>JAPDNY010000008.1:10696-2410696 GCA_029375565.1 Gekko gecko
GAGGACATGTCCTCTAAAAAGAGAACATCTGGTAACCCTACTGCAGTCATGTAGTGAAGATCCTTGTGTTATGGTGGCCAAATCCTGCTAAAGCAACTTTTCAAAAAATTTGCTATGCCAATCAGATCCCTAATGGCCAGTCAGAAGATCTGCTCGGCAAAAGACCCACCCATCCCAGCCAACTTTCTTGAAACACCTGATGGGCATTACACCATTTCTCTGGAACAGCTTGTGACAGAGCTGCTTGTAACAAGCCTGTGCCACTCCACAGTGAAAACCACTGTGAGATCATTGATTGATTGATGCAATTTGCACCCCACCTTTCTGGCCTCATTGGGGGGAGTCCCATTATTGTGTATTGTGATAAAGGCCCTCTGTGTTCCAAATTCAAGGCAACGCCTTTTACTCGTGTCTTTTGAATCCCTCACAGTCCCTGTAGACTGGAGGCATTAGATTTTATCATCTGCACGGGAGGCTGGAAGAAAGGGAGCACATCTCAAAAAAAAACCCATCTCAAAAAAGTCATCAGTGTGCAGAAGCAGAAATGCACATGGAATTCACTGCCACAGGAGGTGGCCACAGCTACAAGCACAACTAGATGAGCATATGGAGCAGAGGTCTCTCAGTGGCTATTAGCCACAAGGTATAGGTAGGAACTCTTGGTCTGGGGCAAGTGACACTCTGTATTCTTGGTGCTTGGGGGGCAACAGTGGGAGGGCTTCTAGTGTCCTGGCCCCACTGCTGGACCTCCTGATGGCACCTAGTGTTTTTGGCCACTGGGTGACACAGAGTGTTGGACTGGATGGGCCATTGGCCTGATCCAACGTTGGCTTCTCTTGTGTTCTTATGTTCACCTGTGTAGCTAGTGTGCAACAATAAAGTATGTGTAAAATCACATCTGCTGACAACTAGGTGTGATTTGTGGGTTCTCTTCAATTCCCTGTAACTGTAGGGCATGTGGGGGAAGTGGCTTGGGTCTTCTCCCCCACACCATTTTCCTGACCTGAAATGGTTGGTGGGTGCAGCTGGCTTGTGGAGGAAACCCACAAGTCAGATATTAACACACACACCCCAATTATTTTAGGTCCTTATCCTTGTACCACACGGTCACACCAAGAACATAAGAAATGAAGAGAACCTCACAACTCACCTCTGACCCTTACACAGGGCAAAGGATGGGGACCCAAGCCCTGTAACTCTGTAACATCTAAACAAATAGATGGCAGGGTGTGAGCTTTCGTGAGCCACTGCTCACTTCTTCAGGTATCTGAAGAAAGACTAAGAAAATCTGTGGCAGGGTGTGAGCTTTCGTGAGCAATGACTCACGAAAGCTCACACCCTGCCACAGATTTTCTTAGTCTTTCAGGTGCTTCTGGACCAGTGTTCCCTCTAAGCTGAGTTAATGTGAGCTAGCTCACAGTTTTTTAGCCTCCAGCTCACACATTTTTATCTTGGCTCAGGAAGGATGGCTCCAGAGCAAACTAATTTATGCAGTAGCCAAATCGCTCGCTCACAACTTTAATGCCAGGAGCTCACAAAGTAGAATTCTTGCTCACAAGACTCCACAGCTTGGGGGGAGCATTGTTCTGGACTCTTGCTCTTTTGTGCTGCTACAGACAGACTAACATGGCTGCCCATCGTGATCTGTCTAAAGAAATAGTACTTCTCATCTGTTTGTGCATTTGAACCCAGAGCTCCGCAGTCCAGGTTTGACCCTCCATCACTCCCATGGCCTTGAATCTCAAAGGTTGCAAATGAATATTGTAAAAAGGTCTACACTGCCCTTTTATCACATTTGGCCCTCAAGACACTCCACAGATTCAATTTTTAAAAATTACCAACAGCACAAAAAATGCCATCTGATAGTCAACGAATGAAAAACAAAAAAGAGAAGGCAATAATTATCAAAAGGAAGAAACCTTTGATGTAAAACAATGAGGCATATTAAAACAAAGTGTTAATTAGGGTGGGAATTGCCTGCTAACAACAAAAGCACCACCAAGGAAGTTTCCTCCAACAACAAAGGTCAAGCAAACAGCTCTAGGCAGAACATGAGTGCTGAAACAGCTGTGGCTATCTCCCCATTGGCTGCCTGGTAAAAATGCCGCAAGAAGATCAGGGCAGCCCTGCCTGATCAGGCGGGGGTCAGCAATCTTTCATCTTTGAGTTACCAACTATACCAAAATTCAGAACAAGAGATTGACACAATGGCCTTTTCTGCACTCTCCTTTTACTGTGGTGTTCTTCACTGTGGTGTCCTTCAAGCAATTATGCACTAAAATCAAATCCAACTTTCTTTTTAATCCAGGCCAGTGGATCGGGGCCCTAAAAGCAGGCAAAACCCCACCCTTAGTGGGGGGATGGCAAGCCTATTCCGGTTGCAAGTTATCCTCCGTAAAAGTGCTCAGCTGGAGAATGGGCTTTGTGTAGAGTTTATGGCACTTTTAAAGCCTATATTAATTGCTTGGATGCCAGTTAACTAAAAGTAAATAAATTATACCAGTGTAAAAAAAAAAAATCAACCCTCGGTTTAATACAAGTAAATGTAATTTGAACCCAGTACCTTCCCTTTCAGTGACCACAGCTGTTGCGTCCTGCCTCTTAAAGAGGGTATCCCCAGTAGGCCTCAGCACAAGCCAGAGGGGGGGGGGCTGGTGCGTCTCTTCCCAGCCTCCCTCTCCCTGCTGGCAGCCTGCAGGAGTCCAGGGCCTACAAAGATTCAGCAGAGAAGCAGGCCAGGAGGACGACCCTGGCCCAGAGCTCTTGTTTTTCCTTATTCCAATGGCCAAGTTACCTGCCCTATAGTTACTGTTAATAAAGAGGCCTTCAGCCAAACAGAACTGGATCTTTTTTGTTTGCTCCACTACACAAAACATGGGGATGAAGGTAGGATCCCCCTGCTATTAAAACACCCAGGAAGCTGTAGAAGTTAGTTGAAATCAGACCAACTTGTTCCTTGCTCTCTACATGAGTGCTGACTCACTACAGAAATGCCTGCACTGGGAGGAGACTGAAGTTGGTTCCTTATTCCCAGTTCCTTATTCATTCTTTATTAATAAATCACACAGAGTTGGAAGGGGGCCTAGAGGCCATCTAGTCCAGCCCCCTGCTCAATGCAGGATCGGCCTGGGCTCCCTAGAGCATCCCTGACAAGTGTTTGTCCACCCACAGCTTTAAGACTGCCAGTGATGGGGAGCTCACCGTCACCCTAGGCAGTTTATTCCACTGTTGAATGACTCTTACTGTGAAAAAAATTTCCCTAATATCCAGCCAGTATCTTCCCACCCTTATTTTAAACCCATTCTTGTGAATCCTATCCTCTGATGCCAACAGGAACAGCTCCCTGTCCTCCAAGTGGCAGCCCTTCAAATACTTCAAGAGAGCAATCCTGTCCCCCCTCAACCTCCTCTTCTCCAGACTGAACATTCTCAAATCCCTCAGCCTTTCCTCATAGGCAGGGGTCGTTTGGGGCCAGAGTGGGCCAGAGCACCGCTCCAGCAGCCCAGGAGCCACACAAATGGTGGTATTGGAAAGCCCCGCCCACAGCTCCCTGCTCCCACGCTCTTTCTGTCTAGAATTGTGCTGCAGCAGCAGTGCGATCTTTCCATCTCTTCTGGCTGGGGAAGCAAAAATGGGCGGGGGGGGGCATCTTCAAAAGCCTCCCCTTCCCCAGCCAACCTGCCACAGCCTGCTGCAGCTGGAGAAGGGAAGAGGAGGCTTTTGCAGATGCCCCCCCTTTTTGTTTCCCCTTCTGACATCACTTCTGGTGATGTCAGGGGGCGTGGGATATGCTAATGAGCTATTATGCTAATAGCTTATTAGGTATGCTAATGAGCTCCTGCAGCTCTTTTTCTACAAAATGACCCCTGCTCATAGGGCTTCTTGGTCACCAGGCCCCCAGTCATCCTAATCGCTCTCCTCTGCACCCGCTCCATTATCTTGCTTTTGCTGTTATATCGTTGGCTGCCACTATCCATTTTCTGTATTATTTATTATATGTCATGTCCTAGGTTGGGTTTTTTTTTAGTCTTCTAATTTTGCAGTCCTAATCTTATTGCATTGTTCATTAGCTGTCTTATGTTGTTTGGTAGTCCACGTTGAGTGTCAGTGAGATAGGCAAGCCATAAATGAAGCCACTACATAAATAAGTACAAGAAAATCCAGCTCCCTGCAAATGCTGCGTTAGAACTGATGTAATTAGGGCCAATCTGCATTTAGCATTTTTACCAAACCCACACTGGAACAGAAAAAGATGCAGTTCAAAACCACATTCAACTATCCCGGGCCAACACTGTACTGACTGCAGAGTCACCCCTGAATGGCCATAAAACAGCCATAAATCTATGCAGACAGCCACCATTAAACCAGAGATCAAACAAAGTGCAGCATGCAGTCTGGACACTGCCATAAAATGCGACAAAGTGAAAGTGGCATGCAATGTAGATGGCAATTTCTGTTCCAGTGTGGGTTTGGTAAGACAGCGGAGCAAATGCTAGATGCAGATCGGGTCTCAGTCTCTTGGGACTCTGACCTAGAAAGACTATCTTGCTATCTACAAGATAATAAGATCGAAGGGGCAGAACAAAAGTGTACAATTTTACTTTTGCTATCAATCACAGAATCATAGATTTGGAAGGGACATTCCAATAATGCAAGAAATTCACCAATCCCCGCCCCCACCCCAAGTGAGCCCTGCTCCATGCCCAGAAGATGGCAAAAGACCTCCAGGATCCTTGGCCAACGTGGCCTGGAGAAAAATTGCTTCCTGACCCCAAAGTGGACTCTCATTCTCTGACAGCACGTGCTGCACCAGGTACAAAAGCATACGGTGAACTGATAGCTCTGTTGAAGACACATTTTTGCCCAGTACCACAGGTTAATCTACAAAGGTTCTATTATTTTTTAGCCGTGATCAGCAAGCCAGTGAAAATATAGCAACATACATTGCAAAGCTCCGTCACCTTGCTGAACATTGTGAATTTTGGGATCTTCTGGAAGGCTTATTACGAGATTGGCTCATCTATGGAGTTAATGATGAGGCCATCCAGCGGCACCTCCTCTCTGAACAGAATCTAACTTTTGCCACGGCACCACAAGAAGCATTAACAGCCAAAGCCGCTCTGTGTCATGTCAGAGAATGTCATAACGAGCACTCTCCACTGATGCCCACAATTCTCTGACAAACACAGAGATCAAATGAGGAGCAAGTACAGAGGCTCATATCTACATCAGTGGGATTACCCTAATCAAGTTACGCATCTATATGTTTGAGCTGTGGAGGGCAACATAAACAAATTGAATCCAAATTCAGGAACGCTGAGTGTCACGCTTGCCAAAACAAGGGGACACATAGAAAGAGTTTGTCTGTCAACGGCTAATCCCAGGAAACAAAGAGCAGGGGAAAAGTACCTGGCTTCAAACTGTCCATAATTTGGAGGGTTTCCTTGAGTAAGAAGTACAAACATCATACTCAATTCAACATATTCATACTATCAAGGAGCAATGTCCAGAAATTATTGCCACAGTAGAGATAAATGGCGAGAAGTGTGAAATGGAAGTTGACCCTGGTCCACCATCATAGACATTTTCACAGCTATTCCAGGACCATTCTCTCAAATTACACAGATCAAAATGTCACCTTTGAGACTACAGCGGACAGATTGTTCAGATCCTTGGAAGCTGTGATGTAGATGCTCACCATGGACCTGGCAGACAGACATTACCCTCGCTAGTTACAAAAGAGATTTGTAAAAGCCTGCTGGGAAGAAACTGGTTCACACCCTTGATAAATAGTGTTCAACATAGTGTCCATCCAGCAATACAGGAAGAACTGGTATCTGAGTTTCCACATGTATTCACCAAGGCATGAGGAGCATACAGAGTTCCAACAGTGACTTTTCAAGGGACCCTTAACCATAACATCTATTGATTTGAAGGCCTGGAATGTTCCTTTCACACTAAGACCAAAGACCAATGAAGAACCTGATCAGCTCGTTGCCCAAGGAGTTATAGAGCCAACGAATGTACTGTAAATAAGGCACTCAAGCAAGTCCCATATCCGGTGCCCGCCATAAACCAGTTGTTGTCTGCCCTAGTCAGAGAAAAAGGGTTTGTTAAACTGGACCCTGCTCAAACCTATCATTAACTGATAGTGGGTGACAAGGCTGCAGATACCCAAACCATTATTACAGAGAGGCTTTTCACGTGAAATGCCCTCAATTAAAATCTTAGTGGCACCAGGAATCTTTCAGTGCGTCATTAAAACTTTATTAGCAGGTATGCCTGGGGTTATGCCTTACTTTGATGATGTGTTAATTATAGCCTCCTCTAAGGAGCAGCTCATTAATCAACTCAAAAATGTTCTGCAGAAGTTTAATCTTTCAGGCATCACAATTAAACTGGGCGTTCCCAATACCACATTTCTGGAGCATGGGATATGCAGCTGATATCCACCCTACACAGGCAATACACAATGCCTCTAGACCAAAATGCAAGGAAAATCTTCAGGCATTTCTAAAACTCCTAAATTTTTATCAAATTTTCTTTAAAAGCAAAGCCACTACAGCAGAACCCCTTCATCACCCGTTAATTAAAAGTGCTCAATTGAAGTAAACTCACAAATGTGATAAAGCTTTTCTGGCCATAAAGAAGTTGTTGATCTCTGACTCTGTACTGGCTCACTATAATAAGCAGAGACCTCTGTCCTTTACATGTGATACCCCACCGTTGAAAGTTGCCACTGTCCTCAAGTCATGGTACAGAAGCACCAATGGATTTTTATTCTAAGACATTGACCTCAACTAAAAGGAACTGTAGTAAAAGGGAAAGTCAAGAGTTAACTGGAACCTAACTATGGATTGGAGGAAAACTCCACCCCCTAGACCAGGGGTGTTGAACTCATTTGTTACAAGGGCCATATCTGACATAAATGAGATCTTGTTGGACCAGGCCATGCATGTCATAAAATGTAATGCCAGGTAGCGGAGATATAAATTTTTATAAAGGGCACAAACAAAAAGATTTTTTTTTACTTAAAATAAAAACATGCTTAAAACATTAGCTCTGTAAGCTGCAAACCTACTTTTGATTTATCGACATTCACCACAGAAATCTCATGCTCAGAGTTCTGAGTCTAGGACCTAGGGGAAAACATGAAATGGCAGAGTGATTAAGAGAGTCTGGCGAAGGAAGCTATGGTGCAGCAGCAGCGGAATTGGAAGCAGAAGATGGCCAGTCCACTGTGGGCCCGATGGAAGCCCTCTGGGGGCCTGATCCGGCCCCAGGCCACATGTTTGACACCCCTGCCCTAGACTATTCTCTTTTCCTGCTTTCAGTTTCTGTGTGTTTAGTTGTAAGTTAGTTGTAATAAAGCAGTTGTGTTACATTCAGCAATTCATGTGAGTACAGTGATTTATTTCATTACCACTGTGAGGTCACAAAATTGATGATGAGGGTACAAAGTATGGCCTCGTATGGAAAAATTAGGGAATTTAATCTAGAAGAGGGAGGATTGGCAATATATTGAAAGATAGGACCACTATTTTCTGGCTAATGAGATCACAGATGCAGCTACACAGAACGCGGTATTTCTCAGTGTCGGTGGCAGCAAAACCTGTGTACTCGTGTGAGGCCTATTGCATCCTGGTGACAAAAGTTCAACAGATTTGCAAAAGGTTTTGGCTGAACATTACACTCCTAAACCTAATGACATTGTGAAACCATCTTTGGATCCAGCTGAATTGGCTAATTATCAGCCAGTTTCCAATTTTTCCTATCTGGGCAAAGTAATTGAGAGGCCAGTGGCAATTCAGTTGCAGGGTTTTTTGGATAACCCCTCTGCATTAGACCCCTTCCAGTCTGGCTTCTGACCAGGCCACGGGACAGAGACTGCACAGGTTGCCCTCACGGATGATCTTCGGAGGCATCTGGATTGAGGTGATTTGGTGGTGTTGCTGTTGTTCGATCTGTCGCTGACCCACTGCCTCGCCAACACCGGGATTCAGGGGTCTGCCTTACAGTGACTCTCCTCGTTCCTTCAGGGTTGGGAACAAAAGGTGGCTTTTGGGGAGCAGCTGTCCCAAAGGCACCCACTAGTTTGTGGAGTGCCCCAATGTTATATGCCCTCCCTTGCCAAGATTGCCCGGAGACATGGTCTGGGCTGTCACCAATATGCGGATGACACCCAGCTCTATCGGCTGTTGGGCGGTCAGTCTGACTCCAGATCTGAAGATCTAGACCTGGCATTGAAAACTGGCTGGTTGGCTCAGACTGAGTCGACTGAAATTGAATCCAATGAAGGTGGAGGTTCTGTGCGTGAGTTGGAGTGACCCAAGGGTACGGATCCCACTCTTGACCTTCAGTGGGGTGCCACTGGTGCCGGTGCCAGAGGTTAGGAGCTTGGGAGTGCTCCTAGATGCCTCCTTAACAATGGAGGCCCAGGTAGCAGCTACTGCAAAGTCAGCCTTTTATCATCTTCGGTTGATTAGGCAGTCGCAATGACCTGGCAACAGTGATCCATGCAATAGTCACCTCGAGTCTAGATTACTGTAATGCTGTCTACATGGGGCTCCCCTTGTCCCAGATCTGGAAACTGCAGCTGGAGCAAAACGCAGCAGCCAGTCTGTTGCTGGGCCTCCCTATGCAGAAGCACATCCAGCCTGCGCTAAAAGCACTGCACTGGCTGCCTATAGCATACCGAATCCAGTTCAAGGTGCTGGTTCTTACCTTTAAAGCCATATATGGTCAGTGACCTGCATATCTAAGGGACTGCCTTTCACCTCATGTTCCCCAGATAGCTCCACGATCAGGGTCCCAAAATCGTCTGGCCCTGTCAGGCCATAGAGAAGCCAGACTGGCTGTGATGAGGGCCAGGGCCTTTTTAGTGGTGGCTCCACACTGATGAAATGAGCTCCTGGAAGACATCAGGGCCCTGTGGAAACTTTTACAGTTCAGCAGGGCCTGCAAGACAGAGCTCTTCCACCAGGCATTCAACTAGGGAGCCACATTATACAACCAAGGCCCCAGCCCCAATATTACCATTTATCTCAACATCAACAGCTGATATAACCCAGACCATGATGGGAACTGACTGACTACTTGCTGGATGCTTTTCAAGCCTGCCGCTGTATGAATTGTTTTTAGCACTAGCACATTGTAATGTTTTATATTTATATTGTCATGATTTTACTTAGTTCTGTTTTAACTGTGTAGTGTTTGTGTAAGCTGCCCTGAGCCTGCTACGGCGGGAAGAGCTGGGTAGAAATCCAATAAATAAATATTAATAATAAATAAATGTTTTAAATTCCATAATCAAATGAGGAAAGAAGGAAAATCTATATTAGACTATATAGTGGAGCTCAAAAAGCTTATGGAGCACTGTTCATTTGGAAATATTTTGGAGGGTATGTTAGGAGAGGGATTTCTTTGTGGAGTACATTCTGTGTGGAGTACAGGATGAGAAAAATCAAAGGCAGTTATTGTCAGAAGGGAACCTGACTTGGGCCAAAACTGTCAAACTGGCAACAGCCATGAAGGCAACAATGAAAAATGTTAAGGATTTACACCTAGACATCAATAACATTGAAGTGAACCCCTTAAATAAAATAGAAAGCCAGAAGCAAATTATTCCAACCCTAGAGGGAATTTCAGGTGTGGAGGAAGTCACTCGACCTTGATTTGCCCATTTAAAGGATCGCAGTGCCATAAATGTTTAAAAGCAGGACATTAAACCAGAAAATGTAGAGGCAGTTATCAGAGAGTGTTACAAGGCCCAGAGAGACACACACTCAATCAAATAGTACAGTTCGTTGCGAGATAGAGTCCAGGACCTCAGAGACTTCGTAGAATTAATTCTGCCAAGTCTCTGAATGCCAGCCATCCTGTGTTTCACCTTAGATTATTACGGCGTGACCCTGGGGAAAACGCATGGCATCCTCACTGAGCGGTACCACCCCCTCTCATGGTTGGGGGGGAACCACACTATGAAGTCTCTGAGGTCCTGGACTCTAAAGTATCTCGCAACAAACTGTACTATTTGATTGAGTGGGTGGATTTCGGTCCAGAACACAGGGAATGGGTCCAAGCAGAAGACCTGAACACCCCTCATCTCCTCCGCAGGTTCCACCATCACTACCCGAACAAGCCGGGAAGGGAGCAATTATCAGGGGGCAGAATGTCAGGTAACCCTGCCATTGCTGGGGGGGAGAGACATCTTTCACTGTTTAGGAATGCGGGAGTAACAGCAAGTCTCCAGGCGCCCTAAATTACTGTGTCTGTTCAGCTCCTTATCAACACTCCTGACCTTGGGTCCCAGGCCTCTTTGGCATCAGAGGATATTCAGGTGGAGGTGTTGTTTTTTCTGCTTTGCCGTGCGCGTGAAATGTAACCATTGGCTTGTAGGTGGGGGGGCATTTCAAACGGGCTATAATTGATGCTGTTCTGTATTAACCGACATCACTGACAAAACACTTGTTCATGCAGCTCTATGCTTAGTCTTTCCCCCCTTCTCTCTTCCCCTCCCTCCTTTCTTTATGAACAGAGAAATTGTTCAATAATTAAATGATTCAGAAAGTCACGTGACATTGCTTGGCAGCAAATTCTGTTCCTGGGTATTTGGATTGGGCCAGAGCCACAGGAATTTCCTGGATGATGTAGACAAAGGAATGAATATTATATTGTTGGGGTGTCAAAAGTAGAATGACTTGGTTCTGGGGTGTGTCAGATAGAGCCAAACTTCCTCTCCCTGACATGCCGGCACAGGAAACCTGAGGGTGATGAAAGGCCTTTGGAAATTTCACAGTAGGTGGTGTGTGTGCTGAAAATGTGCATGCTACAGGATGAATGGGCAATGTGTTTTAGCAATATCTAGCACAGGAGTTCTTCATCATCACACCTTCAGTGGGCTGAGTCATGTGTCATTTTACCATTGTCATGACTGATATAGATCAAGTTGGGTAGCCCTGTTAGTCTATCTGTAGCAGCAGAAAATTCAAGTAGCACCTGAAAAAAAACAAGTTGCTTACCTGTAACTGATGATCTTTGAGTGGTCATCTGTGCATTCACACCCATGGTTTAGTGCGCCTGTGCTGAACCAGATCGGTGTTGTAGCAAGCTCCAATGGATTTTCGCGCCTAAACCTTGGGCAGGCGCAGGAACCCCTACTGCGCATGCCCAGAGGGACAGGCGCGGACATCCTGCCAGTTCCTTTGGACTGCTGCAAACTCAAGAAACCAAATAGAGTCTGACAGCAGTGGGGAAGGAGGGCAGGCAGTGTGAATGCACAGATGACCACTCAAAGATAATCAGTTACAGGTAAGCAACCTGTTTATCTTCGACATGGTCTCTGTGCTTCACATCCATGGGAGAGTAGCAAGCAATGTTCTACCTGGAGGAGGGTGCTGGCAAGTAGCTACTGCGGCACAGATGTGAGAACCTGACGGCTCATGGCTGTGCGAGTTGAGCTGCGAGTCAAGCTGCGAATTTGGCAAGGTCGATGATGATCTGGGCCCTGTCCTCTGGCAGGAAAGCTCTGCAATGAGTGGAGTCCAGATACACGCCTATATACTGTACACATTGGGCAGGTCGTAGGTTGGACTTGTCGGTATCCACCCGAAGGCCCAGTGTCTTTAGCAACCTGAGGGTATCCTGGATGTGGCGGAAAAGTAGAAGCCTGAAGTTGGCAACCAGAAGCCAGTCATTGATGTACGGATAGACACTGATCCCTTGGAGATGGAGAAACGCCGCCACGACCACCATTGTTTTCATGAATACCCTGGGCGCACTGGAGAGGCCAAAGGGGAGAGCCATGTATTGGAAGTGGTGCAGGCCGATGGCAAACCAGAGGTAGCACCTGTGTGAAGGATGCATCGCTAAATGGAAATAAGCATCCTGGAGGTCCAGGGTGGCCATCCACATCCCTTTCCGGAGCAGTGGCAAAATTTGTTGGAGGGAGACCATTCGGAAATAGCGGTACTGGACATAGGTATTTAGTCCTCTTAAGTCCAAGATTGGGCAAACACCTCCATCCCACTTTGGGACGGTGAACTAACAGGAATAGAATCCCCTGCCCTGTTCTGAAGGTGGTACAAGTTCGATGGCGTTCTTGGTGAGAAGGCTCATGACCTCGTCCAGCAGGGACGGGGACGGGGGGGTGTAGGCAAAAACAGGTAGAATGGGAAGGTGCGCGAACTCTATAAGGTAACCAGAGGTGACCACCGAGAGAACTCAAGAGTCTGTTGTGATATCCCACCAGGCTGGGAGGAAAGATGCCAGGCAGGTGTCATAAGGAGGGGAGGGCAAAACATTAAAGACCCTGCTTGGAGGGCTTAGCAGGCTTAGATCTATTGGTTTGCTGTCCCTGGCCAAAACGAGGCCGTTGCTGATAGGACCCCTGAGGAAGAATGGGCCCTCCATGAACGGTCTGGTGACTGCCTATGGTAAGGACGCTTTTGCCACAGCCAAGACCAGGTACGGGGTTTAAAGGTCCTTGAGGATGAGGACACACCCAAGGTACAGGACGCCTTGATACTCTTGTCCATATCCTGTAGTACACCATCAGTGGAAGCATGGAAAAGTCCCAAACCATTGAACGGCAGGTCCTCGACATACAACTTGGTGTCTACTTGCAAAGATGTAGTGCACAACCACGAATGTCTGCGCAGAGCTATGGCGGTGAACATTGTCTTGGAGGCTGCATCCAGAGAATGCTTAGCCATGTTGATTTGTTGCTTGGCAAAGACCTTTTGTAGTTTCTGGGCCTGCTGGTGCTTATCTTCTGGTAGAGCGGCCAAAACCTCCAAAAGGTTTTCCCACAGGGTGTACTAATAGCGGCTCATACACGCCTGGTAATTAGTGCTCTTCACACCCAAGACACCTGTAGAATAGAAACGTTGTCCAAAGGAGTCAAGTTTCCTGCTCTCCCGATCAGACGGAGTAGAGTGAGTCTTTTTTGACTTCAATGAGGACGTCACCACCATCGAATTAGGTTTTGCGTGATTCAATAAAAATCTTCTTGGATTCGATACATGTGGTTCAATCGGCATGAGGAGACAGGCGTGGATGAGGGTTTGTCCCATGGCACCTTGGCTGCTTGCAGGACGACTGCCAACATTGGTAGCGCTATTGGCGTTGAAGCATCTAATTGGACCACGTCGAAGACAGCATCGAACACTGTGGGTTGCGGCTGGACTACCGATAGCCCCAACGAGTGAGCCATACACTTGATGAGGTCGCCATATAAGGACATATCCTCAGATGGTGAAATAGGCAAGTTGTCCGTTACCAATGGCCTTGGGGACGGGTCGTCGGGTGAGCTGGCTGGATCCGACAACTCCGAATCAGAAGCCTCGTCTGAGGATGATGAAGAACCATGGTCCGGCACCTTTGTTGGAGGTTCCAGCCGGATAGGGGCATCCATGACCGGCGGTGGTGGCATCGGTACCGGGGGCTTTGGCACCAAAGACTCAAGCAGTCGACCTTGATCGCGCTGATCCCTATGAACTGGTGGATCTGGGTGAGGAAGTTCCTGCGCCCTGGAGATCATGGCCAATGGGGGCACTCTAGATCGACGAGGCGATCGGGATCGACAGGAGGAATATCAGTCCCAATCCGAGAAACCAGTGGGGGTCAGCCAGGGCATGGCTGCAGAAGGCGGATAAGCTCCATAGAGGTATTGGAGCTGTCACTGATTCCACGGCATCGGTTGGTAACCCCGTGGAGAATGGTCCCTGGGGTAGAGTCTCCTTGGAGATCTGGAAAAGCCCCAGTCACGGAAATGGGAGTGATGCTGAGGCAAGTCTGGTGGAGCATAGTTGAAAATGAGGCAATGGTCATCCGATGATCAGCGATGACGAGTACGGTGGTCACGACCATTGGTGCTGACCAGCGAGGGCGAATGAGAAGATGAGGAAAAGGAAGGTGGACTATCCCACCTGGAGGTGTGGCTTAGAACCTGGACCTCGTCGACAACAGAACAGCGTTCCATCTCGATCAGGAGTGGAAGCTCCCTCTAAATGGGCAAGTCCAGCAGCTGGGTAGGCGGCTGCATAGTAATCAGTGGGGCCTCCGGCACCGACACACCAATGACCGTAGGGCGATCCTTGGTGGCAATAACTGTGGGAGGATCCACAGTAACATCAGGTCGAGGCACCTTAGGGGGTTTAGTACTGCCCTTTTTGGCTGCCTTGTGTGTCTTCTCAGCCCAGGCTTTCTTCTTTTTCTTCACAGGGGTCGACGCCGACAATTGCATGGGCAGGGCTGAGCACTTCGTGGTCGATCTCACAATGTCTGAGGTGGACTTCCATACTGAAGGAAGTGTTGAGGCCGATGGAGCAGTCGACGTCAAAGCCACGGGCTGCAAAATAGGATCCATCTCTGATGTCTAAGGGACTAACGCAGATTCCAGAAGGGCCACCCTCAGATGCGCTGCATGGTTCTTCCTCGTCTGGTTTGAAAACTTAGCGCAGTGAGGGCAGGAGTCTGGACGATGAGCCTCCCCAAGGCAGAATAGGCAAAGCATGTGGCTGTCCGGAGGGGCCAATTTGCTTCCGCAAGAGGTGCAGGGGTTGAAAAAAACCCATTTCTTAGTCTTTTCCGTCATAAACTAAATAGCAGGTGGAGAGGGACAGAGGGGAGTGGGGGGGGGGAGGCACAAGGCCCTTTTGGATGAACAAAAAGTCAATTTTATTTTTTTTAGGAGAAGAAACAAGAAGAAAAAACAAGAAAAGGTAAAGGAAAAGGAAGATTCTGAGGAATCCTAGAGAGCTGCTAGCTGACAAAAACTGAGGTAAGTTCACCAACCAAAAAGAGCTGCGAACAGCATGGCAGTCAGAAGAGAACTGGCAGGATGTCCACACCTGCCCGAGGTTTGGGTGCGAAAATCTGTTGGAGCTTGCTACAACACCGATCTGGTTCAGCACAGGTGCACTAAACCCATGGGTGTGAAGCACAGAGACCACGTTGAAATCCATCACAGTCAATATCGTCCACTCAGACTGGCAGCTGCTCTCCAGGATCTCCTGCAGAGGTCTTTCCCATAACCTCCTGCCAGGTCTTTTACAATGGAGAGGCTGGGGATTGAACCTGGGGCCTTCTGCATGCCAAGCAGAGGCACTTCCACTGAGGCAAGGCACATCACCTTTCTGGATACAGAACGTGAAGATAAAGTTATGGGCTGTTCTTTTTCTGAAAGCCGGAGACAATCAGGATCCCACTCCTTTAGGTGGATTTTTTATTAAGAGTGCCAATAACGAGAGAGAGAGAGAAAGAGAGAGGGGGGGGGGAGGGAGAGGGGGAGGGGGAGGGGGAGAGGGAGAGGGAGAGGGAGAGGAGAGAGAGAGAGAGAGAGAGAGAGAGAGAGAGAGAGAGAGAGAGAGAGAGAGAGAGAGGTGTCCTGCCTCTTTTAATAGAGGCTTAATGTGTGGAAATGGGTAGGTCTTTCATGACATGGAGGAAAACAACAACACCCGGTAACCAATGCTCCCTCTAAGCTGTAGAGGCTTATGAACAAAAATTCTACTTTGTGAGCATTAAAATTGTGAGTGAGCAGTTTGGCTTCTGCATAAATTAGTTAGCTCTGAAGCTATCCTTCTTTCGCTAAGACAAAAATGTGTGAGCTGGAGGCTAAAAAACTGAGCTAGCTCACACTAATTCAGCTTAGAGGGAACACTGCCGGTAAATAAGATCCCTTTAAGCTTCTGTTAAGGGGGCAGGACACTTTTCCCCATCCAGATTGTTCGTAACCCTTAACTAGCTCAGCTTTGCCATGTAACTGAGCCTGCCCAAAGAGTGGCTACGGCAACTCTAAGATTCTCCTTCTCAAAAGAGGGTTCTCACATCCCATATGCATTGAGAGCAGTGTTCCCTCTAAACTGAGTTAGTGTGAGCTAGCTCAGTTTTTTAGCCTCCGGCTCACACATTTCTGTCTTAGCTCAGGAAGGATGACTGCAGAACAAACTGATTGATGCAGTAGCCAAATGGCTCGCTCACAACTTTAATGCTAGGAGCTCACCAAGTAGAATTTTTGCTCACAAGACTCCACAGCTTAGAGGGAACATTGATTGAGAGTCTTTCAGGACCAGCTCATGTATGGTTGTAGTGGTTAAGAATGCGGACTCTAATCTGGAAGATCCGAGTTTCATTCCCCACTCCTCCACATGCAGCTTCTGGTGTGATCTTGGCTGTGGTCCAATTGGAAAGTGCCCTAAAAGTGCATTGGAAGTGGATTATTTAGGCTGATTTCCCACTACAGCTGCCTCGGTGTTGCGCCGCTGTTTGCCCCGACACTATTGGTGGTCAATTTCACACCCGAAGCCGCGGGGCTGCATTTTGACCCGCAGCTTCGCCCGATTCCCCCCGCAGTTTCGTGATCCTGTTTTTTGAGGATTGTGAGATTGTGAAATTGACTAATAGCAAACAGCAGCGCAACACCGAGGCAGCTGTTGTGGGAAATCAGCCTTAGTGTGTGTGACCATGGCCCTTGGATCAGACATAAATTCTTTCAGAGCTGCTCTCTCAGGAGAAGTTCTCGAAAGAGCTCTCTCAGCCCCACCTACCTAACAGGATTTCTGTTGTGGGTAGGGGAAGGAGATTGTAAGCCGCTATGAGACTCCTTCGGGTAGTGAAGGGCGGGATATAAATCTCCTCCTCCTCCTCCTCCTCAGACATATCTGTACAATGACTAATGTAAAACTAGAAGCAATCCAATCCAAATTCCTCAGATCCTTCTTTGGAGTACCTCTTTGTGTACCCAATGCCCTGCTTAGGGTACAAGCAGGGTTGGTTCTGCTTGAAGTACGTCCTTCTGGCTCAGGTTAAACTTCTCCCCCCGGATTAACTTCATAAATCCTCTCAGACACTTTTCACTCAAGGTGGGTGAGAGCAATAGAGGACGAATTGCAACTACTTGGTTTCTCCTGTACAGCTTTACTGCATCTTGAGTACCAAAGAGCTAGGGAGGGCTGAATCTGCATTTGTCTTTCCCACCAGTGTCCCCACCTTTTGACTCAGTCTTCAAAAAAGCTGTCCACATTTGGTGTCATTTTCACACCTCAACAGTGCTAGCATACTTTCACACATCCACATATGTTTATCATCCTTTTGGGGCCACTCCACTGTCATTGCACCTCTGCACTGCTTTAAAAGAATCTTCTCCAAACAACATTCAAACAAGCATAGAGAAAGTGTCACAGCAGCACGCAACTGATTTAAAAATGCAAATGCAGATTCTGAGACTCCCTTCAAGTCAACAGATCACAGACCTATTCTGGTTCAGCAGTGGGGAACTGTAACAAAAATTTTGTTCCATCAAATTACCTTTATACATTAGAATTCCCCAAACACCGCAGAGCCTTCACTCTGGCCCATGCCCTCACATCTGCCCTTTTTGAAGAGAGATATGCCCGTATCCCATCCACCCATGTCAGTCTGGAATGGTAGAAACAATCAAACATGTCCTCTTACAGTGCCAATTTTACCAGGACATTCAGAATCCATACCATACCCCAGTTCTGTCCAAACATCCAGGTAGATCAAATGATTTTTACACTTCTCTTCTTGCCAACTGAATGAAACTACAATTAAGGTTGCAAGATTCTGAGCTCCAACATGCTCAACAAGGCAGAAGAACATGGTCTAATGTTTTAATAATTTTATTATTACTGTTAATTGTACATCTTCTGTACAGAATATCTATTTTATGCATCCAATGTGTATTATGTATTGTTGATATCATAGACTGCTGATCTTGGATCGTAATAATAGTAAACTGAAACTAGGGTTACCATATTTTGAAAAGCAAAAAGGACAGATTTCCTGACAGAGTATTTCAAACAAGTGATCACTCTGACAAATCCCATTTTCAATACCCCTCCTATTTAGGCTGCAGTAATTGCTACCAACTAGGAATATTCCTAACCTGTCAACCCCAAAAGAGAACATTTTCATGAGCTTTTTTAAAAAAGAGCCCAAAAAAGGATGGACACCAAAAAAAGAGGGCATGTCCTTTAAAAAGAAGACCTCTGGTAATCCTACCTTAACCTTATTTATCTGAAGACATGTGCATGCACACAAAAGCTTATGCCCAGAATTATACTTCGTTGGTTTTAAAGGTGCCACTGGACTCAAACTTTCTCCTAGTTTAATCCTGTATCTCTCTCTCTGTCATCTATCTCTGTATATGTATGTACATATATATATTATGTATTTGTTGTATGTTCTGTATATGTGTGTATGCATTTATTGTAATGCATATATGTATTTGTGTGTGTGTGGATGGATAGATGATAGGTAGGTAGGTAGGTAGATGATAGAGAGATGATAGGTAGATAGATGAGAGAGACAGACAGACAGATTTTTGTTGTTGTTCAGTCACATAGTCAAGTCTGACTCTTCACGACCCCATGGACCACATCATGCCAAGTCCTCCTGTCTTCTGCCATCCTCTGGAGTATGCTCAATTTCATGTTCGTTGCATCAATAACACTGTCTAACTGTCTCATCCTCTGCCGTCCCCTTCTTCTTTTACCTTCAGTCTTTCCTAGAATCAAGGTCTTCGCCAGTGAGTGCTCCCTTCTCATTCGGTGGCCAAAGTATTTGAGCTTCAGCTTCAGTCTCTGGCCTTCCAGGGAACAGTCAGGGTTGATTTCTTTTAGGATTCGATCTCCTTGCAGTCCAGGGGACTCTCAAGAGTCTTCTCCAGCACCATAGTTGGAAAACATCCATTCTTCAGGGCTCAGCTTTCCTTATGGTCCAACTCTTGCAGCCATACTGTCAGGTAGCCCTGCCATGATGGATAGAAGGGAGGGCGGTGGGCTATGAGCACAAGGGAGGGTGGTGGGCTATTGGCGCCTTAGTGGCGTGACAGGCGGGAGGTTGGAATCCGGGGAGTAGCTGATTTACACCTCGGGTGTGAGAATGGAATGTGGCTTTTATTGCTATTATCTCTGGCAGCCTAGACGTTCTGACCTTGGCAAGTCAGGCTGCCTGCTTCCCTATCGCTAGCATAGATGTAGCAGCTGTGGGTAGCAATGGGGCGATGGGAAATTCATTAGCTTAGTAAGTTTCGATTTCCCAGGTGCATGTTATTCATGTAGTCGGAGAAGGGGGGGTCCCCATTCACCCCCTTCCCCTGTATAACCGCTTGCTTTCTGTAACCAAGTCATTCTGAACAAGATACCTGTACCAGTGATCTATCTATTGCAGCTTAATAAATGCTAACCTTGCTTGCATCGTAAGGTCTGGTGTTTGCTGACTAAGTTAGGACTTCTGACAGTTTGTTCAGAATCATCAATTACTTTTGGGACTGGTCCTAAACCCGCAACTCCAAAATGAGTGGCGGAGAAGAAGACACTATCCCAATTGAAGAAGATGAAAAGGATAAAAGACCTCCCGGGAAAGACGCACCCCGAGAGACCCCAGACACACATGGGCCGAGACACTGGGGTCTGGAGTACGAATTTGGAGGGCCTTATGGAGATCCCTATGGGGCAGCCTATGGGGGGTGACCACCCGAGTTGGCCGCAGACGTGACTGGGTGAAACCCCTGGCCGAGACCCACGAAGCGTGGTTCGGGACCCCGCGAGCGTCCATGGGGGTGAGCCACCCCGAAAGGTCGGTCCGGAAACTAATCACGGCAGAAGCCTTGGAGGAAACTGGCCGCGATTCGGAGACCATGGAAGGCGCAGTGGTAAGGAGGAGATGGACTGAAGAACCCAGCCAAGACCGCCTGATGCGCTTCCTAGACGAATCCCTCGCACGCATCCCACAGATGATCGCAGAGGGTATCCGGGAAGAACGCGAACGGCAAAGGCGTGAGGAACCACCAGCCCAGGTCCCTCCTGATCAACGGCCGGTGCCGGACCAAGGCCAGGGGAACGTGCCAGCCGGGCCGGTGGATCAACCAGCGGGGCCAGGACCGCAGGGGCCGCCGGGGCAACCACCCCCTCGTCCTTGGGGGTTCTTGCCGCCCAAGCCCACAGAACTTCTGGATGCTGATTTCGATGGAGACCCCGAGAAATTCCCATTCTTCCTGGTGCGAGCCGAAAAGTTTATCGAGACCTGGGGCCATCTGTTCCAGAGGGAAGAGCGGATGGTCGATGTCATAGCAGCCCACCTGAAGGGAGCGGCAGCCGACTGGTATGTGGGGCTCCATCAAGTCGACGGGCGTGAGCTGAGAGAGATCGACTCTTTCATGTGGGCCATGAAAGAGCAATTTGAGGATGTACACTCCACCAAAGCAGCGAAGGCAACGATCCGAAGCCTCAAACAGGGAGCGCGATCGGTGAGAGACTACACCTCGGAGTTCCGCAGATGTGCCGCCAAACTCCGAGGGGAAGGGAACCTCGTGGATTTCTACAAGTGGGGGCTCAACGCAGAAATCCGCCGAGAAGTCACCAGAAATCAAGATCCGAACACCCTCACCGGATGGGTTCAGGCAGCCATCACGATGGAGAATCGCCTGAAGACCATCAAGCTGGACGACGCTGCAGCAATGGCTAACAGGGGCCCCGCGCCGACTGCGAGAGGGAAAACCCCGGCGCCTAACCCGAAACAGAGAGATGGCACAAGGGAGCTCCGAATGAAGCAAGGTCTTTGCCTCAAATGTGGAGAAGGGGGCCATTTCGCCGCGAACTGCCCGTCTTCAGCTGCAGCACCCGGAGTCCCGAAGGGAACCAAGAAGAAGTTTGACACATCCACGCCAAAACAGGTGGCGAAACCGAAGGGGCGAAGGCTCTGCAAGCCAAGCCGCTCAGTGAAGCATCCGACTCATCAGATGGCGAGACCGTGCCGCAGGGAAACGACACGGACCTGCTGTAAACAGCGCTGAACAGCAGGTCCCACCTCCCCAGGCGCAACTCCCGGTGAGCAAACCCCCTCTCTTTTCTTTCTCACGGTGACTCTAATGGACCCGGGTCTATTGACCCACGTGAGAGTACGTGCTCTCATTGACTCTGGGTGTGGGAGAGACCTCATTAACCCCACACTACTAACGGGACTTGGGGCGAAAGTTGTTAAATTAACTGACCCCTTGATTTTTACGCAAATGGACGGGTCCACAATGAAAGAACCTTGCAAATATGAGACTGTTCCCTTGCGGGTGGGACTCGGGCAACACTGGGAAGAGAGACCTTTCGTGGTTACCCCTTCAGCCCGATTTCCCTTGGTCCTAGGGAGCCCATGGTTCTTTGATCACGATCCTCATGTACTGTGGGGGGAGGGGAAGGTCAACTTCATCTCCAAGAAGTGCCAGTCCCATACATGGAAAAAGGAGTGGGGACCCGTGATGGGGGGGCAACTCCTAGTGACGGCGGGGGTGGCGACCGCGGAACTGGAAGGCATTCCCCCCGAATATCACGACCTCGCTCCCGTGTTTGGAGAAGAGGAGGCTGATGAATTACCCCCCCACAGAAACTCTGACTGTGCTATCGAAATTTTACCCAACCAAAAATTACCGAAGGGGAAGTTGTATTCTATGAGCCCTTCGGAAAAGGTGGAACTGAGGAAGTTCATCGACAAGAACCTTAGTAGGGGCTTTATACGGCCAGCATCCTCCCCGTTTGCGGCTCCCGTGCTTTTCCGGAAAAAGAAGGATGGGGGTTGCGGCTCTGTACTGACTACCGCGGCTTGAATGCAGTGTCAAATACAAACGCTTACCCCATGCCCCTCATAAAGGACTTACTAGCAGCCGTGGCTGGGGGAAAATTTTCTCTAAGCTAGACCTCCGGGATGCCTATTTCAGGGTCCGCATACGGGAGGGGGATGAATTTAAAACGGCGTTCAACACCCCCCTCGGCCAGTTTGAGTATTTGGTCATGCCATTCGGACTCCAGGGGGCTCCTGGAGTCTTCATGAACTTGATTAACGAAGTCTTGCATAAGTATTTGTTTAAGGGGGTCCTTGTTTACCTTGATGACATTCTTTTGTACTCCCCCGACCTTAAATCGCATGTGAAACTGGTGCGGGAGGTGCTCCAAACGTTGCACAAGCATAAACTGTTTGCCAAACTGTCCAAATGTGAATTTCACAAAACAGAAATCCCTTTTCTGGGCTACCGTATTTCTCAGAGAGGGATTGAGATGGACCCCGACAAAGTTAAAGATGTTGTGGGGTGGGAACCTCCAAAAACGAGGAGGCAACTCCAGGGGTTCCTCGGATTCGCGAACTTTTATAGATCGTTCCTCTCGAACTTTGCCCAGGTGGCCCTTCCCTTAACTGACTTACTGAGAACCAAAGGGAAACCACCAGAATGCGCTCGGCCCGGGGCCAAATTGCAATGGTCCCCAGAATGCCAGGAAGCGTTCGACAAATTGAAAGCCCTTTTTACGTCGGAACCCGTGTTGGCCCACCCGAATGAACTTAAAAAATTCATTGTTCAAGTTGACGCCTCCGACGTTGCGATGGGGGGGGCGATCCTGCAGGAGGGGGAGGATGGCAAGTTGCACCCCCTTGCTTATGTGTCCAAAAAATTTAACGATACTGAACGCAATTGGAATGTGTGGGAAAAAGAAGCGGGATCGATCCGCTTAGCGTTGTCAACCTGGCGCCACTGGTTGGAGGGAGCGCGGGTCCCGTTCGAGGTCTGGACTGATCATAAAAACCTCGAGCTGCTCCGCTCCCCCCGTTCCCTGAACGCCAAGCAGCTCCGCTGGGCTGATTTCTTCTCCAAGTTCAATTTCACACTGCACCATTTCCCGGGGACATCTAACTCACTGGCCGATGCCCTGTCACGCCTCCCTCAACACGATAGCAAAAGGGAGGAGATTCGTGACTCGATTTTTACTCCTGCCCAGTTGGGAGGAGCGGTGACTACTCGGAAACAAGCCAGTCGTTCCCCCCCACCGGCAAATCCTCCCCCCAATGAATGGGTAGCGAGATTTTCTGCAGAACTTTCGCAAGCGGATAGGGAGGAGGTGGAGGGGGAGGAAGGAATAGCCAAAAATGAACATGGCTGCTGGACTAAAAATGACAAGCTCTTTGTCCCACGGTCTCTTAGGGGGAGGTAATGACGTGGGCGCATGGTTCTAAGCTAGCTGGTCACACGGGGTTTGTGAAATCCCTCCAGCTCCTACAGAGACAATTTTGGTGGCCGGGCCTGCGTAAAGATATGTCTCTCTTCACGTCCGCCTGCCAAACATGCTTGATGAGTAAACCTCGGCCCGGTAAACCCCCAGGTGCACTACAACCTCTCCCCACCCCGGCTCGGCCGTGGGAGGTGATTTCTATGGACTTTATTACTGATCTACCCCCAAGTGGGGGAAAACAGTCATCTGGGTGATCGTGGACTTATTTACTAAACAGGCGCATTTCGTTCCGTTTGCCTCCATCCCCTCGGCTAGGAAATTAGCCTCCGCTTTCTTGCAACACGTTGTGAGACTCCACACCTTACCTGCTAAGGTGATTTCGGACAGAGGGGTTCAGTTCGTTTCTAAGTTCTGGAGCGAACTTATGTCATTGCT
Source organism: Gekko gecko (assembly GCA_029375565.1). Taxonomy (NCBI): domain Eukaryota; kingdom Metazoa; phylum Chordata; class Lepidosauria; order Squamata; family Gekkonidae; genus Gekko; species Gekko gecko. The sequence goes on from JAPDNY010000008.1 coordinate 34,147, forward strand.
TGGAGTAGAGAGGGGGGTGAGCAGCGCCTACCATCCTGAATCGGATGGGCAGACTGAACGTGTGAATCAGACTCTGGAACAATACCTGCGGTGTTTTTCTAACTTTCAGCAGGACAATTGGCATTCTCTTTTGCCTTTGGCTGAGTTTTGTTATAATAATACTCAGCACTCGTCGACGGGGATGTCCCCGTTTAAAGCAGTACATGGATATGATGCCCCACCTTTGCCATTTTTAACTTCTCCCAACCTCCCGGCGGGAGACGCTGGAGACTGGTGCAAACAACTGCAGGAGGCGTGGGGCTCCTTGGCTAAAACTCTGGAGGAGGCTAAAGCCGCGTACAAACTCCAGGCGGATAAGAAACGTAACTTGGCTTGGATTCCGAAGTGCGGGGAGTTTGCTTACCTATCCACCCAACATTTGCGTCGCATCCAGCCGAGTCGCAAACTTGGTTGGAAGTATGTTGGGCCGTTTGAGATCATACGAGTTATTAACAATGTGACTGTTGAACTTGCCTTGCCTAAATCTCTAAAGTCTGTTCATCCTGTTTTTCATGTGAGGCTTCTACGCAAAGCGCCTGAGGAGAACAGCTGGAGACCGCAACGGCCGACCCCTCCTCCGCTGCTGGTGGGAGGGGAACCTCACTACGAAGTATCGCAAATTCTGGACTCTAAAATCTCTCGCAATCGCTTGTTTTACCTGGTTGAATGGATTGACTTTGGGCCGGAGCAGAGGGAGTGGGTTCGGGCGGAAAATGTTCTGGCCCCCCGACTTGTCAAAGCATTTCACAAGCTGTACCCCCATAAACCAAAGGGGTAGGACTATTTTCGAGGGGGCTGCATGTCAGGTAGCCCTGCCATGATGGATAGAAGGGAGGGCGGTGGGCTATGAGCACAAGGGAGGGTGGTGGGCTATTGGCGCCTTAGTGGCGTGACAGGCGGGAGGTTGGAATCCGGGGAGTAGCTGATTTACACCTCGGGTGTGAGAATGGAATGTGGCTTTTATTGCTATTATCTCTGGCAGCCTAGACGTTCTGACCTTGGCAAGTCAGGCTGCCTGCTTCCCTATCGCTAGCATAGATGTAGCAGCTGTGGGTAGCAATGGGGCGATGGGAAATTCATTAGCTTAGTAAGTTTCGATTTCCCAGGTGCATGTTATTCATGTAGTCGGAGAAGGGGGGTCCCCATTCACCCCTTCCCCTGTATAACCGCTTGCTTTCTGTAACCAAGTCATTCTGAACAAGATACCTGTACCAGTGATCTATCTATTGCAGCTTAATAAATGCTAACCTTGCTTGCATCGTAAGGTCTGGTGTTTGCTGACTAAGTTAGGACTTCTGACACATACAGTACTACTAGGAATACCATTGCTTTGACCATACAGACTTTTGTTGGCAAGGTGATGTCTCTACTTTTCATTATGCTGTCTAGGTTTGCCATCGCTTTCCTCCCAAGGAGCAGGCGTCTCTTAATTTCATGGCTGCAGTCGCCGTCTGCAGTGATCATGGATCCCAGGAACTTAAAAGTCTGTCACTGCTTCCACAGCTTCCCCTTCTATTTGCCAAGGAGTCGTGGGGCCGGATGCCATGATCTTAGCTTTTTTGATGTTGTTTCAAGCCAACTTTTGTACTCTCCTCTTTCATCCTGAACAAGAGGCTCTTTAGGTCCTTTTCACTTTCAGCCCTTACCTACCTGCTACATTCAGTAGGTAGATGATAGATAACTGGTTGACAGGTTATAGATATGAGAGAGAGGGAGATGCCGAGCCTGTGCCAGCGCGGCCTTTCCCCCAAAGCAAGCTAGCAACCCCACTGACTGGGTCACCACAGCGACGCACTGTTTCTCCCGCCACCCCTCATTTGGGGTTGTATCCATTTCTGGGCGCCCGCCAGCACACTTGGAGGGCGAGGGAGACGAACCAGAATGGACCCACAGGGTGGGGGTGCGGGACACGAGTGTGGCTGCAGGGAAAACAAGTCCCAGGAGGGCCGCGGTGGGGGGCGGGGGGCGGGGGGGCGGGGGGCGCCCGGGGGAACGGAGGGCCAGCGCGCGCTCCCCGCCGAGGACCCTCCTCCCGCCCCCGCCCCCTTCGCCTCTGTTTTGAGACGCCACGCCGGGCGAAGGTAGCCGCGCCTCCCCCCCGACGCCGTCCAATCCCGGCCCTCCCCTCCCCTCCCGGGGCCGCCCCCACCGCCCGCAGGGGGCGGGGCCGAGCCGGGGGCCCGGCATGTCTTGGCGGCGGTTGGCTCCCGCCAGTGTCAGTCCGGCGGCGAGCGGAGCCCTGCCTGAGCGGCGCGAGGATGGTGTCGAGCGAGGCCCCGCGCAGCGCCCCCAGCGCCTATTTCCGGCAGACTCACCCGGTCTTTATGGCGGCCGTCCTGTTCGGCCTGGTGTACCACGGGGTGAGTGAGACGCGGCGGCGGCGGCGGGGCCGTCCCTCGCAAGGCCCTGCCTGGGGAAGGGGGGGGCGCGCGGGGCCGTTGCAGCGCGGGCTCCGCTTCACGCACAGTTGGGGCGGAGGGTCTCTATTTTGTGTCGGGACGCGCGCACGCCAGTTCTCAGACCCGTTGACTCCCGTGGGAGAGGGCCGTCATCGTGGGGTTCCGTGTTTTTATCCTGCCGCCGTTTGTCCAGAAAGCGAGGTCAGGGCGGCCATAGATTGCCCTCTCTGCTCACAACAGCCCTGCGGGGTAGGTGAGACGGAGAGGGCGGCTCAAGAGCGCCAGGCGATCGAGATGGGTATCCAGGGTAGTCTGTCTGCAGCAGCAGGAGAGAGTCCAGCTGCAGCACCCGAAAGACTCACAAAGTCCGTGGCGGGGGAGGAGGTTTGGTGAGTCACCGCTCCCTTCTTCAGATACCTTCACGAGGTTGATGGGTTTCCATTTGGTAGGGCTGCACGGGGTGCCCTCTGTGGAGACAGATCAATTCGAGATGGGGAGCAGCCAGGACCGGCTCGATTTACTAGGCCAGCCCGGCGTCGCCTAGGCGTCGGCCTACAATGGCGCCAAAATAAACCCCCTAGAAAAGCCCCGAGCCCAGCACCGGCAGTCCCAGCTCCTAGGTGCCTCGCGGCTGCAAGGCGTACACAAAACCGGCGCCACCGCTGGAGGGAAGGGGCAGACATTCTAGCCAGTCACTGCTCCAGCTCTCCTGGCACTGGGCCATCCCAGGCTTTCACCGGAGGTCGGCATCCCGGAGGTGGGCGTCCAGGCTGTCCTGCACTAGGCGTCCAGACACCTGGTGCCCGTCCTGGTAGCAGCAGACTCAAGATGGGTCCAGCTCGGTCGCTAGTTGTCTACAATGAAAATAAACACTAGAAAAGAGCGAGAGTCCAGTCACACCTTCAAGGCTAACAAAACCTGAGGCAGGGTAGGAACTTCTGCCAGTCACTGCTCACCTCTTCAGATACTTTCACCAGGTCGATGGATCTCCCTTCTGCACAGGTAAATGCGGTGCCCTTCATGGAGACAGATCAAGATGGGTAGTGGTGCTAGTTTCTCTGTACCAGTAGAAAAGAGCCAGAGTCCAGCAGCGCCTGAAAGACTAATAAAAATTGTGGCAGGATAGGAGCTTCCGTGAGTCACTGCTCACTTCTTCAGATACCAGATTATCTGAGGAAGTGAGCAGTGCCTGGAAAATGCTCATACCTTGCCATAAATGTTGTTAGTCTTCTGGGTGTTGCTGGACTCTTGCTCTTCTATTTTTGCTTGTTGCTGACATATGAAGGGCTTGGAGAAATACAGGGTTGTTGCTCTGGAGAACATGAATGGCACAACTTGGGTCCTTCTCCAAATGACAACCTTGCCCACCTCTTCTCCCTCCTCCCCCAGTTTCCTAGAAGTTAATTCTTTGAATGAGACACCGTGGAGATACAGAGGTGTGTCCTGGTTTAAATGCAATACTGGCAAAATGGTTTATCCATGTACAGGCCCGGCACACGCATGCAATATCTTAGCTTACACATAGTGTCCAACTATCAAGGTTGCTTATTGCCTACTCTCTCCAGGGTTCCAGGCGGAGGTCCTTTACATCACCTGCTGCCCGATTCTTTAACCTAGAGTTGCAGGGATTGAACTCAGGACCTTCTGAAAGCACAGCTGTTGCTCTGCTCTGGGCTACAGCCCTGTAACTACCAACACAGCATCCATGATTTTTTTTTTTGTATTTTTGCGTTGTGTGTGCATGTGCCTGTGCCTGGAAGTTATGGCGACCTCTGGCAACTCCTGCTGGGGCATGGAGGACGTTCAGAGAAATGGCTCGATACAGCCTGCCTCTGGCCTCCCGGCCCTGGTATTCCTTGAAGGTCTCCCATCCAAGTACTTGCCAGGGTTGGCTGTGCTTAGCTTCTGAGATCGGACGAAATCAGGCTTGCCTGGGCTATCTAGGTCAGGGCAGTACCCATCATTGTGTGGATATTGAGCCCAGTTTAAATTAGATGCTGGGCAAATGCAAGATTAAATGATAATTAAATAAAAGCCAGCTGGAGAGAGCCTTCGGAGAAGTATAGTGTTACTGTTGGGAGAGCTGGGTTTCAGCCCAGTAGCATTATAGAGACCAACAAGATTTTTGGGGTATAACTAGTGTTCAAGGGTCAAAGCTCCCTTTTGTCAGATACAAGGTGGAATGGCTCTCCATTCCTCCATGTATCTGATGAGGGAACGGTGACTCTGGAGAGTTTATGCCCTGGAAGTCTTGCTGGTCTCAAAGGCGCTTCTGGACTCAAATCTAGTTGTTGTACTGCAGACGAACACAGCTCCCCTCTGAGATGCTCTGGATCTGTTGGAAGAGGCTTATGTGGGGTGTGTGTGAGGTTAACTGTTGTCTGCTCACTTCCGAGGGCTTCCTCTTTTCCTGCCACCTTACACTTTTCCTAGCATTGTTGTCTTTTCCAGCGACTCTTCTCATAATGTGACCAAAGTACGATAGCCTCAGTTTAGTCATTTTAGCTTCTAGGGAGAGTTCAGGTTTGAATTGATCTGGAACCCACTCATTTGTCTCTTTCAAAGGAATCCACTTTCTTCCTGTCCACTTTCTTCATTGTCCAACTTTCACACCCATACATAGTAATGGGGAATACTAAGGCATGGATTAACTCAATCTTGGTCGCCAGTGACACATCCCTACACTTGAGAAACTTTTCTAGCTCTTTCGTGGCTGCCCTTCCTAAGTCTCCATCGCCTTCTGATTTCTGGCTTGCCGTTTTCCTGATGATGGAGCTGAGGCATGGAAAATCCTTAACCATTTCAACTTCTTCATCATCAGCCTTAAAGTCATGTAGTTCCTTAGCAGTCATTACTTTTGTCTTCTTGATGTTCAGCTTTGACACTTTCTGTTTTAACCTTTAGCAGTAGTAATTTCAAGTCTTTACTATTTACTGCCAGAAATGTGGTGTTATCTGCTTATGCCATTAATGCTCCTTCCACCAATTTTCACTCCACCTTCATTTAATTTCAAGTCTTTACTATTTACTGCCAGAAATGTGGTGTTATCTGCTTATGCCATTAATGCTCCTTCCACCAATTTTCACTCCACCTTCATTTAAATCTGATCCAGTTTTCCTTGTGATATATTCTGCCTACAGATTGAAGAGATAGGGAGAAAATACATCCTGGTCTGACCCCTTTGCCAGCTAGAAACCATTCTGTTTCTCAGTATACTGTGTGAAAAAGATGCTAACACCTGGTTCAGTAAAGACCAAAGCTTTGATACAAATACAATCATATAAGCACAATCAAGTCCAATCTTAAACTCTGTTTCGGAGAACCTCCTCAGGAACTAAACATAAAAGAAATTACATAATTACAATAATAACACATACAGTGTAAGGTAAAATAATTACAATAGTAACAAGATATGTATAAATACCTGAAACAATATATCTTCAACTAGGTTATATGCAGTCGTGTGAGTTATAGCAACACATCTCCTGTGTTAAAACATGTAAGTCAAGTACCATAAGTATAAGCATGATATAAACTGGAGTTTCACACAGTTAATTTAAAAGCAGTCTTAGCATAGGGACGGCAAAACAAGCAGCAACCACAAAGCTGAGGAAACCTCGTCAGCCAGCCAGCAAGGGAACAGATGGAATTGGGTGGGAATGGCTGAGCAGAGCGAGGCTGGGCAATTAGATGACTCCCGGCAAGGAAAACAGCTTTACTCCTGAGCATCACTTGTCAGCCTCTGAGCACGTATGGGGTGCTTTTTCCTCCTCTGATGAGTCGGTGCAGTGAGCCCATTCCCTGAGACAGCATTTTCCATCCTGCATTTCCTTGTCCAAATGTTGACCTGTGAAAGGGGGTCCCAGGCATCGGCAGTGTTTTTTTTTTAAAATTATAGTCTTGTTTTAGATATACAGTAGAGATGTGTTCTATGATAGTCTTACAGATTACAGTGAGTCACGTAGCCCGTAAGCAGCTGGCTGTCAGTGAGTCAGGTAAATTATGAATGGTTATCTTTAAATGAAGTAATCTGCTCAGCAAGAGAGGCTAACTATGAATCATAGTAGGACACAAAAACATACTTGTGAAATTATTCTCCACCTCGTCACCTATGCTGTCATTATCTATGATAACACCTGTATCTCTTACCTCAACACGTACCTTTTCTTCTACACATCATCACCTGCAAGTGTAGTTTCCGGTTTTTCATTTTCCTATCCCATTTAGCCACATCTGCCTGAAACTGTAAGTTAACCAGGACTTCTGTGCCTATACTTTTGGAGCTTGTTTCTCAGAAGAAAAACAACAGCACAGTTATACAGATCTATAGCAAGGTGCAGCTTTTCACTCCAGAAGTTATAAAAGGGTTGCCTCTCATTTGAAAAACTGGACTTATTCCATTTCTTAACTATGTACTAATTCTTTTCATTTTGTCATCTGCCAGATTTTTGTGATCTATAGTGTTTAATCCCGTGAAAGATTTTCAGCTGCTTATGAGCCTTGTCTTTGCCAGCAGTAAGTATACGTGGTAAAAAGTGTCACCAAATCACAGTTGACTTCTGGCTGCCCTATGGGGTTTTCAAGGCAAGAGACGTTCAGAGATGGTTTCCATGCCTGCCTCCATGTCACAACCCTGGTATTCTTTGGTGGTCTCCCAAATACTAACCAGAGCTGACCCTGCTTAGTTTCTGAGATCTGTTACCCAGTTGCCTTTCTTCTGTAGATATCTGATCTCTTCTTGCACCATCACTCCAGTCTCCATAGCCAATATTAGCTGTTTGTGCCACTTGTTGCAACAATTTGGTAATATTATCCAGTTGTTCCCCATTGCTTTTAGTTTTGCGTCAATGTGTTCCAATATATCCGATTTCAATGAGGAAATAATATCAGTCAGTTTGTCATTTTGTGACTGTGTCTCATTTTCCTCCATGATTTCTGGCTCGGTGGCCATTTTGTTTTTCAGAGTGGTCGTGGTTAGGGTTTGCAGGACTGCTTCTGTTTTATTCAAAAAAGCTTTTAAGTCAGTCATTTGTAGGTTTTTTGATGCCTTTTTCTTGCTGCCAGGTTTTTTCATACCTGTAGAGCCTTGAGATACAAATTTAAGAGCAGCTGCTGTTATTAACAGGGGTAGAGGGTACGGAGAACTAACACCACGTGTCTGCCGTCTTCATTAGCCGATGCCATGCTCCCAGCTTCTGAGATCTGACAAAATCAGACGAGCCTGTGCTAGGGTAGTACGTATATACCATATCATAGATCTGTGTTCAGTGGGAACATTATCACAGACGTTAGGATTCTCAGGAAAATAGAAACCAGGCGTTTGATGTATTTCACACAACACTCTTTCCAAATCTTTTTCACTATTGTGTGGCTCCACCACATGTGTTTGACATCAGCTGTACGGGAGCCACATTTCCCCCATACGTAATGGTTGGTTCCAGAGATTCAATTTAATTTATGAGAAGTCAGATGCCCTTGTAGGACCTTGTAGCGTGATGACATGATATCTCTCCGTGGCAAAGAAGATTCCGCTAGATGTCTAACCCTCACTATGGTATATCTCCTTGCATTCCCTGTCCCCAGGTGTTTTAATGTCCTCTCCATGTTCCTGCTTTGACTCTGGGGAAGTTCCTAACTCTAGTCCTCCTGCTTTTAGTTGTGACCAATGTCATGCGATTTCCATTGGGTCCCAGGTGGGGATTGGCCAGAAATCTCTGCCAAAGCAAGTCGGGGAATGGATGAAACTGTTGTGGGGTTAAATTGGGCCAAAGAAGATGGGGCTGTGTCAATGTGGTGTAGTGGTCAGAGTCTAGGCTCTGGGACGCCCAGATTCAAACCCCGCTCTGCCATGGAAGTTCTCTGGGCGACCTTGGACCCATCACACACTCTGAGCCTACCCTACCTCAAGGGGTAAAACTGAGAAGGGGGATAAAAATGGAACAATGGAATCTTTGACCACTGTGTGACCCAGAGTGTTGGACTGGATGGGCCATTGGCCTGATCCAACATTTGGCTTCTCTTATGTTCTTAAGTCACTTTGAGTCCCCATCGGGGAGAAAGGCAGGGTATAAATGAAGTAAACATATAAACGCTCGTCTCAGCAGTTGCTTTCAAGAGGCTATTGAAAACTTGCAGGTCGGCTCTGTATTAGTTGCAGAAAATAATGTAATTTCCCCCTTTCATTCTCAAATAGAACAAGTTGCTGTTTCTTCTAGAACAGCCATTACAATCCTGTTTGTTTCCAAGTGGTGTGGGAGGAGAGCAGGTTGTGTCTGTACAAAGTCCTCCTTATATACATCTTGTTGATTTCTCTCTCTTGCGTTGAATAAGGCCTGGCTTTTGTGGGATGAGGTATGTCAAAAGTTATGACTGCAGCAATGATGCGGATATTAATTACCAGAGCTAGGGCTCCCGTTTTGGAGTGATGCGCATTTTAGGTGTAACGTTGCCTTGATTTGCCTGATGACCTAGTTTTGGCACGGGCCTTGCCAGCATTTCAGCTGATAACAACTACTGGTGATCCCTCACCCTAGGGAGGTCTGGCTGTCCTTGGCCAGGGCCTTTTTGGTCCTGGCCCCAACCTGGTGGAACTCTCTGCCGAATAACATCAGGGCCCTGTGGGATCTGATGCAATTCTGCAGGGCCTGTAAGGCAGAGATGTTCCGCCAGGCTTTTGGTTGAGGACAGCAATGGTTAAAACTGGCACCCTCCTTTTCTACTTTTGGCCCTGCATCCCCTTCCCTGCTCTGCTGTGCAGAGAGCAAGGCAGCTGGCAAAAAGAGATTGATCACCATCTGGATTGGTTGTTTTTTTATTTTATTTATTTTTTATTCATTCGATTTATACCCCGCCCTCCCTGCGAACAGGCTCAGGGTGGCTTACACTGGTCAATACAAATAACAATTAAAGGCCCCGGTCACACGGGCCAGAAAACGCGCAGGGGAGGCATGGCAGTTTGCCCCGGAGCTAAATAAGGCGCGGTAGCCTGATCTCACAGGCCACCGGGTTGCCACGCGCCAGCTCCGTGCCGCGATCACACCGCGCTGCTGCAGCATGGCAAAACAGCAGCACAGCAGACCACACAAGTGCAAAGTGCGCATGCGCCATTGGGGGGGGCGCTGTCGGTGACTTGTATGTGCGCATGCTCTGTCCAGCATTGGTGCGCATCCCAGGGAAACTTACAACATCCGGAAACCCCGGGGACATGGGCGGGCGTCGGAAGCCGTGGGATACCGGCGCTCCCGTGATCAGACGCTAGCCTTTGCCCCGGGGTTTCCAGAAACTAGTACCTCGGACCTACTAGTTTTTTACCCTGCGTTTTCGGAGGGAAGCCGCGGGTTGGCCACGGGAGCCCTACGCCTCCCAGATGTGCTCGTATGAACGCGCACGGAAAGTCCGCAGGGCTCCCGTGACTTCAGCGGGGCAAATGCTCCGTGTGGACGGGGCCAAAATAATGTAAAATCCTCTAAAAACAGTTCAATTATAAATAAATCATGATTCATAAAGTGCTGGCAGTAGTTGATTAATTATGTAATGTAAGGTGGCTTACTTAGGAGTGCACACAAAGATCTCACAATCATTCTCATGATCTTCCTCGTACAATGGTGGCACAGTTGTTGATATAGTTGTTGGTATAGTGGCAGCTTCTTAGCTGAAGGTCTGATGGAAGAGCTCCGTCTTGCAGGCCTTGCAGAACTGTAAAAGAGATCCCACAGGGCCCTGATCTCTTCCGGGAGCTCATTCCACCAGTATGGAGCCGCCACTGAAAAGGCCCTGACTCTGGTAATAGCAAACTTGGCATTCTTGGTCAGTTGATTTATTAGTGCATTGTAATAATTTTATCATGTTGATTGTATTTTATCTGTTTAATGCTGTAAATTGCCCAGAGCCCGCTTGCAGGATTGGGTGATTCAGAAATCTAATTGGTGGTAGTAGTAGTAGTAGTAGTAGTAGTAGTAGTAGTCAGAAATCTAATTAGTAGTAATAATAATAATAAATCTGCTGAACTGGACACAGTTGTGCGGTGGCCTGGCAAGGAGCACAAATGCATGGTGTCTCAAGTGGATTGCTAGGGTGTAGCTGGGTAAACGGTGGCTCATTCCTGCCTGCTTAACACACTACGGGTTGATTTGCGTTCCTTTAGACTACAAAGGAGGAACATGGGTTGGAACAGGTGCCGCTGTTACCTTCTGGACTTTGATATCTGGCCACTGATGTATTAAAGGTTTGCACTAAGTGATGTCTTAAAGAACAAAGTTTGAGTCCAGTCAGGCACCTTTAGGACCAATAACGTTTTAGTCAAGGTATAAGCTTTTGTGTGTAAGCGCACTTCTTCAGATACAGTGAAACAGAATTTCCTCAATCGTTACATATAGGAATTGAGGGCGGGGGGGGGGTTAGTTGCCAGGATGGGCCAATTAGAGTCAAGACAGAGACAGAAACAAAACTGGAAATTACCAGCCCGTTCATCAGGGTGAGCACTACATTATCATACAGCATAATGAATATGTTTAACAGATTCAAGGATCTAACAGGAATAATAAGCTTAATTTATATGGTTACCATTTGTTTTGTTTCAATTCTGGGGGGAAAATAGTGAAGGAAATAAATATGTCAAAATTAGAGATTGATGTATCCTTAATTGTGGAATGCTGGGAGTAATTAATTGAGACCCTGCCGTCCTTCTCCTCTCAAGCATGGAGGCAACTTTACAGCACCTTCTTTAAAGTGGGGTGATTGGCTGTGCAGATTTATCTCCCCTGTCCCCAGACCAGGGAAATACATTCCAATTTCTACTATTCAGTACGTTACATTACAATCTACTATTCTAATCTGTTATTCCAAATAAGAGATAAAACAAATGAGATTGTTGAGAATACAGATGTAAGAGCTGAATTAGGTTAGCATATGTAATGAGATAAGAAACCAATATCCCTGTTAAGTCCTGGGGATTCCATTGTTCTGAGTGTTATAATAACTTGCAACTCAGCTATTTCCCTTTCTAGTTTGTTCCTGAATTTCCTTTGCAATAAAACCACTACTTTGAGGTCACCTATTAAATGTCCTGGAAGGCTATTCTACAGGTTTCTCAGTCTTATGATTCTTTATGTCAGGTTTGTATCCATTTATCCTTTGGTGTGTCGGGTTTGACTTGTTTTTCCTATGTAGTGAACCGAAAGACGTTGGCATTTAATGGCATATATGATGTTAGAAGATGAGCATGTGGATAAGTCTGAGATGGTGTAGTTGCTGTTGTTAGGTCTAGTGATTGTGTTGTCTGGGTGTATGTGGCAGCACAGTTGGCATCTGGGTTTATTGCAAGTTCTGGTACCTGTGTCCATGTTCAAATTAGATGTTTTATCTTTGTGAATGAAGCGTTGTTTGAGATTGAGGGGCTGTCTGTGAGCTAGAAAAGGTTCGCCCCCCCAGTACTTGTGAAAGAGAACTGTCATTATCCAGTAGAGATTGTAAGTTGCTGACAATGTGTTGAACTGTTTTGAGTTGAAAACTATATATGTGACCACTAGTGGTGTTCTGTTATTGTGCCTTTGGGGCCTGTCTTGCAATAGGTTTTCTCTGGGTACCATTCTGACTTTGTTAATCTGTTTCATGGCTTCATCAGGTAGATACTTTAGTTCCAAAAAGGTTTGTTGTAGATCCTTCAGGTGAGAATCTCTGTAGGACTGAGCAGGTGCAGTTGTACTATAGCACCTGGCCGCATACAATGGATTGTTTGGTATATTTAGATTACTGGTATAAGGTGGTGTTTATGCATCTGTTGTGTAGTGTCCAGAAAATGTATTTCTTGCATGGATTGGTTCATTGTCAGGTTAATGGTAGGGTGAAAATCGTTGAACGCCTGGTGGAATATGTCCAGGGCGTCTTTGCAGTGTGTCCAGACAATAAAAATGTCATCACTATATCATAAGTATAAGAGAGGTATGAGGGGTGGGAGGTTAGGAAGTCTTGCTCCAAGTCAGCCTTAAAGATATTAGCATACTGTGGGGGCCACGCGGGTATCATTGATCTGAAAGAACAAGTTGTGGCCAAATCAGCAGTAATGTCTTCAAGCAGACTCCTGACACACTAAGACCAAGGAGGCTTCTTCTGGCCACTTCAGTCTCCCTTCAGCTGTTTTCCATGATTGTATGTAAATAATAAATAAAAGAAGAAGAAGAGATTGGATTTATACCCTGCCCTTCACTATGTGAAGGAGTCTCAGAGCAGCTTACAATCTCCTTTCCCTTCCCCTCCCCACAACAGACGGGGTGTGAGGCAGGTGGGGCTGAGAGAGCTCTTTCGAGGCCATGGACGCCGGCTGGGTGGCCCTGAGCAGTCACACATTCTCAGCCTGGCCTACCTCACAGAGTTGTTATGAGGATACAGTTGGAGGCAGAGAAAACTGGAAGCTACTATAGGTTGCCACCATGGAGAAGAGGAGGGTACAAACATCTGAGGCACATAATCATCATCCCCTTGGGATTCCTTTGAGTTCCTGTGTTTACTATGACCTCCTGTGATGTCTCATTATTTTCCAGTCATGAAGGCTAGAAACTTTTACCTCTGGTAATTATTTTGGGATGCCTAAGTAGCTGTTAATTTCTACATGGTGCCCCATCCTGTTTCTAGAACTGGGCTAAAAAGAATGCCAGTTACCAAAGCAATGGCAGCAGTACATGGATACCCTTTTGCTTTTCTGTTGTGTGAGACACATGTGTCGTTCAGATCCCTTAAATTCATTTATCACACACAGCAGATAAAAACCTCCCAAGACTGAGATTGACAAGGGAGAGCAGTATCCAGGAGACCTGGGTTCGAATCCCCACTTGTGACAGGAAGCGCACTGGGTTACCTTGGGCCAGTCATATCGTCTCAGCCTGACCTACATCACAGAATTGTTTGGGAGAGTAAAATGGTGGTGAGGCTATGTAGAAATGTCTAATTGATGCTCAGGAATATGCCTGTCTCCTTTTCCTCTCTCGTAGTGGCTAGTGTTTTCACCGGCAACATTTCCCTATGACTTCCTGGGACCAATAGGCACCTTCACAAGATACTTGGTGGAGAATCACAATATCTATGTTGTTATTGGGTAAGCTGGATTCAAAAAAAGGAGCTCTGATCCGTGCTCAATGACTTTGCCCTCCTGGTTGTCCAAAGGTGGGGATGGGGGCTTAAGGGTCAGGGTCAGCAGCTTGGTAAAAGAGCAACATCTTGATTGGGCATGCTTGAGAAGGCTGTTTGGGGTACAAACCTGGGTGGTTTAGGTCTTGGAGGGTTGTAGATGCAATGCCCCCCCTTAAAGTCCTGGATCAACATGAACTGGAGCTGCATAAAGGGTACAAGTTCAGTGAGGGGCAGGAGATTCCCCCCCTTTTAATTACATTTTGGTGAGGGATGCGCCAATCAGACCTCAGGTACTGGAATGTCTCAGGCCAGATAGGAAGCAACATAGTCCAAAACTAATGCTTTTCCCTCTCATTTCCAGGTATGCCATTGTCTGGCTAATTCATGTTGGGGAAGCACTTTACTGTCTCAAGCTGTGCCGGTAAGTGTCTGTCTGTCTCTTTCTCACTCTCTCTCCCCCTCCCTTTTAAAGTTTCAGAAACATCAGGTGAAGTCGAAAATGTGCTATGGGATTGTACCAGTGTTCCCTTTAAACTGAGTTATTGTGAGCTAGCCCACAGTTTTTTAGCCTCCAGCTCACAGATTTTTGTCTAAGCTCAGAAAGGATGGCTCCAGAGCAAAGTAATTTATGCAGCAGCCAAATCACTCGCTCACAGCTTTAATGCCAGGAGCTCACAAAATAGAATTTGTGCTCGCAAGACTCCAGAGCTTACATTGGATAGTACCACTCCAGATGTGAGCTCTCCTATACAAAAACATTCCCTGCACATAGGAAGTGCTATGTTCGGGGGGGCGGTCTTGTTCTACTCTCTCCCTGCCATGCTGGTTTTCTATGGGAAGGGATCTGTGGGGTGTTGAGAGTGTTTCATCACAAAGTGTGAAGTAAAACCATCCAACCACAGGTTTTATACCTCATCTGCTAAGCCTGGGCCTATATTAAGTTCTGCCTAGAACAGACTTTGGAGTAGTCTTACCCGTTTTTTTAAAAAAAAATTGAGATTGGTGGTGAGAGTTGTGATGTACTTCCTGATTGTAGAGTCAGGTCCACAACAGCGAATTGTGCCTTCTCAATTAGATTTGAACCCTGCAGCACCTTCAAGACCAGCAAGATTTGTCCAGGCGTAAGCTTTCAAGAGTCAGTGCCTTTTCAAGACCAGGAAACTTGGAAGTCTCTGCAGGGGTGTGATTGCATGGCTCAGTCCCTTGCAGTGGAGATGCAATAGAATTAATGAGGCTAACTAGGAGGAGGAGGCCCATGTCGAGCCTGCTGTTTAATTACCTCATTTGCTACTCTCCACAGTTTTCCAAGCAGATTAGGCAAAGGCATAAGACCATCAGAAGAGCCCTGCTGGGGCAGACCAGTGAGGGTCCATCAGGTCAGGCCTCCTATCTCACACAGTGGTCAGCCAGTTCCTCTGGAGGGCCAGCAATAGGTCAGAGAGGCTGAGGCCTTCCCCCTTAAGAACATAAGAGAAGCCAATGTTGAATCAGGCCAATGGCCCATCTAGTCCAACACTCTGTCACACAGCGGCCAAAATATACCAGGTGCCATCAGGAGGTCCAGCAGTGGGGCCAGGGCACCAGAAGCCCTCCCACTGCTGCCCCCTCCAGCACCAAGAATAGAGTGCATCACCTGCCCCAGATTGAGAGTTCCCATCTATACCCTGTGGCTAATAGCCACTGGTGGACTTCTGCTCCATATGTTTATCTAATTTCCTCTTGAAACTGTCCATGCTTGCAGCTGCCACGACCTCCTGTGGCAGTGAATTCCATACGTTAATCACTCTTTGGGTGAAGAAGTATTTCCTTTTATCTGTTCTAACCCGACTGCTCAGCAATTTCATAGAGTGCCCACGAGTTCTTGTATTGTGAGAAAGTGGAGAAAAGTACTTCTTTCTCAACCTGCTCAATCCCATTCATAATCTTATAAACCTCAATCATGTCACCTCTCAGCCGTCGTTTCTCCAAGCTAAAGAGCCCCAAGCATTTTAACCTTTCTTCATAGGGAAGGTGTTCCAACCCTTTTATCATTCTAGTTGCCCTTCTCTGCACTTTTTCCAATGCTATAATATCCTTTTTGAGATGTGGTGACCAGAACTGTACACAGTATTCCAAATGAGGTCGCACCAGTGATTTATACAGGGGCATGATGATACTGGCTGATTTGTTATCAATTCCCTTCCTAATAATCCCCAGCATAGCGTTGGCCTTCTTTATTGCAGCTACACATTGTATAGACATTTTCAGCGAGTTATCCACTACGACTCCAAGATCTCTCTCTTGGTCCGTCTCTGCCAGATCAGATCCCATCAACGTGTATTTATATTTAGGATTTTTGGCTCCAATGTGCATCACTTTGCACTTGGCCACATTGAACCCCATTTGCCACGTTGACGCCCACTCACCCATCCTCAACAGATCCCTTTGGAGTGCCTCACAATCCTCCCTGGTTTTCACCACCCTGAACAACTTTGTGTCATCTGCAAATTTAGCCACATCACTGCTTACTCCCAATTCCAAATCGTTAATAAACAAGTTAAAAAGCATCGGACCGAGTACTGATCCCTGTGGTACCCCACTGCTTACCACCCTCCACTGAGAACGTTTCCCATTTATACTCACTCTCTGTTTCCTATTTATAAGCCAATTTTTGATCCACAAGAGGACTTGTCCTTTTATCCCATGACTATTGAGCTTACTTAGGAGCCTTTGATGAGGAACTGTATCAAAAGCTTTCCGGAAGTCAAGGTAAATAATATCTATTGGGTCCCCCTTGTCCACATGTTTGTTCACTCCCTCAAAAAACACTAACAGGTTAGTGAGACAAGATCTTCCCTTACAGAACCCATGCTCAATAGTTTTTGTTCATCAATGTGCCTACTAATTCTTTCCTTAATCAACAGTTTCCACCAACTTACCCGGTCATCGATGTCAGACTGACTGGCCTGTAATTTCCTGGATCTCCCCTGGAGCCCTTTTTAAAGATGGGAGTGACATTAGCTACCTTCCAGTCCTCAGGAATTGAGGTCTAATTAAAGCTGTTTATTCATGTGGCCACCACTACATCCTCTGGCAGCGAATTCCACATTTTAATCCCTCTTTGATCACAGTCGAGTGGCCCTGCCATAACTATTAATTTCCAATCCCGCCTCTCTGTTGTTGATCGGAGGGCTCTGTGCCCTCCCTCCACCTCCCTCCCCAATCTAGACTTGTGCCGTATAAATAGCAGTTGAAAGTTTGTTGGCTTGTGTCTTCCCTGCAGGGACAAAGGCATCACAGATGTGTCAACCCAGTTCCGGTGGGTCGTTCAAACCTTGTGTTTTGGACTGACTTCCTTTTTCCTCTTGCTGATTTACGCCCCGCCGAAGGAAGAAGACACGAGTGCAGGACTCGGCCGGAAGAAAAAGGAAAACTAAAAAATATAGTCAGGGCTTTGGGTATTGTTTTCTGTCTGAGGGTGGAGGTATTGCGAAATACCTTACATGCTTGGAAAAGTTTCCCATCTTCTAGAGGTGCCTCTTGATATTGCAGCTCTAGGGGAAGTGAAGGAAGGAGCTTATGAAGTTTTTCTTGAGAAGCAAGGACCTTTGTAATTTGGCCAGAGGAGGAAATGCAGATGTCCCCCTCTACCAGTGGCCTTAGAGGGGCAGGAGGGCGTGCCGCTAGAACCTCCATTTCTGAGATGCATGAAGACTGGCTAATGGCTAATCCCCCCCCCCCACACACTGAGATGCTGTGCCATTGATTTAGTGGTTTGGTGTCCTGCCCTTTCCTCAAGGGGCCCCGAGTGGCAGGCGTCAGTCCCACCGCCTCCATTTTACCCCCACAACAACCCAGTGAGGTAGGTTAGGCTGAGGGGGACAGGGAGAGGAAGAAGCGGCTCAGGGGCCTCCCCTAGCGAGGTTCCAGGGCCGAGTCAGGATCTGATGAATTGTTGCTGCTTCTGTCTCCAGGAGTCTCTCTGGGGCCGGCCGTGTCGGGCTTGCTTTCACCTCCCCCTGGCGACTTGAGGAGTGACACCTCTTACAGCCTGAGAGTCTCCATGTTTGTTATTTATCTGTTGAAACCTTTGTATCCTCCCTTTCCTCAGGGTTCAAGGCAGCTTTACAGTAATAGTTAAAAACATTTTCAGGTAAAAGCAAAATAAAATAGCAAACCCCAGATCTCAAGTGGAAGTCCGGATGTGTTTACCGGGACCTCCTCCAAAGTAGGCAGGACTAGGATTCGGTGTTCCCTCTAAGCTGAATTGGCATGAGCTAGCTCACAGTTTTTTAGCCTCCGGCTCACACATTTTTGTCTTCGCTCAGGAAGGATGGTGCCAGGATTGCAGGCTCCAAAGCCTGTCGTCTTTGGGCCAAGCTGGGTGTCACCATGATGGTGTCTTTGTGGCTTCCCTGTGAAGATTTAGAGTGATTTTAAAATGCCACAGAGCCCCGATCTCAGTCAGGCCTGCAGTGCAGCGGGGTGAGCGACTCTTGTTTCTCCCCCTCCCTCCTGCTTCTTACCAAGCGCTGAGGTGGCTGTTTCCACACTTGAAAAGGCTTGGGCTGGGTGGGTGGGTTTTCAGAGTACAGCACTGCAAGCCTTATGAGGATTAGGCCTTCACAGCATTTTAAAACCAATTTAAAATGGCAACAGCGCCCTTGCAGTGGTCGCAAGGATGCTATCATATTTAGGTCGGTCCTTTCTTGCACTTTCCCCCCACCCAGCACTCTAGTCTGGTTGCTATGAAATGATAAACGTTGCACTAAACGTGCTGTACAGCCGGGTCTGTTTTTGTGATGCAGCAGCTCATCTCTGGAATTGTAGGACCAAACTGGATTTAGCCAGGAAGCCAGATGAACACAATGCAGTTGCATTCTGGGAGATCCCTACCGGTGGCTGGAGGAAGCCCACTTTTTGCAGTAGGAGAGATATGCCTGTTGTCAGGGACTGTATTGAAACCTGTGCCCTACTTTGGATGGAGGCTGAGTTTGCAGAGCGGACTTCCTTCAACCCTTCAGCATTCCCGGCCGGACTTCCAGGAACCTGCTGCTGCTGAGTCTGAGCAGCTTCCCTCAGATCTTCACACACAGGATGTGACTCAGCATAGCAGTGGGTTCAGGACCAGTAACAGATCTGCAGTGGGCCCATTGTGGACCTTGGATCAGTCCATGAGGCTGGGCTGAGGTGTGGATGCTATGGGGAAATGTTTACATTGTTCCAGTGTGTTGTGCTGCTAGCCTTTGACAGGCAGCTACTCTCTAATCCGTACTGTAGGTATGTATCATACACTGATGCTTTCTGAAGCTCCCCCTGTACCTTTGAATTTGGGGCAGCTCTTAAGAACACTGGATGCTCTTCATTGCTTGCCAAAGCCCTTTTGCCTTCTGAAATTATGTGCCTCTGCTGTTATCATCTGTCTTCTTAAAAGTCTGTTTCTTTTTTTAAAAAAAGAAATTGTATGTCTTCTCAAAGCACCATACCACCAATATCAAAGAAAGGCTCATGTGGAGAAACATCAAAAAGGCACTTAAACACTTCAGCAAAAGGTTCTGGCAGCTCAGTCGTCGTAATTATCTAAAATTGCTCTTGATATCCAGGCTAATGAGGCAAAGAGGCAGCTAGATGAAAAGACTTGACTGAACTTCACAAACAGTGAAACCAAACACAACGTGCAGGGTGCTGCAAACTCTCTGTCTTTTAAAATCTGGCTTCCAGGGAACAACCAAACAAAAATGAACCACCCTGTGTTAAGAAGAGTTGGCAAGGTGGGCGGAAATTCTCAATAAAATGTCACAGTCCTCTTTCGCAGACCACACAGAGAGGAGAGAACCATAAAAAACCAACAACAAAACAGTTACAAATAGCACCAGTATCAATACTATCAAATGATTTCTACATTTTTCTACTAGCCATTATTTCTCCACTGGCATAGCTGCCCTACCCAAAAGGGCAAATCAATGTACTTTTGAAGTTAAAAATGTAATTAAACAGCCTTCAAGAAAAACTGTCTTCTCCCATTAAGGATATTAATTTCAGAGTCATTTACAGGCCAAGGAAGCTCTACAATTTTTAGACATTTCTTGGAAGTCCCTTTTAAAGGAATCCCTGTCAAACTTTAAAAATTCTTCTTTTCCTGTTGACTTACAGAAGTGTTTCTTGAAAGATAACTTTCCCCATTCTCTATCGTGTATGTACTGAAATAGAAATCTGAATAGCTTTTGGTGATTGTAGTTGTTATATTATATTGTATCTAGAGATAGGTTATGGGACATAGTGGTGAAAGGTTATGGGGCATAGTGGTGAATAATTCTTGTAGTGTTGTGTTTTGTCATGGGTACTTCTTCTGGGACCTGTTTGACTGCCAGCCTTGAATCTATTAAACAATCTTTAAAAATAATAAAATATTAATGTTTCAAATTATTGATTTATCTTCTCATTTGGGTGCTTAAAACTTGTGTTAGCTACCTTTCTACCTCATAGAAATCAAGGCAGCTTACCATATAAATAAAACAATGGTTATTAAAAAACACATAAGACCACAATTTAGTAACTCCAGTTCACACTGCCAATAAATAAAAACTAGATAAGTCAAATGTGGTCCTAAATAAAACTGTCTACTGGAGATGGAAGGTGAGGGTAGCAGGCTTACCTCCCCTGAGGTTCTGTAGTTATGGGGCTGCCCCTGAAAAGGCTCTCTCTCATGTACCCACCAAACAAGCATCAAGAGGTCCTCCTCTCCCTGTGATCTTAATTCCCAGGCAGGAATTTATGGGAGAAGATGGTCTTTCAGGTACCCCAGTCCGAAGCCACATAGGGCTTTAAAGGACAAAACCAGCCTCTTGAATTGGGATTGAGAGCAAATTGGTAGCCAGTGAATTGCTGTAGTATCAGGGTCACATGCTCCTGATAGCTTGGTCCGACCAGCAGTCCAGCCACAGCTTCCTGTTCTAGCTGCAGCTTTCGAACACTCTTCAAGGTAGAGCATATTGCAGTAGTCCAGTCTAGTGGTACTAAGGAATAGACCATTATGGCCAGATCCAACTGAACCAGGAATAGACCCAGCTGAATTACCAGCCAAAGCTGGGCAAAAGTGCTCCCAGTCACTGCAGCATCAGCATCATTCCAGCATTTAGTGCAGCCTAGGAGCCCTATAAGAGTCTTCAGGGACTTCTGAGGTGGCCTTGTTCTGCAAAAGTTGCAGCTCCCAAATGTTCTTCAAGGATATCTCCACTGTCACACTTCATGCATTTTTTTTAAAACACTGTTCTTGGTAGTTTAGTTTAGTTTAGTTTAGTTTATTCCATTTTTATCCCGCCCTTCCCGCGAACGGGCTCAGGGCGGCTCACAGTGAGGCAGTCAAGTGCCAAAACAAACAACTTAAAACACATAAAACCACTAAAACATCCAAAAAGGTAAGATCATAAAGTTCTCAACAATCATCAGTCACCTCAATCCATGGCAGCAGGTGGTATTGGTCACAACAGTGTTGGTATTGGTCACAGCGGGACCCAGTAGATCTCGGTTGGCTGTCCCCTCCCTCCACCACATAAGGTGGTAGAATTGGTGGCAGAGGGGAAGTGGTGGCTCCTACTCAAAGGCCTGGCGGAAGAGCTCCGTCTTGCAGGCCCTGCAGAACTGTGAGAGGTCCCGCAGGGCCCTGATCTCCTCCGGGAGCTCATTCCACCCGGTAGGAGCCGCCACTGAGAAGGACCTAGCCCTGGTGGCCACCAACCTGGCCTCCTTAGGGCCAGGGACCGCCAGGCGATGTTGGAACTCAGACCGAAGTGCTCTTTGGGGCATATATGGGGAAAGGCGGTCCCTCAGGTATGCCGGACCCTGGCCATATAGGGCTTTAAAGGTAAGCACCAGCACTTTGAAGCGAATCCGGTATGCTATAGGCAGCCAGTGCAGCGCTTTCAGCACAGGCCGGATGTGCTCCCACCTGGGGATGCCCACCAACAGCCTGGCTGCAGCATTCTGCACTAGCTGCAGCCTCCGGATTTGCCCCAAAGGCAGCCCCATGTAGAGGGCGTTACAGTGGTCTAGCCTCGAGGTGACCATTGCGTGGATCACCGTGGCCAGGTCTTCGCGGTCAAGGAACGGGACCAACTGCCGAATCAGCCGGAGATGGTAAAAGGCCGACTTGGCAGTGGCTGTCACCTGGGCCCCCATAGTTAACGCGGGGTCCAGGAGTACTCCCAAACTCCTGACCTCCGGCGCTGGCACCAACGGTGCCCCATCGAAGGCTGGAAGTGGGTGGTAAGGATGGAATGACTAAGGCCACTCCTGCCTTCTATTGCCCTCTTCCTTCCTCCTCTCTAAATGAACCTCATGGGCTGTTTGGCAGGCCTCAGCCAGTAGGGAAATGCCTTGTACAGGACCAGAATGTTGGTTTATCATGTACCACACGGTCTACTCTGGCTGTTGTTCTGCTGGGTCTCAGGGAGGGAAGAGACTTCATTGATAATCCTTTAGCCAGCAATGCCAGAGACTGAACTTGGGCTGTGTCAAGTACTGGGTTCACAGCATGGAGACTACGACATGCTGAAGTCACGTTTATTGTACTTCACACAAAAGACACAAACGGCTCGGCAAGAGCTCGCTTACCCAACCCAGACACACCCACAGTTCCATGGGTGGGGGGTTGAATCTCCCACCAAAGGTCCTATGGTAGGGCTCCGGGTGGCCTCGGGTCCTTGCCTTCTATTGTGTCTGGGACCAAGCTCAGGACTGAAGCCGCAGACCCCTGGTGGCCGTCTGTGGACACAGCAGGCTGTTCTGCATGTGAGGCACGCGTCGTGTTGCTGAATCACACAAGCCCTCGCATCTTATGCAAGAAGGTATTTTTATGCAAGGTTGTCGTGGTCTTCTTCCCCTTCTTCTTCTGGAATGAAGCTTTTTCTTGCATTCATGCTTTGAATGCTACTGTCTAGCCAAACCTGCATAATTCCCAATTCGATGGCTTAATTGTGACAATGTTTTACATGTGAAATCAGATGGAGTAGACACCTTTCAGGGGGAAACGATTGCCATGTGCTTAGTAGGAGATCTGACCCTTCGGCCCATTTCCACTTACTGTCCCATGGCAAATCCCTTCGGCTGCGGTCACACACACTAAGTGATCCACTTTCAATGCACTTTCCAACTGGGTTTTGCCAGTTCACACAGTAGAATCCAGTTGCAAAGTGCACTGAAAATGGATTAAAAGTGGATTATTTACTATGTGTGACTGCAGCAGCCTTCATCAGAATTTTAGCTCACGAAAGCTTATACCCTGAAAATTTTGTTGGTCTCTTTGGGGCTTACTGGACTCAGATCTAGCTGTCCCACTGTCACGGCACAGGAGAAACACATTGGGTTGGATGACCTTGGTGTTACACAAAGGGAAAGGCCCTTTGTAGCCCTCAGGCAGTTTTCTTTGGTCTTCTCAGGCTTCTCAAGGGCTCCCAAACAGCTTCCCTTTCTTTACACCTCAAGCCATAGTTTCTCTAGAAGAATTGCTCCTGCCTTTGTAACCAAGCCATCTCTGACCATCCCCTTCAACTTGTGGGTGGCCCAGGCCTCCATCTTTGGCTAGCCCCAATACTTCAGCTGCCCCTGAAACTGGGTCCTGGCCAACCCCCCTTCTCCACTGTGAGCCAAACATCTGAGGAAATGCAAAAGCTTTGGCCTCTTTCCTGAGAACCAGACAGGAAGTACTGGACCCCCACAGATGCCACAAGGTAGCTCATGCTGAAGGAGAGCTACTACCACAGAGCCCCAAGGAGGGCCTCTGCTGCTAATAGATGTCAGCCAGCATACAAGTGGGATCATAAGGCTGTGGTTCAGTTGGGGAGTATTTGCTTGGCATGCAGAAGGCCCCAGGTTCAATCCCTAGAATCTCCAATTTAAGGATGAGGCAGTAGGTGAAAGACCTTCACCTGAGAACCCTGGAGAGGCACTGCCAGGCTGAGTAGACAAGAGGGACCTTAATGGACCAGTGGTCTGATTCAGTATCAGGTAGCTTCAATGTGTTAGGGTTGCCAGCTCTGGGCTGGGAAATAACTGGAGATTTTGAGGGTAGAGCCTGAAGACAGCAGGGTTTGGGGAGGGGAGGGAACATCTACGGAATTCCAAATGTATACCGGGAGTAGCCCTCTGAGCTGAATTGGGACCACCATCTCTTGAAGCTCAGGCTTGGCTGAAGTCTTTCCTCCTTAAAGTTAAAATTTTACACTCCAGCATCCAAGAGGGCTACCTCGGCTTAGTCAGACAGGATTCTTAATGTTTCTCACTGTGATAAACTTGTCAGGTGACAACTACAACTCTTCAATCTTTCCTTTATGCAATTACCAGACAGGAAGCCATAAGAACAATTATGAAACGTCTATTTAAGTATGATTATAACATTACAATCTGTAGAGCATGACATGTCTGTTCTGCTCAATTTGTTGGTATTCTTCTACCTGGAGAGTTTCCCAATTATATTTGGCTGTTCCTCACTAAAGGTGTGCCTTTATGTTGGCATGTGTTAATGCCCTACAATCTTGACCAATACCACCTGCTCCTACTGACTGGCCCTTTAAAATGTATACAGACCAGCTAATGTGTACACAATAGAATCATTTGGTCAGGGGTCTTTTCATAGAAAAAGAGCTGCAGGAGCTCATTAGCATATGGTATACTAATGAGCTATTAGGCTATTAGCATATGCCACGCCCCTGACATCACCAGAAGTGATGTCAGAAAGGGAAGCAAAAGGGGGGGAGGCATCTTCAAAAGCTGGCCTGGGTGGGGGAGCTAAGAGAGAAGGGGTTTAAAGTTTAAACTCCTTCTCACTAGAGTTGGGGGACAGAAGGAGAAAAGAGGGAAGGAAAGAGAGAGAGTAGAGAGAAGGAAAGAGGGAAAGAAAGAGAAGGAAAGAAGGGAAAGAAAGTGAGGGAAGAAGGAGGGAAACAGGGAAAGGAGGAAAAAAGAGAAGAAGGTGGGAAAGAAAGAAAGAGAGAAGGGAAGAAGGAGGGAAAGAGGAAAAGAAGAGAAGGAAAGGAGGGAATGAAAGAAATTCCGCGGCATTCGGCCCCATTATATCCTATGGGCCATTGAAGTCAATGGTGAAAACATAGGGTATATTCTGGGGGCTGGAGGAGGGGGTTTGAAGGAGAGGCTCCAAACTCACAGGGTAGCTGATGGAGCCTCCCCCCCAAGATACCCACTAAGTTTCAAGAACATTGGCCCAGGGGGTTCAATTCTATGGGCACCAAACAGGTTGCCCCGTAACTTTTTTCCCACCATAGAGAACAATGGAGGGAATGGGGGCAACCTGTTTGGGGGCCCATAGAATTGAACCCCTGGTCCAATATTCTTGAAACTTGGTGGGTATCTTGGGGAAAGGCTCCATCAGCTACCCTGTGAGTTTGGAGCCTCTCCCTCAAACCCCCTCCCCTCCAGCCCCCAGAATATACCCTATGTTTTCACCATTGACTTCAATGGCCCATAGAATATAATGGAGCTGAAATTGACGTTTGGCTGCCTGAAAGACTCCCGGGGATACCGGCTGGGGGTGGGGCTTGGCTCCTGAGCTGCCTCCAGTGCGCTCCCCCCCCCCAAAGACCCCTGCTAAACATGTTGGTGTTCTTCTGTATGCTGATGATGCGCTTCTTCTGTCAAGAACTCCTTAGAAGAGCACTTAAATTATTTTCTAAATGTCGCCATGACAATAGTTTAGAAATAAATTACTCCAAAACCAAGGTAATTGTTTTTGCTAAAAGGTCAACAATATCTTATCACTGTACTCTAAATTCCTCCCCTATAGAACAGGTTTCTAGTTTTAACTATCTGGGGGGTTTTGTTCCAGGAAAATGGCTCAAGCATGGGAACATTAAAGGCCAGCAGGAGTGCTGGGGCTATCCAGAAATTTTATTGGCATAAAGGGGGTAAGTGCATAATAGCAGCCCTCCATTTGTTCAAGGCCAAATCTCTTAGCCAACTCACTTTTGGTACCCCCTTTAATATCACTTCAAATTTTTAAAAACTGGAGACCGTTCAATCTAAGTTTCTAAGAACAGTCCTCCAAGTTCCCCCTGGTACTTCAAATGCCTTAATCACAATAGAGACAGGCATGATCCCAGTGGAGGCAAGGCTTTGGATGCTTTGGATATTGGCTGAAACTTTCATTTTTTCCTAGAGGGTTGGTGTTAAAACATAATAAAACATAACAGTTGGCAAGTTTAATTTTCCAAGATACCTTTGTCCTGCCTCGGCTAAGGGTCATCGAAAAACACTTTCTCAACTTGGCCTCTCAAAACAATTCCTTAGCTCTCTCACATATGACGAAGTTAGTGAGACAGATCTCAATAACTCATGCAAATGGCGAGCCCTCTTAGAAACGTTGTATAAGGTAGTGCCTATGCTCTATCTTTTTTATCTAGAAAGTCATGAGTTAAGGAGAACGTTTACCCTCATTAGGTGGGATGCCCTCCCTTCAGCAGTTATGGAGGGGATATGACTGCAGGGCATATAGCCACTTTCTTGATATTCTCTCACTCTCTATAACTACTCTATCCTCAACTAGTCAAAAGGTGCAATTGCTGAAGAACCTCCTAGAAAGTTAGGTGCCCCAAGGTTACGGCTAAACATGCCAAATTTGGCTGGTAAGCTGAAAGGACTAGAAAGTTGCTAGTGAAAGACGAATAGATGTAGAAAAGAACCCATATGAGCCCAGTAGAGCACTAATTTCCAAAAAAGTGAAGGGTTTTTTAGTCTTACTGCCTGAGTTGCAACCAGTCCCTTGCCTCTTTTTTCCCCGTTGAGTAGTTTACGGTATTTTTGCTTCTGCATTTTCAGTTGTTCTTCATTAACTATCTCAAGGGCAGTTCTGTAACTCAAATAGATAGCATTGAGATCCTTTTTGGCCCATTCACATTCCTTATCGAATCATCCTTTGTTTTCCTATGTTTACCTTTGATAGTGTGGGGAAGCTAATTTTCTAATGAAAGCTGTAATTGTTTGCTAAGTTCATCATATATCTTAACAATTTCATATCCATCGTCTAAATACATAATATTTTTTTACTCTGCTAGTAATGTTTTATATCAGTTATGACAATGGTACAATGACACGTGACTCAGATCCCTAACTGGCCCACTGAAGGTATGACGATGAAGAACTCCTATGCTAGATAAAACATGTTGCCCATTCACCTCCATAGCATGCACATTTTCAGCACGCATACCACCCACTGTGAAATTTCCAAAGGCCTTTCATCACCCCTCAGGTTTCCTGTGCCAACACTTCAAGGGGAGGAAGTGTCATGATCTGTGTAGGCCTGGGAGAAAGGCCTAGAACCTGTGTGGGAATGGAGAGCACGCAGCCTACAAATCCCACAATGCTTAGCAATGGTTGTAGCCAATCAGAGTACAGATATTCTGTGAAAAGACTATTACATACTTTGTGAGGGGATTCTGACTTAAGCTGTTAGCTGTGGAAAATGGTGTTCTTTTATCTCACAGAGCTAAACTGAAGAGGAGGAAATGGTTCTTGTCTCTCTGTGGTCTTCCCTCACAGAGTCACATGGAGGCTGGTCTGAGAGGAAACGATCCCTCACAGGGGACAAAGTGACAGGCCTTGTAAGAAGGCTGGAGGCTTTAAGTAGTAACTAGTTAAGTGAACTAGGTAGTCGCGTTAGGAGTTTGTTTATTTTGACTTTTAAACACTTTTAAGCACCTTGTCTTGTTTTCCTTGCCCCTATACTGTGTTAATAAACCATTTCTTTAAAGTGTTCTCTGCCTGGTCATCATGCCTATGTTCTTGGCTGTAAAAGGGGCATTTTGGTTGGGCTTGAGAGGGTACCCTGGGCCTTCTCAAGGGACTGTAAGTCCAGGGTGGTGGTGGTGGAAGGTATGATATGCTTTTGAAACCCCAACAATATAACATACATTCCTTTGTCTACATCATCCAGGAAATTCCTGTGGCTCTGGCCCAATCCAAATACCCAGGAATATAACCTGGTGCCAAGCTTTCGGAATTCATTTAGCTATTGAGCAGTTTCTCTGTTCATAACACATGTAAGGAATGGAGGGAGGGGAAGAGAGAAAGGAGGAAGGAAACTCTAGTTATTTCTTTCTTTATTGGTCTTGTATCCCGCCCTTCCCTCAAGCAGGTTCAGGGTAGGTTCTATCAATATTAATACAATATATAATAACAATTTAAAACAACACGATTAAACAATACAATAATCATAAAACCATAAAATAAAATACCGTGCAGTATCTAATCAAGGACTCAGTAGCTAAAATGGAAGAATAGTGGTGGCTGTTCAAATTCAGGACATTGATGGGAGGCCAACCAGAGCAGGGGGGATGCTTGCTACCACAACTGAAAAAACTTATATATATATTTTTTAAAATGTGGATTTTGCTTGTAGATGCAGAATACATACAGAATACACAAATAAATAAACCGGGGGGGGGACCAGTGCAGAGGGAATTGCGTGCGACTGTGAAGTCAAACTTTAAGTTTTGTTGTTAACATACGGACTCCACAACCACTATGTAATGAAACAATTTTTGTCACTTGTTTGTCCCTATTGCTTCAGGGTTTCCTCGCTCAGTGTGTTTTGCTCTCTCTAGTAGGCCCAGAGGGAACAAAACACTTGTGGAAAGGGGGGGATGGGACCCAAAGTAAAGGGGACAAACAAGTGACAAAATTGACAGTGCAGAAGTGGCTAATGAAGCAGAGCAATGAAACAGAGAGGGTATATATTATAGCAAGGAACTGAGAGCACACTTATAATAGTTTGCTTAGCTGTTCATCAGTATAATCAGTTAAGAGGCGCTCTGTAGAACACACCACTTAGGAGTTGCCTGAGAGTATCGTCTACTGGTAAGAAAAATGAACCCAACTGAGGTTTTGTGTTGCCGAGGTGCTAGAAGTGTTAGTGAATCAAAAGTGAAGCCAAGGCACAAAGCTCGGGTTTTGTGGCAGAAGATCGTGTGCACAAAATTGGAATGTGTCGTGGAAGATTTCGATTGAGATATGATCACAGTGTTGTTGATTTTGTCCATAATGAATTGCTCCCACACTTTTATTTCGCCACTCCGCCACCATTGGCGATTTCCAGGTGGCTGCTATGGTGAGCTGCTGCAAGTAGGTATGTCATTAGCTGCTCAGTCTGGAAAGAATCTTCACCTTTTGCTGGATCTCTGAGGTGTAAAGAATAGTTTCTTTAGTGGTGCCATCGGAAGTGATGTTATCCTGCTTATTTCAGCAACTACAATCTCTCAGAAATGCCATATGTGGGGAAAAACTAACTGGCTGCCAACCCCTCCCTCCCTGGTTCTGTAAAAAGAAAGGGAAGGGAGGTGGAAATCCCGGCCCACACATGCAAGACTGGCACATTTGGAAGCATGGATTCTATGCCAACTCTGGCTTTTAAAAAAGTTTGCCTGATCAGGAGGACACGTCCTCTTTTGTCTTTGGAGAAGGAAGGAAAGAAAACAGAACAGGGAGGGAGCGTCAACCTAAAGAGAGAGAGAGGCAAAAATGCAGGAGGGCAGCGGGCAGCACTTAAACACCTGTAGAAACAATTCTACTTTAGAAAGGATTAGCGATTCAAAAGCGGATGAGAATAAAGAATTACAGCAAAAGGAGTTTTAATAGCAACGGGGCAACAGTGTGCTGGAAACAGTCTGAATGCAGATTCCTGTAAATCAAATGCAGAAACAAGAGAAAGCCCCAACACACAGTGGAAGTGAAATTGGGAGGGAATACAGAATTGGAAGAATAGGATGTGTTTAGAAACTGAGGCAAAGGGCCCAAAACTTCTTTGTCACTTCCCAAGGGAAAACTGGAGCTTTTGGTGAACTGTGGTGGGTTAGATTGACATATACTGCATTCACTCATGGCCCTTTCAATATCAGTGTCCAGTCCAGGCCACCACAGGTAACGTATGTCCAGTGCCTTCATTCGCATCATACCATACCTGCATGTAGAGTTCTTAGTAAGAGTCCTGTTTTTGGAATGACCACCCTGTTTCCCCATTATAGACAACCCTTATGAGTTGACAGTTCATAGGGATGGGATGCAAATGGCCTGAATACTTCAGCCAGTTTTTCTGTGGGCCGACCCTTCCATGCCCAGTTGAGAACACATTCAGAAATGGCGGGTGGGGTTGTTATTCTAGCAACTTGTGCAGCTTATAGAGGAGGTTCTGGAATGGATTCTGTCATAAGGACTTCCATGGGTGGAGGAATGGCACAGGTATTTGCAGAGGTGGACAAATTCAGGCATCCACATTTGCATTTATTTTGGCCTATAAATGAGATTATAATTATAAGCATGTAGCATAATATTTTAATGTTGCACACAGGGAGATAAAATGGGAGGCCTTGGTTTGTCTTTGGTGAAATTGTAAAGAAGTAGGTTATGGTCTGTTTGGATTTCAAAAGGATGGCCATGTATATAATTATGAATTTTTAAAATTTTTGCTGCAATAGCTAATGTCCTTTTATTAACATGAGCATAATTCCTTTTGTGAGCTCATGATGGTAATGAAATAAATTGCTGTACTCATGGGAGTTCCTGAGTGTAACACAACTTCTTTATTGCAACTTTTTGTTATTCAGTCACACAGTCGAGTCCGACTCTTTGGGACCCCATGGACCACATCACGCCAGGCCCTCCTGTCTTCCGCTATACTCTGGAGTTTGCTCAGTTTCATATTTGTTGCCTCAGTAACACTGTCTAACCATCTCATCTTTTGCTGTCCACTTCTTCTTTGACCTTCAATCTTTCCTAGCATCAGGGGCTTCTCTAGTGAGTGTTCCCTTCTCGTTTGGTGGCCAAAGTATTTGAGCTTCAGCTCCAGTATCTGACCTTTCAGGGAATGGTCAGGGTTGATTTCTTTTAGGATTGGCTGATTTGATCTCCTTGCAGTCCAAGGGACTCTCAAGAGTCTTCTCCAGCACCATAATTCAAAAGACTCTATTATCCGGTGCCTGGCCTTCTTATAGTCTGACTACAGTACTACTGGGGATACCATTGCTTTGACCATACAGACTTTTGTTGGTAGGGTGATGTCTCTGCTTTTTATCATGCTGTCTAGGTTTGCCATCGCTTTCCTCCCAAGGAGCAGGCGTCTCTTAATTTCATGGCTGCAGCCACCATCTGCAGTGATCTTGGATCCCAGGAACGTGAAGTCTGTCACTGCTTCCACAACTTCCCCTTCTATTTGCCAAGGAGTGATGGGGCTGGATGCCATGATCTGAGTGTTTTGGATGCTGAGTTTCAAGCCAACCTTTGCTCTCTCCTCTTTTATCTTTTATTCTACCTTGATCTGCCAAGAGAAGCTTTCCAAAAAAGGTGGGAACTCAAACCCATTACAAGCCACCTCCTGGAGCCTGACATCAAAATACAGCTGGAGCTCACCGCTTGTGATCCAAGAACCACAGAGGAAAGGCTTACAAGATCTCCAACTTGGACAAGTGTTTCAAATTTCTCCGCACTATGGACTTAGAGATCCCGATGAAACTCGGCAATCACTAAGACCTCCGTGAACTAAACTGCCCTTTTGAAGGTCTCTTTAAAGGCTACCACTCTATAAGCACAATAGTCTGTTCTAAACAACACCAATGGAATAAACCATTTTGGTATAGATTTAAACTGAATTAACTTTAAAATTGATTTTACTAGTATTACAGTATTGCTAATTCAGACAGATTACCACAGTTCAACTCAATCAGCAAATCTGACACATTGCAAGTATATCTTACATAGTCACGGGGAAAGGTGGGCTACTCATTTTGGTGTATTTTCAGATTAAATCACCTTTCACCTAACTCTCCTGATACTGAGATATTTATACTCCGCTTAGATTCTCATTTTAGCATCATTTCTTAAGTTTGCTCTCTTGCTGTCTGACAGAAGATACAGACACCCGGCATTAAGCTGAAGAGTTACTTAGGTCCACTGGCAACACACTTTTATTCCTCCTCATCACTAATTTGGGACTGAGTTTAGCAATCTTTGTTATCTACCTCCATCTAGTGGTGGTTCCTGGAATTAGGAAACCAACAGGGACTTTTTACTAGGCTAGCTGACAGCAGCCTTTCTTCAGATTACATACACACATACACGTTAGTAATACTTAATTTTAGCACCTTTTAGCCCACCGCCTGTACACAATATCTGTTTTACTTTGTGGCCTCCAGCTTTGGGAGACCTTTTTATCTGAGCCACAGACCCAATTAGAATTTTACTTCTGAAATCAACACCGTCCCACTCAATCACCTGGTTGGAATAGTGGTGTCTCAGTCTCTCACAGTCTACTTTCCAGCTTGAGACAATCATGTCCACAGATTTGAAAGTGCTTTCCTCCAACATGCACAGCCTAAACAACAACATTAAAAGAAAACGTGTACTCACCAACATTCTAATACAGCGACCCGATATTGTGTGCCTACAAGAAACCCACCTCAAAAAAACTGAACTCCTTGTCTTTCGTTCCAATGTTTCAATTTCAATATTTGGCTCCTGGTACCTCCAACTCCTGAGGAGTTGCCATCCTTATTTCACATAATGTCCGCTTTACCTTTTCATCCAAACTATGTGACCTTTTCATCAAAGGGAAACTAGACGGATGTGTGGTTTCCATTGCCAAACTGTATGCACCCAACAGTGGACAAATAGACTTTATTGGTGACGTCCTTTCAAAATTACAGACATTTGCTGAAGGGGACATCATATTAAGTGGAGACTTTAATTTTATTGTAGATAATGTCCTAGATAGATCATTTCATAACCCCAACCCCAAACAACCTAAGAAACGTTTTACCAAATTGGCGGCACTGTTGAAGAACCATGACTTAACAGATGCTTGGCGTCTTCTTCACCAAAATGACAGGGATTATTCATATTACTCACAATGTGCACACTAGGATAGATTTTGTTCTGATTTGTTCTTCTCTTCACGATCACCTCACATCCTCATTGACTGAACCATCACAATGGTCGGGTCATGCATGGCTCACCCCAACTTGGAGACAACGGTCTTTAAATACGCTTTCATTAAATAACCCAACTCTCAGAAACATTAGTGAACAAGACATACAACTTTATTTTAAAGAAAATGATAGAAATGACGTATCTCCAAATATTTGTTGGGTCGCAATGAAGCTGGTGTCGGGAGGCAAAATAATCTCCAAGGCTGCACATGTAAAAAACAAAAAAAAGTCTGGGATTCATGGCGTCCTGACGTGCTCTGGCTTGCTCGTAGAGCTCCCAGAGCAAACGGAGGGTCTTGACGACAGGGTGGGCTTCCAATAGCCCACCGCAGATCCCCCCAGGCAGGGGGGTGACTGGCAGAGAGCCTGGCCCGAGAGAGGAGTTGAGATCGGCTGATAGCGGGGCTTTAAAGAGCGCCGCGACCAGCCTTGATCCCCTCCCCCAGAGAAGGCACTTCGGAAAATCTCTACAAGACCCCACCGAGTTGGATTCTCAACATAAGAACGCATGACCCAGACCTCCAAGACATTCTACGGAAACTGATATCAAGGAAACACTGCTATAACAAGACACTGACTTTGCAGGTAACTTTTTAAAATTGCTCACCGGAGACGCGTTTCGGCCGAAAATAAACAACATCCGATGAAGCGCATGATCGTGCACTATCTGTTGTACTAACATTGGAGCGGAAAAAGTGCAGTTAAACAGCTAAAAAAGGCCAAAAAGCCGAATTGTTGATCATTCCTGCGGTTAAATTATTGACTTTAAAATAGAAACTAACAGTAACTCCGCGAGAATTGCAGTGGAAAAGTACTGGAGCTGCTGCAGCAGAAATCGGCAAAACAGGAAGTGACTTCAGAACAGACAAGTAATCATCCTAGAGAAGACCAAGGAGGCCGGAAGAAGGGAAGAAATCAGGAACAAGGGGGACCATTAAGATTGCCGGACAGGAAGTGAGTACCCGGAAGAACCATTTACCATAGAGAAATTGCGCCCGCCATTTTGGGAAGGTCAGAAAATTTTTCTTTGATTTTAAACGAAAGACTTAATATAAAAAAGTGAAACCAGTGCGATTTAGGTGGGCACAAGAAGGACTTTGATTTAGAGTGTGTTGGAGGGAAGATTGTGAACAACGGCTTACGACCTGCGGCAACGACAGAGGGCAAATACCTGGTCCTCCCCGAAAATGGCTGGAAAAGAGGAAAAAAAGCTACATGGCATGATGGAAGCTATGGAAAAACGAGTGATGGACGCGATTCTGAAGCTTGAAAAGACCGTTATATCAGAGGTAACAGAGCTGAAAAAGAAATGTCTGGAATTACAAAAGAGATACAGACGTTGACCAAAAGAGCAGATGAGATGGATGTAAGGGTGAAGGGAGTAGCATCCAATATAGCTGAGGTCACTTTAGAAACAGATAAAGTGAATGTGATGGTCCAATACAATGCAATGATTAATCATATGAGATTCAGGGGGATCCCTGAAGATAAGAATGAGGACATCCATTCAGTCATGGTAGATGCTGTTGCAGATTTTTTGAAAATGGAAGAGGAGAGAGTGGCGGCACAGATTGATGTGGTATACAGAGTCAATTCTGCGATTGCGCAAAGGAAAAAATTACCTAGAGATGTAATTGTCCAGTTTATATCTAAGAAGTTGAAGGAGGATTTGTTTAAGCAACAATTTCAGGACGACTTTACAATTGGCAACAAGAAAATCATGGTCCTAAAGGAACTACCCAGAGCGATGCTTCAGGACAGACGACTTTTTAAAGACCTGATTGACAAGCTGAAATCAGAGGGCATAAGATATAGATGGGAAATTCCTAAAGGTGTCAGTTTTTCGTTCAAACAGAAGAGAGTCACCATCAAGTCAGTTGACCAAATGACCAGATTCATCAATGATAATTTTATAGACTCTGATAAATAATTACAGAATCAACATGGAGAGTCAAATAATTTCATGGAATGTTAATGGACTGAACTCACCCCAAAAAAGGAAAAATGTCAGACTCTGGTTGGAAAAACAGAAATGTGATATTGTTTGCTTTCAAGAAACACATATTAAAAAATCAGATGCCAAATTTTTGATTCAAAAAAGATTAGGAGAGGAATTTTATTCACTCTCCTCTCAAAAGAAAAAAAGGAGTAGTTACATATATTAAAAAGAGTTGGAACCAAAAGAAATTTTCAAAGACAATGAAGGGAAATTTTTGGCGGTAGAAGTTGTGCTGCAGAATAAAAAGACATTAATTGTTAATCTCTATGCTCCCAATGGGGCAAAAGAAAACTTTTTTCAGAATTTGTGGGAACAACTACGACAGTTGACCTATGATCAAATGATTTTAATGGGCGATTTTAATGGTACTGTTGACAATGTTGTTGATAGAAAATCAAAAAAAGGAATTGAGGCCATGGGCAAACTTCCTAAAGTCTTTTTCCAATTGATTAAACATGAACATTTGGCAGACGTTTGGAGAACTAAACATCCCAGAGACAGTGAGTACTCTTTTTATTCATCAAGACACGAGTCTTTTTCCAGGATAGATATGATGTGGATGACAGAGAACCTAATCTTGCAAACATGCAAAATTGAGATACTACCTAGGACTCTTTCTGACCACAGTCCGATAAAATGGTCAACGTATGTTAAGAGAAAAAAATTTCGATGGCGACTCAACGAAGATTTGCTGGACAAGCAAAATATTGTGGATAAAATAAGGACAGAAACCCAAACATACTTTCAACTGAACTTAAATAAAAGTGTACAGACGCAAACGGTATGGGAAGCCTACAAGGCTGTGATGAGAGGACATCTGATTGCAATTAATAATAATGAAAGGAAACAACAAATGAAAATAGACAAAGAAATTATGGAAAATATTCGGAAAAAAGAAACAGAACTTAAGATAAGGCCTGGTAAAAAGAAGATTTTGAGAGAATTGAGGATCCTAAGGGAGCAATATGCGGCAAGGTTGAACAAAGAAGTATTTTGGAACTTGAAAAAATTGCAACAGAAATCCTTTGAAGGTGCAAATAAACCTGGCAAATATTTAGCATGGCAATTAAAGAAAAGAAGAGAGAATAAAACAATCACTTGTTTGAAAGATGGAAATAAAGAGATTTTGGACCCAGGAGGAATTAAAAGGGAATTTTTCAAATACTATGCGACTCTCTTTCAATCGAAACAAGCAGATCCTCAAAAAATGTTGGATTACCTATCCAAAGTTAATTTGATACAACCAAATCCAGAAATGAAAACACTCCTAAATGCTGCAATAACTAAGGACGAAATTAGTAAAGCAATAGCCGAGGCAAAAATCTCCAAAGTCCCAGGCCCGGATGGCTTTTCAGCTAAATTTTATAAAAAATTTCATGAAGATTTGGTTCCGGTGCTGGAGATTCTTTTAAATGAAATTAGAAAGACAGGAAAGATCCCTGACTCCTGGAATGAAGCTGCAATCACCTTAATTCCTAAAGAAATGCAAGATTTAACAAATGTTAAAAACTATCGGCCCATTTCATTATTGAACAACGATTATAAAATATTTGCAAAAATATTGGCAGAGCGCCTTAAAAAGTTTTTGAAAGATACTATTGTGGAAGATCAAGCTGGTTTTTTACCAAATAGACAAATTAAAGACAATATGAGGGTTGTATTGGACGCAATTGAGTATTATGACAAACATCCTGAAAAAGAAGTCGCTTTTTTATTTTTGGACGCAGAGAAGGCCTTTGATAATTTAAATTGGGAATTTATGTTTAAAGTGCTTGAGAAATCTATGATGGGCGTAGAATTTACAAGAATGATCCAATCGATATATAAAGAACAAAAAGCTTCGGTGATTGTTAATGCAGAATCAACAGATATGTTCCGGGTAAGAAAAGGTACTAGACAAGGTTGTCCCCTGTCACCATTGTTATTTATCTGGATTTTGGAGATTTTGCTACAAGCGGTCAGAGATGATGTTAATATAAAAGGGTTGAATATTGGAGGTTTTTCATTTAAATTAAGAGCATTTGCGGATGATATCATGTTTATTGTTGAAGATCCTGTTAATAATATGCCTAAGGTATTTGAAAAAGTAAGAGAGTTTGGTGATCTTGCAGGGTTTTATGTCAACAAAAATAAATCTAAGATACTGTGTAAAAATATGATTGGTACAAAGCAACAAATGTTACAAAATGTGACAGAATGTGAAGTGGTTAAAAGGGTTAAGTATCTGGGAGTTGAAATTACAATGAAAAATATAGATTTGTTCAAGAATAATTATGAAAAATTGTGGGGTTCGATAAAGAGTGATTTAGAAAAATGGGAAAAACTAAGGTTATCTCTTCTTGGAAAAATTGCCGTTATTAAAATGAATGTACTGCCCAGGTTAATGTTTTTGTTTCAGACAATACCAATTGTGAAAGATGGAAAAGTGTTGGTAAAATGGCAAAGAGAAATCTTTAAGTTTATCTGGGCAGGGAAGAAGCCAAGAATTAAAATGAAGATAATGTATGATACTAAGGACAGAGGTGGCTTCCAAGTCCCGAATTTGCGTTTGTATCATGAAGTAGTATGTATGTCTTGGTTATCTGAATGGGTAAATTTGGAAAATAGAAAACTTTTAGCTCTTGAGGGGCACGATTGCAGATTTGGCTGGCATGCCTATCTTTGGTATGGGAAAAACAAAGCTGACTCTATGTTTAAGCATCATTATGTAAGGAGGACATTGTTTGATGCATGGACCAGGTATAAGGATACAATATCGGATGAAAGGCCTCTGTGGATTGTTCCAGCTGCAGTTATACATTTGTTTTCAGAATATAGAGGCAATGATTGGTTGAAGTATCAGGAATTGTTGCAAAGAGAAGGGAAAAAATATGTTTTAAAACCAAATAATGAATTAGAATTTGAGTATGGTTGGCTACAATATTGTCAAATAAGGGACATTTATAAAAAAGATTGTAAAGAGTTTGGTTTTAGGGCTATGAATGATGATTTTGAGAATATATGGTTGAAAAAAGAACGGAAAATGATATCAATATACAAACAGGTTCCAATAAGATCTTGAAAAAATTGAAACTTGAACAGAAAACCCTAGCTATGCTAGAAACAGAAACAGCTAAAATCGAAAAACAGTTGATCTTCTCTAAAAAAAATACTGGCTGAAATTACCCAGAACACTTAGACTCCTGTCTTACAAAGTTAAGGAACTCAAAATATCTAGATGAATCAAAGCACTTAGGAACACTGAAGGAGAGGTGACCACGAAAACAAATGATATCTTTAAAATACTGGAGGAATATTACACTAAGCTATATGTAGCAACACCTACAGACCCTGTCATTTTCCCTAGCTCGAAAACCAGTTAAGGTTCCCTTGCTCGAAAGCCAGTCGAATCCGACTATAGGGTTGCTGTGCTCGTCTCTGTTTCAAAGCCAAAGAGCCAGCGCTGTCCGAAGATGTTTCCATGGTCATGTGGCTGGCATGACTAAACACCAAGGCGCACGGAGTAACATAGACAAATTCCCTGTTCATATCGTACTTCCCCAGGCCCTGATGGTTTCTCATCGGAATACTATAAAGTTTTTGCTCCACATTTAGTTAGTCCACTGACCAAACATTTAATCATGTACTAGATACCAGAACTATTCCGCTCTCTTGGCAACAGGCGACAACTGTGGTATTTCCAAAGAAAAATAGGGACCCATGCCCTAAATCATACCGCCCAATCTCCTTATTTAATCAAGGTTTGAAGATTTTCACCTCTATCCTTGCTAAACGCATAAATACTTTTATTTTGCAATATATACACTCCAATCAAGTGGGACCTAGCAGGTTACAGAAATATTACAGGGCAATCATACTTTTCCAGACTAACTAAAAGTAAAAGCACACTCTTGGCTTTTTAATAAGCATGCGGCCAATTGTTTTGGAGTAAAAGAGTACACTGCTTAGCAGGGACGGAAGAGCCTTCACCCATATGCAGCGCTGGGTGTTGGCATTAGAAATGTAAAGTAATCCTTCTCACAAGAGCAAGGGATGTTACATAGCCTCATTTTAATGAGTGCTGTGTTGGAGATTATGGGAAAGGCCTCCAGTGGGGTTTCTGACTCAGTGACGTGATTTGCTGCAATCTAAATTCGCGTAAGTGTTACATTGCACAAGCCCGCCAGGAAATTCACAAAGCATGAATCCACAAGAAATGCCGGACAGTTTCTGAAAGTGAAATCTGTGTGGCTGTAATTAAAACCATGGAACAAAGGCCCTTCCTTATGTGAGAAATGCTGCAGAGTTTATGAAAAGGCCAGCAGAGGGGGGTAACGACATTTTGAGATGGCTGAAAATAACGGATACTTGGCAGGCGACGGAGTCTAACAGCACCAGCAAAGTAGGGCAAAGGGTGTCCCATGCGTCTCCACACTGGAGAATGGGAGCAAACTGTTTCTGTCAGAGGACACGTCTCCTCTATAATAGCTTGTCATGTTTGGGCTGCCTTGCATATAGACTATTTCCTTCCATCCTCTGCTATTTCTGACACTTTTCCATCTTACATGCATGTTCTTTGTTGCAGGATCAGCAGACGTTTGGTGATGAGATGAATGTGTGGCCCCCTGGGATGTGCATGCAGTGCCTGATCTCACGTTTGTTCCCAACATAGCATCTTTGGTTGTGGCTATGATGGAAACTGAAAGAAGAAGCAACTCGTGCTTCATGTTTCCATGTGCTTCATCTCATCCTTTTTAGTGCAAAGTTGGTTTAAGCCCGGACAATTCAAGTGTGGAGAGTAGCTAACCTTACTTGCCTAACTGACGTAACAAAAGAAAGGCAATTCCATTCTATGGTATCAGTACTTGCATATCAAGCATTTAATAGAGCA
This sequence comes from Gekko gecko, assembly GCA_029375565.1. NCBI lineage: Eukaryota > Metazoa > Chordata > Lepidosauria > Squamata > Gekkonidae > Gekko > Gekko gecko. Next base: position 73,540 of record JAPDNY010000008.1, read on the forward strand.
TCTAAAGCCTAAAGGGAGCCTGATGTGGGATTTGCCTATTTTCGAAAAACTACTTAAACTCAGTGCTAATAGAGGTATTCTTTTTGTGCCTTTACAAAATTTTACTTGCTTTAGAAGTAATAAAATTACCTTCTTACGTAAATCCCTGGCACAGGGACCTGCATTGGGCTTTATCGGACAATGAATGGTCCAAGATTTGGTGTTTCTCTACTCTTAGATCTAAATCTATAAATGTACAAGTACAAGTTAAGATGATGTCTTATACCATCAAAACTACACTACATTAATCCTGAAATGCAATCTAATTTCTGGAAAGGATGCGGGGAACAAGGTCCTTATTTTCATAGTTGGTGGAACTGTATTTATATCAAGGATTCTTGGAGATTAGTCCATTCTCAAATTCATAAAATTACAGGCTATCTAATTCCTTTCACTCCTGATCTAATGCTTCTGAATCTTTGACAACCTACTATGATCCCCTCAATTCGATGAGATTTGATAGCCTTTCTATCTGCAGCTGCAAGGATAGTAATAGCCACTTCATGGAAAAATAATAAACTTCCATCAATCTCAGCCTGGTACCAGTTTATTTGGGATTATTACACAACAGAAAAAAAATTAGATCAACAGTCACAGACTGGTAACAGCCTTTATATATCTCATTTTATAGAAATGTGGTACACTGCAATAGAATTTATAGAAAACAAGGAATCGGGTTTTTTTCACCACTCTTATCCAATAGAGGTCCTAATATTGTGAGGTTTTATGCATGTTTATCTCTCTCAGACAGCTAATATAAAGACCTGGTATGTTTACTCTCCTATTAATTGTTGTATTGATTAACTATTCTGTATCAGTCGTGATCAGTGTTCCCTCTAAGCTGAGTTAGTGTGAGCTAGCTTACAGTTTTTTAGACTCTAGCTCACATATTTTTGTCTTAGCTCAGAAAGGATGGCTCCAAAGCAAACTGATTTATGCAGTAGCCAAATCGCTTGCTCACACCTTTAATACCAGTTGCTCACAAACTTTTTTTAAAAAATGTATCCCACCTTTCCTTGTATCTCATGGTGGCTAGTATTTGGTGGGAAGGTAATAACTAGTATTTTCCCCAAGTGCTTAAACCCCCTCATGCGCCTTCTTGCATGCCTCATTTAGCTGCTCTAAAACCCTCCATGGGTGTACATGAAGTTGTCTTATATGGACAGACAGCAGCTCTCCAGGGTCTCAAGTAGAGTTGTTTCACATCACCTACTGCCTGGTCCTTTTAACTGAAGATACCAAGGATTGAAAATTTACCTTTGAATGCAAAGCTAGGGCTCTACCGCTAAGCCATGTCCACTCCCCATAGATGTGCCCCACAGATGCAGCCATATGGAGGGAACTAATGGTTTATCTGCTGTTGCAGTGCTATCATGGTGAGGAGTTATGAGTCCAAGAGGTAGGGCTGCCAGGCCCCTGTTAGGGGCAAGGGATTCCTCATGTCCAGTTGCTGCCTCTGTACCTCATGGTATTGTAAATAATATGTATGAGCTTGAGGTTTTGGGGGGTTTTTTAAGCCCCCAGAGGGGATTTTTTATTGCATTTTTCTAAACTCTACAAACTACAACAAAAAAAGGGGAGGGAGACATCTACATCTAAGGAGAAAGGAAAGATAACCACAACCAACTAAAACCCCAAGAATAGGAGATCATCATATTAGCTTATAAAGATATTAGTCTAAAATGTTTATATAACAGTGAACATAGTCGAATAAGCTAGGTTATACATCCTTTTACCCAGAACAACCCTCTCCAGAGCATCATTAAAGCCCAATGCTTTACAATAGCCTTCAGAGTTTCAATCTTCATTTTGTTTTATCTTTTCGGTCTCTCAGTTGGTAGCCTCATTTGGGGGCAGCTGCCCCCTTTTCTGAATCAGAGTCCTCATCGGAAGACACAGAGTCCAATTCACCATTAGATTTGCTGTCCTCTTCTTCGTTCACGTCCTCTTCTGGCTCACCTAATTGCAGCCTCAGCAACTCACGCGCTTTAAAAACAGAGTCAATTTTTTCCCTTTTATCCTTCAGTTTGAAGGTGACGCATTCGGGAATCAACCACCTGTATGCAATGCTGTTTGTTTGTAAGAAAAGAATTAAGTCCTTGTACTTCTTCCTCTTTTTCCTTACTTCAAATGGGATATCTTTTAGGATTCTGATCATATTATCGCCGATTTTCAAGGGTGTACTTGCAGTCGCTTTCAGGATTAAATCCCTCACATGCCTCTTCGAGAATCTAACCATGATCTCCCCAGGCAGATTATTCTTCTTAATGTATATAGAGTAAGCCCTATAGACCACGTCCATTTCGCTTACAAGGTATTCCACTTTTAAATCCGTCACTGGGGCTAATGCATTGCTCAGAAGTTGCTTTAGATTCTCATTTTTGGCTTCAGTAACTCCTTGGAACCAGATTGGCTCTCTCCATTTGCAGTTGCAACAGCTGAAATTCCTCCAAAGCTTGCTTCCTTTCCAGCACTTGAATCTTTTTTCTTGCTTTTTTTGAGTTGGCATCCATTTCCAAAACTTTCTCAGCTACCTGCTCTGTTGTCAGAAGCCCTAACCTAGTCAGCAAAACACCATGCCTTACGGTTCAAGCAAGAATAGCGTTTATTATAGAGCTGCAATAGAAAGGTCACTGGAGCAGGTACATTGTTCAGAATTACTTGGTTACAGAAAGCAAGTGGTTATACCGAGAAGGGGGTGAATGGGGACCCCCCCTTCTACCATTCAGAGAATAACATGCGACTGGGAATCGAAAGTTACTACGCTAATGAAGTTCCCAACGCCCCCATTATTCTCAGGAAAAGCCGGAGCTTTGAAAGCGATAGTAAAGCTCACAGCTTGACTCCTCAAGGTCAGAACGTTCAGTCTGCGAGAGATAGGGGTTACCAGATGCACATTCCACTCTCACACCCTAGACATAAATCAACACCCCTCGGATTCCAACCTCCCGCCTGTCACGCCACTATGGCGCCCATTGCCATCCTCCCCTCCCCTCCATCCATCATGGCAGGGCTACCTGACATCTGTCTTCTTTGAAGTTTCAGACAGTTGGAGCTGCTGTGCTGCAAAGTTCTGATTTAAAGTTACTAATTGCTGGTTGATGTTAGTCATCTGGTCCCGTAGAGGTAAGGTTCTTAAAAAAGATTTCTCAGCTTTATTTCTGCTCCCCCCTTGTTAAAGTACTTTTAAGTCTTTGTGTCGGGAAAGGGCCCCTCCCCCACTCGCTTCCCATGCTGATCCCAAGGGGAGTGCTTTATTTTTAAAATGCCATTTTCTCACCTTTACTCAACTCACTGCTCACTGTTGGTCTTCCGACCTCGCTTTGGTTCGTTTTAACTGCTTGATCTCTGATGCTTGTTTTGGTTAGCAGCTCTAGATCCATACGGACGCATAGCAGCTGCACCGTCGGGGCAGAGGAGTGCCTCAATTCCCCAGCATCATGCTGGCGAAGAGGCAACCCCTCAAAAGCCCCATGGCTAGGAGCCTTTCACACAAGACTTCGGAGGGGGGTGGCAAACGGTTGCCCCCCCGAACTGCTAGCGTGCAGATCGTGCCCCTGGAGCAACTGGGAGGCACATCTGCTAGCGAGTCACCATAAAACGGAAGTCCTTGAGCTTGAGGTTTGAGAAGGTATCCTAAAAGTGATCCATAAACCGGAAGTCCTTGAGCTTGAGGTTTGAGAAGGTATCCTAAAAGCAGGCCAATCAGAACAGCTAGAGTTGTTCCGGAGGGAAAGAAATCTATTGGTTGAAACTGCGACAAGCGGGGCCATTTACCCTGAGTGTGCCGGGCTGCTCCAAAGAAAAAGTCACCCCCATTGTCCCTGAGGCAGAACTGGAGAGCGCGAGACGAGAGTCATCCAAAGCCAGCAGAGTGCCACAAGACTTCATGCTGCTTCTGTCCCATGACTACCTTGAACACCAGAATGCAGACAAAGAAGAAGATCAAGGTGACAGTCCTGCTGGATGGAGAGCCATGTGAGATGGAGGTCAACTCTGGGTCGGCAATGACCACCCTCTCAGCGGAGACCCTGCAGCAGCTGTTTCCTACAAGGAGCCATCACCGTTTGACAAGCAGTCCCGTCCATCTTACCAATTTTCATGGCAGGTGCAGTGTCGTTTGAGGTACAGTTTAGGGGGTTCAGAGGAACGTTGAGCCTCCTGGTTGCCCAAGGGTCTCTTGGGGCTGGACTGGTTCAAAGCCCTAGGTATTGCTGATACTGGAGTGAAGGAAGTGAGCCTGAGTAAACTGAGTGAAATTTATGTAGAATTTCCTGCTGTATTTGATGGGTCACTGGGGAGGTATACGGGGCTTCCTGTGACTTTTTATTTGGACCCTCAGTGGCACCCATTTGCCTGAAGTATCAGCGCATTCCCCTTGCTCTGAGACCAAGAATTGAAGCTGACCTTGACAAACTTGTGGCTCAAGGTGTAATTGAACTCGTCTCCCACACCAAGTGGGAGAAGCCTATTGTAACACCGGTTAAACCAGATGGGTCTATCAGAATATGCGCTGATTATAAGTGTACCATCAACTGGGCTCTGCAACAACATGCGTATCCCGTGCCAGTGATTAGCCACATTTTGGCATCTCTGGTGGGCGGGAAAGTGTTTGCAAAACTTGTTCTTGCTCAGGTGTACCAGCAATTGCCCATGGACTTGTAGCAGCCGAGCCACAAACCATTGTTACACATAGGGGGGCATTCCGAGTCAACCGCCTTCAATTTGGAGTGAATGTGGCCCCTGGGATCTTCCAGGGGCTAATGGAGGGATTGCTCCGAGACATACTGGGGGTAGTTCCATATTTTGACAACGTTCTGGTTGCGGGGGCAAATGAAACGGAGTTGACGGGATGCCTCAAAGCTGTGTTGGGTCGATTCAGAGATGCAGGTCTCAAGGTAAAAAAGAACAAGTGTCAGCTAGGGGTAAAACAGATGGAATTCTTTGGGTTCTTAATAGATGAAATGGGGGTGCACCCAACCGAGTCCAAAGTAGCTGTGATCCAACACGCACCAAAACCTAGAAACAAAAAAGAGCTGCAATCCTTTCTAGGAATTTTACATTTTTATCATGCGTTTCTATCTCATAAGACATCAGTTGCCGAACCATTAACACAGGTCGCTGGAAAAAGGGGCTAAATGGGAGTGGGGGACATGTTCAGGGCTATAAAATAGCTGCTAGTTTCCAATGAGTCCTCACTCACTTTGACGAGCACAAGCCCCTGGTTCTCACTGCTGACGCATCTCCCTTTGAAATTGGCACCGTTCTCAGTCACGTCATAGAAAATGGGTGGGAAGTGCCAGTTGCTTATTATTCTAGGACACTATCGCCCGCTGAATGAAATTATGCACAAATTGACAGACAGGCTCTCACCCTGGTTGCTGGTATTAAAAAATGTAATGATTTTTTGTATGGGCGAAGGTTCTTGATGGTGACAGACCATAAGCCTCTGTTGGGATTCTTTGCGCCACACCGGCAGACTTCAAGAATGCTGAGGTGGACTGTGTTTTTATCCGCTTATGATTTTGAACTTTCCCACCGGCCAGGCAAGGCCATCGGACATGCCAATGCACTAAGCCACTGTCCGATCCCGGGGGCACCCACCGACCCTGTGCTGGCCTCCGAAGTCCTGGTGATTGAAGATCTTCCTGAGCCTCCAGTACATGCCTCGGACATTGTGGCTGGGTCTTCCAAGAACCTCACTCTAGCCGGGGTGCTCAGTTGGGTCTGGAGGGGATGGCCAGTGGGCTGTTTGGAGGCAGAGTTCAAGCCATACGGCACCCGGCAGCAAGAGGTATCAGCTTACAAAGGGTACTTGTTATGGGGAAGTAGGGTGGTGGTCCCTCCGAATTTAAGAGAGCGGGTGCTAGAAGCACTACATGCCGGTCACCCAGGAGTTGTCTGTATGAAAGCTCTTGCACGGAGCTACGTGTGGTGGCCACGCATTGTCCAGGAACACTGGGTCCAAGCGTGTCAGCTGTGTCAGCTCTCTAGGCCTGATCCCCCACATGCACCAATACAACACTGGGGGAACACACATAGGCCATGGTCCCGCTTAAACATTGACTTTGTGGGGCCATTCCAAGGGCAGGTGTTCTTAATAGTCGTGGACGCCTACTCTAAATGGTTGGAGGTTATTCAGATGACCAAAATGACCTCAACTGCTGTGATTAGGGCATTACGTCACCTTAGTGCAACACACGGCCTGCCGGACACCATCTGATAATGGGATGCAGTTCACCTCCTCAGAGTTCCAGGACTTTATGAATAGGAACATGATTAAACATATAACATCAGCTCCGTTCCATCTGGCCACAAATGGGCAAGCAGAGATGATGGTCCAGATTACAAAAGAGGCGCTCCGCAGAATGACACCGGGAGACTGGAACCAGATGCTATCGTCCTTCCTGTTGCATCAACATATCACTCCACACACAGCAACAGGAAGGAGCCCTGCTGAGGAGCCCTCCTTATGGGCCATCGCCTGACTTCGCTTCTGGACAGGACGCACCCTGACCTCACCTTGGACAGACCACTGAAAACGGAGGCATTGGATACACCCTGCTCCTTACAAGTCGGTGATGTGGTGTTCACATGGAACTACGGAGAGGGCCACTTGTGGATTCTGGCCACAGTCAGCGAGGTCACGGGAGCATTATCATATGTCGTCCGTAACCCTGATGGGAAGACATTACGGCGGCACATAGACCAGTTGCGACGGCGCTGGGCCAAGGCACGGCCAGAAGAACCTATAGTAAGTCCTAGCCTAGCCTATAGTAAGTCCTAGCCTAGTAAGTCCTAAACAAGTTGAAAATCCAAACACTGAAGAGTGTTCTGGGACTCAGGACACAGAGACCCCCATAGAGCTGGGAACCAGGCTACAGCCTGATAAATCCGGTACCCTAGAAACAACACCCTGCTAGAAAATAGCAGCTCCAGAGATACAGAGGCACAGCCTCATGTAGAACCGGAAGCCGTCCAGCCAGAGTATGTTTGTTCAGGGTTCAGGGGGGAGGATTGTTATGTATTGTAAATAATATGTATGAGCTTGAGGTTTGAGAAGGTATCCTAAAAGTGAACAATCTGATTGGCTGCTCTGCGAAGCAGGCCAATCAGAGCAGCTAGAGTTATTCCAGAGGGAATGAAATCTATTGGTTGTTATCTCTCTTATGTTATTGGTTATTAACTTGTTTAAGGGTTACCATAGCCCGGGCAGTTTAAAAAGGGAGCCTGTTGCTCCACTGTTCCTTGTGTTGGTTTACTGTTGAATGAATAAAGCTGAATCACTAGTTAAGATCGGACTTACATCTCATACTTAACAGCCCCCTACTGCTGCTGGTCAGCCGGACAGTGGGGAGGGGTTTACCAGCAGTGGGAAAAGGCCTAGGCTGGTGTTGCAGTGACATAGGAAGAGAAGCTGCTGTGTTGCTGGTAATGTCGTTAGAACACTGGTCTTGGCCTCCTCCCACTGCTGGTAAGTCTTTCCTGCCCGCCATTGGTTGAGTATGTTGGAATATACAAGATCTCGAGTGCACCAACTTGAAGAAGATCAGAAGAACAGCTGATAGGGGACAGCCGAAGGCCTGCTAGTCAGCACAGCTAGATTAGAGACTTCCCACAATTTCAAATTTTGTCCTTCCTGTCTCCTGATTGGCTCTTTGGAGACTTCCTGCTCCAACTGAGCCCTCTCCCTTCGTTCCTGTTAAGCCTCTCTCCCTCTCTTCTGTTCTATCAGAGTTTATTTCTTCTTTAATAAACCAAGTTATTTTCTTTTAACAGCTGGTGCTCCATTCCTTTGCATGTTTGAACTCTACCAAAAGAGTAGGGGGATCATTTTTTAGTCACCTCCTCATACAAATGACCACATGTAAGTGGCACCTGCCAGTGTGGCTATGCTGAAAGGACATTAGTTATTTTTTGTAGCTCGTTTATAGGACATTCTGTGTGATCATTTTTAGACTACCTGAACCAGGCCTGAGAAGATCCTACGATAGCACAGAAAAGTTGGTCAATTTTATCTGGATGCTAGAGACGCTGAGTTGTAGACCAGAAGATCAGTAGCTCGGCAGTTCGAGACCTGAGTGCCGCATGACGGAGTGAGCTCCCATCTCTGGCCCCAGCTCCTGCCGACCGAGCAGTTCGCAAGCAGGAAAGTTCAAGCTGCCCTGAGCCTGCCTTGGTGGGGAGGGCAGGGTATAAATTGAATAAAGAAATAAATATAAATAAATAAACAAGTAGATAAATAGATATGGCTTTGATGGGAAGGTAACAGAGTTCCATGTACCTTGGCGTTTAGTCATGCCAGTCACATGACCATGGGGAAGTCTTCAGACAGCGCTGGCTCTTCAGCTTGGAAAGGGAGATGAGCGCTGCCCCCTAGAGTCAGATTCAACTAGCTTTTGAGCATGGAAAACCATTACCTTTTTAGAGATAGCTACTGAGGCTGAGAGAATACTTCAAGTGATGGCTGTTGCATACATTTTTATCACTGATATCCAGTAAAAGATCTTAAACACTTGGTAAAATGATACAGATAGGAAGACAAGACTCCGTACAAAATCATGCTAGGGAAAGTTGAAGGCAGTAGGAAAAGAGGGAAACCCAAGATGAGATGGATCTCAATGTGGGATGGATCAACTCAATCAGGACTTTTTTTGTACAAAAAGCCCAGCAGGAACTTATTAGCATAAAAGGCCACACCCAACAGCAGAAACTCATTAGCATATTAGGCCACACACCCTGACAGCCCAGCTCATTAGCATATTAGGCCACACACCCTGACAGCCCAGCTCATTAGCATATTAGGCCACACCCCCATGTCACCAGAAATGTGGCCATCCAGCCACACCCACCTTTTGCTTCTGATTCTGTTTACCTTATCAGTTGTCAAAACCCAGGGGGGGGGGTTTGGAGCAGGAACTCCTTTGGATGTTAGGCCACATACACCTAATGTATCCAGTCCTAATGAGTTTCTGCTATTGGGTGTGGCCTATTAGGCTAATGAGTTCTCGCTGGGTGTGGCCAACTTGGGAGCCAGCTGGAACTCCGTTACTGTGTGTTCCTGCCCCAAAATAGCCCTGAACTTAATAAAGGATGCCATGGCCTTCAGTTTTTGTTGTTGTTGTCGTTCAGTCGCACAGTTGAGTCCAACTCTTCGTGACCCCATGGACCACATCATGCCAGGCTCTTCTGTCTTCGGCTGTCCTCCGGAGTTTGCTCAATTTCATATTTGTTGCCTCGGTAACACCGTCTAACCATCTCATCCTTTGCTGTCCCCTTCTTCTTTGACCTTCAGCCTTTCCCAGCATCAGGGTCTTCTCCAGTGAATGCTCTCTTCTCATTTGGTGGCCAAAGTATTCGAGCTTCAGCTTCAGTATCTGGCCATCCAGGGAACAGTCCGGGTTGATTTCTTTTAGGATTGACTAATTTGATCTTCTTGCAATCCAAGGGACTCTTGAGTCTTCTCCAGAACCATAATTCGAAAGCATCTATTCTTTGGTGCTCGGCCTTCCTTACAGTCCAACTCTTGCAGCCAAATATTACTACTGGGGATACTATCACTTTGACCATATGAATTAATTACCTCCAAAACCCCCTATTATTAACAGCCTTGCAAAACATCCTATCATTAACAGCCTTGCAAATGATAGGGTGTTTTGAAAATAATTAATTTGTAAGATGGCCATAAGCTGGAAGTAAGTTGACGGAATATAACACACACACAGGATGATACAGGTGACCTTCTTACCAAACATTTACATGTTGACTGTGGCAAGTTGGCATTTAGGGAACGGTCTTCCATATCACATCAGTGCTCAACTTTCTATCTTTCTATCCGTCCTTCACTACCCAAGGGAGTTTCAGAGCGGCTTCCAAACTCCTTTCTCTTCCCCTCCCCACAACAGACACCCTGTGAGGTAGGCGGGGCTGAGAGAACTCTGACAGCAACTGCTGTTTTTCAAGAACAGCTGTGCCAGAGCTTGTGACTGACTCAAGATCACATTAGCAGGTGCAAGTGGAGGAGCGGGGAATCAAACCCGGTTCTCCCAGATTAGAGTCTGAGCACTTAACCACCACAGCAAACTGGCTTCGGTGGGCTGTGGTGGCTGAGAGGTTAAGACGCTGATCTGCAGACCAGAAGGTCAGCAGTTTAAGACTCTAGCACCATGTGACAGAGTGGACTCCCGTCTCTGGCCCCAGCTCCTGCCAACCTAGCAGTTCAAAAGCCAGAAATTGCAAGTAGATAAATAGGTACCGCTTCGGTGGGAAGGTCACAGCATTCCGTGCGCCTCAGAGTTCAGTCATGCTGGCCACAAGACCATAGAAACATCTTGGGACAGCGCTGGCTCTTTGGCTTGAAATGGAAATGAGCACCACCCCCTAGAGTCGGATTTGACTGGCTTTTGAGCAAGGGAAACCTTTACTTTTACTTGGCTGATCAGCAGGGAGTGGAGATTTGGGGGTGGAGTCTGGGTAGGGATACCAGCCTCCCGGTGGGACCTGGCGATTCCCCAGAATTACAGTTCATCTCCAGATGACAGAGATCGGTTCCCCTGGAGAAAATGGCTGCTTTGGAGGGTGGAGTCTAGTATGGCATTGCACCCCACTGAGGTTCCTGTCCTTCCCACGCTCCACGCACCAAATCTCCAGGCGTTTCCCAAGAAAGAAGAGCAGGCGAAGCCACCAGGTCCCTTCTACTCAGAGTTTCTGGACAGTGACTAGGCTTGCCAGCCTCTTTCACCAGTCTCTTCTCTTGCCCCTTTGAAACAGGTAGTGAATAATCCTCATCTCTAAGCAGGACAGCTACTGTTTTCTTCAGGTAAAGTTTTGTTAAGGGCAAATGACCGTCCAGTCAGTTTTCCCCCCTGGTAAATTGACATCCCTGATGGTGACCCTCAAGGATAACGAGAGACCGTGAGATAACCCTTCTGCCCCCCGGGAATGAAAGAAAGCCAGTATGGGTAATGTTCTGTATTGGAATGGCCCCATGTCCTTGTGCACGAACTCCTACTGCTCACACGGATAAGCGCAGCTTTGGCTGCATAACAAACGCTGGCTGGGGTTCTGGAACAGACCTATAGGCTCACCTGGATCCTAGAATTAACCAATGGTTGAACCTTGCCCTGTAAATAGCCTATCACGGGGAGCGGGTGTGTGTTTGGGTGCAGCAGGGATTTAAGCAGGCCTCAGACCCAGCTTGTCTGTCTTGAGTTTGAGCTGAAATCACAATAAACCATGAGCTGATCACTCTACACGTCTGAACCCAGGACATTTCAGGTATGAAAGTGGCCAAAGCACTACCCCCCATCCTGTGCTCCCAAAACAACATTTTAGTTATTTTCATCTGGGATTGCCAGGCCTGGTAACTGGCAGGAAGTTTGGGTGTGGGGACATGGGGGGCATGATGTCATTTCTGGTAAAAACCTGGAAGTGGCATAGGGTAGGTCGAGGAACTGTCAATAGTAAAACCATCGTGTTTCTGGCATTTCCAAGAACTTCCATCCATCACCTCTGTGTTTTCATTAGATGTGACATAACAGTGAATGTGACTCAAGGGTTTTTTTAAAATGTTTCTTCTACTGTTGCTTGGAGCAGCAGCGGGCAACGGGACTTGGGGCAAGGGATTGCCCACCCTGATCAGGGGACTGGCAAGCCCCTATCAGTTCTGGGCATTCCCACGATGGGAAATATGTGGAAATAAGTAGTGGGATAGTGAGGGAAATTACTGAATCAGAAAATAACAAAGGTTCTGGCATGGATCTATCCTAAATCTGAGTGGATTTCTTTGGGTAATGTGTTACTCTGCATTGATATTAATAACTGTGCCCCCCCCCCAATACCCCTATTAATAATCTGCCCAATTTCAGGAGAGAATAACTGGACTTCACCCGCTTCACTTGCCAACTGAAGCTTATCTTTGTACTGTATTGAGGCTTAAGGAAATGTTTTCCATTTGTTATCTCTCAGTGTTCCTTGCCGTTTCAGTCTATTTTTATAAAAACAGAGATTAGACTTTCTGTGGCTCTATTTTGTTTTCCTTCATGGCTTTTTGAAGCTTATCACTGAACCTACGTGATCCCAGCTAGGGCAGCTTGGAGAGCATTCTCTCGGCCCATCTGGGTCACATTAAGAGTCTTGCCGGTAATGAAACGAAATGAGAAAATTAAAGAGCTCTGTTCTTCATCTTTTTAGAAATCAGAATTCTTGGGGGGGGGGGGAATCAAGGGCAGAGAAAAATGGTACTTCAGCTCTCCAGTTAAAAAGATCAGGTAGTAGATGATGGGAAAGACCTCCAGCTGAGACCCTGAAGATTGTTTGTTTCTTTATAACCCACTTTTCTCTCCAGCGGGGATCCAAAGTGGCATACAATATTTTTCTCTCCTCCTTCATTTTCTCACAACAACCACCCCTGTGAGGTGGGTTAAGCTGAGCACATGTGACTGGCCCCAGCCAACCCAGTGAGCTTCCATGGCAGAAGATGGATTCCAGCCCAGTATTCGTTCCTGCTACGCCATGCAAGCCACCGACGTAGGCGAGACATGACTGACCTCCAGAGTCACCGTATAAGGCAGCTGGACATGTTCCTTTCTGTGTGTAATCTGTACGCTGTCTTTGCTGGCTGAATCTGTGCACTGTTGGATGGCAAACTTTTATTTCCTTTGCATCTTACGCATTACACCAAGCAAACCCAAGTTTGCTCCTGAGCATATACTCAATTGCAGCCAACCATGATCCTGTGATGAGTCTACCTGAATGTAACGTATTCACAAACATGTGGTTTTTGCATAACCTTATGGGAGTCCCTAGATCTGTTGCAGGGACTGTTTTGTGTTCAGCAGCCACCCAAACTCAAGCTTCAAGGGAGTGAACACAGTTCTGATCTCAGAACAGTCCCTGCTACAGATCTAGGGACTCCAGTAAGATCTGTAGGATGTGCTTGAAGATTGTATTTGCTCTAGCAGATAACAGTTGCCTTTTATTAAGAAAGGACTCTCAGGTTGTGATCACATGCACAATTAGCCATGCCATAGGCACGAATGCCAGGTGGATGTAACGGGCGCGATCAGAAATGAACATCTGTCCAGTGCCCCGCACCCGTCAGCAACCTGTTTTGCTCTGCCACAAGAGAAGAGTTAAAAGACACTGGGGAAAATCTATTATCAAATGGGTTGCTACAGGCCACAGATGGACTTTCCCCTGTGTGATCACAGACAGCCGTGCTGCCCAAGTGGCAGTGCGACACATTTTTTAAAAAAAATTCCTCGCGCATGTGTATATGTGCACATATGTGCATGCACATGATGGTGAAAGCCGCAAAAACAAACCTACCAGAAGAAGGATGACCTAATTGCAATCATTGTGAGAGATGGCTGTCCAGATAGGCAGAATCGTGGATTCGGAGCACAAATACTTGGAAAGTACTTGATTTTCCCTGTGTCGGAAAACTTGCTAGGGAACTGGGACTGTGTGATCACGCAAATGAGGGTCAAATGGCTATGGAGCAAATAGCCTCGCTCCCCCCCACATTATCTCATTCATGTGACCGCAGCCTTATATAACCTTTTGGAAACAGATGACAGAAACTAGGTTATCTATGGCCTATAATGCATGGGTGTTTTCCCTCGCTTTCATCGTGCATGTCCATCGGGTTTTCTTTGTTGTTCGGCACTGATTTTCCTCCCTTCAGTGCTGTTTGCTTTCTGGTTGCTGTTTTCCCGAGTTTTCTGAGAGTGCTTTTGTGCCAATTTTCCCCTTGTTTCTCTTCCAAGTTGAAGGTCAGGGCCGGCTCCAGGTATTTCTGCACCGTAGGCGGGTGCAGATCCCAACCTCCCGGTTGGGCCTGGAGACCCAGCCATGCCGCCCCCCCTCCTCTCCCCCTCCAGGGAGGAGGGGGAGGGCAGGCAAGCTGTGCCCCGGCTGGCCGCTGTCAGCCGCTTCCTCCTCTTCCTCCTCCTCCCCCCCCCAGGGAGGAGGGGGAGGGCGACTTGCGCCCTCGGTGGGCGTTTTTCCGCAGCGGCAGCAGCAGGGAGATCCTGCTGGCCACTGCCGGCCACTTCCTCCTCCTCCTCCCCCCCCAAGGAGGAGGGGGAGGGCGACCTGCGCCCTCAGTGGGCGCTTTCCCCGCCGGCGGCAGCAGGGAGATCCTGCTAGCCGCCGCCGGCCACTTCCTCCTCCTCCTCCTCTCCCCCCAGGGAGGAGGGGGAGGGCGACTTGCACCCTCGGTGGGTGCTTTTCCATGGCGGGCGCTTTTCGCAGCGGGGTGCCCGGTTAGGGTGGTGGCGGGGGGCTTTTTTGGGGGCGGAGCAGCCGGCGCGCCCTAGGCGAGCGCCTAGTTCATCCAATGGGCGATCCAGCCATGATGAAGGTAATTCAAAAGCATAGATATTCCCTTAGATCCCCCCACACACCATTTTGATATCCCTCAAAGGTCACTCCCCTGCCCACATCGAGGTTTTCCTCCCCACTCTGCACCTTCTGCCATCCTCCCCCTTTTATTGGCATACAAGCTTCATTTCCCCCTTGTTTTAATTTTTTTTTACAAGCAGCATGAGTATAGTAATATGAGACAATTGTTGGACTTCGATCATTATTAAAAAAATTAAAACCTATAGGCTATATGAGTAATATGGCCTAAGTAAGCAAACATGGGTTTACCACATTGACCCTTTTAAACGATGGTTCTCCTAATCTGGTTCCAGTGGAGCGTCATGCATGAAGAGCAGGTTTCGCTTCTTTTGCTTCCCTTGAACACACACATTTGATTTTTGCTCAAATATAAATCAGGGTTCCCCAACCTTTCAGAGCCTGTGGGCACCCTGGGAATGTTGACACGGGGTGGATGGGGGGACCACAAAATGGCTGCTGCACAGAGGCAGAGGCAGCTGCAAAATGTCAGGGCTTTGCTTGACTCTGGTAGTAGCCCTTCAACATTTCAAGTCAAAGTTCTGTTTGACAGGATGCCTTTTAAACAAACATACTGGGACTTTAGTGTTACATCTTACAGTACGCCATCTCTAATTTATTGAAGGAATGTCCATCACTGCTAGCACTTTAACTATGTAACGTTTGATTGTCTTTAGCTTGTTTTTATGTGTGTTTTTAAGTGATCTGGTACCTGGCATATGGTGCCACTAACTGTGAGCCGCCCGGAGCCCGTGCCGGGATATAACAACAACAACAACAACAACAACAACAACAACAACAACTATTATTATTATTATTATTATTATTATTATTATTATTATTATTTACTCTGACCTTCAGTCATGACATGAAGTTATTTGTGCTGCTCCCAAAGCACCATTTAAAAAAAAAATCTGCTCAGCTAATCAGAAGCCCTACTGGGCAAAAGCCCCGTCTAGGCCCACCCACTTTCTAAAAACACTTGGCGGGCACCAGGAAATAGTTCAGTGGGCACTTTGGCACCTATGGGCACCATGATGGGGACCCCTGATCTAGATCCTCCACTTCTCACTTTAGACATGTGTAGAAAAACATGTGTGGACTTACATGTGTGTATTTAGCGATCTAGTCTTGGATCGAGATCTTAACACAGGGTTTCCCCAGTGCTTCCAGGCATATCCCCATCACGGTAAAGATAAATGTCTGAAATCATCAGCTTAGTAAATAAGCACACAAACAAATGAATGAAATGATGTGTAACATTAAAGACTATTGGTTTGGCTTAGGGTCAAACTAGAGAAGGACTCAGGAGATCTATGATTGGATCACCTATGTCTTTAAAAATGCATGGAACCCCCGGGGCTCCCAAATACACCTAGGGTCATGGTGCTGGGGGAGGAGTGGTTTAACCTGGTGACATTTCCTCAATTTAATCACCCCATAAGATACAGTTTGCTGGACTGGGGGGGAATATATGTGGTTAAAAGTGCTGTCAAGTGACAGCTGACTTATGGTAACCCCAGAGGGTTTTCAAGGCAAGAAATGTTCAGGGATGGTTTGCCCTTGCCTGCCTCTGTGTGGCAACAATGGACTTCCTGGGTGGTCTCCCAGCCAAGCACTGACAAAGAGTGACCCTGCTTAGATTCTGAGATCAGACTAGCCTGAGATTCGACTGGTCAGACATTCCTAGGGGGTTTGCCATCGTCTGCCTCTGTGTCACAACCCTGGGCAGTCTCCCATCCAAGAACTAACCAGGGCCAACCCTGCTTAGCCTCTGAGATCTGATGAGACTGGGCTAGCCTGGGCCATCCGGGTCATGTAGGTACCATAGAAGCAGGGGTCTTTTTGTAGAAAAACAGCTGCAGGAGCTCATTAGCATATGGTATGCTAATGAGCTATTAGGCTATTAGCATATGCCACGCCCCCTGACATCACCGGAAGTGATGTCAGAAGGGGAAGCAAAAGGGGGGGAGGCATCTTCAAAAGCCTCCCCTTCCCTTCTCCAGCTGGTCTGGGTGGGGGAGCTAAGAGAGAAGGGGTTTAAAGTTTAAACTCCTTCTCACTAGAGTTGGGCCACAGAAGGAGGAAAGAGGGAAGGAAAGAGAGAGAGTAGAGAGAAGGAAAGAAGGAAGGAAAGGAAGGAAAGAGTGAAAGAAAAAGAAGGAAAAGGGAGGGAAAGAAAGAGAGGGAAGGAGGGAAACAGGGAAAGGAGGAAAAAAGAGAAAAGAAGAAGGTGGGAAAGAAAGAGAGAAGAGAAGAAGGAGGGAAAGAGGGAAAAGAGAGAAGGAAAGGAGGGAATGAAAGAAATTCATTACTTACTTTTTTCCCACCATAGAGAACAATGGAGGGAATAGGGGCAACCTGTTTGGGGGTCCATAGAATTGGACCCCCTGTTCCAATGTTCTTGAAACATAGTGGGTATCTTGGGGAGAGGCTCCATCAGCTACCCTGTGAGTTTGGAGCCTCTCCCTCAAACCCCCTCCCCTCCAGCCCCCGGAATATACCCCATGTTTTTGCCATTGACTTCAATGGCCCATAGGATATAATGGAGCTGAAATTGACATGCGGCTGCCTGAAAGACTCCCCGGGACACCGGCCGGGGGCGGGGCTTGGCTCCGGTGTGCTCCCCCCCGAAAAGACCCCTGCATAGAAGTAATCTCTTTGTGCGTTTCTGGTTTAGGTTGGGGACCATGAAAGAATCAAGCGCCCATTCCCCATCACTTCTTCTCGAACCCAAAATCTACCACCATCACCCTGGGCTGCTTTTCATTTTTAAAGAAGTGGGAGAGCAGATCATTGTATGGATCCCAGACAGTTTCCTCTAACTGCTCGTCAAGGGCAACTTGCTCTCTCCTACATGGGGGTGGGGGGGGATTTCATGTCCTCTGGCTTCACATTTGCTCACTTCAGCACTAGCTCTGCAGTTTCCTATCTTGGCACACTGTTTCCAAACACACATACTCGGGACCTAAATCCCACCGATTTCTGAAATTTTGCTCAGGATGACCGCTTAGGAAACCCAATAGCCACACTGAAAATAAAGGCAGACTTGCGTCTCTGTTTAGGCAACACTTACTAGTGTGTGTTATACCCACTCTGTTCCCCCCCTCCTCTGAGTTCATAGACACAAACAGTTATGTTATGTATTTATCTACAAAATTTACGTCCTGCCTTTCTCCTCTCACAAGGGCTGTAAAGGGGGCTCACACTTTAAAACATATGTGACAAAATCACATTTTCAAACCATTAAAATAACACACCTACCCAAACACGCACCCAAACACCATTCAAATAAATTAAAAACTGCCTGAAAATATGTACAAAGACATAAGAACGGCACTTAAATCATGGGTTGAGAAGGAAGGATTATTCAAGGAATCACTGGATCTTCCATCGTTTGATTCGTCAACACAATCACCCTCAACACACACCACAAATCTGCGGTTCCTACCCTCAGCCTACACACAACCACCTTGTAAGCTCCTTCCTTCCCTTTGATAATAGCCCTTTTCAGTTGTTAAAGTTTTTGGCTCTCCTTGCTTGTGTACCAGGACAGTGTGCTGTGTGAGATTCTCTCAATATGCATGTTTGCCATTCTGAGTGAGTAATAAACAAATAGGGAAACTTTGTAAACTCACCAAGGACAGAAGCAGCATATCTGCTTGGTGTATTTTGCACATAAATTGTGACTCGATGCAACCACTGTTAGTTGGTGGAGGGCTAGGAGGGAAGAGACACATCAGAGTATTATTTCTCTGTATTTTATATTATTTGTTTGGCCTGGATCCCCTAGATCAGGGGTCCACAGATCTTTTGAGCCTGTGGGCACCTTTTGAGTTCTGACACAGTGTGGTGGGCTCAGCCATAAAATGGCTGCTGCAGGAGGCGAAGCCAACCACAAAATGGCTGCCACGGCTGACCTTCAGTCACCCAGTGAAGAGCCTCGTGCTCTGGTGGCAGCTGCTGCCAAAGCAATGTCTGCACAGCCCATCACATTTCCATGCGTCACCAGAAGCCTCATCCATTTCCTAAAAACATTTGGCGGATGCCAGGAAAGGTATTGGCAGCCACCATGATGCCCATGAACACCATGTTGGGGACCTGTGCCCTAGAGGAAAAGACTCCCGTGGCTCAATCTGGCTGGTTTTTGATTCCTGAACAAATTGCATGGCCCTCTTTGTCCTTCAAAGCCGTATGCAGCAAAGCCACCTGACCGGGGCACCAAAAAATGTCAATGGAGGAATGGGAATAGGCTCTACCCCTGACTCATTTTAGTCACCCAGTCATTGGGTTACCACACTGTGCGCAAACAACAAGTGTCATAATTCTGTGCTCTGTATCTAAAGGTGGGCAAGGCACGCAGCGTTCAGAAGTGTGATGCCAGTCAATGGGCCGTTGTTGGCCTTCTTCTCTGCCATCCTTTGTGCTTTGAGATGGTGTGACAACAAGATTTGTCAGTCCCCTCCGAGGAACAAGGCAGCCCTTCTTCCCCACAGCAGAAGCATGCTTTTCATGGATTGGTTCAACTGAGACACTTAGCTATTGAAATATTTCAAATTGTTTGGTGTGTATGTACCAAGTTCTCTGGGAGAAAGACTGGCAGGCAGAGGACTGGAAGCCAAAACAGATTGCAAAGGAGCTGGTTAGGCCTGCCCTGCCTTGAGAAGAAAGTACAATAGATGACCTTTTTGGGGGGAGGGGGGTGCATGCCTACAAAGTAGTTTCACACTTTTCCTGTGTTTTCCCTCCACACAGGGGCTGGAATCATATGTGTGTTGTAAAGAGTAGCCAGAAAGTGCCAAAGCAGGATTACATCTGAACACTGAGAAGACAAAGGTAATAACTACTGGGGAATCACACAACTTTCAGGTTGCAGATGAAGAAATTGTTGAAGATTTTCTGTTCCTTGGCTCCATCCTCCAACCAAAAGGGAGACTGGAACCAAGAAATCAGAAGGAGACAGACTGGGAAGGGCAGCCAAGAAGGAGCTAGGAAAGACCCTCAAGTGTCGGGGTGTTTCACGGATGACCAAGATCAAGTTAGTTCATGCCATAGCATTCCCCATTACTTTGTGAAAGTTGGACAAGGAAGAAAGTGGACAAGCAGTTGATTCATTTGAAATGTGGCGTTGGAGTAGAGCTTTACGGATGCCGTGGACCGGCACCAAAGAGGCAAATAAGTAGACTGTAGAAGTGGATTCTAGATCAAATCAAACCTGAACTCTCTCCAGAAGCTAAAATGACCACAGCTGTTGGCAACCCGTTCTGCTCCGCCGCAGAAGCAGAGTTAAAAGAAACCGGGGGAAATCCGGTAGTAAACAGATTGCAAAGGGCCACAGATGGACTTTCCTGTGTCTGATCACTCCAGCACGCTCTCATGCTGTTGGGATGGTCTGTTCAGGCCATCCTGACCCTGTGCCATTGTGTCCCCTGCCCCCTTTGCAGTATGCACATCACCGCAAACACCATGGGGAGCCCTCAGTGAGGAGGTACGATTCATCAATTCCTCGTTTAAGTGCATGGGAAACAAACGGCACAACCCAACCCCCCCGACTCACCCGCAGTTGCGTCTGACCACACACTGACAGGCTGTGCCCACAGCTTCGAAGGGAGCTGTGATCATGCAACTGTGGCTCACATTCTTCTGGAGGAAATAGCCTCACTTCCCCCCCTTCATTTTATCTGGCACGTGTGACTGCACTCTAAATTTATTTTACTGACTTAGTAACATAAAACACATCATTTATAACTTAGTACATGTCTACAGTATGCATAAGAATCATCAATGTATCTAATAGTCAACATGGCCCTGTCTGTGGATCCTAAAACCTGCAGTTCAGGGCCACACTGAGAGCAGGATGATTTTTCCTCTGAACTTGGGCGAACCCTAGGTTTGCAGGAACAGAAAAGGTGGCTTTTTTGGTTTTATATAGAGAGCAGTTTCCTCTGGGGTTGCCATGTCCTCTGCTGCACTGGCAGGGGATTTGGGGGCATTCCAGAATGTTCCCCAACACAATGACATCACCTGGAGGCAAAAAGGCAAAAGTACTGGAGGTAGGTGGGTGGATCAGAAGAAACAGGAGCCTGCACCATCTCTCCACAATAATCAGGCCCATAGCCAGGATTTTGTGGCTTTGTGGGGCAAAATATATTTTGGTGGGGCTGGTGGGGCTGCCATTATTTTTATGTCACCTCCAATCCATCCCCAAGCCCGACTGCCAGTGGCCATCCCTCTCCCTCCCCTCCTGCAAGATTTAAAGGGCCTTTCAGCTGATCGGCAGGGAGCACGTGGCCTGTTGATCAACTGGAGGGCCCTTTAATTCCTGCAGGAGGGGAAGAAGAGAGGCACGTGCCATCCCCCACTTCTTCTCAAAAGCACTAAAAGGATCCCTTTAAATGCTTTTGAGAAGAAGTGGGGGCCTATATGTGCGGCCCCCTGATTCATCTCAAAAAATGTTCTACTCAAAAAAATCTCGTGGGACTGGCCCTTTAAGGAAAGGGGTGGAGCCCACAATAGCCCCACTGTAGATACGGGCCAGCGGCTAACCTCCTGGATCTGTGGAGGCGGCTGCCACTGCTGCAGCCTGATCCAAACGGCTGGCTGGGCGGGTAAATCACCAAGGAGGGCATGTGGCCGGGCAGGTCGGGTGGCAGGGAGGGGTCAGCAAAATCCTCTCCCCTGAAAGTTTTGTAGGGGGCCCTCTTTTCATTATCTAATACATTGTCTTGTATAAACAAATCTAATACATTGTCTTATATAAACAAATTCATACTGTATGTGTTAAACCTTGCCTTAAAAACATCCCACTCATTCTGAAATGAGGGGGGGAAATCATGGGAGGATGGTTTTTCAGTCCTTCCCAAGATTTCCCATTTTTTAAAATTGGGAAATCTTGGGGAGGACTGAAAAAAATCAACCTCCCATTATTCCCCCCCCTTTAGGATTTTTTTCATTGTAAAAATTGAACAGAGTCCTCAGACTTTCTCATGCTGTACATTAGAAGTGAATAAAACCTTTTTTCCTTTCACTTATTTCAACAGAAAAGATATTTCGTAACAGGGTTTTTTTTAGTATGTCCCAGAATTTCCCAATTTTTAGTATGTCCCAGAATTTTCCCAATGGAAAAATTGAAAAAGTCCTCAGACTTTCGGCTTCCGGTCGGAGTTAAAATGGCGAATTAACGCACTTTGCGATCTGTGCAAGGTGGACGGCGGTATCTGACGACGGTTTGGGCTCTACCTGGCCCAACACAGCACTCCCCAGGCGGGGGGGTGACGAGCAAGCAGCCAAGCCTGAGGGGGAGTTGAGATCGGTGTGGATAAGCTTCGGAGGAAGCTTGTTTACACTTTGATCTCCTTCCGTGAAGAGGGCAGATGCGAGACAGCACTACAGATACCAGCCGGGCTGAGAATTCAGCATAAATCTGCCATCTACCGACCTCTTTAACATCAAGATTAACATCGATTGCAGAAGAAGCACTGCAAAACCCCGAGATTACAAGTAAGGTAACAATGAACGTTTGCTTACCGGATTGAAGAAGTACTCGAAACTAAAACGTACGGATAAGCGTATAAAGCTTTAAAGAACTAATCCGCTTGGTTTAAAAGTAAAAAGAAGGCTTTCTTACTGAAAAAACGGCAGAAAAGTAACTTTGTTTTGCATTCCTGTGGTCAGCTAGACTAAACTTTGCGTAGCAAATCGACTGTGATTCCATGGTACAGGAAGTAGGCTAGAGTGGATGTTTTAAAAGTTGTCCTGCCGGAAGTAGATGGACGTTTTAAAGTGTGACACCGGAAGTTGGATTACCGAGACGGACAGCTAAGCAGGAAGTTTCAAAAGAGCCTACTCTAGCCAGAAAACCATAGAAAAATTGCGCCCGCCATTTTGAGGAGGACTAAATTTTAAAAAGTTATTTTTTTTGCTGAAAAATCAACGGAAAAAATTTATACAGGTGGCGATTTGACTTTATGGTTGATAATATAAAGATTGGTTAGCTTTTGGATTGCTTCCAAGACGGATTTGAGGTCAAGACCAAGGGCCGCCTCATCACCAAGTCCAAGAATGACTGCAAAAGAAAAAAAAGAGTGGCAGGCTGCCATGGAGGCGATGGAGAAAAGAATGACAGAGGTGGTGCAGAATTTAGGAAAGCAAATGGAATCACAGTTGCAACAACAGATGCAAATACAATTGGAGCAAATAGAACAAGTGCAAGTTCAAGTACAAGAGAGAAACATGGCAGCGTTGAAAGAACTGGTACTAACAGAAGTGGCAGGGATCAAAAAAGATACTGAAGAGGTCAAGAAAGAGGTTCAAAGTCTGGTGACAAAATCAACAGAAATGGAACAAAAAGTGAAAAGAACTCTCCAAGAGAATATAAGGTTGGAATCCATGATGGAATATAGGGCTACTCAAAATTATTTGAGATTGAGAGGAATAGAAGAGGAGGAAGACCAGGATATACGTATTCTAGTAATAAACATGCTGACAACGTATTTAGGAGAGGACCAAGGAGACTTGGATTCAGACTTTGACTTAATCTACAGAGTAAATTCAGCTTATGCCAAGAGAAAGAAATTACCTAGAGATGTGATTGTGCAATTTGTGACAAAAAAATGAAAGAAGATATCTTCAAGAAGCAATTTACACAACCGTTGGAAATTAATGGTAAGAAAATAATAATTCTAAGAGAAATTCCGAGGGTGATTTTACAAGACAGAAAGAAGTTCAAGAAACTGGTCGACAAGTTAAAAGAAATGGATATCAGGTTCAGATGGGAGATACCACAGGGATTATCATTCTCGTACAACTCGGTGAGATTTACAATTAAAACAGAGGGAGATTTGTGTAGATTCAAAGAAAACAATGTTGATGACTTTAAAGACATATAATTCAAAACACTTATGGATTACAAATTTTTATCTTGGAATGTTAATGGACTAAATTCACCAAATAAAAGAAGATTAGTGAATCATTGGCTAGAGAAACAAAAATGTAATATAATTTGTTTGCAAGAAACACATATCAGAAAACAAGATAACAAATATCTGATTAATAAAAAATTGGGAGAAGAATTTAATTCATCAGCAACTAAGAAGAAGAAAGGAACAGTGATATATATCTCTAAAGAATTAGAACCCAAACAAGTCTTCTCAGATAATGAAGGGAGATATGTTGGTGTGGAAATAACGATGTACAGAAAAAGGACATTGCTTGTAAACTTATATGCACCTAATGGGACAAAAGAGACTTTTTTCAAAGATTTGACAAAAGAGTTGGACTGTTTAAACTATGACCAAATAGTTTTTGCAGGAGACTTTAACGGAACGGTGAACAATGTATTGGACAGAAAGTCTAATGCAATTGGAGAAGGGATTGGAAAACTGCCAAAAAATTTTTTTCAGTTGATGAGACAAGAGAAATTAGAAGACGTTTGGAGGAAATGGAATCCTAAGATCAAGGATTACACTTTTTACTCTAACAGACACAACTCCTTTTCCAGAATTGATATGATTTGGATGTCAGAAGAGATGGCTTTAAAAACTCATAAAATTGAAATTTTGCCAAAAAACAATTCAGATCACAATCCCTTACTTTGGCTGTCAGAAGAAAAACCAAAGCAATTATATTGGAGAATTAATGAAGATTTATTGGACAAAAAATTAGTTAATGAGACATTAAAAAAAGAAACGATTTTTTTTTTCGAAATGAATCTGAATAAAGGTACTGACATACAGATTGTATGGGATGCGTACAAAGCGGTAATGAGAGGTTTGCTTATTTCATTGAATACTAAAGACAGAAAGCAAAGGATGCAACAACAAAATGATTTTCAAGAAAAAATTCGACAAAAGGAAAAGGAATTAAAGAAAAGACCAGGGAAGAAAAAAATTATTAAAGAGATTAATCTCTTACAGGATCAACTGAATGTTTTATTAAATAGAGAATTATATTGGAACTTGAAAAAACTACAACAAAAATCGTTTGAGGGTGCAAATAAACCAGGAAAATTTTTAGCATGGCAGTTGAAAAACAGAAAAGAAAGACATTGTCGATTTGAAAGGTATAAAAAGAGTTTTCTTCAAATATTACGCAAAATTGTTTAAAAAGAAAGGAATTGACCAACAGAGACTCAAGAAGTATTTGGAGAATATTGAAACACCAGAGCTGGGACAACAAATTAAAGAACTACTTAATTGTCCAATTAAAAATGAAGAAATAATAATGGCGATAGAAGATGCAAAGTTGGGCAAAGCTCCAGGTCCAGATGGCTTCACAGCAAAATTTTATAAGAAATTTAAGGAGGAGCTAACCCCTATTTTAGTACTTCTGTCAAATGATATAAGAATGACCAAACGAATCCCAGACTCATGGAAAGAAGCAAATATTTCACTTATACCTAAAGAAGGTTTGGATTTAACTAATGTGAAGAATTATAGACCAATATCGCTATTGAATAATGATTATAAATTATTTGCAAAAATAATTTCGGAAAGGCTGAAAAAGCATTTGAAAGATGTCATAGCGGAAGAGCAAGCTGGTTTTTTACCTAATAGACAAATAAGAGACAATTTGAGAGTGGTGATTGATGCAATTGAGTATTATGATGAACATCCAGAAAAAGAAGTTGGATTCCTCTTTTTAGACACGGAAAAAGCTTTTGGTAATTTGAATTGGGATTTTATGCTGCAAGTAATTGAAAAAATGGATATAGGACAGTGTTTTTTAAATATGATTGTGGCAATATATTCAGAGCAAAAAGCAGCTTTGAATATAAACAAAGAGAAAACAGAATTTTTTAAAGTTCAAAAGGGAACACGACAAGGCTGCCCGTTGTCTCCGTTATTGTTTATCTGGATATTAGAAATATTATTGGCAGAGATAAGAAAAGACAATAATATTAAAGGACTTACAGTGAAAGGTTTTATGTACAAATACAGAGCGTTTGCAGATGATGTAATGTTTATGATTCAAGATCCAATTGAGAACATACCACAATTGATGAAAAAAATTGAAGAATTTGGAATAATTGCTGGATTCTATGTCAATAAAAATAAGACGAAGGTGATGTGTAAAAACATGACGAAACAGAGACAAACTGAACTTCAAGAGAAAATTCAATGTGAAGTAGTAACAAAGACTAAATATTTAGGAATTGAATTGACTATGAAAAATATTGATTTGTTCAAAAATAATTACGAAAAAGTTTGGAATAAGATCCAGCAAGACATGAAAAAATGGGATACCTTGAATTTATCGTTATTGGGAAGAATTGCAACTGTAAAAATGAACATTTTGCCTCGTTTGATGTTTCTATTTCAGACTATTCCAGTATTAAAACAAAGTAAAATATTGGATACATGGCAGAAGGAAATATTGAAGTTTGTATGGGCAGGAAGAAAGCCAAGGATTAAAATGAAAATCCTTTGTGACGCAAAGGAAAGAGGAGGATTACAATTACCAAATCTTAGACTGTACTATGATGCCGTCTGCTTAACATGGTTAGAGCAGTGGATTAATCTTGAAAATACGAAGCTGTTAGCTTTGGAAGGTCATGACAATAAGTTTGGATGGCATGCATATTTATGGTATGAAAAAGCAAAATTGGATAAATTTTTTAAGCATCATTTTATAAGACGATCACTGTTCGAGACTTGGATGAGATACAAAAAATTCTTCTCGGAAGAACGACCACTTTGGATAGTGCTGGCAGAAGTGATTAATCCATATTCAAGAAATCAGGGTTTAGACTGGTTACCTTATAAAAACCTTTTAAAATTAGAAGGGAAAAACTTTATCTTAAAAGATAGAAATGATGTTGAATATGATTATGATTGGTTAAAGTATAGACAGATCTATGACTTATTTAAGACCGATAGAAGAGAACATGGTTTTAGAGAAAAGAATAATGAAATTGAAATTGTATGGGCTGAAAAGGGTAAAAAAATGATTTCAAAACTATATAAGGTTTTATTGAAATGGTATACTGAAGATGAAACAGTAAAAGAGCAAATGATAAAATGGGCTGTAAACATAAATAATGAAATATCTATGTCATCTTGGGAATATTTGTGGAAAAAGTCAATGAAAATTTCAACTTGTATAAATGTGAAAGAGAATTGTTATAAAATGATGTACAGATGGTATATGACCCCCCAAAAAATTGCTATTATAAATGATAGCATGTCTAACAAATGCTGGAAGTGTAAGAAAAAAGAAGGGTCATTTTATCATATGTGGTGAACTTGCGATAAGGCTGTAAGTTATTGGACTGAGATTCACAATGAGATACAAAAAATTTTGAAATGTACTTTTAAGAAAGACCCACAGATCTTATTGTTAGGTCTTAAAATGGAAGAAATAAATGTAACCAAGAGAACACTATTATGGTATTTGGTTACAACAGCCAGAATGACTTTTGCACAATTTTGGAAGCAAGAAAAAATACCTGAAACATGGGAATGGATTAAGAAGATGTTGTTTATGGCAGAAATGGACAAATTAACAAGAAAATTAAACAACAAAGAAGATGAAAATTTCTTTGAAGAGTGGAAAGACTTTCAAGAATATTTGTTGAAAAACTGGGATGTTAAACATGGTTTGATTTGTTTTGACAGTTATTAAGGAGAAACTTAAAGGGACTAGACTTTTAAATTGTTACCATTAGTTAAAGAAAGTAAGTTTAGTAGCAAATGTAACTGAATAAGAGAGATATTAATGGGGTTGGAGCATTGCGGGAAGCCTTGTTTGGGGGGGGAGGGAAGAAATGAAATGGATATGTATTTACTTGTTTAAGTTGTATGAACGTGGGAAATATATCCAATAATAAATTGTATTTACACAAAAAAAAAAGTCCTCAGACTTTCTTATACTATACATTCAGAGTGAGAAAAACCTTATCTTAAGAAGCACTTCACTCATTCTAAAAGAGAGAACTGTTTATGGGAGGGTGGTTCCCCACCACCCATGTTTCACAAAATTTCCCAGTTTATTTTTTTCCTCAGATTTTTCTGCCCCACCCACCCTCTTTCCGGGCTTTCACATCTCTAGGAACTGGGCAGAAAAACACTAAGTGGTGGAGTGAACTTGTTTTTCAGGATGTTACTCTTTTTCTGAAGCACCCTAGAACACATGGATTTTGTTAATAGGAAAGGACCATGGACCTGTACTTTATTTTCCCCAACATCAAAGTCAGTATTGTCTGCTCAGACTGGCAGCGACTCTCCAAGGTCTTTCACATCACCTCCTGCCATATCTTTTAACTGGAGATACTGGGGATTGAACCTGGGACCTTCTGCATGCCAAGCAGATGCTCTACCACTGAGCCACAGCCCCTCCCATATTGGTCTGCAATAGGAGAGCAAAAATTGAGTCTGGGAGCTTTGACTCTCAAAAGCTTATACCCTGGAAATCTTGTTGGTCTTTAAAGTGCTACCAGCCTGGACTTGAATCTTGCTCATTTTTGTACCCATCACCAAGACCAAGATACATTGCCTTGCTGCTCATGTTGATTGAGGAAAGGGTTCCTCATAGGCAATTTCAGAAGCAAATCCCAGCAGGGTTCAACAGGCCCAGAATATGGAATGGTAAGTGCTAGAGAAGAACATTTCACCTTAACTGGTGCTGAATAAATGAGCAAAGCCATTTGCTTCCTTCTTTAGAAAACAGAGAACACCCCGCCCTGGCAATCACACCTTCTGCAGTGTAATAATTTATGGGGCTCCTCTCCCCCTTGGAGCCTTGGAAAAAGGATAGAAATTAAAAACCGGCACTGAAAAAGCAGAGACCTTACTGGTGGTGGGAAGTGCAATCAAGTCACAGCTCACTTATGGTGGCCCTGGAGAGTTTTCAAGGCAAGAGACGTTCAGAGGTGGTTTGCCACTGCCTGTCTCTGTGTCACAACCTTGTTATTCTGCGGAGGTCCCCCATCCAGTTACTGACCAGGGTCACCCCTGCTTAGCTTCCGAGATCTGACAAGATTGGGCTAGCCTGGAAACCTTACTAGTCATAAACACATCTATGACTGTGTGGCAGTCATATAAATTGTCTCAAGTTTATACCAAGCTTATACCACTTTCTTCCATCCAAGAAGGAGGCCTCACTTCAAAAAGGATGTGGACAGAATGGAGCAGTTGCAGAACAGAGCAACAAGGATGATAAGGGGCCTGGAGAGGAAAGGCTGAGGGACTTGAGTGTTATGTCCTAAGACCAGGAACTAGAGATAGCCAAAAGCTGCCAAGCTCCGTTCCTGAGAACAATAGGGACTAGGCTCCTGAACTCACAGAAGGGAGCCAATGGGAACCTTGGCGGGAGATTCAAACCTGCCAATGGGGTTTTGGGTGTTTCCCCCCCACTGTATATAATTGGCTGCCGGCTGTTGTTGTGTATCTTTTGTGTGTGAAGTACGAATAAACGCATCTTCTCGTATGTCGTTGTCCTAGTCATGAGGTATGGAACCTAGTACTTTACAGTGGCGACGAGGATGGGATTAAAACTCCCTCCATGAACAACGACGACGAGGACGAGCCCCGTCCGCAGCACCACAGCTTCCCGGCCACTCCTGAGCATTGCATCGCTGACCCCGAGAGCAGCACCACACCGCTCACAGCAATCGATGCCTCTGGCCCTGCTCACGCGCTCTGCGGGCACCGGGCTCCCAATCCAGCCATGGCCACATGCACGGAAGTTTAGAGAGGTTTGATCCCTCCTGTCCCGAAGCTTGGGACACGTGGACAGACCAACTCATAAGTTACATGGAGTTCAATGACTTAACCGACACCAATAAACGAAGGTCGCTCATGCTGAGTTCGTGCAGGACAGACACCATCCGCCTTGCAAAGAGCCTCCTGGTGCCCTGTTCGGTCCTGGAGTGCTTGTTCAAAGACATCCTAGAGGCCCTCAACAACTATTTCAGCCCGAGCCGACATTCCTGGCCAAGAGAATGGAGTTCCTGGGCGAGTACAGGCCCAAGGGGAATCCGCCGCTGCTTCTATGGCTGTACTGAGGGCGCACGCGGTGGACTGCGTCTTTCTGAAGGTGATGGACAACCTATTAACGCAATTTGTGTGGCGGTTAGCGGATGCCAAGCTGCAGCGAAAGCTGATCGGCAACCGGCAGCTAGATCTAGAAGAGGCCATGCAACCCGCTACCACACACGAGGCATCTCTGAAGGAGCACCCAGCCACATCGGCTCATAAGGTTGGTACGGGGCCCAGTCCAGTGAACTCAGATGCTGAAGATGTCTCCTCCATCCGGCAACCGCAATGCCAGCAGGCGCTAGGGCCTCAGGCTGGCTTCAATGCGGCTAAGTCCCTCCACAACCGTTCCCCCTGTGCAAGCTGTGGAGACGTGCATGGAAGGAAAACGTGTAGGTTCCAGGACACGATCTTCCACACCTGTGGCAAACAAGGGCATCTCGCCAAGGTCTGCCAGTCAAAAGGCCCCCGGAACGCACGGACTTCCTCTCCGAATCTCCAACCATTGACCACCACCCACGAGACAGTGGAGGAGGTTGCCAATCTCTATCATTTCACCGACCAGCTGCTACAGGTACTGCGCCTCCCCAATCTCTCCTTAACCCCGAAGATCCAAGTGCACGTAAGGATCAAGGGGTCCCCCTGCTGCATGGAAGTAGACTCAGGGTCAGCGGTGTCCATCATTTTGGTGGACACACTAAAGCAGCTTTACCCATCGGGGGGGCCCCCTCTGCGTCCGTCACCCCTCTGCTTGGTGGATTTCCAGAAAAACCCTGAGCCCATCCGGGGAGTCGGAACTTTTCGGGTGAGTATAGACACTTTAAGGGCGACCTGGACTTGGAGGTGGTGGAGAGAAACCTTGTGAGCCTCCTGGGTCAAGTATGGTTCGAGGCCATGGGTATAACCATTGGGGGGGGTGAATAAATGCTCGTCGCAGGATTTTTGGGAGGTCTGCCGGGAATTTACCGAGGTTTTTGACGGGGAGTTGGGATGTTATAAGGGGTCCCCGGTGTCATTACAGTTGGACCCTGCCGTTACGCCCATCTGGCGGCATTTTCACATGGTGCCCCTGGCCCTACGCCCGAAAATTGAAGCCGAACTAGACTGGCTGGTGGCTCAGGGGGTTCTAGAACCAGTCGCCAGCTTGCAGTGGGAAACCCCAATTTTGACTCCTGTTAAACCTAATGGGGACATCCACATCTGGGATTTTCCAACAACTAATGGACACTTTGTTAAAAGGGATCCCTGGCATGACGCCATTCTTCGATGACGTCCTCATCGCCGCGGACACCCCGGAGAGTTTTGCTGCCTGACTCCGAGCTGTTCTGGGATGCTTCCACGAGGCGGGACTGAAGATGAAGTGGGAAAAGTGCCTCCTGGGGGTTCCAGAGGTGGACTTCTTGGGATATCGGGTGGATGCAGCAGATGTGGCCGCCTGCTCTTCCTGGGATCCCGTCCTCTCCCGAGTCTTGTACTGGGCAGTGAGGGGATGGCCAGCAGAGCCTATGGGGCCCAAGTTTACGGCCTATAAAGCCTGGAAAGACGAGCCCTCCACCCTGAAGGGTTGCTTGCTATGGGGGGACAGGGTGGTAATACCGGGGCCCATGAGACCAGGGGTCCTACACATACTACACAAGGCTCACTTGGGCATAGTCCGGATGAAGGCCCTGGCGAGGAGCTACATGTGGTGGCCCGGGATAGATACAGACATAGAGACCTGGGTGCCAAAAGTGTCAAGAAGTCCGCCCTAACCCCCCTGAGCACACTAACACAGAACTGGGAGTCCACCCACAAACCCTGGTCATGGCTGCATGTCGATTTCGCTGGGCCGTTCCATGGTCTCTTGTTCTTAATACCTGTAGACTCTTACTCTAAGTGGGTCGAGATCAGCCCGGTGGCCACCACCTCAGCCAAAGTGGTGATTAGGGCCCTCTGCAAGATATTTTCCACACACGGCTTGCCCGATACGATCATGTCGGACGATGGGGCCGCTTTTACCTCAGCAGAAATCCAATCATTTCTCCAAAGGAACTTAATCAGGCACATTTGTTCTGTGCCCTTTCACCCTGTGACAAACAGCCAGGCAGAAAGAATGGTTTGCACTGTGAAAGAAGCCCTGAGCCGTATAACAGACGGGGAATGGGAGTTCCAGCTTGCCCGCTTCCTCCTCACCCAGCGCACCACCCCAAACCCCATCTCCGGGCAGAGCCCAGCAGAACTGCTGATGGGCCACTGCCCCACAACCCTCTTAGACCGGCTCCACCCCGACCGCGCTCCCGAGTCCAGGAAGTTGGTCGAAAACCAGGAGGCCCTTAGGGGGTTCCTTCCGGGAGAACCTGTGTATTTCAGGAACTTCAGAACGGGACCCCAGTGGCTGGCTGGACGCATCCTCAAACCTACAGCACCTGTTTCCTATGAGGTCCTGGCCGACAGGGACAAGGTCCTATGGAAACACATGGACCAACTGCGAAGGAGATAGGACCCCGATACAGGTATAATGGCCCCGCAACCAAACTACCCAGAAGTCGCAGCTCCAGCACCCGAAAGTCCGCCCTCACTGGTGGCAGTCCGGGAGCTGGAACAACCAAGGAATGCCGGGAATGCCCAGACGCCGGGAATGCCGAAAGTCCCCAGCCACAATCACCACCAACTACAACCCAGGAACCAAGTTCGGTAGAGCAACTGAACGGAGCCACCACCAATCCAACGCCGGCTCCCAGGAGGTTGCTCAGGGGGCGAAAAGCACCTGCATACCTTAAAGACTATGTCACCTGATAGGGGACAAATTATAGGGGGAGGAGTGTTATGTCCTAAGACCAGGAACTAGAGATAGCCAAAAGCTGCCAAGCTCCGTTCCTGAGAACAATAGAGACTAGGCTCCTGAACCCACAGAAGGGAGCCAATGGGAACCTTGGTGGGAGATTCAAACCTGCCAATGGGGTTTTGGGCGTTCCCCCCCCCTAGTGTATATAGTTGGCCGCCAGCCGTTGTTGTGTGTCTTTTGTGTGTGAAGTACGAATAAATACGTCTTCTCGTATGTCGTTGTCCGAATCATGAGGCACGGAACTCAGTATTTTACATTGGGAATGTTCAGTTTGGAGAATAGGAGGTTGAGGGTGGACATGATTGCCCTCTTTAAGTATTTGAAGGGCTGTCACTGAGAGAAGGCCAGGGAGCTGTTCCTGTTGGCAGCAGAGGACAGGACTCGAAACAATGATTTTAAATTATGGGCGGAAAGGTGTTGTTGTTCAGCCACACAGTCGAGTCTGACTCTTCATGACCCCATGGACCACATCACAACAGGCCCTCCTGTCTTCCATCGTGCTCCAGAGTTTGCAGAAAGGTACCAACTGGATATTAGGAATTTTTTTTTTTTTTACAGTAAGAGTCGTTCAGCAGTGGCATCGGCTGCCTCGGGAGGTGGTGAGGTCCCCCTCACTGGCAGTCTTCAAGCAGCAGCTGGACAATTACTTGTCAAGGATGCTTTTGGCTGATCCTGCACTGAGCCACTGGTTGGACTAGATGGCCTCTATGGCTCCTTCCAACTCTATGAGTCTGTGATTCTACAACTTGAATCAATTGCCGTGTTGGGATTACAAATTTTCTGCATAACTGTTTAGCATCAACGTGTGCAGAGAGATATGCAAGATCATTGTGCTGCAACTTGCATTCCAGGCAGCCCGGCAGAACGGCTCAAGCATTTGACCAGCCCAGAGGGTCATCCAACTGTACAGAAACTATAGAGTACCGAGTTCCAGGGCTGCCCCACATGCTTGTCATTAATATGTCCTGGTATCATTTTACAACTGCAACAAGAGACTGCAGCCGGGGATATAAATAGCCTTTTTACAGGCTTCCCTTGGTTTTAGGCCCTGTGGCTATTGCAGGCCTTCATGCAGCTCTTGACCTTCCTTCGGTTGACCTCCATGTTAGAGCAATTTGACGGGAGTCCCATAATTACTTTGCCTTGTTTGATTGGCAGTCCTGTGCCTGCTGAAGAACTTC
This sequence comes from Gekko gecko, assembly GCA_029375565.1. Classification (NCBI taxonomy): domain Eukaryota; kingdom Metazoa; phylum Chordata; class Lepidosauria; order Squamata; family Gekkonidae; genus Gekko; species Gekko gecko. The sequence continues at coordinate 106,959 of JAPDNY010000008.1, forward strand.
CATCTATTCTTCTATCCCTATTTTTAAACTATACAGTACAATTTGTAACGTGTAGGGTGTGTGGACACTGACTTTGAGGTGGCTAGTCAGATGTCAGCAGTGTGTGTGTGGGAGTTATTTGCCAAGTGTAGGGTGACCTGATTCAGATGAGGACTGTGATGTGGCAGAGAAGGGGCAGCTAGGGTTGCCAGCTCTGTTTGGGAAATACCTGGAGATTTTGGGGTGGAGCCTGGGGAGGGGAGGGACTTCAGCAGGGTATAACTATAGAGTCAGCCCTCCAAAGGAGCCATTTTATCCAGGGGGACTGATCTTGGTTGTCTGGAGAATAACTGTAATTCCAGGAGATTTCCAGCCACCACCTGGAGGTTGGCAACTGTAGTGCTTCAGTCTCTCCCCATCCCATTTTCCCAACCCAAAGGGATGCTATTTGGCCCCCTGGGTGGCTGCATATGTAGTTTATCAGTACATACACAGCTCCCCAGTGGGAAAATAATGCTCTCTGGGGCCATTTGGGATCAGGGGAATGGAGGTAGGGAGGAAGGGCGAAGCTCCTTTTCCTTCCAGGCTGCAGTCCTGATCTGAATCAGGGCCTCAAACATGTTGACAACACATCCTTACATGCCTGATGTCTGGCTGTCAAGAGTCAAAGGGATATTTCTGCATTCTAATTTTCCTGTCTCATGTGTTCTTGTTGCTTAAGGTTTTTTCCTGTATTTCGCATGTGTTTTGCTCCCTCTAGTGGTCGATTCGATATTACATTGCTGTATGTCCAGAATATCTCCTTGCAGGTTTAAACCTAGAAGACCCTCCATGTTACAAATCATAATGTGTAGTTTGGCCCCTAGAGCAGGACTTTACTCACCTAACAGCCTAAAGAGCCCTGCCAAAAGCTCATCTAGCCTAGCATCCTGCTTCCAACAATGGTCCGCTGGCATGTTTGCATGGTTGATCCTGGTCAGGCCTGTAGCTACAGAGGGGCATTTTGGGGCCTGGCCGCCTGACGTCCTGCCAAGGCCCCCGAACTTCCTTCCAGCCCCCAGGCCCCCCTTGGCTCTCTGGGCCATCTGGCGGACTCCCCACCACCGCCCCTTCCCCAAGCGTGGCTGGCTTCCCCAATGTAAGCAAGCAGAGGGTGAACGCTGCAAAAGTCGTTTTTAAAATTGTATTTTTATTTTTTATTTTGTGACGTCAGTGCCCCGACTTATTTAAAGGCCCCCTGAGTTACAAAATCCCGGCTACGGCCCTGATCCTGGTTTTCTTAGTCATGGAGTGGAAGAAGAACCTCTTCCACCCAGTGACATATGCTAAGCTCTTCCCAGCAAAACTTGGTGCTCAGATGCTCTCAGACAGGGTCCAGCAACTTGGCAAGTCCTGGGCCAAAACACCACAAAAAAAGGGGGGGGGGATACCCAACAAAAAAAGATAGAGTAAACCAAGAAAGGTTAAGAGCACAAAGAAACAGAAAAAGTAGGGATCCTGGCCTCCAGATGGGACCTGGGGATCCGCTGCAATTACAACTCATCTGCAGACTACAGAGATCAGTTCCCCTGGAGAAAATGGCTGGTTTGGAAGGTGGATTCTGTGGCCTATCCTCTCCAGGCTTAATTCCCAAATCTCCAGGGATTTCCCACCTGGAGCTGGCAACCCTACCCCTCTTGCCTCCACTGGTGGCCGGGGGGGGGCCTGGCAGAGCTCAGGAAGTGTAGATCTGTATCCTTTTTTCCCCTCATTCTTGTATGTCTCCTCCCTCTTGGAGCACTTACACAAGAGGCCAGTTACCAGGCCTGGGCTTCACCTGACACTTCAGTGGTTCAGCTGTCTCCTCAGGGTTTTCAAGGGAAGACATTCAAACCTCAGTGTTAGAATCCAGAAGCAGAGACAGGCTATTCTGTCCTTCCATTCTATCTGCTTTTTTCTTGTGGGAATAACTGAGAGGTGAACACCAACAAGATGTGTCCCCCAAACAGCATTAAGTTCAGCAGAAAAGAATCTCCTGGTGATCCCTGGCCCAAAAGGCATCCAGCTGGCTGTCAGGTTCAATAACAAGTGGATCCAGGCATTCTTATGCAAAGAAAGGTTTTATTGGATAATCTTGCTAAAACCCACAGTAGGAGGTCATTGTCAGGAATGGGGGCGAAGCAATGCAAGCTAACTTATAGTGTGATGCAAAAAAGCGCCTAGCAAATGAAATATGAGCGCGCGCGCGGGAAACTCCCGGCGGGAGATATACTTCATGAGCGGGAGACTACTCCCCCTCCCTTTGCCTTCCCAGGACTGGAAAATTCTCAGCAACACAAGAATAGCCCAAAGCCTACATTCAAGGCCACCGTGATAAGGAAAAGCGGCAGGGAAGAAGCTCCCACGTTTCTGCCTGCATAGCTACGCAAGCGCAAAGCAGCAAAGCAGGGTAGGGAACACATAACAATGGATTCAGTGAGAAACATCAAAGAAGCATTTCTGACATTCTGCCCTTCCCAAAATACCACCCACCCACCGCTCAGGAAGGGAGAGAATGATGGGCCCCCAGGTTTATTTGGGTAGCGGGTGTGAAACTCCTTCAGGTGATCAGGTGCATTGATATCAGACACTTTCACCCACTCCCTGTGTTGAGGCCCAAAGTGTACCCATTCAATAAGGTACAGCAGTTGTCCACGGAGGATCTTAGAGTCCAAAATGTCAGCAATTTCATAGTGCTCCTCATCATCGACCATCAGTGGTGGGGGAGGTGCTGGAAACTCAGGATGCCACTTAGTCGGGGGTAATGCTGGCTTGAGGAGGCTGTAATGGAAAATTGGATGTATTGCTTTAAGAGATTTAGGTAAATCCAGTTGTACAGTCACTTGATTTATACATCACACTACTCTGAATGGACCAATATATTTCCAAGCAAGTTTTCGGGATTGTTGTGCCAGCCTTAAGTTTTTGGTGGAGAGGTAGACATGGTCTCCCGGTTGCAGATTCCAGCCACCCGCCCTCTTTTTGTCTGCTTGTTTTTTGTATTGTGCCTTGGCCTCGTTTAAAGTCTCAATGATTAGGGGCCAGGACTCTTGAAAAGTTTTACACCATGTTGTGGCTTTCCCACCAGCCTCGCCGGGCTTCAAAAACGGAAGAGGGGGGCTGTCATAACCCATGGCAGCTTTGAAGGGAGACATATTCGTGGAAGCATGCCATGAATTGTTATACGCAAATTCTGCTAGTGGTAATAAATCTACCCAATTGTCTTGTTGATAGTTAGTGAAACATCTTAGGTATTGTTCTAAAGTTTGGTTTACTCTTTCTGTTTGCCCATCGGTTTCTGGATGATAGGCACTACTGAGAGCGCGTTCAATACCCATAAGAGTCATCAACTCCGACCACAGTTTTGAAACAAATTGAACCCCCCTATCGGAGATTATTTTGAGCGGTAATGTATGTAGCCTGGCAATGTGCTGAAGGAAGGCTTTGGCCAAGACTTTGGCCGTTGGCAGGCTAGCAAATGGTATAAAGTGAGCCTGCTTAGAAAATAAGTCCACTACCACCCAAATGACTGTCATATGTTTGCTGGGGGGAAGATCAGTGATAAAGTCCATGGAGATTACTTCCCAGGGTCGCCTCGGGGTGGGCAAAGGCTGTAAAAGACCTGGAGGTTTCCCTGGTCTAGTCTTGCAACGATTGCATGTAGGGCAGGATTGTATATAGAGGGATAAATCCCGTTTCATTCGGGGCCACCAGAAGCTGCGTTGCAGTAGGTGTAGCGACTTTACATACCCGAAATGCCCAGCAGATTTGAAGTCATGGGCTGATTGCAACACCTGGGCTCAGGTAGCTTCTGGAACAAAGATTTTATTTCCCTTATACCAGCAGCCATTCGTGCTACATTCCACGTCTCCCCGAGCTTTTAAGTCAGCTGCTTCTTGTTTAGTAATGTCAGTGGCAAATTGCTTTTCCCAGGTCGTGCCAAGGCTTGGGGTTAATGATTGTGCTTTCCGGGTTTTTCGGGTTACTACTGCCCCAACTAGTTGTTCTGGGGTGAACATAGACTCTCTTATTTCTGTCCTCTTACAAAGGTGTTGGGGAAGGCGGGAGAGAGCATCAGCCAGATGATTAGATTTACCTGGAAAATGGTGGAGGGTGAATTGAAATTTGGAGAAAAACTCAGCCCACCGGAATTGTTTTGCATTTAGATTCTGAGGCTTCCGCAGCACCTCAAGATTCTTGTGGTCAGTCCAGATTTCAAAAGGTACCCGGGACCCCTCCAACCAGTGCCTCCAAGTGATTAACGTTAAGCGTATAGAGGCTGCTTCTTTATCCCAAATGGGCCAAAATCTCTCCGTATCATTAAACTTTTTGGACACATAGGCAAGGGTTTGTAGCTGCCCCTGAGCATTCTCTTGCAAGATCACCCCCCCATGGCAGTATCCGATGCGTCTACTTGGACCACAAATTTTTTTGTCTCATCGGGGTGTGCTAATATGGGTTCAGACGTGAATAACTGCTTTAGTTGTTCAAATGCTCCCTGACATTGGGGAGTCCAATTCAAAGGGGACCTGGGCATTGAAGCTTTAGCCCCTCTCCCTTTAGTCTTCAGAAGGTCTGTGAGGGGGAGGGCCACCTGGGCAAAATGAGGCAGAAATTGATGGTAAAAATTGGCGAAACCGAGAAAACTTTGGAGCTGCCGCCTGGTTTTGGGGGTTCCCAATCCAACACATCTTGGACCTTTTTGGGTCCATTTCTAATCCAGCGGAGGATATGCGGTACCCGAGAAAGTCAATGCACTCCTGGTGGAATTCACATTTTGACAGCTTAACAAACAGTTTGTGTTCTAACAACGTTTCCAAGACTTCCCGCATGAGCGTGGTGTGAGATTCTTGATCTGGGGTGTAGACCAAGATATCATCCAAGTAAACAACCACCCCTTTGAATAAGTAGGGGTGTAACACCTCATTGATTAAGTTCATAAAGACCCCGGGTGCCCCCTGTAATCCGAAGGGCATAACCCGATATTCAAATTGCCCCAGCGGGGTATTAAATGCAGTCTTATGTTCATCCCCCGGTCTAATACGGACCCGAAAATAAGCATCACGTAAATCCAGTTTAGAAAACACTTTTCCCTTTGCCACCTCTGCCAACAAGTCCTTGATGAGGGGCATTGGGTAGGCATTGGTTGTAGATACCGCATTAAGACCCCTATAGTCCGTGCACAGTCTGAGCCCCCCATCTTTTTTTTTTACAAAACAACACGGGTGCTGCGAAAGGGGACGATGCTGGCCTAATAAATCCACGGGCCAGATTCTTATCGATAAATCGGCGTAGTTCTTCCTTTTCTATGGGACTCATGGCATAAATTTTTCCTTTTGGTAATTTGTGGTCGGGAAGGATTTCAATTGCGCAGTCGGAGTTATGGTGGGGAGGTAGTTCGTCCGCTTCCTCCTCCTCAAACACCCTGGTTAAGTACCGGTATTCTTTGGGGATGCGATTAAGGTCCTCCGTGGCTAGGCAAGCCCGTGGAGGTTCATTGCATGGGGTTTTTCCCCACCCTGGGTCCCATTTATGCTCTGCACATTTCGGGGAGATAAATTGTACGCTCCCCTCTTCCTAAAGTATATAAGGATCATGACCATGTAACCATGGGCTACCCAACACTAATGGGAACTGGGCTTGAGGGGCTATTACAAACGAGCGTAGCTCCCAGTGCTCACCAATGCCTACTCTCAAAGGAATAGTTTCAAATCGACATGGTTCTTTCATCGGTGACCCATCCATTTGAGTAAAAGTTATCGGGTCTTTTAGATTGACAACGGTCGCCTCCAGTCCCATAACCATAGATGGGTTTATCAAATCCCTCCCGCACCCCGAGTCAATGAGGGCTCGAACCCTGATATGGGTCATCATCGCTGGATTCATCACAAGTACAGTCACAAAGAAGAGAGAGGGGTAATTGCTCACCAGTTTAGGCGCCTCAGGGATCGGGTCCTGTTGTGTAGCGCCATTCACAAACAGGACCAATTCGTTTCCCTGCATCTCACTCTCCTCCTCCAGCATCATGGTATCCGCTTGGTCGGGGTTGGCGAAAAGGGCTCGTGTGCTGCGTGGTTTCGCTGTTCCCTTTCTTGGAGTAGGGGTTGGCCATCGTCTGGGCTCCTCTTGTGGTAGGGCTCTGTTGGGATCCCCTCTGGGACAGGATGAGGCGAAGTGCCCCTTCTCTCCACACCGCAGGCAAAGGCCCTGTCGCATGCGCTGATCTCTCACCCCGCTCGGGGTGGAGGTTGGTCTGGGTCTGGTTTGTCCTGCCGAGAGGCTCGGGCGGTTATTACCCAGAGATAGGTCCAGTTTCATGACACGCAGGCAGCTTTCAGCTTTTTTGGCCTCCTCCATCCAGCCTTGGAGAGTGCGAGGCTGTTGAGAGCTGAGGACATTGTTGCGGACATCTACTGCTAGTCCCATTCGATATTGTTGAGCCAGCACAGCATCAGTCCAGTCTCGAATTTTCACCGCATGTCTTTGAAACTCCCTTGAATATTCCCGCACGGTGAGTTTACCTTGTCTGAAAGTGCGAAGGAAGGCTTCTGCCTTCTGGGCCGCCCCCGGATCCTCAAAACGGTTCCTCAAAGCCCACATGAAGTCATCGACACTCCCCAGTTCCGCTGCCTCCAGATCATGAAGGGCTACGTACCAGCTGGTAGCACTCCCCCGGAACCTTGAAGCGATAAACTCCACCTGTTGCTCCTCATCCGGGAACACATAGCCCCATCTCTGCACAAATTTCCCTACTTGCAATATGAAAAAGGACACAGTTTCGGGATCCCCGTCAAAAGTGATCTCCAACATGTCCTTGGGGCGGATCACCGGGGGAGCAGGGGCCATGATCGGTGCAGGAGCCGGCTGCGGGAAGGGTGCTGGAGCAGGGGGTTGAGGCGGAGGCAAAGCGGGTGGCTGGATAGGTACTGGCGGCCCTGGCCCGGGTCCCGGTACTGGGCCGGCTGGTGGAGGTGGGGCCGGTGGAGCAGGAGGTGGTTGTACTGGTGCCACCGGTGGTGCAGGCGCTGCCGCTGGTCTTGGTTGCGTCAGCGGATGGGCTCGAATTGCTTGATCCATCATCTGTGGTAGGGATTGCAATAATTTGCCCATGTCCCGTACCAAACGTCGGGTATCCTCTTGAATCGAGTCTATGCGAGCCTCTGGATCGGAACCGGACCCTGTTCTGGGAGATCCTCAAGACATCCGTCCCTGGGGTAGTCCGAAGCTCCCTCTGGGATCCAACAGGTTGTCCCGGCTCTGGCTCCCCGGCATGGACCAGGTCGTCTGGGTAGTGTCCAACAGGTTCTTAGTCCAATCGCGCGACCTGCGGTAGGTCACCCCTTTGTCCCATGGTGTTGGGGCCTCCGGCACATAGGCTCGTGGAATGGCTGCCCCCTGACTCTGCGTTGGCCCGGCCGGGCTATAGATTGGGAGAGTGTACGAAGCTCCCACTGTGCTGATCGATGGAGGGGAGACCAATCCTGCTGCGGACTGCGGGGTCGGCGCGGCCACTACCAAAGTTGTAGTCACTGGAACAACGGTGGTAGTCGGAGTGGTGATCACTGGAGTTGTCACGGTGGTAACCGGGGCCGTGGCTCCCGAAGTGGTAGTCACTGGGACTGCGCCAGAGGTTCCCCCCCCAGCTCCACTCATCGTGGTAGACGGCAGAAACCGAAGGTGGGGAAATGATGGTGATTCCTGACAATTTCTATCAGGTTCAATAACAAGTGGATCCAGGCATTCTTATGCAAAGAAAGGTTTTATTGGATAATCTTGCTAAAACCCACAGTAGGAGGTCATTGTCAGGAATGGGGGGCGAAGCAATGCAAGCTAACTTATAGTGTGATGCAAAAAAGCGCCTAGCAAATGAAATATGAGCGCGCGCGCGGGAAACTCCCGGCGGGAGATATACTTCATGAGCGGGAGACTACTCCCCCCTCCCTTTGCCTTCCCAGGACTGGAAAATTCTCAGCAACACAAGAATAGCCCAAAGCCTACATTCAAGGCCACCGTGATAAGGAAAAGCGGCAGGGAAGAAGCTCCCACGTTTCTGCCTGCATAGCTACGCAAGCACAAAGCAGCGAAGCAGGGTAGGGAACACATAACAATGGATTCAGTGAGAAACATCAAAGAAGCATTTCTGACACTGGCCTTGACCAGGGCTAGGGCCTTTTCTGCCCTGGCCCCAGCCTGGTGGAACTCCAAGTTTCCAAGTTTAAGTTTATTGTCTTAGCCATTGGCCATAACAACACAAAATAAAACAAAATACAACAGACATTGTACATCAAAGTGGGGAAGACCCTTCAATAACTTGCAATAAGTCCTAAACTCATTCTTATCTTTTTTGCCGCCAGAGCAAACAAAGCCATTCTGCTGGTACCATGTGCATCTGTATGCCTGGTGGAACTCTCTGCCGAGTGACATCCGTGCCCTGCCTGACCTCTTAAAGTTTTGCAGGACATGTAAGGCAGAGATGTTCTGCCAGGCCTTTGACTGAGGCTGGCGACGGTTCGTTACATCTGCCTGGCACCCTCCCCTCCCCGCCCATGACTGAATGCTAGCCCTGACATCTTGTTTTTAAAATGTCTTTAAATACTTAAATGCTTTGCACATTTTTAGTATTGGATTTTTAATGGTTTTAACTGATTTTATAATTAATTAGAATCATAGAGTTGGAAAGGACCTCCAAGGTCATCTAGTCCAACGCCCTGCACAATGCAAGAAATTCACAAATACCTCCTCCTCCACACCTGCAGTGACTGCTGTTCCATACCCAGAAGATAACAAAAACCTCCAGGGTTGCTTTCAGACCCCAAAGTGGCGATTGGCATTTCTCTGGGCGTGTAAAAAAGGGCCACAAGAACTAAGCACTGAGGCAACCCTTCCTGCTCTCCCTCTCATGATCTGCCCAAGTTAACAGAATCCGCATTGCTGTCAGATGGCCATCTAGCCTCTGTTTGAAAACCTGTCAGGCGCTTCAGATAGTCAGTCAACACCAGGCCTCATAGGAAAGGATAGCGTTTATTATACTGCAAATCTAAAAGCACTAGAACATTGGCATTGTCAGGAATGACCCATACAAAAGAAGCATCTCTGGTTATACTCTACAGAGGTGGAACCCATCCTACCTTCTACCAATGGCGACAGAGCCCGCGCACGGGAAAGGAAGCCAAAGGTGCTACATTACTACATTCCCATAAAGCAATAAATTCCCATGCCTAGCTGTTGTCTTAGGAAAAAGAAAGGAGACAAACAGCCTGGCTCTCAAGGCCATTTGGCCAGCTGGAGATAGCCCGAGATGGAAACTGCACCATCTCCCAGGCAACTCCGTCACCTCCCCACATACCAGAGAAAACACAGATACATCCATTGACACCTCCTCCCCTCCCTTCACCCCTATGGCAGGGGTACCTGACAAAACCTCCAAAGAAGGAGAGCCCACCACCTCCTGAGGAAGCCAGTTCCACTGAGGAACCGCTCTGTCAGGAAGTTCTTCTTAATGTTTAGCTGAAAACTCTTCTGATTTAATTTCAACCTGCTGGTTCTGGTCCGACCGTCTGGGGCAACAGAAAACAACTCCGCACCATCCTCTAGAGGACAGCCCTTCAAGTACTTGAAGATGGTTCTCATATCACCTCTCTAGTAATATGTTGTAAACCGCCCTGAGCCCCACATAAGCGGGGAAGGGTGGTCAAGAAACTGAAATAAATAAATAAATAAATAAATAAATGGATTGTTAGGAGAAGGTGGAGACCCTCTTGAAAGACAAAAAGCTCTGCTTAACTGCTCCCTTGTTCTGAGGGTGCATTGTTCCCGTTTACCAAGCTTCTGGGTCAGACCCTCAAGGACAGCTGGCACCTTTACATTTAAAATCTACCGGCAGATAGGTTGGGTCAAATAATAGGTGGGTCATGATGACAGAGCCAGAGGCCAGAGAAATCTGCCACTTGCAGAAACATGAGGGACAGCAGAGAGAGAGATCTGGGAGTCGTGGTAGATAACTCCCTGAAGATGTCAACTCAGTGTGTGACTGCAATAAAAAGGCCAATGCTATGCTGGGGATTATTAGGAAGGGGACTGAAAACAAATCAGCCCAATCTATGGTGTATGATGCGGCCTCATTTGAAATACTGCGTACCGTTCTGGTCACCATACCTCAAAAAAGATATCACTGGAAACAGTGCAGAAAAGGGCAACTAAAACGATGAAGGGAATGGAACACCTTCCCTATGAAGAAAGGCTGAAAAAGGCTCTTCAGCTCGGAGAAATGATGATTGAGGGGGTGACATGATAGAGGTTTTACCAAATTATGCACGGGATAGAGAAGGTAGAGAAAGAAGTACGTTTCTCCCTTTCTCACAATACAAGAACTTGTTGACGCTCAATGAAATTGTTGAACAGTAAGCTTCGAAGGGAGCTGCGGTGGCTCAAGTGGTTAAGACGCTGAACTGCAGGCTGTGGAAGGTCAGTAGTTCAGCAGTTCGAGACCCGGGTGCCGCAAGACGGAGTGAGCTCCTGTCTCTAGTTCCAGCTCCGGCCAACCTAGCAGTTCGAAAGCAAGAAATTGCAAGTAGATAAATAGGTACCACTTTGGTGGGAAGGTAACAGCGTTCCGTGCGCCTTGGTGTTTAGTCATGCCGGCCACATGACCACGGAAACGTCTTCGGACAGCGCTGGCTCTTCGGCTTGGAAACGGAGATAAGCACCGCAACCCTAGAGTCGGATTCGACTGGCTTTCGAGCAGGGGAACCTTTACCTTTTTAAGCTTCGAAGAGATCAAATGAAGTACTTCTTCATCCAAAGAGTCATTAAGATGTGGAATTCACTGCCACAGAAGTGGTGGCAGCTACAAGCATAGACAGCTTCAAGATGGGATTGGATAAACATATGTAGCAGAGGTCAACATATGGCTATTAAACATATGGAGCAGAGGTCCACACATGGCTATTAGCCACACAGTATAGATGGAATTCTCTGGGGAGAATGCTCTGTATTCTTGGTGCTTGGGGACAACAATGGGAGAGCTTCTGATGTTCTGGCCCTGCTGGTGGACCTTTTGATGGCCTCTGGGTTTTGGCCACTGTGTGACACAGAGTGTTGGACCGGATGGGCCATTGGTCTGATCCAACATGGCTTTTCTTATGTTCTCCTATGTTCTTAACACGGAATCTGGTTTCCTGGATTTTCAAGTCCCAAAATGGATTATCTGACATCTGACAACAAAAAACTTGTGGTTTCATTGAAATATATACATTTGTTTACCTTCTCCCAATATTCTCTTCCTTGCAATGCCCCTCAACAGAATGACATGTTTCTAAGTTTACCAAAATTGAGATTACAGCACTTGGCCTGACAGACCACATTACAGAAACTCTGAACCATTCCACATAAACTCATGGCTTGTTTACATACTACTTATACTTTCTTTTTAAAAACCCACAAAATAAAATGTGACTTTCCCATAAGAATGGAAAACAGCCATTTGAAAGCTAGAACTTGGTTGTCCTTTGGCTCCCAACCCAGCGTTTTGCTCCCGTTCCCGGGGAGAGAGAGAACTGTGGTCAAAGTCAAAGCCACTCTGTAACACCAGGACATAAGGAATGAAGGCTGTTAAGTTTAATGAAAACCAAACCTTTTGAACAGTGGCCAGGGAGCTTTAAGATCCTCTTGGGCTGACCTGGCCATGGGATTTTGTACGTATCTGTCCAAGCCTTGATGTTCCAGGCCTATGCTAATTGATCACTAGTTTCAGCTTGGAAACATTGTTTCAGTGAAAACCGCTGCACGCCATCCAGTTTTTCCATGTTTCTGCTGTGTTGATACAGGATGGGTTTCAAGCAGGAATTATTATCTTTGCACATTGCTTAAATTTAACAACTCCTCTGCAGAAGTTTTATTGTTCTAGAATCTAGCTTGGTTTTTTACATTTAATTTTGGTAGTACACACACATATCGATAAACGGTTCTGTTTTCTAGTTTGGGGATGATTTGGGTTGGATGATTCTGCAGGAGGCTATGCGGGGTTTATGGCCACTGATGGCTCTGATCTCTTGTGTTTCTAACTGGAAAGCCTCGATCTTTTGGAACAAGGCCATTCATCAATTGCCAGCTCTGGAGATTTTGGGGGTGGAGCCTGGGCAGGGCGGGGTTTGGGAAGGGGAGGGGCTCAGGCAAGGCCCAAGGCCACAGACTCCACCCTCCAAAGCAGCCATTTTCTCCAGGGGAACTAATTTTGGTCACCTGAATTTCAACTGTAATAGTTGGAGACCTCCAGGAACCACCTGGAGGTTGGCAATCCTAGCTGTAGTACGAATCACAGCCTGTACCTTTGGCTGCAGCAAATGCTCTGAAAGGACCCTTCTCCAATATGCAATTCCTCCGAGTCTTCTGGAATTTGCTCCCCTGACTTGAGAAAAGCGTACTTTGCTCTCTCCGAACATGAAAACTGAAGAACCGAACGGTTCTTAAGACATGGGCAGGGAGAGCCTCCTTCAGCCAAGAAGAAAAGATCAGAGCCATATTGCCTCAGTGAGCTGCATTTGAGAGCTGGGAGCAAACCTGAGATACCAAGGCGAAAGGCTTTCCTGCCTTAGGGTGAGAGAGAGGGTTGCCAAACCCAGGCTGGGAAATTCCTGGACTTTTAGGGGGGTGGAGCCTAGGGGTGATGGAGGAGGAGGTTGCGGCAAAAGGCTCTCCAAGCTCCACTGGGAGGTTGGCATCTGCACCTAGCTTAGGGTGCAGAAACACCTCAAGCCAGCCCTGCTCCTCCACATGCAGCTGCTGGTGTGACCTTGGGTCAGTCACAAGTTCTTCCAGAGCTGTTCTCTCAAGTGCAGTTCTCAAAACAGCTCTCTCAGCCCCTCCTACCTCACAGGGTGCCTGTTGTGGGGTGGGGGGGAGGAAAGGATATTGTAAGCCACTCTGAGATTCCGACTGAAGGGCAGGGTATAAATCCAATCTCCTCCTCCTCTTCTTCGTCATCTTCTTTAACAGATCTCAGTTACCTGGAGATCAGTTACAATGTGGGAGATTTCGGGTTTCGGTTTCTGGCGTTGCGAATGGCGGCCGCGTCTCGGGACGATCCCGGAGGCGGCTAGCCCACACGCAGTCAGGGGGGGTCTTCGCTTATGCGAAAGACCCTAGTGAGCCTTAGGATAAGGCTCCGAACCGGGGGCGCACTGGGGAGTAGCCTCTTTGCCGGCAGACAGCCGGGAAATTGAGGCTTTCTCCCCGCCCCAATCGGCCCCACTGCGTTGTGCCCGTAATGGGACTTAGCAGCGCCACCGACTTCCAGGAGTGAGGAACAGCGATATGAACTAAAGCAAAAGAAGAAGCGGCGGTGAACCGTGAGTCGAAGGTCTTACTTTGAAGCGAAAACCCGAATCCTTTCCCCTCGAGCGAATGAGCGTTTGGGAGGAGGGGGAATACCCCCCCCAGTGAGAAGCGGGACTTTTAAAAGAAAGCAAAGGGGGTTATAAGGAAAGAAGGGTTGATGAAAATACCTTTGGGGTGCTACTGAAGCTTGAGTGTAAGCGGGTCTCCTGAGGGACGTGTCACGAACTTTTAAAAAGTAAACAAATAAAACAGATGTCGGCCATGAAGAAGGTCCCTTTTAAACCGGAAAAGAAGGGAGGCGGGACTTCCGGCCCGGGTAACCCCCCCCAGAGCCTGCTGTCAGTCAACAGACAAGCGAGTTACTGCACCCTCTGCTGGTTCAAATACAGAAAATCAGCGAAACTTTAACTAGCATGGAAGGTGTCCTCAGCAGCCAACAAAAGCAACTGACAGAAACGTCTAAGAAGATGGAGGATATTGCGCAAAAATGCTTGGTCTCGACGGAAGACATCGGAAAAGTTAAGAAAAAGGTCAACAAACTAGAAAAACATCAAGATGAGCAAGAAAAAAGAATTTTGATGCTTCAAATGGAGAAATCGAATCTGATGCTTCGTTTTCAGGGCATTAAAGAAGAAGATAATGAAGATCTCAGATCTATACTAGCAAATGCCTTGGCACCAGTAACTGGCAGGGATCAGCGTGAAATAAAAGAAGAGATGGATAAGGTCTATAGGGCCTATTCCACCTTTACAAAGAAAAATAACCTGCCAGCAGAAGTGGTGGTCAAGTTTGTTAAACAGAATACTAGAGATCAAATCTTGCGTGCAGTCTCAGCGGTGCCCTTGAAAATTGGAGAACAGATTATCAGAACTCTGAAAGATGTGCCATATGAAATTCGGATGAAGAGGAAAGCGTATAAAGGATTGACCAACTTTCTACAAAAGCACCAGATCACGTACAGATGGTCGTTCCCGGAAGGCCTAGTGTTCAAGTACAAGGATAAAAGAGAAAAGATTGACTCTATCTTCAAAGCACAAGAGTTTCTGAAGAGGCACGCCAGCTCAGAGGAAGATGCAGCTCTCGCAACTTGGACAAGTAGCGAAGATGACAGCGGTCCAGAGGAGGGAGGTGCCGGTGCGGGAGGTGGGAAAGCCAAAGAGGGCCCATCGTATAACCTGAGAGACACTAAAGGAAGACAACCAAAGAAATGATTGTTCGTGAGACGTCTGAAAGGAGTTGATTAATAACTAACCCCAAAGGACACTGCTAACCTGATTAACAGAGCTATTTTGGATTTCTGTTAATTTAAAAAGAAGACTCTTCGACCACGGTGACCGTCAAAAAATGTATCTATACTAACTTAATCTAACCCCCTTTAACAGGATACTCACTCTGCCCTTTTCTTAGTCCCTCTATATACCCTACCTTTTTCTATATATAAAAAGAATAAATTTCTCTCCTTTTTAGGAGGGTTTTTGCAAAAAAAAAAACAATGTGGGAGATTTCCAGGTGTCACCTGGAGGTTGGCAACCCTATGTTCCCATGCTGCTGCCTCCTGGCTCTGGGATTCGGAGGATTAGTGCCTCGGAACTTGGAGGTTCCTCTCAGTCACCAGGGCTAGTAGCCATTGATAGACCTCTCCTCCATGAACCTGTCTAATCCCCTTTGAAAGCTGATTTTTCTGCAACCATCACTACATTCTCTAGGCAATGAGTTCCACATTTTAATCACTCTCTGTGTAAAGTAGTATTTCCTTTTGTCCGTCATAAACCTACTGCCCATCAGCTTCATTGGACGTCCTCGAATTCTAGTGGTTTGGGAGAGAGAGAGAAAATTCTCTTTGTCAACTCTCTCAACCCTGTACATAATTTTATAAACCTCTGTCACGTGTGTCCCCCGCCCCATCAGATCGGAGCTGGAGACAATTTATGACTGCCAGACAGGAGTGTTATTTGTTTCTGACTAGTAAAGTCTCCATTCTTCAGTGTTGGTTTTTCATGTCTATCTTTTTTCAGTGTTGAAAGAGGGAGCCCAACACCCTCATCTTCTTATACTTTCTGGTCTTTCTTAAATATATGGGGGTTGAATCAAAATATGCCCTTGCGCAAATGGAAGGCTCTGTTGTTTGCACAAAGGTGAGACCTCCATGTTTTCTTCGATTTGCATGCACCCTCACCGTTTCTTTGTCTCCGTGACCCTCAGAAGCTACTTTGGGGGATGGTGCAGAAGACAGGCAAGAAAGATTTGTTCCCTGAGCCGTTTGGATCAAACATGTATTATCTGTAGAAATTTAAAAACCAAAATATTTGGAAGTCTGCTCTTTATTTGGAGTGCCTTTCTCTCCAAAGTGGGGGCCCTAAGTGGCTCTCATCCCTCCCCGCTCCTCCATTTTATCCACACAACAACCCTGTGAGGTAGGTCAGGCTGGGTGTGGGTGACTGGCCCCCAAGGTCACCCAGCAAACTTCCATGGCAAAGTGGGGATTCAAACCTGGGTATCCTGAATCCTAGTCCAACACTCCAACCACAACATCATACTTGTTGAGCCACTTACAGTGGTTAAGGTGGATTAGGAAGGACCTGAGTTCGGATTTTCATTCAGCCCTGAAACCAACTGAGCTGGTCATTCTCTTTCAGCATAATCTACAGGGTCGTCATGAGGATAAAATGGGGAAGGGGAAACCACGTATCCTACCCTGAGCTCCTTAGAAGAATGATAGGACAAAAATTAGAACCAATCATTTGCACACATTTATTTACTTATTTATTTAACTTTCTACCCCACCTTCCCCAAAGCAGCTTACGATGCCTTCTCCTCTTTCACTTTATCCTCACAACAGCCCTATGAGGTAGGTCAAGCTGAGAATGCGTGACTGTCCCAAGGTCACCCAGTGAGCTTCTGTGGCACGAGCAGGGATTCGAACCCAGGTCTCCCAGATACTAGTACAATCCCTCTTTACCCCTACACCACACTGGGTTACTCACAAACTGCTGCAATCATATATCAAATTAATCTGCAATCATTAGTTGGCATGTCCTTTGTTATGAACAGAAAAGTTTATGGATCTGAGAATAATTTTAATTCAGTTCAATCCATATACTAATTCAGCTGTTATGGGGCGTGATGCACATTTGAGGGGGCGTAGCTCTGAAATGCCCCACCGTTGCTATGGGCCTGGGCATTGGTGGAGCGTAATGCCTCAGAGTCCACCCTCCAATGCAGCTATAATCACCAGAGTTACTCTCATTTGTCTGGAGATCCATTGCCTCTCTAGATCTCTAGGCCCTACCTGGAGGATGGCTACCTCTACTGGATGTGAAGAAGTCCAGTATGTTTTTTCCCCCTTAATGAAATGCACTTCCAGGAAGCTCTGAGCAAAGAAGCTGCAGAGAGAAGAGATAAATGTGCACCAAGAATGTGCATTTTCCTGATGCGGAAAAGCAGCCATAGTGGGAACTAGTGGTGGATTTTGAGCAGGGAAACAGCCAGTAGGGAAAGGGTTAAATACTATTCTCCTTGCTCCCCTCCTCAAAACTGCAGTCTGAAGAGCCAAATTAGATGTGACCCTGGCAGATCCCTGAATAGATCTTCCCGGAGATTCTTTAAAGGGAAAGAGCAGCTGCGTGGAGCCCCAATTCAGATCAAGGCTGGGGGCTGGGGGGTGGGAATGAGGAGGCTTACATTTTCTTGGTGGAATTTTTCCAGTTAACCAGCCATACATATCTGTTATCAGCCTCAGAAAGGGAAAAAGACAGACAGGGCCTGTCTTTCCCCGCCTTCCGGGAGTAATAACCCCAGCACGTGCGTATCCATTTTCACCAGCAAAACCCCGAAAGGGAAGGGATCGCTGCCCCTCCTCCTGCATTCTAGTTCCCTTGCAGGCGCAATTTCCCTTTTACAGCAACTGGCAAGAACCACTCCCAGACTTCCCAATGTATAGCCTAATTGGGCCGCATGGATTGCCGGCTCTGGGTACGGAAAGACCTGAAGATTCGGAAGGTGTAGCCCAAAGGGGTGGGGTCCCGAGAGGGACTTCAGTGGGATGTGACACCATAGAGTCCACCTGCCTCAGTGGCCCTTTTCTCCAGGGGAGCTGATCTCTGTGGCCTGGAGATTAGCTGTGAAGTGGGAGAGGTCTCCAGCCACCACCCTGGGCTTTTGGTGGTTTTTTTTTTTAAAACCACAAATACATTCTTATGCACATTTATATACAGCAGCTAGCTTGTTCCTGAAAGAGCAGCTAAACATGTTCACCACGTGTCACATCCCCCTACAACAGTGCTGCACTTTTTCGTCCCTGAGCGAAAAAGGATCCAAACACTTCACCCCATTCAGGAAAGGAACATACTCCAAGCCCTTGACCAACATGGCTCCTTTTCTTACACCTTCCCCTCTCTATGCCAGTTTGGTGTAGTGATTAAGTGTGTGGATTCTAATCTGGGAGAACCAGGTTTGATTCCCCACAACTCCACATGCAGCTGCCATAGTTCTGACAGGAGCTGTCCTTGAAAGGGCAGTCCTCTTAGAGCTCTCTCAGCCCCACCTACCTCACAGGGTGTCTGTTGTGGGGAGGGGATGGGAAAGGAGTTTGTAACCTGCTCTGAGACTCCAAGTGAAGGGCAGGGTATAAATCCAATCTTCTTCTTCTTCTTCTTCTTCTTCTTCTTCTTCTTCTTCTTCTTCTTCTTCTTCTTCTTCTTCTTCTTCTTCTTCTTCTTCTTCTTCTTCTTCTTCTTCTTCTTCTTCTTCTTCCTCCTCCTCCTTCTCCTCTTCTTCTTCTTCTTCTTCTTCTTCTTCTTCTTCTTCTTCTTCCAGGGGTTCCCAGCTTTTTTGAGCCTGTAGGCACTTTTGGAATTGTGGCACAAGATGGTGGGTGCAAACACAAAATGGCTGCCATGGGAGATGTGGAGACACACACATACACACAGAGGAATCTCAAATACAGGGGACAAGAGGAGTAATTTTGATTTGATTTGGTTTATTAAATTTCTACCCTGCCCTCCCGGCCAAGGCTGGCTCAGGGTGGTTTACATAAGACACCTAAAATTTTTATGATACACATAAAATAGGTTAACAACAACAATTAACAATTAGCAATTCTAAAACCATAAATATAATAAAGTGCTAGTATCAATAATTCAGTAATTTCACAACGGTAGTTGTTCCACAATTCACAGCCAGCTCTTTGGTCTTAGGTCGCCTTAGGTGGCTGGCTCAGGCTATGGTTAGAAATCCCAGGGGGGAACAGGGCTCCCCTGTCTCAAGCTGTCAGTTGTTAGTGGTCAGTTGTTAAAAAATACCCTGGGAAAAAGGAATGAGAGAGAGAATAAACCTCTCAGCTGTTGTTGAAACAAAGTTATTTTAAGTTCTGCAGCCAATCAGACCTCCAGGGGCCAATCAGAAGCAGTGCTGGGCAGGAGTCCCACCTGGCCCTACCCACTTTTTAGAAAAACTTCGAGGGAGTCAGGAAATGTGTTGGGGGGGGCCCAGTGCCCTTGGGCACCATGTTGGGCACCCAGGCTTAAATTATAAGTGTTTTAAATATGGCTTGGCTGTAGATATAATGATATAATGACAATGTGATATTTCCACTTTTTAAAGCCCTACTTGGAGTCTTTAGAAAGTCTAGCAGGTTCTCTCTAAAAGTAAATAAAAATACAGTTGATAAAAAATACACATATCACCACCACCACCATCACCTATCACCTATCTATAGGGTTGCCATACCCCCTGACAGGGGCGGGGTTTCCCCTGATCTCAGGCCCCCTGATCCACCTGCCAGCCAGCTGGCCAGCAGGGGATCCCTGCCCCTGAAGAACTCCATGGAGATGAGGCACATCATGGGGGGGGGAGGTGTGCTCAAGAGTTCGGCAAAAAACTCTATGGTTACCATAGAATTTTTTGCCCAACGCTAGAGTGTTTCCCCATGACATGCCTAGTGCAATGATGTCACTTCTGGATGATGCCATCGTTGTGTGCACGCTACACATGCGCACCTGAATACCCCAGAGAGCAGCCAGGAGCCCCCTGCCACCAAAAGGTAGGGACCTGGCAACCCTATCCATCCACCAGCACCACCAGCACCATCAGCACCAGCACCAGCACCACCACCACCACCACCACCACCACCACCACCACCACCACCATCATCATCATCATCATCATCATCATCATCATCATCATCATCATCATCATCATCATCATCATCATCATCATCATCATAATCTAACTATTACTGCTTCTACGGCTTTCACTTCAAGCAGAAATCAGAATAAAAATTAAAATAAAAAGACCTTCCTTAGTATTATTTCCCTGGTAGTTAATTATTGTAACTATACATCTTGCCACTGAAAGGGTGGCAAGATTGTTTATATCTGATAATATCCAGGTCACCTGGGCTCCCAATATTAAGCAATTCCGTATCATTAAGAAAAGCAGATCTGAAACACCGCAGCATTACTTATGCACGTTTTATAGGGAGGTGAGCAATTCTGGGTACTTGTGGATATGTATGTTCCTTGGGGCAGAAGCTGCATTATTAAGATTCTCCCCAGAAGTCTTGTCACTTTATAGCAAGTGGACCTGGCGGTGCCTCGAAGGCCTCACCAGCTTTTCAGTAAAGCACTCCACAGTTTACTATTCGCACAAGCTCCATCCTCCTTCATGCCACCCCTCTAGAGTTTACAATCTCTGTCTCTAAAATTCTGTAACTAGATAGGAAAGTAGTTAACAAACTGCCCACATATGGGAAACACATCCATCCGTCTTCCACATTTATGGCTGATGGCTTAATAGGGTTTTCTACTGTGTATTCTCAGGCCTGCATTTCTCCCCCACCCCCCCCCGGATACATGCATCCCTTTCCTTTCTCCAAACAGCATTTCTCTTCATTCTCTTCCTGGGCATGCCATTAAATGCATCTCACATACCGAGGTTTTAAAATTATTCAGAAAGCCAAAAAAGAAAAACAGAAACTTGGCCAGCTTTCTAAAAGAGCCTTTCAATTGTTTTTAAACAGGAACAGATTATGACATGTACTCCTTGTAACACTGCAAGCAGAAACCACAAATGGCAGGATTCATACCCAGAGGTCCAAAAAGGACACGGGTGGATTTTTGGGGGGTGTTAAGTATGAGACATAAGTCAGATCTTAACTAGTGATGCAGCTTTATTCATTCAACAGTAAACCAACCCAAGGAACAGTGGAGCAACAAGGCTCCCTTTTTAAACTGTCTGGGCTATGGTAACCACGTCCTTAAACAAGTTAATAACCAATAACATAAGAGAGATAACAACCAATAGATTTCGTTCCCTCCGGAACAATTCTAGCTGCTCTGATTGGCCTGCTTTGCAGAGCAGCCAGTCAGATTACTCACTTTTAGGATACCTTCTCAAACCTCAAGCTCATACATATCTCTCCTTATAATAATTATCTTTTGGTTTCGTAAGATTCTATGCGCTCCCATTGGCTGTAAAATGCCCTCCCTCAGCCATTGGCCCATCAGCTGCCACTCAAGAGTACTCGCGTGCCATTGGCCATGTGCTGAGTCTGCTCCTCTTCCCCACCCACTCCCCCTTCAGACAGATTTGCATGTCAGATTTACTGGCAGACAGCTCTCTCTCCTGAGGAAGACACTTCTCTTGACTCCTGTGAGGGACTGTCCCCTCAGTGGCTGTTGGTAGGCAACCAAGCTTGGTTCTGTGAGTAAAAAAACCAAAGGACTTTCAGCTTAACCCCTCCCTGTCCATAACCCCCTCCCCAGTGGCCACTTTCCTGTCAGAATAAATGGAAAAAGGCTCTTTCTCCTGCTTAGCTTCAGCATGGCTGGCTGGCTAACGAGGTGGGCCAGCGACCATCAAACCATTTTCTTCAACTCCCTCCTGTGCAGCTGACTTTCCCCTAGGGTTGCCAATCTCCAAGTGGGACCTGAAGGTCTCCCACTGTTACAATTGACCTCCAGATGACAGAGATCAGTTCCCTGGGAGAAAATGGTTGCTTTGGAAGGTAGACTCTATGGCATTATACCCTGCTGAGTCCTTCCATACACACCCCAAATGCTGCCCTCCACAGGATCCACAACCCCAAATCTCCAGGTATTTCCCTAATTAGAGTTGGCACCTGTACTTTCTCCTCTGTCAGTAAAAGGCCCTTTCCACACCTATGTTGGCCTTTGGGAGAAAACTCATTGGGCCCAGTCCTGATCAGGTTGCCAACTCTAGGTGGGCAATTCCTGGAGATTTGAGGGATGGAGCCTGGAGAAGGTGAGGTTTGAGGAGGGGTAGCACCTCAGACAGGTATGATGCCATAGACTCCACCCTCCAATCCAGCCACTCCCTGATGGGGAACCATTGTTGCCAATCTCCAGGTGGGGGCTGGAGATCACTCAAAATTACAACTGCTCTCTAGGAGGGAGGGGGGAGGAGATGGAAAACTAAAGGTAGGTTGATGGTTGGCTGGGAGCGAAATAGGGTTATCAGCTCCAGGTTGGGAAATTCCTGGAGATTTGAGGGGTCGAACCTGGAGAGGGTGAGTGTTGAGGAGGGGTGGGACCTCAGACAGATACAATGCCATAGACTCCACCCTCCAAACCAGCCACTCCCTCCTGGGGAACCACTGTTACCAATCTTGGGGGTGGGCTGGAGATCACTCAAAATTACTACTGCTCTTCAGGTAGCAAAGATCAGTTCCTCTGGAGAAAATGTTGGACTCTGTCATTATACCCTGCTGAGATTGCCACAGCAAATTGTCACTGAGTGCCCAAAGCCGGGGCACTCTCCCAGAGCCTCTTTCTAGAGCCCGTTGTATTTATTTCCACAACGGGCCTTATTCCTAGTTATTTATAATACATAATGGGGGGAAATATAGGTTTCACAGACTTACATAAGTTGAAAATTACTTATGGTCCTGATGAACTAGGGACAGTCCTGTTAGCCCCCATCTCTCAAGGGCTCTCAGCTTTTTGAACCTGTGGACATTTTTGGAATTTTGACTCATTATGGTGGGCTTAGGCACAAAATGGATGCTGTAGGAAGTGAACCATTCACAAAATGGCTTACTTTCAATCACACAGTGAAGACCCATGCCCTGTGGTGGCAGTTACACAGCCAATATGCACAGCGAATCAAATTTGACTTCCTGGCCCTGCCCACTTTCTAAAACGACTTGGCAGGCACTAGGAAAGTTGTTAGTGAGCACCACAGCACCCACGGGCGGGTATCACATTAGGGATCCCTGCCCTAGCATCTGACATAGGCAAAAGGCTATCATAGAATCATAGAATGTTAGAGTTGGAAGGGATCTTGCAGGTCATCTAGTTCAACCCTCTGCACTCTGCACCCACGCTGAGTTGACCTACAAAACTCACTGCCACAAGATTTGGGAATGGCCACTAGTTTAGATTACTTTTTAAGGAGATGAGGCACATCCATGGAGGATATATCTAGCAACAACTATTTGCTGTGACAGTGAAACGGGTCTCCTCAAATGGATCTCTGCAGGCTAAATGCTTAGTACTTGTTTATCCCCCTCCTCCATCTTATCCTCACAATAACCCTGGTAGGCTGAGAGAAAGCAGTGATTTGAACCCAATTCTGGTCCCATACTGTAACCACTGTACCACACTGTAGAATAATTTTTTAAAAACCACATGTAGAAGTTGAACAGTACAGAAGATCTCTCTTGGCTGATAGATATTGGCCCCGGTCACACGGGCCAGAAAACACGTGGGGGAGGCGTGGCAGTTTGCCCCAGAGCTAAATAAGGCGTGGTAGCCCGATCTTAAGGGGCACCGGGTTGCCATGCGCCAGCTCTGCGCCGTGATCACACTGCGCTGCTGCAGCGCGGCAAAACAGCAGCACAGCAGACCACGCAAGTGCAAAGTGCACATGCGCCATTGGGGGGAGGCGGGTCGCTGTCGGTGACTTGTGTGTGCGCATGCTCTGTCCAGCGCTGGTGCGCATCCCAGGGAAACTTACAACATCCGGAAACCCCGGGGACATGGGTGGGCGTTGGAAGCCGCGGGATACTGGCGCTCCCGCGATCAGACGCCAGCCTTTGCCCCGGGGTTTCCAGAAACGAGTACCTCGGACCTACTAGTTTTTTACCCCGTGTTTTCAGAGGGAAGCCGCGGGTTGGCCACGGGAGCCCTACGCCTCCCAGATGTGCTCGTATGATCACACACGGAAAGTCCGCAGGGCTCCCGTGACTTCAGCAGGGCAAATGCTCCGTGTGAACGGGGCCCTAGTTTGGATGTTAAAGGCAGAGAACAAAATAAACCAAGCCGTGTTTGTATCTGGTGCATAACCTTTGGCTGGCTATTAATTTTAAAATAAAAGTCCAGTGGCACCTAAAGACTAGTAATGTTTATTTCCACATGACCTTTCTTGAGTCACGGCTCCCTTCTTCTGATAATTCATCAGAAAGTTAATTGTGAACCTCTTTTGAGCACAGGCTGAAAGGACAGCAACACAGGCTTCATCCACCCAGTCCTCCTACAGCAGTCAAGACTTGGGCAAAGGACTCTTCAACCTGCCCTTCTGCAGCCTGAACACCAGCAGAGGGTCTCCCACACCTCTGCATTGAAACGCACCGCTAGAGGCACGGCAGTCCGTGGGTGAAATCTGTGCCCAAGGAATAAGCAGCTGAAGTACCTAACAGAAGGGCTCCTCCAGGGCCTCTGCTGGTGTTAAAGCAGCGAAAGAGAAAACAAAGGAGCCCTTTTGCCACATCTTGGCTGAAATTACACTTGCTGATAGTGAGGAGGGAGGGGAGCTTGGGGATCAGATGTGCAGGGGTCGGGGGGGGCAGGATGGGCCCCCCAGCACTCCTGTTACCAATTCCTAGATCATTTTTATTTATTTGGGTTTATATCCTGCCTTCCCCACAATGGGATACCGATTACTCTCTAATTCTAAACATCTGGACAAAATGGATTGGGGGGAATTTGCGGGGGGATGGCGAGTGTTGCATTCTTGTGCCCCTAAATCCTATTCCATTAACATGACACGGAGCTGCCTTCTACGGAATCAGACCCTCAGTTCATGGAAGTCAGTATTGTCCACTCTGACTGGCAGCAGCTTTCCAGGGTCTCGGGCAGAGGTCTTCCACAACACTTACTACCAGATGGTTTTAACTGGAGATGCTGGGAACTGAACCTGTGACCTTACGCACACCAAGCAGATGCTTTACCACTGTGCCACACTCCCTCCTGACGAGCTGTGTCTAACAACAAGCGTTTTAAAAGGGGATATCAAATCTTATAATACACTACTTCTTTATGCCTATTTGAGGTAGCCTCGATATTTTAAACCCCGGCACAGACACTTACAAATCTAGGTTGGTGGGAAGGCTTTCACAAGTCCTATTCTGAATCACTGAGGGTCCGGTCACACTGCCGTTTTGATCGGGATTCGCTACTGTTTCTTTGCGCATGTCAGTTTCACGTTCACACGCGCCAGTCCACCTCCAGCCCCGAAACAGGCTCACTCGCGCAATGATGCCGGGTTTTCCTGACCCCTGGAAAATCAAGTGTTTTCCTGGCACTTCTGCTTTGAATGCATGAAAAGTACTGAGACCGATGAGTGATTTCAGCTCTCACATACTTTATTAGTTGAAGAACAAGACAAGAGAAGCTGGCTCGCAGGCCGGCTTTTATTCCCAAGTGAACCACACCCTAAACACACACACACCCGGTGATTCGCTATTTACATTGATTGAGTTAACTCCTGCTCCTCAATTGGAGGGGAGCCAGGATCCTCTAGTCCATTGTATTTCGGGGCGAAGCTCAGGCCCTTCGCCTGGCCGCATGGTGGACCGGTTAGAACCAGTCCAAGCACATGGCTGCCCTGAGCCCATGTTCTCAAGCGGATACATTACACCCCTCCCCCCTTGGTCCGATAAACACCCGCACACATAGTCTTTCAAATAGCTGGGGGGCTGTTTTGAGGGTTTCCGCGGAAATTATTGAGAAATAGGACCCCGAGTCTATTTCCATTTGGCAGGGGACCCTTCTATTTGGACAGTCACATGCACCTTGTCCGGGCCTTCTGGGGGCAAGTTACATACCATCTGCCGGCGCTGGGTCAACACGGTGTGCAGGCTTGCAGCGTCCAGCTGGGCAGTGGACCCCAGGCGCTTGCTCTTGGAGCGGCAGACTCGGGCGAGGTGTCCGGCCTTGTTGCAGGTCCTGCAGACGGCGCCCCGGAAACGGCAGGTCCGGCGCTCGTGCGCGTCGCTGCAGCTGGCACAGGCAGAGGCGTTGGGCTGGGTTGGTGCCGCGGGGGATCCCTTGATGCATTGGGTGCGTTGTTGCGATCGGCGGTTCACCTGTAGGAACTCCTCATCGTTCGAGTCATCAGAGGGGCCGGAGTCCTGGAGGCGATGGACCGTCTTCGGCCGGCGATCCGCGTGGGACTTCTTGTAGGCGGCCACTTCCTTGATGGCGGCCTCCAGAGTGAGGTCGTCCCAGCTGATGAGCCTGCGGCGCAGCTTTGGCTCCTTCAGCCCCACCAGGAACTGGTTTAGAAGGGCATCTGTGAGGCTGGGGAAGGCACACCTTGTTGCTGCGTGGCGTAGGCCGGCCAGGAATTCCAGAGAAGTTTCGTCGGGGCCCTGCGTTCTTGCGAAGAACTCCATTCGTTCCGCGAACTTGGTGGGCTTCGGGGCCAAGTGGTCGGTAAATGCCTTGACCAGCATCTCGTAGGTGGAGGCCGCATCTTTCGGCTGTAGGGGGTTCACCAGGTCCTTCAGGAGGAGGTGTGCCTCGATGCCGCAGTAGCGTAGCAGATATGCCTTCTTCGTACCCGCATCCGTGATGCCATGAATCTCAAAGTGACGCTCCAGCATCTCGATCCAGGTCTCCCAGTGTGCGGGACGAGAGATGTCGAAGGCAGGGAAGCTCTCGTTGCTGGCGGCCATTGCGTTCACCCGTGGAGGTCGCGGTTCAGGCGTAGTGTTGGCGGCGTCGGAAGCGAGGCTGCTCTCGGGGTCAGTGGTGCTTGGGAGCGGTGCAGTGAGCGGCTGGCTCGGTGCGAAGCTCGGGAGTGTTGGCGGCTTTGGTTGCGGTGAGCGGTGCGTTGCTGCTCTCGGGGTCAGCGGTGCGATGCTCGGGAGCGGTGCAATGAGCGGCTGGGCTCGATGCGATGCTCTTCTTCGTGGTCGTTGTTCAGGGAGGGAGTTGGCATCCCATCCTCGTCGCCAGTGAAAAGTACTGAGACTGATGAGTGATTTCAGCTCTCACATACTTTATTTAGATCGGGAACAAGACAACCAAAGCCGGCTCGCAGGCCGGCTTTTATCCTCCAGTGACCCACACCCCAAACACACACACACACGGTGATTCGCTATTTACATTGATTGAGTTAACTCCTGCTCCACAATTGGAGGGGAGCCAGGATCCTCTAGTCCATTGTATTTCGGGGCGAAGCTCAGGCCCTTCGCCTGGCCACATGGTGGACCGGTTAGAACCAGTCCAAGCACATGGCTGCCCTGAGCCCATGTTCTCAAGTGGATACATTACACCGCACGATTTCGCCTATCTGGACAGCCCATCTTTCGCAATGATTGCGATTAGGGCCGTCTGAATGCTCTTTGTGCTTTTTTTTTTTTTAAAGCTTCCAGTTTGAGCGCTTGAGCAAGCATGCGCTTAATAAATCCATTTAACGTTTAATAATGGATTTATTAAGCGCATGTTTAGTCAAGTGCTCAAACCGGAAGTTTTTTTTAAAAAAACGCACAAAAGATCGCCCTGGAGGCGGGAACGAGAGGCGGGGGCTCCGGCAGCCTGGATGGGGCCGGCAAGGAGGATGGCAGAGATGGCAGACATGGTGGAGCCCATTTTCGTGGGGCAATGGCGGCAGTGGCACCCCGCCCTCAAAGTGTCAGCAGAAGCAGCAGCTGCCCGAGCCTCCCCCATGGCCAGCAGGATCGCCTGGAGGGACGGCGCAGCAGCAGGCGAGCGGGTGCTGTAAGAGAGGGGCTGGCTGCATCTAAGCCCAATGCGAAGAAAAATGTTCCTGATTTAAACAAAGCGGGAACAAAGCGCAATTACCTTTGCAGTGTGACCAGAGCCTGAGTTTTGGCATGAGACAACTAGTGTGTGGGTGTGTGTTTGCACATGCATATGCCTGGTTGAATGTAAGCCAAATCATGAGTGAAGACATTATATTGGCCACGACTTAAAACAAACTCAAAGTACTTCAAGAACTTGTGTGTATTAATTTCTTTAAGAAATTTCTCCAGAAAAGAAAATTAGAAGAAGGTTTGGCAGGTCTCCTGCCGTGCCATCCTAAGCAATTACATCTTTCCATGCCCATTAAAGTCAAAGTACTAAGAAAAGTTCCCAACTTGGATGTGCCAGGAAGAAACTTTCTTTTGGGCCACTATGCCCTATCACAGTACTTGTCCAGTCACAGACGTCCAGCAGGGCTGCCCCACAAGAAAAAATATGCCCAAGCCAAAAAATCTTGTTACGTGCCTGCTAGCCCTGGTGAATGTGAGGGGAAGCTTCCCACAGCTTAGGAACCTTTAGAGTGCAGATGGACTTCTCTGGCATGAGAAATGATCAAAAAGGAAGCAGAATTCAGGAAGGTAACAAGTTTCAGAGCAGGGTGCCTCTGTTCACTTCTCACAGTTAAAAAATCCACAAAGATACAAACCTCGAATGAAAACCCTTTCTTTGCCCCTCTTGGTTATTATAATTTTTGGTACCCTGTTTTAAATTTTATTGCTCAAAACAAAGCCCATTTTGATCAGAATTGTGGAATAGCTATTTTACTATGTTAATTAATTGATACTTGATTATTTACTATAACCTCACATGTTTATGATAGTTTATTGTCACCAGTTTGTCTTTGTATCTGATGATAAATTTTCAATAAAACCTTTTTTTAAAAAAGAGCACATAAGCATGTGGGGAGTCT
Source organism: Gekko gecko (assembly GCA_029375565.1). NCBI lineage: Eukaryota > Metazoa > Chordata > Lepidosauria > Squamata > Gekkonidae > Gekko > Gekko gecko. The sequence goes on from JAPDNY010000008.1 coordinate 135,210, forward strand.
TGGGGTACCTTGGATTGTCACACATCTAACTTTGCACATATCCAGTGATGTGAGTGCTAGCTTATGAAAATCAATGCTTAGAAAATCTGTTATGGCCAAACCAGAAAGGCACTGAGCAGCGTTCCCTCAAAGTTGTGCGCGTGAGTGGCCATGCATTAACACAGGAAGCCCCACTCAGCAGCAATCTGGGAGCCACGCAGGGCCTTGCATCGCCCATTGCCCAGTTATATTCTGCTCACGATTTGAACTGCTCCGCTCAGCAAGGGGGGGGAATTAGAGGGAATGTTGATGCTGAGGCTTCTGTGCATAGAGTGCGGAGTGATTTTTTTTTATCAGGAATGAGTTTTTGTTGTTTTTCTAATTGCAGAGAGTATTCCAGAAACAGAACTCCCAGCACATATCTGGTCAGGACTCCATCCTTTCAGGTGCCATTTTGTATTTGCAGGAGGGTTAATGAAAGGGTAAGATATGTCCACTGCAATAGTCTTCACTTGGCTTGCCAACCCCCAGGTGGGGCCTGGAGATCTCCTGGAATTACAACTGTCCTCCAGACTATGGTTCTCAGGCAGAAAAATGGCTGTTTTGGAGAGTGAGTTCAGGAATTATACCCTGCTGAACTCCCTCCCTATCCCAGGCTCCACCCCTAAATCTCCAGGAATTCCCAGCCTGGAATAGGCAACCCTACTTTGTCCAAAGATGGAGTTCACAAGGACCCTCTGCAGGGCTTATTTGTCCCCTGGGTTTAGGGTTGCCAATTCAGGGTGGGAAGTTCCTGGAGATTTGTGGGGGGGGAGCAGCCTGGGAAGGGCAGGGTTCAGGTAGGGACCTCAGCAAGGTATAATTCTATACAATTATGCTATGGGATCTATTCTTATGTTCTTATGGGGTTAGATAGATTCATGGAAGATAAGTCTATCAATGCCTATCAGGTCCATAGCTACAGTGGGGCATCTCAAGGCTACGCCCCCTTCATGTACAGCCACACCCCACAAAATTATGTCTTAACAATCTTTGGAAAACACTAATTACTCCTGTATCAATTCAGCCACACACCATGGCTGCCCCAGAAGAAAAAATATGCCCAAGCCAAAAAATCTTGTTACGTGCCTGCTAGCCCTGGTGAATGTGAGGGGAACCTCCACATTCAGAGGCACTAAACCTCTGAATCTCAGAGCCAGGGGGCAACATCGGGGAAGGCCTTGGCCTCTATGACCTGGTATTGAGGGTCCAAAGGAACTGGTTGGCCACTGTGTGAGACAGGGAAGCCAGCCTCCAGGTGGGACCACATCTCCAGGAGTTTCCCAGCCTGGATCTAGGATCCCTACCTCCCATCCTCTGTTGATGGCCAGCCGGGGGGGGGGCTTGGGAAACCCTAGTGTTGTGAGACAGGATTCTGGACTACTAGATGGCCCACTGGCCTGATCCAGCAGGGCCCTTCTTATGTGAATCCATCCTCCAAAGCAGCCATGTTCTCCAGGAGGGGGAACTGACTTTTGCAGGCTGGAGAGGCTGTAATTCCAGGGTACCTGCAGTCCTCACCTGGAGACTGGCAACAACAGCTCAACCCACAAAAACGGTGCCCTACTGAGCTCGATGCCCTGCCGGCGATTTCTCCACAGCATCTGCTTGGCCCCCTCTTCCAGCCGGGTCAGCCCCGGGTTTGCGCTCCTGTTCTTAGGACTCCAGACAGGTCCCGGGGCGGCCGACCAAGCCCCTTCCATCCCCGGCCCCGCGGTCGCGCGCTTAAACAGCGAAGGGGGCGAGGGAGAGAGAGCGAGGGAGAGGGCGTGGAAAGGAGGCTCGGCCGCCGCTCCCCATTGGCCCGCTGCTCCCCCGCATGCAAATGTCCCAGCCGCACGGCGCGTCCGGCGACCAATGGGCGTCCGGCTCCGCGTTCCTCGACGCGATACATATTCCAAGGGGGTAAGTCCGGGGCTGCCGCCTGGCCCAATGAGCGCCGCCCTCCCGCCGGGAGAAGCAGGGAGCGAGAATAAAGCCAGATAGCGGATCGGGCGGCCCGGAGGGGCGGGAGCGCGCGCGCGCGGGGGCGAGCCCGTGGAAGTTTGCTCCGAACTTTCGCTGCGGCCACGACAGCCGGGCCGGCCGCTCGCTCGCTGCTGCTGCGGCTATGCTGGGGGAGGACGGGGGGCCGGAGCTGGGAGGGCCCTGAGGGAGGCCGAGGGGAGCGCCGGGAAGGGGCCGGCGAGGAGCGCCGGGAAGGCAGGAGAGAAGCGGGACCGCCGCGCCGGGAAGGCTCCGGGGGAAAGTTGGGGGAAAGTTCCCACGGGGAGGCGGCGGCGGCGGCGGGGGCGGGTGGGGGCGGGCGGGACGCGCGGCCCCCTTGCCGGGCTGGGCTGGGGGCCTCCAGGATGAGCCTGCTGTCAGCCATCGACACCAGCGCCGCCGCCTCGGTCTACCAGCCCGCCCAGCTCCTCAACTGGGTCTATCTGTCCCTGCAAGACACCCACCAGCAGGCCAGCGCCTTCGACGCCTTCCGCCCGGAGCCGCCCGCCGCCCAGCACCCGGAGCTCGGCTACCCCAGCAAGAACGCGCCGCCCGAGCTCGGCTCGTCCCTCAACTCCAGCTATCTCAACAGCTTCTTCCAGCTCCAGCGGAACGAGGTGAGGGGCCGGCGGGCGGGCGGGCGGGCGGGCGGGCGGGCGGGCGGGATGCCCGGGGGGGGGTCGCACTTGGCCGTGGACAGCCCCCCCCCCCGCCGCCGCCGCCCGCAGGGCCATCCACGCCGCCGCTTCGGACAGCTGCTGCTTCGGAGGCGCCGTCCGTCCCCGCCCGCCCCCCCCGCTGGAAAGAGCCCCTCGGCTGCGGGCAAAGCGCTCCAGTGGGTTGAAGGAGAGGGGGGGGGGTTGGCCTGGAAAAATGCCGCTGTCCGTGCGTGCGTGCGTGCGTGTGTGTGTGAGAGAGAAATAGTCTTTGCTGGCTTGCCAGGCGGGCGGCACGGCCCGAGCGATCATCGCCTGCAACTGGGGGGGGGGGGGGGGGAGCAGCGAGCGAGCGAGCGAGCGGAGAAAAGTTTGCGAAAAGTTCACTCTCCGCAAACTTTCCTCGCGCACCGCCATGATGCTTTTGGAGGACGGCTCTTTTTAAAAAAAGAATAAAAACCTTCTGCTCTAGATTGCCTCTGCAAAGTTGCGCTTGCGTTCTTTCCTTTCTTACCTCTCCCCTTTTTAAAATGGATTGCTTATCTTCCAAGACAAAGCGATCGGGGAGCGCCGGGGATAGTTGGAGTGCCGCCGGTGTGGGCGCAAGGAGCTCTTGGCTGTCTGCAGCGAAGCCTCCCTTCTGTGTCGAGAGAGAGAGAGAGAGAGAGACCGGGATCCCTGCCGGGGTTTGGGGTTTGGACTCCTCTCGCGTGACATCTGGCTGTAAAGACACTTTGGGGAGAAAAGGAAACCTAACGGGTGGCTTTTGACTTGGGGTGGCAGCCTCCAGGTTTGGCCTGGGGATCCCCGGGAGTGACAGCTCAGCTCCAGACTACAGAGATCAGTTCCCCCTGGAGAAAATGGATGCTTTGGAGGGTGGACTTCGTGGCACTGTACCCCGCTGAGGCCCCTGTCCCCCTCAGGCTGCATCCCCAAATCCCCAGGAGTTTCCCAACCTGGAGATGGCAGCCCTGCTTTTGGCCAGTGGGTGGATTATTAGCTGTTCATGTCTTTCAGGATGCCCCGAATCGCCTTTCACTGCATAAAATGGGATTGCGTTGATTTCAATGGTCTGAGAAGGGGGGAACTCTGCTTAGGATGGCAGTGTTTGAGTTTTGGGTTAGGGTGTATTTATTTAATTCATTTATACCCTGCGTTCTCTTCAATGGAGGCCCAAGGTGGCTTCCATCATTCTGCTGTCTTCCATATTTTTTTTTTCTCACAACAGCCCTGTGAGGTAGGTGAGGCTGAAAGTGTGTCATCCAACGTGCTTCCATGGCACAAATGGGGATTCAAACCTAGTTCTCTCAGATACTGGTCTGACACTCTTAACCACTACTCCAAGTGAAGTACAGGGAGGGAGATTTCATCTGGAGAGGAGCCATCCTTTCCAGCACAGGATTTGGAGTCAGTGTAGAGGAGGATCTGGAAGACCCAGGTTCAAATTCCCGCTCTGTTAGTGGTAGCTGGCTGGTCAGACTAACCTACCTCTTTCAGACTAACCTCCCTCACTGGGTTGCTGGGAGGATAAAAAATGGAGGAAAGGAGACTGATTTAAGCCTCATTGGGGCCCACAGGTGAGAAAGGAAGGGTATAAGTGAAGAAAATGAACAGATAAACCGAATGGTATCTTAAAGATTAACAACACTTATTTCATAGTGAGTCTTTGTGTAGTTTGATGAAGTTGGCTGTTGACCCAGGAAGATTCATTTTGAAATAAGTCTCCTTCGTCTTGAAGGGGCCACTGGTTTTTTTGACCTATTCTGCTATGGTGGACCAACAGGGGCTGCCTCTCTGCTATCAGTTTTTCTGTTGACATTCTGGTAAACGATTGATGGGCGCAATCCTGTACAGAGCAACTGCAGTCTAAACCTAAAAAAAGACAGGGAGTAACTGCGTGGGGTTGGTCAGACTTCAGGGAGACAATTGTGGACGCGAAGTGGCCCAGCTGCATTGAGATGGGGTGGGAAAGAGACGAGAGAAAATTCGGCTGTTTCCAATTCGCTTGGTTGTCAGCCAAATTAAACTGGCTGTCCAAGTTCATTCCTAGTACTATGCTGTGACTAAAATCTGCAAGATCCACTGTGGAAGAAAGCAATGTGTTTGTTTGCATTTATGGCTCATATATTTCCTGTGATGGGCTTGTTTGTGTGTGTGTGGAAGGGGGGAAACAATGGCACATGGAATGACTTGCGGCCTTCCCTCTTTGCGTCCTGTCATTCCCATTCCCTCGCATTGGCCAACGACATTTAGGGAGGGCAAAGGATGAGGATATGGCCCCCACCCCATGTTTCACACCCAATGCAGTTATGTCTGAGGTAGAGATGTAAAATTTCTGCAAATTTTGAAGCTCGGAAAAAAACCTGGAAATTTTTGGAAAAAATTGAAAACAATGCTACATTAGCACTTCTTTTTTCTTTTCCAAACTGAAAGTCGTTCTGTTACTTTAGGAACATAAAAATATGACTAAACGTGAAATATGACTATGGACAATTTTACTCGGCATGAAATTATCACAACTAGCATATTAAAAATATAGTGTATCCAAACAATTATTACAAACAGAATTTACTTTTTAAAATAATATTTATTTGTAATTGTAACAAATGGAGCAACAAGCTCCTGAACTGATTACTAGTTTATGTGGAACAGACAAAAAAACCCTCCACAAAACAATTTTTTAAAATCCAGAAGTAACAGTTATTCATATTTCCTCTTCATAATAAATAAAAATAAAAAAACCATTCTCATAAAAAAAGAACTGAAGAGGGGGGAAGTGTATAGAAGGGAGTGTGGGACTAAGTTTCAATGAATGGGCATGAAATTTAATCAGAATCATTTTCTGAGCTGTAATTATCAGTTTCTGTCTCTGCTTCTGCAGCTACTCTGTTGTGTCTGTCATTATCACAGTCATTATGGACCTCTAAAAACTGAAGGTTTGCCTGGATTGAAACAAGCTTCTCTACCCTTTCACATGTCAGTTTATTTGTTGATTTAGTGTGAGTGTTTCCAAACATAGACCAGATTCTTTCACATGCTGCAGAAGATGGAGGAATCTGAAGAAGGCGAGAAGCAAGAAGAGTCAGAGGCTGTATTGTGCAAAGACCTTGTCAGCATGTTGCAGGAGGAATATGTTTAGCAGAATCCCAGATTGCATTCCTGGACCAAATCCCTGAAGATGTTCTATATTCTGTAACATTTGAAAGTACCATCCCAACATCAAGTCCTAAATGTGATGCTTGTTTTGTAATCCAGTCAAATGCAGTAACAGAGCTATCATTATTTATGAATCTTGGATCCAGCAGATTTGCAGCAGCATGAATTGGATGGCAACAAAATTCTTCCCTTTTTTAAATAAAATCTTTCACTTTACTTTCTTCTATAGTTGTAAGTGGAGATATACTGAGATTTTTTTTAAAAAAAGTTGTTTTTATCTTGGTCATTAGATAAGGAATTTCTGACAAAAGTGCACTATCTGATTCAGATGCAGTGATTGCTGCTGCAGCAATTGGCTTTAGAATCTTCAGGGAATTTTGCAGCTGAACCCAGAAGACATCCTGATCAAGAACAGTGTTTCTTACACTCCTGGGTACTTTTAAGATCTTCAACTATTACTGTTTCTTGAAGAGGATCTTTGTTTCTTAGTAAACTTTCAAAGGAGATCACCACTTCGGCCCACTGAGTTTTACCACAGAGCTTCAGTGTCACTATTTTATTGTTTGCATTTTTTCTACTTACTTCTTGAAAACTGCAGCTACAATATGAGTACCTTTTACATGTTTTATAACTTCTTTTGCTTGTCTATAGATCATTTGTAGGGTGTCCAGTTTCATAATATAATTAAGAAGCAAGTTTAGGCCATGAGATGCACATCCTATTGCAGTAATATGTGGACACTTATCCATTATGATCTCCCATGCTGCTTTCATATTGCTGGCATTGTCAGTCAGCAAAGCAAATACTTTACCACTCCCAATTTTCTGTAGGACTTCACATATTTTACAGCTGATATATTCTGCAGTATGTCTGTTCTCTCCTGTTTCAGTGCTTTTGTAAAAAACTGGTTGAGGTGTTGTTATAACAAAATTTACAATTCCTTCTCCTCTCACATTTGTCCATCCATCTGTAAGTAGTGCAAGACACAGTGCTTCATTAATTTTTCCTTGCACAGATTCCATTATATGTTCATATTCTGACTCCAAAAGAGGCTTGCTCAAAGAATGTCTGCTGGGCAAATGGTATGATGGTCTTAATAATTTTAAAGCTTCCTGCCAGTATGTATTTTCAGTTATTGAAAATGGTGTTCCAGAAGAATATATTGGTTTTGCAAGAGCTTGATCAATTTTTTCCTGATCTTCAGTTGTCATCTTGTCTACCAATGAATTAATTGAATAATTTTTGGATGCAGCCATCTTCAATATCTGTTCACTCGAAGATGCTGCCAATGGGACAACACTTTGTGTTGCTGCTGAGGTTACAGATGGAGTAGAAAGAGGGCTTCTTGAACAAGAACGTTGAGAAAAATGATGTGCATTTTCATTATTGTGATCCTCTTCACTTAGATCAATGAAGGATTTTTTAATATCTACAGGACACTTGTTACATACAAGAATGTTTTTTGTCATCCTGGTAGCATTTGGAAATGCATATTTCATCTGACAATATTTGCAAATCACATTTTTATTCTCAGAAGAACTTGTAATGTGAAAATGCCTCCATATGCTAGATGTTGGTCTGACCATTTTTCTGAGGGGAGTAGGAAGAAAGAAAAATAATGTAGTGGTTAGTTTGCAAGAAGACACTAATTTATGGTTGTAGGTGGGGGTGGGGAAATAAAAAACCAGGTTAGTAGTAATTAAATTATTATTTACACAAAGGTTATAAAGATAAACTAATGTAGCTAAATGATTCAGTGTTCTGGAATCAGATAAATGAAAACTCTTACCTTTTTAAAATAAGCACATACTTTCAGGTCCTTTTTGTTGCTCTGTATTTTCTTCCAGTGCTTTGAGGCCTAGTGAAACCTGAGTGCCAGTAGTCCCACCCACATGCAAAAACAAAACTGAAACCTTTTCTTTTCCTGTGACAATAGCACCTCCTAAAGGAAGAAATGCATCTTGTTCTTGCATTGGAGAGTTCAGTGTGTAAGGACTTGCTTCTCCTCAGTGCACAGAAATTAGATTAATCTGATACCATACATATTTTTTAGAAATGATTTGGAAAATACTTGAACACCTCGTCTTAAAATATTTTATTCATCATGTTAAAATAAAATGTTCCATAATCATGTTTTTTTCTTTTTTCCAGTTTTTCAGAAAAAAAACAAAAAGGCTCCAGGGAAAAAGCTGGGTTTTTCCCCAAATTTTTCTGGGTTTTTTTCCAGGCCTTCACATCTCTAGTCTGAGGCACGTAGATACTTTTGGCCAATGTGCTATCTTTTCATACTGTTACAAAACAATAGGGAATTTCACATTACCAAGTTTCAACCAGTTTGAAGCTGTTTTTGATCCGTCTTGAAGTAAACCGTTACAGGGCTGCCATTTCACACATGACTTTCCCCTACTGGAAAAGAGCTGGATCAGAAGTGGTTTGGCAATTCAGACTGCACCACTTCTTCCCACTGTTTTTTGCCTGCGTGGGCGATCTCTGTCTTTTTTTTTTAATGTTTTAGAGCGCTATAGCACTATAACACAACACATAGCATTCCAATGGGGTTGCTATGGTGCTGTTTTGGTGTTGTGTTATAGCGCTATAGTGCTCTAAAATGAACGTTAAAAAAAAAAGACGGAGTTTGCCCGCGCGGGTGAAAAATGGCGGGGAAAAGCATTTCAGATCCAGGAGAAGAAAATGAAGACTACTTGGAAGCGGTTTACAGGTAAAACGCTTCAGCCCTGTTTCCTGAATGGGACAGAAGTGTTTGTGTGTGAAAGTACAAATATACTCCAGTAGGGAACCGGTTCTAGAATGGTTCTGTCTGAAATGTCAGACCAGAAACCGTTTGGGAACTGTTCCTGAACCAGAATATATCGCCTGTCTGAAATTCCACAATGTGTTGCACCTAAGGGAAGCGGATGATTGATTTGTGTTAATCGTATCAGTGAAGATGGTTGTCAGTTGTATATAAAAAATGCCAAGTGCACTTCAGATACAATTTTGTTCAAGTTTATGCTTCAGTGTATCCCAGGGATAGGGTTGCCAATCTCCAGGTGGGCCCCAGAGGTCTCCTGGAATTGCAGCTGTTCTCCAGCTGACAGATATCAGTTCCCCTGGGGAAAATGGCTGCTTGGGAGGGGGGACTCCGTGGCATCGCGCCCAGCTAAGAGATCCTTCTGCTCCCCAAACCCTGCCCTCCCCATCTTCCATGCCCCAGATCTCCAGGAATTCCCCATTCTGGAGTTACCACCTGTGTCCTTGCTGTGTTAAATAAAGCCTTGCTCTGGAGGGGTTTGCTCGAAACTGCCAGGTGGCAAACAAGAGTATGGCTTTCACTGGCAAATCTGTACTGACCAATGGGCTAGTGTTGAAAATGGCTTCTTGCCTGGCCTGAGTCAGGCCCCCCCGGCTCCCCCTGCTGAGCAAGCTGGGCAGTTTTGCAAAAGTTGGTTCTCTTTAAATTTTAGGCTACCGAGGGCTAAGGTAGGCCAGCTAGTAAGAAAGCTGTCTGAGTAGGCCAGCTAGTAAGAAAGAAAAGAAGATGGTGGACTAGTAACTTGGCCAGACCTTGCTGATCTGGGGATTCCATTTGAAATATGTGTAGACTGGAAATAGCAGCAGCATCCTTTCTTGCTTAAAGGATGGCAGGTTGGAAGCATTGGGGCTTCCAGTGCTGAGGGAAGGGGTTAAACCCTTGCACGTTGATTAATCCCAGTTTGAATATCAATTTGTTCACCCCCTTTTGAAGTTGTGTATCTCAAAGCTGCTTACAGAACTGGACATTCTGGGTGAATCCTGCAGTACAGTTGATAACCGGTTACTTTTTAGAGGCAATTTCCATACAAAGATCGGTAGTGTTCTTTTTCCCCTGCAGTGTGAATAAGAGTTGAATGCATTCATAGGGAAGCATTTGACAATCTCTCGAAGGTTCCTTTCCTGCTGCCTTTTCAGCAGCACTTTTTTGGCTTCCTCCAGGGCATGATTTGTGCCTGGGTCTGTCCCTTCCTCATCCTTCCTGGCCCTGGCAGCCCGATTCTAACCAGTTTTTTTTGTGGGAAGCAAGTCTCTTTTCAAGGGGACTGATTCTCAGATAGGGGTGCGTGAGGATTGCGATGGAATTTGTCTCTGTGTGCGAGTCATTCTACATCTTCTACTCTCCACTCTTCTGCATGTTTAAGTTGACGGAGAAGTTTTATTAGCATGGAGAGGTGATACAGCTCTTCAGCGGGTTTGAAGTGCTTGAAGTATGCTCTGAGACCTAGATAACCCTGAAGAAAAGTAGTAACAACCCCAACTAGCAATGCGGTGCTCATAGCATATCTGAGATCATGTTCATGACAAATGTATGTTGAATCCATGAAGCTGCCTTCTACTGAGTCACCCCATTGGTCTATCAAGCTCCCTATGTTCTACTCTGATTGGCATCGGCTTGCCATGATGTCAAATGGAGATCTTTGATCTCATCTTCAACCGGATCTTTTTTTTTTTGTCCTTCAAAACTGGATGCCAGCGATTCTCTATGAGGTTCTACTACTGAGCCAATATTTCCATATCTGTAGCCTGATCTCCTAGCCGATCAATCAAACATTAGTGCTCTATCTAGAGTAATTGCAAAACAAGTTAAAATGGCTGATAAAAATCAAAGGCTCCACATACAATAAGATACAGAAAGCATGTTTGGTGTAGTGGGTATGAGCGTGGACTCTAATCTGGGAGAACTGGGTGTGATTCCCCACTCCTCCATATGCAGCTGCTGGTGTGACCCTGGGTCAGTTACAAATTCTTTCAGAGTTCTTCTCTCAAGGGCAGTTCTTGAGAGAGTTCTCTCCGCCCCACCTACCTCACAGGGTATCTGTTGTGGGGAGAGGAAGGGAAAGGGATTGTAAGCCGCTCTGAGACTCCTTTCAGGTAGTGAAGGGCGGGGTATAAATCCAATCTCCTCCTCCTCCTCCTCCTCCTCCTTACCAGTGGGGGGTATCAAGATAAAAAAGAGCACTCTGGCAACCTCTGTTTTCAAATTTTCTTTGCCACAATTGCAAATAATGCAGCAGGATAAGAAATACTTTTATTTTCATCAGCCAGTAGGTAAATGATTATATTCTGTGATGACCAACAAATGCATTGAGAGAGATGAATAGACAAAAAAAAATCCTCTCGGGGAATCCTAAACTAGATAATGAACTATGGCCCCGGTCACACGGGCCAGAAAACGCGCGGGGGAGGCGTGGCAGTTTGCCCCGGAGCTAAATAAGGCGGGGTAGCCCGATCTCACAGGCCACCGGGTTTCCACGCGCCAGCTCTGCGCCGCGATCACACCGCGCTGCTGCAGCGCGGCAAAACAGCAGCACAGCAGACCACGCAAGTGCGAAGTGCGCATGCGCCGTTGGGGGGGGCGGGCCGCTGTCGGTGACTTGTGTGTGCGCATGCGCTGTCCAGCATTGGTGTGCATCCCAGGGAAACTTACAAAATCTGGAAACCCCGGGGACATGGGCGGGCGTCGGAAGCCGCGGGATACCGGCGCTCCCGTGATCAGACGCCAGCCTTTGCCCCGGGGTTTCCAGAAACTAGTACCTCGGACCTACTAGTTTTTTACCCCGTGTTTTCGGAGGGAAGCCATGGGTTGTCCACGGGAGCCCTACGCCTCCCAGATGTGCTCGTATGAACGCGCACGGAAAGTCCGCAGGGCTCCTGTGACTTCAGCGGGGCAAATGCTCCGTGTGGACAGGGCCTAAATTTTCATTACACCCAGTTTGATATATATACTAGTTATTCAGTCACACAGTTGAGTCCGACTCTTTGCAACCCCATAGATCACATCATGCCAGGCCCTCCTGTCATCCTGCAGAGTTTGCTTAACTTCATGTTCATTGCATCGATAACACTGTCTAACCATCTCATCCTTTGCCGTCCCCTTCTTCTGTTACCTTCAATCTTTTCCAGCATCAGGGTCTTCTCCAGTGAGTGCTCCCTTCTCACTGGGTGGTCAAAGTATTTGAGCTTCAGCTTCAGTATCTGACCTTCCAAGGAACAGTCAGGGTCAATTTCTTTTAGGATTGACTGATTTGATCTCCTTGCAGTCCAAGGGACTCTCAAGAGTCTTCTCCAGCGCCATAATTCGAAAGCATCTATGCTTTGGCGCTTGGCCTTCCTTATGGTCCAACTCTCACAGCCATATATTACTACTGGGAATACCATAGCTTTGGCCATACAGACTTTTGTTGGCAGGGTGATGTCTCTGCTTTTTATTATGCTGTCTAGGTTTCCCACTGCTTTCCTCCCAAGGAGTTGGCGTCTCTTAATTTCACGGCTGCAGTGATCTTGGATCCTAGGAGTGTGAATTCTGTCATTGCTTCCATGACTTCCCCTTCTATATGCCAAGGAGTGATGGGGCTGGATGCCATGATCTTAGTTTTTTGATGCTGAGTTTCAAGACAACTTTTGCGCTCCCCTCGTTGACCCTCAGCAAGAGGCTCTTTAGGTCCTCTTCACTTTCTGCCATTAGATCTGTATCATCTGCTTATCGGAGGTTGTTGATGTTTTTCCCGGCAATCTTAATTCTGGTTTGTGATTCATCCAGGCCGCATTTTGCATGATGTACTCTGCATATAAATTAAATAAGCAGGGTGACAATATACATCCTTGTTGTACTCCTTTTCCTATGCTAAACCAATCAGTTGTTCCATATCGGATTCTAAGTGTCGCTTCTTGACCTTTGTACAGGTTTCTCAGGAGACATGTGAGGTGGTCTGGTACTCCCATCTCTTCAAGGGCTTGCCACAATTTGTTGTGATCCAAACAATCAAAGGCTTTAGCATAGTCAATGAAGCAGAAGTAGATTTTTTTCTGGTACTCTCTTGCTTTCTCTTTTTTTATAACACATTTTTTTTAAGTAAACAGACAGAAAGCAAGAGAACAGAAAAAAACAGAAAGACAAGAACAATCAAAGATAAACAGAACAGTTATATACTGGAGTCTATACTCTACATTTGCCATAATACAATCGCTTAATCTGAATCATTTTCATTTATATCCTTTGTTAAACTATTATTGTTTTTTCCATAATCCAGCGAATATTGGCAATTTGATCTCTAGTTCCTCTACCTCTTCAAAACCCAGCTTGTACTTCTGGCAGTTCTCTATCCACATACTGCTGAAGCCTAGCTTATAGGATCTTGAGCATGACCTTGCTACTGTGTGAAATGAGTGCAATTGTGCAATAGTTTGAACATTCCTTGGCATTGCCCTTTTTGGGGGATTGGAATGTAAATTGACCTTTTCCAATCTTGTGGCCACTGTTGTGTTTTCCAAATTTGTTGGCATATTGAGTGCAGCACTTTAACAAGCATAATCTTTTAAGACTCTGAATAGCTCAGCTGGGATACCATCACCTCTGCTAGGTTTGTTATTAGTAATGCTTTCTAAGGCCCATTTGAATTCGTACTCCAGGATGTCTGGCTCGAGGTCAGCGATCACACCATGGTGGTTGTCAAGGATATTGAGGTCCTTCTTGTGTAGTTCTTCTGTGTATTCTTGCCATCTCTTCCTAAACTCTTCTGCTTCTGTTAGGTCCCTACCATTTTTGTTCTTTATCAGCTTTGCACGGAATGTTCACTTGATTTCTCCAATTTTCTTGAAGAGATCTCTAGTCTTTCCCATTCTGTTGTTTTCCTCTATTACTTTGCATTGTTCATTTTGAAAAGCTTCCTTATCTCTCCTTGCTGTTCTCTGGAAATCTGCATTCAGTTGGGTAAATCTGTCCTTTTCACCTTTGCCTTTCGCTTTCCTGTTTTCCTTTGCTATTTGTAAAGCCTCATCAGACATGCTTTCTTGTATTTCTTTTTCTTTGGGATGGTGCTGGTTGCTGCCTCCTGTACAATGTCATGAACCTCTGTCCATACTTCTTCAGGCACTCTGTATATCAAATCTAGTCCCTTAAACCTATTCTTCACCTCCATTGTATATTTGTAAGGGATGTGATCTACGTCAAACCTGAATGGCCTAGTGGTTTTCCCAACTTTCTTCCGTTTAAGTCTGAATTTTGAAATGAGTAGCTCATGATCTGAGCCACAGTCAGCTCCAGGTCTTGGTTTTAGTGACCAGGTAGAGCTTCTCCACCTTTGACTGCAAATTATATAATCAATTTGATTTCGTTGTTGCCCATCTGGTGATGTCCATCACGTAAGTTGCCTCTTATGTTGTTGGAAGAGGGTGTTCGCTATGACCAGCGTGTTCTCTTGACAAAACTCTGTTAGCCTTTGCCTGGCTTCATTTTGTTCTCCAAGGCCAAACTTGTCCATTATTCCGGTTACCTTTTGACTTCCTACTTTAGCATTCCAGTCCCCTATGATGAGGAGGACATCATTTTTTGGTGTTAGTTCTAGGAGGTGTTGTAGATCTTCATAGAACTGGTCCGCTTCAGCCTCCTCTGCATCAGTGGTCAGGGCATAGACCTTATGGACCCCAAGGACAGTAACAAAAGACGTATACACAGTTGGTCTTTAATAGGGACACATGGATAGCTGCCCCCCAGATATACTGTAGGCATTGGTTAGCATCTCAGTTCTTTAAATGCTTTCCCTACATTTGACAAAGAGAGGTCTTTTAAACATACCAATCAGAAGATGGGTTATTATTTTCGACTTCTCCTTCCAGGTTTACGTGAGCCAATCTGTAGGCCAGCTCTCTTGATACTTACCCTTTGGACATAAAAGCTAATTGAAAGCTAGTTGCAGTTAGGTCCTGCTAAAAGCTTGTTAGCCACAGATAAGCCCCATCCCATAACTTTCAATGGGACTTAGCTGCAACCATTTCTTGTGGGACTGTGCCTAGTAAGACACCATTATCCTGCTGACTGGTCAGGATGGTTTGTCCTGTCCCCAAACTGATCCTAATTTATAGGATCATAAACCTGGTCCAAGTGATTCAGGCTGTGACTTCATGGAGAGGGAAGGCAGGGATGTTCTGATCTGAAGCCTGGCTCAGTTTGTTGAATGCAGCTTGTGGCGAAAGAGGGACCTGCCCTCAGCCCTGGGAGACTGAGCAGCCATTTGGTGGCTTGCAAGCCCCTGTTTTCGCCTGCCCACCCTGTCTGGTGGTACTATTTCCTTTCCTTAGTTGATGCCACCACTCACTGAATTTACACTGCCTTCCTAGAGGGACAATGAGACCCCGCTGGCTGATTCCCCAGCTGTGGGAAGAGGATACCCTAATCTTTGGGTGCCCCCTGGAGAGTTGGCAATCCCTCCAATTTGGGCTTTTTTGGCATCCCTGGTCTTCCTTTGCCATGCGTAACGTGCTGAGCGGGGAAGACTATGTGGTCAGAGCACAACACCAACTATTAGTCCAAATAAAAGAATGTATTTAACTATTTACACACTTATGGAGCACACACACACTAAATGAATAAGGCACAACTGTAGGAGCAAGCACATGCTATGAACCAATAGGGCACAAATCAACAGGTATTAAACGCAATCCTCTTTCCCTACACAAGACTCTCTACCTCTGGAGGTTATGGGCTCAGGCAGGGGTCTTTTTGTAGAAAAAGAGCTGCAGGAGCTTATTAGCATATGGTATGCTAATGAGCTACTAGGCTATTAGCATACGCCATGCCCCCTGACATCACCAGAAGTGATGTCAGAAGGGAAAGCAAAAGGGGAGGGAGGCAGCTTCGAAAGCCTCCCCTTCCCTTCCCCAGCTGGCCTGGGTGGGGGAGTGAAGAGAGAAGGGGTTTAAACTTTAAACCCCTTCTCACTAGAGTTGGGCCACAGAAGGAGGAAAGAGGGAAGGAAAGAGAGAGAGTAGAGAGAAGGAAAGAGGGAAAGAAAGAGAAGGAAAGAAGGCGAAGGAAAGAAGGAGGGAAAGAAAGAGACAGAAGGGAAGAAGGAGGGAAACAGGGAAAGGAGGAAAAAAGAGAAGAGAAGAAGGCAGGAAAGAGGAAAAGGAGGGAATGAAAGAAATTCAGCGGCAATTTGGCCCCATTATATCCTATGGGCCATTGAAGTAAATGGTGAAAACATAGGGTATATTCTGGGGGCTGGAGGGGAGTGGGTTTGAGGGAGAGGCTCCAAACTCACAGGGTAGCTGTTGGAGCCTCTCCACAAGATACCCAGAAAGTTTCAAGAACATTGGAACAGGGGGCCCAATTCTATGGGCCTCCAAACAGGTTGCCCCCATCCCCTCCATTGTTCTCTATGGTGGGGAAAAAGTTACTTTTTTCCCATGGTGCTGTTAGTAGCTCTGGGGGGGAGGGGGTTTGAGGGAGAGGCTCCAAATTTTCAGGGTAGCTTCGGGAGCCTCTCCCCCCCCCCACACACACACACACACCACGTCTCAAAGCAATTGGACCAATGGGCCTAATTCTATGGGCACCCAAACAGGTTACCCCCATTACCTCCATTGTTTCCAATGGGGAAACCCAGCCAGCAGCACTTAAGGCAGGCAAGCAGGCAGCCACCCCAGCAGTCAGACTCTCCCAGAGAATCTCAGGGAAAGTGAACTGTCTTGGGAGGTGCTTGTTTGCCATGAGAACAAGTGGCAAACTCCAGAACAAGTGGCACTGTGGCAGTGCAAGCATGCCACAGTGCCACACAGAAACCCCAAAAGACCAAAAGGAACAACATTTATACATATATAAATTGATGGTGCAACCTCATTGGACTACTCACACCACACACACCTCAAAAAGAATATTTATAGCACGGGGAAAAATGCAGTTTTAGGATTGCAGTGGTTAGGATTGGGATGGGAGACCACTAAGGAAGTCCAGGGTTGCAATGCAGAGGCAGGCAATGGCCAACCACCTCTGAATGTCTTTTGCCTTGAAAACCCTGTGGGGTTGCTGTTTCAGCTGCAACTTGATAACATTTTTTAAAAAGCTTGTTTAGGTGGCTCACAGGGTAATTGTAGAAGAGCCTACCCTCTTCTAATCCCATTGACTTCAGTGGGTTTAGAACGCTATTTAGGATTGCTCAGGAGGAGATGTTTTACTTATGTGGCTTTTTAGCTACAGTGCCTTTAACAATATTCCCACCGGCCAATAGAAAATGATGTTATGTCTTTTTCTCTTCCGTCAAGACTTTTAACCGCACCCTCTTCTCTGGGAAGGGGAAGAGAAGGAAGGCTTAATGGTCAGGATTCGTGAACTGAGGTGGGGGTGGGCTTAAGAGTTTCCCCCGCATTTTCACTCTGCCTGAGCTTTAAACGGTGTGACTTGGTGGCTCATGGCTGCAACTTTCAGAGCAGCTGTACATATCATATTTGGGGCTCGGTGTGTACGCTTGCAGACTTCCAGATTCATTTGTAATTACAAACATCCCCTGTATTCGCACAAGTTTGCTTTGGTGTACAAAGCAGGGCTTGTGGCTGTGTGTACACACACATCTATATGGGACCTGTGTACACAGGCTTGTTTGCAATTAAGCTTTGCTGCTGGATTAAAAAGTCCATCTCTGGGCACTCAGTAGGGCACAACGTTTGTGGGGAGGGTTCTTTTTTATTTTATTTATTCATTCATTCATTCAAATTTTTGTTGAACGAACCATAATAACAAGTAAAGAACACAACCAGAGAGGGTTCTTTTTTAAAAGTCCAGGGATCAAGTGCTGTGATTTAAAAATGCTTGCAACTTCAGCAACAGAGGATACAATCCTATCTTTTTCTCCCTGTCCCAAAGAACCTGAGGACCTCCAATGAAGCTGATGGGCGGATGGAAGGAAATACTGTTTTACGCCATGAGTGATTAACATGTGGGATTCACTGCCAAAGGGTGTAGTGATGGCCACTGGCACAGGTGGCTTTCAAAGGGGATTAGATTCATGGAGGGTAGGTCTATGAGTGACTTTTAGCCAAGGGGCCTAAAGGGACCCTCCATTTCAGAGGCAGTAAACCTCTGAATTCAAGTGTCAGGATGCAACATATGGGAAAAGCCTCAGCCTCTATGCCCTGTTGTTGAACCTCTAAAGGAACCAGCTGGCCGCTGTGTGGGATAGGCTGCTGGACTGGGTGGACCACTGATCTGATCCTGCAGGGCTGCTGTTATGCTCTTTTTCCGTGCTTACTTGTGAGTAACCCCCATTCAGCACAATGGGATTCACTTTTGAATAATAACCAACAGCGATATCGCAGTACAGGTTGATTATAGAGCAAAAATACACTGCATAAACAATGCAGACAAATAGTGCACATAAATATGTAATTCACATAGTACATAACCGTTTCTGCTACCAGCTATCATTCAATTGTCTTCATTTAATGTCTTACTTCAGTGTCATTGTTACTACCTGCAAATTCAATTCTGGTTCTTTGTATCCTACTTTACAAATTGTCATTCTATGTACTATGTGAATTACATATTTATGTGCGCTATTTGTCTGTGTTGTTTATGCAGTGTATTTTTGCTCTATATTCACTTTTGAGTAAACATACGTAGCACTAGGCTGCAAGAGCATGCAGGAGAAAGTCCCTGGGTCACATCTACTGTGAATTTGCTAGGTCAGCCGTATTTCAGCCAAGGGGGTCAGGACCCGCAAGTGGGTTGTGGACTTTCTTCAGCAGCCAGGTTAACGAGCCCTTTTAAAGCTGGCGTTTCTTTTACCGCCTTGTTGAGAGACCTGCTGCATGGAGCACCAGGTGGTGTGCCTCCTATTCTCTTTGCAGGCAGCAGGACAGTAGATCATAGAGTTGGAAGGGATCTCCATGGTCATCTAGTCCAACCGCCTGCACAATGCAAGAAATTCACAAATACCTCCACCCATACATCCCCAATGACCACTGCTCCATGCCCAGACAATGACAAAAAATCTTCAGGATCTCCAGCCAAACTGAGGGAGGAGTAAGGTGAGGTCAATCAGTGGTGGAGAGGGCTCTTCCATAGCACTGACCTTTGACTTATTTTTCACTAGGAGAGAGACTGTGGCTCAGTGATAGAGCAGCTGTTTTGCACACAGAAGTTCCCAGGTTCAATCCTGATGTGAAAGACCTCCGCCTGAGACCCCGGAGAGGTGCCACCAGTCTGAGTAGACAAGACTGGCTTTGAGGGACCGAGGGTCTGATTCAGTATAGGCCTAGCTTCTTGTGTTCTAGTTACTTGGCTTGTTCCAAGCTCCCTTGGTCTTCTGCCCTCAGTCCTGGCCTTAACACTGGTGAGCACTGGTTTGGGTTTTCTGGGAAAATTTGGAAAGGGAGAAATTTCTGGCAAATTGTCCTATTCAGATTTAAATCAATATTTCATTTTTAACAAAAATTTAAATCATGTTAGCAAAAAGGGGAGCAAATATACCATGGACAAGCTTGAACCATGGACAAGCGCTGCATTTGTTAGTGTTTCATAGCTCACGTTTAGCCTAATGTTTGTTTATTTTTGAGATTTTTATTCCGCCCTCCCCAGAATGGGCTCAGGGGGGATCACAAGAAGCTGAGTCCACGACTCGTTACAGTAAAATCACATTAATCACATTAAAATCAATTAAGACAATAAACAATAAAAATTCATACAGGTAGCAAGAGTTTCATATCTGTTAGAGCCACAGGTGGAAACCACGTTATTGGTTTGCAGCACAATAGCCCTAACAACTGTCGATAACCAGACTATATTTACATAGGTGGAGTGGAAATTTTTCCATGGAAAATGTAGTGTCAGAATTCTTCCCGTTTTGGAAAATTTTCTGCCCTGCATCACTACTGATGAGATGGTAACCGCAGTTTCCCCACTTCCTGCCACTTGCATTCCATTCAGAGGGTCCCATGCTCACTTAAGAACATAAGGGAAGCCAATGTTGGATCAGGCCAATGGCCCATCCAGTCCAACACTCTTGTCACACAGTGGCCAAAAATACCAGGTGCCATTAGGAGGTCCATCAGTGGGGCCAGGACACTAGAAGCCCTCCCCCTCTTGCCCTCCCCCCAAAGAATACAGAGCATCACTGGCCACAGACTGAGAGTTCCTCTCTATACCTTGCGACTAATAGCCACTGATGGACCTCTGCTCCATATGTTTATCCAATTCCCTCTTGAAACCATCTGTGCTTGTAGCCGCCACCACCTCCTGTGGCAGTGAATTCCATGTGTTAATCACTCTTTGGGTGAAGAAGTACTTCCATGGTCCCAGGCCTGGAAATGTTGTAGTCCACTATACTAGGTGGCAGAAAAACATATAGCCACTCTGAGCAATATGGAGAAAGGACTGAATAAAAATATAAAAAAGGTAGACTTGGCTTCCCCAACCTTTTTGATCCTGTGGAATTCTGACATAGGATGGTGGGCTGTTACAGGCGGTGGAGCCATTGTTGTAGCCCAGCTGGTCTTGCAGGCTCCGAGTCCTGGTCATGCAGGCAGGAACAGATTACAGGAATGTACACAGTGTAGTCCAAACAGTCCAAGGTCAGTTGTTGCAGTCAGAGAGTGTCCAAAAGCAGAGTCAAGCCAGTCCAAGAGTCACAGGATTAGAGCAGAGTCAGGAGCTGTAGTTGCAGGATTCACCATGAGGTGATGTGTTGCTTCCACAAGTTGGCAACAGCTCACACCCAGCTTTATGTCGCTTTTCCCTAATTAGTCTTATCTGCATCGGGCAAATTAGCAGGGCTTCTGTAAGACTCATCTTGTAGTTGTCGATGGGCCATTAATCTTTTACTCTGTTAGCGTTCTTGCAGTTGCCTTCTGATCTTAGCCCTTTTTCTTTCTATGGGTGGGGGGGGGAATCTGGGTGAGTCGTGGGTGCCTCCGGAGGTACTTGTTCCCTGACTCAGCCGGCTCAGTATTATCTGACTGGGATTCCTGAGTGTCCTCTACTCTAAAGCCATCTTTCACCACGCTGGATTCAGGCTCGACTTCCGAGGAGTCCTCACTCACACTGGGCTCCAGTTGCCCATCAGACGGGTCAGGCCGCCAGTCAGACCGGTCCTCGCTCAGGCTGGGCTCAGGCTGCACCTCAGGCTGAGGCTGGTCCACAACGGCTGTGTACACAGAGGAAGCCCAGGTGGCAGGGGAGCAGAGGAGCAAATTAAAAATATGCTGGGAAAGAGGGATGGGAGAGAAGAAAGCAAGCACTGTGGTGGCAGCGGCTGCTGAAACCATGTTATTTTAATCTCCGTAGCCGATCAGATCTTCAGTGGCCAATCAGAGGCCCTGCTGGGTAGAATCCCATCTAGCCCGACCCTTGAACTAGAGGCACAAACAGCTCTCGGTTGCAATGTAGAGGTCGCAGTTGTGCCCATATTAGAAGGTGGCTGTGTGGATTACTGAAGCCTTGTGTTGCAAACATTCATTGCAGTATGAACCCCAAAGGCCACTGTGCCGAGAGAGTTCACAGCGTGCATGAACCCACTGAAGGACAGAGTTTGTTGGGTGGGGGAAGCTGAGAACATCTGTTTGGAGGGGGATTGTGGATATAATGTTATTTTTATTCCTGTTCCATGATGTGTTTTAAGATGACCTCAACTGGGTGGGCCAGATTTGTAGCAAATGTAGCAGATTTGTAGCAGGGCAGCCCCCTGACTCTGTGGGAATAGTTTTGGCTTCGGTAACGCTTCACAAACATGTTGACAGTGGAACGAATTCCTGGATTTAATTATCTCTCCCATCAGACTTTGTGCAGAAGGTGTGCATGATGCAGAGCTGGGTCTGGAAGCGGTGTCTGCCGAGTGCCCCACTGGGTTCCCTTCCCCCAGTGGAGACAGGTGTGTCTGGGTCAAGGTGCTCCTTTGCCGTTGACCCCAGCCATCTATAGCTCTATGCCTGCCCACGTGTGGAATGCAGTAATGACACCAGGCAGAATAAGGAAGGCTCTCTTGGCAAATGACCCATCTGTGCTGTCTGGTGATGTCAGTGCACGGATTATGTGGGTGGCGCTCAGTGGCTAATGTAGATAGAGTCAGCAGCTGAGGAACGCCTCAGGCCTGGGCAGTGTATTCGTGTGGAGGAGGTGGGCAGCTGACTCCCTCCTCACTTGTGGACTATTTTCAGTTGCAAAACATTGGCTTTGGACAACCACGAGTATTTGTACAGTGTTTTAGAGCAGGGGTCCCGAACGTGGTGCCCAGGGATGCTGTGGCACCCACTGACACATTTCTGCCAAGTGTTTTAAGCAAGTCGGTGGGGATTTTTGCCAGCGAAGCTTCTGCTTGGCCACCGGAGATCTGATTGGGTGTCCAGATTTTTTTAAAAAAATGTTGCTTTGGCACCAGTTGCTGCCGCAGTACAAGGATCTTCACTGCCTGCAGTGGCCATTTTGTGTTTGTGCCCACCATGCCGTGTCGGGATTCCAAAGGTGCCCACAAGGGAACCCTGGTTTGGGGCTCCTGTAGCCAATGGCTTCCAAAACTGAGTTCTTGGGATCCTTCAGGAGTAAGAAGGTCCTTTACTGGAGTGAGAAGATTTGTAAATATTAGTTAGATTGAGTGAAGTGTGAAAGATGGGGAATGTTGGAAAGAAGAAGTGGAGATTGGATTTATACCCCGCCCTTCACTACCCGATGGCGTCTCAGAGTGGCTTACAATCTCCTTTCCCTCCCCATAGCAGACACTCTGTGAGGTAGGTGGGGCTGAGAGAGCTCTTTGGAGGACTGCCTTTGAGAAAACAGCTCTGAAGGATCTTATGACTGACCCAGGGTCACACTGGGGAGTGGCATCATTGTAAAATGGCTGCCGTGGCGGCTGGGTCTGACCATAAAATGCTGAAAGGGGGCAGGCCAAGTAACCTTCTACAGTTTCAGACTGGGTGCTTCTTGCCCGATGCAAGCATAGTGCTTCTTGGGCTCTTCCGAAATACTTCCTGTTCCCATAACATGGAGGAAAGAGAAACTGGCTATTTGCATAGGGAGGAAACTACAGTTTGGAGAAGAAGCAAATGGGTCCCAGAAGGTCTGTTAGGGAATCACTGATCCAAGCGCATGTTTAATATTCCCATCAGTGTGAAATAAATTTTTTTAGCTTTGGCTGTATCGTGCCCACCATATTTGGAATCATAAAACATGGCCTAGGTTTGTCTGAGAGAGATGAATATTTCTCCCCAAGGAGAAGTGTCTTGTGATGGTTCTCTCCAACGTGTACATTGGGCCCCGTGGGCACCATGTTGAGGACCCCTGGTGTATATGTTTGACTTTTGACATTCTGGCACTACTCGCTATGCTGCAGCCTAGTGAGAGCCAGTTTGGTGTGGTGGTTAAGAGCGGCAGGACTCTATTTATTTATTGTTAAACCTGCCCGCAAAGCAGGCTCAGGGCGGCTTCCAAATCGCATAAAATACAAGTAAAACAGACACCGTTAAAACACAACAATTAAAATAATACAGTACAAGATGCAAAATGCTGGCAGTGATTAAATTCGATTAAGTAGGATGCTTCAGATCTGAGAGAACTGGGTTTGATTCCCCACTCCTCCACGTGAAGCCCTATATCTCATATGTATGTGCATTGGTTCTAGTACATTTGTTGACTGTCAGTTGAATGTCTTACCTGCCTCCACTGAAAAGATGCACATTGGGTGGCATGGAAGTTCTGTCTGTGGTGATTAATTTGAGATTGGCTGGCTCATGTGTGAGTGGGCGTCATGGGTGAGTGGGCGTCAACGTGGCAAATGGGGTTCAATGTGGCCAAGTGCAAAGTGATGCACATTGGAGCCAAAAATCCTAAATATAAATACCTTGATGGGGTCTGAACTGGCAGAGACGGATCAAGAGAGAGATCTTGGAGTCATAGTAGATAACTCAATGAAAATGTCTAGACAGTGTGTAACTGCAATAAAGAAGGCCAACTCTATGCTGGGGATTATTAGGAAGGGAATTGAAAACAAATCATCCAGTATCATAATGCCCCTATATAGATCATTGGTGCGACGTCATTTGGAATACTGTGTACAGTTCTGGTCGCCACATCTCAAAAAGGATATTATAGCATTGGAAAAAGTGCAGAGAAGGGCAACTAGAATGATAAAAGGGTTGGAACACCTTCCCTATAAAGAAAGGTTAAAACGCTTGGGGCTCTTTAGCTTGGAGAAACGACGGCTGAGGGGTGACATGATCGAGGTTTATAAGATTATGAATGGGACTGAGCAGGTTGAGAAAGAAGTACTTTTCTCCCTTTCTCACAATACAAGAACTCGTGGGCACTCCATGAAATTGCTGAGCAGTCGGGTTAGAACAGATAAAAGGAAGTACTTCTTCACCCAAAGAGTGATTAACATATGGAATTCACTGCCACAGGAGGTGGTGGCAGCTACAAGCATGGACAGTTTCAAGAGGGAATGAGATAAACGTATGGAGCAGAAGTCCATCAGTGGCTATTAGCCACAGGGTATAGATGGGAACTCTCAGTCTGGGGCAGGTGATGTACTCTATTCTTGGTGCTGGAGGGGGCAGCAGTGGGAGGGCTTCTAGTGTCCTGGCCTCACTGCTGGACCTCCTGATGGCACCTGGTATATTTTGGCCACTGTGTGACAGAGTGTTGGACTAGATGGGCCATTGGCCTGATTCACCATTGGCTTCTCTTATGTTCTTATGTTATGTGCATACATGCAAGCTGTCACTAATGAAGAATATGCCTGGCATGGGCAGCTTTTGGGCTACAGTTTTATACGCCACCTTCCGAAGCTCAGTTGTATGTATGTGGACCAGTTTTATGTGTGTAGGACCAGCGAGCTACCCAGAAAAATTAGTGATCCTGAGATTTAATCACATGAGATCTGTAGGAACATGTCTTCTGTTGAGTCAGACTACTGGCATATCTAGCCCACTATTGGCTATGCTGCAGCCTAGTGAGAGCCAGTTTGGTGTGGTAGTTAAGAGCGGCAGGACTTTAATCTGGGAGAACTGGGTTTGATTCCCCACTCCTCCACGTGAAGCCAGCTGGGGGGCCCTGGGTCAGTCACAGTTCTTTCAGAGCTGTTCTCTCAGAACTGTTCTTTTAGAGCTCTCTCAGCCCCACCTACCCCACAGGGTGTCTGTTGTGAGGAGGCTGTAGGGAGACAAAGGGAAGGTGATTGTAAGCCACCGTGAGACTCTGAGTGAAGGGTGGGGTTTCTTCATCTTTTTCATCATCTGACAGGTCTCATGAATACGGGTTGCCAGGGCCGGTTCCGAGGGACGGACGGGGTGTGAATCCAACTTCTTCTTCATCATCTTCATCATTATCATAATCCGACAGATCTCATGCATACAGATTGGCAGGGCCAGTTCCGAGTGATGGGTGGGGTATAAATCCAACTCTTCTTCATCTTCTCGGAGGCCTCAGGTGGAGAAAGGCCTTTCTCAGCATTGCCACCTTTAAACAGGAGATGCCAGGTATTTATTGGATAGACAATACATGAGAGCTGCTAATGAGCTGTGGGCATTCTTCAAGTTTGCAGGGCAGAGGTGAGTCTTAGGGTTGCCAGCTCTGGGTTGGGGAATTCCTGGAGACTTCGGGGTGGAGCCTGGGAGGGCGTGGTTCGAGGAGGTGAGGTTTCTCATCAGCCCACCCTCTGAAGTGGCCATTTTCTCCAGGGAAACTGATCTCTATAGTCTGGAGATGAGTTGTAATAACAGAATATCTCCATGTCCCATTTGGATGCTTCCAGCCCTATGTGTGAGAGAGACTTACCCCTCCCTCTTCTCTCTTGGAGGTTGTTGGGGTCACTGGGAGACAGGGGTGGGAACGGCCATATCTTTTTCCTTCACTGTCTGTTTGCTCCTCAGCACCAAGTACTTCCCCCACTTAATTTGCAGAGGGTTTTCTACCTTTCCCCCCTGTTTCTTGTATCTGCCCTGTTTTGCTTCAGGTTGGCTTAGCCCCATGCATGAATTGACGCATAACTAGGTATAGTATTTGGAATGTGACTGAACGAGGAGCAAAACATAGTGGCAGGTTGAGGGAGCAAAAGGAGGGATCTTGCCACGGGGTTGCGGTGCCTCGGGAAAAGACTTTGCAGAGGAGAAACGGGGAAGGGGGATGAGGCAGCCTCTGAAAAGTTACTGTTAAATGCGGCTCGCATGGCAGTGCCTGCGGATGTGACTGGCATGCTGACCGGAGAAACTGGACGGGAAGAGAAAAGGCACCCAGCGTCCACAAAACACTGTTGTGTTGAACTGGCATTTCCATCCCTCGGATGTTTTCCCATTACAATAATTGCCTGCTAAATAAACATGAGTAGACAGCGACCCCCTTCAGTAGAAAGTAGTCCCCTTGGTTTTACACTTTACTTCAATCCACCCTTGCCAATAATTGTTTACGTGCCTGCTTTGCCACATTCCTGTGATATGTAACTTTCATCTATGGTGAAACAGGACTGGCAGATTTCGAGCACGGCAGAAACAGCCCTTTGTATTAAGCAAAATAAGTCAATACAATCAACAGGGTGGGGCTCTCCAAAAAAAGAAATTAAGAAGAGCCAGTCATAGGGTTGCTAGTCTCCAGGCAGGGTCTGGGGATCTCCCACTTTTACAACTGCTCTCCAGCTGACAGATCAGCTTCCCTGGAGAAAACTGCTGCTTTGAAGGGGGGACTCTGGGGCATTGTAACCTGCTGAGGCCCCTCCCCTCCCCAAACCCCACCCTCTCCTGGATCCACCTTCAAAATCTCCAGGTATTTTTCAAACCAGACTTGGCAACCCTAGCTAGTCAATAGATGGGAACCAAGGTTGCTGCTAAGCATTAAACTGAAAGTTTTCAGATTCTACACTTGGGCAGTAACAGGACTGCAGTTAGAATTTAGTTCTTGATTTAGACACCAACTTTCAATTGAAAGTCCCAAGGAAAATAGTAATAACAAATGGGGGACCCGCGATACTCATGGGAGGGAGGAGAAGCTCCACGGGAGGAGAAGGAAGCAGCCGCAGGTGAGCTTTCTCCCCTGCCCCCCCATCCCTGGTAGCCACCGCCCCCGGTACCCACCGCAAGGCCCGCATCCCTCCAAGCCTTCTTCCTCCTCCCCACCCAGCACCTGTGGCGAGGCCTGAACTCAGCCTGCCAAGTTTTCCCTTCCCCCTCCCCTAGTGGCAGCGGCGAGGCCTGGCCAGCCCTCCAAACTTTCTCCCCCCTCCCCCCTGGTGGCAGTGAGGCCTGGCCAGCCCACCAAGCTTTCTCCCTCCCCTCTCCCCTTCCTCCCTCTCCCTCCGGCAGCAGCAGCAGCGAGGCCTGAGCTTGGCCCGCCAAACTTTCTCCCTCCTCCCCAGCTGGCTGGCCAAGCCTTCTCCGGCCCCCCCCCCAGTGGTGAAGCCATTTTCAGGGCGTTCCTCTTTTACTTTGGGGGGGGATTTAAATATTCCCCACATATTTTTTCCAAGTTTTCAGATTTTTCTGCACATCTGGGGATTGCCCCAAATGTGCAGGAAAATCTCCCTCCCAGATGTGCGGATTTAGATATCTGCATGGAGAGAGGGCATGTTGGGAATTAGATATATCGATAATTTTAGAAAATCAAACACAATATATGTCCCGACCTGGATAGCCCCAGCTAGCCTGATCTCATCATAGGAATTGAACCCACTATTTAGGGTTGCCGACCTGGAGATCTCTTGTAATTATAGCTGATTACCAGACTACAGAGGTCAGTTCCCCACGGGAAAAATAGCTGCTTTGGAGGGGGGGACTCTTGTGCCGTCGTACCCCACTGAGGCCTCTCCTTCCCAGGTTCCATCCCTAAATCTCCAGGCATTTCCCAACCTAGAGTTAGTAACCCCCTTCTGTTTATGGCAGAGCTCACTTGGGGTTGGTCGTTCTGGCCTGTGTGCAGGACCCATGTGAAGACACAGTGCTTCTCTGTGCTTGCTGCGCATGTTATGCTTCTTAGAGGTCTGTTCAATACATGGGTCACTGTCTCCTCTTCCCCATGATAATGGTCGACAATTTACCAGTGCCAATAATATATTTTTTAAAAGGCTGATACTAAAGGGGCCTGTTCTTACATCAAGGTAAGTTGTAAAACTAAAGTTGGCGATGCTAAGCCATGTGTGGCTAGCTCTGGCATGGATCCCTGCGTCTGGTGTTCATCACATCCCTTGTAAATTTTATCCTTCCCTGTCAGGCTACGGTAGTTTTTGGCCTGACTATACGAGGAAGGAATTTGAAATAGTTCAGATGCTTCACTTAAACACACACGTTCCATTGAATGCCAAGATGGAATGGCCAGAACTCTTCAGTTCTGTGCTAATATCCTTTATTGTGGTAAGATCAAGCAGATGCAATTGATTTTAAAAGGCCATGTCAGTGACAAAAATAAATTAAATGTTGCACCATCAATGACCGCTGAATCAAAGTCCTGTGGCATCTGTTTTAGTCCTGTAGTAGTGGCACTTCATCTGCATCAACTGTTTTAAGTTATTTGAGGCTTTGGCTAATGAAGAAAATGTATAGGAATTCCCACAGCAAAGAGTTGTTGTTGGCTCATTCGCAGTGGAAGAATGATTTTTGTCTAAGGATGCAGCTAAGTGGTTGAAAAGGTCCACGATAGAATATGTCTACTGGATCCTTCTATTTATGTACTTCATTTATGTCCCATTATATTTTCCTCTCTAGTAGAGACCCAAATTGGTTTACGTTGTTCTTAAATATGTGAGTGGTATTTACCTGTCATCCTGACCTGGATGGCCCAGGCTAGCCTGATCTCAACAGTTCTTGGAAGCTAAGCAGAGCTGGCCCTGGTTACTATTTGGATGGGAGACCACTGTGGAGTCCAGGCTTGCTACACAGAGGTGCAGACTATGGCAAACCACCTCTGAACATCTCTGGCCTTGAAAACCGCATGACAGGTCACTGTATGTTGGTTGAAATTGACGGGGTTTTCTACCACCACCATTTGGCTGTTGGGTGGGTAATCTTCTGTCTTCTAGGATCTTGGTCCTCTGATGTTAAAGGAGGCAACGGTTAAAACTCTGGTTGAAATTCCCGCTTAGGAGTCTACAGTCCTGCATAAGTATAGAACAGTCTCAGACCTACCATTTTTGAGCAACGTATTGGGAGGGGTAGTGGTGAACAGGTATGACAGTTTGGAAGCTGAGATGGCCTCAGTTATCTTGGACAAGGAATGGGGTAATGGGA
Source organism: Gekko gecko (assembly GCA_029375565.1). Lineage (NCBI taxonomy): Eukaryota > Metazoa > Chordata > Lepidosauria > Squamata > Gekkonidae > Gekko > Gekko gecko. The sequence continues at coordinate 164,027 of JAPDNY010000008.1, forward strand.
CATGTTTCAGAAGTAACATTTGTTTCCAATAGTGGTAAGTGATTGACCATATTAACCTGAAAGGAAGATACATGTAAGACAATCCCGCTAAAAAATGAGTTACTTTACATAACTAACTTTTTTACAAATTTAAGATGGCCTCTTCTTTTTCATTACGGAAAATGCTGAGAGAAATCTAGTCTTCCTTTCAAGTAAATAGGGGTAATACACCCTTCTAAATCCCTTGATGTCTGTGGGTTGATGTGTCAGGAAGTAATAGTTGATGAAAGTTTTAGGTTTGATTGTTTATATGCTACTGCTCCTTTAAGACTGATCCACGTGTCATTCTGGATAATGGAGATGTCAGTTAGAGACGGCAGGGTGCAGATGTCAGAGCTGAAGTGATTTTGGTTCTGAAAGTGTTTTAGTCAATGTTTGCTGCATTCTTCAGAAATAAAAGCCAGCATTTTGTGTGCATCCTACCTTTCCCCCTGATTGGAGTATAGCACTTAGATGGGTGTAACTTCACTTAGATTGGTACTATAATTCTATTAGATGAGTATTGATCACAACATACTTCTGGGACATTTATATCTGAATCGTGGGAGGCGGTAAGGCCCCGGTCAGTCTCTAGAGATGGTAATGGATTGGATGACTCGAAACAAGCCGAAGCATAATCCAGCCATGATTGATGGATGATGTGGGGATCCAATGGCTGTAACTGACTGAGGGAATTCCTGGACAGGCTGCCAGTTAGAATAGATGTTATAGACGAATGTGGTGCCCCTGGACAGCATGATACTTGCCGCCACACTTCCTGGCGCCCACCATTTCTTTTTAGAAAGTGGGTGGGGGTCTCTCAACAACTGCCTCAAAATGGAAAGATCAAACACCTCCATCATTATCAGGTTAGCATGGAAAAAATTGGGAACATTATGTTATGGCTAAAATCACAGAGAATATAGCTTGCTCAGATAAACTCAGTTTTCACTCCACATTTGAAGCTATGTGGTTTCCAGTTCTACAATATTTACTAGAAGAAGCAGTAATCCCAGTTAATCCTCTTTCAAAAATATGCTTTTAAAAAATATGTTTGAATTAGACAAGGTGGATATTCTATGTCAATTATGGCATCTGTCTGACAATATCTTATGTCATGTTTTCAGCAAATTGTTTGTATCACTGGTCTGTAGTCTCTGAGTTTGTTCATAACATTGGTTGTGTGTTTTTCTGTCGTTATGGTTTATTTAATAAAATTTTTGGAAAAAATAGAAAGTGTGTGGAGCCAGGTAGAGCTCCTAATTGGCCACTGGAGATCTGGTTGACTGGGCAAATTAAAATTACAGTGTTTCAGTGGCATCTGCTGCCATGTTGGTTTTATTCGCTAACTCCTTTTTCCCAGTGTATATTTTAAATCATCATCCCCCCCACTCCACTAGGGATTCGTCTGTGGCTATGGCTCAGGCTCCTTTGTATATGGCTCCTCCTCCTTTTGTGGTTGTGCCCACCACCCTTTTCAGAACTGCAAAGGTGCCCACAGATTGGTTACCATAAAGTTTTGCCTCAAATGCTGAAGTGTCACCACATGATGTCCCAGGTGTGATGACATCATTTCACCCCCACCCACCCCAGTCCTGGAAAGCTGTCTGCCACCTCCTGCTGGTGGGGTAAATTGACCTGGCGACCCTATTGCAGATGCACTGGAGTTTCTTAGTGCCAGGCGTCATTGCCTCAGTTGCCAGGCAACCCTGGAATACAGACTGTGATCTCATGTGTTTTTAAATTTTCCCAATCATTTAAAAAAGATTTTTGGGATTTTTCTGGACGCCTAGAAATTCTCCCTGGTGTGTAGAAAAATCTCCCCTTTCTGAACCTGGCTGTATTGTGCTGATTCTTTTGATCCAGACCCTAGGCCCATGATTCAGAATCAGATATAATAATAATTGCGTTAGTGTAAAGGAAGTTGTAAAATAACAGCATAATCCTATGCAGAGAAATCAGTAGACTGAGACTGGAGTAACTGCATAGAACGGGACAGCAAAAATATTCAGATGTATTTGCCCCCCCACTTTCAAACACAAAAGGGTAATAATCATATCTGTACTCCTCTATGATGTCTGGCACGCCAACCTGGCACCCCTCTCAAGTGTTGTAATATAATTCTTTCATTTTAAAGGTAGTAATCTTGCTTTCATTTTTCTATCCAGACCCATTATTTTATTTGCTAAAAAAAATGGTTAGTGACCTTTTTCAATAATGAGTTCAATAAAAAGGCAACACAAGAGATTAGCATCCCTACTTACTACTTTTTCATTCAAATTTATTTGATTTGTTTTATTTATTTGATTTATTTATACCCTGCCTTTCTTTCCAGTGGGGGCCCAAAGCATCTTACATTGGTCTCCTCTCCTCCATTTTATCCTCACAAGAAGTCTGTGAGGTAGATTAGACTGAGAAAGTATGATTGGCCCAAGGTCACCCAGTAAACTTCCATGGCATGAGTAGGAATTTGAGGCTGATTTCACACAAGGAGCTGTGCCATTGTCATGCCTCCCTTTGCCCCATTTCCATTGGTCAATTTCCCACTTGAAGCCCCTAAAAACAGCACTCTTAACCAGAATACTACACTGGCTTTCTTGTGGGAGTGGAGAATATTCGGCATAAACAAAAATGGTCCATTGCCCCCCTTTTTTTTTGGCCCCCTGAAGGGGATTTTTTATTGCATTTTCTAAATACTACAAAACTACAGCAGAAACAATTGGGGAGGGAGAAACTATATACTAAAAGGAAAAGAAAAGATACCCTCTAAAAACCCAAGAGTTGGTGTCCATCCAATTGATTTAAATGAAAAATCTCTCTCTTAGATGTGAATTAACTTTCACTGAAAATGATCATCTTGCTAATATATCATTTCCATTTTTCACTTGCATTTACAATTACAATTTCATAAAGAGCTGCATCTTGTTTTAAATATTCTTTCAAAAGATACTCCAGAGAACAATAACAATCTACTTTTTCCTTCTTTTTCCCCTCAATTGATAGCTTGGTTTGGGGGCTACAGCCCCCAGTTTAGAGTCCGAGTCCTCTTCAGAAGATCCAGTCTCTCCTTCTTCACTCTCCCTGGTGCCATCTAGGGTGTCTTCTCCCTTCTCTGATGGACAACCATGCTGACACAAAAATTCACAAGCTTTTTCCGCAGAATCAATCCTTTCTTTACCGTTGGCATATTGAAAGATTAGTCCCTTGGGAACCAGCCATCTGTATGCAGTCTGTTGGCTTTGTAGAAATATCACCGAGTCTCTATATTTCCTTCTCTTTCTTCTTATCTCAAATGGAATGTCCCTCATAACTTTAATCTCCTAGCAGGGGGCAAAGTGCCTCCGACAGCAGCCTTTGGAGTTCCACCGTTGAGTCCTGTCTAGGCGTCGAACTTGAAGGGTGGAACTTCCTGAAGAAGGTTTAACTTTCGACATCTTATCCCTTACGTCTTTTGGCGGTGCCATGTTTAGGGATAGTTTACGTTTAAAGAAAGTTCATCAAAGTCTCTGGAAGTTCTTAATCTAGCCGGTAAGTTCTCACAGCCTCTTTATTTCATTTCTCCCGCTTTTCCTTGCCGGCCCCCCTCATTCTCTGTCTTTAAAATCGCTTGCACTCAGTCCTTATTGGGGGGAAGTCCCCTCCCCCCCTCGTGTCCTTTAAGGGGGGCACAAGTGTGCAGGTGCTCTCACTTGAACTTGACTCACATTTTCAGTGATTGTCTCTCCACATCCATAGTCGCTAGATCACCGTGCGCTTGCTCTGGTGTGCTGATCTTATTCCCATTTGGGATGCCCTACGATGGGCCCGTTGGGGCTTAGAGGAGCCCCCCCTCTCCAGCTTGATGTGCCAGGAGGGGTTCTCTAGCGCCCCATGGTTGGGAGTCCAACCCAAGGACTCCTGGGTTGACGGGGACAATCGCCCCCCCACCCAGCTGTAGACACTGGCAGACCCGGAGCCCCGGGAGAAGATGACTGCCATGGCGATCACCAAGACTGGAAGTCCGTCCATTGCCCATTTTAGGTGAATAAAAAAAAAATTAAGTGGTTAAGCAGCATGATTACACGTTGAGAAATATTATGGAAATAAGTACAGGTGGTTCACAATAGAAATAAACTTGGGGATGAAGTGAGGTGGTATTTGTTTCCACTACAGCCATTTTATGTGCTCCCCAGAAGAAGGTTTTCTGGACTATCCCTCTCTAGAGTGAGGGATTGAATGTTTAAAAGCTTCTCTGTGAAGAATAACTCCTAAAGTGAAGCATGGCCATTGAGTCACAAGCAACTCACGACAACCCCATGAAGGTCGTGCTGGCAAGCTAGGGAAGGGGCAGGGTTTTTTGGCAGGGGCGGGGGGCTTTTGGCGCCCCTAAGGGCCGGCGCGCTCTAGATGAACACCTAGTTCACCTAGTGAGTGAGCCGGCCCTGCTCATGGGGCTCTCAGGGCAAGAGATGAACAAAGGTGGTTTGCCATTCCCCATGAAGAATAACTCCTAACACATGGAAGACTAGCATGTGACTGAAAACCTAAGCCAGGTTCTCATTGACGCATGTCAAAGAATGAGGTAGTATCATGAACTCATGGTGGTGGAAAGTGCTGTTAAGTCACCACTGACTTAGAATCATAGAATGTTAGAGTTGGAAGGGACCTTGCAGGTCATCTAGTCCAACCCCCTGTACTCTGCAGGAGCAGAGCCGAAAGATAAGCCCTACAGACTTATGATGATCCTGTTGGGTTTTCAAGGCAAGAGATGCTCAGAGGTCAGTTGCCATTGCCTGCCTCTGCATAGCGAGCTTGGACTTCCTTGGTGGTCTCCCATCCAAGTAATAATCATGGCAGACCCTGCTTAGCTTCCAAGACCTGATGAGGATCGGGCTAGCCTGGGCCATCCAGGTTGGGGCATCATGGACTTCGGTTTGAGGGAGGGACATTCCAGTTTTGGGTCCCCTTCCATGTGAAGAACTCCCTTCGTTTAGAGAAAGAAAAAACCTTCCATGAAAGGGAGAAAGATTTGATCCCAACCCAGACAAGTAAAATGCCGGTTGACTAAATCATTCTACACTTTCTGGTCCAAAGATGTTCCAGCTAAAATTGCCAGTCAGTGCAGGGAATTGATGGCATATGTTGAGCCACTCTGTGGAGTCATGAGCTCGCTGAAGTGTTTTGTTAGCCTTTGCGGAGTACGAGCAAAAGAATATTTTTATTTCTGCAGGCCCAATTATTTCCCTTGAACTGAACACAAAGCCCGTTCTCTTGATAGATGTTACGGTGGAAAATAAAACAGGCTTCCAAGAACTCTTAAACATCGGTTGAAAATTGGAACTCGTTTTTTTTTAATTTGTTCATTTTAAAATTGGTTGTGGTGGATGGTTCAAGTAATCATCATTGCACAAAGGCCTCACTAATTCAGACAGCAACCTGGCTAATTACAACAGATGCGTTCAGGGAAAGCAGTCCTTTGAAAAAAGTTACAGGCTGGATCCCAGTCTTGGAAAGAAAAATGACTTTTCCTGCTTCTCTGTTTTTCTCCGGATGGCTGTATTTACCTCCGAGACACCCCAACAGTGTAGCTTACACCATATGCTGGGCAGATAGCAGAATTCCCCCTGCTTCCGACAGCGACCTCAATACAGATCTCTCTTAAATTTTGGCAGCGGCATCCATTATGCTGCCAGATGAGTCTGACCGAATTGAAATGATGAAGTAAACAAAAATGGTTTTCAGACCTACAGCTTAAGACAGAATGGGAACTGAGGTTTTCTTGGCCAAACGTTTAATCACCAGCGAGCACCATAGGAGGCAAAACAGCGTTCTGAAGTGTGTTATTAAAAAAAAGAGAGAGTAATTCTTCATGTCTGCTGTTTTTCTTTCATTTGGGGCCTTAAAGGCCCAGACACATGGAAAGAAAACTGGCCCCTGTTTCTTCTTCTTTTTTAATTCTTCACTCCTCAGGTCATATTGAGACAAGTTTTCCCTCAGGAAGCAGAACCTGGAAGCAGAATCCAGTGAGGGGGGATTACGGTGCCAGAGTGACGATTCCCTCGCCCATTTTCCGCTGCTGCTTCCTTTTCCTATCTTCACACAATTGGCCACCCCAGCGAACACTGGGCAGAACAGTGTGCTTGTTTTTAAAGTCTAAAACAGCAAACTTAAAAAGGCTGGCCAAGGTTGTATTTCACTTGTCTCCCTTCCCCTTTTCAGAAAAAGGTCAGGGAGGTTAGTGGCTGGTAACTGCAGGGGGATTTCAGCAGCCCCTGGGAAGTGTGTGTGTGTGTGTGTGTGTGTAAAACATTTTTTGCAGACTGAATGGCTGCCCTTGTCCCTAATATAGTGCTCATGTGTGCAGAGCTCTTCCTCAGTATGAGTAGCCATTTGTTGAGCAGTCAGTGGTTGAAAAGGCTCCCTGCAGAGATGAGGAACAAGAATCAGAAAGTTCCACTAATAAGACAGTGTCTCATTAGCTGGTATCCTTTGCACCCAATTTCCTGCCTTTTAAAAAAACCAAACATTATATATACAGATATAAATTATATCTACATATATAGATAAATATAATTTACTTATTTAAAACATTTCTTACCCACCTTTCTTTGTTATGGAGCTCAAGGCAGCTTACACCATAGATAAAGTAAAATACACTAAAACATTAAAACCAAAATTTAAAAACACAGCTCAAGAGTGCTAGTAAACAAGCCCTGGCTTGGATAGCCCAGGCAGTCCAGATCTTGGAAGCGAAGCAGGGCTGACTCTGGCAAGTATTTGGATGGGAGCAATGCTCCCTCTAAGCTGTGGAGTCCTGTGAGCAAAAATTCTACTTTGTGAGCTGCCAGCATTAAGGTTGTGAGTGAGCGATTTGGCCACTGCATAAATCAGTTTGCTCTGAAGCCATCCTTCCTGAGCTAAGGCAAAAATGGGTGAGCCGGAGGCTAAAAAATGGTAAGCTAGCTCACACTAACTCAGCTTAGAGGGAACGTTGGATGGGAGACCTCCTTGGAATACCAAGGATGGGAGGCCAGAGGCAGGCTATCAAGCCACTTCTCTCAGCGTTCTCCACTTAGGGGGTCACCAGAGGTTCCCATGACTTCCAGGCAAAGGCGTGCACATGTGCACGCGCACACACACACACACACACACACACACAATGCAGAAATCCCCCCTTAAAGAGTGTCAGTAAACATAACAAAACGTGCTCCTAAATAAAGCCATCTTTAACTGCTTTCTAAAGATAGAAGGGGGGGGAGACACATCTTCCTGGGAAGGTTGCTTCATAACCATGGGGTTGCCACTAAAAAGTATACTTCATGTACCCACCAAAAGAGCTTCTTTGTTCAATGGGACAAACAGGAAGGCCTCTCCTTCTGATCTTAATTCCTAGGCACATTTGTGCACATATTGTCTCCGCATACCTTGTTTGAGATTTTCACGTTGCAAAGTTCCATGCTCGGAACTGCATTCCCAGGTGAATGTGGGCCTGATTTGGATTAGAACCATGACATCTGAGGAGAAGGGGGGGGGCATAAACCAAATGCACAATTTCCCCAAGCCGAAATGACTGAGGAAGCTGTAATTTGCACCCTTGGGGAAACTCATATGTAGCCCACTCCCAGAGCAAATTTAGTTGACCAGACACACGGCAGGCATGAGGACTTTGTTAGGTGTGATTTAGCCCTCTGGCTTTATCACTGTGAGCATCTGTGGCTATAAACCATGTTTCTAGCATGGCGCAGTTTACCCCCGTCTCTTCTCTCTGCTCCCTGGAACAGTTTAAGCATCCAATTTCTCTTTTTGTTTTATTGCACTTGTAGCATTTTGGCCACCAGAAACCCCAGATTATATTTCAGAGGTTAATTCTGTATGTCTATTATGTCCTTTTGTTCATGCGCATGTCCAAGCCCCTGAGTGAGGTGGGGGACAAAGAGCAACCAAAATGGAGGCCACTCTGCAGGCCATGTGGTGGATGGTGGTCAAATAAACTCACTTGAAAAGTGCACCCCAAATTGTTAGAGGCGACTACAACCCCAAATGCGTAATGAATGTTATATAGGGAGCTAGTGTGATTGTAGTTGTTAGAGGGCCAGATGGTGTGGGCTCAGATCCCCATTTGGCTGGAAAGCTCACTGGATGATCTTGGGCCAATCGCTGGATAAAATATGTGAGGGACTTCACAATACCCTGGCTTCCCCTAGCTTTCCACAGTCAACAGTTCTAGAATGCACTACAAACTTTAACTAATCCAAAAGCCATTCTCGCATTCCCTTTTGTGCTTGTCAGGAGACTAACAACAAACTCTCAGTGCCTTCATCAATCCCCAGAATAATTGGAGGGAAGTCATGAAAATTAAAGGGGCGATAAATGTTGTACTATGGCTACACCCAAACTTTCAGTTTTAAGCAGGGGTCTTTGGGGGGGGGGGGAGCGCACCGGAGCACAGCTCCGGCAGCTCAGGAGCCAAGCCCCGCCCCCAGCCGGTATCCCTGGGAGTCTTTCAGGCAGCCAAATGTCAATTTCAGCTCCATTATATCCTATGGGCCATTGAAGTCAATGGTGAAAACATAGGGTATATTCTGGGGGCTGGAGGAGAGGGGCATTGAGGGAAAGGCTCTAAACTCACAGGGTAGCTGATGGAGCCTCTCCCCAAGATACCCACCAAGTTTCAAGAACATTGGAACAGGGAGTCCAATTCAATGGCCTCCAAACAGGTTGCCCCCATTCCCTCCATTGTTACTTTTTTTCCCACGGTGCTGTTAGTAGCTCTGGGGGGGAGGGGGTTTGAGGGAGTGCTATAAATATTCTTTTTGAGGTGTGTGTGGTCCAATGAGGTTGCACCATCAATTTATACATGTAAAAATGTTGTTCCTTTTGGGGTTTCTTTGTGGCACTGTGGCATGCTTGCACTGCCACAGTGTACTTGTTCTGGAGTCTGCCACTTGTTCTCATGGCAAACAAGCACCTCCCAAGACAGTTCACTTTCCCTGAGATTCTCTGGGAGAGTCTGACTGCTGGGTGGCTGCCTGCTTGCCTGCCTTATGTGCTGCTGGCTGGGTTTCTCCATTGGAAACAATGGAGGTAATGGGGGTAACCTGTTTGAGTGCCCATAAAATTAGGCCCATTGGTCCAATTGCTTTGAGATGTGGGGGTGTATGTGGGGAGAGACTCCCGAAGCTACCCTGAAAGTTTGGAGCCTCTCCCTTAAACCCCCTCCCCCCCAGAGCTACTAACAGCACCATGGGGAAAAAGTAACTTTTTTTCCTCACTATAGAGAACAATGGAGGGAATGGGAGCAACCTGTTTGGGGGCCCATAGAACTGCCAACCTAGCAGCTCGAAAGCAAGAAATTGCAAGTAGATAAATAGGTACCACTTCGGTGGGAAGGTAACAGCGTTCCGTGTGCCTTGGTGTTTAGTCATGCCGGCCACATGACCACGGAAACGTCTTCGAACAGTGCTGGCTCTTCTGCTTTGAAACGGAGATGAGCACCGCAACCCTAGAGTCGGATTCGACTGGCTTCCGAGCAAGGGAACCTTTACCTCTACTAGAATTGGACCCCCTGTTCGAATGTTCTTGAAACTTGGTGGGTATCTTGGGGAGAGGCTCCAACAGCTACCCTGTGAGTTTGGAGCCTCTCCCTCAAACCCCCTCCCCTCCAGCCTCCAGAATATACCCTATGTTTTCACCATTGACTTCAATTGCCCATAGGATGTAATGGGGCTGAATTGCCGCCGAATTTCTTTCATTCCCTCCTTTCCTTCTCTGCTTTTCCTCGTTCCCTCCTTCTTCCCTTCTCTTTCTTTCTTTCCCGCCTTCTTCTCTTCTCTTTTTTCCTCCTTTCCCTGTTTCCTTCCTTCTTCCCTTCTCTCTCTCTCTTTCCCTCCTTCTTTCCTTCTCTTTCTTTCCCTCTTTCCTTCCTTCCTTCTCTCTACTCTCTCTCTTTCCTCCTTCTGTGGCCCAAGTCTAGTGAGACGGAGTTTAAATTTTAAACCCCTTCTCTCTTAGCTCCCCCACCCAGCCGGGGAAGGGAAGCTTTCGAAGATGCCTCCCCTCCCTTTTGCTTCCCCTTCTGACATCACTTCTGGTGATGTCAGGGTATGTGGCATATGCTAATAGCCTAATAGCTCATTAGCATACCATATGCTAATGAGCTCCTGCAGCTCTTTTTCTACAAAAAGACCCCTGGTTTTAAGTCAGATAATCCCAAAGTGTCCTTCAGGGCCAAAGCAAATTTGATATCTGATCTTCTCATATTTTGATTTGTGGTTTTTTATTTGAACTCCAAAGCCACTTCTTGGGCTGTAGATGAAGCCTAAGCTAAATATGTATCTGGGAAGGCAAAAGAAAAAGACCCCAACCAAAAAACTCATGGCTCAGGCTAGTTTGATCTCGTCAGATCTTGGAAGCTAAGCAGGGCCGGCCCTGATTAGTACTCGTGCAGAGGCAGGCAATGGCAAACCACGTCTGTTTGTCACTGGCCTTGAAAACCTCATGAGGGGTCTCCATAAGTCAGTTGTAACATGACGATGCTTTTCACCACCACGGGACTTCATTCATGCCCATCGTCTTGTTTCACTTTGTGTGAGTTCCTTTGCTTCCCAGCATCACTATAAAATTAAGCCTTAGATTGGAGCCATGGTTTTGAGCATGTGTACCTGTGTAGCCTTCTGTTCCTGGGCTGTTTTCCCTATCCAAATCCTCCACTCCCCAAAATACTATTAGATTGTTCTGTGTTCGCCAGTGGCAGTGCGGCAGATGATTAATCGATGGGCTGTTCACAACCGGTTTGTGTCTATTTGAAATCATCAGAAGGTGACTTCCAGTGGATGACGAATCAACTTGGAGTTGGCTTCAGATCTCCAAGTGGGGAATTTTTGCTGAGTGCAGCAGAGTTTTTTATGGGTGCGGGCAGGGATCAGAGCTGACCCCCAGCTGATCATGGGAATTGGAAGTCAGGTTCGTATTTCCCATCTTGTTTACTTTGTCATAGGCCAGCTGTGCTGAGATGAAGCAAATTTGGTGTTGTGGGATAACCAGAAGCCCAGCCAAACTCCCAGGTCTTCTTCCCACGCCAACCTGTCAGCTTGAGAAAAAGAGGAGGAGATTGGATTTATACCCCACCTTTCACTATCCAAAGGCATCTCAGAGCGGTTTACAATCTCCTTTCCCTTCCCCTCTCCCCAGGCTGTTGGGCTCCAAAGAAAAGGAGTTAATCATTTGGGCTTTGGAGAAAAAGAGGGAAATTATCTTTCTCTTCTGTCTTTTGTAATGGGTAGATCAGAAGCGTTTGTTTCTGTCCCTGCCCACGTTGGAGTGGTGGTGGTGGGGAGAAAAGCCAGCTCTTTCTCCTCTCCCTTTTGCAACGGGGAGATTAAAAGCCAGTTGCTTTCGATGTCCAATTTTACCATGTAGCTATATTTCTGAGGAGTGGTAGTAAATCAGAAGCCCATTTCCAGCTGATCCCCCCCTCAACTGTGAGTCACCTTCTGACCAACAGGCAGCTGGAAATTCAGTGGAACTTGAACATATTCCTGATTGACTCATGGTTTGATTGTGAGTGTCAAACAAGGTAAGCCAGACGGCTGAATTAGTTCACCAAGAAATTTGGGGCATCCCTACCTACCGCCTTCCACCTAGAGTTTAACAGAAGTGGAGTAGTAATTTTTTTTCATCCTTGTTCCCACTGTGGTGCAACAGTGGCCATGTGGGAATAGTCATAAAAAAAGAATAGTTAACATGCAGGGTGGAGAAGGCTGCAATTCTGAGCACACCATCTAGGGGGGAAGTCTGTGTGAACATACTTAAGATTTCACTGTAGGGCTGCAGTCCTAAGGTTAATATTGCCCACTTCTGCCTCTGTCATGTAAGTGGGTGTCACCTTGCTCAGAGGAATGTGGTGCTCTGTGAAATGCTGTGTGGGACCAGGGCTGGAATTCCATTCCCGCAGACTGCAAAGAGCAGCATTTCGGCAGCATTAAAGGGAAATAGCATGGCAAGGGCTATATATATGTATGGTCTTCACAGCCTTGGACACTTATATCTATGAGACTGCCTCTCCCCTATGCTGCACCACTACAAGTCCGCTCATCAGTTTGGTGTAGTAGTTAAGTGTGTGGACTCTAATCTGGGAGAACTGGCTTTGATTCCCCATTCCTCCACTTGCAGCTGCTGGATGACCTTGGGCAAGCCATAGTTCTGTCAAAGCTCTCCTTGAAAGGGCAGTTTCTGACAGAGCTCTCTCAGCTCCACCTACCTCACAGGGGTGCCTGTTGTGGGGAGGGGAAGGGGAAGGAGTTTGTAAGCCTCTCTGTGACACCTTTGGATAGTGACGGGTGGGGTATAAAGCCAATTTCCTCCTTCTCCTCCTCCTTCCTGCAGGCGCCAACCTGCAAATGGGCAAAATGAATCACTGCCTGGACATGTGCCTTCTCTGTGGTGGCCCCCACCTTGTGGAATGGCCTCTGCCTGGGAAGTTCAGGAAGGGTCCCCCTTTCCTGGCTTTCTGCAAGCTCTGCAAAACTGAATTATTGAAGAGGGCATTTCTGTGTGGGCAATAGGGCTTGCACTGTACAAAATGATTCACAGAATTACTAGGATAAATTTATTAGGGACTGTGGCCTATACTATTGTGTTCAGCCTGCTGTGAGTAGGATCCTACTATGCAATCTTTGCATTATTTAATGTGTCATGTTAATATTTAAGCTTTGCTTCAGTTCAGTTTTTAGACTTCTGGTTGGTTTGACAACCCTGAACCCATTGCATTGTTTACTGCAGGGGTGTCGAACTGATTTGTTACAAGGGCCAGATCTGACATAAATGGGACTTTGTGGGGCCAGGCCATGTGTGTCATAAATATTAATGATTCAAGATATTATTTTTTAACTTAAAAGTACAGATATGCTTAAAACTCTTGCAATATTTTGTTTATTTAACAGTCTTTGATAACTGACACCTTCCACCCCCCCCCAAAGATCCCTGCCTAAAATGGAAAGGGGGTGAATAGTGAGGTTTGGCAATGCAATTTTTAAAATAAAACATCAAGAAAAAGTACAAGGATCACAGCAGAAACTAAAAATATAAAATGCTATGAGCCTAGGAGCATAAAATGGCTGGGCACTGCAAGCTTCTCCCCTTCCCCCAGGTCTACTCAGAGTGGCAGTGGCTCTCCAGTGTAATGCCCCCCTTTGGCTGTGGATTCCCAAGTTAGAGTACTCACTCAGGCACCTATTCTCAAGTCCATTCAGCAGAGACAAACTGGCTCAAAATATCAACCCTGTATTTGCAAGGAGACAACTCATCAAGCAACAGCTTCAACTAGACAAACACTGGAAAGTGAAACTTCTTGAGTGCCAGGCCTTGAAATGCATTGCAGCACAGACAAAGTTGCAAAGAAAATGTGGAATGGATTTCCCATTAAGGTCTCAGGGTCCAGATAGACTACTCTGGGACTGGAATGACAGCCACCAGAGTGAAATGACAGTCTCTGGGAGTAGCAGAAGCATTCTGGGATTGGAATGAGGGCCCCCAGAGTGGAATTCCATTTCCAGAATGGAATTCCATTCCCAGAATGCTGCTGCTATTCCACAGGGCTGTCATTCCACCCTTTGCCTTGTCATCCCAGTCCCAGAACACAGCTTCTATTGCTAGGAACTGTCATTCTACTCTGCAGGCTGTCATTCCAGTCCCAGAGCACTGTTTCTAGTGTTGGAAACAATCCCTGAGTAGTCTATCTGGGTGCAGAGACCTTAATGGAAAAATCCATTCCATATTTTTTTTTGTAACTTTGCAAGCCTAGAAGAGCTTCCTGTCAAAGCAGCAAAGACAAGAGGGAAGGAGCTGGGAACTTGGGCAGCCTCAAGCTTCAAAGGGTGAGGACAGGAGGGGGAGGAGGGGGAAGAGAAGAGCTGGGCTTTGGCCTGTGAAGCCTTAAGTTTGACACCCCTGTATACTGAATGACCCATCCTGTTGGTTTGTATTGACTTACTCTGTGTAATGCACCTTGAGTTACTGTGGAGAACTGCAGATTATAAGTAACATGAATAGATAAAAATACAGTGATGCTTTTGCCAGCAGTCAGGCAAGGTTGAACCATCTGGGAGAGTAGAACAAAAGTTTGAGTTCAGTGGCACCTTTTAAGACCAACCAAATTTTGTTCAAGTTATAAACTTTCATGTGCACACACACTTTCTCAGACACAATGAAATGGAAGTTACCAGTCCTAACACAGAGGCAGAGGGTAAGCAGCAAATTAGCATACAACGTCATGAAGATGTTTAACAGATTTCAAGGGCCACATAGGAATAACAAGTTTGGTTTATATAGTTTACATGGTTACCATATTCATTATGTGTTCAGTGAGGTAATGACACGAGCCTCCTTAGCACCTCCTCCCATACTTTTGTGGGATGTTCTGACTCCACTTGCAGCCCTAGTGAAACACAGAAATTTGTAACTGTGGCTTGACCCTGTCTCAAATACTTGTTTCCTGGTGTAGCTTTTGGGCTTTTTGACCACTTGCCTAATTCCTTGTAATAGTTCGTACTCCCTGCCTATGATCTTCTTTGTGGTCTCTGTGCATCACACCTATGGGATCCAGTGCGCCTGCACTGACCTGGTCGGTGTTGTACAAAGCTCACAACGGGATTTTCGCACCTCTGCCCCAGGCCTGCGCGGGAACCCCCATCGTGCATGCCCAAGGGGGCGGGGCACGGACATCCCGCCAGTTCTCTTCTGACCGCCTCGCTATACGCAGCTTCTGTCTGTTGCTGCTTAGAGAATTTTTCTGCCTCACAGCAGGGATCTTTGGATCACTTTTTTTCTTCAGTTTTTTTCTTACTTTTTCTTTTCTGTCTTGTCTTTGTGTGAAGGGACGCTTGGAGACTTTTTTCTCCAAGTTTTTAGTGGTCTTCGGGCCCATTCCCTCCCCTGCCCAGACTGCCTCAAGCGAGTCGGTCTATCGAAAGTAAACATTGGGGGTGTTTTAAGAGATGCTCCACCCGTGGTAGCAAACTCGTGCCCAGAGACGAGCACTCTCTCTGTATTTTGTGTCTTGGTGAAACTCATCGGCCACAGGCTTACTCCCTTTGCGCCCGCTTTTCAAATCAAACTCGGAAAAACAGGGCTGCAAGACTAAAGGTCGCTCTTTGGGAGTCTGCTCTTGCACCTTCCACCTCAGCAATGGAAGAGGAGCACTCGGCCCGGAGACCGTCGACGGCATCAACATCGATGTCGAAAGAGCTTTTGACACCAAGACCACCTAAACCGGGCAAGTCTGCCTCCGATACGGCACTCACCTCAAAGAAAAAGGGCACCTCTAAGTCGACTTCTTTGATGTCGACGCCTGTTAAAAAGGTGCGGAAAGATAAATCCAAGGGCAATAATACCCATAAGACAGGAGATGCGAGTAAGTCCCAAGGTGTGGGTAGCGAGATTCCTCCTAAGGGCTCTGCTCTGCAAGTCGACAAGCAGCAGCAATCCCTGCAAACCCAGCGTGCTATACCGGAGCTGCCTAAGGTCCATGCCGAGCCGCCTGTGGAGATTCTGGACTCGCCGCCAAGGCAGCTGAACCCTCCGGTGCTGGACTCTCGACGCCTACCAAAAAAGGCCCCTTTGGTCGCACCCTCTGATCTCGAGGTCGACCTGATTTCCGAGACACAAGAGGTTGGTCCTTGCTCTCCCTTGACAGCTTCCTGGGCCAGTGAGCAGTCCTCCCATGCTTGATACCAACCTAGGGAACAGTCTCACTCTCCATACCGTGCTGATCGCATTTGTTGGGATGACTGTGACCCGTGAGTGGATAGATATCATCCCTCTCAGCCATCTTGTAAATCCCTATTGGGATTTCCATATGGACCACCAGGGTACGCTTATGAGCATCGTCCTGACATGCCATATTGGTTTTCCTCCATTCCCTGGTTGCCATCGAGAGAACAGGAGACCTGCGAGCCCCGTCGCTGTCACTCGCATTCTCCTCATCATCGTCCTCTGTCCGCATCGATCTCCAAGCCACCGCCCTCCCCTCCCCGGTCGACCCACCCCCATCTATCTCCACCCAAGCATTTGTCGACTCTGGCACCAATCCAGGTGACAGCCTCTCCCTCTGCGTCATTACGGGGAATGTCGGATGTGGAGAATTCTGATGACGACCTTTCTCCCATGGATCCGCTCCCCAAGCTGAATGTATCGGGGGACAGCCCTATCAGAGGATATGATCTCCTACGGAGACCTCATAAAGCATATGGCACATTTTTTGGGACTGCCGATAACCCAGTCACAACCTTCTACTTCCGATGAGGTTTATGACATCATCCAGATCGATGCCTCCACTCCGATAGCCCTTCCTATGTTGAAAGTACTTCTTTGTGCTGTTAAAGCACTGTGGGACAAACCTTCCTCGGCTCCAGTTTCTACAAAGAGGCTCGATCACATGTATCGAGTTCAGGAAAAGGGTGCCTCATTCCTATACACGCATCCCCGTCCTAACTCAATGGTTGTTTCGACGTCATCGAAGAACAAATGTTCGAGTGCAACTACTATGGACAGGGAAAGCAAAAAAATTGATGCTTTCGGTCACCGTTTCTACTCCTCCGCTGCCTTGGGGATTAAGGCACCAAACTACTTGGTGTGCTTAGGGAGGTACCAGTACTCCTTATGGCAAAGGATGGCCGATTTTCTACCCTCCATACTGGAGGATAAGATGGGAGAGGCGCGATCGATCCAAAAGGAGGGCCTTTTGGTGGCCAAACAGCTCCTTAATATTGCCAAACATACGTTGGATGCCTGTTCCACATCGATGGCATCCTCTGTGTCTCTCCGGAGGCATGCATGGCTTGGGACCACCTCCCTACCACATGACACCAGGGCTTATATTGAGGATCTCCCTTTTGATGGGGAAGGTCTTTTCCATTTGTCGACCGACTCCACCTTGCAAGAGCTCAATAAGAGTATTAAAGCCTCCAAGGCCTTGGGGGTATCCTCATCCCAACGTTCCTATTGTCAGAGATCCTGGTCCAGGTATACACCCAGGTGTCCGTATCCGACCAAGCCCTCTCCTGACACTGCTTGGAGGCCCGTCAGTCTCCCGCAGGGAGTCACCAGCAATATTCTTATCAGCCCAGGTCCAGATCGAGCTCCCAACAACAGCAGCCCAGACCGAAAAACCAGCATGGCCCCAAGCAGGGACTTTGACTCTCTCCACATTGTGTCGAAACAGACAACGCGTCTCTCCCCTTTCCTCTCCGCATGGAGGACTATCACCACCGATGCCTGGGTCTTATCCGTAGTGACCCACGGTTACGTCATCGAATTTGTTGATGTCCCTACCCTCTTGGTTGTCCGCCCCACCCCTCCCTCTCTCATCCTTCTACAAGAGGTCAACTCCTTGCTGCGGAAACATGCGATAGAGTCAGTATTGAAGGCATTGGAATCGACGGGGTTTTACTCCCGCTACTTTGCTGCGGTGGCTCAAGTGGTTAAGACGCTGAACTGCAGGCTGTGGAAGGTCAGTAGTTCAGCAGTTCAAGACCCGAGTGGCCGCATGACGGAGTGAGCTCCCATCTCTAGTTCCAGCTTCTGCCAACCTAGCAGTTCGAAAGCAAGAAATTGCAAGTAGATAAATAGGTACCACTTTGGTGGGAAGGTAACAGCATTCCGTGTGCCTCGGTGTTTAGTCATGCTGGCCACATGACCATGGAAATGTCTTCGGGCAGCGCTGGCTCTTCGGCTTTGAAACGGAGATGAGCACCGCAACCCTAGCGTCGGATTCGACTGGCTTTCGAGCAAGGGAACCTTTACCTTTACCTTTATTTTGCGGTACCGAAGCGCGATGGGGGACTACGGCCCATCTTGGATCTTTGAGACCTCAACGTTTACATCCGATACCGAAAATTCAAAATGACAACCCTACAGGTTATTCTCCCTCTCCTAACTCAGGGCTCCTGGATGGCTACCATTGACCTCCAGGATGCCTATTTCCACCTCAATATCCACGCTTCCAACAGAAAATATCTGCGCTTCACCATAGGGGATTGGCATTACCAATACAAGTGCCTCCCTTTTGGTTTATCTACTGCACCTAGGGTATTCACCAAAACCGTGGTGGTGGTGGTGGCCCACCTTTGTCTCCAGGGGATCACCATTTTCCCCTATATCGACGACTGGCTTCTGGTGGCAGACACCCCAACGCTCCTTTGCGACCACCTCACTTGGACTTTGCGCCTATTGTCCTCCCTGGGGCTTCAAGTCAACCTCCCAAAGTCACATCTGGAGCCGTCCAAGAAGGTGCAGTTCATAGGGGCACTCTTGGACTTACCTACCAGCAGACAGAGCTGTAACCCTGTCTTCCCTTGCAAGGTCTGTACACAGCTCCCCATCGTCCACGGCATTCCACATCCAGCGCCTGTTGGGGCACATGTCGGCCACTACATCTGTCCTTCCACTAGCGAAGCTCCATATGAGGCCTCTCCAACTCTGGTTTCTGAAGAGCTTCAGGCCGGCCTCCATGCCTCAATCCACATCCCTCACTCCCCCTCAGAGTGTACGGGATTCTCTAATATGGTGGATGTCCATTCCGAACATCATGCAGGGTGCCCCGTTCATCCTCCCCAACCCTCTCTACACCATAATGACAGATGCTTCCCTATGGGGCTGGGGAGCCCATCTCAACGGCGTCAGCATCGGATACCGTTGGGGTGCGGGGACAGCGACCAAGCATATCAACTTCCTCGAGCTACTGGCCATCAAGTTGGCTCTGCAAGCCTTCCAACCTATACTTCGGGGTCACTCCATAGCTGTCCTGATGGACAATACTACGGCACTCAGCTACATAAACTGCCAAGGAGGGACAGTGTCTCAGAGTCTATGTCGCCTGGCGATGGACTTGTGGCATTGGTGCGTTACCAACCAAATCGTCCCAGTAGCCACACACATCCCGGGCGTCCTGAATGTGGAGGCAGACCTCCTCAGCAGGGGTCGTGCTCACCACCACGAGTAGGAGCTGAACTGGTCATACCTCCTGCCACTCTTCCATCAATGGGGCACTCTGACTATAGACGTGTTCGCTTCCAGGGAAAATATGAAATGCAGCCAGGGAGGAAAGGATCCTCTCTCCCTAGGAGACAGCCTCCTGTTTCTGTGGGATCGAGGTTTCCTCTACATGTTTTCCCCTCTGCCCCTGCTTCTGAGAGTCGTACACAAACTGGTGCATTTGCATACTGATGATGCCATGGTGGCCCAGGCAACCCTGGTTCCCCGTCCTGCTTCATCTAGCAAGGGGCAGGTTCCACCACTTCCCCAGGGCTTCAGACCTTCTCTCAGTGGAGAAAGGAGCGCTCCTTCATCCGGAGGTGAACACCTTAAAACTGACGGTTGGAGAATACAGCCTTGAAATTCTCTGCCAGGGTCTCTGAGGTCCTCTGCAATGTGAGGAAAGAATCCACATGTCTGTCATACCAGAGGAAATGGCACAGGTTCCTCTCATACCTCTGCCCCTCTACAGAGTCACCAACTTCTGTCGGCCTTGACAGGATCTTAGACTTCCTGCTCTCCCTCAAGGACCAGGGTCTTTCCCACTCACCCATCAGGGTCTACCTGACGACAATATCCGCATAACATCAAGGCTTGGATGGCTATACAATTTTTTCCCATCCAACCTCAAAACAATTTCTGAAAGGCCTTATTAGGATGCACCCTCCTGTAGCTGCACCTACAGAACAGTGGGACTTACCACTGGTACTCTGTCAGCTCACCAGACGACAATTTGAACCGATGGCTACCTGTGATCTCCAGTACACGGCCTGGAAGACGGCTTTCCTGGTGGCCATCACCTTGGCCAGGAGGGTCAGCGAACTCATGGCACTACGTCATGACCCACCATACCTGGTCTTCCTCCCAAATGGAGTACATCTGGTGCCAGACCTCTCCTTTGTTCCAAAGGTCGTTTCAGAGTTCCATCTCAATACTGAAATATTTTTACTGGACTTTTTCCCACGTCCTGAGGAAGAAGAGCAGCGCCTACTCCACACTCTTGATGTCAAGAGAGCGCTTCTTTTTTACCTGAATCAGACTCTACCTACCAGATGTGACAATTCGCTGTTCCTCTCCTACAGTTCCTTGGGGTTGCGCATCTCCCCACCACGACTGTCCAAATGGATTGTTGGAACAATCAGACTTTGCTACTCCTTGTCAAAGCAGTCGCTCCCCCCTCACCTGAGGGCACACTCTACCAGGTCCATGGCGACCTCTATGGCCTTTCTGAAGGGCGCATCACTCTCATCCATCTGCAGAGCAGCTACGTGGTCCATGCCAACCATGTTCATAAAACCCTATGCTCTGGATGTCCGTGCGCAACAGAAGAGTGACTTGGGTCGTCTGGTCCTGTCCATGGCGGCTTGCTGTGTCTGCCAGCACCCACCTCCAGGTGAGCCACTGCTTTTTAATGTTCCATAGGTGTGATGCACAGAGACCACGAAGAAGATAAACAGGTTGCTTACCTGTAACTGATGATCTTCGAGTGGTCATCTGTGCATTCATAACTGCCCGCCCGTCCTTCCCCACTGCTGTCATCCTCAGCTATTCTCATACATGGCTCTGGTTGATAGCGGTCAGAAGGAACTCTGTGCCCCTCCCCCTTGGGCATGTGCGGTGGGGCTTCCCGCGCAGGCCTGGGGTGGAGGCGCGAAAATCCCATTGTGAGCTTTGTACAACACTGACCAGGTCAGCGCAGGCGCACTGGATCCCATAGGTGTGAATGCACAGATGACCACTCGAAGATCATCAGTTACAGGTAAGCAACCTGTATCCATGAAAATGGAATCTTTACCTCCTCCCTTCCCAAAGGATGATGATACTACTACTACTACTACTACTACTACTACTACTACTACTTCCAACATACCATATTTTCATTATTCTGATTTGAAGTCCAGGTGATGTCATAATTTCCATTAAAACCACTTAGCTTCAGAGGGGTTTACAGTGTTGGCCATAAAACTGTAACACAGTGCTGCAAATTAGCTTGGAGAGAAAAAACTATTTGACTGATTTTTATAAACATGCAGGAGCACAATGTAACTTGCTATTTAGAGGTTTGTCCAACCTCCTAAAACAGCTGTTTCAAAGAAAATAAATGCAGTGTCTTTTCTGGTTTACGAGGGGATACCATCGGACAGGCTTGTAGAATAAAAATAATGATTGTTCTTGCTAGACTGACGCACTTGAAGGATCCATCAGCAACAAAATCCAAGTGGTTGATTGTTTTAACTATTTTAATTTTTTTTGTTGTATCTTAAGAATGTTCATGGTTATAGCTAGGGTGTGACCGTGGGCATCTTTTTCTTACACTAAATTAGGGTTGACAGGTCCCTACCTTCTGCCAGCAGGGAGGATGGAGCTTCCCTTCCTGGATCTTCTGGCATGCGCATGTAGTGCAAGTGCCCCACTCAGTGCAGTCACCCAGAAGTGATGTCACTGCATTAGGCATGTCACCAAGAGGACGCTCTAGCATTTGGCCAGAAACTCTGCGGTACCAAATAGTTTTTTGCCAAGTGATAGAGCATCCCCCTGGTGATGTACCTGGTGCAATGATGTCACCTCTGGGTGAAATCATTGCGTTGGGCATGTTGGCGTGATCCTGGCACTTTAGGGGTGGGTTTTCCCCCCACCGGCTGGATCTGGGCTGGAGGATCAGGGCCCCCTAAAGTGGGCAAACTCCTGTCCCCAGCGGGGGATTGGTGAGCCTACACTAAATATTGATGGTTATGATCAGAAGTAGCATCCAGTAATGCCTACTAAAATCCTTTCCTCTCCTGCTTTCTGCATGCATTTTGCTGTTGAGCCTGATGTATTTCCAGTCTTTCCCAGCAAAAAATCTTGCAGTATATTGGGCCCCCCAACCTTTTTGAGGCTGTGGGCACCTTTGGAATTCTGACACAGAGTGCTAGGCACAGCTATAAAATGGCCGCTGCAGGAGGTGAAGCCAGCCACAAAATGGCTGCCGAAGCTTGCCTTCAGTCACACAGTGACGATCCTCATGCTGTGGTGACAGCTGCTGCCAAAGTAACATTGTTGGTTTTTAAATGTGAAGAAGAAGAAATTGGATTTATACCCCAACCTTTCCTCAGAGTCTCAGAGTGGCATATAATCTCCTTTCTCTTCCCCTCCCCACAACAGATGCCCTGTGAGGTAGGTGGGGCTGAGAGAGCTTTTTCAAGGACTGCTCTTGAAAGACCAGCTCTGAGAGAACTTGTGACTGACCCACGATCACACCAGCAGCTGCGAGTGGAGGAGTGTGGAATCAATCCCAGTTCTCCCAGATTAGAGTCCACCCTCTTAACCACTACACCAAACTGGCTCTCGTGCACACCCAGTGTGCATACCTAATCAAATCTCCAGCAGCCAGTCAGAAGTCTTGCTGGGCAAATGCCCCACACATTTTCAAAAAACATGTGGCGGGACTCTGAAAGTGTACCAGCAGGGGAGAGGTGGGGTTTCATCGTGGTGAAGTTGGTTGCACCAAGGGTTCTCTCCCTCGACACCGGCTGAATTGCCAGTTCTGCAGGGGGGCTTAAAGGCTCTCAAGCCCCCTGGGTTCCTCAGAGAAGGACCCAAGTCAGAGGACTCGATCAAGGCCCCTTGCATACTGCGGTAGTGAGTGGCAGCCCCAGAAACGTCCTGAAATAAAGAGCTGTGCAAGAACTCTCCATGTCAGACAGGAGAGTGCAACTGCAAGCACCCAACAGAGGGAAGAAGAAAAGAATCTCATCCATAACACCGATGAAGAAAAATCACCATAAGTCTATGTAAGTGCAACATTCTTAGAGGATCTATGGACTGATTGATTGCCCCTTTAAAATTTTAAAGAGTCAGAGGAAAGGAGGGGGTGAAATTGTTTTCCTCCCCCCTCCTCTTGCAAGCGGCTAGGAAGAGAATTTCAAGCAATCCCTTTTAAGCTGTGGGCAAAAGGATAAGGAAGAGCCGCTGTCTGAGACCACAATTCTGTTATATGGATTTTTTTTAAAAAAATTCTATAATACTTCTCTGTATACTTTATTGAACTAGAAACAGACACCTTATGGAAAAGGAGAAAAAGAAGACCTGGATTCCGCTTTGAACTGGTTCTGTGTTACATTCTCATAACATAGTGTGTTTTTACTATAAAGGTACATGCTGTTCTGATTGTACTTTATTGTGTTGGAAACAACTGATAAGACTCCCAAGCTATGGTGTGAATGCTTTTTTTCAGATATGGCTACAGTGACTAGTGTTGGTGAATAATTGGAACTGGTGTGACTTTAAACTATTTGAGACTTTCTGTTTTTAATATATTGTTGTGGAATACCTGGTGGCTCAAACAA
Source organism: Gekko gecko (assembly GCA_029375565.1). Lineage (NCBI taxonomy): Eukaryota > Metazoa > Chordata > Lepidosauria > Squamata > Gekkonidae > Gekko > Gekko gecko. The sequence goes on from JAPDNY010000008.1 coordinate 187,381, forward strand.
GATGTTTGGAAATACAGCCTCAACAAAAATGGAACCTTTAGATATTGACTGGACACAAATTTCTTTAAAAGATTTCCAAGTTTTAATTCAAAACTCAATGATCTCAGCTCTGAGAATGGCAGTTAGAGAGATTGTTGGTGCTATGCAAGTTGAAATGGATATATTGCCAAAGCAGGCTCTGACATGGAAAAAGCCTGGAAGCCAGAGAAGGAAAAGGAACAAAATTTCAGAGATATAGAACACAGTGAAGAAGTCTACAATCAAGTGGATATCAACAGTGTGGATTTACCTCCAGCAAAGAGAAATAAAAGATCCGGGGAAATGCACTTGAGACTGTCGAAAATTGACAGGCGAAGAAACCCTTAAAATTTTGAATGACGCCCCATACTACAAGAGGAAAGAAAATCTACAAAATTCCAAATTCTACTGACAGTGGAATATAGATGGTCACTTCAAGAAGAAAACTTCACTATTTACAAGGAAAAAAGACATAGAATAAAGATTTTTTTAAAAAAGAGAAGAAAGAAAATTGAAAAGATGATGAAATATTACAAAAAGTTTTAAAATGTGTTGTGAGATTTTCTAAGATTATATTGTGGAATAAGATCACTAAAAGCAGATGTGAAAATAGTTAAACATAATCCACACACAAAAAAAGAATATAAAGAATTATTTACTCTCTTATATGAAACTGAGAAATGTAGCAAACCTCCTAGGCAAAAGTTTAAATTGGATGGAATAAGGAATGTATACATATATATATTTAAAATTGTTGTAAGATTCCTGGAGATTGTATTGTGAAATAGGATCTTCTAAACTAGGCTGGAGAGTATCCAACTATAACCCATAAAAGACGAAAAATCAGACAAAATTTGCTTTAGGTAAAAGCTTAAATAGAAGAGAATATGGAATGTAGACACACATATATGTAAAGCTTTAGACACTAGTATAATATGGAGAAATGAAAATACTGTGTAATCTGTGACACTCCATAGTAGATAATATAGAGGTTTGTATTGACTCAATTCACTTATATGTATTTGGACTAAAAAGGTATGGTGAAATAAGAACCTTTATAGTAATAAAATCATTTAAATAGAAGATATAGAAGAAGAAACTAATAATTTCTTTTTTTGTTTCAGTAGATAATTGCAGAATGTGGTAAATAACTTGGGCATAAGCTCAAATTAGAAGAAAATATGAAATGAACCTATATGTATATGCAAAAATCTAGATTCTAGCATAAGGTGGAAAAATTTTATACATTGTTTGAGGCTTTAGAAATGGAGAGATATATGTACTATCCCAATTTTATATTTGTTCATTGTGTTTGAAAAATAATTTAAAAATTTTTTAAAGAAAGGAAAGTGTACCAGCAGGCACCATAGAGCCCACATGTCCCATGTTGGGGACAATCTAACGAAATATGTAATAATAAAAATACAAATATTTATTATGGTTTACACATTAGTAAAAGATAAAATCGGTTAAAAGAAATGATCCAAATATCAGACTCTTAAAACTTTTTACACATAGAGCTGATAGTTTTACATATACAATTGATGGGTATATTTTATGACCAGTAGACCATATGCATTTTGGCTCCTTAGGGCCTTCCTCAGTGGTCAATATTACTATTGTAAAACAACATACATCCAGAAATAAATATATGGAAAATATTTTCTTTAGAGCCAGGTGTTGCTTTCTCATGTGATATGCAGTTGCTAAAAGTTTACACAGTAGGCCATGCATAATCTCTCATGGTAACCGCACATGCTCTCCAAATTGTTCTGGTAACAAATATCCAGTGGCCCCGGTCACACTGAGGGAAAAGGCACGGCTGAAGTGTGGCTTTTTAGAGCCGCATCAAAAGAGACAAGCAGCGGCGGGATCAGACGGATCCCCTGAGCCCCCACGCAATTGTTCCCCGGCATGGTCAGATGCCAGGGGGAAACACGGACAGGGGACGGAGGCAAGCCTGTTGCGCATGCCTGGGCATGCGCAGTTCAACAAGGCCCGGGAAGCTATGTGGAGAGGGGCGTGGTGGCGATCAGACACCCGCCCCTGCTGCGCATCAACCAGTTGGTAGCACTGTTTTGGTGCTGCCTTTTTGATGCGTGGTTTTGCTGGGATGGGATGGATCGAGGACGGGTGCGCTCCACTTCCCAGATGTTGAGGTATGATGTGCCCCCGATCCATCCCTCATGCGTAGCAAATCCTCTCGTGTGACCGGGGCCAGTGTGTCTTTATGTTTGTCTCTTCCATCAAAGGTAGTAATCCGTGGTGGTGGGGGAAAGTGCTGTTAAGTTGCAGCCGACTTATAGCAGCCCTGTAGAGTTGTCAAGGTGAGAGACATTCGGAGGTGGTTTGCCATTGCTTGTCTTTGCGTAGCGACCCTGGACTTCCTTGGTGGTCTCCCATCCAAGCAGGCCCGTAGCCACAGTGGGGCATTGCGGGGCCTGGCCCCCTGACTTCCTGCCAAGGCCCCCCTGACTTCCCATCCAGCCCGGGGGGGGTGCAGCAGGCGTTTGTGTGGGGTGCCCCCTGACTTATTTAAAGGCCCCCCGAGTTAAAAAATTCTGGCTATGGGCCTGCATCCAAGTAATAATCATGGCTGAACCTGCTTAACTTCTGAGATCTGGCGAGATCTGGCTAGCCTGGATTATCCAGGTCATTTTAGAGAACATAAAATGCTGTTGCAATGAGAAGGGATACGGTCCAACAAGCCTAGATACAGGTATGAGGGAAGGATGAATGAACAGTGGCTTTGTATCAGGATTGTCAGCAGATGTGGAATGGATGGTATGTGTACCCCGGCATGGCTCAGTTGGATGGCATAGTTGCCGGAATTAAAGATGTGCATGCACATAGGCATATGTTTGTATGTGCTTGTGTTTCTGCAAGAACACGCTTCATTTTAATATTTCACCTTTTATTTACTCATATATTAGATTTATGGCCAGCCCTCCCCCATACAACAGGGCTCAGGGTGACAACATTATTCATATATACAGTATTCGTAATTTAAAAATTATTTAAAACTACTCTTGCAGTACTACCATCAACCGGTTAATTAGTACATAAAATTAGTACATGGTGCTCCTCATCCAGGGGAGAATAAATATCGTTCAGAATGATAAATAGAGAATAACCAACAGGGAGGGGGAAAGGACCGGGGGGGTGGGGAGATGGAAGGGAGGGAGGGCAGCCTAGATGGAAACCTTTGCTGTCCTCAGCCAAAGGCCTTGGAGACCCTGGGTACCAAGCAGCCTGAACTGCCTGCCCTGTTCAGAGCCAATTCCACTTCAGATATCAACACTTCAGACATCAACAAATCACACAAGTATCGCTGTGGGACTGGTCCATGGGCTGGATCCTGTGATCCGTTCGCTCGAAGGTCTTTTCCCTGTTCCTTTCCCCTCCCTTGCAGTCCCTTCTGCCCCCAGGAAAATTGATTGCTGAAGTTGCGGGAGGATTACCAGCTACACAGGTTGGGAGGTGCAGGGGGAAGGGGGCAGTTTGTTGATGCAAAAGTAGAGAGTGATTTGTGCCCCTGTAGTCAATAGGAGGGCCTGCAACTCTGGGAGTCGACTTTCCTGGCGTAGGAAGGGACTGTGGGAGGGAGAGGGTTGTGGGAAAGGTCTGCAGCCCTCAGTTCCTTCTGCTGACAAATCTAACCGCCCCCCCCCCCCATTATCTCAGCTGCACACAAAACTTCACTGGGTGATCTGGGATGAATATGACTCAAATTCATTTCAGAAACTCATTTGTTCTCGGTGTCTTGCGTCTATTTTTAAGCGTGTTTTGCCTTCTGGCCTTTGCAGTGAAGTTTCACAATGGCAGAGCTGAAAAAGAAATCTGGGGTGCAGCTGTGGGGCAGGAGTTCTCAGTTGCCGCCTTCATGGGCATTTTTGTGTACTGTTTATATTTTCCACATTAAAAAAAAATAAGGGCAAGCAAAAACTACGCATTAAAAAAGAAACCTCTTTCTGAACTTTCTTCAAAAGGACAGAAAGACGAAGAGGAGAAGGCTCTGCTTGTGGTTTTTGATCTCTGGCAGGAAGCTCCTAGAACGTGTATCTAAAATACCTGGGGCAATATGAGTTTGTTCCTTTAGGGACCACCACCACAAGCGGACACTCAATCCTGAGAAAGCTGCATCCACACGTGCAAGGGAAGACACCAGTGGGTTGCTTGGGTTGCTGTTGGGGGGCGGTGCTTGGGGGGGTTGGTGTTTGGGCTGGAGGCTCAGTAGGGCTGTGATGTCACATCCAGGTCAAAGGTCAGTTTATTCAACTCCTCCCCTTGTAAGGTCACTTTCAGGTCAAAGATCAGCTCATGCAATTTCTCCCCTTGTGAGATCACTTTCAGGACAAAATTCAGCTCATCGAACTCTTCACCTTCTTATGACGTCACTTTCACCACAATTTGAATTTTAAATTGAGGAGGAGGATTTTATACTCCGCTTTTCTCTACCCTAAGGAGTCAGAGCGGCTTACCATTGCCTCCCCTTCCTCTCCCCACAACAGTCCCCCTGTGAGGTAGGTGGGGCTGAGAGAGCTCTGAGAGAACGGTGACTGGCCCAAGGTCACCCAGCTGCCTTCAGGTGGAGAAGGAGTCACTTTTCCAGATTAGAGTCTGCTGTTCTTAACCACTACACCACACTGCCTGGTATCATTAAAAAAACTACTCAGAATCATTTTCGGGTTTTCCTCTATATTAAGAAGAAAAATTTAACCTGAAGACCAGTAGGAGGATATCGGCCAAAAGCAGTCCTGTACCTCTCTTAATCCCCAACTAATCTCTAGCCTTTAGTGTCTTTCGGGTGTCGAAAAGAGCAAGAATCCTGTAGCACCTTAAGGACTAACCTTAATGACTAACAAAATCTGTGGACTTTCATGTCTTCAGATACGAAAGCTCCTCCCCGGCCACAAATGTTGCTAGTCTTGAAGGTGTTCCTGGACTCCGGCTCTTTTCTCCTGCTGCAGACAGACTAACAAGGCCACCCATCTTGATCTGCCTTGCAGGTGACTGTAAACCAGCTTCTCCTTGTTTCTGTGGTATACCACCAGAAAAAAGGAAGTCCTAGGTCAGCGGTCCCAACCTGTTTTTTTGTTTTTTGTTTTTGCTTGTGGGTATCTTTGGAATTCTGACACAGGGTGGTGGTTGCAAAGGACAAGAACTCTCCCAGCCTGTAGTCTGGAGATGAGTTATAATTCCGGGAGAACTCCAGGCCCCACCTGGAGATTGGTAGCCCTGTCTACACACAAAGCAGATGCTTTGTCATGGAGCCACTACACTTTCCCTAGTCGTGGTAAATGGCAAAATCATGAGTGGCGCCTCGGGGAATCCAGATTTATTTTCCCAGGCCCCAATGCCGGTTGCCAGTCAGAACACAATTTATTGGCTTGATTGACATCCTTAACCCTTGACACAAACTTAGTCCTTTCTTTAGAGTGTTGGCAGTTTTGTCAGACTGGTGAGGAAACTGATAGGAACAGTAAATCTTGCCTGCTATTGCATGCCTCTATTTTTTGGTTCTCACATAGAGAGGAGAGGATAGGCTCAAGGGGTGGGAAGGAGGCATCAGATGGGAGAGAAGATAAATCTGAGAAGGAGAAGGATGTGCCTTCGAGTCACACCTAACTTATGGTGACTCCTCATGGGGTTTTCAAGGCAAGATACTTACAGAGGTGGTTTGCCGTTGCCTTCCTCTGCATAGCCACCCCGGGCTTCCTTTTCGGTCTCCCATTCTAGTCCTTACTGTGGCCAACCCTGCTTAGCTCCCAAGCTCTGGCAAGCTTGAGCTAAACTGGGCTATTTGGGCTGCTGAGAAAGCAGAGGTGGCGGAGGAAGGTGCCATCAAATCGCAGCTAACTTATGGCGACCCCGCAGGGTTTTCAAGGCAAGAGGTGGTTTGCCATTGCCTGCCTCTGCCTAGCCTCCCTGATCTCCCATCTAAATACTAACTCGGACTGACCCTGTGTAGCTTCTGAGATTGGACAAGATCAGGCCAGCCGGGGCCAGAGGAGGAACAGAAGAAGACAGATCCAGTCGTATACACATGCCTGCAGGCCCAGATTAAGGCCAACTGATGTCCTAAGGACAACACGACAGTGGTGCCCCTCAGCCCTTCCATTGCTTGACTGATAAGACATTGAGAAGAAGAAGAAGAAGGGTTGTATTGTATTTAGCCATGGGCCATTACAATCCCAAAGTAACAACAGAGAAAAATACTATAAACATAGATAATTGTATAAAATTGAATATAGTCTAAAATATTTAAAAGGTATAAAACCGAAGCCATGAACAGTTAATTGAATCACAGCATACCCACTAAAATCAATGTTAACTAGTTCCCATAAGAACAGTGTTGGCCCGTATTTTCTTTGCAGCCAAGGCAAATAAAGCTATTCTATAGGATATATTGGCATTAGCTAACAAAAATACAATCTTCTCAGGGACTGAGTAAAAGCTTAAAACTGATAAAATACCAGAGAGAAATTTTAACCTAGGTTGGGTGTACAAAGAGCATTCAAGGATATAATGGGGAAGATCCTCAATAACAGAAGAGCTGCAAATACATAAACGCTGTTCCTTGGGTGTTCTACTATAGCGGCCAGCCAGTACAGCCGTTGGCATTGATTCAAAACGCAAAGATGTAAAAGCTGCTCTGAGGTTATGATTATCTATATTAACCAGGTAGGGTGATCTAAAATGGTCGTTCTTAAATGACTTGAACTAGGTAGCAGACTGTGATTTTAGAATTAACTGTCTGTCTAACAGAGCATCCTGCTTAAATACCCATTCTCTAAGTTCTGAATTGTTTGTCAACAATACTGTTTATGTATAAGTTAAACAATAGAGGGGCCAACACATGCCCCTGCTTCACTTCTTTATGAACTGGGATTTTGTTAGTTAGGGACCCTGACATTCCGACTCTAATTTGGGCACTAATATCTGTGTGCAGCTCACGTAACAGGAATAACAACCATTTATCAATATTCAGTTCTGCCAGTCTTTGCCATAGTGTATTCCTATCAATAGAGTCAAACGCGGTGGCCAAGTCCACAAATGATACATATAAAGACTTTGTGGGGCCTTTTAAGCTTGCATAAGCCAACTGGTGAAGAGTAAGGCAATGCTCAATGGTGGCAAAACCTTTCCTAAACCCTGCTTGATGGGGGTGGATGATGTGGTTCTCAAAGACCCAGTCATCCAGCCTACACAACAGGTATCCTTTCCTTATATATAAAAGCATAGTGGTCGGCTGGCATGCCCAAATAAGGCATGCCCAAATAAGGGAAAAATGCATGGCAAAATAGGTTGGCTGCGGGGGCTGCCACTCACGATTGGGCCCTGGCCATTGGTTGACGTGCCTGGCTCTGTGGGTTCGGTCCCACCCACACAGCCAGCAGACAGCCTATAGGACTCAGTCTGCCTCCAGCCGCCGGACTGGACGGATGCTCTTGCGGCTCTCCGCTGGTAGTAACAGCTCAACGATGGCCTCCCTCCCTCACTGCAGGGCCCCCCTGGTAAGCAACTCGGGCCGACTGGGGCCTGGGGCCGGAGACGCCTTGCACGGCGGGGAGGAGGCAGCGGAGGGACGGGCCCTCCAGCGGCTGGCCCAAACAATGACAGGGCCTCCCTTGCTCGCCGCTCTGCTGCTGTGGAGCTGCACCAGGAGGGAGAGGCTGACCTGGCCTGGCCCTGCAGGCGCTGCTGGCGCAGAAGGGTGACGGGGCCTCCAGAGGGAGTCCGGCTAGTGCCCATTGCATCGGAGCACGCAACGGGCCTTGCCGCTAGTTTACTATAAACCTTTGCTGCTATATCTATCAGGCTTATTGGTCTGTAGTTCTGGGGATCTTTTTTGTCCCCTTTCTTATGAATGGGGACAATAATACTTAGCTTCCAACCAGAAGGAATTAAACCTGTGCCATTAGATAAGACATTGAGACTCACTAAGTGCTGAAGGTGAAATAACTGATTAGAAGTTCAGTTTTCTTCCAGGCCAGACCCCACAACTATATTAAATATAAAATTTTAAAAATCATTTGGGACTTGGGAACATTCAGTCTAGAGAAGAGGAGGTTGAGGGGAGATGTGATGTATCTCTTGAAGCATTTGAAGGGCTGTCCCTTAGAGGAGGGCAGCGAGCTGTGCCTGTCGGCAGCAGAGGAGAGGACTTGCAAGAATGGCTTTAAATTAAGGGTGGGAAGGTACTGGCTGGATCTTAAGGAAAACTTTTTTACGTTAAGTGTTGTGTAACAGTGAAATTGGCTGCCCTAGGGAGATGGTATCCAGTGTTCCATCTAAGATGAGTTAGTGTGAGCTAGCTCACAGTTTTTTAGCCTCCGGCTCACACATTTTTGTCTTAGCTGAGGAAGGATGGCTCCAGAGCAAACTAATTTATGCAGTAGCCAGATCGCTCACTCACAACTTTAATGCCAGCAGCTCACAAAGCAGAACTTTTGCTCACATGACTCCACAGCTTAGAGGGAGCGGTGGTGGTGAGCTCCCCCTCCCTGGCAGTCTTGAAGCAGCGACTGGACGGACACTTGTCAGGGATTCTCTAGGCTGATCTTGCATTGAGCAGGGAGTTGGACTGGATGGCCTCTATGGCTCCTTCCAACTCTGTGATTCTCTGATTCTCTGAAATACCAGTAAGCAATATAAGCAACCCCCCCCTTTCTGATCCCCCCTTCTCTTGGTACTCTAAACATGTGGTTATTTTGTTAAATGGTTAATCCAGGGCTACGCACACGCTTATTGTGCCTCCTTGCATTGCTTTGTGCCATAGTTTACTTTATGGATGGTCCTTGTGGTGTCAAATCCAAGGAGCTCTGAAGAGCAAATTTTCCAAACTGTGCTCTGCAAAAGGCAACTCCACCCTCCCAGTCTAGAGGCAACGTCCTTCCCTGTGGTCTCTCACAATGTTTTATGTTGTCGTGCATTCTTTCTTCCCTGTTTTTTTGCTAAGGGTGGTCCAGCCCTTTACGAAGGGCCAGGTCCTTGCTTAAAGGGCATTAGAGAGCATAAAAAACTTGCTACCAATATGAGGACGATTAATTCCCTTCCAAGTGATTATGAGTTCTCCTGCAGGCTAGATGGTTTGTGGTGGCAAATCCTGTTTTTTACTGGGTTTGACCTTCTTGCCGAAGCCAACAGGAGATCCACCGGAGGCGAAAGACAGCAAGGGGCCATTTCGTAAGGGAACGGTTAAGTCACAGCAGGTTTCCCACAGAAAAATCTAAGACAGATGTAGATCAGAGTTCTCCTTGTTACCACTTGACTATAAAACCCAGAACACTGTGTTTTAAGGTCTCTTTAACCAGTCACAAATGAACAATTACTTTGGGAGTTTGCTTGTAATTTCTCCCCCCACCCCCCACCCCCGGTTTTAAAATTGTCCTGTTTGAATAGTCATGTCAAGAATGTTCTCTTCTGCGGGGGCCCAGTTCTTTGACATTTTCCCTCTGAGTTCTAAACACACCATAATAGTGTGAAGCTACAACCTCAGAAAATTAACCTCTTAGAGGCTTACAGTCACATGAATGCATGAAGCTGCCTTGTACTGAGTCTGACCCTTGGTCCATCAAGTTAGTATTGTCTACTCAGACTGGAAGTAGCTCTCCAGATTCTCAGGCAGCGGTCTTTTACATCACCTACTGCCATATCATTTAACTGGAGAGGCCGGGGATTGAACTTGGGACCTTCTATATGCTAAGCAGGTGCTCTACCACTGAGCCACACAGCCCCTCCCAGTCTGTGTTAAGTCCTCACATCCACTCCACCCCGTTTCTTCAGGCCAGGAGGTGACATGCTAAGCAGGACTGTCTTTTGTAGCACATCAGATAAATACTAATGTTAGAGTGATATATCTTCTTTTTATATTTGCATCTTTGTTGTTGCATAACTCTAATTTACAGTGTGCCCCATTTGTCCTCAGTTCCCCTGACCTGGATGGCGCAGGCTAGTCCACTCTTGGAAGCCAAGTAGCGTCGGCCTTAGTTAATGACTGGATGGGAGGACCACCAAGGAATATGAGGGTCACTGTGCAGAATCAGGCGATGGCAAAGCCACCTCTGCCCTGACCTTGACGCTAACTTGATCTCATCAGATCTCAGAAGCTGAGCAGGGATGGCCCTGGTTAGCACTTGGATGGGAGACCACCAAGGAATGCGAAGGTCACTGTGCAGAGTCAGGCAATGGCAAAGTCACCTCTGCCCTGACCTCGACATCTGAGGCTAGCCTGATCTCATCAGATCTCAGAAGCTGAGCAGGGTGGACCCTGATTAGTACTTCGATAGGTGGCCACCAAGGAAGTCTGGGGCTGCTACACATAAGTAGGCAATGGTAAACCTCCTCTTAATGTCTCTTGCCTTGAAAAATCCCAGGAGGCTGCCACAAGTTGGGTGCAGCTTGACAGCACTTTCTGCCACCTCCACAACCCTTTCTCCTCTCCGTGTGCGACTGTAGCTGGTGGCTTCTTGTGCACGGGAAGTGTGGACGGACCTGCGAGAGAAGGCAGTCATTGAGCGTCTCTTTCAGTACCCTTGGCACTATGCATGGCCAGCCAAGGACTGGCAGCAGAGAGAAAGTGCTCAGGTGCCCTACTAAGGGTCTCCCTCCCACATGCACACATGCGCGAAACCGGGCACGGGGAGACAAGAGATGGACTTAGCTCCTTGTCTTTTTCCCTCTCCTTTTTTTGATAAGAATCTTGCTTTAACTGTCACAGAGAGATCACCAGATGAGGAAATTACCGCATTGTTTTTTCTCTCTGGCAGGCCCTGAGCAGCAGCCTATATAAGAGTGCCTCTCCGTACGGCTCCCTTAATAACATCGTTGATGGCTTGAGTTCCCTCACTGAACATTTTTCCGACATATCCCTCTCATCAGAAGCAAGAAAGCCCAGCAAGAGACCACCGCCCAACTACCTGTGCCATCTTTGCTTTAACAAAGGTCACTACATCAAGGACTGCCCCCAGGTAAGAGCCCAAATTTATGCCACAATCCATTCTGGTCTGCTGTTTGCTGCTAAAGAATCCGATTGCCTTCTCTGTTGCTGAAAGCAAATGTGATATTTCAGAATAGCCTTTTTTGACAGGTTTCTGGGTTTAGACCTCCTTGGCTTGATGGTGGTGGAAAAGGCATTGGTATTTTGCTCATATATATATATATATATATATATATATATATATATATATATACACACACACACACCCTCCCCTCCCCAACTCTCCCAGAGTTCCACCTAAAACGAGAGACCCATAAAAACATTGAATGGAATTCTGTCAAGAGTTTTTCATTTCAAAGATTGTTCTTGATAAATTCCCGTCCTCTTTAAGTACTATGGTGTTTGCCAAATGCATTTCCACGCTCTCTTGGCAGTGGGTTTCCTGAACTGAACACTTTGTTTGCAGCACCTTAGTAACGTTTGTTCCAAGCAGAAAGTATCGGGAGGAAGCAGAAATTTAAAAGTTAGTGTTGGGGGGAGGGGTGGGGACTCATGGCCTAGGAGGCTGGCTGTTGGGAAGAGGAGCGGAGGTGTACCCTTTTAGTATTTTTGTGGGGAAACCAAAGATTGGCTAGCAGGCAGCTTCAACCCTGCTCAATGATAGTTCACAAACTGGGTCCTCGGCTATCACCTTTTGAAAGATGGCAGCTGGACTGGGAAAGAGCTTTGAATGAGAGCCAAAGTAAACAATATGTATGGTGGAGGAGGGACATGTGGAACTAGAGAAATGGGCGTAAAAGCTCCTCCACGATCTTTTCCATGGATGAAAGTGACGCGGGAGGGAAACTGGATGCCCCTTCTCCCACCTTGTAGAGCTCCAAACCCAAACGGAGTAGCGGAGTGCTTCCAAGGTAGCCATTTAATATGTGCGATTGTGAGTTGGATTGGTCGCCTGTGTCCAGATTCGTGTCTCACACATACACATCACACACTATGTCTGCTTTGGCTCTGGGACTGTGAAGAGTTGCTGCCAAGTCCATCCTGGGCTGATCATATAAGGCACCTTCCTGTAGGCAAAGCCCGTTAAGTTGGCTGAGGAGAAATGAGGGCTTTGCAGACTGTGCCTGATTTGAGGGAGCAGAACAAAGCGGCTTCTGCCATCTCTTGCTGTGGCCCTGTCCTTGTAGAGCTGTTTGGGAATCCAACCAAAAGTACTCAGGAAAACCGAAAAGGGAAGGGAAAAAAAACCTGAACCCAAAATAAAGAATTCAGTACCTGAAAAGGTTAGTCCAAAACAAAAGAGGGCCAGATTTAAAATTCACTTAGAAAACATACAAAAACATACATGTATTTATTAAACACAAATTAAAACCTTATATAAAGGCCCATTCATACCTCATAAAAATTATAAAAATATACACAAGGGCTGATAAGAAAGACCTGACGCGTTTCGGCCTGAGCAGGCCTTCTTCAGAGGTCTAACACAAAATACATATGGAACACATTGGCTATTATATAAACAGAAATGCATACAATCATACATACAGAAAGTTTAGAATCCAAAAAGACCAGAAAACAAAGGCTGTAAAAATAAAAGAAATCAGAAATTAATAAATTAAACACATGCAATGCAACTAAGCAATAAATTGTAAATATATCATCAAACAGAAACTATTAACTTACTTCCAAAGTTTGCCCACTGGGCAAGGAAGAAAAATACAAAATTGCAAATGAGGCTTCCAGTACAATCACATGTCCAGTGGTACTCCTCTAGAACAATAAAATTGTATAAATCAATGCATTCCACAAATATTAAACAGCTAATTACTGAAAATGAAAAAAGAGAAAATAATCACCTCTGGTCAATTATATAGTTTTTCTTCTCAAAGATTGTATGGCCAAATGTTCCAAAAAATGTTGCTTCAGTTAAAAGCTGTGTTGGTCAAAAGAATGTTGGACCTATATAATAGAGTCAGGGTTACATAATCCTTAAAAGGATACTAAACTCCTTACAGGTGCCTGCAACTAGTCATGTGATTGCACTTACACATAAAGTGTGACATAGCAAAAGCCATTTAAAGGAACACAACAGATATCCAACTAAATGTTAAATCATACATAAAGATCCTGTTTAAAGATCATATTACACACCAATCAACTTGTTCATTCAAACCATATGGTGTAACAGTGTTCAGGGCATGGATCCAAAACAATTCCCTTGTTTTCAAATGTTGCAAATTGTTACAAGGTCGAACTGACTCCAGTGCAAAAAAAGAGAAGTTTCTATCAGAGTGTCTTCTTAAAGCAAAATGATCAGTCAAAGGTGCTCCTTTCCTTTTTCGTCGAATGCAACTCCGATGCTCTGTGATCCTGGTTCTCAGTGGTCTTGACGTACAACCAATGTACTTCTTTTGACAACAACAGATGATACAATATATTACACCCTTAGAGTTGCAATTAAAGAAAGAACTGATTGAATATCCTTTCTTATTTGTTGAATCATAACACATGTTAGTACGCAACATTAGACCACAAACCTCACAATTCTCACAAGGGAAGTTGCCAGCTGGTAAACTCCTACCATCCACTCCCCTCGGAACTGCTGCTGGTGATTTAAGACTGCTTCTTACCAGCATGTCTTTTAAATTCCTTGACCTTCGGTAAGCAAATATGGGAACAGACTACCTCATATACTGGGAGAGCATACTAGATGGGCACTCAATGAAATTGCTGAGCAGTTGGGTTAGAACAGATAAAAGGAAGTCCTTCTTCACCCAAAGAGTGATTAACATATGGAATTCAATGCCACAGGAGTGGCATGGACAGTTTCAAGAGGGAATTGGATAAACATATGGAGCAGAAGTCCATCAGTGGCTATTAGCTACAAGGTATAGATAGGAACTCTCAGTCTGGGGCAGGTGATGCACTCTATTCTTGGTGCTGGGGGGCGGGGCAGCAGTGGGAGGGCTTCTAGTGTCCTGGCCCCACTGCTGAACCTCCTGATGGCAACTGGTATTTTTGGCCACTGTGTGACAGAGTGTTGAACTGGATGGGCCATTGGCCTGATTCAACATTGGCTTCTCTTATGTTCTTATGTTCTTATGGGATCCTCTTGATACGCATGGCTGCCATTTTGCATAAATAGGGCAACACTCTTGTTTCCCAGCTTAAAAAAAAAATCTTGGTTTTCTATCGTGTTGTGCGTTGCCCTGTTCATGCACAATGGTGAACTGCACGTATTGGCGCACATAGTGCATTCTCCTGGTACATGAGGCAGAAGCACCAGAATTGCCGCAAATGGAAAGGGTGCTGCTGTCAGGAGCTTATGAATACAAAAAGATTAGTTTTCAGGTGAGGAGACAACAACTGGATGTTCTGAAAGATGTGGTGCGGGCATTCCCATGTGAATTCCTACCCATACAGTAGCTGGTCCACCCGCTCACATTGTAGTGGTCACTTCACACCTCCCCCCTCTCTTCAGGATCTAAATACTTCAAGATCTGTCAGGTGATCGCAGTGCTTCTAGTCCAGATTAATGGCCTGTCCATGAGATTTAGCATTTGCGGCATTTGATAGAGCCCGAAATGTACACACTTTTTAAGATTTCCCGTTAGAATTGCTGGGGGAACTTCACCTCACAGCAAAATCCTTCTGCTTGAACTGTTGTCTGCAAGTCACAGGTTTAAGAGTTAGGGCTGAGGGTTTGTTAGCTGCTGTATTATTATACCAGCTGGGTTTTTAGATTCCCTTATTGTGTGTTGTTGTTTTTCTGTTGTGCACATTTTTATTGTGACTGCCTTGGGTGCCAGATGAAGGGAAATAAATGATTCAACCAATAAAATCATGCCTTGAGAAATTCATCCTCCAATTCCCTACTTTGGAGAAGGACATTCAAATTCACGCTAGGTCTTCCATGAAGTTGACATACTTTAGAATAGTTTTCAGTACATTTTGGTATGGCTTTAAGATGATGGATTAAGTTGTCTGAAGGAAAAGGAATGCATGTGTTTCTCCAAAATGATAGGTAGCTGTTACTTGGGTATTTCACATCATAACCACATCTCTCAACTCCATGACTTCTGAAAATGCAACTTTTATTCTCTTGAATAATCTTGAAATGCTATTATGGAAACTTAGGGACATCAGAGGTATAAATCCCTGAAATAATGTTTTTTTGGGGGGATGGGAATGCTTGTCAGCAAGAAGAGTAGCATGACATTATCTGGAGGGTCGTTTTCTGGTTTGTTTTGTTTTTAAATAGAGGTTTATTCTCCTTCTCCCTCCCCTTGTATGCCTGGAATCATTCCATTTTAACCCAAACTGTAGTTTGTCTTTACTTCCTGATGGACAGATTATGGTTTGCCGTTTGGCTCAAAACCCAGGATTGTAAACTAGCTAGTTTGCAATCCTGGTGTGGAGGGAAAGGCCAAGCCACAGTTGGCCAGCTTAGAGCTTGTGGCAAACTGTGGTTTGTACTGAAGTCATTGCATGGCTCTGTGCGTACAAGGGGAGGAGGGCGCACATGAGCTCATGGCTCATTCCAAACCAGAGTTTGACATTGTGTACAAACTGATTATATGGGACCTGTATGTGGTCACACTGACACTTGGGAACTGTACTTCATGTGTGGTGGAAGGCATTGACATTGTCTAGTGAGTCATGTGACAGCCTAGTCTGTCATGTGACAGGATTTGCGGGAGTGTGGCAGGACTGGATTGAATGCCATTCAAGGCACTTATGATTCAGAAAAATTGCTAGAGGCAGTGTGGTGTCATGGTTAGAGTGTTGGACTAGAGTCTGGGGGACCCAGGTTCGAATCCCCACTCTACCTTGGAAGCTTGTTTGGTGACCTTGGGCCAATCACACATTCTCAGCCTAACCTACCTCACAGGATTGAGGATAAAATGGAGGACAGGAGAATGATGAAAGCTGTTTTGGTTTGGCATTTGGGGGAGAAAGGCGGGGTATAAATGAACTAAATATGTAAATAATAAAGGAATCGCTCACCTTAAGGCAGTTTCTCCAGAGAGGAAGGGGCTAAGCCATCAAGTATGTTTTGCCCATGTGCCCAGAGTGCCTGTTGGTCAGCTGCCAGATACAACAGTAAGTACAGCCGGACCTGTGCAGATGCAAAAACAGCACATCTCTTTTAAAACGGTGAACATTCCAGCAATTTGAGAGTACGGGGGATTGATTTGAGAATCTGATGTTTTGGGCATTTTTTTGCAAAGTTCCTGTCATTGCTAGTCGCTGGTGGTTAAAGTGTGGAATTTACTGCCAGAGGATGTAGTGATGGCCACAGGAATGAACAGCTTTAAAAGGGGATTAGAAAGATTCATGGAGGAGAGGTCTATCAATGGCGACTAGCCATGGGGGCTGAGGGGAACCTCCATATTCAGAGGCACATCTTCTGAATCCCAGAGCCAGGAGGCAACATCAGGGGAAGGCCTTGGCCTCCGTGCCCTGTTGTTGGCCTTCCAGAGGAGCTGGTTGGCCTTCGTGTGAGACAGGATGCTGGACTAGATGGACCATTGTTCTGATCCAGCAGGGCTTTTCTGATATTCTTTTATAGTCCAAACTGCCTAAAAGCTATATGAATGCTAAGTATTATTACTGAGCAGGGCAGACTCCTAGTCAAAGATAAGAAAAAGCCTTTTTGGAGACTTAAAAGATTTGCTGTTCTCATTCTTGCTTCAGATCAATGGCCTGGTGCCAGCAGTATTGTTGACCGAGAGGTGGAGCCTTAGCCAAAGAGCAGTGAGTTCAAACTTTGTTGCCCGAGTGTTTGTGTATGGCTTCTGCCAAAGTCTGCTCTTGGGCTCGTGGCCTGCTAACCTTGCTGCAGATACCTTAACTCCTTTGTTTAAAATTGAAAGAACATGTGCAAAGGCTGTCATTGAAATCTTGCTGGCTTCTTGTGGTCAGGTGGTTTTTACAAGGATAGTTAAGAAAGTCTTACTGTCTGTAAGAGCCAGTTTGGTGTAGTGATTAAGAGTGCAGACTGTAATCTGGGATAACCGGGTTTGATTCCCCACTCCTCCATATGCAGCTGCTGGTGTGATCGTGGGTCAGTTACAAGTTCTTTCAGAACTGTTCTCTCATGAGCAGTTGTCTCAGAACTCTCTCAGCCCCACTTACCTCACAGGGTGTCTGTTGTGGAAAGGGGAAGGAAAAGGAGATTGTAAGCTGTTCTGAGACTCCTTCGGGTAGTGAAGGGCAGGGTATAAATCTCTCCTCTCTTCTCTACGTGCAGAGATGTTTCAAGTTGTCTGCCTGACAAATGGGTAGCCGTTTTGATATTAACATCTCTGTTCCAAACAGAATATTTGGAAGGAAATCCTGTTGATTTCAGTGGACTTCAGGTCTCTGTGATTAAGATTTGATGGGCCAATTACACTGTGGGGGGGGAATTCTCTCCTGTGTTTATGTCGAGGGATGCTGGGGGCCAGAGATTCCTGGGACACCCTCCCCCCATTCCCCCGAGTTCTTTCATTGGTTGGGTGGAGACTGGCACACGACTGAGTCCAGTATATATGTAGAGAGACAACGGCTCTTAAACAAAGCTCAATTTATTCCATTATACACTCTTAAGACAGAAAACACTTTGTAGCATTTCAGCATTCAACAGAATATTTCAGCACAAGCCTAATACATAAAATAGTGCACTTGTATAAAACTCAGAAGGTTCTGGACTAGCCACCAAGGTTTCACATGGGGCTGCTGAAGGCCAACCCCTTCCCATTAGTAACCCAGAGGTATATATCTTTCTTGGGCCTATAGCTGCTGACATACGCATCATGTAGGACTTTCATGAATGTGACACAGTCCACATTAGAACTGACAAGAACTGAACCAATGTACCGACCCAAATCCCTCCCTCTTCTCTCTGTCTCTGTTAAGTATGAGACTCAACAACGAAGTAAGCTCAACAAGTGATTTCAGCTTTATTAACGACAAACACCCACTCAGGAACACACAACAACAAACAGTGGAGCACAGCTCCTTTTTAAACTCTCCCAGGCTGTCAAAGCCACACCCAGAAATAGTTAAGGACCAATAGAAATACAGAGATAAGGTCCAATCACAACTGTTCCCGCTTTGATACATTATCACACAGTGATTGGCTATTTACACTGGTTTCGCAGAAACCGACCAATACGAATGCGACAGCTTAGAATCCACATTCAGAATCAAGCTTAACATGGAAAAGAATAGGCTTGATTCACAGCTCAATACATAACAGTCTCTGTGGTCAGGAAGCTCACAGGAAGTCCAGGAGAGTCAAGGAAGCAAGTCTCAGATACCCTGTCTATTTTGATTCTGATACTGACACCACCAACTTCTGGAATATATAAACATCCCCTAAGGCAAAAATCATGTGCAGACTTTTCAGTACCAGAAGGCCACGGCGTCAGCAAAGTTCTGTAGCCTCCCGGGAGATAGAACCAAAGATTCCACTATACTTTACTGTAAAAATTAAAGTAACGTAGGTTTAACAGAGGACTGAGGCTCAATCCAGGCCCTAATTCCGCAGCAGTTTAGAGATACATTTATGCTGCACAGGTGTAAATTGACTTAATTGCCAAGCACATTTCCCAGGCCTGGGAATTTTCATGCTGCAAGGGAAGGCAAGGAATCCCTGAGAGAGAATTTTAAATACGATGTGAGTCCAGGAGCACCTTAAAATATTTCCGGAAAATAAGCTTTTGAAAATCAAAGCTCCCTTCATCAGAACTTCTTTTTAGGAATGCCACAGTAGAGAAGTATAAAGCCACTATAAATTTGTTAGTGAGTTCAGTAGGGTTGCTGTATACCCCCTGTCAAGTGGGCGGGGGTGAGGGGGAGAACATACCAGCAGTGGGGCCAGGCCTAGTCTGGCATTGTAGCAGCGATGCTGGTGACATCACTTCCGGCATACACTGGGAGGCTGTGGTATTTGGGGGCAAAAAATCTATGATAGAAGCTGGCTTTACCATACAGTTTTTGCCCACATAGCAGAGCGTCGTGCATCACAGGTGACGCAATGGCGTCACTTCCAGTGTGCGTTGGAACAGGCATTGGCAACAACACTGTTGCCATGCCCAGGTAGGCCTCCACTCACTGCCAGCAAGTCTCCTCCTGGCCAGCTGATTGGTGGGGGGGGGCAGTGGTTGGGGGTGGGACAGCCCTAGTGTTCAACAGGCAATTCATACCTGTTAGATGCTGGTGATCCAGTGGGTGATTCTCCTTCAAGGAAGGGGTTTTGTTGTGGCAACAGTCTGTTTTCCAAATACTGAAAATGTCATTGTTCTGGATGCATCTAAATCACAGTTCTGAGCTGGTTTACTGGTCATTCCCTCTCCTCAGGAAACTGTTGGGGGCTCTGAAAGTCTCAGAATTAATTTCTTAGTCCACTTCCCCCAGAATTCCTTGGGGGACTCCATGGCAGTTGGCAGCTATACAAAACTAATGAAAATCTCTCATGGAAAATGTTGTACTTCCAGCTAGCATTCTAGTTGTCGCTGTGAAGGGCGGCATAACTCCTGCCTTTGCTCACACCATTTCGAAACATGCAAAAATAAAATAGAGGCTGAGATCTCCCCCTCCTTGTCACTGAATATTTTTAAAATGTGAAGCAGGGCTATTTTCCATCAAGGTATGTGAGTTCATAGGAAGATTAAGATGGCTAGCTTGGTCTTAACATTTCCTGGGCGGGCTGTAGGAGAGGCAATGCTTTTCTTGACGGTGCTGAAAGAAACTTGAACAACGCTCATCTGCTTTGGTTGGAGCTCCCATGCCTGATTCCGCATGCATGAGATAGCTAATGGGAACCAGATGTCAGTATCCCCCCCACCCCCCTGCCAAACATGCTCCAATAAGTACTCCTGCCCATTTGGTGCATCAGATTTCTTGAAGAGTGAAAAAAAAAGCAGTGGTGGAGGAGAAATTCCTAGAACAGCTGAAACTTTAGAACCCCAAAAGTAAATAATATTGAAGACATTTCTAAGGGAGGTGGAGAGGTAAAAGCTTGATAGCAAATCAAGCTTTCTCCGACCACGCAGTTCCCCAAAGGAGAGGAAGTGGACTGTGCATGTGTGGTAGTTATTCATACTCCAGCCCATAGCAAGTTCTTCTGTAGTTGCTGTTAAGTTTCATACACAGAGAAGACTTGAGAAGAGAGTGCTGCAGAAAGCTCTTAAAAATGGCAGTGAACTGAACACACAAGATGGAGTCAGCAATATTGCAAAAAGAGTGGGGCACAGAAATGATTCCATGTTTATAGTGAACAATTCCTTGTCTATAGTGCTGATTAATAACAAATTAGTGCTGAATAATAGTGAATTCCTGGGTTTTAGTGCTGGATAATAGTGATTTTGTGGTGAATAATAGTGCATTCCTTGTTTTAGTGCTGAATAGTGAATTAATGCTTAATAATAATGCATTCCTTGTTTTAGTACTGAATAATAGTGAATCAGTGCTAAATAATTGTGGATCAATGCTGAATTCTTTGTTTATAATGCTGAAAATCATCTTTTTGGTATAATTTCTTACCACATCTTGTGAAAATGTTTGCTTATCTATGTCCATTGCCCTCAGTCATTGTCACCAACATGTGAAGCAGATCAGTGTGATGGACTCCCATTCATGATGCAGTCCCCCGAACTGGGCTCAGTCACCCCATGTGACTAATCCCCAGGAAGGATGAAGAAGCAGGGGTGGGGTGGGTGGCCCTGAAGAAGCACAATCCAAGGGGAACAGTGACACCACCAGGGCTGAAAAACATGAATGTTCACAAAGTCTCAGAATTTCTTAGAAGACATTTCATAGAATTATTGAGTTGGAAGGGACCTCCAGGGTCATCTAGTCCAACCTCATGCACAAAGCAGGAAATTCACAAATACCTCCCCCACCCCCAATGACCCCTACTCCATACACAGAAGATGGCAAAAAACTTCCAGGATGTCTGGTCAAACCGGCCTGGAGAAAATTGCTTCCTGACCCCAAAGTGGTGATCGACATTTCCCTGGGCATGTAGGAAAGGGCCACAAGAACTAAGCATTGATGCAACATGGTCTTCCTAAATTCACAGAGTCAGCATTGCTGTCAGATGTCCATCTAGCCTCTGCTTAAAAACCTGCAAAGAAGGAGAGCCCACCACTTCCCAAGGAAGCCTGTTCCACTGAGGAGCCACTCTGTCACAGGAAGTTCTTCCTAATGTTTAGATGAAAAGTAAAGGTAAAGGTGAAGGTTCCCTTGCTTGAAAACCAGTTGAATCCGACTCTAGGGCTGTGGTGCTCATCTCCATTTTAAAGCCAAAGAGCCAGTGCTGTCCGAAGATGTTTCTGTGGTCATGTGGCCAGCATGACTAAACACCAAGGCACACGGAACGCTGTTACCTTTCCCACCAAAGTGGTACCTATTTATCTACTTGCAATTTCTTGCTTTCGAACTGCTAGGTTGGCAGGAGCTGGAACTAGAGACAGGAGCTCACTCCGTCATGTGGCCACTCGGGTCTCAAACTGCTGAACTACTGACCTTCCACAGCCTGCAGTTCAGCGTCTTAACCACTTGAGCCGCCGCAGCTCCTTTAGCTGAAAAGTTTTGATTTAATTTCAACCCGTTGGTTCTTCTCCAACCTTCTGGGGCACTCAACCAAAATCTTGTTGTGACTTGCTCATTGAAAGTGGGAAATTGGCCCTCAGCAAATACATGAAGCTGGGCTGGCTAACTGGAGCCCAGAGTCTATTAATTCTGTTGAATTCATGGACTTGAACCACTGTGGCTTTTTGGATTTAAGACTTCTACATAGTTCTAGAGGTTCTGGGAAAACTAAGATGTCATCAGCCATACCTGCTAGTCTGTGGCCCACTCTGAGGGAGTTCCGTGGGTCTGGTATAGACCTGGGATTTTACTCCGGAGACTCCTTGGGAAATCTGTTGAGAAAATCTGGGCCACTGTTGACTGCTTCACTCTTTCTTTAAATGACTGGATTTTCAAGCATCACCCTCTCTTTCTTTCAGGCACAGAAAGGATTTTTTGAGGGTCTCCTCCCTGTATCTCATCCCCCCTCCCCTTGACAGTCCCTAGTGCGTTGAGCTTTTAGGTTGGGCCAAGATCAGCAACCTTTGTGAATTAGAGTTTGAGGATGTGGTGGGGGTGTGGTGAAAGAGATGGTGTTGGTGAGGGAACGCAGCTGCCCGTTGACGTCTCCCATCTGGTGTAAGCGATATGAGAGCTCGAGCCAGCCAGCGGAGTGCTGTGTTGCATTCCCCAAATGTTACCTCAACATGGGGCATATCCAACTCCCATTTAAACCGGCATGGAGGGAAAATGCCATTGACTTTTTCTAGCAGAGGGCATCAGCCTCTATTTCTATCTGCCAGCGTTAGAAAGCTCTCAGGCAGGTGTGTGGGGGGACGGACAACAACCCTGTCAATATCTTGCAGAACTCCTGCACCACGCTTCAGTTCTGCTTAGTTACGTCTGTGGGTGATTTCCCACTAAAGCTGCCGCGGGGTTGTGCCGCCGTTTGTCCCGAGATTTTTAAGGCAAGAGATGAACAGAGGTGGTCAGCCATTGCCTGCCTCTGCATAGCCACCCTGGACTTCCTTGGGGGTCTCCCATCCAAACACTATCTAGGGCCAACCCTGCTTAGCTTCTGAGATCTGATGAGATCGTAGGGTTGCCAGATCCCCTCGGCTTGCTGGCGGGGGGATTTGGGTGGTGTCCTGGGGGAGGGCGGGGACGTCACATAATGTCCCAGATGCAATGATGTCACACAGAAGTGATGTCATCATGTTGGGATGTTGTACAGTGATGCTTTGCATTATAGGCAAAACTCTGGTGTTTTGGCCTAAAACCATAGAGTTTTGGCCAAAAAGCACAGTGTCACGTGCGATATCCCGATGTGATGACGTCACTTCTGTGTGACATAATCACATCGGGGACATCACCTCACGTTTGGGGGCAGGGCTTCTTCTGCCAGCCAGCCTGCTGGTTGGCGGCAGGCAGAAGCAAAAAGAACTGGGGGAATCCCCACTCGAACAGGGGGTCTGGTGACCCTGTGAGACCGGGCTAGCCTTGGCTATCCACATCAGATATAAGGCACATGTGGTAATTAGCCCAATAATCAATGCTTCAAAAGTGTGATCAGAATAGCCAATACTGGGGGGGGGGGCGTGATGGAAGGTTATAAAAATTATCAGTGGCAGGAAGAGGAGGAAATTTCTACAACCATATGTTTGGTCAGTGACTGAAGGCTCAGGTTGAGAAAAGAAAGTCCTTTGTCACACAGTGTGTAATTAGCTTTGATAGCTTGTAGGTTCCCTTCCCACCAGAGTCCCACCAGAAGAGTAGTGGTCAGTGTGGTGTAGCAGTTGGGGTGTCGGACTAGGATCTGCAGGGCCCGAGGTTCGAATCTCCCCACTCTGCCACGAAACCTGGGTTGGTCACTTTGGCCCAACCACACTCTCTCAGCCTTACCTACCTTACAGAGTTAATGATTGTCTGGATAAAATCAAGGAGGGGAGAAGCATCAGATAAACTGCTTTGAGTCCTTGTAGGGTTCCCTAGAAAAGAACATATTCATGGAAGGCTATCAGTCTTTTCTGTTGCCTTCATGACTGCCCTTTCTAGTCTCAATTGGTAATACAGAAAAAGGAGGGGGGGGGAGCCACAAATGAAATGAAGGAAGTCAACACTGAAGCAGGCTGTGTATGCCCAGCTTTCTGTGGCTCAGTGGTGGAACATCTCCTTGGCATGCTGAAGATCCCAGGTTCAATCCCCAGCAACTCCAGTTAAAAGGACCCGAATGTAGGTAGTATGAAAGACCTCAGCCTGAGACCCTGGAGAGCCACTGCCAGTCTGACAATACTGATCTTGGTGAACTAGTTGTCTGATTTACTGTTTGTTTGTTTTATTAGACTTGTATCCTACTCCATTCCCTGCCATTCTCCTATAAAGCAGCTTCATGGGTATTCATACAAAATTTGCCAATACATGAAACCCCACATTCTACTTTGGAAACTTTATAATTCAGAACTGCAAAATCCAGGAAGAAATACAGATACACAGAACTTTAGAAGCACCCCTGGCTAATATCACATCTGAAAAAGAATGATAACTCAGAATTCCTGAAACAGGAAACTCTTTAATGAGGTATTTTATGGCAAAAACAGACATTGTCCACAATGCAAACCCAGCTTCACAATGGATGTTACAAATGTAGACAGCACCAGGTTGAATGCTGGATCAAGGAATTGCTCCCGAGCCAAGCAAGGCATCAGATGTTCATTCCTTCCAGGAATAGTTAGGTTGTTTAAATTATTGAAAGTTATTTTATTTAAATAAAAAGTGTTTATGTATACATGCAGTCATTTCCCACCTTATAAAAAAGATGGAAAATTAAAAAAAAAAACTTTTCCAAAACCTCTCTAGAGATTTGGGGAATGGTTTGGTGGTATCACAGTCATTAGCCAATAGGTTCCAGCCAGCTTTCCCCTGGAATCAGAACCAGGTTTACGTTTTCCAGAACATCTCAGTATAGGTAAAAGGCACGCACTATCAAGTCTGACTTCACACTTAATTTGGGAGGGCTTTCTCCCCGAGAGTCAAGCTAGAGATCATGGACTTCTGCCAGTGTTTTTAAATTGAGTGTCAGCTATGAAGTGGGTGGGGAGGGGGAGGGTTAACCCTTTCATTCCTGCACAGTTTCACAAATCGAAACCAGCCTGGTCCCCCGTTTGGTTATTAGCCCCTGAAAAGGCACAAGGTGACTATCCATCTTTTCCCTCTCTATACAGTTACGAAAGAGGGAAGGAAGAATTCCTAGAACCCAGTTCTGGATCATATGGGCTTTGGTCTGATCCAGTAGGGGTCTTCTTAGATGTCACTTCTTTACATTTTTCATTTAGCATTTCATAAGCTTAGTGTTGTAAAGTTCATCATGGTATTTCTTTGGTACTTGATATGTATCTAGTACTATACAGTAGTTGTAAATGTGTGTGTGTGGGGGAGGAGCGAGAAAGAGAATGTCTTTACGTCTCTTGATTTATGCTAAAAGCAAAGCCAGTGAAACTATCTTAGGGTTGTTAACATTTACATGGTAAAATACTGTGTATAGACACATCTTGATATGCAGCAAGTCATTTCAAATGTTTCTGGTTCTGTTTTGCTTGTAATTGTTAACTTCAGGTTTTTTAAAAAACCACAAGGTTCATAGCAATCCCACCAGTTTGGAGACCAGTGTCATGTAGTGATGGATGAGGACTCTGGGTGACCTGAGTTTGAATTCCCACTTCTTCCATGGAAGCTTGTTGGGTGACCTTGGGGCTGTTGCATATATTCAGCCTGGCCTCCCTCACAGGGTTGTTGTTGTTGTTGTGGGAAAATGGAGGAGGGGAGACCAGTATTTGTTTCCGCTTTGAGTTCCAACTGTGGTGTGAAAAGCAGGATATAAATAAATGCAAACGTGCCTGGCAGCCATGACAGGCTAATTGACTGTTCCTTTTCTGGCTTCAGATGGTTTTAAGGAACAGGGAATCTGACAGGACCTGCTTTAGAAAACGCCTAAAAATTACTCTCTTTGCATGCCGGTCAGTCCTTTCCTGCCGTTGCATGTCAAAGGGCAAAATTTCCTGTCCTGTTGCTCTGTGCTTATGCAAGCTGAATATCGAAACCTGAAACTAAAGAAGTCCAAAGCTGCTGCAGCCCCATTGCATGAGCCGTACTAACTGTGCCATTGTGCCATTCCATTCTCTTTATGTTTCCAGCAAAGGGCTAAGTGGTTATAATCTAAATTAAGAAAGGAGGTGACACCCTCTGACGTGTGTGGGTGTTTGTGGGGTGTCCTGAATGGGGATGGGAGCCAGATGGAGAGACGAATGGAGGCGAGACACCCCCACGTTGACTCCACTTCTTAAAAAAAAGGAAATCAAAAGCTCAGAGTCAAAGCAAGGGGTTTCCTGCCAGATGTGGCGAGTTATATAAAGGGGATGTAGTTCTCAATCTAGTTTGCTGATCCAGCAGTCCCACGACTTCCGCTTGCTCTAGTTAAAGAGCCGAGATTGAGCCTCTTACCCGCCTGTGAGGAACTGCAGAGTATAAACAGTCGCTAAGCTCTGTTGCACCTGGGGAAAGTGTATGGAATACGGGTGGAAGCAACTGGTGTCTCCTCCCCTTCTAGATGTGCAAGAAATGTGCCTGCTTCGGTTGGACCAGACTGCTTCCTCAGCAGAATTAAAGAGGCCCCTCGCGCAGTTCTTTTTCAGACTTTCCCAATCAGGACTGCAAAGCCTGGCAAATTGTATGTATGTGTGTAAAGTGCTGACTTAGGGCGACCCCTTGTCGGGTTTTAAAGGCCAGAGACTTCAGAGGCGGTTTGCCATTGCCCGCCTCTGTGTAGCGACCCTTGGTATTCCTTGGTGATCTCCCAGGGCCAACTGTGCTCAGCTTCTTAGATCTGATGAGATCAGGCTAGCTTGGGCTGGCCAGTTCGAGGCTTGGCAAATTAGGTTGGCGTTAAGCATCTGGTAGATAGGGTTGCCAGCTTTGGGTTGGGACAGTCCTGGATATTTGTGGGTAGAGCTTGGGGAGGTTGGGATTTGGGGATGGGTCAGCAGGGAGTAATGCCATAGGTCCTTTCCACACTTGGATCTCATCCTTGGTTTTATCAGAGTTCAACGCGCAACACAATACCTTGCATTTATCCCTGGTTATAGCAGCATCTGTTTATCCCAGGACAAGTGTGGGGAAAAACCAGGGAGACCTCAGTGTAATGTGGAAACAAAAAATACCCGGAGATAATTACAGGGGTGAACTCGCGTGTGGTGTAGAATGTAAGTTTGGGGACCGGGTTGAACCAGGATTTAAGGTGCAGAACCAGGTGCAGAAAGGACCATAAAGTTCACCCTCCAGAGCAGCCTTTCTCTCCAGTGGAGTGGATCTCTGTAGTCTGTGGATCAGTTTTAATTTTGCAAGATCTCCAGGCCCTACTTGGAAGTTACAGTACAAACAAACAGCAAATACTGTGATCAATATATATATAATATTGATCATGGTATTTAATAATACTAAACTCATTACGTGTACAAAATATCAAGTGTGAAAAACCAATAACATATAATTATGATAATAACCCTATAAATACCAAATCATGAATTCATATAATCATGCATTCGTATAAGCCCATTCCAATGATCAGTAATAAGGATGGGGGGAGTCCTCTCAAGGAATATAACAAGTTAGCAAAGTATAAGCATTTTTGCAAGTAAGATTCTTCTGAAGCATAGAAACCCAATCCTGTCAGGCTTCCCTCTGTTGAAGCTATTGCTGAATAAGGATCCAAGATCCCAACGAACAATCTATATATGTCGTTTCGAAGACTCTCTTCTTCAAGAGCAGTTGTAAATTTGCAAGATCTCCAGGGCCTATCTGGAGGTTTTAAACAAAGAGAGATCACGGGATGAGGTGAAACAATCAAACTACATACAATCGTGATATGATCAATACAATTAGTGTAAACAGTCTTATGAATATTTCATAATTTGTGTTAACATCCTTTTTATAATTGCATAGAAAAGGTAAAGTGCCTGTGCCAAACTTGAGTAATGTTTGTTTACGGTGGAGCCACAGGGAGTGCAGTGTACAAGTGAAATATGGATATGAATTGATTATGGAACAGGATTTAAAAATTTAAAACTTCAGGAAGCCTTTCCAGATGCTTGGCACAGGCACTTCACCTCTCCTATGCAATGATAAAAAGGATGTTAATGCTAATTATGAAATATTTATAAGACTGTTTATACTAAGTGAGAGCTAGTATGGTGTAGTGGTTAGGAGCGTGGACTCTAATCTGGGAGAACTGGGTTTGATTCCCCACTCTTCCACATGCAGTTGCTGGTGTGACCTTGGGTCAGTCACAAGTTCTCTCAGAGCTGTTCTTTCAGGAGCAGCCCTCGAAAAAGCTCTCTCAGCCCCACCTACCTCACAAGGTGTCTGTTGTGGGGACGGTAAGGGAAGGAGATTGTCAGCCACTCTGAGACTCCTTCGGGTAGTGAGGGCAGGGTATAATTCTAATCTCTTCCTCCTCCTCCTCCTCCTCCTCCTCCTCCTCCTTCTACTACTACTACTACTACTACTACTACTTTTTGTACTTCTACTACTACTTTTCCTTCTTCTATTACTACTTCTACTATTACTTCTTCTACTTCTACTATTCTTCTTCTAATCATCATCATCTCACAGTTGTTATGTAGTTCGTTTGTTTCTCCTACCTGGAGGTTGGCAACCGTACTTTCAAAGTGTCTGGTTGGTACAGGACTTTGAAGTTTGGTTCTCACTCACCTTTTGCTCCGGTGCTTATAACGGCCTGATACCAGACCATCTACCCGCAATTTCCTAGGCTTTCAAGTGGTCCCTTCTGTTATTACCATTTCTTGCTTTAAAAAAATCAAGTAAAAATTGTAGTTTGGACTGAAACAGGATTGGTTATACAAATGAAGCAATGTATGCCAATATACTTAATTTCCAGAAAAATAAAAGTGTCAGAATAAGATGTGGGATACTTCTGATTAGCCAGTAACCAATGACTAACCAGAGGACGATGATACCACTAGTTGGGAGATTATCCATAGTTTAAACCAGATCAGGTGCTTTGGGGGGGGGAGTCTCTTTTGCCGTCAAGTCACAGCCAACTTATGGTGACCCATCATGGGGTTTCCAAGGCAAGAGGTGGTTGGCCATTGCCGGCCTCTGCGTAGCAACCCTGGACTTCCTTGGTGGTCACCCTTCCAAATCCTGACCAAGGCCGACCCTGCTAATCTTGCAAGATCTGATGAAATTGGGCTACTCTGGGCCAGGGGTCATTTCCTGCCGGAGCGCCCCCAGAGTCCAGGCCCCTCCCCTTGCCTTTCCTGGCCCGCCCACGAAGAGACTCAGGGAGGGTTTTTTTAAATGTCTGGGTTCTCTGCCCTTCCCTTCTCCAGCCAGCTTGCCATGGCTGGGAAGGAAAACGGGAGGTGGGCAGATATGGCCCCCTTTCTCCTGAGCCTCTCCGCTTTTGTGGGGGGGAAGGGGGGGATTTAAACTCATTTGCATATGTCTTAACTGATTTTAAACCTGCCTGCCCTTTGTCAGGGGGTGTGGCATATGCAAATGAGCTCCTGCACCTCTTTTTCTAGGAAATGACTCTTGCTCTGGGCTATTCAGGTCAGACACTTAATGTACCTTCCCTTTCCTTTCTCCCGTCCCTTTCTTTCAAGGAGGCCATCAGATCAGGATACCCTTGAAATCACATCAAATAACATCATTCAGATAGAATCATAGAATCACAGAGTTGGAAGGGGCCACACAGGCCATCTAGTCCAGCCCCCTGCCCAATGCAGGATCAGCCTAGAGCATCCCTGACAAGTGCACAGATCCACGGAGAACACCACGCAGGCCATCTTTCCAGTGCACTCTGAAATACAGCCCTTCCCATTCATCTTGCAGTGATAAAGGGTTGTGTATATTCTCCCCACAGAACATGGCCTGTTTCCAAAAGCAACACCCAGCATTTCCCCAGTAAATGTAGGGGGCCTGTGGAACTTTTGTCTGCCATGTTGCTACTGGCTACAAGTCCTAGCTGTAATGTATTACATACACACAGGAAACAGCAGGAGTTCTTTGTGCTTCTTTATAAAGGTAGAAACTAATGACCGGAGTGGTTTCTTCCCCCCCCTTGTGGACTTAAAATGATCATCTTTCTTGTTAGCTTGAAGACTCAAAAGGAAGCTGCCATTAAACAGGGAATTGTGGCCTCCCTTTAAAACCTAGCAGTTGTTATAATTTATTATATATATATATATTTCTGTCAAGTTGCAGCTGACTTATGGCAGCCCTGTAGGGTTTCCGAGACAAGAGATGAGCAGCGGGGGTTTGCCATTGCCTGCCTCTGCGTAGCAACCTTGGACTTCTGTGGTGGTCTCCCATCCAAGCACAGCCCATGGCTGACCCTGCTGGGTTCCAGCATCTGACTAGGCTGGCCTATTCATCAAGCATCCCCCAAGCATTGTTGAAGAATATTTATAAAGCCATAAGGGGTATTTCAAAACTAATAACTACGATTCTCGGAAATTTTGAGTTCTGTACTCACATCTGTTCTGAAATGAGTTATATACACATGCCAGAGAAAAGAGAGCCCCACAGCAGATTCCCTCTGGCATGGTAAATCAGGATTTTCCCCACTGAATGGCTTCATCTGATCCCAAGTGTTGTTGATTGACATGGTTTCAGGGGGACCATAAGGAGAGGAGAGAGCAAATGGAAAATCCCAAACATGGTGAGATAGAGGAGTGTGGGCCTATGAAAAGACGGTTGGATGAGGAGAGTGTCCCAGAGGACTGAGGAGGAGGAGAAGACTGGAAGAAGTCTGAGGTGGAAGGGCATAGGGTTGCCAGCTCCCAGGTGGGGCCTGGAGCTCTCCTGGTGTTACAAGAGATAAGTTTGCCTGGAGAAGATGGCTACTTTGGGGGATAGGATCTATGGCAAGGGTCCCCAACCTTTTTGAGCCTGTGGGCACCTTTGGAATTCTGACACAGAGTGGTGGGTGCAAATTAGGGTTGCCAGCCCCCACTTTTTGGGGCTTCAACCTGCCCCCAGCCAGCTGGCCGGCGGGGGAAGCCCTGCCCCCTAAGCCCCAGCCCCAAGAGCAACCGCCCACTACTCTCCCTCTCCTCCTGCCTGATTTAAATGGCTTCAGCTGATCAGTAGGGACCACGCGGCCATGGGGGTGGTTGCTCTTGGGGGGCGGGACTTGGGCGCAACCACCCACCTTTGGGAACCCCCCCCCCAAATCCTCCCACTGAGGCGATGAGGGGACCTGGCAACCCTAGTGCAGATACAAAATAGCAATCATAAAATGGTTGCTGCGGGAGATGGAGCCTGCTACAAAATGGCTGCTGCAGTTTACCTTCCACCATACAGTGAAAATCCTTGTACGGTGGTGGCCACTGTTACCAAAGCAATGCTTTTAAAAATCTGCACAGCCAATCAAATCTCCAGTAACCAATCAGAAGCCTTAGCGGACAAAAGGTGCACCTGGCTCTGCCCATTTTCTAAAGACATTTGATGGGCCCCAGGAAAGCTGTTGGCAGGTCCTGTGGCATCTGCAGGTACTGCATTGGGGACTCCTATGGCTAGTTGCCAGTTCCCTACGTGGCATCCAGTGGGGGTTGTGCATGCCGCAATGATATCACCTGGAAGTGACGTCATCAAGCTGGGCATGCTGTCTAGGGACGCTCTAGCATTTGGCTTTAAAACTCTATGGTACCATAGAGTTTTAATGCCAAATGCTAGAGCATCCCCAATGACATGCCTGGTGCAATGATGTCACCTCTGGGTGACATCATCGCACCGGGCACGTCAGCCTGATTCTGGCACTTTGGGAGCGGGTTTCCCCTGGTGGCCAGATCCAGGCTGGCGGGTTGGGGGCTTCTAGAGCAGGTAATCCCCCGCCCATCCTGGGGACCTGGCAGTCCTACCTATGGCATTATATCCTGCTGAGGTCCTTCTCCTCCCAAAACTCTGCCCTCCCCAGGGTCCATCGCCAGATCTCCAGGGATATCCCAATCCATTTGGCAACCCTAGAAGGTAAAGTGGGAAAGAGAAGAGACCTGGGGTGAGCGTTATGCTTAGCTAAAAGCTGCGACTCTGAGGAAGGCCGAAGTTCACATATTGATTTGAGATTAGCTGCCAGAACTTTGGCTGCAGGCCTCTCGTTTAGTCTGAAGCTCAGTACGGCCACAACATCAAGGCACAGAAAGGGGTTTTGCGAGTGTTTCTGTAAGTGTGACTCTGCCTGTGTGTGGTCTAAGACTAAGACTCTTAAGTCACTGCAAGGAGCAGATAAAGGAGGGAAATGGCCCCTTTTTGAAGAGCCTCAGAAATTGCAATTGCTGTTACAGTGGAATGTTGTAGAGGTTCATGAACTGCCGCATGTATACAAATGGCCTGGACTCCAAAACTTTCTCTTCTGAACCTTATCTGACCTTCTTGGGCCTGCCAGGCTGGGATAGAAAGCAAATTAGAACAAGCCCTTTTCACAAGACTGATTCTGGCCATGTTGGCCATTTTTACCCCCCCCCCCCCAGTCTTTCTTATGGTATTTTGAACTGCTCTGTAATACTATCGACACCCTGGAGGAGCAAAACCGTCTTGAAAAATAGCAACTTCAACCTACTCCTATTGCTCTTTGATTGTGAGGCTGCTGAGTTCATATTATCCTCTGCTTATGGCCCGTATTTACAATCTTTGGTTTGAACAAATCACTTGCCCACCTTGAGGTATGTGGAAATCTCACTGGAATCATAAGGAAAGTTTGAAATCCTGAGAGGGAGCTCCGTGGGCGGTATTAAAAACTGCTCCGGCCAGGTCCTCGCAACTCAGTCCAGCCGCCAAGTCCGAGCAGGGATAAGAGAAAAGGTTTCCTCAGCAAGGAGATGCTACCTCCTCTGGATTTACTCCCAGAAGTAGAAAATTCAAGTAGCTGTCCCCTCGGGAAATCACTTTTATCTCTTTTGTTATTCTTTTTTCCTTACTGGAAATAAGTACTGAAAGCAAAGTAATATTTTTTTTGGGGGGGGGAGGAACTGAGGCACTAAAAAGCAAAGCAGGACAAATCTTATTTTTCCTTATTGTGAGCCTGAGGTGAATTTTTTTCCCCTTGAGGCTTGAGCCTGCCACATTTCTTTGTAATAATTACCATTATAACGAGAATTATTGAAAACATTTCAACAAGCCTTTAAAAACTAAGCACTGCGGTAAAATTAACAGGCTCCAACCCCTGCCCTGTGAGCCAGTATTTTTGAACAAATTTGTAAACTTGTCTAAAGTAAACCCCAGGCTATGATTTTTTTCACTTCCCAGCAGAAATAGTACAGGAATGTGTCCTGGCAGGCAGGCAAAAGATGGTGACCTCTTTTGCCTGAGCGCCTAGAAAATCCTTAACCTTTATCTGTGAAGATGTTGATGTGCCAGTGAACGGAAGGTGGCAGAGAGGAGGGATGTACATCACCAGACACCTGGGAAGCCATCCGAGCCTCAGCACCACTGCCAACACCTAGGTGATTTGCCTCTGGCCCAACTGGTAGCCAGACAAGTCCAGGAGTAAGCTGGAAAGCTGGCCTGAGACAAGCATCCCCTCTGGTGCCATCTGCATCTGCCCCAAGCTGACCACCAGTGCCCCCCAAGGACGCATCCTTTTGGGCAACTTCGCCGTAAGTTGAAGAGTCCAGCCTCCCCAGTCCTTACTTAATTGTATTCCTTTAGGCTTCTTGAACATTTTAATGTATGAGCTTGTCTTGAGGACTTCTGTGCTGCCTCTCAGGTGTGGCAGCCAGACATCTCATGCTGCTGAAATTTTCATTTGGTCTGGAATTTATTTTTCTTTCCTGCAGGAAGCTGTTTCTCAGCTGGTAAAAACAGGCTGCTGCTAAATCTGCTTTGGCAGCTCTCTTTGAAAAGTAGAGGTAGAAATGGGAGACGTCTGGTGTTTGCAGATGCAAAACACGCATGCCCATAAATTTTGCGAGCACAGGACCAGCCATGGAGAAGGAGGAGAGAGCTTAAACTCATTTGAATGACCTCTCGGAGAGCTCGAAGTCACTAAATATTTTGTCGGGAAGCCAAACCCTATTCTTTTTCCTCATTTACAATTGGTGGCACTTTTAGTCCTATAAGGATGAACTTTGGAGTTTGTGACTTAGCAGCATTCGGAGAAGCATACGGCAATGGTCTCACAATACCAAGTTTATGAGGTGTACCCCTGATCCCTGTTGGCCTCACCCACCATAGTTTGTCACTTTGGGGGCGGGGGAGATTGTGCTTCCTGAAGTAGAGCTGTCCTGCCCAGCAGGCAGATCAGCCAGAAATCGATGGATTTCCCAAATCAAACAAGACTTTGAGGGTCCTGTAGTCTCTCTGTCTCAATGTTTATCCTCACATTCTGCAGATAAACCCCATTCTGAACCTAAAAGCTGTCTCTCATTTGGTGGCGGTAGAATCAGTAGATGTGGACATCAGTGCTTCCCGCTGAGGAAATAAAACACTCCATTATTATTGTTTCTGAGCCATTGTGCAGCATGTCATTTCCTGGTGTACCTTATGGATCCCCCACCCCCTGGTGGTGGGGGGAGATCCCTCAATTTGGTGGGCTGCCTCCTGACACTGGCCAGCTGGCTGGCGGAGGGAAGCCCCACCCACAAATGCATGCTCCCCCAAGCAACTTCTGGGTAAACTTCTGGGTAAACTGGAAATGCGTCTCCAACATGATGACATCACTTCTGGGGATGCTGGGGGGGGCACACTCTGCTTTTTGGAGAAAACTCTATGGTGTTGAGGTCAAAAAGCAGAGTGTTGTTCCTCCAACATCCCCATGTGTTGATGACACTTCCGGGTGACATCATCATGTGGGGGGCCTCATGGGGTGGTGCGTCCAGTTTGACCAGAAGTTGCTCTGTGCAACTTCCAGTCTCACAGAAGTGCTGCAGAAACCCGCTGCTGGCCATGTGAGTACACCTGGCAACCCTAGGGAACCTCCAGTTCAAATAGTCATCCTCCATCCACAAAAGGAGCCCATCTCTGATTTTCTGTGTAAGTGGTCTGAGTGTGTCTCTCTGAATAGATTGTGACATGCTCAGGACAGTGACTCATGTAGAGACACAACAGGCAAATACTTCCAAAAATTAGGGAAACTAAATTTTACAAGATGTGGAACAAACTTGTGCTCCATAAGCTGCAATTCATCTTTACAACAACACCTCACAGGGGGAAAAATAATGTCTCAAGAAGATGTTTGTGAATCTTCGTAGCAGACCAGGTAACTATGAAGCTCCTGAGTATTTTGGGGAAATTTGACGCAGTCAACACAATGTTCATTTAGTATAACATAGATCAGGTTTGGAAACAAACGCACTCCTGGTCATGTACAGCGAGTAAAACAATTACTTCCATGTAATCAGACCTGGCTGTGACTTGCCTGGCCCAGTCTAGCCCAATCTGGTCAGATCTCGGAAGCTAAGCAGGGTTGGACCTGGTTAATACTTGGATGGGAGACTACCAGAGAAGTCCAGGATCACTACTCAGAGGCAGGCAATGGCAAATCACCTCTGAACATCTGCTGCCTGGAAAACCCTACAGGGTTGCTGTTAAGTCTACTGCAACTTGATGCCACTTACTTATTTTTGTCCTGACCTGGATGGCTCAGGCTAGCCCAATCTTGTCAGATCTCAGAAGCTAATCAGGGTCGGCCCTGGTTAATACTTGGATGGGAGACCACCCAGGAAGTCCAGGGTTGCTAGGCAGAGGTAGGCAACAACAAACCGCCTTGTTCGTTTCTTGCCTTTAAAACCCTGCAGGGTTGCCATAAGTTTTCTGCATCTTGATGGCATTTTCCACCATCAGGCAGGTACAGAAGCTGTATAAAACTTTTTTTGAGTGGGGGATAAATTAATAGCAGGCGTGTGTGAACAAGTGGGTTTGTAATATTTCTACTTATTTACAAGTTGGGTTTAAGTTGTGTAAGAGAATGTAAGTGCCTCCATAAGCAGTTTATTCTTCCTTTGCTCTACCTGGCTTTCTTTTAGACTATTTAGACATTCTGGTTTTTTACTTTTTTGATTTTATGTCCACAAAATGCAATGGCTGCTCAAATTACCTTGCTGGACCCCTCATCTCATACAGTACCAATGATGATTTTTTTGAAAGAAAGAATATATGAATAGAGCAAACCGTTTTAAAGCTCCCATCAGGGGACGGGACCAGAATATAAAGAGATTTCCTATTCAGAAACATCCACTTTGACAAAGAGGCAAGTGAAGAGGTTGCTCTGGGAGACATCGATGTCCCTGCAAGCTACCAAGCATCTTTTTACTGGAGTGTGAATGAATGTGTGGGATATTTCAAGGCCTTTCAAGATCACCTTTCCTCTTGGAACGTGGCAACAGAAGTAATTAGGGCAAAGAGCAACCCACCGTCTTATAAACTGCAGTGGTATTCTTAGACATTTGACTGCCTGTTTTGTAAGTAGCATGACCAAAAAACCCCCCACACCAGCTCCAGAGGGCAGCTGTGTCGGTCTGCAGCAGGACAGTGAGATTCAAGGCCAGTAGCTCCTTGGAGGCTGACAAAATTTTCAAGGTAGAAGCTTTTGAGAATCAAAGCTCCCTTTGATGAAGAAAGCTCTGGCTCTTGAACACTTGTACCCCTCAAAATCTCGTTGGTCTCTCAGGTGCAACTGGACTCGAATCTAGCCAAAACAGTCGTGTTTCCAGGAACCATCACACCCTGGATCCCCAGACAGAGATTCCTTTGTGGCCCTTCTTGGCCAACCCAAACATTGTATGAAAACAAATCTCAACCTGATTGGTTCTGTGGGCTTCTAAGGTGATTGAGGCCCTGGGCCTTTTATCCCACTGTCCCGCCCCGCCATTCCCCAGTCTCAACAGCTCTGCAAATACAAAGGCTTCTCTGCCTTCTAACAATTACATAGGACTTCTCATGGAGAGAAGTTTGTCAAATTCTGGCCAGTGGCTTTACTTTGCTGGAGCCTTCCACGGTCTTGGATATCCACTGGCCCACAGTCTTGGATATCCACAGAGACTGCATGTAGACATCATGATGTATTAATATTGAACTAGGGTTATCAACCCTAGCTAGCAGTGCAGTGGAAAAATTTGTTGGAGATACACTTTTCAACATTATGTTCGCTTCCAGTGCAAAACAATCAATGACATCATTATGTCATGACGGTGTTAGTTTTGGGTGAATCCTTGTGTGATGATCTCAATTCTGGTTTTGTGCTGGAGGTGATGTTGTGCATTGTCACAATATTGAATCACCCCTCATTTCCCCCCCCATCTTGCCAATTGGGGGGGTCTCAGGTCCGGCAGCCCATATTAAGCCTGCAAGTGCACAAATCTGGTTTACTTCCCAGCTCATGTGCATGACCCCCCCCCCGATGAAGAAATTCTGAATTTAAACTCCCTGTGTGATGTACGAATGCGGGCACACCAATTCACTAGAGTTAGCTGTGAGGTTGTAGTTCTTTGGCAGCTTTTGATAGAAGTCTCAAGGCTTCTCTGGTCCAGCTGGGTTTTGGCATTTGTGGTAAAGAGTCAGGCAAGTTGAAATTCGGCAGACACCAACAATTCTTGTAAGCAGGGCTTTTTTTTTTTTTTTGAACAAGAGGTGCTGGAACTCTCAAGAGGGAAATGAAGTTTTCAATCTGTATACTGAAAATAAAAACAGAGTTGGATCAAGTCTACAGAATAAATTCAAGATATGCGAAACAAATGGGAGTCCCAAGAGAAGTGCAAGCACATTTTTATAAAAGGATTGTTAGAGATAAAATACTAAAAGAAGTGAACGCGAAGCCACTGAAGATGAATGAGATTGATATAAATGTTCTGCAGGAAATTCCTTGAAGAGTCAGAGAGAAGAGAAGAGAGTACCTGAAACTAACATCATTGTTGAGAAAAAATCAGATTCCATATCGATGGTTGCTTCCCGAAGTCCTCACCCTCACTTACCAAACCAAAAAACACTGGATAACATCTACATTTAAAGCAGAAATTTTTTTGGAAATATATGGCCAAGAATTAGGACTGGAAGAGGAGGAGGAAGAAGAAGAAGAGGATGAAATACCAGCGGGAGGAGCAATGGCGGCTCCAAAACCCAAAGAGAAAAGAGCAAAAGGCAATACCAGACAATCCCCTGTCAATACACGGAAATGGGCAATGGGAAAAATGCAACAACAGAATGGCAAAAATAATGAATAAAGGAAAGCTAAAAATTTTATCGGTCAATGTGAATGATTTAAATGGACCGCAAAAAAGAAGGATTATGCACCAATTGATAAAACAGAATTTGGATTTGATTTGTTTGCAAGAAACCCATATCTGTAAAAAGGATGAGAAATTCTTACAAAATAAAAAGCTAGGACAAACTTTTGCAGCATCTGACAAAAAGAAAAAGAAAAGAGGGGTGGCCACTATAGTTAAAGAAAATCTTCATCCAGAAAAGGTTTATGCATCAGACGATGGAAGAATATTAATGGTGGAAATACAAAACAATGGGGGAAAAATTGGTAGTGAATATTTGTGCCCCAAACCAAGACCAAGAAGAATTTTACAAGAAACTTCAAGAACTTATCAGCAAACAACACTTTCAAAATATATGTTTGATGGGAGATTTTAATACAGTCTATGAAGAAGACAAAGATAGAAAATTGAATATAAATAAAAAGAAAAAGAAGATGAAAATGCCAAAAAATTTGGAGAGTCTATTAGAAGATCTGAATCTTGTGGATGCCTGGAGAATAAGAAATCAATCGGCGAAGCAATGTACATATTATTCGGCAAGACATGACTCGTGGTCAAGAATTGACATGATATGGATTTCTACAACAATGGTGAAAGAAGCTGAAATACAAGCGGGAATTTTCGCAGATCACAGACCAGTTTACATGGATCTACAAACGACTGGGAAAAAATAGATGGGCCCTAAATATCTCAATTTTAAGAAACAAAGATTTTGTGCAGAAAACGAAGAAAGAGTTGATTATTTTTTTCAAAGAAAACAAGAGACCAGAATCACTATTGAATGTTGTTTGGGATACTATGAAAGCATTTATTAGAGGATTAATGATACAAGAGGCAGCAAGATTAAACAAACAAAGGAAACAAAAATATCACAATTTACAAAGACAAATACAAAATGAAGAGAGAATAATGATGGATAAGATATCTAATGAGGGAACAAAAAGATTAACCTTGCTATATCACCAAATGAGTTGCTTGTTAAAAGATGAATTAGCGAAAAAGCTGTATTTTACAAAACAATTTTTTTCAAAAATGCTAATAAACCTACAAGATAGTTAGCATATAAACTTTGACAACAGAGAGAAAAATCATTTATTAAAACTTTAAGGAAAGATGGAAAAGAGATAAGCAAGAAAGCGATGAGATTAAAAAAATAATTGAAGATTTTTATAGAGTTCTATATAGAAAATCTAAAGTAAAGACAGAAGAATTAAAAAATATTTGGAAACTCATCAATTAGAAAAATTCTCGGAGAAGGAAAAGAAATTACTAAATCAACCAATATCTATGATGGAAGTGGTAGAGGCGATAAAAAGACAAAATAGTGGGAAAGCTCCTGGACCAGATGGCCTTCCGATAGAATTTTATCGTGTTTTTGAAGAACAAATAGGACTAACTTTTAAAGATATATGTAATACAGTGAGAGAAGAAGGGAAAAGCCCAGATACCTGGAAAGAAGCAATCATTACACTAATCCATAAACCTAACTCGGATGAAAAAGAAATTAAAAATTATAGACCAATTTCATTGCTAAATGTGGATTACAAAATTTATGCATCAATATTAGCTCAAAGGCTGAAAAGAGTTTTGGTAAAAACAATTCATAAAGATCAAGTGGGGGTTTTGCCCAAAAGGCAAATGAGAAGCAATGTGAGATATCTAATGAACATACTGGGATACTATGAATTCCATCATGAAAAACAATTGGCTATAATAGTTTTGGATGCAGAGAAAGCTTTTGATAATGTCAACTGGACTTTTATTATAGAGACTTGACGAATGCTGAAAGCAGGTGAGAATTTTATTGCCATGATCCCAGCAATATATGGTGAACAAAGAGCAAAAATTATGGTAAATGGTGATTTGACTAATAGCTTTGAGTCTCAAAAAGGCACAAGGCAAGGCTGTCCGTTGTCCCTGCTCTTATTTATTTTGGTGTTGGTAGTATTGAATGAAGAGGTTAGAAGGGATACAAAAATTACTGGACTGAAACTGAAAGGGGAAGAGTTATAAATTGCTTGCTTTTGCTGATTATGTGGCATTCATATTGGATGACCCGAGCAGAGCAATGAACAAACTAAAAGAAAAAATTGAAGAGTATGGTCTAGTGGTGGGGCTTAAAATAAATGTGGATAAAACAAAGATATCGACTAAAAACATGGACAGTAAACAAAAAGAATATGTACAAAAAAATTCTGGATGCCAAATTGTGGAAAAAGTGAAATATTTAGGAATTACTATAACTAATAAATGTAGTACACTATATGATGATAACTGTAAAGTTTTATTTAATATGACAAAATGAGATTTAGAAAAATGGAAAAATGTACATCTTTCTATGATGGGAAGAATGGCCATATTAAAAATGAACATATTACCCAGATGGATGTTTTTATTTCAAACAATTCCCATATTACAAAACCAGAAACTTTTTAAAGAATTGGATCAACTAACATCCAGATTCATATGGCAAGGAAAACGAGCACAGATAAGGCTAAAAATGTTGCAGGGTGCAAAAGAAAAAGGAGGATTTGGAGTATCTAATTGGTTATTGTATTATAGAGTGTCAGAATTAATGTGGATTAAAGACTGGATTAATTTAGAAGATAAAAGATTATTGAAACTTGAAGGACACAACTTATTATTGGGATGGAATGCCTTTCTTTGGTATGAGAAGGCCACAACGCAAAAATATTTCAAACAACATTGGCTGAGAGCGGTATTATTAAAGGTATGAGATCCTACTCATAAAGGGCAGTATATAAGAAGATCGAGACTTATTGTACCACTGGAAGCCTTTACCTTACCAAATGTATATGTAGGAGAAGAACTCTTAAGGTACCAGAATATTTTGGATGAGAAAGACAATTTAAAATTGCCAGAACATTTAACTTGGTGGAGTAAAGCCCAAATGGAATCTATATATCTGAAAGGCCAAAAAGTGGGCTTTAATAATAAGACAATGGTGTTAGAGACAGTTATTATTTCCTCTGATGATAAATTGATAAAGAAAATTTATAAAATTTTGTTGGATGATATGATGATTGATCAAACAGTTAAAAACAATATGATTTTGTGGGCTCAGAATATAGGGCGTAATATTGATTTAGAAGAGTGGGAACAGTTATGGGTTAAGAATGTTAAAATGACTAAAGCTGTGTCATATAAAGAGAATATGTATAAGATGTTTTATAGATGGTATGTTACACCTGACAGACTGGCCAAACAAAATGATAAATGTTCAGATAAATGTTGGAAATGTAAAAGCAAGAGGGGCACATTTTACCATATGTGGTGGCTGTGCAAGGTAACAAAAGGATATTGGAGGTGGACACATGAAATAATGCAAAAAATAATAAGGGGCAGAATTCCCTCTTCCCCAGAAATATTGTTATTGAACATTTTCCCAAAAAGATTTTGATGAGAATGATAGATATTTGATAGTACATCTATCAACAGCAGCATGGATCTTATATGCAAAATATTGGAAGACAATGGAAGTCCCGAAGAAACAAGAATATATAAATAAACTTTTTGAGACAGCAGAGAATGATAAACTGACATTGTTAATGAGAGGTACATCAGATGTGATCTTTCAAAAGATTTTATGATTGGTATATTATAAACTCATAAGTTAGAATGGAGAAACTTTAGTCAATATGTTTATGGTTGTAATAAGAATTTTAGTAAGTTAGAAGTCTGAACATACAGAAAAGATGGCAGAACGTGTATAGACAGATAACTGTGAACAATAATTAAGTATATAAGCATTAAATAATATGGTTGGTCTCCCTGTATATGTTTTGTGTGTGTGTACTGTTTGTGTATGTGTAATAGTATTGTCTTTATGAAAATTAATACAAGTGTACCTTTGGGTACTTAAAAAAAAATAATCATGGACTTTTGTTGAAGAGATTCCAGAACTCTGTGCTGGTGCGTTCCCCCAGGGGAAAAAAAGCCCTGTTTGTGGGTGTTTTAATGTTTATTGTTTTCTTGCTTTTGGGGTGTGTGTGAGACTCGCAGGGAGGGAATCCCATCTCCCCCCCTCTCTGAACCCAGCATGGAACCCCGGCCTTTCTGCAGTTCACTAGCGGGGAGGAATCTGTGCTGGCTTGCCTGGAGCTGCTCTGGGCGAGCTGCAGAGAGTGGCAGCAGGGGGGAGTTCTTTGCAGCTTGGCTGGAACAGCTATGAGTGAGGCATCAGAGACTTCCCCCCTCGCTGCTGCTCTCTGCAGCTGAGCTGAAGCAGCTCTGGGCAAGCCAGTACAGTCTCCTCCCCACTTCTCTGCAGTTCTGAAGCTGCTCCAGGCGGGCCATAGAGAATGGTGGTGGGGAATCTCTACTGGCTCACCCGGAGCACCAAGTGAGCCAGCAGAGACTTTCCACTCCCCGCTGCTCTCTGCGGCTCACCCAACTCACCCAGCACAGTCTTCCCTCCCTGGCTGCCAGGGCTCCGGCACTTTGCTCAGTGCAGCTCCTGGTCTGCTGAGCATAGGATGGCTTCCAACATGCTGCACTGCCACCAGGCCCAGCCAGAGTTAGGTGTGTTGT
Source organism: Gekko gecko (assembly GCA_029375565.1). Lineage (NCBI taxonomy): Eukaryota > Metazoa > Chordata > Lepidosauria > Squamata > Gekkonidae > Gekko > Gekko gecko. Next base: position 229,726 of record JAPDNY010000008.1, read on the forward strand.
TTGCACTTGCACAGCGAATGCTGTTTTACTTCGGGGGGGGGGGATTTAAACCCCCTTGTGTATTTTTTGGTGCAGTAGGTAAGTGCACAGACTCTAATCTGGAAGAACCAGGTTTGAGTCCCCACTCCTCCACTTGCAGCTGCTGGGGACCTTGGGCAAGCCATAGTTCTGTCAGAGCCATTCTTGAAAGAGCAGTTTCTGCCAGAGCGCTCTCAGCCCCACCTACCTCACAGTGTGTCTGTTGTGGGGGAGGGGAAGGGAAAGGAGCTTGTAAGCCACTCTGAGACTCTGAGTGAAGGGTGGGGTATAAATCCAATCTCCTCCTCCTCCTCCTTCTTACGTTTAAAATTTTCCTACACCCCTGGGGAGTCCCCCAAGTGTGCAGAAAGAACTGCTTGGCCTTCACATGGCCCTGATCCAGGGATTTAGACATCCACAGATTGCAGCCAGGGTTGCTAATAGTAGATAGATTTTGTTTGAGGTGACAGTTTCTCTCTTGGTGGCCACTAGGAGCTTCTGGGAAAGTGGCCTGTAACTTTCTTAAACAAATAATGAAATAAACCAAATAAATAACTCAGTGGGAGGGAACTGAAAATACAAGCCGCTTCTGTCAGTGGGCACACTCTGTGGGGATCTCTAGCATTCCTTAGAAGTGCCCACCACCTAGTTGCTGGATTGTTTGGCGTTTGCTGTTCTATTCTGTGACACTGGCTACATGACCAGAAAGGGGACCTTCAAGAAAAGTGTTGCGTTGAGGTCCTTGAGAAGCCAACAAGCTGTTAGAAGTGTTGGCAGAGTAGTTAACACAGCAACAGTGTACAATGCGATTAAGGAGTAGATCAAATTTAGGAACTAATATACTTGATAGGAAAGAGAAGAGACAGAGATTGGTTCCTAACTACATCTCTAGCAGGGAGAGAGGGGAGACTGAGGCGTCGAACTTCCAAGAAGGAGGAGGAAATTGTCCTAACAGTAGCAAGCTGGAGACAGGCAAGGAATGACAATTAACGGGAGAGAGAAGGTGCTGTCCTCAGTATCCTAATCTAATTGTGTTCTTGCTGCCCCCTTCAGGGTCTTCTTCTCTTCTTCTTTGTACACCAGATGTTGCCTTTTCCAACAAACAGAACCTTTGCTGTGCAGAATACAATGTGAAGGCATTCGTTTTTTGCAATCACTTCAAGGGTTTATTTATTACAGGAATTTGCCAACCCCCAGCAATATAAAACATCATACTGTGATGACACACACTAAATCAGGGGTGTCAAACATAAGGCCCGGGGGCTGGAACTGGCCCACCCAGGCATCTTACCTGGCCCACAAGCAACTGGAATGTATGGAAATGTAAGGTACTCCCCCCTTTTATGGTATCCCTTCTAAAAAAACCTAGTCTTGCATACATTTATTGAGGCTTTTGTGGGTTCCCCAGTAAATCAGTTGCTTTCACTGCTAGAAATCAATTGCTTTTGTGTGTATTTTGAGTAAAAAATAATATTGTTTATTGGGTTTGTCTGTGTCCTTTATAAAGTTTATATCTCCAGTACCTGGCATTATGTTTTATGGCATACATGGCCCGACACAACAAAGTGACATTTATTTCAGATCCGGCCCTCGTAACAAATGAGTTCGACACCCCTGCACTAAATAATCCACTTTCAATCTGCTTCCAATGCACTTTCCAACTGGCTTCTGACAGTTCACACAGTAAAATCCAGTTGGAAAGTGGGTGATGTCATCACACCACATCTGGGGCATTTGCAGGCGTGGCGGACCCTGCAAAAGCAGGGAAACCCCCCCCCCAGATGTTGGGAGCTGGCAACCCTAGTCTGGAAAGGGGGCTTGGGGACCAGAGACTGCATAGCAAGAGCTTCCCTCTTTAGGTTGTTGGAAGAGGGTGTTTGCTATGACCAGTGTGTACTCTTGACAAAACTCTGTTAGCTTTTGTCCAGCTTCATTTTGTGCTCCAAACTTGTCTGTTATTCTGGTTACCTTTTGACGTCCTACTTTAGCATTCTAGTCTCCTACGATAAGGACGTCTTTTTTGTTTGTTAATTCTAGGAGGTGCTGTAAGTCTTCATAGAACTGGTCCACTTCAGCCTCTTCTGCAGCAGTGGTTGGGGCATAGACTTGGATTACTGTGATGTTGAATGGTTTGCCTTGGATTCGGACTGAAATCATTCCGTCGTTTTTGAGATTGTGTCCCATTACTTTCTCACTCTCTTGTTGACTATAAAGGCCACACCATTTTTTCTATGGGGTTCTTGGCCACAGTAGTAGATACAATGGTCTTCTAAGTTAAATTCACCCATTCCTGTCCACTTTAGTTTACTGAAGATGTTGATGTTCAGTCTTGCCATCTCATTTTTGACCACATCCAACTTACCTTGATTCATAGATCTTACATTCCAGGACAGGTTCCTATGCAGTATTGTTCTTTGCAACATCGGACTTTCCTTTCACTGTCAGATACATCCACCACTGAGTGTCCTTTCGGCTTTGGCTCAGCTACTTCACTCTTTCTGGGGTTACTTGTACTTGCCTTCTGCTCTTCCCCTGGAGCATATTGGACACCTTCCTGCCTGAGGGGCTCATCGTCTGGCGTCATATCTTTTAGCCTTTTGTTACTGTTTATGGGGTTTTCTTGGCAAAGATACTGGAGTGGGTTGCCATTTCCTTCTCCAGTGGATCACGTTTTGTCTGAGTTCTCTGCTGTGGCCTGTCCATCCTGGATGGCACTCCGGGGCATTGCCTGCAGCCTCATTGAACCACGCAAGCCCCCTTGCCACGTCAAGGCAGTGATCCATCAGAGAGATAATCACAGGAGGAGGCTAATAAACTAGGTGTAGAGATAGAGCAGATACAGAGTAAGTTAAAATCTACCGTGGTTGCTGAGGATTTTAACTTACTCTAAGATAGCTAAGGGGGAAATTAAGGAATTTGAGTGCAAAATTAAGGAACTTAAGATACAAAAATATAAAAGAGATCCCCTCAACTCTTTCCTGGCTTTACTATATGATTACGTCCTGATGAAGGATCGAAACGGAGATTTTCCTGGGACATCCGTTGCCATGGTTAATACTATGTGGTTAACCTCATTTATTATGGTTGAGCTTCATATGCTGAGCTTCCAATTCCAATTCCAATAACCTTTATTGCCATAACATTAAAGAATAGTCAATAAGAGGTTTTTTGTTGTTTCAAATAGAATTTTGTGTGTATCCCACCAGGAAGTTGGCAACCCTTTGAGCTATTGTTAAACAGTTCAGGTCCTCAAGAACCTGCCACAACAAAGGTCCTTAGGAGGATTCTTCCTTTATTGCAGTAAACTGAAACAGAAGTCCAGTGGGACCGTAAAGACTCACAGCATTGATTCGAGTACGAGGTTTCGTAGCCTCTCACAGGACTTCATGCTGGAATCAGTGTTGTCTCTCTTTATGGTGCCACTGGACTTCTGTGTACTCTTGGGCTGCAATCCTAAACAGACCCCTTTGAGCTCAATCTAACTAAATTTTGAGTAAACATGCTGAGCAACGGTGCAGCCTTAGCGAAACTTGCCGCTCCAAGCCAGCTTTTTTAAAAAGTTCAGACTGGCTCTGACCAGAATTAAAACCAGATTTTGCCCTATCATTTCATTCTAGGAATGTCAGCTGATTCTCAGCATCCACTAAGAAAGCCTTTTTTTGTTTTGTTACCAAGCTGTGGAGAAGCCTGGAAGACAGTTCTCGTGTTCACCCTGGGACAGTCGGGCGTTCCAGGAAGTCCGGCAGCCTTTCCCCCTGTTTGCTCCAGAGAGCGACTGTCTTCAGCCTCATCAGGACACCCCCCCCCCCCGGTCTCAGTGGCTCTCCATGTTTAGCTAGAATCAGCACAAACATTTTTTAACTATCCCTTACAAAAGACTTCCTCTAGGCTAGGCCTTTGTTTCTTTATACAGTGCCTTTGATTGTGTAAAAAAATGTCTTGCACAAGCATGTCAGCCCACACTGGAATTCATCTCTCCTCTCTTGTGGCCTTCCTTTGTTTGCCGTTACGGGCCAGAGGTGCCCGTTCACTCCCTGGCATGGAATCCACAATCCAAGCCAGGTTCCTCCAGGGCTTCTTGTCGGCAAGAGGGTCGGAGATGAATGAGGGAAGAGGGAGGGTTAGGTCTCTCCGTTAGTGGACTCTTGGATAATTTCAAAAAAAGTGCATGCCAGGGAGGGAATAAGGGCTGGTTGGTTCTGTTCTGCCCGTTCAGGCATGCATGTTGTCACTCAATGTTAAAGACAGGCCCTAGATAAGGGGTCCTCAACATGGCACCCAGGGCATCATGGCATCAGGCCTGTAGCTACCGTGGGGCTTTTGGGGGGCTCTGCCCCCTTTCTTAAAGGCACAGCCCCACAAGAATTTCACCTATGAATGCTTTTTTCAACGATCTTTAAACATTTTTTAAAGGCATGCAGTCCTTTAAGCAGAGTGTGATGCTGTAGTTGACTAATTCCCGCACTGAGCAAGGGGGTTGGAGTAGGTGACTGCGAGGATCCCTTCTAACTCTGTGTCAAGAAACTGGTCTCTTTTAAGAGCGCTTTCCTGCCTAAGTGTTAGCCTTTTTGACTATATAAGTCATCATCGCCACCTTCCAGCTTGTTATCAGAATTCTGGCTTGGGCTGGCTGAAGTGATTAACTTGCAGTAGCTGAGAACTGTCATCTAAAGTAGTTAACATCTTGCAATCCAGAGATCTATCTTGCTGACAGCTTTCTATTGGCTATGGCTAAATGGCCTTTCTTTCTGTGCTGAGAACTTTAGCCCCATCAGAAAAAAAATGTGCCCCACAAGCCACAAAATCCTGGCTACAGGCCTGCATGGCATCCACCCACACTTTACCTGGCACACATCAAGTTTTTTTAGAAAGTATCTGGGTCAGGTGGGGTTTTTCCCAGCAGGGCTTCTGATTTGCCATTGGGTATCTGATCGGCTCTGTGGGTTTTTAAACAGTTGCTTCAGCAGTGGCTGCCACTACAGCACAAGGATCTTCAGTATGTGATTGAAGGTAAGCCGCGTGTGTACAGTACAATATTTTTAAACAGGACGTTCATTTTAAAGGTATCTTTCTGCCTGAAATGATGAAGAGTTACTCTTATGCATGACCTCAGTCCGTGACATTTTGTTGCCGGTTCTGCCTCATGCAGGAGACATTTTGTTGCTCACGCCACCTCCTGCAGGTGCCATGTTGCAGTGGTGCCCACCTCCTCGTGTCAGAATTCTAGAGGCGCCCTCAGCCTCAAAAAAGTTGGGGACCCCTGCCCTAGATGTTTGATTGTGTCCCAAGAAGTGTTCCCATGGTGACGCTGTTGACGCTGTCAGCCCAATCTGCCAGGAGACCCACCAGAAAGAACATCAACCGCCTGTCTTTTGTCACGGGAAAGGTAATATCCAGTGGAATGGGCAGCATTGTGCCCTTGGAATCATAATGAGGTGTCATTTGGATAGAGGTGTCCCACTATCTTTTAAAACTTTCTTTCCTTCGGAGCCTTTGCACTCATCTTCCCTCCTATTCAAGCATGAGTCTTGTATAATAAAAAGGGGGGACATTCTTCTTAGCCCCTTTAAAAATGACTGCAGATGTTTTGGGGCCCAAAGTGGAACATCCAAATTGCATTCTTTATAGTGGTAGGTAGAATATATGGGGTGTGTGTGTGTGTGGAAAACACCATCAAGTCATACTAACTTATGGTGATCCCTCATGGGTTTTTCAAGGCAAGTGATGTTCAAAGGTGTTTTGCTGTTTCCTGCCTCTATGTAGCAACCCTGGACTTGCTTGGTGGTCTCTCGTCCAAGTAGTAACCGGGGACGACCCTGCTTAGTTTCCAAGATCTGCTAAGACAGGGCCAGCCTGGGCCATCCAGGTCAGGGCCATTAAGATAAATAATTTATCTAAAAGGGGTTCTCAAAATTCTCGCATACTCTAGTGCAACCAAAAAAGATAAACCAGGCCTGGGCTGTATATATATATGGGCTGACAGTAGATGGACTAATTTAGAAGAAGAAGAAGAAGAGGAGGAGGAGGAGGAGGAGGTGAGGTGATTGGATTTATACCCCGCCCTTCACTACCCGAAGGAGTCTCAGAGCGGCTTACTATCCCTTTCCCTTCCCCTCCCCACAACAGACACCCTGTGAGGTAGGTGAGGCTGAGAGAGCTTTTTCAAGAGCTGCCCTTGAGAGAACAGCTCTGAAAGAACTTGTAACTGACCCAAGGTCACACCAGCAGCTGCATGTGGAGGCGTGGGAAATCAAACCTGGTTCTCCCAGGTTAGATTCAGCGCTCCTAACCACTACACCAAACTGGCTGTCTAATTTAGGATACGGGGGGGGGGGATTGAAGTTGTAGGAGGCATGCAAAAATCTTTCTCTGCAGAAGACACACGTGTTCCCAGTGGTCATTCACAGTACAGGTTGACCTTCCATCCTCACATTCTCTTGCCTGTCAAAGCAGAAAGCTTGTGTACAATTGACCATTTGCTGTCTGATGGTATCCCAGTGTTATTCCCCCCACCCTGCTGACTTCCATCCTCTTCCCCCCATAGCAAGGTTTTTCCTCCTTGGACTACATTTTTTTAAGCTGTTAATTTTAATTTAATATTATAGATATTATATGAATTAAATGACAGACTGAACTTTTTTTATGGATCTCCTCCTTGGACTATATGGTGTTGTATTTTAGGAGATTAAAAGCAATAACACAATACACACATGGTAAATTAGCTTAAAGAAAGTTTACTAAAAAATTGTGAAGGGTTACATGAGGGGATAAAACCAGGGGTCATTTGGGGTTGGAGCGCACTGGAGTGCCACTCCAACAGCCCTTCCCGCCCCACCCCCGCGCTCTGAGGAAGGCATGGGGAGGCATTTAAATGCCTCCCCAATCTCTCCCTGGTCCTTTCTGGCTTGCCTGCCAAGGCAGGCAAGCCAGGAGAAGGCAGGGGGCGGCGGCTGGGGAAGCAGAAAAGGGGGGAGGGGGACATCCTCACAAGCCTCGCCTTCCCTTCCCCAGCTGGCCTGCCAAGGCGGGCTGGTGGGGGAAGCGAAGAGTGAAGGGGCTTAAAGTTTAAACCCCTTCTCTCTGGAGTCACGCCGCACTGGTGGTGCGATCTTTCCATTGTATTCTATGGCCCCATAGAATATAATGGAAATACGACTCTAGGGAGAAGGGTTTTAAACTTTAAGCCCCTTCACTCTTCACTCTCCCCCAGCCCGCCTTGGCAGGCTGGCTGGGGAAGGGAAGGGAGGCTTTTGAAGATGCCGCCCCCCCCCTTTTTGCTTCTCCTTCTGACATCACTTCTGGTGATGTCATGGGGTGTAGCATATGCTAATGAGCTATTATGCCAATAGCCTATTAGATACGCTAATGAGCTCCTGCAGCTCTTTTTCTACTAAATGACCCCTGGTTAAAACTATCAACAGTCTAACTGACTAGCTACATTTTATCTAGTCCCTGGTTACTCCATGATGGATTTCCTGTTCTGATCTTAGAACAAAGGTAGGAAGGAGAAACCCCCAAAATGTCTCTGTGGAAGATCTTAGGTAACATCACCAAATTATTGATCAACCAATAACCGGGCTAAATGTCACTTCATTATGAACATGACCTCCCTTTCTCGGGCGGGAAATATGTGCATGACACCTTGTTGGTTCTGAGCTAACTAAGAATTAGCATACAGAATTAAACAGGCTAACTCTGTCATGGCTGAAGTAATTGAATGTGCAGATTCCAACACATGGGAATGAGAATGTCCTGTGATATGGCAAATGCTAGTAACATGGTAAGAGAAAAGCGGAGATTGCTTTAGGAAAGAGCAAGAGTCCAGGAGCACCTTCAAGACCAACAGCATTTGTGGCAGGGTGGGAGCCTTTGTGAGTTGCTGCGTGACTCCCGAAAGCGCCTCCCCGGCCACAGATGTTGCTAGTCTTGAAGGTGCTCCTGGACTCTTGCTCTTTTCTCCTGCTGCTCCTAACACGGCTTGCCCATTTTGCTTTAGGACAGCTAGGTTTGCGTCCAGTACACCTTAGAAGGGAGCATTGGCTCTCAAAAGCTTATATCCCAAAAGGTTGCCAGCCTTCGGATGGTGGCTGGAGATCTCCCGCCATTACAGCTGGTCTCCAGGTGGCAGAGGCCAGTCCCCCTGGAGAAAATGGCCGCTTTGGCAGGTGGAGTCTGTGGCATTGTACCCCACCGAAGTCCCTTTCTCCCCCAAACCCTGCCCTCCTCAGCTCCACCCCCCAAATCTCCAGGTATTTCCCAGCCCTCCTCAGGCAATCCTGCCTGGTCTCCAAGGTGCCACTGGGCTTGAATTGAGCTTTCCTACTGCAGACTAACATGGCTGCCCTCTGAAACTGTTTTAGGAAAGGATCCTTGCTTGCAAGTGCACTTGGTGTGACTTCCATCTTTTCGTAATCATAACGCACGTATTCCTGCCAACAGATGACTCAGTGCTTACCTCGGGCGGTGATACTACCCCAGTGGGCGGTTGTATTGGTCAATATATCAAAGAGGTCCTCGAGAACTATAAAACGTGCCGCAAGCGTCTCCTTTTGTAAGCCGAGCACACTGATTTCACTACCAACTGCAATCAAAGTGCACTGAATAAAGCACAAATATTTTCATAATAAACAGAGAAACTCCTCTTGGTAACACTTGGAATGTAGCAAGATTTTTTTTTAATAATCAGAAGTTGCTTTCTTTATATTTATTTTGGATGCATTTAAGCAGCAGCAGCAGCAGCCATCTTTTCTGAAGACTCCATGTGGCCTGATGGCTCCCTGTATTGGATGACTCAGAACGAGTGAGTGGTCTTCCTGCCAAAATAATTAAATTCAACATGTTCACGAAATGTCTTAAGTCTCTCCCACCCCACCCCACCACTCATCATCCTGGGCATCATTTTAATTGACCTTGGGAAAAGCTTTCAAAGCTGAATGATATTTGGTACAGAACCTTTGGCCAAGACCTGTCATGAGGTTAAAATGTTGCAGTGTAGTTTCCAAGATGATCACTGTTCGTCACTAACTAATCTACATATAGGCTTGCCAAGTCCCCCCGGGGGGCGGGTAAACCCCCGCCCGAGAGGCCCATTACCCGCCCCCAGAAAATCGGGCCCCGGGGGAACTCCACCCCATTCCGGCAACGTCCCCAGCGTGATGATGTCACTTGGAGGTGACATCATCACGCTGCGGCACGCCGGGGGCGGGATGTTCCATGACTCGAGGGAAAACTCTATGTTTTTCCCTCGAATCCCGGCGGCCCCGCCCCCAATGTCCTGACGCGATGACGTCGCTTCTGGTGACGTCATGGCGGCAGCGCGCGCGCTTTGCGCGCGCGCAGAAGCTCCAGGTGCCAGCGGGACTCCCCCGCTCTAAGAAAATTTGCACTTGGCAACCCTATCTACATATGTGCTGTCAGGTCCCAGCCAATTTATGGCAACTCCATCAAGGGGGTTTCAAGGCAAGCGAGAAGCAGAGGTGGTTTGCCATTGCCTTCCTCTGCAGAGCCTTCCTTGGTGGTCTCCTGTCCAAGTACTTATGCTTCTAAGCTTCTGAGATCTTATGGGATCAGGCTGTACCATGCCTCATTCCCTCCCAACAACTGGTTTAGGGTCCTATTAAATTCAGGAAATAAAAATTATATTTTTTTGGTTTGGCCAGCAATCTCCAACCTTGATGGGCCTGTGGACACTTTTGGAATGTTGCTAAGAGGCAGTGGGTGCCACCAAAAATGGCTGCCTTGGGGGCTGAGCCAATCACCAAGTGGCAGCAGTAGGCATACCATTTGCCAGCCCATGGTGGGCAAATTCCCACTCCTGCCCTTCATTGCATTCCCACTCCATGAAGTGAGCAGCGGGAGAGAAAATGGGGAGCATCACATAGCTCCCATAAGGCTATATATAATCCAGAGAGATCCACGGATACAAGGTATAATTTAAAAAAAATGCAAAAACTGTGAAATTATAACTATGGAAAGTTCAGTACTTCAATATTTTCTTATTATAGTGCATATGTCTCTACAACAGTATATTTCTTAATCACAATAAACAATTTATTATCACTATCAACATTCTATTCTAATGATGAGTGAAAGTGCCTGTAAGTGTTCTTTCCAAGATTAAAGTGCTGGTGCTATGTCCTTTGTTCTTCCAAATCCAGTAATTGTGGACGATTTATGGATGTTCTCATGGAGCCTCTGATGGACTTGTCGACCTTTAATTCTGTTCTTCTCAGTTTTCTCAGAGAGGCAACAGAACAAAATCCATATATCCCAATGTTATTCAAAGACAAACAAAAGCAAGCACCATTTTCACCATTTTCTCAGAAGGAAAGAAATAATCGAACAGAGATCCTTATGAAATCTCTGACTCTTCCCTATATTGCCTGGTGAGTCGTACTTTCTCTTCCAGTTTTTCCAACCTTTTCCAGTCCATGAAAGGACCTGTCTCCCATAGCCTCACGATCGCTAAATATCTTTAGAAGCCTTTGTCAACCTTTCTGAAATGCCGTGTCTACCAGTCTTACTCCTTTTTACAGGTTTGTCACAAGCCTCAAAGAATTACTAAAAGGATGGTGAGGCAAGAATTTCTTTCTCAGAAGCCATGCTGATTCTTCTTCAGCAAAGCTTGTTCTTCAGCACATGTGCTAACTGTAGTCTTCATAATGCCTTCTATCCAAATCAGCTGAAAGTAGAAATCAGACTGGTGGGTCCTGAATACTCATGCTTTTAAAAATCGGTGTTACATTGCTGCCCTCCAAACAGGGGACAAGAAGTCGTATTTTAATGAGGCATTGCATGGTTTACAGTGCAAACCTAGGCAGAGCCACTTGGAATCCTGCTCAGGTTTACTTGACGAGGCTTACACCCAAGAAAGTGTTCTTAGGATTGCACGGATAGTTCAGCTGGGGGTTTTTGCATTTGAGTATTTGAAGGGTTGTTGGGCAACTGCTGTCTGGCCTCTGCAACTTGGTTACTTTTTAATTTGTCCATTAGCTCTGAGTCTTGGATTGCATCACAGAGAGACAAAGCAAAGATAACCTGTGTTAGTGGACTTTTGATGCAACAGACCCCTGACCAGACCAGCTCCCTGAAGTTGTCCGTTTTCCAGCAAATCAGTGACGGAGCCAGCAGCTGCTGCAGTTGAGGGCTGGCGTTAGGGAAGGCTGACTGTGAAACTTGGAACAGAATGGGGCCAGTTATCTCTTGCGGTGTCATGGCTAGTTTGAAGTGCTGGACCGTGCTCCTTCTTGCTCCCCCCTTCCTTCACAAGCCTGTTTGCTAATCTTCCTTGCCATATGAAAATGAAATCTCTCAAAATGATAGAAGTTTGTAAAATTATACATGGGGTGGAGAGAGTTGACAAAGAGAACTTTCTCTCCCTCTCCCAAAAGGCTAGAACTCGAGGGCATCCAATGAAGCTGATGGGCAGTTGGTTCAGGACAGGCAAAAGGAAATACTACTTTACACAGAGACTGATTAAAATGTGGAATTCGCTGCCAGAGGATGTAGTGATGGCCATAGGAAGAAACTGCTATAAAGGGGATTAGATAGATTCATGGAGGATGTCTATCAGTGGCTACTAACCATGGTGACTGAGGGGAACCTCCACATTCAGAGGCACTAATTCTCTGAATCCCAGAAGTAGGAGGCAACATCAGGGTAAGCCTTGGCCTCTTGGCCCTGTTGTTGGCCTTCCAGGGAAACTGGTTGGCTACTGTGTGAGGGAGGATGCTGGACTAGATGGACTATTGGTCTGAACCAGCAGGGCTCTTCTTATGTTCTTAATGTATATGCCTTGTGGTTCCTGATCAGGCAGAAGGGCGGCATAAAAATGTTTTGAATAATTATATAGGCTCCTGCCCATGCTACTGCAGTTTGGGGCTTGCATGACTCAAAGCTCTTCTTTGACTGCCTGTGCAAAAATGCCGGGGAGAAGAGTTTCAGACAAGCCTTCCCTCTGAAATGCTGGCTTATTGTGTATAGGCATGGCTGATTTCTATTGGCAGGGAGAATTTTGTTTTGTGTATTCCCTGTTACTATGTCTGGGTGTAAAAGTTGGACAATGAAGGAAACTGACAGAAAGAAAGTTGATTCATTTGAAATGCGCTGTTGGAGGAGAGTTTTATAGGTACAATGGACCTAAAGTTGCCAGCCTCCCCCACCCCTGCTGGAGGTGGGAGATCCCCTGCTGCCAGGCTCCACCCCCCCCACCAATCTGCTGGTTGGTGGGGGGACTTACCAGGAACAGGAGAGTGGCCCAGGCTGTGTCACTGGTGATGTGGTGACATCACTTCCGGCATGTACGGGAAGTGATGTCATCACGTTGTCAACATCCAGACAATGCTCTTGTATTTGGGCAAAAACTCTATAATAGAAGCAATTTTTACCATAGAGTTTTTGCACTACGACCAGAGCGTAGCTATGACAGCGCAATATGATGATGTCACTTCAGGTACATGCTGGAAGTGATGTTGTCACATAGCCAGCAACGTAGCCTGGGCCTTCTTCTCACTCCTGGTAAGTCCCCCCCCTTCTCTACATGGACTGCCAAAAAAGACAAATTGGTGGGTTCTAGAGCAAATCAAGCATGAAAACTCCCTAGAAGCTAAGATGACCACACTGAGGCTGTCGTACTTTGGTCATATTATGAGAAGACAGGAAAGGGCAGCAGGAAAAGAGGAAAACTCAACATGAGATGGACTGACTCAGTCAATCAAGGAAGCCTCTTTCTTCCTCCCTCCTTTGGGGGGGGTACAGCCCTTTTCCAAGGCCATTTCCTTTCTCATTCCCCCCCCCCCCGCAGGTTTTGAATATTAGATAATACAGACTTCAGATGTTGGTCCTCAAATGGGAAACTGTATGAGTCAACCCTCCCCTGTGATAGCTTTTGGGTGTTAGCCCTTAATTTAGGATTAGATAGGCCAAGGGGTGTGTGTTTGTGTTCAGGGCCAGTGGTAATCCCATCAACTACTTTTGCCTGTTGGTTTAACATTTATAAAGCTTAATTATTTTAAACCTCATGAGTCAGAGACTTACTTATCTGCCATGACTTTGGCCCTTGAGATGCTGAAGTTTGAGGTCATCGTTCCGCTTTAACAGAAGCGTAAATTTCAAACGATGTTGAATTTTTTGTGGACTTCATTGGCAACCTGACCACTCTCAGAGATGAGAAATGGTTTCCCCCTTTTGCTAGGAAATAGGGATCAGAAAATGCAGGGCTCTGAACATTGTTATATCCCTGTCTCATCAATCCCCAAGAGAAGTCCATAAGGTTGGAAATGTGGAAGATGGTATATATAGAACTAGGGAGCAAAGCCCTTTGTGGAGGAAGACAACGGGCCTTAGAAAGGAAGGGAGGGAGGATTGGAGAAAGGAAGGAAGGAAGAGGGGGAGAGTGAAAGAAAGAAGGAGAGAAGAAGAAAGGAAAGGGGGGAAAGGAAGGGAAGAGGGGTGGAATGGGATTCTCTGGGCCTACTGGGCCCACAGAAGGCCCAGAGGATGGTGTGTGTGTGTGGGGGGGTGGAACAGGCTTCTCTGGGCCTGCTGGGCCCTGAGAAGGCCCAGAGGATGATGTGGGGGGACAGAACGGGCTTCTCAGGGCCTACTGCGCCCTGAGAAGGCCCAGAGGATGGGGGGGCAGAACAAGCTTCTCTGGGCCTACTGGGCCCATAGAAGGCCCAGAGGATGGTATGTGGGGGCAGAATGGGCTTCTCTGTGTCTACGGGGCCCATAGAAGGCCCAGTGGGGGGCAGGGCAGAACAGGCTTCTCTCACCTGCCTCAGCCTTGAGGGCCTGTCCCTGCGCTCACTCTGCAGACGGTCCTCTCCTGTCAGAGGACTGGAACAGACTGAGCCGAATACACTGGCCGGGGCTGACATGGCCGGGACTCCGCCAAGCAGCCAGTCAGCCCCGGCCAGCGTCTTCTGACTGCCAGTTCTTGTGCCCAATCAATTGTGGCAAGCTTAGAATGTTTGTGGCCAAAATTCAATTATATATAAGGACAGGATTTATTGGGATCTGGAATAAAAGGCTTTACCCTCTAAAGGGGGTTCGTAATGGCAAAAAATGGAAAGAAAGGTTTGTTTCCCTCTACATTGGGAACCTCTCTAAGACCTCTTTAACAGTGGGATCCTGAGTAGACTTAACAGCCTTCCAAATCCATTGAAACCAATGGGTTTTGGAGGATTAAACTCTGTTTAGGATTATACTACTAATCTCTTGCCTACTAAGTTCCTAACACTAGAAGCTTGCTTATTTATATAGGGTTGCCAGGTCTCGGTTGGAAAATACCTGGAGACTTTGGGGGTGGATCCAGGAAAGGGTGGGGTTTGGGGAGGGGAGGGGCCTCAGTGTGATACAATGCCATAGAGTCTGCCCTTCAAAGCAGCTATTTTCCCCAGGGGAGCTGAACTCTGTCAGCTGGAGATCAGTTGTAAAAGTGGGCGAATGCCAAGTTGGAAATGCCCTGACTTAGATGGTCCAGGCTAGCCCAATCTCATCAGATATCAGAAGCTAAGCAGGGTAAGCCCTGGTTAGTGCTTGGATGGGAGACCGCCAAGGAAGCCCAGGGTTGCTACGCAGAGGCCGGCCATGGCAGATCACCTCTGCTCATCTCTTGCCTTGGAAACCCCATGATGGGTCACCGTAAGTTGGCTGTGACTTTATGGCACTTTCTACCACCACCAAACTGGAAGTATCGGATTCCCAGCCACTGTGGCTCCCAGGGCAGTCATCTCTACCCATTGATTAATTACTAAAAGTGTGCCCTCACCTTCCACTGCTTCGGTCTCCAAATTCCGCCCCCCCAATTATTGTTCATTACATATAGTTTGTCTGATCAGGTCTTGTGTCACCCCATGTCAATGAAGGGCCAGTTCACACATACAAGTGCAACCCGTGCCTTCTTATCTCTTGACTATTCAGTGCTTGGTGGCTAGCAACTGATATGGGGAACTAACCCCGTTTCTTTTGTGGAGGTGTGACTCTGTAGGAAAGCTTCCCTGGAGTGGAGGAATTCATTTATTTATTTTATTTTATTTTATTTATTTGTTTCCATTTATATTCCACCCTTCCCGCAGGCAGGCTCGGGGTGGATCACAGAATAAATCAAGACACCATAAAATTACAATACATTATTAAATATAAAAACCATTTAAACAGTAGAAAACAACATATATTAAAACAGATCACACTATTCATATGCATAGATTTCAAGCTGGTGCCATTTTCTTCCTCTTAATCTGGGCCACATAAAAATGGCAAACTTCAGCAGGAGGGAAAGCAAGATTTTATTCGATGCCCACTGCCTCAGCCAAAGGCCTGGTGGAACAGCTCCATTTTACAGGCCTTGCAGAATAGTAATAAGTCTTGCAGGGCCCTGATCTCAAATGGGAGCATGTTCCACCTGGCTGGGGCCAAGGCAGAAAAGGGCCTCACCCTGATCGAGGCTAAGTGGACATCCCTTGCACCGGGGACAGCCAGCAGATCTTGATCGGAAGTGTGCAAGGCTCTTGGGGGCACATATGGGGAGAGGCGGTCCCTCAGGTATGTTGGTCATCACTTGATTTGCAGTCATAAATAGAGTGTTTGCAAAAGGAGGGGGAATAGGTGGGAATTGATGCTCCAGTCTTCGACCACAGATGGAAGTGCCGTTCTGTTGGAAGAACTGGATGGCTGACCATACGTGAGTGGGAACTGAGTCACCCCGTGTCAGAACTGGAGGGCTGATTTTGCTCTCAGCTATGAGGCGCTATGTAGAATGTGCATATTGTACTCATTCTGTAGACACTCCATTGGTGGGTGGTGGTGGAAAGTGGTGTAAGTCCAAGCCACCTTACGGCAACCCACGTGGGGTTTTCAAGGCAAGAGATCACCTGTCTCTGTATAGTGAAGCGTCCTTGGCGATCTCCCATCCAAATACTAACCAGGTCTGACCCTGCTTTAACTTCCGAGATCTGACAAGTTCGGGCTAGCTGGGCTCCATTGATTACCAATCCATTATAGGGTTCAATTCATCTGACCCACATACCTACAGGATCACCTCTCCTGCTGTGTTCCACTATGACAGAAAAAAATAACAAGAACTGTGTACCAATAATATTGTTGGTACGAAGTTTTTGTTATTTTTTCCCTGTTCTTTGACTGTGTGACTATTTGTGTGTTCCACTATGACAACAGGGCTGATCTGAGTAAAGCCTTCTGAAGGTGCCATCTTGCAAACAGGTGAAGTCAGCAGCTGCCATTCGCTCGCATTCCCTGCGCTGGCTCTCACGCTATGGAGCGGCCTGCCGGAGGCCATCAGGAAGTGCCCCCTCCCCCTTCTGTCATTTTGCAGAATCTGCTAAACAGAGATGTTCAGGAAGGATGTTTTTGTAGCGGGAGCAGAACTCTAGTAAAATGGATCGATTCAAGAGGTTACTTCTATAAGGGATGGTGTTATAGCGCACTGCAGTGTTTGGTGAGATGAATCGCCCCTTTTTTACCGATCGATCAAGATGGGCAGCTGTGTTAGTCCATCTGCAGCAGCAGAAAAGAGCCAGATTCCAGATTCAAGACCATAAGACACAGGGAGGGGAAAACAAACTTGACTCAAAAACTGGAATCAAGAACCACAAGGGTAGGAAAGATGTCTGATACAGGGCCAGTATTAAAAACCTAGCTGAAACTTACAGCATACAAAAATACATGTATTTATTAGAAAGACAGTTAAAAACAAATAAGGGCCCAATGAAAGCCTCGTTGAAAAGTTCAAGTGGCCTGAGCGCAAGGGCCAATGCACATGGCCTGATGTGCTTCCGCCCTCTTGGGGGTCTTCTTCAGAGGTCAAACAGTTTGAGGTACACGTGTTACAGTATTACATATTACGATAAGAGAAACAATAAGTTAATACTGGACCAGGAAAAGGAAAGTTAAGCAGCCAGATCAATAGACACAAGAGAAAGATGTTTGTGAGGCCTCTAAAGATGAGAGTCACGTGTCTGGTGCCAAATGCACAGCTGCTAAATTAGAACATCTTCTATCTCTGGTCCAAAAAGCACCTCTGCGGCTATCTTAGTCAGAGCTAGAGCTTATTGCCAAAGTCTGATGCCTAGGCATGACTGCTTTTTAATATTGGCCCTTTGTTAACCTTCAAGACTCACAGCATTTTTGACAGGGTAGGAGCTTTCCTGAGGCCAAAGCTATGTGAAGAAGTGAGCAGTGACTCACAAAAGCAACTCATACCCTGCCACAAAATTAGTTAGTCTTCCAGGTGCTACTGGGCTCTTGTGCTCTTTTAATCGCGTTGTATTATCTGCTAGCTTTGTAAACCTCCATTCAGTATGGCCCGTCAAAGTTTTGACTGGTTTGTTGCCTTAGACGGTTCTTGGCCTACACTGACTGGTTGCCTTAAACAGATCTCTTTTTTTCCTTTTTGCTTGTGTTATTTTCTAGTTCTTCAATCCTAGTCTGATTGCTCATTAGAGATCTTTGTGGTTTGATAGATTATATTAAATGATATTTCGTAATCTGCCTTGAGTCTCAGTGCAATAGGTGAGATATAAATGAAGTTAATAATAAGAGTAATAAATCACAATATACCCAAGCAGTGCATGTGTGAACAAAGACTCGATCTGCGTTAAAGCATCTTCGCACCAGATGATCACGGATGTAGCTGCATTTCTTCTGGGGTGGTTGGTGTGATTTTGCGTTTCCAGCTCAACACTGAACTTAAGGGGATTCAGAAGAGCAATGAATGAATGAATGAATGAATGAATGAACAAATACATGAATGATCTTATACATATGGAGCGGGGGTGCACGAGTGACTGTTAGCCACAAGGTATATATAGGGACTCTCTGTCTGGGGGTGTGATGCTCTGAATTCTTGGTGCTTGTGGGGGGCACAGTGGGAGGGCTTCTGGAGTCCTGGCCCCATTGGTGGACCTCTTGATGGCAACTGGGTTTTGGCCACTGTGTGACACAGAGTGTTGGACTGGATGGGCCATTGGCCTGATCCACCATGGCTTCTCTTACGTTCTTACCCTCTTTCCCTATATGTTGGACACCCTTCCAGGATCTCCTGTTTTTTCAGAGCTTTCCTTCTACAACGGTCTTGCAGCCATGAGGACTAGAAGCTAACGTCTTTATTTAGTTAGCAAAAATAGATATCAGCCCCTGAAATTTCCACTATAGTCACATCCACAAAGCAATTTGGTATTAAAATTATATTACTAGGAAATCTAACATAATCGCTGCTTCGTTTCACCCTTCTGTGCCTTATGGGATCCGCCGCAGCCTTTCAACACCAAGAACTCCTTGGATTTTTTACAGCCTTAGGCCTTTGCACACATTCTGGTTGTGATCACAAACATGTGCCTGCTTGTTGAGTTGGTAACACCCACACAGACTTAATTGCATTTTCTGACTCACGTGGGAAGGGATTTGCCAAAGGTTTTCCCCTCGTGGTGGGTTACTGTGCCTTTAACAGTGGATTGATCCCCTACCATTTAACAGATGGTTTTTGTAATGTATCTGAAAAGTACTGAGACTGACGAGTGATTTCAGCTCTCACATACTTTGTTAGTTCAAGAACAAGACAACTTTACCTGGCTCGCAGACTGGTTTATATCCCCTGAAAACCCCACACCCAAAACACACCCCACTCAAAGAATTGTCTATTTACAGTGGCTGAGAGTTCCATAGGCTCTTGGCGAGGAGCCTAACCATCTGATTGGAGCAGGTTAGGATCCGCTGAATCCTTTGTTCAGGTGAGCGAAGCTCAGACGTTTTTGCCTGACTGCATGGCTTCCTTGCCTCGCATGTGTCAGGTCTGATTGCATTATGTCTGAGTACATTACAGTATCGAAACCCGACCACATGCGAGGCGAGTCTCCACGTGGTCAGGCGAAACCTCCGAGCTTCGTTCTGGGAGACAATAGCCTGAATGGGTTCTAGTCCACACCAATCAGAGGGCTAGGTTCCTGGTCGGGACCTATAGAACTCTTGGCCACTGTATATAGCCTATCACTGAGTGGGGGGGTGTTTTGGGAGTGGGTACACGGGACATATAAACTGGCCTGCGAGCCGGGGGTCTCTTGTCTTGTTCTGCACCTATAATAAAGTATGAGAGGTGAAATCTCTTGCCAGTCTCAGTACTTTTCAGTTTTCCATGCCAGGAAGAGCCTTCCCTGCTAAAGTTCAGGCTGTTATTGCAGCTGTTGGAGGCATAGTAAGAGGGATGCCAGAAACCTTTGGCAAATCCCTCCCGCTGTCTTCTTCTCACTCCCAGTTCAATCGGACTGAAACGCGAGTTGTTGCTTTTTCAATTCAGCATCAAAATGTCGAGTTATTGGGTCGCAGGTCTCATACAAGAGTCAGAGAAATTGCACGTTCCTTACGGAGAAGACTCGTTACCCCATAGTGCAACCCTCTCTCTGTTGGGCCTCATCCACACGTCATCCTGCACAGCAGGCATGAGTTGTGGACTCTCAGATCCTGATGCAGGGAGACCGATTCACAGTGGGATTGAAATAGGGATGTGTGGTCAAGAGGGAAGGGGCGGGGTGGGCGTTTGAAGACAGGTCCCAATACGGATTCTCAGGGAAGAAACAATCCAGGAATGTTCTTCCCATAACGGCACTGAACCGACCAAGAAGGGTCAGGATTCTATGCAAGACTGTGACATGCCAATAAAAGGCTATTGAGTTCCACACCACATGAAAATATAAAATAGGATCGATAGCTACTTAGTTGCCCTGCTTAGGTGTCTTTGCACCACGTTTGAGGCCTGTGGCCTTACCATTTTTATGGAAGGGTCGTGTTACTCTGCCGCACCCGTTAATCCTCTCCCCCCACCCTCCAAGTCGCAGCTGGCTTTCTGAGCATTCTCGGTGCATCTGAAAGGCAGACAGACAAAGCCGACAGAGTGGTGTCCTGGCACGCCCTCTCCCAGTTTGGGAAAAAGGGGACAGATTTCTCTAACCCCTTTTTGTTCTGAGGCTGGATTCCTCACCCAGGGGTCTCTCACCTGCTCCTGCAGCTCATGTCTCCTGAAATTGGACCCCCGGCTGCAGCTGCATAAATCATTTTTTACAAAGTCCGTCCCCTGTGCTGGGGTGTCGCTCAGCTGGCTATGAGGAGGTCACTGCCTGTCCTGCCGCCCCCCCCCGTCCTTTCCCCAAAGTAAACAACTCACATTTGCTAACTTCTTAGCTTTATAAGAACCAGCCGTGCAGAGTTATGTGCCTCTCCTGGGAGCCTGCATGCATAAGCAGAGCCTTTGTGCTCTCTTTCCTTCCAAAATCATGCTACTGACCTGGGACCGGGTATGGGTGGTCCTGTAAAGCCTTGTTCAGGGTGCATTTGTAATCCGCGCAGATCCGCACGTCCCCGTTCGGCTTTACTGGTGTGACAGTTGGGGTCTCCCAGCGCGCGGATGCAACAGGCACCAGCACCCCCTGCTCGACAAGGCGGTTGAGCTCTGCCTCTATCTTCGCCCGCATGGCCAAGGGCGGGACCCGTGCCTTAATGCGGATGGGGCGGATGGTCGGGTCCAAATCCAGGGATATGGGGTCCCCGGTGTACCGTCCTAGGGTCCCATCAAACACTCTTGGGAACTCCTGGCAGACCCCCTCCCAGTCGGCTGCCCGGATTAGGTTAAGTCCTGATATCCGGAGGCCCAGGGGCTTGAACCATGAAAGTCCCAGCAAGCTGGTTAGGCGCCCTTCCACCACCAACAGGTCCAGTTTCCCCGAAAAACCCTTGAACTGGACCCGGAACTTGCCCCAGCCCCAGACCGCCACGGGGTTTTTGTTAAAGTCCCGTAACAGTAGGCCCTGTGGCTTGCGCAACCGAGGTCCCCCCTGGGGGCATAAGTTGCAGAGGGTCTCAACCGAAATTATTGAATATGACGAGCCGGAGTCGATTTCCATCCGGCAGGGGGACCCTTCAATTACAACAGTTACATGCACCTTGTCCGGGCTGTCGGGGGGCAAGTTACATACCGTCTGGTGGTTTACGGACACAGTGTGGAGGTCCTCAGTCTCGATCTGCGCCGTGAGGTTCGTCCGGTGTCCCTTGGAGCGGCAGACCTTCTCGATGTGTCCCGCTTTGTTGCAAGCCCGGTAGATCGCGGAGCGAAACCAACAGGTCCGTCGCTTGTGAGCGCTGCCGCAGCTTGCACAGACTGCGGATGGCAGGGATTTGGCCTCTCGGGTCCGCGGAGGTCGGTGGGACGGTCGGTGGCATACCTGGAGTACTTCCTCGTCGTCCGATACGTCGGACCCCCGCGTTGTTTGTGTGCAGTGGACCGCCGAACTGCGGCGGTCTTGGTGGGCCTTTTCGTAAGCAGTGGCCTCCTGGATGGCCTTTTCCAGGGTGAGGTCGTTGTTGCTCGCCAGCTTCCGCCGCAGTTTGGACTCCCGGAGGCCCACGAGAAATTGGTTCAGCAGCGTGTCCAAGAGGTTCGGGAACTCGCATCTCGTGGCCGCCCGCCGAAGACCCGCCAGGAACTCCGTGGTGGATTCATCTGGGCCCTGGCTCTTCTCGAAGAACCCCAGACGTTCCATGAATTTTGTGTGCTTAGGCGAGAAGTTGTCCATGAGGGCCTTTACCAGCACCGCGTAGGACTCCGTCTTAGTGGTCTTGGGATTTATGAGGTCCCGCAAGAAGATGAGGGTGTCGACGCCACAGATGCTGAGGAACAGCTGCTTTTTTTTCTCGGCTTCCACCACATCATGATACCCGCAGTAGTTCTTCAGGGTCTCCAGCCAGGCGTCCCATTTCTGTGGTTGGGAGAGGTCGAACGCGCTTAGGTGAGTGGTGGGCGCGGCCATCTTGTCACGAGGTGGTGAGTGGGGTTGCACGTTACGGGAGGCTGAAGGTGCGCTGCTCTCGGGGTCAGCGGTGCGGCTCGGGAGCGGTGCGGGGGAGCGGTGGGCTTGATGCGGTGTTCGGGAGCGTGGTTTCGGTGGCGGTGAGTGGTGCGGTGCTGCTCTCGGGGTCAGCGGTGCGATGCTCGGGAACAGTGCGATGAGCGGCTGGCTCGATGCGATGCTCTTCTTCGTGGTCGTTGTTCAGGGAGGGAGTTGGCATCCCATCTTCGTCGCCAGTGAAAAGTACTGAGACTGACGAGTGATTTCAGCTCTCACATACTTTATTTAGATCGGGAACAAGACAACTAAGCCAGCTCGCAGGCCGGCTTTTTATCCCCAGGGAGCCCACACCCCAAAACACACGACACCCAGTGATTCGCTATTTACATTGATTGGATTAACTCCTGCTCCTCAATTGGAGGGGAGCCAGGATCCTCTAGTCCATTGTCTTTCTGGGCGAAGCTCAGGCCCTTCACCTGGCCACATGGTGGACCGGTTAGAACCAGTCTAAGCACATGGTAGCCCTGTGGATACACCACACCCGTGGAACTGAATTAACCCAGTGTCCAGTAGGCAGTGGAGTAAGCATTCCGCCCCATTTTGTCCACAGCTGTAATATTAGTTGAAAGGAGAGCATTTTTGTGGCAAGATTAATCTAAAACAAAAACTCTTTACGTAACATTTAAGGGAGGGGCCATGGCTCAGTGGTAGAGCATCTTCTTGGCATGCAGAAGGTCCCAGGTTCAGCCCCCAGCATCTCCAGGTAAAAGGACCAGGGAGTAGGTGATGTGAAGGGCCTCAGCATGAGATGCTAGAGAGCCCCTGCCAAATTGAGCAGGCAAAGCTGCCTTTGATGGACTGATGACCTGATTCAGGATAAGGCAATTTCATGTGTCTGACAATGGTTTAAGCTGGAGACAATAATATTTCTTAAGTGAAAAGAACATAGGAGGTGTCCTGCTTGATCAGACCACTAGCCCATCTGAAACTACCGTCAAGTGAAGCAGTATTTCCTTTTTTCAGTTCTGAATCCAGGGCCAGCCCGAGGTGTTTCTACACCCTAGGTGAGGTGCAGATGCAAACCTCCCAGTGGGGCCTGAAGACCTCCCAGCTGGCCTCTTGCTGGCCGCTCTCTCCCCTCCCTGGGCAGTGGTGGCAGCAGCAACATCCGAGGCGACATTCTGCAGGAGTCTCATCCACCACTACCGTCCCCATTTGCGGCAGCGCCGAGCCCTGCCCCGGAGAGGTGTGCAACTCGGGCCGGTGGGGGGGGCACGGGGGGCGGGGGGGGAAGAGGGGCCCCCAGTGGAACTGCTGTGGCAGAGGTGGGAGGGGCTTCTTGTGTCACCCCCCTGTTCTCTCTCCCTCGCCTGGTTGCCCACTGGCTCTTGCCTCTGCTCTGCCGGGGGGGGGGCAGAAGGGCGAGGAGGCGCCGCCCGCGCACTTCTTCCCAGGCGGCTGCAGCTGGTCTGGGAAGCTTTGCTGGACTTGGCGGGGCTGCCCAGAAAGTGTCTTCCACATGGGGGGGGGGTAAGAGCACTGGGATCTCCGCTCCAGCAGAGCGGACAGCCCCCAGACGGGCCCCTTGAGACTGCTTCGAGGCCGCCGCGCAAGGGTCCCCTGAACGAAACTCTGTCCACAGACCAGGCGGCTGCCCCTGGCAAACTTCTTAGCAACCGTGCCGCCCTCACTGGAGCAGGCCCGGTAACAGGACTGCCCCAGCAGCAACCGCGCCCGACAGGATCCTTGCCCGCTTCCCCCAGCCATGGGAGATCCCCTTTGCGACCCCGCAGGCTTTGCCCTGCTAAAGCGCCCTGGCAAAGCTACAGGAGCTGGAGCAGTTTGGGGGGGACGCATATTGGGTAGGGGGAGTCCAGCAGCAGCTGATTGGACAGCCAGGAGGGAGAGCGGAGGCCTGATTGGGCTGGGGGAGGAGGCGGAGGCAACAAATCGGGCACCCAGAAAGCCATGCTGATGCTGGGGGTGGGCGGGTGGTGGCAGGGCCCTCGGACCATGGGCTTTTGGCGGGGGTGGGGGCTCAGTCCGGCGCCCCCATGATGGCCCCACGCTCTAGGCGAGAGTCTAGCTCGCCTAGTGAGTGAGCCAGCCCTGTCTGAATCTATTTCCCAACAACTTTATTGGGTAACTTCTGGTATTATGGAATGTTCACTTTCTCTACCCTGTGCACGATTTTATCAAGCTCTTGTCAGGCAGGTTTCTGAAGCACTGTGGAAAACTGTCAACAAGGATGACCGTTGGATAAATGTGCTTACCCCAAGCATACACTTTCCCACTCTCAGCACCCACAAAAAATGCCTTTCCAGCTTCAGAATGGTGTGCGTGTATGTCTTCTGGTTGTGTCCGTGTGTCTCAAGGCTGGCATTTCCTGGGTAAAGGAAACTGCACACATTCATACTGTGCAGAAATAATTCCACCATATAAGGAAATGTTATTTCTTTGATGGCATGCTCTAATTACTGGGAGGGGGGATGTCAGGGGGCGGGCGTCCTCCTTATTCAGTCCCCCTGTTTAGTTTCATCCAAAGTTACGGGAGAACTGAAGTCAGGGAGAAGGGCCCATTTCCTTTAGAGCCCCCTCCCCGTTTTGAGTCAAATAAGTGAAAGCCACAGCAAAATGAGCGAATCCAAGCTCTGAGCTGCAACGGAGCACTTATGAACTGCAGCGTGGTTCCGGGCGTGCTCACAGGGATTCTTCCCAAGTTTTACCCACCTATGTACAAAACCCTGGGCCCACACCAGGCTCCAAACAGGAGGATTCTGAATGGCCCCCCCCACACGCACACTCACACAATAGGTTTTTCAATAGGTTTCATTCCAGCTCCGTCATTATAATGTATTTAACAGCCGCGGCCTCCCACCCAGAACAGTATCCAAGCAGAGGCTGTTTTAAAATTCTCCACGGCAGCATTCTCCCCCAACCCCATGGCAAGCTATTGGGGTTGCCAACTTCCAGGTCGATTACAAATAATGAGAAATCACAGGAGAAGTTGAACAACTGTTAAATAGTGGGTTCCATGGATGAGCAGACCCTAAGTCACATGATCAGCTCTACTTTATTAGTGATTTCAGCAAGAACGAAACCCCAGGGCAGTAGCCCTGTTAAATAGCATGCAAAACACCACACCCAAAGACACCGAAGAATAGATTCTTTTGAATTATGGTGCTGGAGAAGACTCTTGAGAGTCCCTTGGACTGCAAGGAGATCAAATCAGTCAATCCTAAAAGAAATCGATCCTGACTGTTCCCTGGAAGGCCAGATACTGAAGCTGAAGCTCAGATACTTTGGCCCCCAAATGAGAAGGGAGCACTCACTGGAGAAGACCCTGATGCCGGGAAAGACTGAAGGTCAAAGAAGAAGGGGACGGCAAAGGATAAGATGGTTAGACAGTGTTATCGAGGCAACAGACATGAAATTAAGCAAACTCCGGAGCACGACGGAAGACAGGAGGGCCTGGCGTGATGTGGTCCATGGGGCCGCAAAGAGTCGGACTCAACTGTGCAACTGAACAACAACAAAATTCTTCATTGGTAACTTCCAGAGTTCTGGTAGGCTATTGTATCTGGGCTCCAAGCTCAGCCTATCTTCGGTAGAGCAGTTCTGGAATGTTTCAGTCCCAATACATAACAAAAACCAATACAAACTATACAAACAACCATAATATAATTACTAAGACATTATTCTATGATTTTTTTTTTGTATTTACTATAAAGATTTTTAACAGTAATAGATTTTTGCAATACATATAAGTCCTCAATAATGAACAAAGTGCTTAGGTCAAATAACTGTCCATATAGTTACTCTGAACTTCTAATTTGTCAGCTTCTTTCATCCATTCAAAATTCTATGTTGCAATCCCTCCTCTCGGCAGTCAAAATCACATAGAGGAGGGATTGTGACATACAATTCTGAATGGATTAAGAAACTGACAAATTAGAAGTTCAGAGTGACTATATGGACAGTTATTTGACCTAAGCACTTTGTTCATGTATTGCATTATATGTATTGCAAAAATCTATTAATGTTAAAAAAATTTATAGTAAATGCAAAAAAAATTCACATAGAATAATATCTTAGTAATTATATCATGGTTGTTTGTATTGGTCGTTCAGCCTCCAAGTAGGGCCCGGAGTTCTCTTGGCATTTCAACTGACCTCCAGACTAAAAAGATCAGTTCATCTAGAGGAAATGGCATTTTGGGAAGGTGGACTCTAGAGCATTATACCCTGCTATCCCTCCTCCCCTTATCAAACCCCGCCCTCTCCAGACTCTTTCCCCCAAATCTCCTGGAATTTTCCTACTCAGAGCTGGCAGCCCCACAAGGCCTTCAGCGCCTTTTTGCAGGATTAAGGTATTTCCCCCCTGTTGCTGCACAGTTTGAATAGAGCCACTGACCTGTTCACCCCATGGAGACAGCCACTGCAGGGAGACAGTTGAGGGATTTCCATGGGGCAGTGTTAGCAGGCGGCCCATGGCAAGTAAGGCCGTTCTGGCAACTCAAGATGCTCTGAGCCCCTGCGGATCCACTGTAGCACCTCAGCTGGAAGAGAGAGGCCTGATGATGTTAAGGGACTGAATTCCTATCTGTCTCTTGCCAGTGTCAAGGGCCACACAAGCCAAAACAGGGAATGCCGTGGGTAACACCCAAAGAACAAAGAGACACCACATTTAAAAACTTATCATATTCATAAGAACATAAGAACATAAGAGAAGCCAATGTTGGGTCAGGCCAGTGGCACATCCAGTCCAACACTCTTGTCAGTGTCACACAGTGGCCAAAAATACCAGGAGGTCCAGCAGTGGAGCCAGGACACTAGAAGCCCTCCCACTGTTGCTCCCCACCAGGCACCAAGAAGACAGAGCATCCCTTGCCCCAGACTGAGAGTTCCTATCTCTACCTTGTGGCTAATAGCCACTGATGGACTCCTGCTACATATGTTTATCTAATTCCCTCTTGAAGCCGTCCATGCTTGTAGCTGTGGTGGTGAATTCCATGTGTTAATCACTCTTTGGGTCTAACTCAACTGCTCAGCAATTTCCTTGAGTGTCCACGAGTTCTTGTATTGTGAGAAAGGAAGAAAAGTACTTCTTTTCAACCTGCTCTACCTTTCTCTACCCTCCAACAATTAGCCAGTAATGTCACATCTGTGTTCACTAATGTGGTAAATAATCATATTTAATACATTCACCGATGTGTTGAAATATCAGAATACAGCATATTTCTCATAAAGATTACTAAATGTTGTAAAATTGCAACAAAGAAACTTAATATAGGGTATCTCAGTACAAAGACTTTCAGAACTGCAGGTATTAACAGAGTTAAATGTGGTGACAATATTTTCTCTAGAATCCTCCCAAGTCCAAACAGTCAAAAGAGGGAGAAATATACGTAGATTCAGTCTGCAGCTCACTTGCGATTCGATGGATAGCCGGAGATGTCTTATGCTGTTTCCACGTGTTCTTTCTCAAGAACTGCCGAATGTACAAAAAAGACTTCCCAAAAACTGTCTCAGTATTTTTCTTTTTCTCTTTGCTTTTGATGAAATGGAACGCATTCTCATATCACAGCATTCTACTCTGGGGTATTGTGTGAATTCCTGTCTGTCTTTTGCCACGATTAAGGGCCAGGAAAGAGTTAAGTGCAGAGCCCCAAGACCAGAATTTATGGGTGGGCAAGTGTGCTTACGGAAGAGGAGGCTGTAGAAATGCTTCCATGGTTTGCGGTATCTTCCTATCTGACCCTGGAAACACATTGTATTCTTTGTATTAGATTTTCACAAATCTTCAAATGGATTTTTAGGCTACCTGTCTGCTTTTTTTTTTTTGCCAACAAGTCACAGCTGAGTTATGATGACCCCATAGGGTTTTTTGGGGCAAGAGACAAGCAGAGGTGGTTTGCCAATGCCAGCCTCTACGTAGCAACCCTGGATTTCCTTGGTGGTCTCCCATCCAAGTACTAACCACAACTGATCCTGCTTAGCTCCCAAGATCTGACATTCTGCCAAAGAGGCAATCAAAACAGTGGGGAAAAAGATCATTTAAAATACACAGTTCAAAACAAAATGAAATCAGTGAAAACCAGCAGTAAAATTGTAGATATAGAATGGAGATCCCACTTATATGTGGTTAAAATCGCAGGTAAGCATAAAGGTGTGGTCTATCTTTCTTTGCCAGTGTTGACCCAGGGGTGTCCCCCTCCTAGTTTTCATTGATACGTAATAAGGCCATAATAATCAGTGATAACCAATAACCAAAAAGATAACCAAAATAATTGAAAATAATCTCATAGTTTGGTATCCCTACCCAACAATGTCTAATCCCATGAGAAATTCTGCATAAAATTCCATTGAGAGATCTCCAACGTGGTGTAATGGTTAGGCCATGGGTTCAAATCCTGGTTCTACCACGGAAGCTCGCAGGGTGACTTTGGGCCAGTCGTTCTCTCTCTCAGCCTGACTTACATTACTGAAGGGGAGAATGATGAGCCACCTTGGGTATCCACTGGGGTCAAAAGCAGTGTAGAAATATCTATCTTTTTTTCAAATGTATATTCTGCCCTCCCCATAATGGGCCTCAGGGCAGATCAAAACAACTAATTAGGCCGTTTGGCGTCACAAAAACAAAATAATAAATATTCATTAAAACATTAAAACAAGAAATTTATCCTTGCTGGGAATAATTGACATCACTACAGCATTTTATAAAAATTATCTATACAGCTGATACTAAATTGTGTGATGAGGCTAAGTTCACTTTTTTTAGCCACTCTGTCTCTGGTCTTCATGGTTCTAGATGTAAACATGCCTGTCAAACTGATAATCTTCTAGACCCTTTCCAATCTGGCTTCCATCCTGTAGAGGGCACTGTCACTTCCTTGGCTGCCCAGATGGGTGGCCTATAACAGCCAACTGACCCCTGTTGGCTCTTGGAGGCCACCTTAAGCATATGGTCCCCATCGAAGTGACTTAGAAGTTTTGTAAATAATACTTACGTCCATGAAAACATGACGTCAGCATGGAAGTCAGAGGACGAAGAAAATGAACCAAATGTGTTTTTGGCCCAGGTTCCAGTGAAACTGTTTTATGTATTTGTAAAAGGAAAGTGAGCTGTCTTCCTGCGTGAGCTATCAAAAGTAATTTGCATAGCTAAGACTGGATATTTCACGTTTTCCTCTGAGTGGCAAGTTCCCAGAAATTGTCTATTCAAACTGTTTGTCTCAGCCTAAACAGTTTCTGATGCCTGCAGTGGAAATAATGCTTCGGCTTTGAATTCTCTTAACTATGCCCTGGGAACTGCTGTTTCCTTGGTTTTATTTCTTTTAAAAAATTAATGGTGTTCTCCTTTACACAGACAGTACCTTCTTCCATATTCTTCGGTACAACCCTTTTATGTAAATCTAATCAATAAGTTTTGCTGTTATCTGGGTCACCAAGTATCAGTTTGGTGAGTTTCCCCACTGTGAGCTCAAATTTCCTTTGTTTGTGTGCATCTGTATGTGCCGTCAAGTCATGACCGATTTACGGTGACCCCAGTGAAAGGTTTTCAAGGCAAGTGAGATGCAGAGGTGGTTTGTCAGTGCCTTCCTCTGCAGTGTCTTCCTAGGTGGTCTCCCTTCCGAGGTTTGAGATCAGGATACATACGCACTCATGGGCACAGAGCAGAGAAACACTGAACACAATCTGTGCAAGCCTAATTAAAATGTGCTCAAGTACAAATGTGCCCTTGTGCAACTCCTGATCACAGAGGGCTTTGCCCCACTCCAATAAGCCCTTAAAGGGGAACATAAATGATTTATTGGACTTTATCAGGGTGGAGGCTGTCTCCCAGGTGGGTACTTAAAAATACTGTCTTTTAATTGTTCAAGATGTGCAGTCGTTTTTCGTGCAGCAGCTGTGTCAGCTGTGGCTAGTGACCAGGGAAAGCATCTACAGAGGGCTCCAGCAAACAGGGTTATGTCCTGGAACAAACAAAACATTTCTGGCTGCAGCCTCAACAGTTATTTAAAAAAAACCCAGACAAATGACCCTTCAGTCACATTCCTTTTCTGTAAAGTACTTACCTCCTACTAAGTTTTAAGCATCCCTGCCCCCCTCCTGGTGTTCATATGAATTCTGCTTGGTTGTAAACTTGCCCAGACTGAGTTCTGTTGCTAGCTAAATTTTGCAGAAATGTTAAGCCCCCCAGCTGAGCCAATGGGCAATTGAATTGACGTGTGTATGCGTATGTGTGAAGTCCTGTCAAGCTACGGATGACTTATGGTGACTTGTGGCTTTCAAGGCAAGAGATGTTCAGAGGTGGCTTGCCATTGTCTGCCTCTGGGTAGCAACCCTGGACTTCCTTTATGGTCTCCCATCCAAGTACTGACCAGGGCTGATCCTGCTTATTTTCTAGGGTCTGCCAAGATCTTGCCTGGCCATCCAGGTCAGGGCAAAAAATTAGGTTGTTGTCAAGCCACAGCCAACTTATGGTGCCCCAAATGGTTTTCAAGGCAAGAGATGCTTAGAGGTGGTTTGCCATTGCCTGTCTCTGCATAGCAACGTGGGACTTCCATGGCGATGTCCCATCCAAGTACTAACCATGGCTGACCCTGCTTAGCTTCTAAGATCTGCCAAGATGGAGCTAGCCAAGGCCATCCAGGTCAGGGCAGGGACAATTAGCAACCTCAGCCATCTTTCCTTCCCACAAGGCTGTCCCTCGTCAGTCTAGCCTGGGACCTCAGTTTTTTGCATGTGATGGGAAAAGCTCACAATATATGAAGTCAATTATGAATGGATGGCAGCTCTGTTAAGGAACGGATGTTGCCGCTTTCCTGTTGTGTGGCACCTTATTTATTTATTTTTATTATATTACATTTATGAATTGCCTATTCCCTACTGTTGTAGGGCTCTGGGCGATATACAGCAAAGTAAAAAGATTAAAACTATAAAAGAAATACAAACAGACCTTCAATTTGTGGTCTGTGTAAGAGTCTAAAGGTTAGTGATGAACAGACTGGTGTTGAGCTCTGCCACCATCCCTCTATAATCCTGCTGTGAAAGACACATCAAGAACATAAGAACATCAGAAGAATCCTGCTGGATCAGAGTAGTGGTCCATCTAGTCCAGCATCCTGTCTCACACAGTGGCCAACTGGTTATTCTGGAGGGCCAATAACAAGGCACAGAAGCCGAGGCCTTCATTAAAACATCAGAAGATCCCTGCAGGATCAGATCCAAGGCCCATCTAGTCCAGCATCCTCTCCCTCACAGTGGCCAACCAGTTACTCTGGAGGGCCAACAACAAGGCATAGAGGCCAAGGCCTTCATAAGAATATGAGAAGAGCCTTGCTGGATGAGTTTCTCTGGAGGGCCAACGACAAGGCACAGAAGCTGAGGCCTTCCCCTGATAAAAATGTCAGAAGAGCCCTGCTGGATCAGACCAGTGAAGGTCCATCTAGTCCAGCATCTCATCTCACACAGTGGCCAGCCAGTTCCTCTGGAGGGCCAAACAGGGCATAGAGGCCGAGGCCTTCATAAGAACATAAGGAGAGCCAATGGCCCATCAGGTCCAGCATCCTGTCTCACACAGTGGCCAGCCAGTTCCTCTGAGGGCCAAACAGGCATAGAGGCCGAGGCCTTCATAAGAACATAGGAGAGCCAATGGCCCATCAGGTCCAGCATCCTGCCTCACACAGTGGCCAGCCAGTTCCTCTGGAGGGCCAAACAGGGCATAGAGGCCGAGGCCTTCATAAGAACATAAGGAGAGCCAATGGCCCATCCAGTCCAGCCTCCTGTCTCACACAGTGGCCAGCCAGTTCCTCTGGAGGGCCAAACAGGGCATAGAGGCCGAGGCCTTCATAAGAACATAAGGAGAGCCAATGGCCCATCAGGTCCAGCATCCTGTCTCACACAGCGGCCAGCCAGTTCCTCTGGAGGGCCAAACAGGGCATAGAGGCCGAGGCCTTCATAAGAACATAAGGAGAGCCAATGGCCCATCAGGTCCAGCATCCTGTCTCACACAGTGGCCAGCCAGTTCCTCTGGAGGGCCAAACAGGGCATAGAGGCCAAGGCCTTCATAAGAACATAAGGAGAGCCAATGGCCCATCAAGTCCAGCATCCTGTCTCACACAGTGGCCAGCCAGTTCCTCCGGAGGGCCAATAACAGGGCACAGAGGCCGAGACCTTCCCCTGATGTTGCCTCCGGGCTCTGGGATTC
Source organism: Gekko gecko (assembly GCA_029375565.1). Classification (NCBI taxonomy): domain Eukaryota; kingdom Metazoa; phylum Chordata; class Lepidosauria; order Squamata; family Gekkonidae; genus Gekko; species Gekko gecko. The sequence goes on from JAPDNY010000008.1 coordinate 261,807, forward strand.
AGAGGATTAGTGCCTCTGAATTTGGAGGTCACCATGGCCACAAAACTGTCACTAATATATTAGTACCAGTAGAAAAGAGCAAGAGTCCAATAGCCCCTTAGAAAGTAATAAAATTTGTGGCAGGGTAGGAGCTTTCATGAGTCACTGGCTCACTCCTCCCCTGCCACAAATTTTATTAGTCTTTAAGGTGCTCCCGGACTCTTGCTCTTTTCTACTGCTACAGACTAACATGGCTACCCATCTTGATCTGTCTCCATATTAGTACCATTTTGCCTTATCTCAAGATTTCTCAAACTTTTTTTTTCTTTGCCTGAAGAGAACACTCCAGATTTATCTCAATCACATAAAGTGGATGACAGCCATAGGGATGTCACAACCCTGGGTTGGGAAGGTTTTTGGGGGAGCTGGGTTAGGGGGAGAGTAGAGACCTCAGCCAGTGTATAATGGCTAAGAGTCTATCCTTCAAAGCAGTCATTTTCTCTAGGGGAACTGATCTCTGCTGTCTGGAGACCAATTCTGGGGGATCTCCAGGGCCCACCTGGAGCAAATCTAGGGACATGTGGAACCCCCTTTAGAAATGGTCAGCTTTGGTTTCTCTTAAAATTCCTCAGACAAGTTGGTTGAGGACTCCCCCCCCCCCAAAAAAAAAAATGTGTTTTAAATTGGAAGTTGAGGTGAATATTAGGTGGCAGCTCTCACTGGAGGGAACCCCCCCCCCCATGCATCTTTCTCTCTTAGTTCTTTTTAGACGATTCAGGAGTTAAGCTATTTTGGGAGCCCAGCCTAGTGTCAGAGATTATATCATATTGTAGCAGGTGGACCGAAACATTCCCTGCCTAATTTTGTTTCCCTCACGGGGCTCATGGTTTCCATGTAAACACATGCATGCGCAAGGCCTTTGGGAAGCCTGGAAGTTCCCTTGGATGTTCTGCTAACACACGAAACTGGCATCTCTGGGGCCTATAAGAGCAGATCTTCAGAGGCGTGTGTGTGTGTCACTGTCCTCTTGAATGTCAGAGGAGAACGCTTTCTGTGTGTGTGTGTGTGTGTGTAAGTGTGTAGATTTATGTGTGAGGGGAGGAGGCAGGGCGGTGGTGACTCATTCTGATGTTATTTCTGGACCTCCGTCTCCCCTCTTAGGACGGAAACACTGTTTACAGTCCCTCTGCAATAGTAAATGAGGCTAAAGATGAAGCGTGTTGCGTCATTTCCTCAGGTTTCACGGCTGGCAACTTGTTTTACACAGTGGAATCTATGTTAATAAACTCTAGGGGAAGAATAGAGAGAAAGGGATTATGTGGCCTGATGCTTTCTGAGAGCTCTGAGCACACTTGCGCATGGATGTCCGTACTGTAATCTGTGAACTGTTGTTTCCTTTCATCCATGCGCCTGGGAAATAATACCTCAAATACCTCCTATGAGCCTTCCAATAAGATGGGAAATTATGAAAAATGGCCTTTCGTCATGCATACTGTGAGGCAGACAAGTTGTTCAGCACTGTGTCATTGTTTCTGTTTGTCTTGAACAGAAACACTGTCACAAAAGATATACATGGTGCATCTCTTTGGTGATACTGATGCGATGGAATTTCTGACCACACAACCTTGGGGGAAAGAACATCCTGTAGGGTGTGTTTGAAGTTATGAGATTTGTTAATTTACTTCATGTATATCCTGCCTTTCTCCTCAATGAGGGCCCCAAATTAGGTTTTATCCTTCTCCTGTCTTCCATTTTATCCATGTGAAGTAAGCTCACTCCGTCATGTAGCACTCAGGTCTCGAACTCCTGAACTACCAACCTTCCGGTCGGCAGTTCAGCATCTTAACCACTTGAGCTGGGTTTTTATTTATGTCTTAGACTCTAAAGAGAGCCAGTTTGGTGTAGTGGTTAAGTGCGCGGACTCTAATCTGGGAGAACCGGGTTTGATTCCCCACTCCTCCGCTTGCACCTGACTGGATGACCTTGGTTAAGCCGTAGTTCTGATTAAAGCTGTTCTTGAAAAAGAGCAGTTTCTGTCAAGAGCTCTCTCAGCCCCACCGACCTCACAGGGTGTCTGTTGTGGGGAAGGGAAGGGACAGGAGTTTGTCAGCCACTCTGAGACACCTTTGGGCAGTGAAGGGCAGGGTATAAATCCAATCTCCTCCTCCTCCTCCTCCTCCTCCTCTTCTGCTTCTGCTTCTGCTGCTGCTGCTGCTTCTTCTTCTTCTTCTGCTTCTGCTTCTGCTTCTGCTTCTGCTTCTGCTTCTGCTTCTTCTGTACCTTGTTACTGTCCTATGGGCATTTAAGGATACTTAAAGTCATTTGATTATACAGGGTTGTAAGCATGCTTAATCATGCTCCTCTTATTTATAATCAAGTCTTCGCAATAGTGAGGGATAAGCAAAAAATAAATTATGCAAGGTGCCACAAGACACACAAAGTAGTTAAGTAGTCTTTCAAAACCCACATGGCCTACGCCCACTCAACATTACTCAAAACACAGATCCTCTGTGGCACATTGTACCAGGCTGTTGGTCATGCATTTCTCAAATTGCAGCTCTAGTTAGCTGTTACACACTCGTGTTAAGACTGTAGCTAATTGTTCCCCCAAGAATGGCCAATTATAAGGGGAGGAAGAACCACACATTCTGTCTATGGAGGGAGAGCAGAATAAAAATGCAGTAGATGCAATAGTCTTGAGCTGTTTCTCCTTGTTGGTTCCCTATTCAGTGGACTGATCTGGACAGCTATTTTTCATTCATTGGTTGTGTTTTCAGAGTGCCTGTTATGTACACGGACTGCCACCAGGGGTCCATGGCTAAAGTAAGGAGCTTGGGTCCTAAACACAATGGGACCTCAGAACCTAGACTACCTAGTGTCCACCAATAGGCTATCCGGCAGGAAATTCAAACCCTCCAATGGGACCGTGGGTGTACTGGGTGGGTGTATACAGTTGGCCTTTGCGGGGCTGGTTTTTCAGTCTTGTGTGTGAAGTATAATAAATGCGTCTGAACGCATGTTGTAGTCCGAGTCTTCATGCGGCGAACTCAGTACTTTACAATGGCAACAAAGGTGGGATCCCGATGAGCAGGCCTGACTCTCCAACCAGCGCAGCACCAAGCACCGATCCAGAGGAAGCCACCACTTCCAAGCAGCACCGCATTGCGCCTGGCTTTCCCAGATTCTGCTCCCCGCACCGCGCTAGAGTCATGGCCGCCACTCTGGGACACCTTGAAGTCTTTGATCCCACACATCCTGAGTTCTGGGATTCGGGGACGGACTAGCTGACCTGCTACCATGCCTACCATGAGGTGACCGATGCTGGCAAGAGAAGGGCCCTCCTCCTCAGCTCATGTGGAGTGGCTAAATGCTGGAACCCTTCCTAAATGTATGCGAAGGAGCTCCCATGAGCACCTCCTGTATTGCACACAGAACTGTTATATCATTTCCCAGTGGCATTTCCATTGTTGTAAACGGAGGACTGAGGGTCAGAAACTCCTAAATCACAAGAGCTGGGCAGCAGAAAAGAGCCGGAGTCCAGGAGCAGCTGCAAGGCTAACAAAATCCGTGGCAGGGGAGGAGCCTGAGTGAGTCACTGCAGCCACTTCATCAGGTGCAGCTGGGCAGGGCAGGTGTCTACAACCGCTGGATGTCTTTTTCAAGCTGGCTGCCCCATGGCTGGTGGGTTCGGGATCTGCACTGATTTCTGCATGCAACCATTGGTGTTCCCCCTTAGAAACAGAAATACAAATGCCTTCCTTAGGGGGCAGGGAAAAAATGAATCCCTACCTGTGCAGCAGCCCCCTAGCTAGGGATTTTTTGGGGAGGGGGCCTTGGGGGGGGCACCAGCTAATTACATCAAAGGCTCCAGGGCAAGGGGGGGGGTCTGCTTGGCGTGCACCCACACAGCCCCCAGGAGAGGCAAGCCAGAATCCCAATGTTAATAGACACTAAAAGGTCTAGGAAAGCTGCCATGTTTAAAAGAAAAAGGAGAGCGGGGATCAAGCTTCCTCCCTCACTCCTTCCCTTTTCCAAGCAGCAAATCCAACAGGAGGAGCGAACGGCTGCAATCTGACCAATGTGTGTGTGACTCAGCCAACCACCGGTTGCTGCTGGGTCCTAAAGAGACTCAGCTCATAGCAGATGAGTTCAAAAGGAGATGCCGGCTCAGATCGATCAGGAGATGAGGGGGCCGGAGGGAAGGGAGGGAGGGGGAACTAAGGATTGAGGGAGGGGCCTGCAGAAACGGGGGGGGGGCAGGCCCCACCTTAGCTTCTGGCCTGCTGTGCGTCTGTTAGAAGTAGCGAGGGAATAAAATATTACAGTAGTTGGTGTGTGGTTTGCTTTCACACACACTGAATGATATGCTTTCAGTACACATTCAGCGTTGCAGTGTCACGAACAATTCAGCGTCTAGATCTGGAAGACAAGAGGAATTGTTGCACACCGACACCCTTACTGTGTTCATTCTGCCTCACCTCAACATAACCCACAGCCAGAGGAGAGCCAGTTTGGTGTAGTGGTTAAGAGTAGTGGACTCTAATCTGGAGAACCGGGTTCGATTCCCCACTCCTCCACAGGAAGCCAGCTGGGTGACCTTGAGCCAGTCACATTTCTCTCAGAGCTCTCTCAGCCCCTAAAATCAAGTTTAGCTCACCACCTGCATAATGCTAACTGCTAGACCTTGCAGCTGCCAGACAATCCTTGGATCTCCTGGCTATTCTACACACAATGGCATACAATAATTAATTAATTAACACACAACCATGTAGGAGTGAGTGGCATCCAATAGTATACCAGATCCACTTCAAGGTGCTGTTTTTGACCTTTAAAACCCTATATGGTCGGGGGCCTGCCAACCTGAGGGACCGCCTTTCCCCACATGTCCCCCAGAGAGCACTGAGGTCAGGGACCCAAAACCGCCTGACTCTTCCTTGCCCAAAAGATGCCAGACTGGCCGTCACCAGATCTAGGGCCTTCTCAGTGGTGGCTCCACACCAGTGGAATGAGCTCCCGGAAGACATCAGGGCCTCTCATAGTTCTGCAGGGCCTGTAAAATGGAGCTCTTCCACCAGGCCTTCGATTAGGAGTCGCTACTGATGAACGGCATTCTACCGGGATACTGGTCTGGTCATACTGGATCACCTTACAATGATTGCCATCTGCACTTTGCTGTTTGTACTTAATCTGCACTTTATATATTATTGTTGGAATTTTATCTGTGTTTTTACTGTAATTTTAACTGATTATACGCCGCCTTGAGCCTGCCTGCCAGGCAAGGCAGAATATAAATCGAAACAAACAAACAAACAATCTTGTGTTTCAGAAACAGTCTTGTTTTGCAGGACTGTTCTAATCAAGTCTGTATTTGTTGGACATTAGATAACAGGGCTGTTGGCTGGTTCGTTTTAGCCATCATGGATTCCATGTCAGAATCTGGCTGAGTGCTGGGAGCTCCAAGGAGAATACCCTGTCACAGGCAATAAAGCTTATTTATTTATCAACTTGATTTGATTTGTATCCCGCCCTCCCTGCCAAGGCAGGCTCAGGGTGGCTTACGTAAAATTTCAACAGATAAAAACAACAATATAAATACCTCCCTGTATTATCAAAGCCAAATGGTGGTGGCACTCTCCAGAACATTCCACACGCTCCGGAATTGGTTGGCGCTCTGGTGTGCCGCTCACAGGGTGTCTGTCTCCACTGGCTGCGTTGCTGACTCCCTTGGCGTAGTTCCGCCCCCAGAGGCATCTTGGCCTCACTCTCATTGGAGTGGCCGGATGGAATCACAGTCCAGCGGCCAGGGACCTGATCCCGATCCTGCTGCCACCGCTGCGGTCATCCTCGCCCCAGTGCAGGTACCTGGCTGGTCTATGTGCGACCGGCCAAAGGACAGGACAGCCGCTCTAGCGGGGGGGTGCCACCTGATCCTGCTGCCGTCCTCGCCCGAGCCCGGCCACAGGTGGCTGGCCCGCCTGCACTTAGACAACAGACGCGCCGGCCACTCCAGCATGCGGGAGTGGGTCTCAAGCCAAGCCCGGTCTTGCAGCAGCTGCCGCCACGGCCATGTGAGCCCGGCTACCGCCGGATGGCAGTGTGCGCTGTCTTCTGCTCACTGTGCTCGGGGCTGATGCAAGGCACGGACGGGCCTGCCTCACCTCGCCTTGGCCTGCTGCCTCCGGCCCCGCCTCAAGCCACCCTGGCCTCCGCCCCCACCTTCTTCCTCACAAGACTCTGGACGCCGGCTCCTCCCGCGGCTGCCCGATCCAGTGAGGAGCCCAAAGCGCCACACTCTCCCTTCCTCTGGCCTCCTGTCTGCCGCTGCTGCACAGCCCCCAAGCCACATCCCCGGCTGCCCTCCAAGGGCACTTGATGGGCTTCAGGGACCCCGGCCCGGCTGCCTCACAAGCCCCGCCGGAGGCCTGTGTGAGGGGGCGGAAGACGGTGCCAGCAGCGCCCCACGCAATGCCGCCGCCTCTGCAGTGGCCAAGAATCGCCCTCCGCCCAGGCCACCTGCAGATGGTCTGTTACAGCCCCCCCCCCAAAAGCCATCACTGCTGCAGAGCTGCCGCTGCACCAACTATCTCCTGCTCGCTGGCCCCGCCGGAGGGAACTCGAACACACCTCTACTCCGAAGTGGCCGAGGAGGAGGCCGGCCCCACCTTGTTGCAGCCCACCACCACCTCACCCCCAGCCCAGGCCCCCACCACTACAGACGCACCACTACACCAACCACCTCCTGCTCGGCGACCCCACGCCTGGGAACCAGGACCTGGGCAGCGCCTGGATGCTCCTCTACCCGGCAGGGGACCAGGACGCCGCTGCCCCTTCTTCTGGAGAGGTCGGCACGTGGAGGGGCCACATGAGCTACCACCTGCCCCCAGCTTTGGAGAGGGACAGCCCTGCGTCCAGCGCTGGCCTGACCATGGCACTCGGGCGGTGCTTCATGGGGACGGGGGGCCCTGATGCAGCCCGCCGCACTCTCCCACTCCCTCTTACTAGAGCCCGTTGCCTTTCATTGTGCAATGGGCCTGATTCCTAGCATAAGTATAAAACATAGCCATATATACTAAAGACTAAAAGCAGTTTATATGGCAGTGCTGGAACAGTAGTAGCAGCCGACGTAATACAGAAGCACAGTCAGCAGCTGATTTTTCTATCTCGGTAAGCTCAGGCTGGATGGTGGTTTTGGGCACAGGGTTTTAGGTTGTTAGGTGCAGCTCCTTACCTGAAAGCCTGGTGGAAGATCTCCGTTTTACAGGCCCTGCGGAACTGTAAAAGGTCCTACAGGGCTCTGCTCTCTTCCTGGAGCTCGTTCCACAAGCTTGGACCCACCACTGAGAAGGCTTGTTTTGAGTCCAGCAGCACATTAGAAACCAACAAGATTTTTGGGGTAAAAGCTTTTGAGAATCAAAACTTCCTTCATCAGATACAAAAACTTTGACTCTGGAAAGCTTCTCTCCCCCAAATCTTATTGGTCTCTCAGGTACACCTAGACTCTAATCTAGTTGTTCTACTGCAAACCAACATGGCTCCCCTCTGAATCAGACGTAGTGATCAGTTTGACTGATGCTGGGTGACTGAATTTCGGGGCTGCAAAATGAGAAAAAGGTCCAGTCTCAAAACACTAGGGATGTGGCAATAGCTGGCTCCCTCCGTGCCACCCCCTGCAATTTCTTTCTCCCCCGTCGTTCACAACGATGTTCCAGTGGAAGCATTCATTCAGTTCCCTTGCCCCTGAAGAGCCCGAGGCTTATGCTGGTGCAATAGGCATGCACTGAGTGTAACCATTAACACACTGTGAATTATCAGCTTTAATGTGTCTGACCTTGCTTTTCACTTTTGAATAGTTTAGGAGATTCACCTGGAAACCATACAACTAGACTGGGGACAAACCTGCCTAATACTGAATCAGTCCCTTGGTCCACTGAAGTCATTATTGTCTACTCAGACTGGCAGCAGCTCTCCAGGGTCTCAGACTGAGCTCTTTCACATCACCTACTGCCTTGTCCTTCTGGCTGGAGATACCAGGACCTTCTACATGCCAAGTTTAGGGTCTTCCACTGAGCCACAGCCCCCTGCCTTGCTGCATATGGCCAGGCAACCCCATTTGCCCACCTAGCCCCATTGCTCTGCCTCCCTTATTGCCACATTGGTATTTCAGCATAACAAACAGACTTGGCATTTGTGGTTGAGGCTGGAACTCCAACAGCTGGGGCAGTCACTGTGGACATATCAAAATCTCAAAGCTGCAATGGTTTTGGAAGCTTTGATCCAAGATGTGAATTGGCCGCATCTGAGTCAGCCACATGTGTGAATGTGTGCAAAGTGCCATCAAGTTGCAGCCAACCTATGGCCACCCCACCAAGGCAAGTGGTGGCTGACCATTGCCTTCCTCTGCAGTCTCCCTTGGTGGTCTCCCATCCAAGTACTGACCCTGCTTAGCTTTTGAGACCTGACGAGCTTGGCCTATACTGTACCAGTCCATATCCCCATCAACTACATGTTGTTGTTCAGTCGCACAGTCGAGTCCGACTCTTTGCGACCCCATGGACCAGATTACGCCAGGCCCTCCTGTCTTCCGTTGTCCGCTGAAGTTTGCTCAATTTCATATTCGTTGCATCAATGACACTGTCTAACCATCTCATCCTTTGCCGTCCCCTTCTTCTTTGACCTTCAATCTTTCCCAGCATCAGGGTCTTCTCCAGTGAGTGCTCCCTTCTCATTTGGTGGCCAAAGTATTGAAGCTTCAGCTTCAGGATCTGGCCTTCCAGGGAAACAGTCAGGGTTGATTTCTTTTAGGATTGACTGATTTGATCTCCTTTGGATTTGATCTCCTTTTAGGATTGACTGATTTGATCAACTACATATATTGATCTAATTCAGACTTGTTCCTCATCAAATTATTCTACTATTGATCAGAATTTACTACAGCTGCTTCTGACATTCTGTCAACCCAAAGTTACACGTGGTTCAACAGGCTGTTTGGTTCATTGGAGATACCTGGACGTTCCATGGGATACAGGTGGGTTTCCCAATAGCACCTTCTGGGACCATTTCAGGTTGGGAAATTGGCTGAAACCCCTTCTTTGCAAGTGCTGTGCCCCCCAATTCGAATTGGGCACCGCATGTTTGGGAATGCAGGAGAGCCCACAGTGCACACCTGACTGTTACACAGGATGGGGACCCCAGATCCAACCGGTGTACTCCATAGTGCTTGAGTAATTGGCAGATGCCCCTGACCTGGATGGCCCAGGGCAGCCTGATCTCATCAGGTCTCAGAAGCCAGGCAGGGATGGTCCTGGTCAGTGCTTGGATGGGAGACCCCCGAGGAAGTCCAGGGTTGCTGCGCAGAGGCAGGCAAGGGCAAACCCACCTCTATTTGTATCTACCCTCATCAGGATGGCCCTGGCCAAGCCGATCTCGTCAGATCTCGGAAGCTAAGCAGGGCCAGCCCTGGTCAGTATTTGGGTGGGAGACCACTAAGAAATATCAAGGTCGCTGTGCAGAGGCAGGCAGTGGCAAACCACCTCTGTTCCTCTCTTGCCTTGAAAACCCCAAGAGTCATGAGTCGGCTGCAACTTGACAGCACTCTCTACCCCCACCAATTAGCAAATACTGCCTGGTGCTGTGAAGGACTAATTGAATTGCCCATTGAGTTGAGTGGGCTAACTCCGCATAAGATCGAGCCTTTAAACTCTTTTATTAAAAAAAAAAAAGTTAAAACATGTCTGGTCCATAGCCAGACGACTTCTGGACCAGCTGTTCTGTAACAACACGCAGACACGCACATAGACAGACAATTGGTTCCATGCTTCTCCATCCAGTAAGGACATCAACAGTAGTTTGCTGAAGTTTGAAAGGGAGAGTTATTCAGAAAAACAAGAAAGTTCTTGGAACCTATTTTGGCATCTGTACATTGCATCAAAAAGTCTGTGTAACTATAATGGGTCTTTTGCAAAGAGAGCAGAAGTTAGTTGCCGGTCATAGGCTCCTTTGGCCGGACCAGGCTTTATGACTAGTTCACCTTTTCTCTCATTTGTCACAGAGGCAGATTCCCTGAAAAAGCCTGCTTGTTGACTTCTCCTGAGGCACCGGCAAGTGGTGTTTTCTGGGAAGTCTGGCAAGGCCATCAGGTGGTTTTGCGAATTGTCAAGCACAGGACCTCCCACCTTCTACATTCAACAACTGTCCAGAAGCTAGTGAGGGCACGGTAGACAATGAGTTCAACAGATGTTAGAAGGTTCACTAGCTCGAGCCCGTCAGATCTTGAAAGCTAAGCAGGGTCAGCCTTGGCTAGTGTTTGGAAGGGTGACCTCCAAGGAATTCCGGGGTTGTGACACAGAGGCAGGCAATGGCAAACCACCTCTGAAACATCTCTTGCCTTAAAAACAAATCTGTGTAACAAACAATGGCAGTACAAATATGTGTAGTATACTAAATCTGAAAAACACTGTAATGAAGGAATACACACAAGGATTTACCCGGGACATCTGTTGGTGTGGTTAATGCTACGTGTTGTGGTTTAGCTTTACATATTTAAATTTAACTTGTACTTGTACTGTATCTTTAAAGAATAGTTAATAAGAGGGGTTTTTTGCAATTATGTTTAAATTCAACTTCTACTAGCACTGTATCCTTAAAGAATGGTTAATAAGAGATTTTTTGTAATTTCAAATAGAATCCTTCTGTGTATTCCTTCATTACAGTGTTTTTCAGATTTAATATATTAAAAAGTCTAGCTTGCCACCTAGTGGTGTATAATGATTAAAAACTAGAACTTGTATCTGCCAGACAATCTTAGGATCTCCTTAGGATCTCCTATTCTACACACTGTGCCATACAATAATCATAATTATCCCCAAAGCTGGCTAATTATGACTGTCCCTTAACAGAACAACGACGTTTGAGTCTAGCGGCACTTTTCAGACGAACAAAGTTTTAATCTGGGTGTAAGCTTTCATTGGTCTTCAAGGTGCCTGACTGGACTCAAACTTGGTTCTGCTGCTTCAGACCATCACGGCAACCCCCCTGAATCTACTGTAACGGAAAGGGAGAGTGTGCTAACCCTGAGATGGAGCGGGGCGAGGATAAAACTGTGTTCCCAGTCTTCTACAACTTTGTGTATCCCTCAGTCTTAATCGGGGCCGTACCCTATGCTGTATTATGCTCAGGGCTTCCCCCCCCCACCAAGAGGTGCCAGAACTCCCAAGAGGGAAATGAAGTTTTCAAGTGGTATACTGAAAACTCATGAACTTTTAAGCATTTTTAAAAAAAAAAAATTGTCAAAGAGGTTCTGGAACCCCATTCCAGTGTGTTTCCCCAGAAAAATGGTGCTCTACTGGCAGTTTTTTAAAAATAAATTGCTTCGGCTATGCTGTTGATGTTTGGGTCCTTTTGACCCTGCACATTGAATGGGGTGGTGAAATGAGCAGCGAGGATTAGATTGAGAAAATTATATATCTTCTTGTATTTTCTTCCTGGTGTCCTTGCTGCTGGTTCTCCCCCCATATTATCAAATGAAATAATTCATGAAATACATTTTTTTTTAAAAAAAAATCTTGAAGTATAGGGTTTTAAAAAATTGTTCTCTTGCTTTGAAGTCTGTCCAACACCAACACCACATTTATAAAGTATTTTTGTTGTGTCCAGTGATACTTCAGTTTGGTGTCGTGGTTAAGTGCGCGGACTCTTATCTGGGAGAACCGGGTTTGATTCCCCCACTCCTCCACTTGCACCTGCTGATGTGACCTTGGGTCAGTCACAACCTCTGGCACAGCTGTTCCTGAAAGAGCAGTTTCTGTCAAGAGCTCTCTCAGCCCCACCGACCTCGCAGGGTGTCTGTTGTGGGGAGGGGAAGGGAAAGGAGTTTGTAAGCCACTCTGAGACGCCTTTGGGCAGTGAAGGGCGGGGTATAAATCCAATCTCTTCTTCTTCTTCTTCTTCTTCTTCTTCTTCTTTTATATAATGCTTTCCAACTATTCAGGGTACTTTACCTGTACATTGTGTTCTCGGTAATCCTTATAACAGGCCTGTAACAGGGCTATTGTCTTCTGCATTGCAGATGGGAATGGGAGAAGAGATGGGGCTGAAAGACTGGTACTTGTGGCTGGGAATTCCCACAGGGTGGGAATTGTCCAGCTCCCTGTTAGCTACTGTGCTGCACTATCTCCAAATCAGGTCATTGGCGATGTGAAAGACCTCTGCCTGAGACCTTGGAGAGCCGCAGCCAGGCGGAGCAGACAGTAATTACCTTGATGGACCAGTGGTCCGATTTGGTATAAGGTGGCATCATGTGTTCACGTGTTTCCTTTGGCTCCTCCCCCTTTCTACCTCCATCCTGTTCATTCATAGCTCCTTCCTCTGACACTGTCGGTGAGATTCCCACGGCATTCTTGCAGTCATATGTCTGACGGGGTGGGGAACTCACCTTTAAACGCACTGTGGGGCCTCTTTCTGCTCCACAGTGTGGGGCGGGGGAAGGAGGTGCTTCAGCAGCCCCTCCCTTTCACAAGCAGAAATGGCCACGGAGGGGTCTGTTTACCCTGCTCCCGGATGCAGTCACGTGGACCCTGACTGTGGAACAGACCGCACCCCACACACAGGCATTTCTGCTGGTGAAAACAGAGCAGGAGGGACGGCTGAAGCGCCTTCTCCCCCATCCTTGTTCCAGAGCAGAATCAGGCCCCAGAGTGCCCTTTAAGGTGAGTCCCCCTTCCCATCAGACCTGTGACATGGTAGGGGTACCAGCCTCCAGGTGGGGCCTGGGGATCTCCTGTTTTTACAACTGACCTCCAGCTGAAAGAGATCAGCTCCCCTGGAGAAAATGGCTGCTTTGGAGGGTGGACTCTCTGTGGCACTGGGCCATGCTGAGGCCCCTCCCCTCCCCAAACCCCGCCCTCTCCTGGATCCACCCCCAGGTATTTCCCAACCCAGACTTGGCAACCCTACTGCATGGAGACCTCCTATGCGTACACCACATGTGTCATGTAGGTCGTCCCCTGGTCTGATGCTCTAACCGCTACGCTGTACTGACTCCCTTGGCAAACATGATTTTGCTTTTGTAGTTTTTTATAAAAAGGAATGTCATGTTTTCCTGTGAAGTTCCAAGGGCATTGGAGGGGAGGCTTTCTATCCCAAGTTTGCGGGGTTCCAGAACAAAACCTCCTTCTTTCCGATGGTTTCTGTCTCATGCACGCTGGAAAACCGGTTCAGAGATGGCTGCTAGAATGAGGTGTGAGACATTACATGAGATAAGGTAGTCACAAAGTTTTATTTCTATGGTCTATGAAAGTCAGGTGGTAAGCCCCCAAATTAACAGTTTAGGGAGCTCCCTTCAAATTTCACACAAGACACCAAACAGCTGAAAAAAGATCCTCCATCCCTTGTGATGCCTGTTGGATTTTTGGCTGTTTGCAGTCAGGAATCACCTGGGTAAACAGTGAAATGTCTGAATGTTCTCAGATCAGTTCTGTGCTCTGCCTCCTGAGCTTGCGTCTCCAGTAATTGGGTGCTCACAGCCCTCCTTTGTCACGTGGTCGGTACTGCAAAACGTTGGCCGGTATGACTAATTACCTGACCGCCTCTGAACTGCCATGAACTTTTCCAGCTTCCTTCTATTTTCCCTGCCGTCTCCAGACTCCCAACTGCTTGTTCAAAGATATCATTCCCACACCGGCTTGCAGATCCTTAGTGGAACTTAGAGGATTAGCCTAGTTTCTTTGCAAGACTAATCTTCCCGATTTTTTAAAATGACTCCATTATAAATATTTATCCCAAGAGGCTCTGTTTGGTAATGCTCATCCCCTGAGATGTTCGCATGAATTTGAGTTCTTGCACAAGCAACGCATTTCCAGTCGGAGTTTCCAGTAAATAAGTCCGCAAGTTCCTGGAGGAGGCCCAAAATAGAAGCATGCACGTAAAATGTTGGCACGGCTGCTGCCGACTGACCAGTAACTGAAAGTTCCCCACACCCCTATTGATGTTTTTCGTTAGAGAAACTACTGAAATTTGCCCAAAGCAAATCGAAAGGTGAATTTGGAGAAGCCCGACACTGGGGAAAAAACTTTTGAGAGAAGCAAAAAGGCTTTTAATGACACTGGTTGAATTCAGAGTTTGGAGATGGGAAGGATGGTATGCATCCCTGATCTTTACTTTTTTCTTACACTGTATCCCACCCTTCCCTCTGAGTGGCTCATGATGCCCTGGTCATGTGAACATAAGAAACTATCAATTGCTTTGCTGTTTGGTATTCTGTTTCCAGTATGCTCCTGACTGATGCCTCTGGGAAGCTCACAAGCTAGGCAAAAATGTCACAGCCTTACCTCATTGTTTTTCCCTACCCTCTGGTACTTAGTGGTACACTGCCTCTGCACTTTAACCTATCAAGATTAATAACAATAGATCTTGCCTCTCTGAATTGCCCTGGGTTATATATAATGCGCGTTTCTAGCTGACACTCAAGGTGGAAGTCAAGTATGGGTAACAGGACAGGACATCCAGTGAATGGTACAGTAAGGATGGGAATACAGAAATCTGAAAACCAGCAGAAATGTCAAACACAGCTGAAACAAAGCACGAGCTTTTAAACATGATGTGTCAAGTGGTGTAGAAACTACCTCGTCTGGAGCAAACTTACAGTAATAGTTAGCAATGCAGTGGGGGCAGGTCAGAGTCCCTGTCCCTTTACCCAGGCAACTTTCTGACCATTTCATTACACCAAAGTCCTATATACCTGTGCAAAAAGGCCTCCTGAATAATTCCATTTTGCACAGTGTGTGGAAAACCACGTGAGTGGGAGTCTTCCTAACCTTTCCGGGGGGGGGGGCATTCCATAAGATGGGGGCCGGAACAGAGAAAACATGTGCATGGGCAGTTATTGATTTTGCCCGTTTGCAGGATGGTACCTGTAGAAGCCCCTGCTGGGATGAGCAAAGCTGTCGTGGCAGAGCATGGAGCCAGTTTGGTGTAGTGGTTGGGAGTGCGGACTGAAATCTGGGAGAACCGGGTTGGATTCCCCACTCCTCCATGTGCAGCTTCTGGTGTGACCTTGGGTCAGTCACAAGTTCTTTCAGAGCTGTTCTCTCAAGGGCAGTTCTCTGAGAGTTCTCTCTGCCCCACGTACCTCACAGGGTGTCTGTTGTGGGAAGGGGAAGGGAAAGGAGATTGTAAACTGTTCTGAGACTCCTTTGGGTAGTGAAGGACAGGGTATAAGTCCATCCATCTCCTCCCCCTCCTCCCCCCATCTAAGCTAGAGGCCAGCTTCACTTTGTCCAAATGGAAAACCAAATAAGGCCCCAGTCACACGGGCCAGATAACATGGGGGGAGGCGTGGCTGTTTGCCCCGGAGCAAAATAAAGCGTGGTAGCCCGATCACACAGTCCCTCGAGTCTCCACACTTAGGCTTTTAGCTGCTGATCACATGGTGATGCTGAAGCGTGGTAAAGAAGCAGCGCGGCATGATCACACAAGCGGCGATGGCAAGCCACTGCTTCCGGATCAGACGGGCATTTGTGTGCATGCGCTGTTCCACAGAGCGGCACTGCTTTCAGTTTTGCATTTGTGCGCATCCTATGGAGACTTACAAAAAACATCTGGTTTGCGACGGGACGTGGACGGGCGCCGGATGCCACGGGATACTAGCACTCCTGCGATCAGACGCCCGCCTTTGCCCCGCGTTTTCTGGATACCAGTGCACTTTCCGTGGGACTTTTTAACTCTGCATCTCTGGCAGGACACCATGGGTTGGCCACGGGAGTGCTACGCTTCCCAGATGTTGCGGTGTGATTGCGCCTCGAAAATCCGCCTGACATTCGTGCCTTCTCCGTGTGACCCTTGCCTAAGTTCAGTAAAAACAAATCTTGTGGCATCTTGTGGCAGTGGCTTCCGTAAGCTACCATAAGCATCCCAGATTTTCAAGCATTCACCTCACAGACATTCCGTCTAGATTTTGTATTGCAAGGAATAGAGATTACACAGCAGATTGGCCATGGTGGGAAGGGGCCCTGCAGGCCCTCTAGTCCAGCCCCCTGCTCAATGCGGGGTCAGCCAAGAGCACCCCTGACAAGGGTTCATCCAGCTGCTGCTTGGAGCCTGCCAGGGAGGGGGAGATCGCCACACCTCCCAAGGCAGCTGATCCCACTGCTGAACTACTCTGACTGTTAAAAAGTTAGCTTTTCCTTAATATCCACCAACTCCAAGCAACTTGAGAAACAGATTCCCCTGCCACCCCGAATTGCCCTGGGAGTTTTCCCGATCTCAGCTGCATCCCAGCCTGAGTGACTGTCACTTTCGGGACCGGGAGGACCTTAAAGACCAACAAGATTCCCCGGGTGCCAGCTTTGGAGAGTCCAGGCTCCCTTGGCCTGACCCTGGAATCTCGGCTGTTCTGTTGTAGGGCAACACAGCTGCTCTCCTGATACTATACAAAAATGCACCCGTCCAGTCCAGAGGGGCCCTGATAAGTATTGTACTACAGATGAGGAACAGGAGGCAGTGTGGTGTAGTGGTTAGAGCGTCGGACTAAGATCTGGGAGGCCCAGGTTTGGATCTGCCCTCTGCCAGGAAAGCTCACTGGGTGACCTTGGCCCAGCCTCTGAGGATAAAATGGAGAAAGGGGGGATGTGTAATTCACTATGGGTGCCTATTGGGGAGAAGGGGGGTGTATAAATGAAACAAATGTTGAAGCAAATAAATAAAAGATGGATCTTGTCCTTGGATGTGTGGAGCTCCTTGCTGGATCTTTTTTTGCATGTTCACCTTGTGTGCTTTTCAGTAACATTTCAGATAGTTATTTAAATAGTTTACAAGTTGCATTTGTATCCTAGCCTTCTATAAAACTTGAAGAAATTAAAATTTAAACAAAACATTTCCTGAAATTTGCACCTGTAAACCATTGGATGCAAGGTTTTATGGCTGGAACTGAACATCAGAAGAGCCCTGTTGGGATCAGACCAGTGGTCATCTAGTCTAGCAACCTGTCTTACACAGTGGCCAGCCAGTTCTTCTGGAAGGTCAACAACAGGGCATAGAGACGGAGGCCTTCCCCTGATGTTGCCTTCTGGCTCTGCAATTCAGAGGATTAGTGCCTCTGAATGTGGAGCTTCCCTTCAGTCACCAATGGACTTCTCTTTCATGAATCAAACTAGTCCCCCTTTAAAGTTGTTTCTTCTTGTGGTCATCATTACATCCTCTGGTGGCAAATTCCACATTTTAATCACACTCTATATAAAGTAGTATTTCATTTTGTCCATCCGGAACCTACTGCCCATCAGTTTCATTGGATGTCCTGAAGTCCTAGTTTTTTTGGGATAGGGAGAAGAAGTTTTCTTTGTGAACTCTCTCCACCGGATGAATAATTTTATAAACCTCTGTCATGTCCCCGCCACAGTCATCTCTTTTCTAAACCGAGAAGTCCCAACCCCCTAATCATCTTGGTTGCCCTCCTCTGTCCTTTTCCCAGCTCTGCAGAGATGGCTCAAAAAGGCAACGATGCACTTATCGTTATCACTTACCATACAACCGAAGTCGTCTCCTGGTGAAAAATAGTGTGAATATAGTCTGTTTATAGTCTGTCAGGGTTGCTGTCTTACAAACCGTGCTTCTACATAGTGTATTTGCCATCTTCGGCTGAAATTATTTAAATTTTGCTCACACCAT
The DNA here is from genome assembly GCA_029375565.1 of Gekko gecko. Taxonomy (NCBI): domain Eukaryota; kingdom Metazoa; phylum Chordata; class Lepidosauria; order Squamata; family Gekkonidae; genus Gekko; species Gekko gecko. The sequence goes on from JAPDNY010000008.1 coordinate 279,444, forward strand.
TTAATTTTATTTAAATTTGAACTAGAAATCTTTAAAGAATTTTTCCCCAACTCAAATTTTCCTGGAAAATCAATGTCTCCAATACCCATCTGTCTATCTAGACGGGGTCTCCAGCCTTCCTTTGAGTCTAGGGACACCTTTGGAATTTTGCCACAGGGTGGTTGGTGGGTGCAACTGCAAAATGGCTGCCCTAGGAGGCGGAGCCAGATTCACAGAGGAAGCCCCGTGCACGGGGGGGGGAGAGGGGTAATTAAAAATATATGCAGAAGTTTGGCTGAGAAAGAATAAAGCAAACACTGTGGCTGGCAGCTACCACAGAAACAGTGGTCAATTTCACATCACCTTTTTAAACCTCATGGTTTCCCTTATTGGCCCATCATGGAGAAAATTGGCACAGGGATAACTGTTTCACACAGCATTTCTCTTCCGGTAAGGAGCCATCTCTGAGGCACTGTGGCCATTTCAAACTGCTGCTTTTCCCCCCCTGCCATTTTCCTTGGCGCACACGATCTTCCCGAGAGTGTTTTTTTAAAAAACATTTTATTGGGAGCACTATGACGCTGATTTGACATCCCGTTATAGCGATAGAGCGCTCCCAATAGGACATTTTTTTTAAAAAAAGAGGACAGATTGCGCGCCAGGGGGAAAAGGGTGTGAAAAACCTGTCACTGGAGGAAGCGCTACGGGGCCCACGGTAGCGATTGAGATCCAGAAGAAGGGATTGAAGACCTGAGGAAAGCCGTTTTCATCAACAAAGCCTCAGACACGCTTCCCAAATGCGAGACGACCGGCATTGGATGAACAGGTAAATATATTCCGTTAGGGACCAGTTACTAAAATGGGTCTGTCTGAGATGACAGGAAAAAAAACATTAGTGACCAGTTCCTGAAATGGAATAGAGAGGCTTTCTGAAGTCCTTCAGTGTTACCTGAATTTGTGCAGCCAGTCAGGTCTTCAGTGTGGCTAGTCAGGAGCCCTGCTGAGTGAGAGTCCCATCCATTTTCTCAAAACACTTGGTGGGCACAAAAAACGGTGTCCACAGAGGCCAGCAGTGCCCGTGGGCACCCTGTTGAGGACTCCCGGTCTGGACAGACAGACAGATGTGGACAGAATTGGGGGGGGGGCAGAGTATAAGCAGTGGGATCAAGGGCCAATGAGGTGTTACCGTCTGTAACATCCCTACCCAAATCTCAAATGTATGCAAGATGCGCGGCATACAGAATAAGCATCTGGGGACCGTGGAGCTCTCTCTTTCTCATACTGGGTTTACCAAGTCACATCTGACCTGGCCTCCTGGTGTCCTTTTTAAAATTGCGAGTCTGGAGGGCACAATAAAGATTTCACCCCGACAGTTTAGGCCAAGTTGTATGTGCCTCAGAGTCTCTTGGAGACGAGAACCCAGAACCTGGGGGAAATCCCCCCCTCTCGGAACACCCCTGACCACGGGATGGGAAAACAGGGTCATCCGCTTGCGCCGTTCCCAGCCCTGTTGATCCCGGCCCCTCTGTGGCATTCTTGCAAACTTGGCAGCTGTGTCTTCTCCTGAGCTAAATAGGAGCATAGATGTGCATTTGTCTGGGGAGCTCCCACCTCCCGACATGCGCGCCCGGGGAAGAAAGAGACAGGAAGTGCGGAGGGTGGAGGGGGCTCTTCTGATGCAGCTGTCTCCTCTTGAAGGCTTCCACACATGCTCGCGCAGCCAGGGAAGGAACCGTCTCGAGGCTCCGAAACAGAGCGCCATTCAGCTCCAGCTCCTTTCTCCCTTGTTTCATCAAAAACAGAGCAAGTGTTTTTTTTGGGGAGGGAGTTAAAAAGGAAGGCAAGGGGGGAGGGAATCACAGCATCACTTCCAGCCCACACAGATAGAAGGCAATTAAAAAAACACACACACAACAACTTCAGATAAAAAAAAAGTTTTCTTCTTCCCTTTGTGAAAAATAAGGCTGTTTTGTATTCATGCTAGCCAGGGGTTCTGGGAATCTGCAGAACTGCAATTTTGTGACAGTGTCCTGAATAGGACCACAGAGCTTATAGGGGTGCCAACTTCCAGGTGGGACCTGGAGATTGCCAGGAATTGTTACAGAGATTAGCTCTCTGGGAGAAAATAGCTGCTTTGGAAGGGGAACTCCGTGGTATTATACCCCGTGAGGCCCCTCCCCTCCCCAAACCCTGACCTCCCCAGACTCCATCCCCCCGATTTCCCCCTTGAATTGGCAACCCTAGTTATATGCCGCACAGTCACAGCCTCGTGCTGGGCTGTACCACTTCAGCTTGCCAGGAGGGACGGCGGGACTGATGTTTCACTATTTCGCCATGCGCAACCAGCATCTCAGAACAAAGGCCAGGCTCAAAACTGTTGGATTCCCTGCCCTTGGTACTGCCAGGGAACCACGAAAAAATAGCAGAGTGCTCAAAGGCTTTAATGCCGCAGAGCTTGGGGCTAGGCGTGGCAACAGACTTACAAGGTTCCATAGAGTCATCTGTCTGTTCTACAACTAACAAGTAACTTCTATTAAAGGAAATACATTGCTTGAGAGTACAAGTGAGAGATAGATACAGATTACCTATTCTAACTAGCTAGATGGTGTCGAATGCTGGACGCATGTCCAGCCTCCATGGTGCAAGATGGAGATCAAGCACCTTCTTTGTGTGCATGCGAGAGAGAAGATAGTAGAGAGCGAGAGCGGGAGTGGGAGTGGGCGTGGAAGCAGAGGAAATGGCCCCTAAGAGGAGCATCCTGCTTCAAAGGTAAGGATCAGACAGCAGGAAGGAAAGGATGCTCGGTGTGTCCTGACTTCTCTATCTGTCTTTGGTGCCATCTTCTCAACTCTGAGACAGGAGACAGCGCCAAGTCCTCCTCTTCTAACAGAAATTTCCTTGACCCGTTAGCTTTCATCATGCAGGGAGTTTTTCAAATATATATGGGAGCATTTTGCTCACAGGCTGCAAGCTGTACAACCAAGTGAGTAGACAGGTCACGTGAGGTTGCTGGCTCAGTGCTAAGGTGCCAACTTCACGTTTTGAAATTCCTGGAGATTTGGGGGTGGAGCCTGAGCAGGGCTCAGTGGGGTATAATACAGAGTCCACCCTCCAAAGCAGCCATTTTCCCTTGGGGAAACTGATCTCTGTAGTCTGGAGATCAGCTGTAATTCTGGGAAATCCGCAGATCCCCCTTGGAGATTGGTAACCCTCCTCATTGCATGGCTTCCACCTGAGATGGACTTGCAATCTTGGGGCAGATCTTGGGTGCCGACTTGCACAGGGCTTTCCAGCCTTTCCCTCTCTCTGGGAATGTGAGGGAAGTGGGGGATCTCTGATGGCACCACCCGCTGGGTTCCCCTTACTTCTTTGGACGAAACAAGCTCATAAAGCCAGCAGAAACTTGCCGTTAGTTAGGCCCACCATTTCTTTACCTTTCCATTGCATCCTGCCTGAACTTGGAAAGGACAGTGATAATCTACTGGTGGGCCACCTTCCCTGCAGTTGAAGTTTCTCTCCAACTTGGTGTTCTGACCACTTTGAAAGAGGCAATCAGGGTTCTTTTGGGGAGAGGCCACAGCTCAGTGAAAGGGCATCTGCTTGGCATGCCGAAGGTCCTGCGTTCAATCCCCGGCATCTCCAGTTAAAAGGACCTGACAGTAGGTGATGGGAAAGACCTCAGCCTGAGACCCTGGAGAGATGTTGCCAGTCTGAGTGGTGGGTTTTAGGAAATGGAGGTGGGTGGGGAATGTAGGAGGACGTCTCTCCTCTATTGGGTGTGCCTTTCGACATTGCAAACACTGTAAAGAAAGGAGATGTTGTGTTAGGTCGGCACCTGCGCAGGGATCCATTGAATGTTAAAGAATTGTACTGCAGGGCTTAGGCATTTGCATCCTAATGAATCATAGAATCATAGAATGTTAGAGTTGAAAGGGACCTTGCAGGCCATCTAGTCCAACCCCCTGCACTCTGCAGGAACACAGCCAAAACCCCTACATACCTACAACATACCCAAAATATGGTTGTCCAGTCTCCTCTTGAAAATGTCCAGCGAAGGAGTATCCACCACCTCCTGAGGCAGTCTGTTCCACTGCTCAACCACTCTTACAGTCAGGAAGTTTCTCCTGATATTAAGCCGGTAATGACTCCCTTGTAATTTCCATCCATTGGATCTAGTCTTGCAATCCGGAGCAAGAGAGAATAGATCCACTCCATCTTCTACATGACAGCCTTTCAAATACTTGAAGACTGCAATCATGTCCCCTCTAAATCTTCTCTTTCGGAACATCCTTCCGAAAATGTGGTGCCCAAAACTGGACACAGTACTCCAGGTGGGGCCTGACCATAGCAGAATACAGCGGAACTACCACCTCCTGTGATCTGGACACAATGCTTCTGCTAATGCATCCTAAGATTGCATTAGCTTTCTTCACAGCCGCATCACACTGCAGGCTCATGTTTAGCTTGTGATCCACCATAACACCTAGATCCCTTTCACATGTGCTGCTGTCAAGCCAAGTCCCTCCCATTCTATATCTGTGCCTTTGATTTTTTGTACCTAAGTGTAGGACTTTGCACTTATCTCTATTGAAATTCATTTTATTTGTCTCAGCCCACTGTTCCAGCCTATCAAGATCCTTCTGAATCCTGACTCTGTCTTTTTCAGAATTAGCAATCCCACCCAGCTTCGTGTCATCTGCAGATTTGATAAGCATCCCCTCTATGTCTTCATCCAGGTCATTAATAAAAACATTGAATAACACCGGGCTTAAGACCGAGCCCTGTGGTACTCCACTCGAGACTTCCCTCCACGTAGACGCAGAGCCATTTACGAGCACTCTTTGGGTACGATTTTTCAACCAACCATGAATCCACCCAACGGTTGCGCCATCCAGCCCACACTTAATGGTTCCCTCTGAGTCCGTGATTGGTCAATGGATCCAGAACAACCCATTTCCTTTTGTACCCTTAGAAGTTCATTGATTCACGAATCTTGAGCAGCAGAAACAGGGTTTCCGGAGTATAGGAGGGACGATTGGTTGAATAAAGGCTTAATATAGTAATCCCTCATAATCTTAAAAAAAAATCTGCATTCCAGTAAGGAGTGGAAGAATGTATCAATCCAATTAAGACCACAAGGGCAAATTCTGTCAGTTCAAGAATCTCCCTTGCAAAACCATTGTAGGTATAATGTTCAGTCTTGCAGACAAAAAAGCTCTGTAATAATGTGGGATGGTAAATAACACCCCATTTGCCAAGCTTGTCAATCTTCTTTCCTAGGGAGAAGGGAGGGGAAGAAATAATTGACCAATCAGGGACTCTCTCAGATGGGTCAATCTGATGGCTACCATAGCTGAGCCCCAACCCGGATTGGCCCACCTAGCCTGATCTCTTCAGCTCTTGGAAGCTAAGCAGGTCTGGCCCTGGTTAGTACTTAGATGGGAGTCAATGAGGAAGTCCAGGATTGCTGTGCAGAGGCAGGCCTTGAAAACCCTACATGGTGGTCAACATGCGTCAGCTGCAACTTGATGGCGCTTCCCACCACCATTGAGGCTGAAATAAACCAGTGTACTGTCTCTTTAAAGCCTCCGTTCTATCCTCCCCCGGTCAGAATCAGGCCCATATAACAGAATAGATCAAGAGTATGCTTTTTCCTGACCCAGGCTAGCCTGATCTTGTCAGATCTTGGAAGTTAAGTAGGGTTATTATTTGGATGGGAGACCTCTAAGGAATACCAGGGTCATGATGCAGAGGCAGGCAATGGCAAACCACATCTAAATGCCTCTTGCCTTGAAAACCCCACAGGGTCTCCAAAAGTCTGCTGCGACTTGACGGCACTTTCCACGGTGGTGGGATTTACCATCACAGCTCAGAAGATCATTGGCTGCCCTCTCCCATCCCTGGAACAACTGTACAGTTCTCGATGCTTGAAAAAGGCAAAGAACACTTTGCAGGATGCTCCACACACCCCCGGTCTCCAGGCCCCACCGGGAGGTTGGCATCCCCATGGGGTGGGCACCCCAGGCTGTCTTGCCTAGGGCGCCCAGACACCTGGGGCCAGCCCTGGACAGCAACTGCTCTTTTTCAAGAACAGCTGTGCCAGAGCTTCTGACTGACCCAAGGTCACATCAGCAGGTGCAAGTGGAGGAGCGGTGACTCAAACCCGGTTCTCCCAGATTAGCGTCCGCGCACTTAACCACTACACCAAACTGGCTCTCTGATGAGGCCGGGCTAGTCTGGGCCATACAGGTTAGGATGTGAACGTGATGAGTCTCGACGATAAGCCTGAAGTTCCTTGGCATGGAACCTCCAGCACTGAGTCTTCTTTAGATTTTGCCCTGAAATTTTAGCTGGATTGGGTTGACGAAGTGAGACCTACAAGCAGGTTCTCCAGATGTATCCTGAGATTACGTTTTCCTTGTCTGTCTGTCCTCCTGCAAAGCCTTGAACGCACACTTTCTGCTTAATGGTATCTAACCAGCTATTTGGACTGTCGCTGGCCCTGTGTTCCCATTGGAGGAATCTGTCTGTTACTTCTTGCCCCTAGAAGGCCAGGTGCACAACCCAACACCAACAGCGTTTTAAACCCGCTTGCCTGATCAGCATTTCCAGTGAACTCCAAAGCTTGGTTGGTCCTACCAAAGAGTTTTGCATGAATTTTGCTCTTGTTCTGAATAGAGCTTATGTCATCCCCTCTCTCCCACCCTCCCTCTCCGTATCACTCACTCACTCACTTGCTAGAACAAAGTCAGAGTCCAGTGGGGGCACCTTTAAGACCGACAAAGTTTTATTCAAGGCGTGAGCTTTCGTGTGGAGGCACACACCTTGAACACCTTGGTCCCTCGCTCACTCTCAAGGAGTCGTAGGGGAAACCAGTGCCGTTCCAAGGCTCGGGGTGTGCAGAGGTGGTTTGGTTTGCCATTGCCTGCCTCTGCGTAGCAACCCTGGACTTCCTCGGTGGCCTCCCATCCAAATACTAGGCAGGGTCCACCTTGCTTGGCTCTTGAGATCTAATGAGATCATGGTAGCCTGGATCATCCAGGCCGGGGTGAATAATTAAGTGCCATTAAGTCACAGCCAACTTATGGTGCCCCCATAAGGTTTTCAAGGCAAGACACGTTCAGAGGTGTTTGGCCATTGCCTGTCTCTGTGTAGCAGCAGCCCTGTGCCAGATCTCACTGTGCTTTGCTTGCTTCTGTTGCCATATTACTGGGGGAGGGAGTTCCTCAGGGGAGGGGGTGATTGAGCGAGTGAGTGAATGGGACCTTTGTTTCTAGAAGACATCACTTTCCAAGTCATCCTCCTTCCCTCCCTTTTGCTTTCCCAAAGGAAGGTGTCCTCGAGAAGATCTCTGTGCCATCCTCGAATGTAGATAACCAAGCCACGTATCTCTCCCTTGGTTGGGATGGCAACGCCAGGAGTGGTTTGACTGTGTCGTGTGCTTAGAGAAGGGGAAGGGGCTTTTCTTTGAATTTACTATATTAAGCATGTACCTGCCAAAAGTCTTTAGTTCTGACACCATGACTTTCTGGATCTTGTGTATACCTCAATAAACTTATCACTGCCAAAGAGAGAGTTTCTGAGTATAACTGGACCGGGGTCTGACATCCTGGGCTTCCTTGATGGTCTCCCACCTGAGGACTAACTGCGGCAATGTCCCCTCTAAGCTGTGGAGTCTTGTGAGCAAAAATTCTACTTTGTGAGCTACTGGCATTAAAGCTGTGAGTGAGCGATTTGGCTACTGCATAAATTAGTTTGTTCTGGAGCCATCCTTCCTGAGCTAAGACAAAAATGTGTGAGCCAGAAGCTAAAAAACTGTGAGCTAGCTCACACTAACTCAGCTTAGAGGGAACACTGCTGGGGCCGACCCTTCTTAGCTTCTGAGATCTCATGAGATCAGGCTAGCCTGGGCCATCCAGATTCAGGTGAGGACGGGGACAATTAGCAGTTGCAATCATCTTCACCTTCCTGGCAAGGCTGATCCTAATCCATTGTGCATGGAGTTGATACCCCATTGTGGGTTTGCACCACGTGAGACCCAACAGTACAAACACAGCCGCTGACAGTTTGTTGCTTTTTGGTGTCTGGTTGGGACTGCAGAAAAAAACAAACCCAAAAATAAAAACCAGATTCTCTGGACTCCTCGCATGATCCAGGACACGGTGGAGGGGATTTGTTCCGTTGAACCACAAGTTTGTGCAGGCTGGCATTAGAGACTGGCCTTTGAAGTAACCTCAAGAAGCCCCAAATCCAACTGCAGACATTCCTAGGAAGTGGCCCAAATCAGTTCCCCTCTGCTCTTGGACTGCAGTTCAACTTGACACATCCTTTCTGAGGTCCACCCTCTCCTGCCATAAATACCAGACAGGAAACAGTTCCCAGACCAGACTTGGGGGGGGGGGGAGAAAGAAAGAACATCTCGATTTCTAAAAACAGCCGAGAAGACCAAAGTCAAGCAACTCTTAAGACTGCAGCTTACAAAACTCAGCATATAATTCCGCTTGGTTTTCCTCCTTAGATTAGGGTGGTTGTCTCCCCTCCCCCCCCCCCGCCCGCCGGCAAGCTGACGGACTGGATGCGGGAAACAGGGCTCATTCTCTGTCCTTCCTTTTCCTTTCCCTTTGGGAGTCTCTTTTGACTCCAGCCCTGAGCCAAGGCCTGTGGTCTGAGACTTCTTCCTGCTTTGTGGTGGGAGTTGCAGCCAAAAAGAGGCAGCTGCTTGCTGTCACGAGCATAATCCACCTGATTCCTGCCCTTATTGGAGATGATAAAAAACCTTGTTTCATAATACCTCCCCCCCACATACACTAAAAGCATCCTATACGGCAAGCCGCCACCGTTCGTCACCCACCATGCTCAGTGTAGCCCACCGGCTCAGCGCAGCAGCTTGCCAAAGGCTCAGTAACCTTTACCGGTTATGCTGCCTGCTGGATAGGGCCAAACCCCTGGCAGGCTGCGTTGAGCTTTGTGGGTCACAGCTAGAATGCTGGCCTGCCTGAAAACATGCGACAAAACAAGGCCGCCTGGATGGAGGTGGAGCACCGAGCTTTGTTCGGCTGGATGGGTCACAAATGGCGTGGGAAGAATTATTCAGTGAATGTCCATGTCAGGTCAAAGATACCAGGGTGGGGTGGGGACTACATTCCCTGGAAAGTCACCATGTCTGTTATAACATAAGAACATCACAAGAGCCCAGCTGGATCAAACCAGTGGTCCATCTAGTCCAGCATCCTCTCTCACACAGTGGCCAACACTGTGGATGGTCAACAACGGGGCATAGAGGCTGAGGTAGTGACAGACTTCACATTCCTGGGATCCAAGATCATTGCAGACGGGACTGCAGCCATGAAATTAAGAGACGCCTGCTCCTTGGGAGGAAGGTGATGGCAAACCTAGACAGCATAATAAAAAGTAGAGACATCACCCTACCAACAGAAGTCCGTATGGTCAAAGCAATGGTATTCCCAGTAGTAATGTTATGACTGCAAAAGTTGGACCATAAGGAATAGATCCTTTTAAATTATGGTGATGGAGAGCGGTGGCGCAGTGGGTAAAATCCCCTGCATAACTATAACATCTGAACTGCCAAGCTTTGTCAGTTCTAGCCCCGCGCTGGTGTGAGCAACCAAGCCTTGTCCCTAGCTCCTCGTCCACCGAGCGATTCGAAAGCTTCGGCAAGTAGATAAAATTGGGGACCACCTGCTAGGGGTGGACACACCAATCCCTTCGAGGGGGTGTTAGCTGCCGCTGGAAGATGTCTGCTGCACTGCGAGATCAAAAAGGTGGAAAAATCTGTGTCAGCATTCTCTCCAGTAGAGTGAATCAGCCTGCAGTGAAGCAAATCGGCCAGGCGGTGGCAATGTGACAATGCAACATCATGAGTCCTGACGTCATCAGCCAGCCGACAACAGAATGCTGTCGGATCACTTGTGATTCAGCCTGCAAGTTGAATCCTCCCGAGCAGCTACAGTGTGTGTGATTAAATAATTCTTTGTGTTGTCTCCCCTTCCCCCATGAAAATTGTTAGTCCAACTGTCAAATGAGTAACTGTAAATTGCTCTGAGTCCACAGGTATGTGGGAAAAAGCAATCAATAAATCAAAAGTAAAGAAAGAAAAAGAAAGAAAAAGAAGACTCTTGAGAGTCCCTTGGACTGCAAGGAGAACAAATCAGTCAATGCTAAAAGAAATCAACCTTGATTGTTCCTTGGAAGGCCAGATACAGAAGCTGAAGCTCAAATACTTTGGCCACTAAACGAGAAGGGAGCACTCACTGGAGAAGACCCTGATGCTGGGAAAGATTGAAGGTCAAAGAAAAAGGGGACGGCAAAGGATGAGATGGTTAGACAGTGTCATCGATGCAACGAACATGAAATTGAGCAAACTTCAGTGGACAGCATAAAACAGGAGGGCCTGGCATGATGTGGTCCATGGGGTCACAAAGAGTCAGACTTGACTGTGCGACTGAACAACAACAACCTTTCTGCCCTTAATTTAAACCCATTATTGTGAGTCCTATCCTCTGTTGCCAACAGGAGCAGCTCCCTGCCCTCTTCCAAGTGTCAGCCCTTCAAATCCTTAAAGAGAGCAATCATGTCCTCCCCTCCACCTCCTCTCCTCCACACTGGACATTCCCAAGTCCCTCAGCCTTTCCTCGTAGGGCTTCTTGGTCTCCAGGCCCCTGATCATCTTTGTCGCTGTGTTCTGCACCCGTTCCATTCTTTCCACATCCTTTTTGAAGTGAGGCCTCCAGAACTGCACGCAGTACTCCAGGTGTGGCCTGACTGATGCTGACCCATGACATCCTGCGATTTGGATGTTATGCCTCTGTTAATACATGGTGTGTAAGCCCCTCCAGTTACGTATATACACGCCATCAAGTTGCAACCCTGCTTAGCTTCTGAGATCTGATTAAATCAAAGCCCCTCCAGTTAGGGATTCAGAAATACAGGAATACCCACTCAGGAGCTGGAAAATGGGGGGTAAAACATCAGATGTTGTGGTTGCACCAGAATCCTCTGTGGGCAAGAGAACAACAACTATAACAACAAAAATCTTATTTAAACACCATGGCAAAATGGGGCTTCTTGGAAATCCAATATCCAATAGATATGCTCCAGATTTCATAATAATTCTGGTTCATTTCAGTAGTTCAAATTTGTGTTCTTGTTTCTCTACACTTGGATCAAAACCAACACCGCCGTCCTGTTCCCAAACATACCAACATAATTTAACAAGAGATAGTGCCATAAAGAGATAGTGTCACTTGGAGACTGGAGTGATTTCAGATGCTGAATGACAATAGCAGGTGAATGACAATAGCAGGCGTGATTGGATTAGATGTGATATGCAGAGGGGTAGTAGATGTGAATAAATCAGCACTGGAAATGCACCCTCTCGATTCAGTCCAGGAGGATACATTGTCTTGAGCTGCATTATCAGTTGCAGTTCAGTAGGAGTATGAACCTGAGATGGTATGGCTGATGTTGCTAGGTCCAGTGATGGTGTATCTGAAGAAGGGAGCAGTGACTCACAAAAGCTCCTACCCAGCTACAGATTTTGTTAGTCTTTAAGGTGCTACTGAACTCTTGCTCTTTTCTACTGCTACAGACAGACTACCATGGGTACTCATCTTTTTTTGCCCCCTGAAGGGGATTTTTTATTGCATTTTCTATAAACTACAACGAAAAAAGGGAGGGGGGAAAACTACAACTAAGGGAGAAAGAAAAGAAAACCACTAAAAACCCAAGTTTGGGAGATCATTACAACTGCTTGTATAAATTTTAGTCTGTAATGCTATCTTTACATTGAACATGGTCGTCTACACTATGTTAGTTATCTTTATACTCATTAATAATTTTACTGTTTAAGGGAAAACACAAGAGCTTCTCCATTTAATAAATGCTTATAAGGCATACATCAAAGTTCATCAGCCTTCATCTTCTTTTATCCTTTATCCCAGTGCCCTAGGAATGTTGGATTGGTGAATAAACCCTCCATGTAGTGAGCAAAATGGCTGACAATTTCAGCTGAAAAGTAACATTTTGAGAGGAATGTGGAGAGGCCCCTTCTTGACTGAAAAGTCCGGGGGATTGAGGGAAGCAAAAATGGATGTTAATAAGTATAGCAGCAATCATAGTATAAAGATACTATGGCCCTGGTCACACAGGCAGGATACTCTGCAGGGGATGGGAGGCTTTTAGCAGCGGAGCAAAAAGAAGTGTGGTAGTGAGATTTCACGTCCCCCCACGGCTCCGTCTGCAGGCCTCCGGCAGCCAATCAGACCAGCGAGGCAACGCAGCAGGATCGGCAAGGCAATGCAGCAGCACCGCATTTGTGCGCATGTGCCTGATGCCGACGGCTGCTGGAAGCAATGGGCTACCAGCGCATCTCCAATCAGATGCCCGCCAGTACCACGCATTTAATGGAAGGTAGTACTGGTTAGCTGGTAGTTTTAACTCTGCTTTTTCCACAGGTTGGCCACGGGAGTGCTACGTCTCCCAGATGTGCCGGTGTGATTGCGCCAGAAACTCCACAGGGCTACCGTGCCTTCGGTGGGGCAAATGCTCTGTGTGACCAGGGCCTATAATTAATTTGTAGTATAAGCATAGCAGTAGGTTCAAATCCCCACGCTATCATGGAAGCTCTCTGGGTGACCTTGAGCCAGGTACACACTGCAGTCACACGCATGAAATAATTCACTTTCAATCCACTTTCAGTCCCCTTTCCAACTGGATTTTGCCAGTTCACGCAGTAAAATCCAGTTGGAAAGTGCACTGCAAGTGGATTATTTCATGTCTCAGTCTCACCTACCTCGCAGGGTTGTTCTGAGGGTAAAATGGAAGGGGGGAGAATGATGTAATCTGCTTTGTATCCCCACTGGGGACAAAAGTGGGGTGTAAATGAAGTAAATACTAAATAGTAATAACTTGTCTGGAGGGTTCTGAACTGTCCAGCATAAAATAAATAAATAAATTATAGTTATATAATCCAAGGTTATGAAGTAAAAAAACTCGGGTTTGACGCGAGTGATTTGTAACTCTGAACCAGAGTTCTTCAAAAGGATGGGGGGGGGTTTGTCTTCTTTTAGGAGTCACAGAATTTGGCCTGTTTCCAAGGCACTCTTTCCCTCATCCGCTCCCCCTTTTTCCCAAGGTTTCACAGAATTATTTCAGGATCCTGTAGCCAAAAATGACAGTCATTTGTGTGACAAGCCAGGATAGGAAGATGAAACAAGGGAACACTTTCAAGTCCCCCCAGGTTTATTCTGAACTGCATAGGAGGGTGTGAAAGATCCTCTTTAAAGTAGCAAAATAAGAAATATTGAACTAGTTGCCAGACTGCAGAGGCCTTTTACAGTAAGGGAAACTCAAGCATAGTTCTGAATTCAGACCTTGTGCACTTTGGCAGGCGTTGAAAGCTCAGAGAGACTGAAATGTTGCCAAGGCTTCCTTAAAACTGGATGGTGACTCATTTCAGATGGTTCATATTAAGGTAGACTAACAGGTCCGAATTGTGCCATTCACCTCTCGCCAGACTTTTGCAGGTGAACAGCGTAGGAAGTGCCTTCAACACACACTCACATTCCCCAGTATCCACAACAGCAATGGCTTTTTTTGTTTGTTTTCTTTCAAAACTTTTATCGGGAGAGATTCAGAGGTGGTTTGCCTTCTTCTGTGTAGGGACCCCGGGCTTCCTCAGTGGTCTCCCTTCCAAACACTAACCGGGGTCAACCCTGCTTAGCTTTCAAGATTTAATGAGGTTGGGCTAGCCTGGGCTGTCCGTGACAGGGCAGAAGAAGAACATGCCATTGAGTCACAACAGACATGGGGACCCCACCTGTGGGGCATTTGAGGCAAGAGACCAACAGAGATTTGCCTGCTTTTGTGTAGCAGCTCTGGACTTCCCTGGTGGTCCCTGTCCAGCCACTAATCAGGACCAACCCTGCTTAGCTTCTGAAATCTGATGAGGTTTGGCTGGTCTGGGCCATCCAGGTCAGAGCCAGTTTGGTGTAGTGGTTAAGAGCACAGACACTAATCTGAGAGAATCAGGTTTGATTCCCCACTTCTTCACATGCAGCTGCTGGCGTGACCTTGGGTCAGTCACAAGTTCTTTCAGAGCTGTTCTCTCAAGGGCAATTCTTGGAAGAGCTCTCTCAGCCCCACCTACCTGACAGGGTGTCTGTTGTGGGGAGGGGAAGGGAAAGGAGAATGTAAGATACTCCTTGACTCCTTCGGGTAGTGAAGGGCGGGGTATAAATCCAATCTCCTCCTCCTCTTCTTCATCTTCTTCTTCAATACGTAACAAAATCAAAACAGTATTCAGAAATATTCACCATTTCCCCTATCTGTTTCACTTCCTGAATGACATTATTTATCATTTATTTTACCAGCAGATCCTTTTTATTAAACTGGTGTTGCCAAAGATTGAATTGGCTTGCAAAAGATGTGCTCTGCCACTGAGCTGCAGCCAAATCATGATCATCCTCTGATGATCCCAAAGGGTAAATGTTAACGTTGCTGTGTGTTAAGTATGAGACTTAAGGCAGCAGCTCTTAACAAGTGATTCAACTTTATTTACAAGATAGGAACAAACACAAAAACGAGAGCAACAGGCTCTCTTTTAAACTATCCGGGCTTGGTAGACCACGCCCCTTGTTGCGATAAGAACCAATCAGAATATGAACATAACAACCGATCAAATCATCTCCCTCCCGAATCTTTCTTGTATACTGGTTGGACTGCTGTGCAGAGCATCCAGTCAGCTTGCATGAATTACAATACCAGACTTAAATAGAGGTGAATCTCAAGCTCTGGCATTATGTATACCAATACATAATACTGTGTATTACTTACAAAAAAAAAAATTAATAGCGCTTGTATTAGCAGTGAAAAGCTTCTGAAGGCAGTCTACCAAAAAGGCATTCTACATTAAAGAGCCAAGAAGAATTTCTTTCGCGTTTGCAGGATTCACTCCCTTCCTGTCAAGGGCAGCGTTCTTCTTTCCCTCTCATGCCCGAAAGTGCCAACAAGTCGCAGCTGACTTCTGGAGGCCCGGCAGGGTTTACTGAGGCATGAGATGAACAGAGTTGGCTTGCCATTGCCCACCTCCACATAGCCACCCTGGGCTTCCTTGCTGGTCTGCCAAGAGTTTTCTGACTAAAATTCCTTCAGGCACCTTCACTCATATCACCAAGATACCACAAGAAGAAGAAGAAGAAGAAGAAGAAGAAGAAGAAGAAGAAGAAGAAGAAGAAGAAGAAGAAGAAGAAGAAGAAGAAGAGGAGGAGGAGGAGGAGGAGGAGGAGGAGGAGGAGGAGGAGGAGGAGGAGGAGATTGGATTTATACCCCGCCCTTCACTGCCCAAAGGCGTCTCAGAGCGGCTTACAAACTCCTTTCCCTTCCCCTCCCCACAACAGACTCCCTGTGAGGTAGGCGGGGCTGAGAGAACTTCTGACAGAAACTGTCCTTGAGAGAACAGCTGTGCCAGAGTTTGTGACTGACCCAAGGTCACATCAGCAGGTGCAAGTGGAGGAGTGGGGAATCAAACCCGGTTCTCCCAGATAAGAGTCCGCGCACTTAACCACTACACCAAACCACTACACAAAATACATGACCTTCTCAACACTCTGGGCCTCCAACGTGAGAAGGGCCCTAGAATTTTGCCCCCCTCTACCCCCCCCGGTGACCCCGAGGCCACAAGTAAAAATGGAGTTCAGGCTCCCCCGACTAAAACTTCTAATCCAAGATCAGTCTGGAGACTCTGAGACCACCCTTCTCTGCTCTCCCTTCCCTCCTATAGGAAGTGCAAAATAGCACTGGTGGGTCAGGAAGGATCTTGTCTGCACTGAGTGGACATCCAGCTGATTAATCTCATTTTTCTTGGATGGATTGCAGACTGGAGTGACCTTTGCATGTCTGCATTCATGTGTCTGCTCTCAGTGATCTTGTAGCTTTTGGCTTTCCCAGTTCCAGGCTGTGGCTCAGTGGCAGAGCAGCTGCTTGGCTTGCAAAAGGTCCCAGGTTCAACCCCTGTCATCTCCAGTTAAAAGGATCAGGTAAGGAGGTGATGTGAAAGACCCTGGAGAGCCACTGCTTGTCTGAGTAGGCCACTCTGGCCTTGATGGGCCCATGGTCTGAGTCAGTATAAGGCAGCGTTCATATGTCTGTCCTTATTTCCAAGAACTTTTAATAGAAGAAGGATCTGCTTTTTGCCCTCTCTGCAAACTTATTTATTTTATTCAATTTATACCCCACCCTCCCCGCAAGGCAGGCTCAGGGCGGCTTCCACCCCATGTTGGCATTTTTCAGTGCATCTTTTTGCATCGTCCCCCCTCCCCTCCAGTTGCATTTTCTGCACCTCATCTGCTTTATCGCGTAGTGAGTAAATTTTCAAGCTGGAGAAAACATCCAGGAGGGGGGAGCATTTCAGCTACTTTGAACTCACTGTTCTGTCCCTGTGGGGCCATACGTCCATCTGCAGACGTGTTTACGTATGAGATAAATTAAATGTTTAAACAGACAGAGCTCTGTGTTAATTAAAGCAGCAGTTCTGCTCTGATTTCCGGCTTGATTTTCCTGTAAGGTAAATGAGCGTCCAGAGTTGGTTTAAGCAGGAGGATCAAAGCCAAAGTTCCTTCCCTCTGAAACTTAATTTCTTGTTGCTGATGTGTCATTTTGACAGTTATTTGGGTAGGTAATTCATCGAGGAGGGCCTGCTAACTTCCCCAGCAAGGAAGGGTTTGGAAAGCTGCTTGTGAATCAGTTCTTTCGGTCACAATCAAAATGTGATTATGCTGTTCAGTTTTATGTATGTCATGGCATTTGAGCTGGGAACTCTGGTGACGAGACCCAGGTACCTTGTCTTTGGATTGTTCTAGCTCAGGGGTCCCCAGCATGGTGCATTGTGGGTGCTGTGGTGCCCACCAAAACCTTCCTCGGTGCGTTCCAAGTGTTTCTAGAAGGTGGGTGGGGCTTTGACAAGATTTCTGATTGGCTGTGCAGATTTTTAAAAACGTTGCTTTGGCAGCAGAGCCACAGTGCAAGGATCTTCACTGTGTGGATGAAGGTAGGCCACAGTAGCCATTTTGTGGCTGGCGCTTCCTCTCACGGCAGCCATTTTGTGGCTGTGCCCACCGTGCTATGGCAGAATTCCAAAGGTGCCCGCAGGCCCCAAAAGGCTAGGGACCCCTGCTGTGGCTGTTTCTGAAAAGAAAAGGGAACGGTTGGCCTGCTGTTGGTAACACTGAGATGCTCTTGGGGCAGCTGGTCAGAGAATGGTTCTTGTCAGACTCCTGGGCAAGTTATTCTCGACCACACTGTCTTTGGCAGTGAAAGGCTTTATTGAGAATTAAACAAGTTCCAGGCATGAACAGTACTGTGTCAGTTCTGAAGCTTTTTGGCGGGTACATGCATAGGTATAGAAAGTTCAAACCGTAACCCCTCCTATGGCCCACACATACGTCAGGTCATACAGCCGGGCTCCCGTGTCTCTATCCCCCTTCTCATGGGAAAATAAAGGATCCCATTATCTACTACACAAGCTGACACTGGAAGCTTCAAGGATGTCTCCCTGTGAACTGGGGAGAGGCACATCTTCAGGAACAGGTTCCGCCATCGAACACTCACACCCACTGCACTTACTCCCCCCACCTAAGGAATTCCCCTCCCCCAGCATCTATGGCAAACTATGTGCAGCGAAGCAAAGCAAGGTTTGACAGTTCTGTACCTTCTCACTCAGCTGTTATCAGGTGACACAAGGGAGCAAATAGTCTGCTGGCTTGGTCCCTCAATCAGAGCAGTTTGTGACTTGATCGTTGATCCTGCTGCTCTCTGACTTGATTCTGGCTTCTAGATTGCTTGCTGTCACACATTTTCTACTGGGGGTGACCTTTTATAGTCGTGATTTCCATATCAGTTGGGACCAGGAAAGGTCTAGTGTAGGGAACCTCTAACCTTTCTGAATCTTGGGGGCACCTTTGGAATTCTGACATGGTATGGTGGTCACAGCCACAAAATAGCTGTTGCAGGAGGTGGAGCCAGCCACAGAATGGCTGCCCCAATTAGTTTCAGCCACACAGTGAAGATCCTTGTGTGGTATAACAGCTGCTGCCAGAGCAATGTTTGTAAAAATCTGCATGAGCAATCACATCTCCAACAGCCAATCAGAAACATTCCTGGGCAAAACCCTCTTTCTAAAAACATTTGGTGGGCACCAGGAAGATTCTGTTGGTGGATGCTATGGGACCCATGGACAGCATGTTAGGGACCCCTGGTCTACAAGGATTCCAATTTCAGGAGGTCAACAGCAGAAGGAAGACTTTGGCTTCTGTGCCCCACTTGTGGGCCATCTGGAGTGTCTAGTTAGCCCTTATGGGACTCCACCAGCTGGTCTACATGGACCCAGTGGTCTGAACCAGCACAGCTGTTCTTAGAGTCAGGTGAATATGTTCCAGTCCCACTGTAAAGACCACTGTTTTTAAAACATATACATATACAGGTGTGGATTAATGAGACTGAATTATATGTTCTTAGGTATACTACCAATAACTCAGTTTTATTAAGGGAGACTTGTACCCATTCTCAGGGCCAAAGGTGGCTGCAGAAGCAGGAAGACGACCTCCCACTCACGCCTCTCCGACTGTCATAGAGGCCCAGGCTCGCTGGGTTGTAAAGTACTGGGTTTCGGGCCTCATGACTCGGACGACGACATAAGAGAAGACGCGTTTATTCGTACTTCACATAAGACAAGAACGCCCAGTAACGGCCGGAGGCCAACTATATACAGTTAGGGGGGACGGCCCTATATTCCTATTGGCGGGTTTGAATCGCCCGCCAATGCTGCCATTGGTTCACTACTGGCGAGCTCAGGAACCTAGTCCCTATTGTTCTCAGAGAGCGAAGCTTGGCTGTATTTCGCCAGCTCAGCCCTCTGATCCCAGGACACAACACCCCTCCCCCATAGTTCGTCCCCTATCAGGTGACGTAGTCCTTTAAGTATGCTGGTGGCCTCCTGTCTCTTAGCGAACGTCGGGGGCCGGGACCGGACTGGCGGGGCCCCTCTCGGTTGGTCCGCCCGCACAAGGAGCTTGGGCCTCTGGAAGTAGCCGAGGTGGTGACGGTGGCGGCTGTAACGGTGGCGGCAGCGGCGGCGGCGGTTCAGCTGCTCCCGGGGCCCCCTCCGGCCTCCGTGGACTCTCAGCGGCTACCGGGGCCCCCTCCGGATTCCGTGGACTCTCTGGCGCTGGCTCCGCTGTCGGTGCTTGCGGTCGATCGGGTGATGGGGCGGGGGCGGCATTTCCCGGTAACTCGATCTCTCTATCGGGGTCTTGTCGCCTCCGGAGCTGGTCGATGTGTTTGCGGAGGACCCGGTCCCCCTCGGTTAGGACCTCGTATGACACCGGTCCGGTGGGTTTTAGGATGCGCCCTGCCACCCACTGCGGCCCCGCTCCGTAGTTCCGGAAGTAGACAGGGTCTCCCGGTAGGAAGCTTCGGGGCGCCTCCCTGTTCTCGACCAGCTTTCTCTCTGGGGCTCGGTCTGGGTGAAGTCTGTCTAATAAAGTGGTAGGGCGGCGGCCCATTAATAGTTCTGCGGGGCAGTGGCCGGAGATGGGGTTTGGGGTGGTGCGGTATGTGAGAAGGAAGCGGGCCAGCCGGAACTCCCAGTCCCCCTCCGTTATGCGGCTCAGGGCCTCTTTGGCGGTGCGTACCGTCCTCTCCGCCTGTCCATTAGTTGCCGGGTGGAAAGGCGCGGATCGTATGTGCCTGATGAGGTTCCTTTCGAGGAACGCTTGAAACTCCGCAGATGTGAATGCTGCCCCGTTGTCCGACACGATTGTGTCGGGTAACCCGTGCGTTGCGAATATTTTCCGCAGGGCCCTTATTGCCGCCTTGGTAGAGGTGGTGGACACTGGGCTTATTTCCACCCATTTTGAATAAGAGTCTACCGTTACCATGAACTGGAGCCCCTGGAACGGCCCCGCAAAGTCTATGTGCAGGCGTGACCACGGCTTGTGGGTAGACTCCCAGCTTTGGGTTGGCGCTCTCGGTGGATTGGGGCGGACCTCCTGACATCGTGTGCACCCTCGGACCCAGGCTTCAATTTCTGCGTCCACCCCGGGCCACCACACGTAGCTCCTTGCCAGAGCTTTCATTCGTACGATGCCCGGGTGGGCCTCGTGCAGCGTTTCTAGCACCCCTTGTCTCATGGGCCCCGGAATGATCACCCTGTCTCCCCATAGTAAACACCCTTTCAATGCGGACAGCTCTTCCCGCCTGGCCTTGTATGCTGTGAACTCTGGCCCTGTCTGTTCCGCTGGCCACCCCCTCACCACCCAGTTTAGGACCCGGGATAGGATTGGATCTCGGGACGTGCGGGCGGCCACATCTGCAGCCTGAAGGGGGGGGGTTGGCAGTTCCTCCATCAGCAAGACAGCGGGGGCTGGGGCCGGATCTTCCCCTGTCTGCGGCAGCGGTAGGCGGCTCAAGGCGTCGGCATGACCCAGCGCCTTGCCCGGCCGATGCTCCAGCCGGTATTGGTAACCCGCTAAAAATAAGGACCAGCGCAACACCCGGGGCGACAAAACTTGCGGCGTTTGTTTGTCCGCCGCGAACAGTCCCAGGAGCGGCTTATGATCGGTTACGAGCGTGAAGGGCCGCCCGTACACAAAATTGTGGAACTTTTTTACCCCCGCCACCAGTGCCAAGCCCTCCCTGTCGATTTGGGCGTAGTTCCGCCTCCGCGGGGGACAGCGTGCGGGAGTAGTAAGCCACCGGGACCTCCCTCCCGTCCGGTAGCTTGTGTGCCAAGACTGCCCCGACCCCATATGGTGATGCGTCGCACGCAAGGATGACCGGGAGCTTTTCATCGAAGTGCGCGAGTACCGCGTTTGAAATCAAGAGGACTTTAACCCCCGAAACGCCGCCTCCTCCCTCGCTCCCCATGCCCAAGGTGTCGCCTTATCCAACAGCCTGTGTAGGGGTTCGGCCACGGCGGCTTTGTGGGGGAGAAATGAGTGGTAAAAGTTCAGGAGGCCTAAGAACGCCTGGAGCTCGGCCTTGGACTTCGGGGCGGGGGCCTCCACAATGGCCTTCACCTTGTCCCTCGCCGGATGCAGGCCTGAAGCGTCTACCCGGTATCCCAAGAACTCCACCTCCGGCACCCCGAGGAGGCACTTTTCCCGCTTCACTTTCAGCCCCGCGGCTTGGAAGCGTTCCAATACAGTTCGGAGGCGGGCGGCGAAGCTTTCCGGGGTGGTCGCGGCGATGAGGACGTCGTCGAAGAACGGCGTCACTCCAGGGATCCCTTTTAACAGATCGTCCATTAGATTTTGGAAGATCCCTGGGGCCACACTGACCCCGAACTGCAGCCTCTTCACCCGGAAGGCTCCCCGGTGGGTCACTATTGTCTGTGCCTCGGCCGTGGCCTCATCTACCGGGAGTTGCTGGTACGCCTGCGCGAGATCCAGCTTTCCAAATATGCGCGCCCCCGCCAGTGTTGCTAGGACATGGCTGACCACGGGTACGGGGTATGCGTGCGCCTGAAGTGCCTGGTTAATAGTGCACTTATAATCCGCGCAGATGCGGATCTCCCCGTTTGGCTTGACTGGTGTCACAATCGGGGTCTCCCATCTAGCGTTCGGGACGGGCTCTAAGACTCCCTGGCCCACCAGCCGGTCTAGTTCGGTCTCTATTTTAGGGCGGAGGGCCAGGGGCACGGTGCGGAAGCGCCGGCGGATGGGCGTCACGGTGGGGTCTAAGTGGAGCGACACCGGGGGCCCTTTGTAACATCCCAGTTTCCCGTCAAAGACCTCCGGGAATTCCTTGCACACGGCCCCCCAGTCCTGCACCCCACATTTATTTACTCCCCCAATCGATATGCCTAGGGCCTCGAACCACGCCCGCCCCAGGAGACTCGCGAGATTCCCTTCTACCACCACCAAGTCCAATTTCCCCTCAAAGTCTCGGTACCGCACTCGGAAAGTGCCGACTCCCCGGATGGGGACAGGGTTCTTTTGAAAGTCCACCAAGCTTAGTGGCGATGGACGTAGAGGGGGTCCCCTAGTGGGCACAGTCTTTTTAAAGTGTCCAGGGAAATGATGGACGCCGCCGATCCCGAGTCCACTTCCATGCAACAGGGGACCCCTCGATCCGCACGGTTACTTGGATCTTCGGGGCAGAGGAGAGGTTGGGGTTGGGGAGGCGAAGTACCTGCAGTGGTTGGTCGGTGAGGTGGTACAACTCGGCGACCTCTTCCGTTGTCTCGTGTGCGGTGGACGATGCGCGGTACTGGGGGACCGACGATCTCGAATTCCGGGGCCCTTGGACCGGCAGACCCGTGCGAGGTGTCCCTGCTTTCTGCACCCGTGACAGACAGCATCCCGGAACTTGCAGGATTTCCGTCCGTGGGCCTCCCCGCAGCTGGCACAGACGGCCCGGTTGCCGGAATACTTGGCTTGCTCCCGGTTGGCCTGCTGGAACGGCGCCGGCCGGCGTTGTTGGGGTTTGAGGGCGAAGACCTCGTCCGTCTCTTCGTTTCCGGGGCTTGGGCTCCTTCCAACCACCTGCGCGGCCGCGACCGGGCGATCCCCTTCTGCGGCCTCGTGGGCAGTGGCGGCGTCGAGGGCCTCGTCCAAGGTGAGCTTCCGGTGTCCCACCAACTTGCGCTTCAGCTTGGAGTCCGCCAGGCCCCACACGAACTGTGTTAGCAGGTTGTCCTCCACCTTCGGGAACCCGCAGTCCACGGCTAGCGCCCTTAGCGCGGCTAGGAAGTTGGCGATGGATTCCCCTCGGGTCTGGACTCGCCTCTGGAAATCCATCCTCTTGGCCAGGAAGGTCGGCCGGGGGCTGAAGTAGCCATTGAGGACGTCCAGGATTTCCCCAAACGAGCTCTCTAAGGCCGTGCGGGGCACCAAGAGGCTCTTGGCGAGGCGGACGGTTTGGGTGCCGCAGGCGTTCAGGAGGATCGCTCGTCTCTGGTCGGGGTGGCGGATTTCGTTGAGCTCCAAGTAGCTGATGAGCTGGTCGACCCATGCGTCCCAGGTTTCTGGCTGCGACTGGTCGAAGTGCTCCAGTGTTACGTGGGAAGCGGCCATGGTTCTGTCGGGAACGGCGTGCGCTGGGGCGAGCGGTGCGGTGCTGCTCTCGGGGTCAGCGATGCGATGCTCGGCGAGCGGTGCGGTGCTGCTCTCGGAGTCAGCGATGCGTTGCTCGGCGGTGTCCGTTTCGTCGTTCATGGAGTCACGGAAGGCGTTGGGATCCCACCTTCGTCGCCACTGTAAAGTACTGGGTTTCGGGCCTCATGACTCGGACGACGACATAAGAGAAGACGCGTTTATTCGTACTTCACATAAGACAAGAACGCCCAGTAACGGCCGGAGGCCAACTATATACAGTTAGGGGGGGACGGCCCTATATTCCTATTGGCGGGTTTGAATCGCCCGCCAATGCTGCCATTGGTTCACTACTGGCGAGCTCAGGAACCTAGTCCCTATTGTTCTCAGAGAGCGAAGCTTGGCTGTATTTCGCCAGCTCAGCCCTCTGATCCCAGGACACAACAGGGTATTCTTCCTGCTTCTGCGGCCTAACAGCTGTTCATCAGGGAGTCAGCTTCCTTTTCCTTCCGCAGCCTTCCTGCCACGGCAGGACCAGGGGCGCTGGGGGTGGGAGGTCTGTGGGGGTCTAGCATCCTCCTGGGATGGGGCAGGACTCATTGGTAGTGGGGCACTTCCCCCAAATTACCCACCATGGCAACGGACCTGGCTGTTCTGCTTCTTCCTTCAATTATTTGCTATTCTTTCCAGTCCCATCCCTCCCCATTTTAGCTAGTAAGCCCCTTGGGGCACTGTTATGTACTGAAGTTTGAAACCATCCTATGCTTTCCTATGTTAAGCTTCAGGCTGAATGTGGATTGTAAGCTGTCGCATTCTGTTGGCTGGTTTCTGTGAAACCATTGTAAATAACCAATCACCGAGTAAATATGTATCCAAGTGGGAACAGACCTGATTGGTCCTTATCCACAGTATTTGATTGGATGTTAACTTATTATGGGTGTGGCTTTGACAGCCCGGAATAGTTTAAAAAGGGAGCTGTGCTCCACTTGTTGTTGTGTGTTCCGAGTTGAAGTTTGCTGTTACAATAAAGCTGAAATCACTTTGTTGAAATCCTTCGTGTTGATTTGCATACTTAACAGGCATGGTCCTATCTTATAGTTGCTTATTTATGGGCTGTGGCTCAGTGGCAACTCCTTTGCTTTACATGCACATGGTCCCAGGTTCAATCTCCATCATCTCTAGTTAAAAGGACCAGTTAGTAGATTATGTGAAAGACCTCTGCCCAAGACCGTGGAGAGACGCTGCCAGTCTGAGTAGACAATACTGATCTTTATAGACCAGGGTTTGAATTCAGTATAAGACAGCTTCATGCATGTCCATGTCTAAAGGTGATAAGAATAATCTCATGGTCCAGTGGATGCCACTTAGTGGTATAGTACCTATATTCTTGGCACCAAAGAGAGATTTTGTTTATTCATGGAGGATCGCTGTTAAACCTGGAGACAGGAACACAGCAAATTTTATTTTCTTTCTGATGCACAGTTTCAAGGAGCGTAGAAGTATGTTTGGAGTTAGTCTGGTAAAATACGTAATGCTTCCTTTCTCTGCGTTTTTCACATCTAGGCAATGGCAGGACTCTGAAATATTCAGTCGAAGGTGGAGATATGGAGGACATGTTTGATTGTGGTCTATAAATGAAAATGGTTTCTTCTCCTCTTCCCCACAAGAAAAAAAGTGCAGGCTTTTAAAACACCGAAATGGGGGGCAAGCTCTCCGTTTTCCCTTTCGTCTTCCCAATTCTTTGGCCTCAGTCCAGGGAGCTCAGCAGAGTTGTCCTGAGCATCTGGAAACCATCAAGATAAACAATAGAGTGCTAGGAATTGGAACTCCCTACCTCAGCTCTCGTGGGACTCCACTCCAGAAAACATGAGAACACAAACCATTGGACACCATGTGGTCAATTACTTCAAACTAACAAATCTGTGTGCCTTCCTATTTTCTGTTTGACTTGGCACTGCACACGACCCTTTCACAATGAAACACAGCTGTTTTGAAAAAAAGCCAGCCATTCATTTTCTGTCTTTAACCTCTTGCACACTCTTAGTGCTTCCCTCTCCTTGCCCCGTCAACAGGGGCATCTGCCCCAGTGTCCCCCCTTTTATTCATGCCCCTGTCATGTTTCCAAAGCCCCTTCCTCCCTCAGCATCCTAGAGAGGTATGGAATTGGCTAGATCAGCCCACGAGTGCTTCTGGTCTAGTCAATTCCAGTGGTAAATTTAATTTGGGGGTTTTACTTTTCCATGGGCAGAGACTAACCAAGGCTGCCCTGATCTGGATGGTGCAGGCTAGCCTGGAAGCTAAGCAGAGTCAGTCTATTGGGATATCTGGTTAATGTAGCAGAGTCTGCCCAATCATAGAAACATGATATCGAGTGCAGTAAATAGTGTGCATGTACACGAAAGATCACATTCAGGTTGCAGTCAAAAGAAGAGACAGAAGCCCAATCTGAAGAGGACTTTCCCTATCAAAAGTGGCCAGCTGATTTGGCATCATGTGCATGGGGGCAGGAGGGCATTAGATCTTCAGGAGAGACCTGCAGAGACATGTGTCTCCATGGACGGCCATGTGCAGAGTTTGAGAAGACAGAGGGAGAGAGGAGAGGGGCCAGAGAGGAGCTCCCAGGTTAAGAGAAAGAGAGGCATCCCATTCGTGGAGATAACACTTATGCACGCAGAGTGATATGGTGCCCTCAGTGTCCAGGCATGCCGAGTCACTCAGTCCAACACAGCCCTGGTGAGTGCTTGGGTGAGAGACCACCCAGGAAGTCCAGGATTGCTCTGAAGGAGGAGGCAAGGGCAAACCGCATCTGAACGTCTTTGGCCTTGAAAATGCAACGAGGTCTCCATAAGCCAACTGCAACTTGATGGCACTTTGCTCCACCAAGGGCAGAGAGCGAGCAGATACATGGATACTCATCCATGTGCTCTTTCATGTGCACCAAGAAAACTTTTACATGAAAAAAATGCACTAGTCCCAGGAATGCTACAGGCATTGATCTGATAGAAGCATGGGATCGAATATCTATACACAGCAACCAAATGCACCCAACATCTGTTTGTGGTAGCACTGGCTATGCTTCTGGGAGCTTGCTTTGGCTTTTTTTTGGGGGGGGGGTTTACAGGTTGAAGTGTGAAAGTCCGTTAGACCAGAGACTACACAAGACAACTAAATGATGAATGGGGTGATGATACCTTGACAATACTGACTCCAAGTCTCTGGAAAACCGCCCTGTGTTTGGAGCCTTGATGTGAAATTCAATCCTTTGAGTAGATTCTCTCCCTCTTCCTCCACCTCCACCCCCTTTAAAAAAATAGAAAGTGTCTGCTTTGGGGATGGTGGAGAAAACAGGCAAAAGGCATGGGGCAGCTTTTGGGGAAAAGAAAACTCCAACAAGAATTCCTTTGGTTAGTATCAGGAATGTTTGGTCAGTGCAGTCTTTTTCTTTCTTGTCGTCCTGCCCTTCCAATCATGTGATCCAAGTTCTGTATTTTTGCAGTGAGAACCCTACTTGCATTCTTGGTCCCTGAGAAAAATATACAGACAAAATTCGAGATTTTAGTATATGCACATGTACCTGATGCCCCGGGGTACAGTAGTTAAGATGCGGGTCCACATCCATGAGCCTGTGTTAGTCGTAGCAACCATAGTCCCATACTCCAGATTTCTCAAGCATATGCAAAGCAGATTTTGCAAAATTTTGTCCCAGAAAATCCCGGGAACCAAATCAGTACTGGAACTCCATGTAAGTATCAGATTTCCCTGATTCTAGAGTACGTTGGCAGGCAGAGAAGCAGATCAGGAGAAGGAGAAAAGGATTACATTGGAAAATTTGGTTAATATAGCAGAGTTTGCCCAGTCATAGGAGGGGGATACTGAGCGCAGTAAATAAATCTCCCAAGAAGTATACTGCAAAAAAAGAGAGAAAAAGGTAAACTTACGTTTATTCAAGTAGATCCAGTTCACATTCAGGTTGCAGTCGAAAGGAGAGAGAGAGAAGCTGTGGTGTATCCACAGGGAAACATGAGCGAAGGGCTACCATGTGCTCAGACCGGTTCTGACCAGTCCGCCACGCGGCCAGGCTAAGGCTTGAGCTTCGTGTCTGGAAACAATAGAATGTAGGCTCCTCGCGTTCTTCCAATCGAGGAGCCCGGGGTAATCCAATCAACTGTAAATAGCGAATCACGGGTGTTGTGTGTGTTTGGGGTGTGGGCTCTCTGGGGATAAAAAGCCGGCCTGCGAGCCGGCTTAGTTGTCTTGTTCTTCATCTAATAAAGTATGTGAGAGCTGAAATCACTCGTCAGTCTCAGTACTTTTCACTGGCGACGAAGGTGGGATGCCAACTCCCTCCCTGAACAACGACCATGAAGAAGAGCATCGCATCGAGCCAGCCGCACATCGCACCGCTCCCAAGCATCGCACCGCTCCCAAGCATCGCACCGCTGACCCCGAGAGCAGCAACGCACCGCTCACCACAACCGAAACAACGCTCCTGAGCACCGCATCGAGCCTGCCGCTCCCCGCACCGCTCCCAGGCAGCACCACTGACCCCGAGAGCAGCACGCCTTCAGCCTCCGGCAACTCGCAACCCCGCTCTCAACCTCATGGTAAGATGGCCGCGCCCACCACTCACCTAAGCGCCTTCGACCTCTCCCAACCGCAGAAATGGGATGCCTGGCTGGAGACCCTGGAGAACTACTGCGGATATCATGATGTGGTGGAAGCTGAGAAAAAGAAACAGTTGTTCCTCAGCGTCTGTGGCGTCGACACCCTCATCTTCTTGCGAGACCTCATAAACCCCAAGACCACTAAGACGGAGTCCTACGCGTTGCTGGTAAAGGCCCTCACGGACAACTTCTCGCCTAAACCCACAAAATTCGTTGAGCGCCTGGGGTTCTTCGAGAGGGTCCAGGGCCCAGATGAGTCCACCACGGAGTTCCTGGCGGGTCTTCGGCGGGCGGCCACGAGATGCGAGTTCCCAAACCTCGCGGACACGCTGCTGAACCAGTTTCTCATGGGCCTCCAGGAGTCCAAACTGCGGCGGAAACTGGCAAGCAACAACGACCTCACACTGGAAAAGGCCATCCAGGAGGCCACCGCCTACGAAAAGGCCCACCGAGACCGCCGCAGTTCGGCGGTCCACCGCACCCAAACAACGCGTGGGTCCGACGTATCGGACGACGAGGAGGTACTCCAGGTACGCCACCGACCATCCCACCGACCTCCGCGGACCTGAGAGGCCACATCCCAGCCATCCGTAGCCTGCGCGAGCTGCGGCAGCGCTCACGAGCGACGGACCTGTCGATTTCGCTCCGCGATCTGCCGGGCTTGCAACAAAGCGGGACATATTGAGAAGGTCTGCTGCTCCAAAGGACACCGTAAGAACCTCACGGCACAGATCGAGACAGAGGACCTCCACACCGTTTCCGTAAACCACCAGACGGTATGTAACTTGCCCCCCAACAGCCCGGACAAAGTACATGTAACTGTTTTAATTGAGGGGTCCCCCTGCCGGATGGAGATCGACTCTGGCTCGTCGTATTCCATAATTTCGGTTGAGACCCTCCGCATCTTATGCCCCAAGGGGGGACCCCAGTTGCGCAAGCCACGGGGTCTACTGTTACGGGACTTTAACAAAAACCGAGGTCGAGTTTGACCGCCTCGTCGAGCAGGGGGTGCTAGTGCCAGTTGCTTCTGTGCGCTGGGAAACCCCGATTATAACACCAGTAAAGCCAAACGGAGACGTGCGGATCTGCACGGATTATAAATGCACCCTCAACAAGGCTCTGCAGGACCACGCATACCCGGTCCCAGTGGTGAGCCATGTCCTCGCTTCCCTGGCAGGGGCAAGAATTTTTGGTAAGCTCGATTTGGCACAAGCTTACCAACAGCTGCCCGTGGACGATGCCGCAGCAGAGGCCCAGACCATTGCGACCCACAAGGGGGCTTTCAGGGTCACGAGGCTGCAGTTCGGGGTTTGTGTGGCTCCCGGGATTTTTCAATCTTTTATGGACTCTCTCCTAAAAGGCATCCCCGGAGTACAGCCATTTCTAGATGATGTGATCATCGCGGCACCGGACAACACCTCCTTCGCAGACCGTCTCCACCAGGTCCTACAACGATTCAACACAGCCGGCCTCAAGGTAAAGAAGGAGAAATGCCTCCTGGGGGTGCCCCGAATCGAGTTCCTGGGGTTCGCGGTGGACGCGCAAGGGATCCACCCCACAGATGATAAGGTGAAGGCCATCAAACACGCCCCCCCACCCTCCTCCAAGGCAGAATTGCAGGCGTTCCTCGGCCTTCTCAATTTCTACCACTCGTTCCTGCCCCTAAAGGCGGCCGTGGCAGAGCCGCTCCACCACCTCCTTGACAAAGACGCGCCCTGGGTTTGGGGCCGGGCGCAAGCAGCGGCTTTTCAAGGCGTCAAGGACTTACTCATGTCTAACGCGGTCCTCCACCATTTCTCGGAGTTGCTTCCGGTGGTCCTCGCCTGCGACGCCTCTCCCTACGGAGTTGGCGCAGTCTTGGGGCACCGGTTGCCAGACGGCCGGGAGGTCCCGGTCGCGTACTACTCCCGGACCCTCTCTGTGGCGGAGCGGAACTACGCGCAAATCGATAAGGAGGCGCTGGCGATTGTGGCTGGGGTGAAGAAGTTCCACCATTACCTCTACGGCCGGCCATTCGAGATCTTGACGGACCATAAGCCACTTCTGGGACTCCTTGCCACTGACCGCCAAACACCGCAGATGGTTTCCCCCCGAGTCCTGCGGTGGTCCACACGAGCACCACCCCGGCATCGTCCGCATGAAGGCGTTAGCACAAAGCTACGTCTGGTGGCCAGGCCTCGACCGGGACATCGAGGACAAGGTGAGGAAATGCCAGCCCTGCCAGTCCGGACAACGGCACCGCGTTCACTTCCCGAGAGTTCCAGGAGTTCACCGCGTACTATGGGATCCGGCACGTATGCTCCGCGCCATTCCACCCCGCCACGAACGGGCAAGCGGAAAGAATGGTCCGGACCGCCAAGGAGGCCCTCCATAAGTTTGACTCCCCGGACTGGGAGTATAAGCTCGCCGCCTTCCTGTTTGGACAGCGCATCACCCCGCACACCACCACGGGACGCAGTCTGGTGGAACTCCTCCTGGGTCACTGCCTCACGTCGCGCCTGGACAGGCTCCATCCAGACCGGGCACCGGAGCGCAAGCCGGACACCAAGGACCAACGAGCCAGCAGAGGGTTCTTCCCGGAGGACCCCGTGTACGCCAGAAGCTACACCGCGGGACCACCCTGGGTCCCAGCACGGGTGGTCCGGGTCTGGGGACCCCGATCGTACGAAGTCTCCTGCGAGGATGGCACCATGCTGCATCGCCACATAGACCAGCTCCGCTGCTGGGTCGCGCCGCGGGAACCAGAGGACTACGAGGATCCCGGCATGCAGGAAGCCAGAGAGGATCCTGGCATGCAGGAAGCCGGACCCCATCACAGAAGAGAGTTTCACGGCCACACCAACGCCCTCGAGGCCAGACGTTCCGACGGCCGCGGACACCGCCGCGACAACCGCTCCAAGCCCCTTGACCCCAGTAGGCCCCTCGACGCAGACACCGGTGCCAGCCTCTTCCCCGGCCCCGGCACTTCAACGCTCAACAAGGGTCAAGAGGCCGCTGTCTTATCTACAGGACTTTGTTTGTGGGTGTCTCACGGACCAAGGGGGGAGGAGTGTGGTGTATCCACAGGGAAACATGGGCGAAGGGCTACCATGTGCTCAGAGCGGTTCTGACCAGTCCGCCACGCGGCCAGGCTAAGGCTTGAGCTTCGTGTCTGGAAACAATAGAATGTAGGCTCCTTGCGTTCTTCCAATCGAGGAGCCCGGGGTAATCCAATCAACTGTAAATAGCGAATCACGGGTGTTGTGTGTGTTTGGGGTGTGGGCTCACTGGGGATAAAAAGCCGGCCTGCGAGCCGGCTTAGTTGTCTTGTTCTTCATCTAATAAAGTATGTGAGAGCTGAAATCACTCGTCAGTCTCAGTACTTTTCAGAAGCCTAACCTAAAGAGTACGTTTCCCTCTCACAAATGGCCGCTTGTCTGGCATTATGGGTGTGGGAGTATGAGGGCACTGTCTCTACAGGAGAGACTTGCAGAGACATGTGTCTCTGTGGAAGGCCATGTGCAGAGAGAGATGACATAGGGAGAAGGAGGAGTCAGAGGGCAGTTCCCAGGTTAAGGCAAAGAGAGGCATCTTATTCAAGGAGATGAGACCTATACACTCTTAGAGTGCTGTAGCGCCCCCCAATGTCCAAGCATGCTGAGTTGCTCTCTCCAACAGATAGTCCATGCAAAAAGAGAGACAGCCCTCAACTAGCAGCCCAGCCACCTGGGAAGTTAGGACTTCTGATACCAGTGTCAGGTTTAAAATCAAGTAGATCCAGTCATTCTTGCACAAAGAAAGGTTTATTAGGATTATCTTGCTAAAACCCACAGTAGGAGGTCATTGTCAGGAATGGGGAGCAAAGCAGAGCAAGCTAACTTATAGTGTGATGCAATGAAGCGCCTAGCGAATAAAACTTGAGCACTCGCGCGGGAACTCCCGGCGGGAGAAATACTTCATGAGCGGGAGACTACTCCCCCCCTCCCCTTGCCTTCCCAGGACTGGAAAATTCTCAGCTGAACAAGAATAGTCCAAAGCCTACATTCAAGGCCACCGTGATAAGGAAAAGCGGCAGGGAAGAAGCTCCCACGTTTCTGGCTGCATAACTACGCAAGCGCAAAGCGGGGCAGGAACATAACACAATGGATTCAGTGAGAAACATCAAAGGCATCACTTTCTGACATTCTGCCCTTCCCAAAACACCACCCACCCACCACTCAGGAAGGAGCGAACAAGGGCCCCCCAGGTTTATTAGGGTATCGAGCGTGAAAGTCTATCAGGTGATCAGGTGCATTGATATCAGAAACTTTCACCCATTCCCTGTATTGGGGCCCAAAGTGTACCCATTGCACAAGGTACATAAGTTGTCCACGAAGTATCTTAGAGTCCAAAATTTCAGCGATTTCATAGTGCTCTTCACCATCAACCATCAGAGGGGGGAGAAGCCGACGTCTCGGGTTGCCATTTAGTTGGGGGTAAGGCCGGCTTGAGAAGGCTGTAATGGAAAATTGGATGTATTGCTTTAAGAGATTTAGGCAAGTCTAGCTGTACAGTTACTTGATTCACACATCTTAGCACTCGGAAAGGACCAATATATTTCCACGCAAGTTTCCTGGACTGCTGTGCTAGTCTTAGGTTCTTAGTCGACAGATAGACAGCGTCTCCCGGTTGCAATTTCCATCCCCCGGCCCTTTTTTTATCTGCTTGTTGTTTGTACTGTGCTTTGGCCTCATTCAAAGTCTCGACAATTAGGGGCCAGGAGTCACGAAGAGTTTGACACCATGCCGAGGCTTTACCACCCTTCTCACCAGGTTTTAAGAAGGGAAGAGGGGGGCTGTCATAGCCCATGGCAGCTTTGAATGGTGACATTTTCGTGGAAGCGTGCCATGAGTTGTTGTATGCAAATTCCGCCAATGGTAACAAATCTACCCAATTGTCTTGTTGATAATTAGAAAAACACCTCAGATATTGTTCCAACGTCTGGTTCACCCTCTCCGTCTGGCCATCAGTCTCGGGGTGATAGGCAGTACTAAGAGCACGTTCAATACCCATTAGAGTCATTAGCTCAGACCAAAACTTGGAAACAAACGGAACCCCCCTGTCGGAAATGATCTTGAGGGGCAACGCATGCAATTTGGCAATGTGTTGAATAAATGCTTTGGCCAAGACTTTTGCTGTTGGCATACTGGGGAACGGTATGAAGTGAGCCTGCTTAGAGAATAAATCCACTACCACCCAAATGACCGTCATATGTCTAGAGGGGGGAAGATCAGTGATAAAGTCCATAGAGATTACTTCCCAGGGTCTACTGGGGGTGGGTAGTGGTTGTAGGAGGCCTGGAGGTTTTCCTGGTCTGGCTTTACAACGATTACACGTTGGGCAGGACTGTATATAGCGAGACAACTCTTGTTTCATTCGGGGCCACCAGAAGCTACGTTGCAGAAGCCTCAAGGATTTTACATATCCAAAGTGTCCCGCAGCTTTTGAATCGTGAACTGTGTGCAAAACCTGGGCTCGGGTAGCTTCTGGGACAAACATTTTATTTCCTTTGTACCAGCAGCCATTAGGACCACAAGTCACATCATCCCTGGCTTGTAACTCACTTGTTTCTGGTGGGGTGATGTCAGATAAAAACTGCTTTTCCCAAGTCAATGTTTGGATGGGAATCGTTGGTGCCTGTTTAGCTTTCCGGGTTACAACTGCACCAACCAATTGCTCCGGGGTGAACATAGATTCCCGAACTTCGACCCTTTTAGAAAAATGTTGGGGAAGGCGGGAGAGAGCGTCCGCTAAATGGTTGGCTTTCCCTGGGAAATGGTGCAGGGTAAACTGAAATTTGGAGAAAAACTCAGCCCACCTGAACTGTTTAGCATTTAGATTCCGGGGTTTTCGCAATACCTCAAGATTTTTGTGATCAGTCCAGATTTCAAAAGGTATTCGGGACCCCTCTAACCAATGTCTCCATGTGATCAATGCTAAACGGATAGACGCCGCTTCCTTATCCCAAATGGGCCAAAATCTCTCTGTGTCATTAAATTTTCTTGACACATAAGCCAGGGGTTGTAGCTGCTTTTGAGCATTCTCTTGCAAAATCACCCCACCCATAGCAGTGTCTGATGCGTCTACTTGCACTACAAATTTCTTTGTCTCATCAGGGTGTGCTAGTATGGGCTCAGACGTGAACAACCGTTTAAGTTGTTCAAACGCTTGT
This sequence comes from Gekko gecko, assembly GCA_029375565.1. Taxonomy (NCBI): domain Eukaryota; kingdom Metazoa; phylum Chordata; class Lepidosauria; order Squamata; family Gekkonidae; genus Gekko; species Gekko gecko. Next base: position 313,385 of record JAPDNY010000008.1, read on the forward strand.
TGACACTGCGGGGTCCAGTCCAAAGGGGCCCCTGGGACTGAAGCCTTAGATCCCCTCCCCTTAGTTTTTAACAGTTCCGTGAGGGGAAGGGCTACTTGGGCGAAGTGTGGCAGGAATTGACGGTAAAAGTTGGCGAAGCCGAGAAAACTTTGGAGCTGGCGCCTGGTTTTGGGGGGCTCCCATCTCAATACATCCTGGACCTTTTTTGGGTCCATCTCCAACCCCGCGGAGGATATACGGTATCCCAAAAAGTCAATGCTCTCTTGGTGAAATTCACATTTTGACAGTTTAACAAACAGTTTGTGTTCTAAAAGCTTTTCCAATACTTTCCGCATAAGGGTAGTGTGGGATTCCTGATCCGGGGTATAGACCAAGATATCATCTAAATAAACAACCACTCCCTTGAATAAATAGGGGTGTAACACTTCATTGATTAAGTTCATGAAGACCCCTGGTGCCCCTTGTAACCCGAAGGGCATCACCCGGTATTCAAATTGCCCCAGCGGGGTATTAAATGCAGTCTTGTATTCATCCCCCTCTCTGATACGAACCCGAAAGTAGGCATCTCGCAAATCCAGTTTAGAGAACACTTTCCCTTTAGCCACCTCTGCCAGTAAGTCTTTGATGAGGGGCATCGGGTAGGCATTAGTTGCAGACACTGCGTTAAGTCCCCGGTAATCCGTGCAGAGTCTGAGCCCCCCATCCTTTTTTTTACAAAATAATACAGGTGCTGCAAAAGGGGATGATGCTGGTCTAATGAATCCACGGGCCAGATTTTTATCAATAAAACGGCGAAGTTCTTCCTTTTCACTTGGGCTCATGGCATAAATTTTCCTTTTTGGTAATTTTTGACCCGGAAGAATCTCAATTGTACAGTCGGAGTTACGATGGGGGGCAATTCATCTGCTTCCTCCTCCTCAAACACCCGGGTTATATACTGGTAATCCTCAGGGATGCGATTAAGCTCCTCCGTTGCCAAACAAGCTCGTGGAGGTTCATTGCATGGGGGATTTCCCCACCCGGGGTCCCATTTGTGTTCTGTACATTTTGGGGAGATAAATTGTACCTCCCCCTCTTCCCATAAAATGTATGGGTTATGTCCATGTAACCAGGGGCTACCCAACACCAAGGGAAACTGGGCTTGCGGAGCTATTACGAATGAGCGTAGCTCCCAGTGGTCACCAATGCCTATTCTTAAAGGAACAGTCTCAAATCGGCATGGTTTTTTCATTGGAGACCCATCCATCTGTGTGAAAGTTATTGGGTCTTTCAAGTGGACCACGGCTGCCTCCAACCCCATAACCATAGAAGGGTTTATGAGATCCCTCCCGCACCCTGAGTCAATGAGAGCCCGGACCCGAATGTGAGTCATCATTGCTGGATTCATCACCAAAACAGTCACAAAGAAGAGAGAGGGGTAGTTGCTCACCAGTTTAGGCGCCTCAGGTGCTGGGTCCTGCTGTGTAGCGCCATTCACCAACAGGACCATCTCATTTCCCTGCATCTCACTCTCCTCCTCTAGCATCAAGGTATCCACTTGGTCGGGGCTAGCAAACAGAGCTCGTGGGTTGCGTGGTTTGGCGGTACCTTTTCTCGGGGTAGGGGTTGTCCACCTTCTGGGCTCTTCTTGTGGTAGAGCCCTATTGGGATCCCCTTTCGGGCAGGCCGCGGCGAAATGCCCTTTCTCCCCACATCGCAGGCAGAGCCCCTGTCGCATACGCTGATCCCTCAGGCCACTTGGGGTAGATGTTGGTTTGGGTCTGGCCTGGCCCGCCGCACTACTCGGACGATTGTTACCCAAGGATAAATCCAGCTTCATCATTTGTAAGCGGCTTTCGGCCTTCTCGGCTTCCTCCATCCAACCCTGGAGGGTACGAGGTTGCTGAGAGCTGAGGACATTATTGCGGACGTCAACGGCTAGTCCCATTCTATATTGTTGGGCCAACACCGCATCAGTCCAGTCTCGAATTTTCACAGCATGCCTTTGAAACTCTCTTGAGTACTCCCGCACTGAGAGTTTGCCTTGTCTGAAAGTGCGAAGGAAGGCTTCAGCCTTTTGGGCCGCCCCGGATCTTCAAAACGGTTTCTCAAGGCCCACATGAAGTCATCTACATTCCCCAACTCCTCCGCCTCCAGATCATGAAGGGCTACATACCAGCTAGTAGCACTCCCCCGGAACCTGGATGCAATAAACTCCACCTGCTGTTCTTCATCTGGGAATACATAGCCCCATCTTTGTACAAATTTTCCAACTTGTAATATGAAAAAGGACACAGTCTCTGGATCTCCATCAAATGTGATCTCTAGCATGTCTTTGGGGCGGATTACCGGGGGGGCCGGCGCCATGATAGGTACCGGCTGCATGAGGGGTGCTGGAGCCGGAGGTTGAGGCGGAGGCACAACTGGCGGCTGGATAGGTCCTGGTGGCCCTGGCCCCGCTCCCGGTACTGGGGCAACTACTGGAGGTGGGGCTGGTGCTGGCTGGCCCGGCCCCGGCCCTGGGGGAGCTGGTTGGCCCGGTCCTGGACCCGGTGGTACTGGTTGGCCCGGCCCCGGACCCGGAGGAGGAGGAGGTGGCCGTCCCGGCACCAACAGTGGCGCTGGGGCTGGAGCCGGTGCGGGTGCAGGTCTGGGTTGTGTCAGTGGATGGGCTCTAATGGCTTGGTCCATCATCTGGGGTAGGGACTGCATTAGTTTACTCATATCCCTTACCAGCCGTCGGGTGTCCTCTTGGATAGAATCCATGCGGGCATCAGTGTCTTGGCTGGACCCCGTTCTGGGAGATCCCCGGGACACCCGCCCTTGGGGAAGACCAAAACTACCTCTGGGATCCAGGAGGCTGTCACGGCTCTGGCTCCCCGGCATGGTCCAGGTGGTCTGGGTAGTGTCCAACAGATTCTTAGTCCAATCGCGCGATCTGCAAAAAGTCACCCCTTTATCCCAGGGTGTTGGGACTCCTGGCACATAGGTTCGTGGAACCGCACCTCCCTGACTTGGTATCGGCCCGGCCGGGCTGTAGATCGGGAGTGTGTACGTGGCTCCAATTGTGCCAATCGATGGTGGGGTAGCCAACCCGGCTGCTGAATAGATAGTCGGTGTCATCACCACTGTAGTTGTAGTCACTGGAACCACGGTGGTAGTCGGAATAGTAACCACCGGAGCAGCCACAGAAGTAACGGGAGCCGTGGCTCCCAACGCAGTAGTCACTGGAACGGCCCCTGTGGCTCCCGCCGTCGTGATCGCTGGAACTGCCCCGGAGGCTCCCGAGGTAGTAATCAACGGGACTGTGCCCGGGGCTCCCTTTCCCGCCCCGCTCATCGTGGTGGATGGCGGACGTTGACGGTGAGGGAAAGATGTGGATTCCTGACAATTTCTGTCAGGTTTAAAATCAAGTAGATCCAGTCATTCTTGCACAAAGAAAGGTTTATTAGGATTATCTTGCTAAAACCCACAGTAGGAGGTCATTGTCAGGAATGGGGAGCAAAGCAGAGCAAGCTAACTTATAGTGTGATGCAATGAAGCGCCTAGCGAATAAAACTTGAGCACTCGCGCGGGAACTCCCGGCGGGAGAAATACTTCATGAGCGGGAGACTACTCCCCCCCTCCCCTTGCCTTCCCAGGACTGGAAAATTCTCAGCTGAACAAGAATAGTCCAAAGCCTACATTCAAGGCCACCGTGATAAGGAAAAGCGGCAGGGAAGAAGCTCCCACGTTTCTGGCTGCATAACTACGCAAGCGCAAAGCGGGGCAGGAACATAACACAATGGATTCAGTGAGAAACATCAAAGGCATCACTTTCTGACAACCAGGTGTGTCCGTATTTCTCAGGAGACATGCTCAGTGGTTTTGGCTGCTCAGAAGGCTTCCAGTGGTCATCAAGTCACTAGAAGAAAAAGGACCACACAAATCTGGTCGAGGGACTTCATTCTAACACCTGGTTTTCAACATTACCAAATTTGTTTCCTGTTTTATCCATGGAGGTGGCAAAGAATTAACCTGCAGGGTGGGAAATGGCTGACGGGGTGGGGGGCACTTTGCCTCTCAAAAACTCATACCCCTAAATCCTGTTGGTTTCTAAGGTGCTCCTGGACTCGAATCTTGCACTATATTTTTATTATGAATCTGAAAATAATAAAGGGCATTTTTTTGCTCATTCAGATGGGGCCCAAATCAAATGTTCGTACACACATATCTTTTTACGAAATGTGCTAGGAAAAAGATATTGACAATTCCAAAAAAACCTTTACAAGTAGAACCTTCTGGGTGATTAATGCTATGATTTCAGTTCATAAGGAACATGGAAATCAACCGGCCCGCTGGGCTTCAGCTTGCTGGTGTCTGTACACAAGTGAATCCGAGACAAATCGAAGAACAAAACGCCCAATTCCCTACAGATGATGGCAAAGTTCCCGCTGACAGTGTGGTAGATCACGGTTTCATTGGTGGTGTTCGCTAAGATCTGCCAACAGCTGGATCATGGTCCTCTTTGGATGAAGCGCAATGCAGACTTTGCATTCTTTTTTACAGCTTTTTGTTGTTGTTTTTCCTTGAAGAGGGCTATGAGGTTGAACATATAAATGAAGGCGCTGGAGTGAAGGACTCTTCCATGGGTCTCAGCTGAAAGTTTGTTTTTTTTCTTTCCATTTTTGACAGCCTTGTAACTGGCTGTCTGAGATGCAGCTTGTGGTTCAGTGGCAATTCCAATTAAACGTTGTTTTCGTATGCACCCATAACACACCACTTCCCTCTGCTACAGAATGTTGGACCCAAATGCCCAAGGAACTCAGTAGGATGCCACTGTGGTCGTGAAAGAGACGGAGCAGCATCAAAGGAAAGCTGCCCAGCTTGGCTTGCTTAAGATGTTGAAGGATCCCTCCCTATGGACAAAGAGACTGGAGAAACTTAATGCACTCCTCTCCCCCAAGCAGTTCCCTGTCGCTGCAAAGAAGAGGAACCTCCAGCCAAGCCACGCATTTCCCTCCTGCTGTCAGATCTCACAGTGCTGGTCTTCCCTAGTGGTCAGGTCTCACTACTGGCACTCTTTGCCTGTACAGAGAGATCCTGCAACGTTTTTTGCCATCCAAATCAAGATCAAGGTTCCCGTGCCAGAGTTCACAGGCCTGTTCTTGTCTTTAAATTGTGGCCACACAAGGCCAAGCCGCAGATAGGTTTGCCAACTCAGGGTTGGGGAATTCCTGGAGATTTGGGTTTGGAGCCTCAGAGAAGTATAATACCACAGAGTTCATCCTCTAAAGCTGCCGATTTTTCCAGGAAGATAGTTCCAGGTGGTCAGCTGTGTTTGTCTGAAGCAGCAGGACAAATTTAGAGTCCGGGGGCACCTTTAAGACCAACAAAGGTCTATTCAAGTTATGAGCTTTCATGTGCAGGCACACTTTTCCCCAAAGAAAGTGTCCATGCACACGAAAGCTCATATCTTGAATAAGCCTTTGTTGGTCTTAAAGGTGCTACTGGACTCCAAATTTGTTCTATATCTTCCAGGGGAACTGATATCTGCCATCTGGAGACCAGTTGTACTTCATGGAGATCTCCAACTGCCACCTGGAGATTGGCAACCCTAGCTGCAGGGTAGGACTTTGTGGAGGGGGAGGTTAACCCTTCCATCCCAGCATGGTTTCAGCTTCCCCATGTTTGTTTGTTTATTTGTTGGACTTCTAGATCACCTGTTCTTGCGTGGCAAGGTTCAGAGCAGGGTGAAGTAAAGGTTTCCCTCGCTCGAAAGCCAGTGGAATCAGACTCTAGGGTGCAGTGCTCATCTCCATTTCCAAGCTGAAGAGCCAGCGCTGTCCGAAGACATTTACAACAAGTTAAAAACAATAATCAGATTATTAAAGCAATAACTGTTCACAGTTATTATCCGTTTAAAGGGGGAAAGGCTTGTGCCAGTCTTCTTTCCTGTGAAGGGCTAGTGACAGGCAGTGGGGTAGGTGGGAATCCTATTTTCAGTTAGCAAAAGTATATAGGAAGAAGAAGAAGAGGAGGAGGAGGAGGAGGTTGGATTCATACCCCGCCCTTCACTACCCAAAGGTGTCTCAGAGCGGCTTACAAACTCCTTTCCCTTCCCCTCCCCACAACAGACACCCTGTGAGGTAGGTGGAGCTGAGACAGCTCTTGACAGGAACTGCTCTTTTTCAAGAACAGCTCTTGTCAGAACTATGGCTTGCCCAAGGTCATCCAGCCAGGTGCAAGTGGAGGAGTGGGGAATCATACCCGGTTCTCCCAGATTAGAGTCCGCGCACTTAGCCACTATACCAGACTGGCTCTCCAAACCCCTCCTGTGCACCAAACCGTGCACCAAACTGGCTCTATACCAAACCCCTCCTATGCATATCCCTGACCTGAATCAGGGCCCTACGCAGGTATAATTTGCTCTTTCAAGGTGTACAGAGATCCAGGAGTGCTCTGTCTCACCTACTTTTCAATCAGGTTGGTTTTAATGTGGTTAGTATTGTGTACAACCCAGCTCTGTTCAGGAGATCATTTCTATAAATGCAGTAGAACTATGTTATAGTGAAGTGGTTCAAGGAGTCACTTGTGTAAAGGGAACAGAAATGTGAACCCTGCGCATATCTTTGTGTGTGAAGTGCCATTAAGTTGCTTCCAACTTACCGCTATTTTATGAATTAATGATCTCCGAAACATCCTACTGTTAACAGCCTCGCTCAGGTCTTGCCAACGGAGGGCCTCTGTGGCTCCCTTGACGGAGTCCGTCCATCTCATGTCGGGTCTTCCTCTTTCCCTGCTGCCTTCAGCTTTCCCCTGCATTGTATTTCACCACTGCATATAATATGGATTATCTGTTTACAGTATTACCTTGTTCTCCCTGCATCCTTTTATACTTGACTCATTGTGTAATTTATGTTTAATATTTTATGCTTTGTTTTGTATTTCCATAGTCCTAGTCCTGTTACATTGTTTATCAAATACCTCAATCTTCTTTGTGGTTTCTGTGCGTCACACCTCTGGGATATAGTGCGCCTGCACCAACCCCCATCGGTATAATGGAAAGCAAAAGGGATTTTCGAGCCTGCTCCCCCGTCACGTGCTGGGCTCCACTACACATGACTAGGGGAGGGACACGACTATCCCACCAGTTCTCTTCTGACTGCCATGCTGGTAGGATCTTCTCCACTTCGTCGGTAAAATTTCTGGCTTTAGGCCTTTTTTCTCTTCTTTTTATTAGGTAGTTAGGAAAGTAATTGTAGTTAGATAGGTTTATTTGGACTTGTCTCTGCCTTTGCGGAGACCGTTTTGCCCCTCCCACCAGCTTATGGCCATGCGGTGGGGTTTCTTCAAATGATGCTGGAGGTGCGGTAGCAAGATCGCCCCCTCAGATGGACACTCCCTTTGCCTCTTGTGCCTGAGGGAATCGCATCAAGTAGACCATTGCACCCATTGTTCCAAGTTCTCCAAGCAGACCAAGAAGGATCGGGCAGCCAGACTTTGCGTGGCGTTACTGGAAACCGCGCTGTCTTCGATCGCATCATCGCAAGATACGTCTGGTCACCCCTCAGTGTCGACGCCTGCATCGACACCTCCAGTAGTCACAGATAGCAGTTGCCCTCCCCATGACTTCCATCCTCTTACAAGCGGCCAGGGATTCTTGGGCTCATCCTTCGTCCATCCCAATTTCCAGCAAGTGACTGGATCATATCCAGGGGTCTTTTTGTAGAAAAACAGCTGCAGGAGCTCATTAGCATATGGTATGCTAATGAGCTATTTGGCTTTTAGCATATGCCACGCCCCCTGACATCACTAGAAGTGATGTCAGAAGGGGAAGCAAAAGGGGGGGAGGCATCTTCAAAAGCCTCCCCTTCCTTTCCCCAGCTGACCTGGGTGGGGGAGTGAAGAGAGAAGGGGTTTAAAGTTTAAACTCCTTCTCACTAGAGTTGGGCCATAGAAGGAGGAAAGAGGGAAAGAAAGAGAGAGAGTAGTGAGAAGGACAGAAGGAAGGAAAGAGGGAAGGAAAGAGAAGGAAAGAAGGAGGGAAAGAAAGAGAGGGAGGAAGGAGGGAGGGAAACAGGGAAAGGAGGAAAAAAGACAAGAGAAGAAGGTGGGAAAGAAAGAAAGAGAGAAGAGAAGACGGAGGGAAAGAGGAAAAGGAGAGAAGGAAAGGAGGGAATGAAAGAAATTTGGCGGCAATTCAGTCCCATTATATGCTATGGGCCATTGAAGTCAATGGTGAAAACATAGGGTATATTCTGGGGGCTGGAGAGAAAGGGGTTTTAGGGAGAGGCTCCAAACTCACAGGATAGCTGATGGAGCCTCTCCCCAAGATACCCACCAAGTTTCAAGAACATTGGACTTTTTCCCCACCATAGACAACAATGGAGGGAATAGGGGCAACCTGTTTGGGGGCCCATAGAATTGGACCCCCTGGTCCAATGTTCTTGAAACTTGGTGGGTATCTTGGAGAGAGGCTCCATCAGCTACCCTGTCAGTTTGTAGCCTCTCCCTCACACCCCCTCCCCTCCAGCCCCAAGAATATACCCTATGTTTTCACCATTTACTTCAATGGCCCATAGGATATAATGGAGCTGAAATCGACATTCGGCTGCCTGAAAGACTCCCTGGGACGACAGCTGGGGGCGTGGCTTGGCTCCTGAGCTCCCGGTGCGCTCCCCCCCCAAAAGACCCCTGATCATATTTATGGAATACAGGAGATGGGAGCAGAGTTCCTTTTTATCAATCCAAAACCGAACTCTGTAGTGGTAACATCTTCCTCTAAGGGCAAGCGTAGTCACTCTGCACTTTCAGATAAAGAAGGAAGGAAGCTTGACTCCTTTGGCAGAAGGTTCTATACAGCAGGAGCAATGGGAATTAAGACCTCCAACTATGCTGCCTATATGGGGCACTATCAGTATATCCTGTGGGAACAGATATTGGAATTTATCTCTGCTCTACCGGATGATGGTAGCCGTCAAGCTAGACAGATCCAGAAGGAAGGCATGCTTCTAGCAAAGCACTAACTTAATGTCTCCAAGCATACGCTGGATGCGGCAGCAAAGACCCTCACCTCCTCAGTCACCTTGCGGCGGCATGCATGGCTATGCTCTTCAGCTCTGCAACCAGACACCAAAACGGTTGTCGAGGATCTTCTCTTTGATGGTGATGGACTCTTTAGTTCCATTACAGATACAGTGCTGCAGGAGCTCGACAAGAGCATCAAGACATCTCGCAGTCTAGGGGTCACACCTGCTGTTAGGCAGAGCAAGGGTAAACCTTGGACCAAGCAATGGTCCTGTAGAACCTCGTCTAAATTTTCTTCTGAGTCCCACTGGCAGAGATTTCCAAGCAGTTCTTCTCGACTTTATGGGGGAAAACCAAAGTTTTTGTCTGCTTCTCAATCCAGGGTGAAAACCTCTAAGACTCCCAAACAGGGTCTTCACTACTCTCTTAACGTCCCCCACCCACCTGTCCCCTTGTCTATTGGCCTGGCGACTCATAACAGTGGATAGGTGGGTCCTTTAGATTATCCAGTCGGGATACCTCATAGAGTTTTCCCAAATCCCTACAACTGCTCACTTTGTTGTCACTCCACCCTTGGATGTGATGTTAGAAGAGGTTCAAACTCTTCTCCAAAAGGATGCCATAGAACCAGTACCTGTAGCTCAACATCACACGGGCTTCTACCCCTGTTACTTTATGGTGCCGAAGAAGGACAGAGGCCTCCGTCCCATTATGGATCTCAGGAATTTGAATCATTTCATCCTTTACAAGAAGTTCAGGATGACAACTTTACAAACCATCCTTCCACTCCTACATCCTGGAGCATGGATAGTAACGTTAGACCTCAAAGATGCTTATTTTCACGTCTCCATCCATCCTGCCCACCGTATATCCCTCCGTTTTGCAGTAGGAAACAGACATTTCCAATATAAAGCCCTCCCTTTTGGTTTATCCATGGCTCCTTGAGTCTTTACAAAGGTGATGGTGGTCCTAGTGGCACACCTCCATCTGAAGGGCATCCAGGTTTTCCCCTATATAGACGATTGGCTGCTAGTAGCGGATTCCAGGGCATCCCTGTTCACCCATGTCGAACTGACTTTGTCTACCCTGGAATCTCTGGGCCTTCAGGTGAACCTGCAAAAGTCTATGCTTTCAGCCACAAGGGTGCAATTCATAGGAGCGGTCCTGGACTCTGTTGTGTGCAAGGCCTTTCTCCCTCCTCAGAGAGCGGATTCCAGGGCATCCCTGCTCACCCATGTTGAACTGGCCTTGTCTACCCTGGAATGTGTGGGCCTTCAGGTGAAACTGCAAAAGTCTATGCTTCTTCCAGCCACAAGGGTGCAATTCATAGGAGCAGTCCTGGACTCTGTTGTGTGCAAGGCCTTTCTCCCTCCTCAGAGAGCACGGGACATTCTCGAGCTAGTGAATCTCTTCTGCAGTGCAGGGAGTGCCACTGCAAAACAAATCCAACGGTTGCTGGGGCTGATGGCGGCCACCACCAATGTAATTGTCTTCACCAGGCTGTGCATGTGACCATTACAACTGTGGTTTGTCTGGAAATTTCATCCACAACAGCAACCCCAGTCCCTTCGTCTTGTCATGCCGCTGGATGTACTGAACTCTCTGCTCTGGTGGACAGACCCTGTGAACGTCCTGGCGGGAGCTCCGTTCCACTCACCCCCTTCAATGCTCATGTTGACAACAGATGCATCCTTGTAGGGATGGGGTGCACATCTCAAGGTATTCTGTGTTGGGGCTCGATGGGAACCCCATGTAGCCCATCATCACATCAATTTCCTGGAATTGCTGGCAGTGCAGTACGCACTCAGGTCTTTCCGCCACCTAGTTGGCCAAGCAGTGGTTATTGTCCTCACCGACAACACCACGGCCCTGTGTTATATCAACAGGCAGGGAGGCATGATTTCCAGGAGGCTGTGCCGACTGGCCCTGAGCATATGGGACGAGTGCCAATCATGGAATTCGTTCTTGAGAGCTGCCCATCTTCTGGGGACTCTGAATGTACAATCAGACTTCCTGAGCTGGGGAGGTGTGTCAGGGCATGAGTGGGAACTCAACTGGAACTATCTGCAACCAATCTTTCCTCTGTGGGGCCATCCAGAAGTGGACGTGTTCACAACATGCCACAACAGGAAATTCCGTCTGTTCTGCTCCAGAGCAGGGACCGATCTGCTGTCTCTAGGATACGGGCCTCTGGTCCCTTGGTCACATCTGTATCTCTTTCCTCCAATGCCTCTGATCTCCAGGGTACTCACCAAAATAATGCAGGAGAAGTCACATTGTCTCCTGGTGAGTCACCAGTTGCTCTGGCAACATTGGTTCCCTGTTCTGCTCCATCTATCCAAGGGCTCCTTCATCCACTTTCCCCCAGCAGTGGATCTTCTCCTGGCAGGGAGGAGGCAGATACTGCATCACGACGTGCAGCAACTCAAGCTCACAGCCTGGAGGATCCTTGTCTAGAGTTCAAAGCCAGGATAGACCATGTCCTATTGAACTGTCGGAAGTCGTCTACACAAGCTTCCTATGCCGGGAAGTGGAAGGCATTCCTGTCTTATCTTGCTTCGTTGGGATTGCCACCACCCCCATTGGACTTGATGGTGATCTTTGGTTTTTTGTTATCCCCTTTGGACTTGGGCTTTAGCTGTGCCTCGTTGAAGGTCTATTTGGCTGCTATCTCAGCTAATCATCCACCTATTGAGGTTCACTCCGTTTTCTCCCACCCATAGACCAAGAAGTTTCTGAAGGGCCTGACCCACCTCTTTCCCCCCTCGCATGGCCCCACACCAGCTTCGGACCTGCCCATGGTACTGATGTGGCTTATGGGCAGACCCTTTGAGCTGATGGCTACTTGTAGTCTGCAGCTGTTGTCTTGGAAGATGGTGTTTTTAGTCGCAGTCACCTCTGCAAGGAGAATGAGTGAGCTGTCAGAGCTTCATTGTGACCCTCCACACTTGAGTTTCCATCATAATGGGGTCACATTGGCTCCAGATGTTTCTTTCTTGCTGAAAGTAGTTTCTGAGTTTCATGTTCGAGCGGACATTGTCCTCCCAGCATTCTTCCAGTCTCCTTCGTCCAAGGAGGAACGCCGGCTCCATTCACTGGATGTCAGAAGAGCTTTGCTCTTTTATTTGAATCGAACATGGCCCTTTAGAAAATCGCCAGCCCTGTTTGTCTCTTATGCTTTACCCTCCTGAGGGAAGAAGCTGTCATCCCAGCAGCTATCCAAGTGGATTGTGGAGACTATTACGTTTTGCTACTCGTTAGCCAAGAAGCTGCTCCCAGGCCTGCTAAGGGCACATTCCACCCAGGTGGTGGCTGCATCCACAGCCTTCCTGCGAGGTGCATCACTAGAAGATATCTACAACACAGTGACATGGGCCACGCCTCACATGTTTGTGAAGCACTATGCCCCAGATGTATGTCTTCATCAACGGTCCACAGTTGGACGACCGGTGTTGCAGGCGGCACAGAGTTAGGACCTCAGCTCCCTTCTCCAGGTAGGAGTGTACTGCTTGCTAGTCTCCCAGAGGTGTGATGCACAGAGATCATGAAGAAGATAAACAGGTTGCTTAGCTGTAACTGATGATCTTCGAGTGGTCATCTGTGCATTCACACCACCCGCCCTCCTTCCCCTCTGCTTTCAGTTCTTTGTTTTCTTTGGAGACTGAGGGCAGCGGTCAGAAGGAACTGGCGCGACAGTCATGCCCCTCCCCTAGCCATGTTGCAGTGGAGCCTGGCACATGACGGGGGAGCGGGCGTGAAAATCCCTTTTGCTTTCCATTGTATTGATCAGGGTTGGCGCAGGCGCACGATATCCCAGAGGTGTGAATGCACAGATGACCACTCGAAGATCATCAGTTATAGGTAAGCAACCTGTTTTTCTACTGATTACATTGATTTACACTGTGTAATCCACCTTGAGTCTCCATGAGAGAGACGGATATCAAATAAATGAAAAAATAAATATAAAAAATAGGAGCCAAACTACAGGCTACTTGTGGCAAAAGTCGAGCACAAGTTACCTGTGACGTGAGTTACCTGTGACATCCAGCTCAGGAATCTCCTTTTTGCAGCCAGGCATGATGTTGGGGAATTAACTTTCCTACACATACCAAGGCCTTATTCAGCTCAGGAGCCTTCCATCCCACACCATTTTCACAAACTGAAACGGCCATGGGGCCATATTTGCCCCACTGTGGAACTCCACATGCACTGACAGAGAGAGCCAGTTTGGTGTAGTGGTTAAGTGCGTGGACTCTTATCTGGGAGAACCGGGTTTGATTCCCCACTCCTCCACCTGCACCTGCTGATGTGCCCTTGGGCCAGTCACAAGCTCTGGCACAGCTGTTCTCTCAAGGACAGTTTCTGCCAGAAGTTCTCTCAGCCCCACCTACCTCACACGGTGTCTGTTGTGGGGAGGGGAAGGGAAAGGAGTTTGTAAGCTGCTCTGAGATGCCTTTGGGCAGTGAAGGGCGGGGTATAAATCCAAACTCTTCTTCTTCTGACAGCATGTTGAAGAACTGTGGTCTGACATGTGTCACAGGTAATGTGTGATTTTTGGCCCTAAGTTCTTTGTTTTCTTTGGCAGCCAGTGGAAAGAATGTCATCTTGGAGTCACAGAAATGGGTTCAAATGGTCACCCAGCCAATCGACTCTCTGAGTGACCTGCAACTCTTATCCCACACGTTAGCAGGTCATTGTTAGATCATGTCGTAAAAAAACAAATGCCTACATTGACAGACAGACAGGCAAAGGGGCAATCCAATGTATGTCCTGCTTTAAATAACATTTTGCTTAAATGTTTTATGGTGCTTTAATGAAATTATGGCCTGGGCCAGAAGCAACAGTTGGTAGAAGGGTGAGCTACAAAGTCCCTGGTTCAGATCTCACTTCAACCAGGAAACTCATGAGGTGACCTGTGTATGAGACTGCACTAGGGCTGTCAGGTCCCCCATGGCCACTGGCGGGGAATGAGGGGTAGGGTTGCCAGATACAGGATGAGAAACTTCTGGATATTTGGGGATGGAGCCTGGGGAGGACAGGGATTTTGGTGGGGTGCACTGCTGTAGAGTCTACCCTCCAAAGCATCCATTTTCTCCAGGGGAACTGATCTCTGAAGTCTGGAGATGAGCTGTAATATCAGGGGATCCTCAGGTCCCACCGGAGGCTGTTATGGCTAGACTGCACATTATGCTACCCTTCCCCCTCACTCTGTAATATTTAGGCTTCCTTACTTGTGTTACGACTTCCCAACACCACTGCAACCAATTATGTGCAGCAGAATAATCCAAGGGTGACAACATCTAGATTATATATATGCAGTTGAGGTGAATTGACAGGGGACTCTTGCTTCTGATAGCATTCCCGTGTCTACCATAACGTCGAGTTTGGCCTTTAGCCTTTTCTCAGCCTCAGCCCTTCCATATGGGGTAATAATGCTGATTACCATGCAGGGGTTTGAAGGATTTGGAATTGTGCGACATCTAGCATTCTGTATTGTCTACCCTAACTTGGATGGCCCAGGCTATCTCGATCTTGTCTGATCTCAGAAACTAAGCAGGGTCAGCCCTGGTTAGTGCTTGGTTGACAGACTACCCACAAAGTCCAGGGTTGTGATGCAGATGTTTATCTCTTGCCTTGAAAACCCTCCAGGATCCCCATAAGTTGTCTGCAGTTTGGTGGCTCCTTCCTCTACCACCAAAAGAGGGAATGGTGTCTGTAAAGGACTCTAAACAGCCAACCCTTCTCGATCCTTCAGGATAGTATCTGAAAAGCGGTTTAGAAGTTATCCTGGATGTCAATTGGGCGATACCCTCAATAGTTAAGCCGAGGATTGCCTCGCCATAATCTGAAGTGCTGCGCAGTCTATAAACTAGTCAAGTGTCCAAGATGAATGACAGCTGCTTTGGATTTTGATAAAATATATACACCCCCTCCCCCCAAGTGCACAAGTGTGTGCTCACACCCCTCCGCCTTGTCTGATGAATGTCCTCTTTGTTCCTGTCAGCTTGACAAATGCCAGTGGCCAGAATAATGGATGACATTTCTGTGTGGTACTCCGGTGCGGGGAGAGGTTGAAGTGGGGAATTATTCTGGCCAGAGCTGCCTAGGAGACAGTGCAGAAAAGGGGGGGGGTCACCTGATGAGCCTCAGCTCAGGCAAGGAGGTCCTCGAAGACTTAGTGTGCACGCTCCCAACCTCAAAACACTCTGGCATTGTCTAGGACCAAATTTCTCACTCCAGGGCACACCTGTTACTCTGGCAGTTTCCTTCTGAAACTTTTCACAGGTCCCCCCTCCCATCACTATGGATAAGTATAGAAAAGAGACAGCTGTGCCTGCCAGAGAGCACAAGCCCAACCCCCCCCCAAGTGCTGGCTCAGCAAGAGTGTCCAGAAGCGTAACAGGGTTCGTGTTTGTCACAGCCTGAATATTTCACAGTATGAATTTAAAAACGGGTAAACAGGGCGTCAGCTGAACATCAACTGGGCAGCACCTTCCATCAAATCAAACACTTAAAAAAATTAACCCGTGTTTGGCCACACAGTGCTAGGAAGAAGTACTGTCTGTCCCAGGGGTCCTTAATGTGGTGCCCACCAAGTGCTTTTAGAAAGTGGGTGGGGCCAGGTGGGGCTCTTGCCCAGCAGGGCTTCCGATTGGCCAGTAGAAACTTGATTGGCCATGCGGATTTTTAAAAAACTTGCTTTGGCATCACCTATCCCCCATGCTACAAGGATCTTTGCTGCGTGACCAAAGATGAGCTGAGCATATGCTTGAAAATATTTTTAAAGGAAATGTTCATTTTAAAAGGTATTCTGTTGGACGGCTTCTGCCTGAACCGTTGAAGACTTTCTGTGGTTGGCTCCACCTCCTGTGGCAGGCATTGTGTGGTTATACCCACTGTGCCATGTCAGAATTCCAAAGGTGCCTGCAGGCTTGAAAACTTGGAGACCCCTGGTCTAGTCCTGTGCCGAGTTACTCCAGACTAAGTCTATTGGTTTCAGTAGGCTTAGATGTGAAGCAATTCTTTGTAGGATGTTCCTGCTCATATGACAACGAACCACACCCAGGCTACACAGGAACTTGAACTGCAAATAGGCTCTACCAATTTCTTGTGCTGTCTTAAACAGAGTTACACTCTTTTAAGTCTATTGAATTTAGTCACGCTTTCCAAACCTATTGATTTCAGTGGACTCAGAAGGGTGGAACTCTCTTTAGGACTGCACTACAGGTCCTGGACAGTACAAACCTAAGAGCACCTTCCCAAGGTTGAATAGACCAGAGTAGGATTCTGTTTAGGATTGTTCTCTTAAGGGCTCAGATAGATGTGAAGAAGATCATGCATCTCTCCATCTGGAAGATGCACATGGCCACCTCAGTTTGCCCTGGGACCATGCTGGGGAAGAAAGAAGAGATTCAGCCTTGGCAAGGGAGGAAGCAGGGAAGAGCCCACTAATTAGCTAGCAGCAGCTGAATTAGAGTAGGCTGAGTTTTTCTCATCTGCTTACGCGTACTTAAGGCCTGGTCATGCCCAGAGGGACAAGAGTTACAACTGCAAAGACTCAAGCATTGAACCAATTTCTCATTCCAGGGTATACCTATTACTTGGCAGTTTTCTTCTGAGGGTTATAGCCTAGAGGTGGGCCAAAGATGTGAATGAGAGAAGGGAAGAGCTGTTCTCCATTCAGAAGCCTTCCCTTCTTCTCCTGTGTGTCTTTGTTGTTTGCCACTTAGGGTCCTCTCCCCTTGAGAAGAAAAGCAGGCTTTAAATTATTAAATAAGGAATTAGAATCCTTCTTCCTCTGAACAAGCTCCCCGCTCTCTCACTAGTTTTTTGAAGAAAATACATTCTCTTTAAAACCACTTATTCCCCCACCCCCGTTTAAAAGCAGAGAGCACAGATTCTATTAGGAAGTAGAGGCATTAACAGAGGATGAAGAGTTAAAGCCCGTCTCCCTTTCCTGCAGAGCCCCAAGGCACAGCGAGGCTGCACAGAGGAGCAGTGGCGCACGCAGCTCTTTGCTTCTTCTTTTGGGGGGCAAAACCAAACGGGACAAATGATTTGCCTCATTGATGGCTGATTGAAGGATGTGAATTTGGACACAATTGATAATGGCTAATTTAAAAGTGTGTAGGAGTGATGTCAGGAAACAACATTTGGAGCGGGAGCAGCAAGGATTTTGCAGGAATATACGACGGAACTGTTGTAAAATGTTTTACGGGCAGTTATTTCATAACAGTCAAGCTTTTAAAACCTTATCCGATGCTGAGTATTTGGATAACAATCTGTTGGTTTTATTTGTTGGAGGTGGTTTTGCATAATCCTACAGATATATTTGGTACCTGTTGTACAAATCACGACAAATACTATAGGACAGGTGTGACAGGGACAGGCTAGAGAGGCCAGGATGTGCTTCTTGTTTGGTGTAGTGGTTAAGTGGTCAGGAGCGCAGACTCGAATCTGGGAGAACCAGGTTTGATTGTGCGTTCCTCCACATGCAGCTGCTGGTTTGACCTTGGGTCAGTCATAAATTCTTTCAGAGCTGTTCTCTCAAGAGCAGTCCTCAAGAGAGCTCTCTCAGCCCCACCTACCTCACAGGGTTTCTGTTGTGGGGAGGGGAAGGGAAAGGAGATTGGAAGCCACTCTGAGACTTCTCTGGGTAGTGAAGGGTAGGGCTTAAATCCAATCTCTTCTCTCTCCTTCTTTTTGTGAGGAAAGCCCTGAGGCTCAGCTGGAAGCAAAAGGGTGCTCCAGCAGCTCTGAGAAGCTTGCTCACCAAAGGCAAGACAGACCCCAGGGGTTGCTTGTTTAGGCAAGGCTTAAAAGCTGCGAGAGGCTGGCTGGGGAGGATGGGGGGAAGCTTCTGAGCCGTGGCCCATGAGGCAGGAAGAGAGCTGTCAACTACTTCCTTGCATTGTATGCCTGAAGGACTGAATAAACAGTTGGAGAGTCCAGTGTGTTCTTGGAGGAATGTGACTTTACCCAACTGGCCGTGGGCTGCAGCACTACAGGTCACCTGGAAGATACCTGGTCTTGCTGTAACTGGACCGAAAGGTGATTCTCCTTGGGAACCAAAAAAAGTGGCAAGAAAACTGCTTACCAGATACTCAATTTTCCCAACTTCTCCTCAGAGTAGGGGATTCTGCTTTTACCAGAAAAAAATTTACCTGATTCAAATTTGCAACATGGAAATCCAGGCTCCTTCCAAAGTTATAGTTTGGGAATACAATGCCCTCAAATCAAATTAAAATCAAATTACATTAAAATCTAAACACCAAGGACTCTGCCAAACCAGCTATTTTTTAAATTTTGTTGTTGTTTTTAGATCGAGGAGCACATTTATTAAGAGGGGTTTTGTTTTTTTGGAATAAGGGAGCAGTCTTGAAGCACAGGAGCCCATCTGCGTTTTCTGGAATGGCAGCAAAAATAAAACTTATTTCTTTTTGGCAAGCCAATTTAATTAACATGCATACACAAAGGAATACTTTTTTTCCCTTGCAAAATCTCCATTATTAGCAGAACGGATAGAATCAGCTCATTCTTTGCATAATTTCAGAGTTTTTTAAATTAAATAGAAAGGATCCAAGATTTCTCACGGGTTGATTCAAGAGAGTGAATCTACTGTTTTGTACATTTTTCGTACAAGGGTATTAGCAAAGTTCTATAGAACGCTGCTTAGAATTTGGAATTGTTCTGTGCATTTTTGTTTGATAAAGAGTGCATTCAAACCCTGCCCCTTCTCCGAAGAGCACGCCTGCCCAGGTTGTCACTCACCCAGACAATTTGCAGAACCAGCTTGCCCATTTTGAGTCTGGACTACACAACTTGCGTTTTCTAGGTCTGCTCCCAAATCCAGTTGACCAACAAGGTCTGGGAAATCTATGCTGGGAACTCAGTTCCCTGGGGAAATGGGGGCCAGATTCAATTCCGGACCCATGGAGGGAGGAGACTTAATTTTTTTTCTGATCTGAAATGGCTTAATTGAGGAAACATAACATGCATTGCTGGCCTGCATATATATTGCATGTAGTGTTCCTGACCCAGATCAGTGCCTCACATGGCTGAGAACCGAGTTCCAGGCACATAACTCCTAGACTTCATCTTCAAGCAGGACTTGAGGACAGACCCAGGAAAACTATATCGTACAGTTGGGGTCCAGGTCACATCTGGTTCCAGTTATTCAGAGGCACTGGCAGGCCCATAGCCAGGATTTTGTGGCTTTTTTTTCTGGTGGGGCTGAAGTTTTCAGTGCAGAAAGAAGAGCCAGAATTCTGAGTATTGTGACTCAGCTATTCTTCTCTCTCAGAGACTTCTGAAGGTGTCTATTGTACATAAGTATTCTTATGCTAGCAATCACCTTTGGCCTATTAATCATTTTGCCAAAAGAAAGCTGTTACCAGGATAGATCTCTGAATTGCAAGCTGTCAACCATTTTAGATGACTGCTCTCAGCTGCTGCAAGTTAATCACTTCTGCCAGCCTAAGCAATAATTCTGAGAACAAGCTGGCAGGTGGGGGTGATGAGCTTCTATAGTCAAGAAAGCTAACAGGAAGAAACGCTGTGTTAAAGAAGACCAGTTTCTTGACACAGAGTTAAAAGGGATCCTAGAGGTCACCTGCTCCAAGCCCTGTGCTCAATGCAAGGGGAATTAGTCAACTACAGCACCTCACTCTGCTTTAAAGGAGTGCATGCCCTTAAAAATATTCTTGTGGGCTATGCCTTTAAGAAAGGGGGCAGACTGGCTGGCTGGAGATGGGGAGCGCAGGGAGGCAGTTCATGCCTGGGTTCTCTGCCCGATATTCAGGTGTCCCGTGGCTGCAAGGTACCTGGAGGAGATTGGGCAGGCAACTCAGGCATTTAAATCCCCCCCTGAGTGTCTCCTCAGGTGGGGGGCAGGGCCTGGGCTCCTTCTTGCCAGAGCACCACTCCAGGGCACTCCAGCAGGAAATGACCCTGGATGTCATAGAGTTGGTACCGCGCTTGTTATAATCTTTGAACTCTGGTTTCCTGGCACTGTGGATTTCTAAACTTTCTGCTTGATCATCTGAATTTGTGATTTTGTAAATTTATCCTTGGTACAAATGAAAAGATCTTATTATCAGCGGCAAAATTCCTACCTATTGATTGTGATTAAAAAGGTTTAAGAGGGTATTGTGCCTATGTTCGAAGATCTGTCATGTTTGATATGTACACCAGAAGCATTGGACTGGACCTGGAATAACCTGAATTGAAAAGTTTGGACAGGCCTTCTGTTCCACAGTTGATGCCAGGATATCCTGCTTTAGGCTCTGGGATCAGTGACTCATTGGGTCCCTTTAATTATGTGTTTTAAGGGGCAAAATGACAACTGATACAGGAGATTAATTTTAAAGGTGGAGGAGAGTAATTCACTAAACTTTAGGGTGCAAATTAATTCCCTCTGTGCTATTAGAAGAGCAGTAGTCCAGAAGCAACTGGCCTTTATTTGTGACTAGGAATAAGGCCCGTTGTGGAAATAAATACAACGAGCTCTAGAAAGGCCTTGGACACTCAGCGTCAATTTGCTGTGGTGACCTCAGCAGGGTATAATGACACAGAGTCCACCATTTTCTCCAAATGAACTGATCTCTGCTACCTGAGGAGCAGTTGTAATTTTGAGTGATCTCTAGCCCTCACTTGGAGATTGGCAACAATTGTTACTCAGGAGGAAATGACTGGTTTGGAGGGTAGAGTCTATGGCATTGTACCTGTCTGAGGTCCAACCCCTCCTCACACCCCACCCTCTTCAGGCTCCACCCCTCAAATCCCCAGGAATTTCCCAACCTGGAGTTGGCAACTCCATCTCCTTCCCAGCTAACCATCAACCTACCGTTATCTGCCCCTCTGACTGCAGGTGACTTCTGCCATCCCAGATCAGTTGTGATTCTGAGTGATCTCCACCCTCACTTGGAGACTGGCAACAGTGATTCCCCAGGAGGGAATGGCTGGTAGGGAGGATGGAGTCTATGGCATTGTACCTGTCTGAAGTTCCACCCTCCTCAAACCTCACCCATTTCAGGTTCCATCCCTCAAATCTCCAGGAATTTCCCACCTGGACTTGGCAATCCTATCTCCTTCCCAGCCGAGCATCAACCTACCTTTATTTTCCCCTCACTCTTCAGCTTTTCATCTCCCCCACTCACCCACCTGCAGCCTCTACAGTGCTCTGAAACCCTGACTACCACGTCACATTGGCTGTCAGGTGGGGGGAATCTCAGCAGGGTATAAGGATACAGAGTCCACCATGTTCTCCAGAGGAACTGATCTCTGCCATCTGGAGAGCAGTTGTAATTTTGAGTGATCTCCAGCTCTCACCTGGAGATTGGCAACAATGGTTTCCCGGGGGGGGAAATAGTCTTTCTTTGCAATGGGGACCAAAGCAGCTGACATCATTCTCCTCTCCACCTTTTGATTTGCACAACATCCCTGTGAGGTACGTTAGGCTGAAAATCTGTGACTGGTCCAAAATCACCCACTCAGCTTCTACAGCAAGAATCGCGATCTAGCAGACCCTGCTCTGAAGCACTGACTGTGATACCTAGGGTAGCCAACCTCCGGGGGAGCCTGAAGATCACCAGGTATCACAACTGAACTCCAGACAACAGATCTCCCCCCCCCCCCGAGAAAATAACTGCTTTGGAAGGTGGGCTTTATGGCATTCTTTTCAGCTGAGGCCTCTCCTCTCCCCAAACCCTGGCTTCCATAGACTCTACCAGAAAATCTCCAGGAATCTCCCTACCTGAAGCTGGCAATCCTAGTAAGGGTTGGCCCCAATGAGTTCCTCACAAAGGCCTGCAAAGGGTTTCTTTCTGAACCAAGCTTGGTTGCCTACTGTGGCGAAACAGGCTCCAGTTTACAACTCAGCTGTTCGCCTCCCACCCTCATCCCATAGGCATATCTCATTCCTTAAGTTTGCTGCCTTGACTCACTGAATTGTCACTGCCTTTTTAGTAAGGACTGGCCAAATCTCTGTATTTGGAGATGGAATCCCCAGTCTTTAGGGGATCCCTGGAAAGTTGGCAACCCAAGGGTCTGGCCTTTCCTTACTTTCCTGGGCTCTTTGGTACCGTGTAGAGCGGGGGGAGACTATGTGGTCAGAGCACAGCACAGATTATTTAGCCCAAATAAAAGAATTTATTTAACTATTTACACAATTATGGAGCGTGCACACACTGAATAAATAAGGCACATCTGTAGGAGTAAGCACACACCATGAACCAATAGGGGTTAAATGCAATCCTCTTTCCCTGCACACAACACTCTCTAGTTCTGGAAGTTGTGGGCTCAGGATAGGATCTCTCCTTGGACTGGATCTTTTTCAGCCACCCTCTCTCTTACCCAAGAGAGCAGGGAAACTTCCATTCATTCCCCAATCCAGCTGACTGTGGAGTGGCTGAATTTCTGCTGCCTCCCAGGGTTCCCCACGTCTCTGGCTTGTGGCCTAGCTGGAGTCTATATTGATGCTGGCCCGCCCCTTGGGACAGTCCCTCTTTTCCTGCACTTTTTTGCCTTGCTGCAGCTGGGGACTGTAGGCCAGGAGATGAGGAAGCCATTCAACCCAGTGAGTGATACCCCTGCAGGCCCCTCTCTGGAACTACAGCTCAATTAAGCCTTCTGGGGGAACATTTTAAACACAGAGATGGCAGCCATCTTACAGACAGGTAACTGCCATTTCGTTACACCTACCTAAAACTACTGAGGGAAAAAGTTAGTCTTACACAGGAGGCAATTGTCTTCGTCAAGAGAGAAAGCTGTCTGCCGGAAATTCTGAGAGGGCACAGTGGCTAAAGGAGTGGGCAAGGAAGAGGAGCAAACCCAGCACCCAGCCAATGGCACACAAGTACTCTTGAGTGGTGGCTGGGCGGGATTCAGGCAATGCAGCCAGTGGCTAGGGACACATTCTGAGTGACAGGTCATTGAGCCAACTGATTTTGGCACCGTGTGGAATGTTCAGGAGAGTCCATGACCAAAACAGAATTATATTATAGAGAGATGTTATTTTTGAGGGGTGATGTCCAAATTTAAGAGAATAAATGGACATAAATATGACATTAGAAATCACAATATTCAAGAGCCAGTGGAGGGACGTTTTAACCTTCCAGGACATTTAGTTGCTGACCTAAGAGTAGCAATTCTCTTACAAAGGAACTTGAAAGGGAGATTAGAAAGAGAGGCCAATTACACATGCATATTTTACTGCAGATTTGCAGAGCAGTAATCTTGACTTTGGATTCTGGGCCCACGTCACATACTATTCTTTTTCCTCTGGTGTATTTATTCTGCATCTACAATTTTAAAAATACACTTTTCTAAATCAGGATGGAACATTGTGATGTGGGGGCGGCGTCCAAAGTTTTTTTTATTTGCACAGTTGCCCTATTGTAGCTGCGCAGTAGCATCTTGCAAGTGCCTTCCATTTAAATTCTCATGGTTCAGGTTTTGTGCATGCATTTTAGTGTTAGTTCCTTGAATAAAAGCAAACAGGAAGGAAGGCAGGCAGACAAAGGGGGAAACCCAATGTTGAAACTGACCAGACTTTTTTTTGGAAACTGACAAGCAGCTGCAAAGCCCCATTTTCCATATTGCCAAGCATTAGAGGATTGTCTTCTGTGTTATCAGCCTCTGTGAAAAATGGTAAAGAGTCACACGATCTCATAATATGGAAGATGTGGAATGTACAGAATCCACTGACACTGGCATTGCAAGCTGTGATGATTTGCAATGTGTGTGTGTGTTTGCAGGCACGCCTGTTCAGAGCCAACTGCAATTCTACAAGGCTGCAATTTGTATGGGGGAGGAGTCCTCTGGCAGAAGCTCTGGAGAGCTTTTTTAGTCTCATGTCACTAAATTGAAAAAAAATGGGGGGTATTTTTGCCGATGCCCTAGCATAGTAATGCTAATTTCCTGTCCTTCATTGCAAATTTGCATGGTCTTCTCTTTGTGATTCTATAATTTGATCCTGCACACTGGTCATGATCTTAGCAGTTTTTAAAAGCCTGTCCTGTGCTAATTCCACTCTGTCCTCCAAATGGATCAATCCCAAGCAATTCTTAAGTTTGACAGTTTGCAGAAGGTCCATGTGGCTCAGCTGCCATTTTAATGTTAGGCTTCCAGAAACTGCCAAAATTGCCCCCCCCCCCCAACTTTGTTCACGAAAGCATCAAAGGAAAAAATGTTTTTTAAGCTTTAGGCTTCCCATCGCAGTGTCCCTCTCTCTTTACATCTCATCTCAATTTTATTCCAGGCTGACAATCCCCCATTTTGTTTGCATTTACCACTGAAATTCCCCCCCCCCTTTTTTGCACTGGGGATGCTACATTTGTTTAGAACATCATTATCCTGCCCTTTCTTCAATGAGCTCATCATTTTGCCCTCCTCCGTTTTACCCTCACAAGGACCCTGTGAGGTGGGTTATGCTAAGAGAGAGAGCGATGGACCCAAAGTCACCCAACGAGTTCTATGCAGAGTAGGGTTCCAAGCCTGGCTCTTGCCATTTCTGACAGCCACTGCACAAGACCAATTATACCCAATTCATCCCAATTTATGCTGATTTGAGTGAATTATTGTCTCCACCATCTGAGGTGTATCCTTCCCTCTACTGGGAGATAACATAATGCTGAGACATTACTTTAATTTGCGTGTCTTTTACTTACTGCTGCTAAAAATTCCTAATGCCTCTCACTGCAAGCATATTGAGGCCCCACCAATGTCAGAACAGTTGAAAAGGGGACTTTTGTCTTAAGTTAACTCACTTCCCACAAAATCCGTCGGTATTACAAACGGGTTTATGGGGAAGTGGATTCTTTTAGAGAAGGATATAATTCATCTTTATGCATTTTTTGCAGTGTTGTCATTTCTTTGTTGTGAAATGTAGGAAGTTGAAAAAAGAGAGGCAATCGGTACTGGCTGCATGTAGCTTTTGGGGCATGAAATAAGCATAAGTTTTTGGGGCATGAAATAAGCATAAGTTTCAAGAGGAAATTAGATAAACATATGGAGCAGAAGTCCATCAGGGGCTATTAGCCACAGGGTATAGATGGGAACTCTCAGTCTGGGGCAGGTGATGCACTCTATTCTTGGTGCTGGAGGGGGCAGCAGTGGGAGGGCTTCTGGTGCCCTGGCCCCACTGCTGGACCTCCTGATGGCACCTGGTATATTTTGGCCACTGTGTGACAGAGTGTTGGACTGGATGGGCCATTGGCCTGATCCAACATTGGCTTCTCTTATGTTCTTACGTTCTCTTAAGCATGAGTCTTAACTGATAGTTGCCTCGCTGGCCCTGACAGGGCAGAAAGCTGGGACAGAGATGCTGTAAATAAAATAAACTCTTTATTTTTATCACGGATAGGATTGGATCCAGCTGCTGGATCTGGATATTTGCTGCATTCGCCTCCCGGCCCCCAGCTCTGCCAGCTCCTAGAAAACAGATATCTGGGGTCGTAGAGTCAGCAGGGACAAACAACCAAATGATGTGTGGGGTGTGTGGCTATGCTGAAGGGAAGAAGGAGGCAAAGATGCCCGTGTGTTCCACAACTGTGGGAATCAACTGTGCTAGGGCCAAGAATGTCTTTGGGGGAAAGAAATGTGGCAAACACCCATGTCCCTTCCACCAGTGGCTCTGCTGCATCCAACACTCTAAATGTTTAGAGCTGTTATGTAAAAAAAAACCTCTTGCGAAGCAATGTTACAAGTAAATATATAACTTGGATATATATGTTTGCAGTCTCTGTTGTGAAAAATTTTATAAGCTACACTGAAAACTTCTGAAAAGTCCTTTTGACCCAAACAAATGATAGGAAAGGGCAGGATTCAAATATCTTGCACCTGGAAGAGCAATATCAACAAAATCCCCCTTAGCGGCATAAAAGGCCAGCCAGATTAAATAGTTGTCAATACAGGGGTCCCCAGCCTAGTGGCCGTGGGTGCCATGGCAGCTATCGACACGTTTCCTGGTGCCCGTCAAGTGCTTTTAGAAAGTGGGCGGGGCTGGATGGAGGCTTTTCCCAGCAGTGTTTCTGATGGGCTGTGCAGATGAAAAGGTATCCTGTTAAAGCAGAGCTCCTGCTTAAAATGTTGAAGAGTTACTATTAGAGTTAGATATAACATCAATCCCTGAAATTTTGTAGTTGGTCCCACCTCCTGTGGCAGCCATTTTGTGGTTGGAACCATCTCGTGTGGTGGCCGTTTTGTGATGGTGCTCGTTGCCCTTGGTCAGAATTGCAAAGGTGTCCACAGGCACAAAAAGGTTGGGGACCCCGGCGTTAATAGATCAAAATGTCCAAGGACTACGTGTCAGTAGGCAGTGAATAGGTACTCGGGACACCAAAAAGACAGGAACAAACAGAAGCTCTTACAAAAATAACATCTGAATCACAAAAGTAACACCTAAACAACATCTAAACAATCAAATGTAAAATGTAATTGAGCATTGGTGCCATCTGTTGCCCCCCAAGTTTGATTTATTGGATTAAATTATAATAATAATAATAATTTACGTTGGCAGCACAGAAGCTTTTTCACAGTATTCCCAATTCTCCACATTTCCCACTTAAGGGAAAAAAATACTGTGCAAACAAATTACAATGATGATCTGACTCAGTGGTCACAAGAGAAAAATTTTACTTACAAAAATAGAAACACATCTGCCCTGACCCAGATAGCCCAGGCAAGCCTGATCTCATCAGATCTTGGAAGCTAAGCAGGGCCAACCCTGGCAAGTACTTGGAAGGGTGACCTCCAAGGAATACCAGGGCTGGGACGCAGAGGCAAGTAATAGCAAAGCCACCTCTCTGAAATGTCCCAGCCCCATTGGGGGTCACCAGAAGTCACCATGACTTTCAGGCTCGGCTCGCAAGTACACTGTCAGGAGCCCTAACTTAGTCAGCCAAACACCAGGTCTTGTTGTTCAAGCAAGAATAGTGTTTATTGTTAAGCTGCAATAGAAAGGTTACTGGAGCAGATACATTGTTCAGAATAACTTGGTTACACAAAGCAGGCAGTTATACTGGAAAGGGGGTGAATGGGGACCCCCCCTCTCTACCAATCAGGGAATAACATGCGAATGGGAATCGAAAGTTACTACGCTAATGAAGTTCCCACCGCCCCCATTATTCTCAGCAAAGCTGCAGCTTTGAAAGCGATAGGAAAGCTCGCAGCCTGTCTCCTCCAAGGTCAGAATGTTAAGTCTACCCAAGATAGAGCCTGCCAGATTCACATTCCATTCTCACACACCAGGTGCATAAATCTACACCCCCACGATCCCAACCTCCCGCCCTCCACGCCGCCATGGTGCCCATAGCCATCCTCCCCTCCCCTCCATCCATCATGGCAGGACTACCTGACATGCAGCCCTCTCGAAAATAAATCTACCCCTTTGGCTTGTGGGGGTACAGTTTGTGAAAAGCCCGGATCATCCGGGGGCCAGAACATTTTCCGCCCGTACCCACTCCCTCTGTTCAGGCCCAAAATCAACCCATTCCACCAGATAAAACAAGCGATTGCGAGAGATCTTAGAGTCCAAGATTTGTGAAACTTCGTAGTGAGGTTCCCCCCACCAACAGCGGAGGCGGGGCGGGTTGCTTCGGTCTCCATTTGTTCTCCTCGGGCGCCCGGCGTAGAAGCCTTACATGAAAGACAGGATGAACAGACTTTAGAGATTTAGGCAAGGCAAGTTCCACAGTCACATTGTTAATAACTCTCACAATCTCAAATGGTCCAACAAATTTCCAACCGAGCTTGCGACTCGGTTGAATGCCACGTAAATTCTGTGTGGACAAATAAGCAAACTCCCCACACTTAGGAACCCAGGATAGGTTGCGTTTCTTGTCCGCCTGGGTTTTATAGGCCTCTTTTGCATCCTCCAGAGTCTTGGCTAAAGACGACCATGCCGTCTGCAATTGTTTGCACCAGTCTCCAGCATCTCCCGCTGGGAGGTCGGGAGAACTCAAAAATGGCAAAGGCGGGGCGTCATATCCATGGACCGCCTTAAAAGGGGACATCCCCGTTGAAGAGTGCTGAGTATTATTGTAACAGAACTCAGCCAAAGGCAAAAGAGAGTGCCAATTGTCCTGCTGAAAGTTTGTAAAACACCGTAAGTATTGTTCAAGGGTTTGGTTCACACGTTCAGTCTGCCCATCGGTTTCTGGGTGGTACGCACTGCTGACCGCCCGCTCCACCCCAAGCAGTGACATTAATTCACTCCAGAAATGCGACACAAATTGAACCCCCCTATCCGAGATTACTTTAGCAGGTAAAGTGTGGAGCCTCACGACGTGTTGCAAGAACGCTGAGGCTAATTTCTTGGCAGAGGGGACGGAGGCAAACGGAACGAAGTGGGCCTGCTTAGTAAACAGATCCACTATCACCCAGATGACAGTATTCCCCCACTAGGGGGTAAGTCAGTAATAAAGTCCATAGAGATCACTTCCCATGGACGAGCCAGCGTGGGGAGGGGTTGTAGAGCTCCTGGGGGTTTACCGGGTCTGGGCTTACTCATCAAGCACATTTGGCAAGCAGACGTGAATAACGAAATGTCCTTTCGTAGCCCAGGCCACCAAAATTGTCTCTGTAGGAGCTGGAGAGACTTCACAAACCCCGTGTGCCCAGCCAGTTTCGAGCCGTGCGCCCAGGCCATCACCTCCCCCGAAGGGAATTGGGAACAAACAGTTTCTGATTCTTCCTCCAGCAGCCATGCGCATCTTGAGAGACTCCTTCCTCCCCCCTCACCTCCTCCCTATCAGCGTCAGACAGAGCTGTAGAGAATTTCGTCACCCAGTCATTGGTGGGAGGGGTTGGGGACGGAGGGGAACGTTTGGCTTGCTTCCGAGTGGTTACTGCCCCTCCCAACTGGGAAGGCGTGAAAACCGAGTCACGAATCTCCTCCCTCTTACTGTCATGCTGTGGGAGGCGTGACAGTGCATCGGCAAGCGAGTTAGATGTCCCAGGGAAGTGGTGTAGTGTAAAATTGAACTTGGAGAAGAAATCAGCCCAACGCAGCTGTTTGGCGTTCAAGGAACGGGGGAGCGGAGAAGCTCGAGGTTTTTGTGATCAGTCCACACCTCGAAGGGAACCCGCGCCCCCTCCAGCCAATGGCGCCAGGTTGCCAACGCTAAGCGGATCGATCCCGCTTCTTTTTCCCACACCGACCAATTCCGTTTCAGTATCGTTAAATTTTCTGGAAACATAGGCAAGGGGGTGCAATTTACCATCCTCCCCCTCTTGGAGGATCGCTCCTCCCATAGCAACGTCAGAAGCGTCTACTTGTACAATGAATTTCTTAAGTTCATTCGGATGGGCTAACACAGGCTCCGACGTAAAAAGGGCTTTCAATTGGTCAAATGCCCGTTGGCACTCCGGAGACCAATCTAGCTTGGCACCGGGTCGAGTGCAGTCAGGTGACTTCCCTTTCGTTTTAAGCAGATCAGTTAAGGGGAGAGCCACTTGAGCAAAGTTCGAAAGGAATGATCTGTAAAAGTTCGCGAATCCGAGGAACCCTTGGAGTTGCCTCCGGGTCTTGGGTGGCTCCCACCCCACCACATCTTTTATTTTGTCAGGGTCCATCTCAATCCCCTTTTGGGATATGCGGTAGCCTAAGAAAGGGATCTCCGATTTGTGAAATTCACATTTGGACAGCTTAGCAAAGAGTTTATGCTTGTGCAACGTTTGTAAAACTTCCCGCACCAGTTTCACGTGGGATTTCAGGTCAGGGGAATACAAAAGTATGTCATCAAGGTAAACAAGGACCCCTTTGAATAAATACTTGTGGAGCACCTCATTAATCAAATTCATGAAGACCCCCGGCGCTCCCTGAAGCCCGAACGGCATGACTAAGTATTCAAATTGACCCAGGGGGGTATTGAACGCCGTTTTGAATTCATCCCCCTCCCTTATTCGGACCCTGAAGTAGGCATCTCTGAGGTCTAGCTTCGAGAAAATTTTCCCCCCAGCCACCGCAGCTAACAAGTCTTTGATTAGGGGCATGGGGTAAGCGTTCGTGTTGGAGACTGCATTCAAGCCTCGATAGTCGGTGCACAACCGCAACCCCCCGTCCTTCTTTTTCCGGAAAAGAACGGGAGCTGCGAACGGGGAGGATGCCGGTCGTATAAACCCCCTGCTCAGGTTCTTGTCAATAAATTTCCTCAGCTCCACCTTTTCCGAAGGGCTCATAGAATATAACTTCCCTTTAGGCAATTTCTGGTTAGGCAAAATCTCAATTGCACAGTCCGAGTTTCTATGGGGGGGCAGTTCATCGGCTTCCTCTTCCCCAAAGACGGAAGCTAAGTCGCGATACTCTGATGGAATCCTCTCTAGTTCTGCTTCTGCCACTCCCGCCGTCACTAGGGGCTCCCCCCCCATCGTGGCCCCCCACTCCGGCTTCCACAGGTGGGACTGGCATTTCTTGGAAATAAAATTCACTTTCCCCTCCCCCCATAAAACATGTGGGTCGTGATCAAAGAACCACGCGCTCCCGAGTACTAGGGGAAAGCGGGCAGACGGGGTAACCACGAAGGGTCTCTCCTCCCAGTGATGCCCAATCCCCACCCGCAAGGGTACAGTCTCGTATTTGCAAGGTTCTTTCATGGTGGAGCCGTCCATCTGCGTAAAAATCAGGGGGTCATTTAGTTTAACTACTTTTGCCCCCAGTCCTGTCACTAGTGTGGGGTTGATGAGATCTCTCCCACACCCAGAGTCAATGAGAGCTCGCACTCTCACGTGGGTCAATAGACCCGGGTCCACTAAAGTCACCGTGAGAAAGAAAAGAGAGGGGGTCTGCTCACCGGGATTTGCGCCTGGGAGTCCGGGACCTGCTGTTCAGCGCTGTTTACAGCAGGTCCGTCTCGTTTCCCGGCGGCACGGTCTCGCCATCCGATGAATCCGATGCCTCGCTGAGCGGCTTGGCTTGCAAGGCTTTCGCCCCTCTTGGCTTCGCCACCGGTTTTGGTGTGGATGTTTCGAATTTTTTCTTTACTCCCTTAGGCACCCCAGGTGATGCAGGGGAGCCTGGGCAGCTCGCTGCGAAGTGGCCCCCTTCTCCGCATTTAAGGCACAGACCTTGCTTCATCCGGAGTTCTCTCGTTCCATCCCTCGGTCTCGGGTTCGGTGTGGGGTTTTCCCGCGCACGGCCGGTGTAGGGCCCGACTGGCCCCGGTTAGTCATCGCTGCCGCATCATCCAGTTTGATGGTTTTCAAGCGGTTCTCCATAGTGATGGCTGCTTGTATCCAACCTGTCAATGTGTCCGGGTCTTGGGTCTTCGTGACCGACCGACGAATCTCCGCGTTGAGCCCCAACTTGTAGTACTCCGCGAGGGTCCCATCTTGCACCCCTCGGATTTTAGCCGCACACCTGCGAAACTCCGCTGTATAATCCCTTACTGATCTCGCGCCTTGCTTGATGGCCCGGATTGTTGCTTTGGCCGTCTTATTGGTGTTCACATCCTCAAATTGCTCTTTCATGGCCCACATGAAAGAGTCGATTTCTCTCAGCTCCCGCCCGTCAGCCTGGTGAAGCCCGACATACCAGTCCGCTGCCGCGCCTTTCAAATGGGATGCTATGACATCTACCATGCGGTCTTCGCGTTGAAATAGGTGGCCCCAGGTTTCGATAAATCTTTCGGCCCTCACGAGGAAGAAAGGGAACTTTTCTGGGTCTCCATCAAAGTCCGCATCAAGAAGTTCCGCAGGTTTCGGTGGCAAAAACCCCCATGGGCGAGGGGGTGGCTGCCCCGGCGGCCCCTGCGGTCCCGGCCCCGCGGGCTGAGCAGGGGGTAGAGCTGGTACGTTCTGCTGGTCTGGGCCTGGTGCCGGACGTTGGTCCTGGGGAGGTTGATCGGGTGGTTCCTCTCGTCGTTGCCGCTCTCGCTCTTCCCGGATGCCCTCCGCGATCATCTGGGGAATGCGGGCGAGGGATTCATCTAAGAAGCGCATCAGGCGGTCTTGGCTCGGCTCTCCACTCCACCTCCGTCTCACCACGACGCCTTCCAGGTCCTCGGAGTCTCGGCCGGTGTCTTCCATACCCTCGGCCGTAACCAGTCTGCGGACCGATCTCTCGGTGTGGCTCACCCTCACCGATGCTCTTGGGGTTCCAAACCACGTTTCATGGGTTTCTGCCAGGGGCTTCACCCAGTCTCGTCTGTGTTTGACTCGGGTGGTCACCCCACCATAAGCTGCCCCATACGGATCCCCGTAGGGCCCTCCGAAGTCGTACTCCTGGCCCCGTGTCACCGGCACATAAGTGTCAGGGGTCTCCGTGGGTACGTTCTTCTCAAGAGGTTTCTTATCCTCCTTCTTTTCATCTTCGATCGGGAGAGTGTCTTCTTCACCGCCACTCATTTTGGAGCCACGGGTTTCCGACCAGTCCCGAAAATTGATGATTCTGAACAAACTGTCAGAAGCCCTAACTTAGTCAGCCAAACACCAGGTCTTGTTGTTCAAGCAAGAATAGTGTTTATTGTTAAGCTGCAATGGAAAGGTTACTGGAGCAGATACATTGTTCAGAATAACTTGGTTACACAAAGCAGGCAGTTATACTGGAAAGGGGGTGAATGGGGACCCCCCCTCTCTACCAATCAGGGAATAACATGCGAATGGGAATCGAAAGTTACTACGCTAATGAAGTTCCCACCGCCCCCATTATTCTCAGCAAAGCTGCAGCTTTGAAAGCGATAGGAAAGCTCGCAGCCTGTCTCCTCCAAGGTCAGAGTGTTAAGTCTACCCAAGATAGAGCCTGCCAGATTCACATTCCATTCTCACACACCAGGTGCATAAATCTACACCCCCACGATCCCAACCTCCCGCCCTCCACGCCGCCATGGCGCCCATAGCCATCCTCCCCTCCCCTCCATCCATCATGGCAGGACTACCTGACATACACGCACACACGCATACTCAGACACGTAAAAATACACACAAAAATAGAAACACATCTTACGTGACATATTCATGTAGGTACATTTAACTTATTGGGAACAGATTAACTTCAGAAAGGTTAACTTTCTACAGCTCCAAGCTCAGGTAAGAGAAATAAGAAGGGAGGTGCTATATAAGACGAAAGACAGAGGGCAAAAGCAAGGGCCGAAGAGGCCGAACATTTAACCCGTGGGGGGAGGTACCTGCCAAGCGTACCAAAGTGAGAGAATTCTCTTAACCTTTCTCTCCCAGATCTTCTTGCATGCAGAATTACAATATCCAACATGATTTACCCATGCAGTAGATCCCACATCAGCCACGAACGTAAAGAGAGTTATCAAGAAGGCATCAAGTGTGTGTGTGGGGGGGTAGCTGATGGACCTGAGAACAAGCCCCCGTATCTGAGTATGGGGGCCAGAAGTCTGAGACTTGCCAGCCTTGTATAGGATACTACAATCCATCAGAAGGAGCTAGCAGTCACGGATCTTTCGCACAACACTTTCTGACCCTGTGAAAGTTTATTCCTGGGGTTGCAGGGCTGAACATGGTCTAGCAGTCACATGGGCCCAGGGATGGTCTGAACCAATGGCCAACAGGGACAGCTGCCTCAGGTGTCTTGCTGGAGAGCTGTGACCACCCGTGGCCCTGCTCCCCCAATGTGGGAGGGGAGAAAAACAGCAGGCTCCCACTGGTATTACACCTGTCCAGGTTACCCACTTATATCAATACCATCTGGGTCCACCCCATGCAGGGCTTGGGTTGTCCTCTCCGCAGCAACTACTTATGCCTGCTCTATCTGGTGGCTTCTAGTGATAGCTTCCTTTTTAAAGATATATGTGTGTGCACGCATGTGAGTGTGTGTGTACCTGGAAGCCATGGCGATCTCTGATGACTGACACCTCCTGAATAAAGCCTGCCCCCACCTCCCACCTCTGGTATTCCTTGAAGGTCTTCCATCCAAGTACTTGCCAGAATCGGCCCTGCGACGCTTCCAAGATCTGGTGAGATTGGGCTTGCCCGGGCTATTCAGGTCAGGGAATGGTAGCTCCCATTTTAATGAACACAAGTGAAGCTGCCTTATACTGAATCAGACCTTTGGTCCATCAAAGTCAGTATTATCTACTCAGACTGGCAGCTGCTCTCCAGGCCAAGGTCTTTCCCATCACCTGCTCCCAGATTGAACCTGGGACCTTTTGCATGCCAAGCAGATGCTCTACCACTGAGCCACAGCCCCTCCACATCTGCCTCATGTAGGATGAGGGCTCCTCTTGCATGGCCCCGGCCCAGGGGTCTGGCCGTGATTCTGGGGTCCCATCCTGAACTTCTGCCCAGGGCCCCAGAATCACTAAGTCTGCCCCTGCGCTTCTTGGGTGGCTGGCTCTCCCATCAGTGCAGCTCCACTGGTGGAAGATAG
The DNA here is from genome assembly GCA_029375565.1 of Gekko gecko. Taxonomy (NCBI): domain Eukaryota; kingdom Metazoa; phylum Chordata; class Lepidosauria; order Squamata; family Gekkonidae; genus Gekko; species Gekko gecko. Next base: position 347,706 of record JAPDNY010000008.1, read on the forward strand.
AGCAGAGGATATAAGCTTGCAACCTCCTGACCCCGCCTGGCTATTAGGCCTTGGGAATAAACTTTCCCAGGGTTAGAAAGTACTGCTGGTTAGCAGGCGATGCAGTAAAGATCCACATCTGTGCATCCCAATTGCGGGATCAGTGCTGGTGAGGATTTTGAGGCTGGGAATACACACAATCCAAAGCTAGGTTGCACTCTAAGGGTGTGAGCTTTGTGTTTCAACAATTTTAATGTTAACACGTTGAATGAAATTTTAATTGACTGCATATGTGTCCTTGGCCTTTGAATAACATTTTAAAAAAATACAGCAGGAGAGAGAGATGTAATCAGTCTTGGAAGACAGCTAAGTAGATATGGTTTGGAGTACAACTGGAACTTTAACAACAAACTCTGGAAAGAAGTTGGAGGGTTAAATATAATCCCTGTCTTGCTGGTCTCCTGGGCCCCGTAACAGAAAAGTTCAGTGTATTATTAGCTAGCTGGTAGGTATCGTAATGAAGACTGTGTCCCAGAATAAGTTGTCATTTCTTGCTATGAAATGAGGCCAGTTAACCAGGGTTGGCCATCATGGCCTCCAGGAAATAAAATATTCAGGCAGAAGGGTCTTGACCGAGGCAGGAAACCACCACAAATTCCAAACAGAACATGCCCTTCCCTCTGACTTGACAAATGTTTTTTCTGTCTCTCTGAACTTATCCATGCTAGTAGCTTGCTGAAGTGCCCATATGAAAAGAGCAGATCACTTCCAGAACTACTTTTATTTATGGAAAGACACTTTGATCCATAAGGATCCATGACACTCCACCTATCTAGACAGGTCTATAAGCTCAGCAGATGCTATCTAGATTGTTCATTAATCTGATCATCTTGATCCAACCTCAGGGGCTCTAAAGGTGCCCCACACTGGCCCCAATCCAACTCTTACTGCACACAGCTGCTTGTCGAAGGGAAAGATAAGGTGCCCTACTGGATCAGATCAGTGGTCCGTCTAGCCCAGCAATCTGATTCAGACAGTGGGAAACTAGTTGTCCTGGAGGGCCAGCAAACAGGGCACAGAGGCCTTCTAGCTGGTGCCTTCCCTGTTGGTGCCTTCTAGTACTGGTATTCAGAGGCTCCCTGTAGTCCTTGTGGCTAGTAACCATGGATGGGACCTATCATGGTGGACATAAGAACAAAGAAGAGCTGGATCAGACCACATCAATCTGGACGGCCATCTCTTGCAATGATCACGATTAGGTCTTCTTGAACGTCCTCACGATTCCCCCCCCCCCAAGCTTCTGTCATTGTGCGCATGAGCAATCCTGCACTGAATAAATTGAACGTTCAAGCGCACATATAGACTCCAGTGCTTGGTTGTAGGTCACCAGGTGATTTTGTTCACTGTGGGGGGGGGGGGACTGAAAAAATAAGGGAGTGTGATGAGTCCCAGTGGGAGCAGTGATTCGGCCATGTGTATGTGTGCATGCGCAAAGCCAATTTTTTTTAAAAAAAAAAACAAGCTGCACTACTGCTTGGGCGGTGCAGCTATCTGGACAGTGCCCAGAGCCTCGTCACACCATGCAAGTGGTTTGGGGAGGGATGTGTGATCATCCCAATCCCCAAAAAATATTCCCAATCAAATCTATAATGGGAACAAATTGGGATAAGCTTGCCGCGTGACCACACCCTTAGTCATAGTGGCTAGTAGCCACTGGTGGATCTACTGTCCATGATTCTGTCTTCTAAAGCCATCCATGCTAGAAGTTGCTACATTCACTGGCAATAAAGTCCATCATGTAAATTTTATCGAGTGTTGAAATGCATCCTTTTGTTTGTCCCATCAGCTTCATTGGGTGCCCCCTCCCGTGAGGCCACAGCTCAGCGATAAAGCAGCCGGTTCCCAAGCGAAAGGTCCCAAGTTCAATCAGTGGCCTCTCAGCTGGAGAAATACCACTAGTGGGAGTAGGCAGAGCTGAGGGAAAGAGACCTACAACCTGGCTCAGTGTAAGCTCGCTTCATGTCTTCAACTGTCTGCCTCAAAGGAGGACGTTCCATTCATCTGCAGACTCACCCACCCATTTCCACAGCAACTAGAAGGGAGGTGTTGTTGTTGATGACGTTGTTGTCATTGTCATTTAATTTATAGACCACCCAACAATCAATAGTTAATTCAGTTTAAACAATTTAACAATTGAAACACTACAACACGTGCAGTAAAACCAGGTGGCGTTTGATGCCAGTTTAAAAACCTTTCTCATGGTGGGAGGGGAAGGGGGAGAGTAACGGAGGCCAGGCTGTCCTCCTTTCTGCTTTGGCCTGCTGCTCCAAATTTTCTCAGTGTTTGAGTCGAGACAATTTAAGTCCACAGCAAAACAGCATCCAAATAACCCGGGACAACAGCAGGCTGAAACCAGGCTGACCACTGAAGGGTGTAATGCAGAATCAGGGAAAAACCCGGAATAAAAAGAGGGTTGAATTTGATTTTAGCACAGAGTCACTTGGAGGACACAGTGGTGACCATGGATTAAAAGGACAGTGTGGAAAGGGCCAACCATAGGCCTGGCGAAACATCTCTGTCTTACAGGCCCTGGATGTCCATGCAGATGTGGATTGCCCCAATATATTGCCCCAATATAAAAATAAATTTAAAAAATTAAGGCAGCAGAATTGTCAGGATTCTTGCTGGCATCAGCCAACAGTCACGCTTTCACACATGCTAAAATAACACAGTTTCAATCCACTTCAGCATCCATTTGTAAATGGATTATGCCATTTCACACAGTAAAATCCAGCTGCAAAGTGGATTGAAAGGGCGTTTAGTGTGTACAAAAGCGTGGAAAGTCTCACCAAAACAAGGTTGTCACCAGAAGAGAACATAAACAACAACGCAGAAGCAACCCTGTCTTGTGATTTTTAGGACATTATGCATTAAGAAAGGAAATTTGCAATGCCCGTTTCAGTCACCAAGATCTCAACGCTTGGATGAAGGTTCCATGTGACAAGCTGGAAGAACAAAGCCCTCTCTTTATCCAAAGCAAAAAAAGTATAGCTTGCCACAAAAACTCTGAAACTGAGCCAACTGGAGGGAGCCACTTGGAGTGAAACCCCCTCCCCCCAAAAAGCTTGATTGATAAATATTTTCTCACTTCAGAAATATGTAGAACCACTCCCTACAACTACGCGCCAAACCCAGTCCAGAAACCAATCATATGTATTATGGGGACTGCATCTTCCTTCAAAAGCAGAGTTCCTGGAGTTGATAATTCCCTTTCCCCCCCACATTAACTGGAAATTTGAGTCAGCTGTTAGGGTTGCTTCCATAAGCATGATAACTCTTAGTGTTCATCTGACACTTTTCAGGTATAGAGCACACTGGGATGTGACTAGGAGTCACAAAACAGCTACTTTGACGTCCCCCCTTGAGTGTCCCAGAAAGTTGAAGTGTTCTTCGACAGGTTTCTCAGTCTTGTGATTCTTGATGTCAGATTCATGTACATTTATTCTTTGGCAGGGTTTGACCTGTTTGCCCTATTTAGAGAACCAAAGGGCAATGTTGGCATTTAATGGCATACACAATGTTGGAAGTTGAGAACATCTGTTGTTAACTCCTTTATTATCTGTATACCAACTTACTGCTATTTGCATGTCTTACCTAATGTGTTAGTCCAATCTTAGCTGTATTTATTGCTCAGTTACTTAGGATCTTGACTCTAATTAACCCCCTCACCTGTATGTAATATTTGAGGAAATCTGTTTCAGTGAATCTGAAAGAGTATACATACTAACAGGGGTCTTTTTGTAGAAAAACAGCTGCAGGAGCTCATTAGCATATGGTATGCTAATGAGCTATTAGGCTATTAGCATATGCCACGCCCCCTGACATCACCGGAAGTGATGTCAGAAGGGGAAGCGGGGGGGGAGGCATCTTCAAAAGCCTCCCCTTCCCTTCCCCAGCTGGTCTGGGTGGGGGAGTTAAGAGAGAAGGGGTTTAAAGTTTAAACTCCTTCTCATGAGAGTTGGGCCACAGAAGGAGGAAAGAGGGAAGGAAAGAGAGAGAGTAGAGAGAAGGAAAGAAGGAAGGAAAGAGGGAAAGAAAGAGAAGGAAAGGGGAGGGAAAGAAATAGAGGGAAGAAGGAGGGAAACAGGGAAAGGAGGGAAAAGAGAAGAGAGAGAAGGAAGGAAAGAAAGAAAGAAAGAAAGAAAGAAAGAAAGAAAGAAAGAAAGAAAGAAAGAAAGAAAGAAAGAAAGAAAGAAAGAAAGAAAGAAAGAAAGAAAGAAAGAAAGAAAGAAAGAAAGAGAAAGAAAGAAAGAGGGAAAGAAAGAAAGAGGGAAAGAAAGAAAGAGGGAAAGAGGAAAAAGAGAAGGAAAGGAGGAAATGAAAGAAATTTGGCGGCAATTTGGCCCCATTATATCCTATGGGCCATTGAAGTCAATGGTGAAAACATAGGGTATATTCTGGGAGCTGGAGGGGAGGGGGTTTGAGGGAGAGGCTCCAAACTCACAGAATAGCTGTTAGAGCCTCTCCCCAAGATATCCACCAAGTTTCAAGAACATTGGACCAGGGGGTCCAATTCTATGGCCTCCCAAACAGGTTGCCCCTATTCCCTCCATTGTTCTCTATGGTGAGAAAAAAAGTTACTTTTTTCCCACCATAGAAAACAATGGCGGGAATAGGGGCAACCTGTTTAGGGGCCCATATAATTGGACCCCCTGATCCAATGTTCTTGAAACGTGGTGGGTATCTTGGGTAGAGGCTCCATCAGCTACCCTGTGAGTTTGGAGCCTCGCCCTCAAACCCCTTCCCCTCCAGCCCCCAGAATATACCCTATGTTTTCACCATTGACTTCAATGGCCCATAGGATACAATGGAGCTGAAATTGACATTCGGCTGCCTGAAAGACTCTCCGGGACGCCGGCTGGGGGCGGGGCTTGGCTCCTGAGCTCCCGGAGCTGCGCTCCGGTGCGCTCCCCCCCAAAAGACCCCTGCATACTAAGTCAGTTCCCGCTTGTACCCAGAATTGAACTTTGTCTTGCAGGAGCCACTGGACTCAAACCTTATTCCCACGCCTGTTAGCTCTTGTGTTTGTATGCTAATTTAATTCCATTCACAGATTTTTCTTACATCCAGTCTCTGCTATTATCACCCAGTACTTACTATCTTGACTCTAAATGGCCCTTCCTGACAACAATCTCCACCCCACCCCCTATAAGTAATGGTTGAGGAGGTTCTGTTCCACTGTATCTGAGGAAGTGTGCTTGGACACAAAAGCTTATACTGTTAATAAAATTTTGTTGATCTTAAAGGTTCCACTATCAGAAATGATCACTCTGGGCAATTCAACAAACCCTTTTCAAAGCCCTTTCACATTGTTGTAGGGTTGCCAGCTCTGGGTTGGAAAATACCTGGAGACTTTGGAGGTGGATCCAGGAGAGGGTGGGGTTTGGGAGGGGGAGGACAGGGGACTCAGCATGGTACGGTGCTATAAAGTCCACCCTTCAAAGCAGCCGTTTTCCTCAGGGGAGCTGATCTTTGCCAGCTGGAGGTCAGTTGTAAAAGCAGGAGATCCCCAGACCCCACCTGGAGACTAGCAACCCTATGTTGTTGTCTGGCCCTTCAACTCCATCTTGGAAAGTGGAATATAAAAGGACAATGATCCAGAACTGTGGTGACACCGTGGACAAAGGCCCAGTCTCTGGTCCCACTAAGTAGTCAGAGAAGAGCCATTCCAGAAGATCTGAATGAATGGGCAGATTCTTATTGGACAAAAGAGATCTTACACCTTCCCTGGATCTAGATCATGTTACATGCAAGAGCTATGATGCAGTTACCTGATGTTTATGCAGATTTTTAAAAAGCTATTGGGGGAGGGCGTTAACTCTTCCCCCAGAAAACTGAAACGTTTCCCCGTGCAGAGTTTCAAGTAGAGGGAAAAATCCTGTAGCTCTCTTTCTTTAACCGTCCGCTTTGGGGGCTTCTGTTAGAGAAGGCATGCAAGGAGAAAAGGTGAACACCACCCTCAACCCCTCTCCCGAAGCCCGGATCCAAGAGAGAGGCTGCTTTATAACATTAAAAAAAATGGAAGATCAATCATGGATCTCCCAACTGTTGATAAAGTTCGTTCCTCAGGAATGTTGAATGGAGAAAGTGAAATAGATAGATAAACATAACGATCTACAAATTCTGAGGGTCTGCTGGGGTATATTGAGGCTAACCTTCCCCGTGGCTTTTTTTTTTTTTAATCTGCAAGGAGGCACGAAAGCATCTAAATATTTGGCACCTGTCTGTCCTGCCACTCGATGTCATCCTGAGCAGCAAGAGATGTATCCTGTGAGGCAGCCAGCCAGGGGTGCTTCACCTCTCAGTCGGCTGGGGGCAGGCCCCGCCCTGTTCCAGGCTCAGCAGGAGGCGGTTCCTCTCTTTTAGGCTGCGGGGGGCGGGGGGTCAGAACTCAGCAGACTGGTAACCAAAGAAACCCCCTTACTTTCTGGTTTTCTGCAATGCCATGCCTGACAATCAGTGGGAGCTTGGGGGGCAGGGACATGAGGGGATGTGTGGAGTTGTGTGCACTGTGACGTCACTTCCAGGCAAGTCCAAAAGCAATACTGGGTAGCTGTTGGAGTCATAGAATCATAGAATGTTAGAGTTGGAAGGGACCTTGCAGGTCATCTAGTCCAACCCCCTGCACTGTGCAGGAGCAAAAGATAGCCCTACATACCTACAACATACCCAAAAGATGGTCGTCCAACCTCCGCTTGAAACGTCCAGGGAAGGAGCATCCACCATCTCCCGAGGTTTTACCATAGAGCTTCCAAAAATTTCCTAGAGCTACCTAACATTGCTTTCATGTTTTCCCCAGAAGTGACATAATGGCACCACAATGCCAATGTTTTTCGGACAGTGTTGGTGACAACAAGGGTTATCAGTGGAAGGCTTCCCACCATAGCAGGAGACCTGGGAAACCTAGCTCAGCAATGTAGAAGAGAAGAAGAGATTGGATTTATACCCCGCCCTTCACTACCCAAAGGAGTCTCAGAGCAGCTTACAAACTCCTTTTCCTTCTTCTCCCCACAACAAACACCCCGTAAGGTAGGTGGGGCTGAGAGAGCTCTCTTGAGAACTGCCCTTGAGAGAACAGATGGAAGAAAGAATGTTCATCATTCTCCAGGTGCAAATCCTTATCTCTGCTGGGCAATCAGGTGAATCCAGCAGCAACTGCCACACTGCTAGAATGAGTAGCCTGGCTGTGGCCGGAGAGCGTTCACGCTTTTTGATGCTTCTTTTGCTGGATTCGCTTCTCGACCCAGCTGCTCAGGTGGGTATTCCACCAGTGCGGGGCCCGACTCTTCCATTTCCTCCTCCTCCTCCGAGGTGGCCCCTGGCTGGCCCATGACACATTCCTTTGGTTTTCCTTTGCTTCCAAGAACTGCTTGAGAATGGGAGGTTGCTTTTGAAAAATCTACAGTGATTCCAGTGCTCAAGAGAAAAGAGAGGTTGCCATTGATCAAGGCAAAGTGGGAGTGGATGGTTTTCAAATAAGTATGTTGAGAATATTAGATCTGACTTGTTCTAGAAGAGGATGGCCCACCCATCTGAGAATAAATGCCCCTTAACAATATCCAAAACTAAAAGACTTTACATTATTTCTCAGGATCCCAAGGTCTACATTTGGGATTGTATGGTGCTGATGCATCTCCTGAGCCAACCCTTCCTTGGTTTTGGTGGGCTGCATGATGAGTGAGCCTCTCATTTCATGGCTCTTTTGCTGGATGATTTGCTCAAAAATGAAATGGCACAAAAGCAGATAAGTCGTTTTCAAAAGGATAGGATTGCCTTGCCCTGACCTCGATGGCCCAGGCTAGCCCTGTCTTGAAAGATCTCAGAAGCTAAGCAGGATCTGGCCCTGGTTAGTACTTGGATGGGAGACCACCAAGGAAGTCCAGGGTTGCAGCACAGAGGCAGGCCATGGCAAGTGGCCTCTACTGGTCTCTTACCGTGAAAACTTATGGGGTTCTCATAAGTTGGCTGTGATTTCAGGGGAGTTCAGTCAAAATGGGATACATCATCTTCCAGGATACAGTCTAAATGACCTATTGATGTTTCATAGCAGCTGTGATGTTTATTATATCAGACATCAGAAGACAAACCTATTTCATGATTCTGTTTGCATCATAAGAACCTAAGAGAAGCCACGTTGGATAAGGCCAATGGCCCATCCAGTCCAACATTCTGGGTCACAGGGGCCATTCTGTGTCATTCAGTGACCCAGGGGGCATCAGGAGGTCCACCACCAGTGGGGCCAGAACTCCAGAAGCCCTCCCACTGTTGCCTCCCAAGCACCAAGAATACACCACTGCCCCAGACATCTGGAAAAGTGTACATGCACATGAAAGCTTATGCCCTGAATAAAACTTTGTTGGTCTTAAAGGGAACCACTGGACTCGAATTCTGTTCTGCCTCAGACATAGTGTTCCATCTATACCTTGTGGCTAATAGCTACTGATGGACCTCTGCTCCATATGTTTATCCAAGTCCCTCTTAAAGCTGTGTATGCTTGTGGCCACCGCCACTTCCTGCGGCAGTGAATTCCATGTGCCAATCACTCTTTGGGTGAAGAAGGACTTCCTTTTATCTGTTCGATGCCTACTGCTCATCAATTTCATTGAGTGCCCACAAGTTCTAGTACTGTGAGAAAGGGAGAAAAGCACTTCTTTCTCTACCTTCTCTATCCCATGCATAATTTGGTAAACCTCTATTGTGTCACCCCTCAATTGTCATTTCCCCAAGCTAAAGAGCCCTAACCTCGTTAATACATTTATTTATTTATATGTTGGATTTATAGCTAGCCCTCCCCTGTATGACAGGGCTCAGAGTAGGTAACAAAATAGTTATAAATTACATTAAAAACAATCTTACAACAATCAATACATCAATACAATAGTGCGTATAAAGGGATGACACCATAGTGCCCCTAATCCAAGCGAGGAGTAAATATTACGCAGGTTAAATAATAAGAGCGCAACAGACAAAGGAGGGAAATCAGCCATGGTGGAGACCGTCGACTGTCCTCCTCCGTAGGCCGGGCAGAACTTCTCAGTCTTACGGGTCCCGCAGAATTGTCTCAGATCTCACAGGGCCCACATCTTACTCGGCAGAGAGTTCCACCAGGTCAGAGCCAGGGCTAAGAAATCCCTGCTTCTAGTTGAGGACAGCTGGATACGGTTCAGGCCAAGGATCATTTCTCTTCATAGGGAAGATGTTTCATCCCCTTAGGCATTCTAGTTGCCCTTTTCTGCACCTTTTCCAGTGCTATATCTTTTTTGAGATGCAGTGACCAGAACTGTACACAGTCTCCCAAAGGAGGCCGCACCAGTGATTTATACAGGGGCATTATGACACTGGCTGATTTGTTTTCAGTCCCCTTCCTAATAATCCCCAGCATAGCATTCACCTTTTTTATTGCAGTCACACACTGAGTCAACATTTTCAGTGAAATACTTCTAACGATAAGCTCAATTAAGCGTTACAGCTCTGTGCCAAAACATTATAGCCAAGATGTTCATGAGATCTAACATGTACAACATAATCCAAATACTGTGGCATTCGCCAGATCTGTAGATTTATTGGCTACAGCTCAGTTCATCCCTTACAACATGACTATCACTTTAATCAGCATCTGGAAGTGCATGTAAACATTTCCTGACAAATGCTGCCAAACTGTGGTACTGGGTCACCATTGTAGTAATAAAACACCCTTCTTTTTATTCTTGATGAAACCGTAATGTTGGGTTGATAGTTTCAAAATGTGGGCAGATGGTTCTAGACGACATCCCTGTCAATCCCAATGGATTAAAACCTCTGCCGTCTCATGTATCTGAGAGGAAGGCCTTCTCCCTATCTTATCCATAGCTGAAGAATGTCAGGGAATCGCTGTTGAAATGAGCGACTCAGCATGCCTGGACATTGGGGAGCACTACATCACTCAAAGGGTGTCTAGATGTTATCTCCTTGAATGAGATGCTTCTCTTTGACTTAATCTGGGAGCTGCCCTCTGACCCTCCTCTCTCTCGCTTTTTCCTCTCCCTCTCTGCACATGGCCTTCTGTGGAGACACATGTCTCTGCCGGTCTCTCCTGTAGAGACAATTCCCTCATACTCCCACACACACGATGCCGAAAAAGCTGGCCGTTTGTGACAGGGAAAGTACCTCTATATTAGGTTTCTCTCTCTTCTTTCAGTTGCAACCAGAATGTGAGCTGGATCTGCTTGAATAAATCTAAGTTTACCTTTTTTTGCAATATACTTATTGGGAGATTTATTTACTGCACTGTGTCACGCTTCTAGGACTGGGCAAATCTCTGCTGTGTTAACCAAATATCCCAGTAATCTCTGCTTTGCATGTCTTCCGTTTGGGTACTCAACTCATGGGGTTCTCTGAGCTGGTCTTTCTCTATTGTGGTGACCTGTTTGTGGACTAGTTGGCCTGTATGGCCCCTTCCTACTCTGTGATTCTGTGATTTTATGGAATATTCTCCAGGGAGACCTCTGGAGCCAAAACAATACTGAAGATTTGGGCAGCAAGCAAAAAATGATTTCAGCGAATGTTTGCTGTTCGGTTTAATTGACTTTATTATTTTAATCCTCTGTTTTTAATACCTTGGCTTATTCTGAAACCAGAAGGGAAAGACACATGTTCATCAAAAACAAAGCCTATGGTGCCGTGAACATGCTTGGAGTGCTTTTCCAAATGGGGGGCGTCAACAAATTTTGGGGGTGGGGTTGCAGCTGAGTGCAATGGCCAGCCACCTCTGCTTCTCGCTTGCCTTGAAAGCCCCTTCCTAGGGTTGCCATAAGTTGGTTCTCACTTGAAGGCATATGCGTAGCACCTTAAAGACTGACAAATCTTCCCAGGGTATCAGCTTCTGTGAGTCAAAGCTGACTCTTCCAGATCATTCTCATTTCTGATCAACGAGGTAAGCTCTTACTCGTAAAAGCTTATACCATGGGAAGTTCTGTTGGTCTTTATGGTTCTACTGAGTCATCTTGTTCTCTGTCACATTACACTAGCATTTACAAGGGTCAGGAAGTAAATGATTTGAAAGATCTCTGCCTGAGACCCCAGAGAACCTCTGAGGTTAGGGTTGCCAGGTCTTACCTGGCTGCCAGTGGGGGCGGGGGGGGAGTCCCTCTCTGTGCCCTGGAGTTCTCAGCGTGAGCAACCGCGATGACATCACCTGGAAGTGACACCATCATGCAGGGCACGTTGTGTGAGGAGGACTCTCTAGGATTTGAGGGAAAACTCTATGGTAACCAAATGCTAGAGCGTCCCCCCCTGCAATGTGCCCTGCACGATGATGTTACCTCTGGGTGATGTCATTGTACCAGGCATGTTGGCGCAGACGGGGCTGTTTGGAGGCAGGGTTCCCCCACTGGCTGGCTGGGCAGCACTGGATCAGGCCCCAGAAAGTGGGTAAACCCCCGCCCCCCTTGGAGGAATGGCAACCCTAGTCGGAGTAGACAGTACGAGCCTTGAAAGAACAATGGTTTGACTCGATATAAGTCAGCTTTATGCCTATGCGACAGCCAGAGTGATAGCAATAGGCGGAGGAAGTAGCGGCATGGGTAGTGAGGAGGCAGGCAAGTAGGAACGAAAGCTTGGGGGAGAGGAAAAGCTGGGATCTGATCTGTCCATGACCATACTTGGCTTCAAGGCTCTTCCCCTACTGGCTTAGTTGCCCTTCAGGGTGACTGCCTTCTGCCTCATACAAGCTTCTGTGGTCCAGGTCATTCTTCCAGAAGAGGAAAGAGGAAGTGACTATGAATGACACATCGTGTTGCCAACTGTCTGAACAGTTTCTAGTGATTAAGACACATCAAAGATAACAGCCACCTGTCAGTGATAGTCACTGCTGGCATTTTCTGATAGGCTTATTTAAGAACATAAGAAGAGCCCCTGCTGGATCTGACCAGTGAGGATCCATCTAGTCCAGCCTCCTGTCTCTCACACTGTGGCCAACCAGTTCCTCTGGAGGGCCAACAACAGGGCAGAGAGACCGAGGCCTCCTGGCACTGGGATTCAGAGGTTGACTGCCTCTGAACATGAAGATCCCCTTCCGTCACCATGGCTTTCTCCTCCACAAATCTGTCTAATCCCCTTTTAAATCCATCTATGTGTGTGGCCATCATGTTATCCTTTGGCAGCAAATTCTACATTTTCATGTAAAGAAGTATTTCCTTTTGTCCATCCTGAATCTATAGCCCATCAGCTTGATTGGATGCCCTCAAATTCTAGTATTTTGGGACAAGAAGAAAAAGTTCTTTCTGTCCAGTCTCTCCACCTCATACATAATTTTATAAACATCCCTCACATCCCCCCAGCCCACCCCTTAGTCGTCTCTTTTGCTATAGCACGGATCAGTCTGATAACAGTTGTGGGCAACAAAAGCGTTGAAGGGCTTCAGCTGCTCCTACCGAGCATGTGCTATTGCTAAGTGAGCATGCTCAGTAGCAGACAAAATCTGACCAGTGGCTCTTTTTGTTGCAGCTCTGGCAGTCACTTCTGAACTTAGAAAACCTCATTTCCTCCTCCTCTGTGCTTGCTAAATGCCATTTAAGAAAAGCAGATGGCATGATAGGATACGAATGCTTCTTCTGCCACCATTTGACAAGCCGAGTTCAGAGGCTTCGCGCCATGGCAAACTGTCACCTTTAAAGATAAGGTAGCCTAGAAAATATTGGCCCATGTAGAAATTACCTAGCTCAGGGAGTCCCCAACCTTTTTGAGCCTTTTGGAATTCTGACACAGCATGGGTGGGCGCAGCCACAAAATGGCTGCCATGGGAGGCTGAGGCAACTGCAAGATATCAGAAGAAGAAGAGGAGAAGGAGGAGATTGGATTTATATCCTGTCCTTCACTCGGAGTCTCAGAGCAGCTTACAGTAAGTAGAGCTGAGAGAGCTCTTTGGAGGACTGCTCTTGAGAGAACAGCGCACAGAGAACTTGTGTCCAATGCTCCCTCTAAGCTGTGGAGTCTTGTGAGCAAAAGTTCTACTTTGTGAGCTACTGGCATTAAAGTTGTGCGTAAGCAATTTGCCTACTGCATAAGTTAGTCTGCTCTGGAGCCATCCTTCCTGAGCTAAGACAAAAATATATGAGCCGGAGGCTAGAAAACTGTGAGCTAGCACACACTAACTCAGCTTAGAGGGAACACTGCTTGTGACTGACCCAGGGTCATCCAGCAGCTGCATGTGGAGGAGTGGGGAATCAAACACAGTTTTCCCAGATTAAAGTCTGCGCACTGAACCACTACACCACACTGGCTCTCAGTTTGGTGATGAGGTCACGCATAACTCAAACTCTGCCATTTCCAGAAGCTCTGTTTAGCAGGATCCCTTTTAAAATGAGCATAGTGTTTAAAAACATTGTCTTGTATCCTGTAGACATGCAGTGAAGATCCTCGTACTGTGATGGCAGCTCCTGCTAAAGCAACTTTTTCAAAATCTGCCCAGACCCTCAGATCTCCAGTGGCCAATCAGAAGCTAGGCAAAAATCCACCTAGCCCCGCACACCTTCCAAAGACACTTGGCAGGTGCCAGCAAAGGTGTTGGTACCATCAGGCCTGCAAGGCACCACACTGAACAGCCCCGGACTAGCAGTTCAAATCCATGGGGTTTTTTTTATTGTTGGATAAGCATTGACTCATGCAACATTCCCACAGATGCAGATCTCTGGATAGGGCACACCCAGTATCTCTCTGGCTCCATGTTTGCATGTTCCAAACTCTTTGGAAACCTAATACACGGCTTTATCCCTGGAGCGTTCAGGGGGAGAAGGAAAGATCGTCCATTTGCATTGCCATCAGAGGGGGGAATTCGCACACGTGTGGGTACTTTCTCAAAGCCCAGCCTCAAAGAAAGCTAGGCATGATTGCGATTCTGCAAGTGGAACCTTGGGAAAAGAATTGTCCCGAGGAAGGGAAAAGGCCTTTCATGCTGTCAATCAGTGCCAATAAATTTGGCAACATCGCCCACACACTGATAGGCTCTCCTTGGCTACCAACCAACAGGAAGAAAGCAGGGGGAGGGGGAATTAAGCATTTCAGAAATCTCCTTATGGCCAATTTGTGGCTTTGGCAGGAAAAAAGGAAAGGTGGGGGTGGAGGGGGCATGATGTAGTGCCTTTGCTGGCATTTCGTGTGCTACAGTTCCCAGAGTGTGAGGTTTGTGGCCTATTCTCTGTCACATTGGCCGAGCTAGTGGTGCCATGAATAAAGAGGGAAGGCAATCTTTCTCCTCCCTGTGGTCTTAAATGGTGTTTGGAGCGGGACTCTAGGATGACAGATGTGGAAAGCTCTCATGAAGGGCTTCCTCAAGGCGAGAAACAAGTAATTATGCTGGGAGAGGCAAAAACCTAGATGGAGCAGGGATGGCTGCCAGTTTTCATTCTTGTCCCTGGATTTTGATGGCGCATTTTAGCAAGAAATGAAAGGGAAACTCAGCACATAGCCCAGTGGGCCCACTCAAGGCAGGCGGCAAAGAATTCACCCTGTGAAATACTCGGGTTCTTTGGACCATTCTGGTTGCCCCTCCTCAAAGAATAGCATGGAGTTGGGGATGTGATGCAAAAGAGGGGCAACCTAAAATGATGAAGCAGTTAGGGCACCCTTCTGAAAGGACAAAGCATGAAGGGAAGATGTGTGAGAGGTGGACATCACTCTGAACATGGGACAGATGGAAACAGTTGTCCTTCTCTACCAGAACTGCAACTTGACAGCATTTCCCACTACCCAACCCACCAAGTGCTAAAAATAATAGCAGAATGGCCAAGAGACTGGGCAATGGGTTAGGAAGGACTGAGTTCAGATCTTGCCTCTGCCATTAAATCAGTAGGTAGCCTCTGGCAGTCTACTCCAGCGTTCTCTCAACCTCATCTGAAATCAAGGAATAGTGCCTTAAAATTGCCGTGTATCTAGCCAACCAATTCCAAAGACATCGTGACACTTCAGTCTTTCAAAGAGGGGACAGACGGGCATTTCATAGAAAAAGAGCTGCAGGAGCTCATTAGCATACCTAATAGCAGGGGTCTTTTTGTAAAAAAAACAGCTGCAGGAGCTCATTAGCATATGGTATGCTAATGAGCTATTAGGCTATTAGCATATGCCTCGCCCCTTGACCTCACCGGAAGTGATGTCCGAAGGGGAAGCAAAAGGGAGGGAGGAATCTTCAAAAGCCTCCCCTTCCCTTCCCCAGCTGGTCTGGGTGGGGGAGCTAAGAGAGAAGGGGTTTAAAGTTTAAACTCCTTCTCATGAGAATTGGGCCACAGAAGGAGGAAAGAGGGAAGGAAAGAGAGAGAGTAGAGAGAAGGAAAGAAAGAAGGAAAGAGGGAAATAAAGAGAGGTAAGAAGGAGGGAAACAGGGAAAGGAGGAAAAAAGAGAAGAGAAGAAGGTGGGAAAGAAAGAGAGAAGAGAAGAAGGAGGGAAAGAGGAAAAAGAGAGAAAGAAAGGAGGAATGAAAGGAATTTGGCGGCAATTCGGCCCCATTATATCCTATGGGCCATTGAAGTCAATGGTGAAAACATAGGGTATATTCTGGGGGCTGGAGGGTTTGAGGGAGGTTGAGGGGAGGCTCCAAACTCACAGGGTAGCTGATGGAGCCTCTCCCAAAGATACCCACCAAGTTTCAAGAACATTGGACCAGGGGGTCCAATTCTGTGGGCCCCCAAACAGGTTGCCCCTATTCCCTCCATTGTTCTCTATGGTGGGAAAAAAGTAACTTCTTTTCCCACCATAGAGAACAATGGAGGGAATAGGGGCAACCTGTTTAGGGGCCCACAGAATTGGCCCCCTGGTCCAATGTTCTTGAAACTTGGTGGGTATCTTTGGGAGAGGCTCCATCAGCTACCTGTGAGTCTGGAGCCTCTCCTCAAACCTCCCCTCCAGCTCCCAGAATATACCCTATGTTTTCACCATTGACTTCAATGGCCCATAGGATATAATGGAGCTGACATTGACATTCGGCTGCCTGAAAGACTCCCGGGGACGCCAGCTGGGGGCGGGGCTTGGCTCCTGAGCTCCCGGAGCTGTGCTCCGGTGCGCTCCCCCCCCCAAAAGACCCCTGCCTAATAGGCTATTAGCATAATAGCTCATCAGCATATGCCAGGCCCTCTGACATCACTGGAAGTGATGTCTGAAGGGGAAGCAAAAAATGGGGGGGGAGGCATCTTCAAAAGCCTCCCCTTCCCTTCCCTAGCCGGCCTGCCAAGGTGGGCATGGGGGGAGCGAAGAGAGAAGGGGCCATAAAATACAATGGAAAGGCCATCTTTCTCCTCCCTGTGGTCTTAAATGGTGTTTCGATAGGGAGTCTAAGATGACAGACACAGCAGTGGCACGACTCTAGAGAAAAAAAGCTTGGGGGCAGGGCTTGCCACCACCACCACTTATGTCTCCTCCTGGGCTACGGGAGCGGTGCTCCAGCGTGCTCCGGCCGCAAATGACCCCTGGGGGCAGAGATTTCTGCCAGATCTCCCCTTCTGCTGCAGACACACCAGGAACACAGTTCAGGGAGCTCAGTGGATTGCAGTGAGAGGGGAAAGTGGGAAATTCCCACTTCCCCAAGTTGGGCTGGATATACCCCATTTTCTCTAGTTTGGTGTAGTGGTCAAGAGAGGCAGACTCTAATCTGGGAGAACCGGGTTTATTCCCCACTCTTCCACATGCAGCCAGATGGGTGACCTTGGGTCAGTCACAGTTCCTTCAAGAGCTGTTCTCTCAAGAGCAGTTCTCTCAGAGCTCTCAGCCCCACTCACCTCAGAGGGTGTCTGTTGTGGGGAGAGGAAGGGAAGGAGATTGTAAGCCACTCTGAGACTCCGAATGAAGGGTAGGGTATAAATCCCGTCTCTTTTTCTCTTCTTCTTCTTCCTCGTTGTAATGGACAAGAAGTGTTTCAAAAGGACTGAGTTTATTCTTTTTAATTCAATTTGGGACTTTTTATCCAGTTCCTTTATTTCCGTGTTGACATCCAGTATATAATGGCTTGATACAAGAGATAGTGGACTAAGAGCAATGATTCCCAAAACATGGGCGATGATGCAACCCGTTTATTAGCCATATGAGACTTCCCATCTGGTTGAAACCACAGCACAGCTGCGAGGGTCTCCGTGACTTTCCCAGCTTCCTCAAGGGAGGATGGAACCGAGCCAGAAGAAATGCAGGCTGGCCAGTGCAGCAAGAGCGTTGCCAGGTTTAAGAGCCCACAAGTGTCTGTGGGCTAGAAAAGGAGGAGACCATGCTTCATGCTGAATAGTGCACTTCCAATCCACTTTCAATGCACTTTGCAACTGAATTTTACTGTGCGAAATGGCAAAAATCCACTTGCAAATGGTCACTGAAGTGGATTGAAACTGCATTATTTAGCATGTGTGAAGGCACCAGTGTTTGGTGGCATCCAGGTAGAGCCTGGAGTTCTCTTGGAATTAAAGCTGATCTCCAGACTACAGAGATCCATTTTCCCTGTCGGAAATGGTAGTTTTAGCAGGTGGACTGCAGGTCAGTCCCTGCTGAGCTCCCTGCCTTCCACACATTCCAGGCTCCCCAGGCGTGGCCACCTCCAGACCTACAGGAATTCCCCAAGCCAGAGCTGGCAACCCTGCCAGGCCTCCCCCTCCCCTCATCAGCCCTGCTTTCTGAAACGCCTCTCAGGGAAGACTGATATGCTGTTTATTTTTGCTGGTCCATTTTTTTCCTAGATTGCTTGTTTTATTGGTGTGTGTTACTGATGCTGGCATGCTTTACTGTTCATGGTAGAAAGTGCCATCAAGCTGCAGCTGACTTATGGTGACCCCCTAGGGTTTTTCCCGGGCAAGAGACAATAAGAGGTGGTTTGCCAGTGCCTACCTCTGTGTAGCAACCCTGGTCTTCCTTGGTGGTCTCCTATTCAAGTACTCACCACCAGGGCTGACGCTGCTTAGCTTCCAAGATCTGAAGAGAATTCCCCCCCCCCAAAAAAAAAAAAAAAGACAAGAACAAGAACAAGGAGGCAATTTCAGGGGAATGCCTTGGCCTTCATGCCCAGTTTGTTGGTCCTGCAAGCAACTCTTTGACCACTGTGTGGAACGATGCTGGCCTAGATGGACCACTGGTCTGATCCAGCAAAGTTCTTTTTAAGAACTGCCTCGGGAGGTGGTGGATGCTCCTTCACTGGACGTTTTTAAGTGGAGGCTGGATGACCATCTTTCGGGTATGTTGTAGGGCTATCTTTTGGCTACGCTCCTGCAGAGTGCAGGGGGTTGGACTAGATGAGCTGCAAAGGTCCCTTCCAACTCTAACATTCTATGATTCTAAGACTTCGGTCATCACGTTGCACAACTCCAGGATATTAGGAACTGCCATTTGTCAAAGTATATCTGGTCTTACAGTCTTGCACAAACCTTCTTTATTTTGGGGGCACTAGCTTTCTGGCTGGGACCCAAGCAGTGGCCGTGTGGTACCCAGAGGTTTGTGCTGCTAGATCCAGCAGGGCTCTTCTGATGTTCTTACGCAGACAAGGCCTTATTTTTCTTCTTAATTCTTCTCCCCAGGACGATCACGCCCCCACCTTCGGCCCCAGTTTCCGCCTGCCAGTCAGCTGAGCCTCAGCAGGCAACGGCTACAATTGGCTGGAGGTTTCCTGCCAAAAGCAGGCAAATCGGAACCTTGTGCTTGCCGCACGTCCCTGGCTTGAATCCTGCTCGACCCAGTGTGCTTGTCTCACCTGAAGTTTCCAGGCAGATCCTACTCAAAGTTCTTTCCCCTGGTTCATCTATGTTATCTTTCCCATCTTGCCCCTTGCAGATAGGGTGAACAAGGCTGTTTCTTCCTTTAATTTAAAAATAAAGGTTATACTCTATTTTATAGACACTGGGAATGGTCTGCTTTTTTTGTTGTTGTTGTTGTTATCCATAGGTAGTAAAACAAGGGAAATAGCCCAGTGTTTTCCATCTTCTGGTCTTAGCACCGGACCAAATGTGCTGAATAGATTTTCCTGAAGTTCTCACATACACAACACAGCATGAGCTATCAGTATCAGCCCTGGGATGTCAGAACCTTGCCAGATACTCAGGTTTTTGTGCCAAACACCTGCTTTTCTTTCTACACAGTTTTAGCTATTTGGACCATACACCAAGACACTGCCGAAATTCCCATAAGAAACCAGACATGTTCCTGAAGCTGTGAAACCCCCCCCCAGCTTTTGAAAAGCTTACATTTCTCCTGCGATCTTTCTGTCCCCTCCCCATAACAGAATGGTTATCATATGAATGGAAAACAAAGAGGCCTTTGGCCTGCCTAGGCCGCTCTGGGTTACCGTCAGCCTTTGGGAAAAGCCATTTATTCCCCACAGGCATCTAATTAACAGAAAGCGTGTGATAATTTTAGAAACGTTTCAACACGTGCCTGAATCTTATCTGGGAACCGAGCAAAGGGTTATTGGGAGAATAAGGTGTTTGTTCACGTATCTACAGCCAGGAACGCCATCTTTACATGCGGGTTATAGCAACATATCAATTTGTAATTTGACCCCCGGTTCGAAGAAATGAAGCCGGAGCTTTTTAACAGTTCAGCTCCTGGCAATAAGTCAGCTGAATCGACAGGCTGCCGAGAGACCAAATGGTCTGAACTCTGCTGGGACAGGCACAGGGCCCATTCTGCAGCGGTGAAGGAATCTCTTTGTAACACTGATATTCGGAAGGGGATTTGAAAGTTTTAATTTCAGAACATACTGGAATGAAACCCTCGTGCTCAGAAAGTGAGCGCTGACATTTACCAGGCAGGGGTGGGAGACATATTGGAGGGCAGGCAAGGAGCCAAGACAGGGAACATCTGTAAATGTTTATCTACATGCAATGCTCGAACTACATCCTTTGAGAGTGACCCTAAGGAGATCTACTGGGAATCTTACTCAGGTCTGTTTAGTGGGGCAGACTTCCCCTGAGAAGAGGTTGGATTTATACCCCTTTGTCCTTCACTCCCCGAAGGAGTCTCAGAGCAGCTTACCATCCCCCTTCCCTTCCCCTCCCCACAACAGACACGCTGTGAGGTAGGTGGGGCTGAGAGAGCTCCTTCAAGAACTGCCCCTGAGAGAACAGCTCTGCAAGAACTTATGACTGACCCAAGGTCACACCAGCAGCTGCATGTGGAGGAGTGGGGAATCAAACCCAGTTCTCCCAGATTCGAGTCCGCCCTCCTAACCCCTACACCAAACTTGCTCTGCACCCAAGAGGCCAATGGTAGTCATTGCATTAACAATTTGGGGAGATACATATAAGGTGTAAAATCAGAGAAAGCCAAAATGGGAAGTAAATTAGGGTTGCCAATGTCCAGGTAGTGCCTGGAGATCTCCCACTATTACAGCTGATCTCTGGGCAGCAGAGATCAGTTTCCCTGGAGAAAAATGGCTGCCGTGCTGGGTGGGCTCTATAGCATTGTACCCTGCTGAGGTCCCTCCCCAAGCTCCACCCCAAAATCTGGAGCAGGGTGTAGAACTCCTTTGTTGTGAGGGCTGGATCTGACATAAATGAGGCCTTGTCGGGCCGGGCCATGTGTGTCATAAAATGTAATGCCAGGTAGCGGAGATAGAAACTTTATAAAGGACACAAACACAAAGGGTTTTTTTTTACTTAAAATAAAAACATGTTTAAAACAGCACACTTGCAATATTTTGTTTATTTAACAGTGTCTGATAAATGACACTTCTCGCTCTGAATTATTGCATCAGTATGTCTGTGCTGTTGCAATCTTGAGTCTGCTGTTCAGGTGTGTATCTGTAAGCTGCAGACCTACGATGGCCCAGCAGCAGCTGAACTGGAAGAAGAAGCAGAAGGCAGCCAGTTCCACTGCGGGCCTGGTAGAAGCCCTCTGGGGGCCTGATCTAGAGGTATTTCCCAACCCAGAGCTGGCCTGGTGACCCTGTTAGCCCAGCCAGCCTTGCAGCCATATAGCGGCCTAAGTGCTGGCACAGGCTGTCCTTCATATTCCCAAATGTTATGCTTAGTAAGTGCCTTGAAGGCCCAGCCAACTTAAGGGGACCCCCACAGGGTTTTCAAGGCAAGAGATTTCAGAGGTGGCTTGCTGCTATTTGCCTCTGCATAGGGCCCGTGGTGGTCTCCCATCCAAATATGCACCAGGGCTGACCCTACTTAGCTTCTGAGATCTGCTAAGATCAGGCTGGCCTGGACCATCCAGATCTGGGCGCTGAAACGCATCCACAGCATGAACACACAAAGCTGCACCTTACACTGAATCAGACCCTTGGTCTACTAGTATTCTCCACTCAGACTGGCAGCGGCTCTCCAGGGTCTCAGGCCAAGAGGTCTTTTGCATCACCTGCTGCCAGATCTTCTAACTGGAGATGTCAGGGATTGAACCTGGAACCTTCTGCATGCCAAGCAGATGCTCTACCACTGAGCCACAGCCAGGAACAACTTTGTTTTACAGCTAGGGGTTATGTTCGATATCTCCAAGTATAAAACCAAATTTCAGCCTATTGTGGATGCATTTCGTACCCAACTGTGCAGCTATCATGGTAGTTTCCCTACAATAAACAGTGCCACAACTCCCCGGCATTCAAAGCCAGAGCAAAGAGCACATTTGTACTCTTTGCACCATAAAAAAGTGGAATTCCTGTCCAGGAGAAATGACTCTCAGCTGAGAAACAGTAATCTGTTAGGTTTGCATCCGGGAATGTTTACCAACCTCAAAAGACAACGGCTTCACACAGGCAGTGCCACAAAGGGTGGTGATTCAGAGTTTCCAGGAGTCGGATAACAGAATGACAACACACAAAACAGAAACCATCTGGGCCTCGGGGTCCTCATGAAAGCAGACATCTCCCTATTTGTTTACTGGCCATCGTTGTATGTAAATAGGGTAGCCTGCTCCGGGTTGGGAAATACTGGACATTTGGGGGATAACCAAGGGGGAACCTTAATTATCATCAGCAAAAAAGCAGAAGTCCATCAGTGACTGTTAGCCACAAGGTATAGATAGGAACTCCCAGTCTGGGGCAGGTAATGCTCTGTATTCTTGTTGCTGGAGGGGGCAGCAGTGGGAGGGCTTCTAGTGTCCTGTCCCCACTGCTGGACCTCCTGATGGCACCTGGTATATTTTGGCCGCTGTGTGACAGAGTGTTGGATTAGATGGGCCATTGGCCTGATTCAACACTGGCTTCTCTTATGTTCTTATGCCTCCTGTTTGGAGTGGTGATACAAACAAGCATGAGAGACAGCCAGGCCCATAGCTATGCAGGACATATGGGGGAATGCCCCCTCCCCAAAATATGTTATGTGCCCTAATACTGAATTCCCAGCCTTAATTTGGGAAAAAAACCCACTGTAAGTCTCATGACCTTTGAGTTGTGGAGATATAAAGGGAAATATGCACGTGGTTTTTGTTCTGGTTGGCTGGAATGCTAAAAAAACATGAAAAAGTGCAGCAAACATGAGCAAGAAGTCCCAGATGCCACTGCTTCCTCTGCCCTGCCCACCATGTGCCTCTAGTGGCCTCAGTACAGAGCTGCACGACAAGTAAAATAAATCCAAGTGCTGCATTTAGGCAGAATTGAAACTTGTGGAGAATTGATTGACTCGCTTCTGAATTATTTTCTCTGGAGAATTGCGGGAGTCCTTAACTGCATCGCAGGAGTATCACTGAGGGCAGAACTAGGCCTCAGATCCTTCGAAGCTCAGATCTGGGCTGCAGCTTTTAGATTCTGGGTCATGATTTTAATTCCCCACAGAGTCAAATGGGTACTTGCAGACTCTTACCAATGTTCAAGGAGCAAACTGGTTGAAAGTTGTATCTGGACTCTAGGAATCTCCCCTCGTGATCTGAGAGGGCAAGGGCCTTCAGCAGCTCTCTCTTCAATCTTATGCTGTCTGGAAAAATTGGATACTAGAAGTAGCAGGATAAGAGCACGCAGAGTATGCTCACCTTTATATTTAGGTTTAATGTTACTCTTCCAGCCTGTTTTGATTTCCTGACAGTTCCATGCTACAGACAATTATTTATGCTGGCTAGATTGAATGCTATTCCGTCAGGAGAGCCATTGGGATGCTTAAATAAGGTGCCTTACTCTGAGGGACTGCCAGTGCAGTTCTGGCCATATAGACACCCTTCAACATTGTCTATTCGACTGTCATTTGCTTAATGATGCCAGAGATAGTTGGATAAAGCCCTATATCCAGGACTCTAGGTGTGAACTGGATAATTTGAGGATCTTCTTCATGGTCTCTGTGCAGTCCCACTCATGGGTTCTGCGCCTGCACTCAGACCTGACCTCGGAGAACTACAAGAGCTAGCCTCTAGAATTGGTGCGCTTCCTTCCCGTGCTCTGGGGAGCAGACACTAACTGCACACGTCTGGAGCAGGGAAGGAAACGCCCTCCCACTCAGTTTCTTCTCAGCCGCTGCACTGGTCAGACCTCCCTCACTGCACTCCTCTACGAGCTACCTCTACGGCCTTCCTTCCTTCTCCTTCTCCTTTGTTTTTCCTTGTCTTCATCGTCTTGTCTTCATCCCATCGTCTTCTACAAAAAAACCCCAAACAATTTCCTCCATGAATTTTCTTCTTCGTTGAACGTCCTCCCCCCCACCCACCCCCGGCCATCATCAGTGGTGCATGGAAGGGAAGACCCATCTCAAGCGTTGTCGAAATTGTGAGGGGAAGATCCCTACCACGGACGGTCACTCACTCTGCTTTTTCTGCTTGGGCAAGACCCACAAACAGAGCTGCAAGGCTAAAAAGCCACCTCCGCAGCTGCAAGCCAGGGAAGAGGTAGGGGTTTAAACTCTTCCCTCTAAGCACTGCTTGCGGGGCACCCAGGCAAGCCAGGGAAGAGGCGGGGGTTTAAACTCCCATCTGTTCCCTTTAAGTGCGGCTGGGGGGAAGGGGGAGGGTGGGCAACTCCGCTGCCGTCTCCTGCGCCCCGCCAGAGCACTCTTCACTGATGGCGGTGGCGGGGGGCTTTTCGCAGGGTGGGGTGGGCGCAGTTTGGCCCCCCTGTGGCCGGCGCGCTGTAGGCAAGCGCCTAGCTCGCCTATTGAGTGAGCTGGTCCTGGACACACTGAAACCAAAGAAGTCACACAAGTCGAAAGACAGTTCAGTACCAACACCCTCAATGGTCCCATAGTTGACCCCAGTCTTGGCACAGCCTTCAGAGACTATGATTCTGGACACACGCAGCTCCACCCCCGTAGTCACACTGTCCTCAACTCCGTCTACCTTGGCAGCCCCCCTTACACAGGTGGTGCATGTTCCGTCTTGGTCTCCATCCGTGTGCGGCTACCTGCCACTAGACTTCCTCAAAGCCGACCCTGCACACCAGGACAGATCCTCACAACCCCCTGAGATGCTTCGGATGTCCGCTCAATGTTGGTTTTGTCAGAGCTGATCCCGATAATGGAGTCAACATGGCCTCCATAATGCGCCAGCCTCTTATGCAGTCCTCTATGAGGGCTATGCTAAATACTTGTCAGATTTGAGGTCCCCCTCTCTGAGGAAACATTTTCCCCAACCCTGGGAGCGTTACAGATCTCCATCCTGCTCTGCATACCAAGATTGAGATTGTTATTCGCTTCCTTACTCGCCGTACCTTTCGGAAGAGTTCTTTGCATTCCCCGGGACCAAAGACCCCTGGTGTTCGGCTCGCCGAATGCCCCTATTGTCATAAAGCCTCCAGCTCCTCCGACAGCCATTACTGCCCCCCCCCCAGCCCTCCAAATGACATACTGACAGATCCTCCGATCTCAGTGTTGAATGCTCCACCAGACAATCTCAGTCCCCAATCTTCTGCCTCAGAACCGTCAGATGCCGGGTCCGAAGAGTCAGATTCGGAAGCAGATTGACTCTCTTTGTACCTCGCCAGACTCGGACATAGTTCATCCAGGTTCTCTGTCCCCCCTCCGAGGGATCCAAGAGTTACCTTGAACTAGTAACTTGCATGGCCACCGCACTGAACATCCAACTCACCAGTGATGCCCCTACAGTAATGGACCTGGTCCACACACTAGTGCAATCAGACCTTCCTCCTGCCGCTTTACTCCCTATGCTCCTGGCCCATCTGGATGTGCTCCGTCAAGCTTGGGAGAAACCTGCTTCCATTCCACTGACATCAAAGTGCCTTGACTCTCTATGCCGAGTACAGCCGTTGGATTCGAAATTCCTCTTTTCACACCTGGCCCTGAATTCGGTCATAGTGCATTCTGCATCCAAATACAGCAGACATGACATCCTGCACCTCTGGATCAAAAGGGTCATAAACTAGACACCTTGGGATAGAAAATGCACTCCATCACCACTATGACAGCCAAAATTCATAACTACCTAGCCTATTTCTCGGCTTATTCCTTTCATTTAATGAACCACCTTTCCACATTTATTACAAAACTGCCTGAGACTTCCCAGAAAAATGCCACAACCCTTATCAACAAACTATCCAGACTAACCAAATCAACACAGTCTGCCTTGCAGTATCCTGTTCATCAAAGGCCATGGCTAATTCAGTCACCCTCTGTAGGCACATGCGGCCACTTCAGCTGTGGTTCATTTGGACCTTCCCACATGCATCAACTGTCGCCCCTTACAGTGCCGCCCAGTGTCTTCCCTGCTCTCCGATGGTGGACTCTAGAGGAGAACCTGCTGACTGGAACGCCATTCCAACTTCCTTCTCTGAGTTCCTCACCACCGATGCCTCACAGTGGGGTTGGGGAGCCCATTGCAGGGCACTAATGGACCGCACTGGAACCACCTTGCAGCCTGATATAAAATCAAAAGTGGAAGATCTGCCATTTGATGGGGATGGACTGTTTCGTGCCTCCATGGACAAGGCTGTCATCACCGTGGATGACAGCTGTGAGAGGGCTCGCAGTTTCAGAGTGTCCCAGTCTTCTCCACCACGGGCTCCCTGCTTCAAGCCGTGGAAATCTGGCTGCTTCAAATGATCCCAGTTTCCCCACCAGTTGGACTACTGGAAGCATAAAGCTCTCCAGGCCAAGCAGCCCTACCACCCAAGGACCAGGGCTCCTCCATCTAAGAAAAGCACACCTGCTGCGAAACAGTCTCTTTGACTCCCTCCATCACAGTCCATATCATCCTCCCTCTATTACACCAGCATGGGGAACTAGGCTATGCCCCTTCAACGACACTTGGGAATCCATTACTACAGATGCCTGGGTCCTCACTATTGTCCACCTGGGATAAGCCATCGAATTTCTTTCGACCCTGCAAGTCCCTCACTTTGTGGTAACTCCTCCATCCAGTATCCTTCAAGAGGAAATTTGTGCCCTCCCATAAAAAGGAGCTATAGAATATGTTCCCCTATCCCAGCTTCACAAGGGATTTTATTCCTGATACTTCATTGTCCCGAAACGGGACGGAGGCAAGTGTCCCATCATGGGCCTGCGAGAACTCAACTGTTACATCCCACACGGAAAGTTCCAGATGATCACCCTTCAGTGTATTCTCCCCCTGATTCCCAATCTACAAGATGCCTACTTCCATATCACAATCCGTCCTCAACACCACTGTTTCTTGAGATTCACAGTGGGACCACACCACCTTCAGTACTGAGTGCTCCCCTTCAGACTCTCAACAGCACCGAGGGCTTTACAAAATGCATGGCGGTAGTTGCAGCTTTCCTCAGACAGTGCAGTATAACTGTTTTCCCCTACATCAATGACTGGCTGATAGTTTCTCACTCTCGACCTCAGCTGAGTCAAGATGTAGCTACCATGCTCCAACTCCTGGCATCCCTAGGATTCTGTGTAAACCTCACAAAGTCCCACTTGATTCTCGTCCAGGACCTACAGTTTATAGGAGCACATCTTTGCACTCTCCCTCAACGTGCCTTCCTCCCACAAGACAGAGCCTTCACCTGCGCTCTTTGGTACTGACCGTACTGTCTTCACCAACACAACCAGCTTTATTCTAGGAATGATGGGGGCAACCACCAATGTATTACTGTATGCCAGACTACACATGCGGCCACTTCAGCTGTGGTTCATTTGGACCTTCCCACATGCATCAACTGTCGCCCCTTACAGTGCCGCCCAGTGTCTTCCCTGCTCTCCGATGGTGGACTCTAGAGGAGAACCTGCTGACTGGAATGCCATTCCAACTTCCTTCTCCGAGTACTACCCTCACCACCGATGCCTCACAGTGGGGTTGGGGAGCCCATTGCAGGGCACTAATGGACCGCACTGGAACAGTCCCAACATATCAACTGCCTGGAACACCTCGTGGTGCACTGAGCCCTTCATGACTTCCTGCCTGCACTGCACAACCACCACATTCAGATCACGTTGGACAACATGGCCACTATCTATTACATAAGCAAAGTGGGACTGTGTCCATGAAACTATGCAGGAAAGCCATGACTCTGTGGCAGTAGTGCATGAGGCAGGGCATCCATCTGATGGCTGTTCACGTGCCGGGCACGGAGAACTCTCGGGCAGATCTTCTCAGTTGGATGCAATTGATCGAACACGAGTGATCCCTGAACCCTCGTTACCTGCAGTCCATCTTCCTTGAGTTCAGGTATCCCAAAATAGATGTTTTTGCTGCACAGGACAATGCAAAATGCCCAATCTTCTACAGTCGAGGGCCCCCGTCAGAGACCTCAGAGGGGGATGCATTCCTCCACCAATGGATGGGGCGTCTCCTTTATATGTTTCCCCCATTGCTACTTATCACCAGGATGATACACAAGATCGTCCAAGATCATTTGGACTGCATTTTGATAGCACTGGGGTGGCTGAGACAGCCTTGGTTTGCGAGTGTTCTGAAACTGTCTCATGCAGTCTACCGATGTCTTCCACAGGCTCCAGACCTACTCTCTAAGCACCATGGCCAAATCCTCCATCACAACCCGGGGTTCCTCAAACTAACAGCAGGGAGAATACTGGCTTGACCCTCCCGCCAGAAGTACAACATGTCCTTTTGAACACCAGGAAACCAGCCACCTGCCGTTCTTATAAGGCAAAGTGACGGCAATTTGCTTCCTATGTTAACAGCCAGGGAATGGATCCTAGGACTGCACCCTTACCCATAATCCTTGCTTACCTAATCTCCCTCCGTCAGTTGGGTCTGGCTACACCTCATTAAAAGTTCACCTCTCTGGAATCTCGGCTTTTCATGACTTGATTGAGGGAAGATCTGTCTTCTCCCATAATGTCTCTAAGGCATTTTTGAAAGGTATGTTAAAATTCTACCCTCCAATTAAACCACTTGTTCCAGTCTGGGGTTTGTCTCTCGTCCTCTCCAAACTCATGGGCAAACTGTTTGAGCCCCTCGCAACTGTGCCGCTACACATACTGTCCTGGAAAATGGCTTTCTTAGTAGCCTTCACTTTGGCGAAGAGAGCGAGTGACCTGTGTGCCTTGTGGGCTGATCCTCCATATACCATTTTCCACAAAGACAAGGTGGTCCTTCGAACTTATTCTGCCTTTCTGCCCAAGGTGGTTTCAGCTTTTCATCTGTCTCAGCCTGTTGTGTTACCCACCTTCTTTGCCAACCCATCAGATGACGGCCAGCGGGCCCTGCACACACTCGATGTCTGAAGAGCACTTTCTTTCTACCTCTCCAGGACATCTCCCTTTCACCAGCATCCCCGCTTGCTTGTGGCCTACAGTATGCCTTGCCTGGGACAGAAAATCTCTTCCCAGCATCTGTCAAAGTGGATCACTTCTACCATCTCTCTTTGTTATGAGTTGGCAAAGCAACCTTTGCCTGTCACTCTGAAAGCTCATTCAACTAGAGTTGTTGTCAGGCTCCTTAGTCAGGTCACACAACACAGGGCTTCTTCAGAAGACAATGTTTAAAGGTGAATCAGAACTAAAGACATGTGTACAGCTTGTGTCAGTAATGGCCACATACAGTAGGGCCTTCTAAGTTATACTACATTCAAGTACCCCCCCATGTAGCTGAAGCCAATGGATACATTTTGTGCATGTGGGCAAAGCAACCGGGCAAAGCTAAGCACAACATCTAGAAACCGTTGGTTCCCAGCATAAGACTCCAGCAGCTGGAGAATACAAGGTCGGAGACCTGATAACAGACGGTGAGTAAAAGAACAAAGGATGGGAGACTGAAAGTACTCCCTCTGCATACCATATTTATGACAGGACTACCTGACAGTTGTCTCCATGTCTTCAGTGTTCCTTGAGGGTGTCCCTCTGGAGGACTTTTGTGCTGCCGCCACTTGGTCCTCGCAGACTGCTTTTGTGGTGCATTATGTCCTGGACGTTCGGGCATGGCGTGATGCTTCCTTTGGCCAGTCAGTGCTGCGCTCCGTCTTCCACAGGTGCCTGGTTTCCTTCTACAGTAAGGTGGGATGTGTGAGCTTCTACTCCTCTACCTTCTCTGTTTTCTTTGCTATGTGGTGGGGTTTCCCCCCTTTCTTCTGCGGAGCTGCTAGCACCTGCCATCCTTTTAATGAAGCTCGCTAAACACCCATCTGTGGGACTGCACCAAGACCACGAAGAAGATAAACGGGTTGCTTACCTGTAACTGATGATCTTCGAGTGGTCCTCTGTGCAGTCACACCCACCCACCCAGCCTTCCCCACTGCTGGCATCTCTCACAGGTGTGTTGTCTCCCTTTGGGACTTGCTAGGGGCGGCTGAAAGAAACTGAGTGGGAGGGCATTTCCTTCCCCGCTCCAGACATGCACAGTTGGTGTCTGCTTCCCTGAGCACAGGAAGGAAGTGCGCCAATTCTAGAGGCTAGCTCTTGTACTTCTCCAAGGTTGGGTTAGAGTGCAGGCCCAGAACCCATGTGTGGGACTGCGCAGATGACCACTCAAAGATCATCAGTTACAGGTAAGCAACCTGTTTTTTCTTTTAGCAGGGGTGGATTTTGATATTACATTGGCAGTTGCCAATTTCTTCTCTCAGTCGATTAAGATTTAAAATCATTAAATCATTAAATTTTATATTATATAGATACATGTAGTAAATAAATTTCCCTTTTTTAAAGTCTTACTCATAGAATCATAGAATGTTAGAGTTGGAAGGGACCTTGCAGGTCATCTAGTCCAACCCCCTGCACTCTGCAGGAGCGTAGCCAAAAGATAGCCCTACAACATACCTGAAAGATGGTCGTCCAGCCTCCACTTGAAAATGTCCAGCGAAGGAGCATCCACCACCTCCCGAGGCAGTCTGTTCCACTGTTCAACCACTCTTACAGTTAGGAAGTTTCTCTTGATATTTAGCCAGTGATGACTCCCTTGTAATTTCCACCCATTAGAGCTAGTCTTGCAATCCGGAGCAAGGGAGAATGGATCTGCTCCATCTTCTACATGACAGCCCTTCAAATATTTGAAGACTGCAATCATGTCCCTAAGCCTTCTCTTTCCCAGACTAAACATACCTAACTCTTTCAGCCTTTCCTTGTAAGACTTGGATTCCAACCCTCTCACCATCCTGGTCACCCTCTTCTGGACACGCTCGAGCTTCTCAACATCCTTCCTAAAATGTAGTGCCCAAAACTGGACACAGGACTCCAGGTGAGGCCTGACTGCAGCAGAATAGACTGGAACTACCACCTCCCGTGAAATGGACACAACGCTTCTGTTAATGCATCTTAAGATTGCATTAGCTTTCTTCACAGCCACATCGTACTGCAGGCTCATGTTTAGCTTGTGGTCAACCATAACACCTAGATCCCTTTAATATGTGCTGCTGTCAAGCCAAGTCCCGCCCATTCTATATCTGTGCCTTTGATTTTTTTGTACCTAAGTGTAGAACTTTGCACTTCTCTCTATTGAAATTCATTTTATTTGCCTCAGCCCACTGTTCCAGCCTATCTAGATCATTTTGAATCCTGACTCTGTCTTCTTCAGAATTTGCAATCCCACCCAGCTTTGTGTCATCTGCAAATTTGATAAAGTGTGAAACTGTTCAGAGCCGAGTTAGCTGTAAGAGCACTGGCATTGAAGTAAAGTAAAGGATTTAGGCAGAAGAGATCCTGTACTGGGATTCCAGCTTCCCAGGTAGGGTTGTCAGGTCTGGGTTTGGAAATACCTGGAGGTTTGTGGGGTGTGGAGCCTGAGGAGGGTGGGGGTTTGGGGGAAGGGAGAGACTTCAGTGGGGCATAATGCCACATAGAGACCATCCTCAAAATTGCCCAAAGGGCGCAGGAGAACTGATCTCCAGCCACCACCTGGGGGTTGGCAACCCTATTCCCAAGGCCCTCAGACGGATTCGGGGACCCCAGGAATTTGGCCCCCAAGGAGTTCTGCTTCTCACTGGCTCTTTTGCTTCTTTTTTTGTTCGTATTGTGCACTGCCCCTTTAAAGGGCAGACTCAGAAATTCTCAGTGGCTGCTGGCTTTCTGAGGAGACTGGAAGTGGAAAAATAAGTCTCACTTTCATTTCTAGTACCCAGGCTGCCCTTGCTGGGTCTGCCTGCGCTGTCACTCAGTTCCAGGACAGGACAGGTCTGAGACAAGATGGGCAAGAAGCAGAAAGAGTTAAGTATTTGCAATGTCCATTCCCCCCACCCACCAGGCAAGTTGTCTCCTTAGGATTTCCCAGCACTGTTAGGAATGAGCCGTTGAGTTAGAAGAAGCTGGGGTTCTGTTGCTGCAGTAAGATTGCCAGGTTTCCCCTGGGCACTGGGGGGGGGGGGAAGGTTGGGAAACTCCTGGGGATTTGGGAATGGAGCCGGGGGGAGTACGGACCTCAATGGGGTCCAATGCCACAGAGTCCACCCTCCAAAGCATCCATTTTCTCCAGTGGAGCTAGTGTTGCCAGCCTCCAGGTGGCACCTGGAGATCTTCTGCTATTACAATCGAGTGCCAGACAAACCAAGATCAGGTCCCTTGGAGAAAAAGGCTGCCTTGGAGGGTGGACTCCATGGCATTACAACCTGCTGAGGTCTCTCCTCTCCCCAAACCCCGCCGTCCCCTGGCTCCACCCCCAAGATCTGCAGGTATTTCCCAGCACAGACCTGGCAGTCCTAAATGGAACTGATCTCTGTAGTCTGGGGAGGAGTCGTAATTCTGGGGGACCCCCCAGTCCCACCTGGAGGCCGCATGCCTGTGCTGCGCTATGGAGTCGTTCCTGGGCTCTTTTACTGTCCACAGAGGCAGCACTGGCAGAAAACTGGAGTGGGATTTATACTGTTTTGGGGTCGCTTCTGTAGCTTGGGAGGGGGGTGCCTAAGGATTAGGTGGAGCCCTGAGGGTGGTGGCCGAAGCAGAAAAACAGACGGCCAGTTTCATTGAGCCTGGTTTTAATCACTGGGTGGTGAAAGGAATGTGTGCCTCTGAACATGTGCAGAATCACCTTTTAGTCAACAGTGAATTCCCCAGCCTGTAGTGCCTGTGGGCACCATGGCATCCACCAACACTTTTTCTGGCACCTGCCAGTGTCTTTTAGGAAGTGGGCGGGGCCAAGTGGATCTTTTGCCTAAACAAGGCTTCTGATTGGCCATTGGAGATTTGGCTGGCTGTACAGATTTTTTTTAAATGTTGTCTGGGCAGCAACTGCCGCCACAAGCACAAGGGTTTTCAGTGTGTGACTAAAGGCTAGGTGCAGCAGATATTTTGTGGCCTTCTGCAGCAGCCATTGTTTGCTGGCTCTGCCTCTGGTGGCAGCCATTTTGTTGCTTTGCCCACCACGCTGTTTCAGAATTCCCAAGGTGCCTGCAGGCTCAAAAATGTATTGGGGACCTCTGGGCTACTGAAGAGGCAAAATGCTCCAGCAGGTTCAAATTCCAGAATGTCTCTCTACCAAAAAGGAAATTCTTTGCTACAGAAGGCCAAAAGGGCTGAGGGGGCATAAATATCCAGGCCCAGACAAATTTGAGCCAAGGATAACAACGCTCTTCTCTGAATGCCAACATTGCAAATACTCTGCACATGTTTTTATTTTATTGTTCCGGGACCGTAGCCATTCACATCTGCTTACCTCGCATTTGGGAATGATTTCTAGGTTGGAGGAAATAATTTTCAGGCAGGTGTACTTCAGGAGTCTTCCCTTGTAGTAATTAAGGTACTGATTAATTGCTGTTTCTCCCACCTCTGGCTTTCCCAGCACAGTTTTGAATCTTAGTTCATTCTTACGACCCGAAGATCGTCAGCATACTTATTAACTCAGGAGTCCCCAACACAGTGCCCGGGGGCACAGTCATGCCCACGGACACCTTTCCTGGGTGCCTGCCAAGTGCTTTAGACAAAGTGGGCGGGGCCAGGTGGGGCTTTTGCTCAGCAGGGCTTCTGATTGGCTGTGTCAGACTAAAGGGCATCTAATTAAACAGAACTTCTGCTTGAAATGTTGAAGAGGCGCGCTTAGAGGTATATATGACCTTTTTTGGTGTCATGTACCATCTATACATCATCTTATAACAGTTCTCTTTCACATTGGTACAAGTAGACATTTTAAAAGATCTTTTCCACAAAAATTCCCATGATTCCATAGAAATTTCTTTGTTCATATTTATGGCCCACTTTATCATTTGCTCTTTTACAGTCTCGTCCAGTGTATATACAGACAACAAAATTTTATACATCTTTGAAATCATTTTCCGCTCTCTATTCAACCATAAATTTTCAAATTCATCATACATGGCTCTAAAGCCAAACTCTTTACAATCTTTTTTATAAATATCCCTTATTTGACAATATTGTAACCAACCGTATTCGAATTCTAATTCATTGTTTGGCTTTAAAACATATTTTTCCCCTTCTTTTTGCAATAATTCCTGATATTTCAACCAGTCATGGCCTTTATGATCAGAAAACCGATGTATAACAGCAGCTGGTACAATCCACAAAGGTATCTCGTCCAAGATTGTATCCTTGTACCTGGACCATGCATCAAACAACGTCCTCCTTACATAATGATGCTTAAACATAGAATCAACTTTATTTTTCCCATACCAAAGATAGGCATGCCAACCAAATCTGCAATCGTGTCCCTCAAGAGCTAACAGCTTTCTATTTTCCAAATGGATCCAATCGGATAACCAAGACATACATACAGCTTCATGATACAAACGCAAATTTGGGACTTGGAAGCCACCTCTGTCTTTAGTATCATACATTATTTTCATTTTAATTCTTGGCTTCTTCCCTGCCCAAATGAACTTAAAGATTTCTCTTTGCCATTTAACCAAGACTTTCCCATCCTTCACAATTGGTATTGTCTGAAACAAAAACATTAACCTGGGCAATACATTCATTTTAACAACGGCAATTTTTCCAAGAAGAGATAGTCTTAACCTTTCCCATTTTTCTAAATCACTCTTTATCGAACCCCACAGTTTTTCATAATTATTTTTAAACAGATCTATGTTTTTCATTGTGATTTCGACTCCCAGATATTTAACCTTTTTAACCACTTCACATTCTGTCACATTTTGTAACATTTGTTGCTTTGAACCAATCATATTTTTACACAATATCTTAGATTTATTTTTGTTGACATAAAACCCTGCAAGATCGCCAAACTCTTTCACTTTTTCAAATACCTTAGGCATATTATTAACAGGATCTTCAACAATAAACATAATATCATCCACAAATGCTCTTAATTTAAATGAAAAACCTCCAATATTCAAACCTTTTATGTTATTATCATCTCTAACCGCTTGTAGCAATATCTCCAAAATCCAGATAAATAACAATGGTGACAGGGGACAACCCTGTCTAGTACCTTTTCTTACCCGGAACACATCTGTTGATTCTGCATTCACAATCACCGAAGCTTTTTGTTCTTTATATATCGATTGAATCATTCTTATAAATTCTGCGCCCATCAAAGATTTCTCAAGCACTTTAAACATAAATTCCCAATTCAAATTATCAAAAGCCTTCTCTGCATCCAAAAATAAAAAAGCAACTTCTTTTTCAGGGTGTTTATCATAATACTCAATTGCGTCCAAGACAACCCTCATATTGTCTTTAATTTGTCTATTTGGTAAAAAACCAGCTTGATCCTCAACAATGGTGTCCTTCAAAAAAATTTTAAGGCGCTCTGCCAATATTTTTGCAAATATCTTATAATCGTTGTTCAATAATGAAATGGGCCGATAGTTCTTTACATTTGTTAAATCTTGCATTTCTTTAGGAATTAAGGTGATTGCAGCTTCATTCCAGGAATCTGGAATCTTTCCTGTCCTTCTAATTTCGTTTAAAAGAATCTCCAACACCGGGACTAAGTCTTCATGAAATTTTTTATAGAATTTAGCTGAAAAGCCATCCGGGCCTGGAACTTTAGAGATTTTTGCCTCCGCTATTGCTTTACTAATTTCTTCTTTAGTTATTACAGCATTTAAAAAAGTTTTCATTTCAGGGTTTGGTTGTATCAAATTAACTTTGGATAAGTAATCCAACATTTTTTGAGGATCCGCTTGCTTCACTTGAAAGAGAGTTGCGTAGTATTTATAAAATTCCCTCCTGATTCCTCCTGGGTCTGAGATCTCTTTATTTCCATCTTTCAAACAAGTGATTATTTTATTCTCTCTTCTTTTCTTCAATTGCCATGCTAAATATTTGCCAGGTTTGTTTGCACCTTCAAAGGATTTCTGTTGCAATTTTTTCAGGTTCCAAAATACTTCTTTGTTCAACCTTGCCTCATATTGCGCCCTTAAAATCCTCAATTCTCTCAAAATCTTCTTTTTGCCAGGCCTTTTCTTAAGTTCTATTTCTTTTTTCCGAATATTTTCCATAATTTCTTTGTCTATTTTCATTTGTTGTTTCCTTTCATTATTATTAATTGCAATCAGATGTCCTCTCATCACAGCCTTGTAGGCTTCCCAAACCGTTTGCGTCTGTACACTCTTATTTAAATTCAATTGAAAGTATGTTTGGGTTTCTGTCCTTATTTTATCCACAATGTTTTGCTTGTCCAGCAAATCTTCATTAAGTCGCCATCGAAATTTTTTTCTCTTAACATACGTTGACCATTTTATCGGACTGTGGTCAGAAAGAATCCTAGGTAATATCTCAATTTTGCGTGTTTGCAAGATTAAATTCTCTGTCATCCACATCATATCTATCCTTGAAAAAGATTCATGTCTTGATGAATAAAAAGAGTACTCTCTATCCCTGGGGTTTTTAGCTCTCCAAACATCTACCAAGTGTTCATGTTTAGTCAATTGAAAAAAGACTTTAGGAAGTTTGCCCATGGCATCAATTCCTTTTTTAGATTTTCTATCAACAACATTGTCAACAGTACCATTAAAATCACCCATTAAAATAATTTGCTCATAGGTCAACTGTCGTAGCTGTTCCCACAAATCCTGAAAAAAGTTTTCCTTCGCACCATTGGGAGCATAGAGATTAACAATTAATGTCTTTTTATTCTGCAACACAACTTCTACCGCCAAAAATTTCCCTTCATTGTCTTTAAAAATTTCTTTTGGTTCCAACTCCTTTTTAATATATATAACAACTCCTTTTTTTCTTTTGGGAGGAGAGTGAATAAAATTCCTCTCCTAGTCTTTTTGAATCAAAAATTTAGCATCAGATTTTTTAATATGTGTTTCTTGCAAGCAAACAATATCACATTTCTGTTTTTCCAACCAGAGTCTGACATTTTTCCTTTTTTGGGGTGAATTCAGTCCATTAACATTCCATGAAATTATTTGACTCTCCATGTTGATTTTATGATTATTTATCAGAGTCTTTAAAATTATCGTTGATGAATCTGGTCATTTGCTCAACTGACTTGATGGTGACTCTCTTCTGCTTGAACGAAAAACTGACGCCTTTAGGAATTTCCCATCTATATCTTATGCCCTCTGTTTTCAGCTTGTCAATCAAATCTTTGAAAAGTCGTCTATCCTGAAGCATTGCTCTGGGTAGTTCCTTTAGGACCATGATTTTCTTGTTGTCAATTACGAAATCTTCCTGAAATTGTTGCTTAAACAAATCCTCCTTCAGCTTTTTGGATATAAACTGGACAATTACATCTCTGGGTAACTTTTTCCTTTGCGCAATCGCAGAGTTGACTCTGTATACCACATCAATCTGTGCCGCCACTTTCTCCTCTTCCATTTTCAAAAAGTCTGCAACAGCATTTACCATAACTGAATGGATGTCCTCATTCTTATCTTCAGGGATCCCCCTAAATCTCATGTGGTTAATCATTGCATTATATTGGACCATCACATTCACTCTATCTGTTTCTATAGTGACCTCAGCTATATTTGATGCTACTCCCTTCACCCTTACATCCATCTCATCTGCTCTTTTAGTCAACGTCTGTATCTCTTTTGTAATTCCAGACATTTCTTTTTTCAGCTCTGTTACTTCTGTTATTACAGTCTTTTCCAACTTCAGAATCGCGTCCATCACCCATTTCTCCATAGCATCCATCATGCCCTGTAGCTTTTTTTCCTCTTTCCCAGCCATTTTCGGGGAGGACCAGGAATTTGCCCTCTGTCGTTGCCGCAGGTCGTAAGCCGTTGTTCAAATTTTCCCCTCCAACCCACTCTAAATCAAAGTCCTGCTTGTGCCCACCTAAATCGCACTAGTTTCATTTTTTTCTATTGAGTCTTTCGTTTAAAATCAAAGAAAATTTTTCTGACCTTCCCAAAATGGCGGGCGCAATTTCTCTATGGTAAATGGTTCTTCCAGGTTCTCACTTCCTGTCCGGCAGTCTTGATGGTCCCCCTTGTTCCTGATTTCCTCCCTTCTTCCGGCCTCCTTGGTCTTCTCTAGGACGATTACTTGTCTGGTCTGAAGTCACTTTCTGTTTTGCCGATTTTTGCTGCAGCAGCTACAGTACTTTTCCACTGTAATTCTCGCGGAGTTACTGTTAGTTTCTATTTTAAAGTCAATAATCTAACTGCAGGAATGATCAACAATCCGGCTTTTTGGCCTTTTTAAGCTGTTTAACTGCACTTTTTCCGCTCCAATGTTAGTACGACAGATACAGCACGATCATGCGCTTCATCGGATGTTGTTTATTTTCGGCCAAAACGCGTCTCCGGTGAGCAATTTTAAAAAGTTACCTTCAAAGTCTGTGTCTTGTTATAGCAGTGTTTCCTTGATGTCAGTTTCCATAGAATGTCTTGGAGGTCTGGGTCATGCGTTCTTATGTTGAGAATCCAACTCGGTGGGGTCTTGTAGAGATTTTCCGAAGTGCCTTCTCTGGGGGAGGGGATCAAGGCTGGTCGCGACGCTCTTTAAAGCCCCGCTATCAGCCGATCTCAACTCCCCTCTCGGGCCAGGCTCGCTGCCAGTCACCCCCCTGCCTGGGGGGATCTGCAGTGGGCTATATGAAGCCCACCCTGTCGTCAAGACCCTCCGTATGCTCTGGGAGCTCAAGAGTAAGCCAGAACACGTTAGGACGCCATGAATCCCAGACCGGAAGCCAGATCACTGATAAAAATATTGAAAAGTACCGGACCCAAAACTGAGCCCTGTGGCACCCCACTAGACACCTCCCTCCAATCTGATGAAACGCCACTGATCACCGCTCTTTGGGTGCGGTCCTCTAACCAGTTCCCTATCCACCAAACTGTCCTATAGTCCAGCCCACAGTCTTCTAGTTTTCCCATCAGAATGTCATGTGGAACCTTATCAAAAGCTTTACTGAAATCCAAGTAAATCACATCAACAGAGTTCCCATGATCCAGGATCAAAGAAGGAAACCAGGTTGGTCTGACAAGATCTGTTGGGGACAAAACCATGCTGACTTCCCTGGATCACTAAGGGGTCAGATGTTTACAGATCGATCCCTTTAAAATCTGCTTTAATATCTTCCCAGCAACAGAAGTCAGACAGACTGGCCTGTAGTTTCCCGGGTCATCCTTCTTCCCTTTCTTAAAGATTGGGATAACATTTGCTCTTCTCCAGCCTTGTGGCACATCCCCAGTCCTTCAGGAGGCCTTGAAGATGATGGACAGAGGCTCAGCAAGTTCATTAGACAGTTCTTTGAGCACCCTTGGGTGCACACCATCTGGCCCAGGGGATTTGTATTCGTCCAGTGCAGCCAGGTGCCTCTCCACAACCTCCCTGTCAATGTCAACTGGACACTCAGGTGTCCTGTCATGTCTTCTACCATCTCTAGATGGGTTTGAGTTCTTCTGCGAGAAAAGGCATTTAAACAGGCAAAAAAAGTCATTAAGCTTGTCTGCTTTTTCTCTGTCTTCCACCAGAGTTTCTCCTTCTACTCCCAAAAGTGGTCCAATTGCCTCTTTTACCTGGTGTTTGCTTCTCACATACCTGTAGAGGTTTTTCTTATTGTAGAGAGCCCCCCTGGCCAGACCCAACTCATATATACTGAGCTTTGGTTTCTCTAATGGCTGATCTGCAGTACCTAGTAACTTTCATATACTCCTCTTTAGAGGTCTGACTTTCTGGAGCTCTTGGTTCATCCAAGAGCCCTTACCATGTTTCCGTCTTGCTGGAATAGTGAGGCTTGAACTCGCAAAAACTCATGTTTGAGAAGAGCCCACCCTTCACTCGCTCCTTTCCCTTCCAGCACACTCCCCCACGGAATGACTCCTGTCAAGCCTCTGAGTTTGTTGAAGTCAGCCCTACAAAAATCTAACCTACAAGTCTGGCTACGAACTTCCTTGACTCCCCCCACAGCAACTGGAATTCAAGGAGGACTTGGTCACTTCCCCCTAAAGTCCCCACCACCTTCACCCCATCTACCAATTCTTCCCTGTTGGTTAATATTAAGTCTAGTATGGCTGAGATTCTTTTAGCTTCCTCCACCATAAATGGCGGGCAGGCTGGGGAAGCAGAGGGCAGGCATGCAGACATGCCTGGGTTCCCCGCTTGATCTTCTCCAGGTGCCCCATAGCCACAGGCACTTGGAGAAGACCAGGAGGGGAACCCAGGCATGTTTAAAGTGCCTTTCTTTCCCTCCCCGATCTCAGGGAGGGAAAGAAAGGCATTTAAACATGCCCTCCCCCAACTTCCCTGAATTTCTCCACAAAAACGGAGCGGCTCAGGGAAGGAAGGAAGCATATGTGCATGCCTGCCCTTCCCTTTCCCAGCCTGCCTGCTGCAGTGGGCAGGCTGGGGAAGCAGAGGGCAAGCATGTTTAAAATGCCTTTCTTTCCCTGGCAGCTCAGGCTGGTAGGTTTAATTGAGACCTTTTTTCAGTATAGCAAAAAGAACCTGGAAAAAAACCAGATGATATCGGCTTTTTCTGGTTCAGTTATATTGGTAGCCGAATACAGATCTCTGGTCTGTATTCAGTTTATGTGATACCTGAAAAATACCGACAAGGTATTTTTTTGGATATTTTTTTGGTTCAGCTATAGCTGAATGCACATCCCTAAACATCCCTGAAATATGTGAGCTAAACCCCTTATGCGTGAACTTGGCTTCTTACAGGAGGGGAAAGCAGCTCCCCCTTCCCCTCAGATCTGTGCATTTTGTCCCATAGAACTCAGTGTTTCTGACTGAGCCACCTCATTTGCTCGGCCCTACCTGAGACATACTGAGTGTACTGAAATGCTGGAAGAACTGGGGGGGGAGCGGTGTGGTGTGGTGGTTCCCACATTGCTATGAAGGTTGCTGGATGAGTGCCAGTCCATCTCACTCATCCTCACCTACCTACCTCACAGGGTTGGCGTGAGGATAAAATAGAGACGAGAGAACCATGTGTGCTACTGTGGACTTTTTGGAGGAAGACAGGGATAAAAATGTGATTGATATAATGGTACAAAACCTTACGACTATTACATATTTCAGATCTGATTGGTTTCTTATCCTATTGATCTTTTCTTCTTTCTGTTTTTGCTTCTTGTGGTTTAACCATTATTATAAGTGGGTAATCTATGAGGAACTGTGAGGGAACTATATCTTCCTGATACCCCCTTGTCCCTCTCTGCTTTCTCATCAGGGTCACCAAGGCAGCTAATAGATTAAAGACATACATGATAAAAACAGATCATAGAAAAGTCATTGAACCAAACAAAAACACTTCATTGAAACAATTAAAACCAAGGCAAATTATACATGAAAGCAACAATTCAAACATAGCGCAGGATAAAGGGATCCCTGAGGGAATGCCAAGCGAAACAAAAAAAACGTCTGCACCCACTGGCGGAAGATGGCTACAGAAGGGGACAGGCAAGTCTCTCTGGGGAGAGAGTTCCAGAGTTTTGGTGCCACAACCAAGAAGGCGCTCTCTCTCCTTGCCATCTGCTCAATCTCCGAAGGTGGCGGCACTCAAAGCGGGGCCTTGAAAGATGACTGTAGTGGTTGGATAGATGCAGGATGCAGGAATAATTTTTGTGCAGCGTTGTCAAGCCATGCTTTGCTTTGCTCACTGTGGTTGCCATCAGGGGCCATTTCGTAGAAAAAGAGGAGCAGGATATCATTTGCATGACTCATTTGCATATGCCACACCCCCTGACAAAGAGCAGGCATGCGGGGCACCTGGAGAACATCAGACAGGGAACCCAGGCATGTTCCCCAGATGGGAAAGGGAAAGAAAGGCATTTAAATCCCCCCCACACACACTTTACTGAGTTTCTCCGCAAAAGCAGAGAGGCTCAGGGAAAAAAGGGGGCATGTCTGCCCACCTGCCCTTCCCCTCCCCAGCCAACCCGCTGTGATGGATTGGCTGGAGAAGGGAAGGGTGGGCAGGGAGACATGCCTGGGTTCCCTGCCCAATCTTCTCCATGTGCCCCACAGCTGCGGGGCACCTAGAGAAGATCGGGCAGGGAACCTAGGCATGTTTAAAATGCCTTTCTTTCCCCACTTCCCCTTTCCTTTCTTCCACTTCCCTGAGTTTCTCCACAAAAGCAGAGAGGCTTAGGGGAAAAAGGAGGCATGTCTGCCTGCCTGCCCGCCCTTCCCTTCCCCAGCCAACCAGACGCCTGGGCTTGTTACTCCTGGAATGCCGTTCCAGGTCGTTCCCCCTTGAAATGACCCCTGGTTGCCATAGTTATTGGGGGGAGTGAATTCCCGCGGGGAGGGGGATTGAGTGAATGAGTGAAAGAATGGGACCTTTGCTTCTAGAAGCCATAATTTTCTTCACAAGTCGCACCTCCTTTCCATTTCCCAGGGGAAGGTGTCCTTGAGGGTTCCTCTGTACCAGCTTGAGCCGCAGATAACCAAGGCATATATCTTTCCCTTGGTTGGGATGGCAACCTTAGGCATGGTGTGAATGTGACATATGCCTGGGGGAAGGAAGGGGCTTTCATTCGAATTACCTATATTAAGCTTTTACCTGCCCAAAGTCTTCAGTTCTAACACAGTGACTTTCTGGATCTTGTGTATATCTCAATAAACTTATCACTGCCAAAAGAGAGTTGTTGAGAGTAACTGGACTGTGGGTCTGACAGGGGTTACCCCAATGTGTGGGTAAAGGGAAAAGGAAGACACATTTTCCCTTATACCTGGGGTGTTCCCCAAGATATGCACAACACCCCCCCCCCCATTTCATGCCTCGTCCCATTGTACAGAAACACAGTGATGTTTTGAGCGTGAATCACCTTCAGTATAACTTCAGAAAGATGGGTTATGAGTACATGTATAAAGTAAATGGCTCTTTAAAATATCCAGGCCCAAATCCAAAGAGCTATTTTAAGCCCACCAAAGGACTTGGACACGTGTGGTGTAATGGTCAGAGTGTCGGACTATGGTCTGGAAGACCCATTTCCGCCTTTTAAGCTTATTGGATGATCTTGGGCCAGCCACTCTCCCTCTCACCCTAACCTACCTTCTGTGAGGACCAAATAGAGGAGAGGAGAAGCTTGTAAGCTGCTTTGGGGGGAAGGGTGGGCTATAAATATCTAAATAAAATGAAATAAATGCTCAGTAGGGTTTGTGATCTTTTCTCTCTCCTTGAACTGGTGATCATCATCCTCTCGTGCCTGTGTGGTATAGTGGTTAAGAGTGTTGGACTAGTATCGGGGAGACCTGGGTTCGAATCCCCACTCGTGCCATAGAAGTTTGCCGGGTGACATTGAGCCAATCTCACTCTCTCAGCCTGACCTTCCTCACAGGGTTGTTGTGAGGAGAATACTGTGAGCCACTCTGGGTCCCTGTGGGGGGGAATGGCAGGGTACGAATGAATTAAATAATAAAATAAAAACCAGAAATTGCTATTGAAGATCCTTTTTCAGTTTTGAAAGCAATTTGCCATGTGGGAAGGAGAGAGACTGCCATTTGGAAAGCAAATGGCACAGGGATGTGGAACCGAGCACGAAGATCTTTCGACTCCAGACTGTCTTATCCTAACAGGTGTGTGCATTTTTCTTCTCTTTCAAATTTTAGGCCCGTCCGAAAGGAGAAGGCCTGACACCATACCAGGGGAAGAAACGCTGCTTTGGTGAATACAAATGTCCCAAATGCAAGAGAAAATGGATGAGTGGGAATTCTTGGGCCAACATGGGACAAGAATGTATCAAGTGCCACATTAACGTCTATCCTCACAAGCAGGTAGGGCTGTTGTAGCAGCAACCTTGGAAGTGGTTAAACACATACATAGGAAGAATTGGAAAGCTGAGATGATATCTGAGCCCAGAACACCCAGGCTGTCATGGGTGGAGGCTAAAGACTATTGAAAAGACTGCGTATGAGACCAGCGCAAACTATGTGTGTTATACACCATTAGGGTCACCAGACCCCCAAGTGGAGGAGGAGCTCCCCCGCTGCCAGGCCCCACCGCTGCCAGGCCAGCAAGGGGGGGAACTTACCCTGAAAAAGAGGGAGATCCATGTGACGTATCTACATCATCACCCATGTGTCCCGGACGTGATGTCATCACCTCTGGGGCAACACTTTGGTGTTTGGGGGAAAACTCTATGGTCGAAGCCAAATTTACCATAGAGTTTTTGCCCAGATGCCACAGCGTCACCCCTATGTCCCAGATGTGATGACATCACTTCCGGGTTACATGGACAGTGCTGTAGAAACATCGCTGCACATCAGATGGGCCTCCAAAATGTCCTATCACTGAGTCTTGCTCACATCTTGCAAACTGAGGTCTGTGTCTTCCTTGATTGAGTCAGTCCATTTCCTGTTGGGTTTTCCTCTTTTCCTGCTGCCTTCACCTTTTCCTAGTGTATTGATTCTTTCAGCAACTCTTGTCTTCTCATAACGTGACCAAAGTACAATAGCCTCAGTTTAGTCATTTTGGCTCCTAGGGAGAATTCAGGCTTGATTTGATCTAGAACTCACTGGTTTGGAATATGCTGAAAGAATACTCACTGAA
Organism: Gekko gecko; assembly: GCA_029375565.1. Classification (NCBI taxonomy): domain Eukaryota; kingdom Metazoa; phylum Chordata; class Lepidosauria; order Squamata; family Gekkonidae; genus Gekko; species Gekko gecko. The sequence continues at coordinate 391,846 of JAPDNY010000008.1, forward strand.
ATTGCGAGCTTTTGAAAGAACCAAAGCAACAAGGGAAGTATTGGGTCTCTTCTCTCTTCTTCTTCTTCTGTAGTGACTGAATATTGTTATTGAGCTGTCCGCTGTAGCCCCAAGATCTCTTTCTCTCTCAGCCCTGCCTTAATGCAACATTTTTTGTCCCTAGCCTTCGCTAGAACAAAATCATCAGTATTACAGTAATTGTTACATTGGCTCAGTTTTGTGGAATGAAACACAGAGGACTATATTCATGGATTTCCTGATGGATTCCTCCCTAATACCAGCGGATCAAGCATGAGACTCTTCCTGGCTTCACCCCCGGAAGCAAACGAAATTCAGTGAATCTGCTGAGAGTCTAGCAGTTGGAAATGCCACTGGAGTTACCGTATTTGTAGATGTTTAGGGGGGAAAGGGAAATGCCTGCCTCCGCCTCAGCCCAATCCCCGCGAGTTCCAGTCATTCAACAGCAAGAAGAAGGTGACCCTTTGCAGAAGGTTGTTCCAGCTCACCGTTCATTGCCTTTTTTCTCCTGACATCACCCCAGGCCTACAATTCAGCTGGCATGCGCATCCATTTCCCTGGCATTCTTGGCAGCCTCACCACCCAGATGCCAACCTCTGAATGCTCACTTCCCCCCCACCCCACCTTTGCCTCTCACTTTCTAGCCAAGCATGGTTGTTCGTGGCTGCTCCCTGGTGCCACTTTTCCGATTTCTTCTGGCTTTCTCTGCGGTGACAGCTGCAGAACCGGCTACAGGCTCCACCAGCTGGCAGCTGAAATGCTTTGCTGGATACTGTTTTTCCTTTAAGGAGGAGGGTGTGTGTGAAGCATTTCTTTTGCCCTTGCTAAGTAATTCCCTGGGCAAATAATTTTTTCACAAAATCCAAGATGGGGATTCTCTTGCTCAGCAAGATGCTTGTTCTGTGTTAAGAACACAAGAAGAGTCCTGCTGGATCAGACCAGTGAGGGTCCGCCTAGTCCAGCCTCCTGTCTCACACAGCAGCCAACCGGTTCCCCTGGAGGGCCAACAACTGGGCATAGAGGCTGAGGCCTTCCCCTGAGAAGAACCTCAGAAGAGCCCTGCTGGATCAGACCAGTGAGGGTCCATCTAGTCCAGCCTCCTGTCTCACACAGCAGCCAACCGGTTCCCCTGGAGGGCCAACAACTGGGCATAGAGGCTGAGGTCTTCCCCTGAGAAGAACCTCAGAAGAGCTCTGCTGGATCAGAGCAGTGAGGGTCCATCTAGTCCAGCATCCTGTCTCACAGAGTGGCCAACCAGCTCCTCTAAAGGGCCAACAACAGGGCATAGAGGCCGAGGCCTTCATAAGAACATCAGAAGAGCCCTGCTAGATCAGACCAGTGAGCAGTGTTCCCTCTAAGCTGAGTTAGTGTGAGCTAGCTCACAGTTTCTTAGCCTCTGGCTCACACATTTTTGTCTTAGCTCAGGAAGGAGGGCTCCAGAGCAGACTAATTTATGCAGTAGCCAAATAGCTCGCTCACAACTTTAATGCCAGTAACTCACAAAGCAGAATTTTTGCTCACAAGACTCCACAGCTTAGAGGGAACGTTGCCAGTGAGGGTCCATCTGGAGGGCCAACAACAGGGCATAGAGGCTGAGGCCTTCATAAAAACATCAGAAGAGTCCTGATGGATCAGATCAGTGGGCCATTTAGTCCAGCATCCTGCCTCACACAGTAGCCAACCAGTTCCTCTGGTTGGCCAGTAATAGGGCATGGAGGCCAAGGCCTTTCCCTGATAAGAGCCCTGCTGGATCAGACCAGTGGTCCATCTAGTCCAGCCTCCTGCCTCACACAGGGGCCAATCAGTTCCTCTGGAAGGCCAGCACCAGGGCATAGAGGTTGAGGCATTCCTGTGATTACAGCCCTGATCGATCAGACCAATGGGCCATCTAGTCCAGCCTCCTGTCTCACACAGTGGCCAATCAATTCCTCTGGATGGCCAGCAAGGGGGCATAGAGGCTGAGGCTTTCCCCTGATGTTGCCTCCTGGCTCTGAACATGAAGGTTTCCTTTAGCCACCATGGCTAGTACCCACTGATAAACCTTTGTTCCATGAGTCTGTCTAATCTCTTTTTAAAGCTGTCTACATCGGTGGCCATCAGTAAAGGTGTCAAAAGTTTTTAAATATTTACCTGTACCGTTAACTGATTTGTCACGAACGGCCAAGCAGAGAAACAGCCCACTGGTGAACTGAGAGTCGGAACCAGATTGCTGGGGTACTTTGGGCCTTTTCACATCTCAGGCTTAAAATTTTGCTTAAACTGGTGTGTAACATGAATATGAAATCTATATTGGCCAGAGATGATATTGACAGATCAGTAGAAGGGAGGGCAGGTAGGGTTGCCTCAGTGCTTAGTTCCTGTGGCCCTTTCTTACATGCCCAGGGAAATGCTGATTGCCACTTTGGCGTCAGGAAGCAATTTTCTCTGGGCCAGTTTGGCCGGGGATCCTGGAGGTTTTTTGTCAGCTTCTGGGCGTGGAGCAGGAGTCACTGGGGGTGTGGAGGAAATTTGTGAATTTCTTGCATTGTGCAGGGGGTAGGACTAGATGATCCTGGAGGTCCCTTCCAAATCTATGATTCTGTGATTTAATTGACTCTCGTCCACTTTCTCTTCCTGTTGTAACCACACTCAGCCATGAAATGGAGACTGCCTCCATACAGATGTCTTTCTATACCTTTGTTTCCAAACTGGAGTGCCATTTTTAGAGCATTCATGTGATGTTCTCCTCTTACCCCCCACTTTCTAAGTCTTCTGCATCCAGTGTATGCTGTTTCTCAAATTTGCTTCACTGTGATCTTTCCGGAAAGACACAGTCAAAGTGCATTACAGTAGCTCGATGGATAGGTGTGCATTTTTGGAAGACCCACCCAGTTTAGTGCTTTTTTCTTCTATCAGCCTTTCATGACTGCCATTTTCCCGACTGGGCCACTGAAGGGCTTTTCTGAGCTTCTTTGGAAAAAAAAATTGTCATAGCATTATAATGCTGTTGTGCTATAACACTGTAACTATAGAAATTAATTTTTAAAAAGCCTTCCAGTGGTGTGGTGGGGGAGAAATAAGGGGAAATGGTGCTGACACTGGACAGAAAACTCCCATGTGACGGCTCCATTGCCAATGTGAATTCCTGTGCTTTTGCCGCAGCAATGAATGAAAAATGGAGAATCCTAACCAAGTGGATACAGTCTAATGTGAGAAGGGCCTGATGGCTATTAAAGCCTCAAGTACTTTGTACTTTTGAGGTAGAATAGCCTCACGATAAAAAGGGCTGGCGGTAGTAGTCAGTATATGGCAGGAATCGCATGCAACTCAAGCTGGAGTCAGAAGATAATAGTTACAAGACTCTAAAACAGAAGTGTTGAGGGAGAAGACTTAAAAACAACGTTAAGTGGAGCGATAGCTTCAATCTCGGACCTTAAACAAGAGGCTCTCCAGAATGATACGGACTTGGCATACTGTACATAATCTGATTTTATAAGAAAAAATAAATTACCTGGTGAGATTTACATCAAATTCTCCAAGAGAACAATGAGAGAGATTCCATTTGAGATCCGGAAACGAAGACGACAATATAAAGACTTAATCCTTTTCCTGCAAAACAAATTAATAACCTACAGATGGAGCTTTCCAGAAGGACTTGCGTTCAAATATAATGATAAGAAAACAAAAATTGACTCCGTCCAAAAGGCCAAAACCTTTTTGAAACAACGATTGAGCGCAGATAAAGACATCAATCTAAATTTGGAGGGAGGAGAGGAACCCATCGAGGAAGAACCGGACAACACTTCAAGTGACTCTACCGGTTCGACTTCAGAGTCCGAGAAAGGAGCAGCAGCACCCAAGACACCAAAAGTGGAGAAAAAGAAGCGCAATAAATAAATGTTTTATTCTGGATTACAAAAGATTTGAACTTAGCGTAACTAAACCCTATTTGACAGAAGTTTGAACTCTCTGTTTTCTTATTTTTTATTGCTATTGCAGGAGTGATTTAAGTCTCTGTAACCTAATGTAAAGTTCTTGTCTTAAGTTAGTGGTAGTGTTTTCCCCTGTACCCTTATCCTTAGCTAGTAGGATGTATATTATAAAATCAATTAAAAAGTTATAAAAAAGAAGAAGAAGAAAAAGTGTTGTCCCTGGCAAAGGGATCTTTTAGCACTACAAAAATCTGCACAACCTGTTCACTAAATGCAACAATGAGATGAGTATAGATATGGTGGGCAATCATGCGCCGCTTGGGCCAGTTTCAGCGCTAAAAAGAAAACCTGTTTCTGTCTTTCAGTCTTGTAAAAGGATCCAACCTATTTGCAGGCCTTGAGCCACTGAGCAAGCAGCTGCTGCCAAAAACACAGCACAGTGCACAAGACAGTGGCTGCAAACTGATCTTACTATTAAACAACGGTGCTGTTTGTGTGGGCGGTCTGGCTCAAAAATAGCTTACCCACAAACAAATCATTAGCCAGTTATTTAAATATACTGAAACAGTGAGTGGTTCCCCCCCACCAAAAAAAATCAAAAACATGCTATTCTTTCATTAACAATGGGATTCCAAAAAGAACTGATTGAAGCAGCTGAGATTTCCCTAAAGAGGCACTATTGTTATAATTGCTCGCTGCCAGGGCTCTTTTTGTAGAAAAAGCCCAGCAGGAACGCATTAGCATAATAGGCCACATCCAAGAGCAGAAACATATTAGCGTATTAGGCCACACCCCTGACAGCACAGCTTATTAGCATATTAGGCCACACCCCATGTTACCAGAAGTGTGGTCATTGCCTCATGCACAGCCATGTTGTACCTGATGCCCTCCCCAGCTTATTTTGCACCCTAGGCGAGGATCCCTTCTGGCGCCCCCCCCCCTCCGTGCGCCCACCACGGTTCGGACCCGTTAATTGGATCTGTACCCAGACCTCCCATTCCCTTGGCACCCAATGCTCTTAACACTCACTTGCTTTTGTAACTTTGCCCACTTTGAACAGCTGGCTTCCACCAAGGAAGACTTTGCAAAGAAAGGTACTCACAGTCGCAAACAACCTCTGCTTCTCACTTGTCTTGACCGTTCCTTGCTGGGGTTGCCATAAGTCAGTTGCAACTTGAGTGTCCTTATGTAATAGTCCCCCTATTTGGGTTCTTCTTTGACTCAGCTGAGTGACCCTTCTGTGCCCAGAAGGTGAAGTTCTTTGGTGGAATTGGTGTTTGTATCAACAGAAAGATCATAACATGTTTAAAACTCAGTAGTGTTTGCAGCTGAATCAGGACAGTAAAAGTGGAGCTTGCCTTCTGCAAGAAATGCCCACATTTTAAGAGCAAAAAACCTCCACCAACCTGTGGGAACTATTTTGCTAGATTTTGGGGTGGGGGACAAGAATCCTGGGACAAGGTCTGGATCTTTGGAAATACTGAGGTGTACTGTGACAGATGTAAGCTTTGCAGTACAATAAAAATCTATATTTGGACATGTTCAGTACTAGCATTTTAATATTCAGTACCCTTAGGAGCAAAGTGGAACAATAAACACTTCTTTAATGTAGTTTTGAAAATAACATTTTGGGAGGAATCTACACATGGAGCAAGAGTCTTGAAATTGTTAGCATGCAGTGGAAGTACATTTCCAAGGAACAACAGCAAAGGGATTTTCCTTTAGACTCACAGACATTTGTGCAAGAAAATCCAGTAGCCTGAACCCATACTAATCTTCCACTAGAGTTTGGCCTGAAAAGGCAGTATAGGTTCACTGATCCACTGGTCAGGAACCAAATGTGGATCACGCCTGACTTATAAGGGGTTACACCAGAAGCGCTACCATAATTCTGAAAACTTTGACTACCAAGAGAAAGACAGAGAAAAGGAGAGGAAGGGGAAAGGTGAGAAAGAGCTCCTTTACTGCTGAGAAAAAAAAGATTGGTGCAAAGCAAGATTCCTAAACGAAAGCTACACAATACCATTTAACAGGACAAAGCAAAATGACACAAAACAAAGCTTCAGAACTTCTCATCGGGGTCCTGTATATCAGAGGGAAAGCACATCTCACTGCCTCACACTGGATCTGGTGCATGTGTGCTTATCAGGCGGCGGAAGGGCATTTTCTCCCCTTTCCCAAAACCTCCACTGGGTCCGCTCCCCAGGTGGATGTTTGCACATTGGCATGGAGATGAGCGCCACTCACAGCTGAATCTTGCTGGCGTCGCTGCCTCCTGAGGCAAAGGATTGGACAGGTGGAGAAAGCCAAAGCTCCGATTGGACCCGGTGGGGCTGCCTATCCAGCCGCCTTGCTTCAGGCTCGGTTGCAGCACAGCCTGGGGATGCTGGTCTCTCTGAGTCAAGGCACAGCCGTGCTGGCTGAGAGGCGATGGTTCTGCCATCCGAGGACCGCTGGAAGCTGCGCACTGACAGTGGAGACAGGAGTTGCAGCTGCTGCAGTCCCAGCTCTGCGCCCTAGCTGAGTATAACAGAAGAGGTTCCCCCTCCTCCGATAGTTCCTTGGCTCCTGCTCCTCAGAAAGGAAGACGGCTGTGCTTCTGAGCACACTGAAAGACACGGTGGCGGCAGCGCACAATGGTGCACGGCAGTCACCCACCCGGTCAAGAAAGTTGCAGGGCTTTTGGCAGGGGGGCGGGTGCCAGTTTGGTGCCCCTAAGGGCTGGCGCACTCTAGGCAAGCACCTAGTTTGCCTAGTCAGCAAGCCGGCCCTGGCACTCCCACACCAAACACTCCCCTCTAGGGTTACCACATTTTGAAAAGCAAAAAAGAGGAATATCTCCTGACTGACTACTTCAAACAAGTGATCAGTATGGCAGATCTCATTTTAAATACCCTACTATTTAAGCTGTGATCACTGCTACTCACAAGGAATATTCCTTATCTTCCAACCCCGAAAGAGAGAATTTTCATATGCGTTTTAAGAGCTCAAAAGAGGAGAGACACATTTACAGAGGAAGCCCTGGCCCTGTTCTCATAAGGGAACAAGTATAAAGAAAACAGTCATGAGAGTCTGACCCACAAATGAAGCCGTCAACAAGACTTTCAAAGAAAATGTTTACTATGTATTACAGCCTGAAGCACTACAGCACAATAAATAAATCATAAGAAAACCCTAGTACAAAGGTATGTCATTAATGTTGTCTCCAGACTATATAACAATGTTTCAAAATTGGATCTTCCTCAAGAAATGTTAGAGTAGTACAAAAATTCTCTTGTTCATAAAGTGCTTTACAAATCATGAAAGATAATCCATTCAGATAGGACGCTGATCTCAGTAAATGTTCAGGCTCAAATATTCTGCTAAGCTTCTAATGGATCCTAGGCGCCAAGATCTCTGCCTAGTAGAGCTGCAGTGCCCTACTAGACTCCCAACCATCCAAGGCACAGACCCCAGCTAGAGCACCTTGTCGACAGTTCTGTGGACCTGTCTTGGAGTGTCCTGGTTCCAACAGTCTACAGACCCCAGCTTGTGAACCACTGTAAGAAAACATGACTCAGAATTCTCTGCAGTGACCACAGTTTTCTCAATAGGGATTCATCGATTCCTTGCCTAATAAAATTGATGTTGAACAGCTCCTTGATGACTGCCGCTGTAGAACGTGGACACCTCCATCTTCACAAGATGTTATGCTATTTGCTTAATGATATTTTTGGAGGAGCGGTTTAGTAGCACATGAGTAAGCATGAGCTTCTGCGGAGGGGCTGCGTCTGGAGGCCAGGCCCTTGCCAACGTGGCATCTGAAGCCTACAGTCCAGGCACTGAGTTTTGCTCTCCAGCTGGCTCAAAGCAACCTGATTTCCTGTGTTTGTATTGTCTCTCCTAGGCAAGTATGTTATACGCCAGCATGAAATCAATGTATGGGAAAAGCAAAGCAGAGGAAGGTATTGTTCCTGACCAGGGTCTAATGAGCTCTTGGCATTCCTGGGAGATTCCAGGGGGAGGGAGGGACGAACGGACAGACAGAGAGGCAGATAGATAGATAATCTCAGAAGCTAAGCAGGGTCAGCCCTGGCTAGTATCTGGACAGGAGACACCAAGAAAGTCTGGAGTTGCCCTGCAGAGGCAGGGGAAGGCAAACCCACCTCTATTCCTGTCTTGCCTTGAAAACCCTACAGGTTGCCATAACTTGGCTACACCTTGATGGCAATATATATTCCCAAAAGGCTTTGTTGAATTTGTTTCATGCTGGTGTATAGCAATAACCACAATAACTGCTGTAGTTCTCTCTCAGGTCTGGTTGTCGCTTCCCATCCCCCTCGGGTCTCCTCTGCTACTGGGGAGTAGGTTGGTTCTCTGGTGCTGCCTTGCCTGATATCCCATTGGGCAGATAGATTAGAGGTGTAGCAAACAGATCATATGTGGTGTCAAGTGATGTCAAGTTGCAGCTCACTTATGGCAACCCCGTAGGGTTTTTGAAGGCAAGAGATGATCAGAAGGTGTTTGCCATTGCCTGCCTCTGCGTAGTGACCCTAGACTTCCTGGGCAGTCTCCCATCCAAGTAGTAACCAGGGCCAACCCTGCTTAGCTTCAGAAATCTGACAAGATCGGGCTAGCCTGGGCCATCCAGGTGGGGGCACATGATAGAGAAGGTTTGCAATTGCCTGCCTTTGCACAGCAGCCCTGGACTTCCTTGGTTGTTTCCCATCCAAGTACTGACCAGGGCCGACCCTGCTTAGCTAGTGAGATCTGACGTGATCAGGCCAGCCTGAGCCATCCAAAAGTTTGTCCAAATGGTGGTAAAAGTACCGACAAGTCGTACCCGACGTATGATGACCCCAGAGGGTTTTCAAGGCAAGAGACGATCAGAGGTAGTTCGCCGTTGCCAGCCTCTGCGTAACGGCTCTGGGATTCCTGGGGGTGCCTCCCGCCCAAGACCTCTCCAGGGCTGACGAGATCAGGCTGGCCGGGGCAAAAGGACTGAAGGCGGGTATTCTTCCCCCTGAACGGAGCGATCAGGAGCGGTTCTGCAGAACCCGGGCCAGAGGGAAGGAGGCCTTTGAAGAAAGTGGCTCTGTGAAGATTTTGCACTGATAAGGGAAAGAGAGAAATCTTCCAGAGTTCTCATAACATTTCTTAACTTTTCCATTCATTAGGTAGGGGCAGTGTAAGTACAAGAGTAAACCGGGTATCATTAATTCTGCACTTAAAATTATCTCAGTTGGTTCTGTCCAACATGGCTGATGATTTGTTTCCGTCTGTCTTACAAAAATGAGTGATTTCATTTTTTTTCTTCTTTTCTGAGAGGCATTTGAAGAGGAGGGGAATAAATAGTTGATCCCAGTGTTGGATTAAGATCTTTTTTAAAAAAAACAAAAAACCCAAAGTTTTATCTGTAGATAGAATGCTTACGGTTCCTGCAAGCAGTGTTTGTGAGGAAAGATTGGTGCAATCTGAAGAAATCCTCGCTGCACCAGAACAAGAATGTGTGGGTATTACAGCTGAGACCACAGTCATAAATTTGGCAGACAACAGGTAGAGAGTATGGCGCTGCAGAGAGGTAAAGCAAGGCTTAAATATGATGAGTTGGATCCAGAGGGAATTGCCACTGACAGAAGGAGGTTCCATCGGGAGAGTTTGACTTTCTCACCACCCCTGTCGTAGCTGCTGCCTAAAATGCTTCCCCAAATTTTGTCACTGGGGTGTGGGGTTGCCAACTGCCACTTGGGAAATACCTGGTGATTTGGGGGTGGAGCCTAAGAATGGCGAGGGCTGGGGAGGACAGGGACCTCAGTGGGGTACAGTGCCATAGAGTCCACCTCCCAAAGCAGCCATTTTCTCCTGGGGAACTGATTTCTGTCATCTGGAGACTAGTTGTAATCCTGGGAGATCTCCAGGCATCACCTGGGGATTACAGAAGTAGAGAGATCACTGGACAGGTTGTCAAACAAACTATACAAACCATGAAAAATGATGAAAATTACAAATTATATAAACAATTGAATGTATGCAATGCAATTAATATCTCCGTTCCTGTGCACCAACAATTCAACAGTCTTTTAGTGTCCCTTATAAACTGCTCATGCAGACACATTCATTCATTCATTCTTTCAACTGGTGAACTCCATGTATTCCAGCCATGTGAACTGCTATGCTATGATTTGACCTTGTTGAAAACTGGAAGCGACAGAGGTTGTCAGCTGACTTATCTTCCATCTTGAGCTTCCACTAAGCTCACAAACATGACTGGAGGTTGGCAACTCCACTGGGGTGACTGGAGACTTCCTCCTCCCCCCCCCCGAAAAAGTGGGAGAGGCCAGTCTGAAGTGGGAATGGGGAGCTGGCAAAACTCACCTTTCCTCCATTTGCAGAAATGTTACATTAGAGTCGCCCTAACAGATGTTGCAACCTAGCTCTCATAAACTAGTCAGGCAATGGTCACTGCAATGCATGAGCAGAAGGAAATATTCTGTGACTAGGAGTAAGGCCCGTTGTGGAAATAAATACAACGGGCTCTAGAAAGAGGCTCTGGGAGAGTGCCCTGGCTTTGGACACACAGTGTGAATTTACTGTGGCGACCTCAGCAGGGTATAATGACAGAGACCACCATTTTCTCCAGAGGAACTGCTACCTGAAGAGCAGTTGTAGTTTTGAGTGATCTCCAGTCCTCACCTGGAGATTGGCAACAATTGTTACCCAGGAGGAAATGGCTGGTTTGGAGGGTGGAGTCTATGGCATTCTACCTGCCTGAGGTCCAACCCCTCCTCAAACCCCACCCTCTCCAGGTTCCACCCCTCAAATCCCCAGGAATTTGCCAACCTGGGAAGGAAATGGGGGCAACCCCATTTCCTTCCCAGCTAACCATCAACCTACTGTTATCTGCCCCTCTGACTTCAGCTGACTTCTGCCCTCTCTCCTGCAGAGCAGTTGTAATTCTGAGCGGTCTCCAGCCCTCACCTGGAGATTGGCAACAATGGTTCCCCATGAGGGACTGGCTGGTTTGGAGGGTAGAGTCTATGGCATTGTACCTGTCTGAGGTCCCACCCCTCCTGAAACCTCACCCGCTTCAGGCTCCATCTCTCAAATCTCCGGGGATTTCCCATCTGGAGTTGGCAACTGTATCAGGACTGGCCCCAATGAGTTTTCTCTCAAAGGCCAAAACAGGTGACAGGACCAAGCTTGGTTGCCTACCAACAGGCACTGAGGGGAAAGTAGGGTTGCCAGCTCTAAGTAGGGAAATACCTGGAGATTTGGGGGGTGGATCCTTTGGAGGGCAGCATGGAGGGGGGGTGAAGAACTCAGCAGGGTATAATGCCATAGGATCTACCCTCCAAAGCAGCCATTTTCTCCAGGGGAACTGATCTCGGTTATCTGGAGCTCAATTGTGATAGAAGAGATCTCCAGGTTCCACCTGGAGATTGGCAACCCTAGGGAAAAGACAGCTGCACAGCGGGGTGGAAGAGAATGGTTTGATGGCCACTGGGCCAAGATTGGCAACAATAGTTCCCCAGGAGAAAATGGCTGCTTTGGAGGGTGGAGTCTATGGCACTGTACCTGTCTGAGGTCCTACCCCTCCTCAAACCTCACCCTCTCTGGGCTCCACCCCTCAAATCTCCAGGAATTTCCATACCTATAGTTGGCAACTTTATCTCATCCCCTCTCAGCAGCCTCTTCCTAGGGAAAATTCTGTCTTTCTCATTAGCGGGAGCAAAGCAGTTTACTTCATTCTTTTTGGCTTTATGATCTGTACAGCAACCCTGTAAGGCAGGTTAGGCAGAAAGTCTCCTGCTGGTCCAAAATCACCTAGGCAGTTTCCATAGGGATGCTCCTGCTGAACAGGAGCAAGCAGCCAGGCCTAGGGTTGTCATTGCCAACAAAGACAAATTGATGCAAAGGAGGATGGAAAAGTCTCCATATCTCTATTTTGTCTTCAATTGGTTTTGATGCCAGCAGAGTGAGAAAATGCCAGAGGCTCTGGGTGGGTGCCCCATGGTAAATGCACCAAACAGTTCTTAAAGATTTTCCACTGTGTCGATAAATCATTTTCTACACTCACAGCGTCCCCTGCCAGAATTAGTACCAGAGCTTTTTTTGCCTTGTGGTATTCTGCTTGTGGTGTGACCTGTCTTTTTTGTGGTGTGGCATGGTTGTGTTATTGGGTTTGTTTCTTTTGAAGGGGAAGTGTTGTGAGTGAGGACATATTTCACCTCAGAATACAACAGGTTGCATAAATAACTGACAATTCCAACTGTCTTGCGCCGGGGCGGGGGGAGGTTTGAGGTGTGAAATGGAGTGAAGCCCAATCAGCTTCCATATGCAAATGAGCTTGAAATGCTGGCCCAATCAGAGAAGAGTGGCCTAGGCTGTAGTGGGTGGGAGAGAACTCAGGCAACACAGCTAGTGGATAGGGACAGATTCTGAGCAACATACCAGGGAGCGAACTGATTTTGCCAAGCATAGAATCTTGCCAGACCACTACTCTTTTATATAATAGGACAGGATTCTGCCATCGCAGGCCATCTTCTAGTCCTCCTATGCAGCCTCCCCTCCTTCTCTTATCTTACTCACTTTTTCCCCATAAGCCTTCGCCTCAAATTTCTGCTTTGGGTCTTTCTGTATTGTAGCAAGAAGATTTGTTGTTGTTCAATCACACAATCGAGTTCGACTCTTTGCAACCCCATGGACCACATCACGCTAGGCCCTCCTGTCTTCCACCATCCTCCGGCATTTGCTCAGTTTCATGTTTGTTGCATCGATAACACTGTCTAACCATCTCATCCTTTGTGTCCCCTTCTTCTTTGACCTTCAGCCTTTCCCAGGGCATCAGGGTCTTCTCCAGTGAGGGCTCCCTTCTCATTGGGTGGCCAAAGTATTTGAGCTTCAGCTTCAGTATCTGCCCTTCCAGGGAACAGTCAGGGTTGATTTCTTTTTTTTTCGGGGGGGGGGGGATATAGCAAGAGTTTACCCAGTCATAGAAGTGTGATACTGAGTGCAGTAAATAAATCTCCCAAGGAGTACATTGCAAAAACAAGGTAAACTTACATTGATTCAAGTAGATCCAGTTCATGTGCAGGTGGCAGTCAAAAGGAGAGAGAGAAGCTTAATCTAAAGAGGACTTTCCCTCTCACAAATGGCCAGCTTGTCCAGCATCAAGTGCATGGGAGCAGGAGGTCATTAGATCTTCAGGGGAGACCTGCAGAGACACGTGGCTCCATGGAAGGCCATGTGTTGAGAGGGAGAGGACAGGGTGAGAGAGGAGGGGTCAGAGGGCAGCTCCTGGGTTAAGACAAAGAGGGGCATCCTATTCAAGGAGATAACACCTAGACACACTTAGAGTGATGTAGCAAACCCCCCCCATGTCCTGCATGCTGAGTTGCTCCCTCCAACACGATATCCTGTTCCTGAGGGTACCCAGGGGTACTGGCTTCAGAGGGCATTTCAAGCTGCTGTAGGTGGGGGAAAGCAAAGGAAGTTGTGCTCTGCGAGTGCCTATCCCTCCACCCACGGAAAACCTTTGTGGGCTGCAAGCCAGTGTTCCCTCTAAGCTGAGTTAGTGTGAGCTAGCTCACAGTTTTTTAGCCTCCGGCTCACACATTTTTATCTTAGCTGAGGAAGGATGGCTCCAGAGCAGACTAATTTATGCAGTAGCCATATCACTCGCTCACAGCTTTAATGCCAGAAGCTCACAAATTTTTGCTCACAAGACTCCACAGCTTAGAGGTAGCATGCTTTTTTCTTAGAGTTGCCAACTCTGGGTCTGGAAATTCCTGGAGATTTGGGGGGTGGAACCTGGGGAAAGCAAGATTTGGGGAGGGGGAAGGACCTCCGCAGGGAATGAGACCATAGAGTCCACCCTCCAAAGCAGTCATTTTCTCCAAGGAAGCTGATCTCTGTTGTCTGGAGATGAGTTGCAATTCCAGGAGAGTGTTTTATCTTTTGCATAATGCATAGTGACTGTACGAATAAGTTTGATGAGGAACTGTGAGGTTGTTTGTTTGTTTGTTTGTTTTTAATCAGCGAAGACCCCTTTCGACCCGTAGGCCGTTTTTGTACACGATGGAAAAAGTGGTTATGGACTATTCCCTTTATTCCTATGTTTATGTTTACAGACATGCCTCTTCTTTCTCCCCCTCCATAGAGACCCCTGGAAAAGCCTGATGGCCTCGACGTCTCTGATCAGAGCAAAGAACACCCTCAGCATCTGTGCGAGAAATGCAAAGTGTTGGGGTACTACTGCCGCCGTGTGCAGTGAACCGAGGGGGGTCGCCTCTGCTTGCTGCCTTTCGAGATCCTCTTGTGGCACGCACAGTTAAAAGGAAGGGGAAAGGAGAGAAAGTAGCAGACGAGAACCCCGAACGTTGCCAATATTGCCTATCAATAAACTAATAATATGCCTTATCTTTAATAGAATGTAACCCTTTTCCTGTGTATGTGCAAGTTATATTTATAGGACTATGCGGTGTTTATGAAACAGATGTAGGGTGCGTGTCACCCAGGTCTTGCTATGGAAGGGTCTCCCATTCTTTCCCACGAGGCTGGCGTGGCCCCTTCTGGAAGCCATGTCAAAATTAGTGGGGTGGTGTAGTAGTCCCTCTTGGGGAATGGAGCCCATCAGTGCTCATGATGGAACCAACTGTGGTTTCTGTCAGTTGTTTACACGGTTCCAGTATCCTGCCCAGAGAGAGTATCGCCGTGTTAAGGGAGGTATATAATTGCATGGGGGGTTATAGATGGATGATATTAATGGCTTCTGCAGGCATCAGTACAATAAGTTCCGTGGGCATTCAAGGCAATGCCCCCAACTTCGTACTTGTCCAAGGAGGGAAAGAGAACTCAGCTAGATATGGGGGGGGGGGGCAAGTATCCATTATTTTTTACTTTTAAGATGGGTTTAAAAGTTCTGGTGTGGCTGCATGCTGCCTACGCCTTCCGGACCACTGACGTGGGGCTTTTAGTGGGGGTTAGGCCAGTAGAACGTGAGGGTTCAAAAGAAAAAGTGAATGATTGTTTGAGGGAGGGGTTTGCATGGAAATGGGATGGTTGAGCAGGACATGAGAGGTCGCCTGGGAATTTAGCTTTTTTGTACAGTGGCAGGTCCTAAACACACTTACTCAGAAAAAAGTTCCACTTCAGAATCAAAGGAGCCTACTTCGGAGTAAGTGTGTTTTCGGGTATGTGCCTTTTTCAGGCTGTTTTTGACCAATAGTGTCCCCTAGTCATAATTAGTCCTTTCTGTACAAGAGGCAGCCCAAATTCTTGCCTTTATTGAGCCCAGTAGCCATTTTTTTCAAGATTATAGTCAGCAGAACAAATGAAGTCCACAAGGCTAAAGCTAATTCACATCCCTCAGAGCATGCTGTCTCCGTCCAGTTGCCCAGTTTGGCCCTTCACTGCCCTAGAGCAGAGAGCCCTTTCTGCTTCCTGTCAGAAGAGGCCGGGCATCTAACTGTCCCACAATCCCCATGGGCGCGTGCACATAGGCATAAGGGACAGGAGACGTACAGTCCTCTCCACACCTCCAGAAAATTATACATGTTCTGCACCTCAAAAGGAACACTTCAGCGTTCCATTCAGAGGCTCCCAAACAAAATCAGGAGGCATTATTCTACTCAAGGGATATACTTGAACCTGCCTTAAGGAGCTCTGGAAAAAAGATTTCACCTACATCCGTGACTGAAAAGATGCTTCATGCATTAGGCCATTATTTCTCCCCACACACAAACGCACAAGCAGAGCCTACTGAAAACTCTTTTGTGGCTGCACCCTGTCTAATTACGATGAGGCCTCTGTGGATTTGACCTAATACTACAGAGAATCTCTAGGTCCACACCCACGGCAGAGGTGACCGTTTAGGGCCAGCATTGGGAACTGCCATTTGATTTGGTCAGAAAAAAGGTGACTCAGGTGGGACAGCCATGATATGGAGCCCCACAACAGTTGAAAGTTTTCCAGTAGCCTCGTTTTATAGTGCCATCTTCATAGGCCTTGAGCTTAGGGGGAGGGGGGGCTATGGCTCAGTAGCAGGGCATCTTCTTGGCATGCAGAAGGTCCTGGGTTCAATCCCTGGCATCTCCAGCTAAAAGGATGAGGCAGTACTTGATGTGAAAGACCTCTGCTTGAGACCCTGGAGAGCCGCTGCCAGTCTGAGTAGACAGTATTAACCTTGGTGGACCAGTGGTCTGATTCAGTACAAGGCAGTGTCCGTATGCCCACGGCAGAACTTGTTGAGGCAGGATGAAGCCATGCAGTTCACTTTCTCTCTCTGGACACTCTTTACACGAAAGCTGATTCACAGAACTTGATGCACTAATAAAACATTGCTTAGGGTATAGCAGGTACCCATTTAATGCCCCTGCGTGATGTTCCAAGCCCTGATATTGCAGAGTTACTAAAGAAGCAAATTGACTTTAAATAAGGGAGGGGATCAACCCCCCCACTTTAATTAAAACATCCATTAGCCCACCTTACTAACTCTACATGCGATGCCACTTGATGATAAAACTGTGATGACCCACCTTTGACTGTTAATTTCGTAGCATCTAAGGCAGCCCTTGGGGTGACAGATGAAACTGTAAAAGCAAAATTCTCTTTGTGGCCTTCCTTTTTTTCTTGGCTTTTAGGAAGGGACTGTGTAGATGAAGGGTAATTTAACAGCCGCACCGTAAGTGTTAAGAAAGAAGCCTCATCACAAAGCAAGCATATTCTTGGGGTTTACTTTGAAAAACAATACATAGAAAGCTCCCCCCCTTTTGTTATAACTTTTTTAAAAGCACATTTTAAATTAATAGTTTGGAGCTAGAAGAAAATTCCCGTCGAGTGGGGAGAGCGCTGTTGTCAGTTGTTCCTTCTCCCATAGAAGATTTCTGACTCCTGTCTCTCGCTGTGTCCCCTGGAAGTAGCCTTTCGTGGACATTTGGGGCCACAGTGGGAAGGTGAGGCAGAGAAATCCTGCTCCATTGATTGAAGTTCCTTCTGTTGGCAGAGTTTTGAATGGGATCCAACCCCAATGGCTGGAGAACTACATGCTCACAGGGCTGGCCAACCCACTAGGCAAACTAGACTTTTGCCTGGAGAGGCTGTTCATGAGGGCTCCAAACTGCACCACGCCCCCCCCGCTAAAAGCCATCACCTTCCCCCTCCTGAACTTAATCCTGAACTGCCCTGCCACCGCCCTCCCTGGGTGAGTGTGTCTCCGGGGGGAAGCTGCCTGCAGAGGGTTCGGGGGCGGTAGCGGCTTTTGGCAGGGGGTGTGCAGTACAGGCCTCACTGGACTTCCCAGGAGAGGTTCCCGGCCCCCAAATACGTGCTCTAGCCTTTGTCGCTGGAGACATTATTGACAAGAAGGGCGCCTGTCCCTTTAAGAGCAACCCGCAGAGGACGTGTGTCTCCCGGGGCTTACTCGAGAGTAAGTGTCACCACTTCTCTCCCACCTTACATGTGTGCCTCTTTCCTTCCTCCACCCTGCTGGTTTCCCAACCAGCACCGCCCTCCACCCGTGGAGAGAGCAGCACCCCCTGCGACGGAGTCTGTCCCAATCCCCTGCACCTGTTTGCATAAAAGCTCTCAAAGGAACAGGTACGCCCTCCTTGTCTGTACCTTATTCCAATAATCTGCTTTGGCATAAACAAAACAAAACATTGCAAGTGCTATAAATTCCCTTTATTTCCCCCCCGGACAGATGTCTCACTGGCAATCTTTGCTGTTAAGAATCCACAGAAAAATTCAGACAGCCCATCATGTTAGCTAATACTCAGATGGACTCTGTCCCACTCTGTTAGCTTGGGAAAAAACATAAGGTCTCCCGAGGTCTGAGTAAAATGGTGTGACATTGATCACTAAGGCCTGCCTCCTTACGGATGGTAAATACTTTAACCTTGGGGAAGGCGGTAAGGTAGCTTTTAACTTTGGATTGACAAAAGTCCCTTCATGTGGTAACGGTGAATTTATGAGTGATACGGTGACCACTTGAAGAATCCCTTTCTGCCCTAAATCTTATCGACGTGAGCACTTAGTCTGAGAGAAGAACCGGGGAACTTCTGCCTCGGCTTTATTTACACAATCAAGGGACAGATGCAGAAGTGAGCGGAAAGGAAGGCCATACCAAGAGGTTTGGATTCCTCTTCCATTTGTGATCACAGTGCAATCCTGTGTACAGTTATCCCCCTCTGAGCCCTCTGATTTCACTGGGCTTAGACTGGAGTGATTATGCTCGGGATTGCCCTGTGAGTTAACCATGGCGTGGTAGTTATCTTAGGCGTGCAGAGAAGGCCAAGGGTTTTTGAAAACTTTAACTTCAATATTAGTTCCACTATCGAGTAGTGGGGCGGCAGCTGTAAGAAATATACTTGTCAAGAGAGCTGTATAGTAACCTGTCTACAGTATATCTTAAAACATGTTGACAGAAACCTCTCCAGCAATACAGATCAGGTAGGCAATAACTAGCAATGGTTGTGACTGAAGGTAGTGATTCCTATATTTTCCCATCAAACAATGCATGTAGCAATTAATTGGCCTGTGTATGTGTGTGTGTGTATACACACACAGATTTCTAGTGAAATTTTAGAGTGGTTACGTCCATTTATGCGGAAAGCCAAAAAAGATGATTTGCTGTCAAAACAGCTTGAAAATTTGAAAGCCATTTTGCAACATAATGTTAAAAATAAGGCCTGGTTTGCATGCTGCATTTTTACCCCCTGAACAGTCGTGCTGATAGCTGCACATGAAGGACTACAGTGGCTGGCCTCCCCAAAGCCTAATCATGTGCCTAATGCGCTTCCCGTAAATCGTACCTGGAAACTTCCCCAATTTTTAGCCCAGAAGTGTTCTTTTGAGTCCTCTCCATTTATGCAGGAAGTGGTAATCCAAGAACTTCACTGGTGACCCCCAAACCAGTGTCCACTTATCCAGGTGTAAATGGAGGGCACTAGCTCCCTAAAGCAGTCCGCCGTGGCAAACCAAGCCCCCTCTTGCTGTATGTCACACCCAAGACCGTGTGGGCTGGCCTTACTCAGCTTGTACGGCCTTCCAATGAACCCTGTTTGCTCTTAGATTGTTGGGCCAAATTCCACTTTCCCTGGAGGCTCTGCTGAAGCTAAAGTGCGATGGGGGGGGGATGCTGAAGAGGAGGCCAAATGAGATGAGTCACCAGGTCAGAATTACCTTTACTGAATTGGGTTGGCAAAGCAGCACTGGAAGAGGACTGGTCTCCAGTCTTTTAGCCAGTCTGGGGGAAATGTCCAAGTACCTGTGATGCCACCTGTATGCCTCCTCCCACGGGGCAAATGACAGGTGGGAGGTTCGACTGGGACATTTTCCACCCAAAACAGCTTTTCTCCCTGCTTTTGCATTTTTATTTCTCCACCTCTTCAGCTGGTTTCCACAATGGTACTTGCAGTTCAAGATGCAAAAATGAGCTTTGCTTCCTCTTGTGGTGCAGCAACAGAATTCCTGGAAACAGGGAAGTCTGATGCTGCGCCGCAAGGGAAGACAAACCTCATTTTTGCATCTCAGACTGCAAATACCATTGCGGAAACCAGTTGAAGAGGCGGAGGAATAGAGCAGGGAGAGCCATTTGTTCAGAAAACACCTGGGGAAACAATACAAGGGAAAGACTGACCTCCAGCAATAGAAATGCCACTTTCTTGACTTGTTTTTTTTTAAAAAAAACAAACCCATGGCTGCTTTAATCAGGGTGGGTTGGCCACGTAGCTTACCAGAAACTTCCTGATGGGCTGCCCCCCTCCTCCGAGGGCCACTGGTGGCCAGGACAGCTAAGCTCCATCCATTCCTTGGGGCCCCTGGGCTCAGACATTTCAGGGACAAAGATCATTCTCAGCTCACCCACCGTCTCCCTCTGCACCACTGCCAGTTTGCAGGAGGGGAATCGTTGGCACCGCTGGCAAGATCCGATGTAAGTGGTCCCTGCAGTGCTACCTCCCTATCTACCCCAGCTTTAACTTTAAAATAAAAATAGGGGATCTTGTCTTGTTTGTTTCAAAATAAGGTTAGAGGGACTGGTAATGGGCATGATCCTGCCAAACCGAAGCACTTTGAAATTCCACTCATTTCCAGGACAGAGTTAAAGCACATATAGAGGTGGCACTCTGAATATACAACTTGCATTCATGTGGCTCAAAACTAAATCCTTGATACGTTCTCTTTTCAAAAGGGAGCTTAGGCGGCTGTCCTGGGAAAAACTTTTACTGGAGACCTCGGAGAGCAGCTGTCAGTCAGAGTAAACAGCAGTGGTCTTGACGGACCAGGGCCTGACTTTGTATGAAGCATTTCCTTTGATCTGTGGAAATGAATTGGACTTCCAAATGTTGACGTTTTGGCTGGGCCATCCCCTATAATGTCCTTTAATTAAAAGGAACATCTTTGTTTTAAAGGACTGGGAAATTGTATGTGTTAAGTAATTCATATGGAGACCTTGTGAAAATGTAAACTAACTGTTACTGGGTTCCGAGTCAAGTGATAGAATAATCCACACCATGTCGTTCTTCGAAACAGTATTTCTGCACTCAACTGAGGGTTCCATGCCTGTCTGTTTTATTTCTACAAAAACCACTGCCTCTGGGGGAAAAACTATATCAGGGCGCTAAAGCACTCAGTAAAGTCTATCAAAATTGTAGCTATACAAATGAAGGTTTGCATTTTCTTAGGATGAATATCAAAGGGACAATCGTGTGCAGTTAATAGATGTAGTCAATTGATATTAATGTTTACCCTTGTTATGAAATACTTTACGGTTTCTCTTGCAAATGTGTATTTATCTTGAGTTATACTTGACATAGAGTTCCTTTCTGTTTGTTTTTTTTAATACCATGTGTGTATTTTGGAAAACCTTTTTAGATGTTTAAAATTTTTGAATGGTTACAAATATTTCTTTGTAATACTGAATTGTTATCTGGAAACTCTTTGCAGTAACCTTTTTTGTATATATTTGAAGGCCTTTTTTAAAAAAAAACTATTGTTTGTTCTGTTTGGTATTTTTTAAAAAAGTGTTTTTACAACTCTGAAGCTTTCAAAAAAGGGCCTGGGTTCTCTACTAGAATACTAACAGAGCTAAGAGTTTTCTTAAGTATTATACAAAATTAAGGGTGTATCCTTGAGAAAATATTTATGGAAGGAATTTGCTTTTTCTTTTTTTGTTTTTTACAATGCTTTTGTCTGTATAAAGTATGCAACAGAACTACATGAAGAAGGAAATATTGTCTACATAGAATATTATATGAAAGTTGGTACATAATTCTGACAAGAAGAAGAAGAAGAAAAAATCCCTTGCAATTCTTTAAGCCATATTATTGTTCTTTGGTTGGATGAAAATATCAGTATTAGGTAACCAGTATGTTATTCAGGTGTTTAGAGCTTATATTAATATGTTTATTCAGTTTATTTATATGTGTATTTTGAAGAGGATTGCCTTTGTAGAGACGCTATGACTGATTTGGTAGGAAATCAGATGTTACGCAATCACTTTATTGCCTTGTGGGAAACATAGTAAGCGCCTCAAAAATGTCCAATGACAACTTCTTGCTTACGATGGGGCTACAGTGACTGCTGTGTCCACCCATTATAGTGACATAGCAGAGACTCAAGTGGAGTCTAAGAATTAAATTGCAAGTACTCCAAGGGCCGTTTTGCACATTACGATATTAAAGCGTACACCTATTCTTGTCTTTTAAGCGGACACGAAAACCATAAGGGGGTGAGACGTGGTCCATACAGGTTGCAGAAAGCTGAGCTGGATGTACGCCAGAGCAACCACGGCTGTGTCCGTTATAATGTGTGAAATGCAACCAGGAGCCTCTGTTTGGTTTTCAGAAATTCTGCGACAGGGTTCTATTGTTTGTTATTTCGTTGATTTTACGCTTTTTCCTTGGGGAGGCTGAGTGGATGAACGCCATGCTCAGCACAGCTTGCAAAAACAGTGTGCCGCGAGATCTGCAGTGCAGTATTAGCCTTCAAACAATTCTGTCAATCTGCATCCATCACAACGAAAGGGAGGGTTAGATCGATGTAGGCATTTTGTGTTTTATTTTAAGGGTTCATAGCATGATAGAATATGCATGTGCACATATTGTATGCATTTTATGCTTTATGGTTTCACATAGTGCCATTATATTTTCAAGTGTTTTGTGTTGTTGTTTTTTAAATGCTAAAATGGGAATCCTGTTCGATCCTCTAGCGGACTCACATTTCCTTTTGAAACGTTATTTAGAGCAGTGATCACTACATTGTATAAAACTAACCCTGTTATCCTATTAATTTCTGCAGAGTTAGATTAGTTTGATTACTTATGAACTTTAAAAAAGAAAATACTCTAGCTGTACCCACTGACTTATTTTCAGTTTCAGTTGTATAATTTTTCTCTCCTGTAACTGGTAATTAACTTGTACAGCTTAAAAAAAATAACATTTCTATGGACATAAACCTCAGAGGTGCCAGACGTAACTCAACTGTGTTGCTTCAAAGAGCATCAAAGCCTCTGCGGTGGATTGTCCATAAAATGGCATTCCGACATGTGCCTTATTTGCCAGATAGTATATGGCTTGCCTCTAGTATTATAGCCATTTAATGATGTATTAAAATACTGCAAAAGGAACGGTGTGTTCTGCTTGGTTTCTTTCCAATGCCTCTTTCATAGTGGACACATTGGGGCTATGAGTGGTCATACTTGAATCATAAGAAGAGCACTGCTAGATCAGGCCAGAGGGGAAGGGGAAGGAGTTTGTAAGCTGCTCTGAGACTCCAAGTGAAGGGTGGGGTATAAATCCAATCTCTTCCTCTTCATTATCTAGTCCAGCATCCTGTCTCAGGTCTTTTATGCATTCTTGTGTATGTTCCTGTTTCTTCAGGGTGAGTGGGAGTTCCACACATGTTTTACTCCCTCTAGTGGTCAATTTGATATTACATTGGTTTATGTCAGGTAGAGCTCCCAGCGGATTTAAAGTGCAGGTTTTTATGCCAGACATACACCGATATAATATCGAATTGACCACTAGAGGGAACAAAACACATGCAGAACAGACACACCGAAAGAAACAGGAACTTACAAAAGAGGAAAAGAAGTATGTGGGAAATTTGAGAGAAAACAGAAGAGGGGGGGGAGTAGGTGAAAGAGCCAACGGTGCAAATTGTTCAAAATTCCTCAAGTTTCGCAAAAAGCTTCTTTAGGGGAATCTGTAGTATAATGCACATGCTGAAAGACTAGCATGTTAGTCTAACAGAAAAGAAGAAAAATATTCTTTTAACATTATGCCTGAATTCGCCTGATATGAGATTTGTGGGTTTTTTTGTTTTTTTTGCCTTAGAACATCTTTTTCTTCCTCCTCTCTATATACAAAGAAGGGAGTACGCTTTAACTGTTATAATTAGGTTCAGAAGGCAGGCGTGTTAATCTGCACTAGGACCGCTAGATTAAAGTCCAGCAGCACCTTTGAGACCCACAAGATTTTCAGGGTAGGGGCTTTTCAGAGTCAAATGTGAATCCAAGCAGTCAAGCCTATTTGGTTGTAGCTACAGAATAAATATACCAGAGAAGAAAGAATGGTGCATGCGGTAGGCACAGAACCCGAAGTTCAACTTGAAGGCTTGACTGCTTGGATTCTCTGCAGTAAACTGTCTGTGCCTAATAGACCTTAATTTCCAACCCAACTCGTAGAATTCTGAGATCCCCTCCTATAACTGTACAAAAGATGCTAGGGAACATGCTTTGAGGAGTTTGACTAAGGAGGGCAGAGCCTTCCCATACGACGTAGCCCCTGAGGCAAATTTGTAAATGGTGTAGTTAGGTCAGGGAGAGGTGAGGAAAGGCCATCTAGGTTGCCCGGGTGGGATAGAAAATACAGCAAGTGTTTGAGATGAGGAAATGGGACAACTGAAGCATGAAATCAGCTGGGCTTTTCCCTAGCTTTTCTGATTAACAGTGCAGTCCTAAAAACATTTTCCTGGGCGTAAGTTCTATTTAGTAGACTTGAGTAGACTTCTTAGTAGACCTGCTTAGGATGGTAGTGTACATGCAAGGGTTAAAAGAGAAACAATGTCATTTCCTTGGGGAAATGGAGGGCAGGACCAATCGAATCAAGAACGCATGGGTTATGAACCCAAATTAGTTTCAGGAACAGAGAGTGAAAGCAAGAACTTCGTCCATGCCTCAGGTTCTGAATAGGCAGCTACTCAGAATGAGCTTTCAGATGGGGCTGCCAGAATGCAGACTTCTGAGGTACATAAATTCTGGCCCCCTTGGGTTGGGGCCAGGAGGGGAGCTGGTGTGGGTCCAGGGTTCAAACCTGACAGATCAAGGATGGCACATGTCTGGTCTGTTGATGGGTTCAGTATAAATAATACCTCTCAGGGGGGCGCTGATTATTTTTGCTGTTTCAGTCTAATACCCTGTTTGTCTGCCGGAATACAGTGCTGCCCGTCAGACTAGCATAATAAGGGATCTTTGGCAGCGGGCATGCACTTGGCCCCGAGGTATGACCTCAGTTGGAAGACAGTCAGCACCGCTGTCCCATATAAGTGAAAATTTATTCACAACTTCAACATGCGATAAGAAAGCCCGAAGTCCAGGCAAACTTGTGGTTCCTCTGATGTATATGCTGGATTAGAAACAGTAAGGGGGCATGGCTCAAGTGGTAGAGCTTGGCATGCAGAGGGTACCAGGTTTAGTCCCCAGCATTGACTGTAAAAAGGAGCAGAGAGTAGCAGGTGATGTGAAGACCTCAGCCTAATACTCTGGAGAGCCACTGCCAGTCTGGGTAGACGATACTGAATGCCGATGGACCAAGAGTATGATTCAGCATAAGGCAACTTCATGTCTTCAAAATAAGGAGGGCTTAGCAGGATACAAGTAAAGACCTGAAGCTTCCAGGGAAAATCCAGTGAAAAGACTATGACTTTTTTCCCAGCATTGCAAGCATGATTAACCCTTGAGAACATGGAGAAAAAAATGCTGTTGGGCCAAGCAATAACAGTGGGAAAGAACTGCCCAATGGCAAGGGGGAAACAGTGTCACATGGCATCCTGTTGCAAACAAGCCAGCCCCTATTCTTAAAAGTACATTAAACATTTACACAAAATCTAACTGCAGGTGAGCCGAGGGCATATCTATTCACATTCCCACTGGAGGAACCGACCAAATGAGCATGGACAGCTCCCCTGTGAAGACGCAAGCATCTGAGTGTCAGGCTCCTGAGTCAGGTCACGCAACACAGGGCTTCAGTAGAAGAATCTCTTTATTGGTGAAACAGAACTAAAGACACGTGTACAGCTTGTGTCAGGAATGCCCGGGTACAGCAGGGCTCCCTAAATTATAGTGGATTCAAACACCCCCTTAAACGAGTTGAAGCCAATGAGTATAGTTCATGCATGTGGGCAAATCAAGTGGGCAAAGAGAGCAAAACAATTTAAAAGCCGTTGATTCCCAGCAGAGGAGTTCTGCAGCTGGAGACACTACAAGGTCAGGAAGATGATAACATACAGACTGTAGAACAGTCATGGTCAGAAGCTGGTAGACTGAGAGTCCTCCCCTCGCATTCCAACTCCCTGACAGGACTACCTGAGCTCCCCACAATCCGTGGCCACTTGAGGCCTCCTGTCAGGGACTAGTAAATTTTAAGTCGAGGAATAAGTGGTGGTCGACCTGCTGTAGTTAACCACAGAAGAAACCATGATCTAGAAAGCAGCATTTGTAATAAGCCAGCCCCAGGCACGGGGCCCAGTTTTATGGGGCCCCTTCAGTGCTTCCTTTCCTCTCCACAGCTGAACTGCTTGGCAAGGCCCTGTGGCAGAATGGAAGACTTCCCCCTCTGGAGCTGGCCCCTCTGGAGAAGTTTGAGATGTTTATTACCCTCTCTCACACACACATTCACATAGAGACACATATGGATTAACACACACACACCCCAGTTCTAACATGGCAAAGCTGAGGCTGAAGCAACTCAGAAGCAAGGAAGGGGAAAAGACTGGGATTTCAGGTATAGATCTGAAAAAGCAAAAATTTCATGGTTACCTAATGGTTGGCACTGCTCCTGAATCCTCATGTATTTATTTAAAAAAAACAAAAAACCACCCCTCGTCTGTAATAAACAGAATACATCAGCTTCTAATCATAAAATTCTTGGAAGCCAGGCTCTCTTGAGCTTCGGATAACAGTTTCATAGACCCATTTCTGGATCAGGCAAACGTAAGCTAAAGGATGCAAAATCCGGCTCTTGTCGACTTGAGTGGATCGAGGGGGTTGTCCTTTTCACATGACCCTCCCACAGTGTTTACATTCCAGCACAAACACTTGTGGAAATCTCTAGGAGGGTTTTCAGCAGTGGTTGGTTCAAACTGCACAACCAGCTTATTTAGAATGTCACTGGCACCCCTCAGAGCACACATATTTCAGTTTAAGGGGCCTGGTTGGATTGCTTGAATCCAGTTTCTCCTGTCCTCAGACTGTGAACTCTCTTCAAGGTCTCCCAGGAAGACGTACGCGCTTATATGAAAAGCAGAGGACATTTTGTTTTAAACAGATGAAATAAAAATTTGATTTAAATAAGCTCTTGTTTTAAAAAATAGGATTTTTAAAAAAGAAAAATAGGATTTTAAAAAATTGGGATAAATATCACTGGCTTCTATTTAAAGCCTTAATTGGAGAAGGACGGCTGAAACTGGGAACTGGAAACCCCCAGATCTTATGATCTCTGGTCATATCATGTATGGGTTCAGGTTACCAGATGGCCTCTTTTTTTGGTGTCCCTCCTCTTTTGGGCTCTTAAAAAAAACTGCTGAAAACGTTTTCTTTTGGGGTTGGCAGGTTAGGAATATTCCTAGGTAAAGGTAAAGGTTTCCCCTGCTTGAAAGCCAGTCTAATCCAGCTCCAGGGATGCGGTGCTCATCTCCGTTTCCAAAGCCAGCGGTGTCCAAAGACGTTTCCATGGTCATGTGGCCGGCACGACTAGACGCCGAGGCGCACGGAATATGCCTATTTGGTAGCAATTATCACAGCTTAAATAGGAGGGATATTGAAAATGAGACTGGTCAGAGTGATCACTTGTTTGAAGTAGGCAGTTGGGAAATATGCCCTTTTTTGCTTCTCAAAATACGGTAACCCTATATGAATCATAATTGAGAAGATACAATTACTTATATACTTTTATGAGAAAGCAGGAGGCCGTTTCAAGTACCCCAGCCCCAAGCTGTTTACTGTTGAAAACCGGCACTGTGGGTTGTATCTGAAAACACACGTGCAGTCAGTGCCCGTCTTTCAATACAGAGGGTGATAGGATCCCTGTATCCACACACACCCCAACAATAACCTGGCTGCCATGTCTGGAACCAGTTGACATTTCCAGACAGTTTTCAAAGGCAGCCCCATGTAATCTGGATATGATCACAGTGTGAATCACTGTAGCCAAATCTTGCTTTTCAAGGAAGGGTCATAGCTGGCATATCAGCCAAAGCTGCTAAAAGGTGCTGTGTGCCACAGAGGAAAACTGGGCCTCCAGCTGTAGGCCAGCACCCAGCAACTCCTTCACGGGTAGGGTTGCCAGGCATATGCATGGAACCCCCAGGAGGCTTTGGGGCTGAGACATGTTGGGGGAGGATGTCAATGATGCATCAACGTCACTTCTAGCTGGAACCCTGAAGTGGCATTGCTGACACCCTAGGATTTTGCCCAGTCTCTATGGTAAAGATTCCTAGAGTGTCACTGACGTCACTTCAAAAGTCACCAATGTCCTTTCCCCCTGCCACTCAGTGAGCACCAGAGGAATGGGAACATCAAAGGGAGTTTGCCACCAATAGCAAGCAAATGAAAAGCCTATGGCTTTGGAAAGCTCTGGCTTGGGACATTCCTGGATATTTGGGGTCATGGATGGGGAGGGCAGAGTTTGGGAGGGGCAGGAAGCTCAGCAGGGATGTCATTATGGACTCCATGCTCCAAAGCTGCCATTTCCTCTAGGGGCCAGTCTGGTGTAAGTAGTTAAGAGCATGGAGAACCGGGTTTGATTCCCCACTCCTCCACATGCAGCTGCTAGTGTGACTTTGGGTCAGTCACAAGTTCTTTCAGAGCTGTTCTCTCACAAGCAGTTCTTGAGAGAGCTCTCTCAGCCCCACCTAACCTAACAGGGTGTCTGTTATGGGGAAGGGAAAGGAATTGTGAGCCACTCTGAGACTCTGAGTGAAGGGCAGGGTATAAATCCAATCTCCTCCTCCACCTCCTCCTCCTCCTCTTCTGTAGTTTGGAGATCAGTTGAAAATCCAGAAAAACACTAGGTCCCACCTGGAGGTTGGTAACCCCATTCAGTGGGTATGCAGCTTCCTTCAGGTTAAGCTGATGGCTCAGTTAATTCAGCTTTAGGTGATACAAATGGAGACCCGCAAGAAACTTGCGGGATGGTTATCTCATTCGTCACACCTTTGCTTCCTCTCCTCGCCCCCTACCTCTCTCGCACTATTTCTCCCCTCTGCCCCCCTTTTCTTACTCTCTATTTCTCCTCCATGCATGTGACTTCCTCTCTCTTTCTGACCTGTCATCTTTCTCTTTGTTTTTCTGCCTCCCTACTTCATCACTCTCTCTCTTTCTGCCCCTAACCCCATCATTCTTTCTTTCTGCCCCCATCACTCTCCCAGCCTCCTGCCTGCTTCCTCCCCCACTCTGCAGAGCAGCAGCAACAGTGGTGGCAGTGCTCTCAGCCACCCACCTGCTTCCTCTCCCCCACAGCAGCAGTGGCAGCACTCCTGGGAATCACAACGGATCTCCCAGCTACAGAGATCAATTCACCTTAGGGCTGCCAGCTCCAGGTTGGGAAATTCCTGGAGATTTGGGGGTGGAGCCTTGGGACAGTGAGGCTTGGGGAGGCAAGACTCAACCCTCCAAAACTGCCATTTTATCTAGGGGAACTGATCTCTGCCATCTGGACAACAGTTGTAATTCTAGGTGATCTCCAGTCCTCACCCAGAGGCTGGCAATGGTGATTCTCATGGAGGAAATGGCTGGAGGGTGGAGTCTATGGCAATTCACCAATCCAAAGTTCCTCCCCTCCTCAAATCCCACCCTCTCCAGACTTCACCCCTCAAATGTCCAGGGATTTCCCAACCTGGAGTTGGCAACCCTATTTCCTTCCCAACCAACAGCCAACCTACCTCTATCTGCCTCTCTGTCTTCTGCTTTCCATCTCCACCCCCCCAGCCTCTTCCTAGGAAAATTACAGTCTTTCTCCACAGTGGGGACCAAAGCAGCTTTCATTATTCCCTCCTCCTTTTTATCTGCACAACAACCCTGGTGAGGTTGGTTAGGCTGAAATATGTGACTGGTCCAAAATCATACATTCACCTTCCACTGCAAGATGGGGATCTGAACCTGGGTCTTGCAGACCCTACTTTGAAGCTCTAACTGCTGCACCTCACTGGCTTTCACAGGGTGGCTGCTGATGAACGCTGGCAATTAGCCGAGGCTAGGTGAGTCATGCAAATCAGGGGGGACCTGGCAACCCTAGACTACTGCCAGGCCTAGAGTTTCCAACCTTCAAATGGGAACTGAATTACAACTGGACTCTAGACAGCAGAGGTCCGTCTCCCTGCAGAAAATGGCTGCTTTGGAGGTGGACTCTGTGGCATTATGCCCTGCTGAGGCCTCTCCCTTCCCAAACCTAGCTCTCCTTAGAGTCCACCACAAAATCTCTAGAAATCCCCCAGCCTGGCACTGGCAACTCTTGTGAGGCCTGGCCCCAAGGCTCCCTCCCTCCTTCCCTCCCTGAAAGGCCAAAAGAGGCCTGGAAAGGGCTTTCCCCCCACCATTTATTGACAGAGCCAATTAGAAGCCCCCCTCGAACATTCTAACCTCTCACCGTTGATGCCTGGAGTTAGGTCCCTGCAGAGGCCATTTCAAAAGGTTTTGGGGGGAATTCAACTGTCCCTGAAGGGATTTTTTCACTTTTTGGATTTTTCTACAAACCCAGGAAGTCTACTGACTATGTAGGAAAAGCTGTTGGGGGAGAGTGAGCCCCCTGTTGGTGGGAATAGGTATCCGCACACACACAAAAAACAACTCTGGGAAATAGTATAAGGATGGATGCAGAGCCACGTTCTGAGGCCCCGCTGGATCTGCGGTCTTCACTGCCTTCTATCCTGGCCCACCTCCTCCAATGGGAAGTGAAATACCAGCCCGAATCAGATAACACTTAGGTTGTAAGTAAGCTGGAAGTATTTATCCAGTCAGTTCAGCATGAAAGCACCTGCTGAGCACTTTTCTGTTTCTTCCGTACATTCCATCGGTGTGGTTTCATCATAAAACCTAGCACTCAGTTCCAGAGAATCCACACTGGCCCATTTTACTGTAGTTGAAACTTTTCAGTTTTGACGGGCCTGTTTCCCTAGCCCAACTGGGAATGGTCCCTGTATATAAATACATCTTATGCATGGGAACAGGGGCTGCCCTTTCAGGTCATTTAAAGTTTTCTTTTGTAAAGTATATTGGTGAGCAGGTGTACGGACAGGAGCTGTGGCAAGGGACATTCAGGGATTTTTTAAATGCAAAATAGACTGATAAATATCAACATTCAATATAAATGTGATTCCAGGATGCAGCCACTGAACTCTAAAAAGACAGAGGAGTGAATAGCACTAAATTCTCTTTGGTGGTGAGACGACTCAAAACCCATAAAACAGAAGGGCTGCCAGCCTTCAGATGAAGTCTAGGAATCCCCTGGAATTTCAGCTCATCTCCAGACTACAGAGATCAGTTCCTCTAGAAGAAATGTTTGCTTTGGAGTGTTATGTACTGAGCCTGAACAGTACCTGGAAACTGGCCAAGCTTATTCCACCAGAACAATAGAGAGCCAGGATCCTGGAATGGACCTACAGAGGAGTAGTTGTAATGTTAATAGCTTATCCTTGGTGGTGGGGTGTGCTGGGGTGTGGTCCCTGCAGGCTTTATAAACAGGGCTGTGAGGCCAGATTTCAGTTTCAGTTAAACTGAAATCACTAATAAACGATGAGCTGATCACTATATGCGTCTTGAACCCAGTATATGTCAGGAGGGTGGGCTCTCTACAGCATTGCACCCCACTGAGGTCCCCGTCCTCCCCAGGCTCCACCCCCAAATCTCCAGGATTTTCCCAGCCCGGATCTGGCAACGCTCCTTTCTCATCCCCTGCTGGTGGCCGGGGGGACCTGGCAACCCAAGCATCTGGTTCATCTCCTTTAAGAAGATTACTACGTGCTTTCCACTTCCCTGAACAATGAGGGGTTCCAGGAGGTGCAGAGCTTACCGGGGTTGGTTCACTGTAAAGGAGGAGAGCATTGGAGATGGATATGATGCTCTTGTCATATTTGCATTATGTACAAACTAGGGAGCAAAGCCCGTTGTGGTGGAAGACAACGGGCCCTAGAAAGGAAGGGAGGGAGGTGGAAGGGAGAGAGGGTTGGAGAAAGGAAGGAAGGAAGGAAGGAAGGAAGGAAGGAAGGAAGGAAGGAAGGAAGGAAGGAAGGGAGGGAGGAAGGAAGGAAGGAAGGAAGGAAGGAAGGAAGGAATAGGGGCAAGAGTGAAAGAAAGGAGAGAGGAAGAAAGGAAAAGGGGGAAAGGAAGGGAAGAGGGGCAGAAAAGGGCTTCTCTGGGCCCAGAGAAGGCATTTTCTGTCCCCACACACCATCCCTGGGCCTTCTATGGGGGCAGTAGGCAGTGTGTGAGGGGAAAAGGGCTTCTCTGGGCCTACTGCCCCCATAGAAGGCCCAGAGGATGATGTGTGGGGGACAGAAAATGGCTTCTCTGGGCCTACTGCCCCCATAGAAGGCCCAGGGGGTGGGCGGAAAAGGCCTTCTCTGGGCCTGCTGCCCCATGAAGCCCAGGGGATGGCGTGGGACGAAATGGCTTCTCTGGGCCTACTGCCCCCATAGAAGGCCCAGGGGATGGCGTGTGGGGGATGGAAAAGGCCTTCTCTGGGCCTAGTCCCCTCATAGAAGACCCAGGGGATGGTGTGAGGGGGCGGAAAAGGCCTTCTCTCACTTGCCTCAGCCTTGAGGGCCTATCCCTGTGCTCAGACTCCAGACGGTCCTCTCCTGTCGGAGGACTGGAGCAGACTGAGCTGAAAACACTGACCGGGGCTGATGTGGGCGGGACTTTGCGAAGCAGCCAGTCAGCCCTGGTCAGTGCCTTCTGACTGCCAGTTCTTTAGGCGAATCAATTATGGCAAGCATAGAATGTTGTGGAACCAAAATTCAAATATATGTAAGGACAGGATATACAAATAGAGCACAGGTGGAGGCATTCTTATGGGGTGGCCGATGAGCCTACATCAAGCTCAAGAGATAAAGGTAACCAGCACATTCCAGGCATTTCAACCAGTGGTGAAGTGTGCGGACTGTAATCTGGGGTCATCCACTCGCAGCTGCTGGATGCCATAGTTCTGTCAGAGCTGTCCTTGAAAGAGCAGTTCTCAGTCAGAGCTCTCTCAGCACCACCTACCTCACACTACTTCCCCTGGATCCTGCCAAGCATTCCAGAGGGTGAGCAGGGTCTTTGTACAGCAGGATTTGTTGCTGGCTGTCTTCATTCAAACGAAAGGGTTTTCCATGGGTGCAACAGCAGCAACTGCCACTGGAGGATCGAGACCAGTAAACAGTGGGGCTTGTGTCCCATTCCTCCTTTAGGGTTTCCTCCTTTTTATTCCCCCATCGCCTTGTCGTCCCCCCAGCCACTGGCTCTTCCATTGTTTCTCCCCCCACCCCTTCTGCCAACCTTAGGAGGAAGGATTGGGTTTGGCCCTGCCCTTGTGTTGCAGCCGTTTGGGGGGCTGGCTACACCTCCTGTGGAAACCCCTTCTTAGAGTGCCAAAGGTGCCTCAAAACTCAGAAAGGCTTGGGACCCTTGTCCTACAGTGTCCCCTGGAAGCGGCACCACATCCTCCCTGAACGCTGCCCTCCCAGTCCCTGTCCCCCAAAGCCCCCAGCATTTGCCTAGGCAGTGTTGCGAAACTCTGAGAAGCTGAACAATAGGTCTCATTATTGCTGGCATCCAAGACAGGACACTTGTTAATGGAATTCGCCTACTGAGAGACCACAGCCACACCAACAAATTTTTAAATCAGTTTCGTGCTGCTGTGACGCCCCCAAGCTTAGAGAAAGAAACTGATTTAAAAATGCAAATGCAGATTCCACCAAATTAAAGTACACACACACACACCCATTACTGTAACTGGTGTCAAGAAAAAGAAGCTTTGGAAGCAACCTAAGAGGCACAGCAACAACTGCTTTCTAGAAAATGAGTGCAGCCAAAGGAAGCAACAGTCCAGGATCACGCAGCACTTCCTGCCAAGGATTCCCTATCAGTGATCAAAAATAAGAAGTTGGCTGTGGTGTTAATGTAGAAGTTGTCACCAGTCTCCCTTTATTCAGACCTAGTCAGTGAATTTAAACCTGGGCAACCAGTGAAGGCAGTTTCTCATGT
Organism: Gekko gecko; assembly: GCA_029375565.1. Classification (NCBI taxonomy): domain Eukaryota; kingdom Metazoa; phylum Chordata; class Lepidosauria; order Squamata; family Gekkonidae; genus Gekko; species Gekko gecko. The sequence continues at coordinate 425,212 of JAPDNY010000008.1, forward strand.
TACAATATAAAAGCTACCCAAGTTGCTTCTAAAACCCATAGTTGTATAATTGTTTGAGTGCCTATATTATTACCCTTGAACACAAGATATGCTAGGTTATTGTGCCTAAGTTTTTCCAAATCACCCCCAGCGTACATAATTAAAAAAGAAAAAAGATAACATCTCTACGGAAGGTGCTTTCCAAAGGACTGGGAAAAGCAATCCTTAAATTTTGTTCTGTTACAGACTACTCTGGCTTGCTGTGGATGTAATCTTTTTAAAATTCTTGGGAAATTCCTGGAAATTTGTAAACAATACCTGTGGTGGCTCAAGTGGTTAAGAAGCTGAACTGCAGGCTGTGGAAGGTCAGCAGTTCAAGACCCGGGTGCGGCATGATGGAGTGAGCTCCCATCTCTAGTTCTAGCTCCTGCCAACCTAGCAGTTTGAAAGCAAGAAATTGCAAGTAGATACCACTTCGGTGGGAAGGTAACAGCGTTCTGTGGACCTTGGTGTTTAGTCATGCTGGCCACATGACCACGGAAATGTCTTCGGACAGCGCTGGCTCTTTGGCTTTGAAATGGAGATGAGCACCGCAACCCTAGAGTCGGATTCGACTGGCTTTCGAGCAAGGGAACCTTTACCTTTACCTTACCTGTGGAAGTCAGAATCTTAGGAGGGAGTTCAGCAGGAATGTGATGTCATGTCCTGTGATGTCACATCCAAATCAAAGGTCAGCTCCTCCAACTCTTCCCCTTCCTCTTAGGTCATAAGAACATAAGAGAAGCCATGCTGGATTAGGCCAATGGCCCATCCAGTCCAACACTCTGTGTCACACAGTGGCCAAAACCCAGGGGCTATCAGGAGGTCCACCAGTGGGGCCAGAACTCCAGAAGCCTTACCGCTGTTGCCCCCCAAGCATGAAGAATGCAGAGCATCACTGCCCCAAACTTAGGCTCTGGTCACACTGCAAAGGACATGCGCTTTGTTCCCGGTTTATTTAAATCGGGAACATTTTTATTTGCTTTGGGCTGTCTACATGCAGCCGCTGGCCTCTTTCCCCTCTTTCCCAGCACCCGCTTGCCTGCTGCTGCGCCGTCCTTCCAGGCGATCCTGCCGGCCACGGGGAGGCTCGGGCGGCTGTAGCTCCTGCCAAGACTTGGGGGGGGGGTGCTGCCGCCGCCGCTGCCGCCATTGCCCCACAAAAATAGTCTCCGCCGTCTCCGCCATCCTCCTTGCCGGCCCCATCCAGGCTGCTGGAGCCCCCGCCTCTCGTTCCCGCCTCCAGGGCCGTCTTTGTGCGTTTTTTTTTTTTTAAAGCTTCTGGTTTGAGCGCTTGACTAAACATGCGCTTAATAAATCCAGTATTTAAACTTTAAATGGATTTATTAAGCGCATGTTTGCTCAAGCGCTCAAACCGAAAGCTTTAAAAAAAAAGAAAAAGAAAAACCCCAAGAACGTTCAGACAGCCCTAATCGCAATCCTTGCGAGAGAGGGGCTGTCCACATAGGCGAAACCGCGCAATGAAAGCGGAAGTGCCAGGAAAACACTACATTCTCCAGGGGTCAGGAAAACCCGGAAGCATTGCGCGAGTAAGCCTGCGTCGGGGCGGGAGGCGGATTCGCACGTGTGAACGTGAAACTGACATGTGCAAGGAAACAGCAGCGAATCCCGATCAAAACAGCAGTGTGACCGGACCCTTAGTGTTCCTTCTACACCTTGTAGCTAACAGCCACTGATGGATCTCCGTATGTTTATCCAATCCGCTTGTGAAGCTGTCTATGCTTGTAGCCACCACCACTTCCTGCAGTCACTTGCTCCCACTAAACTTCAAACTTTAAATTTAAATTTCCCATCTCATGTCACTGCCCTCCACCTTTCCTTCCCTCCTTATATCACTTGAAGGTTTCTGCATGCATACTTTCTGTATTTTGAACTTAGAAATGGAAAAATCCTGGAAATTTTGAAGTCATAGAAAGCTCTCCCCCCCCCCGGAAAAAAATGGAATTTTGGGAGGGACGGGACTGAAATATTTGCAAAACTTACTTTCCTATCAAACCTAAACCTGGTTTTGCTTCTATAAAAGCAGAAAACGGCATTTATAACACGAGATGTAAAATTTCTGGATATGTGGAAACTCAGGAAGTCTCCCTCCTCTTTTTTTCCAGACAATAAAGGACATTTGTGTGTGTGGGGGTTTGAAATAAATACAATACTAACTGTCCTATCAGACCTAATTTTACTGTTTTAACAATTTAAAAACCATAATTTATAACTTAGCATATCAGATTGCAATATCTGGTATATTTATGGACTGTAGAAGTTATAGATGCCTTAGTTTTGTACAAGCAAAATTGCAAAAAATACTTGATAGAAAACTCTGAGCTGATGCACCCAATGCTATCTTAGCATACATAGGCCCCGGTCATATGGGCTAGAAAACGCAGGGGAGAGGCGTGGCAGTTCGCCCCGGAGCTAAATAAGGCGCGGTAGCCCAATCACACAGGCCACCGGGTTGCCACACTCCAGCTCTGCGCCCCGATCACACTGCGCTGCTGCAGCGCAGCAAAAAAGCAGCAAAGTGCGCATGTGCCATTGGGGGGGGCGGGCCGCTGTCGGTGTCTTGTGTGCGCGCATGCGCTGTTCAGCGTTGGTGCGCATCCCATGGACACTTACAACATCCGGAAACCCCGGGGACATGGGCAGGTGTCGGAAGCCGCGGGATACTGGCACTCCCGCGATCAGACGCCAGCCTTTGCCCCGGGGGTTTCTGGAAACTAGTACTTCGGACCTACTAGTTTTTTACTCCACGTTTTCCACGGGAAGCCATGGGTTGGCCACGGGAGCACTATGCCTCCCAGATGTGCTCGTATGATCATGCACGGAAAGTCCGCAGGGCTCCCGTGCCTTCAGCGGGGCAAATGCTCAGTGTGAACGGGGCCATACTTTAGCTATTTCGTTAGGGAGAGCTCAATTCTCCACAAAACTTTCAAAAATTTCTTCTTTGGTGCAGTTTCTTCCACATCTTGTTCTGGTCTTTTTTACCCCTTCCAGCAAGTTAGGGCAATAAACTACTTTTGTGTCACAGTGGTTTTATGGAGAGGTGAAAAGGTCAACTTCAAATTAAGTCAAAAGCTCAAGAGAAGATATGCAACAGTTCAAAAGCAGTGAAAGCCCTGATTGCTTGCTTTCCTCATTTAGGTTAGGATATTGTTTTAGGTGCAGAAATGCATCTTGGATTTAAGAGCTTTATATATCTACCACATGCCCACATTGTCTTTAAAAGCATTTCACTCATTCTAAAAAAGAAAATATTTCATAGGATATATATATATATTTTTAGTACTCCACAAAATTCCACTTTTACCATCTGAAAAAAAATAGATAAAGGTCCTGGGGGGGACGGATAGGGGGTCCCCCCCAACACTCCAGGATTTTTTCCTGGGACTTCATATCTCTATTTATAACTAATTTTGCACATAAAATTGTATTAATTGACATAGCCTGTTTGTTCCAAAAAAGGGGGGTGTCACAGTTTTTGACACTTTGTTTCCCAGTTTTCCCAATGAACGTAGACATTCATGCTATACAGGAACAGAATTGCTTAATACTGAACTAACTAAGCACTGGTGCATTGTTACCCACAGTGCATTGAGACATGAACCTAAACAATAAGACGCTAGAGTGAGATTGCATTAGAACATTCAAGACTGCCTGCAGAATATATTGCAATATTTTGTTGGGGGTCCTCCCTTTCTATTAAGGTCGCTAACTCCTCGTTGGGAAATCCCTGGAGATTTGGAGATGGAGCCTGCAGAGGGAGGAGTTTGGAGATGGGAGGGACCTCAGTGGGATATAATGCCACTCCAAAGCAGCCATTTTGTCCAAGGGAACTGATCTCTGTCATCTGGAGATCAGTTGGAATTCTGGGAGATCTCCAGGCCCCACCTGGAGGCTGGCAACTCTACTTCTTATGTCCCTATTTTCATAGATGAAATGATGGAAGTAGGCTGCCAACTCCAACTTGGGAAATCCCTGGAGATTTGGAGATGGAGCCTTGTGAGGATGGGGTTTGGGAAGGGAAGGAACCTCAGTGGGGCCCAGTGGGGCATTTTACGGTTCGCCTGCCATAGAGGGAGGAGGAGGGGGAGAGGGGTGTGAATGCCAAATTTCGTTTTCCTAAATGCTTTGATGTATTAGACACTGTGGTACAGAGACCTGTAGTTTTGCTTTATTTCTGTAGAGGGGTACATGCTTAGTGGGGGGTAGTTGACCGTGGGGTGATTTGGTCCTGATCTTTAGTGCCTTTGCTTGAACACAACATATCTGCAATCTCTGCGCTTTCACCTCCAGTCCTAACAAAGCTCATGTTCAGTACGGTATTCTTCAGCATCTCAATAAACTGAACTTCCTTTGAAGTGAGTGGTGTTGAGAACCGATTTAACCAGGATTCTGACACTGCCCTCCATAGCCAGTGTTTTCCCCAGGGGATCTGATCTCTGTCATCTGAAGATCAGTTGTAATTCCTGGAGATCTCCAGGGGCCGCCCCCCCGCCCCGGAGGTTGGCAACTCTAGTTGGAGGCTATGCAGCAGTTCTTTTCTGTCTTTTCACATATGGACTCTGTATGTATTTAGAAAATCCAGAGACCTGCCTAAAGTAGGTCACAGAGGAAAAACAGTACAGTAAAATCATCTTCAGGACCGCCTCTCCCAGTATGCCCCTGGAAGAGCACTACGCTCAGGAAATAAAAACTTCCTGTTGGTGCCCGGCCCGAGAGAAGCCCGGCTGTCCTTGACCAGGGCCAGGGCCTTTTCAGTCCTGGCTCCTGCTTGGTGGAATGCTCTGCCAGAAGACATCTGTTCCCTGCGGGAGCTCTTACCTTTCCACAGGGCATGCAAGGCAGAGATGTTCCACCGGGCCTTCGGTTGAGGACAGCGACAAGGCTTCTTTGGCACATTTATATCATTTCTCCATCCCTCCAAACCCTACCCCCAGGCAGGCGGGGGGAATGGGATTTCTTTTCCGCCATTTTATATACTGAAGGTCATGTGTTTTTATTTATTGGAAACTGCCGGATTATTTTAATTCTATTTTAAATTGAGATCTGTATATTATTTTGTTGTGAGCTGCCCTCAGCCCACTCCAGGGAAGGGTGGCCTCGTAAGTCTAATTTAATAAATAAACACCATGAAACTGTCAGTATTAAATCCAGCTATGAAAAACAGCACAAAAATAACGTTAGCTAAAATAATATCCATCCACTTGCCCTCAGCCTCGAAGAAGGCCATAAGAACAAGTCTAGAAGACAGAACTCTGTAGACAGCCAAGAAGTTGGCCTCTGGCATGTAATTACCTCACCTGACTTACTGCCAATATGTTATTCCTTCAGCAGCTAAAAAAATAAATAAATGACCCACTGAAAACAGGCCAATTCTTTTATGGCTTTCATTGACAGAATAAACGAAAGTTTGCCAGCATTTGCTGTCCTGCCACCCACAACTATTTCCTGTTTTAAGGACAAAGGGAAGCTGTGGTGTCTCTCAAGCACCACTTTGTGGAAAGGACTGACAAATGTCAACTGTTCTAGCGGCAACGACATGCTTAGCATACCTGGCTTCTATTTCTGGCCCTTGAAATTCATTTTGGGTGCCGGTTAGTCCAGCAAAATATATTTATTACCTTAAGCAGTGTTTGGGATACCTCCTTTGCTAGATAAAAAAAGCCATTCCTAATCAAAAGGGGTACCCGTGCAGATCAAGTGTGGCAAACAGCCACAAGAACTGAAACCCAAAAGAAAAATCTCGTCCAGGTGCATTTGGTCATGGTTTTGTATCTCTGCCTCAGCACAGCCCTTTATTAAGGTTCCCATTTGCTCCGAATCGCAGCCACTGCCCACAGATGCTCATCTGGTTGGTGGGTGAAAATGAGGGCCAAATTGGAGGGGGGCACAATCACCCTAGAGAGAAAAATTAAAAAAGAAAAATGAGGCTCATCTATCTGCAGGAGGCTCTGACCATAGAGTTCCTGGCAATTCCCAGAACTGCCCAGAAGTTCCAAGAGTAGCTCTAGGAATCACCAGAAACAATAGGATCAGAACTATCTGTAAGTAGATGAGGCCTTATTTTGCTGTTTAATTTTTCTCCCAGGATGCTGTCCACCCCCCACCACAACCCTCTTACATCTCTTTGGACACGCCACATCCTTAGAGCAAGAGAAATGAAGTGTAATTCCCTTGTCTGCAATCATCACTGCTGTGAAGGAAAGAAGGCTCATGGCAGGGGCACCAAACTAGCTTCCTAAAAGGACATAGTGGTCTTCTCAAATTCTAGCAGTCCCCACAAACCCTACCATTTTACCATAGAGTTTTTGGGGGCATGGTGAGGCATAGTGTTACTTCTGGTTAAGTGGGTGGAAGTGATGTCATGATCGCTCCCCCCCCCGTTCTCTTTCTGCTGCACACGGGTAGCTTGTTTGAGTGAACCCAAGTGTTTCCCCCCTCCTAGTAACAACAAGCAGGCAATTGAGCCTTCAAAATCCCAGAGCCCTTCACTGGATGCAGAAAGCAGAGATAGCGCTATGCTATAGATTTCACATTATTATTATTATTATTATTATTATTATTATTATTATTATTATTATTATTATTATTATTATTATTATTATTATTATTATCTTCAGGCTAACAATCTGCATCTGTGCATCTATACTCAGATGTAAGACTGACCATGTTTAACTATGTCCTGTTGCTTAGATTGGTAGCCTTAGCATATTAAGGATTCAAGCACCAGAATGCCCAGTTTTTCAGCAACGACTATCTTCCAAAGGTTACTGTAACAGGATGAGCAAATTTAACAATATGCTATAGTTGTCTTTTGAATTGTTCAGCTCAAGTTAAGAGAACTGTAATCTATCTACAATATAATAAAGTTCTCTTTCATTACACTGAAAGATAAGCCATTATTTCCACATTTGGAATGGGTCTTTAATTCAATGTTTTGGGAAGAAAACACAATCAAGTTAGGGCTGCATTTGCAGAAGACCCTATATATAATAGCATATTAAGGCATATTAGATATGGCATAGTGCAGATTCCACAGTCCTTGGGTGCGTTCAGACGCGCCGTTTGAGCCGTTTTCGGCACGGCTCAGAAACGGCTTTTACCTGCGCGTTCACACGCCCAACATCTGCCCACCGTCCCCAGCCGTCGCTTTCTGGAGCAAACCCCCTTTGAAACGGAGTATTTTGACACCACTTACCCAAGTGGTGTTTTCCATGATTCTCCATTTCAAGCCGCACTTTTCCCTGTCTGATCGCTCCATCCAGCCACTTCCGGGTGCTTCAACCCCCCCTCCCCTCTGGGAAGCTGCGCCTCCGGCTTCCGGCTTCAGTCTGCCATTTGTTTTTTTTCCTTAGCGGTGTGCGCTTGAGCGGAGCTCCGCACTTAAGTTAAAAAAGAAAAGCTTCACTGGTGCCTAGTTTAGGCATTTAGAGGAGTCCGGGATCTCGGGGAGGCCATTTTAAAAAGGAGTCTTCATTTAAACTTTAAAGGGACCTGTTGAGATCGCTCTTCTGCGCACCTGCCAAACTTCCTGTTCGGGAGAGGGCTGCCTGTGCGCATGCTCAAAGGAGAGGGGAAAATCCCCCCCCACCTGCAGGAGGACGGCGGGGAGCTCGGAAGGAGGAGGTGAGTCTGATCGCAATTCTCCAGTTTTAAAAAAAACGCATCGTGCCGGAGCAGTTTAAACCGCTCCAAGCACGCTGTCTAAACGCACCCCTTGTGTCTTCAGACTGTTCCTGGTACCATTAATGGCTGCATTGCAAATTCACATGATCCATGCAGTTACATGTGATCAGGGCCAAACGAGACATGCTGGTGGCATATTTAGAGATGCCACCAAATCCTTCTGAAGTGTGTGTGTCCTTGTGTGACTTAAGGGGCACCGTGGACACATGGGAGGGGTGAGATGAACTAGCATTGCCAACTCCAGGAGATTTAGGGGTAGAAGGGCAGAGTTTGGGGAGGGAAGGAAGCTCAGTGGGCGTGTAATTCCCTAGCATCCACCCTCTGGCTGTCCTTTTCTCCAGAAGAACTGATCTATGCAGTCTGAAAACCAGTTGTAATTCTGAAGAGAACTTCAGGTCCCACCTGGAGACTGGCAACCCTAAACTGAACCATTCTCCCCTAAAACAATTTTGTTTAGTCTTCTCCCAGCGCAGCTCAGGAGTGCCTCCTGTGAAGAGGAAAAGGGCTAAAAAGATGATTGGAGGTGGAAAAGATTTCTTTTGTGTGCGTGTGCGAGCGTGAGGGAGAGTTTAGCCTTTCTTTTGTGGGAATTGGCTGGACTGGACAAAGGGAAATCCGCCGTGGGCTCCTTCACTGTCTTTCCCCACAGTTCCTGTCTAGATGGCTTTCTCAGATTCCTCTCCTGTCCCTCTTTTCTCTTATTTTCCCTCGCTCAAATTTCCTTTGGGTTTCTTCACTGTCCCTCATATAGGCTTTTCTTCAAATTCATTTATAAGGCATCTGTCAGGAGATCACAGAGTTATAGAAATAACACTGTATAATAAAGAAAAGTGACTCTGGGCATGGAAGTTCTTTTTCCTCTCTCACTGAGTAATCGCTTCCTGATCCCACAGCAAGGCTGCCACACAAGCCTCCCTGCTTATAAGGCCCCTCTCTTCCCTCAACCACACTTGGAAAACACTCAGTGCTTGTCTGCTTCTGTCATTCTTGTTCAGATGTCCTACAGTTTAAAGCAGGGGTGTCGAACTCGTTTGTTAAGAGGGCCAGATCTGACATAAATGAGACCTTGTTGGGCTGGGCCCAACATAAAATGTAATGCAAGGTAGCAGAGATATAAACTTTATAAAGGACACAAACACAAAGGGTTTTTTTTTACTTAAAAACATGCTTACAACATGAGAACTCTTGCAATATTTTGTTTATTTAACAGTGTCTGATAACTGACACCTCTTGCTCTGAATGACTGCATCAAAATGTCTGCTCAGGTGTGTATCTGTAAGCTGCAAACCTGCGATGATGCAGCAGCAACAGAACTGGAAGAAGAAACAGAAGGCAGCCAGTTCCACTGTGGGCCTGAGAGAAGCCCTCCAGGGGCCTGATCCGGCCCACGGGCCGCATGTTTAACACCTTGTGCCAGTGTTCCGCCAGTACCCGCTCACTGGCACTATGACCTGCTGGCAAAATTATCCTTCACCATTTAGGCCACCATCACTGCTGCAACAAAAATGTTTAATATCTCTGAACATGCCCAGAGGAAGAGGGAAATCATAACTGATCCTGAACCAGACAGATTTCCTGTTGGCCTTAACAGCGATTGGAGACAAGCAGTCTGGTCAAGTCGTTGTCAGAAGATAAGCAGCCAGAAAGGCCCAAAGACTTATTGCTGAAAATCCTTTCATTGCCCCAAATACTTGTGTACCAGCCTCCATGTAGCTTCCACGAGGAAGACCAAGTCTGAGTAAGGATGGAAACGGTGTTCACTCACTCTCAAGCATAGTAATGCTGCAAACAGAAACTTATCCATCTGCCTATTGGGATATTTGGTTATTATAGCAGAGTGTCAGGTAGCCCTGCCATGATGGATGGAGAAGGGTGGGAGGATGGGCTTTGTTTTGTGAAGGGTGGGTGGATGGGATCGTGGGGTGTTGATTTATGCACCTGGACTGTTCAAATGGAATGCGGGGAGCTGTCCCGGATGCCTGGCTGTACAAGCCATATCTTCTTCAGACCTAACACAATGACCTTTGAGGAGACAGTCTGCTAGCTTCCTGTCGCTTTCAAAGCAACAGCTACGCTGGGAAAATGGGGGCGGCGGGAACTACATTAATTATCATTGTCTTCAGTTCCCGCGCGCGCGCTTTGCTTCCATTGGTTGAGGGGGGGGGTCCCCATTCTCCCCCCTTGGGTATAACTGCTTGCTTCATGTAACTAAGGTATTCTTAACAACGCTTCTGTTTCAGTAACCTACTATTGCAGCTTTAAAATAAAATACTATTCTTGCTTCAATGAACAAGGCCTGGTATTTTGCTGACTAAGTTAAGGACTCTGACACAGAGTTTTGCCCAGTCCTAGAAGCGTGAAACTGAGTGCTGTAAATAAACCTTCCAAGAAGCATATTGCAAAAGGTCGGAACTGACATTTAGTCAGGTAGATCCAGTTCACATTCAGGTTGCAGTCGAAAGAAGCCTAATCTAAAGAGGACTTTCCCTCTCGCAAACGTCCAGCTTGTCCTGCATCCTGAGTGTGGGAGTATGAGGGCATCGTGCTATCTACAGGAGAGCTCTGCAGAGACATGTGTCTCCACGGAAGGCCATGTGCATGAAGGACAGGACAAAGCAAAGAGACAGGAGGGGTCAGAGGGAAGCTCCCAAGTTAAGACAAAGAGGGGCATCCCATTCAAGGAGGGAACACCTCTACACACTTCAAGTGATGTCCAGGCATGCTGAGACTCTCACTCCAACACTGCCTATCCATCATATTTTTGTACCCCACTTTCCTCCTAGGAGAGTATGGTGTGGTGTCAATCATGAGGTTATCCCTTCAGGTTCTTGCGACAGCCTTGTGGGATCATTTCAGCTGCTCTGGATCTGCATGCTAAGCACACAGAACCCTTGCAGCGGATACGTTTGCTTGCTTGTTCTTTGAGAGCCAACATAAGTTTAGCACATCAGCGTTGCAATCCTATGTAATGGCGGACTATTGTGCTGGTGGAAAGTGCCTCCAAGTCACAGCTGACCAATGGCAACCTCGTAATTTTTTCAAGGCAAGAGAGGTTTGGAGGTGGCTTGCCATTGCCTGCCTCTGCGTGACAACCCTGGATTTTGTGCAGGAGTTCCGCACTGCAGAGGCAGGGTCTATTTTCATATTGATCATTATCCAGAAGTATACAGTCACGCGTGGGGAATCTAAATTTCACTGCCATTCATATTTTATTCTGCATTTGTTTGTTTTCTTGGTCGGCCCCTCTCATTACAAAGCTGGTCTTGTGACATTTTGGATTTACTGTCAATGCTGAATTATCTACAGATGTACTAAATGTTCTTGTGGCATAGATCAGTGGGCAATCCTAAACAGAGGTCAAGCCTTCTAAATTGGTTTGGCATCCACGGGCTTAGAAAGACGTAAGTCTCCTTAGGAGGGCACCGTGGGGGTGGAAAGTGCCGCCAGGTCGCAGCCCATGTATGCCAACCGTTGTAGGGTTTTCGAGGCAAGAGGCGTTCAGAGGTGCCTGGCCATTGCCTGCCTCTGAGAAGTGACCCTGCATTTCCTTGGTGGTCTCCCATCCAAGTAAGAACCAGGCTGACCCTGCTTCACTGCCACGATCAATTAGGTTAGCCTTGGCCATGGCTTGGGAGCACATCACATTTAACAGAGAGCTTTTGCAAGCAGCTGGTATGTGTGCGTGATGTTTTTATGCAGGGATATTGGGAGCATGTGCTCAAAATGAGATGCCACAGGGGCAGGCCATTCTGCCTTTTGTCCCTATGAACTGGAGTGCCAGTCTTCCCTAAGGGCGGTTCTGCACTGGCTTTTCCCTCCGTTGTTTTACAAAATCGGTGCTGGAACAGAAATTCCCCTCTGCATTGCATGCCGCTCTCACTTTCTTTGATCATCGGATTTTATGGTACCCTCCACACTGTATGCCGCTCTCGCTTTCTTTGATTGTCGGGTTTTATGATACCCTCTGCATAGATGTATGGCTGTTCAGGGATGACTTTGCAGTCAGTATCACGCTGCCTCGGGGTATTTGAATGTGGTTCTGAGCTGCACCTTCTCCTCCCAGTTGTGAAAATGTGGAGCGAATGCCAGAGGCAGAATCACCCTCACTCTACAACAATTCCATCTTGGTTCCCATCTGCTGAAACGGCTTCTTTTATCTCCGCCATTCATTTGTTGTTAACAACCTGCAGTTAATGTAAACTTGGCTTGTGTTATTCTTTAGAAAGTAGGCCCCTCAAAGAGAAGTACCTCAGCTTCATATCAGGCAGTCAACTGGGTTAGAATAATATTGCCACAATATGCCCAGCGCTGACTGCGTCTCCTAAGCTTAGCAGGGCCCCAAGATATTCCCATCTTAGTGAGGTCATTTGTTATCCTGATAGCGTGTGGTTTTTGCTTTGTTTAAGTGTTTGATTTCTCTTTCCTTCATTGGCTCAATTTATGTGCGTCTCTCACTGTCAAGAAGGGTTGCCAACTTCCAGGTGGCACCTGGAGATACCCTGCTATTACAGTTGAACTCCATTGTTATGTCCGCTGACCGCCATTAGGCGCCAGCAAGTAATCACCAAGCTTAACTCCCTAGGAACAATAGACTAGGCTCCTGAACTTTACTTTGGGGAACCAATAGAGACTTTGGTGGGAGGTTTAAACCTACCAATAGGATCTAGGTCCCCAAGAGCTGTATATAGTTGGCCACCCGGCTGATATTCTGTGTTCCAATTGTGTACCAATAAACCATGCTGATCACTACAGCTGTGTCTGTGGTTTCTCCATGTGTCTAGCCCACTACACAATAATGACGATGAAGGTGGGATTCCGCTGAGCATCCCTGCCTGGCCAACGGGGCACCGCGACGGAAGGCAACGCACCGCTACCTACGCTCCTCTGACCAATGAGCACCGAGGGTGAGCAAGCAGCTTCCAGCATGCAGCCACAACCGATCGGCACAATGGCTGTTGCTCCAGGATCAGGGTTGGTACCACCATTTGATACCGCCCGTCCACAGCAATGGGGAGCCTGAAGGTCTGAAGTCAGTCCTTGATCTTCTACCAAGTGACAGACGAGGCCAGAAAGAAGGGCCTCCTACTTGGGTCCTGCAGTCCTGCCATCGTAGACCTGGCCCAGTACCTGCTCTCCCCCAAGAAGCTGGACAACTGCACGTTTGAGGAAATTCTCAAGGCAGTCCAGGACCACTTCACACCCAAGCCACTGGAGATGATGTGCCACGTGGTGTTTCATCAGCGGAACCAACAGGGCCGTGAAACCACAGTGGAGTTCTTCGCAGAGCTCCACCGCCTCGTATCTGAGTGCAAGTTTGGGGCGCACTTGGACACGGCCCTCCGGGACCAGTTTGTCACGGGTCTCCGGGAAGAAAAGCTAAGGAGGCGCATCATGGAGGGTGAGACGGTTACCCTCACGTTGGCCATCTCCACCAGGACCACTTGGGAGAGGTCCCATCCGGCAGCCACCTCTGCACACAAGGCCACCACCTTTCCAAGTGACCTCGAGGACGAGGAGGTCCACCGCACCCAAACGCTGTCCAGGCATCACACCAACAATGCCGCCGCCCAGGAGTGTGCTAGTTGCAGGGAGCAGCACGAAAGGAAGACCTGCAGGTTCTGGGGATGCCACATGTCACAGCTGCAGATGCACAGGCCACATTGTCAAGGTCTGCCACTACAAAGGTGCCCGCGCACAACCCGCAACCTCACCGCAAAGTCGATGCCCACTATGAGGAGGACACATCCAATGAGGACCTCCACCTCCTCACCAGCGCATCGACAGAACAGGTACTGCGACTCCCTGGCCAATCCCCCCACCCCCAAGATCCAAGTCCGGTTCAAATTGAGGGGTCCTCCTGTGTCATGGAGCTTGAGTCTGGCTCCGCGGCCTCCATTATATCCAAGGCCACCCTCAAAAGACTGTGTCCCAAGGGGGAGGGGCGGTTACGCCTATCACCCATCATGCTCACGGACTTTCAGCGAAATAGCATGCCTGTCAAGGGGGTTGAGAGTTTCAGGGTCCGGTACAAGGCCTTTAATGGCCTATTGGACTTGATCGTGGTCAGGGGGGACCTTGTCAGCCTGTTGGGCCACTCATGGTTCGAACCCCTGGGAATATCCATCATGGGGGTGCAGCATTGTGCTACGAATGACTTCCAGGTCATCTGTGGGGAATTTCCGTCCGTTTTCGATGGCACCCTGGGCCCCTGGTATCACTGCAACTGGATCCCAAAGTGGCCCCGATACGTCTGCACTCCAGTACAGTTCTGCTGGCGGTAAAGCCCAAAATTGACACAGAACTTGACCACCTAGTGGCACAAGGCGTCCTGGAGCCAGTCTCCCACATGGCCTGGGAGACCCTTATGGTCACAGTTTTTAAGCCTAATGGGTCAGTCCGCATCTGCGTTGGCTATAAGTGTACGCTCAACAAGGCGCTACAGGACCACGCCTATCCCGTCCCTGTAGTGAGCCACGTACTGGCCACTTTGGTGGGGGCTAGGATCTTCGGAAAGCTCGATCTTGCCCAAGCCTACCAGCAGCTGCTGGTCGATGCAGCCACCTCTGAGGCGCAGGCCGTAGTGACACCCTGCTAATATGTATGTGCTATTTTCTTCTGTCTATATTTCCTAGATACTGTACAATTGTGTGTGCTTGTGTTGTTGTATGCTTGAAATATAAACAGAATCACCTTATACTGACGTCAGTCTCAGCGTCTATTTGGTGTGTCTGGAAGAAACTAACCCTGTATCCATAGACGCGTGCCGCTGTCTTGCCTATTGCCTGGTGTAAGATCATAATTCCCCATTTTGAATAATAATTCAAGGCAATTTGGCTAACAGTCCCTGGGAATAGCGACCGAGACCTCAGAGGATAGTATCATATAAGAGAAGGAAAGGCCCTGACCTGAATAGCCGAGGCAAGCTCAATCTTGTCAGATCTTGGAAGCTAAGCAGGGTCGACCCTGGCAAGTCCTTGGATGGGAGACGTCCTCGGAATACCAGCAGTGGGGAGGTGGGGGCAGGCTTTATTCAGCCCCCTCTCTGAATATCCTCCAGGCCCCCAGGAGGGTCACCATGACTTCCAGGTGCACACAGACTCATATGCACTCAAACATACATACACACACGCACCTATGAAAAATACCCCCAAAAAAAGATAACAGAAGGAAAGGATGCTCTGCGTCCTGACCTCTTTGTCTTTCTAACTCTCCTGTAATCTTTCTCTGAAGTCTGAGGCAGGAGACAGTGTAAACAGTCCTTGTCTTCCAACAAGAGAATCATGCCACAGAGTCCACGCTTGTATTAACCATTTTCTCCAGGGGAACTGATCTCTACAGTGTGGATCTCTATGGTCTGACAAAGGGAGCATTCACTCTCCAAAGCTTATCCTCTGAAAATCTTCTTGGTCTCTTAAGGTGCTGCTGGACTCAGATTAAACTGCTCTATAGCCTGGAGATATGTGGTAAATCCAGCCCCCGCCTGGAGGTTGGGGACCCTCATATCTCCTAATATGAAGGCTGTCTGAATCATGTCATGGACAAATTCCCATCAATCCAACAGCAGGCACTGAATTTATCAGCAATAGGCAGGAAATGCCTCATACAGTCATCATGCTGAGAGTATTAAAGGGGATTGGCCAGTGCTTGGCTGGCCTGGGATTGGTGAGTTTGTGAAGCCGTGTGCCTGATGGGTGGAAATTTGAAAAATCGAAGGCTTTTAGAGGCTGTTAAAGCCAGTTAAAGCAGTTGGGCAACTGAAGAGCTTAAGAAAACAGGACGTGGGAAGACTAGGCTGAGAGAGCGGCCAAGGAAAGTGTGTGGGGAATTGTGGAGGATACAAACAGAACGGAAACAGAAAGCTTACTGTATCCAAACAGGGTATATACAAGAACAGTAACCAGTGTTGCATTTCCCCATATTATTTTTCTTGGCTGAATATACTTTATATTGAAACTTGCTCTATTGTTCAAATCTTAATGCATTTATTTCCTGAATCAGTCCCTACATCTGGTGTGTGTGTGGGGGGGGGCCTGGAAAGTGCAATCAAGTTGCAGCTGACTTATGACAGCTCCGTAGGGTTGCCAAGGCAAGAGGCGTTCAGAGGTGGCTGGCCATTGCCTGCCTCTGCATAGTAAGCCTGGCCTCCCTTGGTGGTCTCCCATCCAAATACTAACCAGGACTGACCCTGCTTAGCTCCCAAGATCTGATGAGATCAGGTTAGTCTGGACCATCCAGGTCAGGTCAGATGTTCAGAGGTGGTTTTGCCATTGCCTGCCTCTGCGTAGCGACCCTGGACTTCCTTGGTGGCCTCCCATCCAAGTATTAACCAGGGCCGACCTTGCTTGGCTCTTGAGATCTGACAGAATCAGTCTTGCCTGGGCCATTCAGCTTAGTATCCTTACGCCACGAGCTTAGTAATTATATTAGCATGTTGTATTAGGGCTGCCAGCTCTGGGTTGGGAAATTCCTGGAGATTTGGGAGTGGGGTCTGGGGGAGGCAGGTTTTGGGGAGGGGAGGGACCGCCGCAGGGTCTAATGCCACAGAGCCCACCCTCCAAAGCGGCCATTTTCTCCAGGTGAACTGATTTGGGTCATCTGTGTTGGAAAATTTGGTGAAAATAGTTAAATATTCAGAGGTTGCAATGGATCACCGTAGAGGAGGCATTTTCTTTCTATGTAAAAACCTTTATTTCTAAAGGGGAGGGAACACAGTAAAATCTACAAAACAACAGACAGACTTAAGACTACATGCTTGCAACAACAGACACACAAATAGTAATGCAGATTCTTCCTTTCTTTTTGACCCCTAGAAGGAAATCACCTGAACGCATTAACCAATGATTGTTAGTAACTAGGCTTCAGTTTCTGGGCTTTCTTCCCACTGGCTTTCTGCCAGGTTCCCTTCCAGGTCAGGATAAACGATAGCACACAAGTTAAGCATAAAGTGACTAGGGTTCCCAAGTACTTACTGTCTGGGGGCGGGGGACGAATGCTTCCCGGCCGGACCAGTCTTCCTGGTAACACACCATGCCGTCGCCAGGAAGCGACGGTAGGCGACGCTCTGGCAATGGGGCTGAAAACTCGATGGTACCATCGAGTTTTCAGCCCCATTGCCAGAGCGTCGCCTACCGTCCCTTCCTGGCGACGGCATGGTGCTCCGCGCCTCTCCTTCCCCTGGGGATGGTCCTGCGAGGACGTATCCATCCCCCGCCGGCACGCGGTAAGTTCTTGGGAAGCCTAATAGTGACTGACTTTAGACCTTGCAACACACATATTTACAACAGTCTGGAGGTCAATTGTAATAGTGGGGGATCTCAGGGTGCCACTTAGAGGGTGGGCAACCCTACCATTTTATGACTGTCTCCAAAAGTCTGCTGGGGGAGGGGTAAACCAAACCAAACCTCACGTGGTGGCAGTAGTCTCAAGGTGCCATGTGTCCCAAACAGTAGGATGCATGGTACGCAAGAAATCAAGATAAAAGCATAGACAGGAAACTCCCTGGTCATCTCTGAGTATATGACAGGCCTCGAATCTATTCCCTTTCCCTCCTTAGCTTCCCCTGAAATTCAAATGAAGATGCCGTAATAACTCCCCACATTGTTCACCTTTATTTTTATTGGAGGTGCTGGAGTCCAGTTAGCACCCTCCAGTTCCTTCTCACCTTCCTAGCTACCCCAGGCCCAGAAATAACTACACAGGGGCCTCCTTTTCCTGCCTGCTCTCTTCTCGCGGCTTTGTCCCGGCTCCTCAGTGATAACTGCAGCTTTCTTCTGCTGGTTCACTTCATCAGCAGCGGTGGCTTTGGTGGTTCCGGGGCCTCATCAGAATGACTTCTCTACGAGAGCCAGCTTGGTGTGGTGGTTAAGAGTGGCAGACTCTAATCTGGGAGAACCCGGTTTGATTCCCCACCCCTCCACATGCAGCTGCTGGTGTGACCTTGGGTCACTCACAAGTTCTCTCAGAGCTGTTCTCTCAAGGGCAGTCCTCAAAAGAAGCAAGGCATCTGTTGTGGGGAGGGGAAGAGAAAGGAGATTGTAAGCCACACTGAGGGTGGGGTATAAATCCAATTGAAGCCTCCTCCTCCTCCTCCTCTCTCACCAGCCAAAGTTTCTGTCTTGATTCTTGTGGTTTTTCACAGACAATTTGTCCACAATTCCAGTGGCCAGAGGGATTTCAGTCCCGAGGCCAGTCCTACAGTTCAAAGAGACATCGCAACCACAGAGTTACACTGCAATCCAAAAGAAAGTGTCCCCTCCTCTTCTGCAATGTTTCCTTTTGGCTGCCTGGCTATAATATTTCTTTGTTTCCTTCATTTATAGCCCACCTTTCTCCTCACCAGGGACCCCAAATGGCTGACACTAGGCTCTTCTCCTAAATTCTGTCCTCACAGCCACTCTGTGAGATAGATTCAGGCAGGTAGCTGTGTTGGTCTGAAGCAACAGAAGTTGGAGTCCAGTGGCACACGGAAGCTTACGCCCGGGATAAAACTTTGCTGGATGCACTTTGTTGCAGCCACACAAAAGCTTATACCCAGAATTTAACACTGTTGGTCTGAAAGGTGCCACTGGAACCAAACTTTGTTCTGTGAGGTAGGCTAAACTGAGAGGGAGTGTGTGGCCCAAGGGCACCCAGGGCAGACTAGGGATTCAAACTTGGGTCTCTTAATCTTAGTCTGAGACCCTAAGCGCTACAACCACATTGGCTTACTTACTTTGCAGTCTGCTCATCTACACCCAGTAATTTGCACAGAAATTCTACTGGACCTTCTGGAACAATATCAGCCGTGCTTATTTGATTGACTGATTGATTGATTGATTGATTGATTGATGTGTTTTTCTCCTGGTTTTTTTTAGCCAAAATGGCTCCCAACATCCCTTACCAAAATTTTAAAAAATGCAAATGAAAATAGAAGCAAATTAAATCATTGATGTTAAACTAATTAATTAAATTAATTCTGTCACAGGGACAGAAGGAATGCATTTATTCCCAGTTTCATTTGTCTCTGTTTGTTGATCTGGTGCTGTGCTAAAAGTGTGCCTGTGAACTTTTCCTTTTGGTTTATTAATAAATATTTTAATCTTTGACGCTGGTAGTGTTCTCTATGCCACATTGTTCCCCAACAGCTTGGACACGCCTAGTGATGTGCATGGGGGTGGGAAAGCAGTACAGGCACCCATTGCCAACTCTCCAGGAGAGCCCCAAAGAAGTAATTCGGTCCCTGTGGTAACTAGGTGTTGGGTAGCAGGAGACCAGAGGTGGGGCCTCAGGTTGAGAAGGGGAGTAAGGAGTCTGTCCCACCTGGCAGGGAGACCCAAAAGGACAGTGGTGGCAGTGGTACCCTAGTGGAAGGATGTAGAATAGCACCCTCCAGGAATTGGCACCAGCCAAGGAGGGGGCAGGCAGAAGAGAATCATAGAATCACAATGCAGGAAATTCTCAAATACTTCCCCCCTCCACACCCCCAGTGGCCGCTTTTCCACGCCCAGAAGATGACAAAAAACCTCCAGGATCTCCAGCCAAACCGGCCTGGAGAAAAATTGCTTCCTGACCCGAATGTGGCGATCAGCACTTCCCTGGGCATGTAAGAAAGGGCCACAAGAACTAAGCACTGAGGCAACCCTTCCTGCCCTCCCTCTCGTGATCTGCCTAAGTTCACAGAATCCGCATTGCTGTCAGAAGGCCCTCTAGCCTCTGTTTGAAAACCTCCAGAGAAGTAGCGCCCACCACCTACCAAGGAAGCCTGTTCCACTGAGGAACCGCTCCAACTGTCAGGAAGTTCTTCCTCATGTTGAGCCGAAGACTCTTCTGATTTAATTTCAGCCCGTGGGTTCTGGTCTGACCTTCTGGGGCAACAGAAAACAACTCTGCACCATCCTCTAGATGACAGCCCTTCAAGTACTTGAAGATGGTTATCATATTACCTCTCAGTCATCTCCTCTCCAGGCTAAAGATACTCAGCTCCTTCAACCTTTCCTCATAGGACTTGGTCTCCAGACCCCTCCAGAGGGTCTGTAAATTAGAATAACCACGCCCTCCCAGGATCCGTCACAGAGATCATCAGTTCATCAAGGTCAGTATTGTCTACTTAGAGGTCTCAGGCTGAGGTCCTTCACATCACCTACTGCCAGATCTGTTTTTTAAAAAACCAGAGATGCTGGGGATTGAATTTGGGGCCTTCTGTATGCCAAGCAGATGCTCTGTCACTAACCCCTCCCTCCCACCATGATAGGAGGATTAGTTAGAATGGAGGATTCCATTCTTTCCGTCTGTATAAATTTGACACATTAAATAAATGTCATATCCATTTTTTCCTTGTTTTGAATACTTTTTTAAAACTCTGTGGAACCCCCAAAGGGCTGGGTAGAATGTAAGAGAAAGCCTTCATATTATATTAAATCTGTGTTCTAATCAACCACAGATAAATCAATTTCTGTGGATTCCAAAAAAAAGAAAAGAAAAAGAAAAGAAAAGAAAAGAAAAGAAAAGAAAAGAAAAGAAAAGAAAGGCTTATATAAACCCCCTGTTGTTTGCCAGGGATGAGGTAATCATTCCAATTAAAGGAAACAGCTTGTTTTGCTCTGTTCTGTCCCGTTACAACTGCGTGTTCGTGCGTGAACACTATTTTCCTATGCTCAGAACCATCCTGATTTCATAACACTTGGAGAAGAAACCAAATAAGATGCCATAAAGTTAGTTGCCGTTGACCACGGATGATGAAGACATGCTCAGCTTCTTATACAAACAAACAAGCCACACGTTATAAACCTGAAGTCTTAGATAAGGTTGCCAGTCTCCAGGTGGAGCCTGTTGTTCTCCCAGAATCACAGCTGCTCTCCAGACTACAGAGAACCAGTTCTGCTTTGTAGGGTGGGCTCTAGGGCACTATACCCCATTGAGGGCCTCCCCGCCCAGGGCTGGTGTGCCATACAGCCAGGTTAGGCAGTTGCCTAGGGCACCACCATAAAGAGAGCAAAGCGCTGGCCTGCCACCCCACCCTGCCCTGCCCCTTCCTCCCCTAAGGGCTGGCCTCCTCCTCCTCCTTGGAGCGGGCATTGTTGCCAGCAGGATCAGAACCATGCACTCGAGGGAGGGAGCAAGGGAGGGCACCGCCGCCACCATGCCCAGGCTGCCCTGCACCCTCTGCGTGTGAAGAACGCCCTGGCCCATCTGGCCTCCTTCCCCAGTTTCCTGCTTTTGCCCATGGGGGGGGGGGTGGCCGCCACCAGCGTGACTCGGGAGTGAGAGCCGCCTATCATTGTATGCCTGCAGAAACTGACTGGGTGGTGCAAGGTTTTGGGTGCCGAGAGATTTTGATTGGGGTTGGGTGGCCCCTTCTCACGCAACCGACCGCCTCCCTTCGCCTTGCCCTTGAGCAAGAGGGAGAGGGGGAGAGAGAGAGAGAGAGAGAGAGAGAGAGAGAGAGAGAGAGAGAGAGAGAGAGAGAGAGAGAGAGAAGCACTCCCAGGCACCAGCTACGATCCACAAACTGCTCAAGGTGGTAGGCCCTATGGAGGAGGATGGGGAAGGGCATGCTTGCAATTGCTCTTCCTGGCAGAGATTTCAAGGGGGCACTTTCACACACACGATGCAGTTTCAATCCACTTCAGCAGCCTTTTGCAAGTTCATTTTGCCCTTTCATCTGCTGAGGTTCTGGTTAGATGTTCTGTATATTTTATTTGATGTGTTTTGATTGGTTTTAAATTGTTTTTGTATACTATATATGATGACCCCATACTATGCAAGAAGGGCGCGATGCAAATTTAATCTAATAAAATAAATAAAATCCAGTTGCAAAGTGCAAAATGTGTTGCTTAGTGTGTGCAAAAGTGCCTTTTTCCTTCCCCACGTCCCCCATGGAAGAGGGAATTGCTTTCCACATGTCTTTTTGAAACACATACATTGGTGGAGGGTTTGAATGGTGCACATTCACACGAGCAACAGAATGAGATTGGGGCTTACATCGTTCTCCTCTATTTTATCCTCACAACAGCCCTGTGAGGTGGCTAGGCTGTGTGTGTATAACTGGCCCAAGGTTGCCCAGCAAGCTTCCATGGCAGCATGGGAATTCGAACCTGAGTCCCCCTGAGTTCGAGGTTATCCTGGTACAACACTCTAGCTACTGCACAACACTGGCTCTGATGTGACTGGCTACTAAGAAATAAAGAGCTCTGTGAATGCTCAGAGGCACTTTTTTGTTCTATTATTACATCTTCTAGGAGCTGTAGCTCAGTGGTAGAGCACCTGCTTGGCATGCAGAAGGTCCCAGGTTCAATCCCCGATATCTCCAGTCAAAAGGACCAGTTTGTCAGTGAGAGGAAAGACTTCAGCCTGAGACCCTGGAGAGCCACTGCTGCATGTGAACACACGAAGCTGCCTTCCCCTGAATCAATCCCTCTCTCCGTCAAGGTCATTATTGTCTACTCAGACTGGCAGCAGCTCTCCAGAGTCCCAGGCAGAGGTCTGCCTGATCTCTAATCGGAGATGCAGGGGATTGAATTTGGGACCTTCTGCATGCCAAACAGATGCTCTACCCCTGAGCCAGGGTCCCAGAGCAAGTCCTAAAATGCATTTATGTTTGAAAATTGGTGGGTGCACGGGGGGGTGGGGGCACCAGAAGGTAGCCTCACCTAGTGTGCAAAAAAACCTGGCACCAGCCCTGTCCCCGCCTCAAACCATGTCCACCCAGGCTTAATCTCTAGGGATTTCACAACCCAGAGTTGGCAACCCAGGTCCTAGATGTGTGTGGGTTTGTCTTCGATTGGCCAATGGAAAGTGTAAACAACTCTGCAGAGGGTTGCCAGCTATGGGTTGGGGCATTCCTGGGGATTTAGGGGTGGAACCTGGGGAGGGAGGGGTTTGGGAAAGACTTCAGGGAGTCTAATGCCATAGAGTCCACCCCCCCACACACACCAAAGCACTCATTTTCTCCACGGGAGCTGACCTCTATATAGCCTGGAGATCTGTTATCATGCCAAGGGATCTCCCAGCCTCACTCGGGGGCTGACCACACCAGCTCTTTGCATGGTTATTTAGGCAGGCAATTGTGCCTTAAGAAACCTGCAGGTCTCCCCCAACTCCTTTTTGTCACGGGCCTTGCCTCAGGAGAATTACTGCAAGGGCCAAAGAGACTGTCAGAGACCCTAACTTAGTCAGCCAAACACCAGGTCTTGTTCATTGAAGCAAGAATAGCATTTACTATACTAATGAAGTTCCCACCGCCCCCATTGTTCCCAGCCAAGTTGCAGCTTTGAAAGCGATAGGAAGCTCACAGCCTGTCTCCACCAAGGTCAGGGTGTTAAGTCTACCAGAGATAGAGCCTGCAGAGCTCGCCCTCCGCATTCCATTCGAACACTCCAGGTGCATAAATCAACACCCCACGATCCCAACCTCCCGCCCTACACACCACAATGTAACACAAGGCCCATCCTCCCACCCTACTCCATCCATCATGGCAGGACTACCTGACAGAGACCCCAACTCAGGTTGCTTGGGAATCTGCCCACATTACATCAACCCAGTTGGAGCTCCTGAGCCCTTGTGGGAGAGTAAACACACGCTGGTGAGCAAAATGGAGCAAAATGGAGCAGCGGGCAGCGGGCCAGTCCGAGGTTACCAAGAGAAACACCGTGTTCCCGTCACCATAATTCCTGCATAACATAAGACGGGATGGGATGGGGGGGAGGACATTTGCAAAGGAGACTGGGAGGGTTGCTCAAACCCTTTTTGCTACAAGTGCCTTTTGGCACTCCCAAACTCAGCAGGTTTTGAAACTAGGAATGAACCCAGCTGGGAGAAGGGATGTTTGCAAGGGGCAGGGACAAGGAGGGTGAAGCGTCACTTCCACCAGCCAATCCCCCCCCTTAATGCCCCCACTCCCACGTTCCTCTTAGCTCAGTGTAGACAGGGTGGAACTGCGTCTTGGCCAGCACAACAGCCAATATCCCTCCAGGGCCGTCTGAACCCCAGCCCTCCCACTTCTGTGGCATGCCCTCTGGCAGCAGAGCCCCTCCTGTTGGAGGAGGAAGAGCCCTCAGTCTGGAGGGACGTTGCCGGCTGCGGTGGTAGGCAGGGCTGGCATCGGCATGCCCTGGAGTAGGGCAGGGGCTGGGGGTGCCAGCCTCCAGGTGGGACCTAGAAATCCCCCTGGAATCACAGCTCATCGCCAGGCCATAGAGATCAGTTCCCCTGCAGAAAATGGATGTTTTGGAAGATGGACTTTGTGGCATTTTGCCCCACTGAGGCCCCCGTCCCCAAACATCCAGGAGCCTCCCGACCTGGATCTGGCAATGCTGCGCCCGCAGGCCCTGTCAGTGGCCGCCCCCCCACCCCCGGCACTCAGAGCCCGGCCCTGCTGTATGTTTCCCAAGGGCTTGTGGGGATGCCTTTGGAAGACTCACCCTGGCCCAGGTGGTCTGCAGCAGGACTGGGCTAAGCAGAGAGGGCGATGGTTGGAGGTGTATTGAAGGTGCCACTCTCAAGTGCCCTTCAAAGCTTTCTTGCCCTGTGGGAGGGAACTCAAAGGGCACTTAAATGCCTACTGGGCTATCTTTTCCCAGGTCGCACGATGCCCCCCCTCCACAGTGGGAGGGAGAGGGAAGCCCAAGGGTAACCTGCAGTGCAGCAGCCTGGGATCCCTCCTAAAAACAAGGTTTCAGGCATGGCTATTTGTGGAGCGTGGCTTTTAATTAGGGGCAGGGCCCCCAAATGCCCCCCTGTAGCTACCGGCCTGCCTGTCGCTTCTTGGAGCTTGAGATGGGGCATCCCCACACCCCAACTGGGGGCTCCTCAGCCCTACGAGGGCCAGCTGCTGTTAACCCTTTACATCCATGCTTTCTGCATTGCCCACCTGCTCACTTGTGAAATAACACCCCCATCCACAGCCTCAGCTAAGGCTCGACCAGCTTCATTTCTCTAGCCAAACTGGTGACGATAGAACTGATGTGAGTGTGGGCGTTTGCAAGGCCTTTTCGTGGCACTTCAGCTACGGGCAGGGGAGTTTTTATGTGGAGCATTTTTAAGAATGGATTGTTTTTTAGGTTTATGGTTTTAAGTGCATAATGTGTAAGCCACATAAGGAAAGGTGGTAGAAGAAATGGTTTAATAACTAACTACGATGGGATTGGGAGGGAAGGCGGCATGGTATAGCCCGACCTCATCAGATCTCAGAAGCTCAGCAGGGTCAGCACTTGGAACGGAGACTTCCAAGGAAGACCCTGCAGAGGAAGGCCATGGAAAAACCACCTCTGCTTCTCACTTGCCTTGAAAGCCCAACAGTTTACACACACACACAAATAAATGGAATTACACAACTTTCAGGATGACAGTGACGAAATGGAAATCGTTCAAGGTCTTCCATTCCTTGGCTCCATCATCAACCAAAAGGGAGGCTGGCACTCAAGAAATCGGAAGGAGACAGAGACTGGGGAGGGCAGCCATGACAGAGCTAGAAAAGACCCTTAAGAAAAAGCATAGTGACCAAGGTAATTCATGCCATAGCATTCCCCATGATTATATATGGGTGTGAAAGACAATGGAGAAAGCTGCCAGGAAGAAAGTGGATTCCTATGAAATTTAGTGTTGGAGGAGAGCTTTACAGATACCATGGACCACCCGAAAAGACAAATCAGTGGGTTCTAGATTAAACCAAGCCGGAACTCTAAAATGACCAGACTGAGGCTATCATACTTTGGTCACATTATGAGAAGACAACAGTCCCTGGAAAAGGCAATAATGCTAGGAAAAGTTGAAGGCAGCAGAAAAAGAGGAAGACCCAGGGGTCATTTCATAGAAAAAGAGATGCAGGAGCTCATTTGCATAACTCATGCATATGCCACACAAAGGGCAGGCATGCAAGCATGTCTGGGTTCCCTGCCTGATCTTCCTCTGAGGAGGCACCTGGAGAAGATCAGGCAGGGAACCCAAGCATGTGTAGAATGCCTTTCTCTTTCTTCCCCATTCGGGGAAGGGGAGGGCAGGGAGAGGAGGGCAGGGAGGCAGACATGCCTGCATTCCCTGCCCAATTTCCTGCCTGCGTTCCCTGCAGGGCACTTAGAGAAGATCCGGCAGGGAACCCAGGCATGTTTAAAATGCCTTTCTCTCCCTTCCCCATTTAAATCCCCCCCAGGCGGCAGGGAGCTCTGCAGGCCTTCCCTGAACGGATGGGCCAGGAATGGTGGCGGGGGGGGGGCTGAGATCCTTACTGCCGGAGTGCTGCTCTGCCGTGTTTTGGCAGAAAATGACCCCTGGGAATGAGATGTTTGGACTCAAGCAAGGAAGCCACATCCCTCCATTTGCAAGGCTGTGAATGATAGGATGTTTTGGAGGTCATTGATACATAGGTCAGAAGCGACTTAACAGCACATCAAACAAACACACACACAAATGTGCCTAGATGCCTACCACATAAAGGTTGTGTGACCATTAAAACACAGTCTAATTCTGCAGTCGTCCACAGGTCAGGTATCACTCATAAATGCAGACTAACTCAACAGAGGTGCAAATGAATATGTCATGGGGCACTGAGGAATTACCTACTGCCCTCTGCTGGAAATAGAAGAAAATTTAGTTTGACCCGAGATTTAATCAGAGCACATTTCTAAATGATATAGTTGAGCTGGAACACAAAGAAGGAGAAGAAAAGTACCCTTGCGGCTAGCAATCCAGATACTTTTTGTCTCAAATGTTCCCAGTCTGGTAATGCGTAGGTCACGTTTTTCTAACACTGGTGGGCAAAGTGTTTCTTGTTTTTAATCCGGGAACATTTTATTCTTCTTTCAGATTATACAGACAGGATTTGCTTCAGCAACAGTGGAGTGGAGTGGAAAGTCATTGCTTCATCACCACTGGCAACTGCTTGATCTGGCAAGGAGTGACACAGTTCCTCTCCCTTGACGGACATCAGCAAGAGCCACTCACCTTTTCCCATTGTGATTATGCCCTGCCATTACGAGAACTTTAGCATCTTCTTGTTATATCCCTCTATTCAGGGATTTAAAGAAGATGAAGAAGAAGAAGAAGAGGAGGAGGAGGAGTGGTGGTGGTAGTAGTAGTAGTAGTAGTAGTAGTAATAGGTGCCAGAACTCTCAAGAGGGAAATGAAGTTTTCATGGACTCATAAACTTTTAAACATTTTTAAAAGACTTTTGTTGAAGAGGTTCCAGAACTCTGTTCCAGCACGTTCCCCCAGAAAAAAAACCCTGCCTCTATTAAACACTGGGCATTCCGTCTTTTGAGCCCTGGAACTCACAACTAGCTAGGCAGAGTCATGGCAGTTCTCCAGCCTTGCCCACCCAGTATATGAAACTGAAGATCGTGTTGTTTTCTTTGAATGAGGTGGGGGGGGGGGCATTGCTTAAAGGCTAAAAGGCAGTTTAGGGATTCTCTGGATAAGCTGCATATGGATGCCAGCCTCCAGGTGGGGCCTGGGGATCTCACAGAATTACAGCTCATCCCCAGACTGTAGAGATCAGTTCCCCTGGAGAAAATGGATGCTTTGGTGGGTGGACTAAATGGCATTATATCCCATTGAGTCTCTGTGCTCCACAGGCTCCACCCCCACCCCCTTCTCCAGGAATTTCCCAACCTGGAACTGGCAACCCCATGCAGTGGCCAGCGGGGATCTGGCAACCTTAAAGCCCCATCAGGTTCAAGGTTTTAGTACTAACCTTTAAGGCCTTAGACTGTCTGGGACCAGCGTATCTATGGGACCGCCTCTCCCGGTATACCTCCCAATGAGCATCACACGCAGGGGAGATGCACCTCCTGGTCATCTCTGGCCTGACGAATATCCAGCTGTCCTCAGCCAGAGCCAGGGCCTTTTCAGCCCCGTGCATTCAGACTGGTGGAACTCTCTGCCTAAGGACACCCGGTGGGCGCACTGGGGAGGGGGGGCAGAAGGTAACCTCACCTAGTGTACAAAAAAACCTGGAGCCGGCCCTGGCTATAAGGTCTGATTCAGCAGGGCTCTTCTTATGTTGTTATCTGAACCTTTTAAACTGGAGAAGCTGGGAACTGAACCCAGGACCTTCTGCATGCCAAAACAGATGTTCTGAACTACAGACCCTAATTCACACTTTACACTGTGTGCCTGGCAGTTGAATTTCTGCTGTGAAACTCCCAGAACATTGGCTGTGGCTGTAGAGAGTCCACATGGGGTACAAGTGGAGTTTGTAACGTTGAAATTGGCCCCAGTCCATCTACTCAGAACTACCTGATTAGCAGTTTTTCTTCCAAGAGCTTGGAAATATTACAGCAGCACCAGGCCATAGAAGCCTCCCCATATGATTCTCTTTTTTTAATTTTTATTTATAATTTTTCCCCACATATACACCTCAAAAACAAAAGGGGAAAAAACCCACAAAAATGAGAACGATACAAAGTTCCATGATACTTTTTGATAGTATACATTTGTTAACATCCATTCCTGGTAACATATCTAACTAAAGTTGGAGTGGTTATGGGAAGTTTTTCATGATTTCATGTTTTCTTTTCAATCCATTCATATATCTTTTTCCATCTATTTACATACACTAAGTCATCTTTGCCTGAAAGTATTAGATTTAATTTGTCTGATTCAGCTATTTCCAGTATATTACCTATTATTTCTTCTATATTGGGGAGATTCTCTTTTTTCCAACTTTTAGCTACTGCAATTCTCGCTGTTGTTATTAAATAAAGAATGATTCTTTGATCCTCCTTTTTAATTCCTACCGGTAACATATCGAGTAAGAAAATTTCTGGTTTTAATTCTAGCTTCATTTTAGTGGCTTCTTCGATTATTTTTTAAATCATTTCCCAAAAGATTCTAATTTTTTCACAGTTCCACCAAATATGTAGATAAGTTCCTACTCTTTTTTACACCTCCAACAAACGTCAGATGATTTTTTATAACATTTTGCAACTTTATCCGGCGTCCAGTGCCACCTGTAAAACATCTTATAGATATTTTCTTTATAATTTGTGCCTCTAAGAAGTTTGAGAGATTTCCAAAGTCTAGCACATTGTTCTAATGTAATGTTTTGCCCTATATCTCTCATCCAAAGAACCATGTTTGGTTTTACGGTTTCTTCTACTAACTCCTCTGTTAGGAGAAAAGTATACAATTTTTGTATTATTTTATCCGCTGATGACAGCCAGATTTTATCTAATTGAGAGTATGTGTTCATAAAGTTTATTTGTTTATATTTAATATATCTAGACTTTAATTGCGTTTTTCCCAAATAGTTAAATTTGCATTTTGAATCTCTCGTGAATCAAGGGGTTTTAATTCTTTATTTTCTGTCAATAATATTTCATAGGTTAATTTTTTCCCTTTTTGACCATAACGACGGTAATGTGAAAGCTTCAACCAGGGAAATCCAACTCGGTATTTTAAAATAATACCTCCTTTTAATTTCTCTCCCCATATGATTCTGATGACACCAAATGTACTTTGATCCTCAAAAACTAATCGTCACATTTTAAAAACCAACTGCTTTTAAGAATGTAAGAAGAGCCCTGCTGGATCAGACCAGTGAGGGTCCATCTAGTCCAGCATCCTGTCTCACACAGCAGCCACCCAGTTCCTCTGGATGGCTAACAACAGGGCATAGAGGCTGAGGCCTTCCCCTGATGTTGCCTCCTGGCTCTGTAATTCAGAGGCTTAGTGCCCCTGAATGTGGAGGTTCCCCTCAGTCACCACAGCCCAAAGCCATTGTGTTAAATGGTGAGTTCCATGGATGAACAGACCACCAGCCTAGTGATCAGTTCCACTTTACTAGTGAATTCAGCAAGCAGAAGACAAGACTCCTGAGCCTCAGCTCTGTTAAACTACCACACCCAAACACACCCCACTCCCAGTGATAGGCTATTTACATAACATTTCTGCTTGATTGGTTACTTTCAGAGTCCTGGAAAGCTATTGTTCTTATGCTCCAAGCTCAGCCGGTCACTGGGGTGATTCAATCAGGAATGATTCAATCCCAGTACATAACACATTGATAGGCTTATCCTCCATGAATCTATCTTTTAAAGCTGTTAAGAACATAAGAGGAGAAACCACAGTGGCTTACTGTTCCTCGGAAACATTTTGGTTATAATCAGTTTTAAAATGCACTTCTTTTCATTTTGCAAGATCGCTTCAACAACAGCCACAGTGTTCTGGATTCCCATCTCCGGATTCCCATCTAGCTGAGAAACTGCATCTGCTCTCCGGCAGCGAAGCTGCGATGTGGACATTCCGTACTGGAGCGCCTAAGAGGGAAAAGGGTGCCAAACAGGTGCATGCCTTCTCAGTGTGCTGTTTGACACAAGGAACTGTTAGCAAGGAAAGACAGACAGTCCTAGGCAAAAGCCGCTGCACCACCACTGGGAGATGAGAATGGGTTTTGCTGAAAAGTTATGGCCTGCCTCCAACCAGGGCTGGTCCAAGGTACTTTGCCGTCTAGAGAAGGGTCCAACTATTGCCTCTTCCCATACTCCTTTCAGCCGTGCCTGAGCTGAGCCCCTGCGCATGGCATGCTCCCAAGAGTCACAGGTTCTGTTGTTTTCTATGCTGCTGCTTGCCAGGAGCAAGCCAAGTGCCTGTGGCGTGTTGGCACCAATGCTCCCTCTAAGCTGTGGAGTCTTGTGAGCAAAAATTCTACTTTGTGAGCTACTGGCATTAAAGTTGTGAGCGAGCGATTTGGCTGCTGCATAAATTAGTTTGCTCTGGAGCCCTCCTTCCTGAGCCAAGACAAAAATGTGTGAGCTGGAGGCTACAAAACTGTGAGCTAGCTCACACTAACTCAGCTTAGAGGGAACACTGGTTGGCACCCTCTTCATTGTGCTTCTCCAAACAATGTACCAACCTGTTTGTCAACAGAACACCCCAATAACGGTACCAGTAAAAGGACCAGGTAGTAGGTGACGTGAAAGACCTCTGCTTCAGACCCTGGAGAGCTGCTGCCAGTCTGAGCAGACAATACTGAGCCTGATGGACCACAGGGGTCTCATTCACTATAAGGCTGCATCGCGTGTGTTGAGTAGAACAGCAGTGACTTCTCACAAGAAGGCTGCCAAAAGCTTCAACCACCAGCTGAAGTAACAGCTCCAAGGCCTGGGTATCTTCCAGAATCACAACTGATCTCCAGATGACAGTGGCCAATCCCCCTGGAGACAAGGGCTGTTTTGGAGGCCCACTGAGCCCCCTCGCCTCTGCAAGCCCTGCCCTTCTCGGGCTGCACTCCCAAATCTCCAGGAATTCCCAAACCTGGAGTTGGCAGCCCTAACTGGCCTCACTGATCCTAAAAATCTTAATCTTCATGAGCTGCCCTCAGGCTGAACTCTGCCTCTGCGTTCATGGATCCCTGGAGTTGCTTGAGGGCTTCCTCTGCGATCCCTTGAGTGAAGAACTTCCGGCGGAATCCTAAACACAATGGCACGCTGTTAAGGCCAGTGAAGTCAATGGCCCTAGAAAGGTGTAACTCTGCTTAGGATCATATGTGTTATGTTAAGAACCAATGTTCCTTTAATAGGGTTGCCATTTGCCCGATGGGGACAGGGGTTTACTCATTTTTGGGCCCCCGATTCCCTTCCACTGAGCTGACTGGTGGACGAACCCCACCCACAAACAGCCCCGTCAGCGCCAACGTGCCCGGTGTAATGACATCACCTGGAGATGATGTCATCATACAGGGCACGTTGTGGGGGGATGCTCTCACGTTTGAGAAAAAAGTCTATGGTAACCTTTTCCTCAAATGCTGGAGCATCCCCACACACACAACGTGCCCTGGGTGATGATGTCACCTCTGGGTGATGTAATTGCTCATGCACTGAAAAACTCCAGGGCATGAAGAGGAACACCCCCCTCCTGCCAGCAGCCAGGTAAGACCTGGCAACCCTGTCCTTTAATGGGGCACTGATGTCCAGAAGGGGGTTGTTTGAATGGACACTAGAGGTCCATTGGTAGCACATGAAACATTGCCAGACCAACAATGACTGATGGATCAGCGTTGTTGTGGGATACCTCCAGTACTAAAGGGTGTGTGAGCATATGCAGATGTGACAGAACCCTGGGGGCTGAAAATATGTCCCCCCCCTTGGCATAAAATAAAGCTGTGACATTCCTTTGACAAGGACTCAGCATCTCTGTAACGTCTGGGGAGGTAAGGAATGGATGCAGCCAGCGGTCAGATTGTTAAAGCCGTTCTTTTCACAGGCTCAGCACAACCGGGGTGTGGAGCCTGGGGGAAAGATGAATGTCTGTGGCGTCCAAGTTACATGTTTCTTGAGCTCTGTCAGTGCAACCCACACGTCTCCCATGTGCACCGAACGTGGATAAAACGTAGGGCCAGTGTTGGGGAAGTGACAGCCTGCTAAGGGCCTAAAATCTCTCCTTTTTTGAGTAGTGGGGTGGCACTTTCTAAGCCTTACACATGATCCTAAATCAGTTGGCTCCATGATGTGTTACTCAGAAGCTGTCCTTATCCACTGGCTGCGTTGCCTGAGTCCTCCCCACAGAAGTGGCACCCGCCAAAACTTTCCTCAGAAGACGGTTGCTTCGCTTCGGTGAACACAGCTTCTGCTCCTCTTCCCCCCCTCTTCAGCCACTGTTCCCTGTCAGAATTACTGGCAAATGGCTGTGCCTCCCAACGAAGACACTTCTCCTGCTTGGCTCCTCTGTGGGACTAACTTTTCCCTCAGTGGCTGTGGCTAGGCAACCAAGCTTGGTTCTGTCAGTAAAAAGACAAAGAAAGGAAACCCTTTCCAGGCCTTTATGAGGAACTCATTTGACCCGTTCCTGACTAGGGTTGCCAACTCCAGGTTGGGAAATTCCTGGATATTCTGCATCTAAGGAAGCCAGGGTTTGGGGAGGGGAGAGGTCTCAGCTGAATAGAATGCCATAGAGCCCACCCTCTAAAGCAGTTATTTTCTCCAGGTCTGTTGTCTGGAGTTCAGTTGTGATACCAAGGAGAGATCTGTTGGGAGAGATCTGTTGTCTGGAGTTCAGTTGTGATACCAGGTGATACCAAATGATAGAGATCACTTCCTCTGGAGAAAATGGCTGCTTTGGAGGGTAGACCCTATGGCATTATACCCTGTTGAGTCCTTCCGTCCCCCGTCCCCCAATGCTGCCCTCCACAGGATCCGTCCCCCCAAATCTCCATGTATTTCCCTATTCAGAGCTGGCAACCCTACTTTCCCCTCAGTGCCTGTTGCTAGGCAACCAAGCTTGCTTCTGTCAGTAAAAGGCCCTTTCCACACCTATTTTGGCCTTTGGGAGAAAACTCATTGGGGCCAGTCCTAACTAGGGTTGCCAGCTCCAGGTAGGGAAATTCCTGGATATTTCATGATAGAGTCTATGGAAGCCAGGGTGTGAAGAGGGGAGAGGCCTCAGCTGAACAGAATACCATAGAGACCACCCTCCAAAGCAGTTATTTTCTTGGGGGATGGAGAGATCTATTGTCTGGAATTCAGTTGTGATACCTGGTGATATAGTTTTTATATTAGTTTTTGGTAAGTATTACATATTATCTTTTATCCCATACATTTCGTAACAGTTTTTATCCCTTCTCCCTCCCTCCTCCCCCCTCTGCTTTTCCAATGCTTTAGTCCTTTATTCCCAGCCACGGGCACAAGGTCCGAATCTTGCACTGAATGTCCTTTCTTCCTTCTGTTGGTAGCCACTCCAGGTAGGTCTTCCATTTCGTGCTGATTGCTGTAGTCCTGTCTGCCCATTTGGTCTTCCAGTTCAGTTTCTCAATTATGTCTGACTGTATGAAATCAAACAAATAATTATGCCAGATTTCTACTGTCCACTTACTCTTGTCCTTCCAACCCAGAGCAATCACTGCTTTTCCTGCAACCCTCTGCTTTGAATATAGCTTGGTTCTCTTTACTTACTACTGGGTTCCCTATTATGCCCATTAACATTAAATTAAAGTTAATGGACAGTGAAACTTTGCATGTGCAGACTTTCATCCTAACCTACCTCACAGGATTGTTGTGCAAGTCAAAAGGGGGAGAGGAGAATGATGTAAGTTGCTTTGGTCCTCATTGCAGAGAAAGACTATTTTCCTCCTGGGGAACCATTGTTGGCAATCTCCAGGTGAGGGATGGAGATCACTCAGAATTACAACTGCTCTCCAGATGGCAGAGATCAGTTCCCCTGGAGAAAATGGTGGACTCTGTGTACTTATACTCTGCTGAGATGGCCCCCCTATGACGGCCAATGTGACGTAGCAGTCAGGGCTTCAGAGCACAGTAGAGGCTGCAGGTGGGGGGAGATGGAAAGCTGAAGAGTGAGGGGAAAATAAAGTTGGGTTGATGATTGGCTGGGAAGGAGATAGGGTTGCCAACTCCAGGTTGTGAAATTCCTGGAGATTTGAGGGGTGGAGTCTGGAGACGGTGGGGTTTGAGGAGGGGTGGGACCTCAGACAGGTACTATGCCATAAACTCCACCCTCCAAACCAGTCATTTCCTCTTGCAGAACCATTGTTGCCAATCTCCAAGTGAGGGGTGTAGATCACTCAGAATTACAACTGCTCTCCAGGAGGAAGGGCAGAAGTCAGCTGAAGTGAGAGGGGCAGATAATGGTAGGTTGATGGTTAGCTGGAAAGGGGTTGGGGTTGCCAACTCCAGGTTGTAAAATTCCTGAAGATTTGAGAGGTGGAGCCTGGAGAGGGTGGGGTTGGACCTCAGACAGCTACAATGCCAAAGACTCCACCCTCAAAACCAGACATTTCCTCCTGGGTAACAATTGTTGCCAATCTCCAGGTGAGGGCTGGAGATCACTCGCAACTGCTGTTCAGGTAGCAGAGATCAGTTCCTCTGGAGAAAATGGTGGACTCTATGTCATTATACCCTGCTGAGGTTGCCACAGCAAATTGACGCTGACTGCCCAAGCCCGGGGCACTCTCCCAGAGCCTCTTTCTAGAGCTTGTATTTATTTCCACAACGGGCCTTATTCCTAGTTGTAAATATTGCTGAAAGAGCTCATACCCTAGAGGGAGCTGTGGATCATTCTCTAGTGTTCAGGGTTTATTGAATGTTTTTCTCTTGCAGTTCAGCCTAACTCTTGCTGTTTCTCTCTCCCTCCTACATGTTAGCATTTGTGCTCTGTAGGCCTCTCTGTTACACTAATGACCTGTGATCAGTTAGTGTCCTTCTTCCAAATCCTGTTGCAGTAAATTCTTTAAAAGCAAACTCCAAGGTGTGGACTGGGTTATTTCCAGAACTCTGCCAACAACCAGAAGGCTGGAGCTCACCAACCAAATCAGTGTCTTGGGGCTGGTGTAGACGGTCTGTAGAAGCCGTAAGGCATTCCCCGGGCTGTGTCACTTCAGGCAGCAGGTGTGACAGGAGCAGGGCTTTTTTCCTGGGGGAACGCACCGGAACAGAGTTCCAGAACCCCTTTGGAAAATTTATTTATTTATTTATTTTGAGATTTATACCCCGCCCTATCTGGTATAATTCTACCACCAATTCTTTTAAAGATGTGTAAAAGCTCATAAGTTTTCAGTATACAGACTGAAAACTTCATTTCCCTCTTGAGAGTTCTGGCAACCCTTAAAAAAAAAGCCCTGGACAGGAAGAATGCTTGCTAAGGTTAAATAAAAATGTTTAAGTTAAAAAAATGAAACTTGCAAGCCTCCCCTCCCCCAGTGCAAACAGAGAAGCAGCAGAGGCCAGAAAAACTGGACCAGCTGATTAAGCTAAATGGAAAGAGTGAACTAAATGCAAGACGGGTTGGTGTCCAGAGAACCTAGAACTCTGAGTTGGGGAATCCCTGAAGATTTGTGGGTGGAGCCTGGAGAGGGCAGGATTTGGGGAGGGGGAGGAAGCTCAGCAAGGTATAAAGCCATAGAGTTTGTCCTCCAAAGCAGCAAGGGGGAATGATCTCTGGAGCTCATTTGTAATTCTGGGAGATCTCCAGGCCCGACTTGGAGGTTGGCAACCCTAGCCGGTTCTGTCCTGTAAGCTTGGCCTCTGATTGTTGTGCCAGCACCAGCAGTCTGTGTGGGGCTGCCAGTCAGTGTTCCCTCTAAGCTGAGTTAGCGTGAGCTAGCTCACAGGTTTTTAGCCTCCGGCTCACACATTTTTGTCTTAGCTCAGGAAGGAGGGCTCCAGAGCAAACTAATTTATGCAGCAGCCAAATTGCTCGCTCACAACTTTAACGCTAGAATCTCACAAAGTAGATTTTTTGCTCACAAGACTCCACAGCTTAGAAGGAACATTGTTGCCAGTTCCAAGTTGGGAAATTCCTGGAGATTCAAGGGTGGGGCCTGGAGCAGATGGGATTTGGGGAGGGGAAGGACCTCAGCATTGTATACTGCCACAGAGCCCACCCTCCAAAGCATCCATTTTCTCCAGGGGAACTGATCTCTGTACTCTGGAGATATTGTAATTCTGGGAGGCCCCACATGGAGGTTGGCATCCCAAGTCACACACCCCAAAGGCATGTTTTGGAGTTCCGTGCCTTGCAGACATGTGAGGGCTCAATTCAGACTGGGACTGAGGCACACAGGAGAAAGGTTATGTGAGCTTGTCCCAGTGCTTGTAATTCCACATTTTCCTGCGGCTTCCGATGCCCACCCATGTCCCCGGGGTTTCCGGATGTTTTAAGTGTCCATGGGATGCGCACCAACGCTGAACAGCACATGTGCACACACAAGACATCAACAGCAGCCCCCCCCCGGCGCATGCGCACTTCGGTGTGATCGGGGCGCAGAGCTGGAGTGTGGCAACCCGATGGCCCGTGTGATCGGGCTATCACGCCTTATTTAGCTCCGGGGCGAACTGCCACACCTCTCCCCTGCGTTTTCTGGCCCGCATGACTGGGGCCTATGTTAAGCTTCAAGTCAGGACCAGGATTGCAAGCCTCGACAATACTATTGATTGTTGTAATATTGGTAACCAATCAGAAACTGTATAATAGTTATGGAGGGAACAAACCTCATTGGTCTTTATCTCTCTACTGTTATTGGCTGTTAACTTAAGAAGGGGCGTGGTTCTGTTAGCCCGCACTGTTTAAAAAGGGAGCTGTGCTCCACTGTTTTGTGTGTATTGACTGATCGTCTTGTTGAGTTGAATAAAGCTGAAATCACTGTTGAAATCACTCTCTTCGTTAAGTCTCATACTTAACCGTCTTCACCTCCAAATCGAGAAAACTCTTTCCAAGCCATAAAGATTTGTCCATGAAAGAATGAAAAAGGGCCAGAAATTCAAAGCAATTCAGCAGCCATTTCTAGAAATGCTCCCTTACTCAAAGTTATTTTTTTTAAAACCTATGTACAATTCCGATTTCTTGCTGTTTGTTTTCCCTATCCATTTCCCTGTGGATAATCTGTTTTAAACATATTCGACTGGGGGAGAGTCGCATAGGTAACAAGGTTCCTTTCAGAGCTATTTGCGACAGCTCTGATTGTACTGTAGATTTTTTTGTTAATCTGTTAAAATTCAGTCAAATTTGAATGACCCCCCCCTCCTGCTAAATACACTGTCCAGCCAGCCGTTTTTGCTGCTGTTGCACCTCCTTCCGAACCATCCCCTGTGGGAGGGAAGGGGAAATTAATAATGGGACACATCCCCACCTCCAAATCTGTTTTGGGTCACAATTTTCTCGGGCTGTAACCCTGAGAACACTCTCCCGGGAGTCAGCCCCACTGAATAAAATGGAACTTAAGTCCAAGTAGAATTACTCTCTCCCTAGCCTTATCTCAAAAGGCATATTTTGTTTTATCAGCCATATCTAAGTCAAAAATAAAAGTCTCCCCAACTGATTTTATTTTATTTTCCATTGAGAGCTTTTTAAAAAAAATATGCAGAGACATAGTACCACACCTAGTTGCTCTTGGCTCAGTTCTCTTCTGTTTCTCCCCTCCCAATTCCCTTCACTCCTTGAGTTTCAAATTTAGGTGCCCAGCCTAGTGGTAGAAGCAGGTAGGCATGCAACTTCTAAGAACAGAAGCTGGAATTCTCTACAGGCTAGCCATACTGAGGTCACAATTCAACAGCAAACCATGGCCTTTTAAATAAAGAGGGCCAGGGGCCCCCATCCTTTTTGAACCTGTGGGCAGTAGCATCTTTGGAATTATGACACAGCGTGGTGGACTCACCACGGAACGGCTGCCGCACAATGGCTGCCGCAGCTGACCTTCCTTCACCCAGTGATGGGCCCTTGTGCTGTGGTGGCAGTTGCTGTGCCAAAGCAATAGCTTTAGAAATCTGCACAGCCAATCAGAAGTCTTGCTGGAGAAAAACCCCACCCAATCCCACCCACTTTCTAAAATACTTGCCAGGCACCAGGAAAAGTGGCAGTGCAAGAACAAGACAGATTTAATAATACAGCTCATGCCTGGTGTGAACAACTGAAACACGCTTACTACCTTTAAAAAAAATCACAAAGAGCCATTGTTTATTTAGCATTATTAGGCAAGCTGATGGAAAAGAAGAGGCACACTTTAATTGCGTAAGGCGGCACAAATAAAACTCCAGGGATGGGTATATCCTGTGAAAGTATTGCGGATGTTCTGACCCACATAATACATGGTTTCCTTACCATCTCACACAGTGTTCCTTATTTTGAAGAGCAAAGGCCGAGTCCAGTCGGCCCCTTTAAGACCATCAGAGTTTTATTCCAGGGACAAGCTTTCGTGGGCACACCCACCTCTTCAGGTGCCCTGAGACCAGCACGGCTGCTCACCTGAATCTATCTCCATTGAAGGCTCCTTATTTTGAAACTCTGCACGTGGCCCCCCTCATTTGAAGGCAGGTGTGTGGTTCATAATGCTCTGAGAGAAAGAGGTCCGAATTCCCCGTCTGCCGTGGAAACTCTCTCTCTCTCCTCTTAACCTACCTCGCAGGAGCATTGGTGGTGACCAGTGTTCCCTCTAAGCTGAGTCAGTGCGAGCTAGCTCATAATTTTTGAGCCTCCAGCTCACAGATTTTTGTCTTAGCTCAGGAAGGATGGCTCCAGAGCAGGCCCGTAGCCAGGATTTTTTAAGTCGGGGGGCATTCAAATTTCTTAGGGGGCACTGGCTAATTGAATTAAAGGAATACCCAGCTCCTTCCCTGCACTTGCTGTCGCTCAGGGACCCTGGGCTGGACGGGAAGTCAGGGGGCCTTGCCAGTAAGTCAGGGGGCCAAGCCCCGAGATGCCCCACTGTAGCTATGGGCCTGCTCCAGAGCAGACTAATTTATGCAACAGCCAAATTGCTTGCTCACAACTTGAATGCCAGCAGCTCACATAGTAGAGTTTTTGCTCACAAGACTCCACAGCTTAGAGGGAGCATTGGTGGTGACGTTTATCTCAAGGCCCTGGGAAATTTTCCACTGCCTGTTTCTGCAGATTAAGAAACATAACCCCCCAACTGCCTTCCTCTGCCCTGTGAGAGCACCCCTGAAGCATCTTCATCCAAGCAGTCCTCAAAAAACACAATCGTTTGCTATAATCCCCACCAGTCAGGACCTGCCCATCTTTGAAATGCCACCGGAGGCCAGTCTAAGCAGACATCACTCTAGCTTAGAAGGACAGGTTGCCAGCTCCTGGTTGGGAAATTCCTGGAGATTTGGGGGTGGAGCCTGGGGAGAGGAAGGACCTCAGCATCATATAATGCCCACCCTCCAAAGTGGCCATTTTCTCAAAGGGAGCTGATCTCCGTAGCCTAGAAATCAGTTGCCATTCTGAGAGACCTCCAGGCCCCACCCGGAGGCTGGAGATCCCACCTGAAGGTTTTAAACTGGTCAGCCCCTTTCCAGTAACTTACATGTAAAGCCTTTCCTCTTTGCCCTTTGCGGACGCTTATAAGCAAATAAAACCTGAGCGGCAGATCGTATTACCTGCTTCATCTACCAGGATTAAAAATAGCCAGGCAAGAGCATACGAGCTCTTCTTCATTCTCTTTCATTTCCCCAGAGATCAGCTTATCAATATAAGCAGCCTACGGGCTAAAGGTAAAGGTTCCCATGCTTGAAAGCCAGTCGAATCCAACTCTAGGATTGTGGTGCTCATCTCCATTTCAAAGCCAAAGAGCCAGCGCTGTCCAAAGATGCTCCCGTGGTTATGTGACTAAACACCAAGGCGCACGGAACGCCGTTACCTTCCAACCGAAGTGGTACCTATTTATCTACTTGCAATTTCTTGCTTTCGAACTGCTAGGCTGGCAGGAGCTGGAAACTAGAGACGGGAGTTCACTCTGTCATGTGGCACTCTCGGGTCTCGAACTGCTGAACTACTGACCTTCTGCAGCCTGCGGAGTTCAGCGTCTTAACCACTTGAGCCACCGCAGCTCCGCCTAGGGGCTAGCAGTGAACAAAAACGGGGCACAAAAACATTCTGGGCAGTGACATGCTGTAGGCACACCCCACTAAACGCCACTACCTCCTTGGGCCAGCTCCAGAGGTGCCAATTTCCAGATGGGGCCTGGAGATCTTTCGGAATTACGACTGATCTCTAAATTATAGCAATCAGTTTCCCTGGAGAAAATGGCTGCTTTGGCATTATACCCTGCTGAGGTCCCTCCCCTCCGTAAACTCATACAAAATTGTCTTATACAGAATCAGACCCTCGGTCCATCAAGGTCAGTATTGTCTACTCAGACTGGCAGCCACTTTCCAGGATCTCAGGCAATCTTTCACATCACCTACCACCAGATTCTTTTTAGCTGGAGATGCTGGGGATTGAACCTGGGACCTTTAGTATGCCAAGCAGATACTCTAACAATAAGCCCCAGTGCCTCCCACTCCACCCTCTTCAGGTTTTCCAAGGATTTCCCAACCCAGAGCTGGCAAATCTACCCAGCTCAGAGAACCTCTTCCACACACCGTTATCAGTCTTTATACTAATACAAAAGAGAAAACTTTTTCACAGAAAAAACAACCTAACAGCATCTCTCCTATATTATAAGAACATAAGAGAAGCCAATGTTGAATCAGGCCAATGGCCCATCTAGTCCAACACTCTGTCACACAGCAGCCAAAATATACCAGGTGCCATCAGGAGGTCCAGCAGTGGGGCCAGGACATTAGAAGCCCTCCCACTGCTGCCCCCTCCAGCACCAAGAACAGAGTGCATCACCTGCCCCAGACTGAGAGTTCCCATCTATACCCTGTGGCTAATAGCCACTGGTGGACTTCTGCTCCATATGTTTATCTAATTTCCTCTTGAAACTGTCCATGCTTGCAGCTGCCACCACCTCCTGTGGCAGTGAATTCCATGTGTTAATCACTCTTTGGGTGAAGAAGTATTTCCTTTTATCTGTTCTAACCCGACTGCTCAGCAATTTCATGGAGTGCCCACGAATTCTTGTATTGTGAGAAAGGGAGAAAAGTACTTCTTTCTCAACCTGCTCAATCCCATTCATAATCTTATAAACCTCGATCATGTCACCCCTCAGCCATCGTTTCTCCAAGCTAAAGAGCCCCAAGTGTTTTAACCTTTCTTCATAGGGAAGGTGTTCCACCCTTTTATCATTCTAGTTGCCATTCTCTGCACTTTTCCCAATGCTAAAATATCCTTTTTGAGATGTGGTGACCAGAACTGTACACAGTATTCCAAATGAGGTCGCACCAATGATTTATACAGGGGCATGATGATACTGGCTGATTTGTTTTCAATTCCCTTCCTAATAATCCCCAGCATAGCGTTGGCCTTCTTTATTGCAGCTACACACTGTCTAGACATTTTCATTGAGTTATCCACTATGACTCCAAGATCTCTCTCTTGGTCCGTCTCTGCCAGTTCAGACCCCATCAACGTGTATTTATATTTAGGATTTTTGGCTCCAATGTGCATCACTTTGCACTTGGCCACATTGAACCCCATTTGCCATGTTGACGCCCACTCACCCATCCTCGACAGATCCCTTTGGAGTGCCTCACACTCCTCCCTGGTTTTCACCACCCTGAACAACTTCGTGTCATCTGCAAATTTAGCCACTTCACTGCTTACTCCCAAATCCAAATCATTAATAAACAAGTTAAAAAGCATCGGACCGAGTACTGATCCCTGTGGTACCCCACTGCTTACCCCCTCCACTGAGAAAGTTTCACATTTATACTCACTCTCTGTTTCCTATTTATAAGCCAGTTTTTGATCCACAAGAGGACTTGTCCTTTTATCCCATGACTATTGAGCTCACTTAGGAGCCTTTGATGAGGAACTGTATCAAAAGCTTTCCGGAAATCAAGGTAAATAATATCTATTGGGTCCCCCTTGTCCACATGTTTGTTCACTCCCTCAAAAAACACTAACAGGTTAGTGAGACAAGATCTTCCCTTACAGGACCCATGCTGAGTCTGCCTCAAGCTGTTTTGGCGGTAGAACATTGCTGAACATTCCACACAGCGCCCACAGCCTTTGATTCTGTGATCTGTCACTCAGAAGCTGTCCCTATCAACTGGCTGCATTGTCTGAGTCTCACCTCCAATATTCTAAACAGTTTGCTTTTCCTCTCCACCCAATAGCCAGTCAGAACACAGAGGTTATTTGTATATGTGGCCTGATTGGCCTTTGCCTCTAACATTCTAAACAGTTTGCTGTTGCTGTTGGGAGTCCTGAGGTAAAAGATATACCCCAGTCTCCCTGTGGGGCCTGGAGATCTCCCACAAATCACCGTGTTCCCCAGCCACAGCACATCATTTCCCCTACAGAAAATTTCCCAGCTATTAGAACTGATCTCCAGATGAGCAAGATCAGTTCTCCTGGAGATAACGGCTGCTTTGGGCAGTGGACTCTATGGCATAATACCCTGCTGAAGTCCCTCCACACCCCAAACCTTGCCCTCCCCAGGCTTTACCCCTCAAATCTACAGGTATTTCCCAACCCAGAGTTGGCAACCATGTAATTGCCAGGCAGCCAGGGCTTTTTCGGTGGCGGCTCCTACCTGGTGGAAGGAGCTCCCAGAGGAGATCCGGGCCCTGCGGGACCTTGTCCAGGTCCGCAGGGCCTGCAAGACGGAGCTCTTCCGCCAGGCTTTTGAGTAGGAGCCGCCACTGCCGCTATTCCACCTCGATATTCCACCTCGAAAACCCGTCATCTTGGGTTTAAATGTGCTTATGTTGTATTGTTTGTTTTTATAATTTTATCTGGTTGTTATTGTTTTATATTGTTTATATTGTTTAAATTCTTTATATTGTTAGCCGCCCTGAGCCTTCGGGGAGGGCGGGATATAAATCAAAAATAAATAAATAAATAAATAAATAAATAAAATTGACTATGGAACCACTTTCCAGACCTTTGGAACCCAGAAAACATGGCATAGGAGGAGGTGCTTTTCTACCTTACCTGCCACTGTATAGCCTCAAATTAACATAAGCCAACCTCCAGGCAGCACCTGGAGATCTTCAGCTACTACAATTGATGTCCAGATGACCAAGATCAGTTCTCCTGGAGACAATGGCTGCTTTGGGCAGTGGACTCTATGGTATTATACCTTGCTGAGGTCCCTCCGCACCCCAAACCCTGCCCTCCCCAGGCTCTACCTCTCAAATCTACAGGTATTTCCCAACCCAGACTTGGCAACCCTGTAACTGGCTATGGAACCACTTTCCAGACCCTTGGAACCCAGAAGACATGGCATAGGAGGAGGTGCTTTTCTACCTTAGCTGTCACTGCATATCAGTCACCCCAAATCAATGTAAGTCAGGGGTGGAGGGAACCATACCTGTTACCATGAGGCTGTCCTCCCATACTACCCATTCGGGGCAGCAAAATGACTTGAGACAGCCCTGCCTTATAGCTAAGTAGAAGGAAATAAACACGGCTCACCTCCCTCTATTTTCTTCTTCCCTCTGCCGCCCCACCAGCCACAGCGGGGACACTCACCTGGAACTTCCTTCTAGAGCTCATTGTATTTCTTCCCACAACGGGCCTTACTCCTAGTCTCATATAAAGCACTGACTATCGTCCCATCCTCAATCACAACGACCTGGCTATAGTGATCCACGCGATGGTCACCTCGAGGCTGGACTATTGTAACGCTGTCTACATTGGTGCTAATCTGGAGGCTGCAGCTAGTGCAGAATGCCACAGCCAGGCTATTGATGTGTCTCCCTAGATGGGAGCACATCCGGCCGGTGCTGAAGGTGCTGCACTGGCTGCCAGTAGCATAAGGAATTTGCTTCAAGGTGCTGGTACTTACCTTTAAAGCCCTATATGCCCAGGGTCCAACATACCTGAGGGACTGCCTTTCCCCGTATTTACCCCAGAGAGCATTACGGTCGGGGGCGCTACACTGACTGGTTATTCCAGACCCGAGGGTGGCCAGGCTCGTGGCTACTAGAGCCAGGGCCTTTTCAGTGGCGGCTCCTTACTGGTGGAATGAGCTACCGGAGGAGATCAGGGCCCTGTGGGATTTTGGGCAGTTCTGCAGGGCTTGCAAGATGGAGCTCTTCCACCAGGCCTTTAATTAGGAGCCGCCCACACTACCATCAACGACCACTATTAATATCCGTGGCGTAGGCTGGTTACAGTTGAGATCAAGCCACACCAGCTTGAAGAACAGAGCCTGTATTTGCTTTGAACCTGCATTATATGGCACGTCCTCTTGTTTACTAATCACTGTGTGCACTTTAACTGTAAATTGTAGATTGTTTTAAATGTGTTAAATGTTTTAATGTTTTAAATGTGTATATGAATCTTGGCACATTGTGCCAAGCAATGTGAGCTGCCCTGAGCCCACTCGCGGGGAGGGTGGGCTATGAATGCAACAAATAAATAAATAAATAAATAAATAAATAAATAAATAAATAAATCCATCAAACTAATGTCTTTCCAGACGTTTTCTGGTCTCTTTGCACAGAGTTTAAATGATATGAAAAAGTCCTTCACTTTCCCCAGCTGATTTTTCTTTCCTGGGATAATTGTAAGTTTC
This sequence comes from Gekko gecko, assembly GCA_029375565.1. Taxonomy (NCBI): domain Eukaryota; kingdom Metazoa; phylum Chordata; class Lepidosauria; order Squamata; family Gekkonidae; genus Gekko; species Gekko gecko. The sequence goes on from JAPDNY010000008.1 coordinate 469,763, forward strand.
CAAACTTAGGCAAAAACAAGCCTAACAGCTGTTAACCCGTGCAAGTCAATAGCTTGCATATCTCTCTTGTAAAGAAGCTACATGCTTAAGGAGAATAATCTCTGGAGTATGAAGAATTAGGGCTGCAGGCTCTGGCTTGGGAAACTCCTGGAGATTGGGGGGGGCTGGGGAGGGCGGGTTTTGTTGCGCGGAGGGACTTCAGCCAGGCATGATGCCACGAAGCAGACATCCAAAGCAGCCAGTTGTTATTCCAGGAGCTCTCCAGCTGCCACCTGGAGGCTGGCAGCTCTAACACTCATCATCCCTCTGCCCACTGGAAGCAGGGTAATGACTCCTCCCCCCCAGTTTTTGAGCCAGAGGCCACACCCAGCACATAGATAAGTAACAAGCCAGCCTTCTCAACTGCACAGAACCAACAAATCAGTTTCTTCTGGATTACTGTCATGGTGCCATGGTGATAAATGCCACTGATAACGATACCTGAAACGGATAACCCCCAAAGATCATAATGATTGAGAATAATGGACCTAGTGTTGTCACGGTAGTCTTTACAGCATATCCCAAAAGCCTTAGACCACTTTTTAACACTTAGTGCTAAACATTGCTGAAATCTTATTAATTTCCCTTGGATTTCCTTTGACAAGGGGGGGGCACCCAAGACGCCTGGCTTCAGTCCCAAAACACTTTGCTAGAACTAGGAAACTCATCGCCCAAAGGTAGTTCCTGTGCCTTCAATGGATAATTCAGCATTACTCCACTTCATTCAGGAAATCCTGAATGGTGCTTGGGTTGCCAACTCTTGGTTGGGAAATTGCTGGAGATTTGGGGGTGGAGCCCAGGAAAGGCAGGGTTTGGCGAGGGGAGGAGCCTCAGGAGGGTGCGATGCCACAGGCCCCAACCTCCAGAACTACCATTTTCTCCAGGAGAACTGATCTTTTTAATTCCAGATCTCCAGGCCCCACCTGAAGGCTGGCAACCCTAAATAGTGCTGCTCTGCCATCGAAAACTAGCCATCGGTTCTGACCTACTTATAGCTAATGTTGGGGCCAGCACACACCAACAAAGCGTGGGCTGAAAGTAGTCAAAGAAATAGAGCCCAAGGCACCTTACAAGTTAACTTCTGATACCAAAAATCATTCAATTGGGTTTTTAAAAAAATCTGATTCAAGGTTTATTAAAGGTAAAGGTAAAGGTTCCCTTGCTCGAAAGCCAGTCGAATCCGACTCTAGGGTTGCGGTGCTCATCTCCGTTTCAAAGCCGAAGAGCCAGCGCTGTCCAAAGACATTTCCGTGGTCATGTGGCCAGCATGACTAAACACCAAGGCGCACGGAACGCTGTTACCTTCCCACCAAAGTGGTACCTATTTATCTACTTGCAATTTCTTGCTTTCGAACTGCTAGGTTGGCAGGAGCTGGAACTAGAGATGGGAGCTCACTCTGTCATGCGGCACTCTTGGGTCTCGAACCGCTGAACTACTGACCTTCCACAGCCTGCAGTTCAGCGTCTTAACCACTTGAGCCACAACCGCTAACTTTCTGATAGCAAAAAAAGAAGATGTAAAAATACTAAAATGATGAACATGGATTTAAAAGGATGGTATTTATTAAAACTATCGATATTAATAGAGTATATCTGTTTTAAGAGACGAAAGAGAGCAAAAATGGAATACAGCTGGCAAACTTTTGGGACAGACACTTGGGTTCCGATCACACGCAGAAGTGGCTGCACAATAGGCACAAATGCAGGGCGGATTTTAAGGGTGCAATCACACGGGAACACCTGGCAAGCAGTGTTCCCTCTAAGCTGAGTTAGTGTGAGCTAGCTCACAGTCTATTAGCCCCTGGCTCACACATTTCCATCTCAGCTCGTGAAGGATGGCTCCAGAGCAAACTAATTTATGCAGTAGCCAAATTGCTCACTCACAACTTTAATGCCAGTAGCTCACAAAGTAGAATTTTTGCTCACAAGATTCCAAAGCTTAGAGGGAACATTGCTGGCAAGTGTCCCGCTACTGCATCCCGTCTCCCTTCGCCGAAGAAGCAGAGTTTAAAAATACCGGGGAAAGTGCAGTAGCAAATGGGTTTGTGGCAGGCCGCAGACGGACTTCCGCGTGTGATCGCTCCAGTGTGCTCCCATTGCGTCAGTGATCCCTCATTGAAGTGCACCGGAAATGCACGGCGAAAAAAAGACCCGATTCACCCGCCATTGTGTCTGATTGCGCAGTGGTGGGTCAAATTACTATGGGGCAAATAGCCTCACTTTCCTCTCGCATTAACTGGCATGTGTGACTGGGACCTTGGTTTACTTATGGATTTCTATCATTGTTTGTCCTGGCTGACAGTTTATATGCCAAACCTTTAAAAATAATATTAGCCCTGACCTGGATAGCCCAGGAGGCACGCCCGACCTCGCCAGATCTCGGAAGCTGAGCAGGGCTTAGTGCTTGGACGGGAGACCTCCTGGGGATACCAGCAGTCGGGAGGACAGAGGCAGGCTTTGTTCAGCCTCCTCTCTGAATATCCTCCAGGCCCCCAGGAGGGGTCAGTCACCAGAGGTCGCCAGGACTTCCAGGTGCACGCACACTAACATGCACGTGCGAAAAGTACAAAAAAAAATACCATTAAAAAAACAACACAGATCAAGTGTGGCTGGAGTTGCCCTCCCTTTGGAAATTCCCAGAGATTGGGGGGGGGGGTGAGCCTGGGGAAGGCAGGGCTTGGAAAGGGACCTCCGCAGGGCCTCATGCCAGGGAGCCCACCCACCCACCCAAGCAGCCCTGTTTTCCAGGGGAACTGATCCCGGTCTTCTGGAGATCAGACGTAATTCTGGGGGATCTCCAGGTCCCACCTGGAAGCTGGCAGCACTGAGTGTGGCTCAGAACTGGATTTCAGATACCTGGCATTGCCAACCTCCCGGTGGTGGCTGGAGATCACCTGGGATTACAACTGATCTCCAGGAGACAGCGATCTGCTCCCCTGGAGGAAAGACGGATTCTTTGGAAGGCGGGCTCTCTCTCTGCGGCATCCTGCCCCTGTGAGGTCCCTCCCTCCCCAAGCTCCACCTCCTCCAGCTCCACCCCCCAAACCTTCAGGTCTTTCCCAACCCAGAGCTGGCAACCTTACAGATACACCAGAGGCTACTGGAACAGTTGTTAAAAAGCCAGTCTCCCTACAAGAACATAAAATCTAGCCATTAATTACATGTCAATTTATAACGCATGTCATGCATTCCTGTAACAGAATAGCAACATTAGTCGTTGTAGATTCTCCGGGCTGTATGGCCATGGTCTCAGTGTGAGAATGTGCCTACCATTTTTCTTCTCACATTGACAGAGGATGTCAGCAACTCACACCACACTGTTTGTTTGTTTTTAAAAAAATGCATTCCTATAATTTCTCCACCCCCACAGCAAGATGGGGGCAGTGTTTCCCAGAAACGGGTATTAAAATTACAGACGGTTCCATGTATATAGGGTCAGGCTGGTGGAAAAGATGTATGAACATGGATAAAAGGGTTTTGTTAAACTAGGAATTTGGTCCTCCTTCTATGGTAAAAAATTATCCCTCTGTTTTCTGGGCCTGGATCCTGTGCATTTAACAGCAGCCCAACACACCGTTTTCCTTGTCATTTAGGATCTCCGACCTCCAGGTAGGGATACCAGCCTCCAGGTGCGACCTGGGGATCCCCTGGAATTGCAGCTCATTTCCAGACTACAGAGATCCATTTCCCTGGAGGAAATGGGTTACTTTGGAGGGTAGGCTCTACAGCAGCGCACTCTACTGAGGTTCTTCTCCCGGTGGTGGTTGGATCCCAACCTGGATTGGGCATCCCTACCCCCCTCCCAATGCCCCACTGGTGGCCAGGGAGCTGGCAACCCAACCTGCAGGTCGGAGCTTGTGCTCAAGTCACCAGCTCTGGGTTGGAAACTACCTGGGGATTATGGGGGTCAAGCCTGGAGAGTGTGGGGTTTGAGGACCTCAGCGGGGTATAATGCCAACAAGTCCATCCTCCAAAGCAGCCATTTTCTGCAGGGGAGCGGATCTTGGTCGCCTGGAGATTCTATTATAATAGCGGGAGATCTCCAGGTGTCACCTGGAGGTTGGGAACCCTAGCTGGAGTGCTCTCAAGGTTACAACTGGTCTCCAGATGACTAGAGGTCAGTCTCCATGGAGAAAAATGGTGGCTTCAGAGGGTGGACTTTTTGGCATTATGCTTTACAGAGGTCCCTCCCCTCCCCAAACCCCGCCCACCCCAAGCCCCACCCTCAATCCTCGAGGAATGTATCAAGTGGGATCAGGCAATCCTTTGTTGTGTGTTCTTACCCAAGAGTCAGTGCCACTGAGTTCAGTAGGGCTTCCTTCCATGTAAATGGGCAAAGGACTGGGCTCAGGCCCAGAGCTAGAATTTTATGACTCGTGAGGCAAAAATTTTTTCTGGTGGGGCTGCCATTATTTTTATGTCAGCTCCAGTCTGCCCCCAAGCCCCACTGCCAGCAGCCACCCGTCCCCTCCTGCAAGATTTAAAGGGCGCTTCAGCTGATCAGCAGGGAGCAGGTAGCCCGCCAATCAGCTGGAGGGCCCATTGAACCTAGCTGGAGGGAGGGAGAGGGGCACGCACCATCCACTGCTTCTTCTCAAAAACATTTCGAGGATCCCTTTGAAGGCTTTTGAGAAGAAGCTGGGGGGCATGCACGTTCCCCTGATTCTTCTAAAAAATCTTCTCCAAAAATCTTGTGGGCTGGCCCTTTAAGGAAGGGGGCAGAACCCCCAGCAGCCCCACTGTGGCTATGGGCCAGATTGGGCTGCCAAATGAAACAGAGAGAGAGAGAGAGAGAGAGAGAGAGAGAGAGAGAGAGAGAGAGAGAGAGAGAGAGAGAGAGAGAGAGAGAGAGAGATTGGATTCATACCCTGCCCTTCACTACCCAAGGGAGTCTCAGAGTGGCTTACAAACTCCTTTCCCTTCCCCTCCCCACAACAGACACCCTGTGAGGTAGGTGGGGCTGAGGGAACTTCTGACAGAAACTGCTCTTTTCCCAGGACAGCTCTTGTCAGAACTATGGCTTGCCCAAGGTCATCCAGCAGGTGCAAGTGGAGGAGTGGGGAATCAAACCTGGTTCTCCCAGATTAGAGTCCGCGCACTTAACCACTGCACCAAACTGGCTTACTTAACCACAACACCAAACAGAAAGGTTTAATACACAAGCACAAATATCGTGAATACGCATTCTGCTTTCAGAGCCTGCTTGGCCAAGTGAGCGCTGTGTTTGTGATTATACCCACCTTACCACCCAAGCAACCCCCTTTCTGACTCATCATCTTGCCCCCAAGCTTCATATTCCAAGAATTCTAGGTTGGCTACAGAGCTGGAAGTCTGCCATTCTTTCCCAGAGTGCCTTTCGTGAACATAAAATGCAGGGTGTAAACATCTGGGAGAAGACAGGACAGTGGAACTGAAGGGGCAAGTTTAGATTTTAAAGAAACACTAAGGGGAGAAGTTGACCCCCCTCAAAGGCATTGCCTCCCAATTTAGGTTGGGGAGAATGATCTAGCAGGGTTCTATGGCTCTCCCAGACTTGCCAACCTCCAGGTGGGGCCTGGGGATCTCCCAGAATTACCGTCGATCTCCCGACCACAGAGATCGGTTCCCCTGGAGAAAATGGCTGCTCTGGAGGGTGGAGTCTAGGGCAGTGTACCCTACTGAGATCCCCCCTCTCCTCAGTCCTTTCCCTCTCCAGGATCCATCCCCACATCTCCAGGAATTTCTTAGCCCAGAGATGGCAACCCTAGAGCCTCTCACTGCAAAGCTTCTTACAGTACGGAGAGGTCGCCTTCTGAAATGGGCTAATCCTGGTGTTCCTCAACTGGCAACACAGGGGAAGCAGGAGATTTCCTTTGTCCTTCCTTGTCCCATTCTCTGATTCCTGCACTCCCAGTCTGTTCAAAAATCATTTCAAGTACCACCCTCTGGAGCAGTTACCCTGTTCAAGCCAAACTCCATGTTCTGAGCCAGTTTGGTGCAGTGGTTAAGTGTGCAGACTCTAATCTGGGAGAACCGGGTTTGATTCCCCCACTCCTCCACTTGCACCTGCTGATGTGACCTTGGGTCAGTCACAAGCTCTGGCACAGCTGTCCTTGAAAAAAAGAGCAGTTTCTGTCAGAGCTCTCTCAGCCCCACCTCCCTCACAGAGCGTCTGTTGTGGGGAGGGGAAGGGAAAGGGGATTGTAAACCGCTCTGAGGCTCCTTTGGGTAGTGAAGGGTGGGGTATAAATCCAATCTCCTCCTCCTCCTCCTCTTCTTCTTCTGAATAAGGCAGTCACATATTTTACTACCCTTTGCTCCCATGTTTTCAATGGTGATTGATAGGTGGGATACCAGCCTCTAGGTGGGGCCTGGGGATCCCCCAGAATTATAGCCCATCTCCAGACTGCAGTTCCCCCAGAGAGAATGGCTGCTTTGGAGGAGGAGGAGGAGGAGGAGAAGAAGAAGGGGAGTATTTGTACTGCACTGTTTTAAAATGATTTTATATGGTTTTACTGGTATTTTGTGCCAACATTGTGAGCCTGCTCTTGGGGAGAGTGGGGTATAAATTGAATAAATAAATAAATAAATAGAAGAAGAGGAGGAGGAAGAGATTGGATTTATAGTCCGCCCTCCACTTGGAGTCTCAGAGCAGCTTACAAACTCCTTTCCCTTCCCTGGCAACCCTATTTTAATAGACAGGTAGGGATGGGTAGGAGAGTAGACAGGGTTGCCAACTTCAGGTTGGGAAATCCCTGGAGATTTGGGGTAGAGGTTGGGCAGGAGAGGGAGCCGATGCCAGGGAGCCCACCCTCCGAAGGTGGCATTTCGCCCAGGGGGAACGGATCTCTGCTGTCTGGAGATCAGACGTCATTCCGGCAGACCTCCAAGCCCCACCTGGAGGGTGGCCGTTGATGCTCCCCCCAAGCTGTGGGGTCTTGTGGGCAAAAATTCTACTTTGTGAGCTATGGGCATTAACGTTGTGAGCGAGCCATTTGGTCGCTGCATAAATTAGTTTGCTCTGGAGCCAGGCCCGTAGCCAGGATTTTGTAATTCAGGGGGCCTTTAAAAAAGTCAGGGGGCACTAATATCAAAAAATAGAAAATAAAATAAAAGAAAATGTTTAAAACTCACTTTTGCAGCATTCACACTCTGCTTGCCTACATGGGGTAGCCAGCCACGCTTGGGGAAGGGGCCGTGGTGGGCCCAGACAGTTGGAAGTCCTCTGGGTGGTCCAGAGAACCGGGGGCCTGGATGTAAGTTGGGGGGCCTTGGCAGGAGGTCAGGGGGCCAGGCCCCGAAATGCCCCACTGTAGCCTGTCTGGAGCCCTCCTTCCTGAGCCAAGACAAAAATGTGTGAGCTGGAGGCTAAAAAACTGTGAGCTAGCTCACACTGACTCAGCTTAGAGGGAACACTGATGGCAACCCTATTACCAACCCCCAGTTTGGAAATTCCTGGAGGTTTAGGGGCAGAGCGTGGGCAAAGGAGGAGACTCAGCAGGGATATAATGCCACAGAGTTCCCCTTCCACAGCAGCCATTTTTGCCAGGTGAGCTGATCTCTGTTGTTGATCTCTGTGTGGTAATTCTGGGAGAAACTCCAGACTCCACCTGGAAGTTGGTAGCCCTAGAAACAGATGGTAATGCTGCTTCTCCATGTCCTGAAAAGCAGTTGTCGATTGCTGCTGCTTGAACTGACCTTAAAGGAAGAAGAGCAGGAGAGGCCGCTTTGTTTTTCCCCCGGTCAGTTGCTTTAAAAGCAAGAAGCAAGGCGGCCCCACCCCCAATATGCACAGTTGTTCTTTCTGCCATTATACGCATTAGGTAAATAGTTCATTTTTGCCCTGGGCTTGCCAAAATTTACTTGGCTTGGCTTCTGCCCCGGCCCAGGGCCAGAATGTTTATTTCAAGGTCTCCCAAATTGTCGTTCTGAAGCAGAGAAGAGCAACTCCCCCAGAGTTCTTTAAAAATGACACACACACACCGAAGAAAACACTGAGAATGGAGGCCAGTGTGAGGCTGAAGACCCTCTCCCCAAGCGGGTGTCGGGGAGCCAAACCACACGTGAAGCAAGAACTCTGACAGGAACCGCTGACATTTTTATTCGGACTTTATAACAGCTGCGAGGGGCTCATAGCAGTGGCGCTGGGTTCATCGTCTATGTCCCAGTTCCTATATTTCAACAGATCAAGACGGGCGGCCGTGTTAGTCTGTCTGCAGCAGTAGAAATGAGCCAGAGTCCAGGAGCACCTGAAAGACTAACAAAATCTCACTACTCACTTCTTCATATAGGTATCTGAAGAAGTGAACAGTGACTGACAAAAGGCCAAAATGTCAGATTTTTCTGCATACTCGGGGGGGGGGAGCGGTCACCCAAGCTTGCAGAAAAGTCTGTTTTGGGTAAGTGTGGCCCAATCCACAGATTTAGGTATCTGCAGATAGAGACCAGGGCTGCGGTGGCTCAAGTGGTTAAGACACTGAACGGCAGACCGGAAAATCTGGTAGTACAGCAGTTCAAGACCTGAGTGCAGCATGATGGACTGAGCTCCTGTCTCTGGCCCCAGCTCCTGCCAGCCTAGCAGTTCAAAAGCAAGAAATTGCAAGTAGTTAAATAGGTACCGCTTTGGTGGGAAGGTAACAGCATTCTGTGAGCCTCGACATCTAGTCATGCCAGGCACATGACCATGGAATCGTCTTCAGACAGCGCTGGCTCTTCGGCTTAGAAATGGAGATGAGCACCGCATCCCTAGAGCTGGATTCAACTGGCTTTCGAGCAAGGGAAACCTTTACCTGGATAGAGACCACACTTGGGAAATAGATATATAGATAACTCACGGAGGGGAATTACCAAAAGAAGTAATTTATTCCTTCCTCTAGTCTGTTGCAGTTCTACAAGAAATGACACACATAGTCAGCTTCTCTTAAACATACTGTTCCTTTTTTGTGTATCTGAACACTGATCTGTCCAGGCCTTTCCAAGAGTCTGTTCAGTGCTCCCTGACTGATCCTTTGGTGCCATCTAGTGGCTGAATAGTTTTTCCTGCCAGAATTCACAATGGGCTGTAGCGAGAATTCAGTGCACGAATCCTGGATCCCACAAATGTGTTACTCCTGGAAAACTTGGTATGAAAGGCGCCTAAGAAAAGTGTACACACTTTGGTAAAAGCTGAAAATATTGATACTGCAAGATCGATGTGGCCATCTTTTGCATGGTTACTTGGGAATCATTGTGGAAGTGGAAAGCACCATCAAATCCCAGCTGACTTACGGCGACCCTGCAGGTTTTCAAGGCAGGAGATGTTTCAGAGGTGAATTAGCCACTGCCTGCCTCCACATCATGACCCTGCTGTACCTTGGAGGTCTCCTGTTCAAGCACCAGCCAGGGCCAAACTCGCTCAGCTTCTGCGATGTGATGAGATCGGGCTAGCCTGGACTATCCAGGTTGGGGGGCAGGGGCAGATTCACCCTTAAGCAGACTGAGCACGTGCCTTAGGGCACCAGAGCCAAAATGGGTACCACAAAGTTGGGAAAAGGGTGAAAAGGAAAAAAAAAAGAATTAAGATTTGTAAAAAAAAAAAAATTGATAAAACTAGTGCAAATTGATCATGGTACCACCCTAGGGTGATCTTCTATTTTTCGTTGGTGAGGTGCAGTGTCATAGGCTATGATGAAAGGGGGAAAGGAGGGGGCACCAAAATTGGAAAGTGTGGAAAGGGGGGGCACCAAGATTGGTCAGTGCCGAGGGCACCAGTGAGCCTTAATCCGCCCCGTCAAGGGGACTCGTGATGCTCTGCAAGAGTTACCTTCGAGTTAGGGAAGGGCTGCAAAGAGCTTTGATTACTAAAGCCCCGTGCGGCATAAAAATAGTGGGTTTTGCCACTGCTGCTAAATTCGCTATGTAAGAAAAGGAGGAACAGAGCAACATCCCTAATTTTTTAATTAAATTTTTATTTTCTTGAAAAAAGTGGGATACAGAAGGGAAAAGGGGACAGGGGAAAATATAGATTCATCAAATTTATCCAATGTTATTATTCAAAATAGAAAAGGAACCCATCAAGGATGTCCAGTCTCTCCACTTCTCTTCATTCTTGTGATGGAAATTTTTGCTTCTAAGACAAGATGTCACGGTACCTCTCCCTTATTTTGGGTGGTTAGATGTGATGTAGTTTTAAATTTCTTGTTGTTTCTTTCTCTCACTCAAAGTATCTATTGCTGCCACCAGGAATTTAATTAATTCCAGTCTTTAATTAATTTTCCCCACAGTATTGTGGCCAAGCACTAAGGCTCCTTCACTGGTTCTGAGGATGAGACTCTGGGTTAACAATAAACAAGATAAAACTTTATTGGTAAAAGAAGAATATTGGTTACAAGATGTTTTGTTAAATTGCTCAGTAAAATCTTTCCCTTTTGACTCATGTCTCTGTCAGCTTTCCCCCTCTTACTTTTAAAATACTCTGACAATATTAAGGTAAAGGTAAAGATTTCCCTTCCTTGAAAGTTAGTCAAATCCAACTCTAGGGGGTGGTGCTCATCTCCATTTCCAAGCCGAAGAGCCAGCGCTGTCTGTAGACATTTCCGTGGTCATGTGGCCAGCATAACTGCATACCTTCCCCCAGGGGTCTTTTCGTAGAAAAACAGCTGCAGGAGCTCATTAGCATATGGTATGCTAATGAGCTATTAGGCTATTAGCATATGCCATGCCCCCTGACATCACCAGAAGTGATGTCAGAAGGGGAAGCAAAAGTGGGGGAGGCATCTTCAAAAGCCTCCCCTTCCCTTCCCCAGCTGGTCTGGGTGGGGGAGCTAAGAGAGAAGGGGTTTAAAGTTTAAACTCCTTCTCATGAGAGTTGGGCCACAGAAGGAGGAAAGAGGGAAAGAAAGAGAAGGAAAGGGGAGGGAAACAGGGAAAGGAGGAAAAAAGAGAAGAGAAGAAGGTGGGAAAGAAAGAGAGACGAGAAAAAGGAGGGAAAGAGGAAAAAGAGAGAAGGAAAAGTGGGAATGAAAGAAATTTGGCGGCAATTCGGCCCCATTATATCCTATGGGCCATTGAAGTCAATGGTGAAAACATAGGGTATATTCTGGGGGCTGGAGGGGAGGGGGTTTGAGGCCCCAAACTCACAGGGTAGCTGATGGAGCCTCTCCCCAAGATACCCACCAAGTTTCAAGAACATTGGACCAGGGGGTCCAATTCCATGGGACCCCAAACAGGTTGCCCCTATTCCCTCCATTGTTCTCTATACTGGGAAAAAAACTTACTTTTTTCCCACCATAGAGAACAATTGAGGGAATAGGGGCAACCTGTTTGGGGGCCCATAGAATTGGACCCCCTGGTCCAATGTTCTTGAAACTTGGTGGGTATCTTGGGGAGAGGCTCCATCAGCTACCCTGTAAGTTTGGAGCCTCTCCCTCAAACCCCCTTCCCTCCAGCCCCCAGAATATACCCTATGTTTTCACCATTGACTTCAATGGCCCATAGGATACAATGGAACTGAAATTGACATTCGGCTGCCTGAAAGACTCTCCAGGACGCTGGCTGGGGGCGGGGCTTGGCTCCTGAGCTCCCGGAGCTTCGCTCCGGTGCGCTCCCCCCCAAAAAAGACCCCTGCCTTCCCCCCAAAGCAGTACCTATGTATCTACTTGCAATTTTTTGCTTTCCAACTGCTAGATTGGCAGGACCTGGGGCCAGAGATGGGAGCTCCTTTAGAATCTTAATGCCTATCACAGCACTTCTATATGATTCTAGTTAGAAGACTGCTTCTCAGACTCTGTGTAGATTAACCACAACTGACAGCTGCTGACTTCAGACTTCAAAACTTCAGACTGAACACCCTGCCTAAACTCTCTCTCCACAAACACACACCCCTCCTAGCTCCGCCCACACACACTCAGTCACCAACCAGTCACCTCACTCACTCATCTCCCTCTTTCACCCCCCTTGTTCTTCTGACACTTACCAACCATTTAAAGAAACATGCACCTATAACTTGAAATCGTTACACAAGATTCCAAAACTGAAGGATTAAAAGTAGAAAGAGGAATTTAAACACTTCTATTTGTAATGAGTGATGTGGATTTCTGACCTAATACGTTGGATTGGATCCAGCAAATATTCCCACTGATTGAAGGGGGGGCTGCTGCTGATTTTTCACCAGTCTCTCCCCTCCCCCCATGGCAGAGCTCTGATTCCTCCTGTATCAGGAGATGTTTGGGGGCTGCACTGGGAGGAGGGGGGCAGGAAAGTCCTGCTCTGCAAACAAAAATCCCTTCAGTCAGTCAGTGAGAAATCCAGCCTTTTTGAAGTGATCTGGGGGGTTCCTGTCAAACCACTGCTTTCTTTCTCTGTGTGAACACCACACTAACAAGGATACACTCTGAGCAGTTTTGAGTGTGTGTGTGTGGGGGGGTTGTGCTGAGAAAAAAATTGTTCCAATTTCAGATTCAGAATTTAGGGCAGGGGGATTTTTTCTGTGACTGCTGATTTTGGGGTTGGATGTTGCTCGTTCAGGATTCAAATCTCTGTGGTTTTTTGGGGGGCTCCAGAGTCTTGGGACCATTCTTTTCAACGGGGAATCTGAGGGTCTGGGACAGCTGTTTATAAAGATGGTGGCACCAAATTGGCGCCTAAAGACCCCCTGTTTCAAGCTGATTGAACAAAGGGGATTGGATTTTACAGACCAACTAGATCCGGTACTGATTGCTATAGAAAACAGCGGTCAAGTGGCGTCATAGCAGTGGCCACCAGCATTTTAAAAAAACCAAAACCAAACTATTTATTTTCCTACTAGTAATCAGGGCCTGAGGTGGGACTATTGGGATATTTGGTCAAAATAGCAGAGTTTTGACCAGTCCTAGGTGTATGATACTGAGAGTAGTAAATAAATCTCCCAAGAAGTATATTGCAAGAGGTAACATCTTACATTTATTCAAGTAAATCCAGTTCACATTCAGGTTACAGTCAAAAGGAGACAGAGAAACCTAATCTAAAGAGTTACAAGTGGCCAGCTTGTCCAGCATCATGTGTGTGGGAGTATGAGGACATTATCTCTACAGGAGAGACCTGCAGACACATGTGTCTCCATGGAAGGCCATGAGAAGCGAGGGAGAGGACAAAGTGAGAGGGAAGAGAGGTCAGAGGGCAGCTCCCATGTTAAGACAAAGAGAGAGAGATCCCATTCAAGGAGATAACGCCTGGACACACTTAGGGTGATGTAGTGCCCCCCCCACATCCAGGCATGCTGAGTTGCTCACTCCAACAGAGGCAACTGCCACCCAGGGCACAGCATTTCTGGCAAGCCTCACTGCTGCCAGCATCCCCTTTCTACTCACTTGCTATTGCTTTACTATCCATGTTCCCCACTGCATGCACTGCCCAGTGCCACTATGAAAGGTCTGCAAGTAGCTGTAAACATTTACAGTGGGAATACTTGTAAGCAGACACTGGAAGGACACCCAAGCAGGTGGGAGGGGTCCCTTGAAGTTATTGTGTCCCTTTTAAATGATGTAATCCAGAAGGGTAACACCAGAACACTATTCCAATCCAAACAATGCTTCTCCACCACCTCTACCAATCCAGACCTCTAGGGCTTTATCTCTAGGTGAGAGCCAGTTGTGGTGGAGTCATTAGACTAGTTCGAATCCCAACTCTGCCATGGAAGCTCGCTGGGTAACCCTGGGGCCAGTCACACACTCTCAGCCTAACCAACTTCACAGGGTTGTTGTAGGGATAAATGGATGAGAGGAGAATGATGTAAGTGGGAGAAAGGAGGGGTAAATGTCATAAATCAATATCCTTAATTATTTCTGGGCATATTCCCCTTTCATTTGCATGATGCCTTAGAGGTCTGTCCTATCACAGACCTCATCCCAAGGTAGACTTGCTGGCATCATTGAGAAAACATCTTCATCTGTCATCAGTCTTGCTTCTTTTCATGTTTAAAAAAACTACATGAAAAGAGATATCAATGCACTAATTCACAGGATTGCATTTCTATGTATCGTCTTTACTGTTTTTGCAACCGGAGTCATAAACAGGAAGCCCTCATCTGACAATAAACCTCATTCCACAGAAAAACATGGGAGAATGTAAGGGTAGCTGCCGCAAAAGTTGTCATGTGATTTGACAACAGCTGCCAGAAATAAATAAAGATCAGTTCATCTCTTAGAGCTGAAAAGTTGGGACCATCAAGCAGAGTGAATTTTACTACTGCCGTAATTACAGAGTTGATCTGAGTATGAAATCCCATTAAATCTTCCTGACATCACAGCTGAAGGTAGGGCACTCAGGTGAGCTAGCATGAATGCCCTTCTAAGGGATAGCATTTGGATAAACTGATCCAAGCATTTCCCATTAGAGCAAGATTGGCCCTAGCTAAAATACATACTTGGGCTAAGCAGAATCCAGAAGAGCGATTATGAAACACAGCGATGTCTCACTGGGAATTTAACTAAAGACGAGAAATGAATGGGTGATTAGGAGTCGACGGGCAGTGGCCTTGCTCAGGAAGACAGCGTCTCAAGTTCTGTGAGCTACGGAATGCAGTGTCCACATTCTGGAAGGGCTGATCCACCCAGCTAAAAACAACACTTCTTATAACACTTCAAGTATATCGAATTGTGGCTGTAGGTGAATTCACACAGAAAGTTTGATCAGATCATGAGCAGAGGGTCTCCATCATTAGGCTTATCAGCTGTACAAGAAAGCCAGCACATAAGACGACTAGATGGAGAATGAATGCTAACCTCTTAAAAAAATCAGGAATTTTTAGCAAAAACAAAAATTGAAATACAGGAATTTTTTAAAAGAAATCTCCAGCCGGAAATATCAATCGGTGTAGTTTGGGATGCTTTTAAAGCCTTCTTACGAGGATGGTTTATTAATCAAAATGCTTAGATAACAAAACAGAAAAAAAGAAAAATTTGAAACTTTAAGGAACAAAATTAAATTGGAAGAAGAAGTAATGAAAAGATTTACACAGATGGGAGCAGCCAGGACTAAAATTAAAATGTTATAACACCAAATGAATATTCTCTTATCACAAGAGATAGCAAAGAACATAGAGTATTCAAAACAATACTACTTTGAACATGCAAACAAAATTTCTAGATGGCTGGCGTATAAACTAAGAAAAGAAAAAGAGAAAATAACTATAATAGCCCTAAAGGATGAAAAAATGAAATAAAATACACCACTGAAGACATGAAAACCATTGTTGAAAACTTTTACACCAAACTATATTCACAAGAAATACAGAATGACCAGCAAATAAAAGAATATTTAAGTCACAATAATGAAGAAAAATTTAATGAAACTCAAAGAGAGATCTTAAATGGGCCCATTACACTGTATGAAATAACAGAAGCAATAAAGAAACAGAAAAAGAGGAAAACACCAAGACCAGATGGGATACCTGCAGAAATTTATCAAGTGTTTGAGGAGGAAATATTACTACCCTTTTAAGATCTAATCCATTCTATAACTGAAAATAAGATGATCCCAACCTCATGGAATGATGCATTGATAATGTTAATACCGAAACCAGGAATGGAAGGGAAAGAAATTAAGAACTACAGACCCATCTCATTGTTGAGCGAGGACTATAAAACCTATGCAAATATATTAGCAACAAGGTTAAAGAAAGTACTATTGCAAACTATACATCAAGACCAAGCAGGATTTCTGCCAAAAAAACAATTAAATAATATAAGAACAGTAATTAACATTTTGGAATATTATGAAATCCGCTCGGAAAGACAAGCAGTGCTAATTTTCCTTGACGCAGAAAAACGTTTGATAATGTATCTTGGGAGTTCCTGATCCAAAAATTAGAGGAATGGGATTGTGGGGAACATTTTTTAGCCGTGATATCAGCTATATATAAGACACAATATGCTAAAATTATAGTCAATGGTGACATGACACAAAATATACAGATTCAAAAAGGTACTAGACAAGGTTGCCCGCTATCGCCCTTGTTATTTATATTTGTTTTGGAAACACTAAATGATTTAATAAGACGTAATGATGCAATAAGGGGGTTAAGAATAAAAGGTGAAGAATACAAGCTACAAGCATTCGCAGACGATCTGGTGTTTATAGTCGAAGAACCTGCGTCATTGATTAATTACTTGCTGGAGGAGATCCTAAAATTTGGGAAGGTTGGTGGCTTGAAAGCAAATGTCCATAAAACTAAAATATTAGCCAAAAATTGTACTCAAGAAACTATTGGGATGATACAAGAAAATACAAAAATTGAGATTGTGAAGAAAATGAAATATTTAGGGATTACAATGACAAATAGAAATAACACATTAATGGAAAATAACTACAAAAAATTATTGGAAGAAATTTTTAAAAAGATCTTAAATGGAAAGACTTATAACTATCACTAATGGGCAGGATTGCAATGGTTAAAATGAATGTATTACCGTGTTTTTTATTTTTGGCCCAAAATTTGCTGATTCTGAAAAATACGCAGTACTTCATAGACTTGGATAAAATTATTAGACTATTTATTTGGCATCCTAAGAAGGCCCGTATTAAATGGAAAATGTTACAAGAAAGTAAAGAAAGAGAAGGCCTGGATCTTCTAAACTGGAATCTCTATTACCAAGCGGCAGCAGCAACTGGTTAACATTAGAAAATCAGAGATTATTAAAACTACAGGGTCACAACCTCTACATGGGCTTACACACTTATATTTGGTATAATAAGGATAAGGTTCATTCAATAGAATACCATCAAAATACAATCAATAGAAGAATTGATTTCTAAACTGTTAAATTTAGCAGAAATGGAAAAATTAACAATGTTGTTACATGGTAAAGATGAGTATGAATTCCGAACGCGTCGGTCAAGAGTTTATGAATTTATCAAGAACAAGATTTTTGAAGACTCAAAAATTATATTATAACAATGTATACATATTTGGCTGTATAACAAACTCATAAACAAAAAAAATTTAAGAAAAGAAGGCCAGCACATTAAAACACCCAATAGCTGAGGACGTCCAGTTAATGGCATCTTGCAAGCAGACGTGCCTCTGGGATGCTCCCAGGACAAGATCTGCGTGCTAGCGGTTTTGGAGGGGGGTGAGCAATCGCTACTCCCCAGGAGCCTTGGGGAAAAGGCTCCCAGCCAAGGGGCTTCTGAGGGGCTGCCTCTTCTCCAGCACAATGCTGGAGAATCGAGATGCTCCTCCGCCCCAGTGGTCCGACCACTGTGCGTCTGTATGGATTTAGAGCTGCCGGCCGGAACAAGCGGCGGAGATTGAGCGACCAAACGAATTCAAGTGAAGTCGTAAGACAAGCAATGAGCAGTAAGTTATATAAAATCGTAAAATCCGCGCTTTAAAAAGAAAGCACCCCCCTTGGCAGTATCGTGGGAAGCAAGCATGGGAGGGGCCCCTCCCATATGCAAAGACTTAAAAGCAGAGTAGCAAGGGGGGAGTGGAAGAACAAGCAAAGAAACCAATTTTGAGAACCTTACCAGTAAAGCTAAAGCATTTTGGAGACTTTCAGAGTTTGGTCGCTCCAGTAGCGAAACGTCAGGTCCTACAATGCCAAGACCATGGCCAGACAACCCGGAGAATCTACAACAGCTAATAACACCTAAGGCAAAATGGACTGGAACAGCAGTCCATTTCAAATAAGTACACCCAGGAAAGAAGTAGCTGATTTGTACAAAAAAAAGGTATTTAATGATCATGTGTAACAAAATACCATTTTTATTGACACTGCACATAAGCCAAACAAGTTAAATCAAATATTTCCAATATACTTCAAAGAATGCAAGAACAATAGACCAGAGGTATTTAGCCTTTCAATGCAAAATGCAGAATTTCAAACCTGCAATGTTGCCATCTGTTACAAAACTAAACTCGCATGACCAAAAAAGAGCCTTCACATTGAAACTACTGGCTTATACCAAACACTTCTCTTCCTCATCACAAAGAGTTGGAACCTGTGCAAAATTTCCACTTGCACAAGGGGATAATACAAAAAAAAGAAGCAGTAGCCACTTGTGCAAAGTCATCTCCATCCGCATTCCCACTGGCACAGGATAATGTGCAACAATTCCAGGATTGCAAGAAGTGAACCTAGAAGCTTCTTCATTTGCAAAATGGCACCCCCAAGACACAATATGCCCCCTCCCCAGTGCCTTGCTGTTTTAGATATTATTGGACACAGGAGTTTTCTGGATCATCTATATTCACCTGACGTGAGGCATGGGGTTTGTTGTTATTGCCTATTGTGCCATTGGCTATTTTACTGATTTTACTGGTTTTATTGTTTATGGATTTTATGTTGTAAGCTTCCCTGAGCCCATTCGTGGGGTAGGGCAGGGTATAAATTGAATAAATGAAATGAAAACAGGAGAAAGGAGACCTTTGCACAAAATCTCACACATGTCCATCACTGTATTAGCAAAACAGCACAGAAGCAGGAGACATTGCACATGATCTTGCACCTGTTCCACAAACAAAACTACACTAACTGTGCTTTCACACATACATGCTGGGCTTTTCCACATTCTCATCTTCCTTGCTGGTAAGTTAGTTTTTTCACCCTATTCTATATGTGTGTTGCTCCCTCTAGAGGCTGATTCAATATTACAATGCTGAATGTCTGCCTGACATAAAACATTGTAATATTAAATCGACCACGAGATGGAGCAACAAGTGCTGAACAGACCCTCCCCCTCGAAACAGGAACTTACAAGGGAAGAAAAAGAGAATGTGGAAAAGCCCACTGAATAACACACTTTCAGTCCTCTTGGTAACTGCATTTTACTGTGCAAAATGGCAAAATCCACTTGCAAATGATCACAAAAGTGCATTCAAAATGCATTGAAAGTACATTATGCAGTGTGTGTCAAAGTGCCTAAAACTGATCTCCATCTGCGCATTGATATATTCAACCCACCATCTTTAAGAAGTCTTTAAATAGTTTAACATATTATAGCATATTTTGAGACAAGCCTTCTGCTCCTGTTCAGAAACTGCCTTCTGAGGTGTCTAGCTTAAAAATGCTTCCCTTGAACAAAATCACATGCACAATTCCAGAGCATATGGATACATTTTGCAGATTTCAGTTCAACAAATACAGGCTGGTCCATTCGCTTGTTTCAACATGAACTCAACACTTATTTCAGACATCAAAAATAGAAGTGGATCGCCACCAAAGTCTTGCTCATGTACACAGCGTCATAAGGCATTAATGTCTTTTACTCAGTACCTTTGATCTCTCTCAGCTGGCTGTGAATTCTGAAACCATCTTAATATACCTGAGGTGACAATGCTACTAGTTCCTGCTGCTGATTACCCTGAAGTGCAGAACACATCCACGCTACAAGTGGGTTAAAGAGTCATTCCCTCTCCCCACTGGGGCCCCTGATATCTAATTTAGGGTGCGAGAAACAAGAGGCTCTTCTCAGGATTATTTGTGCACTTGAGGGAAGAAATTGGGACAATTGCCATGATATTAAAACAGATAACCCATTTGTGGCACTGATACGACAGAATCTTGAGCCAAGAAAGACTCATTGTTCAAGGCTTGTTACAACTTGCTTCAGGTTAACTTGCTGATCAAGTCAGAGAGAAAAGCAAGGACTTAAGAATGAAGGCCTGGACCTCCCCCTCCCCCCCACGATCCTATCAAAGATCTTCAAATTTTAAGAGCTTTGAGAATTTTTATTCCGGTGTAACCTGATACACGACAGCACAGACAACACACCCAGAGAAAAGCAAAACAATCTTGTCTCAAACCCAGAGTAACCCACAGCAATTATATAAGTTACAAAGGCCACACAAAAGGGAGTATTTGACTAAGAAGCCGTCACAGAGGACTATCACGCAAGGGATGGGCTGACCAATGCATTTTTTAAACAAAGCCCTTCCCATCCCAGATTTCTAAGGAATTCACAGTTGCAAGGAGAACACATTGGGCTTCCTTCCCCCCCCCCCACAAAAATTAAGGAAGCTTCCTACAGCTCTGTTCTGTTCCCAGAGTCAAGCCCTAACAGTAGGTATGTAACACATGTTCACGGTAAGCAGCTGATATCAAAAACTTCACCTTCTTTACTTATTGGTGACCCAAGAAAAGAAGAATCCAGAGGGCTGTAGGAAATCCATCCACTCCACGGCTTGAGCTTCAGCTGCTGCTGCAGTGAACAGGAGATGCTCATCTTTTCAGATTGTAAAGACACCCTACAGAATGTAATGCCAAGGATCGTCACTCAGGCAATGAGCCTGCTGGCCCAACAGAGACTAAAATGGACCCGAAGGAAGACGTGCTACCCATTATGACCTCTTGACTGAGCTCCTGGAGACTCAGCATCAAGACTTTTAGAGGTCAGCCACACAGTTACCATTTGACTACCCGTGTTTGAAATACCCATACACAGTTGATGTAGATGTCAATTGCCATCGAACACATTCATTTCAAACAGAGTTCAAGTGCCTTGAAGGTAGTTAAGATGGGAATATGGTAGTTGGGATTCTTGCAATTCAGAGTTTGCACACTGGCTAGATTCACAGTGTGGAAGATTGAGGTACTTGGGAGGCTTTCTAACAAGCTTCTGCTAGCAGCCTTTGTCCTTGCATTTTTTCCCCATTATCAAACCTTCAGTTCTCAACATTTATATAAAAACAGTACAATTAAGTTGAAAGCACAAAATTGGACACGTAATCAGATCCGTCAAAGGGGAACTTCCCCAAATATTTCAACTCTTCCATATGATGGCTCAGCAAAAATTTATTTTCTTATCAGTACAAAATCCAGGAGAGAAATGCACGAGGATGGATCCCGTTCCCGTTTCACATCAGAGGTGATTCCCCAGAGAGGAGGGGGCACATCTGCTGTTATGACAGCTGGCCGCAGTCGGTGATGACGATCTTCTTTGATGGCTTCCCACTCTTGGAGCCGAAGCTCTCAATTTTTTTCACAACGTCCATCCCTTCCTTCACATGGCCGAAGACAACATGTTTCCCATCCAGCCTGCAAGACAAAACAAGAACAGCTCATGAGTGCAAAAGCAATGCAAAACTATTTACAAGCTGCTCCCACTACTGGTCCTTGGCCCCCACAGTTCTAGTTAAATCATCCTAGCCGATTGGGGAACACATAAGGAAGAAGACATCACAAAACCAACTGAGCAACCACAGCAAATGCTGCGGAAAGGTGAGTATTTTTGCTCATGTTCTTAACTATCACTTGAAAAGACTGCTGATATGGGGATAAATTTCACAGGAGGGGAGGATTTTGTAAAAATTACTCCCCATTCTTCCAATTTTGGGTAAAAGCCTTGGTGGTAGAAAGAAGAAGAGTTGGTTTTATACCCTGCTCTTTACTACCTAAGGGAGTCTTGGAGCGACTTACAGTCTCCTTTTCTTCCTCTCCCCACAACAGACACCCTGTGAGGTAGGTGGGGCTGAGAGAGCTCTAAGAGAGCTGTGACTGACCCAAGGTCATCCAGCTGGCTTCATGTGGAGGAGTGGTTCTTCACATTAGAGTCCTGCCACTCTTAACCACTACACCAAACTGACTCTCAGCATTGTGAGTGTCAAGCTCTGGCCTTCCGTGTTCTTATTAGCCTTATTCATTAATCCTTAGCTTTGCTGTTAACCTCTTTGCATATTATCACTGTACCTTTGCCCTCCCTCGCCATGTTACATGCCAGGGTGTGTGTGTTGTTAGAGCGCTAAGGATTATTGCTTGTAACATCTTTTAAGCGCGCCCTGAGACAGTTTCTCAAGAGGCTTAGTTTGACAGAGCGGCCATATAGCTGTCTGAGTTGCTATAGAAACGCATGACGTGTGTGTGAATGGAATTTTGGGGTTTTACCTACATGTTACCTTTTCCCATCTTTGGACCTCAGTCCTAACAAAGGTTCTGAACCCACAGCTTCTCATGTCTCCAATAAAATATTTCACTGCCAAAAGTGTGTGCGGAGAGTGACTTGACTGGGGACCTGACAGTGAGTCGCACCTGGCTGATGGCCACCCCCTCATGGGGTTTTCCAGGCAAGGGACGTTCAGAGGTGGATGGCCATTGCCTACCCCTGCACTGCAACCCTGGACTTCCTTGGTGGTCTCCCATCCCAATCCTGACCAGGGCCGACCCTGCTTAGCTCCTGAAATATGATGGGATCAGCCTGGGCCACCTGAGTTCAGGGTGGAGACCCAGTAACACGTTAATTATTATTATTTGTTGTTGTTGTTGTATTTAATAGGCCACCCTTCTCTGCAAGCAGGGCTCAGAGTAGCTTGCAACAAAAATAAATACAACAATTAATTAATATAAAACCCAATATTAAAATACCTAGAATATATATCAACAAATAAAAACAATACACAATCCAAGATGGCGAGGAAAGGGGGGGGAAGCCATTATTAAAGCGGGAGGTAACCAGAAGCACTCTACCAGAAGAGCACTCACCGGAAGGAATGTTAAAAACAGCCACCTTTTCCAAGAGAGATCTTTACAACTTGGGAAGAGTCATTTACTCCCTCCCCGTCCCTGCTCCAACCATGACCACAACTTGAGCAGTTCACCATGCGTTAAGAAAACCTTGTTACAAAGAACCATTGTGCGCGCGTTTCCAGAATGCTTACCAGTCAGTTTTGGCTGTGCAAATGAAGAACTGCGATCCATTGGTGTTGGGTCCCGCGTTGGCCATTGAAAGAACACCTGCCAAAGCAACAAGACAGCCATTGAATTCGCCACATCACATACACCCTAACACAGTAATTCAGCTTGTTTTTGCACAGAACAGCTTGTTCTCCCTCTGTGTCTTGAATGCAGAATGCTATTCCTAGAGTGTTCATAATACAACCTATTCAATATGAGCTGCATTCCAATTGTAATCATAAACTATTTCATGACTCTCAGAGATCTTCTGCATGTAGGACCAATTAAGTACTCTGACTTCCTTGCCCAAAATTCTTCTTTTGGTCTCCCTTCTCCCAGTGCTCCTTCCTATGTTGTTCTTGCTTTTTGCAAAACAACCCCAGGCACACACCAACCCTGGGACCCCAAGAGATACTTCAGGCATGCCCAACAGCCTGGGAGTTCTCAGAGGGATTTTTTACTTTTCCTTCTTTTTAAAGACCGGTTTCCAAGACATATTACCATGTTGCCACTTCAGAAGTGGGGGTCACCTTATAACAATGGAGACCAGCTATTCAAGAAACAATCTCTCTTGATGACACAGAATTAGTATTGTGGATCAGCCAGGGTTCAGCAATAGTGAGGACTCCTCAGGAGATGAGGAGCCCCGTGTAGCCATCTCTGAATCAGCAGAAACCGCAAGCAGGAAGATGAGCTGCAGGCTTGTCAGGGTTCACAGGCAACAGCTGGTGCAGAACCACTGACACCCTCAACCCAACAGGTGAAATTCAGTTGGTCATTTCTAGCCTTCCAGTGCCACTCACACTCTGAGCACTGCAGATGGAAGCTAAGAACAGAGCTACAGGAGAGACGACAAAGTGCACGCCTCCTGTTCCAACCCAAGCTGCTTGCTCTCCCTCTGAGCAAAGATGAGTAGCTGCAGGATTGCTCGAGCAGCTGGCTGCAAGCATGACCCTTCAGCATACGGCTATAAAAACCAGCCAAGGGAAGCTGTTAGGCATGGAAGCAACAGGTTGAAATCCCTCTGATACTGTGACCACTGCACTGGATCCTGCCTTGTTCCTGTGACTCTTCAGACTGCATCTTGACTCTGCCTTTGTCTTGCCCTTGAACCTGCCCATAGATAATTCTTGGACATCCAGACCTTGCTGTACAGACTGACCCTCAAATCAGAATACTGACAGCTCTTGACTCTGTGCTTTGACATGGAACCTGACCTTGACTACGCTGCTTGAATTGGTACCCTTGCCTTACTTGTTCCATGCTCTGACAGTGTGGCCCGTGTGTCAAATCTCGCTTTGCTTAGTTTGCCATGGATGCTGGGGGAGGGGAGTTCCTTGGGTGGGGTGTGTGAGTGTATGGCTGCACTATCTTAGATCCATAATTCTTCTGAAGAAGCCTTCCTCTATTCCCAGAGGAATGTCCTTGAGACTTCTGGTGCCAGCTTGCTTAGTAGATTATGGGATCATATATTTTCCCAGGTGAAGGGAGGTAAAGACGCTGGAGCTAGGCAGAGTGAATGTGACGTATGAGTGGGCCTTAGGGGGGGTTACATTTGAATTACCTATATTTTTATTGTACCTGCCAAAATCTTTAGAACTGACACAGTACTGTTAAGACCCGGAACTTGCTTATAACTAAATAAACATATCACTGCCAAAGAGTGTGTTGTTGAGAGTAACTTGACCAGGAATCTGACTCCGCACTGCCCTTGGCCCAGCTCCCAACAGCTAGTACTTCTTGAGCTATCAGCCACAGCCTAATCCAGGGGTCCTCAACATTGGTGCCTGTTAGCACCATGGCACCCACCAAGAGTTCTTAGAAAGGGGGGGGGGCAGGGGGGGCTTTTGCCCAGCAAGGCTTCTGATTAATTACTGGAGATTTGATTGGCTGTGCAGACATTTTTAAATGTAGCTCTGGGAGCAGCTGCCTTCTCAGTGTAAGGATCTACACTGTGCTACTGAAGGTAAGCTGTGGCAACCATTTCGTGGCTGGGTCCCCCTTCTGAAGTAGCCATTTTGTGGCTGCCATTTTGCTGCTGCACCCACCACCTGGTTGCCAGAATTCCAAATGGGCCTGCAGGGTTGAAAAAGCTGGGGACCTCTGCCCTGATTGAAGGAAATGAGATTTGGTTGCATTAGTCAGAACAAAAACAATTAAGTAATTGAAAGGGTTTCGCCCTCAAGCTCACACAACTTTTATGGAGGAATCATTTCAAGGAGGGAAAGGACCATGTTGTTTTGGAGACAGACTCGTTTGCTGGGTCATCCCCCTCATTAATGAACAAGCACGACCTCACAGAGCTTGGCATCCATATGATTACACTCACAATACATCCAACACATGACAATGACCATTTAATTACACTTAATTAGGGTTCAGGCTAGAAAACCTGTCCAAGATCCTGAGTCACAGAATTCCAATGGAAATGCACAGTGATATTGACTGGTAACAAGTTATCTCCCAGCCTTTGACCAAACCTCTTCCAGATTAGGTCAGCCTAATTCTGGAAGGAAACACTGGAACTGGCCTGTAAATCGCCATTGCCCTGGTGGCCATTGGCAAGATGCAAACACCATCAAGTAGCCAGGCAGAAAAGGGAATGAAGGTGGTAGGGAGCATCTACTCAGCTAACCTACTGAAACCTTTATCTGCTCCTGGACTTTTAGCACTAGCTTGACCCACAAGATGAGCCTGACCTCTGTTCCTGGAAAAACACACGAACACATGAAGGTACCTTGTAATGAATCAGAGTATCAGTCCATCAAGGTCAGCCTTGTCTACTCAGACTGGCAGGGGCTCCCGAAGGTCTCGGGCTGAGGTCTTTCACATCACCTACTGCCTGGTCCTTTCAACTGGAGATGCCGGGCAGGCCCCTAGCCAGGATTTTGTGGCTTATGGGCAATGTTTTTTTCCTGGTGGGGCTGAAGTTCTCAGTGAAGAAAAGCCATTTAGCCAATAGAAAGCTGTTACCAGGAGAGAGTTCTAAATTGCAAACTGTCAGCCACTTTGAGAGGACAGTACTCAGCTGCTGCAAGTGCATCACTTCTGCCAGCCTAAGCAACAATTCTGATAACAAGCAGGCAGGTGAGGGTGATGACTTCTATAGTCAAGAAAGCTAACATTTAGGTAGTAAAAACCTCTTAAAGAAGACAAGTTTCTTGGCACAGAGTTAGAAGGGATCCTAGAGGTCACCTACTCCAACCTTGTTCAGTGCAGGAATTAGTCAACTACAGCACTCCACTCTGCTTAAAGGAGCATATACCTTTAAAGACATTTTTTAAAAATGGTTGATAAAAGCATTTACAGGAGAAATTCTTGTGGGGTTGTGCCTTTAAGGAAGGAAGCAGAGCCCCCCAAAGCCCCACTGTAGCTAAGGGCCTGTGCTGGGGGCTGAACATGGGAACTTCTGCATGCCAAGCAGATGCTCTGCTACTGAGCTACAGCCCCTTCCCAAAACATTACATGCTGAACTTCTGTGTCAGGCTGCTATTACAGAAGGTCAGGAAGGAGAGCAGAAGGTCTCCAAAAAGCAGTTTGCTTCCCACAAACAGTGGGACACATCTTTCACAGAACAACTAGGTCACACACAAACAGCCACAAACCATCTTCAGTGATTCAGCTGAGCTGTGTGTATGATGCCTCCAGTGTTCTGTGGGGCCCCTGATCAGGTCACGCAATCAAAATATTTACCCTGAATAGCCAGATTTCTCACCCATAGGCCCATCATACTAGTGACAATATGTAAGTAAGTTTGGAAATGCAGGCATCCCTGTCTGGGGGGACGGAAGGTTAGCTCACCTGGCCCAACGTGCTTCAGTTCAAAGTTTTCATCAGGGAATCGGCTGCCGTATATAGACTTGCCTCCAGTGCCGTTGTGGTTGGTGAAGTCACCCCCCTGGAAGGAATTACAATTATTACAATTACAATTATTGAGAGATCATGTAGTAACTTATATCAGGCCTATCTAAATCAATGAAACTCATAACCAGAGAAAACTGTAATACGCAATACTTTTTTTGAGGAACCCAAGCGCAATGATTGTTTGGTCAAATACAAGGTTTGAAAGAGAGCAGAGTTTGCATTCAAATCTCAACTGGGCAACAGACCCCCTAAGTGAACTTCTAGATGCAATTATTTTCTTAACTTCCAATCTGGAACATGGGGATAATACTGCCCCCCCCTTTACAGGGATAACATACAGGCCTCTGAGTAGTTATCAAGATTGTTCTTACTCAAAGGCATGCAGCATAGCAGGGCTGTAGCTACAGGAGGGCATTTGGGGGCCTGGCCCCCTGACTTCCTGCCAAGGCCCCCTGACTTCCATGCAGATCCCAGGCCCCCCAACTCTCGGGGCCACCTGGAGGACTCCCCACTGCTGCCCCTTCCAAGCACAGCTTGCTTCCCCACGTAGGCAAGCAGACTGCAAACACTGCAAAAGTGAGTTTTTAAAAATTATTTTTATTTTGTTACATCAGTGCCCCCCAATGTACAAAATCCTGGCTACAGCCCTGCAGCACAGCACATTCCAGGGGTCCCCAAACTTTTTGCGCCTGCGGAAGCCTGACACGGCATCATGGACCCAGCCACAAAATGGCTGCCACAGGAGGCGTAACCAGCCACAAAACGATGGCCACAACTCAGCGTCAGTCACACAGTGCAGATTCTCGTGCTGTTGTGGCAGCTGCTGCCAAAGCATCATTTACAAAAGCCTGCACAGCCAATCAAATCTCCAGCAGCCAGTCAGAAAACTTGCTGGACAAAAGCCCTGATTGGCCCCACCCACTTCCTAGGCACCAGAAGAAATCCTGGTGGGTGCCATGGAGACCCCACGTTGGGGACCCCCGGCATACAGAGTGTTGCCAAAGCAAGTATATTCAGATGCACTGTTCTATAGTAACCAAGCATTCCTGGACACTCTCAAGTTTCAATGGCAAGGAAAAATTGAATTGCACATGTATGCTGTACTGGTTTCTTACATGACAACAGGGATATTTAATCTGTTCCTCAAGTGATGCTGTTCTCAAGTGATGGAAAACTCCTTTTTTGCCACTTAAACTGGAGTACTTAAAAAAACAAAGTGTAAATGGGCTCAAAAACTCGTGCATCTTGACTTAAAAAAACCCCCCTTGGGATTATCTTTTGCTCATAAATCTGGCTTCGCACAAAATAGGTGACACTTTGTATTACACTTCATGCAGGAACTTTGCCAACGATAATAAAAATAAAAAGAATGTTCAGTGTCATCACATGGCTATGCAGTGTCGTTCGGCTCACTGTTCACGATCTCTCTGTGTGACTCGCCTCAGACAGGATCTCCACTGCCTTATTGGTATTTTGCTGGTTTTCTTACCCAAAGATGTCAGGCAGACTCGTTATACAAGTTCTGTTCTGCTTCTGTAGTTGCAAGATTGAATACTCACCTGGGGGATGCAGCAGCCAACCTGTGACAAGACAACATGCCTATTTCTACTACTCTCCCCCTCCCAGCAGGAAACTCAGAGTTCGTCATGATGTCACAGCCGCCACAGCTCTGGCAGCTGTTGGTTCCATGGGTGTGGCATGGAACCACGTTCCAATGACATCACAATCACGAGATGTTTCTAGTAAGATTCATGTGAGTACTAGACACAGGGATGTGGGTTTTGGCAACAGCTGTGCTAACACCTAGAAGGAATTTGGAATGAATCATGTTGTCACCTGAGGCCTCGCTCAAGTTCCACCTCTTGAGGATTTTCAGGTTGAAAGTTTGTCCGGGAGAAAAAGAGAACTGCTTGGGAATAAGGCGTAGTAGCAGCTAAAGGAAAACAGAGATGAATCTAGAATTTTTTGAAGCATTTCTACGCCCCTTAACTACAACCTACAGGACAATACCTGCAAGGGGTAGGAAGAGAGGGGGAACTGATTTAGAACTCTGGGAGAGGTTGCAATCCTCTATGACGGGACCCCAACAGTGCCCGATGACCCCTCTACTGCTGCTTGCCAACTGTTTTGGGAAGTGGGTGGGGCCAGGTACGGCTTTTGCTCAGCAAGCCTTCTAATTGGCTGTGCAGATTTTTTAAAAAGTGTTGCTTTGGAATAGCTAGGTGGTTCCCTGTGACTCAGCACCTTGTAGATAACAATACTATCCCCTCAAGTTCAAGATACCCGGATTGGTTGTATTTTTAAGTTTGCAATGCAATATAGCAGAAGCTTCATAATATCTACACCTTGGTAAAATCCTGTCAATAATACTCTACCCCCCTCGATGATCTGTTGTTGTTCACAGAGTTAGAAGGGACCTCCAGGATCATCTAGTCCAACCCCTGCACAATTACAGGAAACTCACAAGTACCTCCCCCCGCCCCAGTGACCCCCGGCTTCATGCCCAGAAGCTGCCACCACAGCACAAGGATTTTCACTATGTGACTGACGGTAAGCTGCAGGAGCTGTTTCGTGGCAACCAGCTTGTGGCTGCACCCACCACGCTGTGCCAGGCTTCCAAATGTGCCCGCAAGCTCAAAAAGGCTGGGGACCCCCACGCAATGAAAAAAAATCATAAAACGTCACGCCTCAGGACACAAACAAGGCTGAAAAGGGCTTCAGAAGGTATATTTATACCACCACGCTCCACGTGCGCAGTGGGCCGATGTCTTCAGTCAGCCTGAACAAGGTGTGCCTGCCGACCACGGGCTTAACTCTCACCTGTGCCTGGGCAATTATTGCTGCCAGCGCAGCCCAGCAGCAGTTCACACAGCAGGTTGTCCAGGGGGCACCCTAACTCCTGCCACCAAATGACACCGAAGAGGGAGAACTATACAGGTCGCCTTCCCAAAGGATCCCACAGGGCTGCAACGGAGATACTGGAGGCACGACTGCGGCACTGAGCAGATGTGCCGCTTATTGAGTTGCCAGAGGAACCAGGAAGTAATTTCATCATGTGTGTTCACACACTGGATTCTACTGGCCACTTGGTAACTGCATCTATGTCCCAGCTATGCCCCCGAATACCTTTGGAACCGTCTCCCAGTGCTCTTTGGTAAAGGGCCCACACACCCTCCTTCCCCCTCCACGGACTTCTGTTGTGCGACAGTCCCCACAACTACGGGAGTCAGGTCCCCTCTGGCCACCAGCAGGAGGTGGGGGAGACAAGGTTGCCAGCTCCAGGTTGGGAAATGCCTGGAGATTCAGGGATGGAGGCGGGGGGGGCTGGGACCCCGGTATGGCACAGTGCAATAGTCTCTCCCCTCCCCAGCATCCCTTTTCTCCAGGGGAAACTGATCCCTGTAGTCTGGAGATGAGCTGTAGTTCCAGGGGATCCCCAGGTCCCACCTGGAGGCTGCCATCCCTACCCACAACCCCACCACACAAACTGCTATGTAACTGTAAGATGATCGGACTCTGACATTACATTTGGACTGCTTTCCCCAGAAACACCACAGCACTTGCACTTAGAGAAAAGAATTCTAAGCCAACATGTTGGCCAGGCTAAGGCAGAGAGTCACAAGAGAACACTAAATTGCACAACAGCTGACCTGAGCAAACATGGGAGCCGGCTGTCTATCATTAAAAAAAAATACTTAAGTAGTCAAGAATGAGTGCCTCTAATTTTACAGCAATTAACTGCATCTTATCAATCTCCTGCTGATTTCATGTCTTGTCTCTGGAATGGAAGGCATCCACCCCCCTACAGCTTTATAGGGCAAAGGCGGCCATCCCAAAGCAGAGTCCAAATTTAAATTCTATTATTACATACTTCAAAACAAGCTACCAGGTTCCTAGCAGAGACAAAAACTGCCGCCGCCTTATGAGAGAGGGAAAAGGCAGAGAGGAAGAAGCAGGGAGATGATTCTGTTTGAAAGGGGGAAGGTGTAGAACAGATATTCACTTATGGAGCATCTGACGACGTGGGTCCTCGTTCACAACAGTTTATGCTAGAATGACATAAAGCTACACCACTATACAAACTTCAACAAAAACATCCACAAAAGTATAACTACCAACTCTAACTCTATAGTAACAATTTTCCAATTCAGCAACACAAATTTACAGTGCTCTTTTGAGAACTGCTTTTTTCAAGAACAGCTCAAGGTCATCCAGCAGCTCCATGGGGAAAAGTGGGGAATCAAACCTGGTTCTCCCAGATTAGCGTCGATGCTCTTAACCACTACACCAAACTGGATGTTTGAATCAATCAGCATCCAAATGAGAAGGAACTGCCACTTCATGCATGCTCCAAGTCACGTTTCACTGACTCAGAACCGCTTTAATTGCAACTCAAACTGAGCACCTACTTATCTGAGGCGAGCTATCTGTGGAGATGACTGGCACGATCCGCTCTGAAACACCTGGGCCTGATCTGCATCTAGCATTTGCTCCACTGTCTTACCAAACCCACACTGGAACAGAAATCCCCATCTACATTGCATGCCACTTTCACTTTGATTGAGTGTCGCATTTTATGGCAGTGTCCAGACTGCATGTTGCTTTCACTTCATTTGATCTCTGGTTTTATAGTGGCTGTCTGCATAGATTTATGGCCGTTTTATCGCCATTCGGGGGGTGACTCTGCAGTCAGTACAGTGTCGGCCCAGGATAGTTGAATGTAGTTTTGAACTGCATCTTTTTCTGTTCCAGTGCGGGTTTGGTAAGACAGCTGAGCAAATGCTAAATGCAGATTGGCCCCTACTCTGGCAACAGCCACAGGCAGCTCAGTGTCAGAGAACAAGAGGCAGAAAAGGTTCGTCACCAGTGTTGTCTCCCACCAGCCAAGGCTCATTAGAATTCCACATGAACACCCACGGCCCATTTTCCTAGCCCTTTTGTGGGAACAAAAACAACAAGAGAGCACTGAGGATAATAAAAGTAGGTTTCTCGAAGCAAGGTAGGAAGCAGCAGGTATTTACTATTTATTTTACCAAGCGACATCCAGAGAAACAACTTTATAGTTGTCTCAGTTGCTATATCTGGTTGCAAACTGTCCTTTAGGTGGCAAAAATAATTTCTATCTCACAAAGGGTGCTTTGACTCTCAAAAGCTTCTGCCCTGGAAATCTAGTTGCCCTACTGGACATGAATCTCGCTATTTGACTGCAGACCAACCAGGCTACCCTCCAGAAACAGAATTTTGTCACTTTCCATTTTTAAATTTTTATTGGCTTAGAAGAAGAGAAGAGACTGGATTTATACCCCATCCTTCACTACCTGAAGGAGTTTCAGTGGCTTACAGTCTCCTTTCCCTTCCCCTCCCCACAAGAGACACCCTGTGAGGAAGGTGGGCCTGAGAGAGCTCTTTTGAGGACTGCTCCCGAGAGAACAGCTCTGAAATAACTTGTGACTGACCCAAGGTCACACCAGCAGCCGCATATGGGGGAATGGGGAATCAAACCTGGTTCTCCCAGATTAGAGTCTGTGCTCCTAACCACTATACCAAACCGGCTCTCAGTTTATATTAATATCCCTCTGCTTTCTTCCTAATGTTGACCCAAAAGAGTTTATCACACTGTTCTCTCCATCCTTCTCCTCCCAAGAACTACCCTGTAAAGGCTGTAGCTCAAAGACAGAGCATCTGCTTGGCATGCAGAAGGTCCCAGGTTCAACCCCCAGCATCTCCAGTTAAAAGACCAGGCAGGAGGTGATGGGGAAGACCTCTGCCTGAGACTGACACTGAAGGACCCGTGGCCAAATTTAGTATAAGGCACCTTCATGTACATGTTCAATGGGCCAACAAAACCAAATAATACATATAAAACATTAAGATATATGACTTGGCACCCTACCACTATCAAACCAGCCCAGGTTATCTGGTTAACCTCCAAAGGCCAACTGAAGAGTGACCCATGCCCAGAAGATGGCGAAAAAACCTCCAGGATCCACAGCCAAACTGGCCTGGAGAAAAATGGCTTCCTGACCCCAGAGTGGTGATTGGCATTTCCCTGGACATGTAAGAAAAATAATAGAACTTTTCATAGATGTTATCAGCCTTTTGGCCACCAGTCAAAACCTTCCTTCCGGCAGCTCAGTGCAATTCACTGAGTTGCAAAACAAGTCCCTTCAGCTGGCTTTTTGCCACTTCAAGTTAACTGGTAGAAAGTTTTTAAAGTCCTTACCTGGCACATGAAAGAAGGAATCACTCTATGGAAGATAGATCCTTTGTAGCCAAAGCCCTTTTCACCTGTGCAGAGAGCTCGGAAGTTTTCTGGTGGAAAGGGGGGAGGAATAAATACACGTTGCAAACCTCTCTGTATATTACAAGTTACAGGACAAACAATTATTGCCCCCCAAATCCACATCACTGCTCCTTTCAAAGAAACAGATTTTTGAAAAGCTAATTGGGAGACAATGCCCTCCTGCCCCTTGCTGAGATGCAGACGTGTAACTTAGAGGCAGGGGGTTTAAAGGCTTTGGAGAAGTGAAAAATCAGGCAGCTCGGGCCCCGCCCCCATGCCCGTGCAGTTCCCACTAGCATGAATGGAACAAGGGCCTAAACCTCATTGAGGTGGTAAACGTTTCTGCACTGTAACACCCGAGACTTCAGACAGGGGCTCCAGCAGGGGAACACTTCTCTATGTAAGACAAAAAGCCTTCCACACTGTAAACTATACAGCAAGGGGAAAATAAGTAGGCTTCTGTTTGACTGCTCAGTTGTCTTTTAGATGTCAGGAAGGCAACTAAGATACTGGCGAGGGGAGGACTATCCCTCTCCCTGACAAAGAGCTTACAATGTATGGTGGTGGAAAGCGCCGATGAGTCGCAGTCGACTTAGGGCAACCTGTAGGATTTTCAAGGCAAGAGACATTTGGAGGTGTTTTGCCACGGCTTGCCTCTGCACTGCAACCCCGGACTTCCTCGGTGGTCCACCCAAGTACTAACCAGGGATGACCCTGCTTAGCTTCTAAGATCGGAAAAGATCCAGCTAGCCTGGGCCATGCAGGTCAAGGTGAAAAACAAACAGAGGTGGTCAGCCATGGCTGCCTCCCATCCAAGTGCTGACCAGGGCCCACCCTGCTCAGCTTCCAGGATCTGATGAGATTGGGCTAGCCTGGGCCACCCAGCTCAGGGCAATACACGTACAGAGACAGTTGGCCACGGCCTGCCTCTGCATGGCGACCCTGGACTTCCTTGGTGGCCTCCCTTCCAAGTGTTTGCCAGAGATGGCCTTGCTTAGCCTCTGAGATCCGAGGAGATCCAGCCAGCCAAGGGCCACAGTGTGTAGTGAGGGCTTTAGAGATAATTTAATCACACAAGCCCCAGTCAGTCATTTGGATTGGTACCGCCCAAGACCAGAGCAATGTGGTTCAAGCAAACAACACAAAAGTGATCAGATATTGTGTGCAAACCAGAGGGCAATCAACAAAATTATGCAGTGGGCCACTCTATACACCAGAGTCTGTAGTTGCTCAATAACTTGACAATGTTCGCATTCTGGAAAGCTGAGGCATAACATCCCAAGAAAGGACTGCCTTTTTTAAACCAAGAACAGAGGCAGCAAATAAAACTGATTTTCCTACATTCCCACACTTAAAACCACAATGCTGACTGAAACAAGGGCATTTGTTTCAGAAAACCCTTTCAATTCTGCTCCCCCCTCCTTTTCACCAACATGATCTAAACAAATCTTTTAAAAATAAAATTAAGTACTGACAAAAGCATAACCTTACCTGCTGTTTTTGGCACCACATCAGCGTTCAGCTAGACAAGAGAAAGAAAACACATTATAGCTTAGCTTAAAACATATAGTCACTTAAAAAAAGAAAGTTACAGAATGAAGACAGACCCTAGAGAGGGTGGCAGAACAATTTAGTGAGACCAACACAATTAAACCTCTACTGAGCACAGCCTTTGATCCTACTAGGATAGGCCGCACAAAGTTATTTTAATCACCTTTCCGATTGCTTTAGTTTGAGGCTACCCCCTTATGAGCACAACTAAGATGATCACTCAGTGATGCATGACACGTTTTTTCTTTCACCCTTTTCTTTCAGCCCACTTTTCTACCGAAGATTCAGAAATACAAGAAAGATTTTAAAGACCACGTTACAGCTTAGATTCCCCAGAGGCTTTTGGAAGGCAGATTCATACAACACAACTGTCTCGCACCTCAGCCTGAAATGCCAACCGAGATACAGAAGTCCTCCATGAACAGAGTTTGTTTGGAGTGGGGGCATTTCAGTCTGGAGAACAGCAAGTGAGTTGCCAGCCACAAGAACAAATCACTCTCGGGAAAACCTCCAGGGCAGAGGTGTCAAACTCAATTGTTATGAGGCCTGGATCTGACATAAAGGTCATTTTGTCGGGCCGGGCCAAGTGTGCCATAAAATGTAATGCCAGGTACCAGAGAGAGATATAAACTGTATAAAGGACAGCAGCTGGTAAGCTCCGAATTAACTGTGTCCTCATTGCAAGGCCCTGATGTCAGGCTCCTTAGTCAGGTCACACAATGCAGGGCTTCAGTAGAAGAATCTCTTTACTGGTGAAACAGAACTAAAGACACGTGTACAACTTGTGTCAGGAATGCCCGGGTACAGCAGGGCTCCCTAAATTATACTGGATTCAAACACTCCCCTAAACAAGCTGAAGCCAATGAGTATAGTTCCTGCGCACGGACAAAGCAAGCAAAACAATTTAAAAACCACTGATTCCCAGCAGAGGAGTTCTGCAGCTGGAGACACTACAAGGTCAGGAAGATGATAACATACAGACAGTAGAACAGTAATGGTCAGAGGCTGGTAGACTGAGAGTACTCCCCTCGCATTCCAACTCCATGACAGGGCTACCTGACACTTGAAGTGAGTTCCACGGCCATATGGGGATTCAAACCTGACCCTCTCATCCTAGTTAAACAACCTCCAAGCACCACACCAGTGTTCCTAGTCACTAATTCTGTACGTGCAAATGTAGAACATTAACTGAAATCACCTACTGCCCAGTTCTACTGGTCTCCAAGTCTACAACTGCCCTGCATTCAGAAACACATAAATGTTTACTCTCCCAAGATCAGAGAAGAACCGGCGTTCAAGTAACTGAACAATTCACCTTTCACTTCTTCCTGCACTGAAGGGAGTATAAACTTTTCCTGCTTGGATCAAACTCAAAGCAGAAGAGAAATAATGCCTTAACGGGCACCGAGGGGAACGTCATGCACCCCATTTTCCCCTATTGCAAATGCATTAAATGAGAAATGGTTTGGAGGCTAAAATAGCTGAAAATGGAACTAAAGGCACCTTACATACATAATAAGAGCTGTTCTTGATCAGAACAAGCAGGATGCCAGCCTCCAGGTGGGACCTGGAGATCCTGTGGAATTACAGCTCATCACCAGACTACAGAGATCAGTTCCCCCTGGAGAAAATGGATGCTTTGGAGGGTGGACTCCATGGCACTGTACCCCACTGAGGTCCCTGTCCTCTGCAAGTTCTTACCATCTTTTGAAGCCAGCTAAACTCTCAGCCACACTGATCTGACCCAAATTCCTCTTCCCTGTTGGCTCCCAGACATTCGAGTCACTCAGCCACCGAGCTCACAGAAGGGCCTTCCTCACTCCCTTCTCCCGGCCGTTCATCTCTTGCATCTCCCCCTGATGCCACTCAGCCCTTCCCCTTCTCTTTCAGAGTGTCTCCACAGCTGTGAAACGGTGGGCCAGGCAGCCGAGGGAGGAGGAGAGCCCTCCAGGGAAGGAGGCCCAGGTCCACCAGAAGCTTTGTCTCCTGCTGAGACACAAAGCCAGACATCAGAGCTGACTTCACAGACTGGTCTTGGAGATCACAACGGCTTCCTACACAAGACCACCTGAAGCTCCCCCAGACTGAGTCAGACCACTGGTCTTGATTGCTGGATACTCTGCAGGGTCTTCCACATCACCTACAAATGGATGCTTGTCCCTGAAGATGCTGAGGACTGAAGCTGGGACCTCCTGCATGGGAAGCAGATGTTCTACTGCTGAGCCACAGCCCGTCCCCAGGGGACAGCCTTGTGGTCATGAGTAGCATAACTGGGAGGACGGACTAATCTTTCGGAATGCGGGGATGTCCACAGGGATTGGCAGAAGACGTCATTAGAAGAGAGGAGGGTGAGGTAGGAACCCTTGTCCCTCAATGTTGTAGGCAACTCGTAGTGTGTCATTCGGAGGTATGGTGCCTCTGACCCAGCAGCAGGAGAACACTTTGGCCACTACACCTCGGGTTCCCAGCCTCCAGGTGGGAGCAGGGGTTCCCCCAGAATTACACCTCATCTCCAGACTAGAAAGATCAGTTCCCCTGGAGAAAATGGATGCTTTGGAGGGTGGACTCTATGGCACTGTACCCCACTGAGGTCCCTGTCCTCCCAGGCTCAACCCTCCAAATCTCCAGGAATTTCCCAACCTGGATCTGGCAGCCCTACCCCCTCATCCCCGTCGATGACCGAGGGGACCTGGCAATCCTCAACTAAAGGTCCATCCAGTCAGGCATTCTGTTCACAGGGTGTCAGACCAGGAAGACCACAAACAGGATGAGTGCAACCATGTCCTTCTGTCCATGCTCCACGGCCACTGGTACTGAAGGGAGTAGATATCCATCATGACTAGCAGCCAACGAGAGCCCCATCCTCCATGAATTTGTCTACTTCCCTTTTAAGAAGAGCTGGATTTATACTCCACCCTTCACTCAGAGCGGCTTACAATCTCCTTCCCTTCCTCTCCCCACAACACGCACCCTGTGAGGTAGGTGGGGCTGAGAGAGCTCTGAGAGAACCGTGACTGGCCCAAGGTCACCCAGCAGTTGCATGTGGAGGAGTGGGGACCCGAACCTGGCTCTCCCAGATTAGAGTCCACTGGTCTTAACCACTACACCACACTGCCATGTTGGCAGCCATCACCACATCCTGTGGCAGCATGTTCCATAAGTTAAACTACCTGCTGCGTAAAATCAGTGAAGTCCTGTGCAGTTTGGCCAAGTGTTTCAAAGGCTGTGCCTTCCTACAGTTCATTTGAAACTCACTCACGTTTACCAGACACAAACACATGTTATATACACATCTCCTAGGGAGGGCTTCCTGTCTTTTTAGGGCAGACAGAAGGATGATGGGAAAGGGAGGAGCAAACATTAAACCACCATGTCCCCTGCAAGCAATGCAGGATTAATTCTTAATCCTTCTCAAATTTAACTCCTTTTTCACCATTCACCAAACAGAAAAACTGAAAACCAGCCAAGAGAAAACCTCTTGAATGTGCCGTGAGCCAAAACTCAGAGGTATACCATACCAACCCCAATCCTACTGACCCTAAACTAACACGAGATGAAGAGTGACAGCAGTTCTCTGGAGAGAACAGCCTTTCGTCTGACAAAACCTCAGTGCTGCTTCCGGAAGCCAGAGCTCAACTGACATCAGCCTCTTTAAAACGTTCAGGAAACCTCGTAAAATGGGGCCTGCCACATTCATATCAGTGTTAGCCAGGAAGAGGGAGGGCCAAAGGAGACCACTTCTTTTGTTTATCAAATTCTGCACACGCTGCAGATCTTTAATCTTGCCTCTTAAGTGGCAGAGAGAGTTTACAGAGTGGAACTTGGCTACTGGAACAGTAAATTTAGGCCAGTATCTTGGTGACTTTTGTGACCAGAAACAGCCATCTGGGGGGTGGGGGGTGGCGATAAGTACTGCAGATGGGGCATATGTAAGGGATTGCCAACTCTGGGCTGAGAAATTCCTGGGAATTTGTGGGTTGGAGCCTGGGGAGGGCGGGGTTTGGAAGGGGAAGGGACCACAGCTAGGTACAGGGCCCAAGCAGCCATTTTCTCCAGGGGAACTGGTCTCTGCAGTCTAGAGATCAACAGTTATTCTGGGAATCTCCAGGCCCCACCTGGAGGCTGGCAGCCCTAGGGATACACTTAATGTCCTCTACTGGGATCTGTCCTTGTCTAACTTTCCCACTTTTCCTTATAGCCCTGCACCTCACCAGTTTGTCACAGTGTCACCTGCCTATGAAACTCCACACAAATCACTTGGAGGAGTCACCAGGGCGGTAATGCAAGCCCTTGTATGCAGAAAGATCCCGTCAAAATGGCAGCCATTCAGCCTTTCTGGAGGCAGCCTCCTTGAAAAGCACAAAGAACCAAAAACAGCACAAGACAAACACACATGAAGCTCCTGAACCAGGCCACCGGCCCATCGAGAGCTGTCTGGTCTACCCAGCCTGGCACGTGGCGCTCCAGGATCTCGGACAGAGGCCTTTCACATCACCTTTAGACGAGAGATGCCAGGGATGCCAGGACCTTCCGCATGCCAAGCATAGGCTTGCACCACAAGTGCCACATTCAAACCTACAATGAACTTACGGCCTCACTTTTTTTTTTTTTTT
Organism: Gekko gecko; assembly: GCA_029375565.1. Taxonomy (NCBI): domain Eukaryota; kingdom Metazoa; phylum Chordata; class Lepidosauria; order Squamata; family Gekkonidae; genus Gekko; species Gekko gecko. Next base: position 508,717 of record JAPDNY010000008.1, read on the forward strand.
TTACAAATCTTATTTACTTCATTTATACCCTGCCTTTCTCCTCAACAGCTTACATTGTTCCCCTCTCCTTTTTACCCTCACAACAACCCTGTGAGGAGGGCTAGGCTGAGCCATGTGTGTGGCTGGCCCCAGGTCACCAAGCAAGTCCCTCTGGTACAAGCGCAGATTCAAACAAGAGCCTCTCAGATCCCAGTCCAGTGCTCTAACCACTACACCACTAAGCGAGCGAGTCAAATTTGAGAGACATTGATAAACTGAAAAGGGAAGCAGGCCTTGGAAAGCTTCCCCGTTCCTCATTTGCCCACAATTCTTGCTTGCTACAAACAACATGCCCCAGAAGTGGGCCAGAATTTCCACAGACTCACAAGGGGACACTCCAGAGCATCCCCACATGCACACAGCTGGACTTCACTGAAAGCCGCACAACCCGGGGCCTCCTCTTTGACCTCTGATTCACACGGATCTTCTTCACTGCTGCCTCTGCCCAGAACAACTTCCCACACATTCTCATTCAGGATGCTCTTCCAGTACTGCTGGGTCAGCTCGAATTCCCCGGATACTACCCGTGCAAGATCCCACTTGCCCTGCCCTGGGTGGTCCAGGCTAGCCTGATAGCATCAGATTTTAGAAGCCCAGCAAGGGGCCAGCCCTGGTTAGGATCTGGGTGGGAGACCACCACAGAAGTCCAGGGTCGCCACTCAGAGGTAGGCAATGGCAAACCAGCTCTGTTTGTCTCTTGCCTTGAAAACCCTACGGGGCCACCATAAGCTGTGACTTGATGGCGCTTTCTACTGCCACCAGCGCAAGTCCTGAACTCTGCACTTGGAACTGCTTCACGGAACACACACACGCAAAGTGTCCAAAGCAGATCTGCTGTGTACTTCTGTGGTGAACAGTGAGGCTTTTGAGGCAGAGGTGTCCAAAAATATGCAGCAAAGACAGGCCCAGACAACATTCGGCCAACTGTAGCATTTGGACACCCCTACGCATGGAGATGTGTCACTCTTTAGAACTTGTCTACCCTGGGAATACCCAACTGTGAGTAGACAGACAAACCAATGTGGTGTAGAAGAATGTGAGGGCCTCTGAGCGTGTTAACTGGTGTCTCAATTCCTGCTAAACTGTGAAAGAACCTTGGGCCAGCCACCATCTCTCCACCTATTTTACCTCACAAGGTTGTTGCAATGATAAAACAGGATAATCCCTCGAGCCCCTTGGAGGGATAAAGTACACAAGTGCGACTGACTGACCGTGGCAACCTGCCAACATCTTTTTCACACTGCACAAAGCAGAGGTAGCGATTTTGGATCTCCTAATGGCATTTTGGATTCAGGGATCTACTTGTTTCACTGAGGTGACAGAAGTCACTCAGCCATGATCTTTTTTGCCAGGTAGTCTGTCCTAAGATGTCCCCAGTTCCAGCTTCCTGCAGACTGAGAAGGCAGGATGGAAACTATTTAAATAAATAATGGAGACCTGTCCACAGACTATTCCCAGAAAGACACGAAACTATTATGTTTAAAGTGGACCACCACTGCACAACAAAAGAAATTAAGTAATTGCATTGACTGTGCTTTTCCTATCTACCAAAAGGACCTTGGGTGTAATTAATTGTGATCAGCTCATGATCTAGTTTTTCAAGACCACAGATTTCCCAACACAACCATGGTTGTCAGTGTCTTTGTTTGGAAGGGCAAGAAACATATTTTATCTAATCCTTGCCACGATCAAGAAGCCTGGGGCCTTTTGCAACTCAAATCCTATGAAGAGTTTCATACAATTAAGAGTCTATTTTGTATTATTTTGAACATTAGCTGGTTTAATAAAAAACTTTTATCATTCCCCCCTCCCCACGACCCCCGTCAGCCCGCTACAGTTCTGAAACGTGGAGAACTTATTTACACCCCCCACCCTTTCCCCCAATGGGAGATATTGTTCTCTTTGTCTCCATTCTACCCTTACGACAACCTGTGAGGAGGTTAAGTTTAGCATGCATGCCTGGCCTAAGGTCACCACACAAGCTTCCAAGGCAGGGTGGGGATTCGAACCCAGGGCTAACTAGATTGTAGTCCAACACTTTAACCACTACACCACGCTGGCTCTTGAGGGTTCAGTGAAAGCTGGGTCCCTCTTTGTGCTGAGTAATAACCCCCACCTGATGAATAATGCAGAAAAAATGCAGGTGAGAAGTTGAGGCTTGTTAAACATCAAAGTGAGCCAATGAAGTCGTAACATTAAATCTCTGTGCCATAGCCAGAGGGGTACACAATAAAGGAAAAGCTCCAGAAGGGCAAATACATCAAGGAACCAAGTTGTCTTCTTCTACACTATCAGATCTTCCCTTAAAACTCTAAAAGGAAGGTCACATGAGCCTCTCCCCCTCTCAAGGTATCCTCCTCAAACGTCTCATTTTGTGGCTTCTGTTACACCAGGATTTGTAGAAAAGTAAGAGTGGCTGTCTCAACACAAGGAAATGACATAAAAGCTAAATAAAAGGCTCTTTCCTATCTTGTAGTTCAAGGTGTTTGAATGATCTTGGAGGTCACCTTCTCCCACATCAACCCGCCAAAACATTAGACCAAAGGCCTAAGGTCCCCGTTGAACATACCAGTATCTACTGAGACAAGGACAGCGGGCAAAATGGACAGGAGCCTCTCTGCTTTGGTGCCTCCTCTTCCGTGGAACTTCTCTCTCGCCACCTTTTGTGCCAAGCTGCAGGCATCACATTTCAAAAAGGCTTTATTCTCTCAGACTTTTAGTGATTCGTTTTAGGTTTCGTGTACATACCCGGATTCTTAACTCATCTGACTGTCTGGATGACTACCTTCTACTAGATTTAAGGCTATATTACTGATTGCTAAACTGAAACTTTTAATTTGTTCTTATTGTTGCTATTTGCTGTCTTTACTGAGACAGCATAGCGAGCCAACAGCCTAGAGAATGCTACAAGTCAGGTGGCACGCACATTTTAAAACCCAGTTTTATTTAATAACTTTTTTACCACCCTGCCTTTCTTCTCAATGGGGACCCAAGGCGGTGTGACACTATTCTATTCATTTTATACTGGTAACAACAGCCCTGTGAGGCCGAAGGTCACCCAGAGAGCTTCAGTAGCACCAATGGGGGACTCAAACCTGGTTTTACCCTAACCATAGTCTGGTACTTTAACCACTACACCACACTGGCATTCTGTCCAGACATGTCTGAAGAAACCTCATTCCTACAGTTCTGTTCTCAGAAATTTAAACAGAGAATACGCCATCCTATCTTCGTGCTAATTTACGTAAAACAACATTCTATGCAGATGTCCAGGGTTCCAGAATTCTTTCTTTCCACTCCCAGGTCAGAGCAGCTTTTTGCAAACAACTTTGGGTGGATTTCGTCTCTCTTTATCTTGGACTTCGATCAGACCTATAACTGAACCCCAAGGGGGGGGAGTGGGGATTCAACTGTCACGCTAACAGTTTTAAAAGAGGGGTTTTTAATCCATCTACTTTGAAACAAGCAAACCGTGGGAGCCAAAGCTGACGCAGGAATCCCCTACTGGTTCCATCCCCGCTGCCAACAACACACTGCAAGATCACAACGCGCGGCTCCAAGGCTCTCTCCAGGCCTACAACCACTAATGTGGATCAACTCAACAAGTTCTCAAAAAGAAAGGGGGGGGGATAAAGTCTATGCATTAGCCACTTTTTAAGACACCTTCCCCACCGCATCCCCAAAACGACCACCACGAGGTGCCGCCCCCCCCCCAGCGGCAGCGCGGGGAATTCGAACCTGGGTCTCCCAGGGACCTCAGGCCAACCACCTCAAACCTTCACGCTACCCGTCCTCCAGCCTCGGGGAGGGGGGGGGCAAAAAGAGAACTTCCCCCGCCGAAAGGCTGCCCGAAGGACGTCCTTCCACCGCAACCGAGCAGGCAGCCGTCCAAGCGGTGGAGCTCCTCCCGTGCTGCGGAGCGGCTGCGAGAGGCGCGTTGGCAAAGCGCTGTGCCGCCGGGGCGGGCCGGCCTCCCCAAGGGCACCTTGGCGGCTCACCTCCAGCACCACGCGGCCCAGCGGCTGGTTGTCGGCGCCCACGTCCAGGTACACCAGCGGGTTGTCGTCCTCCTCCTCCTCGTCGCGCTGGCCGCTCTGGCTGCTGCAAGGCCGGCGGGCGGGCCCGAGGCTGCTGCGCCCGGGCGAGGAGAGCTGCAGCACCAGCAGCTCCCCGGCGGCGCCCGCCCGGCTCCGCGAGAGCAGCAGCAGCGCCAGGCGGCGGGCCGAGCTCAGCGCCAGCATCGCGGCGCGGGGGAAGCGCGAAGAAGGCCGGCGGTGGGTGGGTGGGTGGGTGAGGCGAGCGGTCGGCCCTGTGGCGGCAGGCAACGAAGCAGAGGCTCCCCAACCACGCGGGCCTCCGTGTGCGTAAAGGCGGCGCACTGGACTGGAGAGGGCTCCGGGCCGCGCGGGCGCTTTTAAAGGGCTCCTCGGCCGGCTCTCGCAGAGGCAGCGCCCCTGCCGGCCGGAAAGCGTAGTGGCGTGGCCGTGACGTCAGGGCTGGGGGGGGGAGGACTCGGCTGCCTCCCGCCCTGGAGAAAGGCGGATGTAGGTTTGCCTTCAGTCATCCATCAAGGGCTTCCCCAGCCAAGCCGAGCTTGCAAGGTGCGCTTTAGGAGGGGAAAAGCTGGGCTCGCATCTAGGGTTGCCAGGTCTGGGTTGGGAAATACCGGGAGACTTTTGGGGGTGGAGCCAGGAGAGGGCGGGGTTTGGGGAGGGGAGGGGCCTCAGCAGGGTACGGTGCCATAGAGTCCCCCCTTCAAAGCAGCCATTTTCTCCAGGGGGGCTGATCTCTGTCAGCTGGAGAGCAGTTGTAAAAGCAGGAGATCCCCAGGCCCCGCCTGGAGGCTGGCAACCCTATTCACATCCTTGGCTCAGCCCCCTGGCTAGGATTGCTGATTTAGGGTGACCCTATTTTGCAAAAATTTTAGAGTCCAGTGGCCCCTTTGAGACCAACAAAGTTCTATTCACTTTTTAAAATATTTTTTATTTAACCTGGAATAAAACGGTGTCGGTCTTAAAAGGGGCCACTGGACTCTAAATTTGTTCTGCTGCTTCAGACCAACTCGGCTGCCCACCTGGACATATTCTGAAAAGTAAAGAAAGAGGACAGGTTTCCCAACGACGACTTCAAACAGGTGATCGCTCTGACAAATCTCATTTTATTGATTGGTTTGATTTATATCCTGCCCTCCCCCGCAAGTGGGCTCTGGGCGGGTCACAACATATTAATTCCATACACCGATTAAGAATAATTTTTTAAAAAAATTGAAAAACAATACAATCCATGAACAACTGTAATAAAATTCTAATCAGATCTAAAGACGGCAGCCATTCCAGGGGTTCAGGTGCCGCCTGAAGGAAGCTGCTCAGCGGGTGCGGTCAGAGCGGCCTGTCGCCTGGCAGTGCTGTGGTGCTCTCTTCAGCAGGGCAGGCCGGAAGGGGCCTTGTACACGGCAGCAACACAAACCCTGCAAGCAGCATAAGCAGGAGAGGCTGAGATAGGTGAGACGTCTGCTGCCTCAGCCGAACTCCTGGCGGAACAGCTCCATTTTACAGGCCCTCCGGAACTGTAATAAGTCCCGCAGGGCCCTGATCTCCAATGGGAGCCTGTTCCGCCAAGGGCAGGGCAGAAAATTTTCAATACCCCTCCTATTTAAGCTGTGATCATTGCTACTAACTAGGAATATTCCTAACCTGCCAACCCCAAAAGAGGATGCTTTCATCAGGTTTTTAAAAAGAGCCCAAAAGAGGAGGGACACACACAACAAAGAGGATGTCTGGCCCCTAGCTACTCCAGGCTTTGAAATTCCTGGGGATTGGAGGGTCCAGCCTGGGGAGGGCGGAGTTTGGGGAGGGGAGGGACCCTGCAGGGGTGTGACGATATGACAGAGGCCACCCTGCAAAGCGGCTGTTTTCCCCGAAGGAGCTGATCTTGGTCCTCTGGAGATCAATTGTAGTAGTGGGAGATCTCCAGGCAGCACCTGGAGATTGGTAACCCTCCATTACTCCTGTCCATCCATTCTTCTTGTGTTGGGTTTAGCAGCTGAGGAGGTTACTAGCAGCTTTTCCTTTGTAGTTTGACTGTGTGGCTGCTGATCTCTAAAGTCATGTCTTCACTGTCTATAGAATTAAGGACAGACGTCATTGTTAGCAACAGAAAAAGAGCACCTGAAAGTCCAGGAGCACCTGAAAGTCTCACAAAATCTGTGGCAGGGGAGGCACTCCTGTGAGTCACTGCTCACTTCATCGGGTACCTTCACAAGGTTGATGGATTTCCATTCTGTGTGGCTAAATGTGGTGCCTTCCTTGGAGGCAGATCAGGATGGGCGGCCGTGTTAGACTGTGGCAGCAGAGAAGAGCAGGCGTCCGGGAGCACCTTCAAGACTCACAAAATCTGTGGCAGGGAAGGAGCTTTCAGAAGTCACTGCTCCCTTCTTCTTCAGTGAAATTTCTTCGAAAGAAGAAGAAGAAGAGAAGAAGAGATTGGATTTATACCCTGCCCTTCACTACCCAAAGGCATCTCAGAGCAGTTTACAAACTCCTTTCCCTTCCCCCTCCCCACAACAGGCACCCCCTGTGAGGTCAGTGGGGCTGAGAGAGCTCTGACAGAAACTGCTCTTGAGAGAACAGCTTCAAAAGAGCTTGTGACTGACCCAAGGTCACATCAGCAGGTGCAAGTGGAGGAGTGAGGAATCAAACCCGGTTCTGCGCACTTAACCACTACACCAAACTGGCTCAAAGGGAGCAGTGAAATTTCTTCAGATTTATGGGGACTCTTGTTGTAGCAGGAACTCCGCTGCATATTAGGCCACACACCCCTAATGTAGCCAATCCTCCAAGAGCTTACAGTAGCCCCTGTAAGAAGAGCTCTGTCAGCTCTTGGAGGATTGGCTACATTAGGGGTTTGTCACCTAATATGCAAAGGAGTTCCTGCTACAAAAAGAGCCCTGCAGCCCCCCAAAGAAACTGCCTCCAGGAAAGGGCTTTCTGCAGAAATGACCACAGCAGTCCAAGGAATACCATGGTTATGACACAGAGGCAGGCAATGACAAACCACCTCTGAAACATCTCTTGCCTTAAAAACAAGTATAACTGCCACCGAGTAGTGAATATTGCTAAAGAGCTAGAACTTCTGGCTGCCAGACAATCTTAGGATCTCCTGGCTATTCTACACAAAATGCCATATGATGATTGTTTTATGATTGTTATGATGATGATGATTGATTGTTATTGTTATTGTTATTGTTATTGTTATTGTTATTGTTATTGTTATTGTTATTATTATTATTATTACCACAGCACTTTCTTGGGGGCACCTTCTTTGGGGGGCCCTAATTTGGACCCCATAAATCCAATCATCACCAAACATAGAGGGCAGGGAGAGGAGAGTCAGCCGGAGAACCCCTGCAAGTTTGATGTCTCTAGTTTGCACAGGATCCGTTCTATAAGCTCCTGAACCTCCTGAACCTGTGCCGGTCAAAATGACCACCTGTCACTGACCTCCTCCAGATGCTTCTCTGTATGCCCTCCAAGTTTTGTGGCCCCATTTTGACAGCACAGGTTCAGGAGGTTCAGGAGTGCAAACTAGAGACATAAAAGTCACAAAGGACCTCCCCTGTATGCCCCACTAAATGTCCTCCAAATTGTTGCTTTGAAGTTTTGTAAACATTTGGATTGAGTGGAAAGAGTCTGTCTGGAAATGTATCCGCTCATGAATTGGCATGAACCTCCACCAACAGCTTGAAAGTTCATGGAAAGTTTGTGCCATTTGACCTGCTACAAACTTTACTTTGCAAACCATGGGCGATTCTGCATCTAGCATTCACTCCATATTTTCTCAACTGAGGCGAAAAGGTGCATCTCAAAACCACATTCAGATACCTCAGGGAAATGCCATACTGACTGCAAAGTCACCCCTGAACAGCCATAAATCTATACAGAAAGTATCAAAGAACCCGGTGATCAAAGAAAGTGAAAGTGGCATGCAGTGTAGAGGAGAATTTCTGTTCCAAGTTGGGTTTCGTAAAACAATGGAGGAAAAAACCAATGCAGAATCGTCCCATGAATTGGCCAAAATTCGTCATGAACTTTCGTTTATGAGCTGGTTCGTGCCCACACCCTTGTATACATCCTTGCCAGAGGAAAGGTTCTTAACCATTCACAGTCCTAGAGGTGTGGCTTTGATCCTATGAATGAGTTCTGCATGAGCTAGATAATCTCTCCTACAGAACGCACTTCTTTCATTAGTGTTTTTTTCTATCGGAACTAGGGGTCATTTTCTAGAAAAAGAGGTGCAGGAGCTCATTTGCATAACTCATTTGCATATGCCACACCCCCTGACAAAGGGCAGGCATGTTTAAAATGAGTTATGAAAATGAGTTTAAATCCTCCCCACCCACCCCGAGTCTCTCCGCAAAAACGGAGAGGCTCAGGGGGAAAGGCAGGCATGCCCTCCCCATCTCCGCAGGGCGCCTGGAGAAGATCAGGCAGGGAACCCAGACATTTAACCCCCCCCCCAAGTGTCTCCATGGGTGGGGCAGTGGGGCCGGGGCTCCTTACTACCGGAGCACTGCTCTGGGGCACTCCGGCAGGAAATGACACCTGATTGGAACCCACTGATCTAGAGCAGATGGAACTTTTAGTAGAAGAGGAAGCACCTCTGCAGCAGAAATTAGCACATACGCAACTTGTTCATAAGATCCAGCTAGGGTTGCCAACTTCCAGATGGGGCATTATACCCCACTGAGGTGTCCCCCCCAACCTTGCCCTCCCCAGGCACCACTCCTCAAATCTCCAGGAATTTCCCAATTCCAAGTTGGCCATCTTAGTGGCATCACAGTCCCCGCCTCCAGGAAGTGAGCTCTCTCAGAATATCAGCCATATGTTGGGGGGGGTTATCCCCATATACAGATTCCTGCCATATGTGAAGTTCTCTGGATCAGAGATGAACCCAGGACATGCTGGGAAAGCATGATTGATTATCATATTTGTGACTCTCCAAAGCCAGAGTTTCAGAGCATCACATGATGCGTGGCAGTAGCTGTTGAAATATGTCACTGCTTTATTATGACACAGTGTGTATAAATAGAAACAAGCGAAGGAGTCATACCTGATGGTTTGTGACACAGCAGGTTGTGACTTCATACCACCCTAGAATACTTCACAAGATGTCCGGACTGCTGAAGGAACTTTCATAACCCTTCAGCGATTCTTGCATCTTACTCAGGTAATGATTTATGATGAGCTATTCAGCGGCACATTCATTATCACCCTGTAATTGTTAGCAGTATTGTAATGGAAAGTTGAGTTTCTGGTTAGCAGTTAATACCGTAGGCTTAAGTTACAATTCTCCGCTTGAGATTCAGGGCTACTTTTGAGTGGCTTAGGTAATTTACTTCTTTGTATTTTAAAAATGCATAGACGTAATCAGCCACAAAGCAGCTGAGAAGGTCATATACCTGAAAGGTCAGATGTTGGACTTTTAAAACATGGATTCTAGTCTCCTTTTCAAAGAGGTGCTTTTTTCAAATTAACTTGTAAATTAGTGTGGTATGGCAGTTAAAGTGTTGAACAAGGACCTGAAAGCCCCAGGTTCAAATCCCCACTCTGCAGTGGGTAATCTGGGGCCAGTCACACAATTTCAGCATAGCCTACCTCACAGGCAGGCCTGTAGCCAGGATTTTGTGGCCTGTGGGGCAAAAAATTTTCTGGTGGGGCTAGTGAGGCTGCCATTATTTTTATGTCAACCCCAATCCACCCCCAAGTCCAGACTCTGGTGGCCACCCCTCCCCCACCCCGCCAGCAAGATTTAAAGGGCCCTTCAGCTGATGGGCAGGGAGCCCGTGGCCCACAGATCTGCTGGAGGACCCTTTAAATCTTGCAGGAAGAATGGAGGGGGCGCTCGCCATCCTCTGCTTCCTCTTGAGAGCATTTAAAGGATCCCTTTAAATGCTTTTGAAAAGAAGCGGCTGCCCCATGCGCCCCCCTGATTCATTTAAAAAAATCTTCTCAAAAGAGACTTGTGGGGCGGACCCTTTAAGGAAGGGGCCCTTTAAGGAAGGGTCCCAATCACCCCACTGTAGTTATGGGTCGGCTCACAGAACTATTCTGTGGATAAAATGGTGGACAGGAGAGCAATGGAAGCCCCTTTGGGTGACCCTTTGGTAGTGCTGCCAGCCTCCAGGTGCCACTTGGAGATCTCCCCCAATGACAGTTGATCTCCAGGTGATCAAGAGCAGTTCTGCTTCGGGGGGGTGGGCATTATGGCATTATGACCTGCTGAGGGCCCTCCCCTCCCCTAACCCCTCCCTCCCCAGGCTCCATCCCCAAAATTTCCAGGTATTTCCCAACCCAGAGCTGGCAACCTGAACCTTGGGAAGCAGGGTGGGGATATTAATGAAGTAAAATAAAAACACGTTTTTGAAAAGCAGTTTCTGATCCATAAGAAAACTGCCATTGTTAAAACCTGTTTCTCCTTTATTTAGAAACTAGTTGAAAAACCCATTAAACGAATCAGTCTCAAATCAGGGTCAGAATTATGACAGCTTTGATGGCTGACAGGAAAGTACACAAAGAATCCTACAAAATGGACTCTGGCCCAGGAATGAAATCTGGTTTGTCTTTAAGGAGCCACAAGATGCCGATCTATTTGTGCCACAACAAACTAACATAGCTATCCTTATTCTCTCATAACTTCACGGCATCCGTTGGATGGGCATTGGCTCTGGGTCTTCATGGATTTCACCTTTGCTGTGGATACAGAAATAGAAAGACTCCTATGTTAGAGAGGGTGTGTCCTTGTGGTGCCGGTGTTGTTGAAACAAACAAACATGTTGTGTTCTTCCACTGGTTCTTTCTGAAAATACGTGTTCAGCTTATTCTCCCTCTGCACAGAAGGTTCCTGGGCTGTCTCAACTCTTGAGTATTTACGGAAACTGCTTATGGTAAGAAAAAAAAAATATTTACATATATATTTTGAGACCATGTCTTAATTATTCTCTTCCAAGAAAATATGTTTTATCAGCTTAGACAGCACAAACAAAGGCCGTTACCATGCGAAAGGCAGCTTTTAAAATAATTACTGGTGTAATAACAGCTTCCCCTTTAACCAATGAAGGACTTTTGAACGTGCTTTATAATTTATAATCTTACTACATATTTACAATGCAAAAACTGATACTTAGTATGGACGCTGCAAAAACAAACACAAAGTTTACACAATGAAGTATTAGATTAACTATTACAGAACTATTATTGTATTGTCTGCGGAGCTACTGTGTCCTGCAGTCGGATAATTGGATCATTCAACCAGACTTTGGTAACATTCCTCTCTGGAGGTTGTGGCAGAATTATCTGCCTCAATAGTATCAACATTGGAATCCTGCCAGTCTATATCAGATGTTTATACTACTGAGGCAGATGATTCTACCACAACCTTTTTTAGACAGATGCACCAAACAGAGGGCCAAAGAAAACTTTCAGTACTACAGACGAGACAAGAAGAGGAATTAATGGTTAATCTATCTACAAAGTCTTTAATAAGGAGCATAAACTTTTGAATTTAGGATTGGGTTTCGTTATGACACCTAAATATAATACCTTCTTCACCAGGATCGATTTGTTTAAACTGACTAGGATTCTTAAGTTGAAAGCTTTTTTTGGTACAACAGATTTCTATACTCCTAATGAGTTTAGAAATAAATCTCAATTTATACCTGCAATACATTCACCGTCTATCTCAGTTTTTGAGAGGAGGGTTCTGGAAAATATTAAATGCTTAGAGGCTAATAGGAGTCCTATCAGATCAGGAGTTCTATCTTACTCGTGAGGAAGTCACGTTAATTAACAACATTGCAAACAATCCGTCTATTATAATTAAAGGAGCAGATAAGGGTGGAGGAACAGTCTTGTTAGATCATCAAGATTACATAGGAGAAGCCCGTAGACAGTTGGCAAATACAAATTATTACAGACATGTTCATCATGATCTTACAGATGAAATATTGAATATCATAAAGGTTACTGTCAGAGAAGTCCTTTCCTTTGACTATATAGATTTACAAACAGAGTCTTTTCTTATTAACACACATTCGAGGGTTCCCATTTTTTACATTATACCTAAAATTCACAAACCTGGTAGTCCTCCCCTTGGGCGCCCCATAGTTTCTGGTGTAAACTCTATTTTTGAGCCGTTATCTCAGGTTTTGGATTCTTTTTTGAAACCCTTTGTAATTAAAATTCCAACTTATTTAAAAGACACTGAGGATTTTATAACCAAAATTGAAGGAATTCCTCCGCAAGCAGTTCTTAAGACCATGGAAGTACAGCACTATATATCTAAGGGCCACGGGTACGATGAATTCAGATTTGTGGTCTTGGAAACAATTAAGAGTACTCAATATCACAGACAAGACATACATAAAAATTTACTATGTACGGAAGCATACTGGATTCATAAACTAAACACATGTCATCCCTTGGGGTTGAATCAATCTTTAGGCTTATCATGTTACTTATAAAAATGTTGTCCTTTCTGTTGCTCAATTTAGGTTCTGTGTTATTTTCATCTTTACTTTTAGAATGATTTGTGTAACCTTTTCTCTTGCCTTTTTCTTTAAATGGGTTAAGTTGTAAGTCATGTCAGGATATTTAGCACTTCTGCGATGCTGCAAGTACTGTTAGGATATTCAGTGTTATTATCTATGTAACTTTCCTTCTGGCTTGGCTCTTTAAACTGATTATTTTGGTAGTTACATCAGCAATTATGCGATGCTGCAAGTAATGTCAGGATTTTTAGCGCTTATGCGTTGTTACAAGTATATAATAGGTATAATGCAATACACCTGTTAAGGCACTTCAATTTTTGTACTTTGCCCGACTAGAATGAAAAGTTGTAAGGAACTTGGAGCATGGATTGGTGAGTCTTTTTGGCAATTGTAACAGTGTGTATGAATTTGTTATAAGAGTACAGTATTTGCAGGACTTATGTGATGCCTTTTTTGTAGATGTTTCTTGAAGAATCATGCTTAGCGTCCAGCTTTGACTCCATTGTTTAGATACACCAGGAAGTAGAGACAATTTGTACGTATCAAAGATCTTTATTTTATTTTAAAATTGATACATTTAAGCTTGTATTGAGTAACTTTATTGAGTAACTTTATGTCACGTTTATAAATATGTTTTCATAAGGTTCATCAATTAATTCAACTTTGTTCAGAACAAGGAACATCAAAATGGCCGTGATGACTCACCAACTAGCACCTATTGTGTCCTTTGTTTCAGGGCAACAAAATTGATTCCTGGAATGGCTTAGGAATGTCAAGTCCTTTGTTAAACAGAAGGCGAGAAAGAGTCTTTTTGTGCCTTCATTGTAGAGAAGGTGGGGGGGGAGATCACCAGTGTGCTGAAGAAGAACCCCTGTAATGGTGGCTGGAGTGCGTAGTTTAAACAGCAATGGCAGATGGCTGTTTTTGGAGTGCTTTTTGTGTCTAGGGCAGTGATGGCGAACCTTTTAGAGACCGAGTGCCCAAACTGTAACCCAAAACCCACTTATTTATCGCAGAGTGCCAACACGACAATTTAACCTGAATACTGAGGTTAGAAAAAACAACTCATACATTAACATCTTCTGTATAGCACTTTATCTGAACTAAGTGCTAATACATGAGTTTAAGGTCAGTGAAAACGGAAATGACAAGAGGGAAAGTGCAAGGAATACAACTGCTGAGGTAACTACTCCAACCACTTGGTGAATGGGTTACTAACAGCGCAGCACTACAGTGCATACTGCCACTTTCCACACACTCTTAAGATACTCAGTAAACATGCAGCGAGCAAACTTCGAAGAGGAAAGCTGTTGTCAAGGGTATTACAATATCTGATTCCTAGCCTCTGCTCCACTTGTTCGAACAAAATCTCATCTCGCAGGCCCAGGGGCACCGAGACTTTATCATTAGAGGGGCATCCCTAGAGAGCATTTGGATGAGCAACCAATTTCTGAGAGTGCCAGTTTTCATAAGAACATAAGAGAAGCCAATGTTGGATCAGGCTAAAGGCCCATCCAGTCCAACACTCTGTCACACAGTGGCCAAAAATACCAGGTGCCATCAGGAGGTCTAGCAGAGGAGCCAGGACACTAGAGACCCTCCCACTGTTGCCCCCCCAAAGCACCAAAAATACAGAGCATCACTTGCCACAGACATAAGAACATAAGAGAAGCCAATGTTGGATCAGGCCACTGGCCCATCCAGTCCAACACTCTGTCACACAGTGGCCAAAAATACCAGGTGCCAGCAGGAGGTCCAGTAGTGGAGCCAAAATGCTAGAAGCCCTCCCACTGTTGCCCCCCAAGCACCAAGAATACAGAGTATCCCTTGCCCCAGACATAAGAACATAAGAGAAGCCAATGTTGGATTAGGCCAGTGGCCCATCCAGTCCAACACTCTGTCACACAGTGGCCAAAAATAACAGGTGCCATCAGGAGGTCCAGCAGAGGAGCCAGGACACTAGAGACCCTCCCACTGTTGTCCCCCCAAAGCACCAAAAATACAGAGCAGCACTTGCCACAGACATAAGAACATAAGAAAAGCCAATGTTGGATCAGGCCAGTGACCCATCCAGTCCAACATTCTGTCATACAGTGGCCAAAAATACCAGGTACCATCAGGAGGTCCAACAGTGGGGCCAGGACACTAGGAGCCCTCCCACTGTTGCCCCCCGAGCACCAAGAATACAGAACATCACCTGCCACAGACATAAAAACATAAGAGAAGCCAATGTTGGATCAGGCCAATGGCCCATCCAGTCCAACACTCTGTTACACAGTGGCCAAAAATACCAGGCGCCATCAGGAGGTCCAGCGGTGGGGCCAAAATGCTAGAAGCCCTCCCACTGTTGCCCCCCCAGGCACCAAGAATACAGAGCATCCCTTGCCCCAGACATAAAAACATAAGAGAAGCCAATGTTGGATCAGGCCAATGGCCCATCCAGTCCAACACTCTGTCGCACAGTGGCCAAAAAAGAAAGAGAGAGAGAAAGAGGGAGAAAGAGAGTGAGAGATAAAGAGAGTAAATAAAAGAGAGAGAGAGAGACAGAGATATGGGGATGAAGGAAGGAAGAAAGAGGGAGGGAGGGAAAGAGGGCAAAGAATTTTGGGAAAGAAGAAAAGAAAGGGGGAAGAGAAAAGACATGGGGAGGAAGGAAAAGGTGGCAAAGAGTGGGAAAGGAAGAAAGAGGGAGGGAGGAAGAGAAAGAGAGAGAGGGAGGGAAAGAAGAAAGCAGGGTGGCAGAGAAGGGCGGCTGGGGGGCCTTGGAAGGCCTTTCTCTGTGGGCATGCCGAGGCGTGCCTGCAGAGAAAGGCAGCGGGCAGGCGGGGGGGGGCCTCGGGAGGCCTTTCTCTGCGGGTGTGCCTCGGTGCGCCCGCAGAGAAAGGTGGTGGGAGGGTGCTCCAGGGCGCGTGCCCACAGAGAGGGCTCTGCATGCCCTCTCTGGCACACGTACCATAGGTTCACCACCACTGGTCTAGGGTTACATCTGGAAGGGGGCGACTTCAGGAACCACAATCACACTGTCTCAGGCATCTGCTGGCACGTGTCTGGCATCACATTCTGGTCACCTTACATCAGAGTCCTTTTTGCACATTTTCCACCCAGTTCATTTATGTCTATAAGAGAGCATAAAGCTCCTTGCTGGGCAACAATTTCCCCCCCTCGGGACCCTGGAGACGTCAGACAGAAGGGTCCCGCATGAGGCTGCAGGAACAGGTGATGTCATCTCTCTGGATCTCAAGTGGGAGGCGTCTCTGACCACACTAACAGGGAATGGACCAAAAAAATCTAATCTAACCTAGCAAAAACCCAAATTACGCCTCATCAAACCAGGGCAACCAAGTATGGCCTCGCATAGAAGTCGTCACTTCAGGGCTACATGCAAATAGAAAATAGAATAATCTTAAACACTTCCATATGGAACATTGAAAACTCAAAATTCATCTTATAAAGTCTATGGCTTAAAAATACTTATAGCAGCTATAAAAAAACTAAAACTCATTGTAAATATAAAGCTTAATTCATATAAAGAAATATTCTAAGAAATAAATTACGTTTTACACATGTTTGCTTTGTCCTTCCCTCCCTGGCACAGCAGTTCGCTATGCCCAGGGGCGTCATTGGTTAATTTTGAATGGGATGGAGGCACTGCTTTACATTATATCTAGTCCATAAGGCACACTTTGAAAATCTTCAGATCTTCAGATCATCAGGAGTGGCAGAGCCCCACCTCTCCAACACATGATATCTTCAAGATTACTTGTTCCTTCTCGGCTCGTGCATTAGCAGGCTCGGCTGGGAGGAAGGAGCAGAATATGAATAATGAGGAGGAGGCTCCCCCCTTTGCCCCCAAGGAATCATAGGTACATTAACTTTAAGTTAAAATTCATTTCTAAGAGCACATCATGACTTAAACAAGATGGTATCAGGGTTAAGGCATTGCATTAGAAGATCTCACTTCACATGGTATGAAGCATGGAAAAACTGTAACTGTAATATGAAATTATGTTTCTGCAGAGCCCGTTCCTGGCACTGAAAGGCCAAACCATTCTCCCTTTCAGGGGAGGGGAGTCTTCTGATCCACAGCTCAAGCTCAGGGGATCTGCAAACCAGATTCCCATACACAGCCTGGCTGTGTACGTGTTGAGTTCAAGAAAGTGGATCAGGAGAGTATCTCCTTTTAATTGGGGCCTTTGCGGCTCTGAGGGGAACGCTGTCAGCGTTGTACCCTTTTTAACCAGAAGGCTTCCTGCGGAAGGCCTTCACCTATTACAGTGAAAAGAATAGAATCACATACAAAAAACACAAAACCCTTCAGGAAGATTCCCAATGGTTTCTTCCTGGAATGACTGACACACACCGACCTGGATGAGGGGGTACGCTCTGTTTGCGTGGTGTATGCTTTTTCAGGGCCGGGGGTCTCTATGTATTCAAATGCATGAACCTCTATGCATGATGGGTTTAACAAAACCTCTATGCATGATGGGTCCTTAGTTTAACAAAACTAGACAAAAATACACATAAACAGATTTCAAAGTTAGATTTTTAGAAAAGGCACTTCAACCCTTATGTTAGCCGGACTGCTTATCTACGCAGTGGCTGACTAACTTATTGAGGTCTTTTTGCCAGTGTATACAGAGAAAGCAAGTTTCGTGCTGGGAAGTCCTGTTCCTTCAAAAGGAAAACGCTTAACAAGGTTTCTTAATTTGAATCAAGATTCTTTTTACTGAATGTTCTTATCATTTACAGGCATACAAAAACAGGTTCACACACACATACATTCAAGTTCCTTTTAGTTACAGTAGAAATGGAAAACAATATTGGGATTTAAGCTAAAGGTATGTCTTTAGGAGGGGGAAAGCATATACTTATCTGCTCCAGTAGATCCGGTCTTCCAGTGTTCAGGAACAAGGAATATTTCTAACTGAGGATATCCTTACTTTTGCTACACACAGTTAGAGCCAGCTAACATGTGTGAGGGTTACTTGGTTGCGACTCCAAGTAAACACAATAAGTTACCTTAGCTATTTTGTTGGTATGATGAGAGGGTAGGAGGCTTGGAGGAAGAAAAAGGAGCAGCGGCTGCAGAAGCAACAACCCCAGCAGCCTAGAACAAAAGGTTGCACCCCGTTTTATCAGTTAGTCTGGGGGCTGGCTTGGGGTGTCTCTGGGTCCATCCCATCCCTATATCATTGGCTAAAGGATGTGGGGGTTACCTCCTACTAAGGTGGGGCAGTTGCTGAAAATCTACACCTTACTACAAGGGAGGTTTGGTTGAAGTGTCAAGATGGGTTGGCATGGAAACCTTTAAGTATGCAAATGGATCTGGCCATGCACAAGTGATGGACTTCACACCTGTGGCGTTAAACATCCTGTGGGTTACGTGGAGGTAGAGATTCTCTCAATGGTGGAAAGCTGTTGTTTCTACATTCTGTTGAAGGGGCCGTAATGGAGATGCTAATATGGAGGCTTCTTGTTCCCAAGGGCTCCTGGGTAAGTGTGCAAGATGTGTCTGTGACCTCATTTGCATGGAAATACAGGCTGTGTGGTACCTCCTCTTACACAGAGAGTCACATTAACTCAAGCATACATTCTCCCAAAGCAAAGACACTTGCTGTCACCATTCCTGGTGTGCATGCAGGTCAGAAAATAACAAATAAAAGCATTTTCAAAGTTCACCTCCTAACACTTAGCACAATGCTCATGGGGGCTCAAGTTTAAAGCAAGATAAACATTTACCATGACCTTAAAGGGTGTTGATCATTGAGGGGTGGGTGGAACAAGGCTCTGGCAGGTTAAGCCATACTGAGCTTATGCTTGGTCGAATTAGGGAGCAGAATACATGGGCATCCCAGCTGTTGCCAGCCAGGCATGCATGCCTAGTCTTTCTGCTCATTGCCTTGAACTCAAAACGTACATTGCCAGAGGCTCCCAGAAGGAGATTTTCAATCATCCAGAGAACACTCCACTGAAGGTATCTGGCAATATAATTTCTTCAGTTTGGCTGCATTTTGAGAATTTTGAATATGGCAGGAGACATGATACTGGGAGAATAGCCAACTGGCCTGGAAGGTCAGTTCGGCATCCTCTTAAATGTAGAGGCAGCTCTAGCAAACACTTGCTAGCCAGTATTGTTCAATCCTGTTTGCAGTCTACTTGAGCTCAAGGCAAGTCCCCTAATAATTTTTGAATTTGGGCTGAAAAGCCCACCCAATCTTGGTCAAAGAATAGATTTCACAAAAAACAACAACACACAAGACAGGGAGAGATTGAAAGGCAGAAAACAGAAAGAGTTGCCTTTATTATGAAGCAAGAATAGAAAAATGGAGGGGATTAGGGAGGAGAGGCTTCAGATTCAAGGCGTCTGAAGGCTGGATATTGAGCAACACGGGTGAGGGTTTGTATTTTATTAATCTGTATTTTGACCCACCACCCTAATCCAATTAATGCAAATATTAAAATAATTTGAACCCCTGTAATTATTACAGTGGGGTGTAACATCAGGTTAAATATTCCAGTCACTTTGGGGCTCCACCCAAAAATGACCTCCCATCAAGCGTGATTTCCTGCACCAATGGATGGGCCATCTCCTTTATATGTTTCCCCCATTGCCACGTATCACCAGGACAATACACAAGATCATTTTGACTGCATTTTGATAGCACTGTGCTGGCCGAGACAGCCTTGGTTTATGAGTCTTCTGGAACTGTCTTGTGCAGTCTACCGATGTCTTCCACAGACTCCAGACCTACTCTCTCAGCACCGTGGCCAAATCCTCCATCACAACCCGGGGTTCCTCAAACTAACAGCATGGAGAATACTGGTTTGACCTTCCCGCCAGAAGTACAACATGTCCTTTTGAACACCAGGAAACCAGCCACCTGCCATTCTTATAAGGCAAAGTGATGGCAATTTGCTTCCTATGTTAACAGCCAGGGAATGGATCCTAGGACTGCACCCTTACCCATAATCCTTGCTTACCTAATCTCCCTCCATCAGTTGGGTCTGGGCTACTCCTCATTAAAAGTTCACCTCTCTGGAATCTCGACTTTTCGTGACTTGATTGAGGGAAGATCCCTATGAAGAAAGGTTAAAATGCTTGGGGCTCTTTAGTTTGGAGAAACGACGGCTGAGAGGTGACATGATCAAGGTTTATAAGATTATGAATGGGATTGAGCAGGTTAAGAAAGAAGTACTTTTCTCCCTTTCTCACAATACAAGAACTCGTGGGCACTCTATGAAATTGCTGAGCAGTCGGGTTAGAACAGATAAAAGGAAATACTTCTTCACCCAAAGAGTGATTAACATATGGAATTCACTGCCACAGGAGGTGGTAGCAGCTGCAAGTATGGACAGTTTCAAGAGGGAATTAGATAAACATATGGAGCAGAAGTCCATCAGTGGCTATTAGCCACAGGGTATAGATGGGAACTCTCAGTCTGGGGCACTCTATTCTTGGTGCTGGGGCACTTGGTGCTGGGGCACTCTATTCTTGGTGCTGGAGGGGGAAGCAGTGGGAGGGCTTCTGGTGCCCTGGCCCCACTGCTGGACCTCCTGATGGCAACTGGTATATTTTGGCCGCTGTGTGACAGAGTGTTGGACTAGATGGGCCATTGGCCTGATTCAACATAGGCTTCTCTTATGTTCTTATGTATGTCTTCTCCCATAATGTCTCTAAGGCATTTTTGAAAGATATGTTAAAATTCTACCCTCCAATTAGACCACTTGTTCCAGTCTGGGGTTTGTCTCTCGTCCTCTCCAAACTCATGGGCAAACCGTTTGAGCCCCTTGCAACTGTGCCGCTACACATACTGTCCTGGAAAACTGCTTTCTTAGTAGCCTTCACTTTGGCGAAGAGAGCGAGTGACCTGTGTGCCTTGTGGGCTGACCCTCCATGTACCATTTTCCACAAGGACAAGGTGGTCCTTCGAACTTATTCTGCCTTTCTGCCCAAGGTGGTTTCAGCTTTTCATCTGTCTCAGCCTGTTGTGTTACCCACCGCCTTTGCCAACCCATCAGATGATGGCCAGCGGGCCCTGCACACACTGGATGTCTGAAGAGCACTTTCTTTCTACCTCTCCAGGACATCTCCCTTTCACCAGGATCCCCGCTTGCTTGTGGCCTACAGTATGCCTTGCCTGGGACAGAAAATCTCTTCCCAGCATCTGTCAAAGTGGATCACTTCTACCATCTCTCTTTGTTATGAGTTGGCAAAACAACCTTTGCCTGTCACTCTGAAAACTCATTCAACTAGAGTTTTTGTCAGGCTCTTTAGTCAGGTCACACAACAAAGGGCTTCTTCAGAAGACAATTAATGGTGAATCAGAACTAAAGACACGTGTACAGCTTGTGTCAGTGATGGCCACATACAATAGGGCCTTCTAAGTTATACTACATTCAAGCACACACCCCATGTAGCTGAAGCCAATGAATACATTTTGTGCACGTGGGCAAAGCAACCGGGCAAAGCTAAGCACAACATCTAGAAACCGTTGGTTCCCAGCATAAGACTCCAGCAGCTGGAGAATACAAGGTCGGAGACCTGATAACAGACAGTGAGTAAAAGAACAAAGGATGGGAGACTGAAAGTACTCCCTCTGCATACCATATTTATGACAGGACTACCTGACAGTTGTCTCCATGTCTTCAGTGTTCCTTGAGGGTGTCCCTCTGGAGGACTTTTGTGCTGCTGCCACTTGGTCCTCGCAGACTGCTTTTGTGGTGCATTATGTCCTGGACGTTCAGGCATGCCGTGATGCTTCCTTTGGCCAGTCAGTGTTGCACTCCGTCTTCCACAGGTGCCTGGTTTCCTTCTACAGTAAGGTAGGATGTGTGAGCTTCTACTCCTCTACCTTCTATGTTTTCTTTGCTATGTGGTGGGGTTTCCCCCCTTTCTTCTGCGGAGCTGCTAGCACCTGCCATCCTTTTAATGAAGCTCGCTAAACACCCATCTGTGGGATTGCACAAAGACCACGAAGAAGATAAATGGGTTGCTTACCTGTAACTGATGATCTTCGAGTGGTCCTCTGTGCAGTCACACCCACCCACCCAGCCTTCCCCACTGCTGGCATCTCTCACAGGTGTATTGTCTCCCTTTGGGACTTGCTAGTGGCGGCTGAAAGAAACTGAGTGGGAGGGCATTTCCTTCCCCGCTCCAGACATGCGCAGTTGGTGTCTGCTTCCCTGAGCACAGGAAGGAAGTGCGGCAATTCTAGAGGCTAGCTCTTGTACTTCTTCGAGGTTGGGTTAGAGTGCAGGCCCAGAACCCATGTGTGGGACTGCGCAGATGACCACTCAAAGATCATCAGTTACAGGTAAGCAACCTGTTTCTTCTTTTAGCAGTGGTGGATTTTGATATTACATTGGCAGTTGCCAATTTCTTCTCTCAGTAGATTAAGATTTAAAATCATTTAATTTTATATTATATAGACACATGTATTAAATATTTTTTTAAAGTCTTACTCATAGAATCATAGAATGTTAGAGTTGGAAGGGGCCTTGCAGGTCATCTAGTCCAACCCCCTGCACTCTGCAGGAGTGTAGCCGGAAGATAGCGCTACAACATACCCGGAAGATGGTCATCCAGCCTCCACTTGAAAATGTCCAGGAAAGGAGCATCCACCACCTCCCGAGGCAGTCTGTTCCACTGCTCAACCACTCTTATAGTTAGGAAGTTTCTCCTGATATTTAGTCAGTAACAACTGCCTTGTAATTTCCACCCATTAGATCTAATCTTGCAATCTGGAGCAAGAGAGAATATATCTGCTCCATCTTCTACATGACAGCTCTTCAAATATTTGAAGACTGCAATCATGTCCTCTCTAAGCCTTCTCTTTCCCAGGCTAAACATACCCAACTCTTTCAGCCTTTCCTCGTAAAACTTGGTTTCCAACCCTCTCACCTTTTCCCCAAAGCTTAAGCCAGTTTTCCCGGCCTTGTTGGGCTGGCTGCAAATAGGGGGCACATGCTTTGTGATTAAAGGAAGTCTCTAATCCCTTTACTGAGATTTGTGTCTGGATTAAAACTGTTTCCTTCTGGTTAAACTCCAATGCATGAGATCCTACCACTGGGTAGGTTAAATTACTGTGGGTATCTACTTCCTGAGTTAAGGGATCAAAGATGAGGGTAGTTTTATTGTCTGATCCCATGGTAAGAAAAAAGTTTCCTTCTTGTTGGGTAACCCTAATAACTTAAATTCCTAAAGATTTGGAGTTCCCCAGGATGCTCTGAGCAAGGGGAGCCAGTCAAGCCAACCATCCAATCTGGAGGACCTGGCTGAAACAGGCTGCTGTTAGCAAGGCGCCAGCTCAGGGGTTTCCATTCTATGCTGGTAAAACTGATATTAGTGCCTGCAGGATCAGTTAAAGTAACAGGGAACTCTGCCTCTTTGTTTAAGAGAAGGTGAGTTCCTACGGAAGAAATAATTTTTAAAGGGTCTCCCATGTTCCAAACTGTTGCGGAGACTATGGCTACTTCACACTGAGATTTATACGTAATGGTAGTGGGAGGGGCTGTAGATGTCTTAGTGGGCTTAGTGGGAGAGGGATGAGGAGGCAGAGTGGAATGGGATTGTGGTAAAATGCAGCAATATAAGGGGACCATTGGCTAATGTAAGACTCTCACTCTCCATTTAAAATTCAAATGAACCCGCTGACTTGCCACCTTCCAGGGGAAAACCCAAAGGAGGACAAGATAAGAAGGCTCCTAGCTAGATTAATGGCCCTTCTGGAGGGTAACAATTGCACCTCCTTCTTTTGTTAAGAGAAATCTCCCTCTGTAAAGGAACTAGGGGGGAGCACAGAAAAAAAAAAATGTTTTCTCCTTTGGTTTTTAAGGCATAGATGGGGAATGAAAATGCATAGAGAAGACTGATCTTTTCTTCCCTTTTGAATTTGTAATTCCTTGTCTATTACAGGAAGGTCATCTTCCTTCCCCCCATTCCAAAGTTTAGTTTTTGTTTTTTTTAAAGGGGTTTTTGCTTGCTCTGACTTCTGCAGCCGCTGCTCCTTCTTCATATCAACAAGATAGCTAAGGTAACTTATTGTGGTAACTTGGAGTCGCGACCAAGGAACCCTCACACATATAGCTGGCCTATCTGTGTGTAGCAAAAGTAAGGAATCCTTAGTTAGAAACAATCCTTGTTCCTGAGCACTGGAAGAACCAACATCTCCTGAAGCAGATAAGTATAATTGCTTTCCCCCTCCTGAAGACATACCTTTAGCTTAAATCCCAATATTGTTTTCCATTTCTACTGTATCTAAAAGGAACTTGAATGTATGTGTGTGTGTATCTGTTTTTGTATGACTGTAATGATAAGAACCTTCAGTAAAGAGGATCTTGATTCAAATTAAGAAACCTTTGTCAAGCATCATTCCTTGAAGAAATAGGCTTCTCAGCCGACGGACACCGGTTTCTCTGTATACATTGGCAAAAAGACCTCAAAAGTTAGTCAGCCATTGCGTAGATAAGCAGTTCGGCTAACACTTGCCTTCATCTCTGTCAGAATGGCAAAACTGCTCTTTTATTCCAGTAATTTCATTAATACAATTAATTAAAAGTGTAGGTGGGCATTTCCAAATCTCTTTGCATCCTCTAAATCTATAGGCTGTCTGGGTGATGCTAACACCTTTTGTATAGCCCGCTGTTGTGCACATTAAAATGTCCATGGAGGATCTATTTCCCAGGCACCTTCAGCAGACTAATGCTATGGGAGTGGTGGTTGGCTGAGCAGCTTGGCTTTGCCCTATGGCAGTAAACAACATCCACAAAAAACAAAACATTCTCACCCATTCCAGAAGTCTGGCGCTGCAAGCAGAAAATCCTGTAAGGGAAAGGATTAAAGGGTAATTCGCAAAGGGTTTCCTATTTTCCTATACTGCTGTTGACACATGTGCAAACCGCCGCAGTATGGTTCCCCGTTGCTCTTGGGGTTAGGTTACAATTGTGGGGTATTTTGTCCCTTTAAAAATGGCTCTGTGCACAAAAAAGCTGAGAACGGCTTCATGCGCAAAA
This sequence comes from Gekko gecko, assembly GCA_029375565.1. Lineage (NCBI taxonomy): Eukaryota > Metazoa > Chordata > Lepidosauria > Squamata > Gekkonidae > Gekko > Gekko gecko. The sequence goes on from JAPDNY010000008.1 coordinate 533,312, forward strand.
GCGCTTGTTTTTTAAAAAAACTTCTAATTCCAGGCTGTTGCTTTTAAAATATAGTCTCCTTTAGTAGCGAGTGCCATGTGAGTTCCCTTCCCAGGAATCGAACCGGGGGTCTCTGTATTCCCAAGCTGGCTGTGCTACCCGTTGCTCCATTTGCTCTGGCTGTAGGGAACAGAGCTCTTGGTAAATAAGACTCGCTGGCTTCACCTTGCTCTCTGGGTGAAGACAACGGGGGTCAGAAGTTAAAAATGGGGTTTTGCTTTTGGCAAGCCTCGTCTCGTGAGGGGACTTGCAAAGCCTAATGGATATGCAAATGAGTGTCACTAAGTGTCTGGGGCCAGGTTTACCTGTAAATAACTTCACACAGGAGGTGCGGAGGTGCGCGGGACCAAGGGGAACTTTACTTTTATAATAAACTGCATCAAAGAACTTAAAAATAGAGGTGCGAGTTTGTCCTTGTGATCATAAGTGGCGTTGGTGTGTGTGACCTCCTCTGGTTGTAGCTAGGGAAAGGCACGGTAGGTTTTTATTTTTTCGCTTTATTATTTTGGGTTGTGTCTCCCTCTCCTACAGGCACAACAGATTGCATAGTCAGCCCACTATCCTCATCATCACAGAAGAATAGCAATTTTTGGAGGGTTCGAAAGAACCCAGTATTCTTGGTTAAAGAATAGAATCACTACACTAAAATAATGACAGTACAAAGTAACACAGGGCCTTGCTATAAGGGCTCCTGTTGCTGGGCAGAAAAAAAATGTACTGGGCTACTGTTGCCAGGCAGAAAAGCTGTCTCAGACAACCATAGTTGCTGGGTAGAAAAGTTGTGCATGGCAACCATTGTTGCTAGGTAGAAAAGTTGACCTTGGCAACCATTGTTGCTAGGTAGAAAAATTGACTTAGGCAACTATTGTTGCCTGGTAGAAAATTTAGATTTTTTTTTAAAAAAAATAGAAATTGTTTGAAACGAATAAAAACATACAAAAATTGTACTAAAATTAAAAAAACTTGATGGCTTACATTCTGTCCTAATTATTAGCGGCATTCAGTAACAATAAAAATTTGAAAATAAAATAAAATTTTAAATTCTCTCTCTTTCTCTATTGTCTCTACCACCATCCAATGTTTCCTCTAAGCTGTGGAGTCTTGTGAGCAAAAATTCTACTTTGTGAACTACTGACACTAAAGTTGTGAGCAAGCAATTTGGCTACTGCATAAATTAGTTTGCTCTGGAGCCATCCTTCCTGAGCTAAGGCAAAAATGTGTGAGCCAGAGGCCAAAAAACTGTGAGCCAGCTCACACTAACTCAGCTTAGAGGGAACACTGCCACCATCCCTTATTTCCTTCTTGACTGCAAGGAAAGAAGGAAACATTTTTAAAGGGCCATGAAAGTTTCTGCTAACGAGAAAAGGGTGGGAAACTTAAGCGGATCTGAGAGCAAGATCTGTCTAATGGGAATGGGAGGCAGAGGAGCAGGAGGAGGGTTGCCACCTGGGTCAAGAAGCACAGCGGGAGGTTGAGGAACTGGGTCTCCTTTCCAGTGTTTTAGCTGAGAGGAGTGAAAGAACTTGTGCCAAATTTCTCCATGCTTCCTGGGGATGGCAATCTTGTAAACTGCAGGGCTAATGCACACCACAATGGGGACTGGACCTGCAAGAGCATGACCGTTTCTAGAGAACTTCCTATAGAGAACTTGGTGCCCTGGATCCCAGACTTGCGGGTTGCGAACCCAGCCTAACTTTTTGTCTACTGCGAGTTGACTTTGACCAAGCATATGTGCAACCTGAACATGAATGAGCAAGATGTCTCCTACGAAGTTGCAGACCCACTGATCATTAACCACTTTAGGCTCCAACTCTGAAGGGAGATCCGTGTCAAACCAAAAGGCTTCAGATAGCCGCATCTTTCTCCCGGTCATGACCATGTGTGGGGAGTAGCCGTGTTGGGCTGTGGTGCCCCTAATGGCCATAAGAATTATTGGGAGTTTCTCATCCCAGTCTCTCCTGGTAGACTTGACGACTTTGTGCAGAGCGTCTTTGAGGGTGCGATTGGTGTGCTCAATGGCTCCAGAAGACTGGGGGTACCCAGCTATGTGGAATCTCGGGTGCCTAATGCCCTGCAGAGCTCCTGGGTGACCTTGCCCACAAAATGGCTTCCAAGATCGCTGTCGATAACACGTGATATTTACCAGCGAGACCAAACGTTATTAAAGAGAAGTTTTGCTGCCATTGCAGCTGTGTTGGTTTTGCAGGGGAAAGCTTCAATCCATTTTGAAAATGGGTCAATGGCAGTGAGGCAGTGCTTGTTTCCCTGGGCTGTCTTGGGTAGGGGGCCAATAAAATCAATTTGTATATGAGCCCAAGGTCTCTCTATGTGTTGGTGCTGGATGGGTGCTTTTGGTCTGGATGGGTCTGCATTCACTGTCTACCCACTGTGCAACTTCCTGGTGCATGCCTGGCCACCACCTGACCTCTTTCACTTGCTCCAGTGTTAAACCTTTGCTACAGTGACCTTGCTCATGCTCAAATTGAAGTAAATCACCCCTGACTTCCACAGGAATGACCCAGTGGTGGGCGCCTGTGGCATCTATAGCCCAAACTACTCCTTCTATTTCTTCAATATGATATTTCCCAGTGGGATCTCTCCCTTTATGCAAAAGGTTCATCACATCTGAATCATTTTGCTGTAATTCCATGAGATCTACAAACACTGGGGGGGGTGGCTGCTCGAGAGTGAGCTTGGTTCCTGGTAGTAACAGAGTGAAGCGGGTATTCATGATTCTCTGGGAGGGTCTGCATGAGCGCTGCATTTTTAGCTAAGATGTCTGCCTGATCATTCCAATAGGCAGTCTCTGTGGAGCTCTTTTGGTACCCTTTAACATGGGAAATTGTGGGAGCCTGTCACTCCTGCAAAATGGTGACTGCTTGGAGCCAGAGTTGTAGATGAGCAATAGGTTTGTCCTTGCTGTTTTCCCAATCCTGCTGTTGCCGGTGGGGGAGCCAAACGGTGCCTGCTTTAGCTGTCCGATCCGAGTCAGTGAAAATGGCGATCGGACAGTCTAAAGGTTTAAACCCTGAGACAGCTCTAAGAGCTGCTACCTCAGGAATGGGGGCAAATGGGGCTCTGCAAAACATGACGTCCCTGGCTCTGATAGCGCCAAAGCCTGTTTTCAGGGAGCTGTCAACATGGAAGAAGGAGCCATCAGAGAACCCTCAGCTAAATCCTTGCTGCTTGGCTTCTTTCAGAGGCACTCCCCATGTTGCGGGTCAGGGCACATGCTGTACTATCGGGAGGCGGCATTCATGTTCTTCCCCTTGAAGAATGAGACCATAAGGAGCAGGGGGCTCGTTCTGTTCTTTCTTATATTCTATTCCCTTGTTAACAAGGGCTAGAGTCCATTGGGTGTTTCCAGTGTTAGAAACCTGTCCATCTTGGATCTTTCCTGAGAGAATGTACTTAAGAGGAGTGTGCGTGGTCTGAACTATGACTTTCACACCTCCAACGATGAATTCACAGTGAGTAAGGCACCAGACCAGGGCCAGGCAAATCTTCTCACATGGGGAAAACTTCATTTCTACTGGGGAAAGATTGAGGGAGGCATAGGCAATGACTTGTGGAGTGCCTGCCTGTGGAGGGTGGCCCCTATGCTTTTCTCCGAGGTTGCAAGCTGGATATAAAATGGAAGAGAAGGATTGGAGTGTGCTAGGGCTGGTGCGGAAGCTAGATTCTGTTTTAAAGCGGCAAAAGCCTGTTGCTGCTCGGGACCCCAGTGCCAATGGGTGTCCTTTTTCAAAAGAGCGTAAAGAGGGTGAGCTTTGTCCACAAAGGCTTCAATGAAGTCTCAGGAAAAGTTAAAAGTACCAAGAAGGGCATGCAATGAAGGGATGTCAGTAGGCGCAGGAAGCTTGGAAATAACTTCCATTCATTGGCTGTCTGCGGTCCTGCTGTCGGGTCCTAGTGCTAGCCCTGGGTATTTGACTCACATCCAGTATTCCCTCTAAGCTGAGTTAGTGTGAGATAGCTCACGGTTTTTTAACCTCCAGCTCACACATTTTTGTCTTAGCTCAGGAAGGATGGCTCCAGAGCAAACTGATTTATGTAACAGCCAAATTGCTTGCTCACAACTTTAATGCCAGTAGCTCACAAAGTAGAATTTTTGCTCACAAGACTCCACAGCTTAGAGGAACACTGCTCGTGTCTGAACTAGCTGCGCTTTCTCCTGGCTTGCCTTGAAGCCAGTCTCTTGGAGAAGATGGAGGACCTCCCTGGTGACGTCAGTCACTATGTCGGCCATGGGGGCATGGACTAAAATGTCTTCTATGTAAGAGAGAACGTGGTCTCTTGATGCAGGCTGGAGATGGTCCCACATTTGCACAATGTACGTGTGGCAAATGCTGGGGCTGGAATGGAAACCCTGTGGGGTCCTTTTAAATGCATTTTAAAAGCATACTGTTGGCCTCTGAATGTATAGGCAAATTTATACCAACACGACTTGTGGAGACGGATCGAGTGGAACACATTTGCGAGATCTATCACGTGTGATGACGGGACCCTGCAGCAATGGCTGCCAGGATCTCATTATATTTAGTGACTACGGGGGCCATGGGGGGTGTTACTGCATTGAGTCCCCTGAAATCTCTAGTCATTCGTCGAGTGACTCCATCTGCTTTAAGGACTGGCCATAGCGGGGTGTTGCAGATGGACTGCATTGGGAAGATTACGTCCCATTCAAAGAGCCCTTGTGTTGTTTTGGCTATCCCTGCCTCTGCTTCTGCAGGGTATTTGTATTGCTTCTGGGGAGGGGAATCTTTACCCTCAATGAGAACGCATGCATTTCTGACTGTGCCGCATTCGGCTTTGTCCTTGACCCACACCTCGGGGAATTCCTGAACTCAGGGGTCTTCAGCGAGAGGATGTAGGGGAAAGGGAGCCTTTAATGTTGCACAATGGTGAATAGCACTGACCAGGCCAGGTCCCTCCTGGAGTTTCCAGAGCAGACCATTAGCCAAGTCAATGGTGATCCCGTTGTTGCGAAAGAAAGGAGTCCCTAGAAGCCCGACGTTCTCTCCCTGATTTTTGCAGGTAAGTACGCTGGTGGAAAGCTTCCCCACAGTTAAGGGAATTTCATTCCACACTCAGGCCACCTGGGAGCCACCAGCAAAACCTGCCAGGCTGACAGTTTTATTGGTGGGTTTGCCTTTAGAAGCTAGTTGTGGGCTGAGCACGTTCAGAGACACGTGTCCATGCACACTTCATGAGGAAGCTTATACCTAGAATTAAGCTTTGTTGGTCTTAAAGGTGCCACTGGACTCAGACTTTGTTCTGAGATTGTCCTGTTCGCTATAGTTCTCATATTTGCATCTAAAGATAACTTCTGTTTCAAATTGTAGTTTCTGTTGATTTCTACTGGACTGATGCTTTGATATGTGATTCTGTTTGGGTTTGTTTAGGAATATGCTATGTAATTTTGTCTTTGCTTTGGTCTAGTGTAATAAACATTCCTTAGAACTAATGCCATCCCCTTTACATTTTTCCTATGGTTTAGTTAGAAAGTTCTGTTTTCTTTTGAGAATTCTTTTGGAAACTCACAGAGACATTCTTTATTCTTTCTGGACTGACCTGCATTGGCTCTGAATCTCTAAACCTTGTGTTTGGTGGATTATACATAAAATTAATATTTTCTTTTCAGTCCACATTCCTGTATCAGCTGTTATTTCTGGGTGATTTCCCCTCAGATTAAATGTAAGAGTAATGTGAAATATAGAGTATATTAAAACAAGGCATGGATGGTCTAGGGAAATTTTAAGATTGGATTGTTGGAAGCCAGTTCCTGAAAAAGTTGCTTTATTGATAATGATATTAGCTATTTAATATACCTCCTGTTCTGTATATTGTCCCAACGTATTTTGGCATTGCATTAAAATACATTGGGCAGGCAACAGGTAGTTGTTAGGAGATCTGTCTTGCAGCATTTTTTGCATTTACTTGGCTAACTTGCCAACAAGCAGATGTACCTGCCTATCAGCATAATTTATAACCTTCACTGATTTTCTTGACCCCTTTCTTAAAAATATATCAAGGATACCTGCTCAAAACATTAGGGCAAGAAAAGGGGGGGGATATACAGAGAAAGCTTATGAATGTTGACTCATCAGTCAATCCTACTGCAAGTCATACCTTTTATTCCTCTTATTTTTATATTACTAAGGCAATGGATTGCAATTAAAAAAAACATCCAGCTTAATCTTCTGGATCTTTAGAGAACTATTTCACAAAACCAGCAAAAGAGAGGAAAAGGGCTGATGTCAGGGAAACACAAAGAATAAATCAATCTGAAATTGACTAGGAGGAGGAATTATCCAGCAACAGTGAATCTGAATTTTGTGAATTAGATAATTCAGAAGAAGAAAGTGTTTCAGAGCTCCCTGATGTTGGTTCAGTCATTGCTTTAGTGCCTTCCTTTGCAAAGAAATTATCTGGTCCTAAAGACATCACACAGTCTAAACAAGGGAGTCCAATTCAGCCAGTGCTAAGAAGTTTCCTATCATGGAGACATTTCAATCCAGCGTGGTACAAACTCTACTCCTGGTTAAAATATAGTGTTACAGAAAATGCTGCATTTTGTTTTGCTTGAAAACAGTGCCTGTATGGGTGAAAATGCAGTTAGGCTGTGGTTACATGTACAGTTCGCTGCGATATAGTAGCGTTACCTTTCAGACAGCATCTGCCTTCCGTGCCCCTGTTGCTGGCACCCCGTGTTGCCCCACTTTGGAAGCAGAAAGTCCTCTTTTAACAGATTCCAGGGCTTCCACTCCGCTTTCCTGGACATCTGAATTCTCCTGCTGTGAAAGGAGCACGAAAGGGAAGTCTGAACCCACACATCCGTTTCTGCCACTGCTTTTTTTTTAATTGCTGCCTGTATGCACATATGTGCATGTGTTCTTACGGGAGCTCCAGTTAGAGAGCCCATATCTAACCAGTGCTCTGCCAGCTGCACTGGCTCCAGGTTGATTACTGGATCAGGTTCAGGGTTTTGGTATTAAAAGCCCTAAATGGTCTGGGACCAGCGTATCTGCTGTTTGGTGTAGTGGTTAAATGTGTGGACTCTAATCTGGGAGAACCAGGTTTGATTCCCCATGCCTCCATTTGCAGCTGCTAGATGACCTTGGGCAAGCCATAGTTCTGTCAGAGCTGTTCTTGAAAAAGAGCAGTTTCTGTCAGAGCTCTCTCAGCCCCACCGACCTCACAGGGTGTCTGTTGTGGGGAGGGGAAGGGAAAGGAGTTTGTAAGCCACTCTGAGACTCCTTTGGGTAGTGAAGGGCAGGGTATGAATCCAATCTCTTCTTCTCCTAGTATACCCCTCAAAGGGAATTACTCTCAATGGATAACAGCCCTGGCCTGGTGGAACTGTCTGTTAAGGGAGACCCAGGTTGTTGTGTACCAACTGAAGACCACACATGCGGTCGCCTTTGCACGCAATCACACGAATAGGCAAGGCTTCGCTTCCTGAGGCAATAGCCAGCATGGATCCTAGGATGGGCCTATTGGTCAGCCAGGATCCAAACAGTAACCTATGGGGAATCGGGGGCACTGTAAATAAGCCTGTCACAGGTGTGGTTGTGTGAGGGGTGTGGTTTGAGATGGGGATTTAAGCAGGCCCCAGGTGTCTGGGTGTCTGGAATAAATAAACGATCAGCTGATTCACTACTAAGGCATCCAGAACCCAGTACTTTACACAGGTCCTGTGGGATTTGATGCCGTTTCACAGAGCCTGTAGGACAGAGATGTACCACCAGGCCTATGGCTGAGGACAATGATGGGTTCTTTCTGGGCTGACTTTTTTCCTCCTTCCCCCCCCCTTGTTTCCTGTTCCCTTTCTCCTTTTCCTCTGTTGTTATCCTTCATTCACCTAACTGTATGGTATCTATTCCCCTAAGAGAAGGGACACTATGTTGTGCTTCCTTATTAGGTGCCATCTTGTTGGTATTAGTATTATCACTGCAAGAGTTGTTTTAGTTGATGAATACTGTTGTTACCCTCTGTGAGCCCTGTTGTACAGGGGAGGGAAGACTATAAATCTAATCTCTCCTTATAATAATTGAGTTTTGGTCCCACAATGTTCGATGCGCGCCAAAATCAGTTGGCCTGCGCATCTGCCCCTCACTCCGGCTCCTTATCCATTGGCTGCCTCACCTTGCACTGTTGTATCAGTCCTGCCCACAGACCTGCCAGCCAGCGTTGCCACCTCACTCTCCAGGGAGCTGTCACTGCAGCTGGGTCACTTTCTCTGGCCCTGGGCCGAGCCAGGGTGGCCTGTGCTGCCAACGCTGCCTTCTACCTTGCCAGGCTTATGCCGCTGCTTGCTGGTGTCCAACCTCTGGTGGCTGGATGAGTGAGCGAGGGTGGCAGAGAGCCGGGCCATGGCCGCCGTGAGGGCAATGACAGACACAAGGCGAGACCACCGCACCCTGTCTCGGTATGGCCTTCTCTCTGCCGCCGCGCTCACCACCTCCACTCACCCCGGCCACAGCAACACCAGCAGGAGGAATGCCACTGGAAGGAGCAGAGGGAGGGACAGTGGCCGGCCAAGAGGTGGCTAGCACCACTGCCGCAGCTGCCCTGGGAACAGCACATGGCATCTGGGGATGCTGATGAGGGGGTGAGCCCAACAGGATGGGGAGGCAGTGCTGAGGGGATGGGAGAGAGTTGGGGGTCTGGGGGGAGAAAGGAAGGGAGCCCGTGCCGGGGTATGCCATCGCTCCTCGACAATGTGGTTTTGGGAGGAGGGAGAAAGCGGGCAGCTGGACCTCTGTCTCCTCAGATACGTCCTGGCCACTGAGCCCTTGCCTCCCCCATGGGTCTGGGGACCTGGTGGGAAGCGGCGGGGGCGGGGAAATGTCTCACATCCATCTAGCCCCTGTTGTCTTGCTTCCACAGCTGGCCTTGCTCCTAGTAAATACATAAATAAAATTTTAAAATACCCATATATGGAAATTCCAGTTCTGGGTCATAGTTACACTAGGGGCATTATCATGGCTTCTGGAAAGCAAAGCAATCTTTGTATATATAGCATTTGGGGATAACAAGCAGATTCTTGTTTTCAATTTGGGCAGTTGCTGGTTTCCCAAACCAAAACCTTCCCAACTCTGTCAATACTTGCTGTCAGCTCCTTGTCCCTCAGAAGAACATTCACTAACTGATGTTTTTCCAATCAATTACAATTCTTATTCTTCTTCCCCCCAGGTGGATTTCTGCTAGGGTTGCCAGCTCTGGGTTGGGAAATACCTGGAGATTTTGGGTGGGGTTTAGGGAGTGGAGGTTCCTCAGCTGGATATAATGCCATAGAATCCATCCTCCAAAGTAGCCATTTCCTCTACAGGAATGGATCTTGCTCATCTAGAGATCAAGTAATTCAGTAATGCTCCCCCCAACACTACTGAGTCACAGGAGATGTGTTTGTGGACCCTTCTGCTGGGCACGAGATGATTAAATGGCCAGATCCATTTATTCATACAGGTCCTTGGAGCTATTAGGAAAAAATGCTGACTGTCTGGAATGTGGTGGAAGAACCACTTGAAAACATCTCCTTTTTGTGTACAGGTATAGATTTGTTAGATTTCCATGTAGTGATGGTATTATAGTGATATTAATATATGACCCTGAGCTTTAGAAAGGCAGTGTGCTAATGTTTTCAGTAATACAGTTCTCAGTTACCTTTCCAAGAAGAGATTATATTCAGATTATAAAAAAGTTCACAGGAATCAATGGGCATCAGTTGGATCGGTTCATGCCTTGATTGGATAGCCAGCAGGCGGAGCAAATGTAGCCCATCAGCTCTTTGGAGGAGAAAGAGAGAAGGACGCCCATGGCTAGATACACAAATCCACCTCCACCTCTGTCTCCTCGAAAGGTCTGCTGTAGAAGAGCTGGGTTCAAGTCCAGTCACACCTTAGATACCAACAAGATTTTCAGGATATTGAGAATTAAGGGAGCTTTGACTCTCCAAAGCTGATACCCTGAAAATCTTGTTGGTCTCTAAGGTGCTACTGGACTCGAGCCTTATTGAGATTAACCAGTGTGGTTAGTCCAGTCACCATTAGTTAGCAGGCTGCTTAAATAAAGCTACAAACACCGAAGCATCACTTTACCAGGTTACTCAGTTCACAAAGCTACACAGAGCCATGTTGCAAGTTTAGAAGAGACATACTTCTCTCATTATTTGAGAAGTACACTTTGGATAGGAAAGAACAGGGACATGATAGATTGCTAACTTACTAGCTAAAGGATGGAAGCAGATGGTGAGAGGCCCCTCTGTCTCATAGTGCCAAGAGAGGACCGCATCTCTCTCTCTTGGTCTGTGCAGGAAGACTTTGACAGAAGACAGCTTGTCTTCATCAGAGAGTGCAAGAGACAGAGGAAGGGGAAATGGTCCCTGAGAACACAGTCTGCATTTCAAAGGGGACAGTAGCAGAAGAGGAAAGGTCAGTGTGCCTGTCTAGCAATCTAGCCTCTCTTGCTACTCAGTCTGGAGGTCTGAGACAGGGGACATTGCATCTGGAACTTCCAACAAGTCTAACCGTACAGGAGACATACACTTTTGTGGGTAGTGGAAGAGGAATCCAGTTGGATCTGATCAGTGGTCCCTGTAATCCAGAATTTTGCCTTCACCACATGCCAGGTAGATAATTCCAAGAAGTCCCTCAGCAGGACTTCCATTACTGTGTGTTTTAAATGGTTCCTTGTGTCTGCTGGCATCTGGTTCTCTGGGTGACCACAAGTTCTAGGAGAAAGGGAGAATAATTTGTCACTTCCAATTTTCTTCAGGTAATTTATCAGATATCCGATTCCAAATCATGCCATAAGGGATATGATCCACTGACCCACAAAATGGAGCTAGGGACATATGGCAGGTGTTGCTTTAACACAAGAAAGCCCACTGCTTTCTGAGTAGACATTTTCAAGATTGCTAGGCTAGCACAACAATATGGCTGGACTTTCCAAGGCTTGGAGGCTAAAACAGTCCTGGGAGAGGTCCTCCCACCCACCCCGAATGGAGGAGGATTCCCTGGGGACAGGCCCAATGGCAACCACTGGAGACTTATTACTCACACAAGCAAAAGAAGATAAGAAGAGACTGGATTTGTACCCCACCCTTCACTACCCAAAGGAGTCTCAGAGCAGCTTACAATCTCTTTCCCTTCCCCTCCCCACAACAGACACCCTGTGAGGTAGGTGGGGCTGAGAGAGTTCTTTTGAGAACTGCCCCTGAGAGAACAGCTCTGCAAGAACTTATGACTGACCCAAGATCACACCAGTATGTGGAGGAGTGGGGAATCAGTTTGATTAGAGTCTCCCAGGTTCTCCCAGATTAGAGTCCGCGCACTTAACCACTACACCACAATGTGGCCTGATGGTGACAGTGGATCTCATGCAAGCAGGCCCAGCCCAGGAGAGTTTGCCGGGGGAAGGAAAGGAGAGAAGGCTGAAGACGGGGCAGATAAATGTGGATTGGCTGGTGAGTGGGAACAAGAGAAGGAAGCAGGGAATGTAGGGTTGCCAACTACCAGGTGGGACTAGGATTGCCAGGTCCCTCCTGGCAACTGGTGGGGAGGGAGGGGACTTACCGAGAGCAGGAGTGAGGCCCAGTGTCTACATCACTTCTGACATGATCCGGAAGTGACATCCTATTGGGGCGATGCTCTGGTATCTAGCAAAAGGCAAAATCTCTATGGTAAATTTGACTTCGACCATAGAGTTTTTGCCCAAATACCAGAGTGTCACTTCAATGGCGCTGACATGATGATGTCACTTCTAAGTCACATCAGAAGTGATATAGACACATTGCTGCAGCATCAGTTGAGCCTCACTCTTTGAGGGTAAGTCCCCTGCCAGCTAGATGATTGGCAGTGAGACCTAGAGTCGGGGGGACGGACTCCTGCCTCTACTGGGGGGTCTGGTAGCCCTAGGTGGGACCTGGAGATCTCCCAGAACTACAATAAATCTCCTGACCACAGAGATCAGTTCTAGTAGAGAAAATGGCTGCTGTGGAGAATGGACTCCATGGCATTTTACCTTGCTGAGGTCCCTTCACCCCCCAAACCCCACCTGTCTCAGATTCCACCACCAACTTGTCAGGAATTTCCCAACCTGGAGCTGTCATCTCTAAGGGAAAGTGGGCAGGATATGGGGGCTGCCAGGGAAGGGAAAGAGGAAGCAATCAGAAGAGGGACACAGGGGAAATTGAGAGACCCCCTCACAAGCCCTTTTAGGTTCCCCGCTTGTAATTGTATAAACACAGACGCAAGTATCAGGCATGGAAAAAATGACTGGAAATGCTTGCTGAACTGGACACTGAAGGGGGAAAGGTTTCTGTGTTCCATGAGCAGGGTGTCCTTAACTTCCCTGAGGCTGGAACCTCTACAACTTCCCTTTTCAGGTGGAGTGATGGAATTCATTATTATAATTTGTTTGATGATTATTACCCTGCCAGCAATGTCATTGTAAAAAAAAAAAAAATCACCAAACATCTAGTATTGCATGACTCTCAACAGACAGCATACTGGACAACAAGAAAGCCCCATATAGTGGTTGAGGAAACCCAGTAGCCACGCAGGAAGAAACAGTCTCATAAGGAAATTTAGAAGGATCAGGCTAATTAACTGTGGTTTATACAATAAACCTCTAGGACCGGGTTTCCCAACCTTTGAGAGCCTGTGGGCACCTTTGGAATTCTGACACAGCGGGTGCAGCCACAAAATGGCTGCCACAAATGGCTGGTGCAGGAGGCAGAGGCAGTTACAAAATGCCTGCCACGGCATAACTTCGGTCACACAGTAAAGATCTTTGTGCTGTGGCAGCAGCTGCTGATGAAGCAACATTTTTAAAAAATCCACGCAGCCAATCAAATTGCCAACAACTAATTCAAAGCCTTGCTGGCCAAAGCTCCACCTGGCCCCAGCCACTTTCTAGGAAGAAGCCAGCTGCTGGTTTTCATCCTACTAGCGGGGAGTGTTGCTTCTTCACTCTCTCCAAATTACCATCAGTAGGAAATGAACTGCTTTTTGCAAAAGTGTCAGACAAAAGACTTGTTATGTATTGATATACATAATGCCTGAGCTTGAATTCTATCTCCTATTTAAGTCTGGTATCGTAACTCCTGCAAGCTGATTGGATACTCTGCACAGCAGTCCAATCAGGATACAAGAAGGGTGCAGGAGGGAAATGATTTGATTGGTTATGTTCATATTTTGATTGGTTCTTATCTCAACTAAGGGCGTGGCCTACCAAGCCCAGATAGTTTAAAAGAGAGCCTGTTGCTCTCCTGTTGTGTGTTCGTCCTACCTTGTAAATAAAACTGAATTGCTTGTTATGAGCTGCTGCCTTAAGTCTCATACTTAACAAGACTTAACCTCAGTTTCCAAAAGACCAACAACATGAATTAGCTCAATGTATTCATACCAATTAATTCTCCTACCAATTATCTGTTGAGTCCTGTGGGCAAAGCTCAGGCCTCCCACATGGCTTTCACACTTTTGACATTTGCATTTTGATTTCAGACTGGAACCTGTTATTTGTTCAGAATCCAGGATATAAATGGCAAACTGACCTCCAAAACCAAGGATGCTGAGTTCATCAAATTCAGAGAGCTGGGAGAATAGGGGTTAATGCCTCACTGTAAAACACAGTTGGATTGACAGGCTGCTGCCTGCCTGCACCCTCCCCCTTCTCTCTGATTGGTCAGAGCCAGCTGAGAAGAGCTTTTAAAAGTCTTGTCAGTCTTGTCAGGGGGAGTCAGTCCTGGTTTGGACTTTGGCTTGGCAGTTGCCAGTCAGGGGGAGTGTGTGTGTGTGTGTGTGTCCATCTGAGGGAAACAGAAAAATTTACTTGGGGAGTGAAGGGACACAACTCCTTGCCCTTACCGTGTACCATCACATCTGAGGAAACGTTCAGAAATCGGAACTTAAAAGTTTTTGTCAGCCCTAGCTGAATTCCATTTATTCAGTCATTCAGTCAGAGCAGACATTTAGGTTTGACAGAAGAGACTGGACAGTAGGTTGAAACTGCCAGTCTAGCCAAACAGATAAGGATTATCACTCCTAGGAAGAGGGGGATATTTCTTACCCAGTTATTCAGAGGGTTCAACTCAGAAGGGACCCCAGGTTTGTGTGAAAAAGGAAGCTGTCTTAGACTCCTTAAGAGTAAAAAGGAAAAGTTATAATCCCTCAAGGGGAGTATTTCAATAGAGGAAGCAATTACTAAGATAGTTATATGAAACTTTACTAAAACATATTGTTGCTGAAAGAAATCTCCAAGGCAAACAAACCTCTCACAGTTAAGAACTGAGTCTTTAAGAATATAAGCTTCAACTATACTCTGTTGCCTGTTCAAAATATCACTTGTACAAACAACAAAATTTATGTCAACTTCTCATCCCCTTCCCTGTTTCTAACCCAACTGTGCCTGCTCAATAAAATCAACATCCTTGTTTGAACTTTACTTCGTGTCAAGTGCCATTTTGCTTAGCTACAATAAATTTCTGGCCTGAGCAAACACCAAGTAATTACTCAGTCACAGGGTGGGATGTGCAGAAAGTTATAATTCTACTATTAAAATACGCTACTAAGAGGCTGCTCAGTCAGAATTGGGAACACTGTTTTGGCGGGAAAACCTGCCTTGCAGGAGTCCGTCATTCCCCACCTGACCCCGCCCACTTTCTAGGCATACTTGGCGGGTGCAAGAAAGGGTGTTGGCAGGTGCCATGGAACCTGCAAGCACTGTATTGCGGGCTCTTGTTCTAGGAGGAAGCCAGCAGCTGGTTTTCATCCTAGTGGTAGTGAGTGTTACTTCTTCACTCTCTCCAAATTACCATCAGTAGGAAATGAATTACTCCTTGCAAAAGTTTCAGACAAAAGACTTAACCTCAGTTTCCAGAAGATCAACAACATGGACTTAGGACATAGTGTTCATAGCAATTAATTCTCATACTAATTACCTGCTGAGTCGTGTGGGCAAGACCCTGGTCTTTCACACTTCTGACATTTGCATTTTGACTTCAGACTGGAACCTATCATTTGTTTGGAATCCAGGATATGTGGCATTCCATCACTCATAGCAACTCAGCTTTGGTTTCTGTGAGGGCCACCCTGTCGGTTGCTGGTGTTTCTCAACTTATGGGACAGAAGAGTGCCAGATGTTCAGAGATGAGAGAGAAGGATGGAGACAGAAGCCTCAGTTAGCCTTGGGGGAATGCAAGAGAATTCAAGCTAGTAGAGTTAATATGTACAACACAAATTCATTTGATAATTTCTTCAGCAGACTCCTGTGCCTTTAACAGCAACAATAATAACATGAATCACAACCCACAATTCTGCTTAGTTGAACCAGGTTTGTAACAGGGTCATTCTTTTCAACTGCTTTTCAACTACAATAAATGCTATAATAAACGCTAAAGCCAAACTTTTCAAGCCCATGGGCATAGGGTTCCCAAGTACTTACCGTGTGCCGGTGGGGAAAAAATGCTCCCCGGCTGGACCATTCCTCCCTGTAACACACCATGCCATCACCATCAAGTTTCCAGCCGCATTGCCAGAGTGTCACCCAGCGTCACTTCCAGGCGACGGCATCATGCAGCGTGTCTCTCCTTCCCCCGGGGATGGTCCATCCCCCGCCAGCACGCGGTAAGTATTTGGGAAGCCTACCATCATGGGCACCCTTGGAATTCTGAGACAGTGTGGTGGGGGGGCACAACTACAAAATGGCTGCTGCTGAAGGTGAAGCCAACAACCCGATGTCAGCTGGTGAGCTCATGCATAACCCTAATAGCAACTCTTCAGCATTTCGGATAAAAGCTCCTTTTAACTGGATGGCTTTTTAAAAATGAACATGCTGTTTAAAAGTATTTTCTTGTATGGTGGTGGTGGTGGTGGAAAGTGCAGTCTAGTCACAGTGGACTTATGGAGACCTCGTGGGCGAGAGGTTCAGGCTTGCCATTGCCTGCCTCCGCCTCCTGACCCTGGTATTCTTTGGAGGGCTCCCATCCAAGTACTTGCCAGGGCCAACCCTGCTTAGCCTCCGAGACCTGAGAAGATCAGGCTTGCCTGGGCTATTCAGGTCCAGTATTTTCTTATAAACACACAGCTTGTTTTGAGCCATACGGTGAAGATCCTTGTGCTGTGGTAGCACCTCCAATGGCCAATCAGAAGCCCTGATGAGCACAGACCCTACCTGGCCCCACCCACTTTGTAAAACCACTTGGCAGGCACCAGGAAAGCTGTGCTATTTAATTAACTAGATTTATTAGGCCGCCCTTCCCTGCTCGCAGAGCTCAGGGTGGATTGCAGCAGTGCAAATACAATAAATAATACAAGTTAAACTCAATGTTAAAATACCTATAGCATATCAGCAAATAAAACAATACACTTCCCAGGATGGCAGAAGAGAGATTTTAATTTCCGCAGGCCGCCTGGGGGGAGGGGGTGCAGAGGGGGGTGTGTGTGAGAGGGCCAGATTTTATACTGTCCCATCGATGTCCTCAACCAACTGCTTGGTGAAACACCTCTGCCTTACATGCAGAGTAAAGATAGTAAATCCTGCAGGGCACGAATATTCCCCAGCAGAGAGTTCCACCAGGTGGGGGTCAGGGCTGAAAAAGCCCTGGCCCTGGTTGAGGACAGCCGGATCTCTGTTGGGCCGGGGACCACAAGGAAGTTCTTGTTCACAGAGTGTAATGCTCTTCCGTGGGTATACTGAGAGAGGTATGTGGGTCCCTGATCGCTAAAGAGCAAATCCAAGACCTTGAACCTGATCTGGTGTTCCACTGGTCTGGGTCCTTGGCTACAGGAATGACTCAAAGCTTTGCCCATTTATTCTAACCAGCCAAGGGGGGAAAATGTTTTCAGGTAATCATCTTCAGACCTGCTTTGGCCATCATTCAGGCCTTCCATGTGGAATTGCTGCTCATGCTAGATAATGAGTAAAATAATGAAAGCTCATCTCCTTAGAGAAATAAAAGCCAGCAAAGTCCAAATTTCTCTGAAAAGTCCAACAAGAAGAGTGGTTATCTCTAAGAACAAGAGTTGAGACAGGAAGAAGGAGAAGACAGGAAGGGTTGAGACAGGAAGAAGGAGAAGAAGATGACAACAGCAGCAACAACAACAACATTGGATTTATACCCCACCCTTCACTTGGAGTCTCAGAGCGGCTTACAAACTCCTTTCTCTTCCCGTCCCCACAACCGACACCCTGTGAGCTCTTTCCCAGACTGCCCCTGAGAGAACAGCTCTGAGAAAACTTGTGACTGACCCAAGGTCATCCAGCAGCTGCAAGTGGAGGAGTGGGGAATCAAAGCTGGTTCTTCAGATTAGAGTCCATGCACTTAACCACTACACTAACTGAAGTCAAATTGAACTGGTCTTTTCCTGGGCCTCTTTCCATCCTGCTGACAAATCTCTCTCTCTCAGCTGAAGTGAGGTAGCCATAAAGTTGAAGCCAGTTGTGTTGGCCGAGACATGATCCTGGCTCTCTGACAGTTATTACAGCACCCTCCCTACTGCCATGGGGAAGCTGAACCAAGAAGGGTTCAAGAGAGAGGAAGGAACAAGAGCTAACAGCATGAAGTGTCCCATGCTAATTCATGTAAAGGAAGGTAGCACAGAATTTCCTATTACATCACTATTGGCACCTGGCTGCATCGAAGTTTTCTGACAGAGCAACAGAAGTACACAATTGAACAATGACTATAGGAAAGTGACCATGGCAGTAAACTATCAAGAAGAAGAAGACATTGGATTTATACCCCGCCCTTCACTACCCAAAGGAGTCTCAGAGTGGTTTACGATCTTCTTTCCCTTCCCCTCCCCACAACAGACACCCTGAGAGGTAGGTGGGGCTGAGAGAGCTCTTTACAGAACTGCCATTGAGGGAACAGCTCTGAATAAACTTGAAACTGACCCAAGGTCACACCAGCAGCTGCATGTGGAGGTGTGGGGAATCAAACCCGGTTCTCCCAAATTAGAGTCTGTGCTCCTAACCACGACACCAAACTGGGTCTCAAAAATGAGGCCTCTCATTAATATCATTGTCTGTGGTCACAGGCAATAATCAGTAAAAAATTTCATCTTGGTCAGTTTATAAGAAATGATTTGTGCATTGTAATGTCAGGAGTAATTCTGTAATATCGTATGGTCAGGGTCAATAACGGTTATTTTTGGCTGTCACCTTACAATTTGATTCTTAATTGAGGCTATCACCAGGGCCAATATCTGTTTTTTAATCTACTTTCTAATAAATATATGTATGTTTTTGTATATCTGTCAATATTTAACGTTTTTGATTTGACTAACTGAATTATTGGGCCTATACACTCAGCTCTTCTTAACCTTTAAGTTCTTAGTTCAATTTAGTTTGTGTTAAGTTCCCCCGCTACCCCGCTTTTTCATTTTCACTGGAAATTTATGCCCCAGGGTCAATCGATTGAGGGCCAAGATTTCCAGGAGAGCTTCTGAAGCGCTGAAGTGGGTAATTGCTACAGGGAAATCTCTACAAATGCTTTGGCATGGACCAATGGAATGGAATCTGCCATCGTCACAGCTGATTCATGAAGACTGTGAGGTTTTCAAAGCAAGAGATGATCAGAGGCGGTTTGCTGTTGCCTGCCTTAGCAGCCCTGGACTTCCTTGATGGTCTTCCATCCAAGTACTAACCAAGTGCTAATCAAGGTCGATTCTTTAACATTAGTTGTCCCAGATACATCCATGATAATAGTGTTGGAAGAGTGGTGAGAAAGAAAGCTGCATTTTAGGTACATGTTTGTAACTCTATGGCACATGCCAATTATGCCTGGATACACGGTGGTTTAACCAGTTTTCCTGGTACTCATTGCTGTGTGTAGATTATCACTGGAAGTTCTAGAACAACGCCTGAATTCATGAGCAAGCTTCTATATGCCTCAAGCATTCACACGTCATGGGTAATTTCTCTTGGCACATCCAGGATGAGTTTAAAGAAAGGTAACTGCGTTATAATGAGGTTAAAGAATGGTAACTACATTATTACTATTGTTGTTGTTATTCTTATTTTGATTTATAAAGTGCCCTCCCCTGAAGGGCTCAGAGTGGTGTACACCAGAGTTTAAACATATAATAAATGGTTTCCTGTTTAAGCGTTTTGCCCCTCGGCTGCACCCTGTCTCGCTCCGATTGGGGGGAGCCAAGTCTTGGCTGACAGGAAGGGTCCGAGATCGTCCCGGACCCTCCCAGGATCTCTGTAGAAGATCCTCAGCCTGGGGAGTTGAGGAGAGCTTCTTCCAAGGTGATGGCCAAGGAACTGAGGCTCACCTTCTTCCCGAAAGGTCCCGTCACTGCAGAGCCAGTATGGTGCCGAGAGACGACTGCCAGACAAGTGGACATGGTCAAAAGTTTTGAAATGCTTCTAAAAGACTTCCAAGGCTTCAAAGCGTGAGTTAAGCCGTGCTCAGGTTATTTAAAGCGTCTACGAGAACTTTAGTAGCAATTAGAAGTGCCTAAGTGCAAAGCAACGGGGGAGGGAGGAAACTCAAGACTTCACCCCCCCACTTAAAGCAAGGCAGTTTTAAAGCTCAAATAAAGAACTTTGTGTTAAACTAAACACATCAGATTACTAGCAAAATCAAAAGCTGCATAAGAACATAAAGCAGATTAAATTCAGCGAACTTTTACTTTGTTTTGGGAAACTTACTTCTTGTCGATATTATGGTTGGGAGAGGGTGGAAGGTGGGACTGGAGAAAAAAACATCGGCCAGAAATAGCCTACTAACGACTCCCTCCCAGAACCAGGAAGTAGCAGCAGACATGTCTACACTGCTGGCCAACGCACTGTGCCCCCTAATGGAACAGATGCCTAATCTCAATGCTAAAATAGACAATTTGCAAAAACAATTGACTCAAATGGACAAAAGAACCTCAGTAACTGAAAAGACGTTAAAAAGATGGAAAAACAGACGGAGAGTATCAACAAAAGAGCGGATGAAGCAGAGAAAGAAAGATCCTCCAACAAAACACAACTAACACAGCTCCAGCTGGAAAGTTCCATGTACATTCTATGTTTCCAAGGGATACCAGAGGAAAAGAACGAAGATTTAAAGGCTCATCTAGCAGAGGCTCTTGCTCCATCAATGGATTACAAACAGGAAGAACTACTGAAGGAGATGGACTGGGCTCACAGGACTTATCCAGATTTTATATAAAAAAAAAAATAAACTCCCTGGAGAAATATGCATGAAATTCACAAGACGGTCTGCCAGAGATCTGGTGCTGAAATCTACACAGGGGAATCCTTTAAAAATCAAGAATGAAGAGATAAAAATCTTGAAGGATTTCCTTTGAAGTCAGGAAGCAGAGGAGGCTCTACAGGGAACTTACTCTCTCTTTACAGAAAAAGGAGTGCCTTATAGATGGTTATTTCCTGAAGGAGTGAGTTTCAAATATTGATAAAAAATACAACATTGATACTGTTCCTAGGGCAAAAAAGTTTGTGGACCAATACTTTAATCCAACGCAAGGCAAAAAAGACAAGAAATCCAAAACTGAGGAGGAGGAGGAGGAGGAAGATGAAGAATCCTACTCACAGGGTTCATCAAGCGATAGCCCCAAACTTTATAGTTCTTCAGACACTTTGGAATCAGAGAAAGGAGCAGCCACTCCCAAACCCCGAGGAAAAAAGAAATGCAAGAAGAAAAGACTCGAAAACCAAGGTAACTGTTGATAATGCAGTTTTTGCCAACCAGTTAGCTAATGCAATTTTTTATTACTCTGTTAAATTTTTATAAGCAACAACATCTCTGTACTACTAGGTGACAAGGACATATGTAACCAGATCATGTCACCCTGTTAGTCTACCTTCACCTATATCCATTAGTATGCTTAGAGGTAGGGTTTTAATTTCCCTTCCCCATTCCAGTAGTTTGTGATGTATTAATTTCCCTTTCCCGTTTCCTGTAGAATTTAGTACTCTTTCCCCGTACTCCGTAACTGCAAAAACAATAAAATACTTATATTTAAAAAACATATAATAAATTAATCATAGCCAATCAATTAACAGAATAAAACCAGAACAAAACCATTAAAATACAATCTAAATAATCAGTGGTGTTCAGTATAAGGGACATATCGTGTTGCTAGGCACTAAGTGGAATACTCTGGGCTGGTGACATCATAATGGGGGCCGGGGCAACCAATGGTCCCTGTGTGTGGAAACTGCCAGTCTGCAGAAAGAGCTAAAGAGGGGGGTCTTCACAGGAGCTGGAGAGGCAAATCAGTACAGAGTTGGGAGAAGATCATCTCTTCAGACAGCTGATGGGGCTGCGCCTTGAGAATGAGGCCCTCAGGGGTACTACGGAGGCTCGGCATAGTGGCAGACTTTTGGATCTGGCAGCCAGCGCCCCAACAGGTAAGGCCAGTGAGGCCAACAACTTGGGAGAGAGAGAGAGGAAAAAGCAAAAGGGACGTTGGAAAAATGTGAGTCCTGGGGGTGAGCTGGGAACGGGCAGTGGTGGCTTTGAAGGGGGTAAAGCTGGAGGGGGGAGAGACAAAAGAAAGGAAAAACTGACTATGGGGGAGAGGAACAAAACGTGGGGGGAGACGCTGAAGCAGGGAAGGGAGGAAGCAGAGGAAATTAACAAGTCTAAATATCAACACCTTTAAATACATACACATACATACAAATTATTAAAAAAATAAATATGAGATCTTTGTGGCACTTCTCTTTAAAAAGGGGACTCTTTCTACATATAACCCTATTAGGCTTGAAAAGGCCAAGTAAGTAGTCACACTATTGTGGAGGACCCCTTTTCAATAACCTGAACAACAGTAAAACAAATAGCTTTCATTTAAATTCGAATAAAACAGGGAGTAAAGAACCGGAATCTTCAACAAAATAGAGGAATAATAAAAGAGACTGAATGGGATGGGGTGAGAAATAAGTCTCCGGCTCCAACCTATAAAACCCTGGAAAGGTCTGGAGAAGTCTCCCTTTCTTTTCAGCCTGGAAAATTGTTCTTTCTCCCCTCACAGCACAAGTCCCAAGAGGTCCTTCTCTGCCACAACTGTCACTGCTTTTTCCACCCGCTTTTCTTCCCCAGAACACATTCTTCCACCCAAATCCTCCGCTCCCTCCTGAGTGAACGCCTCGTGTTCCCATGAGAGTTGGGGAAACTTGGCCCAGGATGCTCCCGCTGTTCTTCCTTCCGTTGCCAAGCAACTTCTCACCCAACTACCATAGAGGGCAGTGTTCCTAGACCATACATGGAAAGACTTGCCATAAACATTCTAATAATAAATGCACATTTTACAGGGCTTACATATGATTTTGGGGTTTTCTTAACCTACAATGTATTTTTAAAAAAATATTTCATATTTTCCTGTAAACCTGGAAACTGTGTAGAACAGTACCCTGTCTGTCCCTGGCCCCATGGTGTGGATTTTTTGATCCACACTCTGTGGGCCAGATCAGAATTAGATAAAATGATGATGGAACTTTTTAATGTTTTGAAGCCCTAACTGGTTGGAAGTTACTACAGTTCTATGATAGCTGCTGCTTTATCATCCCAAAGGTTCTTGAACTAGAACAACAGTGCAATTTGGAGCAGAGTTACATCCTTCTAAATGCATTGAAGTCAACAGGCTCAGAAGGCTGCAGAGTAAACCACTTTAGCAGCTGTTAGGAAAAGTGGTACCTCCTTCCCTTAATGCATAAGTGCAGGACAGAGAATTGTCATATCCAGAGATTTATTTTATCTAACTTCCTGTAGGGAAACCTTCCATTCCTTCCCTGATTTGGTACTCAGTGCCTATCAGCTAAGCATACAGGACATACACTAAGAAGGAGATCCCAAACGAAGATCCTTTCCACCAGGTTCGAAGAATAAATTCCTGATACCAAACCTCCAAGATTTTCCCACTCTTTTTTTTTTTGCAGTAAGTAGAAAAATTCAGATTTACAAAAGAGCTGTCCATTAGACCATCCGTAAGTTTTCCAAATTTATTTAGGAAAAAAATAATAACATGAGCAAAAAATGAGAGTACTTTCAGTGTTACAAGGAAGTATATAAATGTCTAGCAATAGTCAATCTGATTTATTTTTTTAAATACAAAATAACCACATGAACACCTAATATACAGGTTTCATTTGAATACATATTTATTAGATAAATATTAGGTTGTCACATCATCTAACTACATACAGTTTTGCAAGACTAAAAATCACAATTATTTTTTTTCTGACCAGTTTTAAAGTATGAAATGATTGCATTGTACTGTACATACAATGTACAAACAAGAACAATGGCCATTTTTGCATGGTAACTTCAGATTGTACTTTTTTTTTAAAATTCTCCTCTGATCACAATATCAAAAAATTGTACAAAGTATGAATTTGGTTACAATCTTTTTTTATTTAACCCCCTTATTTTCTTCATTATTTTTGTAGCACCCTAAAAATACACAGGTGATAAGACTAGTACACATTAAGCTAATTATTACATGAAGGTAAAACAAAAACAAACAAAAAATGCAAGAAAAAAAATTATTTCCACAAAGGATTTCCAGAGTATATTACAAGAAGTGAAACAAACGTGGAGACTTCACAAACGCTAACAAACAGGATTCATTTCCCACATAAGATGGATCTTCAAGCTTCATTTTTTGTCTCTGCAAAATAAAAACAAATGCACATTCCAAGGAAAATGAATGCATTTCTGTTAACATGTCTCTATTTGCCATTTACATATGTACAGATGTCCCTGGAGTCTCCACTGCAGACATTAGTGTGTTTTCATTATCCCATAATAATAATAATAATAACAACAATAGTAATATTATGTCTTGGCAGTAGAATTATAAATCTCTGAGGGTTCTTTTCCAGGTGGGCATCTATAGGGAAACAATAAAAAAGGCCAAACCAAAACGCCTCCAATACAAAGGAATAACAAGAACAATAAAATGCTTTGGGAATAGAATTCTGTCACTCAACACAATAGAACTCCACATTGTCCCATAGGGTTTCACTTCATTCTAAGGTAATGGCAGTGAGCAGATTACAAATGAACGGTGTCAGATTCTCTGAAACAGATCTTGGGGTATAATGACCTGATGATGAGTAACTGCTGATGGGAAGAGGGCATTCTGGGCTGATTTTTTTTATGGTTCTCCCTTAGATAAATATACCCTTTAATACAACATGGAGGCAACTGCTCTTATGTGACGTTAACCCAGCTAAGATAGCCCTTATATCTGGTCAGCATCATGCCCCCTTATGACAGATCTAATCGTTTTACACATACAGTCTACAGTTTTTAAAATGAGCATTGAATTTGGTTACTGTGAGGGGAAAAAACTTTCAATGATGGGACGTTATGGAGAGTGAGCCAGTATGGTGTAGTGGATGGAGTCTTCGGCTGGGACTGTGGGAGATCAGGGCTCAATGACCCTTTCTGCCGCAGAGCTCAACCAGTTGTCATGTTGATGGAAGAACCATGCATGCCACTACAAGCCTAACAGCTAGTTTGGTGTAGTGGATAAGTGCACGGACTCTAACCTGGGAGAACCGTGTTTGATTCCCCACTCCTTCACTTGCAGCTGCTTTATGACCTTGGGCAAGCCATAGTTCTGTCAGAGCTGTTCTTGAAAGAGCACTTTCTGTCAGAGCACTCTCAGCCCCACCTACCTCACAGGGTGTCTGTTGTAGGGAGAGGAAGGGAAAGGAGATTGTAAGCCGCTCTAAGACCATGAGTGAAGGGCGAGGTATAAATCCAATCTCTTCTTCCTCTAACAATGGTGGTAGTAGAAAGTACTGTCAAGGGACAGCTGATTTATGGCGACCCCATAAGGTTCTCAAGGCAAGAGATGTTCAGAGGTGGGTTTGCCATGGCCTGCCTCTGCGTAACAACCCTGGACTTGCTTGGTGGTCTCCTATCCAAGTACTAACCAAGGCTGACCCTGCTTAGCTTCCGAGATCTGATGAGATCAGGTTAGCCTGGGCTTAGACCAAACATACTAAATGGGGGTATCTCTTTTTCTTCCTCCTCTTGCATATGGCGATTCACATTGCCACCAGCAGAACACCCGGCCTCAACACATCCATTTTGAAATGGTTTTGTTTCCAGTTCAATTTTTTTAAAAAATCAAGTCACTAACCTGGATGCTTGCTAAATAGCAGAGGAGCAGCTTTATAAAATGGGTGCTAAAATCTGAACAGGCAAGATACGGTATATGGCTTAAAATAGGCCTGAACAATTTGCCAGACGCATGATAACTTGCAGGTATGAGCCCCTGATGGCTGTGATCAGTTTAGCTGGTTGCCAGTTGGCTTAAAGCAAATGAGAATAATAGGACAACTCAAAGTCAACTGACCCTTAGTTGCCCACACAAATGGATTCAGTGCTTATATGACAGAAACAGCAGGGGGAAGCTGCTACAGGGCCCCCCAGAATGCACTTGAAATAAGAGGAAGCTCTAGACTTCAGTGCCCCCTGGGTATCACCACTGTGACACCACATTGTTCCTTGTGCAGTAACCAAGATTCTTTGCTGTGTGTAAAAGACACAAAGATCATATACTGGACTGCTGTCTCCTCACCTATGTATGGGACCATGCCATTTTCAAAAGATTTTTAAAAGTTACCTTTTTGTTGTCTGACTAAAGAAAAGAATCTCAAAAGAAAAAAATCTCAAGGTGATATCCTTAATCATAACAATTTCTTTTCTGGGCAGTTCAGGACATTGGCCAGATCCATTAAACTGGATTAAGAAATGGAGGGGGGCTAATTTGTCAAAAGAAAAAAAAGCTCCATCAATCCAAGAACCCTTAAACAAACAAACAAACAAACAAACAAACAAACAAACAAACAAACAAACAAACAGAAGAGGACCTATGTTCCCCCCGAAGACTATGTATTTTAAAACACAAGTATAACCATATCAGGAAAATGTTGAATATTATTATCAAAGACAATACTAAAATATTCACAAAAGGTATTTACAATAGCAATTCTTAAAATAATTGATTTTTGCATAATGAACGGCGCTTCTTATGAAACAAACAAAAACAAAACCTCAATAAAAGGGGGAACGGGGAGAAAAGTAAATGTCGAAACATCTCTACATTAAATGTTTTACAAATTCAGCACTCCTACTGGAAAATAGAGGAACTAAAACTGCCATTTCCTGTAATATCTACAGCAAAGTGCTGTGAACTAGTATATATATATATAACAAGATGCATATACAGCTGTAGCGGTAGATGCTAAAAACAAAAAACGCAAAGAATTTACAAGCATGACTTTGGTGACGAGAGCGAGTCGAGAATGGAATGCACAGTTCATGCCATTCACAGGGGGCAAGGTGGGTGGAGCTTACACACAGAAACCGACAAGCATGAGTTCCATCGGGCACGAAATGGAAAGCCTACTGCTGGAAACCAAACATGGGATATATTTGATCTGATTTCTGGACGGGAACTTTTCTTTTTTTTTATTCACAAAGAAAACAAGATTTGCACATGGTGGGCAGAAGATGAAATGTTGGCCCGCCAGGGCAGAGTTGGCACACATGCACGTCTTGACATACAGATACTATACATCATTTATACGAGAGAATGACCAAGAGTGCAGAAACGGGCCTGGGAGCAACAGGAAGCTCATGCAGGGGGGAGGAAACCACATGAGAAGCACAAAGACCACGGAAGCACTGTGGCAGGAGAGGCTGTGGTACTGTGGTACCAAAGGGACTTACACTTCCCATGCCCATTGTCCTTGGAAACATAATATATATAAATATATATATATATATATTTAGAAAACAGTCCTGGCAGCTAAAAAAATACAACAAACCTTGAAAAAAACAACTGAAAAGGCCAAATTATGTGTCACAATCTGAGAAACAGAAAGAAAACAACTCTGGGGAGGTGTAGGGCAGCTAGAGTGAGTCCAGCAGCACTTTAGGGACCGATAAGACATGAGGGGTAGAGGCTGCCAAGAGTCACAGAGCCCCCTTCGTCAGATACCAGGCGCGGGGTGTCTCTTCCTCCCATGGCAAATGCCTCTTTCAAGCCAACCATGTAAAACCCTACTGGGAGCAGCTATTTTGCCATCTGGCTGCACTCCTTTCATACTTTCTTAGCTTTCCCCCTGGGTAAGACTGTCTTAGTGCACAGGTTAAGAAAAGCTCTTGGTGACATCCAACATTTTATAGTTTTACATGGCAATCAGAGTCACAAACACCCCCCCCCCCCATTTAACATGATGGCAAACAGGTTGGTTCTTTGAAACCAAACCCCGTAAGAAAGAAAAAGGGGAATGAGACATACAGAAGGAAAAAAACAAGTCTCCAAGTCTCGGTGTTGGAGCAAAGAGGCTACCTGGCCTGCAAGATTTAAAAAATTGCTACAATTTAGAAAGAACACAGTTGCTGCAGCCCAGGGATTCGTGGGACTTTCCCATCACACAGAAATGACCATCTGAGGAATAGACGCCTCCCCTTTGATGTGTTTTGCGTTTTTATCTTAGTTGTGACATCTTTATAGGGGGTTTTTTTTGTGCTTTTTTGGTATGTGTTCTGTGGTTTGAGTTTGTTTGGCTAGTCTGAAGGCATCGCCAAATAAATTCTGTCCTTATTCTGTCTGACCCAAATGTACAGGCGGGGGAGGGAGAGCAAACACAGTGGAACAGACATCGCACTGTAAAGGCAAAAGAAACAAAACAAACGCATGGAAGAACACAGTCGGAAGGGCATTCTGAAACGGGTTGTCTAGAATAGTTCTGTTGCCTTTTCTTCTCTTGGTGAGACGGACTTCTACCAGGACACTTCATGCTACGCTGCCTCCCAAAGCGCATTCTCTTCTCTCTCTCAAGACCTAACCAGTGAGGTTTCCCGTAGCAGCGCAAACAGTTCGTGACGTGGAGTGGTGGAGTTTGGAGGCCCTCCGCCTTCTCATCCTCTTTCTTTCTACCCCACAGTTTGTGAAGCTTGACACAGGCAAGCGAGTTCTGAGATGAAGAACGTGTGCCCATCGTCTCCTCCAGCTGCCAGTGGGGGGGGGGGAGTGGGATTCCTCACTGTGAAGCTACAGACGTGTCAAACGAGTGACAGGTGTCGGGGGACAGAACACAGAAGGCTTCAGTTGTTCTCAAAGAGAGAGAGAAGGTCATCGTTGCTATTGCTCGGCAAGTCAGGGGGATCCAGGTACGAAAGCAGCTCGTCCGGGTTTGTAAGTTCTGGAAGCAGCTGTGGAATAAAGACAGAGGAAATCTGAAAATAGTAAAAACATACTGGCAAAAACACTGGTAATATAGGTAGAACAAATTTAGAGTCCAGTCAGGCACCTTTAAGACCAACAAAGGTTCATTCAAGGTATGAGCTTTCGTGTGCATGGACACTTTTTCAAATACAATGGAATGGAAGGTAAGAGCTCAAACTTTTAGACAGAGGCTGAACAGCAAATTAACATGTAACATGACGTTTTAAGGTATATAAAGCTAAATAACAAGCTAAGGTTATAAGGCCAACAGTTGTTTTGATTTAATTAAGGGGGAAAGGACAGTAACACAATAAATATGTAAAAATAGGGGATAAATGTGTAAAGGTATCTTCTGTCATTGTAGGAAGTAAACTGAGTCCATTCATCTCTTCTCAGGCATGGAGGTAACTTAACAGCATTTTTTTCTTCTTTGAGGTGGGTGCAGTGCCATGTCAGCAAAACATTCCAATATTCCTTGCATTACATTCGGTATTCTAATATACTATTCTGAAAAAGAAACGCACTAAAATGCAGAGGATGCAACAAGTCCTTCTTGTTGAGTATACATGTTAATTTGCTGTTCAGCCTCTGTCTATAAGTTTGAACTCCACCTTCCATTCCGATGTATTTGAAAAAGTGCGCCTGCACATGAAAGCCCATATCTTGAATGAACTTGTGCTGGTCTTAAAGGTGCCACTAAATTCTGAATTTGTTTTACTGCTTCAGACCAACACAGCTGACCACCTGGTAATTTAGGTGTATGGGCCCACACTTGTGGCAGAATATAAACACATATGAAGATACTCTAGGTGGGTCGACACAGGACCCAGTTACATGGAGCATCTCCACTGCAATGCTGCATGGCTACTGGAATGGAGCATGGAGACGGGACCAAGTTCAAGCATGCAGCAAAAGGATATCGAATTCTACAGCATTCCGACTTGCTATGGCAGGGATTTGTGGTTGAAGCTGTAACACTAAACCAGTCAGGATGGGTTGGAACATTTAAAAATTCCTGGAGAAATCTCAGCCCAGCCCTGTGGCTTGGTCAGCCATTGCAGGGGTTATTTTGCTCAACTTGCTCTTGATGATCACTGACACTCCAGGGTCAGGGCCCACTGGGAACTCTCTTGGTAAGTGGAAGGGTCAGTCCATCCCTAAAAGAAGTCCTAGGAGTTAGAACTGGAGGCTGGGAGGCAAGGTTTGGGTAGAGGGATATTAGCAGGATATATTTGCCACAGCGTCCACCCTCTAAAGCAGCCATTTTCTCCAGGGGAACGGATGTCTGTCAGCTGGAAATCAATTGTAATTCCAGATCTCCAGGTCCCACATGGAGGCTGGCAACCTGATTACAAGTAGAGGAAAGGTCTACATTGTGCTCCCTGTTGTGCTAATTTATTATGACCAAGGAATTTTGTATGTGGTAGAGTTGCATGAAATGGTAGTAACCTCTGCTGATCTCGAACCTACCTGACCACTATGGTCATCTTTGAAAGCCCTGCTCTGGGCACCCCCACCAATGGAGGCTAGGTGGGTAGCAACCTGAGAAAGGGCCTTCTCAGTTGTGGCACCAAGATTATAGAATTTCCTCCCCAGTGACTTTTCTGTTTTGGTCTAGCGTTCCCTCAGTGATTCTCATTGCTCACATTCTGGAGATTTTTAGGGATGGGGGGGGTGAAGTCTCTATCACATGACTTTGCTTCTTCCCACGGTTTCTTTTCCTGCAGCCTTGAAATAGTTGGGCCCACCCCACCACAGGTAATGATGGCAGGAAGGGCTTCCTCACAAGGAGACCAAATGCATGTACTTTTGTCACTAGGGGCTTTTCCGCGTTCTCATTTTCCTCGCTTGTGTGTTCCCATTGCTTTGCCTTATTTCTGGCACATAAACCTACAGTTTAAATCTGGACATGAACTGGTGTAATATCAAATTGACCACTAGAGGGAGCAAAACACATGCAGAACGGGAAGGAAACCCCAAAGTACCAGGAACAACCCAATGGAGGAGAATGAGAATGCGGAAAAGCTCTTGGGGTCACATTACAACATTAGGCGGGAACAGAGTATTCTTGAAGAATTTTTGCCCTGCCACTGCTCCGAGGGGCAGTGGGCAACCAGGGCTATGGTGAGCTTGGTGAGGCAGGGGGGCAGGCCAGCATGCTCTTGCCCGGTCTCTCTCCCTGCATGGTGAGTGAACATGCACACAGGATGTCTATACAGGGCTACTGACAGAGAGGGAACGAACAGCAAGCAGAGAATGGATCAGGACTCATGGACAGCAAGGAGCAGCATGTGACCCTCCTACTCAGGCATGAGCATGTCTCTGTGGCTTAGGTTAGGCGCCTAAAGTGGTGACTTTTCTATAAACAATGTTCTTACAAATCGCACCAGCTGGGATGCTGCCAAAAAACATCAGGTAATAGGAGGCCTTGCAGCAGCAGAGAGCAACTTTCTCACCTCTGCTACAGAAGAAGCTGCTCCCAAAAATACTGCCCTTGGGGACGGGATACGCTGTTCCAGGGGGGAACAGGAGGTCTGGTCTGATAGGGGGAAACGGATGGAAATGACTGCCCCCTTGCAACAGCTGAAATCCTCTCTCTGGGCTCCTTTCCACCCACTGTATTTTGAATGATGACACTTGCCAAATAATTTGTGTGAGTCCATGCTTATTCACATGGGTGCACGCACATATACACACATATAAATAAATCACCCCTTGTTATTCTTGTCTTTTCCCATCCCTCTTCAGTCCCCCTTGCTCTCATGGAATGGGTCATGCGGACTGTATCACTCCAGTCTTGTTCTATCTGCCCCGGCTTCCAGGTTGCTTCCAGCCCAATTCAAGGTGCTGGCAGTGACCTGTAAAGAAAGGCCTGTATGGCCCCGAAGGACCTTTTCACTCTGGTCAGCCTCAGAGGACCTGCTTTGGTTGCCCTCACCATCTGAGGCCAGACCGGTGGCTTTGGGACTCTCTCCCCAGGAAGATTTGTTAGTCTCCCTTTAGTGTCTTCCGCCAGCGGGCGAGGACGTGTTTGTTGGGTTGGCAGGCCCCCGGTAGCTGTTACTGGCTCTCCACCCTGATCCTGGTATTGTTTGTTTATGTATGTAATTAATTATTTTATAATATTAAATGTTGCTTTGAATTGTTCAAATGTTTTAACTTTGTTACTGTGCATCACCTTGGGGATCCCGATCAGCAGGGGCCCCTTTATCCAGCGGGCACCGCAAGCACCGTGCCGGGGGCCCACAGCACTTTTAGGGGCCCAAGAAAATGTTTTCATTCCTTTTAAAAGTAGAAGAGAGAGAAAAAGACCTCTTAGGGTCAAAGAAAATGTGTCCGTCCCCCCCATCAGAAAAAAATATAAAATTTTAGGGCCCATGAAAATCCAGTACATTTTGCCTAAAACAGGGGGAAACGAAATGTTGACAGTATTTAAAGTTATATCAAACATAATTTTTAATACTGATTTTGTGACGGTGGGAGGGGCCCATGAAGGCAAAAATGTCTAGGGCCTACAGAAGTCATAGTGCAGCCCCGCTGATCAGGTGGAAAGGCAACATAGAAATTCCCCTCTCTTCCTCTGTCTCCCCCAGTGCTCCCAATCTAGAATATAGATTCTTTTCCTTTCAAAATAATGTTCCTCTGTAAAGCGCCAGGCACAAAACTCGGGATCGCTCTACAAATATTGATAAGTAACGACTGAATGAAAATGCTCAAAGCGCCCCCTTCTCCTGCCTGGAACCCCTCCCATGCCCTCCCCCCCAGGCACCCTGGTCCTTCTGACAGAGAGTCTTTCCTGGGCGAGGCAGAGTTCTTCCTCGTCTGCTCCAGTGAGGCGGTGCCAGCCGTACCCCGAACAATGAGGGAGCTGCCGGAGAAGATGCTTCTCCCACCCCTTTCGGAAAGCCCGAGCCAGCACACGACTGACCGAATGACCCCAACTTACATCCAGCGAAGGCTCCGGCATGTCGGACGTGCCCTGCCCACCAGCCTGGCCCTCTAAGGCTGAGGAGGGGTTAAAGGCCAAGTCACTGTGTGGATGGTTGCCAGAAGCGGCCGGTGGCGGCTGCCGGCTCTGCTGGGTAGGCGGACCGCTGTGATGCAATGGCTGCCCTGACTGGCTGCTGGGATGAGGTACGTGCAAACCTTGCTGCATGGAACTATGGGACTGATCAGTGCTGCCGGGATGAGGGATCTGCGGAGGAGGAAGAGAAGCAGGAAAGGAAAAGTGAGGTAAAGAGCTGGCGTGTGGCGGTGGGAGGCAATACAAATTAAACCGCTTTGCTGTGAATTACTCCACAAGCCATCATGAAGTGAGACTGGCATTGCAAAAGCACCCACATGGATGGTCATCGGCCACCAGAGAAAAAGAATGCAGGGGAGCCAGTTTGCTGGCTTTTTGATCAATGGAGTTTATCGACCAGGCAACAGATACATTTTTAAAACCCCTTGGGAATTTGCCACAAGCATTTCTGTCACCTGCATCACACCTTCAGTGTCACTTTGGTACCATGTGAAAACAAACAAACAGCACATGAGTATCCCGAGGTTAAACTGGCAAATGAAATAGGAAAATGTGAACAGTTTTTTAAAAAACTGTTGTCCTCCTCATCTGGTTAAGCAACTGAGGAGCCGGGCACCAAACCCCTCCGGGCACCATATTTATCCGGGGGCAGCTGTTTGCTAATCATACTCATGCAGATCCCAGCGGTCTGCAAAGCAGAAAAACATTAATAAATAACATTTTATTGCAAAGGTGACGTAACAGTATTATAGCCCGCGTACTACAGACTCTGTACTCTATGCAAGATCCTGATGCACCTTTCTGACCTTCTAAGGGCTCCCCACCTCTTCCTCTGCCAGTCTCTCTCTCTCTCTCTCTCTCTGAACAAGCTCTGCTAGAGAAGAAACCCTGAAGAGAAAACAATCACCTCGACATGTGATATTTTCAGTGGGTAGCCACGTCGGTCTGCAGTCAAACAACTAGTTTCAAATCGAGCAGCATCTTAGAGACTTAACAATATTTTCAGACTATAAGCTTACGAGACTCAAAGCTCCCTTCACCAGTGGCTTTGACTCTCATACGCTTATACCCTGAAAATCTTGTTGGTTTCTCAGTTGCCACTGGACTCAGGCTCAGCTGTGATACTTGTTTAACGGTATGGGGGATGGAACTGCACAGTGGAAATACATCTCCTTTGCTATTGGGGTTTCCATGGTTAATTTTACCAATCAAGGAGAAATTCAGACTCAGCCAAACGTGACGTTTGTGTCTTGGCTTCTGACTGTTGTTGCACTGTATTTTCTGTATGCAGATCAGAAAGGTACAGCAGTAGCTTTTCAGTACTGGGAAGTGATGAAGCTCTCTGCAGTTTACGTTCTTCTACAAGACCTGAGCATACAAGCGAGGCCTCAACCCACAGAATGAGACACATTGTGGAGAAATCCAACTTTTGTACCAACAACAAACCAGGCCACAGATGAATCCTACATGTCAACCAGCCAGAGCCAATGAAGAAACCCAGGCATAATGGTAGGCCACGTGAGAGGGAATTCACCGCCACAGGAGGTGGTGGCGGCTACAAGCATGGACGGCTTCAAGAGGGAACTGGATAAATATATGGAGCAGAGGTCCATCAGTGGCTATTAGCCACAAGGTATAGATAGGAACTCTCAGTCTGGGGCAGGTGATGCTCTGTATTCTTGGTGCTTGGGGCGGGCAGCAGTGGGAGGGCTTCTAGTGTCCTGGCCCCACTGATGGACCTCCTGATGGCACCTGGTCTTTTTGGCCACTGTGTGACCAAGTGCTGGACTGGGCAGGCCATTGGCCTGGTCCAACATTGGCTTCTCTTAAGTTCTTATGTTCTTCATATTAGACTTGCTCTCTGATGCGGACACATCATATATACCTAATGGAAGCTGTCTGAAGCTGAATCAAACCATCAAGGTTGGCTTTGTCTACTCAGACTGGTGGACGCTCTCCAGGATCTCAAGGAAAGGACTTTCACATCACCTCATACCTGGCCCTTTAGCTGGAGATGCCACGGATTGAACTTTGCAGCTGCTCCTGCCTACGTACCATGATATAGATGCACAGGAATCATGGTCTTGAATGACGGCTTAAAGACAAAAGAGCAGAACCGTGTAGATGGGTTTGTATGCCATTACTATATCATTTGTACACATACTATACCAGAATGCTTGTCAGGTCATCTTTAATTGTTTGAGCAATCTGGTCTTAATGATAACATTCACCACTCTGTGAACAATCTTCTTGTTGTAAGTTAAAGCGTTGCATTGTTTTAAATGGTGTGTGAAGTGTTTTGTTACCTTGTAACCAATGCAAGTTAATATTTGTAAAACAGGATAATTGATACCTATTGACCATTGTTTTTGTAAACTTTATTCTATTTTGCTAATAGTAATGGCATACAAGCCCCTTTACACGGTTCTGCTCTGCCTTCACGTGACTGTTCTCCACCTTGCACTAGTCTCATAACTTGGCAGAAGCAGGATCTATCCTATCCAAAGGCAGGGTGTTAAAAACCATTTCTTTCTAAAGCCATTGTTGGTGATGTTATAAACTAGTTTATAATCGAGTAATATTCTCACCTACAATGGTGCTGCAATACCACTAGTCAGAAAGTGAAAGATGTGTTGTTTTGGGGGAAAAGGAAGACAAAACTGAGATGCAGTTCAACTTACGGGGTCTTGCAGGGGGTGACTGAGGGGCTTGTCGAGGGCTGCCATGCTACTGGGCATGTCGGGAGGGTGCGACAGCTGAGGACCGTGCATGAAGTCGTTCATAGAAGTTCCACCGGGATTCCCGTGTGGAAAATCGAAATTGCTGTGACCTTGGTAACTGTTGCCTAGATGGGCGGAGAAAAACAAAAGGAAGGGTTATTCAGGAAGCGTGCTAAGAGAGAACACTCTCTCATGCTGCGCAAAATGTGTAGAGACCGGACGTTCTTAGTGTAGAAGTTAGCTGCAAGGCCGCTTGCTCGTAGCATTTATATGTATTCCGACACACCTTTTGTGGACATGACCATGAAACACATATTAGTGGGGAAGCAGCTGTGACATGCACCTCTGGCCTGGCCACTGAGCTCCTGGTTTCCACCAAAACCTAATTACCTTCAATCAGTTATCTGGAAAATTGAACATTAATGATCTACTCACTGCGTCCCGTTGGCAGCATCAGACTCTAACAGCTGCCTTACTTTTAGAACACTTTTTGACTAATTACGCTGCTTATTATTAGTGTGGGACTGGTCAGCTCGCAAAAGTATCCAGCAAAAACCTGCAAAGATACTGAGAGGCCTCCTTGCTGGGTTGCCACGGCAGTCTTTTTTTGGGGGGCGGGGCATGGGGAGAAAGGCATCGATGCATCACACAGCAGTGCCTTCTCCCACATTTTGCCCCTGCCACTCCATAGTGATGCCTGACACATCAGTCTGGTGTCGTGGTTAAGTGCACAGACTCTAATCTGGGAGAACCAGGTTTGATTCCCCACTCCTCCACTTGCAGCTGCTGCAGGATGTTGGGCAAGCCATAGTTCTGGCACAGCTGTTCTTGAAAGAGCAGTTTCTGTCAGAGCTCTCTCAGCCCCACCTACCTTACAGCGTGTTTGTTGTGGGGAGGGGAAGGGAAAGGAGATTGTAAGCCGCTCTGAGACTCCTTTGGGCACTGAAGGGTGGGGTATAAATCCAATCTCCTCCGCCTCTTCTTCTTCCTCTTCCTCAGAGGGCAGCTATGTTTGTCTGCAGTAGAGCAGCCAGATTCAAGGCCAGTGGCGCCTCAGAGACCAATGAGATTTTTGGGGTCACAGCCCGGAACGCTTGTTGGTCTCTAAGGCGCTACTGGTCTTGAATCTAGCGGCTCAAGTACAATTCAAGTCTTTATCAGAGGCAATTATAAAAACCATTTTGAATGAATCGTAACATTTAAAAACTTAACCCCATATCCAAAATATGTTACCTTCTTAAAACCACAAATCCAGCAATGTGAACCAACATGGTTTCTATTCCTGATGGAGACAAGGGGTCTGTCTCAATTCACGGGAGAGAAGAAGAGTGGGTGGAGCCAAGATGGCTGCCCTACTGGCCCTCGGTTCAAAATAAGTTACATGAGTTAGGTTGGCTTTGGTGCATGCTTTGACGCTCCTGAGGAAATCTTTTTGTCACCCATTCAACTACCAAACACACACATTTTCCTAATAGCTTGTTTGCAATACATTTCCAAGGAATGTTCCCATGGCATCTTTGTTCGTAAGGCTTGTAATCCGTACTTTACATCTGAGAACATATTGCTATGGACCAGCCGTTCCTTAATATTCTTAATTGCTTTATAAGGAAGCAATTAGTATTTTCTCCTCTCAAGCAGGTATATCCTTCAGGACATGCCAAGTCTGATTAATACTTCTCTTTAACATCATACTTAGAGGGTCAGGCTACCCATCAGCCTGTCTGCTGCAGTTTTTCCTGCTGACCTTAAGTAAATTTATTTTTGGCTGACTCCACAAATCCCTGCTGGATATGCTCCTGTCAATTAAACTGTCTGGCATGCTAAATGCTTTCCAGCTTGAAAACAGAGATATTGGCACTGTTTCTTCGGAAGTGTAAAAAACTGACCACAAGGTAAATAGTTAACTGATATACTGCAGATGTGACCTGGCAGACTTTCTTTTCTTTTCTTGGTATTGTGTGTACGTGTGTGTACATGGTTGACTTCTGGAGACCCCTAGTGGGGCTTGGATACAGCCTGCCTCTGCCTCCCAGTCCTGGGATTCCAAGGAGGTCTCCCATGCAAGTCCTTGCCAGGGTTGGCCCTGCTTAGCTTCCGAGATCTGACGAGACTGGGCTGGCCTGGGCTGCCCAGGTTGGGGTGACCTAGCAAGATGTCCTGTCCCTGTATTCACTCACCAGGGAGGAGGAGGAGAAGAAAGAAGAAGAGTTGGATTTATACCCCGCCCTTCACTACCCAAAAGAGTCCCAGAGCGGCTTACAATCTCCTTTCCCTTCCTCGCCCCACAACAGACACTCTGTAAGGTAGGTGGGGCTGAGAGGGCTCTTTCCAGAACTGCTCTTGAGAGAACAGCTCTCAAGAGACAAAAATGTGTGAGCTGGAGGCTAAAAAACTGTGAACTAGTTCACACTAATTCAGCTTAGAAGGGAACACTGGTAAAAACAGGTTGCTTACCTGTAACTGGTGATCTTCGAGTGGTCATCTGTGCATTCACACCCATGGGATTCAGTGCGCCTGCGCTGACCTGGTCGGTGTCTATACAAAGCTCACAACGGGATTTTCGCGCCCTCCGCCCCCAGGCATGCGCAGGAACCCCACCGCGCATGCCCAA
Organism: Gekko gecko; assembly: GCA_029375565.1. Lineage (NCBI taxonomy): Eukaryota > Metazoa > Chordata > Lepidosauria > Squamata > Gekkonidae > Gekko > Gekko gecko. Next base: position 570,926 of record JAPDNY010000008.1, read on the forward strand.
GGGGCGGGGGCACGGACATCCCGCCAGTTCCTTCTGACCGCTATCAAGCCTAGCCATGTGTGAGAACAGCTGAGGATGACAGCAGCGGGGAAGGACGGGCGGGCGGTGTGAATGCACAGATGACCACTCGAAGATCATCAGTTACAGGTAAGCAACCTGTTTATCTTCTTCGTGGTCTCTGTGCATCACACCCATGGGAGATTAAAAAGCAGTGGCTCACCTGGAGGTGGGTGTTGTCAGACTCAGGGAGCCGTAGAAGAGAGGACCAGACGACCCAAGTCACCTTTCTGCTGGGCACGGACGTCCAGAGCGTAGTGTTTGATGAACGTGGTTGGCGTGGACCACGTAGCCGCTCTACAGATGGACGAGAGAGATGCGCCCTTCAGGAAGGCCGTTGAGGTCGCCATGGACCTGGTTGAGTGAGCCCTCAGACGAGAGGGAGGTAACTCTTTTGCCAGCGTGTAGCACAGCCGAATTGTCTCGACAATCCATTTGGAGAGTCGTTGAGACGTGATACGTAGCCCCAAGGAGGGCGAGCCGTAAGACAAGAACAGTGAGACGTCACGTCTGGTTGGCCGAGTCTGATTCAAGTAGAAAAGGAGTGCCCTCTTCACATCCAGGGTATGGAGCAAGCATTGCCCGTCATCTTCTGGATGCGGAAAAAAATCCGGCAAGAATATTTCAGCCTTGAGATGGAACTCTGAAACAATCTTTGGGATGAAAGTCAAGTCCGGCACCAGACGCACGCCGTTCGGCAGGAAAACCAAGAAGGGTGGGTCATGTCGGAGTGCCATGAGTTCACTAACCCTTCTGGCTGAGGTGATTGCCAGTAGGAAGGCTGTCTTCCACGCTGCATACTTTAGGTCACAAGTGGCCATTGGCTCAAACGGCTGTCTGGTAAGTTGTCTCAATACCAGTGGTAGGTCCCACAGTTCTGTTGGTGCAGCTACAGGAGGGTACAATCTGATGAGGCCCTTCATGAACCGCTTAGTGGTCGGATGGGAGAAAATTGTGTGTCCCTCCATGCCCTGGTGGTAAGCGGAGATAGCCGCCAAATAGACTTTGACCGATGAGTGGGATAGGCCCTGATCCCTAAGAAGCAGGAGGAAGTCCAGAATTTTGTCCAGGCCCACTGTGGTTGGATTGCCTGTAGACTTGTCCAAGTACGAGAGGAACTTTTGCCACTTTCTGTGGTAAGACGAGCGGGTCGATTCCTTCCTCGCATTACAGAGGACCTCTACAATTCGGGTGGAGAAGTTCAAGGTTGGATCCTCCAGGCCGTCAACTTTAAGCTGTTCACCTCTGGATGGAGCACCTTGCCCCCTTCGGTGATGAGGAGATCTCGCACTCTGGGGAAGTGGTGGAACCTGCTCCCCGCCAGACGCAGTAGGATGGGGAACCAGGGTTGCCTGGGCCACCACGGAGCCACCAAGATGCAGTTTGGTTGAGATTTGGCCACCTTGTGCACTACTCTCAGGAGCAGGGGCAGTGGAGGGAACATGTACAAAAACGGGCCTGTCCAAGGTATCAGCAGACCGTCTCCCAAAGAAAGGGGTCCTTGCCTCCTTGGGTGCAAAAATATCTGCATTTTGTGTTCTTCCGCGAGGCGAACACGTCTATCGTTGGGGTTCCCCAACGGTCGAAGAGTGGTTGGAGGTAGATCTGATTCAGTTCCCACTCGTGATGGTGAGTGTGGCCTCTGCTGATCAGATCCGCTTCGATGTTTAGAACTCCGGGGATGTGTGTGGCCACGGGAACAATGTTGTTGGCAACGCACCAGTTCCAGAGGTCGATTGCGAGCCCACAGAGGCTCCTGGAGACGGTTCCTCCCTGACGATTCAGGTAGCTGAGTGCCGTGGTGTTGTCGGTGAGGATGGCAACACAGTGGCCTCGTAAGATGCGCTGAAAAGCTCGAAGAGCTAGAAAAATGGCCAGTAGTTCCAGGTAGTTGATATGCCTGTTTCTGGTGGCAGCATCCCACCGGTATCCTATACTGATGCCGTTGAGGTGGGCCCCCATCCCCATAAGGAGGCATCTGTTGTCAGGGTGTAATGATGAGTGAGGGGAGAAAAAGGGGCACCCTTGGTAATGTTGGGGACAACAGTCCACCAGGTGAGAGAGTCCCGCACGGTTTGTGTTGGGATCAGGATCTTTGACTGAGGCATGCGGTGTGGACGGAAACTCTTCAGAAACCAAAGTTGGAGAGGCCTCATGTGGAGTTTCGCCAGGGGGAGGACCGAAGTCGTGGCGGACATGTGTCCGAGGAGGCGTTGAATGGCGTACGCCGTCGAGGATGGAGCGTCTCGAACCGATGTTGCTAAGTTGGACAGGGTTTGGGCTCTGTCCATCGGTAGGAAGGCTTTGCCGTCCACAGTGTCTAGTAATGCCCCGATGAATTGCACCCTTTGAGACGGGTGGAGACAGGACTTTTGCAGGTTCACCTGAAGACCAAGTGATGAGAGAAGGTGCAGAGTGAATGCAGTGTCCTTGCGTAGAGAGATCGGGGAGTCGGCCACCAGAAGCCAGTCGTCGATATAGGGGAAGATGGTGATCCCCTGAAGACGAAGGTGGGCCGCGACAACTACCATGGTCTTGGTGAAGACCCTCGGTGCCGTAGATATTCCGAAGGGGAGACATCAATATTGATAATGATGGTCTCCTATTGCGAAGCGGAGATACTGCCTGTGGGAGGGAGGGATATTTAGGTGGAAGTAGGCATCCTGGAGGTCGATGGTAGCCATCCAGGCACCCAGCGGAATCAAGGGCAGTAGGGCTTGCAGGGTCGTCATCTTGAATTTTTGGTACCTTATATAGATGTTGAGATCCCGAAGATCCAAGATGGGACGTAGTCCTCCATCTCGCTTCGGTACGGCGAAGTACCGTGAGTAGAATCCCATCCGTTCGGAAATTTTTGGGACAGGTTCTATTGCCCTCTTCTTCAACAGGGAGTTGGTCTCCTGGAGAAGAATAGTGGAAGGAGGGGGGGTCGGAAGGTCGGTAATGGTGGGAGGTCGATGAACTCGATGAAATAGCCATTGGCTATGATAGAAAGAACCCAGAAGTCTGAGGTTATGGTTCTCCATACCGGAAGGAAGGGGTGGAGGTGGCTCAGTTCTCTCGACGTCGAGAGGGTGGAGTCAAAGACCCTGCTTCGGCCCACGGTTGGACTTGGGCCTTGCCTGTGGGTGTTGGGCACCCGATCTCGGTTTTGGCTGGTATGGTGGCTTATTGTAGTTTGGAGACTGGCGGGGTCTCCAAACCGCGTCAGGGGATGTCTTCGTCGGATATGGACGACGGGGAGTATAACGGGACCACGATCTCTGTCTGTAGGATCTTTGTGGTGCTGAAACTCCCAAAGATTTCGAGGCTTTGATATTTTTATCCATCTCCTGCAAGGCGGCGTCGGTGGAGGAGTGGAATAAGCCGTCCCCGTCAAAGGGGAGATCCTCAATATAGGATCTAGTGTCCTGAGGTAGAGAGGTGGTCCGGAACCACGCATGACGCCGGATCGATACTGCCGAAGCCATCGACGTCGAGAAAGTGTCTAATGAGTGCTTTGCAGTGCTCAGGAGCTGTTTGGCTACAAGGAGGCCTTCCTTCTGGATGGATCTTGCCTCAGCACGCTTGTCCTCCGGCAGAGATGGGAGGAGCGCTGACATCCTCTGCCATAAAGCATACTCGTATCTCCCAAAACAGGCCAAATAATTAGAGGATTTGATCCCCAAGGCTGCAGAAGAGTAAACCCTACGGCCGTAGGCATCGATCTTTTTACTCTCTCTGTCGGACGGAGTGGAGTTAGAACTTTTGGTCTTGGAAGATGTGGAAACGACCAAGGAATTCGGGCGAGGATGGAGATGGAGGAACGAAGTTCCCTCTTCTTGGACCCGATACATGTGGTCTAAACGCTTGGTGAAGACCGGTGCTGACGATGGTTTAGCCCACGGGAACTGAACCGCTTTTAAAAGGTGTTTGGACATCGGTAAGGCTATCGGCGTAGAGGCGTCGATCTCGATGATATCATACACCTCGTCAGCTGCGGATGGTTGGGTTTGGACGATAGGTAGGGCAAGAGAGTGTGCCACACGCTTTACCAAGTCCCCGTATGAGGACATGTCCTCCGAAGGAGAGATCGGGCTGCTCCCGGAGATGGATTGCTTGGGGGGGGGTTCGACATTGGAAAGAACGTCCTCCGGGTCATTGACATCGGAGTCACCCCGAGAAGAGGCGGAGTTGGAGCTCGACTCTTGAGGTCTCGGTAGCGGTGGCTCGGCCATCGGCATTGGTGGAGCAGTGGCACGGTCGGAATGAGAAGGAGGAGACGGTGGAGGTTTCAACACTGTCGCCGAGGGCTGGTGGCGAGGCGAGCGCGAGCGGTATCGACAAGGTTCCCAAGGATCTGGGTACCCAGGGAAGTTCCACGGCCCCGAAGAAAACCAGTACGGCATCTCGTGCTTGTTTTCGAAGGGAAACTTCAGAGGTCGATACAGATAGGTTGCATGATACCTATCGTAGCGTGGACCATAGGATTCCTGCTCACGGTGGTCAGGACGATATGGAGATCTGGAACGGTCCCGAGGGCGATGTCGGGATCAACCAGATTGATCACTTGCCCACGATGTTGGCGAGGGGGATCGAGACCCCATTGCCTGGACATTCGAACCCAGATTGAGGTTGGTAGGAGGTGGCGACATCGACTGGGGAGGGTCACGACGCCGAGGTGCTGCCGACACAGGGGGTCCAGACTGACATGGTGGAGAGTCCAGAATTTGTACTGGAGGCTCCACGATGATTTTCGTCAGTTCCGGTGTCGGATAGGACAGTCGCAGGGGTTGCTGAGATGCTTCCGCACTAGCAGAGCCTCTAGGAGATCCAACGCCACTCACACTGTGAGATTTATGCGCGTCTCCCGTCTTGCTCGAGCCCCGAGCCTTCGCCTTATCCCTCTTAGGCTTCTTCACCGGTGTTGACATGGATGAAGTCGCCTTCGATTTCGATTTCTTCGGAGGGGCCCCTCCGGTATCTGAAGAAGATCTCACTACCTTGGGAGGCTTCGGTGTTGGGGGATCCCTCTGTGTCGATACGGACGACTTCGATGTCGAGACGGCTGGTCTCGCAGTAGGAGGATCAGACTCCATTTCGGGAGCTGGAGGTGCGAGTGCCGACTCCCACAACGCGACCTTCAGCCTAGCGGCCCTGTTCTTTCTCGTTTGGTTGGAGAAACGGGCACAGATGGAACAGGCGTCAGGCCGGTGAGTCTCCCCCAGACAAAAAACGCAAAGTGAGTGCTCGTCTCTCAAGGCTAGCTTGCTTCTGCAGGAAGAGCACCTTTTAAAGCAGCCCCACTTACGACTTTCCATAAACAATGGAAATGAGCCCTTCCACCCGGCAGGATGAAGGGCGGTGAGGTGTGTGTGTGGGGGGGAGAATGGTCCGGAGACCTTGAAAAATCCACCAAAATAGTGTGGATTGAGAGAAAAAATAGTTAAGAGGAACGATCCAAAAGATCGGAAAAAATAAAATAAAAATCTGAAGAGAAAGTTGTGAGTTTCGCTGAGGTAAATCGCTCTCAGAGACACCAACGCAAGCTGCTAACAGCGAGGCGGTCAGAAGAGAACTGGCGGGATGTCCGTGCCCTTGGCCCTTGGCCCTTGGGCATGCGCAGTGGGGTTCCTGCGCATGCCTGGGGGCGGAGGGCGCGAAAATCCCGTTGTGAGCTTTGTATAGACACCGACCAGGTCAGCGCAGGCGCACTGAATCCCATGGGTGTGATGCACAGAGACCACGAAGAAGATCTAGTTATTTAGTCAATGTGTTGGAAGCCTCAGTAACGAGTATCACTGGTCGGAAAAACGAGTTTAAAACAGCACACTGTATTTCCATACGTTTCTCACAGTCTTGAAATGATCTCCATAATATCATTGTAAAGAAGGGCAAGGAATCTCAAGACTGAGAACTGCATTCCTCAGAATAATAGGGTGGGGGATTGAGCCAATTCTGACAGTGGGACAGAAATGAGAGCTGGAGAAGGAACTGTCTGTCTGTCTGTCTTATGCTCTTATGGCTATCGTCTTAAGCAGAAATTAGAACCAAAAATATTTTAAAAGACCTAACTTGGTGTTATTTCTCTTATACTTGTTTATTGCACCTATGAATTTTGCCACTGAGAGGGTGACACGATCATTTGTATCTGACAGTAAGACACAGGGTAGAGGTCTCGAACTTCTTCTTGGCCCCTCTGGGTGCGCTCGGCGATGGGGTGGCCCCTGGACATCCGACTGCGAAGTGGCCCGATTCCCCACATTTCAGGCACAGCCCTTGCTTCATCCGTAGTTCACGGGTTCCGTCTTTCTGCTGGTGAGGGGTGGTTGCCGGCTTTCCTTTTAGCGGAGTGGTGGTCGGCTGGGTCGTCTTCCCCAAGACGGCTGCATCATCCAGCCGGATGGTCTGCAGGTGGGTCTCGGTAGCCGCAGCCTCCTTAATCCATCCCAACAGGGTTTCAGGGTCGCGGCCCCTCATGATCGTGCGTCGGATTTCCGGGTTTAACCCCAACCGGTATTGTTCGGCTGGTACTCCATCCAGCCATCCTCGGATCCTGGCGGCTTGCCTCCGAAACTCTTCGGTGTATTCATGCACCGTCTTCGTCCCTTGTCGGAAGGTGCGGAGAAAAGTTCGGGCCATTTTGTTCGCGTTGGCGTCTTCAAAGTGGTCTTTCATGGCCCACAAGAATGCGTCAACCTCTCTCAGCTCGCGCCCATCCTCTTAGTGCAGGGCCATGTACCAGTCTGCGGCGGCATCTTTCAGATGGGAGGCGATCGCGTCTACTATGCGTTCCTCGTTTGGGAACAAGTGGCCCCAGTTCTCTACGAACTTCTCAGCCCTCACCAAAAAGAACGAGAACTTCTCCGGAGTTCCGTCGTAGGTGGTATCCAATAGCTCAGCCGGGTTAGGCAGCAGCGAGCCCCATCCTCTCGGTACTCCCAACGGTCTCGGTGCCAGCAGCCCCGCGGGTGGTCCCGCGGGTTGGTCCAGAAGTGCCCCGGGTTGCCCCGGCACACCCCCAGGCAGCGATCCGAGTGGCTGCAGAGGGATGACTAAATTAGCCCTCAACTCATTGAAAATAGGGCACTCCATAATCGTTTGTTTGATCATTTCTATTGTATCATATCAGCATCTGCATGTTCTTTTAGAGTATGTCCTCCAAAACCGCCTAGGGAAGAACGTTCAGAGAAGGAACTGTCATGGGATATGTCCCCCCCATAAGACACCAACCCTTCTCGTAGTGGTAGCTGTTCCTCTTCCTCACCTACTGCTAGTCAGCCATCTTCCCAGCTCCCCTGCCTTCAAAGAGGCCGTATTGGGTGAAGAAGCCAATGGCTATGATCAGCCATGTTCCACCCAGTTCCTAAGGCTGACTTTAGCTCCTGGGAACCTTATGGCTGGGTCAGGCTAACCTAAGGAGCTGAACCTGCCCCCTGGCTTCCTTTCTTCCTTGCCGGAGATATCCCAGACTGGAGCAGCAGGAGAACAGAGTTCTTTACCTGAAGACTGAAGCTCTGGCATGGATGTGCGTAAGACAAAGGAGATGTTAACACTGCATAGTTTGCAGAACAGAATTTCATAAAAATCCCTTAAGAGAAGGGGTTGAACATTTGTCTATATCTACTTTCCGTAAGGATTTAAATACAGCTTTTATTAAGGAACGATTAATTCACAACTTGTTTTTCTTTTTTTAAGAGGTGGCACATCTATTCTAATTTTATTAGATGATATTTCACCCTCTCTCCTTAGGTTGGGTTGTGGAGCATGGTGATAAATGATGCATCAGAAAGATGCAGAAGAATGACTCAGTAAGTACTTCCCTGCTAAGTGAGTGGGGATAAATATTTAAGCTCTATTATGCAATCTCGTTCTACGTGAAGTTTGTCTCATCGTAGCACTACTTAAGAAGGTGACAAACAGGCCCTGATCTGGATAGCCCAGACAAGCCTGATCCCATCAGAACTTGGAAGCTAAGCAGGGCCAACCCTGGCACTTGCTCCTATTACTAGCCCTACCCAAGCCAACTGGCCCCAATCCTATTACTAGCCCTACCCAAGCCAACTGCCCCAACTGGGCAGTCTTTCCCCCTTTATTGCCATTGTCTCTAGTGGCTTAGATGATGCAAACTAGGAACAGAAGCAAAACTGCCAAGCTATTTCAGAGAATATGTTGTTGAAGGCTTTCACGGCTGGAGTTCATTAGTTGTAGATTTTCTGGACTGTCTGGCCGTGGTCTTGGCATTGTAGTACCTGATGTTTCACCAGCAGCTGTGACTGGCATCCTCAGAGATATGACACAGAAAGATGGAGTACTCTCTGTGTCAATGTGAGAAGAAAAATGGTAGGCAGGTAATTTATATCTACTCAGGAAGGTGGGGTAGGACACAGTATATTATTCCAAGACACTGAAATGCTGGGCAACACATCCAATTACTATGTCAGACTACACAGGGAAGCCATTGAAATTCATAAACATAAACACAATTTCAACAGGAAAGAAGAGGATTTAAAAATAAATAGGGCATGGTTTCCTGTCCTGAAAAATACAAAATGTTTCCTGTCCTGAAAAAGAATAATGAAAAACAACCCCCCCCCACAACTTACAACAGCATTACGGATTTCAACAGCCAATTCATATGCAAAAGAACCTCCTCAGGAAAGCTCCTCCATTAGCATGTCACAGCCTGGGAAACGCCTACAAGATAATGTCTCACCCCTACCCTACCTTCCTGAATAGATCTAAATCACCTGCCTACCGTTTTTCTTCTCATGTTGACACAGAGAGTACTCCATCTTTCTGTGTTATACCTCTGAGGATGCCAGTCACAGCTGCTGGCGAAACGTCAGGTATTACAATGCCAAGACCACGGCCAGACAAACTGGAAAATCTACAACTATTTCACAGAAGCCTCTGAAGGGGATCATGCTGAGCTTTTAAGTAATAGAGCAGCTTTGGCGCTTTGTCCGGAGGGGAATCCAGTTTTGTCCGCTGACGAGTGATTAACACATGGATTAACACAAGGAATTCACTGCCACAGGAGGTGGTGGAGGCTACAAACACGGACAGCTTCAAGAGCAGAGGTCCATTGGTGGTTATTAGCCACAAGTATAGATAGGGACTCTGGGGCAAGTGATGCTCTGTATTTCTGGTGCTTGGGGGGGGCGGGGCAACAGTGGGAGGGCTTCTAGTGTCCTGGCCCCACTGGTGGACCTCCTGATGGCACCTGGTATTTTTGGCCACTGTGTGACACAGAGTGTTGGACTGGATGGGCCATTGGCCTGATCCAACATTGGCTTCTCTTATGTTCTTATGTTCTTGTGAGCTGCAAGCTTTACAGTGTTCAAGCCAGGTCTGATGGGACCTGAAACACCTGCCCCATTTACTTTCCAGTACAAGCTCATTTGGAGAAGCAGTTTAATCCCCGGGGGAACAGAAGTCACTAGATATTTAATGCAGAATGCTGAGGTTTTGATTTGTTGCATCAGTTTTACCAAGGCTTGCAAATTCTTTGTTTACTAATCTACGAACTTGATTCTCCAAAACATCCTCAAAGTTTGAAAGCAAGTTGCACTTGAGCGATAACAACACACCCACCCACCCACCCATCCACAGCCTGCGACATCTCTCCCTTCCCTCCCCAACAAAGATTTGTTCCAGCATGAAAAGAATTCCCCATGGAAACCAGAAAGTTTTGGAGCATGCAACAGTGAAGATTCGCTTCCTCTGACAATGGAAAGCCAGGGAGACAAGGACAAGGTGAGGCAGGGAGACAAACTGTAATCCTGACACAGGAGGAGGTCAATAGGGCCTCAAGACATTGGCAGATTATAGTTTTGTCTGATCTTGGCTTTCCAAGACAGCCAGTCTGGAATCTGTAGGTTGAGGAGATTGTTTCGTTGGACCCTTCCCCTCTTTCCTTAAACTGGCAAGTTAGTCACTTTTTTTCCTCTGACCAACTGCATGTGGTTGGTGCTTCTTTAATGGAAATGAGTGGGTTTTTTTTGTGAACTTTGCTTGAGAGGGCATTAGTTGCTGGTTGTTGTAGGCTGGGTATACATTGGCACTGCAAGGATGTAGGTGAGTTAAGTGGGCAGGGATTGGCTGCTGAAGACTTGTTTATTGCTTCAGAGCTACAAGGTGTTGGCTTGGTTTCAGCTGTAGGCTGTGACTCCTGATCAGCCGGTAACCTGATCTCTTGTCCTCCTTCTGGCTCAGAGCCAGCTGCAGCCAGCTGTTCAATTACCATCTCAGGGCTAGCACGTACCTCTTCATCTGAGAAATCTGAGCGATCACTCAGCACAGACTGACTTACGACACCGATATACAAATGTTGGAGCTGAGACAAATCCCACTCCCCATGACCCACAAGCTAAACATGTATTTCCCCCCTGCTATGTTTAAACAGGGGGGGGGGGATTTTTTGGGGGGGGGTGTATTTGTGTGTGTGTATGTGCTTGTAAGCCTGGAAGTCATGGTGACTTCTAGTGACCCCTAGTGGGGCTAGGATATTTCAGAGTGGTTGCTTGATGACCTGCCCCTGAGTCCCAGCCCTGATATTCCTTGGAGGTCTTTCATCTTTCAAGTACTTGCCGGGGTCAGCTCGGCTTAGCTTCCAAGATCCAATAAGGTCAGGCTTGCCTGGGCTTTTTTGGCAAATTTTAACAAACTGTGGCCCCGGTCATACGGGCCAGAAAACGCGGGGGAGAGGCGTGGCAGTTCGCCCCGGAGCTAAATAAGGCGCGGTAGCCCGATCACAGGGGCCACTGGGCTGCCACGCTCCAGCTCTGCACCCTGATCACACCGTGCTGCTGCAGCGCGTCAAAAAAGCAGCTCAGCAGACCACGCAAGTGCGAAGTGTTGCGAAGTGCGCATGCGCCATGGGGGGACGGGCCGCTGTTGGTGTCTTGTGTGTGCACATGCCCTGTTCAGCGTTGGTGTGCATCCCATGGAAACTTACAACATCTGGAAACCCTGGGGACATAGGCGGGCGTTGGAAGCCGCGGGATACTGACGCTCCTGCGATCAGATGCCAGCCTTTGCCCCGGGGTTTCCGGAAACTAGTACTTCGGACCTAGTAGTTTTTTACTCCGCGTTTTCCACGGGAAGCCGTGGGTTGGCCACGAGAGCACTACGCCTCCCAGATGTGCTCGTATGATCGCGCACGGAAAGTCTGCAGGGCTCCCGTGCCTTCAGCGGGGCAAATGCTCAGTGTGAACGGGGCCTGTGTCTCCTTATTTGCTGTTCCTGAGTGGTGGGATTCAATAGTATTAAAAGGTGTCTCTTCAGGTACTTCTTAAGCTTTCCAGTCAATCACTTCTCCCCTAAACTCTGCATTTGATATACACCCCTCTCTTATCAAACAGAACAGCATAACAGAAGGCAGAACAGAAATCCTGTCATCTTTCCAGTGTGGATCGAGCTCACAAGCAACCAGATTCAGTCCATGCTTATTTGGAAGTGCGCACACATTTGCTTGCATCCAGTGGCATTTATTAGCATAGCACTACAACTTTAATGCTGCTCCTAGCCACCCTTTTGCTCACTGTCAGGATAGTTTAAAGTCCTCTGTACTTATTAAAATGTTAAATATATTCCGTGGCTTAAAAAGAAAGAATCTTTGCACAAACATCAGTCTTCCTCCCTTAGGCAACATCACTGGTGCTTTGGCATTAACTGTACTAATTTCTGCAGTGATGTTAAATCAAGTATGCTCAGATTTAAGCAATTTTAGTGATATATGTTTGGTTTAATCAATAGTTTTTTCAGCTTTGGTTTCAGTGTTTCCCCATCAACTGTCTCTTCTTCCCTATATCTGATTACAGAAAATCTGTAGATTCAGCTTAAGGCTGTCTCACTGAGCTGCGTATAGGAAATGTAGTTTAATTTATGTATGTTCTGCTTGACTCGCTTGAGAGATGTAAAATCAAACAGGTGGAATGGAGAAGGTGTGATGCAGACTTGATTAAACTGTATGATGCCAAACAGATTTCAAGTTGCACAAAAGGGCGACTAGGTTACAACAACCATCCTGTGAAGTAGATGAGGCTGAGAATGCCGGTAGGAACTTGAACCTGGGTCTCTTAGGTCCAGCACTATAGTTGTTTTTTTTTTAAAGAAATTTTATTAACAGGATATATAATAATACGTTCCATAATTGATAACCAATTCTTAACATATCCTTTTCCCCAGTTTCCTGTCCCCCCTCCCCTGGCTTCCAGCGATGCTCCACCCCCATTAATATTTCTATCAACATTTTCTTACATTCAATTCTTATTCAATATTCAATCATCATTTTCAATATTTTCCTTTTCTATTTCTCACTATTAGGTAACACTTCTAATACAATTCATTTTCTTACTGCACTTCTATATTTAATAATTATCAAAGCAAAGCAACCTATTCTTCACATCCCAATTGGATTCTAGATAGTCTTTAAAATCTTTCCATTCTAATAAAAATTCTTCGTCTTCTTTTCCATTAAGCTTTCTTGTCATTTTGTCCATTTCTACCATAAAAATCATTTTCCTTATCCAAAGACAGAATAACCGTCCAGCCTGTCATGGTAGACAGAAATAGCTGCCAAGTAGACCCTGAGGGAAGAGTGGCAAAGTCCCTGGTCGGTGAGCGACAGGAGGAACTTGAGGATTTTGTCGATACCTGCAGATGTTGGTAAAATGGTTGAAGACTGTAAGAACTATAGGAACCTAAGCCACTTCCTTTGAGTGGATGCCTTCTGCAGGACCTCTGAGACTCGATCAGAGAACATTATCAAAGTATTCTCCAGGCCATCAGTTTCAGGCTGTCTACACTGATGTAATGTAGCGTTCCATTCTCTGTGAGGAGGAGATCTGGTACCTTGGGGAAGTGGTAGTACCTGCCTCTTGTGAGGTGAAGAAGAGTGGTGAACCAGGGTTGCCTGGGCCACCATGGAGCCACTAAGAGACAGTTTGGCATGAGCCTGGCTAGTTTCTGAACCACCCGTAGAAGTAGGGGTAGAGGAGGAAACATATAAATGAGCATCTGTCCTCATGGTTAGAGGAGGCTGTCTCCTAGAGAGGCATCTGAAGAGGTCTCATGCGGAGTCTTGTGAACAGCAGGAGAGATGTGGTGGTCAACATATGGCCCAACAGACATTGGACCTGGAGGGCTGTGGACCAGGTATGTGTTCTCACCTCCATCGTGAGCAATGCTAAGGTTGCCGCTCTGTCTGCAGGAAGATAAGCTATGCATGTTGTAGTCAAGAACTGCCCCTATGAAGTGCACCCTTAGTGTGGGTTGCAAATTGGACTTTGGTTGGTTGACCTGCAGGCCCAGGGAGGATAGGATATGGAGCATCTGGGAGATGTGGTTGTCCAGGAGCTCCGCGAAATCTGCCACCAAAAGCCAAACGTCTATATAGGGAAAGATGGTGATTCCTTGTAGATGAAGATGAGCCGTCGCCACCACCATCGTCTTGGTGAAGACTCTTGGCGCCGTGCAGAGGCTGAATGAGAGGCACTTGTACTGGAAGTGGAAGTCCCCAGTGGCAAATCGGAGGTACTTCTGATGAGACGGGTGGATATTGAGGTGGAAATAGGCATCTTGGAGGTTGATGGTGGCCATCCAGGAGCCCCGAGCCAGAAGAGGGAGGATGATTTGCAGAGATGTCATTTTGAATTTGCGGTACTCCACGAAGGCGTTCAGGCCACATAGGTCTAAGATTGGACGTAGGCCCCCATCCCATTTGGGAATGGCAACACTCATTCTATCGCATTTTTTTGCCAGGAGGGAGGTGACCTCATGGAGAAGGAGGGGAGAGGAAGGGGTGGCCAGGAAAACAGGCAATATCGGAAAGTCCACAAATTCGATTGAATATCCCTGGGACAGGATAGACAAGACCTATCTGTCCATAGTGATGGCTCGCCAGGTAGGGAGGAATGGGGAAAGGCGGGTGGAATTGAGGCAAGACAAAGGCCCTGTTTGGGCAACTTGAGGTTTGGCCTTGGCCTGTTGTTGTTGCGGGCCACATCTGGACTTCGCAGGGTAGTGGTATTGTTGGTGTTGGCCTGTGGGGGACTGATGAGGTCTCCAGGTACCCTCAGGGGATGGCTTATTGTATGGATGTTTGGAAGCATAACGGGACCAGGAATGTTGGCGGTATGGTTTGGAAGGAGCTGAAACACCCAAGGATCTGGAGGCTTTTATGCTCTTGTTCATTTCCTGAAGAGCCGAGTCAGTGGAGGAATGAAACAGTCCATCTCCATTGAAGGGCAGATCCTCTATGTAAGCCCTGGTGTCAGATGGTAACACGGTGTTGCGCAGCCAGGAGTGCCGACGAAGAGTGACCACTGAAGACATAGTTCTGGAGAAGGTATCCAGTGAATGTTTTGACGGATTCAAAAGCTGCTTTGCCAGCACCATGCCCTCCTTTTGCAGGGTCCTGGCTGTGTCCCATCAGGAAGAGTCGGTATAACATCTGTAAGTTGTTGCCTTAACGCATATTGGTATCTACTCATGCATGCATTCCCAAGGCCCCCGCCAAATAAAAACGCTTCCCAAAGGCATCAAGCTTCTTGCTTTTCTTGTCAGAGGGAGTCGTGTGGGTACCTTCTCCTTCCTGGAAGAAGAAGAGATGACCATGGAGTTAGGTTTTGGGTGGACATGGAGGAATTCTTCTCCCTCCTCTTGCACTCGGTACATGTGATCCAGCCCCATGGTCGACACCGGTGCGAATGAGGGCTTCTTCCAGGGAGCTTTCACCATGTGAAGGAGGACCTTCGATATCAGAAGGGAGATTGCTGTCGATGTGTCCATCTGGACCACACCATAAACCACGTCCGATATCGATGGCTGAGGTTGGACTATAGACAGACCCAGCGAATGAGCCATTCTCTTAATGAGATCTCCATCTGAAGACAAGTCCTCAGATGGGGAAATTGGGAGGTCCTCGGAGACGTTGTTTCAGAGAGGTATTTCCAGGTGAGGTCGCATCTTCAAACTGGTTGGCATCGGAAACGACTGGAGAGGTTTTGGAATGTGACCCAGGTTCCTGGGTCGGTATCGGTGTATGCCAATAAAAGGTTGTTGTTGTTGTTGGGTTGGTATCGGTATGGAAGGCTCCATTGGAAGGAGTGGTAATGGTGGTGGAGTAGATAGTAGATGAGGAAGAGTGGCCAGTTTTGGTGGTGGAGATGATGGTGGTTTGGAGAGAGTTGCGGAGGGGGGTGGATGATGTGGAGAATGGGGCAGGGTCGAATGGCGGTCCCAGTCATCTGGCCTCATAGGCATCAGCCAGGGCATCAATGCCGATAGGGGAAAGGAGGAAAACCAGTACGGCATATGATGACGATGATCCCACGGGGGGTACATCGATGGATGATGTTGGTACCGGGAAGGCAAGTCTGGACCTGAGGTTGGTTTGGAGAAATGATCTCTCCTGGGTGAACGGGATGAATGGTGTCAATCAGGACAGATCAGATATTCATCCCAACGACCTCGATCATCTGCACAGACTGAAGAACGGGATTGATCATTGGGTCGGTATCAATGGTCAGTATTGGCGCGACCGCTAGTCCAGGAGGAAGCTGAAGAAGAATGGTGGCCGACACCGTGAGCGTCCATAATCACATTGCCTTCAGCTTCGGAAGGCAATACAGATGGAGGATATCGGCCCAGATTCATCTCCGACACCGGAGGGTTCAGCTGCCTGATAGAAGAGCCGAGAATCTCAATCGGGGGTGCCGATTGTATGATAGGCAGCTCCGGTGTGGACTGACATGCCAATAGAGAGTGCAACTGCGGTAGGCAGTGCAGAGCCCTTAGGGAATGCCATGCTGCTCACCTTGTGTGACTTCTGCAGATCCACAGCGGTCGACTTATGAGACCTACGCCTCTGCGATTTATCCTTCTTTTCTTTCTTCACCAGTGTTGACGTGGAGGAGGTCAATTTTGAAGAGTGCTTCTTGGAAGGGGCTTGCCCCGTATCAGAAGCAGACTTGACTGGCCGAGGTGGTTTTGGCATCGATGGGGTAGCTGTCGACTTCGGCATTGATGTGGAAGATTGTGGTGGGCGTTTGTTCTATGAAGACGGCTTAGGGGGAGGTTCGGTCAACATGGTGGACGATGGAGGGGCAAGAGCTGATTCCCAAAGGGCTACTTTCAGTCTCACGGCTCTATTTTTGCGCATTTGATTAGAGAATTTTGCACAATGAGCATAACCCTCCAGACGGTGAGATTCACCCAAACAAATTATACAGAGCGTGTGTTCATCCCAAGGAGCTAACTTACTCCCACATGAAACACACCTCTTGAAGCACCCCCAAATTCCTCAGAGTGAGGGGAGAAACGGGGGGAGCGCGAAGGTCTGAAGACCATGGAAAGTTCTCACCCTGCTGACTGTTCTCACCCTGATTTCTTAAGGAGAAATGTTCAGTAATTTAGAGAAGAAATCTGAAGAATGAAGGTGAGTTGAAGAATTCTCGATGTGAGAAGAAAAAACGAACAGCACCGACTGACGAGAAAGCTGCTAACAGCGCAGTGGTCAGAAGAGAACTGGCAGGATGTCCGTGCCTCACCCCTTGGGCATGTGCAGTAGGGGTTCCCACGCAGGCTCAGGGTGGAGGCGCAAAAATCCCTTTGTGAGCTTTGTACAACACCAATTGGATTAGCGCAGGCGCACTAGATCCCATAGGTGTGATGCACAGAGACCACGAAGAAGATACTGCGGGTTTTTATGCTGGACATAATATCGATGTAATATCAAACTGACTGCTAGAGGGAGCAAAATATGTGCGGAAAAGAAAAAAAAACTAATTGGGACACACAAGCGATGAAAATGATCAGCTTCTGGTTTGTATATTTTGAACTGCATGCTTTCATTTTGGCTTCCTCTTCCCAGAAGTCCAGAGAGGAAATCCAGCACCAACTATCTCAAAATCATTTGATCAACATCAAAATACAGAATGTGAATGACAATGTTGGCCTTGACAGAACTCTCCCCTCTTCCTCCTCTTTGCCTCTGGTTTACGCACAGCGGAGGGAAGAGCCTCCCTTGCAATTTACCTGGGGAGGAGAGGAGAATAAAGAGCTCTTTGCTGAAGTGTCATATCAGGAGAAACAAAGCAGAGCAGACTTTGGTGTCTGGGGCTATACTGAGGGTCAGAGGAGAAGATGGAACACGTGAAGCTTTCTTATAATGAATCAGACCATCAGTCCATCAAAGTCAGTCTACTCAGACTGGCAGCGGTTCTCCAGGGTCTCAGGTTAAGGTCTTTCCCATCACCTACTGCCTGCTCCTTTCAACTGGAGATGCTGGGGATTGAACCTGGGACCTTCTGCATGCCAAGCAGATGCTCTACCATTGAGCCACAGCCCCTCTCAAAGCTTCTGAGAGGCCAGCTACTTATCCTTTGTCTAAGATAAGGGATTCTTTTGTTCCCTTCCTCAAACACAATGACTTGGCAATGGTGATCCATGCGATGGTCACCTAGAGACAGGACTACTGTAACGCTCTCTACATGGGGCTGCCCTTGTCCCAAATCTGGAAGCTGCAGCTAGTGCAGAATGCGGCAGCCAGGCTGTTGATGGGTATCCCTATCCGGGAGCACATCCAGCCTTTACTGAAGGCACTGCATTGGCTGCTGATAGCATACTGGATTCGTTTCAAGGTGCTGGTTTTAACCTTTAAAGCCCTATATGGTCAGGGTCTGGCATACCTGAGGGACCGCCTTTCACCACATGTTCCCCGGAGAGCAGTGCGTTCAGGGATGCAAAATTGGTTGGCCTTTCCAGGCCCTAAGGATGCAAGGCTGGGAACAACCAGGGCCAGGGCCTTCTCGGTGGTGGCTCCATCCTGGTGGAATGAGCTCCTGGAAGAGATCAGGGCCCTGCGGGACCTTTCATAGTCCCACAGAGCCTGCAAAACAGAGCCCTTCCACCAGGCTTTTGACTAAGGAGTCACATTGCAGACCGAGGAGTGTCCCTGTGCCCTGGCTTTACCATCCTTACCTTCACCTCCAGCCTGTGCCCTGACTTACCATAGTTGTCTCTAGCCTGAGCCCGCTGCATAATAAGTGAGCAAACTGAGCTAGTATGAAAATTATAGGAATCGTACAGTCACCTAAGCCATATTAGAAATAATTTGCTCTTGGTTTATCTGATAATGTTCCAGCATTTAAACTGTGTTTTAATTGACTGTTATTTATATTATATGTTTATGTTTATATAGGTTTCAATTGCATTTTATTGAAATGTTATGTAAGCCGACCTGAGCCCGCCTTTGTGGGGAGGGCAGGGCATAAATTGAATCAATCAGACGTTTCTTAAAGACAGAGCTGAAAAATCAACCCAGAATGACTGGCGCTTGGTCTTGGGTGTTAAATGTTTCCCTCCTATGTGTATCAGTCTGGCAAAGCTATTCTCCCAAGACTAATACTGCATTTACTCGTTCACTTGCAAAATCGGTCAGATCTGTCAGTCTCTCTGAGATGCTGATAATTGCTAATCTACTTCATTAGAGAATTTTCCACCCAAATAACCGAGAATTTCCCCCTAGATGCTTCACCGATCCACACCCTTAGCAGCTGTATTTTAAACTCGAAACCATTTCACACAAGAGGGAATGATTTGTACGCCACTCTCATACCAACATCCATAAGATGCACCAAGGTCTGTTTCATTGCATGTATGTGCTGTGTGAACAAGCACATCAGTGTTTATACAGCCAGTGTATACGACCATATAAGGCACACGTAAGTGGACTGTATAGAAAATCCAGCTGAGCTGTGTAGGAAATCCAGTAGGGAACAGGACTGGCCAAATTAGCTGAAGGCTTGGAATGGCGTGAACCCTGGGAGAACACAGGGGAGAGCAATACAGACACCCATAATTCATAGAATCATAGAGTTGGAAGGGACCTCCACGATCATCTAGTCCAACACCCTGCACAATGCAGGAAATTCACCACCACTTCCCCCCACCCCCAGTGACCCCTCCTCCATGCTCAGAAAATGACAAAAAGCCCTCCAGGATCCCTGGCCAAACTGGCCTGGAGAAAATTACTTCCTGACCCCAAAGTGGCGACTGGCATTTCCCTGGGCCTGTAAGAAGGGCCAAGAGAACAAAGCACTGATAGATATACAGAGTCTAACTAGAGACCGCACACAGATCTGTATAACATTACCTTTGCCTGTTTTAAACCAGGAAAGGTGCCTCTGGATTGGTGATCATGGCTGGAGTGGGGGCTGGGGGAAGGCAAGATTATAACAGCAACAGCCCCCACCTCCCCATACCACCTTTTTCTCTTGTGGGGTTCTAGGTGCAGGTTTGCCCTTCCCCTTGCACATGACAAAATTATTAGTCACTTGTACATTTTCAACAAATCATGGTTTCCTGTTACATTTGACCTAGCAAACTGTGGCAACTCTGGCAAATTGACCTGTTACATTTGACCTAGCAAACTCCAGCAAATTAATTCCAAAGAGTGGTTTCCTAGTGTCTTGGGAGTCCTGGTGTACAGGAAAAAGCAAACCACAGCTTTCTGGGTTGGATAGAATGGCAAAGTACGATTGCTGTGAAAGTGGAAGTAATTAATTAGCTAACTGCATGGAAAGGGAAAAGGGCAAAAGTGGAAGTGGAGGATTTATTAGCCTTATTTCACGTAGCAATATGCCCCAGTTTGTTATTATGTCTGAACCACAGCACAGAATGTGTTTTCTTGCACAATATTGTTGCTTTGGGTTTGTTTACTTTTTTTAAAAAAAGGAAGGAACCCCCAATGCACTAAACATTTCAACTTACCTTGGTTACTGTATTCGCTGGAATTGGTGCTCCCTGGCGGAGGCGGGATTGATGGGTAAGGTGACGGGCCAGGGCCCAGAGCTGCAATCATCTCCATCACGTTGGGCATGATCATCTGGCTGGGACTCATGGTCTTAAACCTCTTGGAAGGCATCCCGTCGGGATCGTCTTTGATGTGAATGTCGGACTTGATTGGCACCGGCCTCCAGCTGCACGTCGGGTCGATTGTGACTTCCTCAAACTCCGAGCTGTCAAAAGCAAAAATGTTCCACAATGTTGTTTGGGATTTTATGCTTGGGCTTTTAAGAAACCGCTTTTCTTATATCAGGTTAAAGTCAAAAAGAAGGAAAAGGTCCTCAAAGACAAGACAACTGAGGTAAAACCAAGACCTAATAGGTGTGTGTGCTGCCAACTTACGGCCACCCCAGCAAAAGGCTCTCCAAGCAAGTGAGAAGCAGAGGTGGTTGGCCATTGCCGTCCTCTGCAGAGTCTTCCTCGGGGGTCTCCCTTCCATGTACCGACCCTGCTTAGCTTCTGAGAGCTGACGGGATTGGGCTATGCCATGCTACCTTCCCTCCCCCGATGAATTACTGACCTCCAAAACGTCCTATCATTAACTGCCTTGCTCAGATCTCGCTTGCTTTATTGGGCCAGTTTCAGAGGGTGGCCATGTTGGTCTGCAGTAGAGCAGCTAGGTTCTAGCCTAGTGGCGCCTTAGAGACCGATAAGATTTTATCAAGCATAAGCTTTTGAGGGTCAAAGCTCGCTTCTGGGGTATGCACTCCCCCTCTTGGAAGTTTACACACACACACACAAATCTTGTTTACTGGACTTGAGCTCAGCTGTTTTACTGAGTCCATCCATCTCGTGTTGGGTCTTCCTCTTCTGCTGCCTTCAACTTTTCCTAGCACGGTTGTCTTTTTCAGTGTGTAAATGGAAAATTCCAGTATGGTCTATATATTCTTTAATGTAAGCTGGAGGAGATATTGTGAGGCTATGAAAATGAGTGAATATGTGGGATCTCATAATTGTTCCATTTCTCACCATAGTTTTTGCTCAACTTGAGGAAAGATCATTTTGATCAACTTGAGGAAAGAGGCATTCATTATTTTGCATGTATTAGGACAGCGTACTGTGCGTTTCCCAATACGTTCAGCTCATTTTAATCCTGTGTAACTTATTCTTCTTATTCCAAGGTGCTGTGTTGTCTTGAACCAGATATTCCAGACGCAGCTGGTTATGATTTTGCTTTTTATACCTCTTAGGTCTTGGGTTTGCCTTTGTTGTCTTTTCTTAGATCAGGTCCACAATTTCTTTGAAAGCCCTCTTTGAAAGATTCTGCTTGTGAAATGTCAGACCAGGACACTCTTATTTATTCGGCAACTTCAGACAAGTAGACAGCAGTGCAGGCTTCTTGATACGGCCTTGCGAAGGTGGCTGGACTCCTTCACCTGTTCTCGCCATGTTAATGTGACTGGTCTGCTTGTCAAAAGCTCACAACTATGACAGGGCTAAGACAAGCTCATTTGGCTAAAGCCACCATAGGAGCAATGAGTATAAACCCTGGTAGACTGCTTTAGATTGGAACCTGCCACTGTTTCCTTGAACGTTTTATCCCTCCCCCTTCCTTGCTACAAACACATAGCGCCCCCCCCCGCCCCACACACATTAAGGAACAGTGCCCCAAAAGACATCTACTTCTTACGTAGGTTATGAGTGCCAGAAACAATGTGATGCTCATACCCTCTTAACAGTAGAGTTCCACTTACTTCTGTATGGCGTTCAGAATGCCCCACATGTACTGGTCAACTTCGAGGCCTTCCAGCAGGGCTGTTTTACTGGAAGAAGGAGACGCACACAAATTATTCTTATTGTCTTACAAGAATTACTGACACGGCACTTTACACAGTGAAAGTAGGGTCCCTGCTCTTAGGAGTTTATAATTTGGTGATGGGGAGGTGAAAGCGGTCTCAATCTGAGCCATGCCATTTCATGTCGCTACTAATCTTCTCTCCTGAGGGATTTCTGCAAGTTTCTAGCAGTGCAGAATTACACCATTTCTACGTCCATGGCAATCATGGGGCTGAAATTGGAGAAATTCCACACAGAGCTGCACCGCAGCAGAATCTTCGCTTCAAAAAACCAGTGGTTTTGGCAGGGGTATTGATCCCTTTATAACTCGCTGGGCTAGCTGCAGCAATGACAACTAGGATTTGTACGAAAGTTTTATTTATTTACTTGTTTCAATAAGCCAATTAATTTCACAGTAAATTCGGCAACAGGAAAGACAGCTAAGACCACCTCTATTCAAGCATTTTCACTTGAGACGTTTTCTAAATCACTTGATAAGGCTGGAATAGATTAAGGCGGCTTTTATTTATACATTTATTTAATTCATTTATTCTTCACTTTTCTTCCCCGTGGGAACCCAACACGGCTAACAGCACCCTCTTTTGTCCGTTTTATTCTCACAACAACCCTGTCAGGTAGGTTAGGCTGAGCATGTGTGTGACTGGCCCAAGGCCACCCAGCAGGCTTCCATGGCAGAGTGGGGATTTGGACCTGCATCTCCTAGATCCTAGTCCAGCACTCCAAACATGGCAATCACACTGGCTCTCTTTTGGATAGTATAATTTTTTTTTTTGCCTCATCCGTATTTTGCAGCCGTCACCCACAGATTAAGACTTGCCAGAAAGAAAGAGAAAAAAAACCCATATCCATTGCAAGTCTTCTGAGCTTTAAAGATCCTGAGAAGTCTCTTTAAATGAAAGAAACGGAACGTTCAATATGGACGCTCTCCTGTTTTTTAGCTGTTGTAGATTTTCCAGGCTGTATGGCTGTGGTCTTGGCACTGTAGGACGTGATGTTTTGCCAGCAGCTGTGACTGGCATCCTCAGAGGCATAACACAGAAAGATGGAGTACTTTCTGTGTCAAGGTGACAAGTACAGTGTCAAGGTGACAAGTACTCCCTGTGTCAAGGTTATTAACTCACCTTGACACAGAGAGTACTCCATCTTTCTGTGTTATACTTCTGAGGATGCCCATCACAGCTGCTGGCAAAACATCACGTCCTACAATGCCAAGACCACAGCCATACAGCCCGGAAAATCTGCAATTAACGAACTCTGGCTGTGAAAGCCTTTGACAACATATCTCCTATTTTTCATTAAATTTTCACACGGTCTTTATGGGCTGCAAGGTTTCGTTGTTGTCCTAATAAAATAAACCTGCCAGTGGAAATTTTAAACTTTCAAGACACGCAGTGGCAGCCCCCCTGGAAAACAGTTGCACTCACTTGCAGACAGGACACCGCCACGTCCCCCGTTCACAGTTCAGCTGCAAGTAGGATTCCAGATCAAAGCACTGCAGGCGAGGCGGGAGGGAAACCACAAACCACATTAGCTAAAATGGTTAGAGACTACGGCAAAGCAGGCAAAACAAGCGGATGTTGGAAACTCCCCCTCCCTTGCTGAATACATATATAAAAAGGGGAAATATTTTCCCTGCATGAATGTACAGAAATGTATATGTCTGTTTCCGTGAGCAATTGATAGAGCAATTAATGGAGACTCTGTTTATTTCTTTAAACACATTGATCTTGGTCCCATCCTATCATTTCACTCAACTGCCTAATGTTTTAATTGTTTTAGATATTATATTTGTTGTTTTATGCCTGGTTTTAATTGCTTTAATGATGTTTCATTCTTGTTTTGTTTTGGTTGGTTTTAAGTGGTTTTAAAATGTAATTTTGTTATGTATGTTTTAGTTTGTTAACCAGCTTGGTGGCCCTGGTGAGGACAGAAAGACAGGATGTGAATTTTGTAAAATAAAATTAATAAGTGTCTTCAGCATAGGAAATCTTCTCCTGAAGGAAATTAGTACTGGAAGAAGGTTCCATGCCTAGCTGAGTACAGGGAAGGGCTACAGTTCTGGATTTTGAACCCAAGCCCCTGTCTGGATGTCCTAGATATACAATTATGTATTCTAACCCCCCCTCCTTCCAATTTTGCTGACAAAAGGCACAGAAACTCAAAGAAGCAGTGCAGAGAAGTGAGGCTAAATTTCAAATAAACTGGAATATCATGTTCTGCATCTTTTCAAGGGCTTCTGGCTGTTTCAGACACATCAAAATGTATATAAAACCATGAAATGACTCGGCCCTAGTATATTGACTTTAAAGAATGTTAGTTTCAAATATAGAATAAATAGAATAAATAGGCAGAATAAATAGGAGAATAAATAGGCAGTTTCTGTTTTTATGAACTGTTCCTAGATTACATGACAGCAGGATGTTTCTACTCTGTATGTCACCACCAGACAGATGGTAGCTCCGTGGTAAGTTGAAAGAGTTCAGGCTCGAGACATTCACATAGGGTTATTAGCTCATCTGCTATGGCGGGCAATCTCCTGCCGCCACTTCCCAGCCCCTGCTTAAATGAGCTGGAGGGGGGGAGATGTCATTGTTGTCACTTCTGGCTGAAACCCGGAAGTGATCTCACAGATGCTCTAGGATTTCACCAATCAGTGAAATTCCAGAGCAATATGATTTCACTTCCTGGTTTCAGCTGGAAGTGACATCAATATTTTGATGATATTCTTTTTCTCTATGTCCTGCCCCCGCCCCCAAGCCTTCCAGGGTTTCCAAGCAGAGCCTGGCAACCCGGCATTCATGATAGAGGAAGAAGAGGAGGAGGAAGAGGAGGAGGAGACTGGATTTATACCCCCCTTCACTACCTGAAGGAGTCTCAGAGCGGCTTACAATCTCCTTTCCCTTCCCCTCCCCACAACAGACACCCTGTGAAGTAGGTGGGGCTGACAGAATTCTTCCAAGAATTGCCCTTGAGAGAATAGCTCTGAAAGAACTTATAACTGACCTGAGGTCACACCAGCAGTTGCATGTGGAGAAGTGGGGAATCAAACCTGATTCTCCCAGATTAGAGTCTCAGACAAGAACCAGCTACTGTTCAAAATTAAAAAGATATGCCTATAGAAATGTAATAATAATGACTTTCACTACAACAAACATGAAGCTGCTGAACTTTATGTGGAACCTCAAATGGATGCATCACTCCTCGCAATACTCTTAGCTCCCTAACTTATTTTGCAGTTCTGGGGGGAACACCTACAAAACTCACGGCAGTCTTTTTCCAAGATGGCAGCATTCACTCTGCAGAAACTATATGGGGGAATATTGATAGGGCAGGTAACAGACACGCAACTGTTGGCCTGTTCAACTTGTGAACCCTTCCCTCCCCCAAACCGATTGCAGCCCAAAACTGAAGAGCTGACAAGCACTTTGCTGGATGCATTCAGTGTGGCAAGTTACCTATCCCATGTGCAGGCCTGGCATTCACAGGACAAAAGGAGGTGCTCACCTGTACATGTTTGCAGTCGTGGCCTCTTGCTGGGAGCTGGATCCGCCGGAATGTGATCGGACACTTCAGAGACACCTTAATGGCTGTCTGCTCCACCCCATCCTCGCCATTGAGGGTCGCGTTGCCCGAGGAGGCTGCCACGCTGCTAAAATTCCTCTTGACTGTTTTGGAAAGATGGCACAGGTTTGCACCAGTGAATTAAGTTATGCCATCTCAACAACACTGCATGCAATATAAAATTCCCAGAAGAAGCCAGACAAAACAGAGAAGGGCCACAGCCAAGTGTCAGAGAATATGATTTCAACATCAGCCTTCACATGAAGCTGCTTTCTCCTGAATCAGATCATCAGTCTGTCAAGGTCAGTATTGTCTACTCAGACTGGCAGCAGCTCTCCAGGGTCCCAGGCAGAGGCCTTTCGCATTACCTACTGCCAGATCTTTTAAATAGAGATGCTGGGGACTGAACCTGAGACTTGCTGCAAGCAAAGCAGAGGCTCTTCCACGTAACCACAGCTCCTTCCTTTGTAGCCTTCCATTACAGTGACCAAAGAGGGCTGGGAAAGTTCCTGCCTGAGACCGTGGGGAGCTAATGGTCTCATTGAGTGCTCTGGATCCTTTATGATAGGAGCACACCGGTGTGTGTGGAAGGCAACTTTCTGACATCCTTCATCCTGTTGCACTCCTGAAATATTGCCTGGGGGGAGGGTTGATGGATCTCCCAGAACAGCACGGGGTGTGACTTTGGGCCAGGGGAGGGGGAAAGAGGCAATGCTCCCCCCCAACCCATAAGCAGAAAAGGTAGGATTTGGGTTGGGCACAAACCAAATCACAAAGCAAAATTCATCATGAATTTTGCCCTGTTTGCGGTTTGGGAACAGACATTTGTGATCGGTCTACAGTCATAAACTTCCACGAACTTTTAGAGCAGTTTGTGCAGTTCATGGGGGTTCGTGGATGAAGCAGGTCCCTGCAAAAATCGCTGAGCTGCGGAGAGGCACTTCCCATGACTCAGCTGTTTCAGGACATCTTGTGCAGTCCCTTTAAACTTTCAAAGGAGAAGACAACCAAAAAAATAGCTGTGTGGTTGGGAGGTGCTTCTGCCGTGCAGCTGTTTAGGGCTGTCTTCTGTAATCCCTTTAAACTTTCAAAGGAGAAGACAACCAAAAAAATAGCTGTGTGGTTGGGAGGTGCTTCTGCCGTGCAGCTGTTCAGGGCTGTCTTCTGTAATCCCTTTAAACTTTCAAAGGAGAAGACAACCAAAAAAATAGCTGTGTGGTTGGGAGGTGCTTCTGCCGTGCAGCTGTTCAGGGCTGTCTTCTGTAATCCCTTTAAACTTTCAAAGGAGAAGACAACCAAAAAAATAGCTGTGTGGTTGGGAGGTGCTTCTGCCGTGCAGCTGTTTAGGGCTGTCTTCTGTAATCCCTTTAAACTTTCAAAGGAGAAGACAACCAAAAAAATAGCTGTGTGGTTGGGAGGTGCTTCTGCCGTGCAGCTGTTTAGGGCTGTCTTCTGTAATCCCTTTAAACTTTAAAGGGACTGCACAAGACAGCAGGAAACAGCTGAGCGATGGGGAGCAAGCTGCTCTTGGCCGCTCAGCTGTTTTTCAGGCTTTCTGCAAACCCCATTTAAAGGGACTGAGGTCCCTTTCAATGGAGTTTGCAGGACCATGAACCACGAACTGGTTCAGTTAGTGAACTAGCCTCCTGGTTCAGTTCATGGTTCTGCCATGAACCGTGAACTGAACTGAACTGAGCAGCATTTTCCTGGTTCATGCCCATCCCTACTTAGGACCTAAGCCGTGATCAGGCAGCTCTGCTATGAGCATGGTTACAGAAATTAGGTGTGTTGCTCGACTCACTTTTGGTGATACAGTGCTCAGCCGGAAGGAGACGTTTCTTTAGCAAGCCCTGGAGGACAGAGCGGACTGATGGCCGGTGTACTAGCTGCAATACGAACAAGTGTGACTGGAACAGAAGAATAAGAGAAGAAGAAATCAGAACAATCCTACTCATCTTGACAGGACACATTTGCCATTACGCTGATGGACGTTCTTGCCCTTTAGGTTTTCTGTATTGTAGAGCGAATTACACAGACATAACCAGTCCACACAGAACCTGAATTATGGCCACTGTGGAAAAGCCATTCTGCAGGTGCCAGTCCTTTGCAAAGTATCAGCAGCAGAGGGAAGGTGCAGGGTCTACACCATAGTGATTCCAGTTCTCCAGAACCCTCTTCACTGGGAGAACCGTCCATGGCTGCTTTTAGAAAATCTTTGGTTCTGCTTGCTGAAAGAGTTACAAGGTGTTCTGGTTGGAGAACTGGGAGACACACAATTGTTGTGCAAACTTAGCATCTCAATCTTTGAAAATGTGTTTTTGTACAGGTAGATTTGTTTAGGCAGGGCTGAGGAGCCCTTTGTAATTTGCTATGCTAGCCAGAGCTATGATAACTAGAATTCATATGAAATTATTTACATGTTGTTTTCAATAAGTTCATTGATTTCACAGCAAGTGAGGCAACAGGAAAGACACCAGCCAGCTAAGACCTCTTCTATTCCAACATTTTCAATGGAGATGTTATCTGATCCACCCAATAAGGCAGGAATAGATCAAGGAGACTTTTATAT
Organism: Gekko gecko; assembly: GCA_029375565.1. Lineage (NCBI taxonomy): Eukaryota > Metazoa > Chordata > Lepidosauria > Squamata > Gekkonidae > Gekko > Gekko gecko. The sequence continues at coordinate 598,743 of JAPDNY010000008.1, forward strand.
GAAATTCACATCTTCTATTTTAGTTATTTATTTGCTTCATTTATAATAGTGGTGTGCACAAAAAAATTGGTATTTTGGGGATTTAAACCCAAAAAATATTGATATTTCTCGATATTCCAGAATTTCAATATTGGTATGGTATTGGGATTTGGGAAATAATTGGGATTGCTGAATTTTTCAACTTTTGGACACCTTCTCCAAGTGGTGAGCGAACTTGCTGCTTGGAGAGGGTGTTTGAAGGGACTGCAATCCTTTTGGGTGCCTGCAGGAAACAGCAAACTCAGGAGGAGTTTGGAAGGAACTGTTAAACTTGCTGGGCATAGAGCGTGGGCTAAGTAGGAGCTATCACCCCAAAACTGATGGGCAGACAGAGTGCACAAATCAAATTCTTGAGCAAGTGCTGTGATGCTATGTGAACCACCAACAGGATAACTGGGTACCCTTGCTACTATTCGTGGAGTACAGCTATAATAGCTCCCCGCACAGTTCCATTGACATGAGTCCTTTTAAGGCAGTACATGGGTATGAGGGGGGTCCCCTCGCCATGACTGACCTTTCTGAACCCATTAAAGGCAATGCTCAGCTATGGGGATTGAACATGACAAAAAACTGGGAGGTGTTACAAAAGGCACTAGAAAAGGCCAAAGCGGATTACAAATGTTCTGCTGATGGGAAAAGGAGCCCAGAATGGGACTTGGCTCCAGGGGACTCTGTCTATGTCTCTACTAAGCATTTAAAAGGGCTGCAACCCCGATGCAAACTGGGATGGAAATATGTAGGCCCTTTTAAGGTTGTACATGTAATTAACAAAGTGGCTGTCAAACTTGAGCTTCCTAAAACATTGCGTCACTTGCATCCTGTGTTTCATTTCGGCCTTCTGAAAAAAGATCTGGTACCCTCTCCCTGGGCATGGCGTCATCCTGCTCCACCTCTCTTCTGATAGATGGGGAACTCCACCATGTACTGGAGGAGATCCTTGACTCCCGCCTGAAATGGGGCCAGCTGTATTATCTGGTCAAATGGAAGGACTTTGGGCCTGAAGAAAATGAGTGGGTAAAGGCTAACCATGTCAATGTGCCTAAATTGGTGCACAGGTTCCATCGTTACCATCTTGATAAACCTGGGGGGTGGATGACCTTGAGGGGGCAGTATGTCAGACTCAGGTTTGCCCTCTGCTGTGTTTCCTGTACCTGTGATATTAGCAATCTGTTTTCTGTACCCCACACCCCCTATGCTCTTCTCGCTTGCTTGAGCTAACGCAGATGTATCCAGCTGCCCGCTTATCGCTTGCCCGGCCCCCCGCTGACATTCCTGGTGGGAGGGGGGAGAGAGGGAGAGGCTGTGCAAATGTCTGTATTTTAGGGAGGCACCGCTAGTAACATTTTCCCAAGCAGCACCTCACGGAACTTTCATATGAGAGTGTCCTTGAAGAAGATAAGACTTTTGAGTGGCTAGTTGAACCGTTGTAACTGTCTGGGTTCTTAGGATTGGTTATACTTGTGACTGTGTGATGTATGCTTGTAATGTGGGTTTTGATTATACATTGGGGTCCTGCTTCTGCCCTTCAGTCCTGACAAAGAGCTCACCTTTTCAGCATCTCAAATCTCTTCAATAAACTTTCTCTCAAGAAAGCCTGTGTGGAGAGTGAGTTGACTGGGAACCTGACAATTACTCTGTGCAGCACAGGAGATTCTGGCTGAATTCACTTTCTCCTAAAGTCTGGTTTAAACCAGACTGTGGGAGAAAGTGAGCCCCAGAAGCTGCTGTGCCATGTGGAGCCCTTTAACTACAGCTATCTGGTGGTCCTGAAAAATCCTGAATATTTTGGGGGCTCGGTGATTTCAGATAGCTGGAAAAATACCAAGCTCTATATTCGGTTGGAAAAAATCCAGAAAATACCAATAAGGTATTTTTTGGTTATTTTTTCAGCTCGGTATTACCAAATGCATACCCCTCATTTATACCTGCCTTTCTTTCTAATCAGAACCCAGAGTTTCTGTAGATTTTCCAGTTGTGTGGCTGTGGTCTTGGCATTGTAGGACCTGATATTTCGCCAGTAGCTGTGACTGGCATCCTCAGAGGTATAACACAGAAAGATGTAGTATTCTCTGTGTCAAGCTGAGCAGAAAAATGGTAGGCAGGTAATTTATATCTACCTTGGAAGGTGGGGTAGGGCTGAGTCATTATCTTGTAGTAGTTCTCCAGGCTATGAACATTCTAATGGAGGAGCTTTCCTGTTTCCTGAGGAGGTTCTTTTGTGTGTGGAATGGCTATTGAAACTCTAATCTTATCTGTAGTGCTGTTGTCAGCTGTAGAGCATTTTTTGTTTTTCAGGACCGGAAAACACGCCCTATTTATTTTTAATAAATTAGTAGACCGTGCAAGACGGCTATATGAACCACACTTTCTCAATGACGAATTAAATCATCTTAACCACGCATTTCAAGCAAATGGCTACTCTAAGAATGAAATCAGAAGAGCGATTAAACCAAAGGTAAAACAAACAACTGAGGAAAAACAGTCTCCCACAGGAAAAGTGTTTTTGCCATATATCAAAGGAATCACTAATCAGATGGGAAAACTTATGAAAAAACACAACCTACAAACAGTGTTTTGTTTATTTATTTATCATTAAATTTCTAGCCGGCCCTCCCTGCAAGCGGGCTCAGGGCAGCTCATAAATAGGGCACAAATGCCAATACATAAAAATAAAATTAAAAACAAGATTAAAAAATCATTTATGATATTACAAGTGCTCTAGATGTTTCAAAATCAATCTTCAGTATGAGGGTGGTTCAGCGGTATCAGCTCGTCACAGGGCCATCTCCACACCCTGCTCTGGCCCAAACCAGTTGTTGTTGGTGGTGATGGTAGTGGCAGATCCTACTCCAAAGCCTGGCGGAAGAACTCCATCTTGCAGGCCCTGCAGAACTGCGCAAGGTCCCGCAGGGCCTGGATCTCCTCCAGGAGCTCATTCCACCAGGTAGGAGCCACCATTGAAAAAGCCCTGGCCCTGGTTGCAGCAAGCCTAGCCTCCTTGGGGCCTGAGGTCACCAGCAGATGTTGCGTCCCAGACCGTAGTACCCTGTGGGGTACATATGGGGAAAGGCGGTCCCTTAGGTGTGTCGGACCCTGGCCATATAGGGCTTTAAAGGTAAGAACGAGGACTTTGAAGCAAAAATGCTATTGGCAGCCAGTGCAGCGCTTTCAGCACAGGCTGGGTGTGCTCCTGCCCAGGGAGACCCACCAAGAGCCTGGCTGCAGCATTTGCGACAAAGGCAGCCCCATGTAGAGAACATTACAGTAGTCTAACCTCAAGGTGACTGTCACATGGATCACTGTGGCCAAATCATCACGGTCGAGGAAGGGAACTAACTGCCGAGCCAGCCGAAGATGGTAAAAGGCCAGCTTGGCAGTGGCTGCCATCTGGGCCTCCATAGTTAAAGAGGAGTCCAGGAGCACTCCCAAACTCCTAACCTCCGACGCTGGCACCAAAGGCGCCCCATTGAAGGTCGGGAGAGGGATCCCCATCCCCAAACTGACCCAACTCAGGCCCAGGACCTCCGTCTTCACCGGGTTTAGTTTCAGTTGACTCAGTCTGAGCCAACCAACCATGGCTTGCAATGCCCGGTGAAGATCTTCTGGGCTGGTGTTCAACTGGCCGTCCAACATCAGATAAAGCTGGGTGTCATCTGCATATTGATGACACCCAAGCCCATGCCTCCGGGCAATCTGGGCAAGGGGGCGCATATAGATGTTAAACAACATCGAGGAAAGCACACACCCCTGGGGCACCCCACATTCAATGGGATGTCTCCAGGACTCCTGTTCCCCTATTGCCACCCTTTGTCCCTGACCTTGGAGAAAAGAGGCAAGCCACTGAAGGGCCAGCCCCTGAATCCCTGTGTCGGTGAGGCGGTGGGTCAGCAACTGGTGGTCGACCATGTCAAACGTGGCCGACAGATCTAACAGCAACAGTGCCGCCACACCGCCTTGATCCAGATGCCTTCGGAGGTCATCCGTAAGAGCGACCAGCACTGTCTCTGTCCGATGTCCTGGGCGGAGACTGGACTGGAAAGGATCTAGGATGGAAGCGTCATCCAGAAAGCTCTGTAACTGCAGCGCCAACTCCCTCTCAAAAAGTTTGCCCAAATAGGGCAAATTGGACACCGGCCGATAGTTGGCCAATTCAGCCGGGTTCAACGAAGATTTTTTCAGGAGAGGGTGGACAATCGCTTCCTTGAGTGCCCCCAGGAACTGTCCCTCGGAGAGGGACTTGTTGATAATCTCCCTCAGGGCACCTCGAAACCCCTCATGGCCCACATTAATGAGCCAGGAGGGGCATGAATCAAGGCTACAGGTGGTTGGGTGCACAGATATGAGCTTCCTCCAGGCTGAGCAGGCTAAAACACTCCAAACCTGGAACTGAAGATGTGCAAGGGGCCTCGAGTTCACTCACTATTTCAACTGTGGTGGGGAGATCACAGCGGAGTGCCAAGACTTTATCTGTGAAGTAGCTCGCAAATGCCTCACAGCCAATGTCCAGTTCCCCAGCATTTTGCCTGCCCTCTGGCAGAGCCGTTAAAGACTGAATTGTTCTAAACAACTGGGCTGGGCATGAGCTAGCAGATGCAATCCTGGTCGCATAGAATTCTCTCTTTGCGGCCTTGACTGCCATCTCATAGTATCTCATAAACATCCTATAAGATGCTCTTGATGTGTCGTCATGAGCGTGCCACCGTCTCTCTAGCCATCTCAGCTCTCGCTCCATCCGCTGTAGCTCCTGGGTATACCAGGGCGCCCACCTAGAGCGAGTGTGGAGAGGGCGCCTGGGAGCAATCTCATCGAGTGCTATGGAGAGTCGGCAATACCAGTCCTCCATAAGCTCATCCAGCAAGTCGCCAGGGGGCCTCGGATCCCGTAGAGCTATCTGAAGCTGTACTGGGTCCATTTGGCTCTGCAAGTGAGCTAAAACAGGGTCGGGGTGGAACATTCAGACGGGCCTTCAAGGCATAGTGGTCCGACCATGGCATGGCTTCTGCAGTAATTCGATCCACTGTCAGCCCAGCCATGAAGATCAAATTGAGCATGTGACTGGCCCGATGCGTGGGGGCTGATACAAATTGAGAGAGTCCCAGTGCCACCATGGACGACTCTAGGTCTGTAGCCTGACTGGAAGCCGCATCATCGGTGTGGACGTTAAAATCATCCATGACTACCAGTCTAGGGTGCTCCAACGCCCAACCTGATACGGCCTCCAGCAGAGACGGCAAACTACTGGCCAATGCGTTAGGCGGTCGGTACATCAGCCAGATCGCCAAACTCTCCTTGGCCTCCAGCATCAGGCCGACACGCTCCAAGCCTGTGATCTCCACAGGTGGGAGTGCCCTGAAGGAGTATGAAGATAGCCACTCCTCCCCGCCGCCCCATAGTCCGTGATTGGTGGAGGACTGAGAAACCTGGTGGGGCTAGTTGGGAGAGAGCCAGTGTCTCCCCATCCCGCACCCAGGTCTCGGTTACGCATGCCAGGTCAGCCTGTTGTTCCTGCACAAAGTCCCAAAGGCCCGTGGTCTTATTGTTAATAGACCTGGCATTGCACAACACCAATGCTGGAAGGGGGTTAACAATCCTGGCCCCACTGCCAACAACCCTTGGGATGGGCTACAGGCTGAAAGGGCGCCAAGCTCTTCTACTTCTCAGTGTCCTTCCCTTGATACTCTGCCTGGGCCCACTGCTAAACTTTCCCCTCCCTAGGAGCACCGGAAACTGCTGTCCAGGCATTGCTGCCACAGCGGGTCCATGTAGGCACTTCAGACCACTGGTGGCCAGCTAAATGCTAGCCCTCCAACAAGAGCTGGACACAGTTTTATACTCCTGATGCTGATAGCTAACACAGACTACCTACACTGCTATAAAATTCCCTAGTGATTGCACAAAACAATCTATGACTGAACAATGGTCTTCCACAGTACTACCCCAGAAAATTATCCCACTTAACCTCTAACAGGGGTAACTTTAACATTAACTACCTAGCAATCTAAACATTCAAATCTAAGCATTAAACACACACTATTAGCAGACAATCCTCCTCTAACCTATCTCCCTAGCATTAGGGCTATACCAATCCAATCCATTGGGGCTCCAGTTCTACTTCCCTGCCTGCGGGGGGGAGGGGGCGGGGGACGGACGATGACCGAAAAGTCCTGGCAGCCTTCCCTGTAGTGACCACTAAGGGCAGCACACTCTCCATGATGTCTCTAGCTGCAGGCTCCACTCCACAGTCGTTCGCACCTTCTCTGTTCAGCCAGTTCAAGTAGCTCTGGGTCGGGATCCAAGTCCCACCAACAATCCCTGTTCCCCTCAACCAACTCCACGTCAACACGACCACTCTGGCCTGTGATCTTCTGTGGCCCTTGATGTCCCAAGCACAGAGGACTCGCCACTGGCTCCATCATCGCAGATGGCGTGGTCTTACTATCCCACCAGCTGGCTGGTTGGGGGGGCTCCAAGGGAGGAAAAGACCCTCCCCAGGCTCATCCACCACTGCCCGTGGGATCGTCGCTGCCTCTGAACACTCAGAAACTCCTCAAGGACCACCATCCCAAGATGGCCACCGCACCACGCCGCCTGCTCCCCAGATCGTCCAGCCACTAATCAGTCCACCGGTGCTGGCAAGAACTTCACGCCAGCCCGGGGTGGTAAGTAGCAAGACTCCTGCTGCATAGGTCAGGTTAGTGCATCTTCTCCGACCCGGGCTCTGCCGAGGGAAACAGTTCAGTAAGGGTTAGTTTCTGAATCAGACTGGAGCATCTTTCCAGGCTGGGGTGCCCGTTTTTCATTGCGTCCCAGCTCGTTCTTAGTTCCAAGAAGCAGGAAGGTGAGCACAGACCTCCTGCCTCACCGCCATCTTGCATCTATTCAGACCCACCAGAAAAATACAACAGATGGTACAATTGGCAAAAGACAGAAGAGACTCCCTTACATCTGCAGGAGTATACTGCATACCATGCAGTTGTGGACAAGTTTACATCGGGACCACACAGCGTAGCATTCAGACAAGAATAAAAGAACATGAAAGACACTGCAGACTTGGCCAACCTGAAAAATCAGCAGTGGCTGAACATAGCCTAACCCAAACAGGACACAGCATTTGGTTCCAAAACACTGAAAGACTGGACAACACTTCCACTTACCATGTCAGATTACATAGGGAAACCATTGAAACTCATAAACATAAACACAATTTCAACAGGAAAGAAGAGAGTTTAAAAATAAATAGGGCATGTTTTCCGGTCCTGAAAAAACACAAAATGCTCTACAGCTGACAACAGCACTACAGATAAGATTAGAGTTTCAATAGCCATTCCACACACAAAAGAACCTCCTCAGGAAACAATCCATAGACAAAAGAACCTCCTCAGGAAAGCTCCTCCATTAGCATGTTCATAGCTTGGAGAACTACTACAAGATAATAACTCAGCCCTACCCCACCTTCCAAGGCAGATATAAATTACCTGCCTACCATTTTTCTGCTCGCCTTGGCACATTTTTTTGTGCACCTACATCTTTTTGTGTTATACCTTTGAGGATGCCAGTCACAGATACTGGCGAAACGTCAGATCCTACAGTGCCAAGACCACGGCCACACAACCCGGAAAATCTACAGCAACTAATGAACTCCGGCTGTGAAAGCCTTCAACAACATATAGAACCCAAAGCCTTCGACAACATATAGAACCCTAACCCTAACCTTTTCTCCCTATTATCCTCACAACAACCCTGTGAGGTAGGTTAGGATGAGAGTGTGTCAAAGTCAACCAGCAGGCTTCCTGGGTTTCCAAGTCCTAGTACTCACAGACAGTGAAATCCTATGTAGAGTTACTCCAGTCTAAACCCATTGGATTCAATGGGCTCAGACTGGAGGTGCTCTTCATAGGACCACACTCAGAGTTTAGGAGAAAAGATGGAAACTCTAAAAGTTTAATGGAGATAAGAACTGAGAGGAAGCATGTTTTCAGGAATTAAGATTTTTTTGGGGGGAAAGTCACTAGTCTGAGGCAAAATCATTTTCTTGTCCTATATAAATGATATCCTGATCAACAGAATAATGGTAATGGAGTAATTCCTGTCTCTACATATGTGGTGCAACTATCACATAACCCAGGACTTTGGGAAAATACTAGCTGAAATTATTACTGATGCCACCTCAATGATATTACCTTTCCTGCCATTAAAGATGCTTTTGGAGTATGTGGTTGATCTGCCATGGAACAATCCCGAAAATAATTTTAGAAGAGGTAACATGCCTTTCTCCCCTGAATTGATTGGTGTAGGCCAAAAGCTAGGTTATCATCAGTCTAGGTAGAGTCATGTTCAGTCATTAATTTTATAAAGGTAGGATTTCACCAATCCAAATTTAGTTAACTGGTGGCTAAATCAGTTTGTTTATTTATTTATTTATTATTTGGATTTATATCCTGCCCTCCCCGAAGGCTCAGGGCGGCTTACAACGGGGCAAGCATGCCAACTTTAAAACACATTAAAGCAGTATAAAACCCAATAGAACATATAGACCAACATTCAAGATTGTTAAAACAAGCATATTAAAACAAGATGAGGCAGATCGTAAGCCCCGGCAGCTGAACAGTAGATTGTCATCCCCGCTCCTTCCAGGGCCGCCCTGCACCAAAGATGGCAGTGGTGCAATGGTGCATGGCTAACAATGATGGAATAGTGATGGCGGTGGCTCCTAATCATAGGCCTGGCAGAAGAGCTCCGTCTTACAGGCCCTGCGGAACTGAGCAAGGTCCTGCAGGGCCCAGATCTCCTCCGGGAGCTCCTTCCACCAGGTAGGAGCTGCCACCGAAAAGGCCTTGGCTCTAGTGGCAGCAAATTTCATGTCCCTGAGGCCTGGAATTTCCAGGAGGTGTTGGCTCCCCGACTGAAGTGCCCTTGGGGGAACATATGGGGAAAGGTGGTCCCTCAGGTAGGCTGGACCCTGGCCATACAGGGCTTTAAAGGTCAAAACCAGCACTTTGAAGCGAATCTGGTACGCTATTGGCAGCCAGTGCAGTGCTTTCAGCACAGGCTGAATGTGATCCCTCCTAGAGAGACCCATCAGCGGCATGGCTGCAGCATTCTGCACCAGCTGCAGCTTCCGGATTTGCAGCAGAGGCAGCCCTAAGTAGAGAGCATTACAGTAGTCTAGCCTCGAGGTGACCGTCGCATGGATCACAGTGGCCAGGTCATTGCAGTCAAGGAAGGGGACCAACTGCCGAGCCAGCCGGAGGTGGTAAAAGGCTGACTTGGCAGTGGCTGCCATATGGGCCTCCATTGTTAGAGAGGAGCCCAGGAGCACCCCCAAGCTCCTAATCTCCGGTGCTGGCACCAGTGGCACCCTGTCGAAGGTCAGGAGAGGGAGCCCCAACCCTGAACCGATCTGACTCAGGCCCAGGACTTCTGTCTTTGCTGTGTTTAGTTTCAACCGGCTCAGCCTGAGGCATCCAGCCACAGCCTGTAACGCCCAATGAAGGTCATCTGGGGCAGAGTTTGACCAGCCGCCCAACATCAGATAGTTCCTTGGACAACCACAAACAACTCTGGAGGATGCTGCCCCCAATGCATGAAAACACCGAGCCTGCATGTTTAAACATTTCCTTGGAAGTGGAAACTATAGGGCCGTGGTTGGAGTACAAGGAAAAATTAGGTTGCTTACCTGTAACTGAGTGATCATCTGTGCAGTCACACCTATGGGATGCAGTGTGACTGTGCTGATCCGATCGGTGTTGTACAAAGCTCACAAAGGGATTTTTGCGCCTCCACCCTGAGCCTGTGCGGGAACCCCTACTGCGCATGCCCAAGGGGGTGGGGCACAGACATCCCGCCAGTTCCTTCTGACCGCCATCAACCAAAGCCATGTGAGATAAACAACTGAGGATGACAGCAGTGGGGATGGACAGGCGGGCAGTGTGACTGCACAGATGACCACTCGAAGATCATCAGTTACAGGTAAGCAACCTGTTTATCTTCTTCGTGGTCTCTGTGCATCACACCTATGAGAGATTGAAAAGCAGTGGCTCACCTGGAGGTGGGCGCTGTCAGATTCAGCGCACCGCAGAGGACAGGACCAAACAACCTGGTCCTTTATGTTGTGCACGAATGTCTAGTGCGTAATGTTTAATGAACGTGGTTGGCGTGGACCACGTGGCAGCTCTACAGATGGAGGACAGGGATGTGCCCTTCAGACAAGCTGTGGAGGCTGCCATCGATCTGGTAGAATGCACCGTCAATCGAACAGGGAGAGGGCGCTTTGTTAACAAGCAGGACAACCTAATTGTCCCGACAATCGATTTGGACAGGCGTCGAGCTGAAATCCGCGACCCTAGGGAGGCAGTGGAGTACGAAAGGAACAGGGTGTTGTCCTTTCTAGTAGGCCGAGTCCAGTTTAGATAGAAGAGAAGCGCCCTCTTAACATCAAGGGTGTGAAGAAGATGTTGCTCTTCACCCTCAGGGTGTGGAAAGAAATCCGGCAGGGATATTTCTGAGTTCAAATGAAATTCAGAAACTATTTTCGGGGTAGAAAGGGAACATCCAGCACCAGATGCACTCTGTTTGGCAGAAAGACTGGGTATGGAGGGTCATGGCATAGTGCCATCAGTTTGCTGATCCTCCTGGCTGATGTAATCGCCACCAAGAACGCAGTCTTCCAAGCGGCATACTGAAGGGCACAGGTTGCCATAGGTTCAAACAGTTTTCTCGTGAGATGACAGAGCACCAATGGCAAATCCCACAACGGTGTGGGGGCAGTTACAGGAGGGTACAAGCGCATGAGACCCCAAAGAAACTTCTTTGACACAGGATGTGCAAAGACAGAATAACCGTCCAGCCTGTCATGGTAGACAGAAATAGCTGCCAAGTAGACCCTGAGGGAAGAGTGGCAAAGTCCCTGGTCAGTGAGCAACAGGAGGAACTCGAGGATTTTGTCAAGACCTGCAGATGTTGGCGAAATGGTTGAAGACTGTAGAAAGGATAGGAACCTAAGCCACTTCCACTGATAGGAAAGACGAGTGGATGCCTTTCAAGCATTCAGCAGGACCTCTGAGACTCGATCAGAGAACATTATTGACGTATTCGCCAGGCCGTCAGTTTCAGGCTGTCTACGCTGATGTAAAGTAGCATTCCGCTCTCTGTGAGGAGGAGATCCGGTAGCTTGGGGAAGTGGTGAACCAGGGTTGCCTGGGTCACCATGGAGCCACTAAGAGACAGTTTGGCATGAGCCTGGCTAGTTTCTGAACCACCTGTAGAGTAGGGGTAGAGGAGGAAACATATAAATGAGCATCTGTCCCCATGGGTAGAGGAGGCTGTCTCCTAGAGAGAGAGGGTCTGCTCCCTCCCGGCTGCAGAAGAAAGGACACTTTGCCTTCTTTCTGGAGGCGAAAACGTCTGCCTGAGGACTGCCCCATTTTTGAAAGAGAGGACAAAGATAAGTCCAGTTCAGCTCCCACTCGTGATGCTGAGTGAGACCCCTGTTGAGAAGGTCTGCTTTCACATTGATGGTCTCTGGAATGTGAGTGGTCACAGGAAAGATATTGTTGTGTATACACCAATCCCAGAGGTTGATCACCAGATGGTATAGGCTCCGGGACACTGTCCCACCTTGACGGTTGACATAGCTGAGTGCCATAGTATTGTCCGTCAGAACAGCTACACAATGGCCCTGAAGTATGGGCTTACTCCCACACGAAACACACCTCTTGAAGCACCCCCACTTTTTATCCATAAACAAGATCCTCAGAGTGAGGGGGGGGGCAAAGGTCCGAAGACCACGGAAAGTTCTCACCCCACTGACTCCCTGACGATTTCTTGAGGAGAAAAGTTTAGTAATTTAAAGAAGAAATCTGAAGAATGAACGTGAATTGAAGAATTCCCGATGTGAGGAGAAAAAACGAACAGCACCGACTGACGAGAAAGCTGCTAACAGCGTGGTGGTCAGAAGAGAACTGGCGGGATGTCTGCGCCTCACCCCCGTTGGGCATGCGCAGTAGGGGTTCCTGCGCAAGCTCAGGGTGGAGGCGCGAAAATCCCTTTGTGAGCTTTGTACAACACCGATCGGATCAGCACAAGTGCATTAGATCCCATAGGTGTGGTGCACAAAGACCACGAAGAAGATTAGAACACTTCAGAAAGAGGGAGCAAAGACACTTCAGTGTCCAAGGCAAAAAAATTGCATATTTATTTATTTAAAACATTGATTAGCTGCCTTTCTTCCTTATGGAGCTTAAGTTGGCTTACAGTATATATAAAATAAAATACATACAAACCAAAAATTTAAAATTGCAATTTAGGACTTCTAGTAAACTTAACAAAATGCAATCCTAAATAAAACCAGCTTCAGCTGCCTCCTAGAGATCAAAAGCGAGAGGGCCAGGCACATCTCCCTGGGGAGGCAGTTCCATAATCGTGGGGCTGCCACTGAAAAAGCCTTTTCTCACATGCCTGCCAAACGAGCTTCTTTGACGGGACAGTCAAGATCCCTGTGATCCAAATTATTCAGCAGGAACATATGGGGTCCTTCAGATGATACCCACCTCAAGTCAGAAGAAATGTAATAGTAACCTAAATGATGAACTCTTTATGGGCTTCTAATTGAATGTCAAAATCTGCCACCTGAGGTAGGGTGCCTCATCCTACACCTCATGGCCGGGAGGACCTTGCCTGCTGTCTATCCCTACGCTAGCAGACCATCTTTTAACAACTTCTAGATATATGACAGGGCACTAATTTAATCCTTCTGGGCTCTGACAATACCTCAGTCTAGAAACTGAAGTGGAGTTCATTGGCTTCTAAATATTGCCTTCGGTATAAAAACAGAGCTTTGAAAAGATCAACCAAGACAGGTGAAATGTGCGCCGACTGTTCGGCAGGATGCCTTCAAAATGCCAATGCTACTCTCTTTTTAGTCAGCCAAGATTTCAAAGCAAACTGCTGAGGCAGGCCTAATATACTTACACAACAGCAAGCTGTGACGGTAATTTGAATTGTGTTTCTTCCTGGCTGGCAGACATGCTTGAGGTGCAGGGGTTTATGCGATGTCTTGTTGTCGCCTCGCTCGATGGTAAGTGGCGTCGCGTTGACACTGACCTGGACCGATGCTGGCCAGTTGGTGTTCATCTGCCGGTCTTCATGGTGGTAGCACTTGAACTGGAGCTCCAAGTCTGACCTGTCGAACAAGCCGCATGTTTAGTTGGCATAAAAGGACCTGCTTTGTCAAGCACTGGGAGAAAACCCTGACTGGGATGGCTCAGACCAGCCCAACCTCGTCGTCAGATCTCGGAAGCTAAGGAGGGGCAGTCCCTGGTTAGCACTTGGAAGGGAGACACAGAAGCAGACGATGGCAAACCACCTCGGTAAGTCTCTCACCTTGAAAACACTACAGGGTCGGCATGAGTCAGCTGTGACTGGATGACACTTACACACACACACAGACAGGGAGAAACACCATTTTTAAAAAAATCAGATTTCCCAACGGCAGAGACATTTGTCCCTCACCCGCCATCCCTTTCCTTTGTGCAGCACAATGCTGGTTTGTCTGGCAAACAGATGTACAGTGCAAACCTTATCTGCAAAAGCTTCCCACAAAAACAACGACCACCAAAGAAGGAAGCGAGCTGTTCCCACAGAAATTAGAAACTGGAGAGGATAATATCAGTAAATTATAGTTCTATGTGGTTTTTCAAATAGATGCCCTCAAATCACTTTATGCAAAGGTGGCCTCGCATGTTGTGGAACAAGTCAGAAGAGAAGGATTATGGGTGCAGCCAGGAAGTGCCTCAGGGATTAGGGCTTATGCTCCAGACAGCAAAATACAGGATTATAACTAAATAATAATAATAATAATAATAACAACCTAGCATTCTCATCCCGGTTCAGTGCCCCTGGCATGATTCATATCAGTTTACCTGATACTGAGACAAATGAAAGGACAAAAAATGTGCTACAATAAAGGCAGAGGTGGGCCTCCATGCTGCCTCTGACTGGCACTTTAGTTATTTGTTGTATGGAAGTACGTCTGAACACTCAGATGCCTTTCCCAATGAACTGTTCTATTTTGACATCTGAACTTGGGCACTTTTCACATTGAGGTTCAAAAAAAAAAAAAAAAGGAAAATGCAGATTGCATCTCAAAGGGCCACTCAACACCAACCTGGATGGCCCATTACTGTCACCTTTACTGATTTCTCCACACTTACTACCCTTCTGCACATCACACCTAATCCAATCATGCCTGCCGTTGTCATTCACCTGCTGTCGTCATTCGGCATCTGAAATTATTCCACTCTCCCAGATGGAAGGACAGAGGGACTCACATTCTAGCTGCATCTGAAGCAGTGAGGCAGTGACTCTCGAAAGCTCCTCCCCTGCCACAAATCTGGTTAGTCTTTCAGGAGCTCCTGGACTCTGGCTCTTTTCGACTGCTACAGAAAGACTAACACGGCCACTCATCTTGATCTATCTCCGTGGAAGGCACTGCATTTAGCTGTACAGAATGCGAATTCCTCAACCTTGTAAAGTTATTTGAAGAAGTGAGCAGTGACTCACAAAAGCTCACACCCTGCCACTCTTGCTCTTTTCCACTGCTACAGACAAACAGGGCTGCCCATCTTGACCTCTCCGGATGGCCCAGGCTAGCCTACTCTTGTCAGGTCTTGGAAGCTAAACAGGATGAGCCGTGGTTAGTCCTTGGGTAGGAGACGGCCAAGGGTCACTACACAAAGGCAGGCAATGGCGAACCAAGTCTGAGTGTCTCTTGCCCTGAAAACCCTACTGGGTCGTCATAAGTCAGCTGTGACTTGACAGCACTTCCCACCACCATCAATGGAAACACAAAAAGTTTCATGGCACGTTGGGTGGCCTGCGTCCCACCCATTCTCCTCAGCAAAGTCTGAATGGCCATTTCAGACGGAGGAAAGTGCTAAGCTTTGCTGAGTGGAGTGGAGGGATACAAATCCATTTTCTTTGAACAGGAGTGGGTTCTGAAGCACGCAGAGAGACCCAAGCTCCCCCGCTGGGAACTCTCGTTCACAGCTGAAGCTGGCCCGGTTCTTATAGGATGTGAACGGCATCACCTCCAAGACAGCTTTTTCTCACAGCATAATGTATGGCTCCATAAACCTCAAGGAAAGCTAAGCAGGGGCAGCCCTGGTTAGTACTAGGATGGGAGACCACCAAGGAAGTCCAGGGTTGCTATGCAGAGGCAGGCAAGGGCAAACCAACTCTGAAGTCTCTTGCCTGGAAAACCCCACCAGGGGTCACCATACATCAGCTGTGACTTGACCACTTTCCAACACCAGTCCCCAAGCCGCCAGTGGCAACAGAACAGCCAGTGTATTAATTAAAGGCCACTGAGCTCAGAAGGGACTGCCCACCAAAACGCTGGCATCTTCTGGCCTTGCCACCATCCAACCAGGCTCCACTGTGGGCGGTGACCAGAACAGTGTGGTGTGGGGAAACACAAAGGCTGGATGTTTCTGTGGAGGGGTATTTGTTGAGCACTTGAAACCTTTATGGGTGCCAAAACAAATCGGGTGGGCCTCCTCCAGGTTAAGAAAAAGGTAAGCTCTGCTGTTAATAGCTCTGCTGCTGAAGGTGCCTTGGCTAATCTCAGGAAGTTAATGCCATGCAAGGCATGTGGGGTTTGGGAGATAAAACGTCTCATGAGTGTTTTGCAATGCTCCCTCTAAGCTGTGGAGTTTTGTGAACAAAAATTCTACTTTGTGAGCTCCTGGCATTAAAGATGTAGCTACTGCATAAATTAGTTTGCTCTGGAGCCATCCTTCCTGAGCTAAGGCAAAAATGTGTCAGCCAGAGGCTAAAAAACTGTGAGCTAGCTCACACTTACTCAGCGTAGAGGGAACACTGGTGCCTGGCAATGGGGTCAGGCACCCTATGGCATTATGCTTAAATGAAGCAGGTAGTGGACCTGGAACTGACCTGGATGGCCAAGCAAGCCTGATTTGAAGGGAAATTCTTGAGGGTGCATTACATCGTGAAGCACCCAGAATTATTTATTTCTTTATTTAGATTTATATCCCACCCTCCCCATAAGTGGGCTCGGAGGTTCACAACAGTGCAATTACAAAACCATTGAGTGCAAGTATAACAAATAAATAATTAAAACAGTTTAAAAGGCAGGAATACACTAAATCCATAAAGTTCAACAATCCTAAGTAGCTGGAAGCAACTATGCCCTAAACCAAAGAACAATAAAGATCTTATTCATATGGGCAGCATAAGATCAAATCAAATACACGTCTACCTTTTTTGGTTTTCTAAACCTTTTCTGTTTTGTTTCTGTTTGGCTGTCTCAAAAAGCTGCAGGCATTAAGAAACAGCCCCATGCCTGAGTGCAGCTCTATAAATCTACAGAACAAGTCTGCACAATCCCGGGAGTGATTACTTATTAATAAGGATCAGCAAATAACCACACAGGCTCCCTCTGCTGTGTTTACTCCGAGATAATGAAAGGCAAGTTAGCTATAAGGGTCTCAAATTTAGGGCATTAACTCTTGGACATGACCCGTGGAAAGCTGCCATCCGTTTCAAAATAAAGGAGACAAAGTGGCCACAGCCGATTTGCCAATGTGCCCCCGCTGGTGCCACAACACTTGGGCGACTCCACCCAGCTCTGCCTGAAGACTGATGCAGACTAACAGCAGCTTGTCCCTTGATTGTGCTTAAGGGCCCTAGGATCACAGGAATCATGGTGATGTCACCTTTAATCACAGCTAATGAAACTGGATTAAAAATGGAAAGTGTTTGCAACCAGGGAGAGATCCGGGCAGGAAGCATGTCGTTCCACAATTACGGTTGCCAGCCTATGCTTGGCAACAAGCCAGAGGTTCCGGGGAGGAGACACAAGGGCACGACGTCATGTGCACTGCTGTGTCACTTCTGGGGAAAACCAGAAAGCAGCAAGCCAAGATGGGGGAGCTGGAGTGCTTGGTGTTCAATGACAATTTAGATATAGTAG
The DNA here is from genome assembly GCA_029375565.1 of Gekko gecko. Lineage (NCBI taxonomy): Eukaryota > Metazoa > Chordata > Lepidosauria > Squamata > Gekkonidae > Gekko > Gekko gecko. The sequence continues at coordinate 615,772 of JAPDNY010000008.1, forward strand.
GTATCTCAGAAACATGGTGGAATGGGGAAAATGTAAGGGAAACAGTCAGTCCTGGGTATCAGTTCTATTGGCAGGACAGGAAGAAGACGAAGAAGAGGAGATTGGATTTATACAGCTGTGCCAGAACTATAGTTTGCCCAAGGTCATCCAGCAGGTGCAAGTGGAGGAGTGGGGAAATCAAACCCGGTTCTCCCAGATTAGAGTCCGCGCACTTAACCACTACACCAAACGGGTTGGGGGAGGTGTCCTATTGTATATCAAAGAGGGTATAGAATCAAATAAGTTAGAAAACATCAGGGGAATTACCTAACAGAAGTGATACTGGGCCCTAATGGTGACTTAAAATGTACTTTGCCCGCCTGAACAAACCCTTGAGGTGGATCTTGAGACAGAAAAGGAAACAAGGGAGGTGACTAAAGCAGATAATGTTGTTATACTGGAAGACTTCAACTACCCTCACATTGATTGGGTAAATGTGGGTCCGAGTTACGCTGTAAAAATGAGATTCCTTGACATCATAAATGACTGTGCACTGGAACAGTTGGTCAGAGAGCTTACCCCTCTAGTGATCTTGGTCTAGATTTTGAGCAGGTCTCAAGACCTGGCGAGAGATATAGAGGTTGTTATACCAATTGGGAACAGCGACCCCAATGCTATTAGGTTAGCATTCAGATCAATGGAAAGTTACCCCTAAAGTCCAAAAAAGTCCCAGCAGGGCTCTTCTTATGTTCACATAAGTTAGCTCTAGGAAAGCCAGAAACTGGTTTTATCATGTAGTTTCTGGCAATTCCTAGAGGTACCCTATGCCGCTTCTGGATTTTCCCCAGAAGTGATGTAACTCCACAGCCAGCGTCCGCTTCCCCATCCACAACACTCCCAACTACTTGTCAGCAGCATTTCTTGGGAATCCTATCTGCCCATGATCCCACCAATTCCATGTGCAGGAATCTGTGAGCCCTAATTGGGCCCTCCAGTGCACATAACATGCATCCCCAGTGCACATGACATAACATTAAGGATACAGATTGCTTGTCTGCACTCTAAGGAGAATGCATAGATGTCCTCACAGCAATCTTGATTGCTGCTTAAAGTGTGGAGCCCCTTTCAGCTGTTCCCCACCCTAGCATTAAGATTCCAGGGCCGTCACCTTAGTCATTGAGCTTCTGCTATGGTGACTGTTTGCTAACACTGTTTTATCACTCACCTGTTTGGATAGCAGATTATATGACAAGAAAGAATACAGCATCTATCGCTGAAGCCACCTGAAGCCAGAATCATCCTTCAGATGAAACTTAATTTGGAAACCTTCCTTGCTCTTTTGTTTCTCTTATAGTTATCTGAAGGATTATGAAACCAGAGAGAGGATTTGCATCAAACAGCATGCTGTCATGCATTACGCTTCTGAAGGTGCGTGTGTGTCTGTACACCTTTCTGGACACTGAATTGAACACTACATTTATTTATTTATTTATTTAAGTTTATACCCCGCCCTCCCCGTCAAGGCAGGTTCAGGGTGGCTTACATAGAATTTCATATAAAATACAATTAAAACCTATCAAAGGCATATAAACATAAAATAACGGTCATTAAAATACTCCTAAACACTGGAACATGATCTGATAAAAATGAGAGCAAAGTTATTTATGATACAGTTTAGGTGACTGCATGTTCCAATGGTATTCATGCCAGCTCAGTTCACTCAACCTATTGTGCAGCAGGCACAGGCTGGAGATGAAAGACGGTGAAGCCAGGGCACAAGGACACTCCTCAGCTGGCCCGTAGCTAACATGGGGCCCACGGGGCCTGGCCCCCTAGTGTTTCTTCTGAGCCCCCTCCCTCCTGGGCTGCCCCCGAAGTGCTCCAACTTACCACCTGCACTGTACTTTCATTTAATTAGCTGGTGGGCCCCTGAGCCCCCCCCAAAGAATTCCCTAGCTACGGGGCTGCTCCTCAGTGTGTAATGCGGCTCCTTAGTCAAAAGCCTGGGGGAAGAGCTCCGTCTTGCAGGCCCTGCAGAACTGTAAAAGGTCCCTCAGGGCCCTGGTCTCTTCCAGGAGCTCATTCCACCAGCATTTAGCTGCCACCAAGAAAGCCCTGGCTCTGGTTGTAGCCAGCCTGACATCCTTGGGGTCTGGGAGGGCCAACCAATTTTGCATCCCTGAATGCAGCGCTCTCCAGGAAACATGCCAGATACTGACCATATAGGGCTTTAAATGTTAAAATCAGCACCCCAAAACGAACCCGGTATACTATCGGCAGCCAGTGCAGTGCTTTCAGTACAGGCTGGATGTGCTCCTGCACAGGGATACCCATCAACAGCCTGGCTGCCGCGTTCTGCACTAGCTGCACCTTCCAGATCTAGGACGTGCCAGCCCCAAGTAGAGAGCCTTACAGTAGTACAGTCTCGAGGTGACCATCGCGTGCATCACTGTTGCCAAATCGCTGTGTTCAAGGAAGGGAACCAACTGCCTAATGATAGACTTGGCAAGTGACTTGGCAGTGGCTGCTACCTGGGCCTCCATGGTTAAGGGGGCATCCAAGAGCACTTCCAAACTCCTAACCTCCGGCACTGGCACTAATTGTGCCCCATCGAAGGTCGGGAGTGGGATCCCTACCTCCGGGTCGCCCTGACTCAGACACAGGACCTCCATCTCCATCAGATTCAATTTCAATCGGCTCACTCTAAGCCAACCAGTCACAGCTTGCAGCACTAAATGTGCTTCTTACACAAGGTTTTGGGTTTTTTTGAAAAAGAGGTGCTGGAACTCTCAAGAGGGAAATGAAGTTTTCAATCTGTATACTGAAAACTCATGAATTTTAAAAAAGAATTTTGTTGAAGAAGTTCTGAGACTCTGTTCCGGTCCATTCCCCCAGAAAAAAAATCCTTGTTCTTACATGTCCCAAGGTGAAACACGTGATTACCTTCCACCTTCCCTGCCACGGAAAGCCAGTGTTTTGCCCTCCATTTCCCCCCTCAACACCACAAGATCCACCCGCCCCTCCGCCATGGCACTCTGAGAAACCTACCTCCACATTAGCGTCTGGTGGACAGTGGGCCGTAGGTGAAAGACATGGTTGCTGACTGCCAGGTTGTGTTCCAGCCGGAAGGGCTCTAACACGACCCCGTCTCTCACGGGGAACGTCAGGCGCAGCTCATCGTTGTGGTTGGCTGGGATCGAAGAGGGAGAGAAAGCGTGAACTTTCCCTTTAGCATCTGCAGTGTGATAACAACGCACAGATTTATACTGGACAATGGTCACATGGTTCACGGGTCTTTGGCTGGGCTGATTTTACGTCCTGTTCTAGCATCATGTTTCCCTGTGGATCTCAGGCTCACAGACATATATCCTCCCTCCCCCTTTCTTGTTCTGCTCATTGCACCTTTAACACAACATGAACTGGGAAATTCTGCGTTTATCTGAACACACAAGAGGCTCCTTGCCCATAGTACACAACCTGCTTTGGGAAGGAAGGGCACAGGATTGTTCACACCATGCACAGAGATGGAGGCAGGGGGAGGTATCATTCTAACAAGCCCTTAGTGACCTCCATCCCAAGCAAAGTAGGTAACTTGTCAGCCATAGGCCTTATGTGAAATGTATTTGAGTTGTGGTTACAACCAAGAACATCTACTTTTATTTAAATAAATAAAATTAGCTTTTGAACCCAAACAGGGAGCATTTAGACAAACCTTTGTTTATTTGTGACCATGGTTTATTCATTCCCTTGGTCCTCCAGTCCTATGCTGAGAATTATTCAAAATTCCTGGTTTCAGAAGCCTTTGATCCAAATCCTGTTCTTTTGACTTCTAAATGCAGATGGCAGTGGTGGGAAGTTCCCTCAAGATGCAGCCAACTTATGGTGACCCCAAAGGGTTTTTGAGGCAAGGGACGTTCAGAGATTGTTTGTTACTTCCCGTCTTTATGTAGCAACCCTGGAATTCTGTGGTGGTCTCCCATTCAAGTACCAATCAGGGCTGACTGCTTAGCTTCTAAGATCTGACAAGACTGGGCTTTCCTGGGCTATCTAGGTCAGGGCCTAAATGCAGATACCTGTGCATTTTGGAGTTTGCTTCTTCCTATGGTTGCAAGACCCCCCAGTGGAGGCAGGGCTCCCCCACTGACAGGCCCCACCTCCCTGTTGCCGATCAGCTGGCCAGCAGGGGGAAACTTACCCTGCAAAAGAGGGAGATCGATCCAATGTGCAGTAATCTGTCTATATCACTGCCCATGTGACCCGGAAGTGATGTTTCTGGACATCTGGAATGTTGGGGTAACACTGTGGTATTTGGGCAAACATTCTATGGCAGAAGCCAAATTTACCATAAGGTTTTTGCCCAAATACCAGAGCATCGCCCTGACATGATGATGTCACTTCCGGGTCACGTGAGCAGTGACACAGACATGTTGCTGTACACTGGATGGGCTTCCCTGTTGCTCCTGGTAAGTCTTCCCTCCCCCGCCAGTTGCCTGGCAACCCTACTTCTTCCACACCAGTTTAGAATCCTAATTTGTAGGCAAGAAACAAACTTCAGCTTGCCAGGTCCTTGCATCCAGGCCTTATGGCCAAATGAAGCTTGATGGAAAGCTTCCAAAACCAGGAAACTTTTAGTCATTTCTGTACACCAAGGGAGGAAGCAGAGAACACACAAGCACAATAAACAAGGCATGTGCAGGCTCATCACAAACAAGAGGGTTGCCATGATGTCTGAATGCAGGAATGGTTAGAGAAAGACGATGGAATGCAGTAACACCTTTTTATGAAGTTTATCACTGCGGAACAAAATGTCCGCTCCTGTACCTAGTTCACCTGTGGCAGATGAATAAGTTCTGGTCTGATAGTTGCTACCACAGAACACCACACAGAAGCAAGTCTACCCAGTATGCTGTTTCTGTGAGTGGGAATGAGACATATAAATCTCTAAAAACGGAGCTTCCCATGGGCTGAGAGGCTACTGGTTCTCCTAACCACTTGGAGGGGCAAGCAGACCCAATTTTCTCCACACCGTTTTGTGGAGGGTGTGGGGAATACTGCTAGACCCTCACGGCAAACTGTGATACATGGTGGTGGAATTTAGCTGTTGGGTCTACCAGGAAGTGAATCTACTGAGATAACTTTTGAAAGTGCTAAAAACAATAAGCAAAGACAACCGCATTCAGAGAACAACTGCAGGCCTTGTCTTTATTCCTCATCTTTATCAAGTACCTATAGTCCCAATGCAAACTGTTCTGTGGAGTGCCATACCTAAGAACAAATGAATATTTTTTCCTACATCCTTCAGATACGTTAAAAAAAGGCCTATCCTTGCTGTTTATTAAAAGGGCACCCTGGTCCAATGCAATCTTGAAATGTATCCTTTTCCTGGTCATTCAGCCTTTTGCAGAACAAACAGTCCTTCTAAATGCACCACGAAGGGCAAATCTGCATTTCTACACTCGTCAGGGATCTACACCCAGTCCTAAATCCCTGTCGAACATAGTTGTATGATATCCGTGTCCTTTTGGATACACGTGATTCACCTTCACACCTTACACCGGGGGTCCCCCGCATGGTGCCATGGTGCCCATCAACTCCTTTCCTGGTGTCTGCCAAGTGCTTCTGGGAAGTAGGCATAGCGTGGCTAGGTGGGGCTTTAGCCGAGCAGGGCTTCTGATTGGCTATGCAGATTAAAAGGCATCCCGTTAAACGGAGCTTCTTCTGCTTCAAATGTTGAATTGTCACCATCAAAGTTATATATATACCTCGCTCCCTGATATTTTGTGGTTGGCCCCACCTCCTGCAGCAGCCGTTTTGTGGTTGAGCCCACCACCCAGTGTCAGAATTCCAAAGGCTGCCCTCTGGCCCCAAAAGATTGGGGATTCCTGCCTTTCATTTTTACATAAACACCAAAATACCTTAGGTGTGCCCCTAGGGTAGGGCTGCCAGGTCTACCTTTCATCTGGCGAGGCACTTCTGGCTCCTCACTGGGATTCTTCTGCCCGTGCACAAAGTGTACATGGCACAATGATGCCACTGGTAGTGACATCATCATGCTAGGGCATTGCATGGCAAAGCTCTAGTGTTTGGGGCAAAAACTCTACCGTAACCATAGAGCCCCCCTGAATGCTAGAGCATCACTGCATGATGGCTCCATTGTGATGACGTCACTACAGGTGACATCACTGCATTGGCAGCGTCCCCCTGGGACACTGCTGTGCAGGGGTGGGGCTTCCCCTGCTGGCCAGCTGGCTGGTGGTGGATTGGGCCCCCTGAAATCAGGGGATCCCCTGGCCATCAACCCTACCCCAGAGTTGTAATACATGAAGACTCCAAAGCATGTAAATAAATATATAAAAATATGAATAATCGGTTCTCTGTACACACATGGGGCCATGGGTGCATAAAACTAATTACCAGAAATAATGGCATCAGGGAATATTTTTTGCTCTTCCGTAAATTGTAGAGCTTGTTGTTGATCAGCACCAGGGCTGGTGGGGGTGGGGCACTGGGCCTGAGTCTCAAAGTGAGGCCTCCTTTGTTAACTCCTTGAACTTTGGTTAGATTCACACCTCCTTTTTATGGGCACTGTGTGTTGCTATATTTTGTTTTTAACTACCACTAGGGGCCTCAAAAGCTAGAAGAGGGCCTACATCTGTCTGGAAGAGACAAATCAGCATTCATAAACTTCATGGATTAGAACACACTGCACAAATTGCTGCTTCCCCACCTCCCCCAAAAATGCAGCAGCGAAATATAAATGTGAGACTGAGCTCCCATTTGCTTCTGAAGATGGATTCAGATGGGTAGCAGTGTTCCCTCTAAGCTGAGTTAGTGTGAGCTTCATGGTTTTTTAGCCTCCGGTTCACACATTTTGGTCTTAGCTCAGGAAGGAGGGCTCCAGAGCAAACTGAATGATACAGCAGCCAAATCGCTCGCTCACAACTTTAATGCCAGGAGCTCACAAAGTAGAATTTTTGCTCTCAAGACTCCACAGCTTAGAGGGAGTATTGGTGGGTAGCCATGTTGGCACATTTAAGACCAACAAAGGTTAATCCTGGGAACAAGCGTCCTTGAAGAAGTGTGCATGCGCATGAAAGCTTATGCCCAGAAGTAAACTTTGTTGGTCGTAAAGGTGCCTGACTGGACTCAAACTTTGTTTTACTTCTGAATCTGGTTCACATGGAGCTCACTCGACTCCGCCTGCTCTCACCTTCACAGGCAAAAGTGAACAGAGATTCCACAGTTACTTGGATGCGTGATCCCTCAGGGCCAGGGAAGCTCCTGCGTTCAAATAACAGTGAGACACCCCCCCCCCCGCATGATGATTTACTTCCCTGGAGAGTGAAAAGCAGACAGGGCCAGAGGGAACAGGGAAGAGAAGTGGTCAGCGGCTCTTTCTGGGGACAAAAATAACACCTGGAGAGGCCTCAGTGTTTCATCCGATGAAAGCAAACACAGAAATATAATTAGGGAATGGGAAGGAACTTCGATTGAAAACTTGCCATCTTGCCAATGAAGGACACTTGGGGCTATTTTAAAAAAATGTTTGTACTAATGCACTTCCTAATTCTAATTGCTTCTATCCAGCTAAGCCTCACTGATTTCGATGAGGATTCTCTCCAGTTAAGTACGACTGCAGTGTTTCTCTGCTTTTCCAGTTCTGTAAAAAATTTCATAGACTTGCTGGTCACTCCAGGCATCAATTGGCAATCAGCATTTCTGTCAAGAATGTAGCAATCAGGCTGCTATTTAAAAAGTGTCATTTCCACGACATACAATTTGCGAGGAGGGAAAAGCTGGGTCAGTAAAGGACTTCAAGGACGCTTCCTTGGTTACTCACTTGGGGGTGGCGGTAAAGCATTGATATTTGGCTTAATGTCAGGCGGGAATGGCGGTTTGACATCCTGATTAGGGGACAGGTACGGAGGAATACTGCTCCCTGGAGTCATAGGTGGCGTGGGGTTTCCTGGAACAGGCGAGTGGGGGTAATTTGCCACAGGAACAGGCCTTGACGGCTGCAGAAGGGTAATTACAATTCATTAGACAAGAGTGAAAAACAGTTACTGCAATGTCCTGCCACTGCAGAAGAACAAGAGACTGGATTTATACCCTGCCCTTCAGGACCTGAAGGAGTCTCAGAGCGGCTTACAATCCCTTTCCCTCCCCACAACAAACATCCTGTGAGGCAGGTGGGCCTGACAGAACTCTCTCAAGAACTGCCCTTGAGAGAACAGATCTGAAAGAACTGACCCAAGATCACACCAGCAGCTGCATGTGGAGAAGTGGGGAATCAAACCCAGTTCTCCCAGATTAGAGTCCATGCTTCTAACCATGACACCAAACTGGCTCTGTAGAATATGGGCTAAAACCCCGAGTGATGTGAACAGCCTTGACATAGGGTTGGATCCAGTAAAAAAATTCTGCTGGGCGGGGTGGGGAGGGTAGCTGACCTTTTGACTCCCATCCTATGCTGTCCCAGGAGGCTTCCGTTCTTCAGAAGCATCCCCTTTGGGGAGGCATTTCAGGCTGCCAGGGAGGTGGAGAAATCCCGGTCTGCTCACAAAACTAACTTCCATCAGCAGAAACCTTTGTGCAGGATGCAACCCGTAATAACAATAACAGACAAAGTCGGGCAGAGCTGGATGACTTGTGCTTCACCAAGCCAGTCAGACCATCTGCCGTGGACGGCAGCCCAGCAAGAGCCCAATAAACTTCCTGACTTGGGTATCTGCCCAGGGCTCCAAAAAGTAGGAGGATGGTGGAGGTTACCAGTCACTCGGTAGACTATGATAGGTGGCTGGTGGGCTGCTCTTAGCTGGCTGCATCATTTGTACAAGCCTAATGCATGGAGTTTTGGTTTGCAAACTCTGGGTTCGGGAATTCCTGGAGATTTGCGGGTAGAGCCTGGAGATGGTGGGATTTTGGGAGAAGAAGGACCTCAGCAGGGTAGAATGCCGTAGAAGGCCATATCAGCCATTGTCTCCAGGGGAACTGATCTCTGTAGTCTGGAGATCAATTGTAATTCTGGGAGATCTCTAGGCCTTACCTGAAGGCTGAGAAACCCTACTGGAATTCTATGATATGAGAACTCTACAAGTACCTTTCAAGCAAGCATTAAAATTGCTTGGAATGTTATTGCAAATCACCAAATCAGGTTTTCTACAAATTGTTTAGGAAACAGGAAGGGAAAGAAACAAAGCCAGTTTGACCACAGAACAACACAGCCAGTTAATCACATCCATTCTCTCTGTGGCATGACACTTCATCTATATACAGCTTAAGCTTACATGCTTGGTGCACTCTGGGTCAGGGCTACCGTACATTCTCCAAGTTTGGTCTGACTCTCTTAGTATTGTTATATGCCTTGAAAATATTACTGAGTTGCAACTGTATGGCTTTCAGTGCATTTAATGGCCACACAATGGGCAACATACAGTTAACACTGAAGCAATAATTCCTTCTGCAAACTGCATCAGAGCCAACTATTCGAGTGTGGTTTACTACACGTTCTCTTTCGGTTAAACTTTAATGGATCCATCATACATATTTAAAGTCCTCAGAATGGAGGATCCATACTTTGATGTAATTAATTATCCTGGCCTTAAGAGGTGGCCATCAACAAAAGATGCCACTCACCTTATAATACTGTCCCATATTGACTGTTGGAGGAGGATATTGCCCTGTGTTTTGCTGGCTTGGCATCCTTTGTCCCGGGTAATTGGGAGACGTGAGGGGTCTTGGAGGGTTGGGAGCTGGATACTGACCAGGTTGGGATGGAAACTGGCTATTTGGTCCATACTGCTGGTTTCCATAATTTGGCTGTATGTAAATGAAATAATAAAAAAATAGATTTTAAAATACTGCCACTCACTGAATGCAATTGAACTTTGCACAGTATAAGAGATGTATTTACAAACACAGGACCTAGAGGACAGCTAAAGGCAAGTGGAAGTTCCATACATGTCAATGCAAGATACTGGAAAACATCCTTAAATCTCACCCATGAAACCTTTCGGGTGGATCTTTACCATAACCTTATCTTATTACCTCACTAGCTAAAGTCTGAAGCCTTTCTCCAGCCTAAGGAAGACTTCCTTCAACTTGTGGCTGTTCCACTGGAGAAAGTCTCCTTGAAGGAGGAGTCCAGAGGCACCATTAAGGCCAATAACATTTTATGCAAGGCATAAGTTTTCATGCGTAAGCATCTTCAGTACCTGAAGAAGTGTCCTTGCACACAAAAGCTTCCACCCTGAATAAAATTTCATTGGTCTTAAAGGTGCCACTGGACTCAAACTTTGTTCTGCAGCTTCAGATCAACATGGCTACCCACCTGAATCTATCCCTGGAGGATGGTTGGATTTACTATGAGGAATTGAATGTGCTTAACTCCAACCGTAATGTTCCCATTAGAAATGCACAAGCATAACCTACTCAGCATTCATTACACATTTTCAAATGCTGCAGGAACAATGATTTCCATTGTAAAACCCATGAGCCTCTTAACAGCAGATCACATTCTGTAGACCTAAAGCACTGCGGTAGTCACTATTATCCTTATGGTGCCATCTTCAGAATCCTTCTCACATTGACTCAGGGGGGCTCACGCCCAGGACTCTGTTCTCAGGACAGCGCTGTTAGTAAACTACAAAATTGAATTCAAGCTAAAAATGTGAGATTGCTGGGGAGTTGTTACCCGGTGTCACCTGTGTGCCAATCCAAATTTCTTGGATTTCCTTCCTTGGAAATTTCTTGCAGTTCATAACATCTTGGAAGTTTAGGCTCCTCCTCTCCTAACCACTGAAGGGATGACTAACTTTGACAAAGGACGATTTGTGGTGAGTGGGTCAGGAATGAACACACATGAAGCTGCCTTCTATTGAACCAGACCCTTGGTCCATGGAAGTCAGTATTGTCTACTCAGAGTGACAGCAGCTCTCCAGGGTCTCAGGAGGAGGTCTTTCACATCTGATCTTTAATTGGAGATGCCTGGGATTGAACCTGGGACCTTCTGCCAGCAAAGTAGGTGCTCTGCCACTGGGCCACAGGTGGTTGTCACATGTCCACTTTACAAAGTCTATGATTATTCTTGTTTGCAGAAGAACCAGAAGGGATTCTGCGGCTACTTACCTCTCCCGGATACGGTCTCTTCATGCCCTGCATGGGTAAAGACTGGGGGCGTGGGCCAGGGTAGGCTTGCTGGGGCATCCTTTGCCCATGGCTGAAGGGACTCATTCCAGGTGGCCTGGGCTGGTTCATGCCCATAGGGGGCCCGCTCATATTGGAAGGCGTCATGCCCGCTCCCATGGTGGCTGGATTCATGCTGCCCGGCATGGAAGCCGGCCCACGAGGGCCAGGCTGGTTCATGAACTGGCTGTTGTACGCTTGAGTTGGACCCATCTGGAAAGAGGAACAAACCTTCAACAGAAGAAAAAAAAAGAATAAAATACGACATGCATTTAAATGGGATGGGGGACCAAGTTGATGGGGGGGCAGGGTTCAGACACATCCCATTTTCAAGTAAGTGTCTTGAAATATCTGTGGAGCAGATTATGCCTGATCACCCTCCCGTTGTTGAGTCAATGTGTGTATGCGTGTGTGTGGGGTTACTAATCCCAGGTACATTCAGGCAGGTAGCCATGTTGGTCTGAAGGAGGAGAACAAAGTTTGAGACCAGGGGCACCTTGAAGACCCACAAAGTTTAACTCTGGGTATCAGCTTTTGTGAGTAGGAAGAAGGGACATGGAGATAAGGAAGGAGGAAGTGACTTGGAAAAGCACCACTCTAGCTAAATGCAGCTGCAGCAGCCAGATGTTCTGTTGCTTTGTGCTTGTGTCTCTCTATGCCAGAGGCCAAGGGGGGTGCGCTACTAAACAACTGGGAATTTCTGTGTTTGACAGCATGGCAAACAAGCCGGTTTAACACCACAGTTGAGCATCCATCAACACACCATAGTTTGTTGATAGTTTCAGAGGGTAGCTTTGTTGGTTTGCAGTACAACAGCCACATTCGACGGGGTTGCCTGGTCTTACCTGGCTGCCAAAGGAGGGACTCCCGATTCTTCCGGCAGGTCATTGCGTTTCTGACATTGGAGGTGATGCTCTAGGTTTTGGGCAAAACTCTATGATTTTTTGGGCCTCAAAATCATAGTTTTACCTCAAACCTAGAGCATTGCCCCCGATGTTGGAAACACAATGACATCACTCTCGGGTGATGGCATCACACTGAGGCACTGGAAGGGGGGTTCTAGCGGGTGAGGCTTCCCCTGCTAGCCAGCTGGGCCACAGTGGATTGGGCCCCCGAAATTGGGAGATCCCCTGGCCCCACCAGGAGAATGGCAACCCAAAGGTCTACTAGCACTTTAAAAACTCACAAGATCTTTGGGGTAGAAGTTTTCAAGAGTCAAAGCACCCTCTTGAAAGCTTATCCTCTAATTTCTTTTTGCTCTCTAAGCTGCTAATGGATTCGAATAATAGTTTTTTGGACAGCCTTCCTTCAGACATCATCCTAAAATAGAGTTTAATCAGAGCACTGATTATGAACTGTGATTTTTTGGGCTATCTGAATGGAGTCAGTGTTTTCAAAAGGTATTTAGATTTATTTATAAAGCATCACTAATGTAAAGAGTAACAAAAGCTCAACCATGTACCTGCTCGAAGGATACAGTCTAAATTTGCTCATAAGGGTATGCAATGGAGCCCTAATGCAACTTGAAAAAATAAAACTAATTTTGGAGGTGAATTTCAGTAAAAAAATAATCGGTGGCGCTAGAAGGCACTTCACTGTTTCCCTGTTTGTCCTTTCTATGCTCCACACTGCTACCCAGCACTCATGCCTGTGAGATTCCAAATGTAAGTTTACCCATGCTTTGAAACCCAAAGGGAATGATTTAGAGGACATAAATATCGGATGGGGAAAGGGTTAAGTACCTTCCTCTGCTAATTCTCCACTCATAATCCCACCTGAAACTACCTTTCATATAAAGGACTTCATCATTTGTAGAGGCTTATTAAATGTATTTGCACATGGGGTGCATAGTTAGCCCCCTAGGCAGTTGAGACATCTAGGTTTCCAGATTTCCAATCATGTCCTGTTCTTGGAGCTTCGTTGCTCAGTTTGCATTTCTATTTAGAAAACATCCTGAGAAAGACTGTATACTTAGTGCAAATAGATATTTGTAACTTGTTAACTTGTTAAGGTCCAATATTATTATGGACCCTATAATCAAGAAAGTAATGGCAGCTTCACAACAGATCTGTGCTGCAAATGCATATTTCTGATTCACAGAAAAAAGAGGTAAGCTTATTTACTATAATGATTTCTGGACAGTGTTTTGGGCTCAGACATAAGTTGCCGAAACCTTGAAGCCATACGGCCAAGACAGAATGATAGTGGGACGCAGAGTATAAACACATTTCCTTCCCAATTCCAGAGTTAAAACCAGGAGGGAGGAGGACTGATGAAGAGGAGATTCTTGGGAACTGTTGATTTATGTCCTAACTAATATATAAACACATTTTCCTAGAAATATGCTATCCTTGTTCATGAAGTCTAAATTACATGGGGAATAATCTCTCTAAAATCAGAACCAGGTCTATTGCTAGGAGCAAGGCCGGGTGAATGTACCACTAAAATATTCCACAAAAGCCATACAAGGTTCTCCTCGACTTGCTTTAGGGTGGGAAGACAACAAAGTACAAACTGATTGCTTGACGAGCAGCCATAATTTCACACGAAATGGGCTCAAGCTGCAGACTCACCTCTTTGAGCTGCAAATTTGCTTGCAGAAAGCAGACAGCAGGAACTTGTAAAGAGAGATTTATTGAGTAACTGGTAAGATAAACGTGTGCATGCGTCTGTGTGTATGTGTATATACACAAAAAACATATTCAGGATAAGCAGATGCTGCTGTTTCCTTCTTTATCATGCATGTATATAAAGAAAGCAGAATGTATTCCAGAAGTTGTGTGCAATTAACAGTACTAATATGAAGCATTGCCAGGATTGAGCCTTAGCACAAAAATGGCATCTTCATAGAAGGAAGATAACTTAAAAGTATTGCTGCAACCACCTGAAATTGATGTAAACCATCAGGCAGAGGGCAAAGGACTGTGCTGTCCTTAACAGAGTTACACCCTTCTAAGCCCATTCAATGGACTTAGACTGGCATAACTCTGCTGAGGATTGCAATATCAATCAGCTAAAGCTGGTGTAGCAAGGCTAAGAGTGAGCGAGGAAGTCCCTTGCCTCAATTATGACTTCACCAGAAAATCAGGTAAGTTTTTAGTTCCATAATAGGGGGATGATAAATACTGGCCTCCCTCACAGGGCTCTTGTGGGACTGACTAGGAAGTCTTTTGGACATGTGACAGCTAACCTTGGTTGGTTTGGACATAACCTTGGTTTGCCACAGTATGAAAGAGCCTCGAACGAACTTCAGGATTAGACAAGGAGACCCCTGCTCCCTTTCCTCTTCTACCCCACAGTGATTTCTGCCAGTTTGCCACTATTTCCAAATAAGCAAAAGCACAGTTCAAACTGGGGACCAGTCCAGTGTTTGGAACTCTGGTCTGCAGGGCATGCAAACAAAGACCATGGAAGTGAAAGCGACAAATTAGCTCAGGGAATGAGTTGCAGAGTGAGAGGCAGGGGTCTTTTGGGGGGGGGAGCCCACCGGAGCGCAGCTCCGGGAGCTCAGGAGCCAAGCCCCGCCCCCAGCCGGCGTCCCGGAGAGTCTTTCAGGCAGCCGAATGTCAATTTCAGCTCCATTATATCCTATGGGCCATTGAAGTCAATGGTGAGAACATAGGGTATATTCTGGGGGCTGGAGGGGGGGGTTTGAGGGAGAGGCTCCAAACTCACAGGATAGCTGATGGAGCCTCTTCCCAAGATACCCACTAAGTTTCAAGAACATTGGACCAGGGGGTCCAATTCTATGGGCCCCCAAACAGGTTACCCCCATTCCTTCCATTGTTCTCTATGGTGGGAAAAAAAATTACTTTTTTCCCACCATAGAGAACAATGGAGTGAATAGGAGTGAATGGGGCAACCTGTTTAGGGGCCCATAGAATTGGACCCCCTGATCCAATGTTCTCGAAACTTTGTGGGTATCTTGGGGAGAGGCTCCAACAGCTATCCTGTGAGTTTGGATCTTCTCCATCAAATCCCTCCCCTCCAGCCCCAGAATATACCCTATGTTTTCACCATTGACTTCAATGGCCCATAGGATATAATGGGGCTGAATTGCCACCAAATTTCTTTCATTCCCTCCTTTCCTTCTTTCTTTTTCCTCTTTCCCTCATTCTTCTCTTCTCTCTTTCTTTCTTTCTCACCTTCTTCTCTTCTCTTTTTTCCTCCTTTCCCTGTTTCCCTCCTTCTTCCCTCTCTTTCTTTCCCTCCCCTTTCCTTCTCTTTCTTTCCCTCTTTCCTTCTCTCTACTCTCTCTCTTTCCTTCCCTCTTTCTTCCTTCTGTGGCCCAACTCTCATGAGAAGGAGTTTAAACTTTAAACCCCTTCTCTCTTAGCTCCCCCACCCAGGCCAGCCGGGGAAGGGGAGGCTTTTGAAGATGCCGCCCCCCTTTTGCTTCCCCTTCTTACATCACTTCTGGTGATGTCAGGGGGCGTGGCATATGCTAATAGTCTAATAGCTCATTAGCATACCATATGCTAATGAGCTCCTGCAGCTGTTCTTCTACGAAAAGACCCCTGGTGAGAGGAAAGCAAGGGTCACATGACCAAGCCTGAAGCTCTTTTGGCTCTTGTTCACAGCAACAAACCACGGTTTCCCAGGATTGAATCTTCGCTCAAAAATGGCAGCTACGGTCTTCATGTATAAATCGAGCCAATAAAAATTGCCCAGAAGCCTACTGATAAGTCTCACTCAAAAGACAGTGAGACACACAGATATTCATCAAAAAGCAGCAAAATATACGACAGGCCACGAGCATCATTCAAAACTCCTTCCTAAGAGTCCCCCTCTTCCTTTAGCCTTTCCCAGTCTCTTATTGACCCTCTAAATTTTTGCATGCCTGAAACCCCTTTTTGGATCTTCGGCTGATCGGTTCTGAGATCACAGAGGTCCTTCCTCAGTAGTTCATGTCCCTGTGGTTCCTACTGGCTTGACGGCTCTGAGGTCACAGAGGGGTTTGCCAGCCTAGGATCCAGTAACCAGGTGCCCCGGAAGCAAGAGAATCTACATTTCAAGATCCTATGAGCAAACTCCCTTCACCTGAATCGCTTCAGCTATGCCAACACACCGCAAGCTTTCAAACATGGCCTTGCTGGAGAGCGGTCTTTGGACAAGGACAGACAACCCTCTCTATTTATGTCTGGGATTACAGTGGAAAGGCACGGCATGCCACTCTCTCTCACAGAGTGCAGGTGTTGTACTTCACAACAAAAACCTGAGGAGCAAAGGTCCAAGATTGGCTTGCTAAAGGAAATAAATCTCCAGAGGTAGGTTTAAAGAGCAGACGACGACTCCAGGCCGACCATTACTATGGAAATGACTCCCGCCTGCCCTTACTGGAGGCAGGCCGACTTTTATGTCTCTAGCCCCTTGTCCAGCACTCTAAAGACTGACACAAAAGATGCAGAAGGTGGGTGCCCTCCTGTCTCTAGAGAAGGGGAGCTTTGTACATTTTTCAAGCGATTCGAGTGCTCCGTTAGGAAGTGACTACAGCAGGCCTTTCCTTTGGGTTAGCACTCGAAGGTGCAGCGTGGCAGAAATCTGAGACACTCGCCTAATGTCTTTGCAGATGTGGACCCAACTAGTCTTTAAGATCGGCTAGGGAGGGCTTTGCTGGGAATTCCTTACCTGGACTGCGTAAAAAAACTTGGGGTCTGGAGCAGCAGGGCTTCTTCAAGAGGTCCAGAAGCTCAGAGAGGCTGCCTCATTACGAGGAATCAGGCCATTTGCTCAAGATTTCCAGAACAAAAACAATACATCTTCCTGTGGTTTTTAAGCAACTGCTCTTTTTACTGCACCATTGTGCTTTGGGTTTCCATTGACTGTCCATTGCCTTGGACACCTTCTGGCAAAAAAGAAATTCATCCTTTTCGTGAACCAACTGTGCAGGGGCTTTGTGACTGCCTCCTTCCCCATCTCAGTGATATTTCTCCCCCCTGCCCACTTCCAGTCTTCTGGGCACTGCAGGAGCTGGAGTTTCAGTGCATCCCAAAGCCCTGCAACTTCCTCGCAAATCTCACAAGATCTCCTGGGATGACTTGACCCTGGTTGACCCAGCAAATGTCCCACTGCTTCAGATGATTTCCCCAGCATCTTCTGGGGATGAGGCAGTTCCAAGGGCAACAGACTGAGCCCCGGCATGGGCACAGGTCTTGAGTTCCTCAACCAGGAATCTCCCAGTGTGGGTTCTTTGGCCCTTGCTAAGTGGGTGGAACAACACCCTGCTTCTGATGGGACGGCCCCCCCGTCCCCCCGCCCCGTGTGGCACCTGCCAACAACTTTCCTGGTGCCAAAATGTTTTTAAGAAGTGGGTGGGGCTTTTGCCTAGTAGAGCTTCTGATGGGACACTTGCTGGCCTGCCTGCATATCTGTTGAAAAAACATTTCAAAGAAATCTAATGTATCAGTGGACTTTCAAAGTCCAGCTTTCCAGACAAGAAACCAGACATAAAATTCTTTAGGAAGCTGTGTTATTAAAAAGGCTCACCTACCTTAATTAACCCACACCCAGACAATTCAATCACTGGACCTAACAACATCAACTACACCATCTCATGCTCCTCTTCTAACATTGTGTATGCCATTAAATGCCAAAAATGCCCTTTGTTTCTCTACAGAGGGCAAACAGGTCAAACCCGACACACCAAAGGATAAATGGATACAAATCTGACATCAAGAATCACAAGACTGAGAAACCTGTAGAAGAACACTTCAACTTTCTGGGACATTCAAGGGGGGGCCTCAAAGTAGCTGTTTTATTGCAAAGGAACTTCAGAACAGACGGGAATGGGCGACTGCTGAATTACAAGTTATTACAACACTTGGAACAATGGAAACCCCAGGACTTAACAGAGGTATCAGCTTCTTATCTACACATGCTAAGTCACTCAGTTCTCATTTATAACCAGAAATCATAGAATCACAGAATCATAGAATGTTAGAGTTCGAAGGGACCTTGCAGGTCATCTAGTCCAACCCCCTGTACTCTGCAGGAGCACAGCCGAAAGACAGCCCTACATACCTACAACATACCCGAAAGAGGGTCATCCAGCCTTGGCTTGAAAACGTCCAGGGAAGGAGCATCCACCACCTCCTCAGGCAGACTGTTCCACCGCTCAACCACTCTTACAATTAGAAAGTTTCTCCTGATATCTCCCTTGTAATTTCCACCCATTAGATCTAGTCTTGCAATCTGGAGCAAGAGAGAATAGATCTGCTCCATCTTCTACATGACAGCCCTTCAAATACTTGAAGACTGCAATCACGTCCCCTCTAAGCCTTCTCTTTCCCAGGCTAAACATACCTAACTCTTTCAGCCTTTCCTCATAAGACTTGGATTCCAACCCTCTCACCATCCTGGTCGCCCTCTTCTGGACACACTTCAGCTTGTCAACATCCTTCCTAAAATGTGGTGCCCAAAACTGGACACAGGACTCCAGGTGAGGCCTGACCATAGCAGAATAGAGCGGAACTACCACCTCCCATGATCTGGACACAATGCTTCTGTTCATGCATCCTAAGATTGCATTCACTTTCCTCACAGTCACATCGCACTGCAGGCTCATGTTTAGCTTGTGATCCACCATAACACCTAGATCCCTTTCACATGTGCTGCTGTCAAGCCAAGTCCCTCCCATTCTATATCTGTGCCTTTGATTTTTTTTGTGCCTATGTGTAGGATTTGCACTTATCTCTATTCAGGGGTCATTTCCTAGAAAAAGAGGTGCAGGAGCTCATTAGCATAACTTATTTGCATATGCCACACCCCCTGATGTCACCAGAAATGTGTCAGAAGGCAACACCCACCGCTCAGGCTCCACTGGACTGTTTCAGATTGCTAGCTATGGCGGGGGCATAGATCTGCCCTCACAGAGGAGGGAGAGATTGTATCGGAATAAACCTTGGTCTTAAAGGTGCCACTGGACTTTTGGATTGCTAGCTATGGGGGGGGGAGGCGCAGATCAACAACTAAACTAAATATACAACAAAAAATTGACATTCCAACACCTGCAGGTATTTTCTCTTAATAATCCTAAACTTAACATCACTGGAGAATAGGAACAAGGTTGCCACTTAACATATATCACATAAAGATTTTATTTTGTGAAGGTTCTGCCCTGACTTCCTAAACAGTAGCCAAAAGACGCAGGTAGACTTAGTGGGCCACAGGAAACCCCCCCCCCCAAAACTAACAAAGCCATTTCTTCCTCTCCTTATTCCCTCTGTCTCAAGGCTGCTAGCAATGCAGCAATCAAGTTGAGAAAGAGGGCACAAACCATTCCAGTCCAATTCAAATGCACAAGCTACAAAGTATTCAGATATACACACACCGTTTTGACAGTGCTGGCCCTCATTCCTGGCTCCCTCGCACCTACACACAGACACACCTCTAAGTCTATCTGTTCTTGCAGCCAGCTCCGATGAAGCCAGGATTGCATGCAAGGATTCAAACAGGCAATTCCCCCTGGTTTTGCCAGAATCTTTTTTTAAAAGCAGGGTGGAGCACAAGATCCCTTTCTCTTAAAACAAAAGCACATGTTGAAGCCTCTTCCCCCCACTTCTCCAACCAGTATCTACTGGCAGGGGTCTTTTTGTAGAAAAAGAGCTGCAGGAGCTCATTAGCATATGGTATGCTAATGAGCTACTAGTCTATTAGCATATGCCACGCCCCCTGACATCACCAGAAGTGATGTCAGAAGGGGAAGCAAAAGGGGGGGGAGGCATCTTCGAAAGCCTCCCTTCCCTTCCCCAGCTGGCCACAACTGCTGGACACCCGGAGAAAATAGGGCTGGGAAGCCAGGCATTTAATTCTCCCCCTCGGGGGGCGGGGCCTGGACTCATTACTGCCAGTGCTCCGGCAGGAAATGACCTCTGACCCTATTGAATTTCATTTTATTTATCTCAGCCCACTGACCATCACACTTTGTTGGCCTTAAAGGGTGCCACTGCATTCAAACTTAGTTCCCACATCTGTTGTTAACACCTTTATTATCTGTATACCAACTTACTGCTATTTACATCTCTTACCTAATGTGTTAGCCCAATCTTAGCTGTATTTATTGCTCAGTTACTTAGGCATCTTGACTCTAATTAACTAACCTCCCCCTTTATATGTAATTTTTGAGAAAGTCTGTTTCAGTGAATCTGAAGGAGCGTCCTTATGAAGTCTCCCAGTTCTCGCTTGTACCCAGAATTTAACTTTATTTTTCTTGCAGGTGCCCCACTAGACTCAAACCTCGTTCCCATATCTGTTTGTATGCTAATTTACTGCTATCCCCAGATCTTTCCTACATCCAGTCTCAGCTATAATCACCCCGTACTTATGCATCTTGACTCTAAATGACCCATCCTGACCACACTCCCCATCCCACCCTGTACAAGTAATGATTGAGAAGTTTCGAGGGTTGCCAACCCCCCCGGTTTGGCAGGGGTTCTACCTGATGCCAGCCAGTTGGCCAGCAGGGGAAGCCCTGCCCCCAAGCCCCAACACCTGCAGCCACCCCTCTCCCTTCTCTCTTGAGAGAGAGGAGGGAGAGGGGTGGCTGCGGGCCACGGGCCTGATCTCCGCATGGAGATGGGGCATGCAAAGCCTTCCAGCTCCCTGAACTTAAAGGGGCTCCCTTTAAGTGCAGGGAGCCGGTGGAGATCAAGCAGGCGGGCGGGCGGGTGGACGTCCCCAACGTGACATCGTCATGTTGGGGATGCCCTGCCCCCTCCGGGAACGCCCCTCAGAGTCCCCCGCTGCGGGGCACAGATGGACTTGGCAACCCTGGGAGTTTCTGTTCCACTGTATCTGAGAAAGTGTGCGTGCACATGAAAACTTATACCATGAATAAAACCTTGGTTCTTGAAGATGTCACTGGACTTAAGCTTTGTTCTGCTACTTTACTTTTAAAATGGAAATAAGAAGGAAATTTAAACCTGCTTTTTCTTCACCAATTGCTTTTCATCTAAGTAGGGCTTTCTGGAAATAGGCTAGTTCTATAGTCACCACTTCACAAAACTACATAATACAGAAAGCAGAGGAGACCTGAGAGGGGGACAGAGGTTCTCTTACCGGTCCGTACTGGTTCATTTCCTTGTTCTGCGTTTCTTGAAGGGCTGCGACGGTCGCTGTGGCTGTGGCAGTGGCAGTAGCTGCTGCAGCTGCAACAGCAGCTGCTGCAGCAGCAGCTGCTGGCTGAGTGAAATCGGCAGGCGGCCTGGTGTGGGGTGGAATCCCCATTCCTGCAGGGTTATTAGGGCCTCCCGGATAGCTAAGAGGTAAGAAAGAGAAATAGTTAAACACCATTGGTGCTGTTCAGGCAGCTATTACCACCGTGGGGAATGAAGATGCAGAGAACAGAAGTGAGAGGTTATAGACATTTAGCAACATTTTGAGAAGGGGTTCCTTTTATCAATACATCATCCAGGGGTCACCAAAAGCTACAAACAACCAGGGATGCATTTGTACACATTGGCTAGGATCCATTGTAGGATTTCCACAGATGGAAAAGGGGGGAGGTGATTTCACTAGTATCCTCTCCTACACCAGACCCGTTTGTGTGTGTGTTCTCCGTCCCCCAGAATTCAGAATTCTTTTGAAATACAGGTAGGCTCCAGCAAAATCCACTGAGCACCCTAACCCTAACTCTCCAAAGTGATGGGCCTATGGAGAAAGAGACTCCTTTGGTGGGCAGTAGCCAGTGAGGGTTCTGTCCTGGTCTCAAGAGGCCTGGGTTGAGGCAGGGCATGCTGACGCAGACTGGTGATACTATCAACCTGCATCAACATCCATGACCTCAGCCAGGGCTTACCAAGGTAATTCTAACTTGATAACCCGGGGGGGGGGGGGCAAGTCCCAGCACACAAGCTGAACGGTAGTGCCATCAACCTGTCCCAGCACACAAGCTGAACAGTAGCATCATCAATCTGCATCAACATCCATGACCTCAGCCAGGGCTTACCAAGGTAGTTCTAACTTGATAACCCTGGGGTGGGCAAGTCCCAGCACACAAGCTGAACAGTAGCGCACCAGCATAGCCTGAAGCTACAGTGGGACTACTGGGGCTACGCCACCTTCCTTAAAGGGCCAGCCCCAGAAGATTTCCTTCTGAAAATGTTTTCTAAAATTATTGTAAAAGCATTTTTTTAAAGGCTGTAACTAACCTCACAAGTGTCAGCTGTTGCGCGCTGTTGCAAAGGGCTATGTGCGATGCCAGGAAATTACTGCTGCTGCCAGAGACTCTTAGCATTTACACATGAGAGTTTTGGGTGTTCGAAACACGCTGTCAGCATTACCGCAGCAATTGTAGCATTACGCCTACTGAGCTCAGCAGGATTTACTTAAGAGTAAATTATGTAAAGGCTGTAAAAGTGAAATCCCTACGCAGTCACATGGGCTAAAGCCCCCTCCACGATCTTTGTTCCCTCAGGTGCACTCAGGGTGCCTATTCAGGAATGCTTGCCTCAACCTTCCACTTTAGCCCTACCAACCCCACCAAAAAATGTTTGCTCCACAAGCCACAAAACCCTAGCTACTGGGCTGTTGGCAGTGCAGGGGAAGGGGCCAGGCATGCCTCATACAACATGAACCCCTCATACAACATGAGCCCCTCAATCAATCATCTTCATCTTGACCTGGATGGCCCAGGCTAGCCCAGGCTCAACAGATCTGGGAAGTTAAGCAGGGCCAGCCCTGGTTAGTACTTGGATGGGAGACCGCCAAGGAAGTGTGGGGTTGCTTTATAAAGGCAGGGAATGGCAAACCATCTCTGAACGTATCTTGCCTTGAAAACCTTATGGGGTTGTCATAAATTGGCTGTGACTTGATGGTACTTTGCACCAACACTGTCATCCTGGCTTAAACAAAGACTTGGCAAAGACTTGGATTTCCTCTCTACAATTTCTAATAGCTCTACGAGATCTACTTTTTAGGAACTTTAATTGTTCCAAAGATGTTTTATCAGACTATAACCTTGTATCAATGTTGTTTAATTTTCTTAAATCTTCAGCAACTGTTTCCCTGATGCGTTGTATTTATCCTACTTTATTACATTGTACCCCAAGGAGAGGCCAGAGCCTCTGACCTCTCTCACCATCCATTTAAATGGAAGGACTAAGTCCAGTTCCAGCCCCATACACAGAGAATTACACTTGAGAGGTCTACGACAGTATTCGCACCAAACCTCTCTACCTCCACTCCTCTCCCCCACCTGTAATTTTTCCCTACAAGAATTCCCAAAGATAGTTTCAAATGGTAGCTGTGTTGATTTGCAGTAAAACAGCAAGATTTGGATTGAGTACCACTTTAGGGACCCACATGAATTTTGGGGTAGAAGCTTTCCAGAGTCAAAGATCCCTTCGCCTTGTATCCAATGAAGGGAGCTACGATGCTCAACGGCTTATAGCCCGAAAATCTTGTTGGTCTCTAGGGTGCTTCTGGATTCAAATCTAAAAATTCCCCAAATGATTTCGACTCACAAAAGCTCATGTTGAAATAAATGCCATTCGTCTTTAAGGTGCCACTGGCCTTTTGTTTGATACGACCTATGACAGCCATAATTTTACAGATCTGTGCAGCCACCATCTCTCCCCAAGGCACTGGCAACATGGCTCAGGCTTAGTTTGATGCTGGTTTATCTGGCCAGTCTCTCCCCCAGCCCCCCCCTTGCCTCTCCAAAGACCAACATTGCCCCAGACAGATTATTCGGGGGGGGGGGACAAAGCCCCCAAAGGTTTACCTACCTGTGTGAAAGTCTATGATATCATTTCATTTGCAAATGTCTTAAAATTCCTGTGATTACCCAACTCTGCCTAAAGCAAGCATCACATTGGGGCAATCAAGCTGTGCCAGCTGAGGTTCGTTCTTCCCATGCAAAACGGCAGCCCTTTGATCCATCAATATCCTTCACAGACTAGCTTAGCAAAATGTTAATCATTGTTAAACCTGCGGTTTGGGTCACAATTTTCAGTGTTAATTAAAACTTTATTTTAGGTGTTTATTAGAGCTAATTGATTGACCCTGAGTCATTTGCAAATCATTTCCTGCTACTGTGATTAATTTCCTTTTAAGCCTGAGTAGTCTCTTTTTTTTTAAAGCACCAATGTAATTTTACTGGGCATGGTTACAGTAACTCTGTGGGCTTTTTAAATCATCAGGAAAATGCTTGCAATGAGGGCACGCTTTACTGTTAGGTCCTGGCCAAAGTGCCGTCCCTCTTCTGGTCCTGGGGTCCTTCCTTATACACCTAATCATTTTAAAGAATGCCCTGATGATGAGGCAAAGTTTGTTATTCTCTTACGACATACAGGGGCAACCACCCTCTGCTGTTTGTTCTGCTGAAAAAATAAAATAAAATTCCAGTAGCCCAGCCAAGGAAAGAAATGGCTATTCTCTCTCCGCAAAACAGATTTCTGGCGCAGTTAAAAACAAGGCCTGATTCAATGATGAGATTGAGAGTGGTTGTTATGAGCACGGGCTCCTTTCCTCACCCAGGAAGGAGAAGAGTACAGCCAGATTTATAGTTTGCCTTTCTCACTGAGACCTAAAGCAGGTTGCATAGCGTAAGTCAAATATAGTCAACAGGATGGGACTTCCCATGAAACAGCTCAAGAGAATTTGGACTGAAGAAATCTGAAAACAAGCAGAAATCTGAAACAAACCAGATAACAAAGTATAAGCATTTCTAAACATGACCATGACTATAAGCATTTAAACATGACCATGTTAAAGGATGTGGAAATTAGATAGTAGCTCCACAGTTTTTTGAAGGATTTAATCGACCTTACAGAATAGAACCTGCTACGAAGTGGAGTGTTTTATTATAAGGTCAGGGGTCAAACAAATGTGGGTTCTTCTCTTCTTGATACTGTTTTCTTCTCCAAAGTGAGGGGTGGGGAGGAATTCGGGGGTGGGTGGGGGAACATGAACCTTACATTTGTTTTCAGTCCTGCCATGACACAAAATACCTCCTGAACAGGCTAAGAGGCAGCACTGGTTACTTTTGCAAACATCTACCTGAGTATGGAGGTCACTACGCAAGAAGAGGAAACAATCTATGGTTTTAATTAGGCTGAAGAGAAAATTAAATCCAGTGGATAAGTTTTGTCATTGGCTATTGCCAATTACAGCTGAGTGGAACCTCCATGGACAGAGAGAGTATACCACTGAATTCCAGATAACAGGAACAAACAACAGAGGAAGGGTATCCTGACCTGCCTGAGAACTTCCCAGATATCTGGATGGCCACTATTACACAATTAGAACCTGATGAGCCTTGGTCTGAATCCAGTAGAACAGCTCTTATGTGCACATGGTATTAGGGAGAGAATGTTCCATGGTGAGGGTGGAAGTACTATCAAGTTGCAACTGACTTATGGCGACCCCATAGTTTTGAAGGCAAGAGACGAGCGGAGGTGGTTTGCTGTTGCCTGTCGCTGCACCATGACCACGAACTTTCTTGGTGGTCTCCCATCCAAGTACTAAACAGGGTTGACCTTGCCTAGCTTCCAAGAGCTGATGAGACGGGGCTGGGCCACCGTCAGGGTATGCCATGCATCTCTAGAATAGTATAGTGTGACCTGGTTTCTGTCCTACAAGTCCCCTCAGCCTACAACATGCCCACTTACAGCTTTCCTGGCTGACCTGTTCTGGTCTTACCTTCCCGCGAAACCTCCGCTCCCCGGATAGTTGGGACGCCCGTACATGCTCTGCTGTATGTATGGCTGGTTGGAGCCCGCCTTGGCTGAGAACTGCTGCTGCTGCCCTGCAAACTGCGGCGAATTCATGCCAGGATTGCTGGTTGTCATCCCAGAAGCCATGGGGTTTCCTCCTGGGTTCATGGGATTGTTTGCATTTGCCATGGGATTGCCCAGCACCTGAGTGGGAGATGCAGAAAGGAAGAAAGCAGATTAGACCTCTTACCTGGGCAAAGATGTGGCTTTAAGAAGGAGTTCCACTTTATATGTTAGCCATGGAAATCTTAGTGGGAAGGACTCCTTTAGAAGCAGAGAGAGACTGGGGAAGAGTGTTGCTGCCCCAACTCCTTACACCAATACTGGCCTATCTGGAGGAATAAAAATAGATCAGACAGTGAGGACACAGAGAAAGAAGTCCCCCATGGATCACAAAAGATGGGATGTTGTTGCCAGAGGCACTGCATTTTACTCTTGGGTACCTCCAAAGCAAGGGTGTCCTACTTTCTAACCTAAACCAAAGTCCCAAAAAGCCAAGCACTCTCAGCTTGAACCAGAGTCAGGCTGCAGGTGGTCTGCAAAAAGGGATTTCATATTCAGGTTTCATAAGGTGACCTCAGAGCGAGCCTCCAGTCTTCCCTCTCCACCCAGCAGAGATTATGTTTATGGAATAACAATGAGTTCCATAGGTAAAGTCTTTAGAAGCCACCTGGCACTCTCCAGCACCTCACCCAGCCCTTTTGTGTCCTATGTTTAAATTCTTTGTCTTTCCTGCCCCTGTCCCTCAAGATACTGGGATAAACCAATCAATCATTCAAATGTTTAGCAATCCTTCCTGACGCTATTCAGAGATTCTCCCACCTTTTGTCTACCCTGGCCAGGACCATTAGTAAGTCAGATAATCCATTAAACTAGCTACCCAACACCTGGCTTCTATTGTTAAATCCAGACCCTGCCTCTCTGGAGGCTCATTGGTCATACCTAAGGTCTGCTCCTACTGGCATCACACACCCCTGGGACTCATCATTGGTCCAGGTAATCTATTGTTCTCACCTGAGACCAGCCCCCAGGGCCACCCATTGGCCTGCATTCTTTGTCAATGCCTATATCCCAGCACACACATGGCCTTAGACCATGTGTTTTCTGCCATGATCCAAAATGGCAGGCCACCCCTGAACTCTCTGAGTTTAGGCCAGAACCCACGGACCTCTGCACATATGGACAGGCTGTATCACCCCTCTATAACCCATCAATCATCTCTCCTTCCTTAGTGCTATATGGTGTGAATATTGTGTGTATGTTTGAGAATATTTAGTAAAGAAATCATTATTTTAGCCACCCAGTTTCTGTGTTTGTTCCTGGGTGCTTGGGAATTCTAACTCTGGTATACACAGGTCAGATCCTATGGATAAGCCAGTTACATATTAATAATTATAATTCCCCATCTTTATTAAATAATAGAGCAATTTGGCTAACAATGTGCTGAAAGGGGGCTGCCATGTTCACCTGGGAGGGAGGCAGTTACTCTTGGACAGATCAAAATGTACTTCCCAGCTGTACTGACTGTCCACAGATACTAACAAATTCAAGGGCTCTATAGCAAGAGTCTCAAACCTGCCTATGTGCATTGTGTTTTCCTAATGTCAACCATAGGTCAAGGGGAAATCTGGGACAAAGGAGAGCCATCCAATTCTCGTTAGCCAGAATCTTCAGTGAGGACAAGGCTTTAGTTAGTATCTTTGGGCACACCATGATTTCTTCCACAGTACCCTGGGAACTGTAGTTGTTAGAGAACCAGGGGCTCTCTGAAATAGGGTTGCCAGATTTTACTTGTATCCCAGCAGGGGTCTCCAGCCCAGCTTCCGGGGTCTTGGGGTGTGTACGCATAATGCCATCACCCAGAAGTGACGTCATCACGCCGGGCACATCATTCAGGGGATGTGCTAGCATTTGAGTAAAAAACTCTATGTTCACCATAGAGGTTTTACCCAAATGCTACAGCGTTCCCATATGACGTGCCCAGTGCCAGGTGATGTCATTGCATCGAGCACATCAGGCATGATGGGGCTCTTTGGGGGTGGGTCTTCCCCTGCTGGCCAGCTGGCCGGTGGTGTATTGGGGCCCCCACAAGCAGGAATCCCCCACGCCCCCATCAGGGGGATGGTGAACCTACTCTGAAATGAATTCATTATTTGCCCCCCAGAATTGCCAATCCAAGATTTTAAAAAGCAGGGGCAAACCACCACAATTTAGTGTAGCAATGTGGGCTGTATGGGTGAGGAGCAAGTGTATTTACTGGAGAGCCAGTCTGGTGTAGTGGTTAAGTGCGTGAACTCTAATCTGGGAGAACCGGGTTTGATTCCCCACTCCTCCACTTGCACCTGGCTGGATGACCTTGGGCAAGCCATAGTTCTGATAAGAGCTGTTCTTGAAAAAAGAGCAGTTTCTGTCAAGAGCTCTCTCAGGCCCACCTACCTCACAGGGTGTCTGCTGTGGGAAGGGGAAGGGAAAGGAGTTTGTAAGCCGCTCTGAGACACCTTTGGGTAGTGAAGGGTGGGGTATAAATCCAATCTCCTTTTCTTCTTCTTCTATTATATGCAGGTCTAGGGACAGAATTTTCCTTTTTGTTAATGGCCACTGGGCCCATTTCTCACAAACAGAAGTCATGGAGGTAAGTGAGCTTCTTGGACTGTTCTACTCCAGGAAGCAGGTGGGGGCTTGCACGATGAAAAAAGACCCTCTGGTCGAAATTCTTACACAGAGAAAGCTAGTTGAGTGTAGGCCAGGTTAGAATCCTTTTTTTGGGGAGACATCATAGTGTGGAAAAAAAGTCTACAGTGTTCATTGTTAGCTATGCTGCCCCTGAAGAAGGCTAGCCAGAGCAACTGTATTACATCCACTTCAAAAGGTCTGCATTGATTACCAGTTTGTGTCCAGATGCAGTACAAGTGCTGGATTTGATTTTAAGGCATTGTAGTGAAGGTATCCAAAGGCATCTCTCCTTCTTTGTGCTTACAAATAGTAAGATTGTTCAAGGAAGCTTTAGTAGGACTTATTACACAGAAGCATGAGTGAGAGAGGCCAGATCTTGGATCTTAATTTTGGTGATCACCTCTCTTTGGAACACCCTTTCCAGAAAACTGTTCTAGGCTGACTCCCTTGCAAATTTCATGAGATCAGAGAACACCTTCCTTTCATGAAGTCAGATAAAGCTTATTGGGTTAGCAATTAATGTGGGGGAACTTTAACGCGTGAACATCTGACACCAAAGAAAGAGCATCTGATGTGAGGTTTGTGCCACGGGGTCTTCTGCAACATCACACAGGGGTTTGGAGCATAGCTTTTGGTAGCCACAGCATGCCAACCAATGCACTGCCTCGAACAGTGTTGGTACCCCAAGGAACTGTTTGTGATACTTGTAATATCTACACTCGTGCTACTATTACCACTACTGGGAAGGGGAGAACGGGACCACGAAATATTGCCTGCAGATACAAACATGCACAGGAGTAAACTATTTTAAGAAATGAAACTGCTGTAAATGTCTCACAGCTTCTTTGGAGTTAAGCAGGGAATAGCCAGGGCTTTTTTTTTGGGGGGGGGGAAGAGGTGCTGGAACTCTCAAGAGGGAAATGACATTTTCAGTCTGTGTACTTAAAACCCATGAACTTTTAAACATTTAAAAAAGAATTTTGTCAAAGAGGCTCAGGAACTCAGTTCTGGCATGTTTCCCCAGAAAAAAACCCCTGGGAATAGCCACGTGTTAGGGTCAAAAAAAGAAGCGGTGACATAAAACAACAGGCAAAACATCTAGAAGGACAACCATCTTTAAATAAACTACATCATTCAAATACATTGGGGCTTCCTCCACATAAACCCCATTGCAACATAAGCTCTTGAGCATTTCCGCCTCATTTCAAGGAGGCACTCACTGAAATCCCACCAGGTTGCAGTCAAGTGAAAAGGTATCAGTTTGAGGCACTTGTGAATGTATTGTTTTCGCTTTTGTGCCATTTTCCTTGGTGCTGTTTCCCTTCTCTTTGGCATTCCTCATCCTGGGCCTCATTGGCCACACAACGGGCAGAGCTGCCATGGCAAAAGTTATGTGGGTCACTGCAGCCAACCAATGGCGACATGGGCAAGCATTGCCAAAGAGCCTGAAGGCAGGAAAACAGTGTTGTGAAAAAGCAGCCACCAAGTGGTGCTGGGGGGAGGAAACAGTACCAAAACAATGCCAAAGTTCATCAAAGTGACCTTTTCTTTTTTAAAAAATACTAATTTGTTCAGCTGCATTGAATGTGCAAATTTCAAGCAAATATTGAAATATTTGGTGTCTTCTTGCTCATCTCCTGATTTTTACCCTTTTTCTCTGCTCCAGTCATCAAGTCTGACCTGAAAGATGGTTACGATGGATCGTGTGTGCCCAACGGAGCTTACCTGGCTCTGGGAAGTGTTAGTCACACCCCATACTGTAGTGACCACCGACAGGGAACCCGGCGGTTGATTCGTGTTTTGCTGCCATGGAACAGAATCGTAAGGGAAAGACCCATCACTGCGAGAAGAAAAAGAAGAGACCGGCATGGAAGATCAAATAATGCTGTACAGCTTAAATGAGTGCTGGGGTGTGTGTGTGTGTGAGAGAGAGAGATGGGGTGGTGAGGGGGAAGAGGTATCTTGTAATCTTTTCATGGAGTCACCCCAAACATGCTCGCTTGGTGAACTACCCGATAAGCGATAACATTCATGAAGTGAATCGTTTTCTGTCTTGTTGCAAGCAGAACATTTGCTTTTTGCATCAGTCAAGAAAAGAAACACATTTGTCAGTGGAGCACAAAGACGCATGGCTGTGAATATGGAGGGGAATGGCAATGAAATTACTTGAAGTAGGGCGCATTCCGCTCTTGAAACTAGACTACCTGTAGTGATGGCAAATGACAACGTTCTTGAACTGTTTTATCTTTTAGCATGAGAGGTAACACAGGAAGCAAAGTGGGTGCTTGCGTAACTTTTGCTCTGCCGATGTTGTCATTCCATGTTTATGTTCTGGACCTACCACAGCTTTTTGCTCTCCTCCCCAGCGCAATCTGACCTCAGCTCTGGCCCTTTTGACCTGCACTGGCATATGGTGGTGCTAATAGGTCCTTTGAAGGGATTGCAATGACCAGTGACTTGAATTCAAGTTCAGCCGGGCATCCTATTGCACATCAGATGAAGAGTGCATTGAAAATGCTATCAGCAAATCACCATTTAAGAGGAGAGTAAATGTCGTGTTGGTAGGCATATATACCTGTCTTATAGTGGATCATACCCTCAGCCAATTAAGGCCGGTCTTCTCTACTCAAACAGGCAGTGGGTCTCCGGGGTCTCAGGTGGAGGTCTTTCACATCACACCCTACCTGATCCTTAACCGGAGATTCCGGGAATTGAACCTGGGGCCTTCTGCATTCCAAGTGGTTGCTCTACCACTGAGCCATGGCCCTTCCCTAATGGCTAAAGCTGAACTGAGAAGTAGGAAGCATCATGTTCAAATTGCCTCTCTGCACCAAATTCAGGAAGTAGCCTAGAGCAAGTCACTCTCCCTCATCCCTCAGCCCTGGAACCTGGAGATAAAAGCAGTGTCCTGCCTCAGAAGATTGCAGGCAGCACCCTCGTTTCAAGTACTTTGAACGCCCGCACCCCCTTGTTGCGTGTCTTTCTCTCTTCAGTGCTGAGGAAATAAAACTAGGTGCTTTCTGGCTGTTCCCCCCCTCCCCCAATTATGTCCATACACTCAAGTAGACACAATCCAGTCCCACCTCTGTATCTCTTGCTCATAGGTGATACTGATTCGGAGATAAATTTAAAAAAAACACCCACCTGGCTGTATGGTGATCAAATAAGATAGGGGAAAAAAATCTATACATTATGGGCATGAGCCACACTCGCACTGAAGGTGAAGCTCTTGTGCTTGGAGGATTCTGATGGGACTCAAAAGAGCACCCAGCTCTCCATCTGTGTGCTCACAGGTAGGATGTGTGGTATGTGACGCCTCACATAGACCTGACATATCCTTTGCCTATATTTGAGTTCAGACAGAAAGTCTGGACTGGCTGGGGAATATGGGACTAACAGGTGCCACGGAGCTCAAACCAAAGGCCTTATGCTTCAGGCTCACTATACTTGTCAGAGGAGGGAACTACCAGCTATTCCCACCAGAAGGTTGACTTAACAGACTGTGATCCTCCTGGTTCAGAAAACCAGCTGATTTTGGAGAGCCAATGGTTTAATTCAGGCTGGGCAACCCATCATGAAGGAAGAGCCTCCCTCTGCACTCCAGACTTCTAGGTACTGGTCAATTTGTCTGTCTCCACCCATTCTACCTCCAGCTGGCCAGCCTACCTGGTACAAAGGCACTCCTGGATGGCCTTGGCTGGACAGAAAGACACCTGGACTTTCCTTTCCTTCTAATATCCCATCATGCTTTCTGCTCTCAGATAGCAGAAGTGGGGGGGAACAGCCTGGTTCTGGTGAGCTCAGTTGGAAACCATCATGCACAAACAATGTGTCACTGGTGGATGCAACCATGCCCATAGCAACTACACATCTGCAAATGTATCATTTACTCTCCAAGCTCAGTTCCTCCTGATTGTTCATTTTCTCTTGTGTGTGTCTGTGTTAAAATGACAAACTTGGATGCTGCATTTTTTTTGCTGGGGAAAAATAAATGTGAGGTACCCATCTTATGGTGGCTAAAACTCCCATCAAGTCGAGGCTGACATGGCAATCCCAGCAAGGGGTTTTCAAGGCAAGTGAGGGACAGAGGTAGTTGGCCATTGCCTTCCTCTGAGTCGCGACCCCGGTCTTCCTGGGTGGCCTCCCATCCAAGGACTAACCAGGGTTTCGAGAGCTGATGAGATTGGGCTAGCCTGGGCTGTCCAGATAAGGGCAAGAGATACAGAAACATCTGAAAACTTGGATGTTTGGTGTTGAAGGATGGCCAGTACAGCTTTGTTGAAACATCTGACTTTGGCTAGCTTTGGTTGCCATGATGTCCAATGCTGAAGCATGTGAGCGTGCTTGAATTGTTCATTTCATTCGAGACTGTGATAGGGCACACACACGTAATGGAAATTCCCCAAGCTCAAAAGCTCCCTTTTGAGCATTGCTCTAAAGCATGAGACTGGGTTGGGGGGGGGGCACCACTCAAAAACTTGCACTGCAGTGCGTATCCAAATGTAACAATGGGACAAAATCAAAACTGACCCAACAGGTCACGCCTGTGGAAAATGAGTGACATACAGAATGTTAACAACACAGCAAATGAAATGTCCATGCCTTTTACAATTAGATCTATTTGAACCAGAAATGGTTACTGGGATGGCATCCCCTTGCAATGGATAGCATGCATGATTGAGGGAAATGCTCCATGAGATGCAATGGGAACAGAAACTCAATATAATGGGTATTTTAGAGACTTCCCCCAAAACTGTTCATCTTACAGTGAATAGATTACTCAAGAGCAACTGTGGGGAAATTTCTAGCTTAGGAGGAGGACGCCCTAAAGGCCTTTCCTTGAACAATCTCCTAGGCATTAACACATTGGCTTTTAGCTAGTGAATGCCACTGGGGCCCTACCACCAAATATTTGTTGTTATGTAAGGGGTTTGTTTCTAAGAGATGGAGGAAAGAAGCCAAACAGAGAGAGAGAGAGAGAGAGAGAGAGAGAGAGAGAGAGAGAGAGAGAGAGAGAGAGAGAGAGAGAGATTGATTTTGATATACATGTGAAAAAGGGGCACCTAAACCTAGACCTCAGGGTGAATCTCAAAATGTTGGAGACCAATGCATCTTAAGACATTTGATTACATCCAATGACAGTACACTGATTCACAATACCAAGGCCTGAAAATGCTTCCATAGCATCTCTATTCTTAACTAATGATCTCCTAACTAATGAAGGGAGAGAAGCCCCCATTCTTGGGCTGTGTTCCTTGGCACAACTAAATGGAACAAGTCCCACCATGAACACGGAGACACAGAGGACTAGGATGCCACCTTCAATAAGGTATTATGAAAAAATGCAAAATATCCCTCCGGTAATTACATGTACAATATCAGACACTGAAATCAACTGCAGAGCTCAAGAATGTAGCACTGGGATTCTACCTTCCATCACTGGCTGGAAACCCACAGGTAACACATTGAACTTACAACCCCAAACTGCTCTGCTGAAGCAAGCAGTGTTTGAAGGGGGCTGACACTTAACACGGGAGAAGGATGAAGTGGAGATAGGGTAGCGTGACCTTCCCTGACTTCTCCCTCCTTTGCTGCTTCTGTCCAGGCAGGGGTAGCATCCCCAACCTCGCTAGATATTGCATTGTCATTGCCATAACCCAGCTCATTAAAAAGGGGAATGCAGTGGACCCATCCATCTTCCAAGGAGCCTTTCCCCAGCCTACAGAGCTATCCCTTAACTTACGTGGCTCTTCCTCCAAAGGAAGAGCCACTTAAGTTGGAGGACATCACCTTAGGCTGGAGGAAGGCTTTCAGCTTTGCTCAGCGAGGTGGCAATATTCACCCTAACGTCAAGTTCGGCCCTCGAAACAGTGTAACTTGGGTCTCCCAATTAATGTATCGTGCATTATCGATGTCTACATGTACAGTGGTCTCTTCTCAGACTCTGCCGTCCCTCTCACTGGGCCATGTCAGTTGATCCTCTCTTCCTTAGTCTCATAGAGTAGATTTGAGTCCAGTAGCACCTTAGAGACCAACACAATAGTCGGGGTATGAACTTTCGAGAGCCAAAGCTCCCTTTGTCAGTATCCAACAAAGACTCTTGGAAGATCATAGCCTGAAAATCTTGTGCCTCTCCAAGGTGCTCCTGGACTTGAACAACCTGGCTGCTCTGTTCCTTCATATCTCAAACCCTATTATAACTTACTGAGTAGCATCTTGCCTGAGGAAACTTTGGTAGGATTTAAAACATCAATAAGGTAACACTGCAGGTGGGGAGGAGTCACACCTCCTACCGCTTTGAAAAACCTGTTGTGAAAGTTCCAGTGAGCCAAGGACTCATTCCCAGGGGAGTTCCAATCTCTGATCAGCCTTGAATTGGCTAGAAAGGCTTGGATAGCCTCTCTTGCTCTTGGGTTCCAGTCCCCACTGGTGAAGTTCAAACAATGTGGACCTACTGTGTGAATGAGGTCTGGAAAGTGATCCTGCCCATCCTTAGCAACAGGGAAGGTTAGACATCTGAATGATTAATTCAGTATCTAGCTCTGCCTGAAGCATCTTTAGGATCTTTCCTCTCAACTTGGGGTACAAACACTGCAACTCCTTCCTGTTAAATCTCTGCCTTGCCTCCATATTTGACATTTCCCTTGACCCTAAGACACAGCTTTTTTGCTGTCCTCAACAAAACTACACCTCTCCCCTTGGGTGAAGGAATGAAAGCAGCTTTTTTCCGTGAGTTTCCTCAGCAGTGAGACAGAGGTGGAGATTTGGTGGCCCAAAGGGTGGGGTGGTGGGTGACCAAAGGACAAAAATTGGGCTCAAGGTGAGAATAATCTGTTGTGAGTAGGAATGCACAGCACAGTGGACACTATCCCAGATCTACTAAAGGCAAGGAAGGGGGGAACCTGGCGACTATTTGGATTCAAGTGAACTTCTGTGTTTATGAAGTACCCCTCTCCGTGGCTAGCCCACAGAGGACAAGGGAGCCTATCACAGCCTATTTCAGAGCCTGGCTCTTTAGCGCAAGCTACAGAGACTCACGCTTTCAGCTCTGGAGGTCCCCGTTTCAATCTCTGGGGTCTGTCAAGATGGCAGCCGTCACATATGCACCTATGAATTAGAAGGGAAAGTGTAGGTCCAGAATCAAAATCGAAAGCCCTAACAATATACATAGATCACCTTGCTTGATACCTGGACTTTACAATTACAATATTTAACTCCTCAGGCTAAGTTACGCTTATAATTCATCCAGGCAACTGACAAGTGGACTCATGTACACACATACACATGCGTTCGCGCACACACACACACACACACAACCTGTCTCTCCTCACTTGGGATCTGGTTTAGGAGACATCCCTATTTTCAAACAGCAAAATGGCAGTATTAGTTAATGGAACTCTGTCATTATACCACCATCGATGAAAATAATCACATTATCTGATCATGAAGGGAATTAAATCGCTAATATTTTATTATATTATAACCAATGCTGAAGAAGAAGCTACAGAGGGTCCAGATATGACCTAATGGTGGACTCAGAGATGCCAGAGAAAAGAGCATCCCCATGTCAAATTCTCTGCCGTAAGACACAGCAGGGGTCCCCGACCTTTCTCAGTGTGGGCACCTTTGGAATTCTGACACAGGGTGGTGGGCTCAGCCACAAAAATGTCTCTCACGGGAGGCTGAGCCAGCCACAAAAATGGCGTCTGCAGGAGGTGGAGCCACCCGCAGGGGGTGAGGTCATGCATGACTCTGAATCACTCTTCAATATTTCAGGCAGAAGCTCTGTTGAACAGGATGCTTTTCAGAATTAAGACATTTAAAATATTTCCTTGCATATGCGCACACAGAAACGCATTGGAGACCCTTGTGCTCCAGTGGCAGCTGTTGTCAAACAACTTTTAAACACTCTGTGCAGCCGATCAGCTCCCCAATGGCCCTGTGGAGCAAAAGCCCTATCTGGCCACACCCACTTTCTAAAAACATTTGGCAGGTTCCAGGAAAGGTGGCAGAGGGAAGCATGGTAACCACGGGCACTGCGTTGGGGACACCCCCCCCCCGTATCAGATCACTTACTGCAAGCCATGATGGTACTGGCCCTGCAGGGAGTAGCACAGCAGTGAAGAAGCACATAACATGATGACAACGCAGCACGTGGTAATTATTTCTACATGTTTTGCAGATAAAGGAGAACAGCACAACCCAGGGATGCCATCTTTGGTAGCATCCTTGCATTGGTCAAAACCTCTGTGCTAAGACACAAGCCTCAAAATAGTGAATGGATTTGATGTTGGGAACTGCAGGTTATTTATGTGACCTGCACGTTTGGTTTCTGAAAAGACACCTGCTGCTATTAAAAACCCTATTGATCTCATGGTTTTCAGGCCACCATGCTAGATTAACTAACAGCTCTGGCATGGAAATATGCACCCCTTACACTAATTCAGGCAACAGATCCATTGAAAAGTTGATGGCAACAATTCAGTCCGTAACTTTGTGAAGATTCAGATCCAGAGCCAGTGCCAGAGGTTAGCTCAGCTGGCTATGCAGTCTGGAAAGCCATAAGGACACTAGGTAAACTGGCTATACAGCCATTCGTACTCTGTTCTGGGTGCCCAAGAAGGCTGGAAGCAATGTGAGTCTCTCTCAGGAGCAAAGTGAGCAATAGTGCATGTCAAGAAATGGTGCATGTCACAGAGGGCTTGGAGTAAGAGATCTGGTGAGCACTGGCTGGAGGGAAGAAGAAGGTTAAGCGGCTGCAAGGGAGAGACAGAACCAGGACAGATGAGAGGCTAGGGGAGGGAGAACCAAGTGAGTGCTGGGTTGGAGAAAGAACAGAGTGAGGGGCTGGGAGGGAAAGATGTAGAATCATCCCTGCAATTTATATGCTCTCCCCTCCCTCCTTCTCTTGCCTATGATGGGTCTCTTTGTCTGTAGGCTCTAAAGTCATGGAGGGAAGCCATGACCATGGCTGCCAGATCCACAAGGCTGCCAGAAATGGCCAAAGAGAGAATGTCTCTCCTTGGTGGACTATCTGCTATTGAAACTGGTGAGCTAACCATGGCCAGGGGATCTCCCAATTTTGGGGCCCCCAATCTGCCAGCAGAGGAAGTCCTCCCCTTGAGAAGTCCCTCCTGGTGCTGCCAGCGTGATGATGTCACCCAGGAGTGATGTCATTGCGTTTCCAACATTGGGGGTGATGCTCTAGATTTAGGGCAAAACTCTGGTTTTGAGGCAAAAACCCCCATAGAATTTTGTCCAAAACCTAGAGTGTTGCCCCCAATGTCAGAAACAAGATGATGTAACTTCTGGTGATGTTATCATGACATGCGTGCACGCCAGAGAATCTTCAAGGAGGAACCTGGAGGCCCCCTTACTGGCAGCCACATAGGACCTGGCATCCCTACCATGGCATCTCAGAAAGTCCAAACTATTCCAGATGGAGGCTGAATCATTCTTCTAGATGGTTTTATCCCATAAGACTTTTTTTAGACATTATGTTTGGGGTATCCAGCCACATGTACTGGGAGTGGCAGATTACCTGTGATCTTCCTGATGTGTGAGGTGTCCCGCTTCAGATGACATGTAATTATATATATTGGGAGGATTGTGGAAAGTCTGTGCTCCCACAATCATATGTGTGGCTGGATATCCCCCCAAAAGTCTGAAAAACTCTTAAAAGAAGCTGGTGTACTAAACCATCTCCTGCCAGGATCAGGCAAAGCCAACTGTTATCCAATTAATTCAGCCCATCCAACATTGCTCTCCAAGCAACCACATGTCAAACTGCCAAGATAAAATTTGTTCTAAAATATCTACAGCCAAAAAAGAATATTATGAATTTATTAACTTGCAAAACAGCTTTCAATCACAAAATCCAAGGTGTCTCCTGGAAAGTACTTTCTGGGGAAATAAAAGGCGATCATTTCCCCAGAAAGCACTTTCCTGGGGGCACCTTCTTTGAGGGCCCATAACTCGGACCTCGTAAACCCAATCTTCACCAAACTTGGAGGGCAGGTAGAGAAGAGCCAGCTGGAGATCCCCTGTGAGTTTGGTGTCTCTAGCACACCTGGGGCCCCCCATCCTACTGAACTGGTTTGTGAGGCAGCTAAAAATTTGTTATGGTTTGTGGTTTGCAAACAGGGCATGTCATGAGCCATAAACTGAATGAAAATGCATTTTCTGGGTTTGTGCCCATCCCTAATTAGAATCCCAATAATAATGGACAGTCTTCCATGAAAGACAGAACCCCGCGTGCCCCACTAATATGCCTCAGAATCTTCTTCAACATTCAGGGATTCCACGGTAGAGAAGCTGATATGGAAACTTGTTTCTTGAAGACAGAAATATCGACTATCACTGCATTTGTTTATCCCAGATTAAAATCAGGCAACCTTATTTATTCCCCCCCTTCCCCTTTCTGGGAACTCTTTCTACTCTAAAAGGCCTGCATATTGTTCCCAAAGGCATTCATAAGCTGCAAGTGCACTTAGCAAAGAAAGAAAAAGTATCTTTCTTGCAAGGTAATCCATCTTGTATTTGATTCAAGGTCCATTCTTTCAAAGCCCCAGTGCATTCTGGGGTTACAGCCCACTTAAGCTGAAAAAAGGGGGGAAAGGGAAGGGAAACTCAACCCAAAATAACACTGTGAACCAAGGGGGCCAAGCTGACTAATATAATATAAACATACAAATTTATTAAGGTGTACACTCGTTAAGGAGCTGCGGTGGCTCAAGTGGTTAAGACGCTGAACTGCAGGCTGTGGAAGGTCAGTAGTTCAGCAGTTCAAGACCCGAGAGTGCCGCCTGACAGGGTGAGCTCCTGTCTCTAGTTCCAGCTCCTGCCAACCTAGCAGTTCGAAAGCAAGAAATTGCAAGTAGATAAATAGGTACTACTTCGATGGGAAGGTAACAGCGTTCCGTGCACCTTGGTGTTTAGTCATGCCGGCCACATGACCACGGAAATGTCTTCGGACAGCGCTGGCTCTTCGGCTTTGTAACGGAGATGAGCACCGCAACCCTAGAGTCGGATTCGACTGGCTTTCGAGCAAGGGAACCTTTACCTTTACTTTACACTCGTTAAAATAACTTCTGATTAAAATTTTTCCAGTGTCAAATGTATAAAAACCTACAAATGCTCATACAAAAGATGGGTCAACACTAAACAGCTGAAGACCAAACGCGTTTCGGCCCCAAAGGGCCTTTCTCAGTGGTCACTAATACAGATATATCATTGACACACATTCATAGACATATATACATATATCAACCCAGGTGTTGTAGCCTTATATGATTATACAGCTATTGCTGAAATTAGTACTGGGCCATAGGTATATCTGTTGCAGTCTCACCAGTACTTCTGGTAATCAGAATTTTGTAGTTATGAATGTGTGCCACTCCATCAAAGCAAAGATACAGCCCACTTAACCATTTTCTTGTCCACAGGTAAACCAACACCACAAAGTGTCATAGAGGAAGCTTACCACTGGGTACAGCTTTACTCAAGGAAATGGGATTCTGTTCCTTGGCACTGAAACTACAGGTGTCTTACTACTGGACAAAATGTCCTAGCAAAAATCAAATCAAAGGCGGAAAGTAAATTTTAAAAATTATGAACCAACCCTTCTTTCAACCTAGAAAAAATGGCCAACTGAATAGTTAGCTACCCCAAATGGAAAAGAAAATCTGTCCACAATGTTGTTTGTGCTGAATGGTTATAAGGGTAATTAAGATTTCTAATTGTACCTGGGGGTGGGGGGTTTGGCAGAAAGTCAGTCTGGGCCCAGGTGGAGACTGGCTAACAGAGTATGGACGATGTCTGCAAGAGCACTGAGGATCTCCCACATGCCACTGGTGGGCACTGGGGCTAGACAGTGGGATGAGCCCCTGGCACAAAAGAGGAGAGGAGAGGAATTACCATTCCAGCCATGATCCATTGATGCTTAAGCTACGTTCCATTGTACAAAGGAAAAAAACCCCTCTCTGAGAATCTACCCTATCTCACTGGCATTGTCTGCAAGTACACAGAGGAAAAAAGTTTACTATGACTTTTGGCCTAAGCAACATAGGTGAATCAAGCTGTCTTAGCATAAGCTAGTTTTAATATAACAGTCAGCGGGTTCATTTATTGATTAAAACTAGGGTTGCCAGGTCCCCCTTGGCGACTGGTGGGGGATGGGGGGGGGGTAGGGTTGCCAGATACAGAATGGGAAACTCCTGCAGATTTGGTGATGGGACTTTAAGAGGGCAGGGGCCTCCAGGGGAGTTGATCTATGTAGTCTGGAGATGAGCTGTAATTCTGGGGTGTACCTGAAGGCTGGCATCCCTAATTAAACTTTTTTTTTTTGGTCCTGCCTTTTTGTTGTAAATCATATCTAGTTTTCATCCCTGCTATGGGCTATGGCTTTATTCACTCCTGAATGATTCAAGAAAAGTCACATCTTGTCATGTTTAAAAATGAGGGCTGAACTACATGTTACATATCCCTGTGTACAGCCCATCAGTACATGTGAGTTTCCAACAGTGGGGCACCTCTCCAACCACTTTGCATGCTGTGGTGAACTGGACTCTCATAACCTGAGAATTAAGTTTTTAACAGGGAATTCCCAGTTTATGTGTGCTTGACAGGACTAGGGTGAGTCAAAAACAACGTGATGTAGTTCGTCCCAGAGATGATACAATTGCCACATGATGGTTATCATTGTCATTGACTGAATGACAATTTGAAAAAAAGTAAAACAATAGTCTGTTAATTTTCTCCCTCATGTTAATTCATCTCTCGGTGTGCCTATAACTTCGAGAAAGTCCTGATGAAGATTCATTGTGGTGTCCTTTGCTGGGGCTATTTTGGCTCCCAGTCCACCCCCTGATTTGCTTATTATAATCCCAGCATTTGTCTTCCACTTCCTTCCTCACTATTTGTTCTTCCCACATGGGCAACACTTAAATTGTAAGTTCCTCAGAGTAGCAGGAACTCCTTTGCATATTAGGCGACACACCCCTAATGTAGCCAATCCTCCAAGAGCTTATAGTAGCCCCTGTAAGAAGTGTTCTGTGGTACAGATACTGTTAGTTATCCATAAAAACAGCCATTAATAAAACTGGACAATACACCCAGTACTACAAATCACGGGGGAAAGACAGCCCTCAAACATGAAAAGCCCTGGAAAC
Organism: Gekko gecko; assembly: GCA_029375565.1. Lineage (NCBI taxonomy): Eukaryota > Metazoa > Chordata > Lepidosauria > Squamata > Gekkonidae > Gekko > Gekko gecko. The sequence goes on from JAPDNY010000008.1 coordinate 657,491, forward strand.
CAACACCAATTTGCACCTTTCTAAATATCTGTAAGAAGGGAGGCTTCCTTGCCTCCATTGATAATAATAATTAATAACACCAACAGTTTGTTATGGTGAGCACTGATTTTTTTTTCATTCTAAAAATATATGAGGGGAAACTTAGTTTTAAAATTGTGTCTCTGTGAGTTCTGTACACAAGCACTGTAACATGAGAACCACAAACTCATGCAAGATGTCATTTCTCCTTCTACAAATGTACACATGGAGAGTTCCAATTTTTCTTTTCACAGAAGGGATGCGATAACATTGTGTGAGTTCATGGCTCTCATGTTATCTTGGAAGCAGACAATTAACTTGAAACTAAAAACTAACCCAAAGAGCTGGTTTGCATGACTGGATTTCCTCAAGAACTGTGTACACAGACCTATGGCTGTTGGCCAGTTCTGTGATCAACACCGGATAGGAAAAGGGCAGCTGCTTTCACAAAGATGGTGGTTGGTCCACCCAATGAACTCCGCCGCCCCCCCCCACCCCGTTCACACCAACTTTTGTCAAAGAACGAAGTAGCCAGAATGGATGATTGTGGGGAGAAACTCAATCGTGTGGGCCTGTCCTCAGAGGTCAGCTTTGGCCATACAAAATGTTACCATGTAAATGATCACAGTGTTTGTGCTATTTCTTGCTGTACCATTCCCTCAGTCTGCAGGATATGCCATCATACCGCTTGAAACAGAAGCTCGGGAAGGCAGAGACACGTATTAGTTCCAGTGAACTGGAAAAAAAAATAATCCCCACAAGCTCATGTGTTCCATTTGTTTGGGATGTGAAAATGATGGGAGTGGGTACAATGCCAAATGAAATTAACAGGTATTTTAAAAATATGGCTGATTTTTCACAAACTACACAATTAAATTTTGCTGCCAACCTGTGGATCACAGCCCAGATTGGAGAAGCAGGAAGTCTTAAATACATGATTTATTTTATTCTGTGCAGAGCCTATCCAAATCTGAGACAAAAAAACCAAAAAAAAAAATCTAACGAGGGGACCACACAGAACATTCAAAAATTTACTTTTATTAATGGCAGCAGTAATCATTATGAGAAAATGGCAAGGGAGAGTGATAAGAAGGTAGCACAGTGATCAGATCTGCTCAGATATTTCTAGTTAATGTGCAGGATGATCTGTAGTTGCGGGATCACACCATACACCAGTGGTCCTCAAGATTTTTGACCTTGTGGACACCTGTAGAATTCTAATACAGCATTGTGAGAGCAACCATAAAATGGCTGCCACAGGAGGCAGAGCCAGCGGCCAAACGTCTACCGCTGCTGACCTTCAGTCACACCGAGAAGATCCTTGTGCTGAGTGGCAGCAGGTGCCAAAGCAATGTTTTAAAAAATCAGCACAGCCAGTGAAATGTCCAACAGCCAATGTAAAGTCTTGCTGGCCAAAAGTTCTACCTGTCCCCACCCAGTTCCTAAAGACACTTGGTGGTCACGAGGAAGAGTGTTGGTGAGTGTGATGGTGTCCACAGGCACTAAGTTGGGTAGCCCTGCCATACACAGTGCTGGGTGATATCCAAAACGTAATTTTTTTTAACACAGACGCTGTCCTATACGTTTGGAAAGAATGTGGGTTTACAGAAATAACTGAGGTGGGGGCAAGGTGGGGATTTTTTTTTAAAACCCTCTGATCCCCAGAGACCTTGAACAAGTGTTTGTCTCAGCTCCTGCCACACCAGGAGGCAACATCCTAAGGACAGGATGAGGCCGGGAGAGGAAGAGGAAATGCTACAAGTGAAGTCTCCTTGTTACTCTCAGAGAATGTCACACTATGTTCACCATGGTGGTTGCTTTCTCCCGAGGCTCCAGGAGAAGCGCACCAGAGCCCACGGTTGGGAGAGGGCGCGATTGTCCGTGCCACCCTTGGAGCCCTTGTGTTGGGCTCCCAGCCATGGGGTGCTAGAGAGCTCCTCCTCCGGCGACCCTGATGGCAAAGGAGGACTACTCCATGCCCCAAAGGTCCCACTGTGGAGCGTCCTGGATGGGAATTAGAAGTGCACATCGGAGCAAGTGGTGGGTGGCCAAGTGAACTGAAATTTAAAAGTGGCTACACCATTGAAATGTGAGTCTAAGTGAAAGCAAGAAACACCAAAGATTGAGCCGAAAACCTCCCCTTAAAAAGTGAGGGGGGGAGGAAACTCTCCCCCAACAAGAAGAAAACAAACGTATTTTCAACCACGGACTTAAGGGGGGTGGGCTATAGAAGCAGGATGGACTAAAATGCAGAACTTGTAAGAACTTACCAGGCTTTGCTAAGAGTTCTAGAGACTGCGAAAAGTAAACAATTTCTCAACATGGAAGGATGAGAAAGATAAGCAAACGAAACCTAAACTGCTGGCCGCAAATGACAGCCCAGTGAGTTCTGTCCCTAGACAGGACACAACAACAGAGTTTCAAAGGATGCTGACTGAAGCACTGCGACCCCTGCTGGAACAAGTTACAGCATTACACCGTAAGTTCGATGCACAGCAAACTCAATTGAATGAGAAAGTTAAAAAAACAGAAAAAATGGAGCAAGAGCTTAAAGAGGTGGATGCCAATACTAAGAAGCTTAAAAAACAACTGAAGACGATGGAGAAAAAGAGACAGACCAATGAATCCCATTTGTTACAGCTTCAAATGGAAAGGGCAAGCTACGTCCTAAGATTTCAAGGTGTCCCAGAAGAGAAAGGAGAGAATCTGAAGCAGATTATGTGTGATGCTTTGGGCCCAATTGCAGATGTTAAAACAGACACACTACAAAGCAAAACTGATATGACCTTTAGGTCGTATTCAGAATTCATAAGAAAAAATAATCTGCCCAGGGAAGTTACAGTGAGATTCTCGAAAAGACAGGTGAGGGATCAAATACTTAAAGTGACAAACGGAGCTACCTTGAAAATCAAGGACAAAGAAATAAAAGTGTTGAAGAATATCCCATTTGAAATAAGAAGGAAAAATAGAGACTTGGTTTTATTTTTACAGAAAAACAACACCGCCTACAGATGGACTGTCCCTGAAGGCATAATCTTCAAATTTATGGACAAAAAAGAAAAAATTGACTCTGTTGAAAAGGCACATGAGTTTCTGCATCTTCATAGTCGTCCAGCAGAAGGAGAAGAAGAGGAGGAAGACAACAGCACCAAAGACAGTGATGAAGAGGGAGCAGTGGCATCTTCTGACGAGAACTCAGACTCAGCATTGGGGGCGGTAGTCCCCAAAACAAGCTATCATCTGAGAAAGAAAAAGGATAAAAAATGAGTAGTTATTGCACTCTGGAACGTCTTAAAGTTTTCTATTTTGTATAACTATTTCTTACTTTGCTCTTTAGGAAGGCAAACATGGGGGAGTTTTCATTTTTTTTATTTTTCAGTTTAAATAGACTATTAGATGAACATATTCAATGAACTTTAACTGTAACTTTTAGCTAATAAGCTGATTTTATAAGCATTATGTATGACCACCGTCTCTTGGGTTTTTAGTGGGTTTTCTTTACTTTCACCCATAGTTTGTAGTTCCCTCCCCTATTTTTGTTGTAGTTTATAGAAAAAGCAATAAAAAAATCCCCTATGGGGGGCAAAAAAAGAAAAGAAAAAAGAAACAGTCAGGAGCTGATCAGGACAACTTCTCTGGTGCACTGTGGAGCCTTTTGTGGAAAATCTGCCCATTTCCCCAGTCTGCTACCACTACTTTTAGTGTTGCCACAAACCCACTCCCACGGGTGGCCAACTCACATGACCCTTTGAGTGGAATGGAGATCCCTGAGCCCTTGTCTCCCCATCAGAAGGTGGGAGGGGGTGCTGCAGATAAGGGAATCAGGATGCAAAGGTACAATGCAAAAGGCTATCAGTTTGATTAGAGCAGGGGAGAAATGCTTGCAGACCAGTTATCTTAGTTGTTGCCAACTGCAAAAAGACCTCCGGTCACACCAAACACAAATTGGGACAAAGAAGCCATGACTGTGTTTCAGTACTCGCTATCACACAGGGTTGATGGTACTGTTGTTACGTGGAAGGAGATTTTCTTTTCCAAAATTCACTTTCTTTAGATGTAGCCATTGATTCCTCTTTTTTTCTTCTTTTAAAAAGGGATTTCTCTTTCTAGAGGAATCAATGCACCCTTTTGTAAATTCATCCCTTGCAGCAATTTTATGTTACACATCACCAGGGAGTGGCCTAGCAGGAGAGAAGAAGAAGAAGAAGAAGAAGAAGAAGAAGAAGAAGAAGAAGAAGAAGAAGAAGAAGAAGAAGAAGAAGAAGAAGAAGAAGAAGAAGAAGAAGAAGAAGAAGAAGAAGAAGAAGAAGAAGAAGAAGAAAAGATTGGATTTATACCACACCCTTCACTACCCAAAGGAGTCTCAGAGTGGCTTACAAACTCCTTTCCCTTCCCCTCCCCACAACAGATACCCTGTGAGGTAGGTGGGGCTGAGAGAGCTGACAGAAACTGCTCTTTTTCAAGAACAGCTGTGCCAGAACTATGGCTTGCCCAAGGTCATCCAGCAGGTGCAAGTGAAGGATTGGGGAATCAAACCTGGTTCTCCCAGATTAGAGTCTGCACACTTAACCACTATACCAAACTGGCTCAATAGGAAGGTTTGGGATGCTGTTGCTTGCCTCTGAGCAACAACAGAGTGGAATTCTGAGATTCTGCAGAACTTCCTTTCCTGCTCCATCTCTCCTCATATCTATCTTTCAGCAAAACAGATTAGAAATAGACTCCACATTCCTAAAAAAGCAGAAAAGAAATGGGCTCTCAGATTTCAGGGAGAAATTGGGTAAAGAAGAATTAAGAGAGTTTCTCTGAACAAGCCTAATCGATGACCCTCGAAGCCATGCCTTTGACCAGCACTGTTCTTCTTCTCCTGTCAGGCCTTTACTGTTTTAGCCATCGACCTGAGAAAAGAGTGCTGTGGAACTCAAAAGCTAGCTTTCAGTACATGGACTTTCTGTTGGTCCCAAAGAAGTATTTTGCTACTGATTGCCTGCATGTGAACAGGAGGCAAGTGAAAAGGAGAGAGAGAGAGAGAGAGAGAGAGAGAGAGAGAGAGAGAGAGAGAGAGAGAGAGAGAGAGAGAGAGAGAGAGAGAGAGAGAGAGAGAATATTTTGCTTTAATGTATGAGAGCGGCACAAGAGCATATAAACGAAAATTCGTATATCATAATTATAAGCAGTACTTCTTATACATTCCTTTTCAATCCTCATGAAACAGATTTTTTATGCCTCTAGGTTCCACATCCATTATTTCTACTGCACTTGTCATTTTATAAAGTTCTTATTTCTCTTATTCCCACAGCAGTCCTCTGAACTCTAATTAGGGCGAGCACTTGCTCAAAACCATACCAGGGAGGAGTCAGGGCAAGGCGGCAGCTGTGGAGAGCAGGGTTAAAATCCTTCCTTAACCAAGCAAGTCGGCCTACTTGCAAGGGTTCCTGTGCTAATAAAAAGGTGGGAGAGAAATCCGTACATCACAACGAGCATCCTGGAGGAAAGGCAGGATACAAATAATAAATGAATAAATGAATGAACGTAACCCCCCCCTTGCAAAGTCATGACTGAGGAGAAATCTCAAAGAAGTTGTATACCCTTCCTTCAAATAAGGCATGTTTAGGCAAAGCCTACAAAGTTCAAACATAATGCTGAATGGGAAAGTAGTAAACTTGCTGTGAGATATACCTGCAAATATCACACTATGCATTTCATTAGTTCCAGAGAAGCTACACATGGAATAAGGTATTATCAATCATGCATCAAGATGGTGGAATATTTTACTTGTTTATTTAATGCATTTCTATCTGCTTTTCTCCCCAATAGAGACCCAACTTCCATAATTCTCCTCTCTTCCAATTTATCCTCACAATAACCCTGTGAGACAGGTTAAGCTGAAAGTGTGCGACTGGCCCAAGTTCATCCGGCAAGCTTCCATGGCATCAGTGGGGGTTCGAACCCAGGTCTCCCAGATACTAGTCTGACACTCTAATCCAGGGGTGTCCAACCTTTTCAAGCCTGCGGGTCCCTTTGGAATTCTGATATGGGGTGGTGGTTGCAAGCACAAAATGGTTGTCACGGGAGGAGGAACCACACACACAAAGGAAGCCGAAGTGCAGGGGAGAAGAGGGGTGTGACGAACTAAAGGTTTGTTGATCAGCAGCAGGTAAACAAGAGAGCTGCTGGGTCACATAACTGAGAGTGGTGGGGGCAGGTTGTTCAAAATTCTCAGGCAGTGACAGTTAAGAGTTGACCATTGACAATTAGAGGTTTTAGCTGATAAGCTCTTGAAAGAGAAGGAGCCTCTGGAGTTGAGTGTAAAAGCACACCAGGAGTTTGAGGAAAACTGGGGATGGATAACGCTCCTAACTGGTCCCCTCTAATGAGAGATAGTGAACGGAGAGGAGAAACTGAATAACTCCTCAGTAGTCACAAAGCAACACACACACTTCTCCAAGGGAATTTGTGAGGTGGTTAAAGGAAGGACTAGGGGTCTAGAAGAGACTAGGAAAACCTGGAATAGTCTTACCAGTCAGTCTCAGGGAGCCAGACGGAGAAAGTCCAAGGCCTAACAGTCAGTTACCGGACAGTGAAATCACAGATGGTATCAAGGTACTAAAGACAGTCTGGGACAAACTTAGAGTTATAAAACTACAGTCTGTGTTAGTGCAGAGTGAAGCATTTATACCAAACAGCAACAATATATTTTGTGCAAATATCCCCCCCCCCTTCTGAGTTTCTGTGAATAAAGAATTGTGCTGTTTGTCTTTCAAAAGCACTGGTGCCTGACTTATTGATAGGATTCATATCTGGCAGACATCCTCAATCCACAAGAGATACAAACCCTGAAGAGACTTTTTAGAGTAAACTGGTCATCCTTCAGAAAAAGGACGTGATCAGTCAGAACAGAGTGAGAATCTGAATCGAGTAGTATAAACTGAGGCCCCATTCTGTCAGGATCATTGCAAGGGGTAATTAAAAAATGCATTGGGAAAGAGGGGTGAGAGAGAATAAAATAATCACTGTGGTGGCAGCTGCAGCTGAAGCCATGTTATTTTAATCTGCATAGCCAATTAGATCCTCAGCAGCCTATCAGAAGCACTGCTGGGTGAGACCCCTCACCTGGTCCTGCCCACTTTCGAAAAACACTTCCCAAGAGGTATGTCAGTGGGTGCCCGGGCACCCACAGGTGCCATGCTGCCCCCCCCCGGCTCTACCAGCTACACCACCACAAAGTGATATGATCCTGCCAAAGTGAGATTATGAACCAGATGCAAAGTTTTCATTTGAATCTTAATTTGGCTACTTCTGAATTTCGAAATGAAACTGCTGGGACCCACAGAACAGCACAAGGAGCTTCCAAGCACTAACAGGCTTGTTTTCTTGAATGGATTGCCACAGGTTCTGAAACTGGGGAAAGGATAGCATTTCAAAAATAATTTGTGATGTGACACGGGGGGATTCCTATTTAAAGACCAGGGGGTGGGGGGGAATCCCACTGTCCAAACCTTTGGATAGCTCTTTGGATTCTGGGCTGAACATGCAATAGAGTGCAATTTCACTTGCTATGTGCCCTTGAAAACTATGCACACGCAAACACACATTGCATGCCCAGGAAAACGACACCAAAACTATGCTGGAAAAGTGGAGAACAGTGACTGAAAATGCACTCCAGCCTCAGAGAGTAGATGGGATTATTAAGCCTTTCACATTATAGGACAGAGACAATCTATTATCGTTAATGACAATTTAAAGAAAAAAACCCCTGAGAGATTCTGGCTATCGTCACACAAGCAAAACTAGGGCACACTAATATACACTGTCGCAGCCACAAAAACCCACCTGTTATCAACATTCCACCTGTTACCTACATCTCAAAGATGCCTGGTACAATTTGCAGCTCGGCACAGAGGCAATTCCATCTTTATTGAATTTTGCAGCCCTGTTTGCACCCATGACTTCTTGTAACCCACGTGTCGGCATTTGAAACCATTCCTTGGTTTATGCCCTCCCTATTAAAGTAGCAAGATATTCATTAATTTTTTTTAAAAAAAAACTTGCACTTCTCGATATACCTAGGAACCCACATCTGGCTGATCCTTCAATAATGATAACCGTAATAATAATAATAACAACAACAACAGGAAGAAAAAGAAAAGACACCAAGACACCCACCCAGCATTTCTACCCTTGCCTGTTGCCTTGGTAATCCAAACGCCCGGAAACTCGCTGTTTATCGGTGAATGGGGATGGCATTGTTCACACCGCAGTGCCTCTGCTATGTTAATGGGAGATAATGGCAGCGCAGAGAATCCTTTTGTTTCCAGCTTTGCTGTTTATTCATAGTGCCCGGAGGTCAGCGATTGCTACAACAATCAGGGAAGGAGCCACTGAAATAGATCCCATGGCTGGTTTGGAGTGGGTGTGAGTGTGTGGAAGGTTGGTTTCTTTTCTTTTCTTTTGCCTTTAAGACAAGGGAAGGAGGAGGAGGAGGAGGAGGAGGAGAAAGGGCTCTGCACGGAAACCAGAAGGATGGTCTTTGGGGAGAGGGAGTCAGAGAAGGTGTTAGCAGGCAGCACGCATGAAAGAAGATGATGTCCTCTTGGAGATTACGGATCATGCTTGTGCGCGGGTCCAAAGAGAGGCAAAAAGTACCTTCCTTCCAAAATGGAGATGATTTCCATCTATAACTTTTGCCAGAGTATACATATATACTCCCACATACTGCTGGAGCTGTGCCAAGTTCATAAATAGTGCCTTTGGCTCATTGATGTGCATTTCAGTTCTGTGTGTGAGAGCCAGTGAGAGGCAGTGCAGTGAGTGGTTAGAGGGTCAGACCAGGATCTGGGAGAACTGGCTTTGAATCCCCACTTATGCCATGGAAGCCTGCTGGGTGACCTTGGGCCAGTCACACTCTCTCAGCCTAGCCTACCTCACAGGGGTGTTGTGAGGATAAAACGGAGGAGAGGAGAATGATGTCAGCCACTTTGGGTCCCCACTAGGGAGAAAGGCAGGGTATAAATAAGGTAAGTAAGTAAGTAAGTAAGTAAACACTAATGATCAGCGTTGAAACTATTATTTGAAAACCAGCTCCTGAACAACCAGATAGAATAGAATGGGCTCTTTAAAGAAAACCTTTGACATACTTTTTCTTTCTTTTTTCAATGTGTATTTTTTCAGTGATATTAGCTTTAACTGGGACAGTCAACTTTATTAACCTACTTGTCAAATGTGCAAACAGAAAATAAAGTTCCCAGATTCATTCTTTTTGTTGATTAATCACCAATGCCCGCATTTTAAGTGCATATTTCAGCATCTTTCCCTTAAGGCAGACACAGAATGTTCCCATTCAGCTAAGTTGGCTGTGATTCGTGTCACTGAGGCTGACAGTTGTTAAATCTCACCAGTTTTACTAGTTCTGAGTCAGGACGAATTTACCTGGCCAGTGGCCCAGATACCTAGGCTTAAAAAATTGTGACGATAGGCTAGAACATGAGTCATGGCCTGGTGAAACTAAACTGATCAGGGAGATTTCTGCACAGCTTCCCAGGCCTTTCTGTGGTGTGCCAAAGCAGACTGTGCCAGCGTGGTGTAATGGTTAAATGTCGGACTAGGAGCTGGGTAAACCCAGGTTCGAATCCCCACTCTGCTATTGAAGCTTGCTGGGTAACCTGGGGCTAGTCACATACTCTCAGCCTAACCTACCTCACAAGGTGGTTGTGAGGACAAATTGGAGGAGAGGAGGAGAGGAGAACGATGTCTGCTGCTCTGGGTCCCCATTGAGGAAAAAGGCGGGGCATAAATAAAATAAAAATGTTAAAAAGCAACCACATGGCACAGCAATGTATTATACACATTGCAGCATTTTAATGGTGCATAAACTGGATTAACTTGGTGCAGAACTTTTTTTTTGGGGGGGGGGTAACTATCTTTATTACCAAAAAAAAAATCTTTTGGGCAAATCCCTGCAGGATCCTTACAAAATTCACACCAATGAAAAGAAAATAAATAAAAAGGAACACAGTAAAGGACACGAAAGCCCTTTGCATTGTATACAGAGATATATTCAGCTTGGACAATTAGATCCGTTAACTCCAAGATTTTCTGGGATCAAGCAGATCCCCCTGAAGTGTATTTTAAAAGCACAGACTTCTCATGGCCTGCCTGTAGTTCTGGTGTGCAGAACATGTGGGCTACAAGACTTTTCCTTGAGTGTTAGCTTAGTTTAGAAAAAGGATTTACACCATTTGAGAGACTGAATGGAACCTTTGTGTTCAAAGGCAGTCTCTCTCTGAATCCCAGATAACTGGACAAAAGCCACAGAGAAAGGCCAACACCACCACACCCTCCTTGTGAACACCTAAATGATTCAGCTGGCAGCTCTGAGACAGGTAGGAGGGCTGGGAAAGACAGAGCCCTGGGCTGAATCTGAGTAGCGAGTTGTTTTTGTCATTGTTAAATGTTTCATTTAACTTTACCTTGCAAATTAAACCATTTGTTCTGTCCTTACAGTTATCTCCTCCTCCTTTCTGACAGCTCTGTGTACACCTGAAAGCCACCAACGTGTACCCCCGTTTCTTCCTCTTAAATAATACTTCCAAGGATACACAGGGATCTCTTTCAGTCTTCCTTCCCCTCAAGGAAGGCTGTTTTGCCTTCTTAACTCTCTATGTCCTCTATTCTCCTTTGGACTCAGTAGCACATGGTGAATGCCTTTTTGAACAGTTTTGGACATAATGCTGCTTTTAAAACAACTTACTGGCCTGGCCTTTAGTGCAACCAGGATATTGTATGAAGACTCAATTTTTAATTTTTTTTTGATCTCTTAACCACCTATTGTCATTCGAGTCAGGTGTAGGGTTGCCAACCCCCCCGGTTTGGCAGGGGTCCCCCACTTTGGGGGGGGGGTTTCTATCTGGCCGCCGGCCAAATGGCTGGTGGGGGAAGTCCCGCGCCCAAGCCCCAATACCGACAGCCACCCCTGTCTCTCTTGAAGGGCTCCCTTTACATGCAGAGAGATGACGTTTCCCGCTCACCTGAACGCCAGCTCTGTTTAAGTACAGGCAGCCTTCCCCGCGTGCTCGATCTTGAGTGGAGATCGGGCGTGCCAGGAAACGCCAGCTTCCTGCACTTAAAGGGGCAGTGCAGGAAGCTGGCATTTCCCCGTGAGCCTGATCTCCACTCAAGATCGAGCGCGGGGGTAAGGCTGCCTGCACATAAAGGGGGCTGGCATTTGGGTGAGCAGGGAAATGCCAGCTCTTTGCACTTAAAGGACTCTCTTTAAGTGCAAGGAGCCAGCATTTTCCTGTGCGCAATGGGTGTGCGGCCGGGGGGCCCGGACGTCCCCAATGTGACATCATCACATCAGGGATGCCCCACCCCCTCCAGGAATGCCCCCCCAAAGTCCCCCACCGGGGGCGAAGATGGACTTGGCAACCCTAGTCAGGTGGGCAGCCGTGTTGGTCTGAAGCAACAAAACAAAGTTTGAGTCCAGTGGCATTTATTGCTGTTGTCATATAAACACCCCCCCCTGAATGGAGCAGGGAGACCTTCAATTTCCTTTTTCCTTCAAACCCATGAGTGTTCCTTACAAAGCACCCATTCATTCAGAAGGGATTCACAAGGCTAAAGAGCAGTGGGCAAAGCCACAGATGAATTAACCAAACATTGACCAGGTCTGTTTTTCACCTTAAAAGTAGTACTTTCAGAGAGAGGGAACAGTCATTTGTTTGCTAACTGTTCACAGCCACTGCCTTCCCTCTCTACTACAGCTCTAGCATTTCCCCCTATTTCTTTTCATCTGATCCCAGCCAATCAGGGATCACGTGTTAGACATGGTAACATCACAACACTATGTATCCAATCAGATTTAGAAGAAGGAAGAGGAGGAGGAGGAGGAGATTGGATTTATACCCCGCCCCTCACTGCTTTAAGGAGTCTCAGAGTGGTTTACAATCTCCTTTCCCTCCCCCTCCCCACAAAAGACACCCTGTGAGGTAGGTGGGGCTGAGAGAGCTCTTTTGAGAACTGCTTATGAGAGAACAGCTCTGAATGAACTTGTAACTGAACCAAGGTCACACCAGGAGCTGCATGTGGATGAGTGGGGAATCAAATCTGGTTGCTCCTAACCACTACACCACACTGGCTCTGATGCTGATGTCATCAGGAGTAACTAGAGCCCAACAGAAGTGCAAAATTTCCTGTACTTGCCCCATGGCCAATTCCTAGACAATCAGGTTCCTTTAGGGATCAAACAGTTACACAGCATTTTCACTATCCATAAAACATTAGTAAAATAAAGCTTTCCCTCTTTATCCTGACGGAGCTTTTTCAGCTTAGCACTGCAGCAGGACTTTTTTCAGCTTAGCAGCAAGTGGTCTGGGTGTACCGAAATGAACATCCAATCCTAAATCTGCACCACTGCCTCAGTCTTCTCTAAAAGTTTTATAAGGTTTGTGGGGCTGGCACAGCAGCCACAGCTGAAACAACTTATTCACAAGGCATGGCACGAATGTGTGGTTAAGCAAATTTCTCATCTCCCAAGTCAGAGAGACCATCCGCAGCCAGTTAAACCAAAAACTGAGGGTTGCTTGCAGTATTAATTATGCACATCAAAAAGAAGCAATCTTCAAAATGATGAAAGGAACATAAGTTAGAAAGGAACATAAATTAAAAAATACAATAAAGGAAATATATATATATATATATACACACACACACATTTTTAAGCATAGAATAACTGGGAAACAATGCAACTGGGAAACAATCCAGGATCATTATTAGAAAGATACCTGCTTGCAACTGTGTCATATACACACTTGATCTTAGTTAAAAGGCCACGAAGCAAATACATCACAGATTCCCAAAACGATGGCTTCAGGGAGCTGCTATGTTGGTGTGCAATAGAACAACCAGATTTGGGTCCAGTAGCACTTTAGAGACCAACAAGATTTCATTTGTTATGAGAGTCAGAGCTCCCTTTAACTTGTCTCTGACAAAGGGAGCTTTATTACCCCCAAAATCTTGTGGGTCTCCAAGGTACTATTGGACTCATATCTAGTTGTCCCAAAACTATATGATTGAGAGTAGTCATGGCCCCAAACAATTGAGACCTACTTTACTCTCCAGATTATCACCCAGTGCCCAAAATGGGTTTACACAAGCTAGGTTGCAGTCACACGTGCCAGAAAAACCGGGATGGGGGGGAAGTGAGGCTATTTCCTTCGGAGGAATTTGACCTGCAGTTGCAGGCGCAGTCTGTCAGTGTATGATCAGATGCAACTGCAGGTGAGCTGGAGTTTTTTGTGCCTTTCCCCCCCACGTGCTTAAACGAGGGATCGACAAATTGCACCTCTGCACCAAGGGCTCCCTATGGAATTTGCAATGATGCGCATACTGCGAAGGGGGGGGACAACAGCATGGAGTCGGGATGGCCTGATGAGACCATTCCGATGCCATGAAAGTGCACTGGAGTGATCAGACACAGGAAAGTTTGTCCATGGCCTGTCACAACCAGGGCCGGCCCACTCACTAGGTGAAGCAGACATTCGCCTAGGGCGGGCTGATCATCAGGGCGCCGAACTGCACCCCCCCAAAAGCCACCTGCTCCCACCAAAAGCCCTGCATTGTTCTGACCCCAGGTGCTCGAGCTAGCTGGTGCGCAGATGGAAGGGGGAGGGTTTAAACCCCCTTCCCTTCCATGGCTTGCTGGTACACCCCGCCCTCGTCAGGCGCCCGAGCTAGCTGGCACACAGATTGAAGGAACAGGGGTTTAAACCCCCTTCCCTGCATGGCTTGCTTGTGCCCCCGCGCCGTCCAGGTGCCCAAGCTAGCCCGAGCGCAGATGGAAGGGATGTGCGCCCCGCAGCAGGCAGGCCGGCGCTCAGATGGAAGGGAAGGGGGTTTAAACCCACTTCCCTTCCATGGCTTGCCCACGCGCTCCACAGCTGCGAGGCACGCAGGCAAGCTGATGCTCAGATGGAAGGGAAGGGGTTTAAACCCCCTTCTCTTCCTTGGCTTGCCAAGGAAACAGCACGGGGGGGGGGCAGAAAGTATCTTCGCCTAGTGTGCAAAAACACCTGGGGCAGGCCCTGGTCACAACCCATTTACTACTGGATTTTCCCCAGTGTCTTTTAACTCCACTTCTGCGGTGGAGCAGAATGGGTTGCCGATGGCTGCGGGGCACTTCCCAGATGCTGTTGTCTGATTGTGCCCTTTAAATCTTCCTGGCATTTGCACCTATGTTGGGTCTAATTGTGCGTATGATTGCAGCCCTAGACCTGTATGCCAATAAAGGTACTGAAACTGAAGCTAGACCTTTTCAAAGTTACGTTTGGGGGCAATCCAACTGCACATATTGGAAACACCCACTCAGCATGACCCTCCCCATATGCACAGTAGGGTTACCAGATCCCCAGTAGGGTTGTGCCACCCCGAACAGCCCCCTCTAGCATCAATGTGATGACATAATGTGGAAGTAATATCAACATGCCAGGCACAGTGCACAGTGACGCTCTAGCATTTTGGCCAAAACTCTGTGGTAACCATAGAGTATTGACCAAAATGCTAGAGCGTCACTGTGTGACGTGTCCAGTGTGATGATGTCACTTTCAACAACATCATGCACAGCGATGTCACCCTGCCCTCCCCACTCCTGGAAGGCTCCCTCCCACCCCCAGGTGACTGGGAAGTAGACCTGGCAACCCTAATGCAGTTACCATTTTGTTTGAAACAGATTACACTAAGACTGCACGTATCATGAGGACTGCAGGCAGCACGTGTTCCCAGTGTGTGCAGCTGGATACCCCCAAGTGTAATGTTTGAAAAGGACTACTCACTCTCTCACAAGCAGCCAGGCTTCTAGGCAAATATTCTCAGGCAGAGAGTTAAACAAGTATGAGAATTTGTGTGTGTGTGTGTGCGTGTGCACACACACACACACACATATATATTGTATACATGTAAGAAGCAAAATCAAAAAGATGTTACATGTAGGTTTCCAGGTTCTCCACTCCGGTGTAAGACTTCCAGCCCAGCAGCCCTGGTCCTCTGCTATCACTCAACAGGGCGGCAGGGCAGGGGTGGGGGGTTGCCATTGCTCTGATCATATGATTTCTGAAGCACGAACCTGGAAGTGACATCATTGCAGCAGGATGACCTTCTAAGTCAGGGGTGTCGAATCCATTTGTTATGAGGGCCAGATCTGACATAAATGAGACCTTGCTGGGCCATGTGTGTGTCATAAAATGTAATGTCAGGTAGCAGAGATATAAACTTTATAAATGACTCAAACACAAAGATTTTTTTAAACTGAAAATAACATGCTTAAAACATTAGCTCTGTAAGCTGCAAACCGACTTTTGATTTATTGACATTCACCACAGAAATCTCAAGCTATGGATTTGCGAATGGATACTATTAGAAGATAAAAGATTATTGAACTTGGAAGGACATGACCGACACATGGATTGGCATGCCTATGTGTGGTATGATAAAGATAAGACACAACAAAGCTTCCATAATCATATAATAAGTGCAGCATTTATCAAGATATGAAGGAAAATTAAGGAAAGATTCTATTCTAAAATACCTAAGTGGGTTTCACCGCTTGAGGCTCTTATAATGCCAACTTTGTTAACAGATAACAAGAGGGCTACATATGAGATATTGTTAACGGAAAGCAATGAACTGAAATCTGTTGAGATGTTACAAAAAATGCATATTAAACTTACCAGTTGGGAAAAGATACAACTGCAATCAAGGTTTACCAAAGATAAAGTAATAAGTTTTGTCAAAACAAAGTTGGAGCTAGACAAAATATGACTGTCAACCGCCGATAAAATGATTCAAAAATTATATAATTGGCTACTGCAAGAAGAATTGCAAGAGGAGACGGTAAAACTGTGTATGATATCCTGGATGCAAGACATAGGATATAGTTTAACACTAGAGGATTGGGCAAAGACATGGAAATCTGTTACATTATTGAGATCCACACCGTATAAGGAAAATATACTTAAAATGTTCTATAGATGGTACTGGACCCCTGATAAATTATTTAAATGTTATAAAGGTGTATCAGGGACATGCTGGAGATGTAAAAAGAATCTGGGCACTTTTTACCATATATCGTGGCGATGTGAGAAAATTTCTAAGTATTGGGGATCGATTTAAAAAATTATATTAGAGATTTTGGGTATAGAATTACAACTTGCCCCAGAAACTTATTTGCTCAATATAACATTAGATGGAATTAAAAAGGATGATCTATTTATTATATTATCTATCCTTAATGCATCTAGAATCCTTATTGCAAAATACTGAAAAACAGATATAATACCTAGTAGAGATGAATTAATCGTGAAAATGTGTGAAATAGCTGAAATGGATAAAATAAATATGATTTTGTCAGGGAAAGACGATAAGGTGTATCAAAAAAGATGGTGTAAATTTAACAAAGCGATAAGAGAAAACATGTAACGTAATGTAAACTCCAAAGATGATTGTATATGATTATATATGTAAAATTTGTTGTTCTGTGGTGGAAAATCGATAAATAAACTATTAAAAAAAAAAGAAATCACATGCTCAGAGTTCTGAGTCTAGGACCCAGGGGAAAACATGAAATGGCCGAGTGATTAAGAGAGTCTGGCGAAGCAAGCTAGGATGCAGGAGCAGCAGCAGAACTGAAAACAGGAGACGGCCAGTTCCACTGCGGGTCTGAGGGAAGCCCTCCGGGGGCCTCATATGGCCCCCAGGCCACATGTTTGACACCCCTGTTCTAAGTGAAACTTAGGTAAATCCATAGAGTTCCAATGGAATCCTAAAACGTTGCCCTGACAAGATGATGTCACTTCTAGGTCAACTCCAGCAGCCAGTGGATGTCAGTTTACATATCTTTGTCTCTCACCAGTGGGCAGCACTGTCAGTTTACATATCTTTGCCCCCAACTCCATGTTACATCAAACTATAGAATTTTTAAAAATAAAAATTCTCACCTCTGAATAAAACTGGCAGAACTCTTTAAAAAATTTTTTAACCTCAACTTGATTAAAATTTTGCAGGATCTACAAGGACCAGATAATATTGCCTCTGGCGTCAGATCCAGCCCACAGGTCACCGACTGGCTTATCCCTGCTAGACAGTTGAAAATGTAGTCCCAAAATGAGTTAAATCTATTGACGTCTATGATCTTAGAAGAACATAAGAACATTAGAAGAGCCCTACTGGATCAGACCAATAGCCCATCTAGTCTGGAACATCGTCTCTCACACAGTGGCCGACCAGTTCCTCTGGAGGGCCAACAACAGAGCACAGAGGCCGAGGCCTTCAGGAGAATATCAGAAGAGCCTGGCACTGTGGAGGTTCCCCTCAATCACCATGGCTAGTAGCCATTGATAGACTTATCCTCAATTAATCTATCTAATCCCCTTTGAAAGCTGTTTATTCCTATGGTAACTCTGTTTAAGATTGCATGGTAATTGCTCCATCTATTACTGAACACTTTAGCATAAATTTTGGATATAACTCAATTGGAGACATTCTTTGAAATTAAGTGAAGAGAAACTGCAGGACATGGGTCGTCAGGACTGATGGACAAGTCAGATTAATTAGTAAGGCTGTAAGGAAGCACCATTTGGAACGGCCATATTTTTGTTATCTATTAAAGGAAGTCATGGCCCTCAGTTTGCAAGATCCGAGCAAGGCTGTCAACGATTGGGCATTTTGGAGGTCATTAATTCATAGGGTCGCCCTAAGTTGGAAGCAACTTGATGGCACTTAACACAATGATAATTTAAACCGAAGTCTTTTAAACGGAAAATCAAAACACAGACTGCCAGAGAAAGAACTGTGAGATGAAAATTCAACTCTTACCACAAATGGAATGTTTCACACTGTGGTCATGTATAATATGAATTTCGTCCATGAACTGCAGGATTTGATCCTGTAATCAGCATCTTATTATGTTTCTTTTTAGAATTTTAATGTATGTTCTCACTATAACCCTATATATCTCATAATCTTTGTGGTTCCTCTTTTTCTTCTAGTGCAAAACAATAAATGGGAAGCCACACACTATCTCTATTCTTAGAGCTTGTATACACCCCCCCTCCCCCTCGTGCTGTTCAGAGTAACTGCTTGGATGTCAAACAATACTAATAATGCTAATTAATAATAAAGCACCATTCACCTAATTGAATTACTGGTTAATTTGATCTCCTGTTTAATTTTACTAAACCTCTGGAACCAAATCACTTCTATTATATATGTTTTTTTTAAAGACTTCTTCTCTTTATTTTAATCAATTTTGATTGCTCTAAGAAAGCATTCTAGTACGACCACTGGCAGTAAGGAAATTGCGGCTTAATTAATACTGAGGACCCAAAAAAAAACTGGGATGAGGGAAGATAAAATGCAGCCAAACAAACAAACAAACAAACAAACAAACAAAAAAAGACTCGTGATAACAGGAGAAAAAAAACCACGCTGCAAAGAGCAGCTGTGTGTTTGCAGACATTGTTATTGACAACGGCAAAGCATTAACATGCGCTAAGCAAGCTGCAACAAGCACTTTTAATAAGGGGGGGAGGCATGATAACAGAGCAAGGAAACAGTTGTGTTTAAATTCAGAGTGAGTTTTGTCTGCAGATGAAAACATCACCTCCCTTGTTGCGAAAGCCATTAGTAAAACCTGGACTCCATCAGAGTTGTTGTTGTTCAGTCGCACAGTCGAATCCGACTCTTCGCGACCCCATGGACCAGATTACGCCAGGCCCTCCTGTCTTCCGCTGTCCGCTGAAGTCTGCTCAATTTCATGTTCGTTGCATCGATGACACTGTCTAACCATCTCATCCTTTGCCGTCCCCTTCTTCTTTGACCTTCAATCTTTCCCAGCATCAGGGTCTTCTCCATTGAATGCTCCCTTCTCATTTGGTGGCCAAAGATTCTACATCATCACATGGACACTTCCAGGTTCGCCATTCTTTCCCCAGAGGTGTTACCACAACCTCGCCTGTCTCCCCACTCCCTTGATTACATACGTGGGGAGAAATGAGGCTAGTCGGGTTGCTTAGGGGCTAACCGTGCACCCTGTGAACCATCAGGTCCCTTGTTCAAATCTTACTTCAACCACAACCACATTATCATTTAAGGAAACTGCAATTTTTAAAAACTTTATGCCTGCATATCTACGGTTTAGGACTGGTCTGCCTCACAGGGGTGTTGTAATGATTACTTAGACCAAGGCTCCCAACCTTTTGGAGCCTGCAGGGGTGGTGGTGAGCTCCATTCCAAAACCATGATGGCCACCACAAGAGGCAGAGCTGAATGGAATACCTCCCTCCTCACATTTCCTGGGAAGAAGGAAAACCGGAAAGGGAAATGGAATTACACACTCACTAAGGGAAGCCCAGGCGCCTGCCAGTCTTCCTGATCCTCCAGTAGAAAACCTTTTTTCATTTGAATGTGGGCAGCCAAGAATGAGCCCTGCCTTACAGTGGCCCCACCCAATTTCCAAAAAGCTCAGCAGGTGCCAAGGGAAGCAGTGGGGGGCACTGTGGCGCCCAAGGGAACCACGCTGGGGGGATGCTGACCTAGTCCGTGAATGTGAAATGCTTTAGGGGCTTTCAGTGTACTATAAAAACACAAAGTATGAACACAAAAGCTTTTTTTTGGTTAGTGTCTGGTATAACTGCACTATGTCCTCAATTATTTTGCTTTTGCTTTCAGATAGATGAGAATGGGTTAGTCTGTCTGTAGCAGTAGAAAAGAGCCCAGTGGTAGGGTATGACCTTTTGTGAGTCACTGCTCACTTCTTCATGAAAGCTGAGACCCTACCACAGATATTGTCTGTTTTGCTTTCAGGTCACCACAGATCTTCCTTGAACACCTACTGCTCCCTTGGGGGCTCAGTCTAGGAGGGGAAGAGGTTCCTGCACCTGAACCCTTCTCCTGCACTTCCTGCCACTCTTTCAGTCTCTCTCTTTCTCTCCTCCCCCCCCTCTCGGATCTATCTGGATAGCTGGCAGGGGAGTCTTTCTTGGACAAGCCCTGCCAGGGTTTAAATACCTCTGAACAGGTGCTTCAGGGTCTGTTGCCTTTCTTAAACCCACACAAGGCTTCGGGGTTCCCTGCTCCTCCAAGATCTGCCCCATCATCCTGGCAACTAGACCACTCCATAGGCTTGGGGCAAGGTGGCCATGATACCCAGGGCTGCTGAGAGCCACTAAGGACCCCTAGAGGGGACCCCTATCACATCTCCACTGCCATATCAGAAGAACACACACAGGATGCTTGATGAGACCTCTCATGCTGCTACTGTTCTGTAGCAGCACTTGGACTGTGGGGTCCCAGAATCTTGTACCCCATAGTCCCCCCCACTCTTGGCAGCCCTGATGACACCAGACCCATTGACAGGGCAACAGGTGACGCCTCCTACATGGTGCGTCCACTCGGCTCAGTCCCCTTGCCCAGCAACCCAGAGCCTCCTGCTGGAGTTCCACAGCCTGGGCTGCTTTAGCTCCATTCTTCATTCTCAGTGTCTGAGAAATAAATAGAAGGCTATACTACTAGTCTTGATCCAGCAAGGTTAACACGAACATATGCAACATCACACATTTCTGTTCTCAAGTCCATTTCTTTCTCTCAAGCTCAAGAGTTCTACAAAAAAAGCCCAGCAGGAACCCATTAGCATATTAGGCCACACCCAATGACAGCACAGCTCATTAGCATATTAGGCCACACTCCCATGTTACCAGAAGTGTGGTCATCCAGCCACCTCCACCTTTTGCTTCCTATTCTGTTTACCCCATTTGTTGTCAAAACCCATGGCTTCTTTTGTAGCAGGAACTTCTTTTCATGTTAGGCCACACACCCCTAATGTAGCCAGTCCTAATGAGTTTCTGCTGTTGGGTGTGGCCTGTTATCCTAATGAGTTCCTGCTGGGCGTGGCCAACTCGGGAGCCAGCTGGAACTCCCTTCCTGTGTGTTCCTGCCCAAAAATAGCTCTGCTCAAGACAATAACCCACAAACAATTATTCCAACTTTAAAAGGGTGGTCTAGAAGGTATCCTTTTGTGCAATCCGAAGACCTCGCAACATATCTTTGTAAAGCCTGGGAATGGAGCCAATAACAAAGCAAAAAAAAAACCCCAAACAGCTATGCCTTTTAAGCCGCTGCTTCCAGCACTTAAATTTAGCCTGAGCACCATTAAAATACTTCAGGAACAAGAATTTTGCTTTCTTGACAAATTAAAATAATAGTAACTAACTTAGCTGCAGTATATGGAAATTTAACCTGAGCAATTTATAGCCATACACTGTCAAGGGTACATTTTACAAATATGTCCTATTTCTGCAGCTCTGAGGGCGCAGTCCTGTGGGTCACGCAGCCATAATGTGTGGTGCCACTCCACTGAAGCTGGCATAGCTCTTTCTTTCTGCAACCATGCTACCTACCAGGCATGCAACACTGTGTCCAGCCTGTGTGCTCGAGTATGTGAACCTACTCCTGGATTCAACTTCCACCCTAAGTGCCCGAAACATGGTGAATGTTGACCTTCTCATGTGAATTCTGATAATTCCAGAGGGATTTTGCAAAGGACCAAAACCCAGATATATTTCCCACCATATTTTGTATCTCAGTGAATGCGGACTAGGTGCCTGCCTACATATGCCGGGGTATATCTTAGTTTTTAGAGCATTGCTGAATTTGTCCGACATTTCCCCCCATTTGAGGCATTCGCTGTAACATATCAGTAAGTATATGTTTTCAGAACTGAAGACTCAGTTTCTGCAGCCTTATCTAAACTAATACTTGAATACATTTGTCACATATACTAGCAGAACAGGGAGCATAATTGACCCTTGACACAGTTCATGATCCCCTGTTCTCTTGCCCTCCTGAACCCATATCCTTTTCAACATTTGTAGTTTATGTTATCTTGGCCTCTCTTTCTTGCTAGCCCACGCCTGCCCCGCTCCCATGCTTCCCAGATCTTGGTCCTACAATCACGTGTTACAACACCTTATGTGGGTCCCCTGCATCTTTCCTGTGGGGTACATAAGAATACGGGAGAAGAATCCCTCTGGGTAGTCGGTTACTCTTTCAAACTTTCCATTTATCACTTGAAAATGCAAGCCAGACAGCAAAGGGGGTGGAAAAGAGAGGGAAGACGGCCTCTGACTACACTTGAGATAAAAAAAGTACAGTGCTCTGATCATTCTTTTGTAGCTGCGATAAGGGCACATCTCAGAAATTTTCTGGAGAAATCCTCTAACAAAGAGTTTTATAACCTTGGTTGTGGGAGGAAAATTGTACAGGTTTGGTTTAGTGACTCTCACAATTGTGTATGAGGTATTAAAATGGCTCCTCGGGGGCCCACCTCCTCACCTCATAGCATGGCTGTGCGACCATTTGCCGAGGGACAGGGTTAGGTGGTCAGAATGACTAACAATAACCAGGAGAAAGCCAGGTAAGCTTAGGGAAATGCCAGGAGATGTGGCAGAAGCCCAGCTGGAGGAGGGACCAGAATAGAAAAGAAGGGAGAAGTGAGCAAGGGAGGGGAGGAGGCGGAGAGGTCGGTGAGGAAACCAGCCGATTGATACAGTAGAACGGGGTGCGGGGGGGAGAACTGGTGTCTTTCTTTGTGGGGAAACTCCCTTAGAGCAAGGATTCCCTGGAAAACACCCCAGCTAACCAGCCACCACCAGTCAGGACCTCTAGACTGACCCACCAAAAAAAGGTTCCCTTCTGGTACAGTACTACAGCAATAATGAAGTGAGGTGGTAGACACCTGAGAAAACACTTTATAGAAAACTAGGTAGTACCCATGCAGTCTAGCACATGGGGAAGAGATTCAAAGAAATACCCCAGAGAAATAAGTTGTACTAAGTGAAAAATGTGTTTATAAAAAGGTTTATTAAATGGGGGGGGAGAGATAGAAAAGGGTGGTTGGATTGTAAGAAAAGGATAGGTTGAACCCCCAGGGCAGCAGCGGGTGCCAAGCAGCAGTGTCCTCTTGAGCCCACCGCCACTTTTTTCTTTGAGGGGGAAACCCCCTATTTTCCAACCCTACTCCCTCCTACCCAGAATAACAGATGCAGGAAATAACGGATGGGGACACAACCTGGAGAAATACCACACAGCCCAGTCCCCAGGCTGCCTGGAGCCCTCTCATGTTCTCAACCCCAAACTGTCTTCCCTTTCTTCTCACAAACAAACATATGACTGGGAAGGCTGCTGGGTCAGAGCACTCTTTCCACCCGAAAAGGAACTTCCAGGGCTCCCTACTTGCTCCCAGGATGAGACACACAAGGGGGGGGAAGGGTGAAATTGCAGGACTACCTATAGTCCAAAGGGCCTGTTTGATCCTTTCTATAATGACACTTATCTTCACTAGATCTAAACACTTGGTATCAAATAATCTCCTGCAAATCTGAAGAATAAGAAATGGCCAGGTAAGAGGGCATTAGCAATGCTGGATTTAAGGAAACTGTGGTCCGGGTTTAAGGGGAACTCATACACAGAACCTGACTGATTTCCCACAAGAAGCTGCGCCACCCTCGTTCTACTGTTCCCTCCCACTCGCATTGGTCAATTTCACACTATTTGCTGCATGGCCGCATTTTGACCTGCAGCTCCCCCCCAATTTCCCCCACATCTTCTTGATGTCAAAAAACAAGGATTGAGAAGACACGGGGGAAATCGGAGGGAGCTGTGGGTCAAAATGTGCAGCGAATAGTGTGAAATTGACCGATGGAAGTGGAGGGAACAGAAGAGCAAGGGTGGTGCAGCTGCTTGTGGGGAATCGGTCACTTTCTACAACGCATCAGTGTAGGGCTGCTAGGTACCCACTGGCCACCGGCAGCGGATGGGGGTAGGATTGCCAGATCCAGGTTAGGAAACTTCTGGAAATTTGGGGATGGGACCGGGGGAGGACAGAGACATCAGGGGGTACAATGCCCGAGAGTTCCCCCTCCAAAGAATCCATTTTCTCCAGGGGAACTGATCTCTGTAGCGTGGAGATAAGCTGTAATCCCGAGGGATCCCCAGGTCCCACCTGGAGGCTGGCATCCCTACATCAGTGTCTGAGGTCAAGGGAACAGAATCAAAGCCAAGCTGCCAAGGGCATATGGGGATGCCTACAGCTCTCTTTCATGAAATAAATGTATCTATTACTCTACTGGGTCGCAAGCATTCCAGTCACATGTTTTTGTGGGATTTTTGGTGGGACTTCAGGTGTTAACGTGCAGGGCCAAATGCGCTAATGTGTGCAGGGCCAAGGGCCAGTGCAGGACTCACCTATGTGAAAGGGAGGGTTTCATAGAGCTCATGGAGTTCATGGGCGGCTGCATGGGGAGCTTCCCCGGGGGGTCGTTCTGCCGACTCTTCTGGTGACGCAGCAGTAAGAGCCGTCCCAGCTCCTCACACCACGACGAGAGCAGCGCTAGAAATGAAACAGAACAAAAAAGGTAATTGGAGGAGGGAGGGAAATGCAGCAAAAGAAGGGAAAATCAGGGGTGTTCCCCTCTACCTCTGCTCTCCCCTGCAACCAAATGCCCAAGCAACTGAATGGGTTATGCTCTTCCTTAATCCTGCATCTTGTTCTTCTAATTCTAATGCTTAGGATGGATTTACACAGAGGCTAAGGAACATCAATAAGAGGCCACCAGGAAGAAAACAAACAACAGCTTCCTGAGAATTATCAACAGGCCACCTGGTTGCCAATCTACGGGTGAGAGGTGCATGAAAGGAGCGGTGGCTATCCACAGGCTTCACTGGTAGGTCACTTTCAGGGATGGGAGTAACGGAACAAGCCCATCTCTTCAAATTCCTCCTCAAGGCAGTCCTCCTGTAAAACAAGGGCTGCCAGATCTCCTGCTACAGTGGGAAATCTCCCACTGGTGCTTGTTGCTATTTGCCTCCACCCAGTAGAGGGAAAAAATGAATAAAAAATCCCCAGTGCATCGCAAGCATGATGTCATTTCCAGGGCAAACCCAGAAGTGATGTCATGCCACTCTAGGAATCAGAGGAATCTCTATAGTAAAACTATAGAGCAACATGATATCACTTCCAGATTTGCCCTGGAAATGACATCATGCAGTTGATAAGATGGTTTGTCCCTATGTGCCTGCTCCTCCGGTCTCCCGCTCAGTCCCAGCTGTCTGCTGGCAATCCAATGTAAAACTAATTCCTGAGTAGAGTCATAGGCCAGTGTTAACTATGCCTAAACTCATTTAGAAACAGTACAATAATCCAAATTGTACTGGGATGAAGAAAAGAAAGTCTGCAGAGAGTATAATATGATGGTCCCAGATAGGTAAGGAAATATAACTGTGGAAAGAGAGAAATCTGGAAACAAAAGCCATGTACTGGTTTTCATGAAATTGTGTCATGCTTTTCATGCAAGCTTTTGAGATCTTCACAATTCTTTGTTACGCTGGATATTTAGAAAGGGGGCAAGGGAAAGAAAAAAGTATTTTGAGCCATGACTGTGAGGCTTTGGGGCTACATCCTGCAGACTTACTAGGCAATACTGAGTTCACAGAGCTTTAATACTTCCGCCAAAAATGCATTGCTAAGCCACTCAACAGTTTCTCAAACTCAAACACAGCCCTCACATTTCAAAGCTGTCCTCCAGTACCATGAGAGCTAGAAATTTGCTTTAGAAACATAAAAACTATGAGATTTAGCGCTCCCACAGAAAAGTACAGAGGTACAGCCAATTTTCCAGTGTCTTGGAAGTTTGCTAGGACCCAACATGAGTAGAAACAAACACTAGGAGGATTGATCTGAACATTATTGCCTGTTTATACATACACATACCCTGCCCAAACGGGGTGATGATGGATACCTGACCTGCTAGCAGACCTCACTTCTTCATAACCTGAGTTCATCCTGCCCGGGGGTGGGTGGGGGGGCAGAGAGTAGATATGGCCCAGGTCTTTTCATTGCATTTAGAAGCAGAAGAATGATAGTGTTACTCAGTTTCTGAAAGTTATTGTTGATGGAGGTGCTCACCTGGTAGTGGTGGGAACTGCTGTCAAGTCACAGCCAACTTACTACGACCCCATAGGGTTTTCAAGGTAAGAAGCGAACCAGTACTAACCAGGACCAACCCTGCTTAGCTTTTGAAATTTGACAAGATCAGGCTAGCCTGGGCCATCCAGGTCGGGGGATGTTCACTTAGGAAAATTTTAAGAAGTGTTTCTGTCCTTTAAAATCACCATCATTACATTAGGTGACTAATAGGGAACCCTCTGAATCTGCTAGACATTCATCTGCCTAAAAGACCCCATTCCCATTATGCTCGGGGCTAATGCCTTCTATGCACAGAGCCCTACGGTGAACAGCTTCCCTGTTAGCCAAGGAATCTGTCAACAAGTGTTTGATCAGGCCGCATTCACCTTTTTTATCCCTGGCATTTCGTTACTAATGTGCCAGGCGCAAAAGGATATTCACCCCTCCTTCCTCTCTCTTCTCTTTTATGTTGCCTGGAGATAAAAATCACCGCCTCACATTACACCACGGCCACTTGAGTACTGAGGGGAGAAGAGTGGTGATGGGGAGGGGAGGAACAAAGTGTCTGGGCAAAACTGCAAATGCAGCCAGCCACACACGCCGGAATAATAGCGAATGCCGAGCATCTCCACGCGAGCTGAACGTAATTACGGCGGCGGTGTGCGAATGGAAGCCATCCATCTTAAGTGGGGCTTTGATGCAAAGGAGGGAGCTGCTCCTGGCCCGCCAGCGCAGAATGCTCTCGACAAATAAAGATAAAAGGGGGAGCCAGCTAATGGCTCTAGGACACGTCGGCCAACGAATGCCAGGAACCTGCCACGGTGGCGGGGGCGGGCGGGCGGGGGGGAGAGGATGGCAAAAGCAGAATGGGGTGGGGTGCGGGTCGGGGAAAACAAGGTAAGATCACCTCGGCCGATGATCCTGCACAGTATCCAGGCAAGTGAATAGCCAATATATATGTTTTGTGGCTGTGAAAAGGCAAAATATGGCTCCCCTTTTAGGAGATGAGCTAGATCTGTAGAAAACATTTTTTTTGAGAGAGAGAAAGACAGAGAGAGAGGGAAGGAGGAAGAATTTCAGGCAATGCAGTGACTAATTTGCCTGCTGTATAGTTCACCAAGGAGAGTGGCATGCTTTTTGACATTTCTACACAGGGCTGTCCTAAGACATTTTGGTGTCTCAGAAGAGGCTCAAAGACAGCGCTTCACACACAAATCAACATGCGGTCTGCACATCTGCAGAAACTCTCCTGCTAAGCATGCCAGCCTCCAGGCTGGGTTCCTCCTGGAGTTCTCTCAGAATTACAATATATCCCCCATATCACAGAGAGCAGTTTCCTTGGAGAAAATGGCTCCTCTAGAGGGCAAACTCTATGGTATACCATAGATTCTAGGTGAACTCCCACCCCAGATTCCTCCCTCTGCAGACACCATCTCTGAATCTCCAGGAATTCCCCAGACTAGAGTTGGCAATCCTATCTCCTGCAGAAGCCTCACTGAAATTAATTCCCTGAGCCGGAGCATGTTTTGTACAGGACTTGATTAGAGCTGTCCAGTCGACTGTGTCCACTAAAACGAAATCTGCCTGTCTCCCATTCTGCTGCTTCTAGTGATGGCTATCATTTGCCACCCTAAGCACCAGCCATTCACCTTGCCTCGAGAAAAACTTTATGAACTTCAAAAACCAGAACAGTCCACAGCGTTTTCAGGTCCCCTCACCATCACGGCGGGGGGATTAGGGGGCGTTCAGGCGGTGGGTGGGATGTTGTCAGGTGACATCCTGATGCCATGATGTCACTTCTGGGTGATGTCATTGCATCAAGGATGTTGCCCAATGACATTCCCCCACCAGCCAGATAGCCAGCAGCAGATCACAGCCCCCTACGTGGGGGAGCCCCTGCTGGGACCTAGGGGCTGGCCACTCTAGTGCTCCCTTTAAAACCAGCAGCATCTGCAAGTATAATTTGTTTACTTCCTTGGCTTACAACATTCACCCTTCCTCCATTTTATCTGTGAAGCAGGTCACCCAGCCAGCTTCCATGGCAGAGGAAATTCAAACATGTTTGCTTTGTTCTACCTAAACTTGGTAAAGAAGGTATGAGGAAGGTACTTTCAGGGCAAGCCAAGAAAAGCTAGCTAGCATTCCAACAGAGGCACTATCCGGAAGCCTCACTGGCAGGCCTTTCTCAGCTTGTAAGGTGGTGCTGGAAAGTCCCAACAAGTGGCAATTGACCTATGGTGACCCCATACAGAGGTAGGTTGCAACTATCTGCCTTCTGTGTAACAACCCTGGACTTCCTTGGTGGTCTCACATCCAAGTGCTAACCATGGCCAACCCTGTCTAGCGTTCAAGACCTGATGAGGTGCAAATACCATTTAGACAGGATGGAGAGAGAACACTGCCCCTCCCACTTTTCAGACTGCACCAATCATCCCTCAGGAACATGTTCTACTCTGGCCATCTCACAGGTTCTTTGGCCACTATTATAAACACTGTAATGGATCCATACACTAAATACAGATATCCCAGGGCAGGAGGGATCACTTTCTTAAAAGTACTGATAACATTCCTGAGGGGTCACAAAAGCAGGACATGAGGATTTTAAAATGACCAGCGGCCATAACTGGTCATAGAAAGTGCTGTGAAGTCACAGCTGACCTGTGTTTCTCCGTAACAACCCTGGACTTCCTTGGTGGTTTCCCATCCAAATACTAACTGATGACTCATGGTGACCCCAAAGTGTTTTCAAGTCAAGAGACAAACAGCAACCCTGGACTTCGCTGAAGGCTCTTAAAATGCATCACTTTTTTGGTAATTTTATCTTGAATAGGTTCAGCCGAAGGCTTTTCAACCTTTATAAAAATTTGCTCCCCCCACTGAGTGAAATCTGAAACATTGCTCCTATTTATATGCAATGCTGATCTCTCCCTGCACCCATGATAGCTACGTCTGAGCATGGAATGTATGTAGACAAGAGTCAGAGATGTGACCTTTCGAGTTCCCATTGAGACCAACCAAATGGCAAGGAGGAAGCCAAAGAGTTTCTGGGCCCTTCTATGTCTGAAATGCTACTGCAGCCTGCCTTATCCCTACCCAGTTTGCACGTGGTACAGGGAGGATGAATACAGGGCCCACCCACCAACCCATCTGCAGCAGCTGGATTCTAAAGAACACGGCCGTCCTCTGGTCCATTCAAGTACGACGAAACCAACTGAAAAGTAATTTACAGATTACGCTATTCATCTTCCAGCGTGCTTAGCTATGCTTTTTAGACCTTGTCTGCATTTAGCCACATCTCGGCTGATTGAAACTCCGAGCACGAGAAACTCAGCATCACACGATAATGAACAGATAAAGCAGTGCGTACAAAAGACGGCCACAGATGGTGCCAACAGTCAGTCTCTCCTTCTCACACAGAGCAGCCAAGCAGCTGTGTCCCCCCCCTCTGCCCGCCCCCTCCCCACATACACAGATTTTGCAGATGGACTATCTTGGACTCGCTTTCTGCCACAGTTTTATGATTGGATTTCAGCCATGTCTCTATGCCACCATGGCCTGTGCCATCACAGAATAGAAATTAAGAATATAACCATTGCTGTTGTGTCTTTTCTCCCTACCAAATTAAGGCAATTGTCCTTCAGGCTCAAACTTGAAAGACGCTTTGCACATCATGCACGAAGCTGCCTTTTATCAGATCAGACCATCAGTCCATCAAGGTCAGTATTGCCTACTCAGACTGGCAATGGCTCTTCAGGGTATCAGGTAAAGACCCTTTAGCTGGAGATGCCAGGGATTGAACCCAGGAACTGCTGCATGTCAAGCAGAAGTTCTGCCACAGAGTTACATCCCCTTAGTCCCAAACCATCACAGAATATTCTGTGCACATTACAACAGCTAAATTGGAGGGGTGGAAGTGTTTAAACAGATACAAGAAGATCAGTCCATACAAGTTATGAACAATGTTTCTTTGTTTGTCAAAAAATAAAACAAAACCCACAGGCCGAAACTCGGGATGCTAACTGGTCCTTGGCTGGGTGTTCGAGTTTCATTTTTGCCATCATTTTGAGTTACACTTCAGGGGCGAGAGGAAAGAACTAACTTATGAAACAATCCACCAGGAGCCAATATCTGGAGAGGTGGGAATAGAAATTCTCTGAATAAATAAAATCCATGCATCTTAACTACACATCATTCACTACTGCTGTGAAAATTGTTTCATTTGCCAATCTATTTTGTGCGCCGAGATATCAAGCAGCAAGAACCCAGCACAACGAGGTTCACAACTGATTTAGCGACGTAAACAACTGAAGCAGGAAATGCAGCTACCACTGGGTTATACCACTGTGGATGAAATGCCATTTCTGTATTTGAACAATGCCCCAACCCATCATAACATCCCTGAATGTCGTAAGAAAAGCACTGTAGGGAGAAAGCTAACCTTAGAACCCTCCAAGAATGCAAGGCATTCCGATGTCTAACTCCTCTGCAGATTTAGCAGTAAAGTCCCGAAAGAACTGGACCATGAAGGTGTCAGGCAATTCTGTTCTTTTAGTCTTTGCCCCTACTCACAGAATATGGGATACTAAGACTGCCTCCATTACAAGACAATGGTAAGCATTACAAAGATAATGCAAGGTAAACACTTAGAAAAAGCACTATTGAAATGCTTAAGTAGGGATGAGCATTCAGGTATTTCTGGATTGAATATATTTCCCCCCAAAATACCTTACTGGCATGCTTCCAGTATTTTGGGGTATCTGGGTGATATCTGGGATTATTGGGAATACCGAATACCAATTTCTGAAAAAGTCCGGAAATATTCAGGAATATCTGAAAATATTCAGGGCTCTTTTTCTTCAATTTTACAAGTTTTCCTGGCAATGGGATGGAGGGTGTAAGGAGGCACCTTTTCTAGGCAATGGGACCAGATGTTAAGGGGAGCACGTCTGAGCAGAAAACAAATAAAAACAGTGCCAAAAACATTGTTTTTACTAATCTCATAAAGATAACACTCCCTACAAATATCACTGAAACATAAGAAGTTAGAAAATTAGATGAGCATCTCAATTTAAAACAAACACAAAAAAAGCCCACAAAAACCACTAAAATGAAGCTCATACAAGCTGTATCGCTGTAGTGTGTCTTGTTTACAGGAGTGGGAGGGAAAAGGAGAACCAGTGCCAAAGGGCTGTTGGTTCTGATATGCTTGCCCATTGGCCCTGAGTTCTGCTGGGGTTCCCTGTTTTGACATTGGTTGTGGTGGGCTTGCCATACTGGCCTGCTGCTATGCTGGGAATCTCTGGTCTAATGTTGCTTCTGTTTGGATTTGTAGGCTTTTGGCCAGTGGTTGCCCTTGATTGTTTAGTTATTGGCTTTGTTGAATCCCCCCCCCCTAGAAAACAATGGAGATCTGTAAGATGCCTGGGGGCACTTTGTTCAGGAATCCACAGAAATGGGCTCCTTGGTCCAATTTGCTTAAAACTTGAGGAGTCTTCTATTGACATGCATGACTAGCCTCCTGCAATTTTGGTGACATTTGGTTGAAAAACAGCAACTCCAGTCCCCTCCACCTTGAAAAATTCTCCATAGGGACTCAGATAATTCTGTATTAGGGAATACCCAAACTCATATCCTGAAACAGTATCAAAGGACATGAATACCTCTGAATACTGGTATTTAGGCCCTCCCTGAAATCCAAATCTGAAAAACCCTGATTAAACAACTGAGTCTTGACTTAATTAATCTCCTGATTAAAGTAGAAGCCTTGGTTTCTACAGATCCTGAAAAAAGGGTGTGGCTTCCTGGAGCACATTTCAAAATTAAGACTATGCTTTTATGGTTGTTTTCATGCTACTTTCCAAGATACTTTCTCCAAGATAAAACAACAGGGCACAGTATCTAATTGGGGGAATTAATAATGGGTTGAACTCATCAGCACCCCTTGTGGGTGGGGGCAGGACCTGGGATGAAAGGCAATGAGGCTCAGTGATCAATGTTAACGATTAAATTGGTTAACGCAAGCTGCTGTTGATTCCAGAGCTGTCCCCACACAGACCCGCCGCGTTGCAAAATGCTGCAGTAAGCATCCAACAAGAGGCTAAATGCGACACAAGTGAAACACCAAAGCTCACGGTGCTAATCTGTTTACCCATTATGATACCCTAGTATTAGTTACAGTTTATCACCTCGGTAAATCACCCCCTCTTGTTAAGAAATGTGCTTCAAGGCGCGGCACACTGTTATTTATCAGCAGACACTATATTTACAGAGAGAAAGGCAGGTGAGAAAGGGGCAGGACAACAGCTCAGTCATTTCGATGCTGCCTGCTTCCCAGGAGACAGCAGGAAAAGCACAATAGGATGACAGCATCTTGCTGCAGCAGGAGTTCAGGAGGCGACAGAACCCTGTTTCCTCCCAACCGCGATGGGGAATCTTACGAATAATAGCAACCCAAACAAAGGTAAGGCTACGGCTTGGATGAAGCAGTCCACTGACTACTTTTTAGCGGCGGCAGGTAGGGCTGTCCCATGTTAATCCTGGTAGCACTATGCGAAACCAAGCGGTTTGTGCATAAGCCAATGGGTCCATGCCCTTTTGTGTTGTTTAAAAAGTGGCAGCCTTCGCAGACGATGCCGCACACTGTAGTTCAGTAGTCAGCTAAGGGGACAATGGGCAGAGGCCATTCACTGGGAGGTTTGCTGCATCGCTGCAGAAGCTCAAATCTTATTTATACATAATCCTAAGAACAAGGACTTGTTTCGGATAAAAGGACATTTTCTTAGTCTTATATTAAATGTGATAATGGGAACATTCAGAAGACACAGTCGGCCATGCTTTAAACCACAGCAGTGTAAGACCTTATTCCACTCTCTGTCACCTTAAGAGCCCTACCCTTCCCTCCGAGGATCCAGATGGACATAAATGGGGCTATCTGCTTTCTCTTCACAACCGCCTTCGGAGGTAGTGAAACTAAAAGACACTGGCTGGCCCAGAGCTACTTAGTGGGATTCATGGCTGGACAAAATCTTAATTCTAGACCTCCCTTGGTCCACACGTTCTGGGGACTTGCTCTGGATAAATTCAAATGTGATATTTATTTGATGTCTGTCTCAAAGGGACCCACAGAGAAGACAACGAACCTTCTGTTATAGAACATTCTACAAAACTCCTGGCTCCCAAGTAGAGGAAACGGCAGCTACTTAACAACTTGACTTGTCATTCTGAAGACTGATAGGTATATTCTGTGATCCCTTTTGGAAAACTGATGTGTCTTTATGTGTTACATTTTGCTAAAAGCATGTAAGAGAGACAAATGCATGTTTTTTATATATCAATGCACTGCCGTAACATTTATTTCTATCCCACCTGCTTCCCCAGGGGGACCCGAAGCAGCTTACATCACTGTTCTCGCCTTTGTTTTCTCCTCATGAGGAGGAGGTAGGTCTGGCTGAGAGTTTGCAGCTGGCCCAAGGTCAGCCAGCGACCTCCCATGGCAGATAGCAAATTCGAACCTGGGCCTTCCGATCATAGCCCAACACTCTAACCACTGTGACATGCTGGCTCTCAATGACATGTAAATGACACGGATGCTTGCCAAAGGAGCGGCAGTGGGATTCATGAACAGCTTTAATAACTGACTTTTAAGACTCATGCACCTTGCCTGACCAATTCCATAATTTTTTTTAGAAAAATGGCTATGGTGTTCTCTCAAAAGTCCTTTATCATTCAAAGAAAGCACTGTGGAACTACAGAAAAACCCAGAAAAGCGCCTCCATGTGTAAACCAAATGCATGCCTTCACTGGCTACCTCTCCTCTATTTCCCTCACCTTCTTGGTTGCCTCCTTCCCAACACTGAATTTCCAATTGCAAAATTCCTCCAGACCAGGCTCATCCCTTTATTTCTTACTCGGGAAAGCACCACACATGCCAACTGTACTCTTAAATTCTTCCGCTACAGGAAGATTGGTGAGCTCTGGAGACCAAGTGCTATTACTTAAAAGCAAACCAACTGTGTTAGACAATTTCAAGGCATTTCTCTCTATACCAGCTTCCGTGCTTCTCTATCCTTAAGAGGCGCAGGGAAGGCAAAAATGTGTTAACTTCAGGCAAAATATAGTAAGTGGAAATTCCTTAAAACTCTGGCTTGAAAACCCAAATTTTCTACCAAATGATACAGCAATATTTGCGAGAACAGGAATATAAGAACCTTCATCCTGTCCCAGAACAACTGGCCATGCTGTTAACAGTTACAAATAGAACAAGATGTTGATGTCTGTTTTATTTTATCCCAGCCTGGAAGTTTCACTTCCAGCTATTATTTCAGCTATCCTATTTTGTATCTAATATACAGTTTAAATATACACTAGGGGCGATGTCACTATGTTTATTTAATTCATTTGTACTCTACCTTTCTCCTCAATGGTGACCCAAAATGGCTTATGTTGTTCTCTTCGTCTCCATCTTATCCTTGCAACAAATCTGCGAGGTAGGTTAGGCTGAAAAAGTATGAGTGGCCCAAGACCGCTCCGCAAGCGACGGGGCATTTTTTGGCACTCTCATCCCTTGTAGCCCCTCCCCCCAGGGAGGCTGGGGAGCTGAAATTCTTTCCACCAACTTGTAAAGTATATGTATGCTGCTTTTATCTATTGTTGCTTATTGGTTGGTTTTAATTTAGATTTTAACTTGAGAATGTGTATATTATTTTGTTGCAAGCCGTCCTAAGCAGATCCAATTTAATAAATAAATAAATAAGCTTCCATGGAATGAGTGGGGAATCCAATCCAAGTCTCCCAGATACTAACCCAACACTCTTAACCACTACACCACGCTAGATGATAGAATCATAGAATTATAGAGTTGGAAGGGACCTCCAGGGTCATCTAGTCCAGCCCCCTGCACCATGCAGGAAGTTCACAAATACCTCCCCACTGCTACCCCCAGTGACCCCTGTTCCACACCCAGAAGATGACAAAAAACCTCCAGGATCTCCAGCCAAACTGACCTGCAGAAAAATTGCTTCTTGACCCCAAAGTGGAGGCTAATACATGCTGTGTAAGAAAGAGCTGTCTGTGGTCTTAAACTTTCGGTCTATCAGTTCTCTGTATGACTGGCAGTCAGAAACAAGGAATATTTTTCCCTGTTCAATTCATCCATTCCAGTCACGGCTTTATATGTCTCTGGCAAGTTTCCCTATCACTGCCCCGGGTTCCCTTTTGTCTGCAATAACAAGTCTACCTTTCAAAATGTTTCTCTGTAAGGATGGCAATATATCCTCTGAAGAATTTTAAATTCTCTTTTGAAGGAGCAGCCAGTACTATTATCAATGATACCTGTGGGGGGGCGGGAGGGCTGACCTGTAATCCGTCCATATTCCATGTCTCAGAAATGGACACCCCCCAAATGAACCATAAGGGCACAACCAAATTACACCCTGCAAGAGATTCAGACTATACTGTGACGTTGTGGTGACGGATTGAATAAAAGCGATAGACTCTGTGAACCCGATGCAGGCTGGTCAGTTTGTACCAACAGGGAGACCCCGCATTTCACTCTTAAAGCAGCTGTGTTCTCTTGGTATTTTCTGTGATCCCCACAAACAGGTTTTAACACACACATGGATCTTTCAAGGAAAGGGACCCCCCCACACGTAATTTCTTTTTTTAAAAATAATGCAATGCAGTTTAATCACCTACAGAATAGATGGGGTGAAGGCAGGGAATCAAGACAGTCGAGATTTTCTTCATTTAATTTAAAAATGCAGCCAACAAATACTGCAAGTGGCACCCAAATAATCCAGACTGTTTTTGAAAACATCCAGCTGTCAGTCTTATGTAGCAGGACCACCACCAAACCACAGGTAAGGATGCTGGAGACCCCTCCCATGAAGCTGCCTTCCACTGAATCAGGCCGCGGGTCCATCAGTGTTACCTGACGGGCAGTGGCTCGTGAGGATCGCAGGCAGAAGTCTTTTAACATCACCTACTGCCTTGTCTATTCAATCGGAAATTGAACCTGGGACCTTCTGCATGCCAAGCAGATGTTCTACCACTGAGCCACACTCCTTGAAAGTACACTGAGCTCTCTTCTGGGAATCCGTGCAAGCTAAAAGTGTTAAACTTTTACTGGATCACACCATATGTAGAGGCAGTACACACAGAGACACACACACCGGAAGCACAAATTTCCAACTGGATTATTTTTTCTAGGACAGAGCTTCCCAGAGCCAGTACTCCTGAAGAAAAGCCTCATTCTGACAGCCTTGGACATATTTGCATCTAAAGCAAAAAAAGGCATATTCTCTCTCTGTCTCTCTCACTGGCAAACACAGCCCTCCACACACTCATTTTGAAGTGACTCATAAAGAGGAAGGTTAGCAGCAGAGAACCACTGCTCCCCCCGCCGAAACTGCTGCCTGAAGCGACTGCTTTACATGACTTTCTGCTCAGGCCAAGCCCTGAAGCTTGCATAACATAACTCCCTCGCCTCCTATCCATACTTATGACAGTGAAACACCCCGCCCCAATCCCCACCAACAGAGAATTATGCTGACAGGACTCTCAGACCCTCCTCTGCCCCTATTTTGCACCAGCAGCCTGGTGAAGAAGGTGTGACTTGAGCATCAGGGCAGCACCTCGGAAGCCTTTTCCCCCTTCGAAAGGAAAGGACGTCCAGTGTTGGTGGAAGGAACCCAGCCGGCACACTGAAGCCCTTTCTGCACTCTCCCTTTAACCCATGTTCACCGCGGTGACCTCCAAGCAATCCTGCACAACCTTCTTTTTATTCTGGGTGTCCCCCCCCCCATTCTGCATCACATTTCCTCCCTTCAGTGGTCAGCCTGGTTTCAGCCAGCTGTGCCCCCAAATTATTTGGATGCTGTTTGGCTGTGGACTTAAATTGCCTCAACTTGAACATTGAGAAAATCTGGAGTGGCAGGCCAATGTGGAAAGGACCTCAGAGTCCATCTGTCATCCATTTCGCCTTGTGCATTTAGCCTCAAGATTCTGTCCTGCTCAATTCACCCTGCACATGCCTAGGTGAACAGTGTGGTGTAGGGCTCAGAGAACAATCTGAGAGACCCGAGTTCAAATCAATATCTCGCAGTGGAGCTTGCTGAGTGACCTTGGCCCCAAGATGAATTGGGGGGGGCAGGGGGGAGAAGGCCATTTGGCCCGGACCTCAAGCTATTTCATGCGGCTTCCTAATCTCTTCTAGCCTTAGGCTAAAGGCCTCGTTCCTCCTCGCCCAATTCTGCAAACAGATCTTCTGTCAGCACATTATATTTTGCCACTGCCATATTCCGACCCCCAGGGGTCATTTCCAGCCAGAGCACCCCGGAGCGGCACTCTGGCAGTAACAAGCCCAGGCCCTACCCCCTGAGGGGGAGAATTAAATGTCTGGCTTCCCAGCCCGATTTTCTCTAGGTGCGCTGCTGTGGGGCACCCAGAGAATATCACGCAGGGAAGCTAGGTACATCTGCCCGGCTCCCCTTCCTGTCTCCAGCCAGCCTGCAGGGGCAGGTTGGCTGGAGAGGGGAAGGGGAGCTGAGCAGACACGCCCTCCTTTCCCCTGAGCCTCTCCACTTTTGTGGAGAGACTGGGGGGAGTTTAAATGCCTGGCTTCCCAGCCCGATCTTCTCCAGGTGCCTCACAGCCACAGGGCACCTGGAGAAGATCGGGCAGGGAAGCCAGGCATGTCTGCCTGGCTCCCCTTTCCAACTCTAGCCTGCCTGCCGCAGTGGGTTGGCTGGAGGGGG
Organism: Gekko gecko; assembly: GCA_029375565.1. NCBI lineage: Eukaryota > Metazoa > Chordata > Lepidosauria > Squamata > Gekkonidae > Gekko > Gekko gecko. Next base: position 695,273 of record JAPDNY010000008.1, read on the forward strand.
GAAGGGAAGCCAGGCAGACACGCCCTCCTTTCCCCCTGAGCCTCTCCACTTTTGTGGGGAGGGGTGGAAGCAGGCAGCCTCCTTCCATCCCAGCAGCGCGGCCTAGCAGCCCTCAAGGGTCTGCCACCAGCACTGTCGGGAGACGTGTGCGTGTGTGTGTGCGGGGAGGGGTTGGAGTGGGCAGTCTCCTTCAGTCCCGGCAGTGTAGCCTAGCAGCCATCGAGGGTCTGCCATGACCAGCGCTGTTGGGGAAGGTGTGTGTGCACATCTGTGTGTGTGTGTATGAGGGGAGGGGCGGGGGCGGGCAGCCTCCTTCCATCCCGGCAGTGTGGCCTAGCAGCCCTCAAGGGTCTGCCTCAGCCAGCGCTGCCAGGGGAGGGGTGTGTGTGTGTGTGTGTGTGTGCGCATGCGGGCAGAGATGCGAGCGGGCAGCCTCCTTCCCTCCTGGCAGCGCTGCCTGGCAGCCCTGGAAAGTCTCCTGGCCAGTGCTGTTGGGAGAGGCAGGTGGTGCATCTGTGTGTGCCTATGAGCTGGGGTGGGGAGCAAGGTTCTCTGTAGGCCAAACTCCGTTATTTTCCAGCCTGCAGCCCACGGGTTTTTTCCCTCCGTGCAAAGTGCACCCGGCCCAGCTGCTGGCCACTTCTTCCCCCCTTCGCCCATGGTCCTGGGGGGCAGCCGGTTTCCCTCCTGGCTGCCCAGACCGGGAGGCTGCTCGCTGAACCTGGCCACCACTCCCCCTCACCTGGCTGGCTCATCAGGGAAAGAAGATGATCGCAGGAAAAGCTGCAGTGCTCCTGCTCCTCAGGAATTGCTTCTCTCCTCCCCACTTTACAAAAACTCTTTTTATTTACACTGTACTCCTCCTCCCACTTGTTGCTGGATCTTTTCTCCTGGACACATTCAAAGGGTTTCCTCCCCTCCTTCTGTTTCTAAATATGGTGGGAAAGCCCTCTTTCCTCTCTATTCCAAACCCCTTCCTCCTGCCCCACCCTTTCAATCCATTACCTGGATCTCAGTTTGAGGAATGAATGGTTACAGGGCCCTAGTTCTCATCTGGAACAGACCCTCGCACTTCTGCAGCAAAACTCCCACCAGGAAAGGGTAGCACACAGAAAACACATCCCTCTTTCTTCCCCCCTGCAAGCGAGCAAGCCTGACCCCAAACTGCAGAAAGCAAGCTGGGAGGGCAGACTCTGCTGCCTGCAGTCTTTATGGAAAAGAGCAAGCCCAAAGGGGCGGGGGGACGGGGGTGTACTGGAGAAGGAAGGAAGGAAGGAAGGAAGGAAGGAAGGAAGGAAGGAAGGAAGGAAGGAAGGAAGGAAGGAAGGAAGGAAGGAAGGAAGGAAGGAAGGAAGGAGGGAACAAAGTGCAAAAATGTAATTTCACAAAGTTCCCTTCCCTTACTATTGTGATTTTTGTTGTTCTTAGTCAAGCTAAAATCTCTTTCATTGACCGGCCCAGTTTCTCTACTCTCTCACTCTAGCTTTGCCCCATCTCTTCTCTCATTCCAGCAGAACAGACTGGAAAAGGGGAGAAGGTGTGGGGGGAACTGCCAGGGAGGTACAGAATGGGACTTAAAAATGTGTTTTCTTAAGAACTTATTGCCAGTATATACTGATTGGAGAAGTGGGGGGAAGAGGCTTCAACATGTGCTTTTGTTTTAAGAGAAAGGGATCTTGTGCTCCTCCCCACTTTTCCACACCCTGCTTTTAAAAAAAGATTCTGGCAAAACCAGGGGGAATTGCCTGTTTGAATCCTTGCATGCAATCCTGGCTTCATCGGAGCTGGCTGCAAGAACAGATAGACTTAGAGGTGTGTCTGTGTGTAGGTGCGAGGGAGCCAGGAATGAGGGCCAGCACTGTCAAAACGGTGCGTGAATATCTGAATACTTTGTAGCTTGTGCATTTGAATTGGACTGGAATGGTTTGTGCCCTCTTTCTCAACTTGATTGCTGCATTGCTAGCAGCCTTGAGACAGAGGGAATAAGGAGAGGAAGAAATGGCTTTGTTAGTTTTTTTTGGGGGGGGTGTTCTGTGGCCCACTAAGTCTACCTGCGTCTTTTGGCTACTGTTTAGGAAGTCAGGGCAGAACCTTCACAAAATAAAATCTTTATGTGATATATGTTAAGTGGCAACCTTGTTCCTATTCTCCAGTGATGTTAAGTTTAGGATTATTAAGAGAAAATACCTGCAGGTGTTGGAATGTCAATTTTTTGTTGTATATTTAGTTTAGTTGTTGATCTGCGCCTCCCCCCCCCATATCTAGCAATTCAAAACAGTCCAGTGGAGCCTGAGCGGTGGGTGTTGCCTTCTGACACACTTCCGGTGACATCAGGGGGTGTGGCATATGCAAATAAGTTATGCTAACGAGCTCCTGCACCTCTTTTTCTAGGAAATGACCCCTGCCGATCCCTATGAATTTGTCAGCCACCTGATAGCCCAAGCCTAAGCAGGGTTGGCCACAGTCAGTATTTGGATGGGAGACCACCGAGGAATACCTGAGGCTGCTGTGCAGAGGAATACAAAGGCAAACCACCTCTCCTCATCTCTTGCCTTGAAAACCCCATGAGGTGCACCATAAATCGGTTGTGACTTGATGGCACTTTATTATTATTATTAGGTGGGGTGGTACCAAGTGAGGAGGCCTCCTCTTGATCCAGGCTTCTCTTTCTTCCCGGTAGAAGAAGAAGAAGAGATTGGATTTATACCCTGCCCTTCACTACCCAAAGGAGTCTCACGGGCAGCTTACAATCCTTTCCCTTCCTCTCCCCACAACAGACACCCTATGAGGTAAGTGGGGCTGAGAGAGCTCTGAGAGAACTGCCCTTGAGAACACAGCTCTGAAAGAACCTATGACTGACCTAAGGTCACACCAGCAGTGTCATGACAGGGCCCGAGGGCGGGGTACAGGAGGATAGTCCAAGAGAAGAGCCAGAGAGAGTTCCCGAGGTCAGCCAGAGTAGTCAACAGGAGTCCGGGCAAACAGGTTCCAATTCAGTAAGCAAAGCTGTGGTCAGTCATACCGGTAGTCAAAGTCCGAGGCAGAGTCAAGGAGCAGAGCCGAGGTTGGGAGCTGGAGGAAGCGTCAGTACATGAGCCGAGGTCTGGAGCCAGGGAGTCAATCAGAGACGTGGGTCAAGCAGGAGGTGCAAGCCGGGTGGTCTAATGACGAGTTTGCCAGCACGGCCTCAAATGCCGTGCTGGCTCATTAAACAATTAGCAGGCTGTTGTGAGGTCCTGGCTCCGGCTAGTACTCAGGACTCAATAGACCGTCGTCCACGCACGTGCGCTTCTTTTCGCCTAGCCACCAGATCTCGGCGCCTGCAGTCTCACAGCTGGTCCACATGTGGGGGCGAGTCAGGTGGTGATTCAGCCACGCTTGGTCTTGCCTGATCTGTTTCAGGTGCCCGTTGCCTCGTAGTTGAGAGTTCACCCTCCCCAGCACTTAGGTTCCCTGAGGACTCTGGTATCCCAGATGGTCTTAAAGGTGCTGAGTCCTCGCTTTCTAGATTCCCAGGTGCCGGGTCTGCGGGTGTCTCGGGCATCAAGTTCTCCCTTTCTGGGCTCCTAGGTGCTGGGTCGGGGGCAGGCATGACAAGCAGCGGCATGTGGAAGGGTGGAGAATCAAACCCGGTTCTCCCAGATTACAGTCTTCACCAAACTGGTAGGTTCTACTGGCCCTGTACACAGCCATTATCCAAGTGAGCTGATGCTTGGCTACCCCAGACAGAACTCATGAGTCTAATGTCAGATTCCGAAGTCTATATTTAAACCCTTAAGTAAAGCGCTGTTGGGAACTTCTTCAAGAGACACCAAACAGCCAAACTCCTACTGTGCTTGAAGTGAACAAAGGGCACGTGCTCAGCACCTTTCAAACACAGGCCAATTTTCTGCCAGTGTTGATATGGATTTAAGAGCTTAGCTGCAGACACTTGGATCTGAAAGTTTGCTCTCTGTCTTCAGTGGATTACTTATATTTATTACAGCAATAAAAAACCCAGGCTGGCTGGCATAAGGGAAAAGGACGGTGAGAAGAATAATCGTGGCTTTTGATATGCAATAAGCAAACTGAACCGGAATTAATTCTTTAAATACAGCTTTTGCTTTTTAGATGTGGAAATACAATTAATGTCAGAGGTCCTAACTTATCCAAACTGGGCACTGACAAAAGACTCACATTTCTGAATCGTCCATGTTCCCATCTTGGAACAAACCTGGGCCTCAGATCCAGCTAAAAATACAAGCAGTCCTGAGAGAGGCTTTCCTCTCTCCGAGTCATATTCTGGAAAATTCCTGAAGAACAAAACCAGGTATTGAAAGAAAGACTATTTCGCCTGTTATTCCGCATTCAGACTAGGGATCCAGTCTCCCACTACCAACGAATTCCTCATTTCTCAGGCTTGTTTATTGGATTGTTGTCTGTCCCTTTCTCGAAAACTGGTATGCTAAGGAACAAAGCCGATTAGTCGGTCCTCAGAACGAGTGTGTTTTAATAAGGCCAGTTTTGTGCCAAAAGATAACGCTATCCCCTTGCTATTTTAAACAACAGGGTCCAAGGGACGGGATAAACACACCGGTGTTTGGACAAGCAAACAAATGTAACAAATCTGGCCAAGAGATATGCTTCAGTGTTCCAGATTTCACTGGAGACGGCTGCAGAGAGGCTCCCTTATTTCCAACTCCTTCCCTTTGAAGCTGCTGACGAGAGCATTAAGCTGGGTATTGTGCAAAATCTCATCATGCGTCGCTTCACACACAGCTGGAACAGAAAGGAAGACAAGAATCGATTTCTCGGGCAGCTCTCTCAGGCCTCCCTCCCCTCTAATTGACACAGCATCTCAATCATTGTAAAAGGAAGCCGGGCTGAGAGAGAGAGAGAGAGAGAGAGAGAGAGAGAGAGAGAGAGAGAGAGAGAGAGAGAGAGAGAGTCAGAGGCAGGGAAGGAGGATGGCACTGGGCAGGAGAGCATGGAGTTGCAGAAGGGATGCCACATGGTAAAGCTGTTTTGCTGCCTTGTATGAAAATACGGCACCCACATTTCCCCTCTCCTTTAGATTCTGAGTTGGGTGTGTGTGTGTGTGTGTCAACAAAACATGGATACAAATAAATCCCAGGAAGCCATGAAATATTCATCGAGGCAAATCGTTCCATGGATGGAAGAGTTTCCATCCTATTGACATGAAGGCAGCAGAGGAAGAGAATCAAAGTCTGACTTAAGGAAACAAAACATGGAGAAAAATAACTTGTTTCGTACATCTGTATTTCATCCACTTATTTTTTTAAATGCACATATATTTGGCTTGGGTAAGGCACCCAGTGGCATTGGCACAATCACCACCTCTTTCCTTTGGACCGAATACCACCATAACCCGGTTCTCTTTCATTTTCATATATTTTTTTAAAAAAACAAGATTTTAGGAGCTTTGATTTAGCAATTCAGTGGTGGCCCCACTTTGATAATCTAAACATTTGGTGAAAGTGAAACAATATTTGACAGCATATACCAGGGGGGAAAAAAGACTTGTGCTTTCAAGCTGCTAACATTTCTCTTTTAAAAGTGTGAAGTCGGCCAGCGACTAGTCTTGGGAGAAAATGCAACAGGGAAATATGCCCCACAGAGAGCTGATTTGCCATTTAGATGCTTATTGATGAGTACCCTGTGGCAGTATCTGTAACGACAATGTTGCACGGCTTGTTTATGGCTGAGGTTTACAAACTCCTCTCTGTGGAAGCCTGTCCACATTGATTTGTTTGCAGAGGAAATTCTGAGGTGCTTTCAAGGAGCCACCGCTTGATTCACAAGGGGTCCTACCTGTTGCCTGCAGTAACTAAGCACACATCACAGAACGTGCCCCTCTGGCTGCACAGGGTAGAAATATATTGCCAAGCTGCTGAAATGTGGCCTGCCAACCACCATCTATCCTCTCCCACCGAAGAACTCCTGTAGCCCTTAGTTTGTACCGAAGATGTTAAGGCCCTCTTTGCATATATATCTTTATAAATGGGGGATATGCAAGGATTTATGAGGGAGAGGCATCTCATTTTCACCTCCCCCATTATTTCCTCTGTTCCTTCCCTGAAATCCCCCATGGTCTCTCCCTCTTTTTTTGCTTCCTTCTCTCCTTTCTTTGCCCCTCTGCACTCAAGCTTTCCCTCCTTCACTCCCACTGGCAGTCTCTCCCCAGGAAAGCACTCTGCTAGGTGCTGGCCACAAGTTTGGGCCAGGCTCAGTTGCGCAGTGAGGAACCCACAAGGACTTGAAGGGTGCACCTAACTTTCCTCTGGATCCCCCTCCCCAAAATATTTCCTCTTTCCCTCCTCCTGGCAGCCCTCATATCCTCACCTATCCTTGCTTCCTTCTCTCCTTTCCACCCATAAACCAACCTACCTTTTCCCTGCTCCCATCTTCAGCTACACTTATTATATTTATTTACTTCATTTATACCCTGCCTTTTCCTCCAAGGGGGATCCAAAACCATTTTCTCAATTTTCCCATCTTCCAATGTATCCTCACAACCACCCTAGAAGTTAGGTCAGGCTGAGTGTTGGGTGCCTGGCACGAGATCACCCAGCGAGCTTCCATGGCAGATGGAGGATTTGAACCTGGATCCTGAACATCTAACAATGAATCCACACTGGCTTTCAGGGGGGTTGCCTGGCAGCAGAATTCATTTCTTAAAGCTACAGGTGTGGCTTCTATTATCGAAAAGGATACCCATGATGTTTTGGGTTTTTTTTCAAAAAAGAAATTCTGCAAACCTGCAGCTTTCCTCAGGCTTATAAAAAGATACACCTTGTCTGTTCATGGCCCCAGTCTTTGGATTTAAGCATCCACAGGTTTAGCTACACTGAGAATTAGATAGATTGATGCTTCCTAAAATGGATTCTTGCTGTAACATAGGGAGTAGAAGTCATCTTTCTGCTACTGGATTATTGGGTTTATAACTAAACATATCAAATTAATTGCCTATTTTGTTTTAATGTTTTTGTTTTTGAGCTACCTGACTGCCAGCTGGGCAGAGAGGCAGGATATAAACTGGGGGTGGGGTGGGGGAAGGCCTGAACAAGCTAAGCTGTCAGATGGGACCATCCAGTCTGGTGTTAGATTTGTGCGGGGCCATGTCAGGCCTTAGGCTGAAATCTTTCCTGGCCCTTTTCCCTAACTCCTTTTTCACTGCAGTTGGCAAGAATGGAACCCGGGACTTTATTCATGCACATCACATGCCTGACCATTGATCTATGGCTCTCCACAAAAACATTAACACCTTCCAAACGGCAGAAGCCAAGTGGCAAAAGATGCGTGTCAGTCATTCAAAGGAAGGCAGGCTGCAGGAAATGAGTGCTATTCTTCATGGGCAGCGTTGCCCGGCAATTGACATTAGGAATTTGGCGCTCCACTCAGTGAGTGCGGGATACACAGTGTCCAAATTAGCCAGGTTGAAGATTTAGAAACAGACAGGCTGTTGGCAGCGAACGCGGCACACATACTGAAGTTTCAAAGCACGCCTAATTAGGAGGCAGAGCAGATAATGAGAGACACAACTCAGCCAAGAATGGGATCTTAGATAATTATTTGATCTAACAAAAAAGGCAACCAATGGAAGGAGGACATGCCAGGGTTTGTATCTGCCGAAGTCACGAGAAAAAAAAATCCAAAACAGCGCGGTAGAGAGAAACCTGCAAAACGTGACTAGCAAGAACAGTCAGTGAAAAGCCCGTTCTTTGCTTGAAGAGACAGGGTGCAAATAGCACGGCCAACGCTCAGTTTCCATTTGGAAGGCTACTCCACATACCAAAGGGATGGAAACAAACAGTTAAAACAAAAGTAATACAGCGGGTGAAACCAGGGCATGGGGGGGGTGTGTGTGTGGAAATGGAAGGATATTAATTTAAGGATTTTATCCTGAGCTATCAGCCCGAATAGCCAAACCTAGCCTGATCTCATTGGAACTTAGAAGCAGGATTGGCCACAGTCAGTACTTGGATGGGAGACCACCAAGAAAGACTGGAGCTGCTATGCAGAGACAGGCAATGGCAAACCATCTCTGCCCATCTCTTAGTTTCTGACAGAGATGTACCTGACAGCTCAGGTAGAAAGGTTTCAGCCCAACAGCAAAATGCCCCATCACCTGACAGGTCAGAGTGCAGGGATTCTCCATCCTGAACCTTCTCCTGGTCACAGGACTGGGCCTTGGTGGGAAGCCGCCTTCTTCTGACCAGACTTAGAGAGAAGAGGCCGGACTGCACTGCCTCCCCCTGCCCTCGCCCAGCTGACGCTCTTCACGACTCTTCTGTCCCCCTTCTGTTGATGGCCTCACCCTGGCAACGGGACACCCCTCCCCCACACGTTCCAGAATCCAGGAGTGTCCTCATCACAATGGCCTCCTCCTTGGAATGGGGAAAGGGGGCAACTGGCCTTCCAGCTCCCTGAGCAGACTCACCTATCGAGCAGGGCCAGAGGCGGTCCAGCGGCTGCCTCTTGCTCCAGGACAGGGAGATTAAGAACGAAGCCTCCTCCGAGACCACAGCGCTAAGGAAAGGAAAGGAGCTCCTCTTGGGAGGCAGTGACTCAGCCCTGCGGCCCTCTGACAGGATGGGTGAGGGACAGGGGACCATTGTGAGCCATCCCCTGCCTTCCTACCACCAGCAATGCAGGCATGATTAGCCGGTGGTGTCGCCTGAATAGCCCTGACTAGCCTGATCTCATCAGAGCTTGGAAGTAAAGCAGGGTGGGCCTTGGTTAGCAGAAGAGAAGAAATTGGATTTATACCCCGCCTTTCACTTGGGGAGTCTCAGAGGGGCTTACAATCTCCTTCCCTTCCCCTCCCCACAACAGATACCATACCCTGTGCAGTAGGTGGGACTGAGAGAGCTCTGAGAGAACTGCTCTTGAGAGAACAGCTCTGAGAGAACTGGGACTGGCCCAAGGTCACACAGCAGGCTGCATGTGAAGGAGTGGCGAATCAAACTCAGTTCTCCCAGATTAGAGTCCGTGCTCCTAACCACCACACCAAACCGGTACTTTGATGGGAGACTACCAAGGAAGTCCAGGGTTGCTATGCAGAGGAAGGCAATGGCAACACCACCTCCAAATACCTCTTGCCTTGACAGCCACCCCTGTTTGTCTCGTGCCTTCAAAACCCCGTGGCCCTGGGGTTACCATGAGCTGGCTGCAACTTGACAGCGCACACTATTGGGCCATCCAGGTCAGGGTTCCAAGTTAATATGAGAGTTTAAAAACTGGATTGCTGGTATTTCTACTCAGCTGTGGTCCAATCAGCTTATCCCAGTATTCATAAGGAGGCTACCCTTGAAAGCAACGTGGGAGAGTCAGCTGACCAAGTACACGGCACCTAGACCATCAACAGGGTGAAGCATTCTGTATATAATATCCCAAGTTCAGTATCTGCCTGTTCGCTTCCATGTTCAAGTCAAGGCACTGGTGTTAACTTTCAAAGCCCTTCATAACCCAGGAGTCTAATATCTACAGAGGACATTCTTCCTATGTGCTCCTGCATGATAGCTCAGATCTTCAAACCGGGGGGTTGTTTTCTGTTCCTTCACTCAGGACAGTCAGAACTTCCACTTTTCTTGGCTGTTTCTCTTGTTCTATGGAACAGTTTCCCCAAGGATGTCAGGAAAGTCCCATTTCCGATGGGCTTTTAGTGACCCTTGCAGAGGAGGTCAGTCAGATTAATGGCATGCCTTTTCTATTTTTTTTTAATCTGTATTGTATTTCTCAGTCTGTGGTTTTTAGATTTAAGGTGGTTTTTCTTGCCATAAGCTGCACTGAGTTCCCATAACTCAGGGGAAAAACGCGCTATTGATATTTTAAATAGTTTATAATTATTCATACACTAATTTTAATAAAATAAGTAAAGCACTGGTCATAAATACAACACATGCACAGAGCAAGGTATTAAGGACAACACTGGCACACAGGCTTGCCAAATACTTTATGAACTACGGTATGATGCATATATAACAGGCTATATTTCCAGAATCCTCAGTGAAATTCAAGAGAACATCTTCAATGCTTATCGTGAGGATCCACTTCTCAATTTAAGGACAAGAGAGGAATTACAACTGTAGATCAGAAATGGCTTAACATCCAGAAAACTATAAACACAAAGGAAATGACCAGCAGTCTTCACGATTGACAAAGAATGTCACAGTTTGTTCCCAAGCTGTATTTTGGAAGTGGCATTTCCATTTATAACCCACCTCCAGAAGATTTACGATAGGTAACAATGTACTGTGCGCAGGCACTTCCTCTCTTGTGAATAAAACAGCCAAAATCTTACAGATATCAAAACTCCATGCTAAGACCACGTAATCTGCAGCTATGAAAACAGTGCTAAGAAAAGGTTATGCTCTATAAATTGACCGCTTGTTGGGACCAGGTGAAAGCAAGCCATGGGGAATTTTTTAGGCCGTTTAGTCTATTAGGGTGCTCTGCAAACTTATTAACGCTGAAGTGCCACCTTTGCCTTAGGATGCTCCGGTGACCAAAGATATTCTTCTGCTTTAACAGAATTCTTCACAGAGCTGGGCAATGGCTGGAGTGCTGCAGTCTGGTCTCAGAGACCTGAGTTCAGATCTCCACTCTGCCATTGAAGCTCACTGGGTGACTTTGGGCCAGTCACACACGGACAGCCTAACCTCCCTCACCAGGTCAGCAGACAAATACCTGCATTAAGGAAGCAAGGGTAGGTGGGTGGTATGGTACATCCTGACCTTGTCAGATTTCAGAAGCTATGCAGGGTCAGTACTTGGATGGGAGACTATGAAGGAAGGCTCTGCAGAGGAAGGCAATGGCCATCCACCTCTGCTACTCACTTGCCTTGAAAGTCCCTTACTTGGGTCACCGTAAGTTGGTGGCGACTTGATAGAACCTGCACACGTCTGCTCACAGAACGAACTGAGTGGCAAGTACGTATTAATTTATTTTCAGTTTCTCTGCAACTGTCACTGCTTCCAAGAACAGCTAAATGAAAGGATACACTTTCACTAGGCAAAAGGAAATATATCAAGAGAAGGGATCTCAGTGCCATATATCATACATTTCTATCGAGTTAACTTGGGTTATTGGTCCCAATTTCCCAGAAAGATACCTCAAATTTAAAAGGATTGCAGTGGGGGAAAGCTGAAACATTATGGGCCTTGAAAGAAACGAGAACAAACAGAATTGGGCTATTTAATTCAAAGACTGGAAGAATGAGGCTATAATGAGGCATACAATCATTCCACAAAAAGGTAAATTGGCCTTTCAGGTGAGCGCAATCACACAACAGAAGAGTGAACCGAATCACACAATCACACAACAGAAGAAAATCCTATCACTGTGCAAAGTTAAAGAATTTAGCAGAACTAAAAAAAGAATCAAAAGGGAAACCAAATCTCCAAGCAACCAAATTATTAATGATGCAAACAACTGGTTTTGGAGAGGGGGTAAGACCCTATGCCTGGGTCAGTTTTTGCAAATTTGGGGAGCGGAAGCCCTAAACTTTCAATTCTGCTGCTCTTTGTTCCATAAAAATGAAAACAAGGCAGATGGGAAAGAAGTGCCTGACAACAGTGCCTCATGCCTACACAACCTTGGTCCCAAATCAAATTGTTAGCCTGTCATATGCCACAAGACTCTTGGATTTTAATATGCTCCCTCTAAGCTGTGGAGTCTTGTGAGCAAAAATTCTACTTTGTGAGCTACTGGCAATAAAGTTGTGAGCGAGCCATTTGGCCACTGCATAAATTAGTTTGCTTTGGAGCCATCCTTCCTGAGCTAAGACAAAAATCTGTCAGCTGGAGGCTAAAATACTGTGAGCTAGCTCACACTAACTCAGCTTAGAGGGAACACTGTTTTTGGTACAACAGACCTACGTTTCTGGAAGAGGGTATTCTGGTGTTCCAACACATGAAGATCATGTCACTGTTAGATAGCACCTTGCTTTGATGTTCTACCATAATTCTTGGGGTAGGAGATATTTTGCCAGTTGACCACTAGAGGGCTCAGGAGACACAGCCTCTACCAGGTTCCTTTTAGTCCTGGTTTGGCTGGGATACAAAACCAGGAATCTTCTGGTTTCTGCACTGGTACCCCTTGGGCAGAGACTCTTCAGTGTGCTTTGGAAGAAGGCAGTAGTGTTTTGTTCTTCCGGGGTTCAGCACCTCCCTCACCCGCTCAGGGATTCCTTCTGACCTGGCTAGACAAATGCTTCCATGTCATTCAGGACTCAGCATGCATTGACTTATTTGCATTTATACATTTATACCCCACTTTTCTCCTCATGGCTGGGACTCAGAGCAGCTTTCAGAACACTGTTCTTCCCGCCTCCATTTTTTCCCCACAGCAATGACCCTCAGCAGTGGGTTAAGAAAATCCTTGCTTAAAAAAATCCTAAATCTTAAAGCTAGATTCGAGTCCAATAGCGCCTTACAGATGGACAAGATTTCCAGGGCATGAGCCTTACGAGAGTCAAGGCTCCCTTTCTCAGATATAAGCCGACATCCTGGAATCTTGGATGTCCACGGCCAACTATGGCCAAGGATGCTAGAACTGCCTCGTCATTGTTTCAATGGGCATCTAAGGACAGAGTTTAGCAGGACGAGAGAAAATAACAAGCTTCGTTGGGTTGCCAGCTCCACCTTGGGAAATTCCTTTAGGGGATGGCTGGATTTGGGGATGAGAGGGATCTCAGCTGGGTATAATGCCGTAGAGTCCATCCTCCAAAGCTGTCATTTTCTCCAGGGGAATTGATTTCTATCATCAGGAAGCAGGTGTAATTCCAGAGGACTGCACCATACAACCGTAAGGCTTCACTATGACTGAGGCTGAGAGTTATTAGGTGCCAGGAGGATTCAGTTCCACCAGCATTTCCTTTGGAAGCTCTAACAACGGTATCTGCAGCAGTTCCAGGGAGGACACTTCATTCACCTTTTGCCACCGGTGAAAGAAAGTAAAGATCAGGGAGATTAATTAACAAACACACCACACCTGCAGTGATAACCCGCGGGCTCTTAGAAATGCAACAGCAGCTTGGTTCACGAGTTCAAGTCTTCGATGCTGCAGTTCTTTAGCAGGAGAGAACCATGCGGGAACCTGCCTTCTGTCTTTCTCTGCTGTTTTCAAATGCTGGCAGCCACGCATGGGAGCCAGCCGTAAGAGTGCAGCCATAACTAAGAGTGACATCAGAAGCTATCCTCAGACAGAGAATGAGAGAGGGGAGGGAAAGGCTGAATGGTTACCCTCTGAAAAGAAAAGCAGAGGATAGCCCATTACGTCAGGATTTTATATGGCTTTACAAATTTCTAACATTTGCCTCCTAAGTCTATTTTTTGAAAGTGCATATGTATTAATTAATTCCTCACTGTGATGTTATCCGGGTCAAAGATGACCCATTCAGAAATGTGATTATTCTTGGGGTTAACATTTAAAACATGCCCTGATCCGTCAGTCATTTCCTTTGGTGCCAGGAGAAGGAAAGGGAGGCAAATAACTGGTAGTGCCTAGAGTGGATCCTTTTTGTAGCAGGAACTCCTTTGCATATTAGGCGATACACCCTTAATGTAGCCAATCCTCCCAGAGCTTACAGAGCTCTTCTTACAGGGGCTGCTGTAAGCTCTTGGAGGATTGGCTACATTGGGGGGGTGTCGCCTAATATGCAAAGGAGTTCCTGCTACAAAAAGAGCCCTGGGCGGTTATAAGGTAATAAAAGGAGTGCTTGAGATGGAAACAAATCTGGGAGCCCGAAGAGAACAGGGTTCCTTTTTGTTACTACTGAAACAACAGAAAACTTGGGTGTTTCAGATCTTTGTGAAAAATCACGTTAGACCGGGGTCCCCAACATGGCACCCACTGACACATTTCCTTGCACCCACTAAGTGTTTTTAAAAAGTGGGTGTAGCTGTTTCAGTGGGTGTGGCCACCAAAGTGTTGGTCTCTATATTCTCTCCTCTCTCCCACTCCTCTTATCCAGGCTAAACTATCCCTCTGCTCCCCTGCATCCGGCCTTCCTTCGTGGCTGCTCCTGCTGCCTCGGCCATTTTGCAGCTGCGCCTACCACCCTGTATGAGAATGCCAAAGGTGCCCACAGGCTCAAAAAAGGAGGGGACCCCTGCGTTCGACACTTAAGAAACTACTGTGCTTTCCTAAGCATGTTTATCTCTGTGTGGGTGTGTGGGGGGGGGGATACTCTCTTAACTGTAGGTTTTGAAGTCACCTCCCCTAGTCGTTCTAATGGTTTTGACACGTCTCAAATGAATTTGTTATATAATTCTGCAGTAAATCGTAACAATTGTTCTTAGATTTATGGCTGTATTTTTCTTGTCTACATGATTATATCTTTGGCTGATGCTTCTAGGCTGTAATTGTATGGTAATTCCCTGTGTTTATGACTGGTGCTTATAATATCTTTGTTTTCCAAGGCAGTGTTGTTTAACAAACAAGAATATAATTCATTGTGTGTGTGTGTGTTTTAAAGACACAATAAAACGAATGAAGCTCAAACCAGTAGGTGCAAAGTTAAAACGTAAGGTTAGGAAGATTAAGCCTTGTAAACATTAAAATAAAAAAATAAAACTGAGAGGTTGATTTTTTTTTTTAAAAAAAGAACCCTGTCATAATTTTATCTTTCCTCAGTGGACAGCATGGCAGTCTTAACTCGGCACTGTAAACACCACAGCACAATCCTAAGAGCACATTCTGGGAGTGAGCCCCACTGAAAAGGTCTCAGTAAGATTCTGGGTAGACCTACTTAGGATTTCAAAAAGGGTTGCTACCTCTGAGTTGGGAAATTCCTGGATATTTTGAGGTGGAGCCTGAAGAGGCCAGGGAACTCAGCGGGGACCAATGCCATCAAGTCCATCCTCCAAAGCAGTGATTTTCTCCAGGGGGACTGATCTCTCCTGCTGTCTGGAGATCACTTAAGAATTCTGGGAGATCTCCAGGCCCCGCCTGGAGGTTGGCAACTTTATCTGGCACAAGTCTGTGGTGCAAGCTCCCCGCTCTCTTGGCTGGGCTCTAGGAGCAGACTCCAGGTTTGGATTCAGAGAGAAGTAACAAAGCACTACAGAAAAGGGAATTTTGTGTGCTCTTTGAGCTTAGCAGAGGCTCTTTTCCAGAGAGGTTACCTATGCTTAAACAAGAGCTTGGGATCTTCACTGGAGAGAAAAGAGGGAGATAAATTGATAAATAAAAAAGGCACCGTCCTCCTGCTCGGAGTCTTCATCAGGCAGAAAAGCAGGATATGAATGAATGAATGAATGAATAAAGATAAAATGCATGCAAGTTAGACTTCATAAAACAGACAAAACCCCAATAGCTCACCACTACCCCTTTTCAGCAAGTTGGTCACTCACTAGATTAACGTTTTATTGTTTGGATTCACTTAAATGTATCACCAGTGGAAAACTGTGGCGGGGATTAATGAAATATTGAAAACAGGCTAAATGTGAAATTCCAGGAACAGATTATAAAACTCCACAAGTAGTGAGACTGAGCTTAATTGCACCTCCAAAACAGAAGAAAACATTTCCACTTGATGTATTTCCCATCAGATTAAAATCAGATATTGACTAACTCATAGGGTTGCTAGGTCTGATCGTTGCACTGGCAGGGGAGGAACTTTCTGGGATTGGCGAGGAGCGTTGTGATGTGCTTACATAAACTGGAAGTGACGTAGGCATGTTAGGGTCGTTGGGGGGGCAACACTCTACTTTTTGAGCAAAACTCTATGGTGGATTTCACTTCAAACAATAGAGTTTTGCCCAAAAACCAGAGCGTCCCCTTCCCACATGCTCACGTCACTTCTGGTTTTCGTAGGCACGTTGATGATTGCCGGGTTCCTGCCGTAAGACAGGGTGATTTGGGGGGGAGTGGAGTGCCTGAAAGCGGGGGAGCCCCACCTGCACCAGGGGGGTCTGGAAGCCCTAACTAGCTGTTAGAAGAGAGACAGCCCTGACGTGGTTGGCCCAGGCTAGCCCAATCTCCTCAGATCTCAGAAGCTAAAGAAGGTCCAGCCCTGATTAGCACTTGGATGAGAGACCACCAAGGAAGTCCAGGGTTGCTACGCAGAGGCCAGCAATGGCCAACCACCTCGGGCAAATGTAAGAATCCTCTCCTATTGGAGGAAATGTTTAGAACAACCTCAGGATATCCTAGGTGTTCAAAGTTTCGGGTTACTGTAGAAATCTTCGAAAAGACTAGATGAACATTTGAACTCTATTTTTATTGAAATACTCCATCCCCGGTGACTTACTGGACAGTGAAAATCAAAAGTCTAAACTGAAGGAATGGGTATTTAGTAAGGATGGGCTCTTGAACCGCCAGGCGGTGGCAAGTTGCCGTACAGCCCCCTTGTATAAGAACTTTAAGAGAGACCATTGTAGGACAGAATATCTTGAGAAGCTAACTACTCTGGAGATAAGAAGGGCTTTTACTGCCCTAAGATTCCATGCCAGACCTTCAATGGTTTGCATTGGCCGCTTTTTGAGTACCCCTGCCGCCTCTAGAATATGCCAATGTGGTGTGGGTGAGGTAGATGATGTCGAGCATTACATTTTGAGATGCGTATGGCACGAATCACTTAGGCAAAGGTTTATTTATCCTATTGTACCTCTGCATAATGGAACCTCAGATCAGGATCTGGTGGCTTTTTTGCTCTCTGATACAGATGCACATGTTACCAGCAGAATGGCTTTGTTTGCACTGGCGGCAAAAAATATAAGAATGAGTTTAGGACTTACTGCAAGTTACTGAAGTGTCTTCCCCACTTTGATGTATAATGTTTGTTGTCTTTTGTTTTATTTTGTGTTGTTATGGCCAATGGCTAAGACAATAAACTAAAACTGACTGACTGACTGACTGGCCAACCACCTCTGAATGTCTCTTGCCTTGGAAACCCCATGATGGGTCACCATAAGTTGGCTGTGACTTGATGGCACTTTCTGCCACCAGCAGAAATAACTGTAGAAGACAAGTGAAGGAACAACGCGGCAAATATAGACTGAGAGCATAAATCAGGAGTACACAACTCAAACAGTTTCAGGGACCAGAACTGACCTGGATTGGACCTAAGCAGGCTGTAATGTGAAAGTAAGACATTACCAATGGCATCATCAGGACTCGCCCCATGAAATAAATTGCAAAATAACAGGCGGAGAGTCAGCAGGAAAGGCTGCTCCCTTCGTAGCCTATCTGACTGGGCATTGTTGGCTGGCTGAAGAGGGGCCAAGCCAACACAGCTTGCTTTACACTCTCCACAGGTTGGTTTTCTTCCTTCTTCTTCCTTATTCACTCCACCCCAGTCTAAATTAAAAATTTAAGCTCGTTGGGGCATGGTTCTGTGTCCTGCTTAAGTTACGATATAAGTTAAATTACTATATAAGTTACCACTACCACTACTGTTAGGTAGTAATGATAGCCAGCATGGTATAATGGGTTAAGCGTGCTGGGCTAAGATGCACACAAAAGCTGATACCCAGAACAAAGCTTTATTGGGCTTCAAGGTGCCACTGGACTCAAACTTTTGTCCAACTCACACACGCTTAGCCTAACCCCACAGGAATGTTGTGAGCATCACACGCAGGAGAGGAGAACATTGTGAGGTGCTCTGGTTCCCCATAGGGGGTGAAGGCAGCGTATAAACTAGGGAACTAAGTAAATTAAACACCACCACCTTTGGCAAGACAAATCTTCAAAGGAGACGGTTGCAGTGCAACCAAGACAGGGCCACCTTGGAGATGAGCTTGACTTTTGGGCTGTAAGCTTGTGGGAGTCAAAGCTCTGACAAAGTATCTGACAAAGGGAGCTTTGACTCTCAAAAGCTTGTGTCCCCCAAATCTCGAAGGTGTTACTTTACTTGAAGCTAACGATGCATGTAATGTGACAGAGAACTCCTGCCACTTAAAGTATTTGTTGTTTGTCTTTTTTTCTCTCATCCGACTTATGGCGACCCTATATGGTTTTCAGGGCAAGAGGCATTCCGAGGTGGTTGGCCATGGCCTGCCTCTGCACAGAAACCCTGGACTTCCTTGGCTGTCTCCCATCCAAATACGGACCAAGGCCAACCTGGCTGAACTTCCAAGATCTGAGGAGATCAGGCTAGCCTGGGCTAGCCACTTAAAGTTAGCTTTACACAAAGAATTACCCTCCCCCCATGAACGCACTCTTCTTGTAATGCTTCAAGAACCCCCCAGCAGTTTTACCTGCGGAGACCTTTCTAAAACAAGCTTTGCAGAAAGGTGATTGGGTGGATTTTTTTTTGCCTCCAGCCATCAGCTGCGACAACGCCCGTGTGGCCCTGCTTGGGCAGCATCTCCGAGATAAGCCACGAGGAACACGGAGTGTGATGCTCTCTAATGTCTTCGAAAGGTCATGGAACTCCAGCGTCGTGAAATGATTACACAAAGAGGATCTGTAGATTTTTATCTCCTTACATCGTTTCAGGCTGTTCAAAGCTTGCAGGTCCGCTCATGTCGTTTATGATATAACCATAGGGTTATATAACGGCAGATAACAGCAGGAGACGAGGCAGGTAGTGGTTCAGAGTCGGGTGCTGAAAGGAGCCCGTGCACAGAGGGTGTGTGTTTGTGCGGGGATAATGTCATCTCTCGGGAAGTAGTGGGCTCTCCTTCTCTGGAGGTTTTCAAACAGAGGCTAGATGGCCATCTGACAGCAATGTGGATTCTGTGAACTGAGGCAGATCATGAGAAGGGAGGGCAGGAAGGGTTAGTTCTTGTGGCCCCTTTTTACATGCCCAGGGAAATGCTGATTGCCACTCTGGGGGGGTCAGGAAGCAATCCTGGAGGTTTTTTGCCATCTTCTGGATGCGGAACAGTGTTCACTGCAGGTGTAGAGGGGGAGGTATTTGTGAATTTAGTGCATTGGGCAGGGGGTTGGACTAGATGACCCTGGAGATCCTTTCCACCTCTATGATTCTATCTGTCCTGTTCACAGCTGTGATCTCTAGGAGATCTCCTGGAACTACAGCTGGAACTAGAGTTGCTCTCCAGGTGACAGACAACATTTCCCCTGCAGAAAATGGTGTTGGAGGGTGGCCTCTATGGCAAATATCCTGCTGAGGTCCCTCCTCTACCCAAACCCTGCCTCCCCCCCCAGGTTCCACTCCAAAGGTTTTTAGGTATTTCCCAACCCGGAGTCCAGTTGCAGAAAGGCAGAAAAAATTGAACACCGTAAGGAGGAAAGGATGGCTCCCTCAAGCCAACCAGCAGGGAGTTTTGCCCCCTTTGCCCGGGTTCTACCAACCCAGGTGGCGTGCCCCTCTGCATGTGCAGAACTCCTTTTCTTTGTGAAGGTCATGCTGCCTAAAGATGATCTGGTGGGTATGATGCTGGTGGTTGAGAGGTGGTTTGACAAGAGATACAAGGCAGTTTCTCAGCTGAATGGAAGAGGCTGTTTCTACTAACAGGAGTAGCTGGGAAAGTTACATCTACAGTCTTCTTGTTGAATGTGAAGTCCACCTCCACGTTCCTCTTACTGTGAAACAACACTCCAGGAAATGGCACAAGGTCTACGCATACAAAGTCCTCAAATCATATCCAAGTTTGTCACAAGGGCTTTCGATCAATCAGGAGTTGCTTGCAAGTTCCCTCTAGCTCCCAGGCACGTGGAGGCCCAGTTTGGATTGGAACCATGCGGCATGGGGAGAGTGGCTTATGCCTCTTCCCTGCATGGATTCCCCAAACTGAAATGGTCTGTGGAGGCCCTGTGTGCACTGGCGGGGGTGGCATAGGCAGGTTCCTTCAGTGGGGCAGACAGCAGCTGACAGGGGCCATTTCAGGTAGAGGAATTAGCGGGGGAATGGTCAGGCCTCTGTGTTCCCGGGACTTGGGCTTCCCAGGAGGAAACCACAACTAACATTTGACAGAAGAAGAAGAAGAAGAAGAAGAAGAAGAAGAAGAAGAAGAAGAAGAAGAAGAAGAAGAAGAAGAAGAAGAAGAAGAAGAAGAAGAAGAAGAAGAAGAAGAAGAAGAGGAGAAGAGTTTGGATTTATACCCTGCCCTTTACTGCCCAAAGGCGTCTCAGAGTGGCTTACAAACTCCTTTCCCTTCCCCTCCCCACAACAGACACCCTGTGAGGTAGGTGGGGCTGAGAGAACTCTGACAGGAACTGTCCTTGAGAGAACAGCTGTGCCAGAGCTTGTGACTGACCCAAGGTCACATCAGCAGGTGCAAGTGGAGGAGTGGGGAATCAAACCCGGTTCTCCCAGATAAGAGTCCGTGCACTTAAACACTACACCAAACTGGCTCTTTGAAGGTCCTTCTTGCAAACCTGGGCATGATCTGAGAACTTTGTAATAACCTGGAGCTTTCAAAGTGTGTCTGCTCAGGGAGCCACTGTGTCCCTTCAAGTGGAGTCGGGTTTGAGAGACTCATGTTTGACT
Organism: Gekko gecko; assembly: GCA_029375565.1. Taxonomy (NCBI): domain Eukaryota; kingdom Metazoa; phylum Chordata; class Lepidosauria; order Squamata; family Gekkonidae; genus Gekko; species Gekko gecko. Next base: position 715,674 of record JAPDNY010000008.1, read on the forward strand.
CCTCACTATCCCATGGCGGCTCGCTGCGTGACCTTGGACCAGTCAGACTCTCTCTCAGCCTCACCCAGGGGTCCCCAACCTTTTCCAGTCTGCCGGCATCTTTGGGATTCTGACACAGCATGGTGGGTGCAGCAGCCACAATGTGCCTTCCACAAGAGGTGGAGCCAGCCACGGCTTATGTTCAGTCATGTGGTGAAGATCCTTGTGCCCTGGAGGCAGCTGCTGCCAAGGCAACATGTTGAAAAATCTGCAGAGCAGGTCAGTACTCTATCAGAAGGCTTGCCAGGCAAAAGCTCCACCTGGCCACACCTGCTTTCTAAAGCCACTTGGTAGGCACCAGAGAAGGTGACGGCAGGTGCCGTGGCACCCAGGGGCACAATGTAGGGTTGCCAGACCCTCTCGTCAATCCAGCAGGGGATTTGGGAGGGGGTGTTCTGGGGGTGGGCAAGGATGAATGCTCTGGATTTTGGGCAAAACTCCATGGTAAATTCACCCTCAAACCATAGAGTTTTGCCCCCAAACCAGAGCGTCCCCCACACAATGATGTCACTTCTGGGTGATGTCATTGCATCTGGGACGTGGGGTTTCCCCAATGGCCAGCTGGTCTGTGGCGGGGAGAAGTCCCCGAAAGCAGGGGATCCCCACTCGCACCTGGGGGCTGGCAACCCAAGCATCACTTTGGGGAACCCTGGCCTAATCCTACCTTTCATAAGGTGGTTGTGAGGATACAGTGTGCCCTGCCCTGAGCTCCTTGAAGTTTGGGTGGGACGAAAATGTACTAGATAGATAGATCTGTCCTCAGCAGTGCCTGCAAGAAGAACACTAAAAAAAAAAATGCTGCAATCTCATGTGAAAGGTTAAGCATGATAATGGTTTGGCTGGACTGGGTTTGCATCTTTTGTTTGGGCAACTGAACAAACGTGTACCATTCTACTTGGCTGGCAATTTTACCTACGAGTCCTAATGCTGTGATCATCCAAGGCTCACCGAGAGGAGAGTCAGATGTTATAGTTAAACAAAAAGCCTTTGCTTCCTGCATCACCATTTCATGCAAAACCTAGAGACCCCAATTACAGGAAAGTGGAGAAGATCAATTCCCCACGAGGCCACAATATGTAGAAACATCACATTGCTGTGACATCCAAAACCCGCTGGAATCTGGTGATTCTCATTGGCATGGTATCTGTTATCTGGTAACATGTGATCCCAGTTGCGGGTACGTGTGTGAATGATAGACCCCAGGTAATAGAGAAGACCAATATGACTTCAAAGTCACCCTAGATTAAATTTCTCTTGGGCAATATTTGTAAATAGCCCTTATCCTGGATTTGTTAAAGGAGGATGTTTTTTTAGAGACACAAATAGGGTCTCAGTAGCACGTTGCTCTTTTTTTTTTTTAAATAAATTTTTATTAACAGGATATAATAATACGTTCCATAGTTGATAACCAATTCTTAACATATCCTTTTCTACAATTTTCTATCCCCCCCTCCCCTGGCTTCCAGCGATGCTCCACCCCTAGTAGCACGTTACTCTTAATCTGCTGGTGGCAGCAAACAGGGTTGTCGTGTGCACTGGACTGGCAGTGGAATAAGCTGGGGGAAACAGAGTGTGCTGAGATCTAGCAGCTTGAGACATGGGCCAGCTGAGTAAATCCTACATCCTCCACCTGCAGTGCTCATGTGGCCAAGCCTGCATACATGGCTGTTGAAGAGGAGAGCATGAAATCTCCTCCCAAAACATTTCCTCAGGTATGCAGATAAAGGCTCTGAGGAGGGAAATAAGAACGCAGGACTCCCCCTCCTCCCACAGCTTTTCCTGAAGCTTTAAGTGGGCGGCCGCAAAATTTTAGCAAATAGGCACAGAGAAAGTATTTCACTAGGTAAGAAATATATTTACATAAAAGGTACCAAACGACTTAATAGTCTTACGGAGGGATTATAAGTTCCTTTGAGAGGTCTTGATTCTTTTGGAAACCCCGATTTCATTACTATTTCTGGCAGGTGCAAGGGCACGTTTTACTAACTGCAGGTCGGGAGGGCCTGATACATGTTGACAAAAAAGCATTAAAGGTTAAATAGATGCATGGCTATAAAACGTTTCAAGCCGCCACACCGCTGAGAGCGGGCATTCAACTGCCAAGCAGGATGCTATTCCAGACACAGCAATGCTGCATTCCTGCATTGTTCTTACAAACACCAGTAGAAAAGAGCAAGTGTCCAGTAGCACCTTAACGACTAACAACATTTGTGGCAGGGTAGGAGCTTTTGTGAGTCGTGAGCCAGTTTGGTGTAGTGGTTAAGTGCGTGGACTCTAATCTGGGAGAGCCGGGTTTGATTCCCCACTCCTCCACTTGCATCTGCTGGATGACCTTGGGCAAGCCATAGTTCTGGCACTGCTGTTCTTGAAAAAGAGCAGTTTTTGACAGAGCTCTCTCAGCCCCACCTACCTCACAGGGCATCTGTTGTGGGGAGGGGAAGGGAAAGGAGATTGTAAGCCGCTCTGAGACTCTTTTGGGTAGTAAAGGGTGGGGTATAAATCCAATCTCCTCCTTCTCTTCCTCTTCTTCAGATGTGACTTACAAAGGCTCCTACACCCTGCCACAAATTTTGTTAGGCTTTAAGGTGCTAATGGGCTCTTTCTTCTGCTACAGACAGACTAACATGGCTTCCCATCTTGATCTACACATACCAATTCATCTAGACCTGGCATTCTCCACCCTCCACCCCACCCAAGGGACTCTTAGTACAGGTTCATATACAAATTGAAAGGATGGTTTTGGCACAAGCTTAAACATAACTGGCACCACGCTATGTCAAGTGATCCCACTCAAATGCAGAGGAAGAAAGCCAATGGCTTACTTGGTAAATACAAAAGGATTGAGTGGACAGTGACGCCAATGCTCAAGTCTTCCTCTGTGAAATTCTCAGAGGCTAAGAGCTCTCCTTTGCATACATGAAGTAAGAACATGCAGAGTAAAAAAAAAAAACATTCTCAGTGTTTTATTTGCTCTTGATATACATTCTTAGGAATCTGCACAAACAAAATGAATCCAATTTGTATGCTAATAATTTAATGAACCCTCCTAATAATGTCACCCTCAACACAGTTATACCTTTCTAATTCCCCAATGGTTCAGAAGGGTGTAACTCTGCTTAGGAAGGCACAATAAGAAGAGTTCTTTTGCCATCCGCTCTAAGCCACCACCGCAACCAAGCAACTGTGCTGTCCCTACAAACAAGCTGCATGTTGTACACCCACAAGCCAAAAGGGCAGACAATTAAAGCACAATACAGTTAAGGGGAGGGAGGGAATTTGCCATGCTGTAGCCTAATCTTGTCAGATCTCCGAAATGAAGCAGGGTCAGTCGCTGGATGGGAGATCACCACGGAAGACTGTGCAGAGGAAGGCAATGGCAAAACCATGTCTTCTTCTCGCTTGCCTTGAAAGCCCCTTCTTGGGTTCACTGTAAGTCACCGGCAACTTGATGGCACTCTTCACACACTCAGTTAAGGGGGAATACAAAGGCTGACGCCCCTGGAATTACACTGCTAGGGCACGAAACCGAGTTTCGTTTATTTCAAGACATTAAGTCACCTCATTCAAAATCAATGTGATTCAAAGGTGCCCCAAAATAAGGGTCCAAAAGACTAGGAGGAAGCTTTTTCGTCTGCCTATCAAGCAACACAAACGGAAGGGACGCAGCAAATTCCGATTGTGTCAAAATGTTAGGTCTGCATAACGCAGCCAAGTACAAAGAGGCTTAGCAGGGGGTGGGGGCGGGCTCTCTCAGCTAAAGCTCCGCTTTCCTCCCCACTGTGCCAGGAATGGCTGACATCTTTTTTTTTTTTTAAAAAAGGGGGAAACAAAGACAGATCTGGCAGCAGGGGAAGATGCCAGTCCTCTGTGCTCACCCTGGAAGGCCTTCTTTCCCTCTCCATAAGCAGCTGTTTCTTTTGTGGGTATTTTCAAATACCAACTTCCAGACTGATTTTGTAGATTTAAAAACAAAACAAAAAACCTCACCAAGGACACTTGCTCTGAATGTGTGTGGGTGGGGGGGTAGCTGTGTTGGTCTGAGCCAGTGAGCCAGTTTGCTTGGCAAGGCGGGATAAAAATCAAAAGTAATTAACAACAACAATAATAAAAATAAAGAAATAATAATAAATAAATGAAGCAACAGGACAAAGTTTGAGTCCAGTGGCACCTCTAAGACCAACAAAGTTTTATTCTGGATATAAGCTTTCATGTGCATCCATACCTCTCCAGGTACACTGAAACAGTTTTCCTCAAGCTTTACATATGGGGGATGGGGGTTATTTGCCAGAAAGGGCTAGTTAGAGTCAAGATGCATAAGTAACTTGGCGATAAGTATAGCTGAGACTGAATTAAAGCAGTTGGTAAGACCTGTGAATGGCAGCAAATTAGCATACAAATACAAGATGTGAGAACAGAGTCCAGTAGCACCTCCAAGACCAACAAAGTTTAATTCTGGGTATAAGCGAGAACTGAGACTTACGATGTGTAGATGCAGACACCCTCTCTCTACCTATATGAGGCAGGAGGAAAACTGTTTCAATGTATCTAAAGAAGTGTGTACGCACCCAAAAGCTTATACCCAGAATTAACCTTTGTTGGTCTTAAAGGTGTCACTGGACTCAAACTTTGTTCTATTTGTTCTGAATGTGGATTCTGAAGGTCAGTAGAAAATGACAAGCCGAAGCAGCAGAAGTTGGACTCTTAAAATGCAAAATGGCCAGATTGGCATTCCCACCCCCATCCCATTTTCTTTCTGTGCTGGACAGCTGCTCACAACACCTACTAAAAGCCTGCAGCCAAAGATCTGCTGTGACACAGTGGCAGAGCATCTGCTTTGCATGCAGAAGGTCCCAGGTTCAATGCCTGGCTTCTCCAGTTAGAAGGATCAGGTGGTAGGGTATGTGAAAGACCTCTGCATGAGACCCTGGAGAGCAGCTGCCAGTCAAAGCAGTCAACACTGACCTTGACAGACCAAGGAGCAGGCATCTTTTGATTTCATGGCTGCAGTCACCATCTGCAGTGAAGGAGAAGAGAGTGAAAGAGGGTGAAAGAGGAGAGCGCAAAAGTTGACTTGAAACTCAACATCAAAAAAACTAAGATAATGGCATCCGGTTCCATCACCCATTGGTGAATAGAAGGGGAAGTCATGGAAACAGTGACAGACTTCATGTTCCTGGGACCCAAGATCACTGCAGACTGTGACTGCAGCCATGAAATTAAGAGACGCCTGCTCCTTGGGAGGAAAGCAATGGCAAACCTAGACAGCATAATAAAAAGTAGAGATATCACCCTGCCAACAAAAGTCCGTACGGTCAAAGCAATGGTATTCCCAGTAGTAATGTATGGCTGCGAGAGTTGGACCATAATCATAGAATCATACAGGTCATCTAGTCCAACCCCCTGCACTCTGCAGGAGCATAGCTGAAAGATAGCCCTACATACCTACATACCTACAACATACCCAAAAGATGGTCGTCCAGTCTCCGCTTGAAAACATCCAGCAAAGGAGCATCCACCACTTCCCAAGGCAGTCTGTTCCACTGCTCAACCACTCTTACAGTTAGGAAGTTTCTTCTGATATTTAGCTGACTCCCTTGTAATTTCCACCAATTAGATATAGTCTTGCAATCTGGAGCAAGAGAGAATAGATCTGCTCCATCTTCTACATGACAGCCCTTCAAATACTTGAAGACTGCAATCATGTCCCCTCTAAGCCTTCTCTTTCCCAGGCTAAACATACCTAACTCTTTCAACCTTTCCTCATAAGACTTGGATTCCAACCCTCTCACCATCCTGGTCGCCCTCTTCTGGACACACTCAAGCTTGTCAACATCCTTCCTAAAATGTGGTGCCCAAAACTGGACACAGTACTCCAGGTGAGGCCTGATCATAGCAGAATAGAGCGGAACTACCACCTCCCATGATCTGGACACAATGCTTCTGTTAATGCATCCTAAGATTGCATTAGCTTTCTTCACAGCCACATCAAAGCAAATTCAAATTTATTAAAAAACAGTCATAAGACCAGCAGAATACACTAAAATGATACGACACAAAAACTACGACAAAAGACCCTTACAGCCATGTTTTCTAAAACACCAAACCGGTCATTTCCATCATTAATGGCTCACACCCACATCGTACTGCAGGCTCATGTTTAGCTTGTGATCAACCATAACACCTAGATCCTTTTCACATGTGCTGCTGTCAAGCCAAGTCCCGCCCATTCTATATCTGTGCCTTTGATTTTTTTGTACCTAAGTGTAGGACTTTGCACTTATCTCTATTGAAATTCATTTTATTTGCCTCAGCTCACTGTTCCAGCCTATCTAGATCATTTTGAATCCTGACTGTCTTCTTCAGAATTAGCAATCCCACCCAGCTTTGTGTCATCTGCAAATTTGATAAGCATCCCCTCTATGTCTTCCTCCAGGTCATTTATAAAAACATTAAACAACGCCGGGCCTAGGACCGAGCCCTGTGGCACTCCACTCGAGACTTCCCTCCATGTAGACGCAGAGCCATTTACGAGCACTCGTTGGGTATGATATTTCAAGCAACCATGAATCCATCCAACAGTTGTACCATCCAGCCCACACTTAAACCAGCTTATCCTCAAGGATATCATGAGAAACTTTGTCAAATGCTTTACTGAAATCTAGATACACTATATCCACAGCATTGCCAGAGTCAACCATTTTAGTAACTCTGTCAAAAAAGGAGATAAGGTTGGTCTGGCATGACTTATTCTTGATAAACCCATGCTGGCTACAACCAATTAACTCATTCCGTTCAAGGTGCTCACAGACAGAGCGTTTAATAATCTGCTCTAGAATTTTCCCAGGTATTGATGTCAAATTGAGAGGCCTGTAATTTCCCTGGTCCGTATTTTTTCCCTTCTTGAAGATCGGGACAACATTCTCTCTTCTCCAGTCTTCTGGCACAACACCAGGACATTTCAAAGATTAGAGCCATAAGGAAGGCCGAGCGCCGAAAAATAGATTCTTTTGATTTATGGTGCTGGAGAAGACTTTTCAGAGTCCCTTGGACTGCAAGGAGATCAGATCAGTCTGGAAGGCCAGATACTGAAGCTGAAGCTCAAATACTTTGGCCACCAAATGAGAAGGGAGTACTCACTGGAGAAGACCCTGATGCTGGGAAAGACTGAAGGCCAAAGAAGAAGGATGAGATGGTTAGACAGTGTTACCGATGCAACGAACATGAAATTAAGCAAACTCTGGAGCACGATGGAAGACAGGAGGGCCTGGCATGATGTGGTCCATGGGGTCGCGAAGAGTCAGACTTGACTGTGCGACTGATCAACAACAACTGGGCACAGGGGTGGGAAAAGGTGGCCAGTGTGAAAAAGGAGAGCCAATGTGGGGTAGTGGTTAAGAATGTCAGACTAGTATCTGAGATACCCAGGTTCAAATTACCACTCACACCATAGAAGCTTGCTTGGTGACCTTCCACCAGTCACATACTCTCAGTCTAACCTACCTCACTGGGTTGTTGTGAGGATAAAAGGGTCTGGAAGAAATTGAGGAGGTTTTCAGTGTACACCCTCGAAAGGAGGGTAGATTTGGGAAGAAGAAATGGTGGGAGTTGTCCATTGGAGGTGTTCAGGGCATGGGATCAGGTCTTCCTCAGAGCAGGGGTCGCCAGGAAACAGTGGGAAGTTGACCATAGTGGCTGTCTACAAAGCAGGGCCTTGAAAATTATTTTAAATTGGCAGACAGGAGAGAGAAGGAGAAAGGTATGACAGATAACTTGAGGAGAGAGGCCCGGCACATTTATGTGGGACCTGGGAGATCCTGCATTTGCAGTTAGTTATTTATATCCCCATTGCTGGGACTCCCCCAAGTGGCTTAGAACATCATCTCTTCTTTTCCTCACAACAACTCTGTGTGGTAGGTTAGGCTGAGAGAATGTAACTGGCCCAAGACCACCCAGAGAGCTTCCATGGCAGAACCCAGATCTTCCAGGATCCTAACCTGGCAATATATCCACTAAACCAGGCCGGCTTTCATCTTTGCTGGGGTTCTCAAGTAGATTCCCTGCTAAACTGTTCCTTTTCCTGCCCTCTCTCCCCCTTTGCAGGCCCACAAAATGCGCACAACCACCTCTTCCCTGCTGGCCCCCGACATGTGTCCGACAGCTTCAAAGAGCCCACAATAGGCACCTTCCACTGGAGGCTGAAAATGGCTATTAGGATCTCTGTGCAAAGGAGCAATCGAAGAACGAGTCGCCTGAGGAACATATTTGCAACGGGTCTCAAAATACCAGTCTTGGAGGATGAGTCCCACACTGGTGCAGCTGCGTTTTGGACTCAGCTGCCAAGTATTCTGATCTGGTGTGGTCAGATCGGGGCTCTGCAATCGTTTTTCCTCAGGAAGAAGAGGCCATTGAACTCTATAAAACAAAAGTCCAGGGGTGCCTCAAAGAGTAACAACGCTTATTTCACCATGGGCTTCAATAGGCCGGCCCTGACCTGGATCGACCCAGGCGAGCCCAATCTTGTCAGATCTCAGAACTTAAGCAGGGTCAGCCCTGGTTGCTACTTGGGTGGGAGGCACCCCTAGGAAGTCCAGCGTTGCTCTGCAGAGGCAGGCAATGGCCAACCACCGCTTGCTAAATATCTTGCCTTGAACACCTCATGGAAAGCCATGAGCTGGCTGCCACTTGACGGCAGCTTCCATCACCAATCAAACAAGCCTTTCCCTCCCACACACTGCTTTCTCTTCTTTGGCTGTGTGTTCAATTCTTCTTGACCTGTCTGGGACATACTAGAGCAGGGGTCCTCAAACTACGGCCCGTGGGCCACATGCGGCCCATCGAGGACATTTATGCGGCCCGCCAAGTGTTTATGCCCACCCACCCCCCGCCCGGAGCCGCCTCCTCCTCGAGGAGCGCAGCAGCAGCGCCCCCAGGGCCTCTTTCTTCCTCCAGCAGCCCTGGGTGGCAAGAGCGCCCAGGAGCTGAGGAGGAGGAAGGGGCGAGCAGGCTGGTCGTGGGGGAGGGGGCGAACGTGGCGGCGGGGCGAGCAGGCTGGTGGGGGGGAGGGGGCGAACGCGGCGGCCCTCCAACGGTCTGAGGGACAGTGAACTGGCCCCCTGTTTAAAAAGTTTGAGGACCCCTGTACTAGAGGCTCACGTGCCTCTTTGGTGAAGCAGGAGAAAGCAGCTAATTCTCCTGTATTTAAAGTTCAGCTCACAGCATTCTATTAATTAAATGTACTTGGAGTGCATATCTCTGTGCACACTTACGATTGGTGCGCTGGCATGTCATTAGCCTCCACCGCTCGGCTGCGACAGTTCGATTCATGTAAACTCTGCCGCTCTGTGCATCTGTTGCCGAACAATACTGCGACAGCAAATAACTCCTTATCTGGCATAATTATAGCCACTCATTTGTTTCCTTCCAGTCTCCGCCCCCCCCCTTCTGCAACAAAACCCAGGCAACGTTCGCTCTTAAACGCTGATCTAATCTCCTGCCTAATCTCCGGCGTACAACCATCATGTATAACAAGAGATATGGCATTAAACAGACAATGCGATCACCAAACCATTTGTAGGCAATAAGTTTTGCAGATAGCAGGGAGGGCATTAATGAGAGGCAAAAGGACACCTGCCAATCAGCATGTTGTCCCAGGAAATTAAACCATGACTGATACTTTGATATCTTGCCTTCAAACACTGAGAAAGTGTGTCTGGAGGAATCTGCAAACTCTTCATTTTATTTTATTGTTGTTGTTTTTGCTGCAATGCAGAGATATTGCCGCATGTGCAAAGAGTTCTGTGAACACTTGACAATGCGCACATCTGAGTAATCTGATATGCGCCAAGCTTCATAAGGGTGGACATGATCCATGGAAATTCATAAAGTCCCAGTATTCAGTGGGGATGATTGCACTGCAGAAATGTTAGCTTCTTTCAATGACCCAAGAAAATAATCACAACAAATACTTGTACTTTTTGGGGGGTGGGGGAGAAGGGTGTGTCAGCATAAGTGTACACTGAAAATAATTCTGCTTTGGTGTTCAGTGTTTATTTATTAAAACAATCCAGCATTTTAAGAGCCAAATGCAAACCAACCAACCATTCAACCAGGAACCACATGTACTGTCCAGAACACCTTGGCAGAAGGGCAACATTAAAACATGATGGAATTTAAACACCCGTTGCATATATACACTTTGCCAAAGGATATTAAATTGAAATAACAAGCAATGATTTTTTTTTTTACCAAGATACTAACAAACCCAGGACCCTCTACCCCTGGTCATTTCAAAGAAGTTTTTAAAAAAAGTTTTACTGGATCAATGCATTTCTGGAATATGGGGGCCCTTTTCAGACATAACATAATGGCAAACCAACATGTGACAGGGAACCAAGGTCTTTCTCCCAGCCCTGAGGAATCAGCTGCTGATGGAAGGAGCAGCTGACATTTCTCCCAAACTTCCGAAAAAGTGCACAGTGGAATTGCTTAATAATGCTTTTGATTAAGTTACTATGATTTCACCCTGACAAGAATGGTCCAGGCTGGCCTGTTCTCGTCTGATCTCAGAAGCTAAGCACAGTCGGCCCTGCTTAGTACTCAGATGGGAGACCACCAGGGAAGTCCAGAAGTTCCTGTGCAGAAGCGAGTGATAGCAAACCACTGCTGCATGTCTCTTGCCTTAAAAACCCTACCGGGTCACCATTAAGTTGTCTGTGACTCGACAGCACAATTTACCACTGATACGGTTTTGGCCCTGCTAGGGAGTGTGATGATTTTCTGGAATGACTGTAAAATCTGAAGATAGGACAGTTTCTGGATCATTCATGGAAAATTCTTTGAGCAAAATGGAAAAGAAGAAGAGATTGGATTTCTCAGTCTCAGAGGGGCTTACAATCTTCGTTTTGCTTCCCCTCCCCACAACAGACACCCTGTGAGGTAGGTGCTCTTAACCACTACACCAAACTGGCTCTCGCACCAAACTGGCTCTCAAAAAAAGCAATATATAAACATTTCAAACAAATAACAATTAGGTGTAAACCTAAAAAAAGAATGAAGTGTGAGAATTGGTTCCATGCTGCAGTTCTAATAGCCTTCTATATGTGCACACCAATGCTCCTTCTAAGCTGTGGAGCCTTGTGAGCAAAAATTCTACTTGCGGAGTGACTGGCATTAAAGTTGTGAGCGAATGATTTGGCTACTGCATTTGCTCTGGAGCCTTCCTTCCTGAGCTAAGACAAAAAACTGTGAGCTGGAGGCTAAAAAATTGTGAGCTAGCTCACACTAACTCAGCTTAGAGGGAACACTGGTGCACACCTAAGTCAAATTCATTTACTTTCCCTAATTTTCCAACTGATTAGCATGACATATTAATCAATTTGCCCATGTCTGGTTGGTGTCCTCTGGGCGACACTATTTCCTACTTTCCCTGCCTACTAAAAGCTCACAATCACAGGGCCAGACAGCCAGGGGAGTTCTGTGAGTCCCACAGTGCTGACAACAGACACAATTACAGACGTACTGCAAATGGGTTTTGGCAGGAAGCCGTAATTCAGCCAAAGGTAAGCCCATTTCAGTCTCTTTGATTTCAACAGCAGAAACTTTAGTATGTGCTTTTCACTTTGGCTGGATTGTGCCTTTCCTCATTAGGCCCATCAGCAGATTATTTTGTAAGAGTTCAGCAAAGGACACGACAACGTCATTATCTGAACAGCAGTTTAAAATAGAACAAGCAAACCGACCACCATACTTGGTCAGAGGCTGCACTGCATAGCTTGAACATTTTTCCAAAGATACCCCATGGATTTGTTTATTCCTGAAGAGGATCTTTTAAAAATTGCAAAGGGAAGATGTGTAGGAGAAGAGCCAGAAGCAAAAACATTGCAGATTGCGGGGCGGTGAAAGTCAAAGAATTCAGAGTAAAGCAGAATCTGGGATATATTCAAGATTAAATTGCACTGCACTTTTAATAGCATTTTTATGTCTCAAAATCACCGAAGTAACATTTTCAATGAACAAATAATTGCATATACCCCACATCCCCTTTAAACACAAAGATGTGCTCCTTTAGTGTCCAGCTTATGATGACCCCAGCGAGGAGCTTTCAAGGCAAGCAAGAAGCAGAAGTGGTTGGCCATTGCCTTCCACTGCAGAGTCTTCCTTGATGGTCTCCCACCCAGGGACTGACCCTGCTTAACTTCTGAGATCTGGCAAGATTGGCCCATGCCATGCTGTCTCCCCTCCCAGAAAACAAACCTATAGAACTATTTATATCAACAGTCACACAGACCGGATTCAAATGATCATCCCTCACATAGTCAGGGTTTTCATGATGGGCATACTTGGCATCACGCGAATGACATCTGGTGTGAACCAGGCAAATCACATGTCCTAGGCAAGATTCACACAACATGCAGAATCTTTCATGTTCCAGACATGGATAAAACTATTATAGTTTGCATGAACTGCATGTACCTTGGTACAGGCAAAACATTCGTTTTTGAAACAAGTGATCCAAGTAGATGCAGACACATTCCCATGGCTTGTTACCAGTCCTCACCATGCAAAGGACATTACCCTAGCCCCAACCGCCTGTGTTGATTGGGCCTTGCTGAGTTGGTCGGAGTTATGGGAATTATCCTCCAACACCTGATGTGTGGATTGAAGGGCATCGCTCCCTCTCGTTTTCCCTGAATGGCCCTTAAAACAACAATGAACTAAAAGCCTCAAGCATGGCTGTTTTATTGGGGTCAATAATTAAAAGGGTGTAAAACATCTAAGAACCGGTATATCTGCAGATAGGAGCAAGCATTCTCTAAACTGATGGGTGCGTGGGTGCAGATACATAGATTAAGCTAACCGTAACAGATTACAGCTCTGATGCTTACTCTAGGTATCATTATATTTACTAAACAGCTCAAAGTCTAATGCCACCCTCCACCTCCACCCCCCACACTAGCTTGTGTGGTGAAAGGATCAGAGACAGAACTATTGACAGCAGCAAAATGAGAAAGCAGAAAAATATCAGAAGTAAACTCCATTAACAGGCCTTGGAGACAGGCAAGGTGCTCCAGGCAGACAAATAACGTCCCTGTGATCAATAGAATCAAACGCTGCTGACAGATCATGCAATATCAAGACTCTGTAAGGCAGAGGAGTGTGTGTGAATAAGTCAACCTTTGCAATCTATTCCAGGAAGTCCTGGCAACGTGCTAATCTGCAAGAGAGGAGAAAACATGATGCCGGGACTGAAACACGCCGTTCGAATGCGACTGAAAATAGGAGAGGAATCCCACATGGCAATTTGGACATCCTACTGGCTATCAAGCACTCAGGTTCTCCCTCGGTTTTCCTCCCTCTAGACGGAAGGATTGCCAGGTGAGGCCTGGAGATCTCCCAGAGTTACTGCCAATCGCTAGACAACAGAGATCAGTCCCCCTGGAGAAATCGGCTGCTTTGGAGAGTGGACTCCAATGGTATTATATCCCACTGTGGCCCATCCCACCCTCCCCAGGTTCTACCTTCAAAATCCCTATGATTTTCCAAACCCCATTAGACGGTGAAGCTCCATAGCACAGACTGCTTTACAAATGCTTTTCGGTTTCTAAGGAGGTTTGCCATTCTATGTGGATTCAGGGACTGTTGCTCCAAGAACTGTGAAGCCCCTGCAGAGATCCAGAAAAGCATTTTTGGGGCATCCTAGCTTAAATATTTAGAGCTGGCAAGTTTATGATACCTTAACTGGTCTTGTGACATGATTGTAAGAATCCAGTTCCAGAAATTTAATGCTGATTTCCTACATTGTTACATTTACTAGGCGAATAAGTGACCGACTGAGAAGGAATAGGGTGAATGCAGCAAACTGGAATGACAAACGAGCGTATCATACAGTTACAGCTAATCAGAAAACCATCTCTGGGAAGCAGCTACCTGTGGAGCGCACACACAGCGGTAAAAACAGGTTGCTTACCTGTAACTGATGATCTTCAAGTGGTCATCTGTGCAGTCACACCTATGGGGATTATGCTCCTGCGCTGATCTAAATCAGTGATGTACAAAGCTCACAAAGGGATTTTTGTGCCTTCCCCTCAGGTATGTGCAGGAACCCCACCGCGCATGCCCAAGGGGCAGGGTGCGGACATCCCGCCAGTTCCTTCTGACCGCTGTCATTCCAAAAACCAAATAAAAGTACTGAAGCGACAGTGGTGGGGAAGGACGGGCGGGTGATATGACTGCACAGATGACCACTCGAAGATCATCAGTTACAAGTAAGCAACCTGTTAATCTTCTTTGTGGTCTCTCCTATGGGAGATTGAAAAGCAGTGGCTCACTTGAAGGTGGGAGCTGTCGCAAATTCAATGCTCTGCCGACGAAAGGACTAGGCGACCAAGGTCCACTCTGCGGTGCTCACGAACTTCGACAGCGTAGTGCTTGATGAAAGTGTTTGGAATAGACCATGTCGCAGCCCCACAGATCACCGACAGGGAAGCAGCCCCCAAGAAGACTGTAGACGTGGCCATGGATCTTGTGGAGTGCGCTCGCATAGGCAAGGGCAACGGGCGTTTAGCCAACTGGTAGCACAGCTTAATAGTCTCGACAATCCATTTGGATGCATTGTGCTGATATCCTTTTGCCCGTGGAGTGACTGGAATAGGAGACAAAATAAGTTCTTGTCCTTCCTACTGGAATGTGTCCTGTTCAGGTAAAAAAGCAATGCCCTCTGTACATCTAGAATGTGGAGGACTCACTGTTGTCCATCCTTTGGATCAGGAAAGAAGTTTGGAAGCAAGATCTCCGAGCTGAGGTGGAATTCGGAGACCACTTTAGGCAGGAAAGAGATGTCAGGCATTAATCTAACTCCATCCAGCAGGAAGACTAGGAAAGGTGGGTCATGACGAAGGGCCACGGGTTCACCCACCCTCCTGGCTGAGGCAATGGTAATGAGAAAGGCAGTTTTCCATGCCGCAAGCCTCAGATCACAAGTTGCCATAGGCTCAAATGGTCTCCCCATCAGCTGGTGCAGTACCAGCCACAAGTCCCACACGGGTACCGGCGAACGGATTGGTGGATACAAGTGAAGGAGACCCTTCAAGAACTTCTTTGAGATCGGGAGAGAGAAGACCGTGAAGCCCTTGACGCCAGTATGGTAAGCTGAAATGGCAGACGAATACACTCTGATTGAGGAGTGCGAAAGGTCCCTCTCGGCCAGCGAAAGCAAAAATTCTAGGACCTGGTTGAGGGCTACAGAAAATGGGATGTGTCAGAGGGCTGTAAGAAGGTCAAGAAACGAGACCACTTTCTACTGTAAGAATGCCTAGTAGAGTCCTTCCTGGCATTGAGTAACACAGTGTTGACTCTATTCGAAAAGGTCATGTGTCCACGAGGTAAGCCATTAGTTTGAGCTGGTGGACCTCGTGGAACAGTAGAGTGCCCTCTTCTACTAGGAGCAGATCTGACACCTGTGGAAGCAGATGGCAAGCTTTGGTAATGGAGAGGAGGTTGGCAAACCAAGGTTGTCTCGGCCACCAAGGAGCGATGAGAATGCACCCTGTGCAAATCCCCATGAGTTTTTGAACTGTCTTCAACAACAACGGTTGAGGGGGAAACATATACAGAAAATTGTCGTTCCATGATCCTTGGGATCATCAGCTCCTCTGCAACAGAACAGGCTGTCCTTCGCATTGTGCTGGGCAGCAAATGTATCGATGTGAGGCGTGCCCCATTTTTCGAAGATAGGACATAGGTAGGCCCAATTCATCTCCTGGTCGTGACGGTGAGATAGTCCCCTGCTGAGCAGGTCTGCTTGTACATTGGCACTGCCAGAGATGTGTGAGGCAATGGGAAAAATGTGCAGAGGTATGCACCAAGCCCAAAGTTCCAATGCTAGATGGCAGAGACTGCGGGGGACCATTCCACACTGCCTGTTGACATAACTGAGGGCAGTCGTATTATCTGTCAACACAGTCACACATCGCCCTGAGAGAAGAGGCTGGAAGCATTGGAGGGCCAGTTTGATAGCCAAAAGTTCTAGAAAATTGATATGGTTCTTTGAGGTCGAGGCATTCCACTTGTGATCTATGGAGAGGCCATTGAGGTGGGCTCCCCAACCCCACAATGAGGCGTTGGTTGTAAGAGTGAGGCCAGGAGTGAGGGGATGGAAGGGAACGCCTTCCGTCAGGTTGTCCTGTAGCGTCCACCAAAGAAGTGAGTCTTGTGATGGAGAGAGATGAATTAATTGGGACATCCTGAGGGGCTTGAAGTGCTGGAGGAACCAGAGCTGAAGTGGCCACATGTGTAGCCTTGCAAAGTGAAGAACAGCTGTTGTCGCTGCCATCAGGCCCAAAAGGCGTTGAATCTGGAGAGCAGACGATGTGTCCTGGATCCAGATTTGTTCTGCAAGAGTGGCTAGAGTAAGGGCTCTGTCCCAGGCCAGGAAAGCTTTGCCTTCCCTGGAGTCAAGTATCACCCCTATGAACTGTACTCTCTGACAAGGAACCAGCTGTGATTTCTTGTGGTTGACCTGGAGGCTGAGATTCCGAAGGACTTCTAGGGCTTGAGACACCTGATGTGTGAGAAGGTCCCTGGAAGGTGCCACGAGAAGCCAGTCGTCCAGATACGGGAACACCCTTAGACCACATAGGCGAAGGTATGCTACAATGACTACCATGGTTTTGGTGAAGACCCGAGGTGCCGAACTGAGGCCAAACGGTAGACTCCTGTATTGGTAATGGCTGCCTTCTATTGCAAAGCGGAGATATTGTCGATGGTCAGGTGGAAATAGGCATCCTCGAGATTGAGAGTAGTTATTCAACAGTCCTTGGATAGAAGGGGCAGAATGACCGGTAGAGATGTCATTTTGAATTTCCGGTATTGTATATAGGCGTTGAGGCCTCAAAGGTCTAAGATCAGCCTCTGTCCCCCATCCCTTTTGGGAACCATGAAGTACCAGGAATAAAAACCTTTGCCCTGGTGGTCTAGAGGCACAGGTTCTATGGCTCCTTTTGATTGGAGTGTGGCCACTTCTTCGAGGAGGTAGGGTGATGGTGGAGTGATGACGACTGTAGGAAGAGGTGGGAAATCCAGGAATTCTATGGAGTAGCCATTGGCCAGGATAGAAAGGACCCATTGGTCCAACGTAATGGTGGTCCAGGCATGTAGATACAGGTAGAGCCAGGTAGGGATGGAAGTGGAAGGCAGGTGGGACTCAAAGGCCCTGTTTGTTCGACTTTGGTTGTTTCGTTCTGGGCTGTTGTTGTGTTGCCCCAAACCTCTGTCTGGATTGATATGGCTGTCTGTTTCCAGACATAGACTGGCATGATCTGTACCCTCCCTCCGGCGATGGCTTAGTATACTGCCGTCTGGAACTGTTCCTGGACCAAGAATGAGGATGAAAAGACTTAGATGGGGCAGTGACACCCAGTGACCTAGATGCCTTGATACTTTTTCCTGCAGGGCAGAGTCTGTAGACACATTAAAAAGACCTTGGCCATCGAAAGGTAGATCCTTGATGTATGCCCTGGTATCCATAGGGAGCGAAGTGGTTCTAAGCCAAGAATGCCTGCAGAGGGCTACTGCTGAAGACATTGTCTTTGAAAATGTGTCCAGAGCATTTTTAGATGAGTTAATTATTTGCTTAGAGAGTAGCAGTCCTTCCTTCTGTAACTTCCTGGCCTCCTGAAGCTTGTCTGCAGGAAGTGATGACAAGAATTCAGTAAAACGCTCCCAGAGAGAGTATTCGTAATGTCCCATGCAGGTGATGTAATTTGGTGTTTTGATTCCAAGGGCTCCCGCAGAATAGAAACATCTGCCCATCGAATCCAATTTCTTACTCTCCTTATCTGAAGGTATTGCCAAGGTTCACTTGCTCTTCGAGGAGGACGACATGACCATCGAGTTCGGTTTTGGATGAACATGAAGGAATTTCACGTCAGTCTCCTGAACCCTGTACATATGATCCAAGCGCCAAGAGGACACTGGAACAAAAGATGGATTGTCCCATGGGGCCCTAGCAGCCTGGAGCAAGACAGACAACATCGGAAGGGTGATCGATGTGGAGGTATCTAGTTGTACAACATCGAAGATACAGACAGTTGAGGCTGGACAATGGAAAGTCCCAGCGAATGAACCATTCGTTTGATCATATCCCCATAAGAAGAGAGATCTTCAGAAGGGGAAATGGGCAGATTGGCAGCCACCGCAGGATCTGGAGAAGGGTCATCAGGGACTTGGGACAGTCAGAGGCATCAGTGTCAGACTTGGAGGCTGAAGATCCAGAGGGCAACAATGGTGCTGGCAGGAAGGGCTGTTCCTCCACCCCAACGGGGATCTCCGATATCAGAGCGGACTGAGAAGGTACAGAGGGCCCCAGACATAAAGGAGATGGAGGATGTGGAGATTCTTCTGGAGGTTTAGAAACCGTCATGGAAGGCTTAGCTCTGTGTTGTGGAGAGCAGGAAGGATGCAACCTTCTGTCCCAGTCCGACTGCGGTCGAGGAGTCATCAACGGTATTGATGTCAACATCGGGTATGATGAAAACCAGTAAAACATATGTTGCCGATGTTCACATGGAGGCAGCATAGGTGGCTCAAAATCGGTTGGAGACTGTGGTCGACTCTCGTCTAGGTGAGTAGGAAAACCTCGGCCTGAAAGGATGGTAATCTTCCATTCAATACCAACGTTCTTCTTGCCTGGGAGACTTGGGTAGACGGTCTAGAAGATCTGGATCGATACCGGGAATCCACCGGGGAGTGTCTACTCATCCAGGATGATGCCGAAGGTGAATGATCCTTGTGAGGTCTGTGGACAACTTCTTCCACATTGGACAGTGAGAATGAGATAGGTCTGGCATCGACGGGAGCCTCCAATACCAGGGGATTCAGCTGCTGCATAGGCAAGTCAAGTAACTCAATTGGTAACACAGGCAGCTCTGGCTCAGTAGAATCGACGAAGTTGGGTTGTGCCCGCTGCAGAGGGGGTAATGCAGAGCCCATTTGTTTGCCAATGCCACTCTTGCTGTGAGGCTTATGTGTGGTCTTTTTTGAAGCAGACTTCTCCTTGTCATATTTCTCCTTCTTCTTCCTCTTAACTGGGGTTGAGGCCGAAGAAGCATGTTTTGGTGCCGGATGCTTCGAAGACATACCCTCATCCGACGCTGCCTTAGCACGGGGAGGTTGGATCAATGTCGAGGTCTCCGATGTCGACAGAAGATCGGCAGGACAGGTGTCTGAGGACTTCTCAGCAGACATCGTTCCGGCTGGTAAAGGAGCCAAAGCAGACTCCCAGAGAGCTACTCAGAGCCTTGCAGCCCTGTTCTTGCGGGTCTGATTAGAGAACTTGGAGCAGTTCCGGCAAGTCTCTGGACAGTGGGCTTCCCCGAGACAAATAATACAAAGAGTGTGACCATCTCTAAGAGCTAGTTTGCTGCCACAGCCGGCACAACTCTTAAAGCACCCCCACTGTCTGGCCATAAGGAGAGGCACAAACAAAAAGAAAAGAAAAAATACCTACACTGAGGTGAAAGAAAATTTACCTCAGAGAGGCGGGGGGGGGGAGCCGCCGGAGGCAGCAGCAACCCGCAAACAAAAGCCTTTTTTTTTTAAGTTGAAAAAGTGAAAAACAAAAGGAAAAAATGAGCAATTCCTCGTAGTACTTTCACACCGACTGGCAGAAAACGAGCTGTTAACAGTGCGGGGGTCAGAAGAGAACTGGTGGGATGTCTGCGCCCCGCCCTTTGGGCAGGCGCGGTGGGGTTCCTACGCATGCCTGAGGGGAAGGCGCGAAAATCCCTTTGTGAGCTTTGTACATCACTGATTTGGATCAGCGTAGGCGCATAATCCCCATAGATGTAATGCACAGAGACCACGAAGAAGATACACAGAAGATACGGATGCATCTAAAAAGATCCAGCCCTACCATTATGCAGGATGAGGCGGCCCATATTTTTGAGATGCTGTTAAAGGGCAGTGAATTGTCAATTTTTTAGTTAATTATTTTTGTTACTATGGGGATGCCATTTGGATTTTCTGCCTTAGACACCAAAATGTCTTAGGTCCTGTCTGATAAAACATTCCCACTTCCCAACAGCATTCATGACAGGGAAGTGACCAGCCTGTGGAAGTGACCGGTCATTGCCTCAAATCACATAGGGGAGACATCATTACTACGTGGGGGACAGTTCTATCAGCGGCCAGTAGCTGTCATGACTAAATCTTCAGGCTGCGGTCACACCCACTAAATAATCCACTTTCAATCCGCTTTACAACTGGATTTTGCCAGTTCACACAGTAAAATCCAGTTGGAAAGTACACTGAAAGTAGATTGAAAGTGGATTTTAGTGTGTGCAACTGTAGCCTCAGAGGCAGTAAACCTCTGAATACCAGTGTCAGGACTCAACATCTGGGGAAGGTCTTGGCCTCTGTGCCAGGGGAACTGGTTGGCCACCATGTGAGACAGGGTGCTGCACTCACTAGATGGACTGTTGGTCAGATCCAGCAGGGCTCTTCAGTTCTTACAAAGCATCAGCTCTCCATGAGATGCTACTAAAGCAATTCAGCTGCCATACCAGCCACTAGGCATGACCAGGGCCGGCTCGCCCACTAGGCGAGCTAGGCGCTCGCTTAGGGCGCCGGCCCTGCAGGGGTGCCAAAATGCCCCCCACCCCTCCCCCCGTAAAAAGGCCCCTGAGCCGCCCAATGCCGGCAGCCCCGGCTTTCCAGGGGGCCTCGCGACTGCGAGGCACCCAGGAGAGCTGCGCGCGCCGCCCCTCGGAGGGAAGGGGGGGCTTCTAAGCCTGCCCCTTCCCCAGTTGTCCTGGGTGCCTCGCGGCTGCGAGACACCCAGGAGAGCCGCGCTGCGCTGCCCCTGGGAGGGAAGGGGGGGCCTTGTATGCCCGCCCCTTCCCCGGCTGTCCCAGGTGCCTCGCGGCTGCGAGACACCCGGGAGAGCCACGCGCGCCGCCCCTGGGAGGGAAGGGGGGGCCTTGTAAGCCCGCCCCTTCCCCGGCTCTCCCGAGTGCCTCGCGGCTGTGAGACACCCGGGAGAGCCGCGCGCGCCGCCCCTGGGAGGGAAGGGGGGGGCTTCTAAGCCCGCCCCTTCCCCGGCTGTCCCAGGTGCCTCGCGGCTGCGAGACACCCGGGAGAGCCGCGCGCGCCGCCCCTGGGAGGGAAGGGGGGCCTTGTAAGCCCGCCCTTCCCCAGCTCTCCCGGGTGCCTCACGGCTGCGAGACACCCAGGAGAGCCGTGCGCACCGCCCCTGGGAGGGAAGGGGGGGGGCTTCTAAGCCCGCCCCTTCCTCAGCTCTCCTAGGCGCTGGGCCATCTCCAGGCCCCACTGGGAGGTTGGCATCCCCGATGGGGTGGGCGCCCCAGGCAGTCCTGCCTAGGGCGCCCAGACACCTGGGGCCGGCCCTGGGCATGACCCACCAGAGATAATCAGGGCCATTCCATGCCATTTCTCTAAGCTTCCAGAAACGTGTGGCTGATTGCTGTCAGAAAGTAAATGCTGGACAAATGCTGGACTCGTTGGCTTTGGTCTGATTCAACAAGGCAGTATTCATGTCCTGAATAATGGCTACAAAGGTACAGAGTCACAGATTGGTCCTCAAAATGAGCCTAGGTGTGTGCCAGACCAGCTTGCTTGTTACAATATGGCTGCTGAATGATGAGCCCCTCTCGCTGCAACTTAACAGGGATCACTGCATTATTTTAATGCTCATTTGTGACCCTCTTGTCATTCAAGAACATTTTTCATTTCATGAGAGCAAAACCGTCTCTTAAGGTTATGAGTATTTTCTGGCTCAGCTCATTCATCCACTTCTGATTCTTTGTTAGCTTGTCCCAGATGTTGACCTTCCACTGTGACTTCTGGCACCATTCTATTTTGACACTGAATGGAGAAACACTGCCTAGCTATAAGGAGGGAAGATGTTGGGGTTCATCCTCCAGGCGCCCCATGTTCAAGCAACAGAGATAATGCAACAGTTCTGTAGCCACCAGCCACCTATCTCAGAAATCCAAACAAATGGATTGCCCTTTAGTGTGCTTCTTCACAAAATAAATCATTCTCCTGGAGCAAACTCTATGTTAGGGATTATTAGGAAAGGAACTGAGAATAAAATGGCCAATATTGTAACGCCCCTGTATAGATCCCTGGTGTGGCCTCATTTGGAAATACTGTGTACAGTTTTGGTCACCCTTATCACAAAAAGGACATTGCAGAGCTGAAAAAAGTACAGAGGAGGGCAACCAAGATGATTATGAGGTTAGAGAACCTTCCCTATGTGCAAAGGCTGAAGAGTCTAGGTTTAGAAGTTCTCAGTTTAGAAAAGAGACAATGAAGCGGAGGAGTGGGTCATGATAGAGGTTTATAAAATTATGCATGGGGCAGAGAGAGCTGACAAAGAGAATTTTTTTCTCCCTCTCCCCAAATACGACAACTCAAAGGTATCCAATGAAGCTGATGGGCAGTAAGTTCAGGACGGACAAAAGGAAATGCTACTTTACAGAGAGAGGGATTACAACGTGGAATTCGCTGCCAGAGGATGTAGTGATGGCCATAGGCATAGGTAGTCTTATAAGTGGGTTAGATAGATTCATGAAGGATAAGTCTATCAATGGCGACTAGCCATGATGACTGAGGGGAACCTCCACATTCATAAATACTAAGCCTCTGAATCTCAGGAGGCAACATCAGGGGAAGGCCTTGGCTTCTATGCCCTGTTGTTGGCCCTCAATGGTAACTGGTTGGCCAATGTGTGAGACAGGAGGCTGGAATAGATGGACCACTGGTCTGCTCAAGCAGGGCTCTTCTTATGTTCTTATGAGCACAAAGTAGTACACATATTTCCAGGGACCTCTTCCCTAGCTACACTGGACCTTACACCTAATGGTCTTGGGCCCATGTTATTGATCTATTCAGAAAATGGGAATTTCAGAACTCTAGTCTTCTACCTGGGCTTTCTACCCATCATGGACAGTGCACTGCCTATGGCTATCAAAAGGTTTATTTACTTATTTAAAACATTTCTATGCCGTCTTTCCACCCAAATACCACCCCCAAGGTGGAGAACACCAAAACATTAAAACGTTTTGATGCTAAAACATCATTCAAAATTAAATATATATAAAACAATTCAACATATAAACACGCAAACACACCACACCAAAAACCAAGGAGGAGGGCCAAAAACGGGACGGGGAGGCCCCCTGCCAAACGAAACAAAAAAGTCTACCCCTGATCGGTGGAGACGATGATGAAGGGAGACAGATGAATCTCCCAGGCAAGGGAGTTCCAAAGTTCTGGCACCACGCCTTTCTTGGGTTGCCGCCCACCTAGACTCAGATGAGGGGGAAAATATTACACAGGACTTTGAAAATGTCCTTATGGCCAAAAGCTGTTATGCCACTTTCCAGAGTCTGGGGAGGACCCCTGCAGGGGCTGCCGATAAGGTAAAAATGGTTGTAACAACCATGGGGTGTTAACACGGAGGTGGGAGATCTGCCATCAGCTTAGCGCTGTCTTACACAGTGCCGTTCTTGGGTATGAAGTTTAGGAGTACACCTACACCTACACAGGCAATATGACAGAAAAGTCTCTGAAGGACTGACACGAGATACAGAGAAGGCAGCCAACACAGGCTGCAGTTCTCTTGCCTAGACTGGGGGAACCTCCAGGCAGGATGTGTGCAGCAGCCGGAGATTGAGAGGGAAAGAGAGAAATCTTTATACACAGGGCTAGGGTTCCCAGACCACCCACCCGCGGCAGGGGATCCCCCGCTCTGCCCCCCCAGCACTGATCAGCTAGCTGGTGAGGGGACTTACCACCAGCAAACTGAGGACTAGGCCTCTGTTGGCAGCCATGCAGCAATGTCACTTCTGGTGCACACTGGAAGTGATGTCATCACATCTCTGGCAACGTAGAGATGCTCCAGTATGTGGGCAAAAACTCTATAGCAAAATTGGCTGTCCCCTGATGCTTTTACCTGGAGATGTTGGGGGACTGCTGCATGCAAAGCAGATGCTCTTTCAATGAGCCACAGCCAGGTTGTGTCTTTGTGCAGGGATGCACTTACATGTGTGTTCGAGCCGGGGTTCAACTAATTCCCCCTCCAGAAAAAACTGGCTGTTAGCACATGTGCCCCAGCGGCTCAGCCAGCCAGGAATCAGGCACTCCTATCCTGACAGTGAGTGGTCGGGCAAGAATTATGTGTGGTGTTCAGAGTGCATTTGTCAACAGGTCACAGAAAGATATGATGGACCCACAAGAGCCTCACAGTGACAGGCTTTATCAATGGTGTGGGGCAGAAATTTCCCCCAATGCTATGTTTTTCCTGTTGAAAATATTCTGCCTCACATATGTAAATACAGTCTGCTTATCCATAGTTTGTCAGGGCTGTTGCATTGCAAATCAATCATTTTAGATTGGTTGAATGTGGGATATGAAGCACGGACAAACCCCAGTGCTTGTAGATGGTACATTTGCCTTCTTCTAGTTTCGGAGGGTAGCCATGTCGGTCTACAGCAGAACATCCAGACTGAAGTCTCAGGAGCACCTTAAGAGGCCGATGAGATTTTCGAGGTATGAGCTTTCGAGAGTCAATGGTAATACTCCCTTCATCAGATACAAAAACTTTGAATCTGGAAAGCTTTTACCCCAAAAATCTTGCTGGTCTCTAAAGTGTACGGGACTCAAATCTAGCTGTTTAGCCTTCTTATGCTAATATTATTTAAATTTTGCTATTTTAAAAATATTTAAATTATCTGTTTAAATTTGAATTCCAATTCAATTTTCCCTGGAAAATTTTGTCCCTATCACTCAGCTTTACGCTAGTAATTTAAAAAGCCGTTCTGCGGACAATCCTTGGAAAAAGCTGAATTCACAGTACTCAGAGCAGCTGGAAGACTGTCCAGTCCAACCCCCTTTTCATCCAGCAAAGATCTTCCATATACCAATCCATATTCACACTGCTCAAAAACCTCCTTTACAGATTTTTATTTACTCTATTCAGATCCAGCTTCCCGCCCCCACCCCCCTTTGAGAAAAAAATCAAGGAGGTTAACAAAAGAAGTATGGAATTGCACATGGATGAAAACAGCCATCTGGCTATCTCCTGGAAAGCATTCTGTTGCTGTTAGAGGGGGCGGGGGGGGCAGCTGGGTCTGACAGACTGGTGGAAAGACCCTTCCTCTCCTGCTGGGATGCAGGAAAACTGGCCACTAATGTTGCCTGGCTGATATGTGCTGCATAATTAAGTAGTAGAAGGTGGCAGTGGTTGAAACATCACTTCAGACTGGGACGGGGGGGGGGGAGTAGATTCCACTTTAAATGATTCTATTCATTTAAAAACAACAACAACAAAAGCACTCCCTGAAATGAGAAAGGTAGCATAGCAGGGAAAATGCACCAGTTTTCTACTTGTGGGGAGCTTTTATAATGCAGGAGTTATCCCTGCAGCCGCCTCATTCTCTTGCATGCATAAATCAAGTCTAAAATAGGCCGGCCAGGCACCCCCTGGCAAGCAGCGAGGGGCAGGGGGTCATCTGCAGTGGGAGGCAGGCTTAGCCAGCTGTCACTGGTGATGTGGCAACGTCACTTCCAGCATGCACTAGACCCAGCATCATCACATTGCCACCACCACAGAGGTTTATATATTTCTTTTTTATTTATGACCCACCTTTCTCACTACAACTTAAGGTGGATTACAATGTTATGTCAACGTACTCAGTAGGACGCAACCCTCTGTGAACAATGTAATTGGACTAGGATTACAGAGATTACCAAAGTTATGGTATCACCATCAGCAGTGGCCGAGGCTTCCCTCCACTGCTATTAAGTCTCCCTGCCAGCCAGTTTATCAGCAGCATGGCCAGGGAGTGGGAGAGCAGCATTACCACCTCCAGCTGGGGAAATCCCGGGAGATGCAGGGGGAATGCCTGGGGAACATGGAGTTGGGGAGGGGAGGGAGCATGGAGGGAACGTAATGTTACAGAGCCAGCCTACTGGAGCTGCCAATTACTCCTGGGGGTCTGGTTTTTGCCATCTGGAGATCACTTATAATTCTGGGGGAACTCTGGGCCCCACCAGGACTTTGGCCACCCTTCCTAAGAGACGAGCAGCCAGGAGGTAGGTTCTGTCTACAGACATGGCCAGCCACTGATGGATCCTGAGAAGGGGGGAAACTGTCCCTCATTACCCAAGTTTAGGGCTGCCAACCCCCAGGTGGTGACTAGAGATCTCCTGGGATTACAACTGATCTCCAAGTGACAGAG
Organism: Gekko gecko; assembly: GCA_029375565.1. Lineage (NCBI taxonomy): Eukaryota > Metazoa > Chordata > Lepidosauria > Squamata > Gekkonidae > Gekko > Gekko gecko. The sequence goes on from JAPDNY010000008.1 coordinate 741,974, forward strand.
ATCGGTTCACATGGAGAAAATGGTCACTCTGGAAGGTGGACTCTATGGCATTAACCCCAATGAAGTCCCTCCCCTACCAAAACCCGACCTCCTCAGGCTCCGCCCCCCAAATCTCCCAGTATTTCCCAGTTTGGAGCTGGCAGCCCTACCTAAGTTACTGTACCCCATGAGAAAACAGCAGGCCCAAACAAGTTACTTCTTGCATGAAATTGTTTGTGGAGTTCAAGGAAGACAGGTGTTTCAAGAAAGTGGTGCAGCGACATGCCAGAAGGAAAGGCAAAAATGAGTGTGATCAAAATCCTACTCCCACCCCCCACCCGGCAGGGCACAGGCCACAAATTCTTCCCTGACTGAAGTTGTTCAGGGTGGTGAAAACCAGGGAGGATTGTGAGGCACTCCAAAGGGATCTGTCAAGGATGGGTGAGTGGGCATCAACATGGCAAATGGAGTTCAATGTGGCCAAGTGCAAGGTGATACACATTGGAGCCAAAAATCCTAACTATAAATACACATTGATGGGGTCCGAACTGGCAGAGACTGACCAAGAGAGGGATATTGGAGTGAAAATGTTGAGAGAGCGTGCGACTGCAATAAAAAAGGCCAATCCTATGCTGGGATAGCTATGGAAAAAGTGCAGAAGAGGGCAACTAGAATGATAAAAGGGTTGGAACACTTTCCGTATGAAGAAAGGTTAAAACACTTTGGGGCTCTTTAGCTTGGAGAAATGATGGCTGAGGGGTGACATGATCAAGGTTTATAAGATTATGCATGGGATAGAACAGGTAGAGAAAGAGGTACTTTTCTCCCTTTCTCATAATACAAGAACTCGTGGGCACTCAATGAAATTGCTGAGCGGTTGGGTTAGAATGGATAAAAGGAAGTACTTCTTCACCCAAAGAGTGATGAACACATGGAATTCACTGCCACAGGAGGTGGTGGTGGCCACAAGCATGGATGGCTTCAAGAGGGAATTAGATAAACATGGAGCAGAGGTCCATCAGTGGCTATTAGCCACAAGGTATAGATAGGGACTCTGGGGCAAGTGATGCTCTGTATTCTTGGTGCTTGGGGGAGGTCAACAGTGGGAGGGCTTCTGGTGTCCTGGCCCCACTGCTGGACCTCCTGATGGCACCTGGTATTTTTGGCTACTGTGTGACAGAGTGTTGGACAGGATGGGCCGTTGGCCTGATCCAACATTGGCTTTTCTTATGTTCTTATGACCTGCCATGTGGCAGTAGCTCAGACCCGATGCAAAGCCAAGTCTCTCTTCCCCCATCCCGTCAGAACAGAGGGCAGGGGAGAGGATGGATCAGAAGAACAGAGGGCTAAATGTCTTTCTTGCTCACACAGCAAGGATTCTTTTCCCTGGCACCAATTAGAATGGGGATAATCCCTATTAATGCATCATCTGAAGCTCCCTTAAAGCCAACTTTGGATAAGTGTCTCAGCCAAAAAACATTCAGGGCAACAGGCTCTGGATCAGGGCCTGGCTGGCTTCAGTTCAACTATGGATTGGATGCTCCTAATCGCCCCCCCCCCCCACTTTGGAACAGTGTCGACCAGCACGGGATAAGAGGCTCCAGGCCAAGCACAAAAGAATGCTCCACTGTGCTGCAGAAACCCACCAACTGAGGTGCTTCTTTCCAGGCCACGCCTCTTGTGCTCAGGAAAGTCATGGGACAGTGGCAGAGTTGAAACTCCCCCTCCGTAAAGTCACTCAGGGGCAACCCCCCCTAAACGGGCAGGGCCTAGGGATGACAACCTCCAGGTGAGGCCTGGAGATCCCTCAGAATTACAACTGGTCTCCAGACTAGAGAGATGTTTCCCTGGAGAAAATGGCTGCTTTGGGAGGGTGGACTCTATGGCGTCATACCCTAATAAGTTCCCTTCCTTCCCCAAACACTGCCCTTTCCTTAAATCCTGAGGAATTTCTCAGCCCAGAATTGGCAACGCTGGCAGAATTCCAGAATTGGAATCCCTAACCACATACTAGCAACCATTGATTCTGCTTGCTCAACTACATCCGGAACTCCACAATGGCTGTTTTCATATTCCATTTAACAACAATTATTTTTCTTACAAACGTTTCAATGTATACAATATTAAGCAAACGTACACACAAACAGAAACAAAAAATACAAGCCAGCTAGCAGGACCTGGCTAGAATCTTGAGTTGGATTTACCAAAGGCATGTATGAAAAGTTGTCCACACAATCATAAAGAAACACACGAAACTTTAAGGGGAAAAAATCCCGTCTAGATTGACATCGAAGATAGTTCACATCATCACTACCAACGAAAATCGTTTAACGAATTTCTTCCAGGGCCTTGTTTTTCGTGAGAGTTTAAGCGAGGGATTTGTTTCTGAAATAATGCAAATGAACGTAAAATTGTCAAGGCACAATTACAGCCACTAACACTCTAACAGCTTTGGGAGATCTCAAAATTTTGGACAATGCAGGCATGCCAGCAGTTCAGGGAAGGCCATTGTTACTTTACATACACAAATAATTTACCATAGTTACTGGCCAACTAAATAGGTAAGCCAACAAAGAAAGAATAAAGGGAGTATAACATCAGGTCAATTCCTTGGGGGCTATTGAGGACAAGATTTCTCTGCTTATCATAAAAAACTATCTGAAGACCAGAATGGCCTTACAAAAACCCACACACAACAACAAGAAAAATCAAAATGCATTCACACACACACACACAAATGGCAACACAGTCAAGTGCAAACTACACATAACCCTGTCCCAGTTTGATGGTCTTTCATCCCCATCCGCTGCCTTTGCCAGTTGACAACACACTGCTACCCACAATGCTCTCTCTCTCACGCAAGCAAGCGCATGCACGAACACACTGCCAAGCACGCGCACACACACACACACACACACACAGACAGAGGGCTGGAGCAAAGACACGCACACCCAGACCACCCCCCTCCCCTCCAAGGAAGCCAACTTACCCACAAGTTATGTTTCATTCACAACCAGCCAGTCCTCTGCTCTCCCCCTCCCCAACCTCAGCCAGGGAGGGTGGGCTTTCTCCTCTCTCTTCCGTGGCGGGGAGGGAATAAAGGCCCCATGGATCTGAAAACACTGCTAGGCAGAACCCGTGGAGTGCAGAACAAAGAGAAAAAAAACTGGGACTACCTTAATCTCTGCACAAGGCAGCCAGGAGCTATTTTCAAGCTGGTTCTCTCTCCTCCCTCTGAGGGCATCCTGCTCTCTCTCTCTCTCTCTCTCTCTCTCTCTCTCTCTCTCTCTCTCTCTCTCTCTCTCTTTCTCGTTCTCTCTCTCTCTTTTCCTTTGCCTGTCCGGCTGCTGCACAACACACATCAATTATTCATCGCTTGTCTCCCCGTTTCCAGGCAAAACCAATCACAGATGGAGCCTTTGCTAATGGGCTCCCGCCGTACAAGCCAACAGGCTATTTGTGCTCCCAGCGACAACCCTCCAGAGACAATAAAAAAGAGAGAGGGGGAAAGAGAGAGAATCAGCTTTCGAACTTCACACTGTAGACCTGGAATGAGCCAGCGAGGGGGCACGCAGTGGCTCCGGCATGACACTGCTGGGGGGGGGGGGCAGAGCATGTGTGTATGTGCCTGTGTGGCGGCACCATCATTATGAAAGGTGGCGCCTTTAACCCTCCCCACTAAACAAGGGATTGGGGAGGTAAGGCGGGAGGGAAGAACGAAACACTAAGGAAAATGCTCACCTCGGCTTGCACGTTCACGGGGATGATTGGTTTTCCTTTTGCTGTCTCTAGTGGGTCCATCCCTTCGGCTCTCCCATCATATCCATCTATCACTTACGTGAGCATGCACGCACACACTCAGATACACACATACACAAGCAGAGACAGCCACTTTGCCAGAAGGAAGAGAAAAAAAGAGGAGGGGGGAAGGTTAGAGAGAAAATATAGGCTTCTCGCATTTCAAACTTGCAAGGAGGCGTGGGGAACTGCGAATATCAGGACAAAGGCTTGTGTTTCTGGTGCGCAGCCAAAAAGCTAAAATCAACCACCACCACCCCCCCTTCACCATCATCAATGAATCAGAAGCAACACTTGTTTGAGTGTGTCTAACAAACCTTTACGGGTGCCTGACTGGAGAGGAAAAGGAAAGGAAAAGGAAAGGGGCTTCTCTGGGAGGGAAAGCCAACAGGAGAGGGTCTCTCTCCTGTTCCTGGTTTGGGAGCAGTGTTGACTACGTCCATGAAAGTAACTGTGCCAATTAAGAGTCCAGAAAGAACAAAGCTTCTGCTTTTGAGGGGGTGGCGACAATGTTGGTGGCTTCTTGCGTGAGCCTCTGCAAAAAGGGGGAGGGGGAGTGAACAGACACCACCTGTACCCGAATACAAAATGCATATTGGCATAATTTTGGCACGAATCGCTGGCTGGGAGAACAAAACAAAAAAAGAAAAGCCGCCTGTTCTTCCCGTGTAATCGATTACCATGCCGGAATATAATGTCGGGTTGGGTGGATCCAGGGCTGAGGTTTAATTTGGCTTTCTTTTTCATGTCCGGCAGGTAACCCCAATGGGAGTATGCCCATTTTTTGCAAGCTTTTATTGTAGTCAAGGCTGAGTGCAACCCCCCCCCCCCAACAAGTAAGTACAAGCGGGAAGCAATCGCGACCTAATTATTTGCTCCTCATTCACACATGACTGGAAAGGTACCACAGAAAAGGATGAATATGCATAATTAGATTGCAGAAAAGCCCAGTTGCTGTATAGCTAAATTCCAGATAACTGTGCTTTTCCTTGACCCAGTTATCCTCTCCACGTTCTTATGCTGGCAGATTATAATGTGGGAACCAGCCAAAGACAGTGGATCATTTAAGAATGCAAGCCAGTTTGTGTGTATGCTGGGGTTCTGGGGGAGGGAAGGGAAGGCACAGAATATATATGAGACTGGGCACTGAATTCAGTTTCCTGAGATCTTTCGTTACGCAAAGGGCCACCTTTCTAAACCCTGAGGCTGCAAAGATAATGTTTGGTAGTGTGGACAAAGTCTGATAAAGTCAGAGGGGCAGCTAAGTGTTCTTAGGGCTGTGGTAGAGCAAAGTTCCTTGTCCCTTTACACAACACAAGAAGCAGCACAAGAAGAGAGCTTTCCTAAGGACAGTGAAACCCTCTTCAGCCCACTGAAGTTAATGGGCTTGGAAGGATGCAACTCTGCCGAGGATGGCACTGTACATTATGTGGTGCTGGAAAGTGCCGTCAAGTCGCAATCGACTTACAATGACCCCATAGGACTTTCAAGGCAAGAGACGTTCAGAGACAGTTTGCCATTGCCTGCCTCTGTGCAGCAACCCCAGACTTCCACGGCGGTCTCCCATGCAAGTCCTAACCGAACCCTCTTAGCTTCAGTGGTCCGATGAGATCGGGCTAGCCTCGGCCATCCAGGTCAGGGCATACATTCTACAAAGCAGCACACGCTGTAGAACCCAGTATGGGCAATAAAGTTCTGTTATGGAAACCTGTTTGACTTGCATAATATTATAAAGGTGAGAGTGCCTGGCTTTTCTCAAGCACAAGATTTGGACTGCCTGGAAACAGAATTCTGGGTGTCTGTATGCTCATTCGAAGCATACTATGTGCATAGTTTTGATCAGACGCAATTTTAATACACCATCTTTTGTTTATTATTTTATTTACTTCTTTTATACCCCACTGATTTCTCCCCAGTGGGCACCTTGAGTGGCTGACATCATTCTCTTCTGTTCCGTTTTATTCTCACAAAACCCCAGTGAGATAGGTTTGGCTGTGAGTGTGTGACTGGCCCAAGGTTACCCAGCAAGCTTCCATGGCAGAGTGAGGATTTGAACCTGGGTCTCCCCAGATTCTAGCTTGGCACTCTAACAACTACACCACACTGGCTCTTTATATTATGCCTATATTCTTCTTATAAGGCATTCTAATGCAACTGTTAGAAGAAAGACATTTAATATATACCCAGAAATACGGTGCTTAATTTCAGGATTGGCCTTACCGAGAGATGATCCCAGGCCAACTTCTCAAAGGAAGCAATTCTGGCTGAGCTTTGCAGAGGAAATACCCATGGCCCCCGATTCATAGGCATGAAAGAGGGGGGAAAAAAGGACAAGAGGCCAGGAAGGGCATGGAGGGAGTCAAGCAACTGACGTGAGATCCTGAGTGACACTAGCAAGATGGGCAAAGGGTGAACTGGGCCTGGTATGGGAGGTGATACAACAAGCAAAGCAGAACAAAGAGGGAAAGAACGCTTAGGAAGAAAAGGATAGGAAGAAAAGCCCTGAAGAAGATGGAATTTAAGCTAGAAGGATCCCACAGCCAATACAGCGTGGCAGTTAAGAAAATGAATGGTATGAATCGAGAACTCCCCTAGTCCAAATGGCTACTTAGTCAAGCATCCTGGCAAGCCCCAACTGGGACCTGTTGCTGACTCGACCACCCTCTCTGCCCTGGCCGAATCCTGAATCCCAGCCAACCAGCCAGGCCCCCAGTTCACTCACCTCGGCACAGGGGATGTTGGCAGCGGGGCCGGAGGAAGTGGTGGCAAAGCAACCCTAACTTGGCTGACCAGGAAAGGGGGCTGAGGAGGAGGTGGCAGCGGAACCAGGCAAGCAAGACCCGGCCATGAGGAGGCCACCCGCAGAGAAAGGGAGGAGGAGGGAGCGACGCCTGGTCCCCTTGGGCCAGTGTGGCAGCCGCCAGAATGAGGGGTTGCTGTGGGCCACACGAGTGCCGAAGCTAAGCGTTGGAGCTTAAATACGGGGGTGGGGCCAGACAAGAGACAGGCAGTGGGAGGTGCAAGAGGCGGGGAGGAGGAAGGAGCAGGACATAAAAGGGTGTGAGCCCAATAGGCTGGGGAGGAAATGGCTGGTGACTTTGAGGCGACTAGAGAGAGACCAGTGAAGAGCACTATCTGGTCGGAAAGGAGAACTGGTGAGGTGAATGCTTCCCCTGACCAATTCTGAGGCCACAGGAGAGCTTGGGGGGAGGAGTTGGAAGACCACTCAGTGATGGCGATGATAACGAGTGGGGTGGTCCTGAGGGCAGAGGAGGGGGTATGACATCAAGTCTTTTTAATGGGGTCTGGTTTTGAAAGTTGCTGCTTCGGAAGGGGTCAAAAGGCAAACCTGCCCCTTGTATAAAAGAGATTCCCCACACACACACACACACACTACACAACAAACAGCGTGTTCCCTTTCTCTCTCAATCGTCAGTGTTGTGTAATTGTCAGAGGGGCAGACTAGGACCTCTAGTGGTCCGAACTTCCTGTGAGCAGACAAAGCATTATTATTATTTAAAAATTCTCCCTAGGACAATCACCCCTCCGGCTCTGGTCCCCACGTGCTGATCAGGTGAACACAGGTTGGCAAGGGCCTCAGGTCTCCTGCCATAAGCAGACAAACGGTGAACTGTATTAATATGGGGTAGTAACAAAACATTGGAACTCACCAGAAGGTTTCTTCTCTCTTTTTTTTTTTTGGCCCCCTGTAGGGGATTTTTTATTTGCATTTTCTAAAAACTACAACAAAATTAGGGAGGGGATCTACAAACTATAGGAGAAAGAATTTCTCCACTAAAAACCCAAGAGTTGGAGGTCATATACTACTTATAAAAGTATTAGGTCAACAATATAAAAATTGCTTTTCTTAACACTGAGAGTGGTCAGTCATCATCATCATCAATTGTGTTGACAAACCATCAAATCTGACTATATAAAGAGCATCCCAGGAGAATCGTTGACTAACTTAAACACAAATTTCAGAGAACAGTGGCATCTCATTTTACAATTGTTTTTCCCTCCTTCATTTAAAGCAAATTAATCTTTAAAATTCCCTCAGTAGATATAACACAGTCAATTTCTCTTCTCACACTGTAATCTTCTTTCTTCTAGAACACTTTCTCTGTGGCATTATCTTGCTGAAACTGGAACTGGTCATCTCAAGACAAAGTCCCCTTTTCTTTTTCAAGAACTGTTATCCACTTAAATTCTTGCCTTCAGTCTTAGAGATCCTTCCATTTGTTGCTTGTAAAAGCCACACTTACAGAGAGTCTATCCACCCTTTTGCCTGTCAGACTTATTTCGGATATGTCCATGGCATACCCATTCGCTTGCTTCGTTTAAACATTTGCATACAGGCCCCACCACTTAAGCCTACTCATTAGACTCTCCTTTAAAGTATTGGAAGTCCCTGTGATCTGAGGGTAGTTGCTTCTCCAATGTTAACACAGTCCCTTGAAAATAACAGCCAATATATAGCACAGTTCACGTGAAATACCTCATTTTTGCCAACAGGGGGCAAATGCTTAGCATCCAGCCTGAAAGAATCTATGATTACTTCTGGTCACATGGGCCAGTTGCTCTTCCACTTCCTGAAGAAAGCTTGAATCTCGCTTGCTGCTTCTACTGTATTGCTGATCGACATTTTTAAACATGTTTACTTTTTAAAGAATTTGCCAAAGTCCCAAAAACTTGCCCAGCTGCTTATTTAACTCCTGGAGTCTCTCTAAAACAGTCCATTGCCACATAAAACTCCGTCCCCACTACGAAAGCTTTTCTTTAATTGCTTATTTGTTCTTCCTGGGGGAGAGTCCCCTCCCCTCCTTGCTTGCAGTAAAAGGGGACTCACTCATTCTCTGGTGTTCTCGCTTTAACGGACTCACTCTTCAATGTCTGATCACTTGGCTCTCGCCAGGGAACGATTTAAACGCTGTACCTCCAAGCACTTGTTCCAGTGTGCGTAGCTTAGTCCCATTCGGGAACACAGCACAGAGACCTTCGGGGCAAAGGGAAGCCCAAATCTGCTGGCAGCATACCAGCAGAGTGGCGCCCCTTGGCACCCCATGGCGAGGGACCCATCACGAGGGGACATTCGCACCCCCTTTCATTGCACTGGCCCGCGGATTGCCCCCCAGGAGCTCCCTGGGGATGCAGCCACCATCAGCCCGCCAAAACCAGAAGCCAAGGTTTCTTCTCTTCAGTGGGGCGAAGTCATCCAGCTGGTTAAGTCTGCTCGCTCAAGTAGGGCTATGCAAATTTTATGTGATTCCCTTCTGGAGTGATCAAAGGCTGACCTTCCAGTCATGTCCAAGCCCTGCTGCATATGTTCTTCACTTGTGTCTTTCTGACTTTTTGCTAAGATCGCATGCCTTGATGTTCTCTCTTTTCCTTCTGTTCTTTTCTCCTTTTGGGGGGATGGGAAATGGATGACTCCTTCAGTGGGGAAGTCATCCAGCTGGTTAGCGTTACCCAAGCTATACATCTGAGCGGGATCCCTCTCATGTCAATCACCTACTGTAGGACCCTCCTGCCAAAGGCTACCTCTACTGAGGCCATTTGGTCAATTCTATAGTGCTTGAGGAAGGTAGAGAAGGATATCCATGTAGCCACTCTGCAAATCTCCTCCACTGCCATTCTAGTGGAGCAGGCTGCTGAGGCCATTGCTGCTCTGGCTGAATGAGCTGTGATCTTGCCAGGTGGTGGCAATCCCTGTGCCTCGCACGCCATGAATATGTACTATTTAACCCAGAATGCAATGGTGGATTTTGTGACCTTCTTTCCTAGGTTATGGCTGCTGTGTGAGACGAACAAGGAGTCTGTGAGCCTCAAAGGCGCTGTTCTGTCCAAGTATATGTGCAGAGCCCTGTACATTTCTAGCTTATGCTTTTTGGTTTGGAGTAGAAGGACATAAGTATTATTGTCTGATTTAGATGGAATGCTGAATTAATTCTGGGTACAAATGAAGGCTCTGTTCTCAGTGTAACTGAGTCCTTCTGGAAGATACATAGCTCCTTTCTGGAGGATAATGCTGCCATTTCTGACACTTTCCTTGCAGACATTACTGCTACCAGGAATGCCACCTTCCATGATGGGACCTTGAGTCCCACCAAATTTAGTAGCTTGAAGGGTGGTTTTGTGATCATTTGCAAGCCTGTTGGAAGGCTCCAAGTGGGGAACCTATGCCTGACAGGTGGTGCCAGTTGCCTTGTTCCTATTATGAAATGTTTTATACGCTTGTTCGTGGACAGGTTCTTGATCCTCCGAAAGCACAGAATAGAGTTGAGGGCCGCACCCTTCCTCTTTAACGTGTTGGGTTGGAGGCCTTCTCTCCAACCATCATAGAGGAAGGCCATGGCTGTTGTTGTTGTTAGCCCACTTCCTGAATGTCCGCCACATGTGGCTATATATGCACCTTGTAGACGGTCCTCTGGATTGAAGAATAATCTTCATTATTCTGCTAGAGAAGCCGTGAACTTATAAGTCCACCCGTTCAATTTCCATGTAGTCAGCTGCAGCCAGGCTGGGTCTGGGTGAAGAATTTGACCTTGATGCAGGATATCTGGCCTATGTGAAAGACTCTGGGGTGGCACGCTTGACATCTGCACTAGATCCAAGAACCATGACTGTCTCGGCCAGAAGGGGACTACGAATAACACTTCCACCTCTTCCCTCCTGATCCTGTTGAGCATCATGCTGATAATGGGCATGGGGGGAAAGGCGTAAAGTGGGCTCTTGGGCCATGGGTGATTGAGTGTGTCCTCGAGTTCTGCTCTGGGCTCGTGAAATCTTGAAAGGAACTTTCGTACTTGGCAGTTGCTTGAGGATGCTAGTAGGTCCATCACTGGGACTCCGAACCTGTGGGTGATCTGGATGAATACTTCTCTGTTCACCATCTATTCCCCTGGGTCTCTCATCTGCTGGGCTCACCAGCTTGGAGTTCCTCCTGTGCTACTCTGTTCTATCCCATGCTGCTTTGCCCGGTCTGGAGGCCACTGTGCTACTCGTTGCCGACTCATCCGTGCCCTGCATGACAAGTAGGGTTGCCAGGTTCTTCTTAGTCCCCAGTGAAGGACTGGAGGGAATGGGGACGTCCCCAATGTGATGACATCACAGAAAAGTGATGTCATCATGTTAAGGACTGGTGCCCCTGCACCTCTACTCCAAGCCTTTGCTTTAAAGTTTCTGGGCTTGGAGTGGCGCTCTAGCCTCCTCCCTAAGCAGCAGAGCTATCCAAACTGGAGGGTCAGTCTTCAAGCACTCCAGTAGAGAGGCACATGAAATTTGCATAACCGTGCCTGAGTGAGCAGAGGCATGACCTAACCAGCTGGATGACTTTGCCGCACTGAAGGAGAATAGTAGCTTACTTTGTAGGGCTGTTGTAACAATAATTGAGACAACATACAAGAAATTCTTTGCACCCTTAGGAAAAACACGCTATGTCTTTTTCTTTGAGTAGCACATTCAGAATGGAAGTTGGGGCATTTTGGATATTTTTCTTTCTACCAGGCATGTTTGGGCTATTTTAAAATTCATTGTCTTGACAAGACATAAAAATGATTTCCATTCCCCTAACTTCCTGTCTTCATCCATTTCCCTCTCTGCTTATTTACAAGTTTAGTTTTTAAAAGAAGTTTGAATTTTGGCCCTTAAAATGGATAGTTAAAGGGGATGTTCAGATTAAAAGAAGTCGTGTCTTCTGTATGGAATTAATAATGATACAATACATAAACAGGAAGCTATGACTCCCCCTCCTCTGAGGGAAAAGTGGCCGTTTAAGTTGTGGCCAGACAAAAACCAGCTTTTTCCTGACACGGCATCCTGTGGTAAAAGCCACTTCCTTTCCAAGCACAACCTTCACAAACCCTACAAAGCTTTCCTACTGAGAAATTTGCCAGGGATTTTATCTGGCTGACTTCAATTTAAAAATAAGTGGAAAGTGTCACAAAAAGATAATTGGCCAACGCTTTTCTTTGCAAGCAAGTTATTGCACATTGCATAATGTGGACATTCACTACAAAAGAAAACAGGACGCCGTTTGTAAAGACAACATCCATGGCATGACCCTGTAAACGGATGGCATTTCGAGCTATTGCTTTTTCCATCCAAGAAGATGCACAACAGGTCTTTCTCTCACAACTTCTACACATTAGGATGGGCAACTACAGATGTACTTTGCAAACAGGAGTGTGATGCTGACCTTTGGCCTGGAATAGAATACTGCCCAGACTGGTAAGTTCAATACCTCTACCACCCAACATTGGTGTCCAGTCTGTTATGATACCGTTAGATCAGGGGGTCCCCAACGTGGTGCTTGTGGGTGCCATGTTGCCTTCCAACACCTTTCCTGGCCCCTGCCAGGTGTTGTTGGAAAGTGGGCAGGGCCAGGTGGGTTTTTTGCCCAGCAAGACTTCTGACTGGCCACTGGAGACTTGATTGGCTATGCAGATTTTTAAAAATGTTCTTTGGTAGCAGTTGCCACCCAACACAAGGATCTTCACTGTGTGACTGAAGGTCAGCTGCAGCAGCCATTTTGTGGCTGGCGCCGCCTCCTGTCGTAGCCATGTTGTGGCTGTGCCCACCATGCTGTGTCAGAGTTGCAAAGGTGCTCACGGCTCAAATAGGTTGAGGATCCCTGTGTTAGATCTTCCTATATACTTTGACGGGTCATGGTGGCTTAGAGGTTAAGACGCTGAGCTGCAGACCAGAAGGTCTGTAGTTCGGCAGTTTGAGACCCTAGTGGCCCTAGCTCCTGCCAATCTAGCAGTTCGAAAGCAAGAAATTGCAAGTAGATAAATAGGTACTGCTTCGGTGGGAAGGTAACAGTGTTCCATGCGCCTTGGTGTTTAGTCATGCTGGCCAAATGACCATGGAAATGTTTTCAGACAGCACTGACTCTTCAGCTTGGAAACGGAGATGAGCATCACCCCCTAGAGTCAGATTTGACTAGCTTTCAAGCAAGGGAAACCTTTACCTTTACCTTACATACTTTGTTAACTACTCTGTGGATATATTTGGTGATCTGACCACTACATCTCATGGGCATTCCCTAATTATCCCATTTGTTCTTATCAGGGAGGATTCTCATGAAGCTTTCAGTAGCCTGGAGCCTATATCTCTTAACAACTCCTGATAATGCGATGAGTGCCTTTTGAATGATACATCGTCCAAACATGAAATCCATGTAATGGCTTTCATTAGGGCCAACTCAATTGACAAAAAACATTGTGGAAGCTTTTGAGCTTGTTATAAAATTGGAAAAGATAAAAGGGTGGAGAGCAGATTTTCCAGGCCACGATGTTGAGGTCTGATCTTGCACACATCATACATGAGGTGCAAAACTGAAAAAGGCAGACACATCACCCAAGAACCAGGGTCAGAAAGGGAAGTGATGATGGTGGTGCTCGCACCAAGCCAGGAGCACTGTAAAGCTCACAGACCCTTGTTCTGTGTCTCCGCCACGGGCAACTGTTCTTGAGTACGAGTGGCCCCAGACTGGGATGTGTGTATTATGTACGTAAGTGTCGTCAAGTCACAGCTGACTTATGGTGACCCCAGCAAGAGGCTTGCAAGGGAAGTGAGAAGTGGTTGCCCACTGCCTTCCTCTGCAGAGTCCTCCTTGGTGGTCTCCTGTCCAAGTACTGAGCCTGCTTTGCTTTTGAGATCTGATGGGATCAGGCTGTCCCGTGCTACTTCACATGCGGATTACTCACATCAAAACCAGTTCAGCAAGGCCCCAGAAGAATGCCACACATGTCTCCAGAGGCATATGCCTCCACATCAGTTACTCAGCACTGAAGGCTGCTTCTTGCAGGATTGGGTCATATCTATGTGGACCCTCTTTGAGGGAATTAGGCTAGGGTTGATGTTATATTACTCAGCTTTTTATACTTTGTTGATCATTACAAGACTTTGAGATGGGGACGGATGGATCTCAGAAGGAGGAGGAGGAGAAGAAGAAGTAGAAGAAGAAGAGGAAGAGGAGGAGGAGGCAGCTTTAAAAGGTGACTCAGTCAAGTGTGGAATAAACCACCGGTTTCTATATATGGAACAACCGGGTGACAGCTTTTTGTTTTATCATGCAACAACTCAGTTTGTCCTGCTCTTCCTGATGTCCTGCTCTCCCCACGCCATTGTCAGTCAGAGTCCCTGTGGATTTGAGTCCCTATGAACCTGTACTTCCTGGGCTAAGGGAGACTCCCTTGCAAACTACCACAGAGAATACCAGTAATCCCTTATTCCTGTCACTCTCAGACTCATATACCAGCAAAGAGAGAAGGGCAGGGGAATCAGTGGTGGGTGTAGGATGGGAGCAGGTACACGGTGGGAGGGTAGCATTGCATGAGTAGCTCTAGGAATCACCAGAAAATCTATGGTATCATCATAGAATTTCCTGTGATTCCAAGAGCTACCTGCTGTTATTTCCAGGCTTTCCTCGCACGCGACACTGTCACACTGGCAATGCTGCTGCCCCCCACCATTATCGCCAGGCACTGGGAGCTGGGGATGAAGAATCCCTTGCCCTCATCGGGCACTTGGCAGCCCTAGCCAGATAGGCCTCTCTGCTGCTAGGGCCACAGTTTTGCACTAGTTTACTTTTTTGAGCCCCACCACAGCACACTGCAGCGCCCTGTTGCACAGTTTGGGAATCACTGTACTGAACTTACCTAGGTAGAAACCACAGAGCCAGCATTTTAAAGGGTTACATGCAACACTCCCTCTAAGCTGTGGAGTCTTGTGAGCAAAAATTCTGCTTTGTGAGCTACCGGCATTAAAGTGGTGAGCCAGCGATTTGGCTACTGCATACATTAGTTTGCTCTGGAGCCATCCTTCCCTGAGCGAAGACAAAAATGTGTGAGCTGGAGGGTAAAAACCTGTGAGCTAGCTCATACTAACTCAGCTTAGAGGGAACAGTGGTTACATGATGCAGGATTCCCATGACCACCAAACCCCATGCACATTTAGACATCCTCCTACTCCACTCTAGCAAGAAAAATAAAATAAAAGATACAGTGCCAGCAGAACTTTCAAGCCCTTGTGTTCCTGCACAAGCCCCATTCACTTCCACGGGATGTGTGTATTTCGGGGGACATTTGTGTCCCATATGTGCAATTTCCACCTGGGTGTTATTGACACTTTTGAGGATTACTTTAAAAGGGTCTTTCCTCAACCTACCCTGCAGTTATATTCCCTCTCCCAAGAGAGAGTTCAGGGCTTTCCTTTTTTTTAAAAAAAAAATCCTTCTTCCTGTCTCTTGGCGCAGAAGTGGTTTAGAGTAGACAAATCACTTATCTAGGAATTATGTACTTAATTTTTCCCTTTGACAAATCTTTCGCAGGTTTCTAATCCCACCATGCCACTCGAAATATCACTTTCTGTGATGACATTTGAGTCACAGTTGTCAAGCTCTGCGGTTAAATGGATTCAATCACACTTCATAGCACACTAGATTCTGGGCGAAGAGTGGTTTATCTTTGGGAGAAATTAATCATAACAGGCCTTCCCCCCACCCCCCTCAGGGCCAAATTCCCAATCATTTTCAAAGATTACTATGTTTAAGCCCCAATGACAGCTGTGTGTCAAATTACATCACAGGAAGGTTGTCTCACGGGGATAGCTATTTAAAAGGCCCTCTGAAATCTTTTAATAGCAGGATGGAGGTTGGGGAGAGACTGTCCGTCTTGCGTCTGGCAAAAACAAGAAGAACAGGCTCAGAATCTAGGCTCTGTCCAACAATCTGCAAGATCTACCGTGTCATTTATTTTTCTTCTCTTAAAACTTTTAAACAAAACTTGTGCCTTCTTCATATATTATGGCACATTAGGTCATGTGATGATGACCATAACAACATAAGAAAATAACAGAGCCCTGCTGGACCAGACCAGTGAGGGTCCATCTACTCCAGCACCTGCCTGACACAGTGGCCAACCAGTTCCTCTGGAAGGCCAACAACAGGGCACAGAGGCCAAGGCTTTCCCCTGAGGTTGCCTCTTGGCTCTGGGATGTTGCCTCCTGGCTGAGTGCCTCTGAATGTGGAAGTTCCCTTCATTCACTGTGGCTAATAGCCATTGATAGACTTATCCTCCATGAATCTATCTAGGCCCCTTTTAAAGCTGTTTATTCCTCTGGCCATCACTACATCCTCTGGTGATAAATTTCACATTTTAATCACTCTCTGTGTAAAGTAGTACTTCCTCCTGTCTGTCCCAGACCTACTGCCCATCAGCTTCACTGGATGCCCTCAAGTTCTGGTCTTTTGGGAGAGGAAGAAAAAGTTCTCTTTGTCAACTCTCTCCACCTAATGCATAATTTTATAAAACTCTATCATGTTCTCCCTTAGTCATTCTATTATTTTCAATCTTTTTTCCAATCTTAAAAATGTATCCTTATTGTGGCAGTAACATTAGCTGCAGGCCACTTATTTATTTTTTCTGTTTTCATTGAGGCTGTCTTTAAGGGAACTGGTGACTTTTCAGGTTAGGATTTTTTTTTCTTTTTCAGCTGTTTTGTAAAAGGCACTGAAGACCTGTAGTTACAAACTACCTAAATAAACAGTAAATACCTCAATATTAAGCAAAACCATAGGAGTTGCAAAGCTTCCGGTTCAAATCAAATTTCCACCATAAACTCCATAGGGTATCCTTAGCAGTAGAAAAGAGCAAGAGTCCCGAAGCACCTTAAAGACTAAAAAAATTGTGGCAGGATTGGAGCTTTTGTGAGTTCCTGCTTTCATAGGTGACTGAAGTGGGCAATGACTCACACAAACTCCTCCCCTGCCACAAACTTTGTTAGCCTTGAAGGTGCTACTGGACTCTTGCTCTTTTCTGCCGCTACAGACAGACTAACATGGATACCCATCTTGAAGGTATCCTTAGGTGAGCCACTGTTTCCCCAGGCATACCCCCTCCAAATCTGGACTATGTGGCTAATAATTCTGGCCTACCTCACAAGACTGTTGTAATGAGATAGTATACACAGAGCACTTTGACCACTGAAAATTTATGTACAATTGCTAAATATTATAGCTTTTAAAATGGTCTAAATGTGGGAATATTAACTTAGTGACATCTCTATTCATGGGGGGTGGAAAGTGGCATCAAGTTGCAGCCGACTTAAGGTGACCCCCCCTGGGCTTTTCAAGGCAAGAGATGAGCAGAGGTGGTTTGCGGTTCCCTGCCTCTGCATAGCAAACTTGGGATTCGTTGGTGGTCTCCCATCCAAGTACTAACCAGGCCAACCCCGCTTAGCTTCTGAGATCTGACAAGACTGGGCTAGCCTGGGTCATTCAGGTCAGGGGCAGCTATTCATGTATATTTAACATACTGGACACATACATGCACGCTAAACCAAATAACCCAAAGCTCACAAAATGCAACCTTAACATCATGCAAGATGTGTTAGATCAATGCCGTACCATCTGAAATCTCCGTAAGGAACTCAGTCTTCACACAAGATAAAGAGGGCCTCAAATAGGCTCTCCCCTGCCGGGTGCGCCACAAACGTAAGGCGACTCCCCTCAACCACCAGTGCTACTTTCCCCTGGCAACTGGCTCCCCCATGAGGGACCCCCATTGTGACACTCTCCGTGATGAAAACGGTCCCTGTGGTTTCTCCAGCAGCTCATTTGCCTGCTTAGAGACCACTGGCTGGAAGACTTTATGAGTTCTTAAAACAGTGCATATTATTGAATATTCTGCATTTCTACATATACCATGAATGCCACAGAATAAGCAGGATAGCATTCTCTGTTTCTTGCCAAGGGAATGGAGGAGTAATCTTGAGGTGGTTACATTGTTTTTCTTCAATATTTGTCAACCAGTAGGGGTGTGTATTCAGCATAAACCGAGCTGGAAAAATACCTGAAAAATACTGGTAAGTGGCCTACTTATCCAGCTATCTGAAAATGGCTGACCTGAAAATTCCTGAAAATATTCAGGTTTTTCGTGAACAGCTGCAGTTAAAGGGCATTTAAAGGGCTCTCAGTCTTTTTAAATGCTTTCAGAATGAACTCTCAGCTTTGAGAAGGCATTTAAAGGGACTGTGAGCCCTTTAAATGCCTTTCCCTCCTCCACTGGAAACAATAGAGGATGGAGGGGCACCTTCTTTGGTCCTCAGGTCCAATCTTTTTGAAACTTGGAGGCTTTTTGACCCCACTAGAGCCCCAGACCCCCCTGGATTGATTCTCCATTATAGCCTATGGGGACCAATGACTATAATGGTCCTCATAGGGAATAATGGCACTGCCCTGGTCCTAGTCATCGCCTAGAATGCCCTGGTCCTAGTCACCACCAACCTGGCGTCCCTAGGCCCAGGGGGGGCCCAGGCAGGGTTGTGTTGCAGACTGCAGTGCTCTCAGGGGAATGTATGGGGAAAGGCAGTCCCTCAGGTAGGGACTGCCTTTCCCCTGACGATTAAGGACTTTAAAGGTCAAAACCAGCACCTTGAGGCGAATCTGGAACGCTATTGGGAGCCAGTGCAGCGACTTCAGCACAGGTTGGATATGCTCCCAACCTGGGGAGGCCCATCAACAGCCTAGCTGCCATGTTCTGCACTAGCTGCAACTTCCGGAGTTACCCCAAGGGCAGCCCCATGTAGAGAGCGTTACAGTAGTCTAACCTCAAGGTGACCACAGCATGGATCACTGAAGCCAGATCATTGCGTTCAAGGA
The DNA here is from genome assembly GCA_029375565.1 of Gekko gecko. Taxonomy (NCBI): domain Eukaryota; kingdom Metazoa; phylum Chordata; class Lepidosauria; order Squamata; family Gekkonidae; genus Gekko; species Gekko gecko. The sequence goes on from JAPDNY010000008.1 coordinate 760,416, forward strand.
AGGGGACCAGCTGCCTAATCAGTCAAAGATGGTAAAAGGCTGCCTTGGCAGTAGCTGCTACCTGGGCCTCCATGGTCAAGGAAGCATCCAGGAGCACTCCCAAACTCCTGACCCTCGGCACTGGCAAAAATGGCACCTCACTGAAAGCCGGAAGAGGGATCCCTAACCCCGAGCCACTCTGATTCAGGCAAAGGACCTCCGTCTTCGTCGGATTCAGTTTCAGTCAACTCAGTCTAAGCCATCCCGCCATGTCCTACAACGCCCAGTCCAGATCTTCCGGGGTAGAGCCAGACTGACCACCCAACAGCAGATAGAGCTGGGTGTCATCCGCATATTGATGACACTGGAGCCCATACCTCTGGGCAATTTGGGCAAGAGGGTGCCTATAGATGTTAAATAGCACTGGGGAGAGCACTGCCCTTTGGGGCACTCCACAGACTAGTGGGTGCCTTCAGGACATCCGTGAGGGCGACCAGTGCTGTCTCCATCCTGTGACCGGGATGGAAGTTGGACTGGAAGGGATCCAGCATGGAAGTGTCATCCAGAAAGCTCTGCAACTGTATCACCACTGCCCTCTCTATTAATTTGCCCAAATAGGGCAAATTGAAGACTGGCCAATAGTTGGCCAATTCGGCCGGGTCCAGAGATGGTTTTTTTAAAGAGAGGGTGGACCATTGCTTCCTTGACAGCCCCTGGGAATAGGCCCCCCGAGAGGAACCTGTTGATAATGTCCCTAAGGGTGCCTCGAAACCCCTCACGGCCAGCTTTAATTAGCTAGGAGTGGCACGGATCAAGGCTGCATGCGGTTGGACGTACAGTTGAGATCAGTCTGTCAACTTCTTCTAGGCTGAGAGGGCTGAAATAATCCAGAATGGGACCAGAAGATGTGCATGGAGGCTCGAGTTTGCATACTGTCTCAAGTATGGCTGGGAGGTCACAGCGGAGCAGCAAGACTTTGTCTGCAAAATAGCTCACAAAAGCCTCACAGCCTATGTCCAATTCCCAGACATTTTGACTGCTCTGTGGCAGGGTTGTTAGAGACCGAATCGTTCTATACAATTGTGCTGGGCGCAAGCTTGCAGACGCAATTGTGGCTGCATAGAACTCCTTCTTGGCAGCCTTGGTTGCCATCTCATATGACTTCATAAATGTTCGGTAGGATGCTCTTGCCGCTTCGTCGCAAGGTTGCAGCCACTGTCTCTCTAGCTGTCTGAGCCTTCGCTTCATCAGCCTCAGCTCCTGGGTATACCAAAGTGCCAGCCTTGAGCGAAGGCACAGACGGTGTCTGGGAGCGATCTCGTTGATGGCTGCTGAGAGTCGGCTATGCCAGTCCTCGACTAGCTCATCCAATGAGCCGCCAGGGGGCAATGGATCCCGGAGAGCCATCTGAAGCTGCAATGGGTCCATTAGGCTCTGCAGGCGAGCCAAAATCCGCTCACTGCCCAAACAGGGTTGGGGTGACAAGTTCACTTGGGCCCTCAGGGCATGGTGGTCTGACCATGGCACTGCCATAGCAGTAATCCGGTTCACTGTAACCCCCGCCGCGAAGATCAAGTCAAACGTGTGACCGGCCTGATGAGCGGGGGCCGTTACATATTGGGAGAGTCCCAGCGCCGCCATGGACGATGCCAGGTCCACCGCCAGGTGGGAGGCCGCATCGTTGGCATGGATGGTGAAATCACCCAGGGCTAATAGCCTAGGGTGTTCCAATGCCCAGCCCGACACAGCCTCCACCAGAGATGGCAGGCTGTCCACTGGTGTGTTGGGCGGACGGTACACTAGCCAGACAGCCATACTCTCCCTGGCTTCCCACACAAAGCCGGCACACTCAGTGCCCATGATCCTCACCGTTGGGAGCACCCTGAAGGAGACTAGGAGTCTCAGAGCGGCTTACAATCTCCTTCCCTCCCTCTCCCTACAGCCAACACCCTGTGAGGAAGGTGGGGCTGAGACAGCTCTTTTGAGGACTGTGGCTTGCCCAAGGTCACCCAGCAGCTACATGTGGAGGAGTGGGGAATCAAACCTAGTTCTCCCAGATTACAGTCCACTCTCCTAACCACTGCACCAAACTGGCTCTCAGTCTATTCCGCGGCCCCTTGCATTGCTCAGGCTGCTGAGCAAATACAATTTTATGGGAGATAAGTGACCACTCCCTGACCATTGCTCTTATGGGGCCCTTGCTGGTGTGGTTGGCATTCCAGGTTTTCCTCTTCGTTAGCCAGAACCATCCCAGACTAGCCCGATCTCATCAGAACTTGGAAACCGAGCAGGGTCAGCCCTGGATAGCACTTGGATGGGAGACTGCCAAGGAAGTCCACTAGGCAGAGGCAGGCAATGGCCAAACCACCTCTGAACATCCCTTGCCTTGAGAATGCTACAGGGACAGCTGTGACTTGATGGACTTTCCATCATCAACACAGGCATAACCCTTTCCTCTGGAATCACTAAGGTGTCTTGTTCAGGACCCGCTGTGGCCTAGAGCCACAGGACATGTATGCTGTCTCTTCTCTAAGGAGACTTGCCAGCCTCCAGGTGGGACCTGAAATCTCCTGGAATTACGTCTGATCTCCAGGCTACAAAGATCAGGTCTCCTGGAGGAAATGGCCGCTTTGGAAGGCTAACTGTGCAGCACTATCCACTGCTCTGGCCCCTCCCCTCCCCTCCTCAAGCTCAGCTGTTCCCAGGCTCCATCTCCAAATCTCTACGAGTTTTCCAAACCATCCTGGAACTGGCAGCCCTACCCATAAGTAATCTGCTAAGACTGTCCCCCTTCCACACCTCTTCAGAAGAAACCAGACACAAGAGAAATAAATGGAAAGTTGAGTACAAAAAGCTAGAATGGGCACATGTGCGTGTGTGGGGGTGGGAGGGGGGAGAGAGAGAGACTGGGAGATACTGAATTCTTTCCCAGATTGGGGAGAGGCCAGCAGAAACCATTTTTTAGGGATCTACAGTATTCCTCCTGACTACTTCACATGAGGCCAGCGCCTTCCCTAGTTGTTTGTCTTTGATTCTGTTTATCCTCTTGGAGTTGAGTCTCTGCCAAAGAGAAGCACAGGCCTCTTTTGTGGGCAACCAGAAAAAAGCAGCAAAATTTCTCTTTCTTTACGGTTACCTAGTCTTGGGGTGACGAGAGAGAGAGAGAGAGAGAGAGAGAGAGAGAGAGAGAGAGAGAGAGAGAGAGAGAGAGAGAGAGAGAGAGAGAGAGAGAGAGAGAGAGAGAGAGATTATTCAGAATCCACTAATGTAAGAACTGCTTGGGAACCTGTTTTACAAATGGGGGGGACAAAAAAAGCCTTGGAATGAAAGCTATGCCTATGTTGTGAACAGGACTGGAAAAATAAGAGGGAGGGGGAAGTTAAAAACTCAGAAGAAATCTGTTGGCACTGCAAGACTAGTTGGGGTTTTCTCTTGACTGTTATCTATGATGTGCTTGCAGAAGATAAAAAGCTTCGGGAAAGCACGCCCAGTCACAGATTAGCCATTTCATATCCATAGTTCATCTTGCTCAAACATTCTTCCAGTCCTCTTTTATCAAAGAGAGGACCAGCATCTCCTCCTCCTAGTTCCACCCTCTCCATCTCAGGATCAAAGGCACAGCACTGATACTGGATATGGAGAGGGTTACAGAATCTTCCATTTCAGCACCATCTCCGTGAAGTTGCTGACGATCCAGATCCAGACAGTCCTATTCTCCAGTGATATATTGGGGGCTATCCAGAAGAATAGCTGCCCCAAACAGATCTCTGGAAAGGGGGCATATAAACCTCTTAAACCAATGAGGCCAGGCTGCCATAATAGCTTGGACTGGTTAGCAGCAAAAGGAAACCAGGCCACCAAAGAACACGGTGGCTAGAGACCCTAAAAGTTGACACCAACCTGAGCATGGAATGACTCAGAGAAACAGTACAAGATCAGAAAACGTGGAGAGAGCTGGCCCACAGAATCAACAACAGTCGGACATGATTGAATGGCTAACAACAACAACAGCCATAATAGCTATAATACCAAGGGGCTTAACTTCAGTTTTAGCCAATGCTCTTGGGAGTTAGCCCCCAAAGGCCCGAAGAAGTCTGTCGTCAAGTTCTGGAACCTGTCTTTCTCATACGAACTGTGGCAAAAAACCCCACCACCCCCACTATCCACCTGCATCTGTTGTAGGTTTGCCGACCTCCCAGTGGGGCCTGGAGATCTGAAAGCATTATAACTGATCTCCAGACTGCAGAGATCAGTTCCCCTGGAGAAAATGGCTGCTTTGGCGGGTGGACTCTAGGGCACTGTATCTCAGGGCATCCCTTCTCTCTTCAAACCACACCCTCCTCAGGCTCCACCCTGAAATCTCCAGGAGTCAGCAACCCTAACCTGTAGACTGGCTGCACAGCATCACAACCCTGAGCATCCCCAAAGTCACCTGCCCACAAATTAAAGCTCCACCCCCAGGGCTTGTATCTTCAAGACCAGAGGCAGTAGTCCCGTCTTCCAGAGAAAAGCACCATGGATTCCAACCTGTTGGTACCGGTGTCTTTCACTAGCAAACTAGATATTGGCAACATCCAAGGGATGGGATTCAGAAAGAGATGCAAGGTGAGAGGGAACATGCGGGCAGCTGAAGCTGCCTTATACTAAATCATACCCTTGGTCCATCAAGGTCAGTAGAGTCTACTCAGATTGAGAGGGTCTCAAGTAGGTCTTTCACTGGGGCTGGGGCTCCGTGGTAGAGCCTCTGCTTGGCATGCTGGAGGTCCCAAATTCAATTCCCCAGCATCTCCAGGCAGTCGGTGATGTGGAAGACCTCTGAGACCATGAAGAGCAGCTGCCAGTCAGAGTAGACTACACTGATCTTGATGGACCAATGGTCTGATTTCAGTAGAAGACAGTTTCATGTATTTATCAATTACTTGATTTTTTTTAATCAGTGCTGGGCATTGAACCTGGGACCTTCTGCATTGCCAAGCAGATCCTCTTCCACTGAGCCATGGTCCCTCCCTTGGAAGACCTAAGGATAAACTACATGAAGTAACTGAGAAAGTTCTCATAGAAATGCAAGAGAGGAACAAAGGGCCTGTTTTCTCCAGCCATTCTCCTCTAAAATTTTAGCATCATGAACCAGACAACAACAACAGCTCCCTTCCTGCTATGGAAAGTGCGTGGGTGCCCTTTAGAGGTTTTTCTGTGAGACTGCATTGATATGTCTGACATAACAGATAGCTCATTTCTGTAGTACACTTTTGACTGCTCCAACACCCAACATCCAAACTTCCACGTTTTGCCCCTGTAAGAGAAAATATTTTTGCTCATCCTTAATCACTGTTCCATCGTTCTTTACATCTAGCCTTTGTAGCTTGCTGCTTCCTCCAGACTATCAGTAACTCTTTGGATGTATCCTGGTCTTTTTCCTGTCTGGGGCTTTTGTGTCATGATCACCATTGCAGATTCCAGATGCATTTGAACAATGGCTATGTTTTTGCGGTTGTTCTACCCTACCAGAAACGACAACCAGCCTTAGCATGTATAAGGTGGACTCTCTGCTTCCTGACTGACTTTTTAACTTGCCAACATGCTTCATGGTGGGGCCTGTCTCAATTCACAGCTTTGGAGCTTTTGGGCCCTTCAGAACTCCCTCCCACTCCACTAGGTCTGTCAGCCTCCAGGTGGGACATGGACTTCTCCAGGAATTACAACAGATCTTCAGACTGCAGAGAAGAGTTTCTTTTAGGGTTTTCATTTGCCTGCTTGTGATGGGAGACCTCCAGCCGATTTTAGTTCTTGCCTGCCACTGATGAGCGGGCAGAAACTGGGGCCAAAGGGGAAGGGTACAATTGTCCTGGGGAGAAAAAACTGAGAAGAAAAATAAGGCCTTGTCTACTTACAGCGAGTTCTGACAATTCCTAGAGCTATCCAGTAGTGACAAGGGTAATTTTAGCAATCACCAGAAATTCTCTGGTACTCTTACCATAATCTTTATCCCTGCAAGCTGCCCTCCCACAATCCTCATGCTGGTTGCCAGTCCCTCTGGAGAAAATGGCAGTTTCAGAGGGCATACTCTATGGTATGCCATGGATTGCAGGTGAAATTCCTCTTCTGTTTCCCTTTTTCACAGTTACCACCAGTGTTCCCTCTAAGCTGAGCTAGTGTGAGCTAGCTCACAGTTTTTTAGCCTCATTCTTGTCTCAGCTCAGGAAGGATGGCTCCAGAACAAACTAATTCATGCAACAGCCAAATCGCTTGCTCACAACTTTAATGCCAACTCAGAAAATAGAATTTTTGCACACAAGACTCCACAGCTTAGAGGGAGCATTGGTTACCACCCCCATTTCCCCTGGAATATCCCAGGCAGGAGTTGGCAAACATACACTCCACCCTAAGGAAGGGTTGCCAACCTCCTGGTGGGGCCTGGCGATCTCCTGCTATTACAACTGATCTCCAGGCCATCAGTTCCCCTGGAGAAAATGGCTGCTTTGGAAGGTGGACTCTATGGCATTATACCCTGCTGAGGTCCTTCCTGTCCCCAAGTCCCGACCTCCCCAGGCCTAACCCCCCCAAATCTCCAGGTATTTCCCAACCCAGAACTAGCAACTCTATTCCGAGGTCTGCCAATTTTAATGGAAGAAAGGAAGAAGGAACATTCATATCTTATTGATAAGAATCACCTGGACAAGCTCTTCATTTCTACAAACAACTTTATTTCATGTTGACTGTGTGACTTGCTTTGATATGGATTTGGACTTTTACATGAAATATGTGCTTTGAATGTTGATATTGTCTCTGCATGCTGAAAAGTTGTGACTTTATTATTGTTAAAGCATATTCATTTATACACACAGATTTTTTGCCTGCTTGTTTTCGTTATTCTCCACAGTATTTTTGTTTGTTGTGTAACCTCCATGTGGTGGCCGGAGATCTCTTGGGATTACAACTGATGTCTGGGAGACAGAGATCCGTTCACCTGGAAGAAAGGGCTACTTTGGAAGGTGGAATCTGTGTCATCGTACCTCACTAAGGTCCCTCCCCTCCCCCAGACCCCTCCCTCCTCAGGCTCCATCCCCCCAAGTCTCCAGGTATTTCCTGTCTGGAGCTGGCAACCCTAGCTGCAGTGGGTCACAAGCTGAGGGAATGCTTGGTATACATTTTCACATTACGCTTCATACATAGGCATGTTTGGGCTGTGTGGTCTCCTCTGAGAAAAACAGAGAAAAAGTCACATGCAAAGTGGCCCTAGCAACAGCCAAACCGAATGCGTAAGTCTTTGAATTGTTTCCACGATTTAAAAAGACTAAAGCCACGGATGTTCCAAAAATAGCTCAAGGAAGAAAGAAAAGGGGGATTATTAAGTCCGAGGGGCACCAACAAGAAAATGACTTTGTCGAGCAGTCGAGTACAGAGCCATGAACCAGTCCCAGGAAATAAGTGATATTTGTGTGTGTATTTTTTCTTTCCCCACTGGCCACTTAAAAGTAAATGGTTCTGGGGGAAACGGAGGACAGAAAATTCTCACACACCCAAAAAAAATAATAATCATTTTTAAAAGGCTGCACTAAACTTGACGTTTAAGTTTACTTTTGTGTGGGGCCCAAGTGTGCCTAAGACGGCTTAGTTCTGAAACAGTCATATAAGCTAGGGTTGCCAGTTCCAGTTGGGAAATTCATGGAGATTTGGGGTTGGAGCCTGGGGAGGACAGCTGGCAACCCTAGATGCCAACCCCATGCAACCCTAAATGCCCATCACCATAAAGCTGGGTGATTTGGGCACAGTCATAATCTGTCAACCTAGCCAACCTCACGCGATTGTGTATGGGACAAACCTCAGGGATGCATCACAAAGCTGACAGGAGGAGTGGCGCCGGCTTGTAAGTGTGCAACGTACAGCAATAAATACGTTGAGAGCAGTGCCACGTGCGATGTGTGAGTGTGTAAAGGGCTGTCAAGTGGCAGCCACCTTATGGTGACCCCAGCAAGGGGCTTTCAAGGCGTGAGCAGAGGAGGTGGTCGGCCACTGCCTTCCTCTGCAGCCTTCCTCGGAAGTCTCCCGCCCACCTGCTAATCAGGGCTGACCCTGCTTAAATCCTGAGATCTGACAAGATCGGGCTATGCCCTGCCACCTTCCATCAGAGGGTGGTGTATACGTTATAGCTAACAAAGGTGACATCCCCAGGAATCCAGAAAAGACACTGACTGAAGCTTTTTGGGTTTTAAAAATCTCCCCCTCCCATTTATCTAAGAATTTATGAGAACAAGATTAAAAACGGCAATTAACCCAGGCCTGGCTTGTCAGTAATTATTCATATACCTGTTTAGCTGATAATAACTCCTAGCTCCAGGCTGTCTGCCGGCAGTGCTAGGACACAGACAGGAACCTCGGCTAAATTGACTTCCCTGGCTACCCGAGTGCTTGCTGGAGCTCTTTTCAAGGGCAGATGTGCAATGTTATATGGACAAAAGGGACAAGCAAATTAAGGATGGGTGTTCTGTCAGGGAAAAAAAGGACAGAAGGCCTTGTGTCAGCATTTAGCTCCACTTATCAGGCCTCTTGGGTTTTAACTCTTTGCTTTCTACTAAAAGCAGGTTACCAAAAAAGGTTTGTCCGGCTTACCATATATATTTTTCTAACTTACTGGATGTCAATTACATTTCTATTCTGGTTCAAAGGCCTATAATATTTTTATTCATTTATTACTTTTATATCCCGCCCTATCCCATGATAGGCTCAGGGAGGCTCGCAACAAAGATAAAACAATAAATACACAATTAAAGCCAATTGAATAAAGACAAGATGGCAGCTCTCCTTTGTTGTGAAGAGGTCCACTTCCATTTCACCGAATCTGTTGGAAGGTTATCTTGTTCAGCATCCATTCCATTTGAGTCAGTGTTCTCCTGCTGAGCCAGTCTGCCACCATATTGGTATGTGCATGGCCTTGGTTGACCTCAGATGGCCCATTGAAGCATCAATCCTGCCTCCGTGTGCAAAGCCCTGGATCTGCTGCTCCCCTGTTGATTGACATAGGACTTTGCCATCATGTTTTCTGTATGCACTAGAATGTGACGCCCTGACAGAAGATCATGGAAGGCTAACAGCCCTAGCCTGGTTGCCCTGGGCTCCAGCAGGTTGATACTCTGAGATGCTTCCTCCTGGGACAAGGTACCCTGCACCATTCACCCGAGAGTGGACCCCCGAGCCTGTAAGGCTTGCATTCAAAGTCATAATTATTATCTTTGGTTCCCTTAACTGAGTCTTCTCCAGGAACCTGACAGGTGTCGTCTACCACTGGAGTTGCTGGATCAGGGATGCCGGGGGCTGAACTAATTTGTGCTCCCTCTTGGCTATCAGCTCCTGAAAGGGAAGGAGGAACCTTTGAAGAAGGTGAAGATGGAAATGTGGCCACTGGGTGATAATCATCATCCCAAGGATCCTTGCCAGAGACAACACCTCTACTTGGGATTGTTGTGAGATTTCCTGTATTGAGGCTATGACCTTCTCTTGTCTCTCCTCAGAAAGAAAAACTCTGAGCCACATCTATCATGTCCCCTAGGTGCAGGACTCTCTGGGATGAAGACAGATTGCTCTTCTCCTTGTTGGTGATGCAACCATGGTCCTGAAGACATGATACAGTTTGCTCTACTTCCATCATGCCTTGCGAGAGGGATGGAGACCTGATCAGCAAGTTGTCTAACTATGGGAAGATGGCTACACTTGTGTCCTCAGGTGTGCTATCAAGGCTGCCAGCACCCTGGTGAACAACCTTGGTGCTGCCTTGAGTCCAAACTGAAGAGCCCTGTACTGGAAGTGGAGTCTGTTGTAAGCAAAGCACAGGAACCTCTGGTGTAAGTTCCGAATGGGGACGTGCAAGCAGGCCTCTGAGAGATCTACTGATGCCAGAAAATCTCCTTTCTGTATTGATGACACTATGGACTTGAGGGTTTCCATCCTGAACGTCCTCTTTTTTATTTTCCTGTTCAGCCATTTGAGGTCTAGAATAGCTCTCATGTCCCAGTTCTTGTTTGGGACAATGAAAAAGACTGAATAAACCTCTGAGGCTCTTTGGGCCTCTGGTACGGGGTCTTTCGCTCCTGTCTCCAAGAGATGTCGTATGGCATTGAAGGCCAATCCTCCAGGAAGCTCTCCTGGGTGAACGGCAGAAGTGCCTTTTCCCCAAGGGGCTTGTGCAAGATACTTACTGCTTTAGGTACACATCACTATAAGACCAGCTTGAAACATTTCACTGCGCAGTTTGCACAGAAACCATACTTTCCTTGATGAACCCTAATGTTGTGAGTTTCTGATTTTAGAAAGGGAAACGAGAAAGCTTCTTATGAGCTTAGCTGCCCCCAAAAGACAGCAGCTACACCGTGAAATACACATCAAACGTTCTCCGTCTTAAAGGGCTGGTGTTTTTGTGGTCAATCATTCGTGCCCACGTTAATAATCAAATGATGGTTAATATACGTTGCTCTGTGATAGGAACTGTTATTCGGGTGAGGCGGTTATTGCTGAAGGATCACGTCAGCTCCTTTCCACCAGCACAAGGGAAAAGGCAACCTGTGCATGTGTAAAGTGCCAACAAGCTGCAGCTGATTTATGGCGACCCTTCATGTGGTTTTTAAGGCAAGAGATGATCAAAGGTGGTTTGCCATTGCCAGCTTCTGCATAGCAACCCTGGACTCCCTGGTGGTCTCCTATCCAAGTATTAACCACATTCAACCCTGCTTAGCATCTGGTAGCTGACGAGATCAGGCTAGCATTCAAATGGTGGCAGGAAGCAGGGGTCATTTGGAGCAGGAGTGTGCAGGAGCAGAGCTCCGGCAGTTAGAAGCACAGGCAGTGGCAAGCCCTGCCCCCAGCTCCCAGCAGGAGTGCAAAGCAGCACGTGTAGCATTCCCCCTGGGCCCAGATAGGCTACTCTGGGACTGGAATGACAGCCCCCAGAGTGGAAAGACAGTCTCTAGGGGTGGAGCCTGAGTGGTGGGTGTTGCCTTCTGACACACTTCCGGTGATGTCAGGGGGTGTAGCATATGCAAATAAGTTGTGCTAATGAGTTATGCTAATGAGTGCCTGCACCTCTTTTTCTATGAAATGACCCCTGGCAGGAAGTATAATCAAGTTGTGGCTGACTCATGGTGATCCCATCAAGGCCAGAGATGTTCAGAGGTGGTTTTGCCATTTCCTGCCATGGACTTCCTTGGTGGTCTCCCATCCAAGTGCAAACCAGGGGCATCCCTGCTTCCTCTGGAGACAACTGCTATTTTGGAGGATGGAATCCATGGCATTATTGCCCTGCTGAAGGCCTTCCCTCCCCAAAACCTGCCCTTCCCAGGCTCCACCCCCAAATCTCCAAGAATTTCCCAACCTGGAGCTGGCAACCATACAATCTCCTGTGTCACGTCGAAGGTCCATCTAATCCAGGGGTGGCCAAACTGTGGCTTGGAAGCCACATGCGGCTCTTTCACACATATTGTGCCACTCCTGGCAGGGCAGCCGGGGAAGTGAAGGAGAGGTCTTCCCTTCCCTAGCCAGTGTTCCCCTCCCTGGGTAGGCTTGAAGTGTGTGTGGGGGGGAACAGAGAAAGAAAACAACTTTAACGTAAAATGCATTCTCAAAGCACGCCCCCCCATCCAGCTTGGGAAAAGGCATTTGTCTCTTTAAGTCCCTCTGTCAAGTCAGCCAGCAGGGGCGGGGGGTAGGGGGTTTGGAAGACACATTTAAAGTTATATCTGTTTTATCCCTTTTGTTTTTATTTTGCATATTTTTTTAAAAAAAAACATGTGTAATATTTGTTCATTTATTGCGGCTCTCAGACATCTGACGTTTATTGTATATGGCTCTTACGTTAAGCACATTAGCCACCCCTGATCGAATCCAGTATACTCTTTCAAACCCTTAACAGCCAGATCACTTTTCAAAACCCACAAACCAGCTCTCCAATCCACCCCTTTACTCTGGAGTGGCTTCTGGGCATAGCGGCACAATACTCTTTTAACCAGCCCGATTTCTTCCCTCTGTGCAGTCCAGGGGGCACCCAGGCCAAGACTGGAATGTTAGCCATGCTGTAAAATCCTGCCTCCCCTCTTCGAACTAAAGGGAGGGCTTAGTGGGATACAGACAGGCAGCATATTTTTAGTGTCGGCGCTTCTTCAACCCACGAATGAAACAGACCAGACGGCGAGTCAGCTCCAGCGATATACTGTTAGATAAAATGGCATCAAGAATGGGGTGGGAGGTGGGTTCTGAACAAAATCTGCAACACTCAAGAGGAAAAAAGAAGCAAACACACACCTGAGAAGAAGCAATAGGTGGATCAGTTATAAAAGAATGCATGGATAGACCTCCACATAGAGATGCAGAATACACATAAAAGAGTACACATTTAATTTAATTGTTAACATTACTATTATTATTATCTTATGGATTCACTTTCACCAGTCACTTCCCCCCGCCCCCTAGTTTGTCTCAAGTTGCATTTCCCAAAAGCTAGGGTATCAGGCTTGGGTTTTCCAAATTTTGTGACTCTGGCAGTTCCCTGTGGCTTCTTCCCACACTGCCATGGTAAAAATTTTGAAGCCTGGATCAATGTGGTGCAACCCCCACCCATCTGGTAAGTGGTAGTATTCAGGGGAGGGGGATAAGGAACCCCCAAATGTGGGATGGCAATACCAGGGAAGCATTTGGGTGTGCCCAAAGTCAAAACGAGAGCAACGTCTGTGGTATAAGGTTGTTGTTGGTGGAAAGTGCCCTCAACTTGCAGCTGGCTTATGGTGACCTCATAGGATTCCCAAGGCAAGAAATGTTCAGAGGTGGTTTGCCATTGCTTGCCTTTGCATACCAACCCCGGACTACCTTGGTGATCTCCCATTCAAGCACTAATAAGGGCTGACTTTGCTTAGCTTCCAAGACCTGATGAGATCGGGCTAGCCTGGGCCGCACAAAGTTAGGCAACACAAAACTGGCCAAAAATGGAACTTTTGGGTGAACTTCAATTCATTTCCTGGTGAAGTTCACTGAAGATTGCTATATTGACTGCCATTTCAAACAGTGGGAACAAATTAATTCTAGATCTGTGTTTGGTAGCAATGTCACATTGGAGGAATCCTGGGTGTTCTGTCTTGACTCCACCAAGTGGCATTGGAAGGGGACAATTAGCAGGGCAACAGTGGAAACTGGGAAGGAGACGAGGGGCTCCACCTTTCCTTTGCAACTTTACTTGTAAGGTTCTAGATCAGTGTTTGCTATGGAAGCACAGGTTTGAAAGCCCAGCTGAAGACTCAGCAGTTGGAGTGGGAGGGAGAGACTGAGTAGGAGTTCTTCCCCCTACCACATATCCTCTGGAAAAGACATTATTCTTGGTGCCACTTGTGAGACAAGGAGCAGGGTCCAACATGACCTGGCTGTTTAACGGATAGTTCCAGCTAGAGCAGCCCTGGGAAAGGAAAGGAAACAGAGACAGTGACCCTATCACCAGGAAACAGAAGAAAGCTGAAAGAGAGTATCACTAAAGAAGTTGAAGTCACATCGCCATTTCTCCCCCACAGAGTCCAATAAATTGAAGCAATTTCTCCTCATCTGTGCATTTAGTGGCAAGGGAGAAGGGAAAGTTTCCATTTTAGCTCCTACACCCGCCCACACCGAGAAAAAGCCCTGCACGTATTATTGGCCCCTTCAGACATATGCCACCCAACGCTTTTGTCGTTTCTTAGCAGATGTTTCACTGGGAGGGAGCACTTTTTGAACATCTGCAGGCAACACACAAGAAAGTTGTTTGAAGATCACATGGCACCAAAAAAAGGAAATTAAAAGGCTTGCAATTATGTCACATCTGAGGCTGGGAGTTTAGGAGACAGGAGGAAAATAGAAAAGAAACACAGCGGTAAACCATCAACTGTCCCTGTATCCCATCCCCAGTCGACAAGGAGAGAGTGTGCCAGTTTAAGAGATATAGACAATTGCCATGGCATCAGCCAATATCTGACCAATGGAAGATACATGAGTGGAACCCACATTAAAAACCTTTCTCTCACCACATTTTCAGCTGGATTTATGGGTGGGCGGGTGTCTAATCACAGGGGAGATCTAAGTAGCCTTCCTTTGACTTAAGTGTCTCCAACAGAACAGCCTCTTAAACTAGAGGAAGTCTCCTTAGACTGAAGAAAGGCTTCAAACTCGACCCAAAGGGAAAGGTTAACATGCTAATAAATGAATGAATAAATAAGTAAACTTTGCTCACTGGACATTAGGAAAGGGAGGCACTTCACTGGGGTATGAGAGTCTGCCCTTTAAAGTAGCCATTTTCTCTGGGAGAACTGTTCTCTACAGTTTGGAGATCCCGGAAATCTTCGGGCCCCACCTGGAGACTGGCAATCATAAACCAGGATTGGGGGGCGTGGGGGGGCAGTTGGTCGATCCTTGGACTAGGAAGTCCGTTCAGTAAGCATTCTTATCCTGAAAGAGGTAGGGATATAGAAAGGGAGAGCATCTTATGGTGGCTCTGCACTTCTTGGTGATGTCTGCAAAGTATGAATGGAAATGGAAGTACCATTAGAAAAGTGGGACTCTTGAGCATCTTGGGGCACTGGTGAGGTCAGGCATTTGCTACGGCTTGGATCTTATATGGTGCTCCAGAAAGCACACACACACACCCCGTTTCTCAGCAGTCACCAGTAAGCACTGAAAAGGTGATGATGACGATTGGGGAACCCACATGTGTGGCTATCTCATGAGCCACATGGGATAAGTTACTCCGGGAAAGATGAGCAAGTAGGAAAAACAAGCCTAACTAACCTTTACAACAAACAGCCTGGTAAAGCAGAGTGATATTATTATTCCCCCCAAGTTCCAGATGGAAGGGAGTCAATTCAAAGAGGTAGCATTTGTGAATCAGCTTTTGAACTAGAAATATCCCAGCTCACATTCTTAGCCTGCACAAGAAATTGTATAGAGATCAAATAAAGATCTGCAGGCACATTGGCAAACAGAAACAAACAAAAACAGCAAAACACAACCAGATCATGAGCTCTGGAGGTCTGGATGGCATATACCTGAGAGTTCTGAATCCTCAAATGTAATATTGCTGATCTTCTAATGAAAATATGCAATGTCGTTAAAATTGGTCTCATTACTGCAGGATTTGAAATAAGCTAATATAAAGACTTTCTTTAAATGAATCTAGGGGAGTTCTAAGTAATTACAGATTGGTTTGCCTAATGTTCATTCCAGGTAAATAGGTAGAATGTATTGTTAAAAACAGAATTAAAGAAGAACAAGCCTTATTGAGGAATAATGAGCATGGCCTTTGCAAGGGGGCATTTTTCTTACCAACCTTTTGAACATCTTCAAAAGATTAATAAGCAAGCAGTTGGCCCAGACAAGGAGGCATTTGGTACTTGGATTTCCAAAAAGCTCTGATAAAGTCCTTTAGGAAAGCTACCTGAGTAAACTTAGTAATTGTGGCGTAAGAGAACAGACCCTTGTACAAATGGGAAGCAGAGTGCGGGAGTAAATTGATAGTTCTTAGGACTGAGGAAATTAAGCAGTTAGGTTCATTAGGTACCTGTAGTGTGACTGGTGCATAAACATCACTATACATTATCCAGAGTTGGGGAACAGTGAAGCGGGCACATTTGTTGGTGAAACCAGATTATTCTGGATACAGAAAACCCAAGTGGACTGCAAAGATAGAAAAAAACCATATTAGTTGCTGTAGATTTTCTGGGTTGTGTGGCCGTGGTCTTGGCATTGTAGGAGCCAGTTTGGTGTAGTGGTTAAGTGTGTGGACTCTAATCTGGGAGAACTGGGTTTGATTCCCCCACTCCTCCACTTGCATCTGGCTGGATGACCTTGGGCAAGCCGTAGTTGTGGTAAGAGCTGTTCTTGAAAAAAGAGAAGTTTCTGTCAAGAGCTCTCTCATCTCCACCTACCTCACAGGGTGTCTGTTGTGGGGAGGGGAAGGGAAGGGAGTTTGTAAGCCACTCTGAGACACCTTTGGGTAGTGAAGGGCGGGGTATAAATCCAATCTCTTCTTCTTCTTCTTCTAGGACCTGACGTTTCGCCAGTAGCTGTGACTGGCATCCTCAGAGGTATAACACAGAAAGATGGAGAACTCTCTGTGTCAAGGTGAAAGCCTTCGACAACATAAAAAACATTATTTACAGATGGGGTGAATTGTCAAGACCAATAATTCATCTAGCAGAACACAATCTACTTTGAGGTCCCCAGGCAGAAGTGCTTCCAAGCAATCCTTTTATCTGCAGACATGGTAACAGAGCCTTATGTAAGCAAAGTATGTGCTCAGTGGCACCCCCAACCTAAGTACATTTGTACATGAGTCATGACTATACTCAAGCATTCAGAGCCAGAGAACCACAAGTGGACATTCCATACAGGGCTTTTTTTTCTGGAGGAGTGCGCTGGAACGGACTTCCAGAATACCTTCAACAAAATTATTTTAAAAATGTTTAAAAGTTCATGAGTTTTCAGTACACAGATTGAAAACTTCATTTCCCTCTTGAGAATTCTGGCACCTCTTTAAAAAAAAAAAAAGGGGGGGGGAGCCCTGATGCCATATATGCTTTTCTTAAACATGCATGCACACACACCCCGATCCCATTTCACTTCCACTTTCTTACAGAGCCCTGAGGTATTCCACTTGTAGCTTGGGCACCTGCCAGGAAAAGATCAGAAGACGTGTGTAACTGATCAGGATGTTAAAGACATTCTTTTTAAACATAAAAGTCATGCTTTATTTAGCGTCCTTACCTGGTTTCCCCTATTTGAATTAATTGCTGTTGATAACTTTATTAGCTTCCCCAGCAGCCTATCAATCCCGCCAGCATGAATTTTGCAAAGCGGAAGAGAGCTGATAGTTTGCAGAGTTCCCTTTCTGCTTAATCCCCCTGGCCAGTACATCAGGGCAAATTTACAGCCTTATTTAAGCAGTGAACAATGCTTAAAAGCTTAACAATGTCCCAACTCATTTAGCAGGCCTTACAGAAGGCCCCATGAGAAGGCTTCTCATGTAAGAAGAGGATCATATTGTCCTTCGCATCTCCCCCTTGAGTGGAAAAAAATTACCACGGGCTCCTTAACGAGCTAAAGCTGGGGAGTGCTCAATTTATTTATTTATGCAATATTAAAAGAGGAATAGCAGGATAAATGAGTCTTGTTTAAGACGACTAGGCCTTTTAAAATCATTTTTCTTTTACATTTTCTCTCCTGTAGTCTCTGGGTGTGAGGGAGACGGCCACTCAAAGTACTGGCTGATCTCACCAAGGCCCACAGTTCAGTCAGTTCCCCTTGGGGAAGGAGATGTAGCTAGGATTGCAGCCCAACTGCTAGAAAAACAGCAGAGGTAAGAATTACCATCCAATGAGACTGTGGGGAGTGAGTCCTACGCCAGAGGAACTGTACAGGTTCCTGTTCTGAGACTTTGGGAAAGAGCTGAATAATAATCCGTAGCACTCGTTCAGCACTTTTAAACCTCACAAGAATCCTTTGAGGTAGGTCACTATCACATAGGGTCACCAGTTCCAGGTTGGGAAATTCCTGGAGATTTGGTGGTGGGGCCTGGGGAAGTTGGGGTAGAATGTAGGGTTGCCAGCTCCGGGTTGAGAAATACCTGGAGATATTGGTGGTGGAGCTTGAAATGGGCAAGGTTTGGGGCATAATACCATAAAGTCCAACTCCCATAGCAGTGATTTTCTCCAAGTGAACTGATCTCCGTCACCTGGAGATCAGTTGTAATAATGGAAGATCACCAGCCACCACCTGGAGGTTGGCAACCCTAGAGATAAAGCCATAGCGTCTATTTTCCAAAGCAGCTATTTTCTCCAGGGGAACTGTCCTCTGTCCTCTAGAGATCAGTTATAATTTGGTGAGATCTTCAGGCCCCACCTGGAGGTTTAGTCTATTCCTAGAGGCCCAGAGAATGATTCTAAGGGCCCAGTTACAGGCCTACAATTTTAGTTAAAGGCCAAAACTGTATGTTATGCAGGGATTTGGAACTGGATCTCCTAGAGTGTAATCTAATTTTAAAAAGTGTCTCTCTTGTGTGTGGGGAAGGGAATTAGTATCATGGCCATGAACAATTTATTTATTTATTATTTATTAAGTTAGATTTATTAGGCTGCTCTTCCCTGCAAGCAGGGCTCAGGACGACTTATAACACAAGACTGAAATCTTCCCAGGGGCTACTAGTAATCCTAAAAAGGAAAACACATATTCTATCTGATTTTTTTTCTTTATTAGGGCTAATAGCTCTGCCCCCCCCCTCTTTCTACTGCAAAAACAGCATGGAGGGTTCAACTGCTGTTGTGCACCATGACCCCAACCCAAATCATGCCCCCTCCCATAACCACTTTTAAAGTTTAATCTGCCCATTGGGAGATTCAATTATGGTTCCCCAGCATAATGTGACCCTAGGTCAGCCCTCCAAGCCAAGTGGGAGACCATCTGAGATGGACCAATTTAGAAAAGTTATAGGCCGCATCTCCCGAAATCTATTAAGGGGGCTCACAAAGTAAAAAATGAATGTTAACGAATCATTCTAAAAATACTTTAAAAATTCACATTTAGCACAATATAAAAACAGAAAAAATGGTAAAATTGTACACAGTGTTTTAGTGTTTTACTTAGTCACATACACCATGGTCCGGTTTGTTGCAATTAATCTGAGAGAACTTGTGACTGACCCAAGGCCACACCAGCAGCTGCACGTGGAGAAGTGGGGAATCAAACCCGGTTCTCCCAGATAAGAGTCTGTGCCACTACACCAAACTTACTGATGAACAAGACATGATTTTCCATTGCCCTCCTCTGCACAGCAACCCTGGACTTCCTTAGTAGTCTCTCTTCCGGGCACTAACCAGGACTGACCCTGCATAGCTTCTGAGATCTAATGAGATCTGGCTAGCCTGGGCTGTCCAAGACAGGGGAGAAGATGAACAAGACTCATGGCAATAGACAAAAAGAGGTGGTTTGCCATTGCCTGCCTCTGCACAGAAACCCCAGACTTCCTTGGTGGTCTCTCTTCCAAGTACTAACCAGGACTGACCCAGCTTAGCTTCTGAGATCTGACAACATCCAGCTAGCTTGGGCTATCCAGGTCAGTGTTAAGTGAAACAGACTAAAATGATACCCACAAAACAAGGCTGAAAACAGACCATAAAACCAGCTTTAAAAGCTTTTAAGTTGAAGAGCTCCATCCACAGGCCCTCCTCTGGCCTTGGGCTAGTGGGCAGCTGGCAAAAGTCCAGAGAGTCTCATCCTACCAGGCAGAAAGCAGAAGTAGTTGCTGGTGACCCCTGCCATGAACATGATCACCATCATTTTACACTCAGATGACCCTGTGTATGTTTTTGACTAAACGTTTGTGCACATTCATACCCCTCAGAATGCCTAGAGATTTCGTTTGTGGCCTTCTCCTCTTTTCTCACTCTGCGAGGAACTTAACCAATTGGCATAAACTGAGCCTTCGCCCAGGCAACCATCTCTTTGGACAGGTCAGTTGTATTCCTTTGCCATCATTCCAGCTGGTCAGGAACTCTAAGGTAGGAGATCTCTCCAACAGATTTGCTAAATAAACACAGTCAGCACATCGAAGCCTCTCTCCACTCAAGTCTCCCTCAAGACTTGACAATCTTAGAAGACTCCAAAAACAGGGCTGCTCTGGCTCTTTGCACGAGCTCTTTGGGAATGGAGATTTGTCAGGAAAGTCAGGGAATTCATCGTAACAGATCAGGATGAAATGTGAGACACAACGTCAAGTAACAAGGAAAAGCTGGCCGTTTGCATGGAAAACAAAAAAGCACCCACATCAGAGAAAAGAAATTTGTCCTATGGCATATGTGGCCTTCTCCCCCCCCCCCATTCATCCTGCCGCCACTCCAACAATCTCCCTGTGCTGGAGAACAGTCAAATGTTTGTATTTAGCTGACTAGACAGAGCTGCCTTATACCACTATCTCAGAAATCGGTCTGTCGTTGTTACCAAGAAGAAGAGTGAGGGGGCTGGGGACTTAGCTGATGGTGTCATACTGAGTGGGCGCAGACCAGAAGTGACATCATGTCACTCTTGGCTTCACGCAAAACTTTATGGTTTAACTCTACAGTTTAACTAGAGTGTTGTTCCACCACAATGACATCACTTCCCGTTTGTTCCGGAAGTGATGTCATAGCATCCTCCATTTATTTCCCCTGTCGAGTGGTGATAGGGAGCATGGAGTCTAGGATTGGTGGTCTCCTGGTTGCCCTGGACTGGCAAGCTGTTCTCTAGGTCTCAGCCCAAAGACTACCACATCACCTACTACCTGTTAATTTTAATTCGAGATGGCTGAGGATTGAACCTGGGATGTCACCTCCTGCATGCAAAGCAGATGCTCTATGCAGTCAGTCATATTTAGGTATATCTAAGGGGAGACGTGCAAAAACCATCAAGTGTGTTTTCTGTTTGCAATATCTTCTGGCTGACTGTTTCCCAATATCTTCTGGCTGACTCCATCACAAACAACATTCAAAATACACACTACTCACACAACCATGGTCATGCTCCTCCTATTTTCCCAGTAGATTATTCTACCCCTGTTATAGTGCTGTTGCCTCTGTTCTCTGCAGCCCTTCCCGCCTGAGGCCTAGAATCGGTTTGTGGCTATTTGTTTGTTTTTTAAGCAGTCGTAACGTTCAGTATTCCTTCTAAGCTGAGTTAGTGTGAGCTAGCTCACAGTTTTTTAGCCTCCAGTTCACACATTTTTGTCTTAGCTCAGGAAGGATGGCTCCAGAGCAAACTACTTTATGCAGTAGCCAAATCACTTCCTCACAACTTTAATACCAGTAGCTCACAAAGTAGAATTTTTGCTCACAAGACTCCACAGCTTAGAGGGAACATTGGTAATGTTTACAAGCATTCTATAACATGTCATCATAATGGGATTGTTTCCGTGAACGGATGCAAAACCCCTTTCAATCAATAGCTGTGGAAGTTCAAATATTATAGCCTGCATTTATACCAGGGTGTGGCAGCGAGGTGGCCTTTGTCAAGTTTTTCTAGTTTAGGAGCAGGGCAGATGGTGGATCACAGCAAAAAGACAGCCATTCCGTAATTTGATGAGCAAACTATTATGTAAGAGCCACAATGGGTTGTAACAGTAAATACAGTTCTATTACTATAAGCAGGTCTTCATCATTTAATCAAGTACAAAATCCAATGAAGCAGAACAATATCATTTGCATGGTAATGGAAGAGTGATACTCGTCTGGGAATACCTTCGTGATCCAGGCTGTCCCCGGGATCTAATCATCCACATGTAATCAGTGCAGAGGGGGAGACTGAGGGATGCCAAGCCGATCGCTATAGCAGGAGACCTCCTGGAAACATCTTTCATTGCCTTCCAGCATCACGAGTGCTGATGAGGCGAAATGGGGGGAGGGGGAGGAATGCATGCTGGTGTTGCACTGGCATGTTCGTATCACTTCCGGTTACCTAGCAGTGAAATAGGGCACACGCTAGCATTTCACAAAAACTCTATGATAAAACTATAGAGTTGTTGCAGAATGCTAGAGCGTCCCCTATGCAATGTCCAAGTTTGAACTGGAAGTGATGTGAGCATGCTGGTGCATCAAGCCCTGCCCCCCTCCATTTCCTCCCAGGGATTGCTGGCTGCAACCTGGCAACCCTAGGGAGCCCTCCACGACTTTGGGGATGTGCACCCCTGGTTGGTCTTCAAGGCCTAATCAAGTCTCCACTGACTCAGCACAAATTGGGTCTGTCAAAGTGATGCATGGCACAGACAAGCCACTCTGGAAGCTACGCAGGGTTGCCAGGACCTATTTCCCCCCCTGGCAGGGGGATTTGGGGTATGTGTGTGCTAGGAGGGGCCTGTGTTTCCCTGGTTCTAATCTGAGAAACAGGAAGGAAGAAACTTAACAGAGGTCTTTATTATTATTATTAATCGATTAATAGGGAGAAACCAAATAAACACGGTTTAGTCCACTCAGATACCAACCATTGTCTCCCCCCATTACAATGAGAGACATAGCATTTTATATTTCACATTACAGCAGAGGAATAAAACAGAATTATTGGTTCCATCAAACGTTGTCAAACTGCATCACCTATTCCCCATTTGGCTAAGACCTGGAGGACGGGTGTTCCCAGGCAGAGTTTCCCTTTTCTAACAGAACACGAAACTTCTCTTCAGCCTAGGCCATGGAGTTCTAAAAGTATCTATATTAGCTGATATGGTTACAGAGTGCTTATTGTTCTTCATTCTAGCTAGGTTAACTGACATCAGAAACATGCGCAGTTATACCTGGCCAGAACAAGCAAGGTCACAAACAGTATGACTGCCTGTCAGCATTTTGCATTTTTCCCATCATGCATTTAAGCAGTGAACCAAAGTGTATATCTGAATATATGTTCATGATTGATTTCTGTCCACATAGTTAAAATTATACATTGTGCTTAGCATATGTATCATAGAAAGGTTATGTGTACTTGCTAGGCTCAAACTGTTAGTCAGTGGCAGAGTGCAAGATGTTTTAACAGTGTTTCATAAACTGTGTGTCCTACACCAGCAACAACTGTCGGGAGCAGGGCTGGCCGGCATCTGGGAGCAGCCCTAAAACTCAGGGAATCCCCTGCCCACACCGGGGGATTAGCATCCCTGAAGCTACAGGGCCTTCATAAGTGCTCATTTATTTGGAGAAAGTTCCATTTTGGATAGCAATATTCCAGAGAAACCCCAGCTGTCCTTTAAAAATATTCTTTTCACATTGCTGTTTTGTATTTCAAGGCCACACGGCCTGTTCGATATTTCCCAGTGGGAAGCAACAACCATTACAAATTCCCAACAATTTACATCTACCGATCTCATTTTAGAATAGCGGCAAATCATTTTGTTCATACAGAGATCCTAGAAGCTGCTATGGTAATTTTTTTTTGTCTTAATGGAACTGCTTCTGCAGCAAACACATTAAATAATACAATTTGTTCCCCCCCAGCCCCAAGACAGAAAGGCCAGGATGTTTGACGAGAATCAGACAAATTTGATTTCGCAGTGCTCATCATGCAGGAAGCCAACTGTCCCACTTTTTATTCAGGTATTCAATATTCAGGATAAGGTCCCCAAGGAGCAGCCTAATATGCTGAAGGCTCTCCAAAAGGAAGTCGGAAATGAATAAGCAATAGGTTCGTATACATTTTAGATGCAGGAACACTGGTGGGCGTTGTATTAGATCAACGGGTTCTTTAAACTAGGCCTTTGATTCTCAAGGTGGTGACTTGAGAACATGTCAACATCCGATTTTGGAAAACATTCTCCAAATAACTTGTCTTCTCTTATGTGAAATTAATGCAGCAACAATTCCTTCCTTCAGTCCGTCTGTCTGTCCCTTGCAGTCTCAGAGTTTTCCTGTTGATCTTTTCCTCTTCTAATCCTCTCTCTTTCAAGGCTTGATCCTGAATTTCAGAACAAGCCCAAGTTTGTTTATTATGGGCAAGAGCCCAACTAATTGCTGGGGTCATGTGCTCCCATCCTTCATGGGACATGTTGAAAGTGAAGTCAGAAGTCTTCACTTAATCCAGTGGGTCATGATGTCTGAATGCAGGCACTGTAACAAGCTGGGTTTTGTTGTTTTCCCAGCAACTGAGATTGTTAGCCACATTTTAATTGCATGTAAGAACTGCAAAAAGAAAAACATACTGTTGACTTGCAACAGATTCATGGTGACCCCCTCCACAGGGCGTTCCAGGCAGGAGAGGAGCAGAGGTAAGTGGTCATCGCCTTCCTCTTCGTAGCAAACCCAGTCTTCCTTGGTGGTCTCCCATCCAAGTAGTGACTGTGGCCAGCCCTGCTTAGAATTACAAGCCTGGCAAATGCTGGCCAGTAACCATTCTGCCTTCAAAATGCTTCACGACCGCCATCTCTCTCTCTATTGAAATGCAATGTATATAATGGTAAGTTTCTGGAAACACTCTAGATCATGGCAGCAGTGACTAAGGCTGCGGTCCTATGTGCCATTTTCTTAGCAGTAAATCCCACTGAATGCAGATCTGTGTAAACAAGTACTGGACCGGGGACAGCATCAGGCCGACATTAAGGGACAAAAATCAAACCACTCATTAACTGTAAGAAATCTGTGGAGAAGCACACATTTGGATGCGTTCTTTGGAAGAGCATCAAAACTTATGGGGCGTCTGCTCATGTTCAGTCGTCATGTTTGCTCACCTTGAATTGTAATGGTGGTGGGAGAAACTGCCATCAAGTCACAGCCAACTTACAGGGACCCCACGGGGTTTTCTGTGCAAGGGAGGAACAGAGGTGGTTTGCCACTGCCTGCCTCTGCGTAGCAACCCCAGTCTTCTTTGGCGGTCTCAAGGCTGGCGGTGCTGAGCTCCCGAGAACTGGTGAGATGGGGATAGCCTAAGCCGTCTGTTGTAATAGACGGCCATCAAGTCTTCCAAGTCATAAATAGCTGCAAACCAGGCCTGTCGCCAGGATTTTGTGGCTTGTGGGGCAAATTTTTTTCTGGCGGAGCTGCCATTAATTGCCATTATTTTTCAAAAAAATAAAAATTAAAAGGAAGGGATATGCGGCTGGGGTTGCTGAGCCAAGATGTACGTGCTGGGTCTTTAAAAAAGACTTCTCAGAGGAAGAGCCAGGAAGCATGAGAAAAGGAAGAGCTGGGCGGGCGGGGGGGGGGAGGCACTGCTGCAGGTTCTTCTCTTGGGGGGGGGAGGTGATTCTCACCCCTTTAATAAGAAATGTTCTAAAAAGGTGTGTGTGGGGGAGTGCTGTGGCTTCTGCTCATAGAGGAAGGTGATTCTCCCCATAGGGGAAGGTGATTCTCCCAAGCGTCTTTTTAAAAAAGTGATTCTTGGGTCTGTTTTTGATTTGATTTATTGTATTTATAGCCCTCCCTCCCTGCAAGCGGGCTCAGGGCGGCTCACATTGCATGGCACAAAGTGCCAGAGTTCATATACAATTAAAACATTTAAAACATTAAAACATTTAACACTATTAAAACATTTAAAACATTCAGAACACTTAAACATCCAGCAGATTCGATTAAAGTGCAGTCAACAAAAGTGCAGTCAATAAGATAGCCAAGATGGCGTAACCTATCATGCCGGCTCAGGCAGGTGGATTGGCTCGATCTCATTGCAGGCCGCCTCCGCCACAGATGTTGATAGTGGCCATTGGTGGTAGTGTGGGCGGCTCCTAATTAAAGGTCTGGTAGAAGAGCTCCGTCTTGCAGGCCCTGCGGAACTGCACAAGATCCCACAGGGCCCTGATCTCTTCTGGGAGCTCATTCCACCAGTAAGGAGCCGCCACTGAGAAGGCCCTAGCTCTAGTAGCCATGAGCCTGGCCTCCCTGAGGCCTGGAACAACCAGTCGATGTTGCATCCCCGACCGTAGTGCTCTCTGGGGTATATATGGGGAAAGGCGGTCCCTCAGGTATGTTGGACCCTGGCCAGGTAGGGCTTTAAAGGTAAGTACCAGCACCTTGAAGCGACTTCGGTATGCTATTGGCAGCCAATGCAGCCCCTTCAGCACCAGCCGGATGTGCTCCCATCTAGGGAGGTACATCAATAGCCTGGCTGCGGCATTCTGCCCTAGCTGCAGCCTCCAAATTTGCACCAAGGGCAGCCCTGTGTAGAGAGCATTACAATGGTACAGCAAGGGAGTGCACCCCCCTTTTAAAACATGTTTAAAAAGTATTTGGAAGGAAACCTGATGAGGCCGAACCTTTAAGGGAGGGGGAAGAGCCTCGAATAACCCCACCGTTAGCTACAGGCCAGCTGCGCACTGAGGAATGAATCATTGATAATACTAGTATTACTACAACTTTAAAATGTTAAATAAAACTGGGGTTTTTTTTATTCAGTAGGGGTGACTAGTCTTCACAAGTCCTCTCATCTAGGCACTCAATAGCCCTTGTTTCCTATTATCGAAAGAGAAGAGGCACAAAAGGGGTTAAATGATGTCCCCATGGTTACATGCCACAGGTCAGAAGGGAAAAGCGCCAATAGAGTTCAATAGTTATTGGCTTTCTGTGCATTAGGACTTGATGCTTGGGATTGTGATCATTTCCCCAGACAGCATCCACGGGTTTAAGTCAATGATGAATGCTCAGTTGGCTCTTTTAGAGCCAGGACTGCATCTATAGCTGAAAGTATTCCATCCCTAGTGTAGATCCGAGACTCCTGGAACAAGCCTGACACTCAAGTCTGGATCCAGACAAAACTTGAGCATCTCTGTACTGAATCAATCCCTGTCACAATTCGGCATTTTGGTCAAAAAACAGTGTTCTTTTGTGTGTGTGTGTGCGTGTGCCTGTGCCTGGAAGTCATGGTGACCTCTGGCAACCCCCTACTGGGGCATAGAGGACATTCAGAGAAGTGACTTGATATCCTGCCTCTGCCTCCCAACCCTGGTATTCTCTGGAGGTCTCCCATCCAAATACTTGCCAAGGTCAGCCCTACTTAGCTTCCAAGATATGACAAGGTCAGGCTTGCCTGAGCTACCCAGGTCAGGGCAGGTTGTTTCTTTCATGTCTTCCTCCGTCTGAATCCCGCCTTTGTGGTGTGTATGCCCTCCCTCTTTGCAGCCAAAGTATTTCAGCATATTAAACTGGGGCGTGCTAGGAAATTAATATGCCAAACAAAAACATAAAACCCACAGAGACCTAGTCAAGCACAAAGAAAGGAGTTTCTACTCTTTACGCCGCATCCCCAGACACGCTTCCAAGTAGCTTAGGAACCAAACAACTTGAATAAACAAAGCAACCCAGTTGGAATATTTGATTTCTCTTTTTTTTTTTAAACCCCAAGTTTCATTCTACCAAGAACAGATTTGATAAGCTGAAGGGGCAATGAGCATTCTTGACATGTTACATATCAGTGGGATTTACATGTATAGCAATAAGCAGAGGTTGTTTAAAATGTAGAAAGCTACTGCAGCAGAGAGAAAGCAAGATTAAAACACTTCTCCCTCAAATGGCAGCTTTCTATCCACAAAGAAGAGGAATATAATTCTTTTTTTAAAAATGGTACAACATTCAAACAGGTGATTCCCCCACGTAGGGCAGTCCAGTCCAGAAGGGGCTGTGCCTAGGGCTGCCAGCCTAGAAAGACAGGAGTGCTCTGTCTATGAACTTCAGCTGCTTAGTGTGCCTTCTGTAGGACCAGCTACAAACATCAATGTAACTATAAAAGGAAGCTTTCCCCCTTTGGAAGACTTCAAGCAAAGAGAAGCAGGCGTATAATTCTGGAAACTCCCATAGGGGTTTGACTTTGAAAATAATGATGTAAATTGACTGGTAGTTATTATATTGAATGAACTGATTGTTATTGTTTATTGCAAGTAATGAATGTATATACCTGTTTTAGGATATTATAATAGCACATAATGCACTTTATAAGATACTAGGGGGAAGCCCGTTGCGGCCGAGGCAACGGGCCCTAGGGAGAGTCCTTGGGGGCGGGCAAGGCGGCTGGGCTGGCCCCGTCACGCAGGGAGGAGGGTCGGTGTTCTCCGGGCAAGGGAAGCGTCCGAGGGCCGCCGCTGACTCCGCGCGCAAGCCTCCCTGCCCCGCCGTTCGGGAGGGCCCTCCGAAATGGGCAACCCCGCCCCCGCACATCGCGTTCCCGAAAGCCTTCAGGGAGGGGTGGCCGCGCAGCGCTCCCGAGGCCTGCTGCGCCCTCCCCCAGAAAGCCTCCATACCCAGCTTTGGGTGAAGTCCCTCCGAGCCGGTAGCCGCCGCCCCCCCCCAGCCCAAAGCGATCGGCGGCTGGAGCAGACTGGGGTCGTGAGGCTGCGCGGTGGCTGAGTGGGAGGGCGCACAGCCACGCCGGAAGGCTAAGCAG
The DNA here is from genome assembly GCA_029375565.1 of Gekko gecko. Taxonomy (NCBI): domain Eukaryota; kingdom Metazoa; phylum Chordata; class Lepidosauria; order Squamata; family Gekkonidae; genus Gekko; species Gekko gecko. The sequence continues at coordinate 788,259 of JAPDNY010000008.1, forward strand.
CCAGTGGCGAGGGACTCCGTCTCTGACTGGCAAGTCCCTCGGCCAACTGATTCCGGCGCGCATTTTGACCATATAAGGTATGACCAAAACTCAAATATATATAAGGAAGGATTAGTTATAAATAGAACACATTAAGTTATTAAAAAAAGGTTTCTGCAGTGTATATATTTGTTACTTGACTCCTCTAACACTGTAGCTTGGGTTGCTACAGCCTCCAGGTGGTGTCTGGAGATATCCTGTGATTACAACTGATCTCCAGGTGACAGAGATCAGTTCCCCTGGAGAAAACGGCCACTTTGGAAGATGGACTCTATGCATCATACCTGGCTGAAGTCTCTCCCCTCCCCAAATCCCGCCCCTTCAGGCTCCACCCCCAAAATCTCCAGGTATTTCCTAATCCAGAGCCGGCATCCCTAGCTATACTATGTACCACCAATACACATTTTAATTAGTAGGTAATGTTCTCATCCTTAATGCTACTGCAAAATCAGTGATTTAGTCTGTTGAATCTTGGGTAATTTTTATATAAAAATAAATTAGGTCGATATCTCTGTTAGGACTGAAGGAAACAACGGGACTGTGTTGTTCCCACTACCAAAGATTTTGCGTTGAATCGCCTATCCGGGTGGGCTGGAAGATTAATTTGCTGCAGTATCCGCAAAGGTACTTTATCTCTGCAGCTCCTCATCCTACGGTCACCGCCTCCCTTTGCCCCCCTTCCACCCGCAGAGATATCGAACAAAGTCTTTTCCCTGACTAAGCTTTCCATGTGATCTCACCCAAGAGTCCTGGCCCCCACTTGGTCTCCTGCCAAGAGCACAGCAGAGAAGCGTCCGATTCAACTATTTTGTACAAATGCTTCAGCTTTTCCAAGTGTATTTTTTCCTTTCCTTTAACACTCCCAAACACACACCTTTGACACAAGTGCCAAAAGGAAGATGGTTCTACCTACTGATAGATACACATTTTTGATTGACAGAGATGCCTCAGCATACTTAAGAAATTGAAAGTAATGCACTGTGAGGTTGCTGAGGGTAGCCAGTTCTTGTGGTCCCTGATCCTTCGTCCCAAAAACAGTGGTGCTGAGCGGCAGTCAAACCTTGTCTCATTTTGGCAGAAAGTGCAGGCATTTTCTCTTCTAGCCAGTTTGGTGTAGTGGTTAAGAGCGGGGACTCTAATCTGGGAGAACTGGGTTTGATTCCTCACTCCTTCTGACAAGACCTGTCCTTGAAAGGGCAGTCCTTGAAAAAGTTCTCTCAGTCCCACTTACCTCACAGGGTGTCTGTTGTGGGGAGTGGAAGGGAAAGGAGTTTGTAAGCCACTCTGAGACTCCTTTTGGTAGTGAAAGGCGGGGTATAAATCCAATCTCCTCCTCCTCTGACATTACAAAGGAAGAAGAAAACGGGACGTGCAAGCAACTTGTCTTACGTGTCTTACGGTCATGTCTTATGTGTAATATGTTCTCGGTCTTTAGGCCGAGCCACTGTAGGGCTGCTGAAGTGTGAGTATTTGGCAGGACTGGACTGGATCTAAAAGGCAGCCTGGGAGAAACCCCCCACAACGCCCTGTTCAACGGTGCAGTCCCATGAACACACACGAAGCTGCCTTACCCTGAATCAGACCCTGGCTCCATCAGAGTCAATACTATCTACTCAGACTGGCAGCAGCTCTCCGGGGTCTCAGGCAGAGGCCTTTCACATCACCTGCCGCCAGAGCCCTTAACTGGAGATGCTGTGGATTGACTCTAACACTGAGCCATGGCTCCTGCCCAGTGGTAGACTAGGGCTGAGCTGGGGAGTGCGGGGGGGAAGGTTGCTGGCAGGCTGAGCAACTGAGAAGCTCCTTCACCAGGAGAGAAGGCAGCAGAAAAAAGGGAAGAGAGGAGCAAGCAGCAGGGGGCAAGGCAGAGATACCCAGAACAAGGCTAGAGTCTGGAAGCTACCCAGGCAAAGACTCATGTCTGGCCAGAAACCTTTATAGCCAGTCCAGACGGCATCGGTGGGCAACAAGGAAGAGAGATGACAGATGTGGGAGGACAAATTTCTCCCCCTTTGCTCCACTCCATGGCAGCTTATCTCAAGACAACACCGGCACACAGACCAAGAGGTTCCAGACGGCGGTCTGATCCTGAACTGCTGAAAAGGGCCCCAGTTAGCCCGGCCTCAATGATGATCGGCACCAGAGAGCCTAAGGGGGAAGGAGGAGGGGAAGAACAGCACAGGAGGATCCCGCGGCCCAGAAACAAACAAGCCCGTGACCTACTTGAAGAGCCATCTTGAGTCAACAGTACTCCCTAACAAATGTTTTGGGAGCAGATGCTGTGCACAGTCAAAAACAAAAGCCAACTGTGCCTCACTGGTCTCCAGGGTGGGGAGCGCGGCATCTGATCCCCTGCAGAAGGGGGAGGGCACAGAGACAGAAAGACAGGAGACAGTGTCTCCCCGGTCCTACCACACCGTATTCTGCCAGTGCAGGTGAAACAAGGGGAGGGAAGGTAACGGTAAAAAGGGATGATTTTGAGCAATCCATACATATCAGCTGCAGGGCATTCCACACACCCCCGGGGGGGGGAACGTGCTGGACAGTGTTCCAGAACTTCTTTGACAAAATTCTTTAAAAAATGTTTAAAGTTTGTGAGTTTTCAGTATACAGATTGAAAACTTCATTGCCCTCTTGAGAGTTCCGGCACCTCTCCCCTCCTCCCCCCCCAAAGCCCCGACCAGCTGCAGTCATTTTGGACAATACACGCACACACGCCTGTATTTGCATTCATTTGTTTATATCCCGTTCTTCTTCCCAACGGGGACCCAAAGTGGCTTAAGGACACTGTTCTCCCCCATTTTCTTACAACAACAACAGCAGCAGCAGCAACCCGCTGAGGTAGGTTAGCTAGAGAATGCAACTGACCCAAGGTCACCCAACGGGCATTCATGGCAGAAAGGGGATTCAAGCCCAGTACTGTATTCACTACACCAGGGGTGGCCAAACTTGCTCAATATAAGAGCCACACAGAATAAACATCAGATGTTTGAGAGCCGCAAGACTGCCAAAATAAAAACATAAGGGGTAAAAACAGATATTGACAATGATATTTATTTGTCCAGTGATATTTGTTTGTTTGCTAATGATATTTATTTGCCTGAGAGAGAGAAATAGAGAGGTGGAAAGAAAGAATGAAAGAGGTGGAAAGAAAGAGAGAGAAAGAGAGAGAAACAAAGAAAGCAAATAGATGGGAGGGGGAAGGAAGGAAGGAAGGAAGGAAGGAAGGAAGGAAGGAAGGAAGGAAGGAAGGAAGGAAGGAAGGAAGGAAGGAAGGAAGGAAGGAAGGAAAAGCATGCCTCCCTTTCGCTTCCCCAGCTGCCCTGCTGGGAGCCACATAATACGCATGAAAGAGCCACATGTGGCTCCCAAGCCACAATTTGGCCACCTCTGCACTACACCATGCCAGCTCTGGTATGGAGGGTGCAAAAAGGGCTGTACCCACTTTAGTCTGCCTTCCAAAGCAGACATTTTCTCCCAGTGAACTGATCTCTCATGCCCTGAGATCAGTTGTCATTAGGGTGGCCAGGTCCTTCCTGGCAACCAGTGGGGGCTGGAGGGAGACTTACCGGGAGCAGGAGGCAGGCCCAGCCCACATGCAGCGACATCACTGCCCATGTGACCTGGAAGTGACTTCATCACATTGAGGAGACACTCTGGTATTTGGGCAAAAACTCTATGGAAATTCAGCCTCTACTAGAGTTTTTGCCCAAATACCAGAGTGTTGCCCCAACATCATGACGTCAATTCCCAGTCACGTGGGCAGTGACATAGACATGTCGCTGCACATCGCTGGGCCTCTCTCTTTTTTGGGGTAAGTACCCCCTGCCAGCCAGCTGATTGTTGGTGGGGTGGTAGGCCTGGTGATAGGGGACCCCCACTTCCACTGGGAGGTCTGGTAACCCTAGCTGTAATCCCAAGAGATCTCCAGCGACCAACTGGAGTTTGGCAACCCTAGCTTAGCGCTTCTCTCCCTGTTGGACTAATTGCTTTTTTAAAAAATGCAGACCATCTTTAAGATGGGGGGCAGTCTAAAGTGGAGTAACCCATTTGGCTCCCTCAGGACAAGTAGGCCAGGCCTGATTTAAACTTGAAGCGAAAGAGTTGCCTATGGAGATCTGGCACAGGTTCAGGATCCTGTTTACAGCTCTTGTGCTGTGGCCCATGCAGAGCAACTATGCATTCTTAGTACCCACAGCCCCATAGCCCTTGCGGACACTGGTGCTGGTGCACAAATTAAGTGTGCATTTACTGAGCATACACTAATTTTTCAATTCTGCATAGGTTGCAACACAGCTGAAATGAGCCCCAGAGCACAAAGAAAACTCTTTCCCTCACCAGTCCCACATTTCAACCTTGCTGAGGCCAAGACTCAGAAAGGAGTCTCCATCCATTTGTGCTAAACATATGGTTACCAACCACCAGGCGGGGCCTGGAGATCTCCTGGACTTGCAAGTGATCTCCAGACAACAGAGGTCAGTCCCCCTGGAGAAAATGGTTACTTTGGAGGGTGGACTCTATGGCATTATACCCTGCTGAAGTCTCTCCCCACTCCAAACCCAGCCTTCCCCAGGTTCCGCCCTCAAAATCTCTAGGAATTTCCCAACCAAGAGCCGGCAACCCTAGCTATCCATGAGATAGTTATGTGATTTGTTCTTTTTGAGCGGCTGGATTGATTCTGGCTGGTGTGAGGGGGATCTTTACTAGGGAGGCACGGAGGTTCTCAGCAGTAACTTTGCTGGGAAGTCCCTAATCAAATGTCTCCTCTGAATTCACCCAAACAAGAAATTATTCTTTTAGCTTAAACCTTATACCCATTATGCAAGACGGAAATGGTCAAATCCTACCTCACCAGGCTGTTTTAAGGATTACGGAGGGGGGAACACACACACACAACATACATTCTAAGTATCATTTTTATTAATAAAGGAGACAATGCTAATAATGCAGAATCAAAATGGCAGGTCACGTGGAACAGATAAAAAGGGGGGCACAACATCACAACAGCGTCCTTCTTATGAGACTGCGCTCCAGCTTCCAAACACTTGGTCACATCACTTGACTCCCCCTCTGCAGTCTCTTCAAAACAATTCAAATTAACCACAGGGATAGCAGAGGATTAGCTAGACTAAACAAAAAAGACTTAAAAGCATCTCTTCAGAAAACCATATTAGCAGCACAGATGGCCTCAAAAGGGAATTGTTGCTCTGAAGAGATAAAAGAGACGAGCGCCATAAAACATGAAGGTCCTTAAATCAAAATGTGGGAGAATGAATTCTTCAGGAAGGGCCTGTGGCCACACTAACACACACACACGTATTTGTCTCAGGTACATTTTACAGGCACTTATCCAAACCACTCACACACAAACACTTCCATCTGTAAAAATGTGAAGCAGGAGTCATAACACAGACCTTGGGGAGGGGATAGCTGCCACGGAGACGGGGAAACCAGCCAGACTGGCAGGAGTCCAGTGCACTTACCCTGCAGGGCAGTGGGAATGACCTCCCAAAACACACCTGAGAAGCTTGTCCTAAATAAAAGGGCCGGGAGAACCGACTAAGGGCAAATAACTTCAGGTGCACATCTAAGGCTCTTGAAGATGTCAAGTAGGATCCAAAATAGTTTGAGTGGATTAGGACTGGTGAAGTGTGAACTGGGAAAAAACTGGTTCAAATCCCACCCCAGCTGTGAACTCACTAGTGTCTATAGCAGGTTGTGATCTCTCAGGCACATATTCTGAAATGAGGTAATGATCTAGTTACAAAGATCAATGATGGAGAAGAATGTGGAACTCAAAGCTCACCAGACAAATGCTAATAACCATGATTACCTTTCTGCCTGAAAGAGAGTTCTATAAAATGCAAAGAAGTTGTTGTATTTACTTAACATTTAAATCTTTGTTTTCCACTTTGGGAACAATTGTAGCTGAAGTCCTAGCCTATAAAATGTCCTTTAATCATAGTTTTCATCATCATCATCATCATCATCATCATCATCATCATCGTATCCTACCAATACAGTATATTCACTCAAAAGTACCTGTTCTGGATCCTACTCTATAATTAATTTTAATTTTTTTAGACTGTCTTCCTCAGCTCAGGGTCCTAAGGGAGCTAACAATACCAGTTAAAAACAATCACAGGCACTTATGACTATTTAAAAAACACACACTACTGCTATAAACAGAGCTCTCATCTTATAAACTCACTATGGCTTATTTTTTATCATTCACTCATCATTCACAATTTGCAACTGACTTATGAACAGCTAAAACTCTACATGTATAACTACTAAAATATGAAACTATAAGTAAAAAGTTAACTAATTACCCAGTTTTCAAGTTCCCAAAAGTAAAGAGTTCTGAAACAACCATGTGAATGCAGTTGGCATTCTTTTCTGTCAAACACACAGACCAAAACACACAATTCATTCAAAATTCTGTTACAATAATCAGTGATGAAATCTTTGCTCTTTGAAAGAAAGGTCTCACGCCCATCAAGGCAGGCTGATGTTTCACAAAGAACATTCATTGTTTTAATAGCTTTTCTTTTAGGAAATGCTTCAAAATCTATAAAGGAAGGGTATCATGGGTGACAAATTAATTTCCTAGGGATTGTGGCATCTTCTAATCAGTTATTGTTTACAATATGACCAGAATGCATGAGGAGAACTAGAAGTCGTCTATTAAGGTGGTATGGAAATGCTGTAGGATGGGTTCACTTCCAAAGTTTTGTTTTGAACTGAGGTCTCTTGAAGTCTCTGTCACGCTAAATACAAGGCAATGTGGTCACTGCAAGCGAGACCTGCTAGCGACGCAAGAGTTTTTCCAACTGACAGCCAACCCTTTTAAACCATAAAAAGGTGAACTGAATCCAATAATGAGACCTCTAATAAGTCACTAATGTAAAGGGGAAAAAATGTTCAAGGTTTGACTGTTTTGTTTTTTTGCTATTGAGGGTCCTAGACGGTAAATAATTCAGATGGCAGAGAATAGGGAAACAGTTCTAAAAACAGTTCAAGTGATCCTGTTTAATTTCAGTTGTACCCTTATTAAAAGATCTTGGTTTGAACATATCATCACACACACCCCCGGCTACCACAGGTACATAGCTGAACTCAGGACTGTTACATCTATGAAAACAAGAGGAGAAATAAAGAAGTTGCAAGTAATGACTTAAACGCAACCTAATTTGTTTTCTCTTTGAGAACTGAGAGCTCAACCACACTGTATGATTCCTTCCATGATTACTTTAAGCAACTTATTTTCTTTTGCAAATGCTGCCTCCGGGACTGCTTTATTAAGGTGGATAACAGGAAAAAGGGGGAATGGGAGAAAGGAAGACTTTAAAACCTTTATTCCTCCAGGGTCAATTTCTTGTGGGGGGAAAGCCACCCTGCAATGCTTTTATCCTTGGTGAGGGGAGGGAAAAGAGTTTTGCATTTCTGATTTGCCAGACAAACTGAAAAAAAAGCAAAGTTACAATAGCCACATGGATCTATCATGCAAGACATGCAAGATGGATTCACAAGAGGGATCTCTAGAAGAGGGAACATTCAAAGCTCTGACTCAAATTTTTTAACACAGATCAGTTTAGAGAGGAAAATGCTCCCAAGAGTTTCACTGACCTTTCTTTTGTAGCCTGATGTTCTTTGTGTTATAAAATTCTGAGTGTGACAAGAATCAAAAGAAATTCATGCCAGTATCTAAGTCCGAGAGTAAGAGTTTGCTGGTAATAGGAACCACACATTCACTTCAGTGAAGGTTTTCGTATAACGCAAACACAAGGCACACCCCAAAACCCCGATACTTACTGTTTAACTCTGGTGAAGGGTGGAGTTGTCAGGCATTCCTGACTGCAGGAAGGGTATCAAACATGGCCCCCTCTCTTGGCCAGTCCCCCTAGATGGCTCCAAGGCAGAGGTGCTGGTCTCCAGGTGGAGCCAGGTGATCTTCCAGAATCACAATTGATCTCCAGGCTACAGGGATCAGTTCCCCTGTAGACCACGGCAGATTTGGAGGGTGGACTCTGTGGCACCACATCCCTGCTCCCTCCCCAAACTCCACCCTCCCCCTAGGCACCACCCCTAAATCTCCAGGAATGTCCCAGCACAGAGTTGGCAACCTTCACTTGCCCTTCAGTTGCAGGGGGGAAAGAACAGCAACATGGATTTGCAAGGTAGAATCAGCAGAAGGGAGAAAGGCCAAGCAACTACCCTGCACATCAGTTCAGAATAACGACAACAAGCTCAGGAGGACCCTCACACACGATCCTTAAAATCCCAGAGTCCTTTGTACCAAAGACCTGCCAGATCACCGGATGGCGCGACACTAGTGGACAAAGGACAACTAAACATGCCCAATGGAAGGTTCACCTGACAGCCACTCTCACCGCTGAAAAAAGTGGTTGTGTTTATCATCACCTTTTTATCTGGAAGAAAAATGCACCGTTTTATTCCTGCAGATATTTCTGCCTTTTTGCATGCTGCCATGGCACGCTTATCTAACAAAAATATATACAGCTTTGGCAATGCAAAGATCAAAATAGCTGGGTTCCATCTTGCAAAGAAGCTTGCAATCCGAATTCAAAGAGAGAATATTTCTCCTCCTCTTACATGCCAGCTCTGTCTGTACTGCCCCCCCACTCCCTTGACAAGAATGCACAACAGTATGGGGGAGAAAAATTCGGTGAAATCGCTTCTCTGTCTTTCTCTCCATTCGGGCTGGGTCTGACATTCCCTTCTAAACTACCTCTGTATGGCATTTCACTGAGCTGCTAGCATGGAAATTAAATGGAAAAGAAGAGTACGGCATGTGTTAGGTTCCTTCATCTTGGTGCCACTTACGCAGGTAAACATGCTAAAACATCTAGCATGAGTCTATACATCCCCTACCAAGGAACAATGTCCATTGCAAGCCCTGCCCAGATTCTCGCCACCAAGGAGCCAGTGCTTAGAAAGAAAACCAGCGTTTCCTACCGGCCGATTTTGGTGTGAATTTGTCCCTGTTCGCCGCACAAACGGCCAGCAGCCTGTATCCAAGGTCCAAATCAAAGCCCTGCTGCGCTGCCACTCGGCTAACAACCTGAGAAGAGAGCAAAAAAGGATGTCATTCATTGAGAGGTATGTTGCAAACCAAAAACATGTACTCAGCAGCATGAACATTGACCCTGGTGTGCATACAGTAGTGTCTGCTGTATAAGTCAGGGAGGCCCATCTGTAGCGTTTTTGTAACTACTGTTATTTACAGAACATTTTTAAGAGGCATCAGCATCTTAACCTGACTACAGCACCCTTGTGAATCAGGTCATTGCTGTTCCCCTCTAGCAATGTCAGAGCTGAAGCTCAGAGAAGCTCTGAACATGGACTTCAACTCCAGGCCAAACCCACCAAATGTACCCACCAAAACTCTGCATCTCTTATAGCTCCCTCAGCATGCCACACGCTGCATCCAAGAGCTGCTGCTCAGACTTTTTAGCATAAGATTGATGCTCCCCTGAACCTAGAGATGACTGAGCGAACTCTGAAAGTGAACAAGCTATTAAATGAGTTTTAAATAGAGACAGCTGTTGCATGTTTCACTACGTCTGAATCTTTGGCTCAAGGTCTTACATGCCAGGCAGAACAGGATGGCCCTGCTTCCAGGCATGCTTCTCTGCTCAGTATCGAGAGGACAGACTCCGGTGAAAGGGTGCAGGTAAGCAGGTTCAGCTGGGTGCATGCAATGTTGGAACCACACCAGGTCATACACTACTTTCTATCCAGAGATAGGAAAGGGTGTTCGCTTCCCTTCACTACTCAGTAGAGAAATGCATGTGCACGCAGTGTGTAAATTCATATGTCATTAAGCAGCCCATCTGCCTGCCTGCCTGCCTGCCTGCCTGCCTGCCTGCCTGCCTCTCTCTCTCTCTCTCTCTCTCTCTCTCTCTCTCTCTCTCTCTATATATATATATCTATCTATCTATCTATCTATCTATCTATCTATCTATCTATCTATCTATCTCTCTATCTCTCTATCTATCTATCTATCTATCTATCTATCTATCTATCTATCTATCTATCTATCTATCTATCTATCTATCTATCTATCATCTATCTATCTATCTATCTATCTATCTATCTATCTATCTATCACCATCAAGTCACAGCGGACTTAGGGCGACCCTGTAGGTTTTTCAAGGCAAGAGACCTTCAGAGCTGGTTTGCCATTGTCTGCCTCTGCATAGCAATCCTAGACTTTCTTGGTGGTCTCCCATCCAAGTACTAACCCTATTTAGCTTGCAAGATTTTATGGGATTGGGTTAAACAGAGCCATCCAGGTCAGGGCACCTGGCTATATATGAAGACAGGAGAGAGAAGAAGAGATTGGATTTATACCCTGCCCTTCACAACCCAAACGAGTCTCAGAGCAGCTTACAATCTCCTTCCCTCCCTCTCTGCACAACAGACACCCTCTGATGTAGGTGGGGCTGAGAGAGCTCTCTTGAGAACTGCTCTTGAGAGAACAGCTCTGAGAGAGCCATGACTGACCCAAGGTCACCCAGCAGCTCAGGGCCGGCTCGAGGTGTCTCTGTGCCCTAGGCGGGCACAGATGCCAACCTCCCGGTGGGGCCTGGAGACACCCATCATGCCGCCCCCACCTCCTTTCCCCCCCCGGGGGGGAGGAGGGCGAGCTGCAAGCCAGGAAAGGGGAGGAGGATTAAACCCCTGCCCCTCCCTCCCAGCCCAGGCAAGCCAGGGAAGAGGTGGGGGTTTAAACCCCCACCCCTTCCCTCCCAGCGCCGGCTTGCCTGGGCGCTCTGCAGCTGTGAGGCGCCCAGGCAAGCCAGGGAAGAGGCAGGGGGTTTAACCTCCACCCCTTCCCTCCCAGTGCCGGCTTGCCTGGGTGCTCCGCGGCGCCCAGGCAAGCCAGGGAAGAGGCGGGGGTTTTAACCGCCGCCCCTTCCATCCTAGCACCAGCTTGCCTGGGTGCTCTGCAGCTGCGGGGTGCCCAGGAAAACCAGGGAAGAGGCGGGGATTCTAACCCCCGCCCCTTCCCTCCCAGCGCTGGCTTCCTGAGGGGGAGGATGAGGGTGGGCAAGCCGACACCACCTCCTGCACCCTGCCGGGGTGCTCTTCATGGGTGGCGATGATGGGGGGCTTTTCGTGGGGGGGGGGGCGAGGCACAGTTTGGCACCCCTGTGGCCAGCACGCTCTAGACGAGCCGGCCCTGCAGCAGCTGCATGTGGAGGAGTGGGGAATCAAACATGGTTCTCCAAGATTAGAGTCTGTACTCCTGACCACTACACCAAACTGGAGCTCTCTGTCTCTCTCTCTCTTAATTTGGGGCAGGGGCAAGGGGGGAACCAAGGCATTGTAATTTAGAATAAAAACATGCCAATTCTGCACAGTTGTGCAAAGATCTGACCAACTTGTCCATATTTTGCTGAACAATATTGAAATAAGGGTACTGCCTTCATGTGGTCTGAGCCCTTGTGTGCCACATCTGTCAAAGCAGGCCCTGATGTCTCCACAGCTACTGATCGGATCAGCAGAGCCTTCATACCCCAGAAGGCACCTCAGTCAATACTCACTCCATTATAAGATTATCATTTATGAGTTGTGCTAGCATCACTTTAAAGAGAAAAGCACGATGAACAAACAGTGGGATATTCCTACTGAGTGGTTCTTTCCCAACCATTTAACACCAATGCTTGTTTTCCTGTTAACGCCCTGCATCAAAGAGCTTACAATTCAATAAATAAATGGGGGTCTGTCACCTTTGCTTCAGTACAAAAGCCCCTTTGATGAATTAAAGAAGGCACCCATTAGCGTGCAATTATCTGTGTCTGACAACTGTTTGCTGAAAACAAAACAACAATAAAAAAGAGTGCCACGCTACAGAAGAGCATGGGAAAGAAAGATATGTGATAACCTATAAATGGTAATGAAATGTTCCTACTCTGCAGTCAGCACAATTGCAGGGATCTTATTAATCCTAACTGCCCTCCAGTATCCACTTTTCCTAATTAACAATAAAGAATCACAACATGAGCAATACAGAGGGCTGCAGATAGAGGCTGTGTTGCTGTTGCAGTCTGAAAACCAAGAGCACTTCTAGAATCTGCAGGGAAGAAAAGATGGCCAGAAATAATCCTATTATCACAAGGGAATTATTTCTTGCTTAAGATGGTGGTGTACGGGCCACTGTTGCATTCCCACCTACTATGACAAACCTGACTGAGAAAAGATAATACTTTTTACTAGCAGCCTGTATCGTCCAGATTAGGCTGAGCCCACCAGAGCTTGGAATCTGAGCAGGGTTGGCCATGGACGGGAGACCACCAAAGGAAGACCAGGGTTGCTACACAGAGGAAGGCTCTCCAGGTTCTCAGGCAGAGGTCTTTCCCATCACCAACTGCCTGATCCTTTTAACTGGAGATGATGGGGATTGAACCTGGGATATTCTCCACGTCAAGGAAAGGCACTTTCAACTGAGCCACAGCCCCTCCAGACTGTGGGTGGCAAAGCACCTCTGTTCATCTCTTGCCTTGAAAACCCCATTAAGGGTTGCCATGTCAGTTGTGACTTGATGGCACCTAATTCTTATTATAAATAACTTTTACTAGAACCAATTAAAACATCAAAAAACTGCATGCAACACATAACCATGTGCAAGACTTAAAGTTCCCTTAAAAAAGTGGGTGGGGATCTGGGGAGAGAAAATAAGCTATTTCGATGCTTTGCGGCAAAGCTTAAAGTATGCAGTTGTAGCCTGGAAAATGGGAAACAGGATGCGCTGCAGATGAAATTGGATCTGTTTAGAAGGGTGATGGGTCTTCAGGAAATCTAGCCATCCTTCTGAGCATCCTGGTGGAAAAAGAAGAGACAACCAAGAAGAAGAGGAGATGGAGGAGGTTGAATTTATACCCTGCCCTTCACTACCCGAAGGAATCTCAGAGCGGCTTACAGTTCCCTTCCCCTCCCCACAACAGACACCCTGTGAGGCAGGTGGGGCTGAGAGAGCTCTTTCGAGAACTGCTCATGAGAGAACAGCTCTGAAACAACTTGTAACCGACCAGTAGCTGCATGTGGAGGAATGGGGAATCAAATTCAGTTCTCCCAGATTAGAGTCTATGCTCCTAACCACTACACCATAAATAGAAGGGGCAGCATGTTTGAGTCTTCATCTCAGCCTAGCTTCTGCTGCCTTCCTGGACAGAAACAGTTGGGGGAAAACATTCTTCCTGAGTGCTAAATCTTTTCAGAATGTCTTCCTCTCTGCAAGAGAATACTGACATTTTTCATACCATACATGCACTTCAGGCAAACTGGGGGGGGAGGGGAAGAGCCATGATTTCAGCTCAACCAAAGTTACATTACAAAGAGGGGGTATTTGAGGGGATGTCCTCTCTTTCCATGACAGTAACATTAAAGTGACCAGGAGTGCACTACTGCCGGGACACAGTCATCTGTCTATAAGCTACCCCATTGCAAAATCCACTTGCTTGCCATCTTACACATGGCCAAACTACAGGTGACTTTTTAAAGGAGTTGGGCCTGGCCTTCCTCGGACAAACACTGCAGAGACTGCCCATTTAAAATTCTGTGGGATCTTGTTCCCTATGCTGTGGTTCCAAGCTCAATCAGGCTGTGGCACAGTTTTAAACAGAGTTACCCCAAAACTTTCTGTGTGGCTGCAAGTAAAGAGAGTTGGGTCTGGCTTTGTTAACACTAGTCTCATTGGAGCACCTTCCCTATGAGGAAGGGCTGAAGAGTCTGGGACTTTTCAGTTTAGAAAAGAGATGACTAAGGGTTTATAAAAGTATGCATGATAGAAGTTTATAAAAGTATGCATGGAGTGGAAAGAGTTGACAAAGAGAACATTTTCTCCCTCTCCCAAAATACTAGAACTCGAGGGCATCCAAGAAGGTTCAGGAGGGACGAGAGGAAACACTTCTTTAGACAGAGAGGGATTAAAATGTGGAATTCGCTGCCAGAGGATGTAGTGATGGCTGCAGGAATAAGCAGCTTTCAAAGGGGATTAGAGAGATTCATGGAGGATAAGTCTATCAATGGCTACTATGGGCGAATGGGTGTCAGTGTGGCAAATGGTTTTCAGTGTGGCCAAGTACAAAGTGATGCACATTGGAGCAAAAAACCCTAAATATAAATACACACTGACGGGATCCAAACTGGCAGAGACTGACCAAGAGAGAGATCTTGGGAGTCGTAGTGGATAACTCAATGAAAATGTCTAGACAGTGTGCAGCTGCAATAAAAAAAGACAAAGCTATGCTTGGAATTATTAGGAAGGGAATTGAAAACAAATCAGCCAGTATCATAATGCCCCTGTATAAATCAACGGTGCAACCTCATTTGGAGTACTGTGTACAGTTCTGGTCACCACATCTCAAAAAGGATATTATAGCTTGGAAAAAGTGCAGAACAGGGCAACTAGAATGATAAAAGGGTTGGAACACTTTCCCTATGAAGAATGGTTAAAACGCTTGGGGCTTTTTAACTTGGAGAAACAACGGCTGAGGGGTGACATGATGGAGGTTTACAAGATTATGCACGGGATAGAGTAGGTAGTGAAGGAAGCACTTTTCCCTTTTCTCTCAATACAAGAACTCGTGGGCACTCAATGAAATTGCTGAGCAGTCAGGTTAGAATGGATAAAAGGAAGTCCTTCTTCACCCAAAGAGCGATGAACACATGGAATTCACTGCCACAGGAGGTGGTGGCAGCTACAAACATGGAGGGCTTCAAGAGGGAGTTAGATAAGCATCTGGAGCAGAAGTCCATCAGTGGCTATTAGCCACAAGGTATAGTAGGAACTCTTGGTCTGAGGTAAGTGATGGTCTGTATTCTTGGTGCTTGGGGGGAAGGCAACAGTGAGAGGGCTTCTAGTGTTCTGGTCCCACTGCTGGACCTCCTGATGGCCCCTGGTATTTTTGGCCACCGTGTGACAGAGTGTTGGACTGGATGGGCCATTGGCCTAATCCAGCACTGGCTTCTCTTATGTTCTTATGCCCTACTGTTGGCCTCCAGAGGAACTGGCTGGCTATTGTGTGAGACAGGATGCTGGACTGATGCAGCAGGGCTCTTCTTATGTTCTTATGATGTTTGTCATTTGGCCTATAGACTCTGTCTCTATCTATCTATTTAGTACTGCTCATACAGCTATCACCTTAAGCAGAAATGGCCTATAGACTCTTGTAAGTCATTTGTGGCCTAACAAATAAACAAAGCCAGTCTCTGCAAAGGCTCCTTGCTTGGTGAGTGATCTTACCACTGGATTCCAGGCAAGTGGCTGTCTACAAGCTTTAGTATCAGTGTACATAGCATGACATGAATGTATGTACAACTTACAACTGTTGAAATAGAGAAATCAGAGCTGAATTTTGACAAGTCAGTTGCTCAGAAAATTGCTGTTGGACTTGTGTTTCTCAAAAAAGGCACATGATATCATCCATCTGGTAAAGCTACCCTTCAGATTATTCCCTCCCCTCCAGTGTTTCAGCAGTATTGCCGAATTCAGCCCTCCTAAGTTACATTCCAGTTTCTGTAGAAATCTACCTAAGAAGACTCGTCAAAGGCAGAGATGATAGAATGGGAGGGAAGGTATCTGCGAACTCTCCCCTTTTCATTTTCACAGCATCGGTCCTCCAAAGGAATCAGGAAACCCACAGGCGTTTCATGATAAAAATAAAGATATGACTGGCACAATGAAAGCTCAGACACAAGGCCTTTCACAACTGAATGTTCAAAGTAGTCAGAAGAATTCGTTGAGGGCTAAGTCCATGGCCGATTTCTCACAAGCCGCTGCTCCGCACTTGCTCTTCCCTTTGCCCCGTGGTATGTGTCGATTTCACACTAAGTGCTCCACAGCCGCATTTTGCCCCGTAGCTTCGCACGATTTCCCCCTGCATCTACTCAATCCTCAAAAACAGGATTGAGTAGACACGGGGGAAATTGCACGAAGCTGTGAGGCACAATGTGGCCACGCAGCACTTAATGTAAAATCGACACGTACCATTGGGGAAAAGGGAAGAGCGAGCGCGGAGCAGCAGATTGTGGGAAATCGGCCCATGATTCCAACAAGATCCAGCTGATGGTCAACCTATCCCACCAGTATGGGTCTCTTTTAGGGATGCAACACTGTGGCATCATGGAGTCTGTCAGCCCAAGCGTGCTCTTCATAAAACTGTAGGAGACCACAGTGCACTAAAATGAAGCGAGAAAGCTGGGGAAGGGGGCACCTGAGACAGTAGATTTGGGATGCTCTAAGGATGTCAGGATTGGGCTAGCGTGATCAGCCCCGGTTACTACTGAGAGCCAGTTTGGTGTAGTGGTTTAAGTGCGCAGACTCTAATCTGGGAGAACCGGGTTTGGTTCCCCACTCCTCCATTTGCAGCTGCTGAATGACCTTGGGCAAGCCATAGTTCTGTCAGAGCTGTTTTTTCAAGGCAGTTCTCTCAGCCCCACCTACCTCACAGGGTGTCTGTTGTGGGGAGGAGAAGGGAAAGGAGTTTGTAAGCAGTTCTGAGTCGCTGACTGAAGGGCAGGGTATAAATCCAATCTCCTCCTCCTCCTCGGATGGGGGACCACCAGGGAAGTCCAGGGTGGCTATGCTTTGAACATAACAGGAGAAAGACTCAGTGCATGCATAATGGTAACAACGCACACAGACAGTAAGAGCATTCAGTGTCACCTCCGAAAAGGGCTAATGTGTGAGCTGATGCTGTCTGTTTTTGTCCTGCAACCTTCCAGTAACTTCAGAAGCTCTCTGTTTCATGAAGGAGTCTCCACAGAGTAGCAGCTTCCCACACCAGCCTGGCCACAAGCACCCAGGAGGGCAAAGCTGGTGTGGGGACAGCCACAGCATGAAATCTTCATATGTGATCTGGATGGAGCCGCTTGGGGAAGCCACCAGAGCAGGAGATCCCACTCTGCATTGGTGATGTCAGAAATGGCCTTAGGTGTGCAACAGCTAGGTTCAAGTCCCAGAACACCTTAGAGACCAACAAGCTATTTGAAGTAAAAGTTTTTGAGAGTCCAAGCTCCCTCAGTCAGATTCGAGTAGGAATGGAGGTCCCTATCTGACTCTTGATAGCTTCTACTGTGGAAATCTTGTTCGTCTCTAAGGTGCTGCTGGACTCGATTCTCACTGTACTACTGCAGACCAACTTGGCTACACCTCTGAAGAAGTCCCAGGTGGGTTGACTAATGGTGCACAAGCCAAGATGTCAATTCTTGCCCCCCCACCAAGCACTGAAATTAATCTTGAATCTTTTCTTGTGAAGTATTCAAGCAGGTTTTGGTCCTTTTTGCTTTGAACAGTCTGTTTTTGAAACCCTAGCTATTGATTTGCGTGGTAGTATTTCTTGGTCTAAGTCCATTGGCACCTTTAAGACCAACCAAGTGTTATTCTGGGTATAAGCTTTTGTATGCATGTAACAAAGTTTAATTCTGGGTGTGCATGCACACAGAATAACCCTTAGTTGGTCTTAAAGGTACCACTGGACACAAACTTTGTTCTGCTACTTCAGACCAACACAGCTGCCCACCTGAATCTATTTCTGGGCCTGTAAGACCTGTTAATTATGAGTTTCAGTAGTAAAGTTCTAAAGAGTTTTATTTAAAAAAAATGTAATTCCCCCAAACAGAAAGACATACAAAAATAGAACAAAATAGAACAACCAAGGTGACAGATCTACAAATAAGCATCTATACAAGTTGTTGTAGATTTTCTGGGCTGTCTGGCCATGGTCTTGGCATTGTAGGACCTGACGTTTTGCCAGCAGTTGTGACTAGCATCCTCAGAGGTATGACACAGAAAGATGGAGTACTCTCTGTGTCAATGTGAAAAGAAAAATGGTAGGTGGGTAATTTATATCTACTCAGGAAGGTGGGGCAGGGCTGAGTCATTATCTTGTGGGAATTCCCCAGGCTATGAACATGCTAATGGAGGAGCTTTCCTGAGGAGGTTCTTTCGTATATGGATTGGCTGTTGAAATTCTAATCTTATCTGTAGTGCTGTTGTGAGATGTAGAGCATTTTGTGTTTTTCAGGACTGGAAACCGTGTCCTATTTATTTTTAAACTCTCTTCCTTCCTGTTGAAATTGTGTTTACGTTTATGGATTTCAAAAGCTTCCCTGTGTAATCTGACATGGTAATTGGGCATATTGTCCAGCATTTCAGTGTCTTGAAATAAGATACTGTGTCCTGTTTGAGTTAGGCTATGTTCAGCCACTGCTGATTTTTCAGGTTGGCCAAGTCTACAGTGTCTTTCATATTCTTTTATTCTTGTCTGGATGCTACGTTGTGTGGTCCCGATGTAAACCTGTCCACAACTGCAGGGTATGCGGTATACTCCTGCAGAAGTGAGGGGTCTCTTCTGTCTTTTGCATCTGTTGTATTTTTCTGATGGGTCTGAATACTGTTTGTAGGTTGTGTTTGGCCATTGCCTTTGTCTGCCTTCTTCCTTGGTGTTCTCCCATAAAAGTACCGACCCTGCTTAGCTTTCGAGATCTGATGAGATCAGGCTATACAATACCATTCCACAAGTGACAGAGGAGCAGGAACTGATTGTAATAGCAAAGTACTAAGCAAAGGGTCAAGGTAAAGCTACCTGAGCCCAAGAGATTCACTAAAGCCCTCATGGTGTGGTGGTTAGAATGCTGGGCTAGGATCTGTGGCCAGTCACACTCAGCCTAACCTACCTCACAGGGTTGTTGTGAGGATAAAAACGGAGAAGAGGAGAACCTGCCTTAGGTCCCCATTGGGGAGGAAGGCAGAGTATAAATGAAGCAACCCAGTAAATAAACAAACCCAGCACTGGAGCGAGAACTTCAGGGGTCTGGCTCCAGTTCACATCCCCAAAACATCAGAGTTTGAGTCCACCCTCTGCCACTGTTCCTTATGTAAGGAAATTCTAGACCACAACCCGAAGGTGACAGGCACAGGTTCTGATGGAACTCCTGACAGAAGAAGAAGGTGGAGGAGATTGGATTTACATCCCACCCTTCACTTCAAGTCTCAGAACTGCTTACAATCTCCTTCCCTGGGAGAGCTTTTTCGAGAACTGCTCTTTCGAGAACAGCTCTGAGAGAACTGTGGCTTGCCGAAGGTCACCCAGCAGCTGTATGTGGAAGAGTGGGGACTCAAACCCAGTTTTCCCAGATTAGAGTCCACTACACCAAATTAGCTCTCAGCAGGAAATGATGAGCCGAACAATCAACTCACTATCTTTTCCTTTTTCCTGAATAGTGGTCCTTTCCCTCCTTCTCTCCCTATCGAAAGCTGTACGAAGGGATCACTTTCTGCCACTCACTCAGTGTCCTTAGCCAGTCCATCCCATTGCAAAGACCACATGCCTCTCTTAACCCCAATACTTCTGCTAAGCAAGAGCTTTGTTAACTGCTCTTTACAAAACTCCTTTTGAATCATTGTGTTGCTTCACAGGGAATCTTTTAACTGGCAGAAAGAGACAGTGTACATAATGCCCCCCCGCTGGCACCCAAATGCATCCCCCCCCTTCAATTTTGCTAGCTTCTTGGTTACTGAAAAAAATGTCAACTGATTGCTAACTGATAGTGTTCTGCGTTCCGGCACTTGGATGCACTCGAAATTACCCCAAACAGAGCTCGGAGATGGGAGCATTAATATTTGCAATTAAAATTCTGCCGACTGGATGGTAATTTCGTTTTCCTTTTGGCAATGGACAAGAAAAAAATTAATTATATCCAAGTAACAAATGGGAATCTTTTCCCTAAGAAAATGAGCTGAAGAGAGAATTCAGTAACCCCAAATACTTAGAAAATCGCTTGACTCGAGCGTTGAAGGTTTAATGGGGATGCTTTGGCTGTTGAGGCAGAAAAGGGAGTGAAGCTTCATACACTCTGTTTTAAATGAGGATTTGAAAGAGCAGTCGTGGATGTGACCCTTTGTGCCTGTTCCTCGTAGGCTCCAAATATCCCTTCTCCTTCCCCACAGTCATGAGAAGATCAACTTGGTCATTAAAAAACGAAGAACTGTTAATGACCTGTTCAAGGCTGCCTTCCCTGTTAAAATTTCTTATCAAAGACAGAATGTTGTGCAGTGGTCGGAGTGTCACAGCCTAGGATCTGGGAGATCCAGGTTCGAATCCCTGCTGTGCCATGGAAGGTTGCCAGGTGGCCTTGGGCTAGGCACAAACCAATGCTCCCTCTAAGCTATGGAGTCTTGTGAGCAAACATTGTACTTTGTGTGCTACTGGCATTAAAGTTGTGAGCAAGCGATTTGGCTACTGCATAAATTAGTTTGCTCTGGAGCCATCCTTCCTGAGCAGAGACAAAAATGTGTGAGCTGGAGGCTGAAAAACTGTGAGCTAGCTCACACTAACTCAGCTTAGAGGGAACACTGGCACAGACACTCTCAGCCTAGCTTAACCGGCAGGGCTGTTGTGAGAATAAAATGGAGAAAAGAACCATGTAGGTCACTGGAGAGAAATGCAGGATATAAACACCTAATTATTAAACAAACAAGCATTGCTTCAAACAAGTCCCTTTTCTCCTGCAAACAGTATTAAATAGTACTGGAGAAGCAACAGATGGATGAATGGGAGCAAAGCTAAAGAACCAAGTCTGCCTTGTTTGCCTTCATCCATTCACCTTGCTCCTATCCACCTCTTCTTCAGGTTGCAGTGTGGCCGAGAGATGCGTTATTTTTTTTTTTAAAAAGAGATAACATGATGTGATTTTGATACCACTTTATTTATTCACTTTATTTACATTCCACCCTTCTCCCCAAATGAGGACCCCAGGGAGGCTGACGTCACTCTCCTCTCCTCCATTTTATCCTCACACCAGTCCTGTGGGATAGTTTGGGCCATGTGACTGGCCCAAGGTCTCCCAGCAAGCTTCCCTGGCAGCATGAGGATTTGAATCCTGCACCTCCTAGATTCTAATCTGACTCTCTAACCACTATACCACAGGTGGTCTACTTGTAATACACATTAGGGAAATCAGAGAGTTTTACCAACTTCCCCCTCTGGGATACTCTTGACTATCGTATAATAGGCCTTGAGCAGCACATACAAAAATTTTCGCCTGCTGAGATTGCAGGTTCTTTGAAACACTGCCGGGCCTCACCACTGGGACGACAATCGTGTGCTCTCCAGGTATTACCTCACATACAAGAGGGAAACTTTTCCCATAAGAACATAAGAGAAGTCAATGTTGGATCAAGCCAATGGCCCATCTAGTCCAAACACCCTGTGTCACACAGTGGCCAAAAATACCAGGGGCCATCAGGAGGTCCAGCAGTGGGGCCAGAACTCCAGAAGCCCTCCCACTGTCGCCCCCCAGGCACCAAGAACACAGAGCATCTCTTGCCCCAGCCTGAGAGTCCCCATCTATACCCTGTGACTAATAGCCACTGATGGACTTCTGCTCCAGATGCTTATCTAACTCCCGCTTGAAGCCCTCCATGCTTGTAGCCACCACCACCTCCTGTGGCAGTGAATTCCATGTGTTAATCAGCTTTATCATAAATCCAGATCGCAGTAAAGTAAAAGACATGCTTGGCTTGTAGGTGGCCAAAGGTGAAATCCAACCAGAAACAATTATATATTCAACAGTCAAATAATTATTATTTAGAAGTGCAGAAGGTAACGTGTGCCTTCAATAGAAGGAAAATGCTCATGACTAACTCCTACATATCCATTTCTATGTCAGTTGTTTTCAAACTTGGTGCTTTCACAGATCTGCTCCTACACCGACTTGTCCAAACCCCTGGATCTCAGAACTCCAGCAAGGGGCTGAAGCATCTGGGACATGTTGTCGGGTGGGAGGAGCCTTATCTGTCTCCCTTGTGTCATTGCCCCCTGCCCCTTCGAAGCCTCAAAGCCTGCCCTGGTGGTTGGCATCTGGCCCCATCCTCCTGGAGGAAGCCCTGGGCCATCCTTGTGGGGCCACCATTATCTCAGGCATCTTCTGGCTGACCTCAACCATGTAATGGCTTGCAGTGGTGCCATCAGTGTCTGGTTGTCATCCTGCCACTTGGACATTGAGGCTCCCTGTGGAACCTCTTTCTGACTCTGTAAGTCAGAACATAGTGCTACAGGACACAGGATTTAATGGGCTAACTAGTGTCACCACTCCTTTGTGCAAATATCTGATTATGTGAATGTTCTGAACATCTTCCATGCTGATTGTATAAACTGAGAAACACCTCCCCCAAAGTTGTGTACTGATCAAAGTTTCCGTTGAGGGCTCGTGTAATAGCAGCCATGAGACCAAGCACTGGACCTCACACTTCCTTCAGAGGAGGAGGAAGAAGAAGATGAAGAGGAGGAGGAGGAGATTGGATTGATACCTGGCCCTTCACTCAAAGTCTCAGAGTGGCTTACAAATCTCCTTTCCCTCCCCCTCCCCACAACAGACATCCTGTGAGGTAGGTGGGGCTGAGAGAGTTCTCGAGAGAACAGCTCTGAAAGAACTTGTAACTGACCCAAGGTTACACCAGCAGTGACATGTGAAGGAGTGGGGAATTGAACCCGGTTCTCCCAGATTAGAGTCAGCGCTCCAGTCCTAACCACTACACCAAACTGGCCTCTAAAGTGAAATGCTCTTCTGAGCATCTGATGTCAAGGGAAGGCATCTTTCTGACTTATACACAGAACTGATGAACACACGAAGCTAGCTTCAGCTGAGTCAGACCATTAGCCTATCAAGTTCAGTATTCATTCCAACTGGAAGTGGCTCTCCATGGTCTCAATGAGAGGTCTTCCACATCTCCAACTACCTGATCGTTTTAACTGGAGACAGTGGAGATTCAGCCTGGGCCCTCCAAAAGGCAAAGCAATTGCTTGACCGCTTTGCCATGGCCTCTCCCTTCTAAGGTCCCTTTTTTAAAAAGGGTGCAGCAGCTTTGTAAGAGTACCACCCTCCAAAATAAACATCTGTCATGATCTCCCAGTTAAGCACTGCGGGAAAAGGAAAGTGAAGGGGTGGAAAGATAAGAGTATTCCCCCGCTCCCAGGAAACACAACATAATCGGGCATCTGCAAAGAGATACTGGGTTGGCTAAGCAGTTGACGTACCGTCAGACACCCCATCAGGCTCTGTTCGAAGGGCCTCTGGAACGCTCTTGGGTCACCACACCAGTCCAAGAGCTCTGTAGCTGCATTGTGGAAGTTGGCAGGATTCTGTAAGTGCTGGAAGAGAGGAAATTAAACACAGATAATGACTCACCGTCCAATACTGGGTACTTTATAAGCGTGGCTGGCATAAGCAACGGATGCACAGTATATAATTTTCTCTCTTACCGAGAGGAACCAAAATCTGTAACCAATATCAGAGCAACCTGTCCAACTCCAGCTATCTGGAATAACTCAGTATCAATCTTTTTGCTTTGGGCAACTGAGTTGCTGACGTGAACCAAGCTGGGAAGTTCTAAGAATTCTCGCTAGAACCCTCCCTCCCTCCCAAAACTAAGAAACAAAGAATCAAGTAAAAAGAAATAAACACAGATTGTCCATGATCATGAACAAAATTTCTATGAAGAAGCAAATTCATAATAAGAGGAGAAATATGCAGGTACTATTCATCCTGTGATGAATTTAGATTATTGAGTGCTGGAGTAAACAATTTCCTATGGAAGCAGCTCAGAGAGAATTGTTGAACACAGCATGAGGAAGTGACGCCATTGAAACTTGGAACATCATTACTAGAATATTATTAATGGATGGTCACATGCAGGATAGAAAGTATGCAGTTAGTAAATTACTTGTTAACCTTTTTATTTTCTAATTTGGATCCAGTGATTCACAGGCCAAAGGATTATGGATTGTTCCTTGTCTCTCCCCCCCCGCTCCCCTGCCCAGCGGGCTTTAAATGAGGAGTGATTTCTGGGGGCTTGGGACCCACATGGACTAATTGCCACAGGGGTCGGGAGTCTGCTCTGAGGAGGGGGAACAGTTTGCTGTAGTGATTAGGAGCGTGGACTCTAATCTGGGAGAACCAGGTTTGATTCCCCACTCCTCCACATGCAGCTGCAGGGGTGACCTTGGGTCAGTCACAAGTTCTCTCAGAGCTGTTCTCTCAAGGGCAGTTCTTGAATGAGCTCTCTAAGCTCCACCTACCTCACGGGGTGTCTGGGGTGGGGAAGGGAGGGGAAAGGAGATTGTAAGCTGCTCTGAGACTTTGAGTGAAGGGCAGGGTATAAATCCAATCTCCTCCTCCTCCTCTTCTTCTTCCAATCCAATCTCAAAAAAGGGGGGGGGGATCACCTCACCTACTTCTCCCATCAGTGGTGCTGCAGTTCTGCCCCCTTCCCCCGCCCCTTGGGGCAGCCTCTTGACCCACGCAGCTTCCCACCCAGGCATCAACATTCTTAGGGTCAGAAAGGACTGCAGGGGAAGGGGATGGGAAGCCAGGGAAAGAGCCACATCAGTCAGTGCCTTCTGCTGTTAGATTCTTGGATCCGAGGACACTCTCCTGGGAGTAGGCCTAAATGACTGAAATGGAACTTACTCCTGAGAAGACCGGTTTAGGTTTGCTGAATCCATGTTCAAGTGCTGTGGTTCGCCTGTCAAATTGCCCATGAAGACAAATATATTCAAATTATGTTAACTGCATGCAAACACGGCACACAGATGGTCTAAATGCCTCGCTTGTGCCACATATCTAGTACAGCCCTGAGCACCGACCCTGTTATTTGGAAGAAAAAGGAGGAGACAGATTTTTCACCCCACCTTTCTCTACCTTAAGGAGTCTCAGAGTGGCTCACAATCGCCTTCCTTTCCCCTCCCCACAACAGGCCCCTTGTGAGGCCGGTGGGGCCATGAGGGAGCTCTGAGGGAGCCGTGTCGTCTGACCCAAGGCCACCCAGCAGCCTTCACGGGGAGGAGGGGTGGGGAATCAAAGCCGGCTCTCCAGGTTAGAGTCTGCCACTCTTAACCACCACACCATGCTATCCCTAGATTTTGCTTTCTGATCCTTACACAACGTGATGGCCTTTCACTGGGAACTCCTGTTCAAGTGGGAATCCCCCCAGTTTTGTGGACTCCTGCCTGCTGCCGGTCACCTGGCTGGTTGGAGGAAATCCCCCTCAAAGAACAGCAACATGGAGCGACATGCCTGTGTCACCCAGAAGTGACGCACGAACGTGGGGGGGGACATGATGCTCTGGTTTGGGGCAAAACTCCATGGTTTGAGGGTGATTTTACCATAGAGTTTTGGCCAAAAACCAGAACGTCATCTCCGACAGGCCTACGTCACTTCTGGGTGACGTAGACAGAGTGCATGACGTCACTTCCTGGCACCGGCATGTCAGGGGTGACACTTCTGGCTCCCAGAGCATCCTCCCCATCTCCCCACTGGCACCAACCCTAAATGTGAAGCTTACTGAGTAAAGACCTTAGACTGCTTTCATTATGTCTTAGGGCAAACTTAATGGAGGATAAAATTGGAAGGGGGAGAAGAGACTAACAGAATGGCTAACTTGACCTTCTTACTGGAAGAACAGGGAGATAAGTGAAAAATAAAACCAGGGAAGAAAAATGGAAAATCCCATAAAACCACATGAAACAGAAGGCAATTATTGCACCAAGATATGCCCCGATGAAGGTTTGACTCTCAGAAGCTCACATCCCTCCCAAATCTTGTTCCTCTTGAAGGTGCCACTGGACTTGAATCAAGCTGCTCAGGCCAACATGGCCACCCTCTGAAAGGACAGAAGAGAGAGGTCACTGCTCTTCTAACCCTGGTAGGAAGGAGATTTTTATCTCCTGTTATGCCTTGGAGGATGAACTGAATTCTGCAGGAAACCTGCAGAGTTAATGCCCTCTTCACTATCTCATTCTCCACAGGACCAACCAAATCACATCCCTGTTCTAAGGAGATCAATTTCCGGCCTTTTACATCAAAGTATTCTTAATATGAAAATGATCACGGAATGGAAAAAAGGGAAATGACTTTGCTTTCCAATCTCTACGTAATTTGCCTTAAAACTCTGTGAGAAAAGGATACCAGGATTTTTACATTCTAAACTACACAAAGATTTTCTACAAAGATTTTACATCTCCGTAGCCGAACATCTGTTTATTCCTTTGGCATACACACATTACGTTTGAACGCACTGCGCAACAAATGGGATATACTGCACATCTATCTAGCACCATATAAAAATGGGCTACCTACATCACAGACTTAAAAATAGTTTATTAATCATTCTATCAAAGGAAACTCAGGGATTTAGATTTCTTGAGAACTTTGGCACAGAGTTCTTGGCATCCCCATTCAACAATGATTCCAAATATATTATAATTCCTCTCCCCGGTCAAGTCACAGCTGACTTATTGAGATCCTGTGGGATTTTTGAGGCAAGAGAAATCCATAGGCAGTTTGCCGTTTCCTGCCACTGTGTCACAAGATAGGCATTCCTTGGTGGTCTCCCATCAAAATACTAACCAGGGCTGACCCTGGTTAGCTTCCAAGATCTGATGAGATTGGGCTAGCCTGGGCCATCCAGGTCAAGTAATGAAAACTAAACTGGAACAAAATTTATGAAAGTTTCTAGGGAAGATATACACTATACTGGCATTTGTTACATAGCTATATGAGCGATACGTCCTCAACACCAACAAACTAAGATGAACAGATAAAGGAAGGGCAGCTATAGTAAGTGTATTAATATATTCTTGTATGATAATTCTAAGTTCTGCCCCAGGAACATTCTATAATACTCACAATACTGCTTAATTTGCGCATGCATTTTGTATGCTGTCCCTAGGTCTTATTTAAATAATCTGTAACTTTTTGGAAGGGCCAACGTATGGATGACAAATGTACAGTAGAAATGCATAAGGGGTTTGCATCTCTAGTTGGAAGAGTAAATGTCTGAAATCAGCTACATAGAGGCCATCGTTATACATTGTGAAGTGCAGATGCTACTGGATGTGTGTTGACACCACAGTCAACACGCAAAGCGGCTTGTTCCCAATCCTGGCCTAGCTGGCTTCCCCACAACACCTACCTGGTATTAAGGTTGCCAGCCCCCCCCCCCGACCATCGGTGGGGGATAGGGTTGCCAGATCCAGTTTGGGAAACTCCTGGTGATTTGGGGGTGGAGTCTGAGGAGGAGAGGGTTCTCAGCAGTGTTCTGTCTAAGCTGAGTTAGTGTGAGCTAGCTCATAATTTTTTAGCCTCTAGCTCACAGATTTTTGTCTTAACTCAGGAAGAATGGCTCCAGAGCAAACTAATTTACGCAGTAGTCAAATTGCTTGCTCACAACTTTAATCCCAGTAGCTCACAAAGTAGAATTTTTGCTCACAAGACTCCACAGTTTAGAGGGAGCATTGGTCCTCAGTGGGGTACAGTGCCATAGAGTCCACCCTCCAAAGCAGCCATTTTCTCCTGGGGAACCGACCTCTGTAGTCTGTAGATGCTTGGTGTTTGAGGGGGGTGGGGAGGAAATAGACATTGTGGGTATTTCAGAAACTTGGTGGGATGAGGAAAATCAGTGGGATACGGTGATTCCTGGTTATAAATTATATCGGAAGGATAGGGGGGAAGGGTTGGAGATGGGGTGGCTCTGTATGTCAGAGAGGGTATATAGTCCAGTAAGATTGAGAGGGTAAGAGATTTGGATTTGCTTCTGGAAATGCTATGGGTTGAAATAGTAGGTCCAAAAGGAAGCTTAACAGTGGGAGTTTGTTATTGCCCACCAGATCAAAAGGTAGAGGAGGATTATAAAATGATTAATGAATTAAAGATAGCGGCTAGATGAAAAAACTGTGTCATAATAGGCAACTTTAACTACCCACACATTGATTGGGTCAATATGAGTTCTAGTCCGGAAAAAGAGATTGAGATTTTAGACACTCTCAATGACTGTGCAATTGAACAGATGGTCACAGATCCTACCAGGGGAGAGGCGATCCTGGATTTGGTCCTAAGTAATGCCCAAGACCTGGTGAGAGATGTAAAAGTGATTGCACTGCTTGGGAACAGTGACCATAATGTCATTGAGTTTAACATTTGTACAAATAGGGAGTTGCCCAAAAAGATTGACGCAACCACTTTTAACTTTAAAAGGTGTAACTTCTCTGGTATGAGGGGACATGTGAGGAAGAAATTGAAAGGAAAAGTGGAAAAGGTCAAAACCATTGGGGAAGCTTGGAGACTTTAAAAATACAGTCCTAGAAACTCAGAAAAAATATATACCGCAGGTTAGGAAAGGCACAAATAGGTATAGAAAAAAGCCTGCATGGTTAACAAATAAAGTAATGGAAGCTGTAAAAGGTAAGAAGGATTCCTTTAAGCGGTGGAAAGCTAGTCTTAGTGAGGTTGATAAAAGGGAACACAGGCTGTGGCAATTAAAATGCAAGGCCAATAATAAAACTTTCTTCAAATACATTAGAAGTAGGAAACCACCCAGGGAGGCCCTTGGATGACCAAGGTGTAAAAGGAGTAGTGAAGGATGATAGGGAAATGGCTGAGAAGCTGAATGCATTTTTTGCCTCTGTCTTCACCTGGCCCGTAGCCTGCGTGGGGCCCTGGGGGCCCGCCCCCCGCGAGTTTTGTGGGGCCCCTCCCCCGAGCCTCTGCTCCCCCTACTCCCTCCGGCCCCCTCCTCCTGGCCCTCGCCCCTCTCCCTATGGTCACCAAGGCTGGCCGGGGCGCTCCGAGAGGGGAAAGGAAGGGGAAAGGAGATGGGCCGGGCCGGCTCCCCCTGCGGCTCTGGAGGCGGCGGCACCTTCTCCCCCAATATGGCACGGAGGGTGTGGCAGCTGCGGGGGAGGGGGAGGAGGGCGAGCGCAGCGGGAGGGCAGGAGGAGAAGAAGGTCCCTGTCCCATGGGAGGGTTGTGCAGCACGGAGTGGAGGCTTCTTCACCCCCCCCTTTTTCCTGACAGAAAAGTTGTCCTGGAGCTGCATTTCCAGTTCCTTCCGATCAGGGGTCTTTTGGGGGGGAGCCTGCTCCCGGAGCTCAGGAGCCAAGCCCCGCCCCCAGCCGGCGTCCCAGGGAGTCTTTCAGGCAGCCACATGTCAGTTTCAGCTCCATTATATCCTATGGGCCATTGAAGTCAATGGTGAAAACATAGGGTATATTCTGGGGGCTGGAGGGGAGGGGTTTGAAGTAACTTTTTTCCCACCATAGAGAACAATGGAGGGAATAGGGGCAACCTGTTTGAGGGCCCATAGAATTGGACCCCCTGGTCCAATGTTCTTGAAACTTCGTGGGTATCTTGGAGAGAGGCTCTACCAGCTACCCTGTGAGTTTGGAGCGTCTCCCTCAAACTTTTTCACCAAAGCAAACAGCCAGTTCTGACTATCTTTCACCTAAGTAAAGCAGGAGGTGTTTTTGAAGACCCCAAGGGTCTTACAAAGCGTCCACATTTGGAGACAGTTATCCTGATCAAAGGTGGATGCTCTGCTTGAAACCTCCCAATATTTTAGCAGCCATTTTGTGATTGGTCCTGCTTCCCAAGGTATCAATTTTGTGATTGTGACCACTGCCCTTTCTTAAAATTCCAAAAAATGCCCACAAGTTCAAATCAAAGTAGCAGCTCCTTGCAGGAAGAAGTTCAGTATTTTTTTATTGTAAAATGAAACTGAATTCTAGGGGGGGGAAGCTATTTCTGGTTTTGGCTTAATAGTCTTCTCTGCTCTCTAATAAAATATTTTTCCTTTTTTCTGTTGCTGCTTTGCATGCCTTTCAGTATCAGGTCTCAATGAAAACCTTTTGAAAACTTAGTTCTGTTACACAAAGATTAATACTGCTGTGATTGTGCTGTCCGGTTTTAAAAACATAAAATCAAATCTCTCTTTCAATT
The DNA here is from genome assembly GCA_029375565.1 of Gekko gecko. Classification (NCBI taxonomy): domain Eukaryota; kingdom Metazoa; phylum Chordata; class Lepidosauria; order Squamata; family Gekkonidae; genus Gekko; species Gekko gecko. Next base: position 818,103 of record JAPDNY010000008.1, read on the forward strand.
GTACTGAATTTGTCTGACGAGATTGAATCTGGTCTATCTTTTTCCCCTTGCAATCATGGTTCCCCAAGTGGGGGGGGCAGTGTTCCCTCTAAGCTGAGTTAGTGTGAGCTAGCTTACACTTTTTTAACTTCCAGCTCGCAGATTTTTGTCTTAGCTCAGGAAGGATGGCTCCAGAGCAAACTAATTTATGTGGCAGCCAAATTGCTCTCTCACAACTTTAATGGCAGTAGCTCACAAAGTAGAAGTTTTGCTCACAAAACTCCATAGCTTAGAGGGAACATTGGTGGTGGGCCCCTGAGAAAAATATGGGCCCCCTGAGCAAAAAGTTGTTAGCTACGGGCCTGGTCTTCACTGTGGAAGAGGAGAAGTGCTTGCCCATTCCAGAACCACCAATTTCAGGAGGTGGATTGAAAGACCTGAATCAGATTGTGGTGACAAGAGAGGAAGTCCTACGACTGATGGACAATTTAAAAACTAATAAATCACTACACCCGGATGACATTCATCCGAGTGTTCTGAAAGAACTCAAATGTGAACTTGTGGATCTCCTTACATTACTGTGTAGTCTTTCTTTAAAATCTGCCTCCATTCCTGAGGACTGGAAGGTAGCTAATGTCACTCCCATCTTTAAAAAGGGCTCCAGGAGAGATCCGGGAAATTACAGGCCAGTCAGTCTGACGTCAATACCGGGTAAGTTGGTGGAAACTGTTATTAAGGAAAGAATTAGTAGGCAAATTGATGGACAAAAACTACTGAGACAGACTCAGCATGGGTTCTGTAAGGGAAGATCTTGTCTCACTAACCTGATAGTGACAGAGTGTTGGACTAGATGGGCCATTAGCCTAATTCGCATTGGCTTTTCTTATGTTCTTATAGTGTTTTTTGAGGGAGTGAACAAACATGTGGACAAGGGGGACCCGATAGATGTTGTTTACCTTGACTTCCAGAAAGCTTTTGATAAAGTTCCTCATCAAAGGGTCCTAAGTAAGCTCAATAGTCATGGGATAAAAGGATCAAAAACTGGCTTATAAATAGGAAACAGAGAGTGAGTATAAATGGGAAACTTTCTCAGTGGAGGATGGTCAGCAGTGGGGTACCACAGGGATCAGTACTCAGTCCGATGCTTTTTAACTTGTTTATTAACGATTTGGAATTGGGAGTAAGCAGTGAAGTGGCTAAATTTGCAGATGACACAAAGTTGGTCAGGGTGGTGAAAACTAGGGAGGATTGTGAGGCACTCCAAAGGGATCTGTTGAGGATGGGTGAGTGGGCGTCAACGTGGCAAATGGGGTTCAATGTGGCCAAGTGCAAAGTGATGCACATTGGAGCCAAAAATCCTAAATATAAATACACATTTATGGGGTCTGAACTGACAGAGACTGACCAAGAGAGAGAGACCTTGGAGTCGTAGTAGATAACTCAATGAAAATGTCTAGACAGTGTGTAACTGCAATAAAGAAGGCCAACGCTATGCTGGGGATTATTAGGGAGCTGAAAACAAATCAGCCAATATCATAATGTCCCTGTATAAATCATTGGTGCGACCTCATTTGGAATACTGTGTACAGTTCTGGTCACCACACCTCAAAAAGGATATTATAGCATTGGAAAAAGTGCAGAGAAGGACAACTAGAATGATAAAAAGGTTGGAACACTTTCCCTATGAAGAAAGGTTAAAACGCTTGGGGCTCTTTAGCTTGGAGAAACGATGGCTGAGGGGTGACATGATTGAGGTTTACAAGATTATGCATGGGATTGAGCAGGTTGAGAAAGAAGTACTTTTCTTCCTTTCTCACAATACAAGAACTCATGGGCACTCCATGAAATTGCTGAGCAGTCGGGTTAGAACAGATAAAAGGAAGTACTTCTTCACCCAAAGAGTGATTAACACATGGACTTCACTGCCACAGGAGGTGGTGGCAGCTACAAGCATGGACAGTTTCAAGAGGGAATATGGAGCAGAAGTCCATCAGTGGCTATTAGCCACAAAGTATAGATAGGAACTCTCAGTCTGGGGCAGGTGATGTACTCTATTCTTGGTGCTGGGGGGCAGCATTGGGAGGGCTTCGAGTGTCCTGGCCCCACTGCTGGACCTCCTGATGGCCCCTGGTATTTTTGGCCACTGTGTGACAGAGTGTTGGACTAGATGGGCCATTGGCCTGATTCAACATTGGCTTCTCTTATGTTCTTATGAGATGAGCTGTAATTCCAGGGGATTCGCAGGTCCCACCTGGAGGTTGGTACGCTACTTGGTATTAAGGCTTTTCTGGACAACACCAGGCTTTTCTGAGCAGAGAACAGCCCGGGCTCTACTAATTTCTGATAACATCCCAGAGAGGGTTGCCCCAGCACACTGCGTGGGTGGTATGTTAGTTCCCAGCACTCGAATACTTACATTTATGAACTCCTGGGAAACTGTACTTTCCCCACTCTGTGCACCAAATTCAGTGCATATATGAAAGAGCTATGCAGGACATGAACTTATCAAGGACACCCAGTGGCTAGTGATTGTGACATCACAAGAAGCTAGCTGCATACCTCCTCCCACTCATCCTGGTGATATTTTTGTATGCATTTTAAATCAGTTAAAGGGCTTATTTCTGAAATAGAAGGGGACATAACTCTTTAAAATTAGGGTTGCCAGCCTCCAGGTGGAGCCTGGGGATCTCCCACTTCTACAAGTGCTCTCCATCTGACAAAGATCAGCTCCCCTGGAGAAAATGGCTGCTTTGAAGGGTGGACTCTACGGCACTGCACCCTGCTGAAGCCCCTCCCCTCCCCAAACCCCACTGTCTCCCAGGTCCACCCCCAAAGTTTCCAGGTATTCTCCAACCTAGACCTGGCTACCCTATATAAAATCCACTCCCCCCAAAGGGATCCAGCAAAGGGTGTTCCTATCTACTTTGTTGAGGGAAAGTGCCATCAAGGGGCAACAGTGGGAGGGCTTCTAGTGTCCTGGCCCCCCTGCTGGACTTCCTGATGGCCCCTGGTATTTTTGGCCACTGTGTGACAGAGTGTTGGACTAGATGGGCCATTGGCCTGATCCAGCGTTGGCTTCTCTTATGTACTTATGGTCTGAAGTTGCAGCTGACTTACGGAAACTCCATAGGGTTTTCAAGGCAAAAGATGTTCAAAGCTGGTTTGGCATTTCCTGCCACTGTGTAGCAGCCCTGAATATCCTTGGTGGTCTCCCATCTGAGTATGAGCCAGGCCCGACCCTGCTGAGCTTCCAAGATCTGATGAGACTGGACTAGCCTGGGCTGTCCAGGTCAGGGCGCGATGTCTCCTTTACTGATGAACAATATTGGTTGGCAGATTGGGGTGGGGTGGCTTGGGTACATCAAGGGAAAGCACAAGGACCACCAGCCACAAAACAGATTAAAGAAGATTTAGGGACACAGAAAACTAAGTCCCAAACAAGCATTTAATTAGTAGAGCCCTGAGATGCGGCTGTCACCATCCTGAATGTTGTGGTCAAATGGATGGAGGAGAAAAAGCTGGGACGGAATCCAGGCAAGATTGAGGTGATGCTGGTCAGGAAATCGGACATTCTGTTTTAGATGAGGCCAGACCATTTTTTAATGGTCAAATGAACAGTTGAGTGGATGCTCTTGGACTCAGTCTTTCTTTTGGGGGAGGGGACTACAGTGGTTTCTAGGAAGGCCTTTCCCCCATTTGAATCTTGTAAGGAAGTTATCATCCCTTCTTGACTCCACTGACCTGGCAACGCCAATCAATGTGACTGTTACTTCAGGGCCCGATTACCGTTACGTGCTCTATGTGAGGATTCCGGGTTCTTCCAGGTCTAGAATGTGCTATGATCACATGACAATGATTTTGAAGGAGCTGCTCTAGTTATCTATTTGCTTCTGAGCGCAATTCAAAATGTTGGGTTTTACCATTAAAGCCCTTCATGACCTGGGGCCCACATATCTGAACAACCTTCTCCCTCTTTACACGAACCTGCCTTATACTGAATCAGACCATCGGTCCATCGAGGTCAGTCTTGTCTGCTCAGACTGGCAGTGGGTCTCCAGGGCCTTAGGCATGGGTCTTTCCCATCACCTGCTACTTGATCTTTTTAAACTGGGGATGCCGAGGATTGAACCGGGTACTTTCCACATGATGAGCAGATGCTCTACCACTGAGCTATGGCCCCTCTCTATAAACCCATGCCCCTACTAGGATCCTCTCAGTGATTTCTTCTAGCTGTGCCTTCCTTTTGGGTAGTAAGTGCCTCCTCAGCAAAATCCCAAACTTTCTTTGTTACGGTTCCTATATAGCAAAACGGGACTGCCTAAAGACATGCAGAAGGCCCCTTCATTCTGGGCATTTTGCTGGGCGCTTTAGGCATTTTTATTTCAAGGGGTGCTTGCCGAGTCATCTTTTCTGGCAGTAGGGAGTCAGGCTTTCTATGAAGTTATGACGGTTTGATATGGCTGTTTTTAACTATGTATATCTATTGCATTTTGAGTGCCTGATTGGTAAGCTACTTCGAGTTTTTGGCAGGACACACACACACACTAAACAGAAAATTTGATATATAGCTAAGAAATTTATTTATTTAAAACATTTATTACCCACCTTTCTACTTTATAGGAACTCAGAACTCAAGGTGGCTTACAATGTAAATAATAAAAATACAATATGTGAAATCCATAAGAGAACATAAGAAGAGCCTTGCTGGATCAGACCAATAGTCCATCTAAGTCCAGCATCCTGTCTCACATGGTGGCCACCCAGTTCCTCTGGAGGGTCAACAACAGGGCATAGAGGCTGAGGCCTTCCCTTGATAAGAAGAGCTCTGCTGGATCAGACCAGTGGTCCATCTAGTCTAGCTTCCTGTCTCACACACTGGCCAACAACAGGGCACAGAGGCTGTGGCCTCCCTGATGTTGCCTCCTGGCTCTGGGATTCAGAATGGGACCTATCCACCATGACTCTCTCTAATCCCCCTTTAAAACTATCTATGCCCGTGGCCATCACTATATCCTCTGGCAGCAAATTCCACATTTCAATCACTCTCTGTGTAAAGAAGTATTTCCTTTTGTCCTATCCCAAATCTAGTGCTCATCAATTTCATTGGAAGTCCTTCGGTTCTAGTATCTAGTATAAAACCACTAGTTAAAATCAATAATCGAACACTGCTGGTAGGCAGAAGACCTAATCAAATGCAGTCGTGAATAAATGCAGGAGTTCATGGCCAGCCTGCCAGGACATTCTTAACACTTCCTTTTAGAAGGGATTGTTCAAAGTGGAGCCACAGAATAAATATAATGTGTGGCCTCCAATGAGTATTCATTCCATGACAAACAGAGCACCTCATGTCATGCAAATGGTACAGATTGGAAGCATTTTGTGGGGCACTATTGAAAGAAAGCCTCATGTTGTATTTTTAAGCGAACTAAGGTCTGAGGGTCTGGGATAGATAAGACACACTTTCAACAGCCCTCCAAACTGAATTCAGAACTCCACAGAAGTGTGCACTTTCGCTGGTGGGATCCAAAGGGTAGGCGCAAGTGCTTCATTATATTGTAGGCTACAAAGTTTAAGGCGTGCAGCAAGAGGCCCTTCTCCAAGCAGAGAAGACAATGCAGATAGCATCATCAAATGCCACTGTGCTCTGGATTCCACACAAGAGCAATAGCAATTCTCAGCTGAAGAGCATTCACAGTTCAAAAGTTATCTCACTGTGGTATGCGAGACCAACAGGAACAATATGGAAACAAAGCAATCTCTGCACAGGCTCTCTGTTTAGCTCAAGATGTTGCTAGCGACAATAAGTGCAGACACTTAATTAAGGTAATGTGTACTTGGCGTGTGCGTGGGGTGGGTGGGTGGAGAACAAAGAGTGTTATCTTCTTCTTTGAAATGTGTCAGGCTCCAGAAGACATCAAGCTAATTTGCCACATCTTAACTCTTCCTCAAAAGGCCTGTCATGCAAGCAGGTCCTTGTTTCAAGCAGCAAACCACTTAAGCATGCTAAGCAAGTTGCTGCATTTATTTATGGGATGTCTTGCCAAATTATGAAGGCTGACTCAAGCTGCCTGTTTGTTTTGCCCAGTTACATCTGCTCTGCTTCTTGCTTTAATTGAACTGCTAAACAGCAACACGTCTAATGATGTGGGTGCTGAATGAATGTAGTTGCGTTTACGTCAATCAAAGGTTGCTGAGGGCCCTCATCGTATATTGCCACGGAGGCAGGGAAGCGGCTCTCAGTGGCTTCCTGCCATGCAGCCATAGGCATCCTTGAGAATGCAAAACTATGTGGGAAGAGTAAATTGTGTCACGTGGGAAGGACCAATGTGATCAGTCCCACATATGGGGCTCCATCCTTCAAAGCAGTCACACTGAAGGCAGGAAAAGATGTTCTGTGGAAGCGGTTTCCATGATGCTGTACTGACACACAAAGGGACCCCTATAGTCACAGGAAGTCACAGAGAGCCGGTCGCTTCTAGGTTTTGCTATAAGTGGGAAGAGGCTCCTGGTGAGAAATGGCAACAGGATGGATCCTACCCCTATTCTACCACTCAAATGAGCAAAACTTGAAGCCTGGCTAATTAAAGCTGGCCACGAGGGGTTTCGAGGCACCCTTTGGGACATTATCAACAGGTCCCTCTCTGAGAGCCTGTTCCCAGGGGCTCTCAAGGAAGCGATGGTCCACCCTCTCCTAAAAAAACCACCTTTGGACCCGGCTGAATTGATCAACTATTGGCTAGTTTCCAATTTGCCCTATTTGGGCAAATTAATAGAGAGGGCAGTGGCGATACAGTTGCAGAGCTTTCTGGATGACACTTCCATGCTGGATCCCTTCCAGTCTGGCTTCTGCCCAGGTCACGGGACAGAGACAGCTCTGGTCGCCCTCATGGCTGACTTCCAGAGGCATTTGGATTGGGGCAGGACGACTGTGCTGCTGTTTAGATCTGTCGGCGGCATTCAACATGGTCGATCATCAGCTGCTCGCCCACTGCCTTGCTGACGCGGGGATTCAGGGGCTGGCCTTGCAATGGCTTGTCTCCTTTCTCTAGGGTTGGGGACAAAGGGTGGCACTTGGGGAGAAGCTGTCCCAAAGGCATCCACTAGTCTGTGGAATGTCACAAGGGGCAGTGCTCTCCTGAATGCTATTTAACATCTATATGTGCCCCCGTGCCCTGATTGCCTGGAGGCGTAGGCTAGGGTGTCATCAATATGCAGATGACACCCAGCTCTATCTGTTGATGTGCTGTCAGTCTGGCTCTACCCCAGAAGATGTGGACCGGATGTGGGATGTGGAGGGATGGCTTAGGCTGAGCCAACTGAAATTGAATCCGACAAAGACGGCGGTCCTATGCCTGAATCAGAGCGGCTCAGGGTTAGGGGTGCCACTTCCAGCCTTCGGTGGGGCGTCATTGGTGCCAGCGCCAGGGGTCAGGAGTTTGGGAGTGCTCCTGGATCCCTCCCTGACAATGGAGGCCCAGGTAGCAGCCACTGCCAAGACAGCCTTTTTCCATCTTCGGCTGATTAGGCAGTTAGTCCCCTTCCTCAAACGCGATGATCTGGCTGCAGTGATCCATGCTATAGTCATCTCGAGGTTGGACTACTACAATGCTCTCTACATGGGGCTGCCCTTGGGGCAACTCCGGAAGCTGCAGCTAGTGCAAAATGCTGTGGTCAGGCTGTTGATGGGTCTCCCTATGCGGGAGCACATCCAGCCTGTGCTAAAGTCATTGCACTGGCTGCCAATATCGTTCCGGATTCACTTCAAAGTGCTGTTTTTGACCTTTAAAGCCCTATATGGTCAGGGGCCTGCCTACCTGAGGAACCGCCTTTCCCCGTATGTTCCCCAGAGAGCACTGTGATCTGGAACTCAAAACCGCCTGGTCCCCCTTGGGCCTAGGGATGCTAGGCTGGCGGCAACTAGGACCAGGGCATTCTCCCTGGTGGTGCCAACACTTTGGAATGAGCTCCCTACTGAGATCAGAGCTCTGCGGTACCTCCAACAATTCCGCAGAGCCGTGAAAATGGAGCTGTTTTGCCAGGCGTTCCAGTAACAAATTGATTTCCTCAGTCGTGTAGCACTTGTGTTTTATGATATGATGCCATTGTTTTTAATTAGTTTAACTTATTTATTGGAATTCTTATGGAATGTTATTTTATGTTATTTGTGCTGGTTTTATACTGTATGTTGGTCTTACGACTTTATGTAAGCTGCCCTGAGCCACTTCGGTGGGAGGGCGGGTTAGAAATTTAATGAATAATAACAACAACAACTTAAGTGTGCAGGAAGAGCCATTTAACTTAAAGGAAAATTCTTTAGCTTGGAGAAAGGTTTCTTCAAGGGTGGTTGGTTCTGCCCCAATGTCCTCCATAAAAGCTTATGCTGGAGGAAAAGCTTGTAAGTGCCACAAAAAACTCTAATTATTCATGCTGCAGTAGAACGACCATTGGACTTACCGTGAGGGGTCCTTCTCCTCTGAGGTCAGGAGGACATCTCCAATGGGTTATTCCCACCGTGCCTGTAGGGAGGCAGGAAATAGTTTTTTCCCCTTCCTGTTGGCGCCTCCGGAATAGCCCATCTCCAGTTCTGGGACTCCGAAAGCAGTGCTTGCAGCCTAAATGAAGTGGCCTTGCCCTAGAAAAACGTAACTGCAAACAGTAATACCAACTGATTAAACAAGAAAAACTCTGCAACTATGAACAAGGCAGAGTATAAACAGAAATACAAGAGAAGAAATCAGCACAGAATAAGTAGAAGAGGAAGATGAAAATGGGAGGGCCGAGATGTCCTCCTGACCTCAGAGGAGAAGGACCCCTCACGGTAAGTCCAATGGTCGTTCTCCCTCTGAGGTGGAGGACATCTCCAATGGGACCTCCCCGAGCAGTGTCCCTCATACGGGTGGGTAGTCATCTTCCTCCATGTTAACGACGTGCTGAAGAATTCTTCTCCCAAAGGCCGCGCCTGCAGATGCAAGCGTGTTGATATGGTAGTGCCTTATGAAGGTGGAAATGGATGACCACGTAGCCGCCTTACAGACCTCTTCAACAGAAGCTCTATTGGTAAGGCGGCGTTGGTTGCTGCGCTCCGCAGAGAATGAGCTGTGATGCCACTGGGTACTTCCTGACCCGAGGCCCGGTAAGCCTCTGTGATACAGGCCTTCAGAACCGAACCGATTGCCGATCTAGACATCTTCTCCCCTGACCTAGGTGGAGATATATTGACGAATAAGGACTCAGGCTTCCTGCAAACCTCTGTCCTGGCTATGTAAACCTTGAGAGCCCGTCTTACATCCAAGGTGTGCCAAATCCGTTCCTTGGGATGCTTGGGATCAGGACAGAACGTGGATACGCAGATCTCTTGAGAGTAGTGAAATCTAGAGCCTACCTTTGGCCGGAAGGTAGAATCTGTGCAAATCACGACCTTGTCTTTATGAAAGACGCAGAGTGACGATGTCACTGACAATGCCCCGAGTTCTGACACTCTTCCCGCAGACGTGATAGCGACCAGAAACAGCTTCTTCATCCTCAGCCACTTCAACCCCACCTCCCCGAGAGACTCGAACGGTGAGCCGGTAAGAGCACCGAGTACCGTATTCGGCCTCCAGGTTGGAAGGCGATGGACCTGAAGCGGAGATTTTGTCAACGCTCCCTGTAGAAAGGTTTGAATGTGAGGATGTTTGGAAATCTTGTATCCTCCCAGGGAAGGGAAAACAGAGGACAGAGCCGCTAACTGCCTCCGAAGAGTAGCAGACTTCATTCCCGAATCAGACCATCCTGCAGGAAATCCAGAAGCGAAGCAATCGAAGGGAACAGTGGCTGCACCGACTTGCGTCTACACCATCGCACCAACGCCTTACATGTGGTGTTATATCTATACAGACCGTGGACTGTCGTCTGGATGTCAAAATGGTGTCTAGACCTGGAAAGAATAACCTAATTTCGATAGGTTGCTCCGCTCAATCTCCACGCGGTCAAACACAGCCAGGCCGGATCTGGGTGCCATACCGGACCCTACAACAGCATGTCGGGAGGTATAGAAAGAACTAGGGGTGGAAGTATAGGCAGCTCCTGTATTGCCGAGAACCATGGGTGACGAGCCCAGTTCAGGGCCACTAGGATGACCTTTGCTCTGAGTTCCCGAATTCTGCGGGTGGTTCTGGAAACCAGGGCGAACGGCGGAAACGCATATAGGAGACCCTGGAGCCAGGGTGTCGTGAGTGCATCTGTCGCCTCAGCCTCTGGATGGAAGAATCTGGAGAAATATCTCGGAAGCGTGAGGTTCATAGAGGAGGCGAACAGATCCACCATGGGACGTCCGACTTGAGCCACTATCATGTTGAAGATACGTGGATGGAGAACCCATTCTCCCTCCTGTATCCCCACTCGGCTGAGTCAATCGACTTGCATATTTTCGGACCCTTTTATATGGTCTGCTCTCAATGAGGTGACGTGTCTTTCCGCCCAAAAGAGGATCTTCCTCGCCTCCCTGTGGAGTTGAGATGACCGAGACCTGCCTAGGTTGATATGTTGTCCGTCCTGATCAACACTTGTTGACCACACAATTGAGTGGCAAAAGGAATCAGAGACAAGCTGATCGCTCTGAATTCCAAGGGGTTAATTGGTAGATTCTTCTCCGCAGACCGCCATGTCCCCTGGACTGGAGTGTAGTTCAAGGTTGCTCCCAGTCCAAGAGACTGGCCTCGGTGAACAGCTCCCTGGTGTGGCTGACATAGTAGCTTTTGCCTGCCAACAAATTGTTCATGTTTGTCCACCACCCTAGGCTCTTCCTTGACTCCAATCGGTACCTGTAGGTAGAGGACCCTCTCCTCCATGAAGGAGAGTAGATGGGAACGTAGAAACATCTGCAATGGTCTGGGGTGCAGGCGGGCCCATTGTATCATGTCGATGCTGGCAATCATCAGACCCATAAGTCTGGCTAGGTCCATGAGGAGTGTGGATCTGCAGCTGTAAAACCTCGTGGCAGCTTCTTAGAGCTTCTGAGCCTTTGCCAGCGGGAGAAAGGAAGCATTTCGAGTGGTGTCGATTACTGTTCCCAATGTACGATACGCTGCGTCGGTAGCAGTGAACTCTTTTCGAGGTTGATCAGGAATCCATGTTTCTGTAAACATTGTAGTGTTCGCTCCGTGTTGCTGACGGAGTCTGCCCGTGTACTGGTCCTGATTCAGAGGTTGTCCAGCTATGGCAGAATCTGGATACCCTGAGCTCTGATGAACCTTGGGATAGATGCTCAGCTTGGAGAAGAAGCGTGGTGCCGTGAATAGACCAAAGAGAGGTGCTCTGTACTTGGAGTGTTGGTCGTAAATGCAAAAGCGAAGAAATCGCTTGTGTGCTGGGTGAATAGGCACATGGAGGTATGCTTTCCGTCAAATCTATGGAAGTGAGGTACTCGTTGGGAGATAGAGAGTCCGCTACAGCCTCCAGAGTTTCCATGCGAAAACGTCGCAGTTTTAGATTCAGATAGCTGATTTGCTGGCTGGTGACTTGAGGAACCGCCCTGAAGGCTGGTGCAGAAACTCTATCGGATAGCCCTGTGACATCACTTCTACTGCCCAGGCATCTGCCTGTGTGCCTGTCCAAGCTTCCGTAAAATGTAAAAGGCGGGCACCCACCGGAAGGGGGGATAGTCATGCCTGTTTGGGTTTGGCACCTCTGTCTCCCCGAACACCTCTGTTGAAAGGCCTGTGGAATCTGGGTGTGAAGGAACCACATTTGCCAGACTGCTTGGACGCTTCCCACGAGGCCTTTTGGTGTCTTGTCGAAATCTAGAGAGAGAGTGCTGGGTACGAAGGGACTGCGGGTTTCGCCAATCGAAACGGCGTAGGGATCTGGGCATGGCTTTTTTTTTTTTTTTTTTTTTTTACTTATCCCTGGTTTCCACCAGGAAGTTGTCCAGGGCCTCTCCAAAGAGCCGATCTCCTAGGAAGGGATAAGCTGTTACAATAGCTTGGAGAGAGAGTCCGCGTGTCAGGCGCGTAGCCGTCTGGCCACCGCCGTGGATGCCATGGCCCTGGAAGCAAAGGAGATAATGTCCAGAGTGGCGACCGCTGAAAAGGAATTAGACTTAAGGACACGAGAATTTCCCTCCAGCACAGCCCGATTGTTCTCTGGAACAATCTGCATCAACTTACGTAACCACACGACTGTCGCTCTGGAGGCGATGGATGTTGTAGATGCCGCTCTTACCATCATGGCAATTGCCTCATGGATCCTTCTGAGCGTTGCCTCCACCTTCTTATCGGTTTGGTCCTTGATGGTACCCCGACCATCCTCAGATACTAGACCCGTCGACTGGATGGCATCCACTGGAGCGTCCACAGGAAACCTGTAATAACTCATTAGCATAATTAGGCAGAGCATATAACTTTTTTGCAAAAGCGGGAAAACTGTTTATTGACCATGGGCTTTTCCCACTCTGCTCTGAGCTGACGCTCAAATACTCAGGAAAGGAAAAACCTTTCTCAGTAAATTCCTGAGGAGGGAAGACTTACCGGTTGCCCCCGGGTTTGGATTTAATTTTGCTTTTGACCGCCTTCAGATATTCTGAAGGTGGCAAAACATATAACTCTAAGGCCTATATATAAAGGTCAAGGTTCCCTTGCTCAAAGGCCAGTCGAATCCGACTCTAGGGTTGCGGTGCTCATCTCCGTTTCAAGGCCGAAGAGCCAACGCTGTCCAAAAACGTTTCCGTGGTCATGTGGCCGGCATGACTGAACACCAAGGTGCACGGATATAGCCTTAGCTAAAAGGAGCTGATAATCCTTGGGTTTGAAAAAAAAACGACTGGATTGCTCCGGGAGTTTTTAATTCTTCCTCCTCATCAGAAAAATTCGCCCTCTTCCCTTTCAATGGAAGAGGTACTGGATTCTATTTCTTCCCTCCACTGCTCCTCCAAGGGTCTCCTAGGAGGAGGGGGGGGAACCCTCTTAGCTGCCCTAGTTGGCCACCCAGGGGAGGATGGAATCAAAGGGCTTTGAGAGCGATTACCCTGTGGTAGGGAAACCTCAGGTCTAGGAAGGAGCTGTGCCATTTCCAGCGGAATGGTCTTTTTTAATAATAATGGCCATAATTCTGAAGAGTGAATCAAAACTCCGTGATCAAGGAGCTTACCCCGTTTGGAGCCAGTCTCAGGATCCTGCTCCTCTTCTGAAGGGGTGGGGGAAACGTAAGGCTGTCCTCCTTCGGTCCCCGAGGCTCCAGAAATGGCCGTAAGAGAGGTCACAAGCTCGAAGCCGGACCCTCAAAATGGCCGCCGCCGCCCGATCGCGAGAGCGCGGAAAAATGGCGGGGCCTGCTGTTTCGGCTGTCGGCGTCGTTTGGGCACCTGGGGTGCTGCGCCGAGCCAGCCGTGTTCATCGAGGTACCGCGATCATGCCACGAAGGCAGATCGGCCCCGGAGTCGTCTCGCGTCACTGCAGCCGCGGTGCACGCGTCTCCCTCGTCGCCCGAGGAAAAAACCTCGGGAAGGTCTTTTGCCGCCATGGCAGCCGGCGGCGTTCTTCTCTTCGGGTCCTGAGACCTCTTTGAAAACTTCGCTCCAAGGAAGGAGCTGAATGAGAAAAGAGAAGAAATAGAGAGAGAGAGAAAAGAAAAAAGGGCAAGGCAACAGGCTGGATAAACAGGATACAAAAAAGCGGGAAACAGCTAAGCCTAAGAGATTTGCTGCTTCTCCCTACTGAGGCAGGAACAGAACTGGAGATGGGCTATTCCGGAGGCGCCAACAGGAAGGGGAAAAAACTATTTCCTGCCTCCCTACAGGCACGGTGGGAATAACCCATTGGAGATGTCCTCCACCTCAGAGGGAGAACTCCATAAAAGCTTATGCTGGAGGAAAAGCTTGTAAATGCCACAAAAAACTCTAATTATTCATGCTGCAGTAGAACCAACATGGCGACCTGGCACTACATTTGTTGGGTGCTCCATAAAGATAAAAAAGGTACAGCCCTGCCCACTGACTCATAATCTAATTAAAATAATGGTGAATCCTCAATAACCTGAGTTTGAAAACGAAGCAGGATTAGCCATGGTTAAGCACTTGAATTGGGAGACCACCAAAGAAGTCCAAGGTTGCTGTGCAAAGGCAGGCACAGTCAAACCACCTCTTCTCACCTCTTGCATGAGTTGTCACCATAAGTTAGTTGAGACATGATGACAATTATTATTAGGGAAGGAAAATAAAAAACCAACTTACAAACAAATGAAAAGAAGAACAGTCTGGGAAAAACAGCATGAAGAGATGCAAAATCAGGAGCTGCTTGAAAGTACTGTAATATCCCAGATATCCTTGATGGGAAGAACAGCTATCATAAAAATGAATATCTTACCAAAGTTGATTTTTTTTATTTCAAACAATTCCAATTATTCAAAACCAACAATATTTTAAAGAACTTGATAAACTGGTATCACAATTTATAGGGAAAAACAAGAAGCCAAGAATTAAATTAAAAGCTCTGCAAAATGCAAAAGAAAGAGCTGGGTTTCCTTTTCCACATTGGCTTCTATACTACAAAGCAGCTGCATTGACCTGGGAATGGATTACTCTGCAAAATACAAGGTTATTAAAATTAGGACATGATTTATTATTGGGATGGCATGCATTTGTGTGCTATGATAGATATAAAATACATAAATTCTTCAAGTAACATGTTCTTAGAAGAGCACTACTGGAAGTATGGGAAGAAACTAAAAAACTTTTTTATGTTATAACACCCAGGGCTATTTTTGGGCAGGAATGCACAGGGATGGAGTACCGGCTGGCTCTTGAGTTGGCCACACCCAGCAAGAACTCATTAGCATAATAGGCCACACACAACAGCAGATTGGCTACATTAGGGCTGTGTGGTCTAACATACAAAGGAGTTCCTGCTTAAAAAAAAAAGCCCTAGGTTTTCACAACAAACAAGGTAAACAGAATAAGAAGCAAAAGGTGGGTGTGGCTGGATGACCATACTTCTAGTAACATGGGGGTGTGGTCTAATATGCCAATGAGCTGTGCTGTCAGGATGTGGCCTAATATGCTAATGAATTTCTGCTGATGGATGTGGCCTATTATGCTAATGAGTTCCTGCTGGGCTTTTTCTACAAAAAGAGCCCTGATAACAACCTAATGGGTCTCACCACATGAAGCTTTTACAAATCCAAATTTATTTGAAAAATACTTGTTGTATAGATATGAAGATCTGTTGGATAATAAAAACTGACTAAAGACAATAGAGAACCTCAAAAAAACAAGATATAGATATGAGTTGGTGGGAAAGAGCAAAATTAGAATCAAGATTTGTTAAAGACAAACAAATGGGGTTTTTATGAAAAGCCAGCTGAAATAGATAAAATACTTATCGATACTGATGATAAGCTTATTAAGAAATTATATGTTACATTGTTAGAAATTAAAACCCAGGATGAAGTGGTTAAATGCTCTATGGTTCAATGGGCTCAAAATTTGGGCCATAATATTGATTTAGATCAATGGCCTAAGATATGGAAAACAAATATAAAAATTACTAAAGCAATTTCTTACAAAGAAAATATTTGTAAAATGTTCTATAGATGTTATGTCACAACACCCAGGGCAATATTACACCAGATAAGTTGTCTAAATTTTATCCTAATATGTCAAATGACTGTTGGAAATGTCAAAAAAACAAAACAAAATGTGGGTTCTTTCTTTCATATGTGGTGGACTTGTGTGAAAAGTAAAAAGTTTTGGCCTTGGATACATGAAAAATTGCGATTTTTTTAAAAAAGTAATATATATTTCATATCAGAATTGCTTTTATTGAATATACTTCCAAAAATTGTAAAAAGCAAGACTCCTATCTTATTGTACATGTAGTTACAACTGCTAGAATATTATATGCTAAATATTGAAGAAAAGAGATACCATCCAAAGAAGAAATAATAAACAAATTACTCGAAACTGCTGAAATGGACAAATTAACTTTAATTTTGAAAGGACATAAAGAGGAAAATTTCAAAAATACATGGTCAAGATTTTACAGTTGGATTGAGTAATACATTAAATGCAACGTGAACACAACTGAAATTGAGGACAATGAGAATATCTATAATAAAATATGCAAAAGATATATTTAACAATATAAGATGTAGAAACATATTTTTACTGAGAGATGTATGGACAACTTAACAGCTAACTCAAAGAGCTGGAGATTCTCCCACTTAATGTTTGTATGTTTGTCTGTACTATTGTTTGTTTTTTGTTTGTCTTTGTCTTTTTGTTATAAAAATAAAAAAAATATTGACACAAAAAAATTACTGGTGTCAAGGAAAGAAGACGCAAGGAACAGAATTGCTTACCTTGGGCTCATTTCGGAGACTGACAGCTACTGAGCAAAGGGTCCGAGAGGAGAAGATGGAAACAAAAGGAGAAGATGGCTTGTATCCCACCTTAGGTTGGAGGACTCTCCCAGCCTAAGAAGCCTTCCACCAACTTAAGCTATTTTTCCATTGGATAAAGAGCCACTTGAGTTGGAGGAAAGGTTCAAACTAAGCTGAGTTAGTGTGAGCTAGCTCACAGTTTTTTAGCCCCTGGCTCACACATTTTTGTCTTCGCCCAGGAAGGATGGCTCCAGGGCAAACCAATTTACGCAGTAGCCAAATCGCTTGCTCACAGCTTTAATGCCAGTGGATCACAAAGCAGAATGTTTGCTTGCAAGACAACACAGCTTAGAGGGAGCATTGGTTTAAAGTCTGTTCAGTAGAGTGGAGGGATACATGCCCATTATAAAGCTGATAGACCATGGATGCATCTGAAAGAAAGTAGAAGAAGCTTGAGGCGAAGAAGAAGGAAGCCAGTGCAGAGAACTCTACAAAGGAGTAGTATGATCTAAACCAGGGTCCCCAACACCTTTTGAGCCTGCAGGGCACATCTGGAATTCTGACACCTCATGGTGGGTGCAGACACAAAATGGCTGCCCCAAAATGGCTGCAGCAGGAGGTAGGATCAGTCACGGAAATGGCTGCTGCAGCTTGCCTTCAATCACCCAGTGAGGATTCTTGTGCTGTGGTGGCAGCTGCTGCCAAACCAAAATTCCTAGAAATCTGCACAGCCAATCAAATCTTCAGTGGTCAATCAGAAGCCTTGCAGGGCAAAAGCCCCACCTGGCCCCACCCAGTTTCTAAAAACACTTGGTGGGCACAAGAAAAGGTGTTAGCAGGTACCCACGGGCACCATGCTGGGGACCCCAGGTCTAAAGGGTGAGCCAAAAATATCTGACAGGCAACCACATTCAAAGTGAGAGCCCGATGCTTAAGAACAGAAGGACGGAAGTCAACAAGAAGAACATGGCAAGTGATTTATCATATAGACAGGCTCCCAGTTATCGATCCATTCAGTCAGGGCAGGCCTTGCACATTAGGGTTCCCTGGACATGGCCTCTCTTCCGTGCCCCTTATGTATTTTCAAAACAACTTTTTTCCTGCACCTTTTCTTACTCAGTTCGTGTCCCCCCTTACCAATCCTCCCTGACTGCACCACTGCCAGACTGACACTGGACCAGATCTTTGCCCTTTTGCGGGACTGAGGAGGAAAAGATAGAATGGCCATAGACAAAGAGCAAAAGGGAAACCTACCTTTCCTTCCTACTCTTGAACCTAGCAAGAAGAACAAAGAGCCGTGGGCCCTTAGGAGAGACCAATGTATAAATGACTATTTGTGGTCTTCAGTGAAGGAAAGGAGGAGACATCAGATGGAAAGGGCATGTATGGAAAATGCCATCTAGAAGCCACAAAATGAAGGGGCATGAATAAAGAGATGGCCCAGGAAAAAGGCTTTGGACCTCAGGCTTATCCTTGAAGACTTTCAGAAACTGTAGCCGTTTCTACTCCTGCCAACTCTCTCAGCACTGCAAGAACACAGGCACACACTGTATCTGGATTCAAGTATTTGCAGTGGTTTCCTATGGAGATGGCTAAGGTATGTTCTTGAATCTGTTCTTAATGACGGTGTGGGGGGGGGGGAGTAACAGCAGAAGGTGGCTGATTCCCCCCCCCATGCAAAACAGATTGCCTTGCTGTCCAAAGTTAAATGCACCTCCTCCCATGTAATACATGGTACACCAGGAAAATGCAGAAGACGTTTTGGGGTAACAGTGTCTTTTATCAGCGGGAGACCCTTGGCATGAGAGGAACGTGTGGGCACCGGCATATCAAAATGCTGGGATCTAACCCATAGGTGCCAGGCACAGAGAAATAAGAACCTTTAACATAGGCATCCCTGATATGAAAATTAATTGCCCTTCTAAGTTTGCAAATTCTGGGCACCTTTGCTACAAAATAAGCAGTGGGGAAGAATTCCAAGTAATATGCATAGGACAAGGCCGCAAATAGCAGAGACACAATTCTTAGAAGACTTTGCCAGTGAGCAACTGGTGTGATCTAATTTATTTTGTGTGTTGTGTGATTTACACTTGTAACGCGTTGTTATTAGCTTCCTCAGGACCAGAAGCAAGGCAGAAATGGTTTGCAAATCACTCGCACCATCATTCACTGTAATTTTTAATGTACCTTTTTATTACTCCAAAGGCCCAGACGTTAAGATGCTGACCACCATCAGAGCATGGTGACCCTTTCCTCTGCAAGCACAGGAAACATTTACACAATTCTCACAGTTCCCTGGCTCCCGTGGCACTACAGCATCAGGGCAGGATGAGGCATGAGTTGCTTTCAAAATACAAATAGATGGGACCTTTTAGAAGAGGGGAGGCATTCAACAAATGTGACTGTGCGTTGGAACGTTGGTATTTCTCAGGAAGCGAAACAAAAATCAAAATGTGTTATTTTCTCCTTGTATGAGGGTAAGAGGGTGAAGCCAGTGGTTTTGCAACTATGGCTCTCTTGTAGGTGGTTTGCAAGGCCACAGAAGTGGGAGGTGAGAGAGGAAGAGAGAAGGGGGGGGGATTTTGGGAGGCCTGAGGGCAAATTTGGGTTTATCTTCATTGTCACCTGCTAAATGGACAAGAAATTCAGCCTCCCACTTAGTAGCACTATAGATTTATGAGTAATACAGTGGAAAAAATAAGACACAGTGATAACTGATCACGGGAGATTCTTTTGGAGAACTGGAAGAAGTAGCGTGGAGTTACTTTCCAAGTTGGTCTTGAAAAGTTGAAAAAGTTTAGAAATGGGTCACACTTCAAAAATTTTGTGAACTGGTGCATTAACCTTGGTGCAGATGAACATAGCATTTATTACTTGATATTTGACTTGATTTGTATGAAAAGATTATTGTATTTTATTAGAGTTTTGTTTTAATTTGCACATATATTTTTTATATATGATGGAAGCTGCCCTGAGCCTGCTATGTAGGGATGGAGGGACACAAATCTAATAAATAAATAGATAAGATAAATAAAAGTTTACTTCATTATACCCTGCGCCCTTCTCCCCGCTGGGGACTCAAGGTGGCTTTCAGTTCCTTTCCACCATTTTATACTCACGAAGACCCTGTGAGGTAGCTTAGACTGAGGGTATGTGACTGGTCACCTAACGAGCTTCCGCAGCAGAATGGGGATTCGAACCTAGGTCTCCAAGACTGTAGTCTGACACTTTGTCCATCCAATACACCACGCTGGCTGAAGTTTTGAAATTAAAAAGCACAGGATGGTAGCATATATTAAATGAGACCCTCGCTCATGGAGCCACGCACTTAGGGATGCCAGTCCCCAGGTGGAGGTGGAGGATCTCCTGGTTTTTGGGGCTCCTCTACGATGCCCGCCCACACCTGCCCTGCAAACCGAAAATTTGCCGTTTACAGATCAGGAGTGCAAGGCACCCATTTTATGCCTAACCATTTAAAGGCAGGTTGGGGGAATGATTGGGGAAAAGCAGGGGGCGTCATTGTGCATGGCGCTCCATCCCTGATTTAATGATGTCACTCTGTGTGACCTTATTGTATTGGGGATGCCCCCCCTCCCCACACACACTCAGTCCCCCCACCGAGAAGATTGTACCTGGTAACCCTAAACGTATTCTCATTTCCTCTCTGTTGCTGCATCCTGGGAAGACCCACCTATTTGTTCTTGGGGGGGTGGGAATCAGGACAGAGTGAAAGTACAGGGAGGGGGAATTTGTGGAAATTGCTAGTGGCAGAAGAGCTCCTCTGTTGCCAAAATTTAGCCTTTATCTACACAGCCTACTTCAATAACAAGGCCATTTTTATTTATGGACTAATTGTTGGCTGAGTCAAAGAAGGCCTTTGGTTTAAATTCAGCGTTCCACTGGTTAGCAGGAGTTAGAAGTATTATATATATTCCTTGGCATTGGAGATAGTGTAGACATTTCATATAGGCCAGCAGGACACAATATATTTTAGAACCTCCTCTATCATTAGTCCTGCCTCCTCCTCTGCCCTTCGGCTCCTCCTTTTCCACCTAAATGTCCCTTAGATTCCTCTCACTCCATCCACTACCTTCGTTCAGCCTCCATGCCTCTGGGCTGCTTTTCCTTCGCCTCCATAAAGGCCTTTTCCTAGTGCTCAGTTTCTTCCACAAAGTGATCCCTTCCCCTAAAGCTTCAGTGATATTTTAATCCAGTTCACACTTTCCCTTCGCTCACAGAAGCTGGACTGCAAATGTCCTAATAACTATATTCTCAGAAACATTCACAAACATCCCCTGACCCTGACATCACACTGGATTATCTGACTGCCACGAGTGCAATACAATTTTGAGTGTACCTTTACTTTGAAACAAACACACAGATTGTACCACTACATTCTAGAACTGTATGAAGAATTAAGCAAGTGTAGAATTTTAGAAGTACTGTTTAGAATACAACAGTGAAATTATGGTAGCTATGGCGAACATGTACTCCAACCCATTCCCATAACACCTCTATGCTTGTTAGAATAAATATCATGTAGAGACAACAGGAGAGACATTCTCACATCACTGTTCAGATCACCTGCAACTACTGCTCAACCATTCTTGTTACTATCAAATATAAAAGTAACCATGACACAAACTCTTAAAATACAGTCACAATTTATTACCCTTAGAAAGATATTTTTACACATCTATTTTGACATATTTATTACTTCACTGTCCCCCCCAATTAAATCCAAACAAATGGTGACCGTATGAACTTAGCTTCTTATTGTTGTTCACTCTTTGCATATGTCAAAACATCTTTGTTAAGTTGTATGCTAATTTGCTGTTCACCTATGTAGAGGAATCTGTCTGTCTGTCTATCAACTGTTAACTTCCATTTCAATGTGTCTGAGAAGGTATGCGTGCACATGAAAACTCATACCCTGAATAATCTTTGTTGGTCTTAAAGGTGCCACTGGACTCAAAATTTGTTCTTAAAATACAGTTCTTTTTTTGCAGTTTAACCCTGCATATGTCCAAGAACCTCACCATCACCAGCTCTGAAATCTCTTTGGTTTTCTGTACTTCCCCAAAATCCCATGAAATGTCACCCCTCAGAATTGCCAAAGGCATAAGAGAGCTAACGACCTACGCCTCATTCACAAACAAGACAGCTGCTCCAGTTCTTCAAAAAGGTCCTGTGTGGACCGGCTCTCTTGCAACTGTTAGGTCCAATATTTTATCATTCCTCCAGTCTCTTGTCCCCTACAACCCATGTCGCCCTTTCTCAACAGGCAGTCAACGTAATTTGGAGAAGGGATAAGGGTTAAATGAAGTGTGACAATTTTGTGCACGCAAAAACTTAAGCAATTCAGTTTTTTCAGATCCTCGTGGATTCCAAGGATCTGTTCTGTGCTTTAAAACTGTTCCAGATCCATTCAAGGGCTTCACTTGGAAGGGGAATCTCTTAAAACCCAAGTTACTTGCTTCTTCCACTGAGTGGCTGGGGAGGGGCTGTGGCTCAGTGGTAGAGCATCTGCTTGGCATGCAGAAGGCCCTAGGTTCAATCCCTGGTAGCTCCAGTTAAAAGACCAGGCAGTAGGTAATGTGAAAGACCTCTGCCGGAGATCTTGGAAAACCGCTGCCAGTCTGAGTAGACAATACTGACTTTGATGGACCAAGAGTCTGATTCAGTAGAAGCCAGTTTCATAAGAGGTGATAAGCAGGATTTTGGACGAGACAAGGACGCACGAGCCACTCCTGCTTCCTCTCCACATCATGTGCACATCTTACTCACTGATCCTACTGTCCCAGAAATGTGACTAGGATGCCACGGAAGGCTTCAGATCACACCGCTCCTCTGTCTTTTGCATAAAAGAGAATGACCACTAAAAGAACGCCTACCTGTCCAAGACTCTCCTCCAAAATACGGATCGTGTGCAGACTTTCCTGCTCTTCGGGGTTTCTTTGAGCCAGGGAAGCCAGGAATGGATAATCCGGGGCCACCAGACTTCTGGCCCCCATCACGTTCTCAATCTGCTCTGGCAGCTGAAGGAACAAGTTTGAACCTGGAAGGACGGCCAGAGTTCCATCCTGATTGCGCTGCCGACAAGCCCTACCATCTCTCTTCTTTGAAGCCATACTGTTTTTTTCTCACAAAGTAAAACCAGAGAAGGCCTTTATCTGTGAAAGTGGAGCTCAAGATTCCAGGGAAAGCGGCAGAATGTCACAGCCAGCAAAATAACCAGCTATTCAGAGCAATCAAACCGGGGAAGGAGAGAGAAAACATATCGCTGAACAGCGAGAGAGAACCTCTTCTTTGCTGCTTTCCTGCAAGTAATTTATCCAAACAGGAAGCACCCACCCACCCCTGCCTGCCCTGGTGGAGCAGCACTATTTAATTCTCGGGGCTTTTTTGTGCATTTCAGTGGGGGAGGTCGCTGTGTCATCTCAACTTCTGTGTCAGTTAGAAACCAATGCCCTAAGAGCAGCAAGCGTGTGGCAAGATTTCTGGCAGCCCAGACTCTGACTTGCTCGAGAGGAAATGCTCCATTATGTCACACAGGCAAGGCCTTCCTATCAAGACCACCACACACTCGCTGGAGCCCATTGATTGGCAAAAGGGCACAATGGAAACAGCTTGACCTTGTGCTCACAGAGAAGATCAGCTTAGGTTCAAGTCCCACAGCACCTTAGAGACCAACAAGATCTTCAGGTCAAGATTTTCATGGTATAAAAGGTCTGGTGAAGGGAGCGCTGACACATGAGAGCTCAAACCCTGAAAATCTTGCTGGTATCGAAGGTGCTACCGGAGCAGAATCTAGCTTTTCTATTGCACATCAACACGGCTACCCTGTGAAACCACAATGAAGAAAACTCTTCCACGTAGAACGTTAGGGTTCACGGTTTCTGTAAGGCCACCAAATGTGGGTGGGTGGGTGGTTTTTTGCAAATTCAAACAACTCTGGGGGGGGGGGAGGCTTGCAGAAGGCTATCTTGGAAGACATCGTCAAATGATGTATCTATGGGACCGCCTCTCCTCGTATACCCCCAGAAAAGCATTACGCTCTGGAGAAAAGAACCTTCTGGTGATCCCTGGCCCAAAAGACATCCAGCTGTCCTTGACCTCGGCCAGGGCCTTTTCAGCCCTGGTGCCAGCCTGGTGGAACTCTCTGCCAAATGACATCCACACCCTGCAGAGTTCTGCAGGGCCTGTAAGACAGAGACATTCTGCCCGGCCTATGGCTGAAGACAGCAATGGTCCCCATTGTGCCTAGACTCTCCCAGCTCTTCTCCTCCTTTTGCCCTTTCTTGTGGGGTAAAGATAGAAATTGCTTTTAAGCGCCATCTTGTAACAGCTATTGATTTAATTTTTTTTGTAATTTTAACTGTTTATTAATATAACTGCAAGCTGTTGAAATGTTGTTCACCGCCCTGAGCCCTATGTGTAGCTGAGGGCAGTCTATAAATTGAATGAATAAATAAATAAGCAAAGTTTAGGTAGCAACTCTTAAGGAGAGGGCATGGCTCAGTGGCAGAGCACCTGTTTGGCATGCAGAAGGTCCCAGGTTACTTGGGGACAAGGAAGCTGACACTGGGAGGGGGGAAATGAAAAGCTTCAGTCTTCTGTTCAAGAACTGTGTTACTGAAGGAGGCTTGTCCTGGGCTTCCCCTGTTAGTAACAGAAAATGGCTCCCTCCCTCTGAGTAAGAAGGAAGGGGAGAGAAATAAGCACACGTAAACTTACACACACACACACAGGTGCACTTTGAATGCAGTCTGTTGTATAGGTCTGATTCCGAATAGGGGGTAGAACCAGTGAAGAAGTTCATTGGGGCTTTGGTGGCCATCAGTGAGAGAACTCCTGATGAGTCCATTATTTCTTCCCCTCTCTAGGAAAGAAGATCGACATCCCTGGCCAATGGGGGTCTTATGGCTCCACTGACCAAGCAGGGACTCGGGGAACCAAAAGGGCAGCTCTCTGACCAATGAACTAGTGCTCTGCTGTGGTGGACCTTGGGTGAAGGGGTAAGAAATGGCTTCTGCTTCGGGGGGAGGGGGATTGGCTTGCCTGCAGTGCTAAGATCCTATCCCATCTACCTTCTGTGCTGATTCAGACATCACAGCTTAGGTATGCTAACCTTCATAGCATGCGCTGCACATGAGATCCATAATTCCACTCATATCAGCTGGCAACAGGGCAAACCCAGGACCAGAGAATGAGTTCAGGCCACAACTCAGTCCTCACACGCCATTTGTTCTCCAAATGGGACCTCCTGGACAGCACACATTCAGCCAGTGCTGCGCAAGCTGCGCTGGCTTCCACTGGAGCACCAGATCAGGTTCAAGGTTTTGCTTCTGACCGCCTCTCCCAGTATGCCCATGGAAGCGCGTTACACTCAAGAAATAAGAACTTCCTGGGGGTCCCCGACCCGAGAGAGGTTTGGCTGTCCTCAACCAGGGCCAGGGCTTTTTTGGCCCTGGACACCGTCTGGTGGAACTCTCTGCTGGAAGATGTCTGTGCCTTATGGGAGTTATTACCTTTCCACAGGGCATGCAAGGCAGAGATGTCCCACCAACCCTTCAGTTGAGGACAGTTTTGGAGACAATATAACATTTGGCACTCTTATATACTTCCCCATCCCTCGTAACTCATCCCCCCACCCCCCGCTGGGGAGGCTGAGGAGCTGAAACACCCCCCCCCCATCTAATATATGTATATTGTTTTTGTCTATTGATCTTCTTTTAGGTGGTTTTACTCTTGATTTTAATTTATAGAATTTCTCTATATTACTTTGTCGTAATCCACCCTGAACCCTACTTGTAGGGAAGGGTGGACGTAGTAAATCTAATTTAATAAATAAATATTTTCCATTTGTTCAGACATTTTTCATTCCCTACCCAACCGAAGAAATTCAGTAGAGGAAAAAAGGCACTGACAATCACCCCACTGAGATTCATGGGGGGTGGAGCCTGGGGAGGGCAGGGTTTGGAGAGGGGAGGGACCTCAGCAGTGTATAATGCTACAGAGTCCTCCCTCCAAATCAGCCATTTTATTCAGAGGAACTGATCACTATTTTCTGGAGGTCAACTGTAATAGCAGGAGATCTCCAGGTGCCACCTGGGGGTTGGCAACCCTATTCCCAGCTGATTGAGGTGGATCAGTGTGATCCACTCCTTTGGCTTAGCTTGGACCAACTGGCACTGCGCTCCTGCCTTGGCTTATTTACTTTGTTTCTGCACCCCGCCTTTCTCTCCAGTGGCGACCCAAGGCAATGTGCAGCATTCTCCTCTCTTTCATTTTAGTTAGTCTGAGCATATGTGGCTGGCCCAAAGTTGCACAGCAGGGTTTCGAACTTGGGTCTCCGAGATCCTAGTCTGCCATTGTAACCACTACACCACGCTGGCTCTTTCCAGTAGATACCATTCCCCTTCCAGTTTAACTTTATTAGACAACTATGTACAAGTTAGTCACTGTCACACGGATCTGACGACCCCCCCTCGCTATCACTGGATCCCGAGCTGGATGGACGATCCGCCACTGTGCCCCATCTCCCTTGGGGAACTGCAAAGCCCACAGACACTGCAGAAGGGAGGAGGTTACGTCACCACCCTCCACTCTCCTCTTCCAAGAGAGAGATCTTGGAGTCGTAGTAGATAACTCAATGAAAATGTCTAGACAGTGTGTAACTGCAATAAAGAAGGCCAACACTATGCTGGGGATTATTAGGAAGGGAATTGAAAAGAAATCAGCCAGTATCATAGTGCCCCTGTATAAATCATTGGTGCGACCTCATTCGGAATACTGTGTACAGTTCTGGTCCCCACACCTCGAAAAGTGCAGAGAAGGGAAACTAGAATGATAAAAGGGTTGGAACACTTTCCCTATGAAGAAAGGTTAAAACACTTGGGGCTCTTTAGCTTGGAGAAACGACGGCTGAGGGGTGACATGATCAAGGTTTATAAGATTATGCATGGGATAGAACAGGTAGAGAAAGAGGTACTTTTCTCCCTTTCTCACAATACAAGAACTCGTGGATACTCAATGAAATTGCTGAGTAGCTGGGTTAGAACAGATAAAAAGAAGTTCTTCTTCACCCAGAGAGTGATTAATACATGGAATTCACTGCCGCAGGAGGTGGTGGCAGCTGCAAGCATAGACAGTTTCAAGAGGGAGTTAGATAAACATATGGAGCAGAAGTCCATCAGTGGCTATTAGCCACAAGGTATGGATGGGAACTCTCAGTCTGGGGCAGGTGATGCATTCTATTATTGGTGCTAGGGGGGGCAGCAGTGGGAGGGCTTCTAGTGTCCTGGCCCCACTGCTGGACCTCCTGATGGCCCCTGGTATTTTTGGCCACTGTGTGACAGAGTGTTGGACTAGATGGGCCATTGACCAGATTCAACATTGGCTTCTCTTATGTTCTTACGTTCTCTCTGGGCACAACTTCTTCCTGTCACCAGTTCATCCTCCTCGGCCTTTGCTTGTGTTCCTCCTTTTATTCCCTCTCTGTGCCACATGATCCCCTCTATGCTCCACCCTCCACCCACACCCGTTGGCTCCACCCCCCTTTTTAGGCAAGGATGCTGAGCTGTGGGTGCGGTTTCCCACCTGCTTCTTTCCTCCTGCAGCTGAGGACGCTTCGGCCATGCACTCCTCCCTTTCCAGGATGCCCTGAGTCAGGGGCATGCCCCTGTGCCGGGCCTGTGGCTCCCTCCCCCCTTCCCGAGCCTTCCTCTCGCAGTGGCAGGTGTCTGCCGCCGCCAGCGGTGATGTGGCGGATCGGCAGCGTTTCTCCGGGGCCAGGAAGACACGGTGGTGCTCCGGCGACTCTGCCTTCCGCCCTGGTAGGTTCTCTGGGGGCCAGGGCTTGGGATGTCAGCAATGGTGAAGTCCCGAGCAGCGGCAGCCACCCTGGGGAGGCCTGCCCTCGGGACAGTCCCTAAAGTTTCTTATCTTCCCCCTCCCTGGGACCTTTCCCCCTTTTGTAACATATCTATTAGATTGAACAAAACCTACATTTCATATTGTAATCTGCCATGACTGGCGTTGGCATAAAGGTGATCTATAAATGTAGCAGGCTAAAAAAAAAGCCGAAATCTGTAGCAGGGACTGAAATGAGGCCTTGAGGGATCTTGGGGCAATTCAGCTTGGACTCTATCAACGTTCTCAAACTCACACTTGTCACCTCCCTGTTTTAATTATGTATTTATTGTATTTATAAATGCCACACCATGAAGAAGTGCCCAAGGGGACGTATGACAAAAACATCAAGAATACATATACCCCTGGGATTCAAATAACTTGCAATAGTTACCTTTTGAATTTCCAAACACTCTATGGTTTTACTACGGAGCTTTTGAAAATCCTAGAGTGTCTAAGGATATAACATCTGGCTTTTTACTGGAAGTGACACACCAGGCCGCATCTCCTTTTTGTTCCCAGAGGTTACCATCTGTTGCTAATTGATGGCTTAAATTGCATGCTCTATATTTTTTTTGCCAGGTTATGCGCTCTTGCATTTACTTTTCTTCGGTCAGTTTATCTAAGGACAAGGGGCTCTATCTGGTCTCCCTTCCCCAAGACAAGGTAATTCCCAAGTTGTAGCCTTTGGGAGAGGAAAACCCACTTCAGCGGAAGCTACCAGAAGCTAGATGATATCACCTAACTTCGGGGAAGGATGGCTCTTTTTATTAAACATGACATTTTTTAAAAAAGAACGGTTTCTTTAAAGCACAGCTGTTCATGGACTACAGCCCATTTAAAAATCCGCAAATGCTTACACAACAAAAAATATGCAAGAGATTTTAGGGTGCCTCAAGAATGCCTTTTTGGGTTTTCTTCCCTCATAACATGGATGTCCCCCAGAGTTTTTGTAGCCCGTCCTGTTGGCAAACCAACAGTCCCTTTTTGCACCAGACACCTTGGAAATTAGAAGCTGTAGCACAGCACGGCTGGAGGACAGAAATTTGTCTGCAATGTTAGTCATAAATGGCTCAGGAGGAGTGAGAGGAGAGGAGCCTGGCCTTTAATAAACCCAGAGCATTTCTCAAGTATGCAAAGCTGTTGCCCGAGTATGTACCCGAAGCACTTGCTTCTGATAGCTGTCTTCCACTCCCCGGCTGCCAAACTCAGAAAGGGCCGCCCACCCAAACGGAAGCAGTTGACCCTGGGTGGAATGTCAATCGGGCGTGCCTGGGACCGGATTGGGAAGCCAAGAACTGTTGGCTGTTATCTGCACAGCTTTCCTGAAACATTTCGCTCTGAAATATCTGCGTTCCAACAGACAGGCAGGCGGAGAAGAAGACAAAAGAATCCAAGGCTGAAGAGGTCTCTGAAAACTAGACACTCAGGTATTTGGGATGAACCCAATGCACGAGCTGGCTTCAGTTCTCGTCTGTCGGTTTTACACGGAGGCCCCCGGCCGAGACTGTGGCAAGTGATTCCATTCCATTCCTAAGATGGCCATTTCACTGGAGACAGATGTAAAAATGCCTCAGTGCTATTCTAGTGTCTCAAAAGGAAACAACACACCTCAAACACACCAATGGAGGTAAACACCAGGCAAAGATCTATAAAAACCCACGAGGCAGAAGATCTATAAAAACCCACAAGGCAGAAGATCACAACAAAGCTACAAAAACCCAATGGCCTTTGTTACATTTTTCAAGGCTTTGAGTCCTTCAGTATTTTCCATCATCATATTTTAAGCATGTCATTGTCAGTATTCCCTCTAAACTGAGTTAGTGTGAGCTAGCTCACAGTTTTTTTAGCTTCCAGTCTTTTTTTTGTTTTAGCTCAGGAAGGATGGTTCCAGAGCAAACTAGTTTATGCAGTAGCTCACAACTTTAATGCCAGTAACTCACAAAGTAGAAGTTTTGCTCACAGGACTCCAGAGCTCAGAGGGAACATTGGTCATTGTAGTACAAGCTACAATCTATGGGCATGATCCCACAAAAAGATTGTTTTTCTTATGCTCTCTTCATCCAACACTTCCACGGATATTCCAGGGGCTGTAATCTAGAGAAGGTGGGGTCTGAGGAAGGTAAGGACTTCAGTGGCGTATGACACCATAGAGTCCACCTTCCAAAGCAGCCATTTTCTCCAGGGGAACTGATCGAGGGGAGACTAGTTATAATTCCAGGCTGCCAACTGGAGACTGGCAACCCTGTTCTGAAACCAATATGACCCAGTTGTCCTTGATGCTCATTGGACTATGCCCTTACTAATTTGTTTTTCTTAACAGGAAATGGGATTCTCTGGATTTTAAGATGTTCTGGCTAATAGCAGAGGGGTGTGTATGTGTAGCTAAATCCTGATTTACTATACCTTTGCTGAATGCCCAGTGGGTCACTCTGAAGTGGTTATGTGGTCTTTTATGTATTTTTTAAGAATTGTTGTTTTATTTACTTTGTAAGCTACCTTATGTTTTACAAGGTAGAAGGGTGGCCAATAAATGTTTTAAACAAACAAAGATGTGTGCTTTTAGTTACAGTTCACCAAAGCCGTTCTTGAAAGAAGAAAGAGAGGGCAGATTTGATTGACTGCTAGAATTGGCAATGCTTCCAGTTAGGTTGGCTCCACATGATGTTGCATGTTGAACTGTTGCCCAGCGTCTGTATCATCACATGACACAGGCAGCAGAAGGTGAATTTTTGGTTCCCCGCACAGACAAGAGATCCCTGGCCAAACAGAGGACATCTGGGGAGGGCCTTTCCACAGAGGCTTTGCAATTGCTGCACTGTTTCCATCTAGCTTCAGCATCCTCTGGGGAAGTGGTCATTTACATGATAGTCATTAGCCACACAGACACTGGAAATGAGGTAGCATTAGAGCTTTCTACAGGGCTTTCCCAAAGTGTTCAAAGTGCTGCCTCAGCATAGCTGAGAAATCCTTCTAATGCTGCTGTAAGGTAGGCCAGTATTACCGTCAGCCCTGTATTAGGGATGAGAGTGCCCAGGCTGGCAGCCTGCCTGGGACCACCTAGCAAGTGCTTGGCTGAGATATGAAATCAGGGATTTTAATTTTTTTTTCGTGGCTCACAGCCACTTTGTCTAGCTATTATACTAGCTCTTCAACATTCATATAAGAAAACACAGATAGAGCGAGAGCGAGAGACAGACAGTCAGACAGATAGACAGACAGATTGAGAGAGAGAGAGAGGAAGAAAGAGAGGGGGAGAGACAGAGAGAGATTGGGATAGACGATAGGGAGATAGATAGACAGATAGATAGAAAGACAGACAGACAGATGAGAGAGAGGAGAGAGATAGGGAGATAGACACAGAGAAAGAGATAGGGAGAGAGATAGGAAGAGACAAAGATAGGGAGAGATGGGGAGATAGACAGGAAGACATAGTTTATTTCAAAGCCCATTTAAACATCCTCAAAAATTCATCTAAGGATCGACCCAGCTAGCCAGCTAACTCCCAGTAGCCAACCTGAACCACCTGGATGAAAAGGACCCAACAAGGACAGTAGCCCACAGTCTTTTCAGATCTGACTCACTTTGAATCCTAGCCTGTACTAGGGGATCTCTTATTTATTTATTTATGTTAGTGTTCAGGGTGCATACAAAACCCATCACCACCCACATCCTTCCTGGGGTTGGGGCGGGGTTGGGGTTCTATAATACTGGAAATACAGAGTAGGGAGGAATTCTTACTGTAGGCATCCAAGATTCTTCCAGAGTCGTATTTCCAGGATGCACCCCCAAAAGAAGGAAAAATAAAAAGAGAATAAACCTCTTCAGAGCTAACTCTGCATTCTGTAAATGAAAACGAATAACTAAAGAATGATTTGGCCTCACAAAACATTCATTTTGCAGGATTTCTTCGGGTTGCTCTTTTTGTGCTGCTGTAAGAGCACAGCTGGACTTTCCTGCGACATCAAACATGCTTTAAAATCCTCTTCAAAACTAGACAGTTGTACTCTACAGCTATTAAAACATACAACAAAACCTGTATTTTAATAATAAGTACATAGTTTGGAAGGGCTTTGTCTTGGAAGGTGCTGTTGTTATGTCATACATCTTTGAAAAGGCAACAAAAAACAAAACCTGTTAAACTATTTTTTTAAAATAAATCTTAAAGGAACACTCTTCTTCTTGGGCAAAACGTATTATTTCAGATCTCTAAATTCCCCTCTGTAAGACAACTGCCTCAGAAACCAAGCCAAAATGGAACTATGGAGAAAGAAGGGGGGAGAATGAAAGGTATGTAAATATTCCTACTTTATAAGATTGTCAGGCCTTGCCTGGCAACCAGTAGGGCACCGGGGGGGGAGGGGGCCATGGGGGAGCCAATGTCAGTATCAATGAGACATAGTCCTGAGGAAAACCTGGAAATGACATCACACCTCTCTAGGAACTGCTGGAAGCTTTATGGCAAAACCACAGAGCTTCTGGTGATTCTTAGAGAGGTATAATGTTACTTCTGGGCTTTCCCTGGAAATGACATCAGACTGTTGGCCTGCCAGTCATTTTTTTCTCCCAGCTGCCAGAGGATCAGCTTGCTGGGTGACTGTGGGCCAGTCATACACATCCTCACAGGGCTGTTGTAAGGATGAAACAGAGGAGTCCCTGGCACGAGCCGAAGGGTGAGAGCAAAAGGGTGAGACTCTTGGCCTCTGGCTCTTTGCCTAGGGACTCTCAGCCTAGGGGCTCTGTAAGAAACCCAGGAAGAGCCAGAAAGCCAGGGACCTTGGCTTCTTGGGTTCCCAGCAAGGTAAGTAGACTCCTACAACAGGAACCATATAAATACAAAGGGTTTTAAAAGGTGGGTTATAGAAAAGTATTTGTTTAAAAACAATTATGAAGCCAGAATGCCAGCAGGGGGTTGGGGGCTATCCAGTGTTTTGCATAGAGTGTCACATGTATGACTATCTGCCCACTGGTCAGAAGTCTTGGGTGTGTGCTCGGTGCAAGGAGCTCCTGGTTCTCAGGGAGCGAGTTTGCTCCCTTGAGGCCAAGGTGGCTGACCTGGAGAAGCAGAGACAGTCAGTTAGGTGCACGGAGAAGACTCTCGGGGACTTGTTAGATATGTCCCACTATGGATCTGGCAGCCCGGGTGCTGCCAGGGAGCATGAGGGTCAAGGGGAAACGGGTCACCATGCTGAGGATAAGGGGAATGTGCCCTCAGAAGGGACCTCTTCTTCAGCTGGTGAACGGGTATCCTTTCGTACCAAGGAACCGTCCCTGGGAAGGGTGGGAGGGGGCTCTTGGTAGTTGGTGATTCGATCCTTAGGCAGATAGACAGCTGGGTGGCGAACCCGCGTACTGACCGTATGGTGACTTGCCTGCCTGGTGCGAAGGTAGCGGACATTAAGCATGTTTTAGATAGGCTGGTAGATAGTGCTGGGAAGGAGCCAGTGGTCGTGGTGCACGTCGGCACCAACGATGTGGGGAAATGCAGTCGTGAGGTCCTGGAGGAGAAATTTAGGCTGCTGGGCAGGAAACTCAAGGCTAGGACCTCCAAGGTAGCCTTCTTGGAAATGCTGCCTGTTCCACGCGCAGGGCCGGAGAGACAGGCACAGATCAGGAGTCTCAATGCATGGATGAGACAGTGGTGTAGGGGGAAGGGTTCAAGTTTATTAGGCACTGGGATGCTTTTTGGGACAAGAGGGAGCTGTAGAAAAGGGACGGTCTCCACTTGTCCCAAGAAGGAACCAGACTGCTGGTGCTCAAAATCAAAAAGGTGGCAGAGCAGTTTTTAAACTGAATAATGGGGGAAAGCCGACAGGAGATGCAAAGTCTCTGGTTCGGGATGGCTCATCTCGAAGAGATGAAGGGGTAACTATTACTTTTGTACAAGGAAATGGATTACAATTGTCCACTGAGACTGTGGCTAATGATAGGAACTGTCTAGCAAGGTCTCGAGGCAGCAAGAGGAAGGTTGTGGGCTTAACAAACGTGGGAAACTATAAGTGTTTATACACAAATGCTAGAAGTCTCCGAGGTAAAATCGGGGAGTTGGAATGCTTGGTGTTGGGGGGGGGAGAAATAGACATTGTGGGTATTTCAGAAACTTGGTGGGATGAGGAAAATCAGTGGGATACGGTGATTCCTGGTTATAAATTATATTGGAAGGATAGGGGGGAAGGGTTGGAGGTGGGGTGGCTCTGTATGTCAGAGAGGGTATACCGTCCAGTAAGATTGAGAGGGTAAGAGAATTGGATTCGCTTCTGGAAATGCTATGGGTTGAAATAGTGGGTCCAAAAGGAAGCTTAACAATGGGAGTTTGTTATCGCCCACCAGATCAAAAGATAGAGGAGGATTATAAAATGATGAATGAATTAAAGATAGCGGCTAGACGAAATAACTGGGTCATAATAGGCGACTTGAACTACCCACACATTGATTGGGTCAATATGAGTTCTAGTCCGGAAAAAGAGATTGAGATTTTAGACACTCTCAATGACTGTGCTATGGAACAGATGGTCACAGATCCTACCAGGGGAGAGGCGATCCTGGATTTGGTCCTAAGCAGGGGTCTTTTCGGGGGGAGCGCACCGGAGCGCAGCTCCGGGAGCTCAGGAGCCAAGCCCCGCCCCCAGCCGGCGTCCCGGAGAGTCTTTCAGGCAGCCGAATGTCAATTTCAGCTCCATTATATCCTATGGGCCATTGAAGTCAATGGTGAAAACATAGGGTATATTCTGGGGGCTGGAGGAGGGAGTTTGAGGAGAGGCTCGAAACTCACAGGATAGCTGATGGAGCCTCTCCCCAAGATACCCACCAAGCTTCAAGAACATTGGACCAGGGGGTCCAATTCTATGGCCCCTAAACAGGTTGCCCCTATTCCCGCCATTGTTCTCTATGGTGGGAAAAAAATAACTTTTTTTCCCACCATAGAGAACAATGGAGGAAATGGGGCAACCTGTTTGGGGTCCATAGAATTGGACCCCCTGGTCCAATGTTCTTGAAACTTGGTGGGTATCTTGGGGAGAGGCTCCATCAGCTATCCTGTGATCTTGGAGCCTCTCCCTCAAACCCTCCCCTCCAGCCCCCAGAATATACCCTATGTTTTCACCATTGACTTCAATGGCCCATAGGGTATAATGGGGCTGAATTGCCACTGAATTTCTTTCATTCCCTCCTTTCCTTCTTTCTTTTTCCTCTTTCCCTCTTTCTTTCTTTCTTTCTTTCTTTCTTTCTTTCTTTCTTTCTTTCTTTCTTTCTTTCTTTCTTTCTTTCTTTCTTTCTTTCTTTCTTTCTTTCTTTCTTTCTTTCTTTCTTTCTTTCTTTCTTTCCCACCTTCTTCTCTTTCTCTTTTTCCTCCTTTCCCTGTTTCCCTCCTTCTTCCCTCTTTTTCTTTCTCTCTTTCCTTCCTTCTTTCCTTCTCTCTCTCTCTTTCCTTCCCTCTTTCCTCCTTCTATGGCCCAACTCTCATGAGAAGGAGTTTAAACTTTAAACCCCTTCTCTCTTAGCTCCCCCACCCAGACCAGCTGGGGAAGGGAAGGGGAGGCTTTTGAAGATGCTTCCCCCCCTGACATCACTTCCGGTGATGTCAGGGGGCGTGGCATATGCTAATAGCCTAATAGCTCATTAGCATACCATATGCTAATGAGCTCCTGCAGCTGTTCTTCTACGAAAAGACCCCTGGTCCTAAGTAACACCCAAGACCTGGTGAGAGATGTAAAAGTGATTGCACTGCTTGGGAACAGTGACCATAATGTCATTGAGTTTAACATTTGTACAGATAGGGAGTTGCCCAAAAAGACTGACACGACCACTTTTAACTTTAAAAGGGGTAACTTCTCTGGTATGAGGGGACATGTGAGGAAGAAATTGAAAGGAAGAGTGGAGAAGGTCAAAACCATTGGGGAAGCTTGGAGACTTTAAAAATACAGTCCTAGAAACTCAGAAAAAATATATACCGCAGGTTAGGAAAGGCACAAATAGGTATAGAAAAAAGCCTGCATGGTTAACAAATAAAGTAATGGAAGCTGTAAAAGGTAAGAAGGATTCCTTTAAGCGGTGGAAAGCTAGTCTTAGTGAAGTTGATAAAAGGGAACACAGGCTGTGGCAATTAAAATGCAAGTCTGTGGTCAGGCAAGCAAAAAGGGAATATGAGGAGCATATCGCAAAAAACATAAAGGCCAACAATAAAACTTTCTTCAAATACATAAGAAGTAGGAAGCCAGCCAGGGAGGCAGTGGGGCCCTTGGATGACCAAGGGGTAAAAGGAGTAGTGAAGGATGATAGGGAAATGGCTGAGAAGCTGAATTCATTTTTTTGCCTCTGTCTTCACTGTGGAAGAGGAGAAGTGCTTGCCCACTCCAGAAGCACCGATTTCGGGAGGGGGTTTGAAAGACCTGAATCAGATTGCGGTGACAAGAGAGAACGTCCTCCGACTGATAGACAATTTAAAAACTAATAAATCACCAGGCCCGGATGGCATTCATCTGAGAGTTCTGAAAGAACTCAAATGTGAACTTGTGGATCTCCTGACGAAAATATGTAATCTTTCTTTAAAATCTGCCTCCATTCCTGAGGACTGGAAGGTAGCTAATGTCACTCCCATCTTTAAAAAGGGCTCCAGGGGAGATCCAGGAAATTACAGGCCAGTCAGTCTGACATCGATACCGGGTAAGTTGGTGGAAACTGTTATTAAGGAAAGAATTAGTAGGCACATTGATGAACAAAAACTATTGAGGCAGACTCAGCAAGGGTTCTGTAAGGGAAGATCTTGTCTCACTAACCTGTTAGTGTTTTTTGAGGGAGTGAACAAACATGTGGACAAGGGGGACCCAATAGATATTATTTACCTTGACTTCCGGAAAGCTTTTGATACAGTTCCTCATCAAAGGCTCCTAAGTAAGCTCAATAGTCATGGGATAAAAGGACAAGTCCTCTTGTGGATCAAAAACTGGCTTATAAATAGTAAACAGAGAGTGAGTATAAATGGGAAACTTTCTCAGTGGAGGGTGGTAAGCAGTGGGATACCACTGGGATCAGTACTCGGTCCGATGCTTTTTAACTTGTTTATTAACGATTTGGATTTGGGAGTAAGCAGTGAAGTGGCTAAATTTGCAGATGGCACAAAGTTGTTCCGGGTGGTGAAAACCAGGGAGGAGTGTGAGGCACTCCAAAGGGATCTGTCGAGGATGGGTGAGTGGGCGTCAACATGGCAAATGGGGTTCAATGTGGCCAAGTGCAAAGTGATGCACATTGGAGCCAAAAATCCTAAATATAAATACACGTCGATGGGGTCTGAACTGGCAGAGACGGACCAAGAGAGAGATCTTGGAGTCGTAGTAGATAACTCAATGAAAATGTCTAGACAGTATGTAACTACAATAAAGAAGGCCAACGCTATGCTGGGGATTATTAGGAAGGGAATTGAAAAGAAATCAGCCAGTATCATAATGCCCCTGTATAAATCATTGGTGCGACCTCATTTGGAATACTGTGTAGAGTTCTGGTCACCACATCTCAAAAAGGATATTATAGCATTGGAAAAAGTGCAGAGAAGGGCAACTAGAATGATAAAAGGGTTGGAACACCTTTCCTATGAAGAAAGGTTAAAATGCTTGGGGCTCTTTAGCTTGGAGAAATGACAGCTGAGGGGTGACATGATTGAGGTTTATAAGATTATGAATGGGATTGAGCAGGTTGAGAAAGAAGTACTTTTCTCCCTTTCTCACAATACAAGAATTCGTGGGCACTCCATGAAATTGCTGAGCAGTCGTGTTAGAACAGACAAAAGGAAATACTTCTTCACCCAAAGAGTGATTAACATATGGAATTCACTGCCACAGGAGGTGGTGGCAGCTGCAAGCATGGACAGTTTCAAGAGGGAATTAGATAAACATATGGAGCAGAAGTCCATCAGTGGCTATTAGCCACAGGGTATAGATGGGAACTCTCAGTCTGGGGCAGGTGATGCACTCTATTCTCGGTGCTGGAGGGGGAGGCAGCAGTGGGAGGGCTTCTAGTGTCCTGGCCCCACTGCTGGACCTCCTGATGGCACCTGGTATATTTTGGTCGCTGTGTGACAGAGTGTTGGACTAGATGGGCCATTGGCCTGATTCAACATTGGCTTCTCTTATATTCTTATGTTCTTATGTTAGGAGAGGAGACTGATATAAGTCACTTTGGGTCAACCACTGGGGAGGAAGGAGGTGCATATATGAAGCAAGTAAAGAAATTAATAGCTCCACTGCTGCACACAGAATTTTACACTGTAAAAAATAATAATAATCAAAATAATAGTTCTTTGTTGCAAGGAACTTACTCTGTAAATGTTAACTAGAGAAAACAAAGGGGAATAACAAAAATAATGGGGATGAACTCGTGCCCTGTTTCTCTTGCAAGCAGGACGTAAAGATTTAAGAAACACGACAGAAACATGGAGGCTGTGTTCAGACCTGAGTGTTCTCATACATGATACAAAACAAAAGCGAATGAGCATCCAGCGGCTATGCTGCGGGTGCCTAGGCCTCCCTAGGCTCAATGTTATTTACAGTCCTCCTTTCTCACTGGGACTGAAAGCAGGTTACACAGCGTGAGCCAAGGCAGCCAACAGGTGGGGACATCTAATAAACCAGGGGGGTCCCCAAACTTTCGGAGCTCATGGGCACCTTTGGGATTCTGATGCAGGGTGGTGGTCACAGCCACAACATGACTACCACAGGAGGCGGAGCCAGTTACAACGTGGCTATTGCAGAAGGCAGAACAACACACATGGGGAAGCTAAAGTGCAGGGGTAAAGAGGAGTAGATTAAAAAATATATATACTGCAGGGGAGGGGAGGCATCTGAGAGACTAAAATCGACACTAAAATGGCACCTGCTGCTGAAACATAGGTCGTGGCCACACTGGCATTTGGCACAATATGGTGCCGCCTCTAATTGAACCAGTTTGAAGTGTTGTGGGGCATATCAACCACACAGCACACCCTGCTGTGGGTTACCCACAGAGACATCCTGTGGTAAAGCATCCACATTATTGCAGCACCTCAGTCATGGAGCACACTGCCAAAAACCTCTGAAATTCATGTGCGCACATGCACGCACATACCCACACATGCACATGCATGCACATTTAGGAAACTTTTTTAAAAAGACACTTCCTTAGCAGCAGAATGGATCTGCAGGTTCAGACTGCCAAATCAGTTCTGTGCACGCTGTCCCGCATTCAGACATCCAGCCAAGCACAATGACTGTGCGGGGAACCGAAAACAGTCTTTTTAACCCAGCTCCAAGTCATCCTATGACAGGATAAGTATGGCTGGGGAATGCCTGACAGATGTGACTGCGCGCATTTGATTCAGAGGGGTGGAGTGGCTGTGTCGGGCCAAACTGCCCATATGATCACGGCCATAGTTATTTTAATCTGCACATTTGATCAGATCCCCAATGGTCAATCAAAACCCTGTCTGGCCTCACTCCCTTGCTAAAAACGCTTGGCGGGCACTAGAAAAGGTGTCCGTGGGTGCCGTGGTGCCCACGGTCAACACATTGGGGACCCCTATAATAAACAATGTAATAGGACTAGAGATGTCTGAAACAAAGCATAGAATATGAGACATGATAGATTAAGCAACACAGCAAACAGCGTTACATAAGTATAAAAACAATGCCGCGAGAGTAAGATAATTTATACCACTGGGTGTGCAATCTGTATTATGTCACTATAATATACACAGCAAACAGGTAATACTTACTACAGCCAGTGGTAGGGGAACCACTGAAACCAGCATAGGTTTAGATTAGAAAGCAGCTCAGATCTCCTCGGCTTACCTGTTTTATGCACTGCAGCCGATCGTTGGTCTGCTGTATGTGCCTGTCCATAGAATTCATTTTGATTGTCTCCCACTTGGATTCTACCTGAAAGCCATTAAAATCCTTCAAGCTGCAAGACATAAAAGAGAGACAGAGAACGAGAAAGGTCATTAAAGGAAACAAGGGTCAGAGACCGTCTTGCCAAATCCTCAATGAAATTGAAACTTCTTATTCTTTGTGGTAGCAATAGGGACTGTTCTCCACTTAAGAGAGAGGACGAACCCAGTCTTTGGTGCAAAGGTTTTTCATTTCACGTAACAGAGGGGGAGCTGTCAACCAAGGGGTATCATGTAGTGAGGCTGGTTCTGGATCTCCTTCACAATCAATTTTAGGTCATCACTATAATTTACAATGTTTCATAACACTAGATTTGCCAACCCCTAGGTGGGGCCCTACAGGGTTGCCATAAAGCAACTGCAACTTGATGCCAAAAAACCCCAAACCAAACATATTCTGTATGGGATTTAATACAAGCATTTCTGGATGTAGTGACTGATTTGGACTGGGCAACCTACCACATACTAAATATGTTCAAAATGCTGAGAATCTTAGTTGGATTTTTGTAGCACTACCCCCCCCCCCAAAAAAAAAGAAAACATTACCCCAATTTTTAGAAGGTAAGGGTCAGTGTCAAGATTCATAGAGCACATCTGAGTTCTCTGGCATTCACAGAATTCCCTGACAACATAAAGGGCTAGACCACCCCCACATACACCATTACATGTTTAGGCTGAATTCACATGCCCAAAAGGTGTATTTCAACCTTTCTCCTATGACTGGCATGCACATGTGAAAAACAGAAAGGCAATTCTAAATAAATTTGTTTCCAAGTCAGCTGATGGACATGTAGGAAGGTTGGATCGTTTGCACTGGCAGTTGTCTTCCCTCACTTTTCATGACACATGATTTTCTATTTAGAAATATGGGTTTAATTTGGTTAAATGGAAGAAAGAAACACACACAGAAAACAACCCACCCTGAATACAGAGAAGACACTTTAAAGCTGTTAGGGTGGGCCACTGGTGCAAGAAATCTGAAATATCCCCCCAGAGAACTAAATAAATGTTTCTGTATCAGCAGCAGCGATTAGTGCTCTATACTTTCCAAGCACAAGGTGGAGCACGTCATTTCTCAAATAGCCAGCTGTATTTAAATAAATCCCTTCAGAAAAACTCTGGGATAAAAACTCACTCCCTGATTCAGTTTTTAGTTTTTGGCAGAATATACACAGAAGTGTCTCTACAGCTTTGTCGTTTTAGGACACCATCATCTGAACATTAATAAATAAAGTGCTTTAGTGCACCCTGCTTATAGATTTTTTTTCTTGTAAACTAAAAAATAAAAATAAAAATCAGAAGCCTGAAATCACCCTTCAAAAGCTTCTTTTAGTGCAGGGTCCCTTTTTTACCTCAACCAACGTAAAGTATTAGAGTAAAAAAACTGATATAGGGAAAGGTGAATGAAGTGAAATGTTAACAGTTGTCTGCGGGAGGGTGCTAAGAACGGAATTCACTGGAGAACATTTACCTCACCACACATATATGCTTGGGATAGAAAAATTACCTCACAAATACCAAAAATATTGTGAATAATAATGATAGGTGTTTGTAACAGCCTCTGGGAATTGTGAAACACTGTTTTGTGACAGTTTTCTACCCCCAACATACCCTGCAGTTTGGCTTGGTGTAGTGAATATGCCCCTAATACAATTTGTGTAAAATTTTTTACACTTTTGTCTGTTAAAGACAAAATTAGACATAACTGGTGTGTGAGGGGATCCATGTATAGAAGTACCATGCCCATCTATTCACATCTAAAGAGGGTGGGGCATATTTATACTAAAATAAAAGCAAAGTGTAGGCAAGTTGAGACAAATCCTGCATTCTCTGCTGCCTTGTTTTGCTGTGTTCTTTAAGGATCTTTCATTCAGCCTCTCTCCGATACCATAAATGAGCCTTACTAAATGGTAATGTAAGTAGTATAAATAGGGTTGCCAGCTTCCAAGTGGCGGCTGGAGATTGCCCTGGGATTACATTTGATCTCCAGGTGATATCGAGCAGTTCTTCTGGAGAAAACGGCTGCCTTGGAAGGTAGACTCTATGGCATTATACCCTGCTGAAGTCCCTCCCCTCTTCAAACCCCGTCCCCAGGCTCCACCCCTCAAATCTCCAGGCATTTCCCAACCCAGAGCTGGCAACCCTAGGTTCTAATCAGGTAAATGCTTTAAAACATGATAAGCAACTGATAACCTTCAACAAGCATGTGGCCGGTCAAGTAACTGAATTGTTTTTGATTGGTTAAATGTCCAAACCCGTTTCCTAGTCCCAATGTCCATGTATGAAACTGCTTAAAAAGAGGTCAGGACAGTGGTTCATCCACCCAGGGGCTACCTAACAACAGCTCTCCATCATCTCAGTTTAAGGCCTGTTCCTGAACTTTTCCCTGCCTTGTCTGTTGCCATCTTCCACCGTGTTGTTCAGTTGGGCAGTCCCTTAGTCATCCCTCCTTCCTGCCCAACATTTTTAATTGTTTTCGTTTTGCATGTGTTTTAGCTCTGGTTTTACTTGTGTTATTGATGGAGTTGAGGGTGGTTTTATTATTTATTATTATTATTTAATGAATTTCTAAACTGCCCTCTCCTGGAGGGCACAGGGCAGTGCACATCATATTTAAAATGCAGCACAATTAAAAACATTTCAGTATAAATTAATTAAATTAAAACCCAACCATCAATTTTGGTTTCCCGTAAACTGGTGAAACCATTAACCTTCAGTCCTAGATGGCATTCTGTATGTGGTTGCTTTCTCCGAGGGATGGGGTCTTGGGCCGGATGAGATGGAAAAACTGTTCCTGTCCTCACCCATAGGCCTGGTGGAACATCTCTGTTTTACACGCCCTGTGGAACTGCAGAGAGTTCCACCAAGCAGGAGACAGGGCTGAAAAAGCCCTGGCTCTGGCCAAGGACAGCCAGACATCTCTTGGGCCTGGGATCACCAGTAGATTTGGATCTTGTGAGTGTAGTGCTCATCGGGGACCATACCATGAGAGGCAATCCCGCAGGTACATTAAGACCAAAAGGAGATTTGGTACTCAACTGGGAGCCAGTGCAGCTGGCGAAGTACAGGTTGGATGTGTGCTATCATAGGGGAGCCTGTCAGCACCTGCATCGCTGCATTTTGGACCAGCTGTAATTTCTGGGTCAGCTTCAAGGGTAGTCCTATGTTGAGTAAGTTACCACAGTCTAACCTTGAGGTGACCGTTGCATGGATCACTGTGGCTAGGTTGGAGCGAGAGGTAAGGGACCTGTTGCCTGACTTGGCGGTGTTGGAAAAACACCTGCCTGGCAACCTTCGGAAATGGGGCCTCCATAGATAAGGAGGTGCCCACAAGCACACCTAGACTCTTGCCTAGTGGTGCATAACGGTTTTAAAAAGTTATTTGTGTATATGTTTTGATTTGTTAGCCACCTTGGTGACTCTTGTGAGAGAAGGATATGAACTTTGTAAAATAAATGCAAAAATATCGTTCTGCTGAAGAC
This sequence comes from Gekko gecko, assembly GCA_029375565.1. Taxonomy (NCBI): domain Eukaryota; kingdom Metazoa; phylum Chordata; class Lepidosauria; order Squamata; family Gekkonidae; genus Gekko; species Gekko gecko. Next base: position 860,745 of record JAPDNY010000008.1, read on the forward strand.
GCCAGGAACTGTACCTGGGTCCTTATGTGTGCAAAGCAGATGATCTACCATCTGGCAGCCACTGAGCTACCTGCCTCTCCCATTCAGTCTTTCCCCATAAGCCTCCGGAATAGACTACATTGCTATTGTTTGGGCCTTTAAGTGGAGTCTGTGATCTCCCTGATGGAGGCTTTGTTGCATCCCTGTCACTAGCCATGAACGCCAAACCCAGAGGCATATTCCTTCCACCACAGGCTGCCTAGAGGTGTATGTACCTCACTGATAGTTCTTCTTTCATGGTTCCTGATGGCCCAGAAATCTCTCTTTGCTGAACAAGGTCTTACAATGGCAGTTCAAGCTCCTCATCCCTGCACTCCACACACAAGAGGGTTCAATAAAGCATACTTGTCAATGAATTAGAATGCTTTACAGAATAAGGGAGGGAAAGCCCATTTCATAGGCAAGCATTATTGTGACTTTGTCCTAGAGCCAGTCTCTCAATAGGTAAATGCAGTCCAAGGACTCTTTTGAAGCTGCAGGTTGAGAGAGATTTTATTCAAAAACGAACCCACAACTCACGTAGGCTTGCAAACTGAACAAAGACTGAGTCTAGTGGCACCTCTAAGGCCAACAAAATTTTATTCAAGGGATAAGCCTTCGTGTTCATGCGCACTTTTTCAGATACAATGAAATGGAAATTACCAGTCCATACATATAGGTAGAGGGTGCTTTTATGCTCTCTGATGGGGGGGGGCTTCTATTTCTTATGGACTGGCAGCCAGGAAGGTCAGAGTGAATAGTGCCGCTTTTTACGATCTCCCCAATTGAATTGAGCTGAATGTGAGTTGAGGTCTTAGGATTTTAACTTTGTTTATAAGTGTGTTTCAAATATGTTTTAATTGTGAAGGCCAAAGGCCATAAACAATGCACTTAAACTTGGAACTTAGGTAGAGGGTGAGCAGTAAATTAGCATACTACATAATGAAGACGTTTAACAGATTCAAGGACCAAACAGGAATAACAAGCTTAGTTTACATAGTTACCATTTGTTTTCAGGGGAAAACATAGTGAAAGAAATAAACATGTCAAAAATTGGAGATTGATGGGCAAATGTATCCTTAATCGTGGAATGCTGAGAGTAATTAACCGAGACCCTGCCATCGGCTCCCTGAAGGCACAGCGCATCTGGCTGGCCTGCACGCACCACGTAAGGCCGAGAAGCCGAGCGGCCAAGCCTTTTTGGTTGTAGCTGCAGAATAAATGCACTGGAGAAAAAGAACTGTGCGTGTGGTAGGCACAGAACCCGAAGTTCAACTTGAAGGCTCGACTGCTCAGGTTCTCTGCAGTAAGCTGTGCGTGCCTAATAAGCCAAAGGTTCAGTTCTGGGGATAAGGTTTCATGTGCATGCACCCTGTATCTGAAGAAGTGCGCGCGTCCAGGTGCCCCTGGACTCAGACTTTGTTCTGTTGCTTCAGACCAACACAGCGACCCACCTGAACCTGATCAAATCGATGTTCTCACGAAGGCTGATCTTTACAGCTTCCATTTCATTTAACTGTAGCCCTTAAAATATTGGGGGGAGCTCCAATTAGACCTGGAACTAGCGGGCACCCTTGGAACTCAGAAGGGCGGCCTCCTCCCTCCCTCCCTCCTTCCCTCTCCCCCCTACCCCGGGGCTAGTGGGAGGCTGAGGAGGAGCGGTCATGAGTGGTCAGTGGGAACCCCTGCAGTGTGGCAGTCAGAGTGCTCGACCCGGATCTGGGGGAAACCAGGCTCGAATCCTTGGCCGGCCATGGAAGCTCGCTGGGTGACTTGGGGCCAGCTGCAGGCCCTCAGCCTAATTCAGACCACAGGATTGTTGTGAGGGAAGAAATGGAGGAAGCAGAGTGACGTCAGCCGCTGTGAGTCTACGTTGGGGAGAAACGCAGGGTACAGACGAAGTAAATGACTAAATAAAATAATATTTGGAGAAAAAACAGGCTTCAATCTGAATTGGTTGGGGGAAAGGGAGAGATGATCTCTCTCTCACACACACCCACCCCTCCATTCTTCCTGTCATGAAAACACGGGGCTAACCATCTCACTGTGTCTCCCTCACAGAGAGCAGCTTAAAACGGTAATCTCCAGGCAAAATGCACCAAGCGTTTGAAGGAAGCCTCGTGTTCCTGAAGAGCGAGATACGCCGGGTGTTCTGGCTGTCAGACAAACATTATCCAGCTGCTTCCACTGACAGCACATCACAGGGCCACAAATCAGCGGGAAGACGCAGCGTAGATTGGGGGCGGGGGGGGGGACTTGGTAATAATAATCACAGAAAGAACCGGAAGAAAAAGGACAACACACAGTAACTTATCCAAAACACTTTGGAGTTAGCAACACTGAAAACCCAGGTTAGCGTGGTGGTGGTGGGGGGATTCTGTCCAGAATGGCTGGATCTACATGTTAGCATGGAAAAGTGTACGTAGCAGTGATGATGAGGAGGAGGAGGTTGGATTTCTACTCCGCCCTTCACTACCCAAAGGAGTCTCAGAGCGGCTTACAATCTCTTTCCCTTCCCCTCCCCACAACAGACACCCTGTGAGGTAGATGGGACTGAGAGAGCTCTCTTGAGGACTGCCCGAGACAACAGCTCTGACAGAACTTGTGACAGCAGTTACATGTGGAGGAGTGGGGAATCAAACCTGGTTCTCCCAGATTAGAGTCCACACTCTTAATCACTACCACCAAACTGGCTCTTATTCTTAAAATTCTGATGTAGCCAGTCCTTGAGGGGTTGTGGCAAGTAATAATTTAAGAAGATGAGAACATAAAAGGGCCCATCTCGCACAGTGGCCAGTTGGTTATTCTGAAGGAACAACAAAGAGGGCATAGATGCCCAAACCTTCCCCTGAGGTTGCCTCCTGGCACTGGTATTCAGAGATTTACTGCCTCTGAATGTGGAGGTTCCCTTTAGCCACCGTAGCCTTTGAGATGTGGAGTGTTCAGAAACTGGTGGCTCTCCAGCCATTCCTCAACTATGCTCAACCAGTGCAAAGGCCTGAAGGAGCCTGACAGCAGCACACCAGGGAAGGAACTGAGAGAGCAGCCTTCTGGGCAAGAGCAGGGTGCATCAAATGCCTCCAGAATGCTTCTTTCCCCCCTCAGTGGCATTATGCAAAAACGAAACATGGAAACATCAAAAGCATTCCAGTGCTAGAAATGGTTGGAGGAGTTTCATCAGTCAGAAAGAACTGAAAAATTTGTTCTGTGCCTCTAATACACGGAGAGGCATTTCGCAAGGGCAGACAATTGCTATCTATTAAAGAGCTTTGATTAAGCACCCAGCTATGCTTCAAACAGGGTGGGAGGAGACTCTGACAACTAATTGATCTGTTCAGTAATCACGAAAGAACTGGTTCCAGTTAAGGGGCGGAGTTTAATTCTGATGTATATATTGTAACATTAATTCCAGGGGGGCTAAAATGAATTAAGAGGTTTCACATGGCATTCCTTCCAGGACTGGTGGCCAATTACATATAATCTCTTTTCAACATGTAAAATCTGTCCTTTTGTTTATTGCGGTATTTCTTGTAAGTTGCCAGTTTGAAAACTACATTTAATTGAGTAGTTTTCTTCCCAAATTTGTTTCTTGTCAAGTCAGAGCACGCAAGTTCTTAGCTAAAAAAAAAAAGACATCAAAATATTGGATTTATTTTTCTTCCTTCTCATAAAATAAGGTTCACAATATACACAGCACACTAGCTGGTACTACTCAGGTCCTGCCTGCACCATCTCAATGCACATTTGCACATTACAAGCACACAGATATACGCACAAAGTTCACAAGTTTACCCAGAGGTGACACACAATGGCTGTGGTCACACAAGCTTAAATAATCCACTTTAGCGCGCTTTCCAACTGGATTTTTACAGGGTGAACTGGCAAAACCCAGTTGGAAAGTGCACTGAAGTGGATTATTTAGTGTTGTGACCGCAGCCACTGATCAAGTTGGAAACTCTGATACAATCCCATAGCATCCACTCTCTCAAGCATCCATTTTCTCCAGTGGAACTGATCTCTGTTATCTGGAGATGAGCTGTAATTCTGAGGGATCCTCGGGTCTCACCTGGAGGCTGGCATCCCTAGATTTTGGATTCTGTTTCTCCTCCTAAATGAATACTATTTTAAATTCAGTTGTGAAGTTTCTCCCAAAGTTCATTTATGCAAGAGCTTACAAAACACTGGATTCTGAGTCAGCATAATCCACATCCTGAGCAATCATAATTCTGATCTTGAGTCAGCATAATTCAGGTCCATTCACACCAGCAGCATCATTTTTTTCCCCTTTAACCAGCGAGGTTTTTGTTTTTGGGATTTATTTTTTGCTGATCAGCCTCCAAAGGCTGCATTTAGTAAATGCACACCTTTAAAAAAAAGGAAGCATGCATTATTTCACCACCATTCATATGCAAACGAAGATCTATTTTCAATAGGCAGGTAGGTATAAGCAAAGCCTCAGAGTGAAAAGAGCGCCAGTTCCTTTTTGCTTCAAAAAGTCTGCTGACATTCAGAGAGGTTGGTGGGTTCAGGATTCTGCTTATCAGCTACCGGAGGCAGGAGAGCACTTCACTCCCTTCCCCGGGCACAGCCGGTAGAGGTCTCTCTTTTCTACCAAAGTGGAGGAGAAGAGCATCTCCCATTCTACGTTTAAGCCTTTTACAAGTCCCTACAAATCCTCTGCCTCTGCTTCCTAACAGGGAGCACTAAAACTGACAGTGTCTGTCTGACCTTGTGGTTATTGATTAACTATCTCCCCGTTTGCTGCCATCTTCCACACCTCCCGGCGCTCGCAAATAGAGAGCTAAGGAGTCACAGCCATGCTCCGTGACAGCTATCCTCAAAAAGGCCTGCCTCTGGCGGAAAGAGCCGTTTCATCAAAAAAAGAGGAGGGGGGAAAAAACCCACAACGTTCTAATGTCAAGTCTAAATACCACACAGATCACGACAAGTTGTACGGTTGAAAACATATATTTGCTAGGTTGATTCAACACAAATAGCAAAAAGAATTAGAGGGGGAAGGGGAGAGGGAGCTAATTCACGTACAAGGGTTAGCAAATATCAAGTGCATATTAAAAGGGAAAGATTAGGGGGAAAGATGGAGGGCAATCGCTATATTGATCCTTCACTATAAGTCTGAATTCACAACATCTGACAGTAGCGTGATGAAAGGCTTTATTACAGGCAGCCGTCTGTACTGGCAACCAGCTGTAAATATGCAGGAACTCTAAAACCTCTTTGACACGGACTCAAACAATAACAGCAACTTGCGGTTTATATCATTCTTCTCCTTAGCACAGCCATGTACGTTGAGCTGATGCTATCTCACAACTAATTTGAACCTGGCAGCTAGTGTGCAGGTTTAAAACAAAAAACACTGTACAATGGGGCCAGGCATGGACTGAGAAGATGCCCTTAAATGAAATCCTTGGTTTACAAAAAAAAAAATAAATCTAATAAAACTATTTTGTTTATTCCACCACCCTTAAATTAAATGCTTGGTTTGCAAAAAAAAAAAAAAAAAAATCTAAGACCATTTAATGTTCATCCCCCTCCCCTTCAATTGAATTTAAGTGCTGAGATCTCAGGAGCCATTTTGGATTGCCTAGGCAACCACAGACAAACATAAGGGATGTTGTGCGCAGTTGCCTAGGCAACATAAAATGGCTCCTGAGATCTCATGAGGTAGCCTCGTGAAATTTCCCATGGCCTTTACTCTGCTCTGAAACTGAAAGAGTGTCACACAGGAGGAAGAGAATCCGGGAAGCAACTTTACCCCACTCAGGCATAATGCCACAAATTGTAATGCTGCATGGGTGAAATGTCCATTTGTAAGGACGAAGACTGAAGCTCCGAAGCTGCCTGATAACTGTGACAGACTACTGGTCAACCAAAGTCAACACTGTCTACTCTCCCTGGCAGTGACTCTCTCTAGGGTCTCAGGCTGGGGTCTTGCACTTCGTGAACTGCCTGAGTCTTTTTAACTGGAGATGCCAGTTAAACCCCAATTTATGCCTTATGTAAACAAATAATAGAAGAAGAAGAAGAAGAAGAAGAAGAAGAAGAAGAAGAAGAAGAAGAAGAAGAAGAAGAAGAAGAAGAAGAAGAAGAAGAAGAAGAGAGAGGAGGAGGAGGAGGAGGAGGAGGAGGAGGAGGAGGAGGAGGAGACTGGATTTATACCCCACCCTTCACTCACTTCGAGTCTCAAGAGCGGTTTACAAACTCCTTTCCCTTCCCCTTGCCACAATAGACACCCTGTGAGGTAGGTGGGGCTGAGAAAGCTCTGGGAGAACTGCTCGTGGGAGAACAGCTCTGAGAGAACTGAGACTTGCCCAGGGTCATCTAGCAGCTGCAAGTGGAGGAGTAGGGAATCAAACCCGGTTCTCCCAGATTAGAGTCTGCTCACTTAGCCACTACACTAAACTGGCTCTCCAAAATGACACCAAACTGGCTATACCAAAATGACTGCCACAAGGGTGCTGTGTCTATTTTAATTTAAAAAATATGTTGGGACATTGCAAGCCAAACATCCTTGTATGAGGGAGACAATTGTTCTTGAATGGGTGTTCCCCTCAGGCACAACAATGATGCTTTTTGGGTTCCTCTGAAGCACCTTCTGCTCCAGTAAGGTAGAGGAAAGCCAGGAATCCTCTTTGCTTTGAGGAAGAGATGCTTTGTTGAAGCAGTAGTGCCAGGAGACCCATTACTGGATTAAGGAAAAGGGGGAGTGGATCCAACTGCCTTCAGAGGAGCTTTCTTGTAGCCCAGTGAGCCTTCCTCTAACTTAAATGGCTTCAGTGTTGGAGAAAGACTCCTTACACTGGAGGAGGAGTCATATTTTGCTGGGTGAAGTGGTAAGGGAGGGGTAAGGTACACCCCGGTGACCGGTTCAAGTGATTTTCAGCAAGCTGTATTCCTGAGTGGGCACTTGAACCCAGATCTCGCCTATCATAATCTAAGATCACGGTACCATGAACACTACAGAAGCTGACCCTGTGTCATGTCTCATGCCTGTTTATTTATTTAGTTCATTTGTGCCCCGCCTCTGTCCCCACACGGGGACCCAAAGCGGCTTACATTGTTCTCCTCTCCTCCATTTTATCCTCACAACGCTCCTGTGAGGGAGGCTATGCCTGAGGAAGGCAACTGGATCCCCACCGTTTATAAAACAAGCAGTTATTGATCCCATCAAGAAATACTTCTTTTAAACGAAGGAGGGTTTTCAGGAGATGCTCTCGAACACTGGCTTCACTGAAAAACAACAACAAAGCAACACAAAAAACAACACAAAACCTGAGGAGCTGCCTGAAATTTGAACATCCATCCCTGAACGTCTCCTTTTTATCCCCCTTCCTAGATGTGGTACTTCAAAAAGCAAAATAAGCAGCCTGGAAATGTCAGGTGAAAGGTCACTTTAATCATTAAACACTTGAGGGGTTGTGGGGGGAGGAGAAAAGAGGAAGTCGGTTTTTCTGAAAGCTGAATTTACCACAGGTGACTCGATGGCAACCGCTGCTGGCTGGATGCTATTAAAGGGGGGGAGTCCAGATGCACGGCAGAGGGAGAGCTTGTCCTGCCCGGCGAGGCAAGAATAGATATTTGCACCGCGCGGCTTTCCATTGTCACTCTACAAATGGGCAATAATCCCCAGAAGACTTTCTATCATCTTTGGACCCGGAAAGCCAATGAGCCTGGCCTGCGTGTCAATGCGCCTGCCCGTTGCCCGCGCGCAAGCCGTGGGGGGTCGGAATGGATTTATTTAATTTATGGCGGCTTGAGCTGCCGGTGAGGGCGGTCACGCTGGGCTGCGAAAACCTTTCTGCAGCCTTGCGCTTTCTCATTCCGCCCCCCCCTCACCCCGGTACATGTTTATTAGATACCGGCGTGCACGTACAGGCCCCCTCCCCCCTCCACCATGCCGCCAGAACGGTGGCACAACCCCATAAGCTTTGAGAAAGAGAAGAGCTGACAGCTTGCATAAGCAGGGCCACTGGACTCCACTGGGAGCAGGAGCGGCGGTGCGCAGAAATTGTTCAATCATCAGGCACATCTGCAGCCTGATTAGAAAAGCAAAGAGGCGGCAGGGTTGGGCTGTGCGGAGCAGGCAGGCCTGGGAGGTGACCTGTGCTGGGAAGACGGGGGGAAATAAGCAGACAACAAAGAGGGAATTTTCACTGGGACAGAGCAAAGCAGCACCTTTCCGGTCAAGTGTGTCGGCTCTGAATACCTGCCTGCTGGTCACTGGCCACTACAAGACGGTTTCTTTCTGGGGCTACCAGTCCTCACCTCTGCCCTGCTTGGGTTTCAAATGTGCTAAACCAAAAACAGTTATGTGAATTCAAATCTTGCTGTGTAAGAATGAGAAGCGAAGAAGATGAAGCTAAATCCAGGGAAGGCGGAGGAGACATGGGCTCGAGAAGGCTGGTGCCTCACAGGGAGTGATTTTGCCACTGCCAAGGCATGGCTGGGCCACTTAAAGGCTGGGACGTGCTCCTACACCGAGTGTTCCCCCATGAACAGAAAGTTGGCACTGCTGCCATTTGGGTTTGGGAAATCCATCTGGTATTTCTCTGCCTCTTGGATTCAGCAGACTCAGCCATGCGGATTCATGATGCTGTAATCTCAAGGCTGGACTATTATATCATGAACATGTAAACAGATGAGCTGCCTTATAGTGAATCAGACCACTGGTCCATCAAGGTCCGTATTGCCCACTCAGACTGGTAGCGACTCTCCAGAGTATGAGGCAGGGGTCTTTCATATCACCTATGACCCGGGCCTTTTGACAGGAGATGCCAGGGATTGAACCTGGGACCTTCTGCATGCCAAATGCAGATGTTCTAGCACTGAACCATGGTTCCATCTGTAAATTTGATCATGGTGAGTTGACCTTGTTCTTTTCAAAGTTTGCAACCACTGTACTTTCCACCTCTTTAGCTCATCAAAGTGGGGAGGAGAGGGGCTGAGGATTGGTGGCAGAGTATCTGGTCGGCATGCAGAAGGTCCCAGGTTCAATCCCTGGTGTCTCCAGTAAAAATCAGGTTGCATGTGATGTGAAAGACCTCTGCCTGAGACCCTGGAGACCCAGTGCTAGTCTGAGTAGGCCTTGACGGATCAGTGGTGTGATTCAGTAGAAAACAGCGTCGCATATGTTCATGTATGTATGAGTAGACAATTCGTGTAAACGTCTTCAATCATTGAAGAAAATAGCTCTATGAACACTTCCTCGTCATCCAAAGGCCAGCACTGCTACATCTCTTTCCATTCTGCAGGTAACTGGGCGCCCGTGGAACTTTCCAGGACTACAAAGAAAAGAGTTACACCCAGTCATTTCACTCTCCCTTGCTAAGGACACTGTGTGCCAAAACTAGGGTTGTGAACCTCCAAGTGGGGTCTGAAGATCTTACAACTGACCTCCAGACTACAGAGGCCCGTTCCCCACAGGGATGGATGCCAGGGGGGGAGGGTTCCCCTCATACCACCCCCAACAGTCATCTGTGGCCCTGCTTGAGAAGAGTGGGTGCTGCACGTGCCTGCTCTGCAAGGGGCAAATTTGCTGCTTGCAGGACAGCACACGGGGAGCCCACTCTTTTCAAGTGGGGGCTGCCAGCTCCTGCCCTAAAAGAAGTGAGTTCGCCTCTTGCAGGGCAGGCGTGTGTGGCCTTCGCTTTTTCCCCAACTGGTTAAAGGGAAGGTTCCCTTTAAACGGTTGGGAAAGGGTGTGTGTGCGAGCTGCGACCGGGATGTGATGACATCGATCTGTGTGACATCATCACGTTGGGGATGGCCACTCCCCTCCTGGAACGCCCCCCAAATCCCCCTGCCACGGACAAGACTGAACCTAGCAACCCTAGTTCCCCAAGAGAAAATGGCTACTTTGGAGGGTGGACTCTCTATGGCACTGTACCCTACTGAGATCCTTCCCCTCTGCAAACCCCGCCCTCCCCAGCTTCCACCACCAAATCTCCAGGAAGTTCCCAACCTGGAGTTGGCAACCTATGACAAAAGCAATATGGGTCTTTCTTCTATGCCACCAGATTCCTTAAGAATGTTAAGGAATACAAGAGTTTTATTCACAGTATTCACAGGCAAAGTGCTACGCCAGGCATCCAATATACAAAAGGAAAAAAATATGGCAGTAGTACAAAGACATATATACAAACCTTCACCAATCAGTGGACTGCTGAGTCACAGTGACTGCACACTGTTCAGTGCCAGGCAGAACAAGTTGGGACTTGTCCTCTGAGTACATCAGCTGACACTAGCTGACAGGTAGCTGTCATCCTAGATCCTAATGATCTAGCTACTGGAGATTAACATACAACAAAGAAAGTATCATCAAAACTCAGGTCCACTGAGGCACGCCCTCACACGAGCACATGAACCTGCCTTACACTGAACCAGACTATTGGTCCATCAAGGTCAGGACTGTCTGCTCAGAGTGGCAGCAGCTCTCCAGGGTCTCAGGGAGAGACAGGTCTTTCACATCCCTTATGACCTGGTCCTTTCAACGGGGACCTTCTGCATGCCAAACACATGCTCTACCACTGAGCCATGGCGTCACCTTCGATACAGCCTCCTTTGGCCACAGCATTTCCCATCAGGAGTGATGCCTTTCCGCATTGTAGATCAGCCCTCAGTGGAATTGCAGATCTTTAACACAAATCTTCCTTATCCGCCTGCTTGAAGAAAGCAGGCATGTAATGAATTGCCAGTGAATGACAGGCCAGCACCCCGGCCTCCCCTTCAATACCCCAACGGTTGCACTCGTTTAATTTGCCACCCAGTTACCGACTGCCATGTTTGTGTTGTCCTTCCATGACGGCTGCTCTCAAGTGGCCCACAATTCATACCAAGGCAGCCCAAGATATATCGGCTGTTAGCTTTGTGCTAATTGCTAACCACTGAGCAATCAAAGGCATTGTTTCTTTTACTTAATTATCCACCCCCTAGAAAAGCAATATCATTAACCAAACTTAGCAGAGTCCACTGAACACCGAGGCTGATTCCTTGCGATCGTTCCTGAAGACGCACAGAATTCCAGGAGGCACGGAGGCTGACCACTCCGACACCCTGCCCAAAGCATGCATCATCCGCACCATCGGTCAGCACAGCCTGTGTAACCCAGAAATCAATGTGAAACTTGCAGAGAGCAGGCGCATTGCGGAAAGATACTGACAGAGCAAATAGATAAATGGATCCCACTCGCTGTGGAATCTAGGAAAGGGATTCCACCCCCACCCACCCCGCTCTCACGCCACAAAGAGACAATTCCAAAATGTTGCGGCTGTACGAGTCAAAGGCCCTTACCGATCGCTAACTGGGGGTTGTAGAAGGCCCTGTTGTAGCCCCTGGTTTTCGTACCCCACAGCCTTTATTTATTCCTTTCTGTGCCATCTCTTAACAGAGCTCCTGAGGCAGCTAATAACACAACAAAATCAAAGCCGCCAACAACCATGTTTATTTTAAATTAACAATAAGGGCGGAATTCAGGAGCACAGCAACTATTGCCCTGACCTGGGTGGCACGAGCAAGCCCAATCTCGTCAGATCTCAGAAACTAAGCAGGGCTGACCTTGGCAAGCACTTGGATGGGAGACCTCCAAGGAACACCAGGGCTGGGAGAATAGTAAGCCTCCTCTCTGAAATGTCCCACTAGGGGTCCGGAAGTCAACCATGATTTCCAGGCACACAGACACAGACGCACACAAAACTCACAAAAAACCCCTAGCACAGCAAATTTTAAAACCTGCAAAGAGAGCAAAGCAGGGGGGAGGTATTACTATGTGTCACTAAATTTATTTATTTATTGTACATCATTTATGCTCCACTTTTCTCCAGAATGGCTTACAATATTCTCCTCTTCTCCATTTCGCTAAAAGATGTGATAGTGACTAGGCCATGATGGCTTTTTGAAAAGTTATGCATAATTATGACTTGCCCCAAAAGAGGGGTTTTGTCATGAAATTCTGTAATCACGCTTTCCAGAGCCTTTGGATTGGCCATGGCTGGAAACCTGGAATAGACGGATTCTTGGTTTGACCAAACAGGGTTGTTCTTGGGAACTCAAATAGGTATGGCTGTTACACCCCCCCCCCATTGCCCACCTGTGAAACCAGCTGAGGCATCGCATCACATCACTTCCGGGGGCGGCGGGGGGGGGGCAGAAATGACAAAGGGTAGTTCTGGGTATCACCAGAAACTCTATGCTAAAACCACAGAGTCTTCAGTTATTCCTAGAGTTACTAGTAGCACTTTCATCATTTTAACAGAAGTGGTGCTATGCCATAGCCAGTATTGCAGCCCCCACCTTGAGTCCAAATGGACTATAAATAATGTAAAATAAATAAAATATCCCCCTCCCCACAGTTGCAGAGGACACAGAATCAGGATCTCCAGGGCTTCCTCTGGCCTCACATGTTTGCAGCTACGGTCATGTTATACAGCTGACATGTGAGGATGAGCCACTGATAATACTGTCTTTGCAAAGAAAGAAGATGGATTACTGCATCTATTAGATGGGGGGAAGCCTTTGCCAATAAAAGGAGTCAGGACAGGTCACTGCATATAATGGAAAAATTGTTTTTGGACGACGGGTTTTAATCTCCCATTAAGTTTCCCCGTTTCAAAGCTTGTGGCGGATTAAGAATGACAGGGAAACCGCTGTCTGCCCATCCATTGTTAGATCATAACATTATGTGAATCAGTGTCAGGAGTCATTGAAATTACAGAGAGAGGAAATCTGGTTAGAATACGCTCGGCCTCAGTGGGAGTTTTCCAGACAGTCCCCCGGCTCTCCCCCCCCCAAAAAAACACCACTGCTGGTTATTTGGCTCTCTCACATGGGATGCTACGCTAAATATGCAGTTAGAAGAATCCCTGCGCCGGATTTGGAATGCGCTGGCAGCAACTAGGGAGGCAAAAGCAATTTCACTGCTCAGAGGCTGTGCAAACATGGAGTGGGGTCAGTCATCCTTGTGCTAAATACAGGAATAAGAAAAATAAAAATGCTCCTCTTGGTGGGAACCAGGACAGCATGTGCCCTGGCCACAAGGGGCCCCAAAAGAGCTTGTGCTGCCGTGCCAAGAAAAAATGGACAAACGAAGCCATTGCTGTCAATTGTGGCAAGCGCTGCCTACTTATGCTGTGCGTGCGAAAAGCCTTCCGCTATCACACGAGCAGCACACAATGCGATCAGGAATATATGAAGCTGAGTTATACGCATATGGCAAACACAATGAAGCATAGCACTATCTAAGCCATCTGGCAGTGGCTTTCTGAAGTCTCAGGTTGTGCAACGTGAAATTCTTTAACTAGAGAGGAGTGAGGACTGACAATGTTTGCATGCACAAAAGCCTGCACTCTTCCACTGACCTATGCTTCCAAATCTCTTTCCACACATTACATCAACGTACACAAATCTGCCTTATACCGAATCAGGCCCTTGGTCCACCAAAGTCAGACTTGTCTACAGACTGGCAGCTGCTCACCTGTGTCTCTGGTAGAGATCTTTCTCATCACCTGAACCTCTTAACAGGAGATGTCGGGGATTGAAACAGGGACCTTCTGCATGCCAAGGAGACGCTCTACCCCTGAGCCACGGACCCTCCCTGAAGCTTCCTTTGTTTTTGCTATCTCCATGCACCAGTGACCAGCTCACTCGGTCTTAGATTGTATAGGTAAAGGTTTCCCGTGCTCAAAAGCCAGTTGACTCCAAATCTAGGGATGCGGTGCTCATCTCAATTTCCAAGCCGAAGAGTCAGCGCTGTCAAGGGCTTGCAGTTAACACTGTACCCGCATGTTTCCCCTTTTCCTCCCTTTCACGGGGAAGAATCAAATTCCAGTAGTGTGGTTCACTCTAAAGACGAGGCTTTGGTCCAACACTTAAATGTAATACAGGACCTGTGCTGAAACCTGGGTTCAGCACGCAATGACCGTACTTCCCCCTCCAAATTTCACTGACTAATTGGAATGCCGTTCAGCATCAGATCACCGTTCACGGCAGAGAGCGGAGATGGAACCAGGGCCCCTCCACTAATTATGATCCCCACCCACCCACCTACCCTCCCTCGGATACATCCAGACCCTATGAAATATGGTAGGCAAACTGACTAAAACCTGACAGATTCCATCTTCCAGCTGAGCCTCCCAAGATAACAATTTGCCTATCATTATGGAGGAGCCAGATCTCCTTCTCACAAAGGCACTTTGTCTCCGACTCCCCAACTGTCACAGTAAAGTGGTTTATGTTATTATCGCACTGACTGATTTACCTTGGCGGCACCAAGTGGAGAGTCTCACGCTTCCCCTCCTCATCCCCACCCCCACCCCCTTTTAAAAAGAGCTACCTAAAGTCAAAAGAATTGCTTGGATACTTTCTGGAGTGGGATGCAGGGGTCTGGTTTAGTTCTCTAGATAACCTCTTGTCAAGAGCGGACACCTTAGATAAGAGAGGACAGGACGCCCAGGCCCCAAACCGACGGTATCTCTCTGTCTCTCTCAAACGACTTATGGGCAAGAGGCTGGCCTGCTGCTGAACTGTCAGGATCTCTTTGTCCAGTTCCTAGGCAAGTTAGAACTATTAGCTGGAACATGCAGCCATCATAAGCAATTATCAACTTCTGTTATGCCCATAACAGAGCACAGCAAACACGTGATCGCTACATAAGAAATTGCTCCAGTTGAGAGAGTCTACTTTGGAGCTTAGATGCAGCACAGAGTTTCCATGGGCAGGGAGATTTTCGCCTGCCGAATGCAGGTTGGATGAGACCCTCCCCCCTGCCAAAAAAACCAGTACAATCAATTTTAAACCATTTGACTACAGTGTTGCAGTCTGTTTCTGCTGCTGTTCCTTGCAAACACCTCTAAGTCACTTCTCTGAGGCAGGCCTGCACAAATTACAGGCCACTAAACAAAGGTGACACCACAGAACCCTCTTGCTGGCAATCTTCCTTGCCTGTTGTTGTTCAGAGAGGCAGTGGGGGAGGTGGGAACACCAGTGTCACACACGCCTGATGTCGCATTCATGGAAAATCCAGAAGTGACATCATAAAACTTGGATTTTCGGGAAGCTCTATGGCTTTACCATAGAGTTTCCAGCAACTCCAGGAGTGACATGATGGGTTTTCTTGGATCTACTTTATGTGACCAAGAAAGTCTGGGGCCACTGCACAGAGGCAGGCAATGACAAACCACCTCTGCTCATTTCTTGCCTTGAAAGTAGAAGAAGGAGGAGTCGGAGTCAGTTTTCATACCCCACTTTTCTCTACCCTCAGGAATTTCAAAGCAGCTTAAGATCATCTTCCCTTCCTCTCCCCACAACAGGCACCTTGTGAGGAAGGTGAGGCTGAGATAGTTCTGAGAGAACTGGGATGGGCCCAAGGTCACCCAGCAGGCTTCATGGAGAGGAGGAGTGGGGAATCCAACCCGGCTCTCCAGATTAGAGGCCAGAGCTCTTAAGCACTGAACCCCTACGGGGTCGCCATTAGCCAGCTGTGCTTTAAGGGCACTTTCTACCACCACGTCCTTCTGCCTCTGCTCGTTGGCTTTCCTTCCCTAGATTACCATCCCGAGACATCTGGAACTGCAATTGCTGGACGACTGCATCAGGAAACACACTCTCTCAACCAATCAAAATCTCCCATGGAACTCAACATTCCCCATGCTTCTCCCCTCATGTTCTCAAAGCCAATGATCTTGAAACCAGTGGCAAAGGTTTAGCAGAACTAGACCAGGCTGGAGTTTAGTTGTGTGGGAGAGAAGAAGCCCCTCCACTGTTGTACCTGCTTCAGAACTCATGTTTACAGTCACCAAAAGAAATCCGGGGGCTGTATTTACGGAGCCTGCTAAAACTCAAGAGAAGAACTAGTCCCTTCAAAGCTACCCATGGAAGGAAGGCACCTTATTTCAGGGGTCCCCAACCCCTCTGAACCTCTGGCCGTCTTCAGAATTCTGACACAGGGTGGTGGACGCAACTACAAAATGGCTGCCACAGAAGACAGAGCCAGTCACAAAATGTCAGGGAGCGAGGCCACACAGAACTGTCACAGGAACTCTTCACATTTCAGGAGAAAGTTCTATTTAACAAGACTCCTTTTACTCTAGCCAATCAGAAGCCCAGCTGGTCCATAGCCCCAGTCGGCCCCACCCACTTCCTAAAAGCCCGGGGGGGGAGGGAACAGGAGAAAAGAAGGGGAAAAGCAGGGTATAAAAACTACAACTGGGTACCCCTTCCTTATTTATTTAATTGAAACATTTTATTTAAATAGTCATTTATTTTAAACATTTCTATCCTTCCTTACCTTCTTGGGCTCAAGGAGACACACAAATCTCTTTCACAAGTGCTGTAAGACATGCACTACAAACAGAATTAATCTAGCGAGCGGTCCTTCTATAGATCAACTTCAACTCTCTTTTCCAGCCACACAAACCATTATTCTAAACCGCATGCTCAGAGGTGGAAAAGCAAAAGTAGAGAAGAAAGGCGATTTTTCAGTCTTCTTTTAATTCTGTAAAATCAACCAGCTTGGGAAATGTTTTAATTATTTTTAAAGCACTTTTTAAACCATTATGATGATTTTATATGTATCTTTAAAAAAAATGGGTTCCTTTTAGCTAGAACACTTAAGGATTTTAATAGATTTTGCTGCTGCTTATGGCTTATGTTTAATTTTGTATTGTGAAGCTCTTGGGGAGTAATGTTATGAAGCACAGCGTGGCTCCCAGTCATTTCGGCAGGGCTTGTGTGGCACAATTTCCCAGCGGATTGTGTCCTTAATCTCACTGACCCTGTATTTGGGTCAATATGCCCTCAATGCCAGGGTGTCAAGACAAATATCATTCAACACGCTTATTTGCTCTGCATTAAAATTCCATCAGTGGTTTTAGACTACAAAATTCCACCACTGAATAAAAAAAGGCGGTCTGTGCATTTCACAGTGCATTTTTAAATTAAACACATGGAGACAAACGCAGCTGGACTCGGTCTTCAGGTCATGGGGCACCTGGTACAATACAGGGGAGGAAAACCCAGATCACACACTTTCTGGGCTAGGTTGTTGTCTAGAACACACCACAGAGCCCATCTCTTCCAGTCCTTCCATACAATGAAACCGGCTACAGAATCTTCTGTATGAATTTATAAAATGCATAAGTTGCTTCTGTATTTGAGATAATCAAAGAAGAACTTCCTCTTTTATGAACTGGATTAGTTTTAGCCAGATCTAAAGAATTCTGAATGTAGTTGCTACAGCCAAAATAAAATCAGGATTCGAATCCAGTAGCACCTTAGAGACCAGTTTCTAGAATCAAAGCTTATCCCTGGAACTCGTGTTGGTCTACTGCAAACCCAGTAGGATATCCATGTGAAACTACCTTTCCAATAGAAACTCAGAATCAGTGGTGCATCTTTAAAGGGCCTCCTAACTTAATAAAGCAACACAGCCTAACAAATTTAGTTATTGATTATATTTTCATCCCAGCCTTTCCCCAAGGAATGCAGGACAATGGTACCTCCCTTCCCCCATTTAACTCTCGAAGCAACATTTTGAAGTAGATGAGGCTCAGAAAGAGTGACCAACCCAAGATCAACCAGCAAGCTTTGAGGCAGAGTGGGGATTTGAACCTGGGTCTCTCTGTTTGTGAAGAATGCCACTGGTGTCACAATGGGGGGAAAAATTGTTGCTTCATAGAGCCCATCTCAGTAAAAGAGGTAACAGGTTGCAAAATCTGCCCAACTGATCTGCAAGAATCGTATGGAACGAAGCATTTAGGAAGCACTCCTTGTTGGACTAAGAGAGCAACCCATTCAGACATTATCCAGGTGGTAACAATATTTACAGGACAGGCGCGCTCTGAGCAACGTGTATTTTATGGACTCTCCACTCCACACAGATATCCAGCTGTGTAGATCACTGTTTTAATGAATATTCCTGCTGCCCCTAGAAAACCAAGGACACCATCCAAACAGGAATCTGTGCGGAGTGTCTGTTTCATACATGACTTTATTCCTCTGGTTGAGGGGAGGATGTAGCTCATGATGTCCCCGTGATACACTGTCATCTCTTGAGCAAAAGTGTGAAGCAGTTTAGTAACACGCACAACTGATGTCTTCCACCTTCTTAATGGAAAAGTTATGTAGACATCAGCATGCCACAGATAAACTAGGGCGGCCACAGTGGTAGGATTCCCATAGGTCTTCTCTGATGCTGCGGCAGGAGAAAAATATATTTTTTAAATTGCTGGCATCCTCTGTGCCTGTATATCACTTCTTGGTAAAATGGGTAGCTCTAGCAATCTCTAGAAGCGCTATGGTTTTACCACAGGGTTCCCAGTGATTCCTAGAGATACCTGTTGTCACTTCCAGGTTGTACCCAGAAGTGACATTATGACATCAATGACATTACCAATGTCACACACACCATCCCCCCCAACACTCCCACTGATTCTGGCAACCCTACAGATAAAAACAGTCTACATTGACAATTCGTTCCCACTGATCAGTGTGACTTATGCACCTCGGCTCCAGAATACACATAAATAGCTGGAAGCTATTCATTCCCCATGTATGTTTCTGTATATCTAAAAACCAGCATTCGATTTGCATATGTGTCTACCATCAAAACCCAGGACTCCAACAGCAGGATAATGGGGAGGGAGGGGGAAACCTGCATTTGTACTAACCAAACATGGAGATCCGGTGAACCTTCTCCAGAATTAATCACAATCAAATGGAACTCAGGAGGAAAAATTGCTTCGGTTAGGAAAGTAGGGCAGCACCATGCCCCTGGCTTATACCCTCCCCCTTCATAACATATTCTTTGGGGGGGGGGAAGGAGGGTGCGACTGTCCAACAGTTCTCCAGTTGGCATTCTTATGTGCCAGCAAGCAACAGCGCCTTTGTAAATTTAAAACATTCTGAACTACTTTGCAATTGCTAGAGTTCAGAAGATTACAACGGAGCCAGAGAGCCCCCCGCCACCATTATCCAGGCTTCCGCAGGCAAATCTTACCGATCTGTTTCCATACTCTCCAACCATTACCTCCCTCCCCTCAAAAGAGGGATCCTCGGCACTCTGCCACTAGTCCGGAAACTTTTTAAAGACCGTGATCGTTTTCGTTACGCTTTGGTCATGTCTGCTCTGTCCTCATCTGCACTTCTCGTGGTCAAAAGACGTCAGCTAATCTTAACCCTGGCTTGAATGAGTAGCGATTTGCGTTCCTTTTTGGTTTTTCAAGGTACTCTGTGTGTGTGTGTGTGTGTGTGTGTGGTGTTTGTCTATCCCATTCACTGGCCTGAAATCAGCAAAGCCTCAGATGACTGTTGCTATGGCAACCCTGTTCATTCAACATGGGGCGTATAATGAAGACAATGTGTTTTCCATTTAGATGAGTTTTAGAGGAAAAGAGGGGAGACTTCTGCCAAACAGCTCCACGGAACGCCGGGGAAATATAATCAGGTTTTTCTGTAGTACCAGTTACAGCATGGCGTGTTCCTGAAGTGGGAGAATGTTACACCCGCATTTAGCCATAATTATGGCGCTGGTCCAATTCATCAACTTGTGAGATTGTATTTCTTACGTTTTAAGCACAGCTCCAAAAGGAAGCAGAGAGATATACATTCTCCTTTTTTTAAAAAAAAAAACACCAACAACCATAGCAAGCAAATAGTCTATTAATAAATTTCGGATTAAACCGACATTTTCAGCCCTGGTCATTTTATTTATTCATTAAAACATTCCCCCCACCACCTTTCCTCATGGTTCAAGGCATCTTACAATAATGGCTGAAAAACACTTCCAATGAAATGCAAAATAAAATAACAAACCTCAGGTAACAATTTTTCAGGCTTTCCTTTTCAATCTCTCTCGTTTGCCAGTACTTAAGTGGGAACAGTGTTAAGTGGAACAAATGACATGTTTTCAAACAAATGTACATGAAAAATTATTGATCAGCTGAACAGAACAGACCTTTATTTGGCCAGCTACTATGGAGTTTTCCTGTTCTTTTTTCATTGCTTAAAGTTACGCTAGGAACAATCCTTGCTGAAGCACAAACCTGCTTTTGTGAAATCTGGACACAGACAGGGCAGTCCTCAATGTAGTTACATCCTTCTGGACCCACTGAACTTTAGGACTGTGTTGGAAGAAACTAATCTACATACCAGACAGAATCCCTAAAGCAGAAGCTCACTCCTAGTAGGATTGCCAAACTCCTGGAGATTTGGGGGCTGGAGCCTGGGATTTGGGAAGGGGGGGCACTTGGAAGGGCTACAATGCCTCAGAGAGTCCACCCTCTTAAAGCAGACATTTCCTCCAGGGGAACTGATCTCTGTCATCTGAAGACCAATTTTAATTCTGAGAGATCTCCAGGCACCACCTGGAGGCTGGCAACCCTAATTCCTAGACACAGAAACAGGCTTGTTGCTCTCATATTATATGCCATCCTGCACATAGTTTCACTATTGTATTTCATAGCTGTTCACTGAGACGGAATGGGCTAGAAGATCTCCTGGACCGTCCCGGCGGCTGGCAACTGTGATCACAAAAAGGGTGGGTGAGTTTTAGTAGAAGCCTGTGAACAGAGCCTGCCCCTGTCCTTGTTATCAACCGTTTTTGCCTGGGACTCTGCAGGCTCACGCTTATCATAAATGTGTGCATCAGGTTTGTTCACAGGTTCAGCTGAACATCTGGAGGCTGGGGGAGCAGCTGCATTTCCATCCCCCCCCCCGGTCACTCAGTGCTATTTTGCTGTGTGAACAGGAATCCCGCTCAACGGCAATCAAGCGCAGAGAATCCAGGCAATGAAAACTCCATGTCTCCCATGTCAGAATGAAGTTTAGCTCATTTACAGTTTTTGAAAGTGGAGCAATCATATTTCCTATATGCAGGTTATGTACCAAATCAAGGACAAATCAACTTCTTGCATTAATGAGGACATCTATGGAATGTGATAAGGATTGATTTTTGCATTTCCCTTAGGAAACACATCCATACCATCCAGCATTCTAAAGGAAACATAGCGGATGACTACTGAAAAACAGGAAAATGCACCAAAAGAGGAGTCTCTTCCATTCAAAGAGTAGCAGCCGACGATCAGGATGCCTGCCTCCCACAAGGGGTTTGCCCCGTTACCATCTTTGTTAAGTCAAGGGCTGTTCATTATTAAGCAAGTAAAGTGTGCTGACACCTTGCAGCCGACACATGCAGACCCTATGAAATCTGACTTACAAAATCTTTACAGCGCTGCTAACAACACTTGTTCTCCCTGGAGTTTAGGGATTTCATTCCATGTCGGTTACACGGCCCCTTACTTTTATTCTCTGCAAAACTCCCAACAGCGTAGAGCCTTTTCCTTGGCCAGATTTAACGTTATGCCATCAGCCGTCCTATATGGTAGATGCCAAAAGGTTGCTTTTTCTGCTAGGCTTTGCCTATGTAAGTTAAAATGCAAGAAACAATCTCACATATCCCTTATTATTGTCCTTTTTAGGTAAACATTCGTTTTAAGTATCTTGACCCTATTCTTGAAAATAAGAAGGGACGGCCTGATCTGGTCAAGGTCCCCTATACTCTGACTGATGCTCTTCCTGGCATAACTGAGAAGGTTGCTTCATTTCTTCAATGTACCATAAAAATTTGTCAAGATAAGATACCGTGATGATTTGATGCTAAATTTAAATTTTAACTGTATAAGTTTTTCTTTCTTTTTCTTCTTATTCTAACAATGATACAATTTGTCTTTGTTTATTCTGTATGCCATTAAGGGTCCGATTTGATTTGACCCTGTGAAATTCCACCTCATGGGGCTTTCAAGACCAGAGACCGACAGAGGTGGTGGTGCCGCTGCCTTCCTCTGCAAAGCAGCCTCAGGTCTTCCTGGGTGGCCTCCCGTCCAAGCACTGACCCCCGGCCAAGCCTGCATCGCTTCCAGAGACTGACCAGGTCAGGCTACGCAGTTCGTGGTATAAAATCTAATTGGTTGGTTGATTTTGACAGTCATTTCACCCAGTCGCTCATCTCCCCCCCCCCAACAAAACTAGGGTTGCCAGCTGCAGGTTGAGACATTCCTGAAGGACTGGGGGTGAAGCCTGGAGAGGGGCTGTTTGGGAAGGAGGGGGTGGGCTCAGTGGGGTATAATGCGACAGAGTCCACCTGCCAAAGCAGCCATTTTCTCCAGAGCAATTGATCTCCCTTGTATGGAGATCAGTTGTAATTCTGGGAGATCTCCTGGCCCAAACGGGAGGTTGGCAACCCTAACAGAGCATTATTTCAAGGAAGGAAAGCAAATAATAGGAATCAGCAACAATGAACTCATAGGGTGTTTCCCCTTTTTTGCACTTTATTCAGCCCAGAAGTGAGTCTGCTGTTAGGTGTATTCTCAAGATGTAAACCCAGGCTTCCTGGTGAATATACCTGCGTGAGGCACATTCCCCCCCTGCCCCCCCAAATAGTTATATAGTATACATTTTTGTTTTTACTTTTTAGAAGTACACTTAGAAAGTTTCTGTCAGATCTGAAGAGACCCTCAGCCTTAGCATGGCAACATTTACCTCACAATACATTTCTCAGGCGCTGTGGAACAACAGAAATGGTTCTCTGCCTTCGTATGCATGCGCAGAGCATTATCTTCTCCCTAAAAGTCCAGTAAGTACATTACAGAGTCTTGCAGCAGAATTGAAAAATGCAGCAAATCCAACGTCTGCTATGTTTCCTGTCTGCACATTCCTCATGTTTCGCTTTTACTACAGACAAGATTCAATACTGCTGCAGCTTTTTTCAAAGATGAATGCTCACGTGATTCAATGTTTTGCAAATCAGATGTTCATATCCAGGACCTGCCTGAGACATTTGAGTGACTGAAGTGGAAAATCCAAGAAAAATCCTTGTGCCCGCTATTCCTGTGCAACCAAACAGAAAGTATGAGAGCTGCCCTGGAACAAAAACATGTTCCTGGGCAGCTCTTGTTTTTTTTCCCGCAGGAGATCCTCATGAGAAGATGGTGTGCTAGGGGTCAAATCTCTTTGTCCCACATAATGCTGCCCCAGCAGAGCCTAGGTTGTTCTGTCTGGAGTAGCCCTCTCATTGCGCCTCACACCAGGGCTTGCCTCTGCACAGTCACCAGTTCTGATTAGGGTTACCAACCTCCAGGTGGGGCCTGGAGATCTGTTGACATTATAATTGATCTCCAGATGACAGACATCAGTTTATGGCCGCTTTGGAGGGTGGACTCTATGGCATTATAATCTGCTGAGGTCCCTCCCCAACCCAGGCGCCACTCTCAAATCTCCAGAAATTTCCCAATCCAGCGTTAGCATTTTAATCCTCCTTCAGCTTGATATAGTGATCAGGAGCGCGGACTCTAATCTGGGAGAACTGGGTTTAATTCCCCACTCCTCCACATGCAGCTGCAGGTGTGACCTTGGGTCAGTCATAAGTACTTTCAGAGCTGTTCCTCAAGGGCAGTTCTCAGAGAGCTCTCAACCCCACCTACCTCATAGGATGTCTGTTGTGTGGAGGGGAAGGGAAAGGAGATTGTAAACTGCTCTGAGACTCCTTCAGGTAGTGAAGGGTGGGGTATAAATCCAATCTTCTCCTCCTCCTCCTCCTTTCTGCATTTGCTTTCAAGGGCTGAAGGAAATGGCTTCCATATAGGGTTCCCAAGTACTTACTGCGTGGGAGCGGGGGCCGGACCAGTCCTCCCTGTAATGCACCATGCCATCACCAGGAAGTGACGCCAGGTCATGCTCTGGCAATGGGGCTGAAAACTTGATGGTACCATCGAGTTTCCAGCTGCATTGCCAGAGCGTCGCCTAGCATTCCTTCCTGGAGACGGCATCGTGTGCGCGTCTTTCCTTCCCCCGGGGATGGTCCTGCCAGGACGTATCCGTCCCCCACCAAAATACGGTAAGTTCTTGGCAAGCCTACTTCCATAGCCTAGAAAACCCAGCTATTCAACCTAAATTTTGCAGCATTCTCTAAAAAGAGCACAGCTAGATCAGGTGAGGGCCCATGTCAGTACTGGATCTATGCACAAAGCAAGTAAACTACAGAAAAGAGCAAGAGTCCAGTAGCTCTTTAAAGACTAATACATTTTGTGGCAGGGCATGAACTTTAATAGGTAACTGCTCGTTTCTTCAGGTACAGCTGCTATTGTCATCCGACACCACTTCACTCTCCAAGGCAGGGTTGCCAACCACTAGGTGACACCTGGAGATCCCCTGCTATTACAATTGATCTCCGGATGACCAAGAACAGTTCCCTTAGAGAAAATGGCTGATTTGGAGGGTGGCCTCCTTGTCATTACCCCCGCCAAGGTCCCTCCTCTCCCCAAACCCCACCTCCCCTAGGCTCCACCCCCAAAATCTCCAGGTATTTCCCAACCCAGAGCTGGCAACCCTACTCCAAGGTATGAGGACAGATGGACTCACATTCTAGCTATATCTGAAGAAGTGAGCCCTGACTCACAAAAGCTCCTCCCCTGCCACAAATCTGGTTAGTGTTTAAGGTGCAGCCGGACTCTTGCACTTTTCTGCTTCTAACGGACAGGCTAACACGGCTGTCCATTTTGTTCTACGTAAACCACAGTTTAGGGCCCTGGATTAGGAGGCCTAGTTAGGATTGCTAGCCAAATGCTGACAGCTGGGCGAGAGGCTTGTTGTTCCGATGGTGCAGCAAGTGGTGTCATGGCATTGGGGCACTGCTCTAGGATTCTACCATAGAGTTTCAGTGGAATCCTAAAGCATTGCTCTAATGCAGGGGTCCTCAAACTTTTTAAACAGGGGGCCAGTTCACCGTCCCTCAGACCGTTGGAGGGCCGCCGCGTTCACCCCTCCCCCCACCAGCCTACTCGCCCCGCCGCCGCGTTCGCCCCCTCCCCCACGACCAGCCTGCTCGCCCCTTCCTCCTCCTCAGCTCCTGGGCACTCTTGCCACCCAGGGCTGCTGGAGGAAGAAAGAGGCCGCGGGGGCGCTGCTGCTGCGCTCCTCGAGGAGGTGGTGGCTCCGGGCGGGGGGGGCGGGCATAAACACTCGGTGGGCCACATAAATGTCCTCGGCGGGCCGCATGTGGCCTGCAGGCTGTAGTTTGAGGACCCCTGCTCTAATGCAATGGCGTCACTTCTGGTTTCCCCCCATGAAAGTGACATTGTGCCGCCAGGGCAATGACAATTTTCCACACATTTCCCTGCTGCTGCCCTACACTAGGAAAGAAAAGAAACACAGGTATTCAGGAAACTGAAGCCACGCAATAAGAGTAACCCTCCTTCAAATGAAGGACCGAGCAAAGGCCTTTTTCAAGATTCAAAAGCTCAGTTTAAAAGATTTAAAAGTTCAGTTCTGAAAAAACGCTAAAAGCCCAAAGTGCTTGGTTTTATGCCGGAGGGTTTGTTTGTTTGTTTGTTTTAAAAAAAACACACATTTTCCTCCACTGTAACGAAGTCTCTCTGCAAAACATCCAGTATTTTTAGGATTGTGCACAGCATGACATTACTCCAGTTTTGCCAGTTATGCCAACCAAGAACCCAGGGCCTCTATGGCCCTTTTCTGCAAACTTCTGTTCAGTAGGTGTGACATTGCTTTCATTTGCAGACACACACCTGTGCGTTATCTGTGGAGGTTTGAGTGTCCATAATATTGTACAGCAATAGCGATGGTTTAATTTCGTGTTGCAACACCCTAATGACTTTATTGTTTCAACTCCTATTCCAATTCCAACTGCTATTACCATTTAAACACCTGTGTTATCAGAAAGACCCACATGAATGGTCTCTGGATAATTTAGTTACATTACAAAAGGCTAATTCAATGGAAGGTTGTGCATTTCTCTAACTCTGACTTGAGCCATTTTGCTCTCCTAGAGTGTACTGATAAGAGGTGCTGCACCAGGTCATGCTGGTTGATCTATGGCAGACATTTTGCTTTCATGCCATTCACTGACTGCTTGATTTGGTTGTCATGCTCCAACGCAGAGACTAAATATACATATAGCGGCATGAGAGTCAGTGTGGTATAGGGTTCCGTACTTCCTCCAGGGGATCCTGCTTTTGGGCCCCTCCTCCTAAGGTTGCCAGCCTCCAGGTGGGGCCTGGGGATCTCTCGCTTTTACCATTGGTCTCCAGCTGACAGAGATCAGCTCCCCTGGAGAAAATGGCTGCTTTGAAGGGCGGACTCTGTGGCATTGCACCATGCTGAGGCCCCTCCCCTCCCCAAACCCCACCCTCTCCTGGATCCACCCCCAAAGTCTCCAGGTATTTTCCAGTCCAGGCCTGGCAACCCTACCTCCTCCTGGTGCTGTTGAGCTGGTCAATGCGATGACTTACAAGTAGCAAACCACAGCCTATGCCTCTGTTGCTGGCAATGTGGCAGAGTCACTTCCAACGCACACTGGAAGTGAC
This sequence comes from Gekko gecko, assembly GCA_029375565.1. Classification (NCBI taxonomy): domain Eukaryota; kingdom Metazoa; phylum Chordata; class Lepidosauria; order Squamata; family Gekkonidae; genus Gekko; species Gekko gecko. Next base: position 887,150 of record JAPDNY010000008.1, read on the forward strand.
ATCACCATGCTGCCGGTGATGCATGGACACTCTGCTTTTGGGCAAAAGCTCTATGGTAAAACTGGCTTCTCCCACAGAGTTTCCCCCCCCAAATATCAGGGCAACCTTTCGTCAGTGGCAATGTGATGGCGTCCCTTCAGGTGCATGCCGGAAGTTACATCAATGTGTTGCTGACAGCAGAGGCCTAGGCATTGGTTTGCTGCTGGTAAGTGTCCCCCCCCCTCCTTAAGATTGCCAGGTCATTCCTCATTGCCCGCGGGGGACTTGGGGGGGATCCTGGAGGGGACGTCCCCGACCCAATGATGTCGCACAGAAGTGGTGTCATCGTGCTGGGGATCAGCGGCTTGCATGCCTGAACTCCAAGTGGAGAATTTGCCACTGGAGTTCAGGCGCCGCCCTCTTCAGATGATGTTTGTGGGGTGGGGGGGGCATGCACACCTGAACTCCAAGTGGCAAATTTGCTGCCGCTCCCTCCCCTCCTGCAAGATTTAAAGGGCCCTCCAGATGATCAGAGGCCACGTGCTCCCGCCAATCAGCTGGAGGGCTCTTTAAATCTTGCAGGAGGGGAGGGAGGGGGCGGCCACCAATGGCCGTTCTTGGGGGCAGGGTTTCCCCGATCGGCCAGCTGGCTGGCAGCAAGCAGGAGCCCACAAAATTGGGGGGATCCCCTGCCCCCACCTGGGGATTGGCATCCCTAAACCCTGCTGGTTGTTAGGGAAACCCTAACGTGCTATAATGGTTCAGCCTTGGATCTGGGAGAGCCAGGTTCAGATCCCCACTCGTGCCATGGAAGCTCTGTGGGTGACCTTAGCCCAGCGGCAGACCGACCTCGCAGGGATTTTGTTGCAAGGATAACATGGAGGAGAGGAGAAGAATATGTGCCACTTTGGGTCCCCATTGAGAAGAAAGGTGGGGTATAAATTAAGTAAATAATAAAATAGTAAACATTTTGAAGACAAAAGAATTCTGGAAAACCAACATAACCTAAAATCCAGTGTATCCTTGTACTAAGATCAGGGTTCAGACATGAAAACTTTCTAGCACTCTTGAAAGACAACCAGGCTTCAGTACCATTCCAGAGGGTGGGAGTTTTAGAGCTGTGGGGCAGCTCCCAGAAACACTTCTTGTGACATGAGCCCTCTGTCTAGATAAGCATTTTCAGTTGGTCTTCAACCTGCTTGCCGAAATTCCAGGTAGTGTGGAATCCAGAGCCATGGGAGGAAATGTGCCAGGAATTAATTTGGCCTATTTAAATACTCAGTTACTACTTCCTGCTCTAGCACCAGGCTCTTCTCACCTGACCAACTTCTCCCAAATGTTCCTGTGCAAAAATTACGATCACAGGGAGAGGCCCTCATCACTGCCCCATCAATCAAAGGAGCCTGTCTGCTGGGTACATGTGCCAGGGCCTTTTCAGTGGCAGCCCCACAATTATAGAACGATCTCCCCAGGGAGGGGTGCCTGGCCCCCCTCACTTTCAATCTTTAGGAGGCAGCTGAAGCTGGTTTTATTTAGGACTAGATGCGACTAAAGCATTCCACAACTGTGATTCTGAATTTCGGTTTTATGTTTTTAATGTATTTTATTCTATGTGTTTTATCCATTTTTGTAAGCCACAATGAGCTCCAGAAGGAAGAAAGCTGGCAAGTACAAACTTTAAATTGAGCAGTTGAGCAGTGGAACAGTCTGCCTCGGGAGGTGGTAGATTCTCCTTTGCTGGACGTTTTCAAGCGGAGGCTGGACAACCATCTTTCGGGTATGTTGTAGGGCTCTCTTTCAGCTACGCTCCTGCAGAGTGCAGGGGGTTGGACTAGATGACCAGCAAAGGTCCCTTCCAACTCTAACATTCTATGATTCTAAAAGAATAAACAAACTTCTCTGCTCCCTGCCTTTCTTCTGTTTCCCAAGGTTGCCTTCCACATTCTCTTTCTGCAACGAAAGGGAATGTAAACCATCCCTTTAGTCGTTGCTTCTCTTTGGGTTATGAAGACTAACTACGGGCAACATTTCTTAGTGTTTTTCGGGGGAAGGGATTGTGGCCGATCTCCCATCCTATGATAAAAAAAACAGCAACTCCTCTGCCTCAGAAATCAATAAGGATGTATTCATCCTATTGATCCGTCACCTTTAAAAGGCATCTGTTCCAGGCATGCTTTTTTATGCTAGGACAATGAATGAACTGCATTCCAGACCACAAATTTAAGACTTTTTTAAAAAAGTCTACTCCACCAAATCAAAAAGGAAACATATACCTGAATATTACTTTGCCGGAAAACACCATTAGGATGAAAACTTAAAGAGCTACCCGCAACATTTGAAATAAGCTTGCCAACCTCCAGCTGGTGGCTGGAGATCTCACAGGATTACAAACCGATCCCCACTAGGCTTGCCAAGTTATGTGGGAAAGCGGGGGAGGGTCCGTCCCTGCCCGGGACATTTGTGCACGCACTGCGATGATGTTGCCTGGAAATGACGCCATCATGCTGGGCACGTCGCCATGTGACATCACCGCCCTGGGCACGTCGGCCCATGTCGGCCCGATCTGGGCACTTTGGGGGTGGGGCCGGATTCTAATTCCCAAGCACAGTGACCAGTTCCCCTGGAGAAAATGGCTGCTTTGGAAGGGGGAATTGAGGTCCCTCCCCTCCCCGAACGTCATCCTCCCCAGACTCCATCCGGCAAATCTCCAGGAATTCCCCAGCCCTGAGCTAGCAACCCTAATCTGGAACTAGTTTTCACCCTGCAGAAAATGTAACAAAATACTCATGAACCATAATGCAGATATCAAACTTAATTTCACACAACAGCACAAAAATCAAATGCATTAAAGCTTCTCACCCATGCAGTAAATGATCCCCACCCCCATTAGCAAAGTCTTCTGCTCTAGTTTCTAGCATCTAGTATTCGGGGGCAGGCTGCCCTTGATCATGGAGGTACAATTTAGCGACCACAGTTAATAGCTGCTGCTAGACCTATCCTCCGTTTACACTGAGAATAGGGCTTGGAGGGAATTAACAAAAAAAAGGAGTGAAGAATCAAGGATGCCACGTCTCTCAAAAAGAGCAACATGCAACCAGTTTCTGCCAGAAACGTTGCTGGTTATATTTAATATAAATAACTACACAGGTTAGCGATACTGTGAGTTAATGCAAAAACAATTTTTAAAATCTCATTAAGAGTTAGGTCCATTGTAAGACGTAATTAAGAATGACACCGTATCTCCCACCCCTCTTTGAAAGGGAACACAGATACTTGCCTCCCTTGTGTATTATAAATGTAAATATCTTTGCCTTGACAGAAGATTCCTCTGCTGATGGGAATCATAATGAAGTGCTGCTCCTGTGATCTCCTCGTAGAAAGCCGTGTTTCCACTCTGGTATCAAGAGACACTTAACAGTTTTCATGTTAAACACTGCAGAAGCCTCCATTCTACATGGCATTCGGTGTCGCTTTAAGAATGGGTCATCACCGAGGCCAGATTTATCATTAGGCGCACTACGCTTGAAGGGACTGCCGCAGCCAGACAGAGGGGCCGCGCACTAACGAGACTCTACGAGAACACTTCAGCAAGAATGAGGGCTTAGGTGGCTCTTCATGCAAACTCTGAAGGGCTGCATTACATTAAGCACTAGGGTTGCCAGCCTCCAGGTGGTGGCTGGAGATCTCCTGGGATTACAACTGATCTCCCGGAGACAGAGGTCGGGTCCCCTGGAGGAAATGGCCGCCTCGCAAGGCTGACTGCTACGACACGGTGTCCCCATTTAAGTCCGTCCTCTTCTCAGCCTCCACCCCCCAAATCTCCTGGTATTTCCCAGCCCAGAGCTGCCAACCCTACGGAGCACCCACAAAGGGACAAAAAAATTCTCAGTGCCTCATTTCAGAAGACAGAATACATTTTATGCTGCGTTATTGGATCTTGGAATTCAATTCCACAAACGCATCATTTCCCAAACCCAGCGCTTATTGGCCTTAATTTGCCCATAATGCTTGCAGGCCGAGGGAAGAGATTCATTTGGGCTACGGTTCTCAGCACAGGTTATTCAAACTGCCAGAAGCTCAAATAAACAAAAAATGCCAGCCAATTTTTTTTTTTAAATACCAACCTTCCAACCCCCTGCCCCAATTCCCTTTTTTGGGCATAACACTAAAACACTTATATATTAATCTGAGGCACACAGACCCTGAAGCTGAAGAAAGAGAGGGAGAATAAGTTCACATCTGACTTAACCATTATAAACACAAGGTCTCCATCTAGGTAAGATGCTGTGAAATTACTGTCTGTCTTTCTAGAGCCATATGGAATGTCAAGTATAACCATTCCGGCAGTGTCCCTAGTCTCCCTTTCCCAACATTTGGCAAGTAGAATTTTTAAAACTAACGACAAGATAACCCACTAATATTCCACTATGACTGTGTGTGGTTGCTTGATTTTCATTACGTGGTTCATAATATCTTACCACAAAATTCCTTAATTAAGTCAGGGCGAATATATATATATAGGCCTCGGTTGGGGCCGGAGCTCACTGGAGCGACACTCCGCCAGAGAGGAGGCCAGGGGGAGGGGACATGTAGCAAGCCCTGCCCCCTGCTCCCAGCAGCTCTCCCCTCAGTTGGCTTGGGAGGAAAAAGAAGAAGTAAGGTAAGTTGTGGAACCCCCTCCAACTCCATCTTTCCAGGACCATACTAAAGCGTGGGGCCTTGAAAGTCCCCCCAACCCCATCTTTCCAGGCCCACGCTGAAGCGCGGGGCCTTGGAAAGCTCTCCCAACCCCCCAACCCTGTCGTTCCAAGCGTGCTCTGAAGTGTGGGACCTTGGAAAGCCCCCCAGCCCCGTCTTTCCAGGCGCACGCTGAAGCATGGGACCTTGGAAAGCCCCCCCAACCCCGTCTTTCCAGGCCCTCTGTGAGGACAGATCTGCATGCTTCTCTCTCCCCTCACCCATGAGTAGCTATGCAAAAAGTCCAGTGACACCTTTAAGACCAAGGCTTATTCAGGTAGAACCTCTCCCACCTTCTGACACATTTTTAGTGGTATCAGGTGATGAGGCATATGCAAATAAGTTATTCTAATGAGTTATGCTAATGACCCCCTGCACCTCATTTTCTACGAAATGACCACTCTGTGTGTGTGTGTGTGCATTACATTAAGCACTAGCTTTTATACTTGGCTAGGGATGCCATCCTCCAGGTGGGACCTGGGTATCCCCTGGAATTACAGCTCATCTCCAGGCTACTGAGATCCGCTTCCCTGGAGAAAGCAGATGGAGGGTGGGCTCTATGGCACTGTATCCCACTGAGGACCCTGTCCTCCACAGGCTCCATCCCTAGATATCCAGGAGTTCCCAAACCTGGAGGTGGCAACCCTAGCCCCCACCTATGCTCCCTTCTAAGCTGCGGAGTCTTGTGAGCAAAAATTCTACTTTGTGAGCTACTGGCATTAAAAGTTGTGAGCAAGCAATCTGGCTACTGTGGAAATCTGCGAGCTGGAGGCTAAAAAACTGAGCTAGCTCACACTAACTCAGCTTAGAGGGAACACTGCCCCCACCCAACCACCAGCAGCCAGGAGGACCTGTCAACCCTATAACCTGGCTCTTCTATTAAGATTTTTACTCAGTTTTCCATTTTGTTTTTCTTAAAAAGTGAATGACGCAACAGTTACCCTCCTCCAACCTACCTACTTCAACCCAACAATCTGCCTAGAACAAGAAAGTACACAGAAGAATCTTGGGGAAGATTAGCAGCGGAGGGGAAGCAAGAACACCAGTACAGGGATCTTCTGTCATTTCGGTGTTCATGAGGGGCAGAAGCGCCATCCAGTTGCAGCAGACTTATGGCCACCCCTCATGGGCTTTTCAAGGCAAGAGACAAGCAGAGGTGGTTTGCCATCGCCTGCCTCTGCATAGCGACCCTCTACTTCCTTGGTGGTTTCCCATCTAAATACTAACCAGAACTAACCCTGCTTAGCTTATGAGCTCTGAGTTCCAGAAAAGGTACCCATATATTCTGAAATTTATGAATAATATAAAATTGGGTTTATGCATTTAATAGATTGTGCACAAGAAAAGATATCTGTGGTGATGTATTTAAAGGAAGTTTCACTTCATATTTCATATGCTATGTCAAAAGAGCATGGGCAGATAAACAGAGCAACATGTCATTATGCACTGCAGCATGAACCCAGATCCCAAACAATAAGAACTCCTTTAAATAAATCTCAGATACTTTAACACATGGAAGAGGTTTTAAAATAATAGCCATTACCAGTCACATAACAACCCCTTGCTGGCAAGAAACCATGGCTGACTTAACGGCAGTCAGATAGCAATGCTTTTTGTGTTTAGCAAACCCGCTCTGCAACAAAGGCACCATATTCTGCAAAGCCCAATTGTATTTACGTGCACTCTCCAAACTTGTTATCTTTCCAACGTAGCCGAAATACACTTATTAATATTGCCCTTTCCCTTCATCCTCCCCATCTCCCATTCCAAAGAGAAGAGGAAGTGGAAGAGAAGACCCCTCACATCCGTGTTAACAGCCGTGTTTTGGGTTAGATTTTCATTCATGTTGAAAAGCACTTCCTGTTTGGGGGCCGTTTTTGAGACCCGCTGCAAATATATTTGTGTTTTCTCCATAGTATTCTTCCGGGCAGCATCTCCATTCTTAGGATTTGGTGGAAGCAGAAGTCAGGGGGAAGAATGGTCGCAAAAGACATCGAGACAATGTAGATATTCGATGAGAGGGATCCATCCCCCCCCGCCCCCAGTATGTCCACTTGCATCAAAGGTCCAAAACTGAATATGGAATAAAGACATTAGCGAATACTCATGGTATCCCTATTGACGAAGGAACAAGGCTCCCGTGGTATAAGACAACTGATGATTTACTGAAAACTGCACACACCCAGTGGATGGACAGCCTGACATTAACATTTTGTCTAGTAGTAAATTTGGTGGTGCCCCTCCGTGCCAAGCAGTAGGTCACTAGAAGGCACTGCCCCCAAATCTCTAAGAGTTTCTCAGGCCAATTTTGGCAACCCTTAACTGAAAATAAAAGTAACAGTAGTTGATACCGTGCCTTTCAGAAAGACACATAATTCCCTTAACAGAAAAAAGTGTTTTTTTATATTAACAATGTTGGAGATCAGTTTCAGTCAATGTACTAAAGAAAGAGTTAACACAAGCCCAACACGAGAGTATTCGCGATTTGCTTGAAGGGAGCAGAGGGAAGAAATTGATGCTTTGAGGACCGTCTTCTCCTACCTGTTCCCACCCAGGAACTACGATCCACTGGAAGAGGCTCTCCTGACAGTCCCATCAGTCAGAGAAGTTCATTTGATGGTGGGCACACAAGGGTTAGGGCCTTTTCAGTGGTGGCCCTATGATTATGAAACAGCTTCCCCAGGGAGGTGTGCCCGGCCCTTTTGATCTCTAGGAGGCAGCTGAAGACAATTATATTTAGCACTGCATTTAATTAAAGAAGTTCTAAATTGTGATTCTGAATTCTGGCCACCGTGAGCTCCATAAGGAAGAAAGGCGACCACCAAATGTTTAAAGTAAATTAACTGAAAGTGGCTTACAAGAAAGACAGGCCTGTAGCTCGGATTTTGTGGCTTGTGGGGCAATTTTTTTTCTGGTGGGGCTGAAGTTCTCAGTGCAGATAGAATAGCCGTTTAGCCAACAGAAAGCTGTTACCAGGATAGATCTCTGAGCTGCAAGCTGTCAACCACTTTAGATGACAGTTCACAGCTGCTGCAAGTTAATCACCTCTGCCAGCCTAAGCATCATTTCTGATAACAAGCCAGCAGGTGAGGGTGATGACCTCTGTATCCAAGAAAGCTAACACTTAGGCAGAAGGGATCCTAGAGGTCACCAATTCCAACCCCCTTGCTCAGTGCAGGAATTAGTCAACTACAGCACCCCACTCTGCTTAAAGGAGCGCACACCTTTTAAAAATGTTTTTAAATAATTGAAACAAGCATTTGCAGGAGAAATTCTTGTGGGGCTGTGCCTTTAAGAAAGGGGGCAGAGTCCCCCAAAGCCCCACCATAGCTAAAGACCTAAGGAAAGAAGCTGGTATCCACAGAGTTATCTGGAGGATATTCTCAGGCTAGTGACTGAAAAAGTCATCTCTGAGCCTGAGGGGAAAGAGAGTGCTGAGAATTCAGCCGTGAAAGCAAAACTTTTCATCCCTCAATACCCCTCCTGAATCCCACCACCTGAAGGAACTCAGAAGGACCGAAGATGGCTTTGTGTGCTCTTGCTGGATGTTAGTTTCAACATCACCATTAAAATCCTATTTAAACTGAGGTCTTTTGGTGGGAGCGAGAGGAAAAGGCCTCCCCCACCCTTCAAGAAAACAGCACAAAGTGATTAAAAAGCACACAAGAAATGACTGTTCCCCCTCCCCCTCCATTGAACACACTGGTGTTTGGGGGAGTGGAGATTGAACTGAACATGCAAATGTATTTGATGTGCGCTTAAAGGAACAAATAATATGGACTGATGAAGATAAAAGAGCCCGAGCCATAGAGAATCCAAGCTGGAAACTGGAAATATCATTGGGGGTTGACGGGAAACCCTCAAGAGCCTTCCAACAAATAACCAATAAAAAAGGATTTTTATTTATTGCATCTTTATCTCACACTGGCATGTTCCAGGTGCCTAATAAAATCAGCGTTGCACAGAGACGTCGTATCAAGTCAAAATGATAAGACATAGATGAATGTTTGGATGCTAACGGCCACATTTGCTGTTCTAAAACTGAAGACAGCGAGGCAATAGGAAATTTTGTGTGCGTGTGTGTGCGTTTGTGTGTGTGTGTGTAGGAAACTTTCCATGCAAATCTGAATACAGTTGCACTCAAAATGGCTACTGCCCTCAATTTCAAGCCACTATGAGGTCCCGCAAAACTGTTTCCCTCCAAGCACCAGTCACCAAACACTTTGGTTCCTACTAACATTAGTCATCGATGAGCTAAAGCAGCAGAGCCAGGATGACCAAGGGTCGGGAAAAACAGGCACACAACTGTGGGAAAACAGGGGAACCAAATAGGGTTCCTGATACTGAAAAGGGTCCCCTTTCTTAATGTGGAGCAGGCCTCCAGGAATTAAACTGATTCACCCTGAATTCACTCTTTCAGTTTTGAGCCTCATGCCAAAGATTAAACCACTAGATTTAAATCACAGAATGCACGTTGTTATTATAGGGGTGACAGCCTCCAGGCAGGACCAGGGGATCCCCCGGAATTACAGCTCCTCTCCAGACAACTGAGATTCGTTCCCTTGGAGAAAATGGATGCTCTGGACTCTGTGGAACCACTGAAGTCCTTGTCCTCCCCAGCCTCCGTCCCCAAATCTTCAGGAGTTTTCCAACCTGGATTTGGCAAACCTACCCCCTCCCCAATTCCCCACCAATGGCCAGGGGGACCTGGCAACCCTAGATATGGAAGCAAGACTCCCAATACTTTGCCAGCCATCTCTTTCCCCTCTTCTTTCTTTTATTTTCTTTCTTTTCTTTTTGTATTTAATAAATACCCAGATTAACAGTTTTGGAGAACTGGAAAGGTTGCTCTCACTTTTTGGTGATATTTCCAGTTGTCCTTAATAAATCAGGGGGACACCACGGTTGTCCGTCGATTTCTTCCATGGGTCAGTACCTACGATTTTGGCTTCTGCTCACTACAGTGAAACGCGCATTTCAGAAGGCATGTGGGATGGCAATAATGCACACATCTTGCTGCTTCGGTTGGGTGCTTTTCGTGCCAGAGTCCAAAAGGTAAAGAGTGACTCACCCCGTAGAATAAATAAAAGCAAGCCTATTCGTGACTGTTTCTGCAACAGTGACATTTGCTAAGAGCAGCAAGCTAATTCTCCAGATGCAAAACAGAAGGGCTGAGAGGTTAAGTGGACTGATAGGGCCTGATGCTTCTTCGACAGCTGCAGTCTCTGCATGATAGTTGTGTCACACAGAATGGATCAAAAGGAGAGCAAAAGGAGTTATGTCTGTGTGATATCCTAACACGGTTACTCCAGAGGGTCTCAAATAAACATATATACCGACCGTGTGATCAAAAGCTCCTAAACACAAGGTTACGGCACAAGCTTCATCGGCGCAGAACTTACATTGAGGGTGGTTACATTTTGCTGAATCAAGGCCCCGGTCACACGGAGAATTTGCGCCGGGAGATATACAAAAGTGATGCCGAGTTTCAGGGCACAATCACAGGACCACATCTGGGAACCGTAGCACAACTGTCGACGACCCATAGCGGCTGCCCGAAAATCTGGAGTAAAAAAACCTTGGGGACAGCCTACTAGCAAACGGTTTGCTACGGGCCGTCAACGGGATACTTACGTGTGATCGCGCAAGCGCACTCCTTGCTGCGCGTCAAAGGCGCTCCCGGACAAAGAAACCCCGATGTTGCCGCGGCAGGGTCTGATCACGTTGTCGCGCATTTAATTGCGCCGCTGCAAAAAGCCACACCTCCCCCCCGCGTTATCCAGCCCGTGTGGCCAGGGCCCAAGATGAATGTTTGAAGGGAAACGCTCAGGGTATGTTTGTGTTCTGGGCCGGCGTCAACATACCCCAAGGTGGACTGGCTGCCAGGGCCCTGGACCCCCACCCAGACACTTCCCCTGCCACCTGTCTGTACCTGGGTTCCCAACTGCCCAGAGTCACTGAAGAAGGGCACGTGGGGGGGGGGGTGCACAGTGGTGCCACTACTGCTGCCAATGAAAGGTTATGCAAGCACTGAGCATCGGCGATAGAAGGGCTTGCAAACAAGAGGATGCACGGGCTGGTGCGAGCATGCAAGTGTGGGGATGAAAAGAAGGGCTTGAGGGGGGCCCTGGTGGTGGGAAGATGGGGTCCCTTGGGCACTGTCTGTCCACAGCCACCCAAAATCTGGAACAGGCCCTGGGTGTGTTCAGTGCTGTCGTCGTTTCAGACTTATGGTGACCCTATGAATTAACATCCCCCCTAAATGTCCTGTCATTAACAGCCATTCTCAGTTCTTGCAAATAGAGAGCTTTGGCATCCTTGATTGAGTCCACCCATCTCCTGTTGGGTCTTCCTCTTTTCCCACTGCCTTCAACTATTCCTAGCATTATTGTCTTTTCTAGTGAGTATGGAGGACAACTGCTTAGACTTTTTTAATGTTATTGCCGGCTATTTTAATGATTTTTTCTTAGATCTAATTATGATGTATATTTTTCTTGCTGTTACACACCTTCGAGACTAGGTTGTCGGGAGAAAGGTGGGCTTACAGAGCTTTTAGACAAACAAACTCACTTGCTTCTGGGCCTGCAATCTCAAAATGTACAAACTGCAAAAAAATACACAGGGCCAGCCCTGGTTAGTACTTGGATGGGAGATCTCCAAGGAAGTCCAGGGCTACTACACAGAGGCAGGCAACGGCAAACCACCTCAGTCTGTATCTTGCCTTGAAACCCTACAGGGTTGCCACAAGTCAGCTGCAACTTGGCAGGACTTTATACACACACACACAATCACGTTATTTATTTATTTATTTATACAAAATGCCATTTCTGTGCATGCCATTTTACAGGTAAAGTTGCCAACCTGCAGGTGGGACTTGGAAATCTCCTTGAATTATAGTTTATCTCCAGTTCACAGAGATTAGTTTCCCTGAAGAAAAACAGCCACTGTGGAGGGTGGATTCCACACACCAGCCGCCCCCCCCCCCACACACACAGAGGTTTCTGCCCGAACCCCGGTCCCTCCGCAGGCTCCAGCCACAAATCCACAGCAGCTTCCCAACCTGGAGCTGACAACCATATCAGGGAACTATAAGCAAATGAAACAGTTTCCTGCCATCAAGAAGCTTATCCTCTGAATATTATCAGAAAGAAGAAACCAAGATAGAAAATTCAGTGACGTGTACTCGGACACTGCATAAATTGGAAATGAAAAGTCATTATATCAAAGGCTTCAGTGAGAAACAGCCCCTGTGAGCTACGGTCAGATTTAAGAGAATTAAGAGCACCTTGTAAGCATTCAGAGAGAGATTTTTAAAAAAGTCCACTGCCCGTCAGATAAATGGCAGATACTACAGGTGCTTCATTAGGGAAAGAAGCGGCCTGTCAGGATCCTGGTTAAATCAGTTCTCAACACCAGTCAGTTTGAAGAAAGCTAACTTTATTGAGACAGTTGATAAATACCATCCTGGACACATCTAGTGTTAGGACTGAAGTTAAATGTGCGAAGGTTGTAGATATAGTGGATTCAAGTAAAGGCGCTAAAGATCAGGACCCAATCACCCCAAGGTATTTGCCCGCCAGAACTAACCTTCAGCTCCCCCCCCCTTCCTCCAGAGGCACGTAGCCGTTACATAGCAAGGAAAACAGGATCACAGACATTTGAGAAGCCAGGACATTTGGCATTGCTAAGGTGACAGGCCCCGGGCAGATCAAAGAGAGAGAGAGAGGGGGGGGAACCTCCTCTCCCAATGACAGGCGAGTTGTAAAATGAAAAATGCACAGGGAGCCTGACATACTGCCCCCCCCAGTTGTGAGGGACTGCCTACCCTTCAGTTATGAGGGTATTTGTTATGGAATGCCCGAGTTAAAGAGGCAGCGCTAACATGTTTGCATTTTACCCACTCATTATGCGATTCATCAAAGTCATGACACAGCCTGAGAACCTACGCTTGCAACACAAAAGTTTCAACGCTACCCTGAAAATATGGAGAAAGTTGGTATAAATTGGGATTACAGAGCTGAAATTATTCACATGCTCTGCATGTCCCCCTGGAGTCCTGGTTCACCCGCAGCATCCTCTCTCTGATGTCCTTCTCATGTCAGGTCCTGCAGTAACCACTCAATACACAATAGTCCTTTAGCAGGTTTATTGGCAAAGTATGGCTTCTGGACAGATAAACACCTTTGCCAGAACTGACAATCATTAGCATGAGAAAGACTAAGAGGATTAGGGTCCATCCTCAAGCATACCTCACATACAGACACCTAGGCCACTGTAGGTCATGAGAGAATATATGACCAGCTAGCTATCTCAAGGCTCTCGTCTCCCACGGCCATGGATCCAGATGGGCTCGTGGGGGCTGCTTAGGAAAGGTTCCCGGCAAAGCAGCTACAACACTCCTCTCATTCATTCACACGCTCCCTACCCATTAGGAATGTCAGGGAGGACTGATAAGGTGCAATGCAGGTGGGCAAAGCAAGTGCAGACTCCAAAAGCGAAACTAATAGCATTAACAACAATAGTAGCATAAGGTATACGGTTATACATACTGGAACAGATACAAGCATCACCTTACAGTAAAGGTAAAGGTAAAGGTTCCCTTGCTCGAAAGCCAGTCGAATCCGACTCTAGGGTTGCGATGCTCATCTCCGTTTCAAAGCTGAAGAGCCAGCGCTGTCCAAAGACATTTCCGTGGTCATGTGGCCGGCATGACTAAACACCAAGGCACATGGAACGCTGTTACCTTCCCACCAAAGTGGTACCTATTTATCTACTTGCAATTTCTTGCTTTCGAACTGCTAGGCTGGCAGGAGCTGGAACTAGAGACGGGAGCTCACCCCGTCATGTGGCACTCTCGGGTCTCGAACTGCTGAACTACTGACCTTCCACAGCCTGCAGTTTAGCGTCTTAACCACTTGAGCCACCGCAGCTCAATGTCCAATGTAGAAATGTCCAAACCTGACATCTCATCACAGTTAAAAATGCCCCCTTAACAAAGTACCAATTAGGGCTAAGCGGTCACTGTCTCTCCTCCTGAACGAAAAGGGGGTCCCCTCTTACCTATTAGACTGGATAATATATTTGCACTTAGTGCAGGGAAGGTCAGGATTCCTTCAATGTCAGCAAGCTACTGGGAGTCATTTACAATGCAGAGTGTCGGCCTCTCTCCTTTCCTTGCCAGAGTTGGCCAAGCCAGTATCTGATCTGTCCCCTTAGCCTTCAGTTAACCTTGTAACAATGCCAGGGCCCTGAAAGCAATCAGGATTGCTTTTCATCGATTTAGTGGGAAGTCGGGGGGGGGGGTTTGCACGAGGATGCATTATCGTCTCAGCGTGGTGGTTTTTTTTAAAAAAAGGTCTGTCTAAAACGAAGCTGATAAAAATCAACTCCTAAGAGGTGGCTCAGGGGAAATTTTTTTCAAAAGGGTCAGATTCTGTAAGAGGCAGGCGAACAGACTTTAAATCAGAGCCTTTTTCCGTGCAGCAGAGATCCCAGCGCAGGCAGTTTAGCGGTCAGGGTCATGCAATGGCTCTGTTCTGCTGGATCTTTTATCCGAGTGGAGCGGGAGCTTTTTTAAGGTTCAGCGAGTCCGGTAGGTCATTACCCACTCTTGTTATGAGGACTGTTCACGCGATGGGTTTCATTTCCCAGCAAGGCCCTGAAATGGCCACTCTGCACCCTCACAAATTGGGGCGGGGGGAGAAGTCCTCTTGCAATTTTCCCCACTGAGAGGCCCGATGGTGAACAAATGTCTTGATCTCATCAGTTTGTGCACGTGAATCCTCCTCTTGGACTAAGGATGCAGCGGCGGTGAAAGAAGGAGGAACTGCATCAATGCCACAATTTGAGAGGGGGGTTAGCAAATGTTATGTTTGTAAGAGTTTGCAATTCGGAGAGTATATACGTAGACGGCTAAGGAATGCCACTGTTACAATTGCACTTATTTCCCTAAGATTTTACTAACAGTAGCTTTTAGGAAGTTCCTTTTTCCATGAACCCACTGTCAATGCTGTGTTTACCATTTAAAATTGCCTCCCATGCACTTTCCCCATATAAACACAGTGGGTGGCATTCAGTGGCACACCCATTCAGCAAATGCCTCTCTTACCCCTCAGAGGGAGTCAGGAATGGATGAACCTGGGATCCTCAGCTCTTCGGGCCTTGTTACTTCCTTCCCTAAAGCGTCTGATACCTTGAGGACAGGAACCACATAACAAGAACTAGCTGATTTCTCCCAGAGTCATTTTGAGGCACACAACTTTGCAATGTGATCGAGAGGTTTCTTCCTTATGTACAGGCATACACTTTTCTTCAACACTTCTTACAAGATCCCCTGCAAAGCAGAGAGCCTTCAATACAGGCAACATGGGTCTGTCTCATGCCCTGGTCCTTTGGATCCTATACAGATTTGGTACTCATTTGTAAACCCCAAAAACTGGCCATTTTCTCTTTGATCTCATATAAGGTCGGGATAAAATTCAGACTCAGGTTTTAGCTTGTCCTGCCTTTTCTAGAGAAGAACATCTTCCCAGTCCAGCAAGAAAAAGCTGATTTCCGTCAACGCTATTTTTAAAAAGAAAATTCCCAACTGTTGGCTACTAAATAAGATGTTCCAACTGATCTGCTTCAGCCAGTCGTCTACCAATAGGGTTAGATCAAGATGGGTAGCCGTGTTTGTCTATAGCAGTAGAAAAGAGTCCAGTCGCATTTGAAAGACTAACAACATTTGTGGAGGGGGAGGCGCTTTCATGGGTCACCGCTCCCTTCTTCAGACACCTTCACAAGGTTGATGGATTTCCATTCTGTGTGGCTAAATGTGGTGCCTTCCATGGAGGCAGATCAGGATGGGCGGCCATGTTAGTCTGTCTGTAGCAGTCGAAAAGAGTAAAAGAGTCCAATAGCACCTTAAAGGCTAAAAAAGATCTGGGGCAGGGGAAGAACTTTCGGGAGCTACTGCTCACTTCTTCAGATACATAAGCTTTATGGCAAAAGCAAGGAAAGTGTTTTGTTTAAATACTTTCACTGGAATTAATGTTCCCAGAAATTAATGTTCAGATACCTTTGGTATCTGAAGAAGTCAGCAGTGATTCACAAAAGCTCATACCCCGTCACAAATTTTGTTAGTTTTTAAGGTGCTCCTGGATGCTTGCTCTTTTTTACTATGCAGGGTTGCCAACTTTGGATTAGGAAATTCCTGGACATTTGGGGGAGAAGCCTGGGCAGGGTGAGGTTGGGGAGACATTCCCCCCTCCCCTGAGACTGATCTCTGTAGTCTGGAAATCTGTTGCAATTTCAGATCACCAGACCTCACCTGGAGGTTGGCAGCCCTATTGCACAGTCCAACCAGGGTCTGATGCAGCTATGCAAGCAAAAAAGGGGAACGGTAATTCAGGCAGAAAAAAGGAGGCTGATGACATTTTTACTGTTCTAGTGGACATCTGCAAGATCTCTGAAGGATTCAGCCACAAGGGCACGGATCAAGAAAGATTCAGGTGGGCACCTGCGTTGGTTTGAAGCAACAGATCAAAGTTTGTGTCCAGTGGGGGCACCTTTAAGACCAGCAAAGTTTAATTCTGGGTATAAGCTTTAAACTTTTTTGGTCTTAAAGGTGCCACTGGATTCAAAACTTTGTTCCATGAAATCGAGAAGTTATTTTCCCCTGAACTCATTGTCAGGAGCTACATTTATGGGGGTCCAGTTTGAGAAGGGGATGGTTGGTCCTGTCCAATGCTCCCTGTAAGCCGTGGAGTCTTGTGAGCAAACATTCTACTTTATGAGCTACTTGGCATTGAAGTTGTGAGTGAGCGATCTGGCTACTGCATAAATTAGTTTGCTTTGGAGCCATCCTTCCTGAGCTAAGACAAAAATCTGTGAGCTGGAG
This sequence comes from Gekko gecko, assembly GCA_029375565.1. Classification (NCBI taxonomy): domain Eukaryota; kingdom Metazoa; phylum Chordata; class Lepidosauria; order Squamata; family Gekkonidae; genus Gekko; species Gekko gecko. Next base: position 903,747 of record JAPDNY010000008.1, read on the forward strand.
GCTAAATAACTGTGAGCTAGCTCACACTAACTCAGCTTAGAGGGAACAATGGTCCTGTCCTTCTCACCCCAAGCGGACTGCCAGCAAGTCCTGTTATCCCAGGCAGGGCTCCTAAGCATGAGGGACAAGAGAGTTTCCTCTTCTAGCTGCTTATCTCCACTCTATAACTTGTGCACTTTCAAAAACTAATTTCCTGGTGAGAGGAGAATTCCTAATACCATATCTGGCTCCCCCTGCCCTCGCTTTATGAATTCCTCTGTAGCAGAACCATTTGGAAAGACATCAGCTGGGATATCTAATGAAATCTGCCTTCTTGGTGTCCTGGACACATGTGTTCAGGTAGAAAAAAAAAATCTGGGTGTCAAGATGTGGACCGTGGGGAAAAGTAGACAAACCTGTAAGACCTGGGCTTCCTGAGCCCAGCCACGAGTTCTGTCTGAACAGCTGGGTAAGTCGTACACTTGAAGTACACCAAGACACACAAACGTTCAGGAAGGAAGCCATTGGAAGAATAACAGGACTACCCTTCTGACTCGAAGCCTAGCTCTCAACAGTACCAAAAAACAGCAAAGCTCTCCGATAGCACGTGTGCACCATGTTTTCAAAAGTTAATTTCATACACCTTCTTTCTTCTTACAGAAGACAAGATATATATGTTTTCTGAAGCCAAGCCACCAATGTTATTACCTTTCCATTAAAAAAAAAATCTGATGGAGAGCATATCAGTCATGTGAGAAAAAGCACAGCTGAACTGGCGCTGCAACTCTAAAACTCGCCCACGTGCACTACGACCACCAGTGGGACCAGCCCTTCATGGGTTCTCCCTTCCCAATCCAATTAGTTTCCCTTACTGCTCCACGGGGTTCACTGCAGGGGTTTGGCTTCTTCCCCCTGAAAAGTCTTCCGCTATTAAACGAGAGAGGGAGAGGATTAGGGATCGTTACAATTAACGGAGCAAATATTTGTATCTCCAGATCACGCCTGTGCCCGCAAACAAAGCAAGGCGCTCAGAAGAGCCCCAGCCACGATGGACCTGGCACTGGCTTCTTGCAAGGGAACAATTTGGAGCAAAGGATTATCCTCTGGCTCTTGCGCGGGTGTTGCATGTACCAGGGACGAGCAGGAGTGACATGATTGAATCTGACAGGCCTAGCGTGCTTAGAACTTATTTTTCTTGTCCAGGCTTTGCACTTTTTACTCCCCCGTGCCCCTAGCCCTTTGGAAATACTGTCTTTCTGGCAGAAACGTGTATATATTTTTAAAGGTTATTAATCAAAGCTCTATCTTCAGGAGGCGTAAGTGGCCTTCTACGAGTGCCAGGCTTCCCAGTGGCGTGGCTATCACGGCGCACAAAGGGAGGGAAGCAGGGAACTGCGCAGAAGAAAGTATAGCTCCCAGGATCCTTTCTGTAGTGTTTCTTGTGTAGAGCTGCCACATTTCCAGGTGTAGCCTGGAGAACTCCTAGAATTACAGCTGATATCCGTCCTGCAGCATCCAACTTCCCCGGGAGGGAACGGCAGCTTTGTGGGGGTGGGCCGTAGATCACTATACCCTGCCAAGGTCCCTCCCCTCCCCAAACCTTGCCCTCGCCAGACTCCACCTCCAAATCTGCAGGAGTTTCCAGCCCAGAGTTGGCAACCCAATGGGGTATGTTATGTGCCATCAAGTTGCTTCCCAATTATGGCGACCCTGTGCCTTAATGACCTTCAAAATGTCCTCTTATTAACAGCCTTTCTTGGGTCTTGCAAACTGAGGACTGTGGCTTCCTTGACTGAAGAGGGGATTCTCTTGTTGAAGAACAGTGACCAGACGGCACCTGCCGCTTAAACTGCTTCTTTCCGCACCACCAGTGCTAGAACTGACATCTTCACTAACGATAAACTTTACGGCAAAAGCAAGGAAAGCATTTTGTTTAAATGCTTTCACTGAAACTAATGTTCCCAGAAAGAAAACCAGAATCAGCTAGCCGTGTTTCTGCATCAATCAATCTTTTTTTTTATTATTATCATCCAATGTTTCAGTTTCATACAAGACACATTCAGAAATGTACAGTTGTGCATTCAGCTTACTCCATATCCAAGGCCGGTCTTACCTGAGCTCAGATATGGGCAGAAGGAAAGGGTATCGATATGAAATTCAACCTTAGTGGTAAAAGGAGGTGTTCTCTAACTTTTTAGATATCCTTTAGGCACAGGTCTGCAACCTTTGGCTCTACGGCCAAATCTGGCTGAATGAAGAACCAGATGTCATACAAGCTAAAGTCTACTGGCGGGTGGTGGAAAATGCCACCATGTCACAGCTGAATTATAGCAACCCCATGAACAGAGGTGGTTGGCCATTGCCTGCCTCTGTGTAGCAACCCTGGACTTCCTTGGCAGTCTTCCTCCCAAGTACTAACCAGGGCTGATGCTGGACATCATTGGTGGTCTCCCATCCTAATACTAACCAGGGCCAAACCAACTTAGCTCCTGAGGTCTGGTTCTCAAACTGGCCCCTATGTGATGACATTACTTCCAAGTTGCACAGGATACGATGTCACTGAATTGCCAGCAATGTCATGATGGCGCCAGCGGAGCCCCCCTCCCATAGTTGCTGGCCTCATGTGACACCCTTAAGGAGGAAGAATGCTAGAATAGCCAGGATGAGAAGGGAATGGCTGGCAAAGATTCTTACAGGACTGTAGGGCTTCTTAGAGATGCTTTACAGAAAGGGAAAGGATAAGAGGTGAACACTTAGCAGAAATTGGAGGTGTGAAGCATGCACAGATTTATGTGGTGCACTAAAACAATTGTGCAGCATGCTCCAATCTGTATTTATAACTTAATGGGAGACCTTGTGTATGCTGCTTGCTAATAAAGAACTCACAACAACCATTACCGGTTATGGAAATGGGCTTGCTCATACCGGCTCTGTGTTGATCTCTCGTTCTGAATTTTGATGTCGTTTGGCTCTTTAACTGTTCAAGGCTGCAGATCCCTGCCTTCGGAATCCCTCATCACCATCTGTCATCCAGAGATAACAGCACTGGTCTACTTTGTGGCACTGCTGCAGAGGTTATTGGGAAGAGGAACTTGAAATGCTTTAAGCACCCAAGAGGAACTCTGTTATAGGAAGTTATCACCATTAGGACTGCAAGCTTCAAGCAACAGATTAGGTAAGAGAAGTCTAATCATCACTGACTGTAGAGCTGCCAATCCAGTTTGGCAAATTCCTGGAGGTTTGAGGGTGGAGCCTCAGGACTGCAAGGTGCGGGGAGGGGAAGGACCTCAGTGGGGCATAATGCCGTAACACCCGCCCTCTGAAGCTGCCATTTTCTCCAGGGGAACTGATTTCTACAGTCTGGAGAAAAGTTGTAATTTTGGGAGATTTCCAGGCCTAGGGTTGTCATTTGCCCGGTGGGGGCGGGGGATCCCCTGATTTCATGGGCTCCTGCCTGCTGCCGGCCCCCAGACAGCGACATCACACGCAATGTGCCTGTGCCACCCGGAAGTGATTTTAGCATGTTGGGGACATCGGGGGGTTGACACTCTGGATGCTGGGCAAAACTCTATGATTTGATACCAATTCTACCATAGTGCCTTGCCCAAAATCCAGAGCGTTGCCCCCGATGTCACTTCCAGGTGATGCAGGCACATCACGTGTGGCGTCACTGTTTCGGGGGGAATCACTTCCAACTCCTGGAATCTCCTCCCCATCCCCCCCACTGGCGGGCAAAGGGGACCCGGCAACCTTATCCAGCCCCGCCCCCCCGCCCCCGAGACTAGAACCCGTACCAATGAGGGACAATATGAAACAGTAAGATGTTACAGTTTTATATGTTTTAAAGAGCTATTTCGGTTTTGGTGAATGCAACAGAGGAGGAGAAAGAATACGCACCTTCCCTTCCAACAATCAGTGGCCCTACCGTATTCTCACGAAAGAGACCTGCTTTGAAGTCTTAGGGGGAAAAGCAAAATTTATTGAACCAATTAATCAAACAACCATTCAGCCATGATAGTTTTTAGTCAATTATTTAATCAATTGGAAGCTGCTGCTTCTGATTTCATTCGGGATGCAAAGCGAAATTAAAGACAGGGTGGGGGGGTTGGTTTTGTTTTTATTGCAAATATGTGCATTGTACATCACAGTAGCAGCTTGCGGACCACTGCTGAGAAAGTCTGCCTCTGCCATTCTCATCTAATCCCCTGTGACAGAACGGGAGAATTATGGGGTAGCAAGACCAGCTGCTACCTCCAACCCAGGAGAAAGGAGCCAAGGTCCGCAGAAGGGGGGGGTGGTAATAAAGGGGGAAAGGCAGCCGACCGGCTTGGAGGAGGAACGTTTTTGCCAGTTGCTTGGGACAGAATAGCCGCTCATGCGGACACTGTTCTCCTTCAAGGGCTAATGTAGAAACCCTCACTTAAAAAAAACACACACACCAACAGGTCAAATGGTTGTTGGCCTTTGTTTCCTTAAACACTTTCCCCCAAACCCTTAATGAGAAGAAATCAAGACTCTAGCACTACTGAGCCACCATCCTAAAGCTCCAACCATTGTGGTACAGGATGAAGCAGGATTTTGCACTACTCTCTTGTGGTTTAAAAATAGACATCCCCACCAATGTTCCCTCTAAGCTGAGGAGTCTTATGAGCAAAGATTCTGCTTTGTGAGCTACTGGCATTAAAGTTGTGAATGAGCAATTTGGCTCCTGCATAAATTAGTTTGCTGTGGAGCCGTCCTTCCTGAGCAAAGGCAAAAATGTGTGAGCCAGAGGCTAAAAAACTGTGAGCTAGCTCACACTAACTCAGCTGAGAGGGAACACTGATCCCCACCCCCATAATGGGGTCTAAATTCCAACAATCATGTCCTCTTTAGTTCCCAGTTTAATGAACTGAAAAAGTCATTTTATCCTCCCTTCCTTACCAGGGATAACAGCAGTTTGATGTACGTACATGTGTGTGGTTTTGCATTGACAAAACACAGATGGGTAAGGGTTAACACCAACCCTAGCTGTTGTTGTTGTTTAGATTTATGAATCGCCCCATCCCTACTATCCTAGTGCTCTAGCTAATGTACACAGTATTAAAACAATAACCAGATAAAACAATAAATCATATTAAATTTGGAAAGTAGTGCCCAGAGACAGTGAAGTCTGGGGAGAATGTGATGCCTCTTCCGGGTAACACTCTAGGAATTCCCTCTAATCTCTATGGTAATGATCAGTGAGAGACTAGGGAAAATTTCTAGAGAGTCATTATGGAGACCATTTTTCCCTCCTGCTTCTCAATTTCTCAAAGGCAGATCAGGACTGGGGGCAGGAAGTCCCCATCAGAGCCAGGCAATTGAGAAGCCTACTTACACACAGGCCATTTGCCCCAGGGTTGATGCCCTTAGGAAAGTGGTGGCATCGTGGTGCTTCTCTGTACCTCCTAGGTTTTCCCTGTCTTCCCTGCATTTTTTCCCAAACCTACTTGACTGCAACGTTTTGGGAATGATTGCAGGAAAGCTGGCACAGCACCCACACAGAAGAGAAAGTCCAGATCTTCCTGGTCCCACATCAGTATTAGTTTCCCTGTCCACTCCCCCAAAGTTGCCATTTCTTCCCTGTCACCCAAAGGCTTTTTTATAAAACCAGCAACTGGATATCATTATAATGTTATAATGATCTGCCTAACAAAAGTTAGTCTCGTGCCCCTTTTTGTTGTGGTGCTATAATGCCGGAGGCACCATTCAACTGCCTTTTTTTAAAAAAAGCCCACAGCAGCGGTAGTGGTGAGGAATGGCTGCTGTCACTGCTGCCGGGGGAGTGGGGCAAAGACAAAGCAGAAAACCTGCCATGTGGAAGCTCTATGGCTCCTGGGCTGTAACTGCAGCTACAGCAGCAATAGGGAAGCCGCAGAAAGCCATCTCCATTTGAAGAACCCCACTCTCTGTGGTGCCAAGGTTAGAGGCAAAATGGTGGGCTCTCCCAGCATCCATACTGCTACTGCTAGAAGAGAAGTTTAATCCCACCTCATTTCCTCTTCCCTAGTCTGCAGTGCTGCCTGTATTTGCCGTAGGGTTGCTGATATCCAGGTGGGGTCTGGAGATCTCCCAGAATTACAGCGGATCTCCAGATGACAGAGATCAGCTCCCGTGGAGAAAAATGGCACCTCTGGAGGGTGGACTCTATGGCATTATACCCCGCTGAGGTTCCTCCCCTCCCCAAAACCCACCTGTCCCAGGTTCCATCCCAAAATCTCTGGGAATTTCCCAACCTGGAGTTGGTAACCCTAATTTACCCATGTGCTTCTGAGGCACGGCACCAGAGAACAAAATGCCTCAAAGCCCTCCCCTGGCATAGTGAACCAGCAAAGTGGTCAGTGTACACTAAGGGTGTGCAAAAAGACCCAGTATTTTTCGGGTTCAAGTATACTGAATCTGAAAAATTCTGTTGTTCTTGATATTCCCGAATCCCAGTACCAAGATGGTATTGGGATTCGGGAAATATTCAGGAAACCTGAATTTTTCTGGCTCCATTATACCCTATACTCTCCCAACCCCATGAACTCTACGCCAGACAGCCAGGATATTGTTGGATATTGTAACTCTGTATGCAAGAGGATCTGAAAGGGAAAGAGTTAAGAGAATTCTCCCACTCAGGTCTGCTTGGCAATTGGCCCCACCCTCTCATGGGTTAGATTTTGAGCCTCTTTGGCCGTTGCTTGCCTTCTGTTTTATCTTATATAGGACCTCTCTTCTTCTCTCTCTTACTTGGACTTGGACCGGCAGCAAGTTAAGCATTTTTGAAATTAATCTGTTTACAATAAGTCAAATGTACCTACACGATGTTTGTAAGTAAAATTCCTTTTTCTTGTTACCACTGGAGTCAGATCATCTTTATAATTTGTTTGAACAGCATTTCCCCCTTAACCAAGAAATGTGGAGAATCAGGGATACTGCGGAAAAGCTTTCGTGTTTCTGAGACAAATTATAGATTTTTTTTATATATTTAACCCAATAAGAGCAACAGCCATATCTGAAGAATTTCAAATATTACCAACTATCTCCCTCCCTTCATTTATTCCACATGTAATGTCAATATTCTTCAATTATTACTTTCATATTAACAACTGGAGGGTTTTTGGTTCAGGGTTGGTTAGTTATAATACAAAAGCATATCCTTATATGTATTTAAAAAAAACAAACCCAAGCGATACCCAAGGAAGCGGCAGCCTATTCAAAATGTGCCTCGTTTTCTTCCCTCGCCATCCTGCGCTCCGTCAGGTGTCAAAATCCTCCTCTGAGATAAAACCTGAGTCCTGTCTATGAAAACAGGCACCTTTCTAAGCAGACCAGGATTCCTCCTCCCAGGGCTCCAACTCCGCATTCATTTCCAGCAAAGCTTAAGCCCAAAAGATTGCTATCTGTAGAAACGGCTTTTGAAAGACCATCAATTTCCTGAAGAATGATCAGTTTATTGAGCAGAGCCCTTTCTTTTTTCCCTTTCCCTTTTCCTTTTTTAGTCCAGGTTCCTCCTATCTTGTTCAATAGGATTAAACTGCACATTTTTTATGGGCCATAGTTTAAAATACTGATGTGCTTTCAATGGCACCTATTTCCTCTTAACAATCTAAACCACTGTTATCTGCTCTGAAGGCTGCCAGAGACTAACTCTGTTACAAAGCTTTATTTTTATTTTATTTTTTTAAAAGCCACAACACTGCAATAGCAGCAGCAAGGAGGAAAACCTTAGCAGTGTGCTAGGCTTAATCCTGATGGTATATACATGTAAACATCAATTCAAAACGCTATGTATTAAAGACTACCTGTCTGGTTCTTCCGTCTCTCCCAGCTTTGCCACACAGAGAAGGTAATGCCCACACTGAGAGACCTCCAGATTTAAAAGAACCTCCTGGAGATTCGGGGCTGGAGCCTGGGGAGGCTGGTGCTTGGGAAGGGGAGGGAGAGACCCCCATGGGGTATAACAGCACCCTCCGAAGCTGCCATTTCCTCTAGGGGAAGTGACCTCTATAGTGTGGAGACAAGATGTAATTCTGGGAGGTCACCAGGCTCCACCTTTAGGTTGGCAACCCCTTCAGCCCTGCCTAGCAACTACACCTGTTTATTTACTTAAAGACACACAAACACACACACACACACATTTTCTCCCATGCATCTCTGGACTCAAAGCAAGAAGCAATGTCAAAAAAATACGAACAATTAAAATATTTGGAAATACAGTCACAGGACAAAATGATAATCTATATAAGCACAAGTATCAAAAAGTCTGGGCAAATATTACCAAAGATTTACAAAGATGGGAAAAACTGAAAATTTCATGGTTTGGCAGAATTAAAATGAATATATTACCAAAGTTTCTCATTTCAAATTTTGCCAATTCATATAGAAGAAAAGATCCTTTAAAAAATGGCAGGAAATGATAAATAACTTTATCTGGAATGGGAAGAAACCAAGAATAAAATTTAAAGTATTACAGGATACGAGAAAAAGGGGAAGGTTAGCTGTACCAAATATCAAATTATATCATCAAGCAGCTGTACCAGTCTGGATTTCCATATGGAAGGAATATTAAACTGGAAATAACTAATATGAAAAAAGGAATCCACAACTATTTATGGTCTAAGAAATCATTAAGAATTATTCAGAGGCAAGATGGTAATCGTACTTTGAGGGATGGACTACTAAGAATATGGTTTCCGATGTCAAAACAGAATAAATCCATCAATCTCGCCTCTGACTTCCCCAGTTGACCTATATTGTGATATCAGCACAAGAAAGAAACTTGATCATATAAATTATGAGCACATGATGGATAAAGGAAAAATAAAACCTTAGCAAGAACCTCACAATGAAGGGAAAAAATCCCATGGTTGCTATATTATCCAGTGGTCTCTAAATTCAGAGAACAAATAGCCAAAGAAGGAGGTTGATTAAGGGGAATAAATAGCTTTTGAACAATTAATCACTGGAGATTCAAAGCATCTATTAGGAAAAAGTTACAAAACTGCAACATGATACAGAAACAGACAAGTAAAAAAGTATGATAAAATGGATGCAAAACTTTGGAGAAAACTTTGGAGAAAACTAAGAATGAATCAGTGGGAAAACTTATGGACTAAAGAAACTAAATTCACTGAATGTCTAATATTAAGGGAGAACTGGTATAAAATGGTTTACAGATGGTATAATACTCCCAAAGACATTGCCAAAACTAGTAAAGAGTGCTGGAAATGTCACAACACAGACGCCACATTTTATCATATGTGGTGGACGTGTTAGAAAGCAAGAAAGTATTGGACAGAGATACATGAAGAAATACAAAAAAAATTAAAAGTTTGCAATGGATCCAAAAAACATGTTATTAAATATTTTACCAAACTATATTGCAAGAAAGTAAAGTGAATTATTTAAGTACTAGTGAGCAAAGCCCATTGTGGCAGTAGACAACAGGCCCTAGATAGGAAGGAAGGGCGGGTGGAAGGAAGGAAGGGAGGGAGGAACTGAGAAGTGGAGGTACAGAGAGAGAAAGAGAGTTAGAGTGGGGGGAGGGAAGAAAAGGGGGGGAGAGAGAGGGAAAGAGGGGGAGTCAGAGACAGAGGGGGGTGATGATAGTAAGTTTGAAAGAAAGGGAGGTAGGAAGGAAGAGCGAAAGAATGGCAGGAAGGAAGGAAGGAAGGAAGGAAGGAAGGAAGGAAGGAAGAAGGGTAGAAAGAGAGAGATGAAGAGAGAGAGAGTGGAAGGAAGGAAAGAAGGGAGGGAAGAACAGGAGAAAAGAAAGAGGGGTGGGGAAACAGTGTGAGAGAGAGAGAAAGTGGGGAGGGGAGAGAGAGAGAAAGGAAGAAAAAAAGTGGGAGAGGGGAGGTGCGGGGGGAAGAAGGGCGGGGGGGAGGCTGGGCAAGCTTCTCCTGTCTGGCCGGATTGGCAGGCAGCGGGAGAAGCAAAAGGGGGGGGGGCGCGTGGCGGCTCCCTTGCCGCTACCGCGGGCTGTCTCCTGGGTGGAGGGGAGGGCCTGAGCCCAGCACACAGCGGCTTTCTCGTGGCTAGTTTTGGGGGAGGGCCTGATTTGGGCGTGCGGCGGCTCCCTGGCTGCCGGGTTTCTCTTGGGTGGGTGGGTGGGCGGGGAGGAAGTGCGGCTGGCGTGTGGCAGCTGCCTCTTGGGTGGGTGGGTGGGCAGGAGGGCCTGCAGCCAGCGTGCGATGGCTGCCCTCCCACTGCCGCCACTGGCTTTCTCTTGGGTGGGTGGGTGGGGAGGGTCTGAGGGCGGCATGTGACGGCTGCCCAGCTGCCAGCACCGGCTTTCTCTTGGGTGGGTGGGTGCGTGGGGAGGGCCTGTGGCTGGCGTGCGGTGGCTGCCCGGCTGCCAGTAGCGGCTTTCTCTTGGATGGGTGGGTGGGAGGGCCTGTGGCCGGTGTGCGGCGGCTGGCCGGCCATTGCCGGCCGCTTTCTCTTTGGTGGGTGGGTGGGAGGGCCTGCAGCCGGCATGCGACGGCTGCCTAGCCACCAGTGCTGGCTTTCTCCTGGGCGGGTGGGGGAGAGCCTGGGGCTGGCACAGGGAGGCTCCGTGGCTGCTGCTGCCGGCTTTCTGGGGCCCTCCCAGGCCTTCCTCCGGAGGCATGCCTCTTTGGGGGGGGTGAACTCCACACTCACTCTGTTAATGGTCCTCTCTCGTCAGAGGTCCAGAGCAGAGTGAGCAGAAGACACTGGCTGGGCTGACGTGGGCAGAACTGCACAGAGCAGCCACCCAACCCAGCCAGCATCTTCTGACTGACAGTTCGTGCCGCCAAACACTGTTGGCGCGCATCGAATGTTGTAGAACCAAAATTCAATTATTAAAAGGAGAGATATGGTGACAGTGGCAAGAGTAAATTCAGCAGTAAATTGGAAGGCTGAAAGATGTCCAGATCTGAATGAATGGAAGAATAAATTATATGAATATGCAATAATGGCAAAATTAACATCTTACATACACAATAAACCAGTTTCAGAATTTCAAGAAAAATGGAAAGTATTTTTTTGATCATATAGCTGAATTAGAACTGATTTCAAGTTAAAGTCGAAAAAAGGGAAGAACCTATATAGGTTTGCTATGCTTGTTACATTATATTTGTTATATCTGTTACATTAAAATATTATCCATGAAGAAAGCTGTGACAGATAGAATAAAAATATTTAAATAGAGGTGAAAAATTATGACTATACATAAGAAAGCTCTAATAAGTATATATATATTATATGATTTATAAAGCTGCAGTTTTTGTTTAAGATATGATTATTGTTTATGATTGTATCTTATGCTTAAGCTATGATTTGGATGTAGTAGATTATGGCAGTTGACCACTGTAGAAGGCTCTATATCTGTCTGTCTGTCTGTCTGTCGCTCTATCTATCTATCTATCTATCTATCTATCTATCTATCTATCATGTATCATGTTTTATGTATTATTTAAATTATTATTGTAATTTTTAGTTTATGTTCTAGTTTACAGTTCATTTTTGTGTTGTAAACTGAAATAATAAAAAAGAATATTTAAAAAAAAAACAATATGAACAATTTGGTAAAACTGACATTAAAAACAGTGCATTAGAAACAAAAACTAAAACAAGGTATGCCCCAACCAGCAGTATCCCCCTGCCCCCTTTGTTCGGGATAAGGTGCCCCAAATGCTGGTTAGACTGATTACCCTGCCTGGTGTAAGAAGTGGTTATCAGACTCTGTTCCATGTGCTACTCAAAACTCATGGTGCTCTCATAAGGTAGAGAGCAGATGTCAAGAAAAAGATGGTAGTCCATACATTAGCTAAGGTGGAGGCAGATGATGCACCAAGGACAGCTTTTGGAATCAGTACCCCGCATTAGGCCACCAGTGAGGCACATGTTGAAATGCAATACTGACATTCCCTTCAGATCACAAGGAACCCCAATCAGCTTCCAGTGACAAAGGCAGGGGCCCATGGTGACCACAGCACCCGTGAAACATTTCCTGACATCCGCCAAACTTTTAAAAAAGTGGGCAGGGCCAGGTCACTGGAGATCTATGCACATTTTTTAAAGGTTGCTTCGGTAGCAGCACAAGGATCTTCACTCGGTGACTGAAGGTGAGCTGCAGTAACCATTGCATGGCTGGCCCTGCCTCCTGTGGCAGCCATTTTGTGGCAGCCATTTTGTGGCTGTGCCCACCACGCTGTGTAAGAATTCCAGAGGTGCCTGCAGCCTCAAAAAGGTGTGGACCCCTGGACTACGGTGAGGTAGTTGGATGGGACATCAGACAGTCAGCTGGTACCACCCTTTGTCCTGTTGGCTACACCAAGTGTGGTTAACTGTCTCCTCCTCTATTCATGTAAACGAGCTGCACAAATGAGATCTTCCATATGGGCAGCTTCATATCTCATCTTTCTTTATGGGAGTTCCAAAAACGCAGAGCCATCAGAGAAAGATGTCTGAAGGCTTCATCGCCATCAGCTCGGCCTCCAGAGGCAGCAGCACCGGGAGCGATACCTCCTCCGACGAACACAGAAGTCGGAAGTTCTCCCTCGAGGACCACTGTTCCCTAAGGTGACCATTAATGGACAACCAAGGGAGGTGTGCAATCCCATTCTCCAAAATGTAACCCCAGCTGAGTTTTGTCTGTCAGAAACTTGAAAACTTGGCAACTTTGTCCCTGATGACCACTGGAAATGAAAACACTTTTTTTTTTTTTAAAGTCAACTGTATAGCATACACCTTTTGGAGACAAAACATATTCCAGTTTACTGTTTTCTTTTCTTTTTGCCCCCCCATCTCAAGTCACTCAACAAAGTAACATTAATTTGGTTTAAAAACTTCACCAAGCTCTGTGCTGACCTTCACGAGCCCATGCGTCCAGTGGAATTAAAACCAGAGTGGTTACTCATTAGCTCATGCATTTAATGAGCCATAAATCGGCACTCCTATTGCCATTATAAGAGTGTGGTAAATAAACTGCCCAGTGTGGTTAACCCTTCAAATTGCTGTCGCTAGGTCACTGTTAGCCACGATTCCCAATGGAAGCTGGTTCGGTGAGAATGGGAGGTTCCAGGGCAGACTCCGTCTCTCTAGTGGACATGAATCACTTACAGTTCCCGTTATGTGACCCAATTCCTCACAGACCCTGTCAAGGAACAACTGCAAATAATAATAGTAATAAAAAATAAATATCCAATGTGTGTTGGGGGGGAATCATTGGTTTGTTAGTATTTGTAGACATCAAAGGGAAGAAGAAGAAGAAGAAGAAGAAGAAGAAGAAGAAGAAGAAGAAGAAGAAGAAGAAGAAGAAGAAGAAGAAGAAGAAGAAGAAGAAGAAGAAGAAGAAGAAGAAGAAGAAGAAGAAGAAGAAGAAGAAAAGAGCTATAAGTAAGCGGTTCCATAAGAAAGATGGCATCAAAGGTGATAGAACATGAAACTCATAAAGGCAAAAAACCCAGAACAAGTCTCTCTTAAATTCATTAGAACAAAGTTTGAGTCCAGTAGCACTTTTAAGACCAACAAAGTTTTATTCTGGGCTTATTCCCAGAATAGAGCTTTGTTGGTCTTAAAAGTGACACTGGACTCAAACTTTGTTCTGCTGCTTCAGACCAACATGGTTGGTGACCCCACCTGGATTTAAATTCATTTGTTGTTGTTCAGTCGCACAGTCAAGTCTAATTCTTTGTGACCCCGTGGACCACATCACGCCAGGCCCTCCTGTCTTACTACATTAAAACAAAATGGGCTGACACTCTTTTTGGGCTGCCAGGTCCCACGGGAGGGCAGAAAAGTTTCCCCAATCCGCCAGTCCGGAAAAGGCAAAGCCAAAGTGCCTGGTTCAGGCCGACGTGCCTGGCGTGATTACGTCACCCGGAGGGGACATCATCACACTGGGCACGTCGCTGGGCGGGGACCAACTCCCCCCCCCGCTATCAAGGGTAAGTGACTCAGCAGCCCCACACTCTTTATGAGAAGAACTGAAGACATCCTCTGAATTTGGCTGGACTAAAGAATGACCAGTGAATAAACGGCAGTGATTTGGGAAGCAAACTCCACATTCAACATTTTTATTACACAGCAAGGCATGAACAGCCCAGACACATCAGCAACACATAAAGGGCAAGAACGCTGAAATTCTGTTTCCAGATATCAGGGACATTTTGTGGAAATAATTACTCAAGCTGCCATTTAACTGAAAGCAAATGTGAAGTCTGTGCAGGAAAAACAACAACACTGTATAAATAAAAAGTATTTCTTTGGTTGTCTGAAGTGTTTCAAGCACATAAATTACTTCAGTATTACCCAGCAAGGTAGGCCACCAGAAAAGAAGGAGAAGTTGCATTTATATCCTGCCCTTCACTCGGAGTCTCAGAGCAGCTTACAATCTCCTTTCCCTTCCCCTCCCCACAACAAGACACCCTGTGAGGTAGGTGGGGCTGAGAGAGCTCTGAAAGAACTGCCCTTGAGAGAACCGCTCTGAGAGAACTGTGACTGACCCAAGGTCACCCAGCTGGCATGGGGAATCAAACCTGGTTCTCCAGATTAGAGTCTGCTGTTCTTAACCACTACACCAAACTGGGTTGCAACTCCCGGTTGGGAAATTCCTGGAGATTCCTGGAGCGGAGCCTGGGGAGGGCAAGGTTTGGGAGGGGAGGGCCTCAGTGGGGTAAAATGCCGTACAGTCCACCCTCCAAAGCAGCCATTTGCTCCAAGATAACTGACCTCCCTAGCCAGCGGATCAGTCAGAATTGTGGGCGGTCTCCAGCTGCCACCACACAAATTCAATCGTCTATATAATTTGTATTTTTTGTCATTTTTTCACAGTGTGTATGTTTTGTTTGACCACCTGCAGGCTGGCAACCCGAATTGCAGGGAAGAGAGCACGGCTGGCCTAAGCTCTCCTTGGTGAAGTTACGGCAGAGGTGAAATTTTTAGTGCAATGCGAAGCAGAGTTCCACCCACAGAAGTTCAGTCTAGGGAACCAGTCTAGGGAAGTTCTGTCTTTATCTTATCTGCAGAACTCCTTCAAAGAAGAAAACAAAACCCCGTAAGCCCTGGCCTTAACATATCAACTGGAATGAAAGTCCAGGGGTGCCATCTCTGGGTTGGGAAATTCCTGGCGATGTGGGGGTGGAGCCTGGGAGGGCGGAGTCTGGGGAAAGGAGGGGCCTCATTGGAGTCTGATTCATACAGTCCATCCTCCAAAGCAGCCATTTCCTCCAGGGGAACTGGTTTCCGCAGTCTGGAGATGAGTTATAGTTCCTTT
The DNA here is from genome assembly GCA_029375565.1 of Gekko gecko. Classification (NCBI taxonomy): domain Eukaryota; kingdom Metazoa; phylum Chordata; class Lepidosauria; order Squamata; family Gekkonidae; genus Gekko; species Gekko gecko. The sequence continues at coordinate 918,976 of JAPDNY010000008.1, forward strand.
AGATCTACAGGTTCCTCCTGGTGGCTGACAACCCCTTAGAAGTTTCACTGAGCCAGTTCGCTCCACAATGATCTTCTAGCAAAATGCTGGTTATTTAGTCGCTCTAATGATTTGCTAGCTCGCTCAGATCTTCTAAAGAACTGTCCTTAGATCCAGCAGCAGAGATACTGGTGAGCTTCTCAAAGGTCCAAGAGCAAAAGAGTTTGACAAAGCCCGGGTCCCCAGTTTTTGGAAACACATTGTGTTGCCAAGTGAGGCGTTTGTAAAGGGAGAAAAACACCCTGAGCTGTTGAACTTGGCAAAGCGTAAGCATGTGCACACAAAACACATCCAATCTTGCATTACAGTCACTGGCTGTGCAATTAGCTGAGCACAGCAGTCAGGCAAGGAAAATGTGGGCTTCCACCACTGCAAAGAAGCAACCAACCAGAGCTTAGTTCTGCCCTCTGGAAACTAGATTTCCGGGAGCACATGCCAGCCAGTTGCCCCTGACAATCCTATACACCAGGGCTCTGCAATATCAAGAGCCAAACCATGTCAGCATTCAGAACAAGAGATCAACAACAAGGCAGTATGAGAAAGCCCAGACACATTTCTCAAACTGTGTTCCTTAACTTTACAGACAAAATAAGAACCCATAAAGTTTCCACAGCCCAAACACCGGTTGTTGCAAGTCCTCCATTAGGAAATGGCACCCATGAGGTCTCACAGTAAGTCATACATATACCCAGGGGTACACTGCACAATTGCTTTAGAGCAGTGGCCTAAATCTTTGACTGGTTCACCCTAGGATTCCTGGCCACCTCTGTCCTTTCCCTTTCTGTAAAGTATCTCTAAGAAGTCCTTTTGTCCCATAAGAATCTTTGCCAGCCATTCCCTTCTCTTACTGGCTATTCTAGCAATCCTTCCCTCCCCTCTAATAGAGCTTAATGTAAAGATTTCATTTTCAAAGAACCATATTTCATTCCATACCAAGTAGGTTTGCCAACTTTGGGTTGGGAAATCCCTGGGGATTTAAGGATAGAGCCCAGGGCGGGCAGGGTTTGGGAACAAGAAGGATGTCAGTGGGGTATGATGTCATACAGCCCACCTGCCAAAGCAGCCGTTTCCTCCAGGGGAAAGGATCGATGTAGTCAGGAGCTCCGTTGCAATTCCTGGAGATCTTCAGGCTCCACCTGGAGATTGGCAACCCCAGTACTGGGCCACATTTGGTCCTAGAGCCATGGGTTGTAGAAGGCCCGTGCTATATATTCAGGAGCATTGCTCTGCCACAACGCCGGGCTACAACATCAGACCAGCCGATTTCTCCTTGTCTTTGTTCAGTGGAAAATACAATCTTAAATTATATAAACAACGGGTCATAACTTATTCAGGGACTTCATTGGCAGAAACACATTATTATTATTATTATTATTATTATTATTATTATTATTATTATTATTATTATTATTATTATTATTATTATTATTATTACCTCACCACCTTGCAGCTAAAATGCAAAATACTCCCTCCAATGCCAGCCAAGCCAATGTGCCACCCACCCATCCGAGAGTAACGCTGAAACAAACTGACAACCTCGTCAACAAATTCCACCCGGGCAGCCCAGAAGTCCACGTGCCAAAGCCATGTCTAGAGCTCTGCCGAGAAGCAGCCGACTGACTCCATACATAAGGACCCGTCACAAAGCCTATTAAATAATACAGATAGTTTTAAGATGGGACTCATTACATTAAAGTCTGTGTGCATGCACACACTTCAGCGCTAAGGAAACGGAAAATTCCGCAACCTGCACTCTTTGTGCAAATGACCCTCAAGTGCATATGACCCTGCCTTTTGACTTACTGATTCTGTTTCTATTGCCATAATAGAGAGCGAAGACTAGTGACCAACAGGCACTGAAGCTCCATATCCACGCCCTCCAATCAAAAACAAGCGCCCCAACCTTCCTCCAAAAGCTTCAAAATCAACCGTTTGCTCCTTTACTTCATCCACAGCCCCTAAATTATAGACCTTACAGGGTTTATTTTTTCCCCTCCTTCTGAGCATTTATTCAGATTGATATTTAATGATGAAGTCAGCCCAAAGACGGCACAGGAGAAGGTAAGCTGGAGAGAAGACTTGTTACTGCACAAGGCGTGATTGTTACTGTAGAACCTCTAATCTCTCCATTTGGAGGGGGGGGAGTAAACACATTAGAAAATTCACTTTTGACTCTCTGCCAAATAACCTCAATCCTCTAAAATGCCTTCTAATGATCTGAATGTGATGGAGTAATTTAAATATCTCACAGGCTTCTCCTAGTGGCAGATACCAGCTGGCGATAATACACGGCGAACAGGATTACACTGCTGAGGCTAAAATATTTCTCAGGACTGTTGCAATTTTACATTTAATTCCAGGGGCTGGCCAGTTGTTCCATTCTGTCCTGATGAGCATCAAGCAAGTCTAAGAAAACCACTTTTTGTTGGTTGTTGGATCAGGAAGAGAAGGTTGAAAGTGCCCCTTGGCATATATTTACTAAACTCCAGATGTATTATGTGGTACCTACCTCACAGGCAGGTCTCTTACTGGCAACACTTGCTGTCCACAGGCAGCAGAGAAATAAACTAAAAAATTGCCACCAGCTTAATGGCATTATGTCATTTCCAGGGGAAACCTGCAGGTGACATCATGCCCCTCTAGGAATCACCAACAATTCTATGGCTTTTCCAGAGAATTTCCAGTGTTTCCTAGAGAGACATGATGTCACTTGTAGGTTTCCTTTTAAGAACCTAGAAGGCTAAATGAATCCAAATCAGCGGGCCCAATCCTTCCTTATATATATTTGAGTTTTGGTCATACCTTATATGGTCAAAATGCGCGCCGGAATCAGTTGGCTGAGGGACTTGCCAGTCAGAGACGGAGTCCCTCGCCACTGGCTGCTTAGCCTTCCGGCGTGGCTGTGCGCCCTCCCACTCAGCCACCGCGCAGCCTCACGACCCCAGTCTGCTCCAGCCGCCGATCGCTTCGGGCTGGGGGGGGGCGGCGGCTACCGGCTCGGAGGGACTTCACCCAAAGCTAGGTATGGAGGCTTTGTGGGGGAGGGCGCAGCGGGCCTCGGGAGCGCTGCGCGGCCACCTCTCCCTGAAGGCTTTCGGGAACGCGATGTGCGGAGGCGGGGTTGCCCATTTCGGAGGGCCCTCCCGAACGGCGGGGCAGGGAGGCTTGCGCGCGGAGTCAGCGGCGGGCCTCGGACGCTTCCCTTGCCCGGAGAACACCGCCCCTCCTCCCTGCGTGACGGGGCCAGCCCAGCCGCCTTGCCCACCCCCAAGGACTCTCCCTAGGGCCCATTGCCTCGGCCGCAACGGGCTTCCCCCCCTAGTATTTAAATAAATGAATATAGAATATAAGTATACATAAATTATACAAAAATACAAGTATTTGTTACAAGTTATTTAAAAAGCAGTTACAGGCCCTAATATAGCCTCAGTTTAGATTAAAAAGATACAGTACTCTCAAAGACTTTATGCGACCCTGACTGGGCACGTTTCAGCCTTATGGCCTTCTTCAGTGGTCAAGCTTAACAATTACACAATGGCTCCAAAAATTGCAGAAATATTAAATAATAAATCAATATAGGACCAAGTTGGAATTGTGCAAAAGAAAAAAAAAATATTGTTAAATTTAGTATAATATTTATAATATTCAAATTATTACATTAAAAATACATCCACAAATACCTATTTAAAGGTAACTTACTTTTAATCAATAGCCATGGCTTTAGGCAGAGATATGTCTAGGAGGCCTCATTTGAAATCACCTTCTGCCCAAGTCAGGTACACGTATCAAGATTCCTCATGGTCCCCTGGTTGGATTTTGGAATCTACAAGCATTCATCTGGAAAAAGAGTCCTCCAAATCCCCTCTTCCTCTATACAGAAACACCTCTGTGCTGTCAACAGCCATTACGCCAATTCCCCCCTCCATACACTAACCTGTACACTATACACAAGGGGGAAAAGACTGGCATGCTTCTCTGGCCCAAAAACGCAGAATTAAAAATGTGGGTATATGGAGGGGAGAGAGAGAGAGAGCACAATTCCTCGTGACATATTCCCACTGTTTGGTGGGCATTCGACTACTCGGTGGCAATGCAGTACCAACAGGGAAAATAGTCCACGGCATATTAGGCCACTTGGCACTGACTTGTGAGACACGCAATAAAACACCAAGGACAACCCAGGCCTCACTAATCTTGAGAAAAAACTGCAATGAGGAAAAGTCGAGAACAGGTTTTACTATCTCATTCACAGAATTTGCCCAAGGGTGGAGCCAATTTTTTACATCTTCCAGCCAGGTTTCCCTTGGCCTGGAGGTTTGTGAGAACATCATGTCCACAACCTCCTCTGCATCATCCCTTTCTGACATCCGTTATTCCGGAACTGTTGAAGCTACCCATATGGGTTATCTCTTGGCAAAAAAGTAAATTAAGCATGTCATACATTCCCATGTGATGATTATTAATTGTGTACAAGGCTAATCTGGTGAAAGGTAGCCTAGAAATCCAGAAACAAGCAAAGAAACGAGAAAGGGTTCCAGGAATTTCTGTAACTAGAAAATCTAACACATACGATTTTGGGTTGCTTGCCTCCGGGAGGGGACTGGGTTTCCCCTGCAATCGCCAGCCTCCTGGAGGGGCCTGGGGATGCCCCCAAATTATACCTGACCTCCAGACAACAGAGATCAGTCCCCCTGGAGAAAATGGGTGCTTTATGCATTCTATGGAACCATAGTTTTTTCCTTCTTTCAGGGATTGGGTGCAATTCATAAATTTAATTTATAGCTAAATAAATAAACATAACCTCCTGAGGTCCCTCCCCTCCCCTCCCCAAGCCCCAACCCCAGGCTCCACTCCCAAATTCGCAGGAATTCCCAAGTCAGACTTGGCAACCCTAGCACGGTTTGTTCTCAGTTCCTATACATCCAGCATCCCTCAGATGCTGAGATGTAGACTATTGTCAAAGGAGTCCTCTCTCTTTCCTCCAGTGTGCTGGGTACATTTTGACCGGGCAAAAAGGCATAAGTTCTACATGAGTGGTCCCCCACACACACCACATCTGCCAATGGGTACAGAATTCAGCTCCCTGAGAATCTCAGCCTTCAGTTCCAGGAAAGTATGTCTCAAGCCCATTATGGCTCCAAGCACAAGCTTGAAAGTGTGTGGACACCGCATGGTTAAATCTCAGATGCTAAAAGGGCTGTTCAGCAAGAGGTCCAGAGGGTATTTCAATTAATTAATTAATTAAATTAGATTTTTGAATCGCCTAATCCCCACAATTGCGGGGCTCTAAGCAATGTACAGATTTAAAACAATAAAATCCATTATCAAAGCATATAATTCACTAATTAAAGTCAAGTGGTGAAATTTTGTGGTTCCTTCCCGTATTTCCAGCCTGTGGGTGCCTCATGGGTATGGGGGGTGGGGGATGAGATCAGATACTTCAGGGGACAGAGATCCAAAAAGGGGGCCAGCCATGATGTAAGCAGTTGCTGTCCTCAACCAAACGCCTGGCGGGACATTGCTGCCTTGCAGGCCCTGCGGAATGGCCCGAGCTCCTGCAGGGCATAGATGTTGTTTGGCAGAGAGTTCCACCAGGTTGGGGCCAGGGCTGAGAAGTCCCTGGCCCTGGTTGAGGACAGCCGGCGGTCTTGAGGGCCGAGGACCACCAGCGAGTTGTCCTGTGAAGAGCATAACGCTCTCCCGGGGGTGTACTGGAGGCAGCGGCCCCACAGAATGTCAGTGCCCCCTGAGTATCTTCTCCAATGCTGCTGGCAAAAACAGAATAGATTATATGAGGTAGCAACCCACTGACCTCCAGAATTATGAAAGCTATGAGAAATTCTGCAAAATTCCACTTCAGATATCTGAAGAAATGAAAGCTTATACCCAGAATTAAACTTTGTTGATCTTAAAGGTACCACTGGACTCAAACTCATAACATGGTTCGTGCTACTGTACTGGTGGTGCAACTGTCCCTATGTCTTCCCAGCTGACGGCAACATCAAGACTTAGGAATGAGGCAGGCCATCGATGCAGCCGATACTTTAAATCCCCAAGTGAGGAATGAAGTTTTCTTCCTGTCCAGCTTTCCATGCACAACCCCAGCACAGTGGCTGGAGGGATTCTTGGCCGTTAATATTATTGTAATTACCTCACAGGAAATTTAATGCCACCAATCTAGATTAAAGGAAGACCAAGAAACAGATCTCAATCAAACACAGAAGAAGGGAGCCCAGGCGAAAATTCAATAGGCCCGGTGGCCTGGATATTGAAGCTGATAGGATATGCAAGGGAAAGACATAAACAGGTTGCTTACCTGTAACTGATGATCTCCGAGTGGTCATCGGTGCATTCACACCTCTGGGATATAGTGCACCTGTGCTGACTCTGAGTGGTATAATGGAAAGCAAAAGGGATTTTCGCGCCCGCTCCCCTGTCACGTGCCAGGCTCCATTGCGCATGACTACAGGAGGGGCACAACTATCCTGCCAGTTCCTTCTGACTGCTGCCCTCAGTCTCCAAAGAAGGGAAAGGACGGAAAGCAGAGGGGAAGGAAGGCGGGTGGTGTGAATGCACTGATGACCACTCGAAGATCATCAGTTACAGCTAAGCAACCTGTTTATCTTCTTTGTTGTCTCTGTGCATCACACCTCTGGGAGACTAGCAAGCAGTACACGCCTACCTGGAGGAGGGAGCTGAGGGCCTAACTCTGCGCCGCCTGCAACACCGCTCGTCCAACTGAGGATCATTGATGAAGATCTACATCTAGGGCATAGTGCTTCACAAACATGTGAGGCATGGCCCATGTTGCTGCACTGCAGATATCTTCTAGCAACGCACCGCGCAGGAAGGCTGTGGATGCAGCCACCGCCCAGGCGGGATATGCCCTTAGCGGCTTCTTGGCTAATGAGCAGCATAGCTTAATAGTCTCCACAATCCACTTGGATAACCACTGGGATGACAGCTTCTTCCCTGGGGAGGGTAAAGCATAAGAGACAAACAGGGCCGGTGATTTTCTAAAGGGCCGTGTTGGATTCAAATAAAAGAGCAAAGCTCTTTTGCTATTCAGAGAATGGAGCCGGCGTTCCTCCTCAGGTGAGGGAGACAGGAAGAACACTTAGGAGGACAATGTCCACTTGAACATGAAACTCAGAAACTACTTTTGGCAAGAAAGAAACATCTGGAGCTAACGTGACCCTGTTATGATGGAAACTCAAGTATGGAGGGTCACAACGAAGCGCTGACAGCTCGCTCACTCTACTCGCAGAGGTGACTGCGACTAAAAACGTCATCTTCCAAGACAACAGCTGCAGACTACAAGTAGCCATCGGCTCAAAGGATCTGCCCATAAGCCACATCAATCCCAGGCTGGCATGGGGCCACGTGAGGGAGGAAAGAGGCGGGTCAGGCCCTTCAGAAACTTCTTGGTCTATGGATGGGAGAAAATGGAGTGGCCTTCAATAGGTGGATGATTAGCCGAGATAGCAGCCAAATAGACCTTCAACAAGGCACAGCTAAAGCCCAAGTCCAAAGGGGATAGCAAAAAACCAAAGATCACCATCAGGTCCGATGGGGGGGGGGGTGGCAATCCCAACGAAGCAAGATAAGACAGGAATGTCTTCCACTTCCCTGCGTAGGAAGCTCGTGTAGACGGTTTCCGACAGTTCAATAGGACATGGTCTATCTTGGCTTTGAACTCTAGATGAGGATCCTCCAGGCTGTGAGCTTGAGACGCTGCACGTCGTGATGCAGTATCTGCCTCCTCCCTGCCAGGAGAAGATCCGCCGCTGAGGAAAAGTGGATGAAGGAGCCCTTGGATAGATGGAGCAAAACTGGGAGCCAATGCTGACGGGGCCACCATGGGGTCACCAGGAGACAATGTGGCCTCTCCTGAAGTATTTTGGTGAGTACCCTGGAGATCAGAGGGATTGGAGGGCAGAGGAACATATACAGGTGTGACCAAGGGACCAGAAGCCCATCTCCCAGAGATAGCGGGTCGGTCCCCACTCTGGAGCAGAATAGACAGCATTTCCTGTTGTGGCATGTTGCAAACATGTCCACTTCCAGATGGCCGCATAGAAGGAAGACTGGTTGGAGATAGTTCCAATTGAATTCCCACTCATACCCCAATGTACCTCCCCTGCCCTGGAAGATGGGCGGCTCTCAAGAACATATTCCACAACTGGCACTCGTCCCATATGCTCAGGGCCAGCTGGCACAGCCTCCTGGAAATCGTGCCTCCCTACGTGTTGATATAACACAGGGCTGTGGTGTTGTCAGTGAGGACAGTAACCACCTGCTTGGCCACTAGGTGGCGGAAAGACCTGAGTGCGTACTGCACTGCCAGCAGTTCCAGGAAATTGATGTGATGATGGGCTACATGGAATTCCCATTGAGCCCCGACAGAGAGTCCCTTGAGATGTGCACCCCATCCCCACAGGGACGTGTCTGTTGTCAATGTAAGCGTTGACAGGGGTGAGTAGAACAGAGCTCCTGTCAGGAGGTTCGCAGGGTCTGTCCACCAGAGAAGAGAGTTCAGTACATCTGGCGGGATGACAAGACGAAGGGACTGGGGTTGCCGTTGTGGATGAAATTTCCAGACAAACCACAGTTGTAACAGCCGCATGCACAGCCTGGCAAAGACAATGACATTCGTGGTGGCTGCCATCAGCCCCAGCAACCGTTGGATTTGTTTTGCAATGGCACTCCCTGCACTGCAGAAAAAGTCCACTAGTTCGAGAATGTCCCGTGCTCTCTGAGGAGGGAGAAAAGCCTTGCACACAACAGTCCAGGATTGCTCCTACGAATTGCACCCTCACGGTAGGAAGAAACATAGACTTTTGCAGGTTCACCTGGAGGCCCAGAGATTCCAGGGTAGACAAGGCCAGTTCAACATGGGTGAGCAGGGATGCCGTGGAATCCGCTATCAGCTGCCAATCGTCTATATAGGGGAAAACCTGGACACCCTTCAGACTGAGGTGTGCCACTATGACTACCATCACCGTCATAAAGACTCGAGGAGCCATGGATAAACCAAAAGGGAGGGCTTTATATTGGAAATGTCTGTTTCCTACCACAGAATGGAGGAATATACGGTGGGCAGGATGGATGGAGGTGTGAAAATAAGTGTCTTTGAGGTCCAACGTTACCATCCACGCTCCAGGGTGTAGGAGTGGGAGGATGGTTTGTAACGTTGTCATCCTGAACTTCTTGTAAAGAATGAGACGATTCAAATTCCTGAGATCCATAATGTGACGGGGCCTTTATCTAATGAGATCGGGCAGGCTTGGGCCATCCAAGAGGATGCACTGATAGACACAGGAATAAACAGCTTTAAAAGGGGATTAGATACATTCATGGAGGATGTCTATGAATGGCTACTAGCCATGGTGGCTGAGGGGAACCTCCACATACAGAGACACGCAGCCTTTGAATCCCAGAGCCAGGAGGCAACATCGAGGAAGGCCTCGACCTTCCTGCCCTCCAGAGGAACTGGTTGGCCCCTGTGTGAGACAGGATGCTGGACTAGATGGACCCTCACTGGTCTGATCCAGCAGGGCTCTTCTGAGATTCTTATCAGGAGGAGGAGGAGAAGGAGGAGAGGAGATTGGATTTATACCCCGCCCTTCACTGCCCAAAGGTATCTCAGAGCAGCTTACAAACTCCTTTCCCTTCCCCTCCCCACAACAGACATCCAGTGAGGTAGGTGGGGCTGAGAGAACTTCTGACAGAAACTGCTCTTTTTCAAGATCAGCTGTGCCAGAGCTTGTGACTGACCCAAGGTCACATCAGCAGGTGCAAGTGGAATTGTGGGGAATCAAATCCGGTTCTCCCAGATTAGAGTCTGCGCACTTAACCACTACACCAAACTGGCTCTCCAGAGAAAGGCCTTGGCCTCTATGCCCTGCTGTTGGCTCTCCAGAGGAACTGGTTGGCTACTGTGTGAGACGGGATGCTGGACTAGATGAACTATGGTCTGATCCAGCAGGGCTCTTCTGATGTTCTTATCTAGATCAGGGTAGCTTTTTTTAGGTCTCTCTCATTTGTTCTCCCTGCTCCGGCCCCCTGACACACTCACGCGGGAACACACAAGCACTCCCAGTCAGGTGAACCAGGCCTCAGCCTGAGCTTTTAGGCAGAGTCTCCGAAGGAATCCGTCGTGTCGCAGACCGGAAATGCGAGAGGGCGAGTGTGTGTGAATTTTAACGGCAGGCTCCCAGGTGCGAGAAGAGGAAGGAACGTTGCACTCCTAATTTGACGGGGGGATTCCGCGTGGCAGCGGCAGAGCTCAGGAAAAGGGCTCTTCACACTAACCTCATTTGAGTGATCATCTTTTGTTTGCATTACAGCAGCTCTCAAGATGACAGCTATCAAATCAGATTACCGGATGCCGCTTACGGTGATGCTCACCAAAAATGAACTGCCAGAGAAATCAAAAGCACAGGAGGGCCGTTCTGGTCTGCTGAGTTCATAGGGGGATGGATACATGGAAACGGGGGGAGAGCGGCTTTTATCTCCCACATTTATTTTGGTCCACTGTTACTTCTGGTCAAACAGGATATTTTTAAAAGCAGGTTTCTGGGAGGGAGAATTTAAAAAACAACAACACCTGTCAGAGTTGCTTAGAAAAATGGGATGGACACACAGACCACGAGCCATGAGCTCTTTCCCCAGCTCCCTGTAACAATTAGCAGTCTGCAGTCCAAAGTGTACATGGTTTTTTAAAAATACATATCTATTTCATCCGTGGCGGAGATCACAGGGCGTAATGCCACAGACCTCACCCTCTAATGCAGCCATTTTCTCCCGAGGGAAGGATCTCTGTCACCTGGAGATCAGTTGTCATTCCAGGAGATCTCCAGGCCCCACTTGGAGGCTGGCAGCCCTGATTGTAGATCCAGTGGACTTGCCATCAGATTTATTGGACTCGTTAATGTATAGGCCGCCTTAGCCCTAATTACAGGAATTATTCAAAACTGAGACAGATTCCAGTTCCTTCAGAGAGCTGAGCCTCTCATTTAGGGAGGGGACACAAAAACGGAGGAACAACACGCCTCACGTTATGTCCCGTCGAACTCAGTAAGAACTAAGGTTCGGTGACGCAGTCGGGCCATTTCAGACTGTAGGCTGAGCCGCCTTGTCCTTGTGGTTTTGCACACGTCAAAGGCAAAGCCACAATCCACTTCTGGGACCCTTCAGTTTTGCTTGTGAGCCGGGGAACTGGCCTGCCACCTGAAACTCCAGCCCCAGCTGCGTCACTGTAGAGCGAACACTGAATTTGCAGGTATTATACCAGACCCCTGTACTTTTCAATAAGTATTTCAATAACTTTTTATCTCCCCCCATCTCCGCCGTTTCTTGTTTTGTTGGTTTTTTGCTGTCAAGTCACAGCCGACTTATGGACAACCCCTCATGGGGTTTTCAAGGCAAGAGACATCCCGGTATTCCTTGGAGGTCTCCCACCCAAATATACTAGTCAGGGGTGACCCTGCTTAGCTTCTGACGTCTGACAAGATCAGGCTGAAGCAGCAGAAAGGGGGGTGAACGAAGAGGTGGCATGGCCGTTTGACTTCCTGGGAACATTCCCAATGGGTCTCTTCCCCAGAGGGCTGCCGGCAACCAGAAGCAAGCAGAGCCGATCCCAAGCAGGCTCACAAGCCCTGTAGGAGTCGCACAGCTCTGGCCCCTCAGCACCAGCAACGCTCATCGCCCAATTTATTGATTTATTTATTCAATTTATCCCATTCACACCCCGCCCTCCCGGCAAGCAGGCTCAGGGTGGCTATCGCTACCTGCCTCCTTCCTTGCGGCTGCTGGAGGCTGTGGGTGGGCCGATGCCCATCAGGGGTGCTGCTGGCCAGGTCTGAGTTGAGCAGCCCTGGCCATGTTCAGTCCCCGCAAAACAAGACCTGTCCAGCTAGAGTCCGTCCAACTTCCGCTGTCCGCTTCAGCCTCGCAACGAGGTTCTGGTGGCTGAGTGGCTGTCTGCCCCAAAGTCAGCTGCTCTGCTTCACCAATACAGCTGTTAAAATGGTGTAAAGTGCTATCCAGTTGCGACTGGCTTATGGTGACCCTGTAGGATTTTCGAGGCAAAGAGGTGTTCAGAGGTGGTCTGCCACAGCCTGCCTCTGCACAGGGACCCGGGACCTCCTTGGTGGTCTCCCATCCAAGCACTGACCAGGGCCGACCCTGCTTAGCTTCCAAGACCCGATAAGGTTGGGCTCACCTGGGCCACCCAGGTCAGCGCGGCTTTCAAAACGACGACACAAAATCCACCGAAGGTTCACCTTGAGCATGAAACGCAACTGCCTCCTAGGGAGGGGATTTGTTTCTTTATTTATTTAAAACACCTTTCTAGCTGATGGAACTCAAGTCAGCTTACAGTGTCAACCGAACAAAAAACATTTATAAAAAATATAAAAAACACCTCAGAACCACACAATCACAAATTAAAACCACCGACAGGTAGAAAAACTAAGGAAATGCCATCCTGGATCAAACCATCTCCAGCTGCCTCCTAGAGAGCGAAAGTCGGGGGGGGGGGCAGGCACTGAAAAGCGCAGGGCGGCCACTGAAAAGGCCCTCTCTAGGATGCCCCCTTGCCGAGATGCCTTCCTGCCAGCCACGTCCGCAAACAGGGTGCCCAATCAGATGAGCCCTGGGCCGGATCAAGCAGCACGTGGATTTAAGTCCAGGCCTCCCCATCCAGTCCCCCAAATTGGTTTCTCCTCAAATGAGTGGTCCTAACAAAAAAACTGTGCCGTGCAGGCCAACGCTTGGCTCCATCCTGACCCCCAACCCTCATTCCAATCCGTGCATGTATACACACATGTACATATATACAAACACACACATACGCCAGCTGCCTGGGGGTGGACTGGGGCCCTCAAAAGTGGGGGGACTCCCACCCAGGCCCAGAGGCTGGTGACCCTATTTAGAAGCTTTTTAGGCGCTCACAGTGGCCTAACTGGGATTCCTCCTCTTTCCCCCCCTCACCACAGCCTTCACGGTGGGCCTCACCACGGCCAAGGGTTGCCAGCCTCCAGCTGGGGCTAAAGGTACCAGCTCCGGGTTGGGAACCTGTGGGTGGAGTCTGGGAGAGGGCGGGGTTTGGGGAGGGAAGGACCCCAACGGGATATGTAGCATCACAGAGTCCACCCTCCAGAGCAGCCGTTTTCCCTCCAGGGGAACTGATCCCTGTCATCTGGCTATGAGTATGAATTCCAGGAGATCTCCAGGTCCTACCTGGAGGCTGGCAAGCCTAGGTGTGGCCCGGCGGACTATCGGAACCACAACTCATCTCCAGGCTACATAGATCAGTTCTTCTTGAGGAAATGGTTGCTTTGGAAGGTGAGGATGTTTTACTCCACTGAGGTCCCCCCTTCCCTCCCTAGACTCCACCCCCCAAATCTTCAAGAATTCCCCCCCCCAGAGCTGGTAACCCTCACGACACCCAGCAAGTGTCATGGCTAGGGATGCCCACCTCCAGGGGGCACCTGGAGATCCCCTGCCAGTACAACTGATCTCCAGCTGACCAAGAGCAGTTCTCCTGGAGAAAATGGCTGCTGTGGAGGCTGGACTCTAGGGCATTATATACCCCCTGCTGAGGTCCCACCCCTCCCCAGGCTCCAGTCCCCCAATCTCCAGGCGTTTCCTGACCCAGAGCTGGCAACCCCAGTCATGGCTGAGCAAGGACATAAAGCAAGTCTCTGGCCAACTCCCAGCAGCAACTAGCCTCCTATGCCGTGACTGCGCACAAGAAGGTGCCAAGGTTCAGTCTCCAGGAAAAAGGTGGGCTCTGCCTCCTGAGACTCGGCAGAGACACTGAGGATCAGAAGAGACAGGTCTGACCGAGACAGAACAAGGGTCTGACGGGAGAAGGCAGGCTTCATGTGATAGTCTGGGGACAAATTAAGATCAGCCAACTCCTTCTCCACCTTTTATGCAACCAGGGTGATACCTAAGTACCACTGGCTTGCATTGCCTTTTGGAACCTGCCCACATGAATTGCAATGTTACCATCAGTCATATATTCCCTTAACTATACTATCTCGTGTAAGCAACCAAGGTCGACAGAAAGGAACGTTCATGTTTGTAGCTGGATAGGGAAGTAAGGGATGCAATCAGCCCAGAATTTACACTCCCTATCCTCAAAGCAATTGTTAACATCTGGGCTTGCAAACCTTTGCTCTGAGGAATCAAGTGTTTCCACTTCAGAAACTGGTCTTTGTGAACACTTCATAAATGTACAGAACAGCTAGTAGGTTAGCAAAGAAGCAAGAGTCCTTAACACGCTGTCTGACTAGCAGAACCAGTCACAGGTTGTGCCAGAAATCCACCTCTTCTCCATACTATCAACTACAAGCACATCTGTCTCTCAATAACCTCCCAAACAGTTTGAACAAACCAGGTGCCATTTTGACTGTAATAACCTGGTGGCTCAGTTTCACACTGTTCCATATGAACCTCAGCATGCCAATGAAGGCATTCCCCAAAGCTAAGAAGTCTGTATGGCAGTGAGAAGAACTGAGATCTGGAGAAATTGGACCATGTAGGACCTCTTTTATCACCTTCACAGTGACACATTCAACAGCCCCTTAACTGGTATACACGTATTCAGTTTTCTCTTGCTTGCAGTCCTTAGATAAGAGCAGACTATAAATCTAAATTAATCAATAACTGAGAAAAATACCCCACATGCTTAGTTCAATTAGCCAAGGAAACAATTCTTACCTGAGTGTTCCACGCTCACCTCCTACCCCACAGGAGCTGACGACTAGGTCCTTCGTAGCTTCACATAACAAAACGTATTGTCCTGCAATGATAAAAAAGCACAGTGTTACTAAGAGTGATAAGTCTACAAGCCGACGACATTAATGCCGAGCAAGACATAAATCTCACGATCCAAAAACTGAGAGCTTCCACAGAATCCTAAATACTTTGAGCTTGTTTAACACACGGCAAAGTTTCTAGACCTCATGGGTGAATTTGACCTCATGGGAAGATATCCTTATGGATTCCAGCAGGCAAGGAAGTAGAACTTCTTCAATGAGTATGAGAAATAGTCTCTTTCCATATGGACCCTGTTGGGTCACCTCATGTTCAGCAAATCCATTCCTTGAGCCTTACAATTCCTCCCCCATGAAAACCCACCACACATTTCCTAAAAGAGCACCACTAACCACCACCCCTCTTCTGCTGTGAAACCGAGGGTTGCCAGATCTGGGTGGGGAAATGCCTGGAGGTTTTGGGGGTGTCGCCTGAGGAGGGTGGGGTTTGGAGAGGGTCAAGTCCTCAGCTGGGTACAGTGCCACAGAGTCCACCCTCCAAAGCAGCCGTTTTCTCCAGAGAAGCTAATCTCTGTTGTCTGGAGATCAGTTGTAATAGGGGAAGGTCTCCAGGCCTCACCTGGAGGATGGCAATCTCTGGGGGATGTAATCTCGGTAACAGCATCGGTCTGCAGTGTTCTGGGGGGACGTGTATTATGCCACCTCCCTGCCTTCTTTAGCAGTCCCTCCTTATTTTCACTGCCAACTGGCAGGGGAAGCGCCGCCCCCCAAAGCATCCCCTGGCCTCCTCCCCACCTCTTTCCAACACGCTGCCGGAGAGAGGCAGGGGCCGCGTGCCTGCACCCTAAAGCCCCGAACTCAGGGCCTGGAATGCAGGAACGTCCCCAGGAGCATTTAAAGGATGGCTTTGAAAGCTGCTGGGGAGAGGCAGGGGTGCCACTCCCCAATGTGTTTATGCCACTTCTGTGTGACATCCTCATGTTAGGGACTCCCCCACCCACTCCAGTAATGCCCCCAAAGTCCCCTGCTGGCAACCCTACGGCCAACAAAGCATTAGAATCCTTAGCTGTACCTAAAGAAGAGGGTGGCTCAGTTAAATATGGCAGAATGGCAGAATGGGCAGCGTGGTGGGGGAGCTGGCTCTGAGGTAAAAGGGGGGGGGTCCTTGCTCTAAATAAAACAGCTGTTTCCTTTAAACATATGTCAAGTTTGTTTAGAGGCAGAACAGTGTAATGGTTTCAGGATAGCGTCATAAGCGTAACGGTTTCAGAGAGGTGTACAGTTCTTGTTTCTCTAAAGTTCCTTAAACAGGCCGAGCCACAAGGGCTTGATCCTCCTGCCTTGCCACTTGGGCTCCTAACCTCCACACAGGCATTTCCCTCCCACTCCACAGCCCATGTTCCCTCTAATTTCTTTTCCCTACTGAGCAGAGCAGTTCAGATCGTGAGCGGAATATAACCACCGTAATCTTAAAATGCGCAATGGGCCGTGCAAAACCCTGCGCGGCTCCGGACTGTTGCTGATCAGGGCTTCCTGGGTTACTGAGCAGCTGCTCAGGTGCACAGCTTGGAGGGCACTCTGTCCACAGCATTGCCATCAATCTCTCTTCTCCCCATCTGCACACACTCTACTGCAGGGGCGTCAAACATGCAGCCCGGGGGCCAGATCAAGCCCCTGGAGGGTTTCTATCAGGCCCGCCGTGGAACTGGATGTCTTCTGCTTCTGCTTCCAGTTCTGCTGCTGCTGCCTCATTGTAGGTTGGCAGCTTACAAATACACACCTGAACAGCATAGTCAAGATTGCAACAGCACCGACATTTTGATGTAATAATTCAGAGAAAGAGGTGTCAGTTATCAGACACTGTTAAATAAACAAAGGCCCCGTCCACACGGAGCATTTGCCCCGCTGATGTCACGGGAGCCCTGCGGACTTTCCGTGCGCGTTCATACGAGCACATCTGGGAGGCGTAGGGCTCCCGTGGCCAACCCGCGGCTTCCCTCCGAAAACACGGGGTAAAAAACTAGTAGGTCCGAGGTACTAGTTTCTGGAAACCCCGGGGCAAAGGCTGGCGTCTGATCACGGGAGCGCCGGTATCCCGCGGCTTCTGACGCCCGCCCATGTCCCCGGGGTTTCCGGATGTTGTAAGTGTCCATGGGATGCGCACCAACGCTGGACAGCGCATGCGCACACACAAGTCACCGACAGCGGCCCGCCCCCCCCAACGGTGCATGTGCACTTCGCACTTGCGTGGTCTGCTGTGCTGCTGTTTTGCTGCGCTGCAGCAGCGCGGTGTGATCGCGGCGCAGAGCTGGCGCGTGGAAACCCGGTGGCCTGTGAGATCGGGCTACCGCGCCTTATTTAGCTCCGGGGCAAAATGCCACGCCTCCCCCGCGCATTTTCTGGCCCGTGTGACCGGGGCCAAAATATTGCAAGTGTGCTAATGTTTTTAAACATGTTTTTATTTTAAGTAAAAAAAACCCCTTTGTGTTTGTGTCCTTTATAAAGTTTATCTCTGCTACCTGGCATTACATTTCGTGACAAGAATGGTCCAGCCCAACGAGGTTGATCTAGCCTTCATAACAGATGAGTTCGACACCCCTGCTCTACTAACTCTCTCCCACAAACCCTCTCTGAACCAGCTACTCTACTCTGCTGCCCCCCCCCGAGTCTAGCTGCCCCGTGATCTTAAAACGCCTCCATCGCCCATCCAGCCCCCGCTTCTTCCTCTACAGTCCTGCATTTTAAATCACGACCTGCATTAAAACAGAGAAATCAAACACACACAAAATATTTATACAGTGAAAGCATCGCAATATAACAGTAGAAAAATCTATAATAAGAAATTTAAACTATGAAAAGAACAAATTTAACCAACGCAGCAAACTGGAGGAATAATGCAAATTAAATCTATGTTTGCAAATTTTCCCACTGATAAAAATTATTCTGGTAAATAGATGCAAGGTCAATTACTAAAATAATGTGGTTCCTCCAAAGGCTACTAGAGATAAAGGTGAAACACAACACAGAAAAAGGGTTGACAGCCTCCAGGTGGTGGCTGCAACTCTCAAAATCACAACTGGTCTTCACGCTACAGAGATCAGTTCCTTTGGAAAAAATGGCTGCTTCAGAAGTTGGTCTCTATGACAAGTTTGGTGTTGTGGTTTAGGAGTGCGGACTCTAATCTGGGAGAACCGGGTTTGATTCCCCACTTCTCCACGTGCAGCTGTTGATGTGACCCTGGGTCAGTCATAAATTCTTTCAGAGCTGTTCTCTCAAAGGCAGTTCTCAAGAGAGCTCTCTCAGCCCCACCTACCTCACAGGGTGTCTGTTGTGGGAGGGGAAGGGAAAGGAGATTGTAAGCCGCTCTGAGACTCCCTTGGGTAGTGAAGGGTGGGGTATAAATCCAACCTCTTCTTCTTCTTCATTGTACACTTCTGAAGTCCTTCCCCTCCCCAGGCTCCACCCCCCAAATCTCCAGGAATTTCCCAACCCAGAGCTGGCAACCCTACATAGAAACCTCAGCAGATCTAACATGAAGAAGTGAACATAACTCCCGGCTTGTGCTTTTACACTCTAAATCTTTTTTGGTACATGACATTAGCCAAGCTGCTTCACTGAAGTAGCAAAAAGTGTATGTCTCTCAAGATATCAAAATATAGTAATAAAAAGGTAATTACTAGGTCAACTGCAACCCAACAAAAAATCAGGACAAAATGCCAGTCTACTCGCACTATTATTATTTCACAAATTAATACGGCAACCAGCAATGTGGGGTGAAACATTTTCCTTCCTTAATTGTTTCATAAAATTAACAACAATGAACGGATGCCATCGCCAATACAATAGCAGGGAAGCTTGGCACCTTTCAAGTTGTAATTAATCCTTCTCAGGTGATTATCCATAAGAACTGTGCGAGAGCGTACTCTGTTTTTTTAAAAAAAGGCTTTTAAAACCAGGGTTGAGGGGAGGGGAAGGACAAAACCACAAAACGATCATTTTTTTTTTAAAAAAAGTAATGAATTCACATGGTTGGCTATGCAGGTCAAATCAAAACTACAGCTAAAATATAAAATAACTATATAAATAGCTCCTCTCACACGATGCAAGGGAAACTGTAATCGCCAATCTGATATGGAACTAAGAAGTCATGCGAAAGATGATGTGTGTGAAGCACTGTCAGGTTGCGCATCCAAATGACGGTGACCCCAGCAAGGGGCTTTCAAGGCAGAGGAGAAGCAGAGGTGGTCGGCCACGGCCTTCCTCTGCAGAGCCTTCCTTGCTGGTCTCCCTCCCAAGTGCCGACCCTGCTGAGCTTCTGAGATCCGATGAGATCAGGCTGCACCATTCTGCCTTCTCCTCCCCACTAAAGACGATACAGAATGTGGAAGTGAAACAGGGGCGCACCAGTGAACTTCGTGGAAGAGAATTAAAATCTGTGGGAACAGCTGAATGGACAATAGGGTTAAACCACAGAGTTAGGGCCAAATGCTAGACTACCACTGTTCACCCAAGGATATGTAATTTTTTTTCCTTTATGAACATAGGAGAATGGGTAAGTATATCTAGCAGAGTAACTGAAAGGCCCAGATGGGCATAGGATGACTACTTGAGGTGGTGGTGTACCAGGAAACATGAGCCATGCTATTCCTTGGGAACAGGTGCCAACATCCACACTGAGTATCTTGGCTTTGAGTAAGCCTCACCATTTGCCCGGCTTTAGCAGGCAACCCCCTCCCCCATACACCATCCTGTATTCCCCACGCTCAATGGAGCAACTGGGGAAAAAAAAAACATAGCAGCACATCTGAAAGGGATCTGGGTGTTCTGGTTGATCACGAGCTCAACATGAGCCTGCAGTGTGATGTGGCTGTGAAGAAAGCTAATGCAATCTTAGGATGCATTAACAGAAGCGTTGTGTCCAGTTCACGGGAGGTGGTAGTTCCGCTCTGTTCTGCTATGGTCAGGCCTCACCTGGAGTCCTGTGTCCAGTTTTGGGCACCATACTTTAGGAAGGATGTTGACAAGCTTGAGTGTGTCCAGAAGAGGGCAACCAGGATGGTGAGAGGGTTGGAATCCAAGTCTTATGAGGAAAGGCTGAAAGAGTTGGGTATGTTTAGCCTGGGAAAGAGAAGGCTTAGATGGGAAATGATTGCAGTCTTCAAGCATTTGAAAGGCTGTCATGTAGAAGATGGAGCAGATCTATTCTCTCTTGCTCCGGATTGCAAGACTAGATCTAATGGGTGGAAATTACAAGGGAGTCGTTACCGGCTAAATATCAGGAGAAACTTCCTAACTGTAAGAGTGGTTGAGCAGTGGAACAGACTGCCTCAGGAGGTGGTGGATGCTCCTTTGCTGGACGTTTTCAAGTGGAGGTGGGACGACCATCTTTAGGGTATGTTGTAGGGCTACCTTTTGGCTACGCTCCTGCAGAGTGCAGGGGGTTGGACTAGATGACCTGCAAGATCCCTTCCAACATTCTGTGATTCTATGTCTCACGATGTGGTGATGTCACTTTCAGGAGAACAGCCAGAAATGATGCCACCACATCGAGCGGCCCCCATAGGAGTTCCCTCAGTCTCAATGGTCCTTGCCATAGTGATTGGAGGAATTCCTAGAGCATCACTCGTTGCAGTGATATCACTTCCAGGTCTTCCCCTGGAAGGGACATCACTATGCTGACTGCTGCTCCTACATGCCCCATCCCCCCAAAGTTCCCAGGACTTTCAAGTGCAGGCCTGGCAACACTCGTGTGGGTAGATGTTTTGATGCAGAGTGGAAACAAGGATGGAGATAGAAATGTCAGCATCCCCCCCAGTGCACAGTTTGATTTGGGAAAACTAATGAGCTCTGGTGTAGTGGTTAGGAGCGTGGACTCTAATCTGGGAGAGCCAGGTTTGATTCCCCATTCCTCCACATGCAGCTGTTGGTGTGACCTTGGGTCAAATACAAGTTCTTTCAGAGCTGTTCTGGAAAGAGCAGTTCTCTCGGAGCTCTCTCAGCCCCACCTACCTCGCAGGGTGTCTGTTGTGGGGAGGGGAAAGAAGAAGAGAAGAGACTGGATTTATACCCCGTCCTTCACTACCTGAAGGGGTCTCAGAGCAGCTTACAATTACAAGGGAAAGGAGATTGTAAGCCACTCTGAGACTCCTTCGGTTAGTGAAGGGTGGGGTATAAACCCAATCGCCTCCTCCTCCTCTTCTTCTTCTTTCTCTTCTTCTGTCTGCTCGGTGGGGCTGATCCTGCTCCCAGCAGCAGCAGCAAAAACAAAGTGGCAGGAATGATGGAGGGGGCCAGCCGTGCACACCGTAAACTTGGTGCTGCAAATGGACTCACGGGCACAAACGACAGGACGCCGAGGAAAGGCCTTCAAAGAACCACCCTGTCTGCAGCAAGACAATGTCTAGAGGTTACTCAGTCACATCACAGCGACTTCTAGGAAGAGTGGCTGAGTCATCAAATAAATACTATAAAAGGAGCAATGGGCTTGTTGACAGGAAATGTGTGGACCCCGGGTGGCTCCTTCAGAAACCAAGGACGCCCTTCCCCACAGGACCCCTTGTATAGGCGGGAAGAGTCACAACGGCAAAACACCACCCAAAATATTTATGAACTGTCAGATGGCCGTGAAGTCATGCTGGAATCTTTCATAGATTTCCAGAGCAAGGACCAAGGAGCTGTCGTCTGTGGTGCCGGACGGGTGACTTATTTCCCTCAGACGTGGGTGGGGTGGGGGACGTATAAAACCACTTTTATACTGAGTCAGATCAAGAGTATGGACAGCCTACAACTTTGGGTCTATAATCTGCGGCTTTGAGCATGTGACAGAAATGTGGTGTATAAATAATTGTAAACAAATGCATACTGCCTATTCCAGCATGTCAAGGTCCAAGGCAGAAGTCAGAGATGGAATCCAGCACCTTCTATGGGCTGAGAGCTAGTTTGGTGTAGTGGTTAAGTGTGTGGACTCTAATCTAGGAGAAACGGGTTTGATTCCCCACTCCTCCACTTGCAGCTGCTGGATGACCTTGGGCAAGCCATAGTTCTGGTCAGAGCTGTTCTCTTGCGAGCAGTTCTTGAAAGAGCTCTCTCAGCCCCACCTACCTCACAGGGTATCTGTTGTGGGGAGGGGAAGGGAAAGGAGTTTGTAAGCTGCTCTGAGACTCCAAAGGCAGGGTATAAATCCAGTCTCCTTCTCTTCCTCCTCCTCCTCCTCCTCTTCTTCTTCTTCCCCTTCCCCAAAGGCACAACATCCCTGTGGCAGGGCTTCTCCTGCTTTATGTGCACTGGTACCAAATCGGTCAGGCCAAGCTAGTTGCCAGACAGTGACAGTTCCAGTTGGGTAGTTCCATGTTGGTCTTCAGTAGACAAGCTAGATTCCATGTTGGTCTTCAGTAGACAAGCTAGATTCGAGTTCAGCAGTACCACAGAAACCAGCAAGATATTTGGGGTAGAAGCTTTCCAGAGTCAAAGTTTTTGTATCTGATGGAGGGAGCTATGACTCTCAAAAGCTTGTCCTGTAGAAATCGGGTTGGTCTCTAAGGTTCCCCTAAACTTGGAGAGTGCTCTTCCCCTTTTATGTTCTGTCTTAAGGTGTTGTGTTGGGAATAATAATAATAATACCCTTCCTTTTGACAGATTTAGCAGGGCTGCTACAATCCTTGGAGCTTTGCGGACAGCATTCCCTTGCTTATCCAGCAGAGGGAGCAAGCAAACAGCTGGTGGAGGCAAAGGAAGCTGCTAATTTTACTCCTCTTTTACAAGAGATGCTATTTAACAAGGACAGAATTTCCCCATTGCCATAAAGCTGAGGCTGTGCTGTTCCTTGACCAAGTAACCACAACCTCAGTACATTCTATGCAGGGAAAACGTCTGATGAGTCCTCTACCGAACTGGTCTGGCTGTTCGGTGAAAAGAAGGAACAGCAACTGTCTCTTTTCAAGTACAAGCTCTTCGCTAGGCAAGTGGTTTCCCCATCCTAATCAACTGTAAGCACCAGCCAACAGGAACAATAAGGAGAATCAGGCAAAAGGTCTGCAGCTGATGTTGGTGTATGGCTGCCAACCTCCAGGTGGGGCCTGGAGATTTCTCAGAATCCTAACTGCTCTCTGGTCCGCAGAGATCAGTCCCCCTGGAGAAAATGGCTGGTTTGGAGGGTATACTCTGTGGTATTATACCCTGCCCGAGTCCCTTCCCTTCCCTCCCCAAGTCCCCTCCACCCCCCAAATCTCTGGGAATTTTCCAGCCGAGAGCTGACAACTGTATGTTGTCGGGTGGGTAGCTTGGGGGAAAAAACAACAAAAGAAATTGAACAGAACACAGATCAGCATTTGGTCGGATCATAAATATGCAGATGGTCTTCCTTGAAAACCCAGTGGGGCACCCATAAGTCGGCTAACACCTGACCGCACTTTCAACCACCAATAATGCTCAAAACACTACATTTTGGACCAGTTGAGGTTTCTGTGCTGTCTTCAAGGGCAGCCCTGCATACAGCATATTACAGTAGTCTAGAGGCTACAGTGGCATGGATCAGCATTATAGATCATAAGCTGGATACGACTTGATGGCATTTTTCTCTTCCAGCACCCTAAGAAAGACTAAAGGCTTTTGTCTCCTGCCCCCTCAGCTCCACCTGCAACATCACAAGACTTCGGCCTCATCGTTCTGCCCAGAAAAAGATCCTGAAAGAGGTGCAGCATGGTGAACGGGGAAGAAAGTGTGTTTGGGGTTCCCAGTGAGCACGCATCTGTCTTTTTGACAGGCACATACCAGCAGAACAGCAATGCAATCGAGAACTAAACTTTCTTATGCGCCTCTGCCTCTCATTTCATCCACCTACTGCCTCAATAAAGTTCTCATGTGCTAATGTGGCAGGGGAGAAAGTTTCCAGCACTCTGGTAGAACAGGTCTTTTTTTAAAATGTGCTCCTAGCAAGGTGCTAGTGGGTGTAATTTAAGCATGCTCAACACAATTCTAATAAGAACACTGCCCCAGCTGAAAGAATATGCATCTCCATTTTAAAAACCAGGGTATAGTCCTGGCTCAGGGCAGGAGATAATTATATATATAAAAATGGCTAAATATATTAAAAAGGACACAGAACCTGATGAAAACAGCCTGGCAAACACACCCACAGCAAGGCTGCTAGCCCATAATGTTTTCTCTTCCAATAGTCATGTATTAGCCAGAGGCCATTACAACTCAATATACATCCAGAGCTAAAAGATATCAAACAATAACCAACATCAGTAAAATAAAAAGAGCATTAAACCAGGTAGCAAGGCTATTAATGTGTTAAAGTTATTTAGTAACGTTTGCCCTACAAAACCTGTAATTATTTAGGAACTATGGCTAAAAATTCTAATCTAGACCATAATCATATACACACTGTATATAAACTGTAATAAAGGTCCAGTTCCGATATATACCCAGATGTTGATATAAAAAAATACATTTAAAATGTTCTCTCTTGCCAGTCCAGCAGGTGTGTGCCCATGTTAAGCACCTGTGGCACAAAGATGCTTTGGAAACACCTTTCTCCCCAAGTTACAAGTGTTCATACCTGGTCACCTACAGGCGATTTCTTTGCAGGGCATAAGTGACAGGACAAATGGCTTAGCTGCCAGGCTGGACCCAAAATACACGAAGACGCAGCTGAAACAATCAGTAAAATGCTTACTTGTGGGGGGAGATACATAAACCCGTGGGCTCTGCCTTCAGAGGGGATTCATCATGCATCTCATTGGAAGTCTGCACCAATTCCATCGCTGCGAGAATGGCACTTGAAGTTATGGGACTTGTTCATCCTGGATAAGATTATGTACGATCTTACCTCAGGCCAATCCAGTCTCTAATGATCAAGTGTTGATCTGATCTCTCAAATGACTGCCATGTTTTAAGTAAAAGCCAATACTCTCTTCTCTGCTGTATCTATTCCTTAGTCTAGCACACTGTGTCCCACTGCTGGTGTAAATCTGCGTTGTTCAACAAACTTCTCAGCCCTGCATTTGTCTTTCTGGTTTGCTGTGTTTAGTTGTTCACACACAATTTTACTGATGGTTTGTAACCTTATTATACTGTTCAATATTTCAGTTCTGTATACTTGAATGATTATAATACGGTTCAGTTCTATTGAAAGATTGTAATACAGTATGATTAAATAAAATATTTAAACTAAAAAAGAGGGACACATCAAGTGGCCGCATTGCAACCATGTTATCTCTTTGTTTAGGATCCAGGTTTTCTTTGAAGAAGAAGAAATGACACAGAGAAGATGACCAGGTACAAAGAAGGGCCAGGCTCCTTTTCCTCAAATAGTTACGTAGAAAAAGAGACGGTCAGCAGGCTGTGCTTTGCAAGACAAACCACCTGTAAAAAAAATCCCTGTTACCTACTTCTACTTTGTACAGGAATCCTTCCTTTCTCTTTTTTTAAAAAATCTGGTCAGACTAGAGACAAAAACTGGAAGTTGGGCTTGTGGGGTCACGTGGGTCTGAAAAGTTTCTGGGTGACTATTTTAGAACATAAAACAGGAGACTTGTCTCAACTCGTCACAATGGGATGAGATCTTTATAAAGCACAACAGAGGCTCAAAAGTTCTCTCTCCCTCCTAGTAGGGTTGAGAACTTCCAGATGGGGCCTGCAGATCTCCTGGAATTACAACTGGTCTCCAGGCGACAGAGATCAGCTCCCCTGGAGGTAATGGCTGCTCTGGAGGACTCTATGGCATTATACCCTGCTAAGGCCCTTCCTCTTCCCAAAACTCCATCTTCCCCAAGACTCCATCCCCAAGTCTTCGAGAATTTCCCAGCCAAGAGCTGGGAACCCTACCCGATCGGCAGCCACCATGGGGCTCAAGCTAAGAATTAGACACTGGCTTCTTACTGATGGTGGAATCAGGACAGCTGGTCAGAGGAAGTTAATGGCAATCCTTTAAAGCAAGGCTCTGGGGACAGAGGAAATTCCCCAACCCAAGGAGTCAAGGGGTCAGGGGAACAGTATCTTTTTTGTTGTTGTTGACATAAAGTCACAGCTGACTTATGGCAACCTCTCATGGGTTTTTCAAGGTAAGAGACAATCAGAGGTGGTTTGCCATTGCCTGCCTCTGTGTCATGACCCTGGTATTCCTGGGTGGTCTCCCATCCAAATACTAACCAGGGCCAAACCTGCGTAGCTCCTGAGATCTGACAAGACTGGGCTAGTCTGGGCTATCCAGGTCAGGGCAACCGTCCCTTACATCCTCCTATATAAACCCCATGGTACATTGTGGTTCTTCAGTCTGAACAGCAGTCCAATCATCAAGAAAGGCCACCTAACTCATGCCTACCTCATTCCACCGTTTGCTTAAGTCCTCTGTGATTCCTGTCCATTTCCCTATGTTTTGCAAGATCCCACAAAGACTTTGGCACTGGCGAAGTCTGATGCTCATTTTATTTTTAAGCGCAGCAGCAGCAAGGAAGCAGACGCCTCAGCTATTAAAGTGATTTTATTAAAAGTCGGGAGGCCTCAAAGTACCCTGTCTAGCCACAGAGTCACTGCACCTCCTTCTCTTCCAGAAAGATAGGAGGATTTAAAAAATTAAAATCTTAATGGAGTGTTGACATTCTATCTGGTTTGTGACTCAGGAGCATGGCGGAGCCCTTAATAAGTACCTGCGTTTGATGACATTCCCCACAACTCCAAAAAAGTAACTGCAGGGCTCTGTTGGGACTAGTTTTGGTGCTACCTGACTCACATTCTTGGGGAAGGGCCATCAAAATTGTCAAGGTGCTACATTAAAACCCGGGTTGCCCTGTTTAAGAATATCTATGCATCCTTTCCCCTACTCAGTTTTACTCAGTTTAATTAACTGACCCAGGCTAGCCTGATCTCATCAGATCTCAGAAGCTAAGCAGGGTCAGCCCTGATGAGTCCTTGGTTGGGAAACCACCAAGGAAGTCCAGGTTTGCTATGCAGGCCATAATGGTGAGCCACTTTTGCTCGTCTTCCCTGAGCTGGTTGGCCCAGGCTAGCTGGAACTTGTCAGATCCCCGAAGCTAAGCAGGGTCAGCCCTGATGAGTCCTTGGCTGGGAAACCACCAAGGAAGCCCAAGGTTTCTATGCAGAGGTAAACAATGGCAAACCACCTGCAGGGTCACCATAAGTTAGCTGCATCTTGTGACGGGCAGGCTGGGTTCCTGCCTTTCTCCAACAGCAACCAATCAGAGCTGATAGAAAGTCGAGGGGGCAGACTTGAAAAACAATGGTTGAAAAATGACAGCAGCAGAGAGGACAGCTTAAGGGCTGAGGTGAAAAGGATTTTTTTCTGACTGAGGGGAACGATATGGAAGAGCTGCTTGGAACAGGCTGAAACCAGCAAATTTGTAACTGAAGAATCCCAGTTGTAGGTATAGGACCTCGGTTCAAAAGTTCAATGGAAGTGAAATGTCATTTCTTACAGTGTACTTTCCTCTGTGTTATGTTCTTATAAATAAAAGCTTTCGTGTTTGATTAACCCTGTGGGCTGCGTGTCTAAGAAGCACACAAACACACACACAATATCTCAGTCTACATACATATATTCAGAATGCTGGCAGCGAGGGATTGGAACCCTGTTTGAAACCCAACCCCAAGAGCTCTGTGAGTGACGGCTGACTATTAAAGGGGCCTGGGGTGGGCTCACCTGTCCGTGGATGGATCGGGGAGGGAGAGGGAGGGCCTGAGGCACGAGATGGTCATGACTCAAGGTGGCGGGTGGGATGTCCTGACCTACATATAACCCATACCCTGAACAAGAGAGGTCGTAGAGGGTGGTAGGCACTCTGTGTGAGTGGACTTTCTGCCGCCACTCGATTTTACTAAGCTGTCCTTTACATCACTATAATCCTCTACGGGTTAAAGTACTGATGGCTAGACATCAGCCTCTTGTAAACGGGCAGTAGTACTCAGTGCTGTGTTCCATAATTAAGGGGAAGGGGGAGTGAGTTAACAATCAGGAGATCTTGCTGTGTTCTGTGTGCACCATCCAGGTCAAGTTTCAAATTGAAGCAAACTCTTTCTAAGTAAGTGCCGCTTCAACCGTCTACACCTAATGAGGGCAAGTGTGGTCCACCTGCCAGCCCAACTGCCCCGAGAGCATCTTGGGTGGATGTAGTAACCACCTCCCCTGCTCTTGTCTTGCGGAAACTACAGGATTCTATCATTGGGAATAAGAAGGAGAGCCTTGATAGTAAAATGTGAGGCAGAGGCTTATAAAATACTTACTTACTTCATTTATACCCCACCTTTCTTCCCAATGGGGACACAAAGCAGCCTACGACTCCGGGACGCCAGACAGATGTATCTGTCTGATCGTGTCCCTTTAATCTGCAGGGGCTACCGCAGCTTCCGGTATGTATGATCGCACCCTTTGTGTGCCAGGCCAATGTCAAACCCATGATAGGGTTAAGCTCATTGCTTCCAGGAGAGCTGAAGCTGGCTTGCTCCAACTAACAACTAACAACAGGAAAGCTAAACTTCTTAAAGTCTAAAATTTGCATGGGCTAGGGCCCTTGAGCCAATACAAAATTCAGACCTTTGAAGTTTTACAACATGGAACTGTGACAAAAAATGGCTCAGAAGAGGAACAGCTTATGACAGGACACTTCCCCTCTGAAGTGTAAATCAAGCATCAACAGAAACAGTGAGGTGTGTGTTTAGTGACAAATGGTGTGGCTCCGCGTGGTCTCTGTTATTCAAAGGCATCAAGTCAGACTTGTTAACTTTCTCGTGACAAATCCCAGATGTTTCCTCCTGATCTCTTCCTCCGTGTTTCAGGCCTAATTTTTTTTATATGAAACCTGAACCAATGTTTTAATGCAAGAACAAGGAATTTATTTATTTATTTATTTATTTATTTATTTATTCATAGATTTTTATTCTGCTCTCCCCAAGGCAGGCTCAGGGCAGATCCCCCCCAAAAAACGAGTTCGAGACTTGTTACAATAAAAACACATTAAGATAATTAAAACAATGAACAATAAAATCGCACAGATAGCAACCATTTCAAATTGAACCAGAGGTCCCATTTTCCTCAACAGCAGGAGCCCTTCCTGTCCCACAGCGGTGTTCCAAACCCAAACAAGCTCTACTTTATTTTAATATCCATTCCCCATAGCTGGGGTGGGTGCAAGGAACCTGAGTTGGGTCCAGTGAACCTGGACCCAAGTCTTGAAAAGGACAACGCGTAATTTGGCCCCCAGATGCTGAAGAAACTGAAAGCAGGAGAAGTCTTTCCATATTCACACTTCAAAGCAAAAATTGCTGATACAGGTGAGTCACTAAGGAAGTTGGGCAACTTTTTTCTTTTGGCTTTGAGAATCAGCAGAGGCCAGATGACCAAGGAAGGAAACCCCAGATTTGCATGAACAAGATCGAGCTGCTGGGCGAAACAAGGGGAAGGCCGAGCGGGTTTCAGTGTCTCCTTAAGGAGACTATTGCTCCATAACGGCAGTTTAACCACCCACCTAAATGTGAGCTTCAATCTTAATTTTCAAATGAAAGGATCACTCATAGGTGCATAAATGCTGAGGCAAGATTAGACATGCTTGTTTTTAACCATTCAGATTCTCCCTCTCTGGTGCAAGGCTATAAGCATGTCTTTGACACCAAAATTATTACCTGTCAAAACACAGAGGGTGCTTTTAACGCTGCACGTAACAATTATAGGCAATTGTTATTTTAAAGTGTGAAAGAGGACAAAAATATCCAAAAGACAAACTTGTCTGACTGAAGAATTCCACTCTAGGAGAATTTTGCCTTCAAACAAATCGGTCTCGCTTTTACACACCAGTCGCTTTTCTAGACCATGATGTTAAATCCACCTCAGTTTTGAGGCTGAAGATGAAAAAATATCAGGAGGTCATGAGCCTTACCACTGGAGCAAAGACCAGTTGTCCACAAAAATAAGACGTAAACTTGGATTAGGAACAGACAACCGACAGATCACGCAAAACTGATCTTACTTTTTAAAAATCTCTTTCTTTCAGAAAGAAAACAGAAAACAAAAAGAAGAAGAAGGGGGAAAAAACATAAAATCCAGTAACTACTGGGGGGGGGGGGCAACACCCTGTATACACCGAGTAGAAATAAAAATATAACAACAGTGGTGGCAGTTCTACTCATAAGCTTCTATAAAAGGTTTCCAGATATCTAAAAATATGTCCATACACAGTTGTCATCTGTATACCATGTGCTGAAATAGTTGTAAGGTCCCTGATCCATTGATTTACAGAAGGTAAGCATTTATCTTTCCAGTGTTGTAATTCAAAAGTCTTTCAGCTGTAGTAGGGGCATGGAGGCTCCATTTGCATTGACCAATGGTTAGCCTCCAAGATAGTATAAAAGCAGACTGAGACTCCTTTCTCCCCATCAAAAGCAACATCTAGATTTAATGCACCAAACAGGCAGGTTTTTACATAAACACATACTCTAACCACTATGCCACATCTGCCCACCTCTCACAAAGATATACTAATCGTAACACATTCTTGAGACAAAAGCTATCCATGTGCAATCCAGGATGGTGCACGGCTTCAAATTTATTTGTTTAAACCCCTCCCATGCTGCTGGGAAACCAGAGCTGCGCATGTGACAGTACGCCTCTCTACCCACCCACTCGAGGACTCGTGCTTTATTTCTAGGTTACTACTGGGGGTACAGCATCACTTACTAAGCCTGTTCCTGCACTCAGGTCTACAATTCCAAGCACTTGGTTTGGGCTCATCATCTCCCCCAAAATTACTTCACGGAAGAACTAATCACTGGAGTCTCCAAAGGGCGGACTGGACATGAGGAAGGAGGACTGAGCTCCATCTCTAAGGACTAAAAGGCTAGAAGCGAATGCCTCCAGTGTGTAATTTGTTCAATTACAACAGATGATCTTCAGAACTGTCCTCCATGATTTATCAGTGGAGAAGCTACACAAGGGAGCTCCTGGCCCTGCAGCCACTGATGTTCACTTGAAGGAGCAAAAGGAAAAGCTTTAGGATACAATCAGGGGCCACCCATCCTAACAACACGCTGTCAACCCACAGAGAGTGAAATTCGGAAGAGCTGATGGCGACTGTCAAGCACAGAACATACAGTATTAATGTGGGGAGTTGCAAACTTAGTTGAGCAAAGAACTTCTTCTCCCTCAAAGAATGGGGAACATGGCATTAGCATCAGGTATCAGGAAAAGTGTAGGTGGGCACCATGTCGTAGCACGGCACTTCTCGGATCAGGGCCCACTTCATTAGATGTGACATATAAACCACCCAATGGAAGTTATCTTGTGACCTGACACTTGAAGGAGTGCAAGAAATAGAAGAGAAGATGGAGATAACATCCTGAGGGCAGCTGGAATCCCCAGAGCAGGTAAAAATAAGGCATCGTCTCCGTGGCCCTCATATTCTCACCAACAAGGAGCAGCTGCGGTAACAGTGGAGTCCCCAGACACACACACAGCCAGAGCTGGCTTTGGAGGCTTCGAGAAGAAATCCATTCTGATCAGCTTCTCACCCTGAAATGTTGAGCCCCCAGTAGGGTTAAGAGAACCCAAGAGAAGCCATGTTGGATCAGGCCAGGGGCCCAACCAGTCCAACACTCTGGGTCACACGGTGGTCAAAACCCAGGTTGCCAGGTCCACCCCCCCAAGACATCAGCGGGGAATGGGAGGGTAGGGCTGCCAACTCCAGGTTGAGAAACTCCTGGAGATTTGGGGGGGAGCCTGGGGAGGGGGGGGACCTCAGTGGGGTACAATGCTCTAGCATCCACCCTCCAAACCATCCATTTTCTCCAGGGGACCTGATCTCCATAGTCTGGAAATGAGCTGTAATTCCGGGGGATCCCCAGGCCCCACCTGGAAGCTGGCACCCCTAGCCCCCGAACGCCTGAACCTCACTGCTGCAACGTCAGAGTCTTCTTAAGTGGCAGGGCAGCACCCGGATGCCGTGGAGACCCATGCTGGAGACCAGACGCTGGGCACACAAAGGAGGCCCACTTAACGCAGTGCCAAGATGGCTCCTCAGGGAGGCTTTCCTCGCTCTTGAACAATTACAGCCTCCCCTTCAGAGCTTCTATAAACAAATCCCCCTTTTCCTGGAAGCGCTTCTGCGTACCCAAGAGATAAACCGCCCTATATTCCTATGAGCTGTGGATAAAATCAAAGCAAACACACGTCATGTATTTTACGGGTGCTGAATATGAGAAGGGAAACGGAGCAGACGCACGCAGACACACACACACACACAGAGACACACACAACCGCGCACAAATCCTGATCAAGTATTTATACAGGAACGAAAATGTTTCATTAAATTACAGAGATGCCATTTGCAACTATTTCCCTTTAAATTCTCAGTCAAACGCACAGCTTTGCAGCACTTTGAACTGCGCCGCGCCAATAATTGTGGATGAATATTTTAAATCAGACTTGAATCGCTGTACTCCATACAGACCAAATGAACTAATAAGTTGCTCATGTGTGGACTACTAATGCGTCTCTCTCCCACCCCT
Source organism: Gekko gecko (assembly GCA_029375565.1). Lineage (NCBI taxonomy): Eukaryota > Metazoa > Chordata > Lepidosauria > Squamata > Gekkonidae > Gekko > Gekko gecko. Next base: position 951,318 of record JAPDNY010000008.1, read on the forward strand.
CCCTCCGCCCTGGCAGATGGAGAGCGGTCTTGAAAATGAGATGCATTTGCTACTGGGAATTTTGCAGGAGAGAAACTTAAAGGGTTTTTTTTTTTTTTTAAAGTATCCTATTTATATAAAAAAGCCAGACTACCACAACAGCCTGTGTGTGCTTCAAATAACAGAAAATTTATACAAACTAAAAAGAGATGCTTAAGCAAACATTAGGAAGACATGAATGAGCACATCTCAAGAAAGGAGCAACAGGATCCGAGTGGCACATTCTGGGGACCCCGGAGGCAAGGGGTGAAATCTTTCTGCTGTCACCGCTAAGTGGAAGGTGTTGTTCTGACGCTTCTACCCAGTAAGTACATGTCAAATGAGATCACGGCACAGCCCTTCGCCCAGGCAGACGCTTAGCTTAGCTGAAAGCGGGGTCTGGTAAGATGAGCCCAGGCAATATGCTGGATATTTTTCTTTGCCCATAACCCGAGTAAGGACTGCCCTGATCTGTGGCCCCGGCTAGCCCAGTCGCATCAGATTTGGGAAGCTAAGCAGGGTCAGCCCTGGTGGGTACTTGGATGGGAGACCACCGAGGGAGTGCAGGGTAGCTACGCAGAGGCAGGCAATGGCCGACCACCTCCGTTCATCTCTTGCCTTGACCTGGATGGCCCAGGCTGGCCTAGTCTCACTCAATCTCAGAAGCGAAGCAGGGTTGGCTCTGGTTAGTACTGGGATGGGAGACCGTCAAGGAAGTGCAGAGTTGCTACGCAGAGGCAGGCAATGCAAACCTTTATCCCTGTACGTCTCTTGCCTTGAAAAGCCTATCAGATCTTCATAAATCAGCTGCACTTTGACAGCACTATCCGCCATCACTACAGACACTCCCTTCCACTAGAGGTCTGCCAAAAGCCAGGGCACTTGTTGAAGGCATCCTAAAGTGCAAGCGATCAATAGTTCAGCATCAGTAGGGGGTCTTTCTCTGCTGTAGACTTTGAACTACAAGATGGGAAGGAGAATGAAATCACGCTAATACATGATCCCAGTGAAAATGCACCGTTATGTACGGAGACAGTTAATGGAGATGGTCAGACGTCTCACTGAGACGCTTCCTGATCTTCGCCCATAGGAAGTGGGGAGATACCAGGCAGCAGCTTCCAGTAACCAGAACTTCACTTTCATAAATTAGGCCTCTTTAGAAACATACTGATAATTGTCTCCCTGACAGCTTAGAATGCCTGAACAACTGTTAACACAGAATAACCCCACCCTGCGTGGTGTGGTGGGTAGCGTGTCAGATCAGCCTCTGGGAGACCGGGCCTCGAATCCCCACTCTGCCACAGAGGTTCACAGGTGACCTTGAGCCAGTCACGGTTTCCCAGCCAAATCTACCTGGCCGGGTTGTTGTGAGGACAAAATGGAGGAGGGAAGAAAGCTGAAAGCTGCTCTGGATCTCTACTGGGGCTGATAAGCAGACTATAAATACTGGAAATAAAATAAAGAAAACTGAGCCCATAAGAGAGAGTTGGTATCCCTCTTTCCTATGGAGCTGTGTGCTTGTGCACATGTGCGTGTTTCTGAGAGAACACATATTCCAAAGAGGGATACCAACTGCAAGGCTGGGCCTGGACTTCTCTTAAAACAACTGATCTTTATGACTGCAGTGATCACTTTTCCTCAAGGAACTGGCAGCTTCAAAGGGTGGACTTTGTGGTATCTGATACAGCAGAGGTCCCCACCCTTTCTGAGACTGTGGGCACCTTTGGAACTCTGAGGGTGTGAACATAAGAACATAAGAACATAAGAGAAGCCAATGTTGAATCAGGCCTATGGCCCATCTAGTCCAACACTCTGTCACACAGCGGCCAAAATATACCAGGTGCCATCAGGAGGTCCAGCAGTGGGGCCAGGACACTAGAAGCCCTCCCACTGCTGCCCCCACCAGCACCAAGAATAGAGTGCATCACCTGCCCCAGACTGAGGGTGTGGTCAGACAGCATGCTGAGAGCGGTTCAAATTGCTCCATTTCTGACCAGATTATATTTGATCTGGACAATCACAATCACACTTACCTCCCTTATCCCACTTTACCGTGCAGTTCCCCGCTGTCTATACTACCGATGCACAGAAGCATGCGTCAGCGGGTATTTTAATTATTTTTTCTAAGTTTGTGCATTTGCATAGGCACCCCTCCGTAGAAGGGCGGGGAACTATCATGGCGCACGCGCAGAACCACCAGGGCAAATCAATCCAAACCCTCCAACAAAAGACTTCCCTTTAAATGTCTGACCCAAAAATGGCCTCTGTGAGATCCCAAATTCATCTAAATGCTAAAATAAGGGACCGTTTAAATGTCAGTTTTCTAAATGCAGTGGTGGGGCTCCGCCTATGCGCACACCGCCAACGCATAAAAAAAATGGCAGGCAAAAAGCGGAAGCCTCGGGCAGCTTTCGAGAGAGGAAGGGGTTTAAACTAGAAGTGGCTCGACACCGCAGGAGTGATCAGACATCAGAAAAGTGCGGCTAGAACTGGAGAATCAGGAAAACACCAGTTGGGGAACTGGTAACAAAATACTCCGTTTTAAAGGGGGTTTAAGACGGAAAGCAATGGCTGCGGATGGTGCGCAGATGTTGGGTGTGTGAACGTCCACATAAAATCCGTTACCGAAGCATGCCAAAAGCAGACTAAACGGCCTGTCTGACCGCACCCTGACACAGGACGGTGGGTGCAACCACAAAATGGCTGCTGCGAGAGGCAGAGTCAACACAAAATGGCTGCCACAGGAGACAGAACCACACACAGAGAGGAAACTCGAGTGCCGAGGAGAAGAGGGCTAATTTTAACAATACACTGGGAGAGAGAAGCGGGAGAGAATAAAAGCAATGCTGTGGTGGCTACTGCTACTGAGACGCTATTTTAATCTGCACAGCGAATCACATCAGCCAGTCAGAAGCCCAGCTGGGCAAAAGCCCCATGTCACCCCATCCATCTTCTAAAAACATTTGGTGGTCACCACAAAAAGGGTCAGGGAGTGGCCATGGTACCCATGAGCTCCACGTTAGGGACCTCCACCGTACAAGTCTAGGAGAAACTGAAATCCCAGAGTAGCTACAAAAGGGCGATGCCCCAAGGCTTCTGTTCCTCCTCTGGAATACCACAGAGATTAGAATAAACTGATAGCTGCCTGTAAAGACACTAAAGGTCATATACCAGTTGGGGACTGGGAGAGGATGGGATCATTGTTGGCAGAGGTCTTCTTTGAGCCTTCAGAGTGGGTTTTTCTTGTTAACACTGAAAACAGTTAGGGTTGCTGGGTCCCTTCGTTGCATTGGGTTGTGTTCCAGGGGTGAGTGGGGATGTTGTACAACATGTTGATGTCACCCAGAAGTGATGGTGGGGGCGACATTCTGCTTTCTGGGCAAAACTCTATGGTAAAAACCAGAGTTTTGCCCAAAAAGCAGAGCTTCCTCACCCCTGATGTCACCAACATGCTGACATAACTTCCAGGTGATGTCTGTGCAGCACACATGGCGTCAGGAGTGGGGCAGAAGCCCACAAAAGCGGAGGATCTCCCATCCCCACCTGGGGAATGGTATCCCTACAGAGACTAGAACACGATTGCACCAGGAATAGGCCTCGATCTAGTGAGGTGCAGTATGTCCCCAGTACCACTACCATCCTCACCACCAAGAGAGAAGGACCCCCCCCCACACACACACACACCCCTCAGGTGTTTGTGTTGTGAAGTACTGAGGTCTAAGATGCTAAAAATCCAATGGTTTTTCTTTATGTCATACCCTGCTCTTCTCCCAAAGGAACCCCAAAGGGCCACTGATGTTGTGTCTGCAAAGGGCTCCATGTGTCAAAGTCGGCCTGGCTCTAACATTACCTGGAGCACTGAAAGGTGTCTTAGGGTTGCCAGATCCAGGCTGGGAAATTTCTGGAGATCCAGAGGTTTAGCCTGGGGAGGGTGGGGTTTGGGGAGGGGGAAGGACTTCAGCAGGGTCTAGTGCCACAGACTCCACCCTCCAAGGCAGCCATTTTCTCCAAGGGAACTGATCTCTGTCATGTGGAAATCAGTTGGAATTCTGGGAGATCTCCTGGCAACTCTAACTGTTAAAAGACCCTCCTGAAACCCCGCACACCTCTTACTGTGGATACTAAGTGCCCCCAGAATCTAAAATTATTCTGGATTTTGTTGGTCTCTAAGGTGACTGCCACTTTTTTTTAACATGAATTGCATTCTGTCCAGGAAATAAAATAAACAAACCATTCCATTTCTTTTGCCATTCCACAAGTCAAAGCAATCCAGTCGAGGTATGCCAGCCTCCAGGGGGGACCTGAGGATACTCTGGAACAACAGCTCATCTCCAGACTACAGAGATCAGTTCCCCACTGAGGTCCCTGGCCTCCCCAGGCTCATCCCCACCAAATCTCCAGGTGTTCCCCAACCTGGATTTGGCAATCCTATTCTCCCCCACCCCCAAGGCGGCAGCAGCAGCAACAATTCAGTATTGGATTGCACTTAATGAACTACCAAAAAGCTCTCACTTAACTCAGCAGCCCAAAATTCCAGATTGCTAACCGCACGGCTCCCTCTCTCTCGTTTATGTCTATAAAGCCTGAGCAGAAACCCCCATGAATAGCTGTTCTAACAGGAACATTACTCTTTAGTGCGGGAGTTTTCCCTCCAAAATAAAAATAAACAGCAAACTGGAAAAGTTGTGAGACACATTTTTATTATGGAAAAGTGGAAAACTTACTGCAGGGCTTTCCTGCCCCCACCCCCAGCAATGAATTTAGCTAAATCTGCTGTCTCCTTTCCCTTAAATTATTAGCTAATTACCCTTGACTGAGGGACAACAGGGTGTTTGTGAGGGTGAGCTGTGAAAAGAACACTTCAGCGGGGAAGATCAATGGTATTTTATTTTGATTTTTTTGTTGTTGTCTGGCTTACAAAAAGAAAGCTCTTGACCCGCGTGATGCGTTTAAACCACCTTTCCTTTTGGCAGAGAAGATGCGATATTGACAGATCAATAGAGTAACTTTATGAGAGGAATGATGCTTCGGAAGACAGCGGAATCATATTAAAGAGGCATTATTCTTTAAAACTCAGAAAGTGCATTTGGACAAAAGCTTACCTGACCTTTGGAAATACTAACACCATCCTTTTTGTTTTTTTAAAAAAATACTAATAAAACCATCAAAGTATGTATCCAACAGAGTCCCATAAACCCCTAGAATACAGCTTCGCTGTTTGGCAACGGAGGAGGAGGAGGAGGAAGAGGAGGAGAGAGGAGGAGGAGGAGGAGGAGGAGGAGGAGGAGGAAGAGGAAGAGGAAGAGGAAGAGGAGAGAAGAAGAAGAAGAAGAAGAAGAAGAAGAAGAAGAAGAAGAAGAAGAAGAGTTGGATTTATTATACCCCGCCCTTCACTTGGGAGTCTCAGAGTGGCTTACAATCTCCTTCCCTTCCTCTGCCCACCACAGAGACCCTGTGAGGTAGGTGGGGCTGAGAGAGCTTTGAGAGAACTGAGCTCTGAGAGAACTTGTGACTGACCCAAGCAGTGTTCTTTCTACGCTGTGGAGTCTTGTGAGCAAAATTTCGACTTTGTGAGCGACTGGCATTAAAGTTGTGAGCAAGCGATTTGGCTGCTGCATAAATTAGTTTGCTCTGGAGCCCATCCTTCCTGTGCTAAGACAAAAATGTGTGAGCTGGAGGCTAAAAAACAGTGAGCTAGCTCACACTAACTCAGCTGAGAGGGAACACTGGGCCCAAGGCCACCCAGCTGGCCTCACGTGGAGGAGGAGTGGGGAATCACACCTGTTTCTCCCACCTCAGAGTGTGCCGCTCTTAACCAAGCATCCTTTGAGTCAGGTTAAGAACGAAGGAGGAATTTCCTGGTGGTGCGCAGATGGTTCCTTTTCTGCAGACAGCATCAAACAGAAATGAAGGTTGTTTGAGCGAACCCACGAAGCAGGGAGTTTCAGAGGTCAGTTGTCACAGGAAGGCGTCAGAACAGGGAGCTTACAGCAGGTGTCACCAAGTTGGCGCCATGCATGCTGACACCTTTCCTGGTGACCACCAACTGTTTTGAGAAAGTGGGCAAGGCTAGGCAGCAGTTCTGATTGGCCACTGGAGATCTGACTGGCTTGGCCGATTTTTAAAAACACGGATTTGTGGCAATAGCACCACCACAGCGCTGCATAACGGAGGGTAAAGCCGTGTGGAAGCAAGAAATCGCTTTTCAACAATATGCTCATTTTAAAAGACAACCTGCCAAGCAAAGCTTCTGCCTCAAAAGTTGCCATTAGAGTGACACACAGCCTTGCTCCCTGGCATTTCCTGGCACGGGCAAGCACTTATTCTCCCTCTCTGGATCCCTTTTGGTCTAAAAACAAAAAGCTCAGAGCAAAGATCCTGAGCCCTCGGATCTGGTTTCCGCTGGGACAGGAAGTGAACACCTACTAAGGTTGCCAGCTCCGGGTTGGAAAATGCCGGGAGATTCTGGGGGTGGAGCATAGAAAGGGTGGGCTTTGGGGAGGGGAGGGACTTCAGTGGAGTATACGGCCATCATGGAACTCACCTGTCAAAGTGGCCATTTTCTCCAGGTGAACTCTGTTATGTTCTAACTGTAACCGAGCCTATTCTTTTCTATGTAAAGCTTGATTCTTGACAATGGATTGTAAGCTGTAACATTTCTATTGGTTGTTCCTATGGAACTGTTTAAAGGAACCAATCACTGCTGTAAATATGTTTGTGGAGGGACCAGACCTCATTGGTGTTCATCTCTGTTATACTATTGGTTCTTATCTTTGGGCGCAGCTTTGACAGCCCGGATTATTTAAAAAGGGAGCTGTGCTCCACTTTGTTGTTGTGTGTTGTCGTTGTTGTCTGATCGTCTAGTTGCTGTTACAAATAAAGCTGAATCGCTTTGCTGAAATCACTGCCTCTTGTTGAGTTGCCTGCTTAACAAACTCATCTCTGCCGCCTGGAGATCAGTTGCAATCCCAGGAGATCACTAACTACCACTCGGAAGCTGGCAGCCCTAACACCAACAGCTTCCCTCTCTGGTCCACCTTCACTTTCATTATAGTCGCTCTGATTAGCAAGGGGCAGTTAATACCGCCAAACATTGAGACCATCCTCCTCTGCCCCAATAGAACTGGAAGGGCGTCAGAGTTTGCAGTGGAAAAGAAAATCCACTTTGGTGAAACGCCGAAAAGAAAAGAGAAATATCTGCAGCCAGGTTAACAGTTCACCTATTTGCAGTCGACATTTTTCATTGCTCCAAGAAACTACGTGTGCAAAGGAACTTTATTTACTTATTTATTTCGGGGGTTTTATCCCGCCCTCCCCATGGATGGGCTCAGGGCAGGTTACAAAGTCATAGATCTCAATAACAATCGTTAAAAATAATTAAATAGTAATTTAAAACAGTAATAAAAACCTCAATCAAGGTTCATGTTACTATGCTCAGTTTAAGCTGATCCTAAGTCAGTGATTTAGACCCAACCAGCAGTGCTTGGTTTCCACCAACGGGTCTGTCCTTCTGCCACAAAATCTTTGACATACAGCACTCAGCTGGGATAGAAATTCTCCCAACAGCAGCCCCAAAAGGGACTGTCCCCAGGAACATTAAATGCACAAACAGATAACACCGCTGGTGTCTTACTAGAAGTTTGCATCTGACTACTAACTCATCGGGCCAAGTACCCTGCTTTCTTGCACGTTATTCACGTTATTGTTTCAATGCCGCTAGACATTCGTTGGCTTGCTCATTTTAATTATTTTATGCTGCTTTTTGTTGTTTATTTTTATTATTTGTCCACTGCCTCAAACAACTCTCTGGAAAGGCAGCATATTAGGGTTGCAGGTCCCTGGCAGGCGACTGCCATGAGGACTGGTGGGCTGGAGACAGAAGGAATGGCATTTTGCAACACTACAATGCCATTTCCAGCACAAAAAAAACCCCAACACAACACAAAAAAACAGAAGTGACATCACTATGCTGCGCAAAACTCTAGGAATTCTCCAGATCTCTCCAGCAAAAACATAGAGATCGGGGGATTCCTAGAGCATTTCTCAACATGGAGATATCGCTTCCAGGTTTTTGGCAGAAATGACAGCGCAAGATCACAGAATCCTGTTTTCCCCAGTCATTTTTCTTCCACCACCCCACCGAGTGCCAGCAGGGGACGGACGAGAGTCAGCGGAGTTTCCTCTACTTGCTGAGAGAAAATTGTAACCCTACAGCATACACGTTCTCTAAATAAAGGAAATGTTTTGGTTTAGTACATTTCAGTCTAAACATTAAGTGCATATGAAGAGACAGTGTCTCCTGAATGTCCGTCTAGTATGTACCGGGTTTCTCCTCAAGGTTTTATCATGTGGCCGGTCTCAGAATCTCAGGCTGACGTATTGTGAGACTAATGATAATGCTTGGCATTTATGTAATGCTTCCAGAGTATTTTAAAGTGCTTTGTATCTTTATTTAAAATTAACCTAAAACATTTCTAATCCACTTCCTTACATATGGACTCAAGGCAGTAATTTCAGCAAACTTTACAACAACCTTGCAAGATAGTTGTGTTGCGGACAAGGGTCAGAGACATTCAAGAGCTGTGACACAGGCAAGATTTGAACTAGGGACTTCAACACTCACCAGTCACACTGTAAGTCCTATACTACACTAGATCCCTGGCATTGTACAAAGGTATGCTGGGAACATCTTGGCATACAAAGTCACCTGGGGAATATACCCTGTTTGAACTCCCTTGATTACATGCCAAGCAAGTTCCTGATGAGACTCAATGTTCCCTGGCAAAGTTCATCCTGACCACAAGAGCATGCCAAATAATTTTGTGCCCGCAAGTTAGTTTCTTGGGTTGTTACAGCATTATGGTTGCTTTTGCCCAGTTCAAAAACTAAAATATTTCATTTACCCGCAATATCTCCTGGGGTCATAATTGTTCAGTTCATTAAGCAGACTAAGTTGTATAAAACACAGAATAGCTTGCAGCTCATCTACTCTTTGCCTGTGTGTTGTCAGATGCATTATTTCAAAGACCAACATCAACTTGATCACCCTGCCTGCTTTTTTGGTACTTGCACAGTCAATGGGATCTTTCTGAGAAGTGATCTGAGTTCATGAACAGACACTCAAGGTACACTGATGCACTAAGTAGTAAGTCGACTAAAAAAAATATATCCTCCCCATTTTACTATGTACCCTTTCAAAAATACAAGATGGTTGGTGATGGTGTTGGAGGGAGGCAGTGGTAGCAAGAAACTCTAATCATGAAATAAAACAGCAAAATCATACAAACAGACATCTCCAAACAGCTTGCCATACAACTGGATCCCTGCTTGTGACTGATGAGCGGGATATGAGCCAAGTCACTAGGTATTCAATCATAATTAGCTGTATGATATGAAGACGATTCTGCTTCCTAGCCCACCCCCCAATTCAGTGCTTCAACACAATTCTCAATCCACTTTTAGATACAACTTCCTTCGTTTTACAGTCCTGGACTGATGTGGGCCTGGAGAAATATTCAAAATTCTAAGAACCAGTATCCCTTTCTTTAGGAACAAGCCCTGTAAAGAACTATTTTAATTCCTTGCCACTAACTTAACATTTAACCTACACGGCTGCCAGATCTGGAATGTTATGTGCAGGTGTGGTCAACTAAAATAACCAAGAAGTAGATGCATGTTTCCAACAAGGAATGGCTGAAGTACTGAGATTCTTACGTTCATCCAAAAAGACATTTCAGATGCTTAATCTCTCCTATATTATAAAGCTGATTTGGAGTGACAAGATTCGATGCACGCCAAAATTAGTTGGCTACCTGAACTGCCACTCAGAAACAGGCCTCTGGCCAATGGCTGAGTTGCCTACATCCCGCCCACACAAGCAGCAGGTGCCGAAACTCAACTCACAAGACAACTTCACCTCAGGAAGACAGGACAGACACTCTGGTGACTCTGGCGCTGACGCCGGGGGTGGGGAGAGCTGCAGTGAGGGAAAGGCTGAGGCTGGCTGGCCGGGCCCACTGGGCTCTTAAGGGGGAGGGAGAAGGGATGACATTGGCGAGTCTGGCACTGTCACTGGGGGTGGGGACAGCCACAGTGAAGGAAGGGCCGAGCTGGGTGGCCTCACCCACCAGGGCCTCGAGCAGCAGAGGGGTGAGAAACAACGAGCCCGGTGAGTCTTGTGCTGCCGAGGCTGCTGGGGCTGCGGAGAGCCCCGCTGCCGGAAAGGATGAGGCCAGGCGGCCTGGCCCTCCGGGGCCTTGAGTGGGGGAGGAGAAACGACGAGGCCGATGAGCCTGACGCAGCTGATGCCACTGGGGGTAGGGAGAGCTGTGGCAAGGAAGGGGCAAGCCAGCTGGCCTGGCCTGCCGGGCTCTCAAGAGGGAGGGAGAACGGATGAGGCTGGTGAGTCTGAGCTGTCACTGGGGGTGGGGACACCTGCAGTGAGAGAAGGGACGAAGCCGGGCTGCCTCACCCACCGGAGCCTCAAGCGGTGTGTGGGGGGAGAAATGACGAGCCCAGTGAATCTAGCGCTGCTGAGGCCACCGGGGCCTCGAATGGGGGAGGAGAAACAACAAGGCTGGTGAGTCTGGTGCTGCTGAGGCCACTGGGGCTGTGGAGGGCCACGCCACCAGAAAGGACAAGGCTGGGTGGCCTGGCTCACCGGGGCCTCAAATGGGGGGGGGGAGAAATGACAAGGCCAGTGAGCTTGGCAAAGTCGATGCCGCGGGGGGTGGGGAGAACTGCAGAGAGAGAAGGGGTGAGCCTGGGTGCCCTGGCCCACCAGGGCCTCAAATGGGTGGGGCGAGGGAGAGCTACGGCAAGAGTTGGGATGAGGTCGGGTGCCCTGGGCCACCGATGCCTCGAATGGGGTGGGTGGGCCGAACAGCCTGGCCTGCTGGGGCATTGAATGGGGGAGATGAGGCCTGGCGCCCTAACCCACTACCGCCTCAAACGTGGAGGGGAACGGACCACCATGATACTGACCTGGCCTGCCAGGGCCTTGAGCTGGGGGGCAGGTTGGGGTGCGGGAAGAGATGAGGGGAGCACGGCCTAGTGGCCTGGCTAGAGCCCGTTGTCTTCATTACCACAACGGGCCTTCTTCCTAGTAAAATTATAAAAGACAATGACAAATTGTAACGGGTTCAGAGGAGGGCAACAAAGATGGTTGGGATTCTAGAAAATAAGTTCTACGGCAAAAGGTTGAAGGCTCTTGCTTTATTTACCCTGAAGAGAAGACTGAATGGAGACATGACCAGGCTCTTCAAATACCTGAAGGGCCATCACTGGGAGACAGCAAAGACTTGACCTCTGCTGCTCTGGAAAAGGCAAGAGTAAATCTAATGGGTGTGAAATCACTGGAGGATCAATGTCAGTTGGGTATTAGGGAAGTCTCACAATGGAACAAATAACCTGAAGGGACAGGTGTAGGGTTGACAGCTCCAGGTTGGGGGAAAGCTGGAGATTCCTAGCTATTTGGAACATACCTGTAGACTTCATGTCATTTTGAATCTTGCCAGAGCTGGGTGGAGCTCCATCACTAAGAAAAGTGGACTGATGAAGCCCTAAGAAACGGCAAAGCAACCTAGGCATGCCGTTGCCACTCCTTTGGTTTGCGCTACAGCTAGTTTTGAGCTCATGCCCATCTACTGCATGTTTTCTTTTCTAAACTCTTCTCTGTACCATGAGCCGGTGACCACATCATTCTGAAGAGGGACTTATACTTCAAAGCAAGAGAGAGACTTGTACTTTCAAGGACTATTAGGTCACTATTCGACTGATGCAGATGTCACTTATGCATGGTGGCAAAACTATTTGTCATGTGTATCATTTATGATTGTAAGTAGAACTGTATAAGAAGACAGTAGTCTCAAGTGTGATTTGTACAGCAAAACAGACTATTCTGGTTATTTGTTTGCACTACCTGGAGGTTGGCAAACTTAGGGTGCGATCATACGTACTGGAAGCAACGGCAGCCATGCGATTCCCCCACGGATTAAAGGGACGCAATCAGAAAGACACATTTGTCTGGCGTCCCGGAGTCGTTGACGAGGCGTTGTTGCGCGCGGCAGTAGCGTGGAAAAAAGCTACTGCCGAAAACTCAGTAGTATGGGGAACTGCGGGTGCGCGGTGGGAAGTTTGATCGCACAAATGTGCGTCATTGCAGGCGGGCAAACAGCCTCGCTTCCTGCCTGCCTTTTCCCCCTTCTGTATGATCGCAGCCTTAGATGTGCAAGTAGGTAGCCCGGGTCTCCCTCAGTAGAGGTCTTCAACTGATTGCTAGCCCCCTATCAGGAATGCTCTCTGGCTTTGGATTTCCTGAATTAGAGGGCTGGGCTAGATGACCAACAAGCCCCCTAATGTGAAAGGGACTGGCAGCCAGTTTTGGTGCTGACAAATGAGGAAATGCTTCTTTGTACATCACACAATCAGCTTATGGGATTCACTGCCACATGATGTGGTGTTACAAGCTTAAATATTTTTTTCCCTGAAAACAATTAGACAAATTCCTGGAGCATGGGTCTACTACTGGCTAATAGCCATGATAGCTAAATAGAGCTCCCAGGTTCCAGTGCAGGATATCTCACAGTACCAAATGCTGAGAGGCACAGAGGAAGAAAGGGCCATTTCCATCATGTGCTCTTGTGGGACTCTGCCTACTGGGAACTGGAAGCTGGGGGAAAGCCGGGTTGCCAATTCTGGTTTGGGAAATTCCTCAGGATTCAAGTGTGGAGGCTGGGGAGGGGGAGGTTTGGGGAAGAACCTCAGCAAGGTATAATGCCATAGCCATTTCTTCCTGGGGAACTGATCTCTGTGGTCTGGAAAGCAGTTGTAATTCTGAGAGATCTCCAGGCCCCACCTGGAGGCTGGTAACCACAGCATAAGAATGGATCCTTGGATCTGATCCAGTACAGCCCTTACTTAGTTTGAATGTGCCCAGGTTTCGTGATCATATTCAGGCTTGCCCAGAAACTTTCTAAGAAGTCCGTTTTCAACTGGACAGTGGTTACTTGTGAAACATATCTACTAGCTGAAGCAAGAAGCAGCTTGGGCTACCAGTTCTAGCCAGAGAATCTTTGGAAACAGGGCTGTTGGCCTCCAGGTGGAACAGGGAATCCCCTGGAATTACAGCTCATTTCCAGACTGTAGTCTGTAGTCCAGTTCCCCTGGAAAAAAACTGGATTGTTTGGAGGATGGACTCTCTGGCATTGCACCCCATTGAGGTCCTTGTCCTCCTCAGGTTCCATTCCCAAAGCTCCAGGAGTTTCACAACCTGGATCCAGCAACCTTATTCTCCACCAGAGATGGGAGGAGAGGGGGTTGGCAACCCTAGTTGGAAAAGAGACTACAGAAATCTCTCTACTGTGTGTGTCGAGCAATTTTCAATAAACGAGAACCCCACTGAAGATTTTATGAAGATTCTGCAATCCCCCCTTATTTACACAGATATGAAAATATTATTATTCTTTGTTATCGTAAAACAAATTAAATACAATAAACAAATGGCAAACTAAACAGATTAATCCAAGGAAGATAGATAAAGACCATAAATCACAGCTTTCCGATGAATGAGATGCGTGCTTCGTCTTTATTAAGTGGAGATAAACACTCTCCCCTCCTCATTCTCAAATAGGGTTACTCTTCTGCGACAACAGGATATGTTTTCAGGTCAATCTGCGGAGGATTTGGATGCACTGTGCTAATCCTGGCACCAAAAACTTTAGTGATGTGAGCACAATTTTTTTTCAAGTGTTGCACAACCATTTAGGCCAGTGCAGGAGGGCTTGTTAAAATAGGACAGTGTCCCATATCGCAATTGTGTATTACCCATCATCCTTTGCCATTGAGGAGCCTAGCAACTCTTTCTATAGGCTAGAGGGCTGCAATAAATCCTGAAAAAGTTAAGAATAATTCATATATCTCCTGTCCTTATATATAAAAGCATTTTCGCATGGCAACATTCTATGCTTGCCAAAATCAGTTGGCTCCTTGATGTGTCACTCAGAAGCTGTCCCTATCAACTAGCTGAGTTGCCTAGGTTCTCTGATTGGGCCAGCGTTTCAAGGTCATTTGCATATGGAAGCTGATTGGACTTCACACCATTCCGCACCTCAAACTCTCCCCACCCCCGAGACAGCTGAAACTGTCAGTTGCATATGCGACCTAGTGTTTTGTGAGGTAAAATATGTCCTCACCCACAACACATCACTTCCCCTTCAAAAGAAACAAACCCAATAACACAACCATACCACACCACAAAAAAGACAGATCACACCACTAGCAGAATACCACAAGGCAAAAAATGATAGGAAAAGGTGCCAGCAATCACCCCATTACTGCCACAGATATGTACCTGAGAGCACTTCAGAGGATGGTGTGCAGGTCCCAGGTTCATGTTATAAAGCTGCCTGTGGAACTATGGACCATTCACAGACTTTCGACCTTAACATACTTCACAGGGTTGTTGTGAGGATCGTACGGGGGAGGGGAGAATGATGTCAGCTGCTTTGGTTCTCACTGCAGGGAAAGACTGCCCTTTCCCTAGGCAGAGGCTGCAGGGGGGGGGAGATGTAAACCTGAAGACAAACAGGCAGATAAAGGTAGGCTGATGGTTGCCTGGAAAGGACATAGGGTTGCCAGCTCCAGGTTGGAAATTTCCAGGATATTTTAGGAATGAAGCCTGCTGAGGGTGTGGTCTGAGGAGGAGGAAAAGGGGGACCTCGGACAGATACAATGCCAGATACAATGCCATAGACCCCACCCTCCAAACAAGCTGTTGCCAATCTCTGGGTGACAGCTAGAGAGCTCTTAAAGCTCTGGTGCTAATTCAAAGTGCTAGGGATGTGTTGCATTCTGGCAGGGGATGCTGTGAGTGTAGAAAAGGAATTATCAACAGAGTAGTGTTTTGGAAAATCTTTAGGAATTGTTTGGTCCATTTACCATGGGGCACCCATCCAGAGCCTCTGGCATTTTCTCACTCAGCTGGCATCAAAACCAATTTAAGGCAAAATAGAGATATGGAGACTTTTCCATCCTCCTTTGCATCAATCTGTCTCTGTTGGCAACCCTAGGCCTGCCAGCACTCTCAGGGTGACTTCATGCCTCCTGACTGGCATTACTTCACTAACCCTGGCTGCTTGCTCCCGTTCAGCAGGAGTCTCCCTATGGAAAGTGCCTGGACCAGCACTTTCCATAGGGACCAGCCACAGACTTTCTGCCTAACCTACTTTGCAGGGTTGCTGTACAGATCACAAAGTGGAAGAGGAGAAAGAAGTAAGCTGCTTTGCTCCCCACTAACAAGAAAGACAGAACTTTGACTAGGAAGAGACTGCTGAGAGAGGATGAGATAAAGTTGCCAATTTTAGGTATGGAAATTCCTGGAGATTTGAGGGGTGGAGCCTGGAGAGGGTGAGGTTTGAGGAGGGGTGGGACCTCAGACAGGTACAGTGCCATAGACTCCACCCTCCAAACCAGACATCTCCTCCTGGTAAACTATTCTTGCCAAACTCCAGGGGAGGGCTGGAGATCACTTAGAAATACAACTGCTATCCAGGAGGGAGGGGGAGGAGATGGAAAGCTGAAGTCAGAAGGGGAGATAAAGGTAGGTTGATGGTTGGCTGGGAAGGAGATAGGCTTGCCAACTCCAGGCTGGGAAATTCCTGGAAATTCGAGAGGTGGAGACTGGAGAGGGTGGGGTTTGAGGAGGGGTAGGACCTCAGACAGGTACAATGCCATAGACCCCACCCTCCAAACCAGCCATTTCCTCCTGGGGAAACATTGTTGCCAATCTCCAGGGGAGGGCTGGAGATCACTCAGAATTATAACTGCTCTTCAGTTGGCAGAGATCAGTTCCCCTGAAGAAAACAGTAAGCTCTGTGTCATTATACCCTGCTGAGGTCACCACAGCAAATTGATGCTGAGTGCCCAAGACCAGGGCACCTGCCCAGAGCCTCTTTCTAGAGCTCGTTGTATATATTTCCACAATAGGCCTTATTCCTAAACTGGAAACTGAAAACTGAACAGACGTAGGCAGGAGGGAGAAGAAAGGACGTTTAGGGTCCCATGAGCTCTGCCTCTTTTCATCCCACCCACCTCCCATACACTTGTCAGAAAACTGGCCTTGTTTTACCCATTTTTTGGCCTTTGGTTCATGGCTTTGAGGCCTAGTAGGTTAACAAAGGCCCTCTCTGGGAAGTTCAAGTCATAATGAAATACAATTTCAGAAAGCGAGTGAGAGAGAGGAGTTGAGATGGGCACAGGTGCAAATGAGATCATGGGAACTTCAAGGCTGAGAACAAGAGAAGAGTTCTACTCCCGCATTCCATCTCATTAGCTTGAGGAACCCTGGGTGGGAGTTCGTGCTTGCTCGACTGCGGGCATGCGCTCGCTGCAGAAGTATGTCTTCATACGTTTTAGCAACATACTCAATTGGTCAGCTGAGATCAGGCACGCTGCAGGCAGTCTGGCATAAAGAGATCATTCATTCCAGTTTGTACCTTTGGGTCGTCTTTTTGCCAGGCTCAGGCTTTGCATGGCTGGAATTACCTGCCTCTTGGATTTGGGGCTTTGGAACTTGACCTGGACTCTGTGCCTTCAGTTCTGGCCAGATAACATTTGGGTCAGAGGACCAAAAAGCCCATATAACGTTAGCTATTTATATTTGTTTTTTTTCCTGTTTTTACACTGCTCTTAGTTGTTCATGTTTCTTTAAATAAAGCTTACTAATTATACTTTATGTGGCGCTTTTTGGATTTGGGGTTGTCACGGCTCAGGTGGGGTGTCACCGGACGCTGCCACCACTCTGGTTTTAGGTTCCCTTGAGAAGGCCCAGAGCACCCTCCCAAGACCTTCAGACCTCCCTTGTTTGGCCAGAATAAGCGTGAGGACCAGGCAGAGTAAACAACAAGGAAAAGGTTTATTTTTACAGGAGGTCAGCCCAATATAGGAAACAAACAAGGTGCAAGAACAATATCAGTAAGGGGGTGAAAAGAAAAGCAACCAAATGCCTTAATGCGTCTAAACTTACTGCCCCTAGCTCACTGTCTCAAGCGGGCCTCAGTCTGCTCACCCTTCCTCTCAGGATGCGGGTCTCTTCCCTATAGCAGCCTTCCTTCTGGCTTTGCTCTCTTGGAAGAAAGAACAGCTCTTCTTCTGTACCAGCTCTTTTGTTATGTCCCCTTTCGCTGTGATTGGCTAAAATTGGCACCAAAAACCTCTCAGGAGCTTCTGGGAGTTGTAGGCCTGGCCTTCTCCCACTGCTACTCAGGCTCCCTGGGCCTGCTAGGCCTTTGCATGCACAGCCCAGATCATGACAGGGGTCTTCAGTCTAAACCCAGTACCTTGGCCTACTTTGGCTACAGGTACCAAAGCAATTGTTTTTGGAACCCAACTTGCAAGCGTCCTACCTGATTTCTTTTTTTTTTTTTGGTTTCCGGTCACCTGATAAGGCTGGCAGCCTGGTCCCTCAGTCTCTCAACTGAAGGGTTAGCCAGAGGGACTGGGGGGGGGGGGCTTCTTTCCCTGGGCAGTGAGAATCCACTCTCCAGTCTTGCGGGTTTTGTTTTGTCACTTTCCCTGGACAGCACTCTATTAACCTCCTTCCTCCACTGGTTTTAAATATTGGGACACAGCCCCCTCTCTCTCCTTTGGCCGTTGCTGCTTCAACCAGGCACCTCCAGTTCAAACGTTGCTTGAGAAAGCAATCTATGGTCCACACACACAGCAAGCGTTGCCAACCTCCATGTAGGGGCCTGGAGATCTCCCAGAATTACAACTGATCTCCAGAGATCAGTTCCCCTGGAGAAAACGGCAGCTTTGGAAGGTGGACTCCGTATGGCATTATCCCCGGCTGAGGATCCTCCCCTCCCCTAAACCCTCCTCAGGCTCCGCCCTCGAATCCCCAGGAATTTCCCAGTGTGGCACTGGCAGCCCTATAAAAATACAGGCATGAAGATAAGGAGATACGAGATGCTGAGCCAGTAATGTGACCATTACACTCAAGAAGAGATGTTTTCAGTCCACTACACTGAAAATATGGCCTTATGTCCAATTTCATGTTTAATTTTCCTTAAAGTACTAAAATCATTCTTGTTCACAGTCTACCAAGAATTACTCTTACCCTTGATTAAATTCTTGTTAATAGGCCATAAATGGACATCACAGTCCCACACTCTCACCAGGTTCCCATTAACGTTGGGAAAATCCTCAGGGTGAACTAGCTACCTCTCTGGATGTGTGTGTTTTAGCAGTAAACAATGCCCCCCCCCCAAGAACAGCCACTTACTGGGTGCGTTCAGACGCGCCGTTTGAGCCGTTTTCGGCACGGCTCAGAAACGGCTTTTACCTGCGCGTTCACACACCCAACATCTGCCTACCGTCCCCAGCCGTCGCTTTCTGGAGCAAACCCCCTTTGAAACGGAGTATTTTGACACCACTTACCCAAGTGGTGTTTTCCATGATTCTCCGTTTCAAGCCGCACTTTTCCCTGTCTGATCGCTCCATCCAGCCACTTCCGGGTGCTTCAACCCCCCTCCCCTTTGGGAAGCTGCCTCCAGCTTCCAGTTTTGTTTAGTCCTCCATTTTTTTTCCTTACCGGTGTGCGCTTGAGCGGAGCTCCGCACTTAAGTTAAAAAAAGAAAAGCTTCACTGGTGCCTAGTTTAGGCATTTAGAGGAGTCCGGGATCTCGGGGAGGCCATTTTTAAAAGGAGTCTTCATTTAAACTTTAAAGGGACCTGTTGAGCTCGCTCTTCTGCGCACCCGCCAAACTTCCTGTTCGGGAGAGGGCTGCCTGTGCGCATGCTCAAAGGAGAGGGGAAACCCCCCCCCCACCTGCAGGAGGACGGCGGGGCGCTCGGAAGGAGGAGGTGAGTCTGATCGCGATTCTCCAGTTTAAAAAAAAAACGCATCGTGCCGGAGCAGTTTAAACCGCTCCAGCACGCTGTCTAAACGCACCCACTGTTTCCTTTTAGTAACAGAGTAACTTGGGGAAACAAACCACCCAGAAATCCATGCATTTTGTCATGGGGGTGGTGGGTTCCCCCCCCACATTAAGGCAAAGGAGATAGAAAAATACCCCAAGATACAAAAGTATTAGAGTAACTTTAGATAGATGAGTGATTTTAGAGAGATCACGATGGGCAGCCATGCTAGTCGGTCTGCAGCAGTAGAAAAGAGCAAGAATCCCGGAGCACCTGAAAGACTTAAAGTCTGTGGCCGTGGAGGAGCTTTTCAGAGTCACTGCAGCCACTTCTTCAGATTTCAGGTGTTTTCCTTTAGAATTCATGGAAGTTCGTTAGTTGACTAATATTTTAGATTCCAAACACAGCGGTTTTTGTTGCTGTTGTTTCAAGCTGGGAACAAAATCATAGCTTTGAAAAGGAGCCAAGTCGCAAATCTACACTAAAGAAATATTCTGCCTCATGTCCAAGTGATTTTTCAAGCTCTGGATGTCCTGTAAAACATGCTGGTATCTTGATATTATTGTGATGATGTTTCTACTGCAAGACTCATTGGAATTTGGTTCAAGATACAAATGTACCCCACATGCACTATATGGAAGGGGTCCCCCCAAAGGGTATAGTGTCTGTAGGCCTTCTAATTTAACTCCTCACTCTGTGCATGTGCCTGTGCGCCTAGTACAGAAACACCAATAAGGAAACTCTTGTTCGTTCTGAGCTCAAGAATGACCCCATTTCATTTGGTCAGGAGGAGCCTGTCTGCATTTCTTGTATCATATTTTCCTCTTCCCCAGATTGCTGGGCTTTCCATTTAAAAAAAATATATTAAAACACTGCATTTGCAGCACTGCACAGAATGCTTGCTGTAGCACGTCAAAGCTAAACCTGTCAGTGGACCAGAAACAACAAAGTTTGTCCTGCTACTTGGATGGCTTTGAGGGATCAAATCAAGATATCAAGAAGTGTCTTGGGAACAATTAAGAAGGATAATTGTTAGCTCTTGTTGTTGTTTTTAATGGGCAAATCTGTTCAGCACTGAATTATTTTTATTTGGAGAAATGGAAGAACACACACCACAGCAGGTGCCTGCACACACATAGAGACAGAGAGAGAGAGAGAGAGCTGACTCACAGTCTAAACAAAATATTAAGGGCATATTTTATAATATGAACTTCTATCAGTTTGATACCAATGACTTAACTGGCACGGGTCCTTCCCAGCCCGCCCAGCCCCCACCCATCCAAACGATATTTTCCAAAGCTTCCTTCAGTAAACAAGTTAAGACCTGCAGTATCCACGTGCCTCTTTGAAAATGCAAGACTCATCCACAAGTTTGCAAAAGAAGCTAGAATGCGACTTAGACATAAATTGGTAGATAGATAGACAAAGACAGACAGATATTCACACGCATATAGAAGATACTATTAATTTGTCTGGTGTATAACCATACCATGCTATTACCCTGAAAGCAAACTTCGAGAAAGTCTCAAAACAGTACAAAGCTGACTGCTGGGTGGGAACCCAGGTTGACACAGTCCCGTCCCCCCACCCTCCTTTTCAGGATGTGTGTGGAAAAAATCTTAAGCCTGAACATGGAGTACTCTTTCAGAGGCAAAGTGACAGCTGCCAATCAAAGATCCTTTGATTCAGCACAATGGTTACTCAGGAATACACAGTTTCTTGTGTCCACGGAGGAACAGTGGAAGGGGGAGAAAATGGGCAGAAAGTCAGCAGTAGAGGGCATGCAAATGCTAAGAGCTGACTGCCCTTTCCCACATTATTTGGCTCCACCAGAAGACTCACACTTTTCACAGTGCATACACAAAACAACATTTAGTATTCATTGGAGCTGAGCCCAGTGCAATTGGCCATTTAATTCTGTGGTAACCACTGGCCCTTCTTGTCCAGCAAGCACTACTCTAACCTGGGTGGCCGACCTCCAGGCGGGGCGCAAAATTAAGAATTATCTCCAGGCTACAGAGATCAATTCCCCTGAAGAACATGGCACCTTTGGACGGGGACTGTGCAGCACCACATCCTTACTGAGGACCCTCCCCGCCACAAACCCTGCTCTCTCCCAGCTCCACCACCAAATCTCAGGGAATTTCCCCACCTGGAGTTGGTAACTCTGACTCTCTTGGAAAATGGCCTTTCCCAGCCCACCTACCCCAAACCCTCTAACTGGAGGTGCCAGGGATTGAACTTGGACTGTGTTCATGCAAGGCAGATGGTCTTCTGTTGGAAAAATGCTCTCCCTGGGATAGGCCAGCTGGTCTGACCAGACCCAACTAAGGGAGGCTGCGGAGAAGCAGCCCCTCCCCAGGCCATCAGCCCACCAGGAAGAGCAATGGCCCATCTGCCTCTGGTTCAGGCACAGCCAATGAGGAATGCCCTGTTTGGAGAGGTCCCCCTGTGTGGCTTGACCTCTTTGAAATTTTGAGTGTGTCAGGGAAAACGGGCTATTTCCATTTTTTTGGTAGATACTTTTAGGTGTAGTATGATGATGATTCTGTTATAAAAGTATCTTAATTGCTCAGTTTAGGAAGTTTTTATGAGCAACTGGTTGATGGGGTGTGCAGAAAAAAAAGGGTTACTTTAGGGTTTGGGTATCTTGAACCCCAAAAATATTGGTATTTTCCAATATTTGCAAATCCCAATACTGGTAGGGTATGTGGATTTGGGAAATATTTGGGTTTCGCTGAATTTTTCCAGCTCCATTATACCCTATGGGACCATTATAGTGAATGGTCCACATAGGCTGTAATGGCGAAGAATTGATCTGGGGGTTTCTGGGACTCTGGGGAAGGCTGGGTTCCGGTGAGTTGTTTTTTTTTAGGTAGAGGCACCAAATTTGCAGCATAGCTACTGGTTCCTCTCCTCAAAAAAAGCCCCCAAGTTTTTAAAAAATTGGACCAGGGAGTCCAATTCTATGCACTCCCAAGAAGGTGCTCCCATCCTTCATTATTTCCAGTGGAGGAGGAAAAGGCATTTTTTCAGTCCTTTTAAATGCCTTCTCAACACTGAGAGTTCACTCTGAAGGCATTAAAAGGGATTGAGAACCCTCTAAATGCCCTTCAACTGTGATATTCTACTATACTATTCCACTATCCGGCAGTCATGAAAAATCCTGAATATTTACAGAATTTTTCGGGCCATTTCCAGATAGCTGGATAAGTAGCCCACTGGCTAACTGGCTGAAAAACCCTGAAAAATACTGATAGGGTATTTTCCAGATATTTTTTCAACTTGGTTTATGCCAAATGCACAGCCCTAAAGGTAAAAGGTGCAGGTTTCCCTTGCTCGAAAGCTACAAGGAAACCACCCCTAGGTTACTCCTCCCTGACTTTGGCAGTAAAGAAAGAATGCCGTCTTCCTTACCTTCCCTTTTCTGTGGCATTCGTGGTATATGTAGAAATGCAGAATAGTCAATAATATGCCCTGTTTTAAGAACTCATAAAGTCTTCCAGCCAGTGGTCTCTAAGCAGGCAAATGAGCTGCTGGAGAAACCACAGGGACCGTTTTCATCACGGAGAGTGTCACAATGGGGGTCCCTCATGGGGGAGCCAGTTGCCAGGGGAAAGTAGCACTGGTGGTTGAGGGGAGTCGCCTTACGTTTGTGGTGCACCCTGCAGGGGAGAGCCTATTTGAGGCCCTCTTTATCTTGTGTGAAGACTGAGTTCCTTACGGAGATTTCAGATGGTACAGCATTGATCTAACACATCTTGCATGATGTTAAGGTTGCATTTTGTGAGCTTTGGGTTATTTGGTTTAGCGTGCATGTATGTGTCCAGTATGTTAAATATACATGAATAGCTGCCCTGACCTGAATGACCCAGGCTAGCCCAGTCTTGTCAGATCTCAGAAGCTAAGCGGGGTCGGCCTGGTTAGTACTTGGATGGGAGACCACCAACGAATCCCAAGTTTGCTATGCAGAGGCAGGGAACCGCAAACCACCTCTGCTCATCTCTTGCTTTGAAAAGCCCAGGGGGGGTCACCCTAACTCGGCTGCAACTTGATGCCACTTTCCACCCCCCATGAATAGAGATGTCACTAAGTTAATATTCCCACATTTAGACCACTTTAAAAGCTATAATATTTAGCAATTGTACATAAATTTTCAGTGGTCAAAGTGCTCTGTGTATACTATCTCATTACAACAGTCTTGTGAGGTAGGCCAGAATTATTAGCCACATAGTCCAGATTTGGAGGGGGTATACCTGGGGAAACAGTGGCTCACCTAAGGATACCTTCAAGATGTTAGTCTGTCTGTAGCAGTAGAAAAAAGGAAGAGTCCAGCAGCACCTTCAAGGCTAACAAAGTTTGTGGCAGAGACTCACGAAAGCTCCTCCCCGGCCACAGGGTCTTTAAGGTGCTTCGGGACTCTTGCTCTTTTCTACTGCTAAGGATGCCTTATGGAGTTTATGGTGGAAATTTGATCTGAACCAGAAGCTTTGCAATGCCTATGGTTTTGCTGTAATGTTGAAGTATTTATTGTTTCTTTAGGTAGTTTGTAACTACAGGTCCTCCGTGCCGTTTACAAAACAGCTGGGAAAAAGAATTCCTAACCTGAAAAGTCACCAATTCCCTTAAAAACAGCCTCAACTAAAACATTAAAAAGTAGCATGTGGCTAATGTTATTGCCACAATAAGGATACATTTTTAAGATATAAAAAAAGGACTGAAAATAATAGAATGAGAAAAGAGACGACTAAGGGGGAACAGGACAGAGTTTTATAAAATTATGCATGAGATGGAGAGAGCAGACAAAGAGATTTCCCCCCCCCCTCTCCCAAAAGACCAGAACTCGAGGGCATCCGATGAAGCTGCGGGGCAGTAGGTGCAGGACGGACAGAAGGAAACACTTCTTTAGACAGAGAGGGATTAAAATGTGGAATTCGCTGCCAGAGGATGTAGTGATGGCCGCAGGAATAAGCAGCTTTCAAAGGGGATTAGATAGCTTTGAAGAGGATAACCCTTATCAGAGGCTACTAGCCATGGTGACTGAGGGAACCCCCACATTCAGAGGCACAAAGACTCTGCATCCCAGAGCCAGGAGACAACATCTCGGCAATGGCTTCAGTGGAACTGGCTGGCCACTGTGTGAAGCAGGATGCTGGACTAGATGGATCTCTGGGCTGATCCAGCAGGGCTCTTCTGATGTTCTTATGAAGGCCTCGGCCTCTGTGCTGTGTTCTTGGACTACCAGAGGAACTGGTTGGCCACTGTGTGAGACAGGAAGAGCACTGCTGGATTACACGGACCGCTGGTCTGATCCAGCAGGGTTCTTCCTATGTTCTTATGTTCTCATCTGTTGTGGGAGAGGTGCACCCTGGGAGAACCAGGGAGGAAGGGCCAGAACTCACCAAAGGCAGCCAGGATGAGGTTACTGGCAGGAGCAGGAGAGGGTGTTGTGAAACCCCACCTCGTGGCTCTTTTCTGAGATTCTTCCCCCAGGACAAGCCCCACTAAAGGAACCCTGGAGAAGCAGATAGCCCAATGCCAGGGTCTGACAGTCTGTTAAAGGGACAGGACATTCTTCTCCAGGCCTGTTGGCAGCCCTGTCTTCTAACAAAGTAGCATGCGTGTGCTGCACACATGCACCCCCCCATCATGAGTAGGTGGCAATTTATGTTTATGACTTCCTATGCACCTCTGTTATCACTGGCACTCTGACATGAAAGATCCAAGGGGCACATAACAACAGGACCTCTGCTGAAATGGATTCAGGTGGGGCAACAGACCAAAGTCTGAGTCCAGGGGCACCACGAAGACCAACAAAGTTTAATTCTGGGTACAAGCTTTTGAGTGCACGCATGCGTGCACTCAAAAGCTTGTACCCAGAATTAAACTTTGTTGGTCTTCAAGGTGCCCCTGGACTCAGACTTTGGTTTGTGTTGAAACGGGCCTGGGAAGCGTGCCATTCGGGGGCGTGGGGTCATCGCTCAGGCACCTTGGTGAGGCCAGGTTGCAAGGAACCTTCAGGAGGAACTGTGAACTAGAAGGTGCTGTGCTGAGGACATCTGGAGATTTTTAGCAAAAAATAATTGTGCATATTTTATTTACTTATTCGTTCCATTTCTAGCCCGCCCTCCCTGCGAGCAGGCTCAGGGCGGCTTACACTGACCGGTACCCAATACCCTAAAACCATATACAAAAGATTAAAACATTCCAAACATTTAACACAATCCAATAATCAAAGTGCTGGTGCTGAAGTTCGTCCGTAAGTAGTTAGGATGGCGTATTGTAAACATACAACCTGTTATTTCCCATTCCATTGCGCGGAGGTGTGGCGCCATCTCCTGGCTGGGGCCAATCCATAGCCACAGATGTTGGTGATAGTGGGGGCGGTGGCTCCTAATTGAAGGCCTGGAGGTAGAGCTCCGTCTTGCAGGCCCTGCGGAACTGTAAAAGGTCCTGCAGGGCCCTGATCTCCTCCGGGAGCTCGTTCTACCAGTATGGAGCCGCCACTGAAAAGGCCCTGGCCCTAGTGGCTGTGAGCCTGGCATCCTTAGGGCCTGGAATAGTCAAGCGATGTTGTGATCCTGACCGAAGTGCTCTCTGGGGTATATATGGGGAAAGGCGGTCCTGCAGGTATGTTGGACCCTGGCCATATAGGGTTTTAAAGGTAAGCATCAGCACCTTGAAGTGAATTCGGTATGCTATTAGCAGCCAGTGCAGCACCTTCAGAGCAGGCCGGATGTGCTCTCATTTAAGGAAGTCCATCAGGAGCCTGGCTGCGGCATTCTGCACTAGCTGCAGCTTCCGGGTTTGTGACAAGGGCAGCCCCATGTAGAGAGCGTTACAGTAGTCTAGTCTTGAGGTGACCATCGCATGGATCACTGTAGCCAGGTCGTCGCTGCCGAGGAAGGGGGCCAACTGCCGAATAATTCAAAAATGGTAAAAGGCCGATTTAGCAGTGGCTGCTACCTGGGCCTCCATAGTTAAGGAGGCATCCAGGAGCACTCCCAAACTCCTAACCTCCAGCGCTGGCAATACAGGCAGAGATGAGATTCACTTCTAACAGGGAGGGAAATAAGCTCTTCCAATTATGTTATAGTGCAGGTTTTTTTTTGTTCTGAAGTGTAGATTGATTTGCCTTTGGCATTTTCTGAACCAGCTGTGTTGAGTCCATCACCTTTTCACATTAACCTGCCAGCATCCCTTTAAAAAGAGAGCATTTGCATTGGCCTAGGGTCACTCTTTGATTTGCAAACAGTGTGACTTTAAAGCAGACATTCTGGGTTATAAAACTTCCTTGCCTAATCTGAGTATTTAAAAAACAAAAAAAGAAAAATAAAGGTCAATTGAAAAAAACAGGTTCCTTTCCGGATTTCCGCCTGCTACTGACAACCACATGGTAGTAATAAATCTTTACATAATCCCTGAGAATCTTGCAGCAAATTGTGAACACTAAAACATAAAAGGGGGGAGGGTGTAAATACCAGATTAAGTTTAATCACAAAATATGGGCCTCCACTCACCATCTCTCTTTAAATTAACCAAAAGAGAGACACAGGCTTTCTACTTGATCCCTTTGAACGTTTGTTTCAAAGAGAGAGCTGAATTAAATTCCTTCTCAGAGTTTTTGAGTTATTCTGCGATTCCAAACCAGAATGCTGGATGTCAGCCAGATAATTTGGTAAACAAGACAGATTCATGATCCAAAACCTGGATTTTTTGGGGGGGTGAGAAGATATATGGGCTGTCCTGGATGGCCCAGGCTGGCCCAGCCTTGTTGGAACCCAGAAGCTAAGCGGGGCCAGCCCTGGTCAGTACTTGGATGGGAGACCACCAAGGAAGTCCAGGGTTGCTGTGCAGCGGCAGGTCATGGCCGACCACCTTTGGACGTCTCTTGCCTTGAAGACCCTACGAGGGGGTCCCCATTAGTCAACTGCGACTGAGGGTGCTTTCCGTCACCAAGAAAGCATATGGTATCACAAAATCCATCTCTACATCTCCAACTCCTGGAATTTTGGGGTGTATCTTTTATGTTACACTGGAGAAAGAAAGGGGTTACTGATGCCGACCCTCACTGGACCTACTACTGATCTCCAAACAAAAGTGATCAGTTCCCTAGGATGAAATGGCTGCTCCGAAGGCCAGACTCTGTGGCCTTACGTCTCCGCTGAGCTCCAGCCCTTAAATCTCCAGGAATATCCCAAGCTGGAGTTGGCATGCCTACCAGAAGCATTTTATTTCCCAACTCTTCCATCTTAAAACAGATCTCCAGAGAGGTCACCATTACAACAAAGACATATATGCAGTCATGGTATTATAAAAAGTGACAGTAAGAAAGTGACGACAACGAACACCAATCAAAGTCTATCGTGAGAGATCAGCGTATGGTTAATTCTGTAGCCTATCTGAAGAAGCTGACACAGCAAAGGCTCTCTTGCAGGGGACCGGCCTGATCCTTGATTTGTGCAATGCGTTTGTAACCTGTGTTCCCAATCTTTAGACTGCTGAGATAGTCTCCACCAGTATGCCGGATACTGATAAGGGTGGGACTTGGTGGACGTACCTTGGAAAGGCATCCCAGAATTCCACCTCAGCTCTTACCCTCCCTTGCTTAGCTACCTACAGAACTCCAGAGAAGAGGACATGTGGAGAAATGGTGGCCTTGGAGCCTAGGAAGGTCTATATCAGGTGATCCTTGAGTCAGGTGATCCTTGAGATACAATGACCTCGGATATATATGTATTTTAAGACCATTAAAGAGCCCCGTAGGAACTTACAATCTATTAATCAGGACCAATGCTCCCTCTAAGCTGTGGAGTCTTGTGAGCAAAAATTCTATTTTGTGAGCTCCTGGCATTAAAGTTGTGAGCGAGCGGTTTGGCTGCTGTGTAAATTAGTCTGCTCCGGAGCCATACTTCCTGAGCTAAGGCAAAAATGTGTGAGCCGGAGGCTGAAAAACAGTGAGCTAGCTCACACTAGCTCAGCTTAGAGGGAACACGGATCAGGACCCTGATGCAGGACCTATTACAGTTCCGCCGGGCCTGCAAGATGGAGCTCTTCCGCCAGACTTTCAGACGAGGCAGCCATCGCCCACCTGCTATTGGCCTTCCCTCCAGTGACCTCAGGTCCTGATTACCACCTGGGAAGCAATTGCCTCTTGCTGAGATCTGTTGAGGCACTGGTCTTTTATTGATTACTGTTTTTATATAGGTTTTTAGATGTATTTTACTGTCGATTTGTTGTATTTGGAATTTTATGATGGAACCCGTCCTAAGGCTGCTTGCGGGAAGGGCAGGATACAAAATAAATAAATAAATAAATAAATAAGAGTTAACCCCCGCATTTTGAAACTGGGGCCAGAACCTAACTGGCCACCAACACAGACAGAACAAAATGTTAACGTGATGCTCCCAGCAGCTCCTTCCTGTCAACTGTTTAGCAACTAATTGTGGACAGGTCGAAATGTTCAAACATTCTTCGAAAGGTGGTCCCATGTACAGCACGACACCAATACGGATGCTGCTCTGGCATGAGAAATTACGGGCCCCATCACCCTTATCCACTTGCCATGATTTGAAGGCGTCACTCGTCTGCAGATGACACCTGACCATCTCAAAGAGGCAATGGACCCCGAAGAATCCCAATCTGTGGACCTCAGTATTCAAAGATCCACTTAAAGCAGAGACCCCACGGTAGTTTGGTGTGGTGGTTAACAGCAGCAGACTCTGTTCTGGAGAACTGGGTTTGATTCCCCACTCCTCCTCCACATAATGCCAGCTGGTGTGACCTTGGGCGAGTCACAGTTCTCTCAGAGTTGTTCTCTCAGGGGCAGTCTTCAAAAGAGCTCTCTCAGCCCTACCTACTTCACAGGGTGTCTGTTGTGGGGAGATGAAGGGAAGGGAATTGTAAGATGCTCTGAGGCTCCGAGTGAAAGGAGGGGTATAAATCCAACTCTTCTTTTTCAATTAATCGTGTCTCTGATCATGGACAGTGCCTCCATTTTGTTGGGGTGGAATGAGAGTTCACTCTCAACATGCAGTGCTCGTAGAAAAACATACCACCTTCACCGCTGCCCCCACCACTGAGAAGTCTTTAAAATGGGCTACAAGCAGGGGTCCCCAAACTTTTTGAGCCTGTAGGCAAATTGGGAATTCTGACACAGCACAGTGGGTGTAGCAACAAAATGGCTTCCACAACATGGCTGCCACAGGAGGCGGGTTCAGCCACAAAATGATTGCCACAGCTTTACTTCAGTAACACAGTGCAGATCTTTGTACTGTGGTGGCAGCTGGAATATGTCATGACTATGAAGAAGTTTGTTACTGAAACAGGTGAAGAAAGGGTGCCCTGTCGTCGTTTGTTCAGGTTTACGGGACTATTTGAATCCATATTTGAAATCATTATTGGACCGTGGGGTCTGTTCAAGTTTGGATTGAGTATATTCATTGTTGGTTTTGGCCCAAACAGATATATACCGGATCATTTGAATGATCACAGACTGATCATTGATCTGCTTGAATGTACCTGTGGAATTGTAGCATGGTTAAATATTTTTGTCATTGGTCAGATTAGGTATATAATATTTTGTGAAACGGTTATATCAATGCTTGCTATATTAACGACCGTTAGTGTGATATATGTATACAGATGGTTTATATGACTCTTTAGTTCCCCACGTTCTGTACCACTTCCTTTGGATAATTTAGTTGGAGCGACCGTTTTGTACTTTGAACACTTTTAAGCTTGCAGTCGACTGGGGCAACCACAAGGACTTCCAATGTTAAAAAGTCACCTGCTGGGTGTCCCCCCCCCATCTTGAGCATGTCACCCACCCTAACCCAATTGTAAAGGGAATAAAACACCCCCAACCAGACCCTACCACTTGTGCCAAAGAGACAAAAATAGCACTGTGACAGACAGCCCAAAGTGTCTGTGGCACGTGCAGCTTCCTAAATAGCCCCCTTCGTGGCGTCCACGTGCCCCGAGTGACATTCCGCCCGTTGGTCTTCTCTCTCCACACTCCCCCAGCTTCAAAAGTTATCCCAGGCCTTCTTTTCGGGAGGGGAGGGGAGCCGATCCCCTCTCCAGCATGGATTCAGCCAACCAAAGTGTTGGTCCTTGTTACCGAGGGTCACTCGCTTCCGTCTCCTCAAAAAGAGCTGTGCCAGATGAGAGAAACTGCAGACAGGGCTCTTTTACTGGCACAAAAGGGAATCAGAATTCGCTCTCCCACCTGGTTCGTTTCTGATTAATGCAGGGAAACTTGGCCACCGGAGATGTGAATTTTGCGGACTTGGTTTGAGGTTTGTTACCTCTTTTTAGAAGATTCCCTGGGAGTTTCATTTTATTTGCACTGTAATCAGAGGAAGGAAGGAAGGAAGGAAGGAAGGAAGGAGGGAAGGAAGGAAGGGAGGGAGGGAGGGAGGGAAGGAGAGGGAGGGAGGGAGGAAGGAAGGAAGGAAGGTGTTACCTTCCCACCAAAGTGGTGCCTATTTATCTACTTGCAATTTCTTGCTTTTGAACTGCTAGGCTGGCAGGAGCTGGGGCCAGAGACGGGAGCTCACTCCGTCATGCGGCACTTGGGTCTCGAACTGCTGAACTACAGACCTTCCAGTCTACAGCTTACCGTCTTAACCTCTAAGCCACCGCGGCCCCTCAACATAAACTATAACTGATGCTAGAATTTGGCATGGCATGGAAAAGGTGGGGAGCGAGAGCTTCTTCTCCCTCTCCCAAAACACTGGAACTCTGGGAGGAGGCACAAAATGAAGTGGGAGGACAGGATCAAGAGCTGCATGCAAAATTTGACTCCTTGGGATGTGGCCACCATCCTGGACTGGGCTAAAAGGAGCCTGGGCGAATGTGCGGAGGACAGGCCCACCGATACTCATTGCAGGGCTGCCAGCTCTGGGCCGGGAAATACCTGGAGACTGTGGAGGTGGAGCCTGGGGAGGGCGGGGTTTTTTGGGGAGGAAGGATCTCAGCGGGATACAGAGCCACACACAGTCCACCTTGCAAAGCAGCCATTTTCTCTTGGGGTGGGGGGGAGTTGATCTTGATCATCTGGAGATTGATTGTAATAATGGGAGAGCTCCAGGTGCCATCTGGAGGTTGGCAAACCTAGGCATTAGCCGTGATGGCTGGATGGAACCACTAAGCCTCTGAATTGCAGGAGCAGGAGGAAGCACCATTTGGCCTCTGTGCCCTCGCTTGTGGGCCTTTGAGGACCCCTGTGGGAAAGCATGATGGACTGCTGGCCTGATCCAGCCAAGACCCCCCCCCTTTGATTCTCATGAGCCTTTGCTACTTACCAGCACCAAAAACCAGGGATTGAAAGCCATGGTGAGAATTAGTAGAAGGAGTTAACGGATGGTTTTGCCTCCAGTAACCGGCTGAAAGCTACTGGGAGTCTGATGGGTGGGGAAATACCGAAAGCTCTTCAGATGAATGCAGTCCTGTTATTCTGCAATCAAATAATGTTCAGGTGGCTACGTAGGCAGCTCACCGGACCTCTTCCCTTCGAGAGGTTTCTTGTTTGGCACGGCTACTGAAAACCCTGCCAGGGCAGCTACAGGAAGAGGAGACTCTGAGCTACATTCCAGGGGTCTGTTCAACTTCCAGTGGTGCTTTCCCAAGGGTCAAGGCACACACCCCCCAACACCAGAGGCTCAAAGAGGGAAGGTCCCTTGAGCTGCCACTGGAGGAACAGATCCACAAGTTCTAACCCTCCATCTTAAAGAGATGTCATGATTATCAGATCTGTGTAGGGTTGCCAGACATCCCTCTATGGGCTATGACAGGAAACCTCCTTCTGGCAACCTGGGTTGCCTGTTGCTGCTTCCAGCTACAGTAGGAGATTTAAAAAACCCAAAAAACTTGGCATTGCATGTGTTGTGATATCACTTCTAGGGGAAATCCAGAAGTGATGTTGGGTAGCCACAGGAATCACCGGAAGTGATGGTTTTGCCATGGAATTTGCAGCAACTCCTAGAGCTACCTGACACTGTGCCCCCATGTCCCCATCCCCCCAAGCGCCTGCCAAATGCAAGGCACAGTCTAGCAACCCTAGTCTATAGGTACTGTGCTGCATCCAATTTTTACCCACCCATCCACTTTTAACTAAGAAGAACATAACAGGAAGCCCTGTTGGATAACACCAGTGGTCCATCTAGTCTAGCATCCTGTTTCACAGAGTGGCCAATCAGTTCCTTGGGAGGGCCAACAACAGGGCATAGAGGCCGAGGACTTCGTAAGAACATCAGAAGAGCCCTGCTGGATCGGACCAGTGAGGGTCCACCTAAGTCCAGCAGCCTGTCTCACACAGGGGCCAACTAGTTCCTCTGGATGTCCAACAACAGGGCACAGAGGCCAAGACCTTCTCCTGATGCTTCCTCCTGGCTCTGGGATTCAGAGGCTTTGTGCCTCTGAATGTGGAGATTCTGCCACCTTCAGTCACCTTGGCTAGGAGCCATAGACAGACATATCCTCCATAAATCTATCTTATTCCTTATTCCTGTGGCCCTACATCCTCTGGCAGTGAATTCCACATTTTAATCACTCTCTGTGTAAAGTAGTGTTTTCTTTAGTCCGTCCAGTTTGTTCTAGTCTAAAGGTAAAGTGATTACCTGGAGGTACTTCTTTGGATATGTAACTTCTCTAGAATGGCGGTTCCCAACCATTTTAGTATAGCGTCCCATAACTCCAAATTTATTTGGTATGATGGCCCATCCAAGGGTGGCCAAAGGTTTTTGGGTGCCCTGCACAAACTATGATTCCAGCACCCATCTAGTACAGCATTCCCTTTTCTACAATGGCTAACCAAATGTTTTTGAGGAGCCAACAGACATCACACAAAGGGCACAGCTGCCCCCACCATGAACCTGAAGCATGTGGCGTTCCAACGTACACAGCCTTGGCATATTGAGGTTACATCCCAGCCTCTGACCACCCCCACCTTCTCCAGTACCCTCTCTAATCTCCCCTAAGATTCTCAGAAACTCACTCCAGTAACTAGAAGGTCACATTCTACTCAATCTACATGTATATGCGGGGGGGGGGCGCTAATGTGCTGCATGGAAGGTATGGTTTCCAGGGTCAGACTAGGGTTTCCGAAATACAAAAGAGAGCAATAGAGAGGGCAGGGGCTGGCCCTCCACCCACTCGCAGAGGACCCTGACCCACTTTTGTGTCCCAACCCAGAGGCTGGGAAACCATGCTCTACAGCAATACTCCCAATTGCTAACTGCCTTGGCTCACATTACCTGCATCCCAGTGGGTGGCTCCAGCCGGCTTCTGGGGTCACCATAGAGTTTTTACCCAAATGCTAGAGCACCCCCCACATGACATGCCTGGCACGATGACATCGCCTCCACGTGACATCATTGTGCCAGGCACGTTGGGCGTGATGGGGCTCTTCAGGGGTGGTGCTCCCCCGCCAGCTAACTGGCCGGCAGCGGATTGGGGCCCCCAAAAGCAGGGGGGACGGACCACCCTCAGTGGGGAGAAGAAAACCCTACTTTGTCATTCTTTCTTCCCCCTGTATCTCAAGTCCAAATCACAACTTGTGGCGTTACTGAATTTATGCCAATGCCGATTCCTACAAGACCATGGCCCTTGATACGGGCCCCCACTGCTATACCATGGCCTTGTAGAAATCAGCATCAGCATACATTCAGGCCATCCCTAACTGCAGCAGACTTGGAAATCATAACCCAACACAGGACTCTGGAATTCGTAGCTCTCAGTGGAATATCCCGTGCTATATTTAAAAATACCAACCAGATGGATTTTTGCTCTTGGACAGCTTAAGTACCCCAAGGGGAGAATCCAGATGACAAGGCTAATGATCCACGTCACACGCCATTCATTTCAGGGTGTCTAATATTAATAAATCTCAAACTTATGAGTACAGCCCCTGCTTCTCTTCAGGTGATCACCAGTGGTGATTAAAAACACCATTCCACACGGAAGCACGAACTGACAGACAGACCCATCACCATTTTAAACACTCTAGTTATGCATTTTTTAAAGGAAAAAAATAATTCTTCGGAGTTATGAATTACCTAATATGCATATCAGAAATAATTACTAATTTAGGCAGTGGATGGTACCTGATAATGAATAGGTTAGATAACAGATAGTCTTTATTAACCGGCCGAATTTTAATCAACCAAGCAGGAAGAAATCGTGCATCTGTCGGTCTGGCCATCTTCCCCACTTGAAAATGCATCCATGTGTGGTACTTTGGGGACTCTTCTGCCATAAAGTGAGATTAGGGGAGTGCTGAGAGAGCAGACGCAGTCACCAAGTCAACAGGACTTTTTTCACAACATCCAATAGCCCCACTGCTCCTCGACTGCCGAATCTCAATCAGAAAGGAAGAAAATCCGAAGTAAATCCGACCAAATGAAATCAAGCCAGCCAGAAGAAAGCACTTCTCTTGAGCACAGTTTCCTCAAGCCCTAACTCTTTGTTTACAGGACCTGAAGTTCTAATAGATGATTAGACAGACAAACCTTAAAAGTATCGGTTCGAATTCAGAAGAACCTTAGAGACCAACATGATTTTTGTGGTAAAACTTTTCGAGAGTCAATGCTCCCTTTATCAGATCTGATGCGGGGGCCTTTGCTTCTACTCTAAAATCTTCCTGGTCGGTGCTGCCGGATTCAAATTTAGCTCTTTTACCGCAGACCAAGACAGCTGCCCTTCCTAAAACACACTTTAAAAAGTGGTAATGATTCTGAATTGATGTTATTTTTTTTTAAAAAAAGGAAATATTGAGTGCACGCCATTAGGTGCCAAAGCAGATCAGGAAAGGAGAAAAATCAGGATTATGAGAACATTTTTAGAGTTACATCCTAAGATTATCTGGGCTCTGAGCAAATCCACAGATAAGACTTTTTTGTTTGTTTTCAGATGATTACATTGTGAAATGCTCAACAGAGCTTCAAGTGTTAGACGTTTGTAATGCTGCAGAAGCGCATTTTGCCACTTAAGGTAAAGAATGGGGTCTAAAGATGTCATTCTTGGCCCCATTCACAGAAACTGTTTATAGCAGCCAGGACCAAATCACAGAAAAATACATGGTTGTCCTGGTGTAGACAGTTATGGATGCCTCCCTCCCCCAGGTCAAGTCTTAGCTGACTTAGCTGACCTTATACAGAGAGCCAGTTTGGTGTACTGATTAGGACCACAGACTCTAATCTGGAAGAACCGGGTTTGATTCCACACGCCTCCACATGCAGCTGCTGGTGTGGCCTCGGGTCAGCTACACGTTCTTCCAGAGCTGTTCTCTCACAAGCAGTTCTTGAAAGAGCTCTCTTAGACCCACCTGCCTCAGAGGGTGTGCGTTGTAGGGAAGGGGAAGGAAAGGGGACTGTAAACTGCTCTGAGCCTCCTTTGGGTAACGAAGGGCGGGCTATAAATCCAATCTTCTCCTCCTCCTCCTCCTTCATAGGGTTTTCAAGGCCAGAGATGTTCAGAGGTGGTCTCCCATTGCCTGCCTCTGCGTTGTAACTCTGGACTTCCTTGGTGGTCTCCCATCCAAGTACCAACCAGGGCCAACCCTGCTTAGGTTCCAAGATCTGATGAGGTCGGGTTAGCCTGGGCAATCCAGATCAGGTGAGGTTACCTCCTGATAAATACCTGTGAACAGTTACCTCACAATGAAGGCCTGCCAGTTCACATGCACCCACAGCACTGAAAGTTATGGTGTGTGATTCAGTCTCATACCTTTATTTCATTATGTTTCATTTCTTGCTCATTACTATCATAGGAATCGAGTATTTCTCATCTACACATTGTGCAATTCATCATTATTAAAACAATCCTTGCTTGAATGGAAACCAAATTAATTCATCATAATAGGAAGGCCTCTAATTTCAGGTGAAACCAATGAGATGAGGGAGAAAACCCCTTAAGTACCTCACAGGAGATGACAAATCAAATGGGAATTAATGTGGAGAAAACATAATTAAAAATAAAACTTGATTGAATTTAAACAGAATTGACACAACAGTGCAAATTAACTTTGTACAGAAAGTACTCACTGAGAAGGCAATAAAAAGGCATTTCATTAGTAATCTATATTTAAACAATAGAGCCAGCTTAACGTGAGACACAGGGATTTTAATAGCCACTGCTTACAATGGCT
This sequence comes from Gekko gecko, assembly GCA_029375565.1. Taxonomy (NCBI): domain Eukaryota; kingdom Metazoa; phylum Chordata; class Lepidosauria; order Squamata; family Gekkonidae; genus Gekko; species Gekko gecko. The sequence goes on from JAPDNY010000008.1 coordinate 987,400, forward strand.
GCCAAGAGAGGCTGTTAACAATACATCAGGATGCCTCAATATCAGGGGAAAGAGAAGCTGTTGGGTCCCATCATCGGAGAACTTTGGAAATGCCAGACCAAACTCAGGTTGCCAGGCACTGGCTGGCACCCAGCAGGAGACTGGGGGATGGGAGGTGGGGGATGCGCCACCACGTCAAGAGCATGACATCATTTCCAGGGTGAACTCTGAAGTGATGTCATATCACTCTAGAATTCCTCAGAAACTCTACAGTTTTACCACACAGCTGGAGACCTGGAAGCCCTAGACCAATCAGACAGCCATTAGTACAGCATTGTCATATACCACTATCATGTCTGACACCATTAATACTCAGGTCCTGACACAGGACGTGTTTTCATGTTTATGGATGAAGCTGTCTTAAACCCAAGTCAAACTATTGGCCCAATTCACAGAGTACAACCATTTATTCCAGCTAGGCATGACTCTCCATGGTCACCAGTAGGACTGCGTAAACTTGACTCGACTTGCTTCAGAAGTATACGCTTGGTACTTAAGAGCTCTTTTGGTGAGCTTTTGGAAGATGGTCTCTCATCTCTTCCTGTATACACCTCAAAGAGCTTTATACTCAATGGATCAATATCTCCTGGTGGTCCTTGGCCTGAAAGACATCCGTTTTGCTTGACCAGGGCCAGGGCTTTTTCTGCCCTGGCCCCTGCCTGGTGGAACATGCTCTCCACTGAGACCAGGGCCCTATGGGATCTTCTTCAATTCTGCAGGGCTTGTAAAACGGAGCTGTTCCACCAGACCTTTGGCTGAGGCAGCGGGCCTGTAGGTATGGCCTCCCTGAGGTTGTCGTCACCCATTTACTAACAGCCGGCTTTCACTCACGTGTAATCGGAGAGCCAAGGAAATCCTCACAACCAGCTAATACCATTCTTGGGCTGTGACCACCATTTTAATGTCTATTACTTTGTTTAAATTTTAACTCTTATCTATTGTACTACTGGATGTTGTTACCCGCCCTGAACCCGCTTGTGGGAAGGGAGGGCTAGAAATAGGAAAAATGAAAATAAATAAATCTCCTTTCTTTGCAATGCTGGCACATGAGTCCCGAGGGCACTGCATACGGGCACCTCCTCACATTGCCACCTGTAAACTGTAACTCCTCCGTTCCAGAGAGTGGCATTAAAACTCAGCTGCTTCCCCCACAGCCCTACAAACAGACTCAGACTCTCTTCTTACAGTCCAAGCCGGAGGAGAACATTTTGGGGAGAATGGCACACTTTTCATAATACTGACAATTATCAAGAAAGAGAAGATTGGCTTTTTATACCCCATATTTCTCTACCCTAAGGAGTCTCGAAAGTGGCTTAGAATCCCCTTCCCTTCCTCTCCCCACAACAGGCACCTTGTGAGGCAGGTGGGGCTGAGAGAGCTCTGAGAGAACTGTGAGTAGGCCAAGGTCACCCAGCAAGCTTCATGGGGAGAAGAGACCGACAAATGATGTAGGAGACAGTTTCAAGAGAAGTCAACAAGCTGTAAGTAGGGTCTAATCTTGCCCTGCAGGCATATAGTTTATCTTTTGTTTGGCTTTACTTGTGTGCCCTGAATGGGATAGCCCGGGACAGCCTGAACTCAGAAGCTAAGCGGCTGCTGGCCGTGGGCAAATATTTGAATGGGAGACCATCCGGGTCGCTACGCAGAGGCAGGCAACGGCAAACCACCTCTGAACCGTCTCTTTCCTTGAAAACCCTACAGGGCTGCTGTAAGTCAGCTGTGACTTTACGGGGAAGGGAACCCGAACTTATTCACATATTAACTGGCAAGTGGCTTTTTTTTCAGTCCAAAGGGGGGAGGGGGTTAAACACACAATCATAATAAAAGCTTTCCAAGTTTCAAAGCTGTTTTTAAGTCTTCCCTGTGTAAATCTTCACATGAGACGCCACAGGCTTCTTCCCACCTTTACCCCACCCGGAAGACAGGGATTCCCGGAGGGTTCATTTGTACCACTCCTACTGCGGTTTTCTACCACTGGCTCCTAGGTATTGCTGTTGTCCTCAGAATCACCCTGGAGAGATGATCTCAGGAGAAGGGAATCATTGCTCGCAGTTCCAGGAAGGAGATCAACACACCAGAGAGCACGCCGCTCGCTTGCAGTCATCTTCCTTTTTATAACGCGCTGTATTTATACCCCGGAGGACCCCGCTCACGTGCCCTGATTCTCCAGGCCAGGGAGCCGCCTCAGCTGTGGCTAGTCTGGACCCTTGGAGGAAAGGAAACGCAGAGCCGAGATCCCGAGACAGACGGCAGGGCTCTTTGGCAAGAGGAAAGGTCAACTGAGAATTGGGGGTTCATTTGAGGATCGTGTGCCACAAAGATGACTAGTTGCTTTTTTAAAAAAAGGGCTGCTCAAGTCCTGGCTACAGCTTCTATGCAAAAGAAAAGGTCAACTGAGAATTGGGGGATAATTTGAGGATCGCGTACCACAAAGATGACCAGCTGCCTATTTTTTTTAAGTGCCACTCAAGTCCTGGCTATGGCTTCTATGCATATTTGCCGATAGGCTGGCTTCTTCAAGGCACACAGCCAGTAAAAGATATTAAGAATCATGCAGGCAGCTACTTTCTTTCTTGTGGGCCAACAAAACCCCAGAAATAGCAGGATTTCCTACACTGGGGTCAGCAACCGGTCGCTCTTAAGGCACCATTTGGCCTAAATGGACTCTCTGTTGTTAATCCGGGAGTTTAAAAAATCGGGCGTGGGTGGAAGGCAGCCGTGGCAATGGGACCTGCTAGCAAGCTGGCTTGGGGGTTCCCACTGAGGCTCTTGGACCCAAGCCATTCTGTTGGGTTGCCAACCTCCGGATGGAGCCTGGAGACCTCCTAGAATTAAAAGTGATCTCCAGACAACAGAGATCAGTGTCTCTGGAAAAAAATACGGCTGCTTTGGGGGGGTCGACTCTATGGAATCATGTCCCACTAAGGTCCCCCCTTCCCAACCCCCCTCCCCAGGCTCCACCCCTGCAGCTCCAGCAAGTTCCTGACATGGACTTGGCAGCCTTACCATTTAGATCCGTCTAAGAGTGAGCCTCCAGCCAGATGGGCTGTTAACTTGGGCTCTGTGCTTGACGGGTATTCATCCAGTCAGTCTTCTTCTCTCCAGGGAAAAGATGTATCAGGTTCAGTCTAACCTTTCTTCAAGGGGGCTCCAGCCTGCTCTCCAGCATGCTCTGGCAGGCGTGTGAAGCACATGTGCTGTGATGACATCACCCAGAAGTGACATCATTGCACCGGGCACTTCATGAAGGGTACACTCTAGCCGTTGGCTAGAAACTCTATGGTGACCATAGAGATTTTAGCCAAATGCTCGCATGCCCCCATACAATGTGCCCGGAGGTGATGTCATCGCGCCACGCACGTCAGGTGCAGCAGGGCTGTTCGGGGGTGGGGCTCCCCCTGCTGGCCAGCTGGCCAGTGGCAGATTGGGGGCCTGCCCGAAATCAGGGGAGCCCCCACCCCCACTGGGGGGATAGCAATCCTACTTTCTTGTAATGATGAAGTATCTTAGGGTTGCCAGCCTCCTGATGGGGCCTGGAGATTTCCCAGAATTACAACTGATTTCCGGATGACAAAGATCCGTTCCCCAGGAGAAAATGGCTGCTCTGAAGGGTGGACTCGGCAGCATCACGTCCCTTAATCAGCTCTCTCCCCTCCCCAAACTTTGCCCTCCCCAGGCTCCACCCCAAAATCTCAAGGAATTTCCCAACCCTTCTTGACATCCCACGTGCTCTGCCACAAGTGGGTCTCACAGTGCCTCCTGTACCCTGAGAAGATGTTTCAGCCCTCATGGGGTCTTTAAGGATATTTGCAGATGGTTGTCACGATGCCACCCCCTTAATCTGGCTTTCCCCTTTCAGATTCCCCTTACAAATCAAAGTCTTGCATTTACTGTATCCTGTCCCCACCCCCTTCTATACAGAAATGCACATATTAAAAGCAGGATCTCCAAATATCTCACAGTCTCTAAGTGCACTTCCTTCCTGCAGCAGAAATCTGTTGTTTATCTTCCTTGAAGCACAAATTCCAACACAGAAAAATTATGGGAGCTGCAGAACCTACACAATAATTGCACGCTACAAATCACTCGCTAAAAATCTAGCTGGCCTAAATCAATAACATGAAATATTTGCTTTACTAAATATCAACATATTAATAAACAGGGAGGCAATCTGCTACTGGCTTTGAGGAATTTCCCTCCTTTGCTGAGAGAATGTGGCACATTCATCTGGCAAAAACAAGTTCTGAAAACTCTGTCTAGAACAAATTGTACACGTTCAAATTCTTACATCTGGAAGTTGTGCTTGAAGGATGTTTACCCGTGATCATTTGGGTGATGAAAATTACGTCCCATTACAATTTTTTAAAAAAAAAAAATTACAAAAAGGCAAGCATTCAAGACATGATGCAGGTCCTAATAATTCATCAAACAGGCACCTCTACAACGGAGCTGCAGAATTGTGCTGAAACTTAATTTTCTTGAAGCATCATCCCATCAGTCAAGGCTGCCCAAGATTCCTATTGGCTGATTAAGACAGGCCGGCCTTTCCCCCTTCCTAAACCACCTTAGTTTATACAAGTAAGGAATCCTAACGTATTTCAGTCATGCATAGTCTGAACTGCTTTCAGATTATGACAGGATTGTAATCAATTTTGAAGGTACAGATCTCAGTATGCGCAACTTTACACTGAAACTATTGCTTATAGCAGAGGTCCCCTCTGGAAATTCAGACGGGGGGGGTAATTGGCGCAAACACAAAACAGCTGCCACAGGAAGTGGAACCAACCACAAAATACCTGTGCTGCAGGAGAAGAAGAGGAGGAGGAAGAGGAGGAGGAGGAAGAGGAGGAGGAGGAAGAGGAGGAGATGGGATCTGTACCCCGTGCCCTTCACTCAGAGTTTCAGAGCAGTTTACAGTCTCCTTTACTTCCTCTCCCCACAACAGCCACCCTGTGAAGTAGGCGGGGCTGAGAGAGCCCTGAGAGAACTGCTCTTGCGAGAACAGCTCTGAGAGAACTGTGACTGACCGAAAGTCACCCAGCTGGCTGCATGCGGAGGAAGACTGAGCAATCAAACCCGCTTCTCCAGATTAGAGTCCGCTGCTCTTAACCACTACACCAAACTGGCCCTCAATCTGGCGAAGCCACACAAACGGGGGGAAGCTGAGGTGCAAGGGAAAAGGAGAACAATTTTAAAAATACTATGGGGAAGAGGGGTAAGAGAGAATAAAACCCACACTGTGATGGCAGCTGCCACCAAAACAACATTATTTTAATCTGCCCAGCCAATGGGCTTTCCAGTGGCCGATCAGAAGCCCTGCTAGGCTTGCACCGACCTGGCTCCACCCACTTGGTGGGCACCAGGAAAGGTGACTGTGGGCAACGTGCTGCCCTTGGGCACCATGCTGGGGCCCCTTGGCTAATGAGAATAATGGCTGGAGATGAAATCAAGGGTCAAAACAGTCTTGAACTATTCACTTTGCTAATTTCAGCCACTACTTCTGCTCAGTCTAGGAACTGCCAGGAATTTGTACTAGACAGAGCTTTACATAGTTTTGCACAAAACAAGCAGTGCAGGATCATAACTGTTAAGAACATCAGAAGAGCTCTGCTGGGTCAGACCAATGGCCCATCTAGTCCAGCATCCTGTCTCACACAGCGGGCAACCAGTTCCTCTGAATGGCCAACAGCAGGGCATAGAGTCCGAGGCCTTCATAAGAACATCAGAAGAGGCCTGCTGAATAAACCCAGTGGTCCATCAAGTCCAGCATTCTGTCTCACACATTGGCCAACCGGTTCCTCTGGACAGCCAATAACAGGGCATAGAGGCCAAGGCCTTCCCCTGATGCTGCCTCCTGGCTCTGGGATTCAGAGGATTAGTGCCTCTGAATGCGGAGGTTCCCCTCAGTCATCTTGGCTAGAAGCCATTGATAGACTTGTCCTCCATGAATCTACCTAATCCCCTTTTGAAACCCTCAACACTCTTAGCAGCTTTAAGGAATTGTTTCCTTGCCTTCAGTTCCGATATCACCACACAGCTGGAATAAGGTTGCAACACAATAAATGGGAGACTCATCACATGAGTCCTAGGTAATCCATATTCCTTGAAGGTCATCCTGTCCTATTATATAAAACGGTAGTGGTCTGGCAAGGTTCTATGCTTGGCAAAATCAGTTTGCTCCCTGATATGTCACTTAGAACGTGTCTCTATCCATTAGCTGCATTGCCTGAGTTCTCTCCCACCCACTACAGCCTAGGCCACTCTTCTCTGATTGGGCCAACATTTCAAGCTTATTTGCATATGGAAGCTGATTGGACTTCACTCCATTCCGCACCTCAAACTCCCCCCCATGCAAGACAGTTGGAATTGTCAGTTGCTTATGCAACCTGTTGTATTCTGAGGTAAAATATGTCCTCACTCACAACACTTCCCCTTCAGAAGAAACAAACCTAATAACACAACCATGCCACACCACAAAAAAGACAGATCATGCCACAAGCAGAATACCACAAGGCAAAAAAAGCTCTGGTGCTAATTCAAAGTGCTGGGGATGAGTTGTGTTCTGGCAGGAAAAACTGTGAGTGTAGAAAATGATTTATCGACACAGTAGTGTTTTGGAAAATCTTTAGGAATTGTTTGGCGCATTTACCGTGGGGCACCCACCCAGAGCCTCTGGCATTTTCTCACTCTGCTGGCATCAAAACCAATTTAAGGCAAAATAGAGATATAGAGACTTTTCCATCCTCCTTTGTATCAATTTGTCTTTGTTGGCAATGGCAACCTTAGGCCTGCCAGCACTCTCAGGATGACTTCACACCTCCTGACTGGCATGGCATCACTAGCCCTGGCTGAACAGGAGCATCCCTATGGAAACTGCCTGGGTGATTTCGGACCAGCCACAGACTTTCTGCCTAACCTACCTTACAGGGTTGCTGTACAGATCACAAAGCCGAAAAGAATGAAGTAAACTGCTTTGCTCCCTGCTAATGAGAAAGACAGAATTTTGCCTAGGAGGGGTTTGTTTTATTCTCATTCTACTTGTTGTTCAAAGAACTAGACAGTCATCTGGACTTGAAAGAAAATATGCCAGACAGTCATGCAAAACAAATCTTATACTCTCGTGTCAGCAATCAGTTGTCTTCCCAGCAGCAAATAGGATCATTTATCTATCATGCCATTGCAAAGGCAAGAGATCCTTTATAGCTAGTGCTCAATGAAGCTGGCCTTAATTGGCGCGCATTTGGAAATGGCACCTTTGCCTTCCCTTGCTTACGAAAGCATTGAACCCAGCTCCACATGAATTCCAAGATATCCCTTTAGTCAATCTAGCAAACCTTCTGATTCATTATGGTCTTCACTTGGATGCCAGCAAGCTTCTGCAAAAAGCTTTAACCATCAATGGCTCAGAGTCACTGACTTTCTTGAGCTTAGGAAATGCCTGCTTGGCTCTGAAGAATGTTAGTGGAGCATTGCAGGCTTTCAGGCATGCCCTGGACCTTACCACCAAGTGTCTGGAGTGCGAGAAGAGCCTGAAGCTAATCCGCTGTTTGCAGTTCTATCCATACAGAACTCACAATGATAAAAGCCACCCTCCCCCTTGGTATAAATAGGTCACAAATAAAAGTATCGCTGCAAATATGAATATATTACAACAGCAGCTGTAACTGCGTTTTTTAGAAACCAGCAGTAAAATAACACTTTGGTAATAAGACACATCAATGACATTTATTTTTCCTTTTAGGTGTAAAGGAAAGGAACAATACAGCCAGAGTTAAGCATATCTTGTGCCCCTTTAATTAAATGAGCAGTTGTTCAGCAGAAACATGTACTTTACTCTTCCAATGAAATCAAGAGGACTTACAATTGCATAACCGTGGCTAGACTATACCCAATGACTTTAAAACAAAGCAACTTTAGGTATGGAAATTCCTGGAGATTTGTGGGGTGGAGCCCAGAGAGGGTGAGGTTTGAGAAGAGGTGGGACCTCAGACAGGTACAGTCAGTGCCAGACTCCACACTCCAAACCAGCCATTTTCTCCTGGGGAACTATTGTTGCCAATTTTGGCCCAGTGGCCATCAAACCATTCTCTTCCACCCCCTGCTGTGCAGTTGACTTTCCCCTAGGGTTGCCAATCTCTAGGTGGGACCTGGAGATCTCCCGCTGTTACAATTGATCTCCAAATGACAGAGATCAGTTCCCCTGGAGAAAATGGCTGCTTTGGAGGGTAGACCCTATAGCATTATACCCCGCTGAGTCCTTCTGCCCCCCCACAATGCTGCCTTCCACAGGATCCACCCCCAAATCTCCAGGTATTTCCCTACTTAGAGCTGACAACCCTACTTTCCCCTCAGTGCCTGTTGGTAGGCAACCAAGCTTGGTCCTGTCACCTCTTTTGGCCTTTGGGAGAAAACTCATTGGGGCCAGTCCTGATAGAGTTGCCAACTCCAGATGGGAAATTCTTGGAGATTTGAGGGATGGAGCCTGAAGACGGTAAGGTTTCAGGAGGGGTGAGACCTCAGACAGGTACAGTGCCATAGACTCCACCCATCAAACTAACCATTCCATCCTGGGGAACCATTGTTGCCAATCTCCAGGTGGGGGCTGGAGATCAATCAAAATTACAACTGCTTACCAGGAGGGAGAGGGGAGGAGATGGAAAGCTGAAGTCAGGGGGCAGATAATAGTACGTTGACAATTGGCTGGGAGGGAGATCGGGTTGCGAACTCCAGTTGGGAAATTTTTGGAGATTTGAGTGGTGGAGCCTGGAGATGGTGGGGTTTGAGGAGGGTTGGAGTCTCAGACAGGTACAATGCTGTAGACTCCACCCTCCAAACCAGCCAGTCCCTCATGGGGAACATTGTTGCCAATCTCCAGGTGAGGGCTGGAGACCACTCAGAATTACAACTGCTCTGCAGGAGGAAGGGCAGAAGTCAGCTGAAGTCAGAGGGGCAGATAACAGTACGTTGAAGGTTAGCTGGGAATGACAGGGGGTTGGGGTTGCCAACTCCAGGTTGGCAAATTCCTGGGGATTTGAGGAGTGGATCCTGGAGAGGGTGGGGTTTGAGGAGGGGTTGGACCTCAGGCAGGTAGAATGCCATAGACTCCACCCTCCAAACCAGCCATTTCCTCCTGGGTAACAATTGTTGCCAATCTCCAGGTGAGGGCTGGAGATCACTCAAAACTACAACTGCTCTTCAGGTAGCAGAGATCAGTTCCTCTGGAGTAAATGGTGGACTCTGTCATTATACCTGCTGAGGTCGCCACAGCAAATTCACACTGTGTGCCCAAAGCCAGGGCACTTTCCCAGAGCCTCTTTCTAGAGCTCATTGTATTTATTTCCACAATGGGCCTTAATGCCTAGTCTATCATATTTCTTGAAGGTCAACTATCATCATCAGAAGCAACACAAGTTGAACAATCCATGTAAACTACTCTTGGGGTTCAGGACTTAGATCATGACATAGCTACAAAGAACTGTTGAGGACTGTATTTAAACACCAACTCATCAATCGTCATGTTAGTAATTGTTATTAAATTCATCAAAGGACAAAATCCTCATCGACACAAAGCAAACATCAGGAGAATGACATAGAAATCACATGTGTCTAATCCTTTTTTAAAAAATTCAAATTTCACTCCTGTTTGCTGGGTAAGACTTCAAACAGCTGCCTTGAGCTGTACAGAAAGATTAAATTACTTTTTAATCCCTCTAGTAGTACTACCAGGGCTCAGTTTCCTGAGGTTCTAGACCAGAAACTCCAGCCCACTGCAGGATACTCACATTTTGGCTAACCCGATACCCGCCTTCTCTCTTGTGTACATTCTCCCCTTACAAGTAGTTGGCCTCCCAGCCATTTCAGGAGAGAAGAAACTGGAGAAGGTAAGTGGGCAGTTGCCTAGCAACCATCTGAAGCAGCGCAGAAGGAGGAGGAAGCTCTATAGGAGGGTTGCCTAGTAACCATCTGTGGGCTATTATTCATTCTCTCCAGCCAAGCAGGAAGCTGACTCCATACCACCTACAGGGGGCAGCGTTGCTTTCCCCTTCTGTGTCTCCTGACCAGATTACATAGAAGGCAATCTTCTTAGAATGACGCCATTTAGCTCTTTAGCAATTGAGGTTCCTTCGACTGACAGTTTTCACTCTTTCTTGTTCCAAACCACTTTTAAAAATCTATCATTAATCTTCATGAGGAAATATGATGGAGGACATATAAATGGAAGAGAGGAGAATGATGTAAATCACTTTGGGTTGGGATTGGGGAGATAAGTGGGGTATAATTTATTTATTTAAAACATTTGTATGCTACTTTTCTGGTCAGTTGGGGTCCTCAGAGTGTTTTAAATTGATTTTTTAAAAAATCTCTAAAAATACCAAAATCATTGGTCTTGACCAACAAAAATATAAAACTTATGGCATCAGACCAAGATTCAACTTCATCTAGCGGATGCTTTTCTGCAGCGTCTACTGAAAACTTACAAATAGGGTTGGCAGCTCTGTGTTGGGAAATGTCTGAAGATTCTGGGGGTGGAGGCAGGGGAGGGGAGGGACTTCAATGGGATATAATGCCACAGAGTCCACCTTCGAAAGTAGCCATTTTCTCCAGGTGAACTGATCTCTTTTGCCTGAAATTAATTTGTAATCCCAGAAGGTCTCCAGCCACCACTTGGAGGTTGCACCCCACCTATGTTCACTGTGCAAAATTTGATTCAAATCCAATTACAGTCCACGAATTTGCTTCTTCTTCTTCTTCTGCTTCTTTATTCTACGTCATGCAATGCTGCTGCTTCCAACAATTGCCATAAGTCGGCTGAAACTGGCAGCCATCGGGTATTTGCCTGGCTCCCAGCATTCCAAAGACCTACCTACTGCAGTTATTCTCACTAGGCACAGGACACCTTAGATGGCCAGGGGCTATGTGGACACTCCATCTCTGGAGGACCCAAATAATTAACCCAGAGTGACACCAATTACTGGTCTCCATGGATGTGTCCAGTTCAGGTCAGGCAGACACCATATTTAATTCATTTATACCCCACCTTCTTTCCCAAGTACCCAAGGTGGCATACATCAGTCTTCTCTCCTCCATTTTAGCCTCACAACAACCCAGTGAGGAAGGTCACACTGAGAGCATGGTCACCCAACGAGCTTCCATTGCACAAGTGGGGATTCGAACCTGGGTTTCCCCAGATCCTAGTCTGACAGCCTTAACCACTGTACCACACTAGCTCTCATATCAATCAAGCAGTTCAAGATCTCCAGTTGTTCACTCCCACTTCAAATTATCTCATACAACAGAAACCACAAATAAATGATATTATTGAAAGGTCTCGGAGACTGTAGAGTAGGGTAAGAAACAGCTTGGAAACAATGTTTTCCTGGGACGCATTATGGGTATCCTTTACCGCTCCTCCAGCTTTACTTTCACAGCAAGGCATTCTTGACAATGATCCAATTCCCATTGCCAAAACATGCAAGAATGGCGGCTGCAAAGAGCTCCTCCCTCTTGAAAATGGGGCGGGGGAATGGACACACACCTGGCACAGCATAGCCCAATGGCTCTTGACATCACAAGTGAGAATCTTTACCTTCAGGCCATCCACCATTCAGGAAGGAAAACTACTGGTCTGATTTGAGTCCCGCACTCAATAATGCTGGCAAGATGTACAACTCGATGGCAAACGGATCTTGTACGGTTAATTTCTTAGGCACTTTCTGAAAGGAAAAAGAGTAGAACACATTTAAAAAATAATTTATTACACTGCGCCCTGTCTGACCCGCAAAGAACTCGCATCAGTGTTTTACAGTGCAGTCCTAAGTGGAGTTTACACCCTTCTTCATCCTCTGAGGTCAGCGGTCTTTAAAACGTGCAGCTTTGTTTGGGATTGCACTCCCAGTCTCACAACAACCCTGCAAGGTAGGCTGGGTAGACTTAACCAAGCCCACCTGCTTAGCTTTCTAGCCAAGAAGGGATGTGAACCTCCGTTTCAGATCTCCAACCAGCCACTATAACACATTGGCTGAGAACTGATCTCGGCTTAGCACCATACATCTAGAATGCTTTGCAGAAGAGAAAGAAAGATTCATTTGGCAACAAAGTGGACTTGCAACCATCTTTGGAAAAGACCCTTCACTGGGGTTGCCACCTCTAAGTTGGGAAATCTCTGGAGATTCCTGGGGAGGGTGGGGTCTGGGGAGGGGCCTCAATGGGGCCTCGTGCCATAGAGCCCCCCCTCCAAAGGAGCAGATCTCTCTCGTCTGGAGATAATGGTAATTCCCAGAGATCTACAGGCTCTGCCTGGAGGCTGGCAACTTTACCCTACATTAAGGTGGTGCTTTCCAGTAAGTTTTCACCCCCACTCAAGCCCTTTTCCCTTCCCCCTTTCCTTCCGTCTTGCCATGTTTGGAGCAGCAGGGGAATATTGCTTTCCCCAGTGGTGTGCTGTAAGGGTCGCCCTCTGATGACTCTGGTGCTATTGTGGCTGTCTTCTCTCCTGGGAAATGTAACTAATAGTTCCTTTAAAACAAGCTGAACTTGTCAACACCTTGTGGACCTTGCTTCGTACCCAGCACGTGAAACAGCACCTTCTCTTCCGTGCAAAGAAAACCCTACATTTTTTTAAATTGCCACAGATATATAGAGCCGCAAACTCATGCACACTTGCATCAAGCATCACACGGCTCATGTGCAGGACTGGTTTGTTTCACTCAAGTCATTGGCTAACATAGGATTGCCAACCACCCAATGAGGGCGGGTTTTCTCCTGATTTCAGGGCCCCCAATCAGCCATCAGCCAGCTGGCTGGCAGGGGGAGCCCTGCCCCCAAAGAGCCCCGCCATGCCCAGTGTGATGGCATCACCCAGAGGTGACATTATCGCACCAGGCATGTCATGCCGGGGGGGGGGGGTGCTCTAGCATTTGGCTAAAAACTCTATGGCAGGGGTGGCCAAACGTGCTTAAAGTTAACAGCCACACAGAATAAACGCCAGAGGTTTAAGAGCCGCAAGACACGAACAAATATCACACACACATTTTTATTGAAAAATGGGCAAAATTGCTTTTTGTTAACATTAGACTGTGTGAAAGAGCCACATGCGGCTCCCAAGTTGCAGTTTGGTCACCCCTGCTCTATGGTGAGCATACAGTTTTTAGCCAAATGCTAGAGCGTCCCCTGTACAAGGTGCCCAGCTTGATGACATCACTTCTGGGTGATGTCATCATGGCGCATGCAGAGGGACACCATGGGACCAAGCCAGGAGCCCCCTGCCTAAGACCTGGCAACTTCAGGCTAACAGGAGACACTCTGAGGTCTGTTGTGCACATGACAGAGCATGTTTTCCACCATGCACACACGCAACAGGGACCCAAGGCCAGCATGATCACTAGGCAAACCCAAACCATTGCTGGGGCGCTGGGTTTTGAGGTACGCAAAAAGGGAAGAGGAAACTCCTCTATTGGCTTGAAGGGAAGCTTGTTGTTAACCGGCTTCTTGAATCTGCATATCTGTTGACTCGGGTCTTCTTAGGGGTGACGGCCTTCAGATGGAGCCTGGAGATCCTCCAGAGTTACAATTGATCTCCAGACAATGGAGATCGGTTCCCCCGGAGGAAATGCTGCTTTGCAGGGTGGGCTGTATGGCATGGCACCCTGCTGAGGTCCCACCCCTCCCCAAAATCCAACCCCCTCAGGCTCCACCACCAAATCTCCAGGAATTTCCCAACCTGGAACTGGCAACCCCTAGGTCTTCTCTGCTGCCATGATGGAACAGGGAGGGCTTCTGAAGAGCTCATCTATTTTTATTTTCTTCATTTTGAATGCCCAGTCAGTAAAACCTTCAGTCAGGCCTTCTCACTTTACTCTCTATTGAATGGCGGGGGAGTCGTAGCTCGCCTCAGGTGCCCAAAACCCCAGCAGGGACCCACCATGTATAACAGCTCTGCATCAAACAAGACAAACATGTTCCATTCACATGGTGCACTTGGATACAGTACCCAAACCCAGAAGCCAAAGGCCCCAAACTTATGTTTCATTACTCAGAACACAACTCACAATCAACGGATGAGGATCTCACATATGCTTATCCTTTCAACAAGCCACAGTGGGCATACGACTTAATTTGCATGGCATGCAGAAATGACTGTGTTTTCTGTTCCCTGCAGGTCGGGACAGAGGTTCATTTGTGATGGGCTGTGGCTCAGTGGAAGAGACTCTGTTTGGCATACAGAAGGTCCCAGGTTCAATCCTCGGCATCTCCAGGTAAAAGGACCAGGTGACAGGTGACGTAAAAGACTTCTGCCTGAGACCCTGAAGAGTCGCTTCCAGTCTGAGCAGACAAGACTGACCTTTGGTGAACTGACGGACTGGTTTAGTATGAGGCAGCTTCATGCGTATTTTTATTAATATTTTTATCAGTGATCTGGATGGAGGGGTAGAAGAAGGGCTACTCATTAAATTTGCTGATGATACCCAATTGGGAGGAGTAGCAAACACCCAAGGAGATAAGAGTTAAAATTCAACAAGACCTGAATACTCCGGAGAAGTGGGCAGTTGCAAACAGGATGCAATTCAACAAAGATAAATGCACAGTATTACATCTGGGCCACAAAAATGTCAAGCACAGATACTAGATGGGGGATATGTTTCTGGGGAGTAGTGTATGCAAAAGAAATCTTGGGGTAAGAGTGGACTGTAAACTAAATATGAGCAGTCAGTGTGATGCGGTGGCAAAAAAGGCAAATTCAGTTTTGGGTTGTATTAAAAGGGCCACAGCATTGAAATCGCAGGAGGTCGTAGCCTCCCTGTATACTGCCTTGGTCAGGCCACACCTTGAGTCCTGTGTGCAGTTCTGGAGGCCTCACTTCAAAAAGGATGTGGGCAAAATCGAGAGGGTGCAGAAGAGAGCGACGAGGATGACCAGGGGTCTGGAGACTGAACCCTACGAAGAAAGGCTAAGGGCCTTGGGAATGTTTACTTTGCAGAAGAGGAGATTGTGGGGGGACATGATTGCTCTCTTGAAATATTTGAAAGGCTGTCATTTGGAGGAGGGCAAGGAGCTGTTCCAGTTGGCAGCAGAGGACAGGACCCGCAGCAACAGGTTTAAATTACATGCAGAAAAGTATTGGCTGGATATTAGGGAAAACGTTTTCACTGTGCTTTTCAGAGGTGGAACCGGCTGCCTAGGGAGGTGGCGAGCTCCCCTTTACTGGCAGCTTTCAAGAAGAGGCTGGATGAATATTTGTCAGAGATGCTTTAGGCTGCTCCTGCATTGGGCAGGGGGTTGGACTAGATGGTCTGTATGGCCCCTTCCAGCTCTTATGATTCTATGTATTCGTGTGTGTGACCTGATTCTTACACATACGCTCTCCTCCAGCTACATCTTACGTTACCAAAATAATGGAAGAACATAGGAAGTATACAGGAGGAATGGGATTGGGAAGAAAGAGCCACTGTCCCTCGTGTTGCCAACTCTGGGCTCAGAAATTTCTGGAGATTTTAGGAGCAGAGCCTGAGGACAGCAGAGTTGGGGGCAGGGGAGGGGCTTCAGCGGAGTACAATATCATAGAGTTTGGCCTCCAAATCAGTCACACACTCTGGGAGATCTCCAGGCCCCAACTGGAGGTTGGTGACCCTAACTGTATCACCAGAATCTGGCTGTTTGGCAGGGTTGGGAATGGTATTTGCACGGTCCTTGAAAAGGATTTCTGCTTCCTTGCATTATTCCAGTGGCATCAGGTGGAGCCACAGGGGGATGGCCCCCACGCAGTGCCCATGATCAGTGTTCCCGCTAAGCTGAGTTAGTGTGAGCTAGCTCACAGTTTTTTAGCCTCTGGCTCACACATTTTTATCTAAGCTCAGGAAGGAGGGCTCTGGAGCAAACTAATTCAGGAAGCAGCCAAATTGCTCACTCACAACTTTAATGCCAGCAGCTCACAAAGTAGAATTTTTGCTCACAAGTCTCCACAGCTTAGAGGGAGCATTGCCCACGATGGCAGGAACCGTCCTCCTTCAAGTCCTTCTTCAAAGTACTTTAAATGGCAAGAAAACACAACCTTCAAAATATAATGTGAACCAGCTCCCGAACTCTCTTGGAACAACACAAGCAGCCAACCACGAGACCTCCTCTTGGAGAATGTCCCATCCCAGCATGAGACCCGTTTTGGTCGAGGAGTCAAGAAACCTTTTTATCTCTACCAGCTCTGATTTTAGAAGAAGAAGAAAAGACTGGATTTATACCCCGCCCTTCACTACCCAAAGGAGTCTCAGAGAGGCTTACAAACTCCTTTCCCTTCCCCTCCCCACAACAGACACCCCCTGTGATCAATATTGTTATAATGAATAAACAAGTCATTCCTTATGACACAGCAGGGAGCCAGCTACTAGTGACGAGTACCTACTTATTGAGGATTAGTTACTGGGCACGGTCTTAACAAGGAAAGCAGCTCATTACTTGCAGAACTATTACTCTGCATTCCTATTCCACTGATCTTGCCTTTGGCTGAATCAAACAAACAAGGACTGGCAACGCTAAACACATTGTGCTTTTGATAAAATTTTGAATTGTTTCCTTTTCCTTTCAACATTTTGGAAAATTGCACCTGTGCGTCCTGACTTGAATAGCCCAGGAGGCAAGCCCGACCTCGTCAGATCTCGGAAGCTGAGCACGGTCGACTCTGGCAAGTCCTTGGATGGGAGACCTCCAAGGAATACCAGCAGTGGGGAGGCGGGGGCAGGCTTTATCCAGCCCCCTCTCTGAATATCCTCCAGGCCCCCAGGAGGGGTCGGTCACCAGAGGTCACCATGACTTCCAGGTGCACGCACACACGCACACATGTGCATATGGAAAAAATGCACCTATGATTAGGTTTTAGTAACAGACGAACTTCCATGTCTTTGATTAACCGATTAAAAAGCACGTGGCTGGTCAAGTAAAAAAAACCAAACCTGATATATGCAGACCGGGTTCTTTGGCTTGGGGTCAGGCTGCAATTGCTTTCTTTACTCCTGTATTGACGTGCTTAGGAATGCTCCCTAGGGTACTAAGTCAATGCTAGTGCTGAAGAATTTCGAGGACCTGGTACTTAGGGAACACTCATTTTGGCGGAATTTCAGGAGGTAAGAACGCCTTTCCTGAACTGCTTCTGCCACATCCCTCTCTCCAGCCTCTCCAAGCTACAGTAGTTCCCTGCCAACTCTCCGCACCACTGACTTTTCATCAGACGGCCAAAACTACTTATTCTGGCTGCTAGTCTCTCGCTGCTGCTTGGGGCAGGGAGTCTTCACAGAGATGCCCCTGTAAGCGGCGATTTCAGTGGGGTTCTGTGCACTTTCTAGGAAGGAAGTCCCACAAGCGTCAATGAGGCTCATTCCAAGTGAGGCTCTTGGGATCAGGCACCTCGTCTGTCTGAAGCCGCTGTACTACTTCCTTGCACCCCTGAAGCGGTTCTGCTACTTACTACTTATTGATATGCTTGGAGGAACTGGATGAGGAGACTGAGTTTCGGCCGGATGGAAAGAGTGCGCCATTCCAGAACTTTCAACTCCCCTGTTACTCTGTTTGGATCATCTTGCACATGTGACATCTGAAAATCAGCCAGATATCTCTCGGGCAATTTGTGGTGGATACAAACTAGGGTTGCCAACTCCAGGCTGGGGAAGTCTTGGTGATTTTGGGGACTGGAGCCTGGGGAAGGCCATGTATAAAGGCTATGGAGTCTTACTTTCCAAAGGAGGCATTTTCTCCAGAGGAACTGCAGTCTGGAGGCCAGTTGTGGTTCCAAGAGATCTCCAGGCCCCACTTTTGAATTGTCAGCAGGCTGGGCCGGATTTTTTGGGGCGTATATGTTCCTCTTTAATGATACTGTAGGCTTACTATCCCAGACGGGAGACTGTGAGATTATCACCACAGCTCATTCCTGTGGGAGGCTTTTACACTGTTTCATTCAACACAGATTAACTCTCACTATAATAGCGACTGAAGAAGAATTCTTATGGAAACAAGGATATTATACAGGGACTTTGTATCGCTGTTATATTGTACATGATATTTTGTAATTTCTGTATGTTCTAGTTTCCAGTTGTACAGGACGCCTCAGCCATTGTATTGTTAGATTTTCCTTCAATACAGCCTGTTGTCAGAGTCCCGGTTAAATCAGTTCTCAGCGCCAGCCAGTTTGATAGAAACTTACTGAGATCAGGGATAGATACCCTCGGCACAAATCCTTTGTTAGAACTGAGGACGAATGTGGTAAGGTTACAGATATATCAGTTTCAAAAAGGAGTAATAAAACCCAAGACCCAATCACCCCCTTGTATTTCCCAGCTACATTTAACAGTCAAACAACGCCCCCCTTAACCTAACCATCGCCTACGCCCTCCCTAGCAGGTAGCCCCTGTATACAAAACGTTGAATAATAACCACAGCAAGCGCTGGACATTTGGCTCTACCATTTGGCAAGCCACAGTTACATCAAAGGGAAGGGAACCCCCCCTCCATGGCAGGCGCGCAGTAAAATGCACAGCAGCCCGACACCTGTGTGTTCATTTGGCGACTGTGTTTTTGTAAATGCTGTAAGACTGTTTGCACAATTTCTTGCATTTGACTGGAGCGTTGTGCTTTTTTCAATAGAGTTACTATTTGTTAATTTTCATTGGTGGAACATTTATATTCTTACTATATATGATTCTTTTTCCAGTAGTGGGGAGCTTTTAGGTGTAGCCCCACTTTCGGGGTTTTTGGTTTTCAGTACCCACCTGGAGGCTGGCAACAACTGTGGGGCACCTTACGTGGCCTGCTGTGGAGCGAATGAATAGTCAACGTGGTGGAAATGTTGAAAATTCAGGCAGCTTCATAAAGTCAGAATTCTCTGCTGCACTCTCCCTCCCTCCCTCCCTTCTCTGCTGGCGTTTATTCTCCACCTCAGCAACTCGCAGAGGAGCTGAAAGTGCTGTTTGTTCTAATTGCCTGGAATTTTGGCAGAGCCGAAGGGATGCCACTCGTGTTTGCCGGCCTGGACATTTATAACCTTGCAGCTGTGCTCCTCAGGTCTCTCCACGCGACAGTAAACCAATCTGGGCCTGCGAAAGTTTAGCCGGCTTTTTTGCAGGGGGGGGGGGCATTGACTGTTTCTTCCCTCTCCCCCCCCTTTCCGTAGTTTCTATAAAAAGGAACTTTAGGAGAGAGCTGGTCTGATGGGGAGGAGAAAACTTTGGGACGGTTCCCGAGTCAAGAGGAGCCCTGTGCTCTGAATTCAAGATCCCCCCCCCCAAAAAAAAACCCCCACACCCACAATGTGGAATAGAATAGCGTGCATCACTTTGCATTTGTTTAAGAGGTGTGCCAGGGGTCCCTGAACTTTTTAGGCCCGTGAGCACCTTTGGAATTCAGCCACAAAACGGCTGCTGCAGGAGGCAGAAACACACACACACACACAGAGAAAGTCCAAGGACAGGGGAGAAGAGGGATAATTAAAGAAACACACTGGGAAAGAGGAGGGAGAGAATAAAAAAAACACTGGTGGCAGCTACATTCAAAACAACGTTATTCCAATCCATCCAGTCATTCCCATCTCCAGAGGCTAATCAGAAGCCCTGCTGCAGCGAAAGCTCCACCTGGCCCCACCAACTTCCTGGAAAACACTTACTGGGCCCCAGGAAAGGTGTCAGTGCCCTGACCTTGATAGCCCAGGCCAGCTCGGTCTCATCAGATCTCAGAAGCTAATCAAGGCCAACTCTGGCAAGTACTTGGATGGGAGACCTCCAAGGAATGCCAGAGGCAGGAGGTGGGGGCAGGCTTTATTCAGCCTCCTCTCTAAATATCCTCCAGGCCTGCAGTAAGGGTCAGGCACCAGAGGTCACCAGGACTTCCAGGTGCATGCGCATGCGCACACAAACACACATATATGAAAAATACCAAAAAAAAAGAGGGAAAGGTGTCAGTGGACAGGATGATGCCCTTGGGCACCCTGTTGCAGACCTCTGATTCAAGCCCTCCTTTTATCCAAGCAGAACTGAAGGCGCCTCCTCACACAGACAAATTTTGGCACCACCCGCCTTGTCAGATGAGAGTTTGAACTCCACCGCACAGTAGCATGGGGTCGCTAGCATCCACCAGTTCTATATTTAGAGAAGAATGAACATACCCAGAGGAAAACTTGAAGGCATAAAAGATTTAGGGCAAAGCAGCTCAGGGGATTGTCACCAGCGGGAAGCCACAGGCCACCGTGACCCACACAAGTAAATCTTGACAAACGTCTTAAGATGAATGAAGCTGTTAGCAGCTCCCAAACATTCCTTTCATAAAAGATGTCTTGGGAGATTACTGGGCGCATGGCTCTTCCCAGAGAAACACACACGGGCAATGCTCCCTGTAAGCTGTGGGGTCTTGTGAGCAAAAATTCTACCTTGTGAGCTCCTGGCATTAAAGTTGTGAGCGAGGGATTTGGCTACTGCATAAATTAAGTTTGCCCTGGAGCCCTCCTTCCTGAGCTAGTGGCTAAAAAACTGTGAGCTAGCTTACACTAGCTCAGCTTAGAGGGAACACTGCACAAGGGCCAGCAAGAAGTGAACTCAACATCTTGGCAGATGACCAAGCGTGTGTGGGAGCGGGGACCTCACACCAGCACTGCAAATGGCACAAGGCCCCACTGATCTGGGCAGAGAAACAAAGTAGAATTTTTGCCCACAAGACGCCACGGCTTAGAGGGAGCATTGTCCATGACCATAATGAGTGATGGACTGACTGCCCCAGAAGTGACGTCATTGTGACTGTCCAGGACATTCCCCAAGAATGGGGGGATTCCTAAGGCATCACTCAGTAAAATGACATCACTTCCAGGTCTCCACCCAGAAGATCCGTCGAGGCATCGTGCGACATCACTTCCCCTCCCCGTCCCCGTCCCCCCCGGCACTCCAGTAATTAGAGGTGAAATTAAAGTGGAGCACCAGTGGTGGTTTGTTGCCAACAGCAGGCAAATGGCAACCCCAACAACAACAACAAACAATTCCTGTAATGGCATTTCACGGAAGTAAAAACATAATATCTGAGAGAGAAAAATTCAAATTCTGGATAAAATAGTTTCTGTAAAAAACCACCCTGCTTTAAGCATTTACAAAGTTCTACTATGTATAGAGGAGCTGCGGTGGCTCAGGTGGTTGAGACGCTGAACTGCAGACTGTGGAAGGTCCGTAGTTCAGCAGTTTGAGACCCGAGAGTGCCGCATGAGAGTGAGCTCCCGTCTCTAGTTCCAGCTCCTGCCGACCTAGCAGTTCGAAAGCAAGAAACTGCAAGTGGATAAATAGGTACCACTTTGGTGGGAAGGTAACAGCGTTCCATGTGCCTTGGTGTTTAGTCATGCCAGCCACATGACCACGGAAACATCTTTGGACAGTGCTGGCTCTTCGGCTTTGAAATGGAGATGAGCACCGCAACCCTAGAGTCGGATTCGACTGGCTTTCGAGCAAGGGAACCTTTTCCTTTTTACTACGTATAGGCTGAGTTCAGACTGGCAGTTTGAAGCGGGAGTGAGTCATGGCAAAAAAGCCCCAGAACAAACTGATCCGGGTTTTCCTAGTCACACTGCGCTGACGGATGCGGAAGCATACTGGGGAAGAGGCATGAGGGAGCGTTCACACTGTTGGCCCAAAGGTGCGGCTTTCTGTTCCACTAATCTGGAGATATGTGCTTATACGCATGAGCACACAATCAAAATCGCAGGTTTTAGCATTCACACTGTGTTGGTGCGGGATATAGGCAGGATAGACATGCTTTCCGGGGTTTGTTACCACTTTTAACAGGTATCTTTTTAACTCGGGAATGAAGCATTACAAGACTTCGGCTGGGGAACGCCAGACAGATGTGCCTGTGTGAATGCCCCCTTTAATCTGCTTGTGAAACGTTGCTGAAATGCGCCTCTCTCGGGGCAAACTGCCAGTCTGAACTCGGCAATAGAAGCAGCAGCCTGTAAAAACATTGCCACAAGTTCAATTATGTTTTCCTCAGTGTTATTTAACAAAAATAGTAGTTTGTTCGGCCTAGAAAAATCTAACACGCTATCCAAAATGGGTGATAGAATACGGAAATGGCAACCCTAAAATGTCTCCTTCACAAACTGCAAAGCCAGGCAGACAACACACATTAAAGTTATCAACTTCTGAGTGGGGCCTGGAGACCCCCCCCCAAATTACATGTGATCTCAGACTACAGAGATTAGTTCCCCTGAAGGGAACAGCAGCTTCGGAAAGTGGATTCCATGGTATCATGCCCGGCTATGGCTGCCAGGTTCCATTCATCTGCCGCCATTCCCTCCTGAAACAGTGACATCACACCCAGAAGTGACGTCAGCACGTTATGGGGGGCAACGCTCTGGATCTTGGGCAAAACTCTATGGTAAAATTGGCATCAAATCATAGAATTTTGCCCCAAATCCAGAGTGTCACCCCCGATTTCACCAATGCCACTTCTGGGTGACGCAGGCACGCTTGCACGCAATGTCGCCGTTTGGGGGGATTCCCTCCCACCAGCCAGCTGGCCGGCGACAGGCAGGAGCCCACAAACTCCGGGGGTCCCCTGCCCCCACTGGGCCAATGGCAGCCCCGTACCCCACTGAGGCAGTCTCCTCCTGAGGTCCCACCTCCAAAGCTCCCGGAATTCCCCAGCCCGGAGTTAGCAACCCCCGCTTAGTTGGTGAAGCCCATGTGCCATCTTCTTCTTTTAAGCACCTTCCTGCCTCCAGAGTAACCGATCGTCATGTCTGAGTTGGCTCATAAAAATAACTGAGAGGGAAGCGCCTGAAAGCCTCTTCGGCCTCTCAGCCGCCCCCGAAGCAATTTTTGTACGGTGGCCTAATGTTCTCCCAGAGATGGGTAAGGGCCAATTTCCACTCAGTTAGGACTAGTAAATTTTTATGTTTGTAATGCTTGGTTGTCAGGAGGAAAATAACAGGGTTTCCCCCCCAAAAGGCCCAATGTTAGGCGTACAAAGCAGCAGCGCGAGGGAAGTATCTTATGGCAAATGCCGCTTCTGTCAGTTTGACTGTCGATTATACCTCCTCAAAGCCTACAAAAGACACCTTCGTTGAGAAACATCCGTTGTTCGAACAATGACCTGAAAGGTACCATAATCTGATCCCTTTCTGAGCTCTTCTGACACTACTGCCTGTCATTTCCCAATATTATTTTTAAAATACACTAATCCAGTGTTTCCCAGACTACCAAGGACGGAGGCATGCTTTTTCAGAATTCAAACTGGAGACACATTTCATTCTTATACTCCATAAGGCTTCTTTCTGGATCATCGAAGAATAAGCCCACCCTCTGTTTCTGCAAGAGTCCCTGCTCTGATCGGGGAAGAAGAAGAAGAAGAAGAAGAAGAAGAAGAAGAAGAAGAAGAAGAAGAAGAAGAAGAAGAAGAAGAAGAAGAAGAAGAAGAAGAAGAAGAAGAAGAAGGCAGAAGAAGACGAAGGACGGCGGCGATTGGATTTATACCCCACTCTTCACTACCTGAAGGAGTCTCATAGGGGTTTACAATGGCCCCGGTTACACGGGCCAGATAACACGGGGGGTGGGTGGGGGAGGCATGGCACTACACAATTAGACGCGACGGCGGGGAACCGGGGCTTTTTTCAGAGGCGCATGTTTCCGGCGCACTTCAACGAGGCAAGAGGAGCGCGCTGGAGCGATCAGATGGAGAAAGTCCGTCTGCGGCCCATCACAACTGTTTGGGAGTGGGCTTTCGCTGGTACTTTTTATCTCCGGCTCTTCAGGTGGACAATCTGGGCTGGTGACAGGTGCGCAATGCTTACCGGATGTGTCCGTTTGATCGTGCCCTTAAACTCCACCCGCATCCGTGAGTATCCTGCAGCAAATTCTGTGTGTGACAGGACCCAATCTTTTCTTTCCCCTCCCCACAACAGACACCCTGTGAGGTAGGTAGGGCTACGAGATCTTTTTCTAGGACTGCTCCTGAGAGAATAATTCTGAGAGGACTTGTGACTGACCCAAAGTCACATCAGCAGCTGCATGTGGGGGAGTGGGGAAATCAAATCCGGTTCTCCCAGATTAGAGTCCATGCTCCTAACCACTACATCAAACGGCATGCATGCAGAGATATATCAGATGGCCTCACTTGAATGTCACAGCGGGGCTTCAGGCAGAAAGTGACTGCCTTGGAAGGTGAACTTTATGGCATTATACCAGTGTTGTGTAGTGGTTAAGTGTGCTGGACTAGTATCGGGGAGACCTGTGTTTGAATCCCCACTCATGCCACGGAAGTTTGCTGGGTGACCTTGGGCCAGTCACAGTCGCTCAGCCTAACCCACCTCACAGGGTTGTTGTGAGGGTAAAATCAAGGAGAGGAGAAGGACGTAAGCCCCTGTGGGTCACCACTAGGGAGACAGGCAGGGTACAAATGAATACTAACAATTACAATAATACCACCCCACTGAGGTCTCCCTTCCCCAAGTGCCACCCCCAAAATCTCCAGTAATTTCACTGTGACTGCCCCAAGGTAACCCAGCTGGCTTCATGTGGAGGAGTGGGAAATCAAACCCGGTTCTCCAAATTAGAGTCCTGCTGCTCTTGACCACTAAATCAGTCTGGCTCTCCTTATACCCTCTAAGCATATTCACTTCAATGGCTACAGAAGGATCTAATTGTTTAGGGTTGCACCGCCAGTCTGTTAAAGACCCTGCTTTCAAAACAGCATGAAGACTGAAAAGGTTACACGAAATGTTACAAAACAATGAGACCATCAATAAAATGATTATTAAAAACCCGGTCCACATTATAAAATACAAATCATCTGTTTACATTATTTATAGTCTGCCTTTCTCACTCGAACTCAAGGCAAGTTACACAGAGTGAGTCAATATGGATGGGGCATTTGATTGAGCAATGCAGCAGGAATCACGGCTGTAGAGCCAACCAGAAGTCTAAAAAGAAAACTGCAGCAAACCATAAGTGTTCACATGACACATTAGGTGATGTAAAATTTACACAGTAGCATCCTAGTTTCAGCAAGCTATACGCCGTGGTATAGAACCCAGTCCCTAATAATTTATCCAAGTAACTTTGTGAATCATTTAGTACAGTGCAAGTCTACTGCCAGCATAGAAAAGCCTTCCTGAATAATTCACTCTTTTGCGGAGCTTGTGGAGAGCCATTAAGAATAAGAGCCTTCCCGACCAATGGCCTCCACCTGGAAGATATTCTTAAATTATTATTGAAGCGGTCTCCACCTTCTGACAATTCACAGCACCATTCGATGAGACAAGGGGGTGGGGCTCCAAAGAGAGTCTGTGCTACAATGAGGGGCCACTGTGAAAAAGACCAGAGGAGAATGCGAAGGAGATATATGGCACATTCTAGAAACGTGGAATTCTTATTGTGCCAATTGTTATCTCAGACACATCAGGTTTAAATCGTAGGTGCCAGACACATTGTGTTCATTCTTATGTGGTCATCAATCAAGACCAAAGAATTAAGGTTACCAACCTCCAGCTGGGACCTGAAGAGCTCCTAGAATTTATAAGATAACAAAGATCACATACCCCGGAGAAAAGGGTTGCTATGGAAGGTAGATTCTATGGACTTATTTATTTATTTGTATTCCACCCTACCCCTCACGCAGGCTCTGGGCAGCTCACAACACATAAATATAACAATTTAAATAATTACAACATAAGATTAAAATTCAAATCCATACATAAATCACAAGATGGCAATAATACAACTAAAGAGCCACTTTGGTGTAGTGGTTAAGTCCATGGACTCTAATCTGGGAGAACCAGGTTTGATTCCCCACTCCTCCACTTGCACCAGCTGGGTGACCTTGGGCAAGCCATAACTCTGACACAGCTATTCTTGAAAAAGAGCAGTTTCTGTCAGAGCTCTCTCAGCCCCACCTACCTCACAAGGTGTCTGTTGTGGGGAGGGGAAGGGAAAGGAGTTTGTAAGCCGCTCTGAGACTCCTTTGAGTAGTGAAGGGCGGGATATAAATCCAATCTCTTCTTCTTCTTCTACAGTGCTCTCAGAAAGTTTTGACCAATGCTCCATGTAAGCTGTGGAGTCTTGTGAGCAAAAATGCTACTTTGTGAGCTACTGGCATGAAAGTTGCGATGTCGATACTGCATAAATTAGTTTTCTCTGGAGCCATCCTTCCTGAGCTAAGACAGAAATGCGTGAGCCGGAGGCTAAAAAACTGTGAGCTAGCTCACACTAACTCAGCTTAGAGGGAACAGTGGTTTTGTCCCTTGTACGCGTGCTCATATACACTTGGTTTTTAGCACTCGAGCTCCCCTCCCCTCCCCAAACTCCACCTTTCCCAGGCTCCTCTTCCGGACCTCCAGGGATTTCCCAACTCAGCACTGGTAACCCTGCAGAAAAATCTGTCCTCCCCTAATTTCCAGACCATGTTCCGTTTTCACCGCGGCTTCTTCTCTGAGCACTCCAATCATGAGGCCAAGAGACTTACCACAAATACAGTCAGGGTGGATTCTCCGAATCTCAGCCAGTTCCAACAAGGTACAGTAACGGAGTGGGGAACAGGACACACACCCAGCTCTGATCTATATGTACATGGATTCATTTTACAATATTCTTTAGAAATTTTGAGAGCTATGCTTTTTTTTTTTTAATCAACTCTCTTGCTGGCACATTTCTCTCCACCCTGAATTATATTAACATTTTAGAACGCTGAGTTCTAGCTGCCATGCCCGAAGACTATCTACCACTGTGACTTCATCTGTAACTTTGTTTTATAAATAAACCATATAAATAAGCTCCCTTTGATTGCTCAGAGCATCTAGCATTAAGTGTCGGGGCATAGCTTTAGGCATAATTGTAAAACTGAATTCATCAGCTGCCTAATTATCATGCATTTTGCATTTATTTCTGCCAATTAAAAAAGGCAGAAACTATTAACAACTTTTACATAAATACCGTATTTGTTCTCTGCAAAAGACATGAGGCTAATTTGCCAGCGATTAACCGATTATCTAATTTTATAGCTGTCATTCTATAAAATGCCGGTTTGCCCTGCAGCAACCAAACAACAACAACTAGAAGAAAACATGGCATGTTTCTTTCTTTAGGAAATCACCACAGTTTTGGCTTTGGAGCCCATCTTAGATCTCTAAGGCTGTGGGTCCCTTAATCATGGTTAAGAAACTGGAAATATTCCGTGGGCCTTATGATTCCCTTCGTCCCTCAATGGAACATTTCCCTCCCTTCTTTCGTATCAATTAACCATGGTTACATATTCCACATTCACCAATAAAAACCACAGAGAGGACTAACATCACTTCCCGACCCCTCCTCCCTCAAAAGTGACATCGGTGCTTTAGGAATTGCCCGAAGTCTATGGTATTAACACAAAGCTTCTCGTGATTCCTAGAGAAAATGGACATTTCTTCTCTCCCCCTCCCCCCCGGGAAGTGACGTCACACATTGCCGACAGATTTCCTTTCTCAATGCGCCCACCCCTGACACATGTTAACCATACTACTGGGTGACATTCGCCCAGTCACTCACTCACTCTTTTCGTAACCTACCTCACAGGGTTGTTGTGAGGATATAACAGAGGAGGCGACAATGAATGCTGCTTTGGGTCCCCATTTGAGGGAAAGGTGGAGTCATAAATATCTAAATAAATGAGTACATTTTAGGTGTTGGTTTTTTTAAAATTCAGAAACTCCCTATTTATTTCAAACACGACAATCTTCTAGCTCTCATAGTCAAAGAAGTGCACTTATTAGCATGACAGAAAAGCTTACAGAAGCGTTTGGGTGGAAGTCAGGGAAGGAAAACAAGGTGTCTGTGCCCCCCCCAACCCCGCCGCCGAATTACGGTTTTTAAAGTATTCTGGTTTCTGAACTTTCCCTGTTGAGATTTTTCAAGGACCTACTCTGGATGTCTCTGCCTATGTTTGAGGGCACCATTTTTTAGGGAAATAAGGAAAGCAGCAGGGGCTGCACTCCCAAATAGAACAAAACAATAATTACCCTAATTAAAATGGCAACCAGAATATGCAAACTAGATGCAGCTCTGCAGTTCAGCAACAATTCCCGATTAGGTCCTCCATGCAGAATACATTACATATTATGCTTGTGCTTACATCTTCTTCTCCTTTTTATTTAATGCTGCAAGACAGGCAATTTAGATCATAGGATTTAATGGGTTCAACAAGGAAAATTAAAAAAGGAAAATAGTATTTTGTGTGTGTGTGTGTGTGCGCGCACACACACACATATATGTTTTAATTCCTCATGGGTAACAGGGGAGGCAAGAAGAAAAGCAGGCAAGGTCTGCTTTCAGGCAGATACAAAGGGCTTTACGAACAGAAATGCAAATAATAATTGTATCTAAAAGCATTTTTTTTTAAAGAGTAGGTGTAATTCATTCCACTTGAAATGTTTCCCCACCTACAGCAAATGAAGCAATTATGTCCATTCCACTTAAACAAATCACTGCATGTTAGGAAAAGTCAAGGCTAGACTGATAATTGTAACCCCGTTTAGAATGAGCTAAGAGCCCAGCAAGTGACCAATCCCGTTGGTGACCCCGTGACCCCACCCAATTGCCCCACCCCCTTTACCTTTACCAGCTCCTACTGCCCTGTCACTACTACTGGCTGACCTGATTGTGATATAACAGAAGGGTGCAGGAATTTAGGCATACCTAATACGGGGTAGGAAAGCAAACAGCCCACTCCCACTGAAATTCTACAAACATGGTCTTGAAAGCGAACCCTGCTGAATAAAGTGGGTTTTAATTCGGAGCAGACCTACTTTGGGTTGCAATATTCATATCAACCACCACTTGAAATACAGAGTGAGCTGTGTTGGCTCTGAGCGTACATTTCCACCTAGAGGAGAAAATGTTTTGCCCTGACCCCAACTGCAGTTTATAAGGATGTGTTTTGTCCAGTAGGGCTTCCAGCTGGTCTCCAGGTTGCAGAGATCAGTTGGTCGGGAGAAGACGGCACTTCTGGAAAATGGACACTCCCCCCCCCCCCCGCATAGTGCACTTTGGCCTTCCAGGTCAGAAATCCTTGTTTTACGGTTGCCAGCTCTGGGTTGGGAAACACCTGGAAATCGGGGAGGAGGTGTGTGAAGCCTGGGAAGGGTGGGGTTTGGGGAGGGGAGGGCCCTCAGCGGGTTACAATGCCATACAGGCCACCGTCCCAAGCAGTCCTTTTCTCCAGGGGGGAACTGATCTTGATCATCTAGAGCAGGGGTCCTCAAACTACGGCCCGCGGGCCACATGCGGCCCGCCGAGGACATTTATACGGCCCGCCGGGTGTTTATGCCACCGCTGCTTGTCTGTCATTTTTTTTTACATGAGAAGGAAGGTCATTGGTGGAAGAGGGAGAGGGGGCGGTGGTGGCCGCCGATTGGCTGGCCAGCTGAAGCGCTGGATCATGGGAATTGTTGTCTGGCTGCAATCTAGCTTCAGGCGATGGGAGGAACCGAACAGCGCAGACGGACTACAACTCCCATCTCCCAGGATTCAGAGGAAGCCAGGGCATTTGGGAGGGCCGCCTGCGCGGTGACTTGTGGGCAGTGAAGGTCGGAAGCGGGAGCGCGGAAAGTGGGAGAGAGAGCGCGGGAGACGGAGGCATCACAGCACAGAGGCAGCTTGGAGGAAGTTGGGTGCATTATTACCCCCTGAAGAGGTGAGTCCCATGGTCACTACTTGGGCTACGCTGGTGAGCACTAATTGGGCTGCGCTTGACTGGCTCTCCCTCCCTCAGCTCCCTCATTTGCCCCTCCGCTCCACTCCCAGTGATATAACAAAATAAGATATATGCAGTGTGCATAGGAATTTGTTCATAGTTTTTGTTTTTACTATAGTCTGGCCCTCCAGTGGTCTGAGGGACAGTGAACTGGCCCCCTGTTTAAAAAGTTTGAGGACCCCTGATCTAGAGATTGATTGTAATAGTGGGAGATCTTCAGGCCCCACCTGGAGGCTGGCAACCCTGTCTGGAGCCCTTCTACTCTACATTCTGCCACCGTTCTCATTCCCCCACAGGTAATTCCGCTTCACAGGCATCTCTCCCCGTTTTCAGCAGTATACACCGTGCCCCGGTGATCGGAATCTGGGGCTAGAAAAAGCCAAGCAAGGCCCCTCCACAAAGAAACCAACGCTCACAGCTGCTGTGCAGATGGAGGCTTTTCTCCTTTGCTCTGCAATTTCCCAACACTTGTCTCTGGCGACATAAAACAGACAAAGATCAAGGAAGAAGAAGTTGAAGTCAGCATAAACCACGCCAATTATTTTCTCTTTCTAGTCCACAGAATGTAAACACTAAGGCCAGACTGTCGGGGCGGTCACGGGAGGCCACGGAACTGACCGACAGTCCCACTGAGGATTTGGTTCTCTTTGGTCGAAAGGATGAGGTCTGACCCCGCCCACGAGTCCTGGCTGACAAGCCGGCTGCTGACCTCAGCTAGAATATTCTCTCCCGCACAGAGTTTTTCTCACTTGTATGCACTCCCTTGCACAGTGCCATTTTTTACTTCTGCCAGGAGCAGAGAAGAGATTGGGGAAAGCAGGCCAGTCCCTCAGTCCCTCCAAGAAACCCCAAAAAGAGATCTCTCCATAGTCCATCAACTGCCCCCACAAACACACAACACCTCTTTTGAGGGCTGGGGGGGGGAATCAGTGGGATCGGTGCTGCAAAACTTATCATTAAGAGAGAGGGGAAATATGGCAACAAAATCCATCTGTTTAAATATAACACAACTCAGTTGAGTAGCACATGTCAGAACATGGAAAGGGGGAAAACACTCTCAAGATTTGCCATGGGGGAAAAGGGGAAATAGCAAGTGTGCTTTTTATGCTAACGCAACAGATTTTCAATAAGGAAAACAAGGTTTTGATGAGGATTTTTGAACAGATCTACTTTTCTGTTCAACATAAAAGCAGCTGACAGAAAAGCAAAAGACACGTTCCTATGGGAAAGGGCAGGGTTGCCAACTCCAGGCTGGAAAATTCTTGGAAATCTGGGAGAGAAACCTCAGGAGGAGGGTGGGATTTGAGGAAGGGTGGGGCCTCGGCCGGGTAGGCTGCCACAGCGGGCACCCTCTGAAGCAACCATTTCTCCAAGGCAACGGATCTCTGTTGTCTGGAGAAATCCAGGGAAGAGTCCCTCAGCTGCGAACGAGGAAATCCCAGCTCTCTCGGGAACTCACTGAGTGGGCGCCGGGCAAGCCATTCTCCCTCCTCAGTCTCCCGCTCCCTGTCTGCAAAATGGGGATAATGTTGACCACCTAACCGGGCTGAGTCGTAAAAAAGAAAATCAGATAACATATGTAAAGTGCTTGGAATGCTGTAAAGCGATTACCACCACACTTCCCAGTCGATACCCCGGAACTGTCATCTCCATGGAGGCTAACCTGAGCTTGTCAGAGTAAGGACAGGATACCAACTGGAGGCCAGGGAAGCAGTC
This sequence comes from Gekko gecko, assembly GCA_029375565.1. NCBI lineage: Eukaryota > Metazoa > Chordata > Lepidosauria > Squamata > Gekkonidae > Gekko > Gekko gecko. The sequence continues at coordinate 1,018,882 of JAPDNY010000008.1, forward strand.
CGGCCATTAGACAGAGATGAGAAAGAATCACCCCAGGGTAAGGAGACCGCACAGGAGCTGAAAGAATGCTTGGCTTCAGAAGAAAATACTGAACAAATACCTATAACCTAAAATGCCCCCAAGAAACTCCAATGTGAAATGGTTGATCTTGTAATAAAAGTAGGTCACTATTGTTGAATATCACTGGAAAGCAGCCAACATCAACTTTAAAGGGGGTGGCTATGAATGATAGGCCAGTTCACCTAATATTTGTCTTAGATAAATTGATGGAAGGCATTACTAAAGCTACAGCTGTTATGCACAAGGAAGAACAAACCTTGCTGAGTTAAAGAATAAGCACGGCTTCTTCAAAGGAAAGCCCTGCTTCACCAGCCTTCTGGTGTTCTTTGAGAACATTACCAGGTATTAACATTTATGACAATTATGGAAACAGCTGATTGTTTATTCATTGTGTCATTTGTAAATTTTGATATTTGTAATAATTTTTTAAGCAAGCTAGAAAAATGGGACTAAACACGAAATAGCTAGCATCATAATGCCTTCTCTTATGTAAGAAGCAGACTACAAAGAAGAATTAGTGATCTGGAGCATTTAACTTACACTGTCTTGTAATCTCTGCAACCATCTTGGAATTTAGGTCAGTGCTTCAGGCCACATATTACAGAGTGGGGGGGGGGAAGAGTAGAGGCCAAGAGACAGCCGTTTATTTATGTACCTTATTTATGCCCTGCCCAGCTCCCCAGGGGAGAGACAGAGGGGTTTAGATTCTTCTCTTCTCCTCCTCCATTTTATCCTCACAACAACCCTATGACTGGCCCAAGGCCACCCAGCAAGCTTCCAGAGCAGAGTGGGGATTTGAATCTGGGTCTCCCAGATCTGAGCCCAGCATTCTAAACAGGACACCACACTGGCTACCTGGTGAATTGGATGCAGAGACGAGGTTTGAACTGAGGGTCTTCTTGGTTCACAAGTCCATGTTTTAACCACTATGGTTGACTAGCTCGAGAAAGGAGATCTTCCTCGCTCTCTCGCAGCTATTGTCAGAAACAGGGAGCGAGATGTGCTTTGGTCACATTAAAGATTTCACATGCAACCAAAACAGCATCTCCCCCCCCGCCTTCGATTTTAAAAATAAAGAAATCCCCCATACCATGGATTATGGGTCGAGGTTTCTAGCACAACTTTATTCCTAAACTGGCTACTGCCAAATCAGTGACAAGTGCCAGGAATTTTATGGGGTGAAGCCTTTTAACAGCCCAGTTACAAACATCATCATTATCTGAAGGAAGAAATTCCTCTTCCAACGGCATTTCACAATCCAGCCGCTGCTCCGTGGGATCCTGCCTGAAGTCGCAGCAAAGCAAAGCGGTCGGGGGTAAACAAGAGCTCCCGGCTGGTCCAAATCTCTCCAGAGCAGAGCTTATGCAATCTGCAGAACATGAAGTACTCGAGATTTGTGCGGTGTTGATAGGGGAAAAGAACACAGCTGAAAGGAGACTCCGTTTGCCAGCCACCTTTCGACAAATATGTACACAAGCCGTGCTGGCAGGTTCTTGTTTCCAAGCCTCTTCCTCCAATCCTTTCATAATGGATGACCTCTCTTTCCCTTCTAGTTCATCAACGAGAAACTGGTGCAGGAAAAAAAAGGCTACACTCTCACCCCAGTGAAAGGCAGGCCTAATTTCCAAAGCATCCCCCTGGAGACCCCCCGCTGTTGCAACTGATCTCTAGATGATCGAGATCAGTTCCCCTGGAGAAAGCGGCTGCTTTGGAGGGTGGACTCTGTGGCATTCTGGCCCCTCCCCAAGCACTGCCCTCCCAGACTCCAATACCCCCCCCGCCCCAATTTCCAGGTGTTTCCCAGTCCAGAGCTGGCAGCCCTAAAACCAGGATTTCTGACCCAGAAGCCCTAAGTGTACAATGCGGGGGGGGACGGACTGCTTACACAACGGCTGGGGGAAAGCATCCTGTACATGCTAAAAGCTCTTTTTACATTCCTTTACATCTTCCTGAACTCAGGACCAACCCAGAAGTAGTGCAGAGATTTCTGTAGTGCCGGGGGGGGGAAGCAATCTGGCTTTCTGCAGTGCAATAGTATCGCTTCCAACTTGACCCAGCAGTGGTGCTCTAGCATGGCTAAACCATAGAGTTTGAGGTGAATGCCAGAGAGTTCCCCACTTCCCAGCAGTGTTCCCTCTAAGCTGAATTAGTGTGAGCTAGCTCACAACTGTGTGAGCCTCTGGCTCACACGTTTTGGTCTTTGCTCAGGAAGGAGGGCTCCAGAGCAAACTAACTTATGCAGTACCCAAATCGCTCGCTCACAACTTTAATGCCAGCAGCTCGCAAAGCAGAATTTTTGCTCACAGGACTCCACAGCTTCGACAGCATTGCTCCCCAGTGTGATGGTGTCACTTCATTACCCTGGGGGTGCCAGTTGCCCCACTGAGCAATGGCCAGTGGGAGTCGGGAGCAGGACATCACCTGCCCCCCCCTCCAGTGGGACGCTGGGAATCCCAGTTCAGAGGCAGGGGTGTAAGTGTGGGAACCCGGGTCACCACTGATCAGCTGAGATGCAGGCTCAGTTTGGACTAAGAAGTGGCAGGCAGCGATGCTCAGCTCTTACTCCGGTCACAATCCTGTTCCCCCACTGCCGCATGGGGAGGTTTCCTGGAACCCTGGCGGTCATAATACAAGAACTCGTGGGCACTCCATAAAACTGCTGAGCAGTTGGGTTAGAATGGATAAAGAAAGTCCTTCTTCACCCAAAGAGTGAATAATACATGGAATTCACTGCCACAGGAGGTGGTGGCCACTACAAGCATGGACGGCTTCAAGAGGGAATTAGATAAACATATGGAGCAGAAGTCCATCAGTGGCTATGAGCCATGAGGTATTGATAGGAACTCTCAGTCTGGGGCAAGTGAGGCTCTGTATTCTTGGTGCCTGGTGGGGAGCAACAGTGGGAGGGCTGCTAGTGTCCTGGCCCCACTGCTGGACCTCCTGATGGCCCCTGTATTTTTGGGCATTGTGTGACAGCGTGTTGGACTGGGTGGGCCATTGGCCTGGTCCAACGTTGGCTTCTCTTATATTCTTAAGGAAAAGGTTGTACAGGGAAACTGGAGTGGGTGGAGAAGGATTTTTATTAGGGTGGCCAATCTCCTGGAATTACAAGGGATTTCTAGGTCACAAACTCCGCCCTCCCCAGATTCCACCCCCAAATCCCCAGGAATTTCCCAACCCATAGCTGGCAGCCCTAGTTTTTTGTGGTGTTTTTTTTTAATCTGCAGACCAGCAGTGATGCAGGTTTTTCAGAAACTGGAAAATTTTCCTGTTCCCCTAAATATAGTGTGATCCACATTTAGTATATCTAAGTTAACTCACATCGAGTAAACAAGACATTCAGAGTGCCCCCATCTTAAATGTTGTGCCCCAATACCGACAAAACACTTGAACTGAATCATTGGATTAGAAGAAAGAAAATCAATCAAGCGTGACTTAAATGTTCTATCCAATCCAATTTAAAGTTTTATGTGGAAATTATTTCTCTTGGAATAACACTTGGAAAAGTTTATAAGCAATACAGCATGCATCTGAAGAAGTGTGGCATGTGCACAGAAGGTTATTACCCAGAAGAGAACTCGGTTGGTCTCAAAGGTGCCCCGACTGGACTCAAAACTTTGTTCTGTTGCTTCAGACCAAGATGGCCGCCCACCTGAATCTAGCATGCCTTTCTATTGTTTAAATTTTAAACAGGCAAAAAATTGGGGGTTTAGAAAACTGTGGACATGCTAATTTTAACACACCCAGAGAACTGGACATGATGTGCCACAGACAAAAGCATTCACTGCTGTATTTCCATGCAAGAGACCTGAGGCCTCTGGAGCATCTCAGTGACTCTAGCTCTGTTTACAAATTACCTTGCACGCATGAACGCCCTGCAGCTACATCTGCTTGTAAGAGAGAGCCAACACTTGGTTCCCTTTGCAAAATAACCCCAGGGACTTGGATAAAGATGAGTCTTATATCACACATTCAACTTTACATGCATTGAATGCAACTTGAGAATTACACATATCATATGCGTGTTCACTGTATAAGCTTTTGAGAGTCAACGCTTTCGTATCTGATGAAGGGAGATTTGGCTCTTGAAAGCCTATAGCCCAAAGATCTTGTTGGTCAAGGAGGAGAAGAAGAGGAAGAGGAAGAGGAGGAGATTGGATTAATACCCTGCCCTTCACTATCCAAAGGGGTCTCAGAGCGGCTTACAATCTCCTTTCCCTTCCCCTCCCCACAACAGACACCCTGTCAGGTAGGTGGGGCTCAGAGAGCTCTGAGAGAAACCCGGTTCTCCCAGATTAGAGTACGTGCTCCTAACCTGTACACCAAACTGGACTCTAATCTAGATGGTGCTACTAGACTCCAATCTAGTTGGTGTATGAATACGTGTAGTTGCTAGTTTGGTGTAGTGGTTAAAGTGTGATCTCTAATCTGGGAGAACTGGGATTGATTCCACACTCCTCCACATGCAGCTACTGGTGTGACCTTGAGTCAGTCACAAGTTCTTTCAGAGCTGTTCTCTCAAGAGCAGTCCTTGAAAGAGCTCTCTCAGCCCCACCTGCCTCACAGGGTGTCCTTTGTGGGGAGAGGAAGGGAAAGGAGATGGTAAGCTGCTCTGAGACTCCTTCAGGGAGTGAAGGGAGGGGTATAAATCCAATCTCTTCTTCTTATGCTGAATCAGACCCATTCATCCACTTAGGTCTGTACTGCCAACTGCAACTTGCAATGATTTGTGCAAGACTTAGGCAAAAGGAGTTTCCCATCACCTGCTTACCTGAGATCTTTTAAGTGCAAACACCAAGACGGCATGACATCTTGGCCTCTGCTCTGCTTGAAAACCACAAATCTGCTTCAATCAGAGCAAGGATTTCTTGAACTCAAGCCAGTCATCTGGGTGCATTTGGGGATAGAAATTAAACTATGCCAGGAAGGCCAAATCAAGAGGGGAAGGGGAGGCGTCTTAAGTCTCACCTATGGTTGCAAATCTCAGTTGGGAATTTCCTGGGGTAGCACCTGGGGAGGCCAGGGTTTGGCTAAGGGAGGAACCTCAGCTGTGGAGTCCACCCTCCAAAGCAGCCATTGTTTGCTGGAGCGCTGATGTCCGTAGCCTGGAGATCAATTATAATTCCAGGATATCTCCTGGAGGTTGGCAACCCTAGTCCCACCACTGTGCACTTTGGTCATCCGAGTCTGACACCATTTCAGCAGCAATTTGCTTTCTGTCCCTGCCTCAAAAAACGAACAAACTTTTCCCTCCAAATTTTCAATCCAGTCCTGCATCGAGCTGGCGGTGGCACGCAGGGAAACGCACCTGAGGTCCCTGGGAAGCCCACCCGCAAAAGACACGCTGGAGCTCCAAAGGCCTGTGTCAAAACTTTTCAAGGCTTGCACGGCTCTTAGGAAATCTTTAACAGCCAGGAATGGTGACAGCGGATAAACAAAGGCTTTTTTTCCTCCTTCTAGTAATTCATTAGCTGAGTGATGTGCCTGACCAAGAGACTGCTGGCACAATTTGCCTCGACAATCTCCTGCCAGGCTTCAGCCAAGGGGAGGGAGAAACAGCACTTTGACGCTGGCTGGAAGCCAGATCGTTTCTTGCTGTGGCTCAGAAATAAATGCTTGTTGGGCCAGCATCAGACTGCTTCTCTGGTCTGGGGCCTTCGGCTGTGTCTTGGTGCATTTATGCCACAAGTGTAGCCATATTCGTTGTACCAGAGACTATCATGAGTCCTGCAGAGTGCAGGGGGTTGGACTAGATGACCTTGCAAGGTCTCTTCCAACTCTTTCTATGATTCTAACACTTTGAAAACTGACTTATACTTTTGTGGTCTAAGGGGTTGGGGATCTCCTGGAGTTACAACTGATCTCCAGGTGACAGAGATCAGTTCCCCTCTGGAGAAAATGGCTGACTCTATGGCATGATATCCTGCTCCCTCCATACCACTCCAGCCTCCACCCCCAAAGCTCCAGGAATTTCCTGGCAACCTTGAGGGCCAGTTTGGTGTAGTCGTTAGGAGTACAGACTCTAATCTGGAAGAACCAGGTTTGATTCCCCACAACTCCACATGCAGCTACTGGTGTGACCTTGTGTCAGTCACAAGTTTTCTCAGGAGCAGTTCTCTCAAGAGCAGTCTGTCCGAAGTTCTCTCAGCCCCACCTGCCTCCCAGGGTGTCTGTTGTGGGGAGGGGAAGGGAAAGGGATTGTAAACTGCTCTGAGACACCTTTGGGGAGTGAAGGGCGGGGTATAAATCCAATCTCCTCCTCTCCCCCCTTCTTTTTCCCATTCAGATCCTTTCATGAGTGACCCTCCAGCAACACGGGTGGCTAACACAGGGGCCTGGTCTTGTCATGTGTGGGTACATTGGGGTTGCCAGATGCCCACTTCTAAGAGGAAGGTTGCTGCCTGCGCTCTCTGTCCCCCACCAGCAGTCAGCAATGGAGGCAGGAATGTCACCACCCTCGTTGCTCCCATCTGGGAATCAAGAAGTGATGTTATCACATTGCGTGGCGCTCTAGCAATGTTCCTGATCTCCGTGGTTTTTTCCATAGAGATGGGGGAAATCTCAGAGCATTGCGCAACACAGTGGCGTCACTTCCTGGTTCCCTGCCAGCAGTGACATTACACCACGCCATTTTGCCAGTCCACCCCTGCTTCTGCTGCAGTCAGGGTAGGCTTGCCAAGCCCCCGCTGGGGGCAGGTAAATTCCCGCCCGGGAGGCCCATTACCCACCGGTGGCAGATCGGGCCCCGGGGGGGGGAACTCCACCCCCTGCCAGAGGGCATCCCCAGCGTGATGATGTCACCCAGAGGTGACATCACCCCCAACGTGGGTGACGTGATGACGTCACTCCCCAACAGAGCCCAGAATCCCCCCGCTTTGCAGGTAAGTTGACTTGGCAACCCTAAGTCAGGGCCATGGCTGGCAAATTGTGTTATCTGCTAGCTGAGGCTGACGACTCCTGCCCTTAGAGAGCCATCCTGAAAGAGCTATTCAGACCACCACTGAGTTCTACGCAATGGGACTTGTTCCCAGGGAAGAGTTCTTTGGATTGCGCGGGTATTACACAATTCATGCAAAACAAATCTCTCAAGCCTATATGGTGCTGCAAGACTCCTCTTTTGCTCCTAGTGCATTTGTGACAGTTTTCTTTTTTCTTTTAATTAGGGTGATATACTTGATTAGGGAGGAGCTGTGGTGGCTCAAGTGGTTAAGACGCTGAACTGCAGGCTGTGAAAGGTCAGTAGTTCAGCAGTTCGAGACCCGGGTGCCGCATTACGGAGTGAGCTCCCATCTCTAGTTCCAGCTCCTGCCAACCTAGCAGTTCGAAAGCAAGAAATTGCAAGTAGATAAATAGGTACCACTTTGGTGGGAAGGTAACAGCATTCCGTGCACCTTGGTGTTTAGTCATGCCGGCCACATGACCATGGAAACGTCTTCGGACAGCGCTGGCTCTTCGGCTTTGAAACGGAGATGAGCACCGCAACCCTAGAGTCGGATTCGACTGGCTTTTGAGCAAGGGAACCTTTACCTTTACCTACTTGATTAGATGTTAACTTAAAAGGTACCTTTAAATGTACATTGCAGTAAAGAGAATGTACAAATATCGTATGCACCAAAAAAAGGTAACAGAGGCCTCTTGGTGCTCCCTCCCGTCTCCACAAAGTGCTCCCCTCAGTTTCAAGGTTTGAGCTTGTGGCTAGGGGCACTTTGCCATTCACACAGATCCACCACTGGCGACCAGGATAAACTATGCAAATCCAATTTCTATGCATTTAGGTGCTTGGGGCAACCTGGGCCTTGAGATGAGCAAGGGGCACATCTGAAGTTTGTCTGGAAAGAGCGGCCACAGCTGAAAGCAGGAAGAGGCAAGCAACTGGGCGGGGGTGTGGGGGAGAAGGCACAGAGATTAAGGTTAAGCGGCCAGTAGGGAAAGGCGAATCAGCCCTCAGGAAAGGTCAAGGAGTTCAGCCGGGCAGAGAAGCTGAGCCTTCTACAATCCTGACTAAGCCCCGCTCTGCTTTCTTCAACACACTCTTGCCCACGTGTTCATAAAGAGTGCAATCGCCATTTCCTTTAACCAAACTCCACTGAGTTCATGCAGCATGTGTGAATCCTACAGCGGCCTGCACATTGCACTAAAGACACACCAAAAAAAAATTGAAAGTTTCGCATCCACACTATTTAAACTTCGGATGGCCCAGGCTAGCCCAGTCTCATCAGAACTCGGACGCTAAGCAGGGATGCTCTTCCACCAGGCCTTCAGCTACGGAGCTGCCTCACTCCTACCACCAACCATTCCTAGTGTCGATCTCGGCCCTTAATGCTAACATCTGGCCTATGCCGTCACACGACTTAGGAAGATTACTGAGCTGGGAAACTGCATGTTGTCGTAAGTATGCACTTTAGTATGCCATCTTAATTAATCGATGACATTGTTCAGCACTTTATAATTTTATGATTGCAACTGAACTGGTTAAATGATTTTATCTAGATTTTTATGATCACTGTGGACCAACCAATGTGAGCCACCCTGAGCCGGCTCACAGGGAGAGCGGGGTATAAATCGAATTAATTAATTAATTAATTAATTAATTAGATACAATGGATGGGAGACTACCGAGGAAGCCACCATAAGTCGGCTACAACTTGAGGGCACCTTCCGCCACCTGTGTGAAACGCTCTGCACTTTAGTGATCTGCATAATTCATGCAAATGTCTTTTCCATCGTTGACTAGGCATAGGGAGGGTCAAGAAACTCTACTGGGGAAGTGACTTGTACTTCCCCTATTTTAAATATTTCCCAGAAAATACTTTATTGAAAGTGCAACAAACAATTGACCTTCTTTATGATGTGCAAATAAGGGACAGAGACGGTGCAGCAGGTGGATGAGAGCCGGGAGACCAGTTATTGGATATTCCAGGATCTTGATTTCAAAGTTGTTGTGGAGCCAGACCAAAGCTGGATTGGGGCCCTGACACTGGCAGAAAGCCACTTCAGATGGGGCGTAGACCTCTTCCAGAATCACAACTGACCTCTAGACCACAGAGATCAGTTCCCAAGGAGGAAATGGAAGTTTCCCCCCAGCCTGGCACACCGTAGCCTTTAAAGGGTCTCTTTGGGAGCCCGGTTTGTGCCCTGCAACCAGGCCTGTAGCTAACGTGGGGCCCAAGGGGCCCGGCCCCCTAGCATTTTTTCTGGGCTCCTCCCTCCCAGGCTGCCCCCAAAGTGTCTCGACTTGCTGCTTGCGACTCGGCTGCCAGAAAACGGAGCGCTCCGAGTGCCTTGGCCACTTCCCCACCGGCCTCACTCCATTCCCAGCCTCAGAGGTGTGGTGGCAGCACCCCCAGCTCGGCCCCGGTGGCTGTGGCCCGCAACACCCTTTAGAATGGCTGCAGCCCCAGCAGCAAGAGGTGGCTGGTTTGCTCTGTGGTCTTGCCAGGCTAGCCTGGTCTGGTGGGCTGGGGAGAGTTTCCTGCTGCCAGCTAGCTGCCTCTTCCCACTCCCCCTGCGGGATCTCTTTCTCCCCCTCCCCTGCCATCCCCCTCCTGGGTGCTGCTGCCCACCACCTGCTCCGCCCTGCCTGGCTTTGCAACTTGCGACTGGAAGAGCAGGGATGCCATGCTCCAGGAAGGGCTGGCAGGCTGAGAGCCGGCCTGGCAGGCTTTGCAGATTTGGGTGGGTCTAGGCAGCCCTCAGGGATCCCTCTGCCCTTCCCCGACTGAGGGGGAGAGAGAGGAGGAGGAGGATGACTCCCCCCCCCATTGGCCTGGGCATTGCTGATGATCCTCCTGAAGCCACCACCACTCATTGCCACCTGGCCAGCAGAGCGGCATGCCTGATGGTGAGCAGCCGACATGACCTAAAGGCTGACCCCCCTTCTCTCTCTCCTGACCCCCGAGGCCACATTTCAGCATAAGCCTGTTTCCCGTTTTTATATGGGATTGGAACAACGAGGGGTGGGGTCATATTCAAAGAGGCAGGCAGGTCCAGGGGCCTGAACCGTCGTTCACTTTCTCACCCTCACCCCATGCACTACTTCCACTGTCGGCACTTTTTCTCCCCGGCCTGATACGCTTCAGGCACTGGAACCATGCTGGGAGAAAAAGGCTGGCAGAAACACAGTGCGGTAACAGAGACAGGGCTGTCTCCGGCGCTTATGATATGTATCGACTGCTTTTCTACTCAACGGCTGCTCACAGGACTTTGTCTGTACCGGCGTGGCCTCTTTGGACACGGAACTCCGAGCCGCCTCCACCGTGCGCCCCAGCAAGGCAGGCGTGTGAACAAGCACGGATGCCCCCCTCCCTCTGCCTGTCTGCTCCTCAAGCGGCTGGAGGTGCAGTGCCTCCCTTTCCCCTGCAAATATCAGGCAGAAAAATATTTTTTTGAGAGAGGGAGGGGCTTTTGGAAAACCTGCTTCTAAAAATAGGAGAGCTGCCATTAAAAAGGGGGGGCGGGGGGGCCCAGGACCGACTTAAAAAGTGAAGTAAAAATGATGTGTCAGCTTTTCTAAACTTGTACCAACCCCAAGCATTTCGTCAATATTATGGATTGCGCGCTGGCCCCGACTCATAGTGTTTCTGCAGTTGTGTTTAATGCCTGTTATCATGTTCTTTATCGGGGCATCGATTTGCCATTTTTTTTTTTTTAATTCACCTTATTCCAAATGATTCCCTCCCCCTGCAACATCCGCCAGTGATGGAGAGGCAACTGGTGGACGGGCATTATTGCCGGCAAACAGAATAATCGTTAATGGCAACGGGCAGTGCTTGGTAGGTAATTATTATACAGAGGGGAAAGAACATGCAAAGAAGCCCTCGTCCGTCTTTCAAAGTGTGCCAGAGGCCCTGCTAGGTAAGAGACTTCCCCTGCAATGATACATCTCCAAACACACCCATAGGTACACAAAGCCTACTTCAGTCATATCAACAAAACTATACCCCCTCACCCCAAATATATTTCAAACAACCAAGTACCTGTGCAGACTTTGATTCAAGGATTCTACCTGGGGGGAGGATTGGGGGGTGGGGGGGTCTGTCTTTAGAATTGTGCACTTCAGTCCCCTCCATACAAACTGTGCTCAAAATCACAGTAAATGCACACAGAATTTGTGTACAGTGCACAACTGATTTTTCTGTGTGTGTCTGTAAAGTACCATAAACTCACAGCTGACCCACCCCCACCCGCCCGAATAGCCTGCAGCAGGGGCCAGAGGTCAGTGGGAGGGGGAAACAGTGAAAATCCCCTGCAATGGATCCAATGATAAACTGGCCGGCCTTGCAGCAGGAACCAGCGCAGTCCTCAACATAGTCATATTGTTCTAAGCGCATTGACTTCAGTGGACTTAGAAGGCTGCAGCTCTTTTTAGAACTGCACTGTAAGCACTGAGGTTCCCAGTGTTTCAAGAAATAAACTGGAAAAATCCCAGGAGGACAGAAAGAAGGTGGCACACAAGGAACCTTCCCGTGTCTAGCACTGTTATACAGACTACTTGGTAGCCGAAGATTAGATGCATGCAAAATATTGACATTTCCAGAAACAGAGATAAACGTGCAACATACACTAGTCAAGAATCAGTTCTGGCCAGCTTCCACAGTATTATCTGCTGGTGTAAGAAAATCCCAGCCGGATCTTTCCTCAAAGAAGTCAAGACACTCTGGCCAGGAGCAGAATCTTTCGTCCTTATAAGACAGACTAGAAAATGCAAAGCGTATAAATCGTCACAGAAAGCTGCACCAGAGATCTGATCAACTTTGGCTGCCGCATCAAAGTCAACCCCTTTGTAAAAATCCTAAATGCTCATTGTTAAGTATGAGACTTAAGGCAGCAGCTCGTAACAAGCGATTCAGCTTTATTTACACGGTAGGACGAACACGGAACATGAGAGCAACAAGCTCTCTTTTAAACTATCTGGGCTTGGTAGGCCACACCCTTAGTTGAGATAAGAACCAATCAAAATATGAACATAACAACCAATTAAATCATTTCCCTCCTGTACCTTTCTTGTATCCTGATTGGACTGCTGTGCAGAGCATCCAATCAGCTTGCAGGAGTTACGATACCAGTCTTAAATAGGAGACAGAATTCAAGCTCAGGTATTATGTAAACTGATACATAACACTCATGCCTGGCCAAGGCTCCAAGCTCTGCATCTCCAAAACCTTGCACTTCTGCCATCGTGAACATTAGATGGCCCGAGAAAAGCCATCTCATTGACTCTCTAGGCCGACAACAGCATCCCTGAGTTCTGCCTATGTTACACCAGTTTCCATGTGACGGGTCTTAATGGATCATTGCCCGAATGGCCACGGGTGGGAACTAAACTGGAAGGCTACTGCGCTCCACATGACAGACTGAATACGTGGGTTCATCTCGGGGGAAAGTTCAGATGAGTCCTTACGTGTGTGCAGAGCCCAGCCACAATACCAGAGTTGGCGAACAACAGAGGTTCAAGCCGTTTTGTAGGGTTACCAGACAGTGCCTGACAACCAATGGGAGCCTCCTCTACTTTACAGGAAGTTTTTACCACAGAATTCCTGGTGACTCCTAGAGCTACCTGGAAGTGAAAAGGGTAGCTCTAGGAACTGCAGGAACTCTGTGGTAATTTTGCCACTGCAGTCCCCACCTCATGACTGTCACCTCCACTCCAGGAGCCAGGGGAACTAATTCTTCTCCCCCTTGACTTCCCCAAGACTCTCTAAAAGCAACACTCTTGTGTGCCTTAGAGAGCTTCCCAAACTTGCATGAGATTGCTTCCTCTTGTGGGAGTTTGGTAATTATTTCAGTGGTGAAGGCCCACCACAACCCTGGTCAGACTCCCATAAAGAGGAAGAAACCCTTCAAGAGTTCAGGAAGTCCTCAAGGGGAGAGAGGCTTCGTTCCCATGGTTCCCAGGCAGGGGCAGAGCTACGGGCAAAGGCAGGGGAGGGCAGGGAACTCGCCTCATGGTTGACTCACCCTTGAGAGTAGAATCTTGGCTCACCTGTCCACCAGGTGAGCCTGGTCTGCAATCCAGATCTGTCAGAATTTGTGTATAACACTTGCATATATCTGCATTTGTAGGTTAGTGACTGTGGATAGTCCATGTGTTCAGGTCATCACACGGTATACAGACGCTGAAGTGTACCATCACATATCCCAACAAAATGCCAGTGCAGCAGCCCTGACCTGGATAGCCTTGGCAAGCCTGATCTCACCAGATCTCAGAAGCTAAGCAGGGCCGACCCCGGATGGTCCTTGGAAGGGAGACCTCCAAGGAATAGCAGGGCTGGGATGCAGAGGCAGGCAAACAAGCCACCTCTCTGAAAAATGTCCTCGCCCCACTAGGGGTCTCGAAAGAAAGAAAGAAAGAAAGAAAGAAAGAAAGAAAGAAAGAAAGAAAGAAAGAAAGAAAGAAAGAAAGAAAGAAAGAAAGAAAGAAAGAAAGAAAGAAAGAAAGAAAGAAAGAAAGAAAGAAAGAAAGTCGGTCGGTCAGTGCAGTTCACTGCACTGTCCCGTTAACTCAAGGATCACTGCGCAAGCTGTGGTGCTGGATGCAGCACTATCCTTGTGCCATCATGAATGCTCTCCATTTCCTACTTTGAAATGCCATCCTTAAAATTTGCACACACACGCACCCTCCCCCATTAGAACAACATTGCAGTGCTAGTGTTAAGATGCTGCACAGGTGGGAAAAGCTCTTTGGCTACAACAGGGGTGTTCACTGCACCGTTTTTAAAGCATGCGACTGTAATTGCTTTTCCATTAACAGAAGTTAGGCTTGCCAGCCTCCAGGTGGTGCCTGGAGATCTCCTGGAAGTACAGCTGATCGCCAGACGACTCAGATCGGCTCCCCTGGGAGAAAATGGCTGCTTTGGAGGGGTGGACTGTTCAGCATCACGCCCAGCTGAGACCCTCTCCCCAAAGCCCTCCCCTCCCCAGGTTCTACTCCCAAACCTCCAGGAATTCCCCAATCCAGATCTGGCAACCCTGGCGGAAGTGGACTGCAGGATACACGTCATGGGCTCCCCAGCTCAGTGCCCAGAAATCTTTGGAGTTCATTGACAGTGATCCAAAAAAGGCAGACCCCACCTCCTCCAGACCCACGCAGAGCACACACCGGTTAGGAAAAACTTTGCCTTCCGGAATGGTGGTGCGAACAAGAGGAGGACATCTGCAGAGACTCTGAGCTTTCCAGGGGCCAAGCCTTTGGAAAGCAGAAGCCGCCCAGCCTCGCCTCGCCTTTCCCTGCAAGTGGCACATCTCCTCCCGCCAGGAAGGCAATTCCTCCCCGTCCCCGCAGCGCCAAGGGCAAACGGCAGGCCCCCTCCGGGCCACAAGCGCCACACAACAAAAGCGGGGCGGGTGGCTTGGCTCACTGCTATTAACGCTGCTCCACTTCATTAAAAGCTGTGGATAATTTCACGCACTCTTGTTTGATTAATTAACCTCTGGTTTAAAATGAACGAGCTCTTGATTTCAGGAGGCTCCTCGCGCAAGGCTGAAAAGCCCCGGATCACACCCTTCCCACCATAACCGTTTCTCCCTGCCTCCCTTTCATTTATTACCAGCCTTCTCGGATTTGACCAATATGGGTCTGCAGGCTCCTCTTCCTGCTTACAGCTTTTCCAAGCCAAGCTATGGTGGCAGGCAAAAGCTATTAGGGCGATGAAGGGGAAAGAGGCTCTAATCCACAGCTGACCTAAAAATGGAGAAGCCCTCTGGAGCCCAGAGCCTGCGCTGTCAGAACAGTTTTTAATACAGATCAAAAGCAGAAAAGGATGGGGGGGGGGAGTGAGAAAGAGTCTCAGCCTGGTAAAGCTGAATTATTTGCATATGTAGACTCCAAGGGGTGGGAGAGGAATTCACACAAAACGGCAGCGATTCACTAAGCACATTCCTCCATTGCTGAATGCCCCGTCCTGTTGATTGTGCCTGTGTAGTCCCCCTGCAGTCCCAGCGAGAAAGGTGGACTATAAAAAAATGTAAATGAATAAATAACAGGTCCCATGTTAGGGAAAGAACTGCAGCTTGAGGTTAAGAGATGGTCTAAATATTATTTATTAATTTATACCCTGCCTGTCTCTCCAATGGGGACCAAAAGCAGCTTACTTCTGCCCCCTGTCCTCCATTTTAAGCTCACAACAACCCTGTGGAGTAGGTTGAGAGTCTTTGACTGGCCCAAGGACACCCAGCAGGCCTCCACAACAGAGTGAGGATCTGAACCCGGGTCTCCCAGAACCTGACCGCCACACTCTAATCACTCCCCCACGCCAGCATGTCCAGTTAAAGGGATCAAGGAATAGGTGATGTGAAAGACCTCTGCCTGAGACCTTGGGGAGAGAGCTGCTGCCAGTCTGGGTAGACGATACTGACCTTGGGGGACCAACAGTCCAACTTGGTCTAAGGCAGCTTCATATGTGTGCAAGTGGAGGCCTGTTGCCCCAATCTGTCCCCTCTGTGCTAGCAGATTCCCTTCCCAGGATGCCACCCCGAGAGGCAAGAACAAGTTTATGGGAAGTGCCACTGGAGGTTCTAAGCCTTGACGGCCATTGCCCTCAGGAACTGACAGGGAGACACCCCAGCCCAGCCGTCCTCCTAGTGGGCTGCAGCCACGGATTGCTTTCACAGTTGTGTTTGTGCAACTGCTCTTTTCTCTATCAAATGTTCCGAGTGTTGGAAGCATATTTTGCCACATCCCAAAAGGCCATCCTCGATATCAGATAAAGGTGACAGGCTCTAACAATAAAGAACTCCACCTAAGTTTGGAAGACACGCGCAAGACGTTAGATACAACAGCCAAATAGAACAAGTTTCAAATAATCCATCATGAGGGTAGTCCTGAACGTCTTCATTCTAGAAAATCATTACTGCCGCCCTGTGGGGAAATCTTAGGGGTGGAGGAGGATGGTGGTGATGATGATGATTAACAACTACAACAGCAAGAGCTGGTAGAGTTCAGAGGTTTACTGCTGCTGAATGTGGAGGCTCCCTTTAGTCACCATGGCTTGTTGCCACTGACAGATCTATCCTCCATGAATCTATCTAATCCCCTTTTAAAGCTGTCTGTTCCTGTGGCCATCACCACATCCTCTGGCAGTGAATTCCACATTTTAATCACTCCCTGTGTGTAAAGGCCTATTTCCTTGTGTCCATCCTGAATCTATGCTTCATGTCTCTCCAGTGCCCACATATGGTCGCTCGGGCATGAACCCTAAGGAAATATACCGCCCAGCATTTCATGTTCTACAGCACCCGGCCAGGTTAATTTCAAACTGTTGCTGACGTATTACAGGGCAATTATGAACTGGGAAATACACTTTTAACAAAAAAAAATCTCCCACCCCAAATATTCTTCCCTTTTTAATCAGTATGCCAAGACAAACTGTACAGCATGCAAACAGCCTGTGGCAGTACGTAATAGTGGTTAGAGCGACTGGGAGGGGGGGATCTCTGGAGTCAGAGAGGAGGAACGAGTCAACCGGCCTGAGCTCGAGGGGCCAGATCCAGCCTCAAAGAAGGGGGAGCCCACGTTTCAGTGTTATGATTGCTTCGCTCCTGCCTCTCCAGTTAGAGCTGTTAACTCTGCGTTGGGAAATTCCTGGGGATTTGGGGACTGGAGCCTGAGGAGGGGGAGGGGAGGGTCTAATGCCACGGAGTCCACCTTCCAAAGAGGCCCTCTGCTCCAGGGGTGCTGATCTTTGCCATCTGAGGATTGGCTGTAATTCTGGGAGATCTCCAGGCTCCACCTGGGGGGCAGGCAACCCTACCTTCAGTTCACAGGCAAAACCAGAGTTGGAAAAAAAACATATATATGCAAAGGTTTAACCTTAAACATGCTGTCTCTCTCTCTCTCGCCCTGACCCCAAGCGCCTCAGAGGACGGGTCCAGTTTTCAGACTGCTGCTTGGCTGCCCCGTGTTTGTCTACCACATCATAGTAAATATTATGTGTGCAGCATAATGTGAAGACACTTTAATTTCACAAACAAGCAGAGGTGTTGACGATCCGTTGGCCTGACTACTTGGCTAGGCAGTAGGGAATTTTTTTAAAAACGGGAGGCTGCCAGCAGAGACTTGCGTGTTCACTCCAGAACTGAGGAGCCGGGTCTGTCTGGCCCAACGGTCCTCTTATCTTTTTCTCTGAGGCTCAGGCAGAGATTCTCCACCATCCAAGCCTGACGTGAGACAGGTAGGGGAATTCCAACCACCTACGAGGCACTCCTCCTGCTGCACTCTGCGTTCGAGACCTTCACAAAGCAAGCTCATTCGAGGCAGTCCGTTCTCTCGCAAGGTCCTGCTATTGTGGATATGGAGCAAGGACGGGCAAGCCACCCGCCAACCTCACAATTTACTTGATGAGAGAGCCTCCCTTGGCAATGCACACTTTACTATTTGGAAACAGACTTGTGGAAAGCAGCTCAAACTTTACTTCCTTTTGCAAACACGACTTCCTTTTGCATTAAGCCGGCACAGTCTAGATGACTGGCAGAAACGTAAGGAAATCCAACCGTCCCACCCAGTCAAATTTGCAGAGAAAGTAATCATTTGAACATTGTTCCTTCCAGCCAGCCTGTTGATGTTCCACCAGAACCTGGAGCACGCAACAAAACCCATCCAACGATTCTCTCCAAAAGCAAACTTTTGCTTTGTAGCACAAATCCAATTCACTCCCAAAATCATTTATCCAGTTGTACCACTGATCCGAAAGTTATAATTATCATTATTTTCAAAAGCACCAATAATGACTAGTTACTCTGGGTTAGTTCGCTCTAGGGTACATAAATTGATCTCCTTTTAACAGTCTGTCTGACAGTGCTTAGGTTTCCCTTTTTAGTAAATTGCTAATTAGAGATTTTAAGGACACTTGTAACATGCTCTGCACTAAAACCAAGAGGCCCTCTAGTCTGAACTGCAAATCTGACATTGGAGGAGGGGGAGAAACCAGCCAACTGGCTGTTTTAGCCTAGCCAGAAGGTAAGAGGATTTTTAGCAGTAAAACAATCTACTAAGGGTGGTTGTGCTCAGAAAACCACCACCACCACCACCACCACTACTCCAGGTCTCCAAGTGCATTCATACTGCACATCTTTTACCCTGAAGCTTCAGGGTGCCCCTAGACAGCCTGTACCGTACCACTCCAATCTGGAGAACCCACAGCTATGCACAACCATAAGTCAGTAGTTACTCTAACATACATGAATAGAAATTTTCTGCCATAAAGTTGTAACTGATGCTTGGTGGCTCGAGGACCATGGGGTTTTCAGCGCAAGAGGTAGCAGAGGTGGTCTGCCACTGAGTTCCTCTGCATAGCAACTCCAGTCTTCCTTAGAAGACTCCCATCCAAGGACTATCTGCAGCCAACCCTGCTTAATTTCCAACACCTGGTGAGATTGGGCTAACCTGGGCCATTCAGGTCAAGGCAAGAGATGAACAGACGTGGTTTGCCATGGCCTGCCTCTGCAGAGCAACCCTGGACTTCCTTGGTGGTCTCCCATCCATGTACTCACCAGGGCTGACCCTGCTTAGCTTCTGAGATCTGGTGAGATCAGGCTAGCCTGGGCCACCCGGGTCAAGGCAAGAGACATTTCAGAGGTGGTTTACCATTGCCTGCCTCTGCGTAGCACCCCTGGGCACCTCCAGTGGTTTCCCATCAACATACTAACCAGGGCAGATCTTGCTTAGCTTCCAAGATCTGCCAAGATCTGGCTAGCCTGGGCCATCCAGATCAGGGCAATAATTGTGTTTGCCATCAATTCACAACTGATTAATGACAAACCCAGAACCACGAGGTTTTCAAGGCAAGCGCCAACCTTGCATAGCTTCTGAGATTGGATGAGACTGGGCTATGGTGTTGCTATAAGGCTGCCATCAACTTATGTTAAGGCACAAGAGACTGCATATCTCATCCTGTGCTTCTGGATATGTCCCGAAGTGTTCACAACAAAACTCTTCTGAACAGGTACAACCCCAGCCTACACTACATGGATACAGCCTAGAACAGTTTATTCCAAGTAACTAGGTATAGTTGCTTTTGCAGATATGACACTGTCCTCCTCTTTACCACATCTAAGTCATCTGGAACTCCTAGCAAAAATGCATGTACCAATTATTGTAACCCAATGTCTGTGCCAAAACATCATTTACCGGGCAGTTCCATGACAGGCCATTCTAGCCAATGAAGTGGCCAGTGTTCCAACACTGGAACATCACAGTAATTGGTCTTGTGTGCACTGAGAATGAGAAAGATGCTGTGTCTTATTCAGTTACTGGAGCTGGGCGGTTTTGGTGTTCCACTTTTGAGGAAGTGGGGGGGATATGGCAGCTTAAAGTCGGCGGGCCTGTGAACTGGATACACAAGCAGCAAAACGAGGATTGTGTGAAGAGGAATTATAAACATCTGTATTTGGACTTTTCACTGTTTGAGGAATTTGACTTGGACTATTTTTGAAGGTGTATTAATAGGGCTGTTTTTGTATTTGGACAGCATACTCTTGAGTTTCTGATTACTATATTGTATTTTTGAAAAACTACTCTATTTACATAGGTTTATATTATTATATTCATTGATCGTTGGATATATTTTTCGTTATTTATGCATGGTTTGATCTCTTGTTATTACTTACTCCCTTCCGTGCATTTCTGCTGTTTGGGCAGTGTCCCAACATCAGCAAGATGCAGAATTACAATACTGGAACCACACATCTGGTAGATATTGTGCTTTTGAGATCATTTACCTCTCTGTTTTCCAATCTATGCCTATCATGAATAGGGTCCCCAGGAAGGGAAGGGGGGAGATCCCACCCCTGGCGGGAAAATGGTTGCCAAATGGAAGCCAAGGCTCAGAGCGGCTTACATCAAAAACAGATATAATAACACTCCACTAAATAACATTAAAACCTACTAAAAACAATATATTTCAAACAACACAAAGCAAAACGATTGCACGCTGGAAGTGAAGTCACCACATCTCCAGTGATGCTCTGGTATTTGGGCCTATACTCTATAGTAAAGGCAGCTTCTACCATAGAGTTTTTGCCCCAAATACCAGAACATTGTCACCTTGCTGTCCCACAATGATGTCACTTCTGGCTTGCACCAGAAGTGATGTCGCCGCACGGTTGACAACATGGCTGAAACACCAGACTAGGCATCCCCCACAGCCGATAACTCCCTCCCTCAAGGCGTACTCAGCAGTGCTAAAGGTCGGTAAAGAAATGAATACTTCCCTCGCCTCATTCTGGCAACCGCACACAAAGGGAAGGTGGAGCCCTTCCCCCAGACAATGCTAAATGGCTACCTACATTTCCCTCCCTTTACAGCAATGCTGTTTAAAAATGGCATCCCTGGATCACAGGATTCAGTGAAGAAGGAAGGCGGTGGCACTGGAACTGTTAGGGGAGCTCTGCCTCTGGATCACAGGAGACTGCAATGCACACTCACTAATGACAGTGCAGAACTAACTGACACCATCTTCGAGATGTACACCACTGGTATCGGGCTGCCAATCTCCAGGTGGGGGCTGGAAACAGACGACAGAGATCAGTTCCCCCAGAGAAAATGGCTGTTTGGGAGGCTGGACTGTATGCATTATACTCGGCTGAGCAAACTTCTCTATGCAGGATTTCACTTCCAAAATCTCCAGGAATTCCCCGAGCCAGAGTTGGCAACTGTAACAAAAGAAGTTCTCCGAGGCAGAATCAGAGAAATCATTTTGCCCGTGCTTCCTGACCAGTCTACTGCAGCCCTACAAGTGGACGGGGAAGGAGGGGTGAAGGGAGATGTCAGCCCTATTCTGTTATTCTGCCCCTCTGATCTGCCTCCTTTGTTCTCCCAGGCAGGCAGGCAGGCAGGCAGGCAGGCAGGCAGGCAGGCAGGCAGGCAGGCAGAGCACGTGAACTTCCCCGGCACACCACGGAGCCAACAGATGGAGGGATGTTTTCACACCACAGGTCCCATCAGAACAGGATATTTACCCTGTACTGGCAAGAAGGAAAATTAGCTAAGCCTTCTCTGGTGATAATTAAAGAGAAATCTTGGGGGGGGGGGGGAGAAGACCCCACCTATTTCATTATCAGTACAGTTTGCTTCCCTCCCAGTAGACACTGATTTTGAAACAAGCATTGTCTGAATTAGTTACTCGGCGCATAACGGGAGCATTTCATCTGGTGCCCAAAGCTACCACTGGCATTTCCCAGAAGGCAACAGGGGCTAAATGTGTGTATTATTTACAATATACATGACATTAAAAACAAGTCCTTTGCAACACATCCACAATCGACACTCCTGGTCAACAGAGACCTGATTAAAAACGGTACAGGACCCACAACCCCCGATGCACAATTGGATTCATGATTTATTTTAAACATTTCTTAACTGCCTTTCTTCCTTATGGCGCTCAAGGCCGCTTACAGCCTAGATAAAACACTTAAGAACCACAAGTGAAGATCATAATGTCAGTAGACATAATCAAATGCAGTCCTAAATAAAACCCTGAAAACTGGGGAGGCTGCTCCATAACTGTGGGGCGGCCCGTCTCATGCGCCCGCCCCGTCTTATGTGCCCGCCAAATTAGTATCTTTGATTGGTGAGACAGTCACCTAAAAATAACTGTTCAAAGCAAGTTCTAAAGATGTCCTTAATCTTTACAGAAATAGTCCTACAACCACTGGTAGCCAGCCTAGAAACGAGGTCTTTCTGCCCAGAAATGAGGTCTTCTGCAATACCATCCTGAACTTCAGAAGAGCTCCACGTACCACTGAAGCACAGGGCGACTGATCTAAGACAGGAGGGGCAGAGGTCCAATTCAGGTTCTGCTGAGAGCATCAGGTGGGGTTGGCAAAGCAGAGAGATCCATTTGAGCTTTCAGAAGCTCAGTACCACGTCCGCAAGAGCCTCCTACTTCTTTGGGCTCCAGAGGAAAACAGAGGCTCACACGAGAATCCGAATGAATTGCTCTCCAGTGGCAAAGGGACAAGGGTATTTAGTGCACTTATTTGCCTGTTTCCAACTAAAAGTGACCAAGGCCATCTACAATACAGTACGAATACCAATAAAATTGATAAAAAGCTAGTAAGGCACAATTAGGACTCAGTTAAGAGCCAATAAAAACAGAAGTCAATAACACCATAAAAATCAATAAAGTGTTAATGAAACACAAAGTACCAGTGATGCCACTTCTCTTGCACACCATTGTATTGCTTTAACGCAAAGCCTTTAGCAGGGTTGCCAGACAGTGCCTGGCACCTGGCAAGAGGATTGTGGGTGGGGACATAGGGGAGGCAGCAATGCCAGCTGCAGCATGACAGCATTTCCAGAAAACACCCAGAAGTGGCATAGAGTAACTCTGGAAACTCTGTACAGCTTCCCTCTATGCCAATCATCAAAATAAGGGAAGACGGAGTATTGGGAGTTAAACCCTGAACTGCACCCTTTTCTAACAGGGCATTCAACTCTGAAAGCAACTCAGGAAAAACATTATCAACGGCCTGGTCGACTGCAGTGAACGGCGTTAACTGGTAAAATTCAAGGAGGTAGCCCCTCTCAACAACAGTCAAGACATAGGATTATGAAGTAATTTTAAACCATTTAATTGGAAGATGTTATGTAGATAGAAGAAAAAACTATAAATAAACCATTAAAAAAATAAACCATCCTGGCAAAAATTTGGACAAACCATCCCGAAAAGAGTGGTTGGCAATGACGCCAACCGTTGATAGTCCGAAAGATGGCCCAAAGGCCTGCATCGGATCTTTAGAAGAGTGCTGAGCAGGACCAGGCTTGGGTCTCAAACCAGATCTACGCCGAGCTTGTTGGGAAGGCTGGGAGGAAGATCTTTGATGCAGATACCTGATATGCCCATTGTTGATATGGGTGTTGAAAACCCTAGTAAGAGGTTGGAATCTTGAGTGGTATTTTGGCCTGTTAGAAGAGGTTTGGGTGTGGGTTATCCCAAACAACTGGGCCATCTGATGATTCTTCTTAATCTGTTGGAGAAACGCATCAGTCTTCAAGGAAAACAAGGACGAGCCTTCAAAAGGTAAGCCCTCTACATAAGCAAGTGTCTCCGGTGGGAGAACTGTCGATTGTAACCAGGCATGCCTCCTCAGAATCATGGAAGAGGCCATAATGCACACTGAAGCATCGGCTGCATGTCTGTCAGCATTCACCTGTTATTTAGACAGCCTGAGGGCTTCTGTTTAGATAACTTTGGCCAAAGATTTTTCATCATTGGGAAGTTGTTCTAGATAAGGGGTGTTTTCTCCCATAGAAAAGAGTTGGTAAGCTGCTGTAATAGCTCGGTAATTTGCTATCCTGAGGTATAAAGATGATGATGGGTAAGTCTTGCGATTCACGGCATCGATCTTTCTGCTCTCCTTATCAGCTGGGGTTGAATGTGAACCCACTCTCTGCTTAGCCTGCATCTTGTCTGCTATCAATGAAGACGGAGTAGGATGGGTAACAAGGAAGGAACAGCCTTCTTGCTGAACCCTGTACATATTCTTGACTTTACGAGACATGGCGGGAATGGAAGAAGATTTTCCCAAACAGATCTTGCCATTTCTAGGATTCTCCAGGAGCAGAAAGGCTACAATCCCTGGTGTGTCAGGGTAGAGTCACTGCAGTATCTCGTCCTTGGGTCTAGTGTCCACTGAAGTAACCTGGATGTCCAAAGACTGCGCCATGCAAACCATCTGCTCAGAGCAGAGACGCAAGTCTTCACTTGGAGACACTGGCTCATGATCTCCCACTGTATCATCAGGAGATGCTTCCGAAGCTACATCAGAACTAGCAATCTTCTTCCTCCTTGGAACCACAGACTGCTGACCACGAACGAGGGTGTAGGTGTATGTCATGTCTCCAGCAGCCTTACATGATGACCTCTCAGTTCCATCTGTGGTTCCATAGGATCTGGCCATTCTCTATAACACTGAGCAGAATGACAACATGAGTATTGGTGCCCTGGGCCTGGAGATGCGCACAGAGATGATGGGGCCGGAAACATAGAAACATGTTCCGAAGGGGTGTGGCCCTGAGTAGGCAGGTCATTTGCTATTGGAGATCATGGTGGAGAGTGGCCGCTGGGAGAAGGGCTGCATGGGTTAGAATGCCCACTGAGCTCAATAACAGACCTACCAGTTCTTTTGGTTCCTTCAAAGCTGGCCCTTTTCCATTCTGAGCGAGTCGGATCCGTCAATATTGAGTGCTGGCTGTTGTGTTTAGATTTCGATTTGTGTTTCTTTGGTGGTGGTCCGAAGAGGACTTGACTCCAGCTCATTCTGGTGTCCCGGAATGTTTACAGTTTGGGTCAGACCTTGGAACCGACTGGACCGAAATGACCAGAAGAGGGGGGGAAATGCAGTCAGCAACTGGTTTGGGGGCTGAAAAGACAGCTTGCTCAATGGGGGCAGATGTTTTGGCTGCTGGATTAACAGAGGTGGATGAAGCCTTCTCCCATAAGGCGGCCTTGAGTAGGGAAGTGCGATCCACACAAGGCAAATTGCTGGCAGATCTTACATGCTGCTACGTTGTGGTTTTGCCCAAGGCACACAAGACAGACGGAGCACTGTTAACAGCGCATGCCCCTTCTGATGTTTTCCAACATGAGGCTTATTCTCTGGAGGACCATATGGTATTGATACCTAAAGAGGTTTCTTTAGCCATTTTCTCCAGGGAAACAAGGAAACTCTGTTGTCTGGAGGTCAATTATGATTCCAGGAGATTTCCAGGCCCCACCTGTAGATTGATGGCCCTACAAACCCCACTATCTTGGACCCCACTTGTGGGGGGATAGCTTTCCTTTCAGGCAAACAGGGTGTGTCTCTGCCACCAGAAAAAAAAGAACTTTATTCTAAGGAGCCTCCTAAAGTCAGCCCGACGGAATTCTCAAATGCCGGTGTGTGTATGGCAATCGGGACTCTCTCCTGTATGCAAGTCAGCTTGGTTGTCCTTGGATGATGCCGATGGCAGGAAATACAAACAAAATGCTTAACACATAAGAACATAAGAACATAGGAGAAGCCAATGTTGAATCAGGCCAATGGCCCATCTAGTCCAACACTCTGTGTCACACAGTGGCCAAAAATACCACGTGCCATCAGGAGGTCCAGCAGTGGGGCCAGGACACCAGAAGCCCTCCCACTGCTGCCCCCTCCAGCACCAAGAATAGAGTGCATCACCTGCCCCAGACTGAGAATTCCCATCTATACCCTATGGCTAATAGCCACTGATGGACTTCTGCTCCATATGTTTATCTAATTCCCTCTTGAAACTGTCCATGCTTGTAGCTGCCACCACCTCCTGTGGCAGGGAATTCCATATGTTAATCACTCTTTGGGTGAAGAAGTATTTCCTTTTATCTGTTCTAACCTGACTGCTCAGCAATTTCATGGAGTGCCCATGAGTTCTTGTATTATGAGAAAGGGAGAAAAGTACTTTTCTCAATCCCATTCATAATCTTATAAACCTCGATCATGTCACCTCTCAGCTGTCGTTTCTCCAAGCTGAAGAGCCCCAAGCATTTTAACCTTTCTTCATAGGGAAGGTGTTCCAACCCTTTTATCATTCTAGCTGCCCTTCTCTGCACTTTTTCCAATGCTATAATATCCTTTTTGAGATGTGGCGACCAGAACTGTACACAGTATTCCAAATGAGGTCGCACCAATGATTTATACAGGGGCATGATGATACGGGCTGATTTGTTTTCAATTCCCTTCCTAATAATCCCCAGCATAGCGTTGGCCTTCTTCATTGCAGTTACACACTGTCTAGACGTTTTCATTGAGTTATCCACTACGGCTCCAAGATCTCTCTCTTGGTCAGTCTCTGCCAGTTCAGACCCCATCAATCTGTATTTCTATTTAGGATTTTTGGCTCCAATGTGCATCACTTTGCACTTGGCCACATTGAACCCCATTTGCCACGTTGACGCCCACTCACCCATCCTCGACAGATCCCTTTGGAGTGCCTCACAATCCTCTCTGGTTTTCACCACCCTGAACAACTTGGTGTCATCTGCAAATTTTGCCACTTCACTGCTTACTCCCAATTCCAAATCATTAATGAACAAGTTAAAAAGCATCGGACCGAGTACTGATCCCTGTGGTACCCCACTGCTTACCACCCTCCACTGAGAAAGTTTCCCATTTATACTCACTCTCTGTTTCCTATTTATAAGCCAGTTTTTGATCCACAAGAGGACTTGTCCTTTTATCCCATGACTATTGAGCTTACTTAGAAGCCTTTGATGAGGAACTGTATCAAAAGCTTTCCAGAAGTCAAGGTAAATAATATCAATTGGGTCCCCCTTGTCCACATGTTTGTTCACTCCCTCAAAAAACACTAACAGGTTAGTGAGACAAGATCTTCCCTTACAGAACCCATGCTGAGTCTGCCTCAATAGTTTTTGTTCATCAATGTGCCTACTCATTCTTTCCTTAATAACAGTTTCCACCAACTTACCCAATATCAATGCCAGACTGACTGGCCTGTAATTTCCCGGATCTCCCCTGGAGCCCTTTTTAAAGATGGGAGTGACATTAGCTACCTTCCAGTCCTCAGGAATGGAGGCAGATTTTAAAGAAAGATTACATATTTTTGTCAGGAGATCCAGAAGTTCACATTTGAGTTCTTTCAGAACTCTCGGATGAATGCCATCCGGGCCTGGTGATTTATTAGTTTTTAAATTGTCCATCAGTCGGAGGACTTCCTCTCTTGTCACCGCAATCTGATTCAGGTCTTTCAAACCCCTCCCGAAATCGGTGCTTCTGGAGTGGGCAAGCACTTCTCCTCTTCCACAGTGAAGACAGAGGCAAAAAAATTGTACCCCTTCTGACATTTTCCAACTTGAAGCTTCTCGTCCTGAGGACCAGATGGTGTTGATACCTAAAGAGGCTTCTTCAACCTCCAGGTGGGGCTTTGATATCTCCCTGAATCACCACTGATCTCCTCCAGACAAGAGAGGTTATTTACCCTGGAGAAGACAGCTGCTTTGGCGGGCTCTACACAGATCCTATGCTCCCTCTAAGCTGCGGAGTCTAGTGAGCAGAAATTCTACTTTGTAAGCTACTGGCATTAAAGTTGTCAGCGAGAAATTTGGCTACTACCTAAATTAAGTTTGCTCCGAAGCCATCCTTCCTCAGCTAAGTCAAAAATGTGTAAGCTGGAGGCTAAAAAACTGTGAGCTAGCTCACACTTACTCAGCTTAGAGGGAAGACTGCACAGATCCCTCCCCAGGCTCCACTCCCTTAATCTCGGGGGACTTCCCAGTCCTGGCTCCCAGCTTTTAAGGGCTGCTGTAGAACCTCTGTCTTAAGTAAAGAAATATGATTTAAAAATCTCTCCTAAAAAAAGTTTTCCCCAAAAACAACTGTGAGCTCTGAGCCAGAGTTATTATTGGGGAGAGCCAGTTCGGTGTAGTGATTAAGTGTGCAGACTCTAATCTGGGAGAACCGGGTTCAATTCCCCACTCTTCTACTTGCACCTGCTGGATGACCTTGGGCAAGCCGTAGTTCTGATAAGAGCAGTTTCTGTCAGAGCTCTCTCAGCCCCACCTACCTCACAGGGTGTCTATTATGGGGAGGGGAAGGGAAAGGAGATTGTAAGCTGCTCTGAGACTCCCTTGGGTAATGAAGGGCAGGGTATAAATCCAAGCTCTTCTCTTATTATTATTTTTTTGCAGCTGCAAATGAAGATGTTTATCAGCAGTAAGCTTCCTCTCAGGCTCAATTCCCCCAAAAGTGCAATGTAGGTTTATTAATACCGGCCTACCCTACAGGGTTACAGTAAAGATAAATACAGTACTGTCCTGACAGTCCCATCAATCAAAGAAGCTCATTTGGTGGGTACAGAAGAGATGGCCTTTTTGGTGGCAGCCCCATGATTATGGAACTGCCTCCCCAGGGGAGGTGTGCCTGCCCCCCCACCACTTTCCATCTTCAGGAGGCAGCTGAAGACGGATTTTATTTAGGTCTGCAATTTTATGAAAGTGGTCCTAAATTGTGATTTTAAATTTTGGTTTTATGTATTTTTATGTCATATGTTTTATGCATTTTTTAAATATGGTAAACCATATTACTTCTTCACCCAAAGACTGATGAACACATGGAATTCACTGCCACAGGAGGTGGTGGCAGCTACAAGCATGGATGGCTTCAAGGGGGAATTAGATAACGATATGGAGCAGAGTCCATCAGTGGCTATTAGCCACAGGGTATAGATGGGAACTCTCAGTCTGGGGCAGGTGATGCACTCTATTCTTGGTGCTGGGGGGGGGCAGCAGTGGGAGGGCTTCTGGTGTCCTGGCCCCACTGCTGGACCTCCTGAGGGCACCTGGTATATTTTTGGCCGCTGTGTGACAGAGTGTTGGACTAGATGGGCCATTGGCCTGATCCAGCATTGGCTTCTCATATGATCTTATGTTCTTATCTTGAGCTCTGTAAGGAAGAAAGGTGTTGAATAAAGGTTTTAAATAAATTCATAGAAATACCGGCTTGGATCCCATGGAAACTATCCGCTGACAGTGGAATTGGTGTCAGTGGAGTCTGAGGACAGAGGGATATTGGAAAAAAACATCTCTGGCTGTGCAGTGTCTATAGCCCCACACTGTGCATGGTCACCCATCCCTTAACAACACTGTCATTGGGGGGGGGCTGCCTTCGCCAAGGGTCCCAAATGAAGTATTTTAATTTTCAAACACAGAAATGAATCACAACCATCCATGATTATGTTATAAAGTAAGGAAGCATTATGAACAGAAGTGCTGTCAAGTCGTAACCAACTTTCGGTGGTCTCAGCAAGGAGCTTTCAAGGGAAGGGGTATGCCAAGCAGAGGTGGTTGGCCACTGCCTTCCTCTGCAGAGCCTTCCTTGGTGTACTCCCTCCCAAGCGCAGACTGTCCTTCGCTCCCGAGATCTGATGAAACCAGGCTCTACCATTCCACCTTCCCTCCTGTACATCACCTACTACCAGACCCTTTTAACTGGAGATGCCAGGGATTGAACCTGGGACCTTCTGCATGCTAAGCAGATGCTCAACCACTGAGCCACAACCCCTGGCTCACCATTTCCTTCCTCTGCAGCATCTTCCTTGATGGTCTCCCATCCAAGTACCAAACCTGCTCAGCTTCCAGGATCTGACAAGATCATTCAAGACTGCTGGTGATCCCCCCCCAAAATAAATACATCACATCACATTGGCACAATTCCTTCCCTCTCCACCTGCATACTTTTCTCACCAAAATCCGAGGGAATGTTGGGAATTGGCTTTATATACGCAGAGGTTACAGTGTCGGAGTAGGATCTGGAGAGACTTGGGTTTGCTTCCTCACTCTGTCAGGGAAGCTCGCTGGGTGACCTTGGGCCAGTCACACACACACACACACAGCCTAAGCTACCTCACAGGGTTGTCATGAGGGTAAAATGGAGGAGAGGACAATGATGGAAGCCGCATTGGGTCCCCATTGGGGAGAAAGGCAGGATATAAATTAAGGTAAGTGGTAGAGCACCGGCATAGCATGCAGAAGGTCCCAGGTTCAATACCTGGCATCTCCAGTTAAGAAAGGATCAGGAAAGACCCCCCTGCCTGAAAACCTGGAGAGCCACCGCCAGTCTGAGTAGACGATCCCAACCTTGATGGACGAAGGATCTGCTTCAGCAGACAGAAGTCTCACGAGTGGCGCGGGCAGAAGAGCCGGGAAGCGAAAGGGGTCTCCTTAGGCAAACCTGCAAAACGGGCACCGGGAGCAGAAACGAAGAGGAGAGTCTCACCCGTGCAATTCTGCAGCAGCCCTGGGCACAAAAGGATCGGGGAACTGCCCGTGAACTCCACCGGCTGTGATGCCACCCAGCTCACCAGATCCGCCCAGACTTGCGAACTCGCTCGCCTGGTTACACGATCCCAGACGCGGCTGCGTTTCTCACTCTGCCAGAATGGGGAATCGCCTTCCATTAAGAAAGGGTTTGTTTTTCTTCCAGGGGGTGGGGGGGAGATAACTAGTTGGGTAACCGGGTGCTATTTTTAAGAGGGTGAGAAAGGGAGGGGCCGTCCTCTCCTCCTGGGCGGAGAGATAAGTGTCCTCTGCCTTTAGTATGCACTTCTGCTGGGAGGCAAAGCAAAGAGACAGATAATTACACCGCAGAACCTTCAGGGGGAAATCCAGTTGGCTCCATCAGAAACCTTCAATTGGTCTGCCCAGTTCCAGTGGTTTCTCTTGAGTTTGGGCCAATGTCCCACTCTCGGAGGAGACAGCCAGCCCAGCGCCTGCTCTGCCCCAAAACAGAATGGTTTGAAGAGAAGGGGAGGGGAGCGTCAGACTTCCCCCGTCTATCCTCCCCCACATCCTAGCAGCAGTTGTGGTTTTATCTGAACCATTTCCAGTCCACCTCGCCACTTGACGAAAGTGACTGAAATAAAAGTCAAAATGCCAAACCACCCCCCCCCCAAGCCTCTGCAGTGAATCAAAAGGAGCTCAAATTTTGAAACGCTTGTCTGAAAAGTTTCAGAGGGTGGCCACACCGGCCAACAGTTGAAAAGCTAGATTTGAATCCAGGAGCTCCTTAGAGAACAACAAGATTTTGGGAGTAGAAGCTTTCGAGCGTCAAAGATCCTTGTGTCGGATACAGGTAGGCTTGCCTTTCCCCAGTTCTGAGCAGGGGATCCCCCATTTTGGGGGGTTCTACCCACTACCGGCCAGCTGGACATCATCACGCTGGGGACACTCTGGGTGCTGGCCAAAACTCTATGGTTTGATGCCGATTTTACCATAGCGTTTTTTGCCAAAAAATTAGAGTGTCAGTGCCCATCTCTGACACGATGACATCACTGCCGCATGACATTAGAGTGTTGCGTTGCTCTGTCCCACTCCTGTAAAGTTCTCTCCCTCACCCACCACCAGCGCGGACATTGGACCTGGCAACCCTGGATACAAGACAGACGAAGGGAACTTTGATTCTTGAAAGCATGTAACCCGACGCTCGAAAGCTTTGACGCTCAAAAGCTTCTACCCCCAAAATGTCGTTGTTCTCTAAGGACCCCCTGGATTCAAATCTAGCTTTTCAACTGCTGACCGGTATGGCCACCCTCTGAAACTTTTTAGACAAGCGTTCCAAAATTTGAGCTGCTTTTGATTCACTACTCTTCTGCTCTTTTCAGAGGTCTCTGAGATGCAACTGGACTCGAACCTATCTTGCTTGAAAAGGTGTTTGTTGTACATGAGCAAGGAGGTAACTCCTTAACCTACCACCTCTGAAAGCTCGTTCCAGAGGCTTTGGGAGCTACTGCTGAGAAAGTCCTGCAGGTCCCAAATTCCAGCCTGATCTTTTGAGCATATATGGTGGGACTCTAAGCATAGTATTCTCTGCTCTGGAGGAACGGTGTATATATCTGCTGGATAAGAACAACTAACTTCATAAGGTTTCCTTTAAAAGAGAGTGTCCAAGCAGATAATGGCGCCCCTGAAGTGGCTTATATCGTTCTCCTCTCCTTCATTTTGGCCTCACAACAACCAGGGGTCATTTCCTGCCGGAGCACAGCAAAACAGCACTCTGGCAGTAAGGAGCCCAAGGCACCTCCCCCCATTCCTGGCCTGCCCACGCAGGCAGACAGGCAGACAAAGCCTGCAGAGACCCCCGCCACCTGGGGGGATTTATTCTTTCCCTTCCCAATCTGGGAAAGGGAAAGAAAAGCATTCTAAACATGTCTGGGTTCCCTGCCTGATCTTCTCCAGGTGCCCCATAGCCACGCTTGCCCTTTCTCAGGAGGTGTGGCAGATGCAAATGTGCTTCTGCACTACTTTTTCTATTAAATGACCCCTGACAACAACCCTCTCAGGCAGGGGTCCTCAAACTACGGCCTGCGGGCCACATGTGGCCCGCTGAGGA
The DNA here is from genome assembly GCA_029375565.1 of Gekko gecko. Taxonomy (NCBI): domain Eukaryota; kingdom Metazoa; phylum Chordata; class Lepidosauria; order Squamata; family Gekkonidae; genus Gekko; species Gekko gecko. Next base: position 1,050,796 of record JAPDNY010000008.1, read on the forward strand.
CATTTATACGGCTCGCCGGGTGTTTATGCCTGCCCCCCCACCCGGAGCCTCCTCCTCCTCGGGGAGTGCAGCAGCAGCACCCCCACCTGCCTGCTGGGCTCCTCCTCCTGAGTAGCCCCATTGGGAGAGGTGCCTTTGAGGGCATGGCGGAGAGCGGCCCGGGCGGAGCTCCTCCTGGCGGGGCGGGCACCTCCCCCCTTCCTCCCCAGCCCGGGCGGGGTTCAGCCGGAGTGTCCGGGGACGGGCTGTGGAGAAGAAGCCGCGTGGAGCAGCCAGGCAGGGCAGCAGAGGCGAAGGGGAAGGGTCCCGGGAAGAGAGTCGCTCGCGGGGGGGGCAGCTGCCGGGAGGTCCTGGGAGGGAGGGAGGGAGGGAGGCAGGGGACACGCTCAGCCACGGTTGCTGACTCCGGGTTGGAGAATTCCTGCACATTTGGGGGGAAGGTGCATTCCGGGAAAGGTCTGTTTGGGGGGAGAGAACCCCCCCGTGGGAGCAATGCCAGCAAGCCCCTCCCCCTCCAGTGCCACAAGGGCCCCCGGGGGACTGATCCCTTTCAGCTGGAGGGGGATGTCATCCTGGGGGCAGGGGCTAAGGAAGTCCCATTGAAATACTGGTAAGTTTGTTGATTTAACTTCATTTTAAATATTGTATTTGTTCCCGTTTTGTTTCTTCACTTCAAAATAAGATATATGCAGTGTGCATAGGAATTTGTTCATAGTTTTTGTTTTTACTATAGTCCAGCCCTCCAACGATCTGAGGGACAGTGAACTGGCCCCCTGTTTAAAAAGTTTGAGGACCCCTGCTCTCAGGTAAGCTAGGTCAAGAGTATGTGACCGGCCACCTAGGAAGCTGCCACAGTGCATTCAAACCCTGGTCTTCCAGATCCCAACCAGACAGAAAGAGTTGCAGCATAACAAAAAAGCAAGCCTATATAGGCTATTTGACAGAAATTGCAACACTCATCCTACCTCTCATGATGGCAAGGTAAAGCGTGAAGGCTGTGTTAATCACTTTACACAACTGAAGTAGTAAATTAACATCACTATAGGCAACTGACTTCTGGGTAATGGCGTGGCACTGTAGGTGATTTTTCGGGACACTCCCGATTATCCCCATCCTTTCTTGCTATCTTTGGAGGGGCCCCCCCCCCGGTCTATGTGACCGCTTGGGACTCCACCAGACGTCTCGGAGGGAGGTCAGGCAGCGGGAGACTTGTTCAGACCCCCCGCAATCGGCGGAGAGCGGGGGAAGACTGTTTTGTGTTGAAGCAGGAGCAAGAAACGGAGCAGAACATGGCCACCATGTTCTGCTATAGCTGCGATCACCCGTTTTAGAGACTATCGGATTTACAACATAACATAACGTATTTCAACAAAGACGTGAGTACTCGTATTTTCAGGCATAAAATAGCAAAGACTTTTGTGAAAAATCTCTCAAAATTTGAGAATAAAGCGGCTGGGAAAAGAACGGGAGTAAAGACTGCTTGAATGATTTTGTGGGGGCAAAATATATATATATTTTTGTTGGAATCTACAACTAACGAGTAATGTTTATACGACATTTGCACCATACTACTCTATATAGACATTTGAATTTAAAGGATTAATATGATGAAATATTAGCATATAGTGGAGTACGAAAATGGCGTCAGTAGAGGATGTTGAGGAGGCAGAGGATTTTGAGAGCACAAAAACTGTGAATCTTACCTGGGAGCAATTCTAAAAACTTTTGATAGACACGATTCAGCAAGCGGTTGAAGTAACTTGTGAGAATCTCTTTGGAAATCATGGGAGTCTGCATTTTGATTTGGAAAATAAGAAAGAGCCAATACAGACACAGCAGAGATTGGATGAAAATCAGGATCACCACCAAGGGAAAGTGTTACATGACACACTGCCTTCACTCAGGGAACATGTGGGGGGTGACATTAACCAAATGTGTAGTCTAAAGGAAACAACAAGCTATTTGTTAGGGTTGGAAATGACCAAGGAAGGATTCCAAAATCTCCTACTCGTGAAAATGATCAAGGTGGCCAAAAAGAAAGCAAGGTGTCATGTAAGGAAAACCAGTAGAGGTAACAAAAGTTTGAAGACTGGCTCTCTGAAACCTAGACGGGAAAAGCTGGAAATAAAACTTTATGTATACCAGGGGTCCTCAAACTACGGCCCGCGAGCCACATGCTGCCCGCCAAGGACATTTATATGGCTCGCCGGGTGTTTATGCCTGCCCCCCCCGCCCAGAGCCTCCTCCTCCTCGGGGAGCGCAGCAGCAGCGCCCCCGCCCGCCTGCTGGGCTCCTCCTCCTGAGTAGCCCCATTGGGAGAGGTGCTTTCGAGGGCATGGCGGAGAGCAGCCTGGGTGGAGCTCCTCCTGGCGGGGCGGGTGCCTCCCCCCTCCCTCCCCAGCCCAGGCGGGGTTCAGCCGGAGTGTCCGGGGACGGGCTGTGGAGAAGAAGCCGCGTGGAGCAGCCAGGCAGGGCAGCAGCGGCGAAGGGGAAGGGTCCCGGGAAGTGAGTCGCTCGCGGAGGGGGCAGCTGCCGGGAGGTCCTGGGAGGGAGGGAGGGAGGCAGGCGGGGAACACGCTCGGCCACGGTTGCCGACTCCGGGGTGGAGAATTCCTGCACATTTGGGGGGAAGGTGCATTCCGGGAAAGGTCTGTTTGGGGGGGGAGAACCCCCCCGTGGGAGCAATGCCGGCGAGCCCCTCCCCCTCCAGTGCCACAAGGGCCCCCCGGGGGACTGATCCCTTTCAGCCGGAGGGGGGATGTCATCCTGGGGGCAGGGGCTAAGGAAGTCCCATTGAAATACTGGTAAGTTTGTTGATTTAATTTTACTTCATTTTAAATATTGTATTTGTTCCCGTTTTGTTTCTTCACTTCAAAATAAGATATATGCAGTGTGCATAGGAATTTGTTCATAGTTTTTGTTTTTACTATAGTCCGGCCCTCCAACGGTCTGAGGGACAGTGAACTGGCCCCCCTGTTTAAAAAGTTTGATGACCCCTGATGTATACAAAGAGATAAGACATTTAAACATGATTGTTAAAAAAAAGATGTTACCAAAAAGCAGGAAGAAAAAATATAAAGAAATATGATTTTGGTTTAGAGCACTCTTTTCGGTGTGTGCAATGGAAGAAATGAGGCTTACTAACTTGCTACCTTAATAATAGAATGATGGGAAGTTAAATAATTTCCTGTAACTTGGAAATTCTTTTTGTCTCTCTCTCTTTGCTGCCTTAAATTTGTATTTGTAATTTTGGGGGTTTTTTAGCCTTTTGGATCGTGGATAAACAGGATTAAATTAGTTTTTAGTTGGGTAGCAACAGGGGTAATAACATAAATAACCTACAAAAAGGTAAAGCTTACTAAATTGCAACCTTAATAAGATGATGGGAAGTTAAATAATTCTCTGTAACTTGGAAACTCTTTTTGTTTCTCTCTCTCTCTGCTGCCTTAAATTCGTATTTGTAATTTTGTTCTCTTTAGCCTTTTGGATTGTGATAAATATGATTAAATTAGTTTTTAGTTGGGTAGCAACAGTAATAATAGCATAAATAACCTATAAAAGGCAAAACAGGATGTAAAGTTTAAAAAAATATGAGGTTACTGAATAAAAGATTAAAGTAACTGGTTAAGGGACTGTTTAAAGAGAATAGGTAAGAAAAGAAACATATAGTGGTATTAGTATTAAACATTTATAGGTTAGCAAAGTAGGATGTAAGGAAGAAGAGAAACAGAAAACACCAAGGCTATTTAAATATTTTGGTGCAAGCTATTTTTTAAGTAATTATTAAAAGAAAAGATATAGAAAAGTAAGCAGACAGATATAATTGTTAGTAGGGTTAAATATGAATTAACCTGTTTAGTTAGAGGGAAGGATATGGGTCTCTTTTCAACATTGTAACAGAATGCAAATGTTAAATTTGATTTGCCATTAGATCTGTAACTCTGACAAATCATATATTTAGTCGTTAGATTGTTTCAATGGGCAATTCTCTTTGCTTGAAATATGCGTTGAGCAGCAATTTGTCCCAGTCAGTGTGTCAAGAGGAGGACAACTACTACAAACTTGTTAGATTACGTTTGAATATTGTGTTGTGTTAAGAGGAAGAGAATTATCACAACTTGTTAAGTTGTGTTTATATACTGTGTTGTGACACTAATTTTCTGTCTCATCTTTTTATGTTTGAAAACCAATAAATATATTATTAAAAAAAAAAGCCATCACTGTGGGCAACTGATAGGTTGTGCAATATTCTCAAAATGAGCCTCCTCACCTGAAGAAGACTTCTGAAGTTCCCTTAAACGCAACTCGAAGGCAAAGGGAACCAAATCAAAACTGAACCGACTGGGCCCTGACCCGGATAGCCCAAGTAAGCCCGATCCCGTCAGATTCCGGAAGCTAAGCAGGGCCGACCCTGGCAAGTATTCGCATGGGAGCAGGACACTTTTTTTTTCTTTTGAAAAAGAGGTGCCGGACCGCTCAGGAGGGAAATGAAGTTTTCAATCTGTACACTGAAAACTCATGAACTTTTAAACATTTTAAAAAGAATTTTGCCAAAGTGGTTCTGGAACTCCATTCTAGCGCGTTCCCCCAGAAAAAAAGCCCTGGATGGGAGACCTCCAAAGAATACCAGGGCAGGGAAGCAGAGGCAGGTCGTCAAGAAACTTCTCTGAACGTCCTCCATGCCCCAGTAAGAGTCACCAGAGGTCGCCATGACTTCCAGGCACGGACACGCACACACACAAAATGCAAAAATACCACACACAAAAAACCCTGAACCAACTGGGAAACCAGAGATGGCTCAGGCCATAGCATGCAACCACTGAGATTCCTATCCAGGTGCTCACCGAAAGCTTTTTTACTTGCCCCAGGCAGATTTCAGGACTGGTTTCGACCCACACTAGCCAACATTAAAATCTTGTGCCTTCCTGAATTTTAACTCATGTTTCGCCAAGAATCTGCAAGAGGTGATCAGTTAGTAGAAGATCTATGGTACCGGGAAGATCACTCACAACCCAGTTTATTTATTTCAAAATAAATTGTTCCATCACCAACAAAGGTCAGGCGATATGGATCAGGACCATAGTGCTATGAGCCTTTGAGAGTCAAAGCTCACGTCAGATACGTTAGGTATCTACGTTTGTCAAGTCTCTGGCAAAGGGACCTTCATAAGCTTATACCCCCAGTGGGGGCTCCATCCACAGAACTCCTGTGACCAGCTGGGCTTGGTCCAACCTCCCCCCCTTGGTGAATTCCGCCTGCCACTTTACATCACTACTGTTACTGGTTCCCAGTAAGCCAGCATTTGAAGCGAACCAGCCAGTTGTGGTTACTGAAGAGACTGTCTCGGGGCCTCGGTGCTTGAAGGACCACAGTCTCTGTTCAGCCCGCCAACTAATACCTTCCTCACAAGCCCTGATCTCTGTGCCCTTGCCTTCAGCCATGAAGTGCGCAGCGAGAACAAGACAGGGTTTTTCAAGGGGTGGCACCTCACCTGTGGAATGCCCTCCCCTTTGAGGTTCACCTGGCGCCAATCCTACTCTCAGTTGGGTGCCAAGCCAAAACATTTCCTTTAATTCAGAAGTTGATCTTTTAACACCATTTTTGTTAGGGTCTGCTTTTAGCCTGGAAACCGTAAGACTCGTTATATTTTTCTTGCCTTAGCTGGATTTTTAAGGCTGGAATTTAATTAACAACTCCCATGGTGTTTTGTGCTTTTACTCTGTTGTGTTTCGTAAGCCGCCCTGGGGCAAATCCCCTGGCGAGGTGGCGCAGAAATTGGCTGACTGAGTAAAGGAAAAACCAATGAAAACAGTTTGGAAAGGATCAGGAAAAGGAGACCCTGCAACCTGTCTCCCGTCTCTTTACCACAGATATGGGAACTTCTAGGATTGTTCCCACATTGGTCCTCAAAAGGAATGAGGCTAGTCTAAAACATATAAAGCTGTTATACAAAACACATTCAGAGCTTTCATAGGAACACATTACACACTGTAATGCACCAAAGAGAGGGATGGCTGTGAGGTCAGAGATGATGTAAGAAGAGGTATTTCCACACAGACCAACTGAGAGAGGCCTCACCCATCTTTCCCACTTACCCCACAACGCAGCTTAACAAACAGAACACGGCACAGACCAATAATTACCTTTTAACTCTCCAAAGAGGCCAATGAGTGGAGAGAGGAGGAGGAAGAAGACAGCCGGGAGCTCTTTTCGCATCCACGACACGGAAGGTCTCTCCTAAGAAACAGAAAGCCCCCCCAAAAAAAGAAAGCAGTTAGGTGTCTGAATACGAAAGCTGGAAACAAGGCTGAACTCGAAAGAAATGTCTTCATCTTCCAGAAAAATGGGATTGATCCACCAAAGGCAGAAGTATCACTGCAAATGCTGGCCACGCGTGGTCAGGACTCACATTCGGCCAATCTGGGTCGAAATATGAATCTGACACATGCCCATCTCAAAGAATGAACCAGGCAGGCTCCCTTCATGCAGAGCGACGATGTTTATGCTTTCCGTTTATACAAGCAAGTGGTTTGAGGCCATTACCATGTTTCCTCAAATATGAGGCCATTGAAAAAACAAAAAACAGGTGGCTGCCTTAAATCCATATACAAGTTAGTTATGTGCATTAAAGAAACATGTTTTGTGTATTTTTCTTTTTAAGCTGGTGGTCCTGCATTCTGGGTTGTCTTCCTTTCAAGGAATTTTTTTTGCCATCAAAGTTGCAGCTGACTTATGGCGATCCCTCGTGGGGTTTTTGAGGCAGGAGACGTTCAGAGACCATCGTCTGCCTCTGCACAGCAACCCTGGACCTCCTTGGTGGTCTTCCGTCCAAGTACTAACCAGGATCCACCCAACTTAGCTTCCAAGAGCTGGCCAAGTCCAGCTAGCCTGGGCCCTCCAGGTCAGGACAAAAATAAAGAGAGGGGACTTGCCATTGCCTGCTTCTGCGTAGCAACCCTGGACTTCCTTGGTGGACTCCCATTCAAATACTAGCCAGGGCTCATGCCCGCTTAGCTTCCAGGGTCTGAGGAGACAGAGCTAGCCTGGGGCATCCAGGTCAAATCCAAGTAAATACAGTATCTTAACTCAACCCAACAGCTACCTGGAGAGACAGCCCAGTCTAATTCTGATTTGCTGAGAGAAACTGAGCAATAATTGGCTCTTCTGAGGCCAACTGGTATTTCTCTGAGGAAACAGAGGGCCAACCATCACATGGGACCAAACCCAGTACCCTTATCAGGGAATCCAAGTGTCAAGCAGTATGTCAGACCTCTGGTCAAGTTACTCTCAGCAACACTCTCTTTGGCAGTGATAAGCAAGATCCAGGTCATAACTATACCGTGTCAGAACTGAAGAGTTTGGCGGGTACATAGATACAGGTAATTCAAATGAAGCCCCTCCTAATGGCCACTCATACATCACATCCAGCCACCCCGCCTAGCTATAGCGGTCCTACCCCCCCTTTCACCTGGGAAATATACAATCCCATTATCTACAGAAGTAAGCTGGCACCAAAAATTTCAAGGACATTCCTCTGGGAGAGGAAGGCTTCTTTGGAAGAGTTCCGGCCTCTAAGATAGCCCAGTCACACACTCCACACTCGCTCTCCCCCGACCTAAGGAATTCCCCCTCCCAGCATTCATGGCAAACTGAGCAGAGCGATGTTTGACATATACTGGGTGCGTTCAGATGCACCGTTTGAGCCGTTTTCGGCACGGCTCAGAAACGGCTTTTACCTGCGCGTTCACACGCCCAACATCTGCCCACCGTCCTCAGCCGTCGCTTTCTGGAGCAAACCCCTTTGAAACGGAGCATTTTGACACCACTTACCCAAGTGGTGTTTTCCATGATTCTCCGTTTCAAGCCGCACTTTTCCCTGTCTGATCGCTCCATCCAGCCACTTCCGGGTGCTTCAACCCCCCTCCCCTCTGGGAAGCTGCCTCCGGCTTCCGCTTTTAGTCCGCCATTTTTTTTCCTTAGCGGTATGCGCTTGAGCGGAGCTCCGCACTTGTTAAAAAAAGAAAAGCTTCACTGGTGCCTAGTTTAGGCATTTAGAGGAGTCCGGGATCTCGGGGAGGCCATTTTAAAAAGGAGTCTTCATTTAAACTTTAAAGGGACCTGTTGAGATTGTTCTTCTGCGCACGCGCCAAACTTCCTGTTCGGGAGAGGGCTGCCTGTGCGCATGCTCAAAGGAGAGGGGAAACCCCCCCCACCTGCAGGAGGATGGCGGGGAGCTCTGAAGGAGGAGGTGAGTGTGATCGCGATTCTCCAGTTTAAAAAAAAAACGCATCGTGCCGGAGCAGTTTAAACCACTCCAGCACGCTGTCTAAACTTACCCACTGACTAACTCAACATGAGACCAGGTCTGGACCCTCAAAATGCCCTACTGCCACTGACATTGGCCAATTGGGACTGCTGGTATTTATTTATTTCCTTCATTTATACCTTGCCTTTCTCCTCAGCAGGATCCAAAGTGGCTTACATCATTTCTCCTCTCCTCCATTTTTATCCTCACACCGACTATACAGGCCAATGGAATCATCCTATGGCATTGTTTACTAAATTCGATGAAACCCGCCCTGAGCCTGCTACATGGGGAGGGCGGGATATAAATAGAATAAAATAAAATAAAACAAATAAAATAAATCTCCGCACCATTTCATTGTATAATCATTTAGAACGGACTAGGCTGCTAATAGAATTCCAGCCCCCAAGCTCAGCCTATCCAAGTATCTTTTCCCCTTCTCCCATGCAACCCAGCCTACCTCACAAGGTGGTTGTGGTAGGCAGGAGAATAAATGCACACAGCTCAGACATGAAAAATGTAACCAAAAACCAGAGGCTCAGCATTTTAACATTACCTTGGCCAAAAAAAAAAAAAAAGTTTCCAGGGAGACAGCAGAATGAAGCCACTAAGCTGGGATTCCTATGCTGGTTTGATCCTACCACGCATGGTCTCAATAGAAACCGGGAGCAGCTAGCTGCCTGCAGAAAATAATTGCCCATCATTACAGTGCAGGATTCAATTTGCTTGTGCTAATTCGTTACCAGATGGGAGGAGTCCACACCCATCCTAATGGGATCATTGACTCTTTTGTCCGGATCTGGTTTCCATACGTGGTTAGCAGAGTAAGGCCACATAATTGTCTCTTGCTAACTCTCTCTTGACCTGGCTTCATTTTGTAACAACTCCTTCCTCCTTCTGTTTGCACCTGCTCAAATCAGGTAGGGTTTATTTATGTTTTCGATTCCAAGTTACTAACTCCGGCCTCGGAAATCCCTGTGGGAGGGGGGGATCTGGGATGGGATTTCATCTAAAATCTATGGTATATCATAGAGCCTGCCCTCTTAAGGTGCCATTTTTCCCCCAGGGGAACTGGTCTCTAGTCTGGAGATCAGTTCTGAATCCAGAAGTATTCCAGGCTCCACCTGGAGGTTGGCAATCCCTAACATCAAGTGAAGAAAACACTTCAGAGATCTGCTGATGTGTGGGTGTGGGAAACACAGGGAAACAAGTGTAAACAAGTGAAGAAACATACAGTGAAATTTGGCTCAAAGGCAGAGTTGCCAACTCTAGGTTGTGTAGTGGTTTGGTGTAGTGGCTAAGTGCGCAGACTCTAATCCGGGAGGACCAGGTTTGATTCCCCACTCCTCCACTTGCAGCTGCTGGATGACCTTGGGCAAGCCATAGTTCTGACAAGAGCTGTCCTGGAAAGGGCAGTTCTTTCAGAGCTCTCTCAGCCCTACCTACCTCACAGGGTGTCTGTTGTGCAGAGGGGAAGGGAATGGAATTTGTAAGCTGCTCTGAGACTCCGAGTGAAGGGAAGGGTATAAATCCAATCTCTTCTTCTTCTTCTTCTTCTTCTTCTTCTTCTTCTTCTTCTTCTTCTTCTTCTTCTTCAATTCCTGAAGATTTGGGGACTGGGTGTTGGGACAGGTAGGGTTTGGGGAGGGACCTCAGCAGAGTACGTAGCTGTAGAGAGCACCCTCCAAAGCAGCCATTTTCTGCTCAGAAACTGATCTCTGTTGTGTGTGTGTGTGTGTGGGGAGAATAACATATAATCCCATCAAATTAAGTTGCCAATCTCCAGGTGGTGGCTGGAGACCTCCTGGGATTGCAATTGCTGTCCAGGCAGCAAAGATCAGTTCCCCTGGAGGAAATGGCCACTTTGGAAGGTGAACACTAAGCCCCTCCCCTCCCCAAGCCCCACCCACCTCAGGGCCCACCCCCAAAATCTCTAGATATTTCCCAACCCAGAGCCGGCAACTCTGTTGTCAGACCTCCACTCTACTCCTTGGCTGCGGCCTATGAAACTTTATACCACAAACGGTTGCGCCAGTCTTTAAGATGCCACGACCTGATTCCATTGCACAACACAGACTAATTAGGCTGCAAAATGGGAACGAAAGTGAGAAAGGGATACCCCGCGTTCAGTGATCTCAATCAATCATATCCTCCTCATTTTAATTATTATAACTGTGCGACGCTTAAGGCAACAGTATGATGAAAAGTCTCCCCTGACCTTAAAAAAAAATAATAATTACATGCAGACCGATGTGGCAGAGCCAGTTAATAAGGTGCTGCACTAGTCGAATCTGAAACACCTGAAAACACTCGCAAGATTTTAAGTTCCCCTCTTTCCAAGGGGTGGTGTGGAGAAGGGGGGACTGAAACAAGGGAAGGAAGAAACACTCAATACCTCATATTTATGCATCATGTTTCGAGCATACAAAGTACTCAGTGTAAAAGTTCAGTTATTCCACCACCACCGTTATTAAAGGGTCTGAGAAGAATTGTGGGGTACATGGGGCCTAGGGATGCCACCCTCCAGGCGGGACCTGGAGATCCCTGGGAATTACAGCTCATCTCCAGACTACAGAGATCAGTTCTGCTGGAGAAAATGGATGTTTTGGGGGGTGGACTCTATGATCCGTTTAGCCTCGACCAGGACCAGGGATTTCTCTGCCCTGGTCCCGGTCTGGTGGAACATGCTCCCGCGTGAGATCAGAGCCCTTCTATCATCCCACAGGGCTTGTAAAATGGAGCTGTTCTACCAGGCCTTTGGTTGAGGTGGTGGGCGTCCAACAAAACAGTCGGCCTTTCCTGCTGAAGACACCACTTCTACGCAGTCCGGATTAAACTGACTCAGAATCCAGCGGCACCAGAATCGGAGACTATGCAGCATTCAGTGCAATCTGTTTTTAAATTCCTCGTTTTGATGTTTTAATAAACTATTTATTATTTTTTTATGCCAAATGGCCTAATTTTTTTGTTGTAATCCACCCTGTGCCCATTCACAGGGAGGGTGGAATATCAATTTGAAAAATTAAAAAAAAAAAATGTACCCCACTGAGGCCCGTCGCCCCTCCCTTCCCCAGGTTCCACCCCCAAATCCCCAGGAGTCTCCCAGCCTCGATCTGGCCACCCCCACCCCCCTCCCCATCCCCCACCAGTGGCCGGGGGGGGACCCTGGCAACCCGAGTGCAGCCACTTGCTGCTGTTTTGTCTGAGGTGAGATTTGAACTGAAGCCTTGCCCGTTGGTCGGCACTCCACTCCACCAGTTCTAAATGTGCCACAATCCTCAGCATACAGCCTGGGGGCACCACGGTACCTACCAGTGTGTTTCCTAGTGCCCACTTCCTTCTTCCACAAAGCATCTCTTTCTTCTCAGTAAGAACCAATCTGCAGCCAATCTTGGCTTTCCTCCATATTGCTGGAGAAGGAGACGCTTTACAAGAGCCCAAGAAGCATCACCTTCGGGTCTGCAGGGAACACCACGGTTGCCAGCCAGCAGCAACCACCAGGAGTCTGGGGAGGTGAGGACCTGGGGGGAGGTGTCAGGAGACGGTGTTACATCACTTCTGGGGGGGGGGAAACGACGACCCAGAAGTGATAGCATAGAGCTCTAGGACTTGCCAGAAACCACAGAGTTTCCAGTGATTCCTAGAGTGAGGTAATGTCTCATCCGGGTATTCTCACAGAGAGCAATTTTTTCCCCTCTTGCTGGCCAACAGAGTGCCAGTTAACGATGGGAGCTGGGGGCGGGAGATCTATGCTGGTTCTTCGTAGAACAGAAATGCTGTTTGGGTACATTCACCAGTTCTCCATTTGTGCTCTATCCTGGTTCAGAAGAAAGATTATTTCATTCAGAGCCACCAGACTAGTGTTGCCAGGTTCCCCGCTGCCCACTGGTGATTTATGGGGGCTAAGGGCTTGCCAGATCCAGGTTGGGAAACTCCTGGAGATTTGGACACAAGGTCCGGGGAGGGGACGCACTCCCATGGGGTACATTGCCGCAGAATCCACCTTCTAAAGCATCCATTCTCTCCAAGGGAACTGATCTCTGTAGTCTAGAGATGAGCTGCAATTCCGGGGGATCCCCAGGTCCCACCTGGAGGTTGGCATTCCTAGCAAGCCCAGATTCAAGCAACACTGCAACACCATTTTAATTTAAGTGACTACAAACAAAATGCAACTTGACAGGGACAGAAGACCAGCCTCATCGCTCACTTGCCTACAATGCACCTTATAAACCACAGCATTCTCACCCCCACCCCTCCGCGAGACAGGGAAAAGCTCAGCTGAAGCTCAACATGCACCTGTGCATACAGGCACCCAAGCGACCATGCGTAAGCAAACAGACTCCAGAGAGCAGGCCGTTCGGCATGACAAGAGAACCCAAACGCTCAATCCAATCAAGACTAAGTGATAATTGAAGGGAAAGCAGCTGTGTTCACCACCTTTCCAGAAAGATCTTGCAACTGTAAATTTTTTTCTAATGGGTTTACTCCAATCGTTTCTTCCTAAGCCATGCCATTAGCAAAAAAAAAAATGAGCCGGCAGCCACGCCAGCATGAGCCAGGATTTCATTAGGTCTCCCGCTGAGCAGGGTAATTTCTGGTCAGCGCTTGGACCCAAAGAACCGAAATTAAATCAGGTGCTTCTGAATGGGACGGAGGGACGGGGGGGGGGGATGCTTGGCAGCCTTGAGGATTTACTTATTCAGATTTACAGCCCGCCCCGCTGGCTCGTAAAAGCTTATGAGCCTTTTAGCTTTTAATCTTTCACTAAGAAAATATGAAAAATAGATCTATATAGCAAGAACTCCCCCACACACACGCACACACAGAGAGATACCTTTTAAAAAACAAAGCATCCAAGAAGATGCTCCCATCAAAGTGAATCTCAGAGGGAGGGAACAGCCACTGAGAATATTGTTGTGCATGGGGACTGTCAGTGCTTATTTGTATTTATTTAATTCATTTCTGCCCAACCATCTTCCCCAGTCAAAACCTGAAAGGCTTGCAGATACAAGCATCACCTCACAGGAAAAGGTCCGAACCTGACAGTGGCCTACATCATTCCCCTCCATCCATTTTATCCTCACAGCTACCTTGTGAGGTTAGTTAGGCGGAGAGAGCGTGACTGGCCCGGATCCCTCCTCCTGTGAGCGTCTATGGCATAAGTGGGATTCGAACCTGTGTCTCCCAGATACTAGTCTGACATTCTTAACCACTACACCACACTGGCTCACCACACTGCTGTAACCACTACGATTCAAAGCCCAAGGCAGGCTCCCAGTCCCACCCAGGAACCAGCCACATGGCAAATTAAGAATGACAATGGGCCGCTGGTACTGATAGTGCCTGTAAATGACCACAGTATCTCTCTGGACCGTTAGGACCATTTCCGCATTGACTTTTTAAAACCTGTGTTATGTGAAACTTTCCACAGTAGATTTTTCCTCACCAGGCGCAAACCCGAAGTTTTCTCCTTCTCAACCTGCATTTTCAGAATGGGGGGTAAGGAGGAGAAAACTTTGGGTTTGCGCCTGGTGAGAAAAAATCTACTGCAGAAAATTTCACATAACGCTCAGTTTTAAAAGGATCAACGCAGGGAATGTCACTCCTTCTCTCAAGGCGGGCCCTGAAAAGAGGGGGCACCACGAAGGGCCTCAACTCTGGCTTGTACAATTGCTGGAGATTTAGGGGCAGTGTTGGCGGGGGAGCTGGGGACAGGGACGGGACGGGAGCTCAGCAGGGATCTGATGCCATCGAACCCTAACCCTCTGGAGCTGCCACTTCCTCCAGGGGAACTGATCTCTGCCGTCTGGAGATTGGTTGTAATTCTGGGAGATCTCCAGGCCCCGCCTGGCAGTTGGCAAGCCTAGAGGGGAGGGAGCTTAGTGGGGGGTGCTATGCCATAGAGTCCACCCTCCGAACCTGGGCCATTTCCTCCACAGAACTGATCCCTGCAATCTGGAGATCAGTTGTAATTCCAGGAGAAAACAAGCCCCCCCCTCCAAGGCAATGCCCCCTCTAAGCTGTGGAGCCTTGTGAGCAAAAATTCTACTTTGTGAGCGACTGGCATTAAAGTCGTGAGCGAGTGATTTGGCTGCTGCATCAATCAGTTTGCTCTGGAGCCCTCCTTCCTGAGCCAAGACAAAAATGTGTGAGCTGGAGGCTACAAAACTGTGAGCTAGCTCACACTAACTCAGCTTAGAGGGAACACTGCTCCTAGGTGATCTGAGATGTCGCAAGGTTGGATCTTTACCCCCCCCCCCAACCCCACCCCATCCAGTGCTTTGTAACATCTACATGAAGCTGCTTTGAGAGCTCACCTAGAGCTCTGGGGCACAGTGCCGTCAGCATGCCGATGATAATATAGGCTGGCCCAAAGCTACAGTGGGGCTATTGGGTCTCCGCCCCCTTCCTTAAAAAGCGAGCCCCACAAGATTTTTTTTGAGAAGACTTTTTAAGAAGAGTCGGGGCGGGGGGGGGGGGAAGGATGCGCATGGGTCCCTTTCCCAAAAGCATTTAAAGGGATCTTTTAAATGCTTTCGAGAAGCAGCAGGAGATGGTGTGCGCCCCCCCGCCTCCTGCAAGATTTAAAGGGCCCTCCAGCAGATCTGTGGGCCACGTGCTCCCTGCCAATCAGCTGCAGGGCCCTTTCTATCTTGCAGGCGGGAGGGAGGGGGGTGACCGCCGGCAGTCAGGCTTGGGGGCAGACTGGAGCTGACATAAAAATAATGGCAGCCACACCAGAAAAAAAATTTTGCCCCACAAGCCACAAAATCCTGGCTACAGGCCTGAATATAGGACCTCTGACCTGGAAACTAAGCAGTGCCGGCCCCGGTTAGTACTTCAATGGAGCACTGCCGAGGAAGGCCAGGGTT
This sequence comes from Gekko gecko, assembly GCA_029375565.1. NCBI lineage: Eukaryota > Metazoa > Chordata > Lepidosauria > Squamata > Gekkonidae > Gekko > Gekko gecko. The sequence goes on from JAPDNY010000008.1 coordinate 1,065,973, forward strand.
GCTACGCAGAGGCAGGCGACGGCAAACTACCTCTGCTGGTCTCCTGCGATGACGCTCAAGGGATCGCCACATGTCGGCTGTGACTTGATGGCAGTTTCTACACCACCACCCCTTTCTGTCTAAATCCAGGAGACAACAGCAGACTCCATCAGTGTCTGGAGACTGGAAAAATCAGTGTCTGGAGACAGGGAAAGGCCTGAGAGTTAATAAACTGAAACTCAATCAAGACAAGTAAAAGTGCTGTAAGCAGAGAATAAAGCTGATTCAGGAATAAGAACTTCTCCTCTCCTAGCTGAGGTCACGCTTACCCTGAAAGGTTCACAGCTTAGAGGTGCTTTTCTGGATTCTACCTGGTCATTAGACAAACCGGTTTCGTGAGGGCATCTGTTCCCAGAGAAAGCTAATCTGACTGCAGCCACACAATAGGTGACTATAATACACCACACAAGGGGCTGCCCTTTGGAAGTTCAGTTGGTGCACGGTCTAGCCCCGAGGATCCTTAGGGAGATGCACAAAACCCTGTAAAGCCAGAGCTTCTTCAATAGCACACACTCAGAATTTGTTTCTGGACTCTGTTCAGTGTTCTGTTCTAACTTAGGAAGCTAAATGGCTTGGATCCTAAAAGGACTTGGGTTGCCAGGTCCTATCGTCATGCCAGTGGGGGGACTGTGGGGGGAGGTGTTCCAGGAGTGGGAGGGGACATTTTGTGACGTGCATATGTCACCCAGAAGTGGCATAGGCACGCCAGTGATATCGGGGATTATGCTCTGGTTTGGGGGCAAAACTCTATGGTAAAATCGCCCTCAAACCATAGAGTTTTGCCCCAAAACCAGAGCGTCACCCCTAATGCCTATGTCGCTTCCAGGTGATGTCAATGCAACACACACGGCGTCACTGCTTGGGGGGGGGGTTCCTCCTACCAGCCAGCTGGCACCTGGGGGGCAGGAGCCCTTGGAAAAGGGTGATCCCCCACCCCCACCTGGGGAATGATAACTCCACAGAGAACGGCCTCTACAACCCTATGTGGACTTCGAGATCCATGCACAATGCCTTTCTTTAAGAACCATCCTAAGCAGAAGTTAGGTTAGTGGTATGATCCCCAGACTATAGACCTCTTTACCCCGAAAGATGAAGCTGGCATCATCCTTCCCGGGCCTTCTGGATAACCCAGAAGACCCCCTATCTTGGAAGACCTTCGAATCAGACTGGAACTGGGATGGTGCTTGCCAAAGTTTATCCCCCTGAACTTATTTTATGCTAAGCTGATAATCAGTTCTAAGCAACTGTCTGCATTTTGTCTGTGAAGCACCTGGAGGACCTTTGGGGGGGAAAGGTGGTCTCAAAAGGCTAATTAAATCAACCAGTCATAACGAAACACTGTACAGTAGAGTGGCAGTTAAAGATGACTTGCCCCAACCTGGATAGCCCAGGCTAGCCTGATCTCACCGGGTATCAGAAGTTAAGCAGGATTTGGCCCTGATTAGTACTGGGTGGAAGTCCAGGGTTGCTGTGCAGAGGCAGGCAATGACAAACCACCTCCGTTATTCTCTTGCCTTGAAACCCCCCTCTGGGGTCACCAGAAGTCAGCTGTGACTTGATGGCAAAAACAAACAACAACAACCAGAAATGGATTAACAAAGCTAGAACGACACCCAGAGAAAGCCTGTTACAAGACAGGCCCAAGAGAGATAATAACAGAACACCACGAGTGGTCACATAGAGCTCTCAACGCAAAACAGTTCAATGCAGATATCAATGACTGACATCCTCTGCTGAATAACGACAGTTCTCTTTCACAAGCACCGGGAGGCAAACATTTTCTTGCACACAGACGGCCCCCCCGATCTTAAACAACTCACTCACAATAATACAACATCTAACTTGAACATGGACACTGGCACCACAGCTTGCAATAGACCCAGATGCCAACATTGGTGCCACATATACCCAAGACAACGCAATCACTGAATCTAACAAAATCAACTATGCCATCTCAGACTCATTCACTTGGTCATCTAACATGGTATATGCCATTAAATGTCAACAATGCTATTTGGCTCTTGAAATAAGACAAACAGGTCAACCCTATGCCAAATGATAAATGGGCACAAATCTGACATCAAGAATCATAACACTGAGAAACCTGTAGGAGAACACTTCACTTTTCCAGGACATTCAATGGGTGACCTCAAAGTAGCTGTTTTATTGCAAAGGGACTTCAGGAACAGACTAGAAAGAGAAATTGCTGAGTTACAAGTTATTATAACACTGAGAGCAATAGAACCCCCAGGACTTAATGGGAAATAGGTTTCTTATCTCATTACATATGAAAGCCTCATTCAGTCTTTATGTCTATATTCCCACCAATCTCCCAGAAGGGTTATACATCCTCTTTATTTCATCTAATATCTTTTTGGAATAGTAGATTAAAATAGTAGAATGTAATGTAATGAAGAGTAAAATGTAATATAATTTGGAATGGTAGATTGGAATGTATTTTTTCTGGTCTTGGGAATGTATTTCTCTGGTTGGCTCCACTTCAAAGAGGAAGATGTTGTACATAAGAATATAAACATAAGAACGTAAGAGAAGCCAATACTGGATCAGGCCAATGGCCCATCCAGTCCAACACTCTATCACACAGCGGCCAAAAATACCAGGTGCCATCAGGAGGTCCAGCAGTAGAGCCCAGGACACTAGAAGCCCTCCCACTGTTGACCCCCCCAAGCACCAAGAATACAAAGCATCACTTCCCCAGACCAAGAGTTTCTATCTATACATTGTGGCTAATAGCCACTGATGGACCTTTGCTCCATATGTTTGTCTAATTCCTTCTTGAAGCCATCCATGCTTGTAGCTGCCAGCACCTCCTGGGTGAAGGAAGTACTTCCTTTTATCTGTTCTAACCCGACTACACAGCAATTTCATGGAATGCCCACGAATTCTTGTATTATGTGAAAGGAAGAAAAGTACTTCTTTCTCTACCAGCTCTATCCCATTCATAATCTTATAAACCTCAACCATGTCACCCCTCAGCCGTCGTTTCTCCAAGCTAAAGAGCCCCAAGCGTTTTAACCTTTCTTCATAGGGAAAGTGTTCCAACCCTTTTATCATTCTAATTGCTGTTTTCTGCACTTTTTCCAATGCTATAAGGTGTGAGGTGTGGTGACCATAACTGTACACAGTACTTCAAATGAGGTCACAACATCAATTTATACAGGGGCATGATGATACTGGCTGATTTGTTTTCAGTTCCCTTCCTAATAATCCCCAGTATAACGTTGGCCTTTTGTATTGCAGTTACACACTGTCTAGACACTTTCAGTGAGTTATCTACTATCAGTGAGATCTCTCTCTTGGTCAGTCTCTGCCAGTTTGGACCCCATCAACATGTATCTATAGTTAGGAATTTTGGGTCCAATATGCATCACTTTGCACTTGGCCACATTGAACCCCATTTGCCACATTGACGCCCACTCACCCATCCTCAATAGATCCCTTTGGAGTGCCTCATAATCCTCCCTAGTTCTCACCACCCTGAACAACTTTGTGCCATCTGCAAATTTAGCCACTTCACTGCTTACTCCCAACCCCAAATCATTAATGAACAAGTTTAAAAGCATTGAACCCAGTACTGATCCCTGTGGTACCCCACTGCTTACCACTCTCCACTGAGAAAATTGTCCATTTATACTCACTCTCTATTTCCTATGAATTAGCCAGTTTTTGATCCACAAAAGGACTTGTCCTTTGTTCTGTTAGTATAGTGCTTACTTAGGAGCCTTTGATGAGGAACTGTATCAAAAGCTTTCTGGAAGTCAAGGTAAATAATATCTATTGGGTCCCCCTTGTCCACATGTTTGTTCACTCCCTCAAAAAACACTAACAGGTTAGTGAGACAAGATCTTCCCTTACAGAACCCATGCTGAGTCTGCCTCAGTAGTTTTTGTTCATCAATGTGCCTACTCATTCTTTCCTTAATAACAGTTTCCACCAACTTACCCGGTATCGATGTCTGACTGACTGGCCTGTAATTTCCCGGATCTCCCCTGGAGCCCTTTTTAAAGATGGGAGTGACATTAGCTACCTTCCAGTCCTCAGGAATGGAGGCGGATTTTAATGAAAGATTACATATTTTTGTCAGGAGAGCCACAAGTTCACATTTGAGTTCTTTCAGAACTCTCGGATGTATGCCATCCAGGCCTGGTGATATATCAATTTTTAAGTTGCCTATCAGTTGTAGGACCTCCTCTCTCGTCACCTCCATCTGACTCAGGTCTTTCAACACCCCTCCTGAAATCAGTGGTTCTGGAGTGGGCAAGCACTTCTTATCTTCCACAGTGAAGACAGAGGCAAAAAATGCATTCCACTTCTCAGCCATTTCCCTGTCATCCTTCAGTACTCTTTTTTACCCCTTGATCATCTGCATATAAGAGCACTCCTATGTGTCTGTTGCCTAGCTTTGGGGGATGAAACTCAGACCCTGTTTAAGTAGGCTACCACGTCATTGATGTAAAAGTTAAAGAGAAATGGTGCCAAAAGACATTGTTGTTTGACTCTTTTCTAACAGGATTTGTCAGGTGACCTGGGGGAGAGTACCTAACCTTTATAAATGTGTTGTCGTGAAGAGCCTGAATAAGAAATAGTAACCTTTTGTCAATACTTGAAGCTCTTAATTTGTCCCATAGAATGATTCTAGAGACAGAATCAAAAGGCGACTTCAGGTCCAAAAAGGCAGCAAAAAGAGACACATTTGAACTGGAGGAATATTTGGCAACCAGATGATCCAATATCATAAATTGATCTTAAGAGTTTAAAATGAATTTTATTGCTGTTTTAAGTTTCTTTTACTTTTACCTACAGGGGTTCTTACTATTTATTAATTCTGTTGTATTTCAAATGTTATTGCTGGCTTTAGCCGTAAATAAAACTTTAAAACTTACCCCTTCATCATCCATGGGCCCCACTGCCTCACTGGCTGATTTCCTTCTTCTAATGTATTTGAAGAAAGTTTTATTGTTGGTCTTTATGTTTTTTGCTATATGCCCCTCATATTCCCTTTCTGATCACAGACTTGCATTTTATTTGCCACAGCCTGTGTTCCCTTTTATCAACCTCACTGAGACTAGCTTTCCACCGCTTAAAAGAATCCTTCTTACCTTTTACAGCTTCCATTACTTTGTTTGTTAACCATGCAGGCTTTTTTGTATCTCTATTTGTGCCTTTCCTAACCTGCAGCATATATTTTTTCTGAACTTCTAGGATTGTAGTTTTAAATAGTCTCCAAGCTTCTCCAATGGTTTTGATCCTTTCTACTTTTATTTTCAGTTCCTTCCTCACATGTCCCCTCATATCAGAGAAGTTACCCCTTTTAAAGTTAAAAGTGGTTGCGTCAGTCTTTTGGGGCAACTCCCTATCTGTACAAATGTTAAACTCAATGACATTATGGTCACTGTTCCCAAGCGGTGCAATCACTTTTACATCTCTCACCAGGTCTTGGGTGTTACTTAGGACCAAATCCAGGATCGTCTCTCCCCTGGTAGGTTCTGTGACCATCTGCTCCATAGCACAGTCATTGAGTGTCTGGAAACTCAGTTCATTTTTCCTGACTTGAACACATATTGACCTAATCAATGTGTTAGTAGTTAAAATCACCTATTACGACACATTTATTTCATCTAGCCACTATCTTTAATCCATTCATCATTTTATAATCATAGAATCATAGAACGTTAGAGTTGGAAGGGACCTTGCAGGCCATCTAGTCCAACCCCCTGCACTCTGCAGGAACACAGCCGAATCCTTCTCTATCTTTTGATCTGGTGGGCAATAACAAACTTCCAGTGTTAAGCTTCCTTTTGGGCCCACTATTTCAACTCATAGCATTTCCAGAAGCAAATCCAATTCTCTTACCCTCTCAATCTTACTGGACTGTATACCCTCTCTGATCTACAGAGTCACCCCACCTCCAACCCCCCCCCATCCTTCTGATATAATTTATAACCAGGAATCACCGTATCCCACTGATTTTCATCATCCCACCAAGTTTCTGAAATACCCACAATGTCTATTTCCCCCCCAACACTAAGCATTCTAACTCCCCAATTTTACCTTGGACACTTTTAGCATTTGTATATAAACATCGATAGTTTCCCATGCATGTTAAGCCCACACCCTTCCTCTTGCTGCCTCGAGACCTTGCCAGGCAGTCCATATCATTAGCCACAGTCTCAGTGGACAATTCTAATCCATTTCCTTGTAGAAAAGTAACAGCTATGTCACCCCGAACCAGAGACTTTTTGTCTCATGTTGGTTTTTAAAAACTGCTCTGCCACTTTTTTGATTTTAAGTGCCAGCAGCCTGGTTTCTTCTCGGGACAAGTGGAGACCATCTCTTTTGTACAGCACCCTCTTGTTCCAATAAGCATAACAAACTTGAACCCTTCCTCCCTACACCACTGTCTCATCCAAGCACTGAGACTCCTGATCTGTGCCTGTCTCTCCGGCCCTGTGCGTGGAACAGGTAGCACTTCTGAGAAGGCTACCTTGGAGGTCCTGGCCTTGAGTTTCCTGTCTAGCAGCCTAAATTTTTCCTCCAGGATCTCACGACTGCATTTCTCCACATTGCTGGTGCCAACATGTACCACGACCACTGGCTCCTCCCCAGCAATATCTACCAGTCTATCTAGAACATGCATAATGTTCGCTACCTTTGCACCAGACAGGCAAGTCACCATATGGTCAGTACACGGGTTCGCCACCCAGCTGTCTGCCTGAGGACTGAATCACAACTACCAAGGGCCTCCCCCCCTGCCAAGGGATGGTTCCTTGGTGTGAAAGGATACCCGTTCACCTGCTGAAGAAGAGGTCCCTTCTGAGGGCACGTTCCCTTTATCCACAGCACGTTGCCCTGTTTCCTCTCGACCCTCATGCTCCCTGACTGCAGTGGGTCTGCCATATTCAGACTCAGAGTGGGACATATCTAACAAGTCCCTGGGAGTCTTCTCCATGCACCTAGCTGACTGTTGCTGCTTCTCCAGGTCAGCCACCTTGGCATCAAGGGAACAAACTCGTTCCCTGAGAACCGGGAGCTCCTTGCACTGGGCACACACCCAAGACTTCTGTCCAGTGGGCAGATAGTCATACATGTGACACTCCATGCAAAACACTGGATAGCCCCTAACCCCCTGCTGGCATTCTGGCTTCATAATTGCTTTTAAAATAATGTTTATATATAATCCCCCATTTAAAACCCTTTGTATTTATGTGGTTCTCCTTAAGTCTACTTACCTTACTGGGAACCCAAGGAGACTAGGCCCTGGCTTTCTGGTTCTTCCTAGGCTTCTTACAGAGTTCCCAGACTAAGAGCCACAGGCCAAGAGCCCTCTGGCGAGGTGCTGCCTTAAATAGAAGCCTCCCCCAGCAGAGAGCGTGTCCAGCAGCTATTCACATTCACCCAGAGACTCAATTACAGTCAAACAATGCCCCTTTCTCACCCTATCTCAAGCAGCCAGGGCTCTGCAACAACTCATAATTCATCACACACTCCCAAACACAGTCCCCCCACACAGTACCCTCTCAGCTAAATCACCTCAGCTGAAAGCAAATAAAAAACACTCACCCCTCTAGCAGCTCTATCTCTTGCTCCTTCTCAAAGCTCAGCTGAGTTGCCTCCACGCTTGAGAGGAGAGGGATGGAGCATAAAAGCATGGCCTCAGCTAATTACTCTTAGCATTTCATAATTAAAACGAGTGCATCTGCCCATCAATTTGAGCCAGTTTGCCTGCCGCCTTGAGCCAGTTTGCCGGCAAGGCGGGATATAAATTAAAAATAATAATAAATATAAATAAATAAATTTCACCCAGAGCTGTTCTCTCAAGAGCAGTCCTCGAAAGAGCTCTCTCAACGCCACAGGTTGTCTGTTGTGAGGAGGAGGAGAAGGGGAAGGAGACTGTAAACCGCTCTGAGACTTTGAGTGAAGGGCAGGGTATAAATCCAATCTCTTCTCTTCTTCAGAAAAAAACTCAAAATGTAAATTGGGATTCACCATATAGTTTAACTGTGCTAGTCCAAGAAATAATCCCATAAACAAAAACTGACGGAGGCATTGCAGTGAGAGAAGAGGGAAATGCTGCAAGGGGCAGAGAATCCTGTGGGACGTTTAACTGCATTTATTGCCTTTAAATTCTTTTTCTGTTAAAGGAAGGGCAGGAGAGGGTTGTTTCAAAATAATGAAAAGCAAAATATGAAAACAATGGATTTCTTTCACGGGTTTCCACTTGCTCCATACTGGAGAAAAGGTTTCATCATTTAACTTGTGTTTTAAGAAAGGGTTAACATTTCACACAATCGCTGCCTGTTCCGTGCCTGGTCCAGGTTGCGCCCTGGATGGGTGCCCCGGCCACTCCACCCTAAATTGCGCTACAGAACAGGATTGCCAACACTGGCATCTGACTGAATGCTGAACTTTGGAAGAACTCGGGAGCAACATTCTTCAGCTGGTTCCAACCTCAACGAAAAGCTTCTCTTTTGTTCTGACGGAGGGGTCAAGGATGCTTGTGGCACATGAAGCAGTAGCAGCAAGCAGCAAGCAGCAAGGTTACGGAGCCATTATTTGGGGGGAGGTAAAAAAGTTCCCATTAGCTGCTTCAGATTTTATATGAACAGGGAGAGGAGAAATCCTTCCAGGACCTCCCAAAGACCACTTTAATCATTAAATATCTGAGCCTCTTTTAAATCCAAAAACAAAACCAACCCCAGGTACCATTTCTTAAAAATACACACAGTTAAGTGCATTAAATTATTGATACCCATTAAACCGGGGGGGGGGTGCGGTGGCGGTGAGAGATTAAACCAGCTCTTGGCTTTTATCAATCATTAATGGAGTTTCCACTGGAGCATTTCACTGGGCAGATAGCACATTGTGCAGTGCGCAGAACACAAAACCTGGGAGACATGAATTTATTTTTGGCCAAAAAAAAAAAAAGGAGGCAAGCAAAGTCTGTGGCACCAAAAACAACAGGAAGCAGAAGGGGGGCTCTGTCGGGACAGAGCAGCTGGACGGAAGCCGGGTTCACACACACCTTTGAATACAGGACCAGCCAGTATGAAGGTTACCAGTCTCCCGGGGGGGGGGGGCTCAAAATTCTCCCAGAATTACAAGCAATCTTATTTCCCCTGGAGAAAAATGGCACTTCAGACGGTGGGCTCTACAGTGTTGCTCACTGCCAAACTCCCTCCGTCCCCCAAACTCCACCCTCCTCGGTCTTCACCCCCAAATCTCCAGGAATCTCCTAAACCAGAGTTGGCAACCCTAAATCAACACTACATCGTACTAGAAGTCCTTTCACCCATTAGGCAGCAACAACTTCATCCTTGTTGCCACATGCACACACAACAATGTACCTTTTTGCTACGCAAGCGTGAGACACGTTGGTTGTATATTCAGAAATACCTGTAACAAGGGTCCGCCTGGCCATTCAGAGCATTTGTGTGTGTGTGTGTGTTCTTGTGGCAGTGAGTGTGTACATGTGTAAGGAATGGACTAGCTTTTCCTTTCCCTTTTAACAGAACACAAGATGAATGCGTTCCTCCTCCTTCCCAGCCTCACCTTGCTCCAAGCTTGGAAACCATCTTGCTTACACAGCCTAGCTTCTGTCTGGTTCTTGGGGCTGAGATTGGAGAAAATCGATTAAAGCAGTGGGCAAAGGAAGGGGTTAAAGCCCCCCCCCCCGCCGACCCTCCAGTACTGCCATTTCCTGTGTGACAGGATGGACCTCTACCGATCCCGTCTAGTTTGACTCCAGGAACCACAAGGCTATTGCTACGAATGGCAGCCCACAACTTTCTTCCCTCTCTCTCCACAATGTACAGCGAAACTCACCTGATGTCACATTGAGCACTGCCTTGCCTCCACCAATCACAGAGAACGGCCCTATGACATCACGGCTAATGACAGCAGAGCATAAGGTCAGTTGCACTACCTATTATCTCTCCCAGTGGGGAGGAAGGCAGGGCATTAATGAATAAAATAAATAAATGCATAAATATTATCCATTTAAAATGTATTTAAAACACTTTTTATGTTGCCTTTCCACCCTATCAGGGCCCACAAAGTGGCGAACATACACACACACACACACACACACACACACACACACACACATCCGTCACTTGAATCCGTCACTTGAATATATTTGCCTTCTTAACAAAGACGGATTATATTTTCATATGAAGAGGCTGGCGTAAGCTGGAGTCCCCATCACAGTGTGCACCAAGACCTGTTACCTGACGTCTGCCGAGTGTTTTCAGGACATGCATGGGGCCAGCGGGGGTTCTTGCCTAGCACAGCTTCTGACTGGCCGTTGGGAGATCTAATTGGCTGTACAGATTAAAAAAAACATTCCTTTGGTTTGATTCTCTCGCCCCTCTTTTCCAAGGTATTTTTTTTAATGACTCCATCTTCTGATCTACATTTGGTTGTGTGGTTGGATCTACCTTCTGCAACAGCCGTTTTGGGATTCTGCCGACCACCCTGCATTGTAATTTCAAGGATATCCATGGGCTCAGAAAGGTTGGCTGGCCCGTTGCTATACTGGGGCTATTGGGGACTCTGCCCCCCTTCTTTAAAGGGCCAGCCCCACCAGAAAAAAACCTGCCCCACAAGCCACAAAATCCTGGCTAAGGGCCTGAAGGTTGGGGATCCTGGCGTAAGCTGACCTGAGCTCCTTAGAGAGGAAAGGCAGGATAAAAAGGTAGTTCATAAATGTCCAATGAGCACATGAATGCATGAAGCGGCCTTCTAGTGACTCAGACCCTTGATCCGTCAAGGTTGGTATTGTCTGCTCTGACTGGCAGGGGCTCTCCAGGGTCTCTTGTGGTGCTCTTTCACATCATCAACTACCTGACCTTTCCTTTAGTTGGAAATGCTGGGGACTGAACCTGGGGCCTTCTGCATGCCAAGCAGGTGCTCTATCACCGAGCCATGGCCTTTCCCCAAGGACAGCCCAATGAAATGCCAGAAGTCCTTGGCCAAGCTAGTTTCAAGGGAATCCTCTTGCAAGGCTGTTTGAGGGCCCAAATGCAGGACTGAATCTCGTTTTCACTGGAAAATAAGCAAATATGCTTGGGAAGCCAGCATCGGAGAACATAAAACACACTCATTGCATTACGGCCCTGGTGATTCACCATCCACTTCAGAACACTAGTTAAACCTTAATGGAACAGCAGTCATAATGCCTCTGAAATGCTAACAGGTAATGAGACTTCAGTTTTCACGCTCGTGCCGGTAGCAGTCTCAGTCCTAGAAGAAGATGCTCGTTTATGCTTCAGGGTCAACACTGATCGTCCCATTGACAAATGCATCAAAGTGCCCATTCTACTCGGGGTGGGCTTCCTCTGTAGAACATTCTGTAGAAGCAAAATTACTTGTGCCTCGTCCAATCTTTATTTATTGGTTCCGCTTGCACCCACTTTTCCTCTGAAGGGCTCAGCTTCCCCCTCTCGCCAACTCCTCAGAATAGCTGCCACCAGTGTTCCCTCTAAGCTGAGTGAGCGTGAGCTGGCTCACAGTTTTTTAGCCTCCAGTTCACACATTTTTGTCTCAGCTCAGGAAGGAGGGCTCCAGAGCAAACTGATCTACACTGTAGCCAAATCGCTCCCTCACAACTTTAATGCCAGCCGCTCACAAAGTAGAATTTTTGCTCACAAGACTCCACAGCTGAGAGGGAGCATTGCTTGGCACTTGCTAACACATCCCCTGGTGCCTGCCAAATGGTTTTAGAGAGTGGGAGGGGCTTTTTGCCCCTCAGAGACACTGGAGGTTTGACTGGTTGGTCGTGCAGTTTTTTAAAAGACACTCCTCCGGCGGCAGCTGCCACCACAGCCCAAGGATCTTCACTGTGTGACTGAAGGTCAGCTTCGGCAGCCATTTTATGGCTGGCTCCACCTCCTGAGGCAACAGTTTTGTGGCAGCCATTTTGTGGCCGTGCCCACCACGTTGTGTCAGAAATTCCAGAGCCGCTCACGGGCTCAAAAAGTTTGAAGACTGAGATGGGTGACGTGCCCTGGGGTATCAGAGGGACATGGGGATTTTATCTGCTTCACTTTTGCCTCTTTTCTGTCCCCAGTGGGGATTCAAAGTGGCTTTCTTCGAACTCCTTGCCTCCATACAATCCTCACAACAACCCTGTGAGGGAAGTTAGAAGAAGAGGAGATTGGATTTATACCCTACCCTTCACTACCTGAAGGAGTCTCAGAACGGCTTATGAATCTCCTTTCCCTTCCCCTCCCCACAACAGACACCCTGTGAGGCGGGTGGGGCTGAGAGAGCTCTCTAGAGAACTGCCCTTGAGAGAACAGGTCTGAAAGAATTTATGACTGACCCAAGGTCACACCAGCGGCTGCACGTGAAGGAGTGGGGAATCAAACCCGGTTCTCCCAGATTCAAGTCTGTGCTCTTAACCACTACACCAAACTGGCTCTCTAGGCTGAGAGTCTGTGTGACTGGCCCTAGGTCACCCACAACAAGCTCCCATGGCAGAGTGAGGTTTCGAACCTGGGACTCTCAGATCCTAGTCTAACCACTCGACCACCCCGATTGGAAGTCAGGTTTCCTAAAATCCACCTCTAAGGAACTGCCCCATTACCCACAGATAGTAATATATCTGCTGAGGTTCTCCATTGCTTTCTGATTGTGTATCATTTTCCTGTAAACTCTTATAAACTCTGGACCCTGGTGCTTCCTCTAACTCCTGCTAGGGGTGTGCTGCCTTGGCATTCCTCTGGCCATACACCTGCCCTCCAACATCCTTGCTGAGAGAGTGGTGCCGGGAAAACTGGGCTTGACAAACACTGATGGCTATTGTTGCTTAGCCAGAGAAGAAATGCACTTTGGACCTTGTGACAAACCCAACTGCAATTTCATAAAAGGTTTGGTCCGTGATTGTTAGTGTGTGTGTGTGTGTGTGCATGCACACGCCCACGCACTCCTAAAACCTGCTATGGACATATGAAAATTAAGACAGAAAATAGCATTAAGGTTTGTGAGCACATTACACTGCGTTCCCTTGTTGCTTTCCAAGGGCTTCACCGTCTTTATGGCTTACTTGTAGGTGCCCGCAGTCTGCCTAGAATAGTCTATAACCCAAGATTCTGCTTCCAACTAGGGACAGCCTTTTGCAGCTCACAAAGACCCAAGGAACACCCCCCCTCCCGGTAGTTTGTGTCCCCCCCAGCACCTTGTATTCACAGACATACTGCTTCTTTACTTGGTTTAAAGGGATATATTGCTTCTTTACTTAATCTCACTATCATGGCAAAACACACAAGAATTATTATTTTTTAAAGACATTTTTAGGCCTCCTTTCCACCCTACGAGGGCCCCCAAGGTGACATACGCGAAAACATCTGAACATGAAAACAGCATTTAATATATAAAATCATTCACTAAAAACATATAAACACCCAACATCCAAACCAGGGAGGACGGCCAATAAGAGTTAATGGGGGAATGCTGAATGGAACAAAAGAGCCACCAGCTGACAGAAGGCAAGGGCAGAGGGAGGCACTGGATTAAAAGGAATTTTAAGCCAGTTAGAACATACACACAACACACCCTGTTTTTCCTGTGCGCCACCAAGATTGCTCAGATACTGAATCAAGAGCCTCAAACTGCAAGAGGTTCAGTTTATTGACGGCTCTTTCTATTTAGGAAGAATATTTCTGGCCAGTTGTAAGACGTCAGTTTGCATTTGGTGTAGTGCTTAGGAGTGCAGACTCTAATCTGGGAGAACCGGGTTTGATTCCTCACTCCTCCACATGCAGCTGCTGGTGTGACCTTGGGTCAGTCACAAGTTCTTTCGGAGCTGTTCTCTCATAGCAGTTCTCTCAGAACTCTCTCAGCCCCACCTGCCTCACAGGGTGTCTGTTGTGGGGAGGGGAGGGGAAGGAAAAGGAGATTGTAAGTCGCTCTGAGACTCCTTCACATAGTGAAGGGCAAGGTATAAATCCAATTTCTTCTTCTAATACTGGGACCCAGGTACAGTTGCCAACCTCCAGGGGGGGTCTGGAGATCTCCTGCTATTACAACTGATTTCCAGGCACCAGAGATCAGTTTCCCTGATTTGGAGGGTGGACTCTGTGGCATTATACCTGCTGAAGTCCCTTCCTCACTAAACTCTGCACTCCCTAGGCTACACCCTCAAAATCTCCAGGGATTTCTCAACACAAAGCTGGTGAATCCTAGACCCAGGTTGATGGGCCAAGAGTGGGCTGTTGGATGGGGCATTTTCCTTCCTTTTGACGTAAATTCAACCCACACATCACTGACCCATGTTTAAATTAACCTGGGCACAATCCTAACTTCACCCTGATTAAATCCACATTCTCAAAGAAACCTGGGGAGAGACCCAACGGCTACAGCTGATGCTAGACTAATGTTTACACAAAAAACCAGGACTCCGGTCCGGGAAGGGGCAGGGTGAATTTGTACCGGAAATGTTCACAATACCACGGGCTGGAGCGGCTAATTCCGGGTCAGGAGATTCCTGGAGATTTCGGGGGTGGAGCCTGGGTAGAGTAGGGACCTCTACTGGGTATGCTGCCATAGGGTTTGGGGAGGGGAGGGGCTTCAGTGGGGTACAATGCCACAGAGCCCACCCTCCAAAGCAGCTATTTTCTTCAGGCAGACTGACCTCTGTCGTCTGGAGATCAGTTGTAGTTCCAGGGAATCTCCAGGTCCCACCTGGAGGCTAGGAACCCTTTGCTCCTTCAGGTCAGCACACTCAAAGGAACAGTACAAACTGGGAGGCTGCAGTGGGGCCAGGGAAGGAAATCTGCAAAAATCAGCTCGCCCTCCTCCACAAACAGAAGAAGTCAAAGGAGCACCATCTGCATGGACAGAAGGCACTCCCGTCCCCCGGATACAAGGGATGGACGGACGGACGGATGGATGAATGGATAAGATAGACAGACAGACAGAGCTGGGATCACAAGCTTTATCTCACCCTTTTTTAATGTTAAAAGAAAACAGAAAGCTTTATTTGAAAGTGATAGATGCACCTCTCTGCATTTCTGAGCATGTGCAGAGGAATATATGAAGGTGCCTATACCTGGAGCATAGAAAAGAAACCTGAGTGCTTGCACAGAAAGGGAATTTGGGTGCAAGGCAGTACACTGGAAGAGTGATCCTTGGATTCACAGGTGTGTACATTAACCAGTTTAAGAATTTATCATGGAAGGAGGGCAATCAGATATTAAACCAGAGTTCTGCAATTCAGGACAAGGATGCGTGTGTGTGTGCATAATAGTTAGTGTTGCCATCAGTGCTCCCTCTAAGCTGTGGAGTTCTGTGAGCAAAAATTCTACTTTGTGAGCTACTGGCATTAAAGTTGTGAGCGAGCGATTTGGCTACTGCATAAACTAGTTTGCTCCGGAGCCATCCTTCCTGAGCAGAGACAAACATGTGTGAGCTGGAGGCTGAAAAACTGTGAGTTAGCTCACACTAACTTAGCTTAAAGGGGAGCACTGGTTGCCATCACCCAGGTGGGCCCTGAAGATCTCCTGGAATTATAGCTCCCCTCCAGACTACAGAGATCAGTTCCCCCTGGAGAAAACGGATGCTTTCGAGGGTGGACTCTGTGGCATTTGTACCCCACTGAGGTCCCTGTCCTCCTCAAACTCTGACCTGGCCAGACTTTGCCCCTAAGATCTCCAGCAATTTCCTGTCCCTGATCTGGCAACCCCAACAACAGGCCTCCAGGGAAGAGTATCAGAGAGAGAGAGAGGGAGAGGGAGAGGGAGAGGGAGAGGGAGAGGGAGAGAGAGAGAGAGAGAGAGAGAGAGAGAGAGAGAGAGAGAGAGAGAGCGCAAAATGATAAAAAGAAGACGGAAGCATTTTGATGTTGGTGGGCGGGATGGAAGACAAGGCACCAGCCAACAGATACCTTCCTTCAGGTTTTCTAAAGGAGCAGCGATTAAGGGAAGGCGGAAAAAAAAAAAACTTGTAAGACTTATTTAAACAAGGAGGGACGGAAGGTCTGAAGGCAAATGCAAACACTACATGCCTCGACTTTCTCTCTTTGCCCATCTCTGTAATTCTGTGCTTTGGCAGTATAAATCTTTATCACTAAATTACTTAATCTGCCCTTGATCGTTATTGTCAAAACAAAAGAGAGAGAAAAACCTGAAAGAAAAACAACCACGCTCACGCCTATGACTCGTACATTTATATTTGACCTCATGGGAATTTTCGATTGCCAATTTTATCTGCATTGACTTGCCACTGACATACGGGCGCTCTCTGGTTCTTGCAAAAGCTGAGCTGTGGTTTGTCAATCCCACTGTGACTAGTTTTCATCGCATGCAATAATTTGCAAAAACGCATTTGGCAAAAAAAAAAAGGTTTATATTTGATTTTAAGAATTTCTAAAAATATGATGTTGCACACATCTACATTCCTAAACCTCACAATCTGCATTTACAACCCCACTTTTTAAAGTACAATGCTGGATAGTAGCCCAGTATAGGACAGTATAACCCATATTCACCCTTCTACTTAGGGACAGGCCGTGGCTCAATGGTTGAGCCTCTGCTTGGTGTACAGAACATATCAGGTTCAATCCCTGGCATCTCCAGTTAAAACCATCAGGAGGTAGATGATGTGAAAGATCTCCATCTGAGACTCTGGAGAGCCTGGGGTTGGCAGGTCCCTCCTAGCAACTGGCAGGGGACGGGATACTTTACGGGGAGCAGCAGGGAAGCCATCTAACATACAGCGACATGTGTATGTTACTGCCTGCATGACCCAGAAGTGATGTCATCACATCTTGTCTGTCGGGGTGATGCTCTGGTATTTGAGCAGAAACTCTATGGTAAATTTGGCTTCTATCATAGAGTTTTTGCCCAAATACCAGAGTGTTGCCCTGACATCCTGGATGCGATGATGTCACTTCTGGGTCACGTGGGTAGTGACCTAGACACATTGCTGCACATCCGATCAATCTCACTCTTTTGGGAGGCAAGTCCCTCCCCCAGCTAGCTGATCTGTGGCAGAGAGGTGAGGCCTGGCAGCAGGGAACCCCGCCTCCATTGGGGGGTCTGGCAATCAATCCTAGGAGAGCCACTGCCAGTCTGTGTAGACAAGACTTAACTTGATGGACTGATTCAGTATAAGGCAGCTTCATGGCCTCCGTGGGTTTACATTTATTCACAGATCACCCAACAAGCCCATCTCTCGAAACCATATACTGTGGCTTGATTCACCCACACGACTGTGGCCATTTAAAAGACGGGGACACCTTCCCCTTAAGGGCCTTATCCACAGGCCTGCCCATATGTGCCTTGGCTGTCGCAGCCGCCATACACAAGACACTGGGATTATGTCAAATGGTTTTATCCTATCTGTAAAGGGCATCAAATGAAGCTGATGGGCTGTAGGTTCAGAATGGCCGAAAGGAAATACTACTTTACACAGAGAGTGATTAAAAGGTGGAATTCACTGCCAGAGGATGAAGCGGTGGCCAAAGAAATAAACAGCTTCCAAAGATAGATTCATGGAGGATAAGTGTATCAGTGGCTACTAGCCATGGTGGCTAAGGGGAACCTCCGTATTCAGAAACACTAATCCTCTGAACCCCAGAGCCAGGAGGCAAAATCAGGGAAAGGTCTCGGCCCCTCTATACCCTTATTTTGACCCTCCAGAGGAACTAGTTGGCCAGTGTATGAGATAGGATGCTGGACTAGATGGACCATTGGTCCGATCTAGCAGGGCTCTTCTGATGTTCTTACAAAGGCCTTGGCCTCTATGCCCTGTTGCTGGCCTTCCAGAGAAACCGGTTGGCCACTGTGTGAGACAGGATGCTGGACTAATTGAACCACTAGTCCAATCTAGCAGGGCTCTTCTGCTTTGTTATGAAGGCCTCGACCTCTATGCCCTGTTTTGGCCACTCAGAGGAACTGGTTGGCCACTGTGCGAGACAGGATGCTGGGCTAGATGGGCCCCTGGTCTGATCCTGCAGGGATCTTCTTAACACCCCAAGTGAGATGCACAATAGCCCTACCCATTTGGGGAATGACATAGCTCCCCATGAACCACCATTTCATCAACAATTTCCAACCAGCGAGTACATGACAGCATAGCAGCCAAAATTCTCCTAGCCCTGTAAGGTCCTGATTATCGTTCTGCCAAAACTGAACAGCAAAAGTCCATTTTTTGCAAGGGTTTTATTTTGCTATACAGGCAGAAGCAAAGCACATCTTCCTCTCCTTTTCCTCCTTCCCCCTCCCCCCCCATTCCCCCTCCAGGAAAAAGCTGACCTGAAAAAGCCCGGCCAGCACAGTTATTACACAATCCTTTTGTCTTCCATCTCAACCAGATCAAATCAAACGCAATTCAAGGCTAATTCAATTCCTAATTACCTTAAGATCTTAATGGCCCTGATCTTATATGTTAACATTAATTTTATAATGTAAGATACTTCACGGATGTGCCGTTTCTTGATAATCTAGATCCGCTCTTTGCTATAATTCTTAATAAGAGAAGGGGGGGCAAGGGAAGAGCAAAGGGGGGGAGACAGATGTCAAATCAACTCACGTCAACTTCCACAGACGGCCCAGGGGGAGAGAGATAAGTGCCCTTGATTCTCAGAGGAAGAGGGGTGTGTGCTTCTTCCCCAAATGGAACATCGGGTAGTGCTCTGATACAACATTTGTTGTTTGGCTATACATCACTTTCCAGCATACATAAAGAAGGAACAAGATCAAAGAAAATAAATTTCCAATTTATGGCTGGAGAGGCCACCCGCTGCCCCGTTAGGAAAGATGTAGCAAACACATGTGGTGGGTGGGGGGGAAGCGCTGAAAACTTTTTAAAAACTATGCAGTCTCAAGTTTCCATGAAAGCCACCAGCTCCTGCAGTACACGCCTCATTCTACAAAGTGATTATGAACATTTCAAACCCGATGGTTATCTATACCAGGGGTCCCCACCCACCAACACCATTCCTTCATCCCTGCCAAATGTTTTTAGAAAGAACAGATAGAAGGTTAGATATAGATAGGTTAGAATGGATAAAAGGAAGTCCTTCTTCTCCCAAAGAGTGATTAACACATGGAATTCACTGCCACAGGAGGTGGTGGCGGCTACAAGCATGGATGGCTTCAAGAGGGAACTGGAGAAGCATATGGAGCAGAGGTCCGTCAGTGGCTATTAGCCATGAGGTACAGATAGGAACTCTTTGTCTGGGGCAAGTGATCATCAAGCAAGTCTGGCACGACCCTACATATAGAGAGATGTCCGTTCTCATGTGAGGCCACCAAAACTGCCGCTGGAGCAGATGAAGGGCTTTTAAATATCCAAAATGACCAGCTAGCCGGGATTCATGTCCAAAGTGTAGAACTTCTCCACAGAGGGCCTTCGGCACAAACAGTCTGCTCCCCCTCTACCAACATCCATTTGGACCTAGCTGGATGGAAGGACCTTCAGCAGTCTCTTCTCTATCAGAGTCTTTGAATTTGGTCATCCATGGCTTGGCCCCCTCCCTGGCCTCCACTTTGGCCTGGCTGCGTGTCCCTACTGCCCCTCCCAGCTGGGAGAGCATGATCATGGTATCCACCACCTCCTCCCTCTGACTGGTGCATTGGGGGAAGCATGATAAAGCATCAGCCAAGGATTAGCCTTTCACTGAAGGGTGAAACGAAACTTAGAGAAAAACGCCACCCATTTGAGCTGTTTGGCATTTAGTTTTTGGGGTGTGTGTAAGGTTTCTAGGTTCTTATTATCAGTCCAAACTTCAAAAGGCACCCTTGCCCCTTCCAACCAATGCCACCACGTGGTCAGGGCCAACTTAATAGCTGCAGCTTCCTTGTCCCACACTGCCCACTTTCATTCAGTAGCATTAAATTTCTTTGAAACGTAGGCTACTGTATGCACCTTTCATCCTCCCCATCTTGTAAAATCGCCCCCCCCCGGCAACATCGGAGGCATCTGCCTGGACCACAATTTTTTTATTCTTGTTGGGACGGTGTAAAATTGGCTCAGAGATAAACAGTTGTTGTAATTCATCAAAAGTGCTTTGGCACTCAGCTGTCCACTCCAAACGTGTACCCAGTTTGGAACTGTCCTGCCCCTTCCCTTTAGTCTTTAACAAGTCAGTGAGGGGCAGGCTTACTTAGGCGAAATTGGGGAGGAAGGGACGGTAGAAGTTAGCAAAGCCTTGGAATGATTGGAGTTGTCTTCTAGTATGGGGGGGCTTCCCACCTGAAAACAGCAGCCAGTTTATGTGGGTCCATTTCCAACCCCCTTTGGGAAATGTGGTAGCCCAGGAAATCTACCTCCTCCTTAAGACTCACACATGGATAGCTTGGCTAATAACTTGTGTTCATAGAAGGTCTCAAGTGCTTCCCTCACCAATGTTACATGAGAGTCCATGTCTTGGGAGTATAAAATAATGTCATCCAAATACACCAGAGCCCCATAAAACAAGTGTTTGTACAGCCCTTCGTTGATCAGGTTCATGAAGACCCCTGGGGCCCCCTGCAACCCAAAGGACATCACTAAATACTCGAACTGCCGCAAAGGAGTGTTAAATGCAGTCTTGTGCTCATGCCCCTCTGGGATGCACACTCAAAAGTAAGCGTCCCGCAAGTCTAGTTTAGAAAAAATTTCCCTCCGCCAAAAGGTCATTAATCAGTAGAAGGAGGTAAGCATTAGTAGTGGACACGGTGTTCAGGCCCCGGTAATCTGTACATCGCCTAAACCCCCCATCCTTCTTTTTCTGGAAGAGCACTGGAGCCGCAAATGGGGAGGAGGCGGGGAGGATGAATCCCCGGGCTAGGTTTTTGTCAATTAACTTCCGCAGTTCCTCCTTCTTCGTGGAGCTCATGGAATACAGTTTCCCTTTAGGCATTTTATGCCCTGGCAGAATCTCAGTGGTACAGTCCGCATTGCAGTGTGGGGGGGGGGAGTTCATCTGCCTCTTCCTCCTCAAACACCCTGGTGAGGTCTCTGGATTCCACTGGGATGGAGTTAAGCTCCTCCTAAGCCAAACACACTCAGTCCAGTGGGGTTACTAGCATCTCTCCCCACTCCCCTTTCCAGACATGGTCATCACATTTAGAGTTGGCCAAGTGCAGGGTTCCAGAGCTCCACTGTACATACGGATCATGGTCTTGGAGCCAAGGGTTCCCTAACACCATGGAAAATCTGGCCATCGGGTTGATCACAAAAGCTCGTTGTTCCCAGTGGGGTCCCGTCCCCATGATCACTGGGGTAGTCTGATATTTACAAGGCTCTTCTATCATAGAGCCATCCATTTGGGTAAAGAGGAGTGGCTCCGGCAGAATTTGTACAGGGACCCCTAACCCAGTAACGATAGCTGGGCTGATTAAGTCTCTGGTGCACCCAGAGTCTATTACTGCCCTCACTCTCGCCTGATGTCAGGCTCATTAGTCAGGTCACACAACACAGGGCTTCATCAGAAGAAAACTGTTTATTGCTGAATCAGAAGTAAAGACATGTGTACTGCTTGTGTCAGGAATGCCCAGGAATAGTAGGGCCTCCTAAGTTATACTAAAATCAAACACCCCCTTAACAAGCTGAAGCCAATGAGTATAGTTCATGTGCACGGGCAAAGCAGGTAAAGCAAGCAAACAACTAAAAGTTGTTGGGTACAAGGTCAAAGAAATGATAACATACAGACAGTGAAAACAGTAATGCTCAGAGGCTGGTAGACTAAGAGTACCCCTCCACATTCCATAACTATGACAGGGCTACCTGAAATCCTGCCCTCCCAAGTGCCCCCCCCCGGGTTTGTCGGGGTAGAGGCGATGGAAACAACGAAGAAGATGAGGGGCCCTGATGTAATCCACCCCCACCCATTCTCTGTCTTGCGACCCGAAGTCCACCCACTCAACTAAGTAAAATAATTTGTTTCATTTAAGCTTAGAGTCCAAAATGTCAGCAACTTCATAATGTGATTCGCCTTGCACCAGCAGGGGGGGTGGCTGTGCTCGCTGAGGCCACCAAGTATTAGGACCAGGGTCCCAGCGAAGTAATCTGAAATGGAAAATGGGATGCAAATGGTGTAAAGTCTTTGGCAAATCCAGTTCAACAGTTACATCATTTATTTTGCGTTTCACTGGGAAAGGGCCCACAAATTTCCAACCAAGCTTTCAACTAGGCTGGAGCCCTTTGATGTTTTTTGTAGACACATAAACTGAGTCACCAGGCTGGATGTCCCAGCCCTCTGAACGTTTCTTGTCAGCCTGGAGTTTGTAGGATTCTTTAGCCCCATCCAATGTCTTGCACAGAATTGGCCGGGCGGCCCGCAACCATTTAAAGTGGTCTCCCACCTCCTCCTCCGGCAGGGCCACATTGGACAGGAAAGGGAGGGGGGATGCCTTGTAACCATAAGCCACCATAAATGGGGAGACTCCTGTGGAAGAATGGCACGTATTATTATAACAAGTTAGTGAAACAGCGCAGGTACTGCTCAAGGGTTTGATTGACGCGTTCCGTCTGCCCATCAGTATCGGGGTGATAAGCACTGCTCAAACCTCGTTCCACTCCCATGAGACTCATCAGTTCACCCCAGAACTTGGAAACAAATTGTGAACTCCAGTCGGAAATTATCTTCCGGGGTAAAGCATGCAGTCGGAACACCTGCTGAATAAATGCTTTGGCCAGCGAGCGAGTGGTAGACAGGGACTTAAACGGGATGAAGTGAGCCTGCTTAGAAAACAGATCCACAATGACCCAGATAACAGTCTTTCCCCAACTGGAGGGCAAGTCTGTGATAAAGTCCATTGAGATGACTTCCCACAATCTACCAGGCTTAGGTAGAGGTTGCAGGAGTCCAGGCGGTTTCCCAGGTCTCGGCTTGCACATAATGCACGTTTGGCATGACTGGACAAACAGGGAGAGATCTTTCCTCATCCCCAGCCATCAGAATTGGTGTTGTAGTAAATGCAGGGATTTTACAAACCCCAGGTGCCCGGCTAATTTGTTGCCATGTACCGTTAACATGACTTCACCCCGCAAAGCCAATGGCACAAACAGTTTCTGGCCGCGGTACCAACAGTCATTAGCCCGCTCCTCAACCTCCCCTTCTTTTTGTAGTTCCAGCCGATCACTATCGGAGAGGGCGGAGGCAAACTTCAATTCCCAAGATTCAGCAT
Organism: Gekko gecko; assembly: GCA_029375565.1. Lineage (NCBI taxonomy): Eukaryota > Metazoa > Chordata > Lepidosauria > Squamata > Gekkonidae > Gekko > Gekko gecko. Next base: position 1,089,147 of record JAPDNY010000008.1, read on the forward strand.
CCTTTAGGGGCTGGGATGTCAATTGGCTACGAGTTAGGATGGCTCCTCCCAACTGGGAGGGTGTGAACATTGAGACAAGAACCCCCTCCCTCCAGCTGTCATGTTGTGGGAGGCAAGACAATGCATCCACCCGGGAGTTAGCTTTGCCCAGGAAATGATGGAGAGTGGAATTAAACTTGGAGAAGAAGTCCGCCCATCTGAGCTGTTTAGCACTGAGTTGCAGGGTGTTCTGAGTACCTCGAGGTTTTTATGGTCAGTCCACACTTCAAACAGCACCCTGGCCCCCTTGAACCAGTGCCGCCACAGAGAGTGCTAATTTAATGGCTCCCGCCTCCTTGTCCCAAACTGACCAATTACGTTCAGTGTCAGTGAACTTCTGGGAGACATATGCAAGAGGGTGCCTCTTCCCATCCTCCCCTTTCTGCAAGATGACACCACCCATAGTGACATCTGACGCATCCACTTGGATGATATTTTTTTTGAGTTCATCTGGTTGTGCTAGCATGGGTTCGGATGTGAACAGAGCCTGTAAGCGATCGAACGAACCAAGGGATTCATTTGTCCACATTAGCTTAGTGCCGGGCCACGTACACTCTGGACCCTTCCCCTTCATCTTTAAGAGATCTGTGAGCGGTAGGCTCACTTAGGCAAAGTTAGTGAGAAAGGCTCTGTAAAAATTGGCAAATCCTAAGAATGCTTGGAGCTGTCTCCAGGTCTGAGGGGGTTCCCACCCCACCACATCCTGTACTTGGGCTGGGTCCATCTCCAAGCCCCAGGGGAAGATATGGTAGCCCAAAAAGCCTATTTCAGTGCAGTGGAATTCGCATTTCGATAGCTTAGCAAAGAGTTTGTGCTTGTGCAACGTTTGCAAGACTTCCCGAACCAAATTCATGTGGGAAGCCTTATCAGAGGAATAAATCAAGATATCATCTAGATAAACAAGAATGCCCTTGAATAGGTGTTTGTGCAACATTTCATTGATTAGGTTCATGAAGACCCCAGGAGCCCCCTGGAGCCTGAAGGGCATCACACGGTATTCAAACTACTCCAATGGGGTATTAAACACCATTTTGTATTCATCCCTCTTCTTTATCCAGACCCAGAAATAGGCACAGAGGTCGAGCTTGAAGTAAATTTTCCGCTTGGCAACCTCGGCTAAGAGGTCCTTTATCAGTGGGAGGGGGTAGGCGTTAGTAGTGGACACTGCATTCAAGCCCCTATAGTCTGCGCACAGTCTCAACTCGCCATCTTTCTTCTTGTGGAACAATACAGGGGCAGCGAACGGGGAGGATGTGGGTTGAATGAAACCCCTAGCTAGGTTTTTATCACCGAACTTATGTAGCTCCTCCTTCTCACTCGTGCTCATCACGTACAGTTTCCCCTTAGGCAATTTCTGCCCTGGCAACAGTTCAGTGGCACAGTCTGAGTGTCTGTGAGGTGGCAGCTTGTTCGCCTCCTCTTCCTCAACCATCTGTGCAAGGTCCCAGTACTCTGGGGGAATAGCATCCATCTCATCTCTAGCGAGACATGCCTGCACTGGTTCGTCGGGAGGTGGGGTCCCCCACGCCCTATCCCATTCGTGTGTGCGACACCGAGGTGAGATTAAAGTGGACTAAGCCCTCATCCCATAAAATATACGGGTCGTGGTCGTGGAGCCATTGGCTACCCAGCACCAATGGGAATTGAGCTGCCATGGTGATGATAAAGGTACAGTGCTCCCAAAGCTTCCCCACCCCCATATTTGCAGGGTTCTTTCATGGCAGACCCATCCATCTGAGTAAAAACCAAGGGATCAGGGAGTTTAACAACCTTGGCCCCAAGTCCTCTAACAAGTGAGGGGTTGATTAGATCCCATCTACACCCCGAGTCAATCAGATCCCATACATGCACATGGGTCCCTAATTCGGAATTCATGATAGGTACAGTCACGAAAAAGAGGGGGGGTAGCTGCTCACAGTTTTTTGCACCTCTGGGATTGGGATCTGCTGCTCAGCGCCACTCACAGCAGGTCCTGTCTTTTTCCTGCCAGCTGGATCTCCTCCTTGCTGGATGACTCCCCCTCCCCGGATGACTCCCCTCCCCCTCGGGGAGGCTTGCTTGCAGGGCACGCTGGGTTTTGGGGTGAGCAGTCAGCTTCTTTGCTGGGGTATCAGCTCGCTTGTTCTCCGGGCCTTTCCTTGGGGTACCCAAGGGTTCCGATTCCGGGCACGTAGCAGTTTCTCCACAACTCAGGCAAAGCCCTTGCTTCACCCGCTGCTCTCACGTCCCCTCCTTCTGCTTCGGTAGCACCTTGGTTTTTGGCATCGACAGCATACTCTTACCCAGGGTGGCCGCATTGTCGATGTGGATGGTTCTCAGTCGGCTCTCAGCATCAGTGGCCTCTCTCATCCATGTGTTCAGGGACTCAGATTGAATGCTGCGCAGGACCGTCTCATGGATCTCTGGGTGTAGACCAAGCAGATACTGCTCTGCTAGCACCCCATCCAGCCACCCTTGGATCTTCGCAGCCTGCCATCTGAAATCCTCCGAGTACTCCCACACCGATTTTTTCCCTTGCTTGAAGGTGCGTAGGAAAGCGCAGGAGTATTCACTAGCATTCAGGTCCTCATATTGAGCTCGAAGGGCCCACATGAAAGCATCCACTGCCCGGAGTTCCAGGCCGTCTTTATTGTGAAGACTCACGTATCAATCAGCAGCCCCATCCCACAGGCGGGACGCAATGTAATCCACAATGCGTTCCTTATCAGGGAACAGGTGACCCCAATTCAGGACGAACTTCTCCTCTTGCACCACAAAAAATGCCAATTTTTCAGGTGTCCCATCAAATGTTGCATCCAATAGTTCCATCAGCTGGTGCGCCTCGCAGGGCAGCTGTCCCGGCACCCGATCACCCATTGGTGGCTGGGGTGGGTTGGCTGGCTGCTGCAGGGGTGGAGGTGCTGGTACCGGCTGTTGCAAGGGGGGAGGTGCTGGCTGCACCAGCTGCTGGAGCCGGAGTTCCAGATTCCGGAACGATTCTTCAACCATTTGCATGGGTCGATCCTGGCTGCGTTTGAGCAGCTCCAGGCAGGTGTCTACGATCCCCTCGGTCACTGCAGTCTCCCGGAGGATGGCTCCAGCCTCCGGCTCAAAACTCAGTCCTCTAAAAGGTCAGTCATATCGGCTCTCCTGATGCGGCCCTGGGGTGAGTGTCCAGGTCTCTTGGGTATCCACGTGAAACTTTCCCCAGCACGGTCCCTTCAGCTGTGTAGTCACCTGTGCTTTCGCCCCACCAAAGGGTTTGAGGAAAGGCTCGCTCAAGTCCTTCTCCTCCTCTAGTGGAAGGGTGGTTGGCATGGTAGTTGGCATGGAGGTTGTAGGGAGCATTTCCCCAGCCATGACTGGGGGGATAATTTCTTCCTCGCTGTCACTCATCTCAGGATTGAGAGATGCGAGTTGAGGGAATGATGATTCCTGACACTTTGTCAAGCTCGTTAGTCAGGTCACACAACACAGGGCTTCATCAGAAGAAAACTGTTTATTGGTGAATCAGAAGTAAGGACACGTGTACTGCTTGTGTCAGGAATGCTGGGAACAGTAGGGCCTCCTAAGTTATACTAAAATCAAACACCCCCTTAACAAGCTGAAGCCAATGAGTATAGTTCACAAGCACGGTCAAAGCAAGCAGGCAAAGCAAGCAAACAATCTAAAAGCCGTTGGTTCCCAGCTGCAGCTGGAGCTTCTACAAGGTCAAAGAAGTGATAACATACAGACAGTGAAAATGGTAATGCTCAGAGGCTGGTGGACTAAGAGTACCCCTCCACATTCCATAACTATGACAGGGCTACCTGACACCTGAGTGCCCATCTCGCGAAAAACAAAAGGGGAGTGCTGCTCACCAAACCTGGTGCGACTGCTTTCAGACCTGCTGGGATGTGCCTTTTACAGCAGGCCCCAGCCTTTTCCATCCAGCTGATGCACCTCGTCCCCACTGGATGAGGCTCCATCTGGGGGTGCGCTCAACTGGAGAGCTTGGGGTTGTTTTGGCCACGCACTCCCTGCTTTTGTCGGAGTTTCGGAGCTACGCCGTTCCGGTGCTTTCACCCCTTGGGGTGTTAGAGTGCCGGGCCGAAAGCCGCGCAGAGGCCAGGCTCTCCAAAGGCAGACACACACCTTGCTTCATCCGTCTGTCCCTCACCGACTCTTTGGGTTTGAGGTGCAGGCCCTTTGCCTCACGACTTGGAGTCTTCGGGGTCGCCTTGGGAGTATTCATCCAGATCATGTGTAGTCGATTGTCAGCATCCCCCCTTCTTAGATCCATCCGGCCAGGGTTAGTGGATTCCCGCTGCGCAGGATGATCTCCAGCACCAGTTGATTCAGGCCCAAATAGTACTGTTCGATCAGTAGCTCCTCCGACTAACCCCGCACTTTGGCGGCATACATCTTGAACTCATCCGAAAACTCATGCACCAACCTGTTCCCCTGCATCAGGCTTCCCAGGTGAGTCCATGCTTTCTCCAATTCCATGGGGTCTTCGGACTGCCTCCACAGAGCCCACATGAAAGCCTGGACATTGCGTAGTTTGGAGCCCCTAATATTGTAGAGCCCCACATACCAGTCTGCAGCGCGCTCTCTCAGCTTTGATCCAATATAGTCTACGCGGTGTTCGTCTGAGGGGAAAGTAGGTCCCCAATCTCTGAGAAACTTGCGCACTTGCAGGAGGAAGAAGGCTAGTTTCTTGGGGTTACCAGCAAAGGTAGCATCCAACATCTCCCAATGTCTTGGGTGGAGCCGCTGGCTGCCCCAGCGCTGGAGGTCCCATGGGCACTTGGACCAGGGCGGGAGGTCCCGCAGGGGCTGGCACTTGCACTGGCTGTGCTTGATGGCCTGCCCCCCCGTCCTCGCCCCTGTCGGAGTGTTGGTGTCGGAATTCGTACTGGACTGCCTGTACGATGAGTCAGGGCAGATCCAACATCATCTCATGCATCTCTTGCCTCAGTTCCTCCATCTGTGCTTGCAACTCATGCTGGAAGTGTTCCACCTGGTTATCATCCAGGGTGGATGTCCTCTCACAGCCCCTCTCATAATCCTTGGGGTAGGTGCATCCGTACCTGTGCCCATAGGAAGAAACCCTCAGGTCAGGGGTGATCACCCACGATTCTCTGGTCCCGGAGGTGAAGTTAGACCATGAGTAGGGATCTTCACAAAATCTCCCCAAGCCACCTGCCTCAGCGCCTTCGCTGGCCGCTGCGGTTGTCACGGTCATCACTGTCATGGTGGGGACTTCTTCCTCAGTAGTAGTTGGCACATTCCCGGTATCATCGTCAGCCATGGTAGGGTATGAGTTCAGGAACTATAGGGAGTTCTGACACTCCTTTCAGACTCCTGCAACAATCAGCTCCCAACAACTTTCTTGCAAAGAAGTAAAGTTTATTGAAACGTTGAAGTACGCAGGTTGTCTTTACACATCTCATGTCAGAACTGAAAATAAGCGCGAAGCAAATTGATATACATAATTCAAGAGGGTCCCCTGATGGCTTGGATCCAATCATGGAACAGGTGGAAGCCCGCCAAAGCTAACAGGTCCAGTTTTCCAGGAGAAAGCTCGGGCTAGACACCAAGGTCAAATGCTCATGTTACAGAGATAAAGAAACACTGACAACACAGAGAAAAGAAACTTAAAATTCCAGAGGGCCCCCCCACACACACTCCATGGCAGCTAGAGGCCTAGGTGACAGTGATGCTCTGTATTCTTGGTGCTTGGGGGGGGGGGAGCCAACAGTGGGAGGGCTTCTAGCAGGCCTGTAGCTACGGTGGGGCATCTCGGGGCTAGGCCCCCCAACTTGCTGGCAAGGCCCCCTTGACTTCCCATCTAGCCCAGGGTGTCACAGCCTTCTTCCCTGGATTAAATTGCCCGCTAAGAAATTTACATGCCCCCCTGACTTAAAAAATCCTGGCTACGGGCCTGGCTTCTAGTATCCTGGCCCCATCAGTGGCGGACCTACATTTTTGGGACCCTGAAACTTGAACTGTTATGGGGGGGGCCCTTATCACCCAGCAACAACAGGGCAACAATAGGGCAACAGTGCTGCAAGCCTCTGGGAAAATTCTGAAATCTGACCAATTATAGGGACATTTTGAGCCCATATGAAACAGGTATTAGAGCATATTCTAAGGTCAATATTAAGTACTTCAACCCAGTGGCTTATGTTGCTGTCACTAAAATAGCCTTATTTTAATAATAAACACTTTAAAAAACCTCCACCCATTTTGCTGAAAAATTTTCTCATTAAAAAAAAAAGTTGCTTCAGGGCCCCTCCAAGATTAGGGGCCTTGAAGCTTAAGCTTCATTAGCTTCATGGCAGATCCGCCCCTGGGACCCCACTGCTGGACCTCCTGGTGGCCCCTGGTATTTTTGGCCACTGTGTGACACAGAGTGTTGGACTGGATGGGCCATCGGCCTGATCCAACATGGGCTTCTCTTATGTTCCTATGTTCTTAAAGTGGGCAGGGCTCCTGCCTAGCAAGGTCCCTGATTGGCTGTGTAGATTAGATTAACATTGTTTCAGCTGCAGCCACCACCAGCATTGGTTTTATTCTCTCACACACTCCCTCTTCCACAGTGTTGTTTTTTTGGGCTTCTTCTGTCTGTGACTCCGCCTCCCACAGTGGCCATTTTGTTGTTGCGCCCACCCCGTGTCAGAAGTCCAAAGGTGCCCATAGGATCCAAAAGGTTGGGGTTCTCTGGTCTAGATCTCAAGGAAATCAATGTTGCAAAGGTAGGGCGAGGAATTTTGCTGGCCAAATTTGTGACGGACTCCTGTGACTGGGGAAATGTATTTCCCCTGTTCACCCCCAGCTCCAAGTAACACCTTTTTCTCTCAGCGGAGAAGCCAGTCATCCCTTTATTTCAACTAAAACCTTGTCACGAAAAGCCTAAACACAAATGGTTTTTCCACCCAAAGGATGACTACTTAATGTCATCAAGTGAAGTCCGATAATCACTTTCATCCCTGGGAAGAAAAAACAACGGTACTTTTTGGCAGTTGGAGCTGACCCATGGAAATATAGTTCTTTAGCCGCAATTTAATCAGTCGGTCGTACAAGCCCTCTCCATGGTTTTGGCACAGCTGACAGACTCTAGGAAACAAGGAGCCGGGAAGGTAACAACACGGATATGCCAGGCCAAGAAAATGGAACATTGGCAAAATCCTTGAGGGAAATCTTCCCATCATCTGCCTTGGCTCCCCGGCTAGCACCATTAGCGCCTCATTTTGGTGAGAATTAAAGTGACTCAAAATGGGTGGCAGATGGACTCGGCCATTACTGACTAAGGCTGAAGAAGCCGAATCAGGACTCATTCCTTGCCAGAACACCTCAGCTCCATGACTCATCTGCAAAAATACATGGAAGCGTAGCCTGCCGCGATGCTCCGTAATTTGGGGATGCATGTGAAATCTGAGGCTGATGAAAACCAGACAGATTTTCAATGCAGATTCCAAAACAGCAGCAAACACCTTGTGCTGCGTGCCTACGAAAAACTGAACTGAAGATTGATTTGGGGGTACCAGCTGGGTTGGTAAATACCTGGAAATTTTGGGGAGGAGCCTGGAGAGGCCAGGGCTTGGGAGGGGGAAAGACCTCAGCAGGGTACAATGCCACAGAGTCCACCCTCCAAACATAAACACAATTTCAACAGGAAAGAAGAGAGTCTAAAAATAAATAGGGCACAGTTTCCAGTCCTGAAAAACACAAAATGGCCCTACATCTCACAACAGCACTACAGGTAAGATTAGAATTTCAACAGCCAATCCATATGCAAAAGAACCTCCTCAGGAAAGCTCCTCCATTAGCATGTCACAGCCTGGGAAACTCCTACAAGATAATGCCTCAGCCCTGCCCCACCTTCCTGAGTAGATATAAATTACCTGCCTACCATTTTTCTTCTCACATTGACATAGAGAGTACTCCATCTTTTTGTGTTATACTTCTGAGGATGCCAGTCACAGCTGCTGGCAAAACATCAAGTACTGCAATGCCAAGACCACAGTCCGGAAAATCTACAACAACTAATGAACTCCGGCCATGAAAGCCCTTGACAACATATTGGGAAATACCTTTATTTTTTGGACACAATATACCCGAACCCCCAAAATACCATTTTTTGTGCACATCCCTAGACCCAACAACTTCAAGGAGTCACCAGCAGTATAGCCTCATGTCAAGTCTAACATTCTGAGCCAATAGAAGGTCTTCTGCTCTTTTAGGAGGCTCTCGCCTTTCTTCCCTGCTTTCTTCCTTGGAGAAGGGCTGGGGCTCAGCAGCTTAGCACCTGCTTGGCACGCAGAAGGCCTCAGGTTCAATCTTTGGCATCTCCAGTTAAAAAGGACCAGACAGCGAGTGATGTGAAAGATTCATACCTGAGACCCTGGAGAGCTGCTCCAGTCTGAGTAGACAACACTGATCTTGATGGACCAATAGTCTGGTTCGGTATAAGGCAGCTTCATGGGGGTGCACCCTTTTACCAGTAACCCCTTTCCGGAATACCCACATGCTGTCACTTCCCTTCCTTCCAATCCTTCCCATTAACTAATACTTTTCATGAATTTAAGCTGTCATCCGCAACACCAGTGGAGCCTAGATACGTTATTCCATTCATAGTTATCCCTCCCCAGCCCCTTACCACCCACCCACCCCTGGATCTTGTCAGATCTTGGAAGCTAAGCGGGATTGACCCTGGTTCGTACTTGGGTGGGAGACCACAAAGGAAGTCCAGAGTCCCTGCACAGAGGCAGGAGATGTCGAACCACTTCTGCTTGTCTCTTGCCTTGAAAACCTCACGGGGGTCACCATCGTTCAGCTGTGATTCGATGAGAACTGGCCCGTAGCTGCAGCAGGGCGACTGGGGGGCTCAGCCTCCTTTCTTAAAGAGTCAGCCCCACAAGTTTTTTTTTTTTAGAAGAATGTTTTTGGAGAGGATTTTTTTTGAAGTATTGGTGGGCACACACACACACGCACGCACTTCTTCTCAAAAGTATTTAAAGGCATCCTTTAAATGCTTTTGAGAAGAAGCAGGGGATGGTGCGTGCCCCTCTCCCTCCCCTCCTGCAAGATTTAAAGGGCCCTCCAGCTGATCCGATGGGCCCCGTGCTCCCCACCGATCAAGTGAAGGGGCCCTTTAAATCTTGCGGGAGGGGAGGGAGGGAAGGGGAAGCCACCAGTGGTCAGACATGGGGGTGGACTGCAGCTGACATAAAAATAACGGCAGTCCCACCAGAAATTTTTTTTTGCCCCACAAGCCACAAGATTCTGGCGGGGTTTCGGTTTCCGGCGTTGCGAATGGCGGCCACCTTTTGGGAAGCTCCCAGAGGTGGTTAGCCCACACGCAGTTTGGGGGGTCTTTGCAGGTTTGCAAGACCCTAGTGAGCCTTAGGTAAAGGCTCCAAACCGGGGGCGCTTGGGGAGTAGCCTCTTTGCCGGCAGTCAGCCGGGAAATTGAGGCTTTCTCCCCGCCCCAATCGGCCCCGCTGCGGTGTGCCCGTAATGGGACTTAGCAACGCCACCGATTTCCAACAGGAGTGAGGAACAGCGATGATTTAAAGCAAAAAGAAGAAACGGCAGGAACCGTGAGTTGGAGGTCTGAATTTGAAGCGAAACCCGAGCCTTTCCCCCGTAAGTGAATAAGCGGCTGGGAGGAGGGGGAATTCCCCCCCACTGAGAAGCGGGATTTGCATAAGAAAGCTAAGGGGGATGAAAGGGAAGAAGGGTTGGTGAAATTACCTTTGGGGTGCCATTGAAGCGAATGAGTTAGCGGGACTCCTGAGCGACGCGTCACGAACTTTTATAAAGTAAACAAATACAAGAAATGTCTGCCATGAAGAAGGTCCCTTTGAAAATTGAGAAGAAGGGAGGCGGGACTTCCGGTCCGGGTAATCCCCTCCAGAGCCGACTGTCAGTCAACAGACAAGTGAGCTACTGCACCCTCTGCTGGTCCAAATACAGAAAATCAGCGAAACCTTAACTAATATGGAAGGTGTTCTCAACAGTCAACAGAGGCAACTAACAGAGACGTCAAAGAAGATGGAGGAGATCGCACAGAAATGTTTGGTCTCGTCGGAAGACATCGGAAAAGTGAAGAAAAGGGTCAACAAGTTAGAAAAGCATCAGGATGTGCAAGAAAAAAGAATTTTGATGTTGCAAATGGAAAAATCGAATCTGACTCTTCGATTTCAGGGCATTAAAGAAGAAGAGAAGGAAGATCTCAGATCTATACTTGCGAATGCCTTGGCACCCGTAACTGGCAGAGATCAGCGTGAGTTAAAAGAAGAAATGGATAAGGTCTATAGGGCCTACTCCACATTTACAAAAAAAATAATCTGCCAGCAGAAGTGGTTGTCAAGTTTGTCAAGCAGAGTACCAGAGATCAAATCTTGCGTGCAGTTGCAGCGGTGCCCTTGAAAATTGGGGAGCAGACCATCAGAATATTGAAAGATGTGCCTTATGAAATCCGGATGAAAAGGAAAGCTTATAAAGGATTGACCACTTTTCTACAAAGAAGACAAGTCATATACAGATGGACCTATCCTGAAGGCCTTTTGTTCAAGTACAAGGATAAAAGAGAGAAGATTGACTCCATCTTCAAGGCGCAGGAATTTCTGAAGAGACACGCCAGTCCAGAGGAAGAGGCAGCACTCGCAACGTGGACAGATTTGAGCAGTGAAGATGACAGCGGCCCAGAGGAGGGAGGTGCCGGAGCGGGAGAAGTGAAAATCAAAGGTGGCCCATCCTATAACTTGAGGGATACCAAAGGAAGACAACCTAAGAAATAACTGTTCGGGAAACGTCAAAAAGGAGATGACTAATAATTAACCCCAAAGGACATTACTAACCTCATTAACAGAGTTATTTAGAATTTTGGTTAGATGAAAAGAAGACTCTCAAATCACGGAGATTGCCAAAAACTGTATCTATATTGATTTAAACTAACCTTTATTAACAGAATACTCACTCCGCTCTTTTCTTTATCCCTCTATATACCCTACCTTTTTCTATTTATAAAAAGAATAAATTCCTCTCCTTTTTAGGAGGGTTTTGATTAAAAAAAAAAAAAAAAAAAGATTCTGGCTACGGCTCTGGATGGGAGAAACAGGCATCCATAACTGTCATCTCTTGCCTTGAAAATCCTACCAGATTGTCACAAGTTGGCTGCGGCCGGATGGCACTTCCTACCACCGCCACCGCCACCAGGGACCAAAATCTTTTTTTTGCTTTTGTGCTCACACCAGTCTTTTTAGACTGATGTGGTAGCATAAGTTTAAAAAAAAAATCAAAATCATTGGCACCAGAAAGTACTTTCATCCCCTAAGAAGAGGATCTTAAATACAACCGTTTTCCGTTTTATCCAGTCCTGCAAGCCTGTTTTGGAATGAAACAGATACAGTTAAAAGGGATCCCCACACCTGAAGGTGAGTATCCAATCTGGCATACCCTCCCCCCAAAAAAACTGCAACTAGAGAAATGTATTTTCCCCTTTATTTGAAACTCATCACCTGCAAAGAATTTAAATGACAGCTTGCGCGGCATTTGTACAATAAACTAAAGGGGCTGTCAGATCTGATGGCATATTAGTTTGTCACTTCCAACAGACGTGGCTGTGCGGGCAGATTAGCCGAGACTACATAATTTAATAAAAGTTATCACCTATTCTACCTGACACCAACAGATATTCCTCATCAAATCCTTCCGCCTATGGCAGACAGTGACAGATACAGAGGCCTTTTTAGCTCCACACAGACAGAGTCCCTGCGGCACGCAGAACTGAAACCCACACAGAAGACCTTCTCTGCTTCGGACAGGATGGGAAGTTCGGTACAATTTCTGATGCCACTGAGGGGTTAAGACTGTGAGGACACCTGAAATGTTTTTCAAGCCACTTCCACCCATTCCAGTCCATTTCTGGCAGATGTAAATTGGCAGACCAGCTTTACAGACGGAAGGGTTCATTCTGCCACTTCCTGCACCAGTTCATCCTATAATTGTTGAGGACAGGCTAGGCAGCTAACATAGCCCAGGCAAGCTTGATCACCTCAGGTCTCAGAAGCTAAGCAGGGTTGGCCCTGGTTAGTAAATTGGATGGGAGACCACCGAGAAAGTCCAAGGTTGTTCCGCTGAGCCAGGCAGTGGCAGACCACCCGTGAATATCTCTTGCCTTGAAAATCCTACAGGGTTGCCGTAAAGCGGCTGCAACTCGACAGCTGTTTCCATCCAACCAATCAGACAGCCAACAGAATTCCATCTCTGAAACTCAGTGTCTACAAGGAGCCACTTCCTTTGTCATGCAACCTAGCCTACCTTGCAAGGTTGTTGAGAGGATCAAATGTGGGGAGAAAAATCCAGTATATTACTTGAAACTCTGCATAGAGATACCAGGATAATTTTAAAATAACATGGGGAAAATAATAAAATAAAGCTAACTTTTAGGATAGATGCTCACATTACCCAATGAATTCACAGGCCGTGTTTTGAACACTCAAAAAACATATAAAATACAAAGAATTACTACTTATAAACAACAAACATACTGTACAGTCAACAGACATTTAAGATACAAGCATTAAAAAAAAGATACTTTTACTAGATTATACTGTCACATGGGGAGGGTGAGAGGAAGAAATACTATCAGCCAAGCCCCTGGCAAGACATTATTTTATTTGCTTTATGGTTTTATTTCCCAAACACAAATGCCCAATTCAGTGGTTCCAAAGAATCATGAGAACAGATGATGGGTGGATAGATTTATCGGAGGACCCCTGGAGGAAACAAAGTTAATTTGATTAGACTCATTAGACCAGAATTAGCCTGGTCTCCTTGCTACTAAATCTAAAGTTTCCAGCAGGGCAGCTTCTTAATCTCACATCTTAAAGCGTTTGTGCTGGCATATTTATAGGATGGTCATGATGACAACCCTCCACAGTTAAAGTTCCACAGTTAGTTTAAAGTTCTCAATTCCCTCTTGGGTAAGGTCCAACCTTTGGCTTGATAGAGCAACTAGTAGTCAAAATTGACAGTGGTGGGAAGTGCTCTCCAGTTGCAACCGATGTATAGCAACCTGCTAGTAGGGTTTTCGAATCAAGAAACCTTCAGAGGTGGTTTGCCATCGCCTGCCTCTGAATAGCAGCTCTGGACTTCCTTGGAGGTCTCCCATCCAAATTCTAACCAGGGCTGACCCTGCTTAGCTTCTGAGATCTGACAAGAATGGGCTACTCTGGGCCATCAAGGTCAAAAACAGGAACACATAGAATTTTGACCCGCGGACTGCTTTGTTGGGTTTAACTATCACTTTAGCCAATTTTGGACAGGCAGTTTAAGATTCTGAAGGACTCTGGGAATTGCCTTTATGAAGCGAGCTGGAGGGGGTGCTCTGGGATCTCCTCATAACAAGTAACAAATTAACAATTTAGCTGAGATAGACAGGAACTCACAACATGCATTGTTCATTAACACTAAAATACTAACATTTAGCTTAACACGGATATGATCTCCTTCTCTTGGGGTTTTAGTATAGTGTGGGTTTACTTTTCTTTATCCCTAGATGTACTTCCCTTTCCCTTTTTTTTTCTTTGCAGTTTTAGTAGTATATACAAAAATCAATTAAAAAAATCCTCTTCGGGGGCCAAAAAAAAAAGGATTCTGACACCTGGCCAAGGCTATCTGAACACAGACAGCCCACTCTGTGGCCTGAAAAAGTATTAATTACTTTGGGGGAAAAAAACCTTTTGTTGATGGGGTTAATTCAAGGTACAGCGAGGAGCAACGCTGGAAGTGTGTCGTTTGCTTCTTAGGCTCAGACCCTCCTTTCCAGCTATTTCAGGGAGCTGTGACGCTCAGAAGGTTATACCCCCCACCCCCCCCAAAAAAAATCCTGTTGTTATTTAAGCGCCACTGGGCTCGGATCTGGCTGTTCCCCCAAACGCTGCTTCTCAAGAGCACAAGAAATGACCGCTGGCTCTTCCAAAAGGAATTCCGCTCGAGAATAGTCACTGGCACACCCCAACAGCATCAGGATCATTTTCAGAGGCAGTTCCAACACCTGAGATCCACTACAGTTTAAATTTTAGCCCCACCCCAAATTGTGGCTGGAGAAGCAAAGGAAGCTTTCCCCTCCCAGGCCTGCCAGTTCCCAAGGTTGGGGCAGGGGATCCCCCACCCCTGGTTTTACTAAAGGGTACGACGCCATAGAGGCTACCCTCCAAAGCAGTCTCCAGGGGAACTGATCTGTCACTGGCAGATCAACTGCACTGAGATCTCCGCACCCCACCTGGAGGTTGGCAACCACAGCTCCATGGGACCCACCGACACCAAAGTATTTGGAAGTGGTCTGCAGAGCCTTCCAGGGGGCAGATGCTTTGGGAATCAGCTTGGTTCTTTCAGCTCTTTGCTGCCATTCGAAGAAACGCATCCTTTGAATCATTGGCCTGGACATTTTTGCTAGTCCATCATTCATTTACAGCAGGGGTCCCCAACAGTTTTGAGCCTGTGTCAGAATTCCCTCTTTGGAGTTCTGACACAGCATGATAGGCACAGCCACAAAATGGCTGCCACAAAATGGCTGCTGCAGGAGGCGGAGCCAGCCAGAAAATGGCTGCTGCAGCTGACCTTCCATCACACAGCGGAGATCCTTGTGCTGTGGGTGGCAGCTGCTACCAAAGCAACTTTAAAAAAAAATCTGCATAGCCAATCAAATCTCTCATGGTCCATCAGAAACCTTACCAGGCAATAGCCCCAACTGGCCCCATCCACTTTCTAAAAACCCTCGGCGGGCGCCAGGAGAAGTGTTGGCTGGTCAACACAAGGCTTTGACAGAAGAACAGACGACACCAGTCCCCTAAATTGCATCCTACCTGGCCCACGTACTTTGTAAACGAGTTGTGTTCCAATAACAACCTGCCTTATCCATATTTACTCTGAGCAAACATCTCTATTTATTTTTCCTTAGACCTGCTGATATTTTCCCCACTTTCCATCCATTTTATGCCCTTCTGACCTAACCTTGCGAGAGAGAGAGAGAGAGAAAGAGAGAGAGAGAGAGAGAAAGAGAGAGAGAGAGAGAGAGAGACTGCTGTTTGATCTTCACAGTAACCAGCCAAGTGCTAAACTTGGCCAGAAGTAACATATGACGCTTCCAAGCTTCAACCAACAACCATTCCCCTCCTTCCTTAACACAGATATGGCAATGTGCAGTTGAACGCAACTCTGCACTGGTATCAACAACACATCTGCCGGAAGGCCACAATCCTACCCAATCAAACAGCTTTTAGGGTTGAGCCAGCACCCAAGTATTTATTGCAGTATCCTCGTTTATTCAAGGCACTTTCTCACATGCTGAATGATGCCTGTAGGAAAGGGCAGCCTAGCAAATCAAATCAATTAATCAATAATACACTTAAGCAATTACTTGCAAGTGGACTTTCACATTTCACCAGGGCTTTTTTTGTAGAAAAAGCTCAGCAGGAACTTATTAGCATAAAAGGCCACACCCAACAGCAGAAACTCATTAGCATAGTAGGCCACACATCCTGACAGCACAGCTCATTAGCATATTAGGCCACACCCCCATGTTACCAGAAGTGGGGTCATCCAGCCACACCTACCTTTTGCTTCCTATTCTGTTTACCTTATTTGTTGTCAAACCCCGGGGGGGGGGAGGGTTTGGAGCAGGAACTCCTTTGCATGTTAGGCCACACTCCCCTAATGTATCCAGTCCTAATGAGTTTCTGCTGTTGGGTGTGGCCTATTAGGCTAATGAGTTCCTGCTGGGCGTGGCCAACTTGGGAGCCAGCCGTAACTCCGTTCCTGTGCGTTCCTGCCCAAAAATAGCCTTGCATTTCACACAGTAAATTCTAGTTGCAAAGTGCACTGGAAGTGGATTGAAAGTGCACTATTCGGTATGTGTGACAGCAGCTTCAGTCTCATCCTATAGATGTGGAGATGAGCCATAAGAGAGCCTGCACGGAACTGACAACACATCTCGGGTTGGCTTTGTGGTTGGTTTCTGCTAACAGGTTCAAGACAGATCCAGGTGGGCAGCCAAGCTGGTCTGAAGCAGAAGAACAATTTTGAGTCCAGTGGGGGCACCTTTAAGACCAACAAAAGTTTATTCAGCGTATGAACTTCCGTGTGCACACATGCTTCCTCAGATACACTGAAACGGAAGTGCCCCACCTCTAAGAAAAGGATGTTTGTTAGTTAACTCCATGCTTGAAAGTAGATGAATGGAGCACAACAACAGAGTCACGGTTCGTTACTCTTAGAAGTATACTTTTACACATCTATCTCCTATTTTGACATATTTATTACTTCATTGTTCCCCCCCCATTAAATCCAAACAAATGGTAACCGTATGAACTTAGCTTGTTATTGCTGTTTGATCCTTGCATATGTCAAAAATCTTCATTAAGTTGTATGCTAATTTGCTGTCCACCTATGTAGAGGCATCTGCCTGAATATATGAACTGTTAACTTCCATTTCAATGTATCTGAGGAAGTGTGCGTGCCCATGAAAGCTCATACCTTGAATAAACTTTTGTTGGTTTTAAAGGTGCCACTGGACTCAAAATGGTATTCCCCGTAGTAATGTATGGCTGCGAGAGTTGGACTACAAGGAAGGCAGAGCGCCGAAGAATAGATTCTTTTGAACTATGGTGCTGGAGAAGACTCTTGAGAGTCCCTTGGACTGCCAGGAGATCAAATCAGTCAATCCTAAAAGAAATCAACCCTGACTGTTCCCTGGAAGGCCAGATCCTGAAGTTGAAGCTCAAATACTTTGGCCACCAAATGAGAAGGGAGCATTCACTGGAGAAGACCCTGATGCTGGGAAAGATTGAAGGTCAAAGAAGAAGGGGACGGCAAAGGATGAGATGGTTAGACAGGGTCATCGATGCAACAAACATGAAATTGAGCAAACTTCAGCGGACAGCGGAAGACAGGAGGGCCTGGTGTGATCTGGTCCATGGGGTCGCGAAGAGTCGGACTCAACTGTGCGACTGAACAACAACAACAACAACATTTGTTAGTGGACTTTTCACAATGGTTGAAGCTGACACACAAAAGGCGGAGGGGGGGATAGCTTGATGCATGTGAAAAACAGTAAATCTAAAACCCATAAAAACATTAGCAAATGTTTAAAAGCCAAAAAGCAGCAAGCAGTCACTGATGGGTCTAAATCAGTGACAAAAACAGCAGCAATTGGTTAAATGCAGAAGGAAATAAGTGGGTTTCGCCGAACTATCTAAGCAATAATAAGCCCTGATGGGCTGCTTTCAGTGAGGGTTCTCCACAATACGGGGAGCCAGGATAGAAAACATTCTGCCATGTACACTGAAAAACCTTACCTTAATGGTTGCCAACCTCTAGGTGGGGCCTGAAGATCTCCTGAAATTACTGCTCTCCAGGCTACAAAGACCATTTCCACCGGAGAAAATGGCTGTGTCGGAAGATGGGCTCCTATAGTATTGTACTCTGCAGAAGTCCATCCCTCCTCCAAACCCCACCTTCTTGAGGCTCCACCCCCAAATCTTTAGGAATTTCCCAAGCTGGAGTTGGCAACCCTACTTACATCCTTGTAGGGCCTGTCTCTGTAAACACCCCCCCAACTGCACCAGGACTGCCGTCACAGAATACCAAAGACAGGACAACACATTTAGAACAAGTATCCTTTCCCTAAATTCCCCCAAGAGACTTAAAGTAGGGCCTGTGCACAACATTCACTATGAAAATTGAAAGCTCAGCCCCAAATAATCTAAATTCTGGCTGTAGAACAACTACTTTTGTTTCTCCTATTACAATCATAGAGTTGGAAGGGGCCATAGGCCATACCCCCTGCGCAATGCAGGATCAACCTAAAGCATCCCTGACAAGAGTTCGTCCAGCCACTACATGAAGACTGCCAGTGAGGGGGAGCTCACCACCTCCTTAGGCAGCCGATTCCACTGCTGAACAACTCTTACTGTAAAAAAATTTCCCCCTAATATCCAGCCAGTACCTTTTGCCTGTAGGTTGAGTCCATTATTATGAGTCCTCTCCTCCCTGCCCTCTCTAAGTGACAGCCTTTCAAGAATGTCCCCACTCAACCTCCTCTTCTCCAGACTGAACATCATTCCCAAGCCCCTCACCCTTTCCTTGTAGGGCTTGGTCTCCAGGCTCCTGATCATCTTTGTCGCTCTCTTCTGAACCCACTCCATTTTGTCCACATCCTTTTTGAAGGGAGGCCTTAAGAACTGCACACAGTACTCCGAGTGCAGCCTGACCAGTGTGGTGAACATAAGAACATAAGAGAAGCCAATGTTGAATCAGGCCAATGGCCTATCTAGTCCAACACTCTGTCACACAGCGGCCAAAAATACCACGTGCTATCAGGAAGTCCAGCAGTGGGGCCAGGACACTAGAAGCCCTCCCACTGCTGCCCCCTCCAGCACCAAGAATAGAGTGCATCACCTGCCCCACACTGAGAGTTCCCATCTATACTTCTGCTCCATATGTTTATCTAATTCCCTCTTGAAACTGTCCATGCTTGTAGCTGCCACCACCTCCTGTGGCAGTGAATTCCATATGTTAACCACTCTTTGGGTGAAGAAGTATTTCCTTTTATCTGTTCTAACCCGACTGCTCAGCAATTTCATGGAGTGCCCACGAGTTCTTGTATTGTGAGAAAGGGAGAAAAGTACTTGTTTATCAACCTGCTCTATCCCATTCATAATCTTATAAACCTCAATCATGTCACCCCTCAGCCGTCGTTTCTCCAAGCTGAAGAGCCCCAAGCGTTTTAACCTTTCTTCATAGGGAAGGTGTTCCAACCCTTTTATCATTCTAGTTGCCCTTCTCTGCACTTTTTCCAATGCTATAATATCCTTTTTGAGATGTGGTGACCAGAACTGTACACAGTATTCCAAATGAGGTCGCACCAATGATTTATACAGGGGCATGATGATACTGGCTGATTTGTTCTCAATTCCCTTCCTAATAATCCCCAGCATAGCATTGGCCTTCTTTATTGCAGCTACACACTGTCTAGACATTTTCATTGAGTTATCCACTACGACTCCAAGATCTCTCTCATGGTCCGTCTCTGCCAGTTCAGACCCCATCAACGTGTATTTATATTTAGGATTTTTGGCTCCAATGTGCATCACTTTGCACTTGGCCACATTGAACCCCATTTGCCACGTTGAC
Organism: Gekko gecko; assembly: GCA_029375565.1. Taxonomy (NCBI): domain Eukaryota; kingdom Metazoa; phylum Chordata; class Lepidosauria; order Squamata; family Gekkonidae; genus Gekko; species Gekko gecko. The sequence goes on from JAPDNY010000008.1 coordinate 1,108,353, forward strand.
GCCCACTCACCCATCTTCGACAGATCCCTTTGGAGTGCCTCACAATCCTCCCTGGTTTTCACCACCCTGAACAACTTCGTGTCATCTGCAAATTTAGCCACTTCACTGCTTACTCCCAATTCCAAATCATTAATAAACAAGTTAAAAAGCATCGGACCGAGTACTGATCCCTGTGGTACCCCACTGCTTACCACCCTCCACTGAGAAAGTTTCCCATTTATACTCACTCTCTGTTTACTATTTATAAGCCAGTTTTTGATCCACAAGAGGACTTGTCCTTTTATCCTGTGAGTATTGAGCTTACTTAGGAGCCTTTGATGAGGAACTGTATCAAAAGCTTTCCGGAAGTCAAGGTAAATAATATCTATTGGGTCTCCCTTGTCCACATGTTTGTTCACTCCCTCAAAAAACACTAACAGGTTAGTGAGACAAGATCTTCCCTTACAGAACCCATGCTGAGTCTGCCTCAATAGTTTTTGTTCATCAATGTGCCTACTCATTCTTTCCTTAATAACAGTTTCCACCAACTTACCCGGTATCGATGTCAGACTGACTGGCCTGTAATTTCCCGGATCTCCCCTGGAGCCCTTTTTAAAGATGGGAGTAACATTAGCTACCTTCCAGTCCTCAGGAATGGAGGCAGATTTAAAAGAAAGATTACATATTTTTGTCAGGAGATCCACAAGTTCACATTTGAGTTCTTTCAGAACTCTCGGATGAATGCCATCCGGGCCTGGTGATTTATTAGTTTTTAAATTGTCCATCAGTCGGAGGACTTCCTCTCTTGTCACTTCAATCTGATTCAGGTCTTTCAAACCCCCTCCTGAAATCGGTGCTTCTGGAGTGGGCAAGCACTTCTCCTCTTCCACAGTGAAGACCGAGGCAAAAAATGAATTCAGCTTCTCAGCCATTTCCCTATCATCCTTCACTACTCCTTTTACCCCTTGGTCATCCAAGGCTGACTTCCTACTTCTAATGTATTTGAAGAAAGTTTTATTGTTGGTCTTTATGTTTTTGCGATATGCTCCTCATATTCCCTTTTTGCTTGCCTGATCACAGACTTGCATTTTATTTGCCATAGTCAGTGTTCCCTTTTATCAGCCTCACTAAGACTAGCTTTCCACCGCTTAAAGGAATCCTTCTTACCTTTTACAGCTTCCATTACTTTATTTGTTAACCGTGCAGGCTTTTTTCTATACCTATTTGTACCTTTCCTAACTTGCGGTATATATTTTTTCTGAGCTTCTAGGATTGTATTTTTAAATAGTCTCCAAGCTTCCCCAATGGTTTTGACCTTCTCCACTCTTCCTTTCAATTTCTTCTTCCTCACATGTCCCCTCATACCAGAGAAGTTACCCCTTTTAAAGTTAAAAGTGGTTGCGTCAGTCTTTTTGGGCAACTCCCTATCTGTACAAATGTTAAACTCAATGACATTATGGTCACTGTTCCCAAGCGGTGCAATCACTTTTACATCTCTCACCAGGTCTTGGGTGTTACTTAGGACCAAATCCAGGATCACCTCTCCCCTGGTGTGCAGCAGAACTACGACATCTTGCAATTTGGAGGTTATGCCTCTGTTGATACATCCCAAGACTGCATTAGCCTTTTTTGCCACTGCATCACACTGACTCCTCAGGACAATCACAAAAGTGTTAGTGTTCTCTCCTTTTGCGTGATATAATCTGACTTTAGTTTCAGAAAGGATCAGGGATTTATGCCCTGAACCCAAATGTTAGAAATTTTATTCAGCCATCCATTGGGTTTCCACAATTTCAAAACTTCACACACTTCCAAGCATATATTTGCAGCCATTAAGGAGTTTGATTATCCCCCCCCCCCCTTTCCATGAAAGCAGAGATGCTCAGGAAAGTCTGTGTGCTTTTTTGGCAATCCTGTGGCATACGCATTGCTCTGGTTTACAGTTCTGAGCAAGGACAGGTGAGAACGTCACTGCTCCTATTTTGCTAAAGTGGATTACCTTTGTTACATATGGGCACATAACCACTGCTCATTTTGACAGGAACACATTTGAGCGTCGGGGGGGGGAAACCATTTAAGCAGCCAATCGGAAACACAAACAGCGGCTCTCCCCTTAAAAAATGATATTCCCCATGCTAACCATTTTAAAAAGCTCAGTTAGCACAGCAGCCACCCACAGAAATGGCGAGGCAGGCCACATGTGTAGCGCGTACGAGAGACAGAAGCGACAGAAATTGATAAAACCTTCATCACATGCCTGACACCCCATATATCAAAGCCCTAAATCTCATTCTCTGCTTGCCTCCAATTTCCATCAAAGCTTGCCAGCTGCACATTTATTGAGAAGTTTGTGATCTGACAGCCACTGTATTACCAACATTAATGATGTATCAGTCTCTAGAATTACTGGGGAAACAGTCCAATTGATTTTATTATTATACACGGTTTCTCGCATTTCATTTTCTGGCGGCTTCCTGCCACCATTTTTAGCAATAACCCCAAACAGTTAAAAGAGCTGTTGTTGTCATGAGATATGTCCAGGCTCAAATTTGGTCATGCCATTTTATTTCGCCCCTTGTTTCTCAACATGACAAGCAGACAGATACCACTGTGTTAGCCATGAGTTATTGGCCCCCACCACCAATTTATTTACACACCGCAGTGCAAGAAAACAGAATGGGCTGATTTTCGTTCATTGGGGGGGGGGGTGACTCCAGAAAGGAATGTACTGCTAAGAGACCATTTCGTCAAATAATTCCAAACAGAGATAGCCGAATATTCAGGCTAAGCAAGCTCCTTTGCCATGCTCAGAAGCCAGGATCAGGGGGGACACACCATCTACTCTGAATTAGGGGAGTTAGGTTTGTTGTTTTGGGGGATAGCAAGTCACCCTAGACCAGGGGTTCCCAACACAGTGCCTGTGGGCACCAGAGTACCCACTGACACTTCTCCTGGAGCCTACCTTGTGCTTTTATAAAATGGGAAGGGTGAGATAGGCTATTGCCCAGCAGGGCGGCCGATTGGCCACTGGAGATCCAACTGGCTGTGCAATTAAAATAATGCTGTTTCAGTGATAGCATACACACACTCACATGTACATGAGTGTGCAGCTGAGGAAGGAGATAGCAGAACCGATGGAAAGACTGAGAAAAAGCGCCATACTGAAGTCTCCTCATTTCTCCGTCTATCTGTTCTCAACATGACGGGCCAGGAATGCAGGCCATTTTCAAAAGTGTACCAAGTGGTCTGGAGTACCTACTTCACCCTTGGTAAAAGTATACTTCATATACTTCACCTTGACACAGAGAGTACTCCAGCTTTCTGTGTTATACCTCTGAGGATGCCAGTCACAGCTATTGGCGAAATGTCAGGTCCTACAATGCCAAGACCATGGCCACACAACCTGGAAAATCTACAGCAACTAATATACTTCCTTTACTTTACTTATACCTCTCATCTCTCTCCTGTACAGAGTCCCACAGCAACATTCCCCTCTCCTCCACTGTATCCTCACAATGACCCTTTGAGGTAGGTTGGCTGAGACTGTGTGACCGGCCCAGTGAACCTTCCAGGGCAGAAGTGGGGTTTCCAGCCTGGGTCTCCCACATCCTAATTCACCAGTCTAACCACTGAACCCCACTGTAATATTATCTCAGCTGGAAAGAAAGCAAAAATGCCTCATTAGACAACCAGAGCTACCTAAACCATTGCAAAACACAGAATTATAATTGGGGTGAAATAATAGTTAAGAGGGCTAAAATAATGAAGTTTAGCAGGTAACTCTGTACTCCAGTACTCAACATGGGTAACTTTGCACTCCAGTACTCAACATGTACCCCAATACTCAACATGGGTAACTTTGTACCCCAGTACTCAACATTGGTCAGCGTATAAAGTTACCTCAATGGGAAAAAGCCACTAGCTCTTGGAGTATGTTTGTACCTTGGGTACTTTTCAAGTGATAAGAGGTGATTGTTTTTCTTTTGGGATACCATGTATCCGGTTGGCTGTGAGAGTGTCCTAAAAAAGGCAAAAATGATGAAGCCCCGATGTGAACTTCTGCAAGAAAAGTACCCTGCAGCCACTGATTACCCCTGAGGTCCAGGACTTTAAAAAGCCATGTAAATCAGTCTGCAAGTGACTTTCTCCCAATTTTTACTATTCCACGTAATAGAAGAACAACAGAATCAGTGATTCATGGTGAGAGGGAAAGAGAGAGAGAGACTTGAGAGGTCAGGGATCATGGAATACATGTTTCTAAGTCTATACGGAGAACTAGGAGAAGGTGCATTTCCCTCTTTGGTTTGTGTTTCTTTCGTTGGAAATCAGGGTTGCTTTTACACACAGAGACACACAACGTCCTTTTGTCTATGTAAAGGAACACAGATGCTGATTATTAAGGAAGAACATCAGAAGGCTGGTTCACCAAAATATCTGGCCAGTTGCCAATTTGGTGCCACAGAATTCAATTAGCGCTTAACACCAGGTTCCAAAGTTGGTTAGCAAACCCTGGTGAAGAGGAAACTGACTAAAGGCGCTTTCACACATGCTAAATAATGCAGTTTCAATCCACTTCGGCCTCTGTTTGCAAGTGGATTTTGCCGTTTCACATAGTAAAATCTAGTTGCAAAGTGCACTGAAAGTGGATTGAGAATGCATTATTTAGTGTGTGTGACAGCGCCTGTTTAAGTCATTGACAAAGCATCCCTTAACCTAAGTTGGGGGTCTCCTGTGGAGTGGGTATGCGGTACTGTATCCAGCTCCCAGCCTTTTAACTCTGGTTCAAAGACTAAAGACCTTGGGCCCGTTTCTTTTTCTCTGCCTAAACTACTTCACGTGGTTGTTGTTGTTAGGTTAACACAAAGAAGGAAGAAAGACCTGCCCCCCCCCAGGGGGCACGGGTGGAATGCAGAGCATTAATAATATCTCAATAAATTATATAACATGCCTGCACCAGTCCAAGAGGGGAAGAAGTTGCACTATACAGTTCTCAACTAGGATTAGGGTTTAGGAAAAAGAAAAACCCTGAGAAAGAGGGAAATGGTAGCATGAGCTATAATTTGGGCAAGACTATGCAGTGCCATCGATAGCTGCAAACTGTACAGCCCATCTCTCAAATAGGCCGCATTACACCATTTGAAGTGCAGTTTCTGAAAAACGCAGATTGATGGAATTAATGTCAGGGGAATTCAGATATCACTTTTAAACACTTTCTCCTTCCAGATTTCTTTTGTCCGATGCGGAAGCGCTCATCGGGGCCTCTGGAAAGTGATGTAGAATGAGAGGATCGTTTTCATATCTCTCACTGGGTGCGCTCTTCGCTTCCCAGTTGTAAACTGCACTGTTATTGGTCATGCAGGGAAGCCCCGATCTCCATTTCTTATAAAAGGAGTCCGGGGTAGATGACAAAACAGTACGAGGATGTGCACTTTGCATGGCTTGAAATTGGAAATGCGCTGCATGTGGAGCGGTCTGGAAAAGGAAAGGGAAAGGGAAAGAAAACAGAGTCACCCCAATTTCCACACAAAGTGCAGAGAAATTCTGGAAGGCTTCCCCGCTTCTCCGGCCCCACGTATACAGCTGCCAGCATCTCCCACAAATCTATAACTGTGGAAGTTTCAAGTCCCCGTTTCATTAGTTTCTCTTAATGATTTAAGGATTACAAATGTAGGGGAGTTTGTGTAAACGATGACTTGGATCCAAAGGAACGTTCCTGCAGTCAGAAGGATTCCCATCTGCGGACCACAACTCTCTTATCTCCCCAGTCCTGCCTCAGCAGCCTAAAATTCAACCCCCCAATGCTGCTCCCGCCCTCGGCCCCATCTTGGACAGCAATAACCCTGAGATGTAGTGTGTTGCTCAGCCATCCAGAGAACTTCAAAAAAAATTCTTGCAAGGGTTATAACCAGATCTTCCTGATCCAACACTTTCTCCCTAACACAGCTGCTTGGCTTTTGGGTTGCACTGAAGAAGCAGGTGCACAGAGACACACATTGTGATGGCCTTGTGCCATGCTCTATATCAGGGGTTGCCAACCTTTTGGAGCCAGTGGGCACCTTGGCATTCTGAGACTGGGTGGTGGGCACAACCACAAAATGGTGCCTGTAGGAGACAGAGCCAACCACAAAACAGCTTGTGCAGTAGGCAAAGCCAACCAGAAAAGCCCCATATGGCACTTCCCGCTTTCTACAAATACTTGCCAAGTAATGCTGGTGCCACTGGGGCTCCACGTTGGGATAGGTTACAGCTAGAGGTGAGGACACCAATAAGTCACTATAAAGAGACTGAGTTTTCAGCAGCATCTCCACAGCACACACACCACAGTCAGACTCTGTAAGCCATACTTTACCCCTAAGTATGCAATGACAGATGCATTTTGTTCCCCAACCAATGTCCTACTGTTAGCAAACAACACCTATTGTTACTGTGGTGTGGTGGTTCAAGATGACTAATCAGCTGAATGGTCACAAGAAGTGAGTCACCGGAGATGCCCATTTCATCCTGGATGCATAACTGAACCGTGTAAAGGTGTAACCCAGTCAATTGTCTTAGCCAGTTTGGGCAACTGTTAATGCCTGCCTATTGTCAGATCTAAAGGTGCCTGTTATTATTAGACACCAGGAGTCCCTCCAGCAACGGACCTTCTCCTGTCCATCAAAGAGCAACTGAAGCAACTGATAACAATCACTCAGAGTGGAATCTTTTATCTCCCCTCTACAGCTGGAGGGTTGGTAGCCGGTTGCCTTATTGCTTTGGATTTTCCTTAAAGACAAACAGAAAGGAGTTAACTGCAAACGTGCTTAATATTCATGAGACCCTGCTAGCATCTGATTAGTTTCTCTCCCCACCCTACATGTTTGATTTATTGGATCTCTACCTAGTTCAAGAAGCAGCTGCGTGGTGCCTTCTGTTACACATTTAGCACACTGAACACCACAGACAAAGGAATTCGAAACAACCCATCAACAAACCAAGGTCTGAAAGGCACTTGAAGGTTATCCAATCTAATGTGCATCTTGAGACCCAGTTCCGGCAAATAGCGAGCAGCCAAAAGCCTAGCCCAGCCCGATGTTGTAGGTCAGTCAGGGCTCTGTCAAAGTGAGGGCTTCTCAGGACAAGAGTACTCCTCAAGATAAGAGGAGCCCTGTGTAGCCAGCTCTGAGTCAGCAGAAGCCAGCAAGCAGGAAGAGGAACTGCAGGATTATCCGGACTCACAGACAACAGCTGGTGCAGAGAAAGGACACCCTCCAGCCCTGATTCAACAGGTGAAACTAAGTTAATCCTTCCCAGCCAGCAGTATCACCCACACCCTTTGAGCATCGCAGACAGAGGCTATGGACAGAACTACAACAAAGTGCACGCCTCCTGGCTTGATGTCAGCTGCTAGAGTAGTTGCAGGATTACTCCCGAGCAGATGGCTGCAAGCATGATCCTTAAGCATATGGGTATAAAGGCCAGCCAAGGGAGGCTGTTAGGTGTGGAAGCAACAAGTTAAAATCCCTCTGACTTTGTGACCACTGCACTGGATCCTGCCTTAGCCCAGTGACTCTTCAGACTGTTTTCGGCTCTACCTTCGTCTTGCTCCTGAACCTGCTCGTGAGTAACTCTCGGATTCCCGGACTTTGCTGTATGGACTGACTCTCAGACTAAACCCCTGACTCTGTGTGTAACCTTGGACTGGACCATGGCTATGCTTCTTGAGTTGGTGCTCTTGTCTTACTTGCTTGGCATGTTGACAATGTGCTGTATGCCATTCCCGGTGTGGCTAGTAATACCTACGAGAGAAGACTTTATAGAAATGCCACTAGGTTTATAATAATTACATTTAATTATTATAATTAGCTTTTGGTGTCTCCATAAGGTGGGATATAAATGAAATAAGCAATAAACACTTTAACAACTTTTCCCATGCTATTCATCATTTTCTAAACCTCTGTCACATCTTTGATTTCTAACAACTGGCATCACCCACAAGGCACCATGTTGGATTTACCTGTATGTTATTATTATAATTAATTCTTTGGGTCTCCAAAAAGTGGGGTATAAATAAAGTACTTAATGAACACTTTAACCCCTTTTCCCATGCCATGCATCGTTTTCTAAAACTCTGTCATGTCTTTGGTTTCTAGCAACTGGCACTGCCCGGTTTCAAAAACTCATCCACCCTTGCTAATTATCACGGTGACCACAGTACAGAAAGAGTGACTAAGATAAGAATATTTGCTCCATGACCAATTACAACCTTTAAGAGCTTTAAAAGTTGCTTATGCATTGAAGAAAGTTTACATTGGCTTAATTAGGACTGATCATCCATTGTCACTCATAACAGCAAGAAAAATCAGACCCCTGAGAATGGCCAGGAAAGATGGGATATCAACAGGAAAACAAGTCCAAGGAGACATCTCATGAACCAGTAAAGAGTCCAAGACCCACATCCTCTAAGTCAGTGAGTGCAGTGCGCTGTCATGACAACCACATGCGGAAGACATCGTGTCAGACAGAAGATGTCTTATTAATGACAGCTTACGTCAAACAAACGGCTTCTTAAGAAAAGCAGCTAATTATCTGAAGACACGAATTCTACAAGGACGTACGCTTGGCGCTACTTCCCATCAGTAGATTAATTTAAATCCATGTGACACTCCCGTTACTCAATTTAAGTCATGCAATGCCACACAAACATATTACTGCGTATTCAGAAAGCAGGCCTACACGCGTGGTGGTGTCATGCTGTGAGCTGCAAGAAGTTCGCTGAGCACTTGTTCGCTGTCACAGAAGGGTCCTGCTTTTTATTCCTTCCCATACAAAATTTAGGCCGGTTAAAAGAAACAGGCAATGGAACGAATGGACATGCTTATATCCAGCTCCGGACTACCCGCAAAGGGCTTGGTCAGTACCCCATGCTGAACTGAAACTTTGGCTTTGTCATCCAACGCTGAAAGGAGCTGACATGGACACCAGTACGATCCTTGGGATGGGGCAACCGTACTGCAGGCCGGATTGAGCCCTCAGGCTGCCAGCTTCCGATCTTTCATCTAAAGCCTTGTTGGAGGGGGCGCAGAGTGGAAGCCACCAGAGGATGTAGCCATCTGGGGTGTACATATGGCCACACAGGAAAACCCTTCCCACCTGTAACTTCAACAGGTTTTCCAGGCTACAGTGGGAGCAGCTGTGACCATTCTAGCCCTCTGCAGTAACTATGGAATGGTGGTGGCGGAAAGAGCTGCCTAGTCACAGCTAACTTATGGTGACCTCTTGGGGGCTGCAAGGCAAGAGATCTTCAGAGGTGGTTTGCCATGGCCTGCCTCTGCCTAGCAACCCTGGACTTCCTGGGTGGTCTCCCATCCAAGTGCTGACCAGGGCTAGGGTTACAATTCTCCAGGTGCTGGCTGGAGATCTCCTGGGATTACAGCTGATGTCCAGGCAATGGAGATCAGTTCATCTGGGGAAAGTGGCCATTGGGAAGGTGGATTCTATAGGATTACATCCCCATTGAACACCCTCTCCTCTCTAAACCTCACCTCCCTCATATTCCACCCTCAAAATCTCCAGGTATTTCCCAACCTGAAGCAGGCAATCCTAAGCAGGGCCTGATATGACCCCAATTCCAAAAAGGCCTCCCATCTATTACACACCTCATACATTCTCTCCTGCGGACAACCTCTCTTTCCTCTCCCTGTGATAACAGAAAATGATGTACAGGCCAGGCTGTCTTCTTATTACCTACCCCCACTACTCACTTTTTCTGAAACACAAAGTCCTCTTTAAAGCCAACACAGGGCCAGGCAGAATAGCAGGTGAAGGGCTTCCAAAGTACTCTGCCAGATTCTCTTTGGTGAGGCTTAAGAGCCCTTTGCTTGTGTCTGAGGCTCACACAAGAGAGAGTCTCCAGTGTTAACCTGCCTGTGCTCAAAACAAAATATGGTCTCAGCTAAGAGCTGTTTGGTGGCAAGGGTTGAGGCCTATATACACAGCCATTGCTCACATTCAGAGGGCAGAAAAACACCTCTTCAGTGAAGCAGATCGTAAGAAAAGAGGTTAGAAACAAGGAGTGGACTATAACCCCATTTATTTAATATTACACGTGTTGAAGCGGGAAGCACTTTTTTCATATGAAATGTGGTGTTGGAGGAGAGTTTTTGTCATGGGTTAGCGATAGTGAGGACTTCTCAGGAGGACTCCTCAGGAGAAGAGGAGCACTGTGCAGCCAGCTTTGAGTTAGCAGGAGAAGCTAACCAGCAGGAAAATGAGCTGCAGGCTTGTGTCATGAGTACTGCTGAGGATGAGCTCCCAGCCCCAGCTGAAGTCCTAAGCACTGCTGAGGATGAGTTCCCGGCTCCGGCAGAATCTACACCTGACCCCAATGAAGCTGCAGAGCCCACTCCGGCAACAACTGGGGAAGAACAATGCACGCCGGACAGTCCCCCTGATTCGCCCCCACCGGTGGCCCATTTGTGAGACCAGAGCCAGTGGGACTTGGCATCCCAGTGACGAGAGGCACGCCTGCACAACAGGCAGTCCCTCAGCCCTGAGTTATTACAGGAGCCGGGACACACACATCGGCCGCTAATTGACAACAGCCCCAGAGGGATACTTAGCTCCCCACTCCGTTGGTTCCTCGTGCCAGCAACTAATCAGCTTGACGACGCTCTGCACCCACCTCGCCTGTGTTCCTGGTTCCTGTTTCCTGCTCTGACCTCTCAGCTCCTTGACTCTGGCTTTGACAAGTACGCTTTCGGTTTGTGCTCTGGACTTTGTTATTTGGCTCCTGCTGCCCTCGACTCTGGCTCTAAACAACTACGCTTTCGGTTTGTACCTTGGACTCTGTTACTTGACTCCTGATTTTCCTGCCTCCTGGTTTTCGACCTCAGACTGGACCTGGACCTCTCTCGCTCCGCCCACACTCCAGCCCGTGACAGCTTGTCAAGAAAACAGCTGGTAGAGAGCCACCAACACCCTCTAGCCCCGATTCAGCAAGTGAACCTCAGTTGGCTGTTCCCAGTACACCAGAATCACCCACACCCTTAGAGCACCACAGATGGAGGCTGAGAATAAAGCTACAGACAAGATGGCAAACTGCATGCCTCCATGCATGCAACCAGCTGCTTGCTGATAAGAAAGATTAGTAGTTGCAGGGTTGCTTCTAAGCAGCTGGCTGCAAGCATGACCCTTAGGCAAGGGGCTATAAAAACAAGCCAAGTGAGGTTGTCAGATGGGGATGCAACACATGGTATAGATGCTAAGCTATTGTCTCTGTCTTGCCTGACTTCTGGATCCCTGACCCTTGACTGAATGACCCTGCCTTGCCTGACTTCTGGCACCTGATACTCAGAGCCTGCAAGCCAGTACCAGGAGTTGGTGGAAACTGCCATCAAATTACACATGCCGGACAGCCCCCCTGATTCGCCCCCACCGGTGGCCCGTTTGTGAGACCAACTGCCATCAAATTACACTTATTGCAACCTGGTAGGGTCTTCAAGACAAGAGACAAACAGAGGTGATTTGCCATTGCCTGCCTCTGCATAGCAACCTTGGACTTCCTTGGTGGTCTCCCATCCAAGTACTAACCAGGGCTGATCCTGAGGAGTTTCTGAGATCTGATGAGACAGGACTAGCCTGGGTCACCCAGATCAGGACAGATACCACCGACTGCCTAAAAGACAAATAAATGGTTTCTAGATCAAATCAAGCCTGAATTCTCCCTAGAAAATAAAGTGATCAAACTTAGGCTATTGTACTAATGGCTAATGTGACCAGAGTCACTGGAAAGGACAATCATGCTAGGAAAAGGTGGAGGCAGCAAGAAAAGAGGAAGACGCAACATGAGATTAACTGACTCAATCAAGGAAGCCACAAAGGCCCTCAGTTCGCAAGGCCTGAGCATGGCTGTGAACAGGAAGACATTTGGGCGGTCATTCATTTATTCATGGGGTCACCATAGGTTGGAAGCAACTTGACAGGACTTAACATACACACAGGGGGAGGCGCACAGTTCCCCGGTGTGTGATCACAAGGTCACAAACACTTCATTTATTTTATATTCCACCTTTCTCCCAAAATGGGACACAAAGCAGCTTACGTTTTCCTCTTCTCTTTTTTATCCTCACAACAACCCTGCGAGGTAGGTTGAGCTGAGAGTGTGTGGCTGGCCGAAAGTCACCCAAAGAGCTTCACTGGAAGAGTGGGGATTCGAACCTCAGTTTACCCAGATCCTAGTTCAACACTTTAACCACTACACCGTGCTGGCTCTTGTGCGTGGTGCCTATATATGTGTGCATGAGAGTACATGGAGAGGCTCTGTCCCTAAGATCAAGAGCATGGCTCTCGCAAACATTCCCAGTCACAGGGACAAAGCCTAGGAACGGATGACTTCCTCACAAGCCAGTGATCGTGCATAAAGAAGGGCACAGGGCCAGCATACTCATTCCTGCTCCGGCCCACCATGTGCACTGAAATTAAAGCACACAGGGCTTGCATCTCCTCAAGCCTTGATTCATTAAGCTGCAGGATGACGCACGGGTGGGAAATGCCACACAAGGATCGGTGCGTTCACCTGTCAGATGCTTGAGGCCCCTTTTCCCCCAGACCTCCAGAATAAAATAATGACAGGGTTGTTCACCTGTAATGATCTCAGCTTATCCTGGAATGACAACTACGTGGTTAAAAATACTGGTAGCTTGAATAAGGTAGGTCAACACTTCGGGCACCTTCGTACACATGCTTTCATACAACAATGCGCTTTCCATCCACTTCCAGTGCACTTTAGCAATCATTTGCAAGTGCCGTATTCGGCATGGGTGAAAGCGTCCCTTGAATTATCGATGGACTATGTAAATATCACCACCAGGTCTTCCTTTTCCAGAAGTAAACTGACGCTCTGCACTCAAAACAGGTGTACAAATTTCGTTCCGCAGCTTTTACGCCAGCAATTCCAGCCAGAGGCCATAGCTAATGTGAACCACCTATTATTAAAAACCTTTAAGCTCTTGAGGCTTTTTAAAGAAACCCTCTAAGGCCTTGCCCCACCCGACATAACTGCCGTTACTTCGCATTATGTCCCGGATTCTGACCTTCCCTCCTCTTTGCTGCTTGACATTGCCCCTCTGTGAGACTTCAGATCCTGTATCCAAACCCAGCTTTGCTCAGAAGCTTTGGGCTTAACCCCAGAGTTATCAAAGCCCGACTAAGGTGAAGCCCAAGGACCACTGTTTGGGCCAGGGTTGCCATCTTCCAGGTGGAGCCTGGAACTCTCCCAGAATTACAGCTGCTCCCCAAAACTACAGAGATCAGCTCCCCTGGAGAAAATGGCTGCTTTGGAGGGTGGACTCCATGGAAATAGACTCTGAAGAGGCCCTTCCCTCCCCAAACCCCACCCTCCCCAGACTCCACTCCCAAATCCCCCCAAATTTTCCAACCAGGGGTTGCCTTCAGTCTCAATTAAAGTCGATAAACAATAAATAAATAAGTCTGCGTCTGCTTACCTACATTCCTCCTGACCATCCATTTCCTCCCTTTCGGATGGCGGAATTCTGCTGAGTGTTACAAACAGTGTTCTGATTAGTCTACAGCGTAACCTTGAGCCTCACTTTCAAAGGCACAGACTGGTTCAGAGGCAAGGCGAAAACAGTATCCGACTGGCTTTTCCAAAATAAGGCCAGCTCCCGACAAAGCAGAGGACAATGCTTGTTGGATTTACTTCGCTTTGAGGCATTTTGAGTCCTGTACATTTCTTCCACTGTTCTACAACAATTTGCTCAATATTTTAAATACTATGTTACTATCGGTGTTGTATCTGGGGTTGCTAGGAGTCATGCCCCTCTAGGAATCGCCAGCTATTCCTAGAGAGTTCCTAGCAATTCCTAGAGAGGACTACATCACTTCCGGGCATTCCCCACAAGTGATGTCACGACGTCACCGTGAAAGCCATTCTTTTTGTTTAAACAAGCAGGACGGCAGCAGGCAACCCTGGTTGTATCCTATGATGCCACTCGCTCAACAGTGGCATACTTCCATGGCACAAGGAGACTTCTGCCGAAGCAGGAAGCTCAAGATACTGTCGTGCTGTTAGGTCTAACCTTCTGGTATGTGCTTGTTTGTCAGGCTATTTGTCTCTTGTTGTCCAAGACCACATGGCGCAGGAAATTCATGCTGGCTCAAGAGGGAAAGATTTCAGAGTGAACCTCCTCCGCTGCCTTCAGCGCCTTTGATTTACTTACTGCCCTCCACCCCCCCTCAGTTTACTTATACCAGCAGTGTTAAGTAGGAAAAAAAGAAAAAGAAATCTTGCAGGTCCGGCTACCTTTTCCCTTTTCTAATCAAACCCATCTGGCACCAGTTCTCCTATATTGGCTGTGCCCCTGTTCCAAAGAGAGAGGGTGATGCTATAAAGTAAGGGGTACTTCTGAGCTCGGGCTAACGATGCTGGGTTGGAAAATTCCTAGAGATTTGGGGGTGGAACCTGGGGAGGGGATAATACCATAGAGCCCACCCTCCAAAGCAGTCATTTTCTCCGGGGGAACTTGTCTCAGTAGTCCAGAGATAAGTTGTAATTGCAGGAGATCTCCTGATTTCACCTGGAGTTTGGCAACCCTATTCTGACCTTGCTTGGCTTGCCTTCATCCACCAACAGGCAGGCACAGTCTGTCCCCAGCGCAAGCATGTTCAGACGTTCTTTTTTTCCGGGTGCAGCCTGCTACTTTTTTTTTTTTTAAGCCAGTCCTCTGAAATGTCCTCGTTCTGATTCTCTCCAGTAAAACCGGCTGAAGTGGGCGCGTGGGGGCTTGACTCTGGAGCAGCCCCAGGGCCCAGGCGACCCAGAGCTCCCTGCAGTGGTGAGAAGGGCTGTCCAAGCTTACCCAGCAATTCTGGTTCTATGAACTTAGGCAGATCACGAGAAGGGAGGGCAGGGAAACGCTCAGGGGTCTTTTCGGGGGGGAGCGCACCGGAGCGCAGCTCCGGGAGCTCAGGAGCCAAGCCCCGCCCCCAGCCGGCGTCCCGGAGAGTCTTTCAGGAAGCCGAATGTCAATTTCAGCTCCATTATACCCTATGGGCCATTGAAGTCAATGGTGAAAAGATAGGGTATATTCTAGGGGCTGGAGGGGAGGGGGTTTGAGGGAGAGACTCGAAACTCACAGGATAGCTGATGGAGCCTCTCCCCAAGATACCCACCAAGTTTCAAGAACATTGGACCAGGGGGTCCAATTCTATGGGCCCCTAAACAGGTTGCCCCTATTCCCTCCATTGTTCTCTATGGTGGGAAAAAAACTTACTTTTTTCCCACCATAGAGAACAATGGAGGAAATGGGGCAACCTGTTTGGGGGCCCATAGAATTGGACCCCCTGGTCCAATGTTCTTGAAACTTGGTGGGTATCTTGGGGAGAGGCTCCATCAGCTATCCTGTGATCTTGGAGCCTCTCCCTCAAACCCCTTCCCCTCCAGCCCCCAGAATATACCCTATGTTTTCACCATTGACTTCAATGGCCCATAGGGTATAATGGGGCTGAATTGCCACTGAATTTCTTTCATTCCCTCCTTTCCTTCTTTCTTTTTCCTCTTTCCCTCATTCTTCTCTTCTCTTCTCTTTTCTTTCTTTCTTTCTTTCTTTCTTTCTTTCTTTCTTTCTTTCTTTCTTTCTTTCTTTCTTTCTTTCTTTCCCACCTTCTTCTCTTCTCTTTTTTCCTCCTTTCCCTGTTTCCCTCCTTCTTCCCTCTCTTTCTTTCCCTCTTTCCTTCCTTCTTTCCTTCTCTCTACTCTCTCTCTTTCCTTCCCTCTTTCCTCCTTCTGTGGCCCAACTCTCATGAGAAGGAGTTTAAACTTTAAACCCCTTCTCTCTTAGCTCCCCCACCCAGAGCAGCTGGGGAAGGGAAGGGGAGGCTTTTAAAGATGCTTCCCCCCCTTTTGCTTCCCCTTCTGACATCACTTCCGGTGATGTCAGGGGGTGTGGCATATGCTAATAGCCTAATAGCTCATTAGCATACCATATGCTAATGAGCTCCTGCAGCTGTTCTTCTACGAAAAGACCCCTGGAAACGCTGATCACCACTTTGGGGTCAGGAAGCAATTGCTCTCCAGGCCAGTTTGGCCAGGGATCCTGGAGGGGTTTGGGTTTTTTGTTTTGGAGCAGAGGTCACCGGGGGTGGGGAGAGGGGAGGTATTTGTGAATTTCCTGCACTGTGCAGGGGGGGTTGGACTAGATGACCCTGGAGGTCCAACTCTGTGATTCTATGATTACCTCGGACTGGACCCGGACTATCCCTCTCTCGCTCCGCCCGCACTCCAGCCCGTGACAGCTTGTCAAGATTCACAGCCAACAGCTGGTAGAGAGCCACCAACACCCTCTAGCCCCAAATCAGCAAGTGAACCTCAGTTGGCTGTTCTGTCTGGTGAATTCAAGACAATCAGCCGTCAGAAAGGATGGCACAGGCCTTGGAAAAGCTCCCCCCGACAACATGTAGGCCTAGGACTGCCATCCTCAAGGTGAGGCCTAGAGATCTCCCAGAATTACAGCTAATCTCCAATCTACAAGATTAGTTTCTCTGGAGAAAATGGCTGCCTTGGAGGGTGGACGGCACATCGGAGGTCCCCCTCCCCCTAAGCTCCACCCCCAAATCTCCAGCAGTTTCCCAAAGCAGAATTGGAAACCCTATTTAGGTCTGGGTTACAAGATCGAACTGGCAGTGTGGAGAACTGCATTTCAAGTCCTTCGGCATGAATTCGAATCCCCGCGTGTCAATTTACCATGTTCTGCTGCTGTCCTCTTCTGCCCCTTCTTTGAGGGTCCCTGTCCTCTTTCTCAGCCATCCGTAGATGGCCACCCAGATCCCCACAGATTGTGAGGTGAAGAATCAGGGCTTCTCTCCAGAGGGCATGCAATCGGTGCCCCAGCACCTTTCAGTTTCAAATGTAAACACTGTTCTCTTTTCAACAGTGTCCAGAGTTCGAAGATTTCTAGCCGTTTTCAATGAGGACAATTCCTAGTAGTGCCCTGTAGCCACCACTTTGGGCCGGTGGACTTGTCTGTACTTCCCACTAGTTTTGAGGCCAGTAGCACCTTTGGGGCCAACAAGATTTTTTGAGGTTTGAGCTTTTGAGAGTCCAAGCTGACAAAGAGAGTTTTGACTCCTGAACGTTCGTAACCCAAAAAATCTTTTGGGTCTCTAAAGTGCTACTGGACTCTAATCTAGCAGACTGGCATGGCTCCCCTCTGAAACTGTACTCTCCATTGTTGTTTGGAGCCGACAGAGGGGAACAGAACTCCAGCTTCAAAAATTTAAATTCTCCGTGGAGATAAATAAGGTCTGTTGGCCAAGTTCACTGCAGTCCTGGGAGGACAGCCGAATCTTCCCTAACAATAGGAAAAACATGCGAAATGCTAACATTTAAAAACATTATTTAACTTGGAAAGCTTTCCCTGGGCCTCAGCCTCAGATGCCGAACATCGGTTGCACTCTGAAGCCCAGGCATTTCCTCTTCAGCACGCACAATTTTTTTTCGTGTCATAAAGGAAATAAGAGAACTGGGTGCTTGAACCAGAGGTGGCGGGTGCGGGAGGTGCGTAGAATGATTGCAGCATTCTTAAAAGCCAGTAAAAGGCTTAATCCTGTCTAATGATTTACAAAGCGACAAGTAAAATAGATTTATGGCAACAGCTTGAAACGAGATCAACCTAAATAAAAGTCACCCACTCACCCTTTCTGCAGCAAAACGCATAATCCGGGAGAGGGCTCCGCTGAACCAATGCCTCCCACAGTTCAGAGCAACATGTAACAAGGCAGAGAGGAAGTACTGGTACCTAAGGTTGCCAGCCTCCAGGTGGGGACTGGAGATTTCCCAGAATTTCCATTGACCTTCAGATCACAGAGATCAGTCCCCCAGGGGGGAAAATTGCTATTTTGAAGGGTTGACTCTATGGCCTTGTACCTCATTGAGGTTCCCCTTCCCTCCCCTGACTCTGCCTTCCCCAGGCTCCACCCACAAAGTTCCAGGAATTCCCCAGCCATGAGCTGGGAACCCTCTTGCTAGTTGCTACCCTTTAAGAAACAGGGTGGAGGCCAGGACACAACCAACACAACCCCTCTGGCACTCTGAAAGCAAGCTCTGCACAGAGTGCTTCAGTGGAAACATGTGCCACGGAGCACTTACCATTGTGTGTTTTTTAGTGCTGTGTTAGTGGCTAGCATGCAGGACCAGAACCTGGGAAACCATGGTTCAAATCCCCGCTCTGCCATGAAATCCCACTGGGGGACCTTGGGCCACTCACACGCTCTCAGGCTCACCTACCCCACAGGGCTGTGGTGAGGACAAAATACAGAAGAGGAGAACAAAGTAAGCCACCTTGAGCCCCCACTGGGAAGAGAGGCAGGGTATTAAGTGACACAAATAAATTCAGTGACCTGAGTTTATTGATCTGGCAGCCACGGCACTGTATGAAACAGGACCCCAGCTAAATCAGACCAAAGTTTCAGCTAGGTTCTGATCTTCAGAGGTAGACTCCCTCTGAAACTGGAGGCTCTTAACGAGCAGTCCTGACATGGCGGGGCAGGGAGCAGAGAAGCCCAGCAACAGTGGGGCAATGAATTAAGAACTTGGGTTGTACAATACAATAGACTGCTGAAATTAAGGCTGCGGTCACATTGAAGGCTTGGCACGATCTGGCCGTGCCTCAATTTGCAGCAGTATAACTAGTTGCAGGAAGTTTTGATCAGACATCCCACCCGTGGTCAATCATTCAGATTGTTGCAGCATCCGTGCCCATAAGCATGTATCCAAAGCTCCAGCTCCTTTATGACAGCTCCACAATCCCTCTGCCAAGTACTCCGGCCCCTCTCAGACTCCTTCCCTTCGCCTCTCTTCCTTGGAGTACATGGGGGGGGGCAAATTCCAGATTTACATGAGAATAATTCCATTGACTTCAGTACATTTACTCTTGTGTCAATCATGGGATGCTCTCAAACAGCAACTCTGACGCAGAAGCAGGAGAAGTGGTTGGGGGGGTTGTCACTCAGCCACAACTCCCCCGGGGACTCCCAATCCAGAATGACTATTTGGCTGCAGTGATTGACACCAGGGGCGATTATGCACTTATGCACACAGTTACCTGATCCACCAAAAAGAACAAAGGAGGCGGAAATGGAAGGGAAGGTTCATACTTCCCAAACAGCTTGCCTTTGCAAGGGGTGGGTGGGTTTCAGAC
Organism: Gekko gecko; assembly: GCA_029375565.1. Lineage (NCBI taxonomy): Eukaryota > Metazoa > Chordata > Lepidosauria > Squamata > Gekkonidae > Gekko > Gekko gecko. The sequence continues at coordinate 1,127,525 of JAPDNY010000008.1, forward strand.
ATCAAGAAATGCAGGGTGGAAGCACTGGCATACGTAAAGCCCAGACCTTCTCTGGTCTCAACAAAGTCTGCTTCCAAGATGCACCGGACCCGGGTGCCAACGATTGTGGCATGAAAGGCAGATATTGTTGTCTGGTCATGTTCTTTACATCCACAAAGGTACTGCAACGATATCGCTGCAAACCCGGTTCTCCCAGATTAGAGTCCACACTCCTAACCACTACACCAAACTGGCCTTCCAGGAACAAATGGCAGAACTTGTTTAGGACACTCCAGGGTCACTCGCTTTCTCCTCCTTCAGGCTCCTCAGATATCTTTGTTCAAATTTTTGCAACCCTAATCAATACTTTCAATGCATTTTACACTTTGAACAAAAAGTGATGGAGCCTTCTACTGAGTCACGTCGAGGTCCAAATTGTCTGTTCTGACCAGCAGCAGCTCTCCGAGGTCTATAACTTGCAACCTTGTCCTCTTCACTAAGGACTAAACCCTTGGACTTTCTGTAGGGAAAGCAGATATTCTCCCACTGTGCCATAGCTCTATCAGTAGTGAAGCCACAATCACCATATGCAGCGGGACGTGGCTTTAGCGACACAGTAACCCTCCCAGAGGTTAGGCTTGTGAAACACCAGTCGGTTGACCTGGCAGCATGATCCGTACCTAGGTTTGCCTTCTCCAGGTTGGGAAATCCCAGGTCACTTGGAAGCGGAGCCCGGAGAGGGTGGGGTTTGGGAAAGGGAGGGACTTCAGCAGGGCATAAGGCCAAAGAGTCCATCCGCCAAAGCAGCCATTTTCTCAGGGGAATGGACTGCTCTAGTCTGGAGACTGGTTGCAATTTTAGGTTTCCAGGTCCCATTTGGAGTCTGGCAACCCTGCCCTGTCTGGAATAGTCCAGGCTAGCCAGTCTCATCAGATCTCAGAAGCTAAGCTGGGTCAGCTCTGGCTAGTATTTGGAGGGGAGACCACCAAGGAAGTCCAGGGTTGCGATACAGAGGCAGGCAATGGCAAACAGCCTTTCAACATCTCATCCCTGGAAAACCCTACAGGGTCACCATAAGTTGGCTGCAACTGAACATTATTTTCCACCACCACCACCCCTACATAAGGTTGCAAACTCTGGGTTAGGAAATAACCGGGGATTTGAATGCAGAGCTAGAGGAGGGACTTCAGCGGCCTCCAAAGCAGCCATTTTCTCCAGGGAAATGGATCTCTGTCCTCCGGAGATTGGCTGTAATTCTGGGAGATCTCCAGGCCTCACCTGGAAGTTGGCAACCCCATTCATACCCCAATGGGCACTCCTCATCCAACAGCCACTATCTACCTGACAGCCCAACTGGTGTAAACCGAGACTCCTTTGCTCAACGACCCTGCCTGGAAAGTGACATTTTGCCGCTTCTTTGTCGAGCACTCCAGCTCTCCATCTGTGTTTACACCGAGGTCAAGTTTTCCGCCACTGAAGCAAACTCTATTCGGCTTCCAGCTGTGCAGCTAAAAGCCTTTCAAGACACACTGGCGGAAGACCAGCTGCTCTTCTTCGGCTGCATCCCAACTCTTATCAGCTGCTTCACCACCCACCTCCCTGAACACTTTTGGGTCCATCTTTTCCCGTATGAGCCAGGACTGTTGCAAGGAGATGCCAGGCTTTTGTCAGGGCCGTTTCTCCTCCTGTTAACTCTGATTTTGGGCATGCCATGCAATAGCGGCCCAGGATGGAGACCTACTCCTCCCACCCACCCCCAACACAAACACACACACACACACTCCTCTCCTCCAACCATCTCTTACGCCCCCTTTTTACGGCTCTTCTTGCCAGAGGGCACCTGGCATCAAACTACTGCTGGAAAAAAACAGCTGATGTTAATCACATTTCCATCTCTGTTCAGCTGGCTCTCTCCTCATATATGCTTCCCGCCCTGAAGAGCAAACAAGGTTAGAGGAAGAAAAAAGGGCAGCAAAGGAAGGAGAAGACACAGACACACACACCCCATCCTCTCAGTCGACAACATCAAGCCAGAAACACACACAGGAAGCTGCCTTCTACTGAATCAGTCCGTCAGTCCATCAGGGTCTGTTCTGTCTATTCAGAGAAGGATGGTCTCCAGAATCTCAGGCCTTTCACCTCACCTCCTGCCAGGTCCTTTAACTGGAGGTGCTGGGGGTTGAACCTGGGACTTCCTGCATGCCAAGCAGGTGCTCTGCCATTGGTCTGCCTCATTCTTTAGTCTACCACAACTAGAGATGCCGTGGGTTGAACTCAGGTCTTTCTGCAGGCCAAGCAGAGGCTTCTACTAAGCCACAGCCCCCCCCCCCAAAAAAAACTCCCACACCCATGCTGGAAATACACAACAGCAGGATCAAGCCAGACATCCATCTAGGGCCATTCTATGTGGCCAGCCAGACGCCTCCAAGAAGCCCACCCAGAAGGAAGATCACCAGGGGCTCGTAATTCACTTCCGTGACTGCAGTGATAGTCACTCCATGGCTCATGAAGAGCCACATTTGCCAAAGTCCATCAACCAAAAGAGCCACATCCTTGGCATGAGGCCTGTGCCTCAGGGCAGCTCACACCTTACCCAGTCCTCAGATGCTGGATGTTTCAAGGTGACAACCACCGGCCGGTACAAGCCCCAACAGGTGAGGGGGCTTAGCCCCCTCTCTTGAGACATGGGGATGGTGGCACATTGGAGAACGGTGCTCAGAGGAGCCACACGTAGCTCTCAGGCCACTAAGCACTATCACTGCATTACAAGATGACAGACGCTAACCATTCCAAGCAGCACTTACCAGTTACACACCAGTTCACAACTGCCCAAGCATGAGACATCTGTGCTGGCACAATGGGCAGTTGAAAAATGGACTAAGTCAGAACAGCTCCAAATCAAAATATGATTGTTCCCAGTGCTTTGCTCCCTCACAGGTGTTACTACACTAGAGGCAGGTCACTGGTATTCCCTTTACCACAGGTGGAAGGCATGAGAGACAGTGACTTGCCCACTGTCACTGCCCAGCCAAGTCCAACCCAAGCCAGCGTGGTCATGTGGTTACGAGCAGCTGGAGAGCTGGGTTTGGTCCCCCTACTCCTCCTCCACAGGTCCCCCACTCCTCCTCCTTAGGCCAGTCACAGTTCTCTCAGAGCTCTCTCAGCCCCACCTGCCTCAAAAGGTGCCTGTTGTGGGGAGAGGAAGAGAAGGTGATTGTGAGCCACTTTGAGACTCCTTAGGGAAGAGAAAAGCAGGGTACAAAAACCAGCTCTTCTTCTTCTTCTGAAACTGAATCCAGGGCATCCACATTTGTTTAATATCTTTATTTACTATTTAATTGATTTCTACCTCACCTTTCTTCCCAATCAGGACTCAAAGGGGCTTACGTCATTCTCCTGTCCTCCAGTTTATCCTCACAACAACCCTGTGAGGGAAGTTAGGCTGAGAGAGCGTGACTGGCCCAAGGTTACCCAGCAAGCTTCCATGATACGTGGGGATTCAAACCTGGCTCTCCTAGTTAGCAGTCTGACACTCTTAACCACTACACTACACTGGCTCTCTGTGATGTCTGTGGGCTCCTACTTGCTTGCACATATAACCACTGTGGATAACCCTGAACTTGTCAAAACTATACACCCTTAACGCAGATTCTCATGTGCCCAGATGTCACTCCAGGAGTTACCCCAGACTGCAATGAAAAGCACTGCAAGCAATTGGGGACAATATGGAAAAGTGAACCAGGCTACTAAAAGAAGAGCCATCACAAGTGGACAGATGATCAAACTACAATTGCTCCCTCCAAGAGTCAACTCATCACAACAGCTATGACATCAGACTGAAGAGATTTCAGAATTCTTTTCAAAAGGAATCCATTTGCAAACATCAAGTCAAGCAATTCAGATTTGTTTTTACGCTACTTCGTTTATGGATGGCTTTGTCAAACTCTGCTTTAGTTTGCCATAGTTACAGGGAGGAGGGAAATTCCTACGGAGGTGAATGGCTGTGTGAACCGCTCAATCATAGGCATCGTAACTCTTCCTTAAGATACCTCCCTTCTTGAGGGACAACCTTGAGACCGAAGCCATTGCAGCTTGCTATTGCAGATAATGGGATCATATATTCCCGAAGGGGGGGGGTAGTGAATGAAAGAGCTAGACGGGATGGCTGTGAAGTGAGATTGGCTATTCGAGGGGGGGCCCTGTTTGAACTGTCTATATCTCTGAATTCTCCCGCCAGAATCTCAGTTCTGACACGGTACTGTTCTAGCCTGGATCATGATGATATCACAATAAACAAATCACTGCCAAAGAGAGTGTTGTTGGGAGTCTCTTCTCCAGGAGTCTGACAGTTTAAAGCTTGTGCAAAGCATTTCTTTACTTGAACGTGCAGAATCGAGACAGATATCACCACAAAAGCACAGGCTGTAAGCATATCAATAGGTGCCAGTCATCTTGTTCATAAAAGGAAAAAGAAAATATACTAAAATCTAAAACCACCAAGTTAACAGTCAATTCCTGTGCATCAAAATGTACACTCACAAAAGACCTCCCAATAATGTAGGGTTTGAATGTGGGGTTTGATACTCATTTGGCTCGACTCCTATAATTCTGTAACCATACCTTATTAAGAGATTACATGCTAAAAAAAAATGTGTAATGCATACGATTTTGATCATACACCAGCCTCTTGGACATTTTTGTCTGGACTGCCTATTGCTGAGGGCAATTTCTGATTAAGGGTATGGGTTTAATCTCATAATAGCAGTAGTAAGCAAGCAGATTGAGTACAGACCACAAAGTCATAACAAAATTACAGGGTTCACCGAGGTAACACAATACATTCAATTGTCCATAAAACAGGCCATGACGACATTTTGAAAATTATTTCTAGGGAACCTAGGCAGCTGCAGTGGTAGGTGTTATCATAAAGAAGACCAACTTTTGCCCTAAAAACTGAGATCTAAAGGCAGGTAAGACAGCCACAGTTCTAGGGCTAGTCTTTACTGGAACCAGATAACACAAATTCAACTGTTTATTTTCAGATTCCCTCAGGCTGCCCTCCAGCTAGGGTTGCCAGGAGTCAGGAGTGACCTCCTGGAATTACAGATGATCTCCAGATGACAGAGATTCAATCTGCTGGAGAAAACAGCAACTTGGGGGAGGGGGCAGAGACTCTATAGGCATTGACCTCTCCTCTCCAAATCTGACCCTCCCCCCAAAGAATCTTCAGGGATTTCCCAAACCCAGACCTAGCAACCCTATATGATCTGGCCCATCCCTACAACTCCTTCAGGGGTCAGCCATTCAGCGGGGAGAGAGAGGAATAGAAAGAGAGAAGCCTTTTCACTGAAGCTACAGCTACAAGGAGGACAGTTCTACGCTCCTTCTGTTATCTTGTTAGATCTTAAGAATGTGGTTTTCTTCTTTTATGGCCCGAAGCTGCCCCGTGATTTTTTTTTTTTTAAAAAAACTGAGACTGCAGAATGTCAATACCTTACATAATACACAAACAGACCCTCTTTTGTTTAGCTGACCGGTGGGGTGTTTGGAACCTCACCACTTTGTCGAGGCAGCAGACGCTCAACAAACAAGGTGGGGACTTGTTTTCTACCACTGGCTGCAAATGCAAACACCAACACTGACAAAGGTAAGAGGTTCAAAATGACCATACCAGAGCAGACAGTGACAGCTCGCAACATCAGACAGGCATATCTTATAAATAGGTTGAGAGCAGTGTTCCCTCTAAACTGAGTGTGAGCTAGCTCACAGTTCTTTAGCCTCCGGCTCACACATTTTTGTCTTCGCTCAGGAAGAAGGGCTCCAGAACAAATTAATTTCTGCAGTAGCCAAATCGCTTGCTCACAACTTTATGCCAGTAGCTCACAAAGTAGAATTTTTGCTCACAAGACTCCACAGCTTAGAGGGAATATTGGTTGAGAGCAGAATTTATCCTGCCAAGCTGCCAATCTTACACCTTGGAAAAGACATAAATTTGACCGCACACCCCAACATCATTAGCTGCACAATCCATTGCAGACGTGTTATACTCTCTGCTCATTGATTTCATTAGGCTTGCACCAGAGGACTGCAAGGTGGATACATGAGCAGGGCTCTTTTTGTAGCAGGAACTCCTTTGCATATTAGGTGACACACCCCTAATGTAGCCAATCCTCCAAGAGCTTACAGAGCTCTTCTTACAGGGGCTACTGTAAGCTCTTGGAGGATTGGCTACGTTAGGGTTGTGTCGTCTAATATGCTAAGGAGTTCCTGCTACAAAAAGAGCCCTGCGATGCTGGAACCATTCCGTGGAAAAGGAGTCCCTGCTATTCTGCTCTTAGCTGCATGTAGAATCGGAATGGCACATCAATACATGGGACAGTGCCCCACTGAAGCCATTTGCCTCCTTATCGTCTCTTCCAGCATGTCAATATAAATCTGCATCCCTCTCTGTTCACCGGTGCTGGTGCCGGGATGCTTCCCTTTTGTCTTCATTCAAGCCAATCAAGAGTCTTCTTGATTGCCTTTTTCTCCCCAGAAACAATGTGGTGCTCTCCCAGATTCCACAGAGCTTCTGTCCCCAAGAAAAGTACATATCAAATCACTACAGTTCCAGGAAAATTGGGACTGTCGCTGAAAAGAATGAGAGGACAGTGGATTGATGAGGACCGTGTCTGGAAGTAGAACCATAATGGCCGCTGGACTCTAAATTTGTCCTGCTGCTTCAGATCAGCAGGGCTGAATACCTGGTTCTATGTGTAAACGATGGTAACTGAGATACATTTGAAAAGTGTGGCAGCTTAGAGTTCGTTTGTCCTCCTTAGAGTTTGTTTGTTTTTTTAGCTGTCTTGGAAAATCCAAACTCGAGTCCAGGAGCACCTTAGGCGAGGCCAACAAGATCTTCAGGGAATGAGCTTTCAAGAGTCAGAGCTCACTTCTTCAGCAAGCAGAGCTTTGATTCTCGAAAGCTGAGACCCTGAAGAACTTTTGGGTCTCGAAGACGCTACTGGACTCAAGTTTTGCTCTTCTGTTGCAGGCCAATATGGCCACCCTCTGAAACTATCTTCTTGGAAAACCACTGCCTCATCAAAAAGGTGTACGAACGTAAATGTCTATCAATGCTCTGGAGTTGAATGACTCTTTACACAACAGTAACCAACAGTAAATACTGAATTCCAGTAGCCTCATGCATCTGAGCAACAACTGGTAGTGTTTTTTTTTTAAATGGCAAGATGCTCAAAGATGCTAATGTAAAGCCCATCGAGTACCCAGGTTCTGAGGGTAGTCAAAACGACAGGATACTTTTGGGGTCACCCCAGGAGAGCTCTAAATCTGAATTTCAAGACTCCCCCTTTTGGAAACCCACCTTTGTTCACAATTCAGCTCAGTCCAACAGTTGGAAGAATTCAACTGTCTGATTAACTTGAGAGAACCAGCCAATTCTTAGGCTGCCCAACTTGTAGTTACTGTACAATTCGCAGGTCTGTTTGTCCTATTGCCATTAGCTAAATCCTTGTTCGGAAGAGCTAGTGCATGCTCAGAAACACCATCAGTTGTAGCACAGGACACATGGAAGTGTTACCGAGGTTCACCAACCCCAAGTTCGCAAAGGTTTGAGGGTGGAGCCTGGGAGGGTACAGTTTACAGAAGGTAGGGACCTGGGTAAGGTATAATGCCATGCAGCCCAAAGCAGCCATTTTTTGCAGGAGAAGTGGAATAAATAAGAGATTTATGTAGTCTGGAGATCAGCTGTAATCCCAGGAGAACTCCAGTGCCCGCCTGGAGGCTGCCATGCGCCCTACAGACACATCCTTGTGGAGTAGGCACTCTGCAGCAAACGCCGGCTTGCCTTTCTTTTAAGCCATGTCCCCATTTTATGCCACTGTTTGACTTTCTCAAGTACCCACAGATTTTCGAGAACCTGCTTTTCCCTAGATTCAGAACAAATGTTGCTGCCACAATTATGTTATAGCAGATGTTTGTAGAGACTCCTGATTTTTTTTTAAAAAAATCTTTTATATGTAAAAAGGTTTTAATCACACATTGTGAGAACAAAAAACAACACACTCTTTTTCAACAATAGTGAGATTCGGCTTCATTCAAGATGCGTCTTTCCAATCCAGGCATTTCCCAAAATACCTTAAAATGAAATTATTTCTCAAAAGCAGGTTATTTCCAATTCTACTACCAAGGCAGGTGCACTCGAGAGTTAGGTGTTTAAATACGAAAGCATGATTTGCCTTTTTTCCCCTCAAGAATGTAACTGATTGATCCCGGCTCGAGGTGGGGGAGAGCCTGAGTCTTTTGCACAAAACGACGTTGACATGTCCTCTCAAAAGTAAAGAGAATAAACTTGTACACCTAAAAATCTGCACCCCGCACACTAAAATGAATATTTTTTCTAGAAATGTAGAAACATTAACATGCCTCCCCCTTAAAATTATCTTTTTTAAAAAATCCACTTAATCCAACTCCATTCTTGAATAGCAAACTTTTCTGAAAAAGCTGACCCAATCACGCCTTCCCAGGGAGGGAGTTCCAAGAACAACTATCTTGATCTACAACAAAGGGTCCTTTGTTGTACTACCAACAGTAGTTTTCTGAACAAGAACTTCTGTATGATGGATTTTGCAACATGCGCCTGAATCAGTGGGGAGGTCCTGCCACTGAACGAGATATCCTTTATTTCATTTATACCCTGCTTTTCTCCCCCAATGGGGGACCCAAAAGCAGCTTATCCTGTTCTCCTCTTCTCCATTAGATATGTTTCTAGAAGATTCTTCAGGTTTATCCCAGCCTTGTGAAAGATTTACATGCTTGCCTGGTAATGGGAGACCTCCCCACAAACCTTGACAGGGGAGGATGGGGAGAAAACAGGAACAAATCACACACTGGGCATTGTCCCAGCGTGTGATATCACTTCCAGGGAAACCAGAAGTGACATCATAGGATGCTCTAGGATTTGCAAAAAAACAAACAAAAACCCTCTACAGTTTCACCATAGAGGTTTGGGTTTTTTTGGTTTTTGTTATTGCAAATGCTACAGTTACCCATGACATCTTTCTAGAGTTGTAAGACACAGGGAGGGGAAAACAAACTTGACCCAAAAACTGGAATCAAGAACCACAAGGGTAGGAAAGAAGTCTGATAAAGGGCCAATATTAAAAACGTAATTGAAACTTACAGTATACAAAAATACGTGTATTTATTAGAAAGACAGTTAAAAACAAATAAGGGCCCAGTGAAAGCCTTGTTGAAAAGTTCAAGTGGCCTGAGCGCAAGGGCAATGCACATGACCTGATGTGTTTCCGCCCTCTTTGGGGGCCTTCTTCAGAGGTCAAACAGTTTGAGGTACACATGTTACAATAAGACAACCAATAAGTTAATACTGGAACAAGAAAAGGAAGGCTGTAGAAAAAAAGAAAAAAGAAAATTGAATATGTATTATTGTTATGTGTACCTCAAACTGTTTGACCTCTGAAGAAGACCCCCAAGAGGGCGGAAGCACATCAGGCCATGTGCATTGGCCCTTGCGCTCAGGCCATTTGAACTTTTCAACGAGGCTTTCATTGGGCCCTTATTTGTTTTTAACTGTCGTTCTAATAAATACATGTATTTTTGTATGCTGTAAGTTTCAGCTAGGTTTTTAATACTGGCCCTGTATCAGACATCTTTCTAGGGTTGCCAGACCCCCAGTCTGGGTGGGGGTTCCCCTGATTTTTGGGGCTTCAGCCTGCCGCCAGAAGCCCCACCCCCAAACAGCCTCCTTGTGCGGCAACATTGCTGACATGATGTCACACAGAAGCTTTGTCCCAAATGCTAGAGCATCGCTGCGCAACATCCCTGGTGTGATGACATCATTTCTGTGTGACGTCATCGTGTCAGCAATGTCACCCCACCCACCCCACTCCCAGAAAGCTCCCTCCCACCCCCCGCCAGCAGGGTAAATTGACCTGGCAGTAGCAACCCTACATCTTTCAGTTTTTGCCAGGAGTGACATCACATGCTGGCACAATGCTGATGTGCCAGTCCACACTACCCAAAATGCCCCTAGGGTTGCTGGTTGTGGCCTGGCACTCTTACAATATGACTGAAACACCAGAGCTTTTTAGCCAAACTACTTTCAGACACTTTTTTTAGTCATTGAGGATATGCCTTTAAATCCAGACTGTGGCTATAGGTGGCAAGCACAAAACTTGTTTTTGAGATTCCTGAGACAGATGTTGTAGGGCAGAGGTTCTGAAAATGTCCTCCCACTGAGCTCCGAAGAGAGGGAGAGGGGGAAAATCCCTTTTGTTAACCTTGACGAAGGCTCCAAGACAAAACAAAGATGGCCAACACTCAGCCACCAGCAATTGCTCTCTCGGGCCTCAGGGCAGACAGCATTGGAAGAAAAACAGAAGCTTATTTTGTTACCCACCGAGGAAGAGATTCCAGGGAAATCAACGCATCTGGGAATAGTGTGGGATTATCTTGCTGTCTCTCAGGCCCAATCCAGCTACTCGACAAGCAAGCCAGAACACAGAATCTGCCAGTCCCCAGGTGGGGGTGGGGGATCCCTCACTTTTGCGGACTCCAGCCCACCACTGGCCCGCAGGGAAAATCCCATCCCCAAACAGACGTCCTCGCGCAACATCTGCGTGACATTATCGCATCAGCAACATCAGGGTGACGCTCTACTTTTTGGATAAAACTCTTATGGTTTGTAGCCATTTTTACCAGAGTTTTGCCCAAGAAGTAGAGCATTGTCCTAACATCGCCAACATGATGACATCACTTCCGGAGGTAACGTCAGCACATTGCCAATGACCCTGCTCATCCTCGGAGCGCCCCCCAAATCCCACCACCACCAGAAGGAAGGAATCTGACAACCCTAATCTAGACCATTTCTAGTTTCAGAATCAGCCAAGAACCTGGGAGCCAAGCATCTGCCAAAATATGTGAGAAGGAATGGTTGTGCCCCTCTTTAACCTAAGGAACATGTGAGAGAGAACTCCATATGCAGGTTGATTTGAGCAATTCTTACCGCTTAAATACAAATGCAACAAAAAGAAGAAGGGCCTGCAAACCAAGGCATCCTGCTCATTTATGTCTGCCCCCTCGCAGAGATGATCCTCATCCAGGCAAAGGTGTGAATCCAGCCCCTTGGACAGAGGAAGAAAATACTTTCTGGAAACAACCCTTTCTCAGCTTTGCATTTGAGGTAGCAGCCACGGCTCTAAAGTGCTCCCAAAATGCCCTGCTCTCAATTGCGAGAGAAGAAGAAAACAGTCAGGTGAGGGGCTGCAACAACAAAAACCTTCCTTCCTTCCAAGAAGTCAGCAAGCATGAGTTGCAGGTGTGCCGCACACAGCCTTTCACCATCCAAAACCTCCAGAGCTGAACTCGGCTACCAGTGGGGAACACCTCAGAAACCATTATTGCACCCCGCACAAGATCTCAGAACTGCTTGAACCCACTAGGGAGGTACTCCTTACCTAACTTCCTGGGCCCCAACTGCTTCTCCCTTTCTCCTCGGTTCCCAGGACCCCTGATCAACTGCTTCTCCAAGCTACACCACACGGCAATCAGCATTTCGCCACAAGGAACACTCGTAAAGGAAGACATGAGTTCCTGAAGACATGGCAGAAATACACCAATGAGCTCCAGCTAACCTTGCATGCCTACTGCATCTACAGAGATGCATTTTTATTCTTATTTATTTCTTTGATTTATATCCCGCTCTCTCCACTGGGCAGGCACAGGGCATCTAACAAGGCCATAGACATTATAAACAATAAAACAAATTAATAGTTTAACAATTTAAAATCAACAGACATTTAAAACACAATCCTCATAAGATGGCGGAGCTGTCTTCACATCCCCCATAGGGGAAACCGTGGCTGGTGTCAGGCTCTGTAGGGCTTGGTTCCTTTCGTGTGGATACAGCTGTTAAGCTGGTGGCCAAGGGTACATAACAGGGCACAATATTTGGCCAGGTTAAAGTTATTTATTTATTTATTCTTAATTTGTATCCTGCCCTCCCTGCCGTGGCAGGCTCAGGGTGGCTTACAGTATATATATAAATATTAAAACAACAAGATACGCTTGGCGGAAGAGCTCCGCCTTGAAGGCCCTGCAGAATTTTGACAAATCCCGCGGGGCCCCGATGTCCTCAAGGAGCTTGTTCTACCAGAGTGGGGCTGCCACTGAAAAGGCTTGTGCCCTGGTTGTGGCCAGCCTGGCATCTTTCATGCCGGGGAGAACAGGAAGGGTCTGAGAACCTGACCTCAGTACTCTCTGGGGAACATATGGGGAAAGGCAGTCCCTCGGGTATGCAGGCCCCTGGCCATACAGGGCTTCATAGGTGAGAACCAGCACCCTGAAGCGAACCCAGCATGCTATAGGGAGCCAGTGCAGTGCTTTCAATGTAGGCTGACTGCCTTGGGATCCAGCATGGTGTGGTGGTTAGAGCACCAGGCCAAGACCTGCATGACTCATAAGAACATAAGAACATAAGAGAAGCCAATGTTGAATCAGGTCAAAGGCCCATCTAGTCCAACACTCTGTCAAACAGTGGCCAAAAATACCAGGTGCCATCAGGAGGTCCAGCAGTAGGGCCAGGACACTAGAAGCCCTCCCACTGCTGCCCCCGCAAGCACCAAGAATAGAGTGCATCACCTGCCCCAGACTGAGGGTTCGAGGCCCCTCTCTACCATGGAAGTTCACTGGGTGACCTAGGCCAGTCCCTCTCTCTGTCAGCCTCAGTTACCTCACAAGATTTTTAATGAAGATGAAACGGAGATCTCTAGTTGTTTTCTCCAGGGGATCTGATCTCTGTAGTCTGGAGAGATCTCCACACCCATCTGGAGCCTGGCAACCCTAATATGGGGGGGGGGGTTGATGAGACACACTACAAACACCTCCAGGGCTCTTTTTGTAGAAAAAGCCCAGCAGGAACTCATTAGCATAATAGGCCACACCCAACAACAGATACTCATTAGCCTATTAGGCCACACCCCATGTCACCAGGAGTGTGGTCATCCAGCCACACCCACCTTTTGCTTCTTATTCCGTTTACCTTGTTTGTTGTCAAAACCTAGGGCTTTTTTTGTAGCAGGAACTCCTTTGCATGTTAGGCCACACACCCCTAATATAGCCAATCCTAATGAGTTTCTGCTGTTGGGTGTGGCCTCTTATGCTAATGAGTTCCTGCTGGGCGTGGCCAACTCAGGAGGCAGCTGGAACTCCGTTCCTGTGCGTTCCTGCCCAAAAATAGCCCTGAACACCTCTATGGTCTATTCTTTCCTTGCCATTTCTGCATACCACACACTTCAAATTTGGGCTTGCGCCATGCGCTTATGAAGCCCCTTTCACTTTAATGTGGCTTGATGCTTTGGCAATGTAGATGGTGTCCAAGAGGTGTTCTCTCTCTCTCTCTCCCCCTCTCCAAAGCAAAACTGTTTTAAGGCAATCAAAAGCACTCCAGCTGCTAGTTTTCCATAACTAGACAATTAGGTGAACTTCTCTGAGAGTTTCTGCTTTAGAGGGCATGCCTAATAGAAAGGAAATGCTTCCATTAAATATGCTGAGAGTGAAAATGAAAGTCTGTAATACAGGAGGTACACTGCATCAAGCCCCCAAAGCTTCCGCCATGCCCTTAACTGCACTGCTGTAACTGGCTGTGCAGTGGGGAAAGTCACCTCTACGGGCAGGAAAGGCAGTTTCTGAACAGCTATCAGAAGGCCGAGTGATCCTTCTTACCCGGAAAGTGCTGTTTTGCAGCTGCTCCTAGATTTATCAGCATGCTGCCTGCTTCTTGCCTCCTGATTTATGATGTTCTATCCAACACTGAGCCTTCTATTACTGCTCTCATTTATTGTGCGCAACTGTCAGTCTCTCACCAGCAGTTCCACAGCTGGTCTTGTAGGTGAGGTATCCGAAAGGTATTCAGAGCGCACACCTAGAGAGGCAGTTTTAATCCAACCAATCGGTGGGCCGGATTAAGGAGCTTGCTGAGCATAGTCATGGGCAGATGTGCAATGTAGCCCAACTGCTCAGAGCATGGTGTCGTGAGCCACAGAGGGCCTGGCTCAAACTCCTCGTTGGGTTTACAGTTAAGATTTGAAATAATCAGAAGCCACTCAGTTCAAAATCATCATCAGCTTCAGATTTGCTAGGTGGTGTTAGGCAAGCCACAATTCTTCCACCTGGACTTTGTCCACGTGCTAGGCTTACCATTTGCTTGCTGGCAGTGAGACACCTCATAGCTTTAGCACCTGTTGCCCACAAGAACTCCAACACCTATCAAGAGGAATTTTTTTTTTTACATTATTACATTACATCACTTTTGGGGAAAACCTGGATGTGACATCACAGCTCTCTAGGAACTGCCAGAAACTCTATGTTTTTGACCACAGAGTTTCCACCCATTAGATCTAGTCTTGCAATCCGGAGCAAGAGAGAATAGATCTGCTCCATCTTCTACACGACAGCCTTTCAAAGACTTGAAGACTGCAATCATGTCCCCTCTAAGCCTTCTCTTTCCCAGGCTAAACATACCCAACTCTTTCAGGCTTACCCCATAAGACTTGCATTCCAACCCTCTCACCATCCTGGTTGCCCTCTTCTGGACATGCTCGAGCTTGTCAACATCTTTCCTACAATGTGGTGCCCAAAACCGGACACAGTACTCCAGGTGAGGCCTGACCATAGCAGAAGAGAGTGGAACTACCACCTCCCGTGATCTGGACACAATGCTTCTGTTAATGCATCCTAAGATTGCATTAGCTTTCTTCACAGCCACATCACACTGAAGTAAATGAAGAAATAAATCAAGGCTGCCCTTTGCCTACCACTTCCGTGTATCCTGTGCCCAAGCTCAGCAAGTAAGAAGCAACAGAAAGCCCACAGTCATGCTGCATGAGAAGAATGACACTCGTTTATATATTTTGGAGTCTGTAATAATCTGCCCAAGTACTGACGTGGATAGCCCAGGCCAGCCCGATCTCGTCAGATCTCAGAAGCTAAGCAGGGTTGTACCTGCCAAGTATTTGGATGGTCGCTAGACACCATAAAAGTTGACACCAGCCTGAGCATGGTACGACTCAAAGAAACAGTACAAGATCGGAAAACGTGGAGAGAGCTGGCCCATAGAATCGCCAAGAGTCAAACATGACTGAATGGATTACAACAACAACAGTATTTGGATGGGAGATCTCCAAGGAATACCTGGGTGGATGTCCCTTGCCCTGAAAACCCTAAAGGGTCACCATAAGTCAGCTGTGACTTTATGGCACTTTCTGACAACATTCGGCCTCCCTTTGTGCTCACCCTTAAATGGCATCCTGCTTGACTCATTGTTTTGTTTAGAGGGAGAGGGAGAGGGAGAGAGAGAGGGAGAGAGAGGGAGAGAGAGAGAGTTTTAGAGACCACTTAAAAACAACCTTTTGGCTGCAGATTCCTGTGGATAATTGTTGCATTTTGCAATATTCTAATTATTTCAAGAGTCATGAAATCACTTTGTCCTCCTTCACAGGTTAAAAAAAAGAGGATAACTTTTTTTAAAAAATAAAGGTGTGCCAAATATATTACAACAAACATGAATTGCTTTCTCTCCCATTGAGCTTGATTATTTAAATCAATAATGGATGTAATGTTGCCCTTATTTATGGGTACATCTGAACTATATTAGGCACATACATCCATCAAGAGCACAGATCTGTACCCACTGATACACCATCGACATTAAAGGAGAAGACAAAGGGGAAGGGAGAGGAAACCATTAAGGTCACTAGGGTTGCCAATTCTGGGTTGAGAAACACCTGAAGTTTTGGGGGTGGAACCTGGGGAGGGAAGGGTGTGGGGAGGGGAGGGGAAGGACCTCAGCAGGGCCCAGTGCCATAGAGAGTCCACCCTCCAAAGCAGCCATTTTCTCCAGGGGAAATGATCTTGGTCATTTGGAGAGCAATTATAATAATGGGAGATCTCCAGCAGGGTGGCAGCCCTACCAATGTGCACTGTTGGCATTTTGCAAGTCTCTGCCCCGAGTAGATCACAGAGGCAGAAGCAATGAAAAGCGACCATATCAAAACAAAGCAGTTCTTCTAGCAAAACCGTGCCGTGCCGCAAACTTTCCACACAAGACGCTCCTTTATTCCTACCACGGGCACTGCACATCGAAAACATCATCAGAATTATCCTGGGAAATTCATTTAGAAGGTGTCACATCACGCTCAAGATCAATCTTCATTAGACAATTAACATACTTATTAGGTTGCAAGTGGAGTGGTGATATCGCAGCAAAGGAGAGGAAGAAGAACTAGACGGCGGCAGCAGAGCGACAGGTGGGAGGGGACGAGGAAGCCGGAGATTCAGAGGTTGCCCAGGGCTTTAAAAATAAATGTAGAGAAGTGGACAGAAAGTGGACAGATGCGTGTCTCGATCCTCCCCCCCCCAAAAAAAACCCTGATCAACTGAATAGACAAGGAATAGAGAATTTTCAGTTCCCTAGATCTGAAGCGCCCTGTTAACCACAACTTACATTATCTATTAATGATGTAGCATCTGCATACATGGCACTGTATAGAGCAATTTAACTAGTAGAAGAGGAGATCCCTGTCCCACTGAGTTTATAACCTCACTTCTAGCCTTAAAAAAAACCCCTTTTGCCTCAGCTTCTGGCCACTTTCCTCTTCAGGCTGCCTAACCGAGCCATTCACACCACAAATGCCAAGCAGCCGTCATTTAAGACTTCAGAGAGCCGACGTGGTACAGATTGGGGGGGCTGTCCTGTCAGGATCGGGGAGACCCAAGTTTATTTATTTACTTACACTTTAAATTTGTGGATTGCCCGACCCCTGTATGCACAGGGCTCTGAGCGATGTACAACAGAAGTTAAACACATCACACAGAAGACAGGATTAAAATAAATAACATTCCTTATATTCTTAAAACAATCTCAAAATGGCGTTACTGATCTGTTCTTAAACCCATATTGGATTGTGTTGCCACCTCGTAGGCGGGGTAAAGGGGAGGCAGAAACAGAAGCGGATGGAAGAAAAAGGGGGAGGGTGCCGGCCGTGATGGAAAACCATTGCTGTCCTCAGCCAAACGCCTGGTGGAACATCTGCCTCACAGGCCCTGTGGAATTAAGTCCCAGGTCGGAGCCAGGACCGAGAAAGCTCTGGCTCTGGTTGAGGACGGCAGGATATCTTCGGGGCCAGGGATCACCAATATCAAATTGTATCAACCAGGGGTCACAAGTTCAAATTATATATATAAAAAAAAAAAACAAACAGCGATCTGCAGTTCAAATTATATCAACCCCCCAATCTAGACCACCTCAGTGAAAAGCCCAAGAGGAGAAGAGCTTCATAGTTTCTGGTTCTTAATCTATGTTCTTCGGCATATGCCTGCCTATACTTTTAAATATATCACAATATTCAATAAAATTCTGTCACATCCTGTCTTTCAAACTTGTATTTATGTACCTAATAATATCTCCTCGAATGACCATATCAGCTGGTTCACTTGTTGACTTCTGGTCATGGGTTAATTTCCTCTTTGTGTTGGGCACAGCAGGTGGGTCTAAGAGCCATAGGCTTTGATGAGACTGTCCGGATGTCACAGCCAGTCCCACATGGACCTCCTTTCCAGGTGCAGATTTTGCCACAGCTGTGGTGGGCTTCGGGTGCTCTGACCCATGATCATTTGTCCGAGCTACACCTTGTTGGCTATTCTGCGATCACTGCCCTATGGCCATCTTTAAACAACTGGATTTTTTTGTCCCCATAGGAAAATCCAGCTGCAAATGATTGTTATAGTGCAAAAACTAATGGTGTACAAACGCAGTCACAGTCTCTTACATAAGCTTCCTCTGCCATTTCTCTCTTCCCCATTTTCACTGAAAGCAAGCTCAAAATACATCAGAATAAGCCAAGAACTGTCAACAAAGTCCTGTTAATTATGAGACTCCAGGGTACACTGAGAAACACAAACAAAGGTGCCAAAGATTCATGCACTTACTTTCTGAGCCAGCAAGGTAGTGCCCTCAGTTAGGGTTGCCAGCTTCTGCTTGGGAAATTCCTGGAAATTTGGAGGTAGAATCTGGGGAAGGCAGAGTTTGGGGAGGGCACAGATCATAGAATCATAGAATGTTGGAAGGGAGCTTGCAGGTCATCTAGTCCAACCCCCTGCACTCTGCAGGGGCATAGCCGGAAGATAGCTACAACATACCCAAAAGATGGTCGTCCAGTCTGTGCCTGAAAACGTCCAAGGAAGGAGCATTCACCAAATCCCGAGACAGACTGTTCCACTGCTCAACCACTCTTACAGTTAGGAAGTTTCTCCTGATATCTAGCTGGTATCGACTCCCTTGTAATTTCCACCCATTAGATCTAGTCTTGCAATCCGGAGCAACAGAGAATAGATCTGCTCCATCTTCTACATGACAGCCTTTCAAATGCTTGAAGACGACAACCATTTCCCGCCTAAGTCTTCTCTTTCCCAGGCTAAACATACTCAATTCTTTCAGCCTTTCCTCATAAGACTTGGATTCACACCCTCACACCATCCTGGTTGCCCTCTTCTGGACACGCTCAAGCTTGTCAACATCCTTCCTAAAGTGTGGTGCCCAAAGTGTGGTGATCTCCGTAGGGAAGTGGTTCCCCAGAGTCCACCCTCCAAAGCTGCCATTTCCTCCAGGGGAACTGATCTCTGTGGCCTGGAGATCAGTTGTAATTCTGGGAGATCTCCAGGCAACACCTGGAGGTGGGCCCAGCTTTCCCAGTGCTACTTCACAAGAGAATCATGGTCCAGAGGTGATACAGAGCTGCAGTGGCCTGAAGGACTTGTGACTTCAGAAAAGCCTTGGAAGGGCCGCTGGCCAACTCAAAATGGACATCTCGTACCCAGCTGACAGGCCCAGAAATTCCCAAGCACCTGCAGGAAGCAGCGTTCCCTGAACATGTTAAGGAAACAACAGACACAGAGACGGTCTGCAGGAGGCAACTGGATGACCACCCAATTTATAAGGCCATGGCTAATTTTTAGTAACATCAAACTGCAGGTTCATGGATATATAGCCTAATAGGAACAAAATATATACCATGAGATGCCAACAAATATGCATAGATTCTTCTTTAAATTTACTTATAAATACTGTAATGGTGCTCAATAGAACTTAATAGAACTTATATCACATATTGTCTTTTGTAGTACTTGTATTGATACAAATAATAAGGATTGTATGTGATATAAGTTCTACTGAACACCATTATATAATGTTAGTAACAACATCATACACACAGAGAGAGAGAGAGAGTGTAAATCATAAGCTTATTGCACTTGCTACATGAACTTTTCACCAGGATTACCTCAGAAACTTGGGAAAAAGCATTCTCTAGGCAAGTTTTAGGCAAATAGGGAAGATGCCAGCATGGTGTAGTGGTTAGCATGCCAGATCAGGAAACTTGGGTTCGAATCCCCACTCTGCCATGGAAGGTCACTGGGTGACCTTGGGCCCTTTAACCACTTTGCAGTCTAACCTACCTCACAGGATTTTTGTGCGGATAAAATGGGGGAGAATGATGTAAGGCGCTTTGAGGAGCAAGGCGGGGTCAAAAAAGAAGTAAATAAATAGACACGTCCTCAGGGAGAAAGCCAGGGAGCAAGAAGGAACCCTTCCACTGCGCCTGGATTCAGCTTCTGCCGCCAGGCCTCCCTCCTCCCGCTCGGTGGTGAAAAGTTCTGTCAAGACGCAGCCGACTCACAGGGACCCCCGAAGGGTTTCAAGGCGAGAGGCAAACAGGGTTAGGGTTAGGGTCAGGGTTTGCCATTTCCTGCTTCTGCAGAGCAGCCCTGGACTTCCTGGGGGTGCCTCCCGCCCAAGTACTGGCCAGGGCTGACCCGGCTTAGCTTCTCAGTTCTGACAAACACCCAAACGCCATTCCTGAGCTCTCAGAGGAAGCACCCCGACACCCTCTTCACCATGCCCAGACCTCACAAGAAACCACTTCCCCAGCTACTCTGAGCTTCCATTTTTATCTATACGTTTTTAAAGGATTGTAAGTTGCTTTGGGAGCCAGTTTGGGTGTGTGTGTGTGTGTGTGTGTGTGTGTGTGTGTGTGTGTGTGTGTGTGTGTGTGAAATAAGCAATGAATCATAATCATCCCCTGACACCATGGGTAACATTGCTGTGAGTAACTCATGCGCGTGAGAGTCTCCAATGCTGTCCTGACGCACAGGCCTCATAAACAGAACTACGCTGAAAATACTTGAGGCCTGGGGGGGGGGGGGACCGGAAGCAGCAAATCATCTGGTGCTAAAGTAGAGAGATAACACTGAGGGCTACTGAGGGGTGAACTGGGCACCATTTACACTTCCCTCTCAATCCACATTTAGGGTTACCAGCTTCCAGGTGGGGCCTGGAGGTCGTCCAGAATTACAACGGATCTCCAGACAACAGAGGCCAGTTCTCCTGGAGTCAGTGGCTACTTGGAAGGTGGGTTCTATTGGCATCACATCCCCACTGAGCTGTCTCCCCAAACTCCATCCTCCCCAACGCTCCACCCCCAAATCTCCAGGAAATCCCCAGTCTGGAGTTGGCAACCTTACAACACATAATGCAGGGGTGGTACGGAGCCTAGAGCACTCCTGCGCTGTCACTGCAAACGCCACTGAAAAGGAGCTCTTTTGGCAACACTTGCATGAACACCCCTCCCGCCGCCTTCCCTCACTGTGACTCTGGCTTGGATCCTTGGAGGCATTTCTGCACACAGAAGGATTTCCACCCCTGCAACATGACTTCTCATCTCCCTGCTCCTGCAGTACCCCAAAATGCTGTTCCTAAGGGCCCCCAGTCCTCCAGGGCGGTATTTCAGGGGGGATTTTGTTATGCAGTGAGAAAGGGGGAGGCAAGAGAGCCCCCCTCCAGGGACACAGCTCCTCCCGTCCACAGAAATGCTGTGGTGGATCAAAGCCTTTATGCAGATCTAAGCATGTCAAAAGTGTATTTCCCACTTGAGCCGAGCACTGAAATTGATGGAGGACCCAAGACGATGAACTGATTAAAGGAGGCACAGATTACCCTTTTAAAAAAAAGTGATTAATTAAATGCTGATTCGACTGTATTATCAAAAGCTCAAGATAAATGGTAAGTTATAATAAAGAAGCATGGCTACTCATTGTGAAGAGGAGCAGCCATCTTTAATGTTGTTCACTTGTTCATTATGACAGTAACACAACAAACATTGCCTCAAAAACAAACAAGACAATTTGTTCTTATCTTGAAGATCCACCTGTTAAAATGTATAGCTCTTCAGCAGTTAAATCTGACCCCGGCTGATTATAATTCTCTAAGGCATGAGGAAGTTAAGCTACCAATTCAACCTCATTAAAGCATGAAGACCCTATCAGGACTGCCAACATCCAGGTGGGGCCTCGAGTTATTCTGGAATTACAACTGGCCTCCGGACTACAGAGCTCCCCTGGAGGAAATGGCGGCTTTGGAGGGTGGACTCTGTGACATATCACAGATGCTAGGTGAAATGCCTCCCCAAACGCCACCCTCCCCGAGCTCCACCAGACCAGCCCTACCCCAACAAAAAGGGACGCATACCCCAGCACATGGAATCTAAATTATTACTTAGCTGCACAGAATAGGTATTTTACAGAAAACTAGTCCTCTTGCTCTCAGACACCAAATGCAGCACAATTAAGAGGCACTCCAATTTTTTATGCGAGGAATCTTGTGTGTGAGTGGATGGGGTTCCCAGACAAATATCCCAATAGACGCCATTGCCTCAGAATCCTGTATCTGTCATTCTGGTCCTATAAAATAGCCATGATTAGAAGACCAAAAATACCCCCATTGTCACTCACTTTTCAGCTTGTTTAACTGCCAGAAATATGTCAAGTCTGGTCAGAGCTATGGTAGCTGCCATATTCCCACTATCACAACCATGAATGATCTGAAGAGTTCACCAAAGGGGTTTCTCCTTCTCACTCTTGAAAAACATGGGGTGGTCGGTGCACTGGACACAGCACGTGTCATAATTGACTTACAAGCCAACATGGCAACAAAAAGGATCAGCAGCATCAATCACCTTGCTTGGGTGGCAGAGTAGGGATTCGAAAATGGAAGGGAAGGTACAGTCTTAAAAATGGGGGGGGAGACAGGATTAGTCTTCTAAGGTGAAACTGTGGAAGATCCAGGAGGTGACCCATTTCTCACTCCTGATTGTTCAATGAGGTAGGGAAGCAGTGTCTGGACAGTACCATTTCACATGACAGGCAGGGGGCTCATGTAAGATGAGCCCTGCTGGATCAGACCAGTGGTTCATCTAGTCCAGCATCCTGTCTCATACAGTGGCCAACCAGTTTCTCTGGAGGGCCAACAACAGGGCATAGAAGCTGAGGCCTTCATAAGAACGTAAGAAGAATCCTGCTGGATCAGACCAGTAATGGTCCATCTAGTCCAGCATCTTGTCTCACACAGTGGCCAACCAGTTCCTCTGGATGGCCAACAACAGGGCATAGAAGATGCCTTTATAAGAGCATGACGAGCCCTGCTGGATGAGATCAGTGGCCCATCTAGTCTGGCATCCTGTCTCACACAGTGGCGAACCAGTTCCTCTGGAGATCTATGAAGGAATATGCCTCCATATAAAAAGTTTCCAACACCTAAAACTAGCACGTTATGGAGAAAACTCTTCTCCCCAGTGTCCTACTTCTCTACCCATGGGAACCTTTTTAATATGGAAGAATGTTCAACCACGTGAGCAAACATTTATATTCTGAAGAGTATCGCCAAGTCTGAAGCAAGCTAAAGGCTGAGAGTCTGTTGGGTTGTAAGATAAATTAGATGGAGAGAGCACAAAGTGCTACTAAGGATGGAGCCAACTAATCTCAGAGCCCTGGCTAGCAACTATTTTTAGCACTCTGTGTGCATGTGTGTGTAAAGTGTCATCAAATCATAGCCAACGTATGGCACCCCCTTGTGCAGTTTTCAAGGCAATAAATGCTCAGAGGTGGTTTGCCACTGCCTGCCACTGCATACCAGCCCTGGACTTCCTCGGTGGACTTCCAGCCAAGTACTAACCAAGGCCAGCTTCTCTGATCTGAGAAGATCTGGCTAACCTGGGCCATCCAAACCAGGACAACAGTGGCCATTTTTAAAAATAGAGTGTGGATTGAGGGGATGACGACATTGGTTCTCCTCTCTGGCTCGCTCCTGCGTAGCAAAACAAAGGCTATTGGCTCTTGGACTGCCACAGAATTCTCTCATTTCACGTGTCCAGCATAGTTGCTACCATTTGCCTCTGTCTACATGGGAGACTGGCTGAAGTATGTAAAAGGAAAAGGCCAGTTTTGCTGCTGCTCACATTCCAGGCTCTTCACCTCTATCTCCATGCGAGTCCAGGGTAAAAGGAGATTCAAGGAAGCTACATTGGTTCAAAGAATATTCCAGAAACAAAATCCACACAACACCCTTTTATTAAGACCAACCAAAACATGAGATACAGCATCCAAGTTATCGAGAATCTACAAACTCTTCATCAGGCCTAGAGTTTCTAAGAGGGGGTGGGAGAAGAAAAGAGGGAAATTCTGACGCCATGATCTTGAAACTATTTGTCTGCTCTTGTTACGGAGAGTCAAGCAGATGGAGGAGATCCTGGGATGCCCAATGGAGCTGGCCTTGTGGGAGGAGGATGGTAAGAACCATGACAACCTCTGCTGTGAATATAAAAACCAGCAGGTTCATCAAGCGTCTCTCTCTATCACCAACTGGAACACATAGTTCCTTAAAAGACTGAGCGCAAAGGGGAAACAGCACAGCACTTATACTGACAATATCGGTGCCTGGTTTTATTTTGAGGGAGCAGATAAAGAACGGGAACTAAACTGGGCAATGTTACCTAGACAGCACGGGCTTTCCCCCAAAGTCATTTTCCTTCATCTGAAAATTACTTCTCTTTATTGGCTAAATACGGTATTTCCAGAAGTCCTAAGAAAAATGGATAGTTCATATAACACCTGATACAGCAAGGTGGCAGACCATTTTATTGCTCCCAGTGCAGATACACACAAAACTTGCCTTCAGCAGAGGTTGTAAGTTGAGTCTCTGTATGAATCGCTGTTCCGGCTTGCCTCCAAGTTAGAAGACATGTTTTAGAACAGTGATTCATGCAAAACACAGAGGTGAGCTCTTCTAAGGGTACATAATTCTTACTCTTACACAACTTAGAAGTGTACTTTTTCTGGTGTAATGATGAAACGTGCCTCCAAAATTAGTTGCCAGGGGAAGAGAGAAAGAAACGTCCCAAAAGAATTGTAGGAAACAGAAAGCTACATGGATTCTTTCATCATTCATCACAGCACCCAGCCAAGGTGTTGGGCAAATACGGAGACTTGAAGAACTGTATCACAGAAGTGACAAGGGATAAAGTTTTATGGTTTTTAAATCTGTCAATTTGTGCTACCAAGTCACTGGGGCCAGATGGCATCTGCCCAAGAGCTCTGGAGGAACTCAAATGCGAAATTGTTGATCTTGTAACTGAAAGTGCAGCTCATCTCCAAAATAAACCTCACTGGAAAGGACTCAACGTAACACTAATTTAAAAAAAAAAATCTGGAGGGATCCAGGAAATTACACTAAAGTGATGAAGTGCAAAGTGATGAAAATTGGGACCCAAACAAGAAAAAAGCACAACTTCAAATAGATGCTGATTGGATCTAAATTGGCTGCAATTACCCCTGGAGTGGGACTGAATTTGGAAATCCTAGACAGAAACAGTTGCTTAAGGATGAAGCCTGCCGGGTGGCCATCAGCAAGTCTCTCTCTCTGTCTACCTCACAGGACTGCTGGGTGGATAATTGATTTTCCTTTGCCTGCCAGAAAGTCCATCATCGACTAGCATGCCAGGGTCTCAAAATCATGACCTGAAAAATCTGTGTGTCCGTCCGTTCCCCCCCCCCGGTTTCCTGTTTGGTAACATCTGCCCTGCTGAAGACCTCTGGGGAACTTGAAAGCTGGCACAGTTATGTGTCATTACGTCAGTCCTCCTAAAACAAAGGTATTACATGGATTATGTTCTTGGCTTTTGGGGGGTTACTTCTGGGCTGACACAGCAACCAACAATTTAGCTCAAATGAACCTCATAAGCCACCCCCTCCCCCTGAGTTCCAGGGAGGAAGGATGGAATATCACCGTGACAGACTAAAATGCCATGAATTTCACAGCAGAAATCTCGTCTCAGTGCTCTGCTGCAGCAGAGTGGGGAAATTCATTAGTTGGACATGATTGAGGAAGGGACTGATAATAAGATGCCAAGCACCATGATGCCATTAAGCAAAAAACAGGGGTATGCTAGGCTCTGGTTGGTGGTGGCGGAAAGCACCGTCAAGTTGGAACCGACTTATGGCAACTCCATAGGGCTCTCACGACAAGAGACAAACAGAGGTGGCTTGCCCTTGTCTGCCTCTGCGTAGCAACTCTGGACCTCCTTGGTGCTCTCCCATCCAAATACTAAACAGGGCCAACCCTGCTAAGTGTCATGAGTGGTGGCGGCGGCAGCACTGAGTCCCCGCCTGAGTTGGCATCGCATCCAGAGGCGCTGGCATTGCCAGAACCAGAAGCCGGCCCCTCTGACTCTTCAGGAGTTGATAGCTTGCCAGCACCCCATCGGTAACCCCCACAACTGGTCCTGCAGCAGCCAAGGAGGCACAGGTGCAATTGGGGAGCCCGCCTGACTCACCTCCGCGGGTGGTTCAGCTAAGGGAGTGGCTCTGCAGAGACTTAGCCACCCGCCGTCGAGATGCAAACTGGCGGGGAAGGCGAGTGCTGAGTCCTGAGTATTAGCAGGAGCGGTGCTGCTGCCACGGGAAGCCTGGCCGGAGGCCTATATAACTCCCACTCAGGATAGGGCTCTCGTGGAAGCAACGAGTCGCTTCTGTGCATGCCTCGCATCCATGCTCGGCTCCTGTCCTTGGACCCCCACTCTGGCTCAGATTCCTGGCTTCCCGACCCCTGCTTCGGATGACCCCTCTTGCAGAATCACAATTTGGCTCTTGCTCTGACTCTCCTGGCGACAATCCCAGACCAGACTTGACTCCTGCCTCTCAGCCCAAGCCCAGCCCGTGACACTTAGCTTCTGAGATCTGATGAGAATGGGCTAGCCTGGGCTGAGGGTGGCCAGGCCCCTCAGACCTGCCGTTGGGGAATGTGGCAGTGAACTTACCAGGAGTGGGGAGGAATACCAAAAATAAACACAATGTACCTACGTGACCTGGAAGTGACGTAGGGATGTTAGAGGGCAATGCTCTGGTTCTGGAGTAAACTCTATGGTAGAATTAGCTTCTACCATAGAGTTTTGCCCCAAAATAAGAGCGTTGCGCCCCCAACATGCCTAAGTCACTTCCAGGTCATGTATTGGGAATCACCCCCAAACAGGGAAGACCACAGAAATTAAATGTGACGTGCCTACATCATTTCCGGGTCATGTAGGCATGTCACATTTAATTTTTGTGTTCTTCCCTGTTTAGGGGGTAATGGGGGAACAGCAACCGTATGCCAAGTGGCCACTGGGGTGGTTCAGGCAGAGAAACAGTCCTAGTCACAGAGCTAGAGAAGGTGTAGAAAATACCACCTAAAACAATCAAGAGCCTTCCCTAAGTGGAAAAGGTCCTTTTTGGTACAATGAAGCAAGACACGATAGGGGTTTGGGAAATTATGAATGGTAGATAAACCCAAAAAAAGTTTGCCCTCTCACAGCACCAGGATCTGGGGCATCCAACAAAACCAACTGTTAGAAAGGTTCAGAGAATACAAAACAAAGTGCTCGTTTGCACTATGCATAACTTATGGAATTTATTACCACCGGATGCGGGTGAGGGACACTAGCTTAGATAGCTTTCAAAAAGGATCAGACAAATTCACTGAGGTGGGGGGAGAGGTCTGTCAAAGGCTGTTAAGCTGGGAGAGCTAAATGCAATCTCTGCATTCGGAGGTAGCACAGCTCCAGGACCAGTTACTTGGGGACCCAGATGGCCTTCTCACTTGACTGTGTACTTCCCAAAAGTTTCTGTCTGGAAGCTGCAGTATTTTCTTATGGCTATTTTTAGACATCACCCCAAACCAAACCACAGTTTATGGTAACCAGAAGCTGAGAACCTAAACCACAGTTCGAGCTTACAAAGATACAGGCAAACTGCCACAAGAGCGGCTTTCGTGTATATACTAATAGCCAAGGCACCCCTGTGTGCAGATATCTAAATCCGCACATCAGGGGCACCAAGGTGGCAAAGATATTTTCCTGCACATTTGGGGCAATCCCCACATGTACAGAAAAATCTATAATCTATAAAAAACTATAGGGGGGATACTTAAATCCCCCCAAAAGTAAAAGAGTGTTACCTGCATGTGCGCAGGGAACTCTCTGAGAACTGCCTCGCTGCTGCCAGGGAGGGGAACGGGGAGGGAGGGAGAGAGAAAGCTTGACGGGCTGGCCAAGCCTCGCCACTGCCGCTGCTGGGGGAGAGGGAGAAAGTCTGGTGGGCTGGCTAGGCCTTGCCGCCACGACCAGGGGGAGGGAGGGAGAAAGTTTGGTGGACTGGCCAGGCCTCACCGCTGCCACCACTGGGGGGAGAGGGAGAAAGCTTGGCAGGCTGACCAGGCCTCGCTGCCGTCGCTGCAGAGGAGAAGAAAGCTTGGGTGCTGGGGGGGCAGGGGAGAAGGCTCACCTACAGCTGCTTCCTTCTCCTCCTGTGAAGCTTCTCCCCCACCCCAAGTATCGCAGGTCCCCCTTCTTGTTTTCTATAATCGTGACATTCCAGGAACCTGAAGTCTAGAGGCAGAGAATCAGTTGTAACCCTTTGAGGTCAAAATCACAGACTGCCAACCCACCACACTTGCCAACTCTGGCTTGCTGGCTGATCATAAGTCACAGTTTGTCAATTCAGACATCGTTCCAAGCTAACAGTCCAGCTTTCAGATCTCTAGGCGAACTGATATCTTTCATCTGAAGATCACTCATAATTCCAATCGGGCTCCAGGACTCACTTAGAGGCCAGCAACCCTACCTGTAAGGGCAAATCCTGACACTTGTCAACTTTAAGACACAAATTCTTGCAACATTTGAAAAAGACTAGCCAAAAATCCTTCACTCACTGCTACAACATCTGGTCCCAAATAGAAATTTAGAACAGCCTACTTATTTCCATTTCACTGGATGCTTAGGGAACAAACAGCTGGCAGTCCAGCTTCCATGAGGGAAAGGAACACTGTCAACTTGAGCAGGGGGGAACTGAAATATCTCAGAAGAGATTGCCAAAAGCTGGAGAAAGATACTGAGAGAAAGGCTAAGGGACCAAATACCCAGAGCCACAGAGAAGCCAGGGAGAAACTGAGACTGCGGTGAAATTACACCAATGGATCTAAAACAGGCTATCACTACTGGAAGAAAGGATGTCGGCATAAAGAGGAAAGCACAACGATGTTAAGTCTAACTCAGGAGGGATTCTGCCCATTATGGCTCCTCCTGTTCCTACTCAGCACCCTTAAGGGGGCAGTGGGGTGTGTGAAAGCACATACTGATTTGGAAAAAATCACCCAGTTCTGTGGTTGCAAACTTCTAACGACCATATACTTGTGTGTTAGTACAGAACTGTTGCTATGCATGTTATAGTTCAATGGGAGTTTACTTTTATTTTTATTTATTTATTTATTGCATTTATACCTCACCTTCCCTGCCAAAGCAGGTGTAGAAATACCGGTAAACGTGAACGTTTGTCATGGAAAGTGGATGTACACAAACTGGTAGCACAACTCAGCAGGGAATTTCACACAACACCCAGTCCACATACATTAACCTCCAAGTGGATGACATCAGTTGAGTGGCATGCACATTGGCCAGTAATCTATGCAGCAGCATCTTGGGAACTATGCATATGGCCAATGTAATGAACTACATACATAGACAGAGGTTAAGCATTTTAATCAAGCAGTATCTTAAATCCCTGACAAATTTATATTCTCCGACATCTGATGAAGCTACCTTATTCCATTGGTCTACTCTATACTTACTATTTTAATTTTATTCAGTACATTTTTACCTCACCCTTCACTCTTGGAGTTCAAGGCGCCATCCACAGTACTCCCTTCCTCAATTTTATGTTCACAATAACCATTTGATATAGGTCAAAGTGAAAGAATGACTGACCTGGAGTCACCCAGGAAGTTTCCCTGGCATAATGGGAGGATCTTAACCCTGGGTTCCCAAACCCTAGTCCAACACTAGCCTGAACTCTCCCAAGAAGCTAAACTGACCAAGCTGAGGCTATTGTACGATGGCCACATTATAAGACAAGCGTCACTGAAAAAGACAACAATGCTAAATAAAATGGAAGGCAGAAGGAAAAGAGGAAAACCAGGCATGAGATAGAATCACAGAATCACAGAGTTGGAAGGGACCTCCAGGGTCATCTAGTCCAACCCCCTGGCACAATGCAGGAAATTCACAAATACCTCCCCCTCACACACACACCCAGTGACCCCTGCTCCACGCCCAAAAGATGACAAAAACCCTCCAAGATTGCTTCCTGACCCCAAACTGGTGGCGAGCATTTCCCTGGGCATGTAAAAAAGGGCCACAAGAACTGAGGCAACCCTTCCTGCCCTCCCTCTCCCGATCTGCCTCAGTTCACAAGATGGATGGACTCAATCAAGGAAGCCACAAAGCCCCTCAGTTTGCAAGACCTGAGCCAAGGCTGTTAACGATAAGAGGTTTTGGAGGACATTAATTCATAGGGCCATCATGAGTCAGAAATGACTTGATGGCACCTGTGGTGGACCATGCCTGCCTCAGCTGCCGGGCCCCTCTCTGCCCAACCCCCCCTTTGCCTGACCCGGCACCCGAAGGGGTCATTTCACTTCACTGCCTCCGGGTACTGCTGCCACCACTGTCCCCTATCTTGGGCTCTGGTTAGGCGGGACAGCCTCCTAACCTGCCTTGGGGCTTCCCAGGGATCTTTGGGGCCCCCTGGAGAGTTGTCAACTTGTCATTTTACCACTTTTCTCCTCCCTGGGGATCCCCTGACCCACTCCTAGCATTTCCAAGTGGCGGGGGGGGGAACTATGTGGTACAGAGGGACTCCACTTCTTCCAACAATCAAAGGATTTACTTAAAACTCTCAACTCAGGCACATCAGAACTGAATGGAAAAAACAAAATAAAGTTGACAAAAACGCTTCATCCCTCTCCCTCTAAACTCAGGCAGGCAGGTGCATTACTTCGTTACTCCGGAGTAAGATGGACAAACACGTCCCCCAAAATGGCCTCCGTCTCTGGCCTGGGAACAGGGCCGTACCTGCCTCTGTCTCTTGCAGACTCCAACCAACCGACTGACTGACCAAAAGCTCCATAACATAAACAGCAGTTCCCGCCCAGAAACCGGCCCTCCCTCCTGCAGCATTCAGGGGCATAACTCCTCATCACCTTGGTGGACTTCCTGTCCTCTCTAATGAGGTGTCCTTAGATTACTGGTTGGAGGCAGGAGGGAAGGGGGGTAATAAGGAGGAGATTAGGCCAAGGCCTACCTAAATTTTGTAAGTCTCCTCCCATCCAGCCCACAGGAAGTTAAATCCACAGACAAGACGGTGTTTTTTCACAGCACCTAACACACACACAAAGTTCAACACTCTAAATGTTAGACAGTGCTGCCACTCTGACTGGCAGTGGCTCTCCGGGGTCTCTGGCAGAGGTCTTTGATGTCACCTACTGCCTGGTCCTGGAGATGCCGGGGACTGAACCTGGGACCTTCAGGTTCTCTACCACCCAGCCATGGATCCTCTTCCCCCCATATCCATCAGTAGTTTTCTATATTGACTGATAAGAGCAAAGAGCCCAATTTTACTTTGTGCCCATTCTCCATGCCTTCATGTCAATATATTTAGGGGTTGCCAGGTCCCCATGCTGCACCGGCAGGGGGGTCTGGGGGGCATTCCGGGACGTCCCCGATGGTGACATTGCATAGCGATGCTCTGGTTTGAGGGCAAAACTCTATGGGTTTTGGCCAAATTTACCATAGAGTTTTGCCCTTAAACCAGTGTCCTGCACAACGGCCCAGATGTGATGATGTCACTTCCAAGTGATGATGTCATGTGGGGATGTGGTTGTTTGCGGGTGAGGTTTCCCCCACCGGCCAGCAGCAAGCTGAAGCCTTGAAAACCAGGGGAATCCTCACCAGGACCTGGGGACTGGCAACCATAATATATTTACACTACTGCCAATATTCACACATTTCCCATTCTTCTCTATATATATACACAAACACACACCACTACCTCCAGTTCTCACCCACCCCCTTACTAAATTGCTCCAGACATTATTTTAAAGTAGGAATAGTCCAAACCCTTGCAATTCAACTTGTATTTGGACTGTTTTATTGGGGCGTTAATCCATCAGTATATTTATGTGCTACACGTCCCCTCAAAAAAGGGCTCAAGACCACACAAACAACGCAATTAAGAGGCCTGAGGGCACCGCCAAACCACTGAAATCCAAAAGCAGCAACATTCCCACATGCCACCCAACCAAGCAGCTCAGTCCTGCTCTACCAAAGGCCCTTCGGATGACACCTCACACAATCAAAGCTGTGGCATTTGTGCACAGGTGCATGTGTGGGGAGGGGTGGTCCTTCAGGTACGAGGGTCACGCAGTTCGGGGCTGTTGGCCAGCGGTCCCTCACCCAAGTGCTAAGCAGGCCCAACCCTGCTTAGCTCATGAGATTGGCCTAGCCTGGGCCATCCAGGTCAGGGCTTTAGAGTGGGTGCTAGAAAGTGTCATCAAGTCACAGCCAACTTACGGCAACCCCGAAGGGCTTTCAGGACAAGAGGCGTTCAGAGGTGGTTTGCCATTGCCTGCCTCTCGGGCTTCATTGGTGGTCTCCTATCCACATACTACCCAGGCACAACTCTACTTAGCTTCCAAGGTCTAGTAAGATCGGGCTAGCCTGGGCCATCCAGATCAGGGCCAAGCAGTTTTACAACTGCTGAAACATCGCACCGTCTGATGCAGAGTTCTGGAGACCTCAAAAGCCACTGTTATGTGGTCTTTGGTTGGTCCTAATGGAAAGGGTCAAACACACGGAATGTGAATGCAAGATCTGCTCGGCTGCTCCCTTCTGTTCTCCTAGAGCAGCAAATTCGATAAGAGTGATCAAGCAGAAACAGGCCCCCTTCCTGGTTCAAAATTAAGCCCCCGGCTGGCTGCAGTTCCCACCAGGCACCAGGGCCAGCCAAAGCAAGCCCCTCCACTCATTGATTTCCTTCTCCTGGCAAAGGAGGCTGGAAGCCAACAGCAGAATGTCTCTGACCTTGTAAATGATACCAAGAGTGGAGGAACTGAATGGCTGTGGCCTCCGAAGGGGAGATAAAATACCAGTGCCGAGGAGAGAACGGGTGGCGTGAGGTTCCTGCAAGACAGACTAAAAAGGAGTGTAGAAAGATGGCCTCAGATCAGGACATCTGTTTTACAAATCAGCCCTCCAGCAGCTGCTGACAAATACTCATCCTGAGGAAAATCAAATCTCAAACTCCCTACCTAGTAGGATTGCCAGCTTAGGGTGTGCAAATACCTGGAGATTTGGGGAGTGGAGCCCAGAGAGGGTGGGGTTTGGGGAGGGGCCTCAGAAAGGTATAATGTCACAGAGTCTACCATCCAAAGCAGCCATTTTCTCCAGGCTCTTGGTCATCTGAAGATCAACTGTAATAGCAGGGGGTCTCCAGGTGCCCTTCAGAGTCACAGGGTTGCAACCACCAGGTGGGGCTTGGAGATTTCCTGGAATTACAGCTGCTCTCCAGACTACATACTAGAGAAAATGGCCACTTTGTAAAATGGACTGTATGGCAGTATACTCCACTGAGGTTCCTCTCCTCTACAAACCCTGTGTTCCTCAGCCAAATATCCAGGAATTTCCCTACCTGGAGTTGGCAACCCTACATAGGCCACATGTGGAATCATACCAAAGGCCTTTCACCAACACCACTGAGAAGTACTGCCACAAGCCAAAAGAGCCCACTAGGGGGTCTGCATTCGGTTTATCCAAGCAGAAAAAACCTGGAAAATTATTTTTCCAGTCAGACATCAGATGGGGTATTTATTCAGCTATCCAATAAGGCTGAGCCCAAAACCGAAAATATTCAGGATCTTTTGGGGCCTCCAGATAGCTGGCATTAAAGGGTGTTTAAAGGAATTGCAGTCCATTTAAACACCTTCCAGGTGAAGCCGCGGCATGGAGAAGGCATTTAAAGGGACCGCATTCCCTTTAAAATGCCTTTAGCATTTAGCCATGGCTTTAAAAAGGCATTTAAAGGGAACGCGGTCCCTTTAAATGCCTTTTTCCCTCCATTGGAAACAATGGAGGATGGGGGCACCTTCTCCTTGGGCCCATAGAATCAGACCCCCGGCCCAATCTTTTTGAAACTTGGGGGGGGGGTGTTGAGGAGAGGTACTCAGCTCTGCTGAAAATTTGGTGCCTCTAACTAAAAAAAACAAAAACAGCCCCCCACAGAGCCCCAGATACTCCCTGATCGATTCTCCATTACAACCTATGGAGAACATTGAGCCCTACCTAGCCCTGCCTACATCCTAAAAACACTTGGCGGTACCAGAAAAAGAGCACCATGTTGGGGACCCCTGTCCTATGTCAATCTTTGTCTAAGTCTTCCTTCATATTGAAATACTTTGTTAGTCTTTAAGGTGCCCCTGGACTTTTGTTTTCCTTTCCTTCAAGAGAGACAGGCTTCCGCCAATGAAGAATAAACATTTTTAACTGGTGGAGAAAAGTCTCTCTGTGTTGAAGGAAGCCTTGGTGGAAAGCGGTCAATAGGGTCCGATGCTAAGGAGATGGATCTTGGTAGGAGGCCTTACTCTGAGGTCTGTTCAGGTCACCAAATATTCCACTCTGCACGGAGCAGGGACATTTGAGTACTGGTACTGCACCAGTGGTGTTTCCTCTCAAGGGAAAGCCATTTTGATTCCTCACTTGTGAAGCCCTCTTTGTCCTCTGGGTCTCATGTAAGGCGTAAAGGTCCAAACCAACACCCTGAAATGGGCTCAGGAGCAGATTGGCATAGCCAGTATAATTGCCATAGTATTGCTGTTACAGTTCTGCAGGGCCTACAAGGCAGAGGTGTTCCTCCAGGCATTTGGTGGAGGACAGTGATGGTTCTATGCTGGGCACCCCCACGCCCCTCCCCTCCTGTGAGATAGCAGCGTTATTGGTTCTTTGTGCCATCTCTAGATGTATTTTTGTTTGCTATTGGTTTTAACCTGATTTTAATTGATGTTTTATAACTGTGTTGTACACCCCTCTGAGCCTGGTTTACCGGGGGACAGAAGTTGAAAAGTCAAATTGAATTAAATAAATAAATAAATCAGAGTCACATGCACAGGTTAGCATAGACAGGCCAAATAATCAACAGGAAAACCGGGTTCAATTCTGCCCTCCTCCACTTGAAGCTAAATTGGGTCAGTCACAGCTCTCACAGCCCCCCAAAATAAGCCTAGCTTAAAAAAAAAAAAAAAAGAGCTAGAGCTTTAGGTTGCCAGACAATCCTAGGATCTCCTGACTATACCACACACAATAATTTTATTTATACACGGGTGAATTTGATGTCTAACAGGCTGCACATGCCTCATCCTCTCACCACATGCAGATAGAAGGCAGTACGCAGAGCCTGCAGACAGGGGCTACCACATGACTGGCACAGCCTATAAACAAGATGAGTGTCACAAGACAGCCCAATAGTTATTGAATCAAAGGACCCCAGCCCTTCAAAGGTGGATCGATGGTGGAGAAGGACCTTGGACTCTCCCCAACTGGGAAGAAGAGAGAATTCAACCAACTACTGTTTGTCTCATGCATGACAAAACACACCAATGAGACACAATCCCAGCTTCAGTGTTGCCACCTTCTGATGCTGTATGTTTTCGCTGCACCCTTCCCCTTACAGGCTTAGACCAGCCCACCTGAGGCTTCCCCCCCCCCGGTATCTTCACAGTAGCTCAGGGCAGAGGTCCCCAACCATTTTGAGACTGTGGGCACCTTTGGACTTCTTACATAAAATGGCTGCCACAGGAGACAGAGCCACCGCCCCCCCCCCCCCCGACAAGCACACACAGAGGAAAACCAAGTCCAGAGGCCGAGGGGAGAGATTTTTTTAAAAAAATAGACTGGAAAGGAGGAATGAGAGAGAATAAAAAACCTACACTGTTGAGGCAGCTGCCGCCAAAGCATTATCTTAACCCGCACAGCCAATCAGAAGACCTGCTGGGCAGAAGCCCCACCTGGCCCTACCCACTTGCTGGGCACCAGGAGAGGGGTCAGCGGGCACCCTGGTACCCATGAGCAGCACACTGGGAACCCCTGACCCAGAAGGTCCTTCAAGCCAAGAGATCGCAACTGGGCCCAAGGGTGTCAGCGAGCCGCGCGGCTGCTCCAAGTCTGACACGTGGTTAGGTACTGTTTATAAAAGTTACGGGAACCAGCTGTCCTCGGCTCCTGGAAAGAAATATTAGCTCTTTCCCTGGTCTTGTATCCAAAGCTATGACAACATCCCGTCTCTAAAAAAACAGCCAAAGAGAAATCCACCTCTCTAGATTTCCCCAATGAAATTATCTTGACAGCCTCACTGAAGCCGATTCGCCACGGATTTCGCAACCAGCAGGCGATAGTTACAGGGGGATTTGGAGATGCCAAAAGAGTCTGGATAGGGGTTCCCCCCGCTTGGTCCCGACATTCATACTAAACTTTGTGTGTCTCCCCCCCCCCAATCCCGTGTGCTCCCCTGTCTGGCCCATGCAGAAAGAAAAGCCAATCAGATTAGATGAGGGATGCTCACCTTCCCACCTGGTTCATATTCTAAATGTTAGAATGGGGGGGGGTTATATATGTGTGTGTGTGTGTGAATGTTAAGGCCCAAAACTAGAAAATGCATTGTGGATAGATGACAGACAGACAGACAATTGCAATGCATTTTCTAGTGTTGGGCCTTAACATTCACAAGCCTTTTTATTCTTCTCCATCAGCAAAACCCAGTAGTTGCAAACTTCACCTTGTTTCAGTTGAATGCTTTCAAGGAGAGAGCAGCTCAGCTCTTGCAAAGAATACCCAGAGGCTCCTCAGCAGATAGTTTATTTCGGAGCTCCGACAGACCAAACACTCAGCACTCAGAAAGACAAATCCTAGAACAGGGCATGGCAACTGTAGCCCCCCCCCCATGACTACAGAGATCAGTCCCCCGTGGAAGAAATGGCTGCTTTGCAGGGTGGGCTCTATGACGTTTTACTCTGTGAGGCCCCTCCCCTCCACAAACTGCACCCTCCACAGGCTCCCCCCAAAAAAATCTCCAAGAATTTCCCAACCCAGAGTTAGTTTTATCTCTTGGCCCCATAGGGTTCCCAGGTCCCAGAGTGGGTCCCCCCGCTTTTGAGGACTTTGATCTGCCACCAGCCAGCGGGGGAAACCCCTCCCCCAAACAGGGATGTCACGCAGCTCCCTCATCTGGCAGCAGAAAACCATAGAGTTTTGCCCAAAAACTAGAGCATCACCCCCCATGACATCAGCAACATGATGACATTACCACCGGGTGACATCACTGCACTGCACGCAATCCTGGAAAGGACCCAGGAGCCCCCCGCCAGCAACCCTACGGCCCTCAGTTGCCACAAAAGCTTGATGGATGACCTTGAACCAGTCACACGTTCAGCTAAAACTACTTCACAGGTCTGTCATGTGCATAAAACAGAGGAAAAGCGGAGGATGGAAGATGCTTTACTGTCCCTGTCGGGGAGTGAACAAAGTCTAAATAAAATAAACACATCTACACACAGAAGTGGTGGAGGAAGAAGTTTAGGGGGCGGAGCTTGAGGTGCTCCTCACCCCTCAAACAGCCCTCTGGGGAAACAGCTGTTCACTAAGCACTAGACCAGATTTTAAGTGGCCGCGCTCTCAGCAGCGAAGTAGGGTCAGCCCTGGTGAGTACTTGGACAGGGAGCAACCAAGGAAGTCCAGGGTTGCTGTGCAGAGGCAGGCCAGGGCAACCCATCTCTGCTCACCTCTTGCCTGGAAAACCCCACGAGGGGTGGCCCTCAGGCAGCCGCAACCTGACAGCACTTTCCACGCCCCCCCCCCAGACAGCCAAGAGCCCACCTCCCTCTAACAGGGAGAAAGAAGAGCTGGTCATTCTGCAAACGTCCATCGCCCTAGAAATGCCTCACTCATCCCAAGCTCTGTACATTTACATTTCAGGCTTCCAATTACGACACAGATCTCGGTCATGTGGGGGAAAGGGGTGTTGCAAAACCCAGGTACACCTAAGTAAATAATTACTACTTAAAAACAAAACACATTGCAGTTAGTGAATGCCCTGTTGGCTCCTTAAGAAAGGACCCAAGAATAACAGCAAGGTGACCCAACATCCCAGGTGCAGGGAGGTATTTGGAAAAGTCCATGGGAGTTGAAGGAGATTCACCCACAAATAAAGGGGGCCACGTTCAACAGCAGGAAGACGCAATTCAGCACAATCGTCAAAAAAAGGGCTGGACGCAAAAAACTTGCTCATCACTTTGTGATGTTTTACTTCGTTCTAAGGCAGACGGGGTTTTTGAAAGTTAAATTCTGTGTTTCTATTTGGGAGGGGGCCAGTTCTGATAGTAGAACTGGCAGCATAGCAGCTACTTCTGCAACCCATGGAGAGCTTTTAAGCCAACCTGTGAAAGGAAGGCTTCCATTTAGGAAGACCAAATCCCAAAGAACATTTTGGGGGGCCCCAAAAGCCCTCAGCCCTGACCTGGATAGCCCAGGCCAGCCGGATCTCATCAGATCTTGGGAACTAAGCAAAATGAGCCCTGGTTAGTACTTGGAGGGGAGACCTCCTCGGCTGTCCTCGGCTGTGAACAGTGGCAAACCCCATCTGCTCATCTCTTGCCCTGAAAACCCTGTGGGGTCTCCATAATTCAGGCACTTTCTACCACCAAAAAGCCCCCAGATTTCAAAGCCCCCCATGTCCCCACCCCCCAAAAACCCACTACATTATTAAACCTATTAGCTGAGGATAATTCAGTACAGGTTTAGTTGGAGCCCTTTAAAAAAAATACATGGAATCCGTTGCACTCTGTTATCCTGATATTGTACTAAAAGTGCTTGCAAAGGAAGGCCATGTGTCTGTTTTCCTTTTTTTTTTGCAAAACAAAACAAATCCGCTGTAATCGTTCCATCTCTCCTAACATTTGGGATTCATCCCAGAAACGCTGGAGACCGAACACTTGCTCAACAGTCATTCTAGTCACACAGCTCCCCCCCCACACACACACACATGGGGGGAGAGAGATTTGCAGAGGGCAAAAGAATGAGCCCTATAGAAAAGGTATTAAATCAAGAGAAAATAACCCACAGGAAAGGATGCTGAGTGGAAACATCTGTAGCAGCCGTTTACCACTTAGAATTCCCCAGGAGCCTCTTCGGGAGAAGGAAAAAACATTAGAGAAGCTCTAATATTTTACTCTTTCACTGAGATACCGGAGTTATTCCTTGCACAAGACCACCCCAAAGTTTGGGCCGGGTTTCGCTCATAAGCACGAGTCCCCCTGAATCCCGTGGCCCTTTCTCCCCAACTCCTGCAGGATCGCACCTTTGGTTTCACAAGGCAATAAACCCACTTTACAGATTTGAAGCCAGTTCTTTTTTTTCTGATGTACCAATCTGTTCATTTGCCACGGAAAGAAGTATTACCACTGCTGGCTACTTTTTAAACAAATCCCAGCATTAAGAACCGCAGGCCTGGTCTGACCACAAAACATCCCTCTGAATCCCCCTCACTAATGGCATACCCAACCCCGTTGCCCTGTTACAATGAAAGCAAAAAACCAAAACAAGACCCATTTCCTGTGGAATTCTACTCCATTCAACTCCAAACTATTATTATTTTTGACTTTTCACTAATACAAAACTCCAAGCCCAGAAAATAAACACCGGAGTCCCCTCTCACTCATTCCAATTTCTGCTTCCTGGGATTCCCTGGCAGGCAGAAGAAAGGAAGAAAATGGCTAAGAAAGAGGAGCAGAGGGAATCCGCATCAAGGTCTCGGTCCAAAAATGTCCAAAGAACCCACTTTATGGTTCCAGGTAATGAAAACAGCTCTCTCGTGACTGATCAGTGGTTCAAGACCACTTTTGGGGACAATCTTTGAAAGGTCCAAAACAGCATTTGCACCCATATGATTAGATTCTTTTGTACTTCACTCTCCCGCTATATATATATATATATATATATATATATATATATATATATATATAGTTAATGTGTGCCTAAGTCATCCTAGGCCATGCATATTTTATAGGATTTTTAAAAGTCCTCTTTCCTTTTCCTAAAACCTCCCCCTCGCGGTCCCCACATCCTCCTGAGAAGCTCAGAGGGAAGGCAGCCTCGTCTTCCCGTCTCCACAAGGTGCCTGGCCATCACACGTGCTCTCCTGCAAGACCTCCCTTTCAGCCTCTCTTTTGTCTGACAGGGGCTGGTGTTTCAACATCCTCCACTCTAACAGGAAAAGGTCAGCCCTGGACTTCTGGCATTCATAAACCTGAATCAGGCCCTGCCAGAAGAAGATGGATGCAGTGGTAAATTTGCCTTGATCAAAGGGGGGGAGAGAGAGAGAAAAAGAGACAGAAACCCACTCTCCTGGATGAATCTCAGTTCTGTCCTAAAGAGAGGGAATAATGCCGAGGAACATGCATTTAGGCCAGCAAAAAACTTGCTTTTTAGAAAAAATTTCCCACAGGATACATAGGGATAGGTTTGGAAATAGATCCAGGTGGTCACCCTTGTTGGTCTGAAGCAGCAGAACAAATTTAGAGGCCAGGGGGGGCACCTTGAAGACCAACAACGTTTTATTCAAGGTGTGAGCTTTCGTGTTCACGCACACTTTTTCAAATATTTGTATCTGAAATGTTCGTATTTGAAAAAGTGTGTGAGCACACGAAAGCCCATGCCTTGAATGAAACTTTGTTGGTCTTAAAGGTGCCCCCACGGGACTCTCAATCTGTTCTATAGATTTGGAAGTTAGGGCTGTCTGCTAGGGCAGCTTTGCAAATAACTCTGGAGAAGTTGTTAGTTCACAAGGTGGGTTGTGTGTGTGCGTGTGTGTGCTTAATAGCCCGCCTGTCATAAATACCTGCATTAATCATGTGTGGACTTAAAGAGGGACCTATGAAAAACTCCCTGCCCGGTGCAGCCCAACATAAACAATGACAATAAGAAGAAACTTTTTTCTCTACCCTAACCCACCCAGCCCTTCCTTGACACATCCTTTCTAGTCGCTCTGTGCAAAAAAGGGCAGCGTTTAGCACTGCCCAGACGGAGAGAGAGGCAGCTCCTTGACCTCGCTGAACTTCCCACTTTAACTTGGGTCCCTTCCCTCTGCCAGGGCTCGCCTGGCCCTCTGTTGCCCTGATAAAAATCTCCTTTGTAACCCCGCGCCCCCCCCGTCGTCTGTTAGCCAAAAGG
The DNA here is from genome assembly GCA_029375565.1 of Gekko gecko. Taxonomy (NCBI): domain Eukaryota; kingdom Metazoa; phylum Chordata; class Lepidosauria; order Squamata; family Gekkonidae; genus Gekko; species Gekko gecko. The sequence goes on from JAPDNY010000008.1 coordinate 1,168,042, forward strand.
GGGCTCATCCCCCTTGCAGAGAAGACAAGTGCATTTTTCACCTTCCCAGTTTCTTAAAAGCCAAAGCTGGACGAGGAGAGACCTCCCCCTCGCCTCCCCCCACCCAACAAAGAAAAAGCAGCCCACTTTGGTGCTTCAGGAAAGGCAGGAGGACCCCCCCCAACTCCCCAACAGAAGTCTGAAGGAGCTTTCACCCTTTCCCAATGTATAAGCCTCCTCTCCCCCCCACCACAGGCTTTTCTAAGTAGCCATTTCATATTGGAAAGAAAGCCCAGCGAGGTAACTCTCCAAGATGACATTCATCCCCCCCCTTTACTGTCTCCTGGAAACCTTTGAGAGGACATTTGTTTGAGCTGCCAGCTTAAATCCTCCGCTCTCAGATCAGGGCAGGGCGTTTGGGGAGGGGGCAGCAGTCAGAACGCCTCCCGCCTCCCCCCCCCCGCCAGCATCACTCACTCTGGCCTGCTGCACAAACAGGCACTCCCCCCCCCCCATAGTCCTTTCGCCCTGGAAAAGCATTCAGCCCTTCTGGAGATCAGTAACTCAAGTCCCAATATATATATATGCGCCCTGGATTTGTGGGTTTTGTTTCTCACTTTTTTAAAAACTAAGGCGGCCGCCAGTGATGACAGGGGGACCTTCCAGACGACACAGCTCCTGCCTCGACTCTCTCGGTGGCTGCAGGCAGGCGGGGGGGATTTGCCACATCCCGGCAAAGCAAATTAAACCAAATAAAAACCACATTATTCCTGCCTTGGGTGGCCGGTCCGTCTCTGCCCTCCTGGGTCCCGGTTTCTGATCCGCACAGCCACGGCAGGCGAGCGGAGAGGTGGGCAACCGGCATTCCCAGAGCTCTCTTTTCCGCCATCCCAAGCCCGACAAAGTTAGCCACACAAAAAAATGGGGGGGGGAACCTTCACACGTGCGCACGGACACGCATCCCCTCCCCCCCCCAAAAAAAAAGTTTGTAAGAGAGGGACTTGTTTCAGATCCCTGCACCAGCCTGTAAAAACTACACCAGCTTGGGAAATCTCTCCCCTTTCCCCCAAAAAATAAAAGACGAGAGAGCAAGAAACCCGCGGCTCGGCTGGCAGGGCTCCTGTTCCCATGTTTACTCCCCCAGTGCCTTTTAACTGCCGGTTTCCCTTTTTCTTTTTGCCACCGCACCTACTCCCGGGGAAACCCTCCTCCCCTCCCCTCCTCTCCCTTTTCACAATGGCCAAGGAAGCTCTTCCCAAGGAGGCTCGGGGGTGCTTGTTGTATTTCCCCCCTCTCTGCTGACTCTCTCTCCCTCCCCGTAGCTTCCTGGACAGATGCACAAGGGATGGGGGGGGGGTGCGTGGCGTGGGGGGAGGCCGGAGTAAGAGAGGGAAAGCAGCCCCCTCCCGGCTCCCCCCCCCTTGCCCAGCCGGAGAGGCCCCCGGTCCCAACTGGCGTCCAGAATCCAGACACAAGGAATGCACACTCGGCCAGGCAGCCTTCCCCACGCCCGGAAAATAAGCTCGCCCCCCGCTTCCCTCCCCCCCCCAACTCCTCACATCGCCCCAATCTCTCTCTCTCTCTCTCTCTCTCTGTCCCCGTCCCCCCCCGCCGCCCGCCTGCTCCTCCTCCGGCTCGATCGCTTTCGGATCCCGGGCGGGCACAACCTTCAAGGAATCGCCTTTTGCAAAAAAGCAGTTTTGCAAATAAAAGTAGAAGCCGGCCAGGAAGCGGGGGGGGGGGGGTAGAGAGGGGAGGAGGAGAAGGGAGAGAGAGAGAGAGAGATGCAAACCCACCCCCCCCCCAGCACAGAAGCCCCGGCCGGATTATTTTTAAACCTCCTTTGTTTTTATGGCACAGGATCCTTCTCTCTCCCTCCCTCCCACCGCCCCCCGGTCAACCGTGCCTAAATGGAAACATTGTTTCGGCTCTCCAAACTTAACAAGAGAGAGAGGGAGAGAGAGAGAGAGAGAGACGTCCACACACGCACACACCAGAAAAGCATCGATTGCAAAAAACGGGGGGCTGCTCTTCCTCGAGCACACCCCCCAACATCCCCCCCCTTGGGAAACAGAGATATTTTCAGCGCTCCGTACCCCGAGGCACGCCGATTCCCGCGATCTTCCTTTGCAAATCCGACTCGAAGAAATCCGAGGCGCCAGATTAAGTACATTTCCACCGACACCCCCCCCCCTTTTCGCGGCTTTCCTCGGGATTCCCCCCAAAGTCTTCCGAACGCCCCCCCCCCCGTTGCCAAATCCAGAAACCCAGCCTGGCCCTTTAAGAAGTCCCTCCGACTCTTCCTCCTCCGCTGCTACTTTTCACGCCGCACATTAAAAGACCTTCCAATCTTTGCATTTCCCCGGCGTGATTTTTTAAAATTATTTTGCAAAGCTTTGCCGGGGCCCCCCCGATCTAGAAATGAACCGAGAGACAAAACTTACCTACGGCTTTTGGAGGGGTGGGGGAGAGAAAAAATAGCGAGGTTTGCAAAGCAAGGAACAAAATTCAGAGGGAAGAAAGCAGGCGACCGAGGAGGGAAAAAATATTCCTTTCTCTCTCTCCCTCTCTCCCTCCCTCTGTCTCCGGTGGATTCGCAGGGTCTGGTTCAGGTGGCTTTTAAAAATTTCATTTATTTTTTTAAAAAAAGATCTCTATTATTATATCTTGCCTTAAAAAAAAAAAAAACGAAAAGAAAAGAAAGCAATCCCCACTCGGCAGCCAGTGAAAAGGAGCTCGGCGTTAGTGGGGAGAATAAGTGAATCAACTCGCCGAGCGCGGAGCAAGTTGAAGTGTCAAATTACATTGGCGATTTTATTACCAAAGGGCCCTGCTTCGTGGCTGCCGGCAAAATCTGTCCCAGATTCCTATCTGCCAGGGAGCCGCGTCCCTCGCTCGCGCTCGCCTCCCAAGGATGCTCCTCGCGCCCTCCCCCCACCTGCCTCCTCCCCCCCGCACGCACCCCCCCTCCCGACCACCTAAAGTGGGGGGGGGGGATCTTTGAAGAGCCCAAGTTGAGCAACGCCAATAAATTGCCTTGCAAGATTTCTTTTTTTTTTTTTGGTCTCCCCCCCCCCGTCACCTTCATCAAAGGGAAGAACTTCCTGTCTTGGAGAAGCCGCCGGAGCGCAAGGAAAGAAAAGAAAATAAACCAGGGACGGGATTGTTTATAAAAATTAAAAAGGTGGCGGGGGGGGGGGAGAGGGACACCCCGGCTTTTGCACCCACCCCCGTCTCGAGGAAGACCCTCCCCCGGAGCTCGAATGGGACGCACTTTTCAGGCGGGCGAGAGAATCGCCCCGTTTTCCCAGGCTCGTGTGCAGGTTTATTGTTTTGAATCTGCGGCGTTCGCTCCGTGAATGGAGAGCGGCCCCCGCTTCGAACGCTGGGACGCGGGTTGTTTACGGCGCCCTTCCGCTACACCCCCCCCTCCCCTCGCCACCCCCCCCCCGCCGCCCTTCTGGAAGGTCTTTTTGAAAAGAAATGATGAAAATAAACATCCCCCCCCCCTTGAAGGAGCCAGAAGCACCTGCCCCCCCCCGGGGAAGCCTCCCGCGCGGCCCCACTCCCGGGTTCACTCGGAAGGAGACCCGCCGGGCCAGGGTCGCGGGAGTTGACTCCCAGGTAAGGAGGCGTCCCTGCCAGATGATCCCCGGTTCCCAGGCGCGGGGGAAGAAGAGGCGCCGGGAGAGCGGGGGGGGGGGGCAGAGGCGGGCTTACTTGCGAGTAAACGGGCGAGGGCGGATCGGGGCCGTTGGGGCAGGCGGGGGGGGGGATCCGTGGGCGGGGGAAGCTCGGGTTGGACTGAAGCGAGGCTGGAGGTTTGGCGGGGGAGCCCCGTCGGGGAGGCGGAGGTGTCTCCCGAGGCCCGTCCGGCCCCGGAGCTTCCCGGAGGAGGAGGAGGAGGAGGAGGAGGGCGGCCTCTCCAGCAGAACCCCGCGGGGAGAGGGGGGGGACGGACTCCGGACCGGGAGAGGAAGGCCTGCTGCCGCTTCCAGGCGGCCCAGTCCCGGGGCCGGAGCGGCTGGCTGGCCCGCGGCTCCTGGGGGGAGTGGGGTCGGAGGCCGCGATCCCCCGCCGGGCCCCCTTACTCCAGAGTAGACCCCCTGCTGTGCCACCCCAGAAGGGCTCCCCAGAGTGGGGGGAGGGAGGGAAGGGTTTCCCCGCCGTGCCTCCTCCTCCTCCTTTGCCCCCGAGAGGGGCGGGCTCATGGGGCGCTCTGCACCGAGGCTGCCGGACCTTCCGCCCCCCTCCTGCCCAAAGCCGGCGTCTCTGGCGCGTCTGGCTCGGGGGGGGGGAGTAAGGCAGCCCCTCCGGATGGCCAGCGGGGCCCGCTCCCTCCGGGGGAAGGAGGAAGGCCTCGGCGGCCCTCCCAGGAAGACCCGGCCCGGCTGGAGGCGGAGGGAGGCCCGGAGGCGGCGCGAGGGGGGGAGGAGGAGGAGGAGGAGGGCCGGGCCGCCGTGGGGGGGGGGGCTCAGCCGCGCCCCGCCCCCCCCCGCGCGTGAGGAAAGGCTGGCGAGGCCGGGACTTCTCTGCTGAGAAAAAGGGGCGGGCGGGGACGGCGGCCACACATCGATCCTGGTGTGCAGCCCTGTTGGTCTGAAGCGGGGGGGGGGGGGCCGCTGGAGTTCCTTGCTAGGTTTTCCCCACGAGTTGAACCCAAACAGATGATCGTCTTATAAACTAAGCTTGTTATTCTTGTAATCTGTTAAAAGCCACCTTTATTCGTCTGTAGGCTAAGTTACTGCCCACCCTCTAGTCTCACTTCATTGCACCCGAAGAAGTGTGCCTGCACACAGGAGCCCATGCCTTGAAGAAACCTTTGTCGGCCTTAAAGGTGCCTGACTGGACATGATAGAGGCTGAGAAAATTATGCCTGGGGTGGAGAGAGCGGACGGAGGGAACGTCTTCTCCCTCTCCCAAGAGACTAGAACTCCAGGGCATCCAGTTGAGCTGATGGGCAGTAGGTTTAGGACGGGCAACAGGAAATGCTACTTGACTCAGAGAGTGATTGATTCACTGCCAGAGGATGAAGCGGTGGCCAAAGAAATCAGCAGCTTCCGAAGATAGATTCGTGGAGGATAAGTGTATCAGTGGCTACTAGCCATGGTGGCTACAGGGGACCTCCATATTCAGAGGCACTAATCCTCTGGATCCCAGAGCCAAGAGGCAACTTCAGGGGAAGGCGTCGGCCTCCCTGCCCTGTTGCTGGCCACTGTGGGAGACAGGAGGCTGGACTGGACAGAGGATTCATCTGATCCAGCAGGACTCTGGTTCTGTTCTCCCCCAACCGACTATTTCCAGGTGGTCAGCAGCTTTATGATCAGCAGTTAAGGCCCTTCCACACCTGTTGGTTCCAACCAGGGTTAGTCCGGTTATGCAGCGAAAGAGAAAGCAACACAAAGAGCTGCTTTGCACTGTGACCAAAGGAAGAGGGGTCCATTTGGCACCTGTAAAGGGGGCTGGGGGCTCTCCGGGGTAATCAAGCCGTGCCTGTTGGTTCAGGAGGACACCCTCCCCCGTGCTGCACTCAGTCCTGGATCAAATGGGGGCACAGCTGAATGCACACTCCTATAACACGCTTCGCACTAGAGCATAAAATCCAGGGGATTCAACTTGACTTGCTTTCTAGAGAAACGCATTTAGGAGTGTTGCCGCTACATCAGGAGGAAATTCCCTCATATGGAAAGTCTGAGCAATTAGGCAACACATCGAGTTGTGCGCGTTGATAACAGGAACATTGTTCATTTAATTCAGTTATATCCCTCCTTTCTCCCCAAGGTAGCTTCCATCATTCTTCTCTCCTCCTTTTCATCTTCACAACAGCCCTGTGAGGTAAATTAGGTTGAGATGGTGTGACTGGCCCAAGGTCACACAGCAGGTTTCCATTGCAAAAGGGGAGATTCGATCCTGGCGTGCCCAGATACTAGCCCAGCACTAGCGTGCATGGGGGGGGGTCCATATGATTTATTTGGATGTTTATACTCTGCTTTTCTTCTTCCCACCCCCATGGAGGTATCACTCCAGGCATTATAGGTATTCTAACTCTGTTAAGGAGGCCCCTGAGACTATCTCCCGTTTTCAGACTGGGAAATTCAGATTTGCTGGTGGTGGGGATTCGGTGGTGCAGGATTTCCATGTGCTGTTTGTGGCTGGAAACACACTTCAACCAACAAGGTCTTACATCACCTTCCGGCTGCTCCTGTAACTGTTACCACCTCCTAGAATCGAATTACTCACATGAATTACTCTTCTCTTCCTTTCCAATATTTCCTCCCTTCGTGGGCCAATGTAACTGTGTTGCCAACCTCCAGGTGGAGGGCTGGAGTTCTCCTGGAATTACAGCTGATCTCCAGACGACAGAGATCCGTTCCCTCTGTGGAAATGGCTGCCTTGGGGGGGGGGGCTCCCTGGCATTGGACCCTCCTGAGTTCCCTCCTCAAACCCTCCCCAGCAGTGTTCCCTCTAAGCTGAGTTCGTGTGAGCTAGCTCACTGTTTCTTAGCCCCCGGCTCACGCATTTTTGTCTTAGCTCAGGAAGGACGGCTCCAGAGCAAACTGATTTATGCAGTAGCCAAACCTCTCGCTCAAAACTTCCATGACAATAGCTCACGAAGGAGAATTTTTGCTCACACGACTCCACAGCTTAGAGGGAACTTTGCTCCCCAGGCTCCTCCCCCAAATCTCCAGGGATTTCCCATCCCAGAATTGGCAACCCGACAAACCACACTCAGGTTATGCAGAAGCAACTTGATGCGCAACATGGATTATGCTTACTCTGAGATGGTTGGGGTTTACTCTGAAGTAAAGTGACCTCTTAGGCCTGCCACAGCACAGGAGCTATGAGCAGCCCACATTATGTTTACTCAGAAGGAAAACCCACTGAGGTTCCTGAGACTTACTTTAGAGTAAGTGAACCCAAGACTGCCATTTCTTTGCCAACCAAATCTGTTGGCCTCACTGGGGGCCCGAATCCAACATGACTAGAAATGTCTGGTCACTCATACAGGAGCAACTCTAACAGGTTTACTCAAAAGTAGGTCCCATTTTAATTTCACGGCACTTACTCCCGGGGGGGGAACGGGACATTTTTAGGGTTGTCTTGTAAAGCGTGTGATCCTGAAATCCTTCTTGACTGGCCACAAGATCCTAACATTGTGGATTGGAACCTGAGCCCCATTTTTTTTCCAGTGCCACCTCAATTCCGGGTTCATATGTCTAGAACGGGGCGGACAATCTGCTCACCTGCAAATAGTTTTGCATACCTGAAGGTGGAAATCTTCTTTCTCTCCTCGCCCTTCAAGCCTCTTTTCAAACTAACCCTGAGATCCTTGGGGCCAGCCCTGAATTCCCAAGACCTCTTCCATCCTTTCAGCCTCACCTTTGTTTTGTGAACATATGAATGTGAACAGCCATGTCCCGGGGTGAAGAAATACAAGAGGACAACAAAAAAGGAAGAACTAGAGATCTATTTCACAAGATCCAAGAAATCAAAGGGAAATCTCAACCATGGTTAGGCATGCTGAAAGATCAACACAGAAATACATTAACTGAACAGGACAAAGTAAAGAAAAGATGAGAACAATACACTGAAGAACTACACAAAAGAGATGAAAGGATGACAGATTCCTTCCAAGGAGAATATTTTGAAGAAGACCCTGCCGTTTTACAAAGTGAAGTGAAAGCTGCATTGAGAGCAATTGGGAGATGGGATATCAATACAGTTATTCCAAGCAAAAGAAACAGAGTCCATCAAAACCGTAACAAGAACACACCAACAAATGTGGAAAACAAAACAACGGCCCACAGACTGGAAATGCTCAATCTACATTCCATTTCTTTAAAAAGGAGATGTCAAAGACTGCAGCAACTATTAGACCATTGTATTAATTTCTCATGCGAGTAAAGTGATGCTTAAAATCTAGAGAGACAGACAGACAGACATGCCAGATTTTCAAGCTGGATCCAGAAAAGGAAGAGGCACTAGAGATCATATTGCAAATTTATGTTGGCTACAGGAACATCTCCTGCCAACCTAGCAGTTCGAAAGCAAGAAATTGCAAGTAGATAAATAGGTACCACTTCAGTGGGAAGGTAACAGCGTTCTGTGCGCCTTGGTGTTTAGTCGTGCCGGCCACATGACCACGGAAATGTCTTCGGACAGCGCTGGCTCTTCGGCTTTGAAACGGAGATGAGCACCGCAACCCTAGAGTCGGATTCGACTGGCTTTCGAGCAAGGGAACCTTTACCTTTACTTTTTACAGGAACATATGAGAAAATTTCAGAAGAAAATCAGCTTATGATTCATAGATTACAGCAAAGCTTTTTGACTGTATGGATCATGAAAAGTTATAGTTGGTTTTAAAAGAAATGAGTATGCCACAACATCTGGTTGTTTTGATGCACAACCTGTACTCTGGACAAGAGGCTACTGATAGGGCAGAAAATTAAGAAACAGAATGGTTTCCAGTTGGCAAAGATGTCAGAGAAGGGTTTATTTTATCTCCCTTTCTCTTCAATCTACATGCAGAACATATCATAAGGAAAACTGGATTAGATTTAGACAAGAAGCGGGGACCCGAGATACTCATGGGCAGAAGAAGGAGCTCCATGTGGAGGAGGAGGAGGAGGAGGAAGCAGCCACAGGTGAGTCTTCTGCCCTTCTCCCCTGCCCCCCAGCACCAACAGCGAGGCCCAGGTCCACCAATCCTTCTCCCCTGTCCTCCCGCTGCAATGGGGAGGCCCAGGTCCACCAATCCTTCTCCCCTGTCCTCCCGCTGCAATGGCGAGGCCCAGGCCTGCCAATTCTTCCCCCCAGCACTGCTGAGTTTGCCAATCCTTCTCCCCCTCCCCCACACCGGTGGTGAGGCCTGACTGAGTGACTCCCAGCTGCCAGGCCTGCTGAGCCTTCTCCCGCGCCCACCCCCCCCCGGGCACCAGCGGCAAGGCCTGAGTGGCTTCCAGCTACCGGGCTGGCCAAGCCTTCTCCTACTCCCCCCTGGCACCGGTGGTGAGGCTCCCAAAAGCCAGAGCATTCTCTGTGCATGTGCAGGGAACGCTTTCTTACTTTTGGGGGGATTTAAGTATCCCCTGTATGTTTTTTTTGACTTTTCAGATTTTTCTGCATACCTGGGGATTGCCCCAAGTGTGCAGGAAAATCTCTTTGCCCCACAAGTGCCCCTGATGTGTGGCTTTAGATATCCACACAGAGGGGGGTGTCTTGGCTATTAGTATATAGATGAAGGTGGTGTGAAAATTGGCAGACGGACCATTACTGAGATATGCAGATGACACCACATTCCTGGAGGCAAATAGTGAAGACTTGGAAGAACTACTGATGAAGGTCGAAGGAGAAAGTGCTGAAGCAGGATTAATGCTGAAGAGCAAGAAGACAAAAAGTAATGAAGTAATGAATGGTCCTAAGGAATCACACAACTTGAAGGCTGACAATGAAGAAATGGATCTTGTTCAAGATTTCCCAGTCCTTGGCGCCATCATCAGCCAAAGGGGAGACCCCAACTAAGAAATCAGAAGGCGACGGAGACTGGGAAGAGAAAGGAAGCCAAGAAGGAGCTGGAAAAGACCCTTAAATGTTGGGATGGTGGCCAAGATCAAGATAAACCATGTCGTAGTATTCCCTCTTACTATGTATGGATAGGAAAGTTGGACAATAAAGAAAGCTTCCGGGAAGAAAGTGGATTAATTTGAAATCTGGTGTTGGAGGAGGCTGCTACAGATGCCGCGCACTGGCAAAAAGACAAATCAATGAGGAGGCTCTAGATCAGATCAAGCCTGAACTCTCCCTAGAAGCTAAAATGACCAAAGTGAGGCCCTGGAAAAAGACAATCATGCTAGGAAAAGTTAGAGGTGCAAGAAAAGAGGAAGACTGACCATTAGACGGGTGGACTCAACCCAGGAAGCTGAGGCCCTCCGTTTGCAAGACCTGAGCCGGGCTTTTAATGAGAGAGTGTTTTGCAGGCCATTCACTCATAAGGTTGTCATAAATAGGAGTGACTTGACAGTACTTAACACACACACAAAGCTCCCTGAACTGGAGGGGCCTTATAGCTATGCCTGCATATGGGACTTCTCTCCCAGTCTTATGGCCCTTAAGATTTGGCACAGTCTGGAATAAGATGTTGTCAATCTTTAAAGGTGGGAGGGACAGGACAAGAAGATTAGCACAGAAGAGTCTGGGACGTAGTTCCGAGTAGATGTACAGGGGGGATCTGGCTGCACACCAGGCCCATCAAAGGGTTCATGGGGCTTTACTTTGAAGCAAACCCATTCATAGGTTAAGCGTGTTCCTTTGCTGTGCCCTGGTTGGTTTCAGACAAGCCAGATCTTGGACGCTAAGCATGCTTGGCCCTGGTTAGGACTTGGATGAGAGAGCTCCAAGGAAGTCCAGGGTCACTACACAGAGGTGTGGCAACCAGAACTGTACACAGTATTCCAAATGAGGTTGCACCAATGATTTATAATGCCCCTGTATAAATCATTGGTGCAACCTCATTTGGAATACTGTGTACAGTTCTGGTCACCACACCTCAAAAAGGATATTATAGCATTGGAAAAAGTGCAGAGAAGGGCAACTAGAATGATAAAAGGGTTGGAACACTTTCCCTATGAAGAAAGGTTAAAACGCTTGGGGCTCTTTAGCTTGGAGAAACGACGGCTGAGAGGTGACATGATCGAGGTTTATAAGATTATGCATGAGATAGAGCAGGTTGAGAAAGAAGTACTTTTCTCCCTTTCTCACAGTACAAGAACTCATGGGCACTCAATGAAATTGCTGAGCAGTCAGGTTAGAACAGATAAAAGGAAGTATTTCTTCACCCAAAGAGTGATTAACACATGGACTTCACTGCCACAGGAGGTGGTGGCAGCTACAAGCATGGACGGCTTCAAGAGGGAATTGGATAAACATATGGAGCAGAAGTCCATCAGTGGCTATTAGCCACAAGGTATAGATAGGAACTCTCAGTCTGGGGCAGGTGAAACACTCTATTCTTGGTGCTGGGGGGGGGCAACAGTGGGAGGGCTTTTAGTGTCCTGGCCCCACTGCTGGACCTCCTGATGGCACCTGGTATTTTTGGCCACTGTGTGACAAGAGTGTTGGACTAGATGGGCCATTGGCCTGATTCAACATTGGCTTCTCTTATGTTCTTATGAGACAGGCCATGGCAAACCACCTTTTGCCTTGAAAGCCCCACAAGGTTGCCAAAAGTCCACTGTGACTTGACACCACTTGAACATAAGAGAAGCCATGTTAGATCAGCCATCTAGTCCAGCACTCTGTGGCTTTCACGCATGCTGAAAAATACCCTTTCAATCCACGTTGAAAGTGGATTAAAAGTGCATTATTCAGCATGTGTGAAAGCACCCATCTGTGCAACATAGTGGCCAAAACCCAGGTGCCCTCAGGAGGTCCACCAGCAGGGCCAGAACTCCAGAAGCCCTCCCACTGTTGCTCCCCAAGCTCCAAGAATACAGAGCCTCACTGCCCCAGACAAAGTCTTCTGTGGATAAGAACATAAGAGAAGCCAGTGCTGGATCAGGCCAGTGGCCCGTCCAACACACTGTGTCCACACAGTGGCCATCAGGAAGTCCCCCAACGGGGCCAGAACTCCAGAAGCCCCCCCCACTGTGTCCTCCCCCCCCCGCCCAGCACCAAGAATACAGAGCCTGACTGCCCCGCCACCAGGTTCCTCAGAGAACCAAAACAGCTCCCCACCACCACCCCGGGCAATACCATGGCGCGCTCTCCCTCCCCGCCGCCGCCGCCGTCTTTCTCTGGCAAGAACTGGGCTCTGTGTGTGTGTGTGGAAGTTGCCCGATTCTCCGGTCGCAATCTGGCCGCGCTCCGCTCCAGGTGCGAGCCGGCGGCTCCGGCGTCCGCGTTTTGCAAGCAGCCCGGCCGTGTCAGACGGAGAGCTCGGAATAACAAAGACAAGTTTGAGAGCCGCCGCCGCCGCCGCCGCCGCCGCCGCCGCCGCAGCAGCAGCAGCGGCGGCGGATCTGGCGGAGTGACGTCAGGGAACAATGCCTGTGCCAACACACACACACACACACACCCGCCCGGCTCCTCCTGGGTCACACAAACAGGACTCCGCGCTCCGGCGCCTTAAAGGGCCAGCGACCCCTCGACGGCAATGCCCCCCCCAGCCCCGCGCTCCCCACCCCCCCTCCCTCCCCTCCCCAGCGCAGCCGCCCGAAGGCGCGCCTTGCAGAGCTCCGCTGTCACCCACAGGGGCCGGCGCGGGGCACCTTTGGAGCCCGGCTGGTTTCATCAAAAGTGTTGTTGCTGTTGTTGTTCACAGTTGTCACTTTTGTTCTACTACTTCAGACCAACACGGCTGCCCGCCTGGATTAATTATCACTACAACTAGTACTACTACATTTTTACTATTAACTTTTATTGTTATTATCACCTTCAGACCAACAGGGCTGCCCACCTGGAATAAAACAATAATAATAATAATAATAATGATAATGATAATGATAATAATAATAATAATAATAATAATAATAATAAGCAAGTGTCCAGTCGCACCTTAAGGACTAACAACATTTGTGGCACACAGATCAAGAAGGGTGGCCACGCTAGTCTACTGGTGGCAGCTAAAGAGACCAAGAGTCCAGTTAGTCTTTAAGGTGCAACTGGACTCTTGCTGTTTTCTAACATTTGTGTCTAGGTATAAGCTCATAAAGGCAAAAGAAAAAGGTTCCCTTGCTCGAAAGCCAGTTGATTCCGACTCTAGGGTTGTGGTGCTCATCTCTGTTTCAAAGCTGAAGCCGTTTCCGTGGTCATGTGGCCGGCATGACTAAACACCAAGGCGCACGGAACACCGTTACCTTCCCACCGAAGTGGTACCTGTTTATCTACTTGCAATTTCTTGCTTGCGAACTGCTAGGTTGGCAGGAGCTGGAACTAGAGACAGGAGCTCACTCGGTCATGTGGCACTCTCGGGTCTCAAACTGCTGAACTACTGACCTTCCACAGCCTGCAGTTCAGCGTCTTAACCACTTGAGCCACCACAGCTCATACCCAGCCACAAATTGTGTTAGTCTGTAGGGTTTGACTGGACTCTTGGTCTTTTCTGCTTCCACAAACAGAGTAACACAGGCAGCTAGACATCTTGATCTGTCTCTGTGGAGGGCACCATATTCAGCCGTACAGAATGGGAATCCATCCACCTTGTGAAGGTATCCAAAGGAGGGAGCCGAGACTCACGCAAGCTCCTGCCCTGCCCCAAATGTTGTTAGTCTTGAAGGAGTTCCTGGATTCTTACACTTCTCTACTGCTACAGACAGACTAACATGGCCACCCACTTGATCTGTTTTTTCAGTGGATATTTTTTTCACCACACACATAAGGGAAATGTTGGAATTAATGGAAGACACAGCTCCCCCCGCTCCCCCCACCCATCCACTTGCTTACTCAGAAAGCCTGCAGATAAGCCAGTAGGCAGGTAGCAGCAAGGGCCAGATGTTGCCCTCCTCCTTCCTCAGTTTCTCCCTGAGTGGTTGTGGGCATGCTTTCTAGACAGAGAAGTGGGCAGGAAGGCAGGCAAGCTCCTTTGGTGTAGTGTTTACGAGTGTGGACTCTAATCTGGGAGAACCAGGTTTGATTCCCCACTCCTCCACATGCAGCTGCTGGTGTGACCCTGGGTCAGCCACAAGTTCTTTCAGAGCTGTTCTCTCAAGGGCAGTTCTCAAAAGAGTTCTCTCAGCCCCACTGACCTCACAGGGTGTCTGTTGTGGGGAGGGGAAGGGAAAGAGATTGTAAGCCACTCTGAGACTCCCTCAGGTAGTGAAGGGCAGGGTATAAATCCAATCTCCTCCTCCCCCCCCCCCGAAGTTGCCACTGGCCAGCTTGGGTGGGCGAGCGAGCCTGTGGCAATGATTAGCCACAGCAGGTAAGCAGTTGTTTCCTGCTAAAGAACTGGCCCTTCGGCAGCTGCCCAGTGTTGGCGACCGGTTCCAGCCCTTCCCGCAAGTTCCTTCTCCATGCAGGGTCCTCTAGATTCCTGCTTCATTGCCTCCTCTGCAGGCTTCCTCCTGCGTCCCTCTCCCTTCTCCCAAGCCCTCAGACACCCTCTGCGCCTTTTAATCAAGCTGACTCTCGCCCTTTCCCTCACAGGAACTGGACTGCAAATGGCTTGGTTTCCTGAGGAACTGTACGTCCCACGTCACTGCCCACACGGAGCAAAGTGCTGAGGCGCCACTCCCGTAAGCACATTATATACAAATATATAAAATCCCTAATTATACTGTTTATTCTAATTGGGAGGCGCCCGGGGGCCTGTGCTGGGCCAGAAAGGAAAACCCCCCGACTATTCATGTAAAACATGAGAAAATAATACTTTGTTATTTATATATTGTTTTATGAATGGCTCAGGGCACTTCAGAAGTATTAACTCTCTAATCCTGGCAGCAGCCCTGCAGCGGAAGGGCTACGGCTGACAACAGGGAAGGAAGCTTTGCCCAGGGCCATCCACCGACTTTACAGGTAAGGTGTGTTTCAAACCAGGAACTTTGCGGATTACATTCTGAACGCTTCTGCTCTACCGGCTCTCATGGCGTAGCACCTGCTTTAGACACAAGGAAGTCGTGGCAACACAGGGTTTTTGATTTATTTACCTATGTAGATATTTATACTCAATAGGGACCAAACACAGGTTACAGCATTCTCCTCTTCTACCTCAGTCCTGTGAGGGAAATAGGATAATAGTGTGTGACTGTCCCAAAGTTATCTGGTAAGTTTCCATGGCAGAGTGGGGATTGGAATGGAGCCTTGTCTGCTTTCACACACACTAAGTAACATGCTTTCAATTCACTTTCAGTGTACTTTGCAAGTGGATTTTACCGTGTGAAATGGCAAAATCCACTTGCAAATGGTCGCTGAAGTGGATTAAAAGTGCATTATTTAGCATGTGTGGAAGTGGTCTCCCAGATCCCAGTAGGGCCCTTTCTGCCTTCCCCTTTTAATCCGTGCTCACTGCGGGGTCCTCTAAGCAATTCTGCACTAAAACCGAATTCAACCTTCTTTTTATTCTGAGTCCCCCCCCCCCCCATTCTGCATTACATTACCACCCTTCAGTGGTCAGCCCAGTTTCATCCAGCTGTTGTCCCGAATTATTTGGATGCTGTTTTGCCGTGGACTTAAATTGCCTCAGCTCAAACACTCAGGTTTCCTGACACTGCCCAGGCAAAGGTTGGGAGTAAGGGACGTGTGTGTGTGTGTGGTACCCTGTGATGTGTGGAGTGTGGAGTGGATGTGATGACACTTCCTGGCAACACTGTAGGAATTTCCCCTAGTATCTATGATAAAGACCATAGAGACCAGAAAAAAAATTCTGAAACAAAACAAAAAGGTAAGTGGTCCCCGTCCACTATGAGCTAGGCCACAATGGGTCAGCCCTGCAGCCAGCCTCCGAGTTGTTAGAGTGGGGGATGATCTTCCCCCAAACCCTCTGGAGTTCCTTGGGTCAGGTTGCTCTCAGAAATGGGCCCTGCTTGAGACAAAGACCCCACCCGTTGCAGAGCCACAGACGGCTGTTGTCCACCACAAAGGACGCCCACTTTGTCCAACCTAAGGAAAGTAGGGTAACCTGAATCCTAGTTCCACCAGCAGACGGCTCCTAGTTCTTTCTCCAACACAGTCACTTTCCTCTGGTAAGTACAAATGACATTTAGCGGTGTGCGCCACATTAGCATTTTAAAAGCACTTCTTCAGTCCTGTAACTTTACAAGACAGTTATTTAACAAGCTGGCGCTTAGCAACAACTCTCAGTCTGAAAACAAAACCCGATCCTGTGGGTGCCTCTTTCCACGTACCCGTTGCTTTCCACCACCTATGTGCAACTGGTTGATTCGCATCAAAGAAGAAACAAAAGGAACCTCCCTGCCCAGGGCTCACAACCCCAACCGGCAGGAATGGGCAACTCTTGCTCTGGATTAATTAATCAGGAACAACTCCCAGACTTTGATTCTGTTCTCACAAATTACCGAAATGACCTAGCTCAAATTACCGAAATGACCTAGCACAATTCACAAACTGTTTCCCTGGGAGCCCTACATGGCTCTTAGAAGTTTGTCTCCCCAGGATTATGGCAGGCAAGCATCAATTGGATCAACAGATACTGAGCACAGGGTTGCCAGCTCTGGGTTGGGAAATTCCTGGAGATTTCTGGGGTGGAGCCTGGGCAGAGAAGGGTTTGGTGAGGGGAGGGGCCTCCGTGAGGTATAATACCATAAGAACCCACCCTCCAAAGCAGACCTCTTCCCCCAGGAGGAGATCTGGAGGTCAGTTATAATTATGGGCAATTCCCAGGAGCCAGAACCTGAAAAGGTAAGAAATTGAGTAGAGGACCAACAATTAAAACTTAATATATCAATAATATGTAAAAAAAAACATGTCTTTATTTGTAAAGGATTAAAAAACATACAGAGGCCCAATCACATGTAAAATCATGTAAAAATTCAAAAATCATATATACACAAGGGCCAATGGACTTGACCTGATGCTTTTCGGCCTGTTAGGGCCTTCTTCAGAGGTCAAACACAATGAGGAACAAATTGACTTATAGCACAGTGCATAATACAATACGATTATACAGCATAGATACAAAGTGGACCAGAAAAGAATTGTTCCAGAGTGGAATTACTAGGCATAGAATGAAAGTATAAATGAGGCCTCCCAATATCCAACCATATGCCAAACGATATTTCACTGATATTAATTTCTGGTCCAGAAGGTGCCTTTCAATAGTTGTTCAGTCCAAGCCAAAGTGTCCTCCTTTAGCAAAGAGCTTGGTAGCCTTTATCTTGACACAGCAAATTCTATAAAGCAACCCATGCCAGCGTTCATACTATGTAAGTGTAAACAGGGCTATTTTTGGGCAAGAACACACAGGAACGGAGTTCTGGTTGGCTCCCAAGTTGGCCACACCCAGCAGGAACTCATTAGCAAATAGGCCACACCCAGCAGCAGAAACTCTTTAGAATTGGCTACATTAGAGGTGTGTGGCCTAACATGCAAAAGAGTTCCTGCTACAAAAAAAGCCCTGGGTTTTGACAACAAAGAAGGTAAACAGAATAAGAAGCAAAAGGTGGGTGTGGCTGGATGACCACAAGTCTGGTAGCACGGGGGTGTTGCCTAATATGCTAATGAGCTGTGCCATCAGGGTCTGGCCTAATATGCTAATGAGTTTCTGCTGCTGGGTGTGGCCTATTATACTAATGAGTTCCTGCTGGGCTTTTTCTACAAAAAAAGCCCTGAGTGTAAATACACCCCCAGTAAGGATTTGGCTCAACGCAGCATGTCCATAATCGAGGGAGAAGACATACATGTACAACCGTTTAAGAGTTTTAGATGCTAAGCAGGAGGGAAACATTTGCAATTTCCCTTGCAAATTAAGAATTCGGGAAGTTCATTAGCTGCAGTGCCAAATGAGTTGCGTTTTAACCAGCGAACATTGCATGTTATCAAAACGTCAGCTGGTGTGGTGTGATGGTTAGAGTGTCAGACCCAGGTTCAAATCCACACTCTGCCATAGAAGCTCACTAGGTGACCATGACTTAGCCAATGCTTACCCTATAGGGTTGTCTTTGTGAGGATCTCCACTGGGTCTCCACCAGGGAGGAAAGTAAGGTATACATGTCTACATAAATGAATGCCCATTATGAATATTTGAGGAAGCATGGAATCATTAACAAATGCATTCATAAGCCACTTTTCTTGAAAGCTCAGTGTAATTTCACAAATAGTTGACCACCCATTGTCGGACAGAAACAGCATCGCTCATATGACTCTTTGTCCGTTGTCACACCAAACTCAAAACAGCTTTAAAATGTCATCCAGGCTGTTCCAGGGAACAAACACAATTAATCACTTGGACCCCCATTGCCCCTGTCATGATTTGGGCTGTGCCATCAGAGGCCTACTAGGCCCAGGGAACCTGGCTAGCAGTAGGGGAGGCTGGGCCTTGGGAAGTTTTGGTGCCGATTCTGACCAATAGGGAAGAAGAGGGCTGGGAAATAAAAGAACTGGTACAAGAGGAAAAGCTGTTCTTCTTCCCAGGGACCAGGGCCAGAGGAGAGGCTGCTGTGGGGAAGACACCCTCATCCTGAGGGAAGGATGAGTAGTCTAAGGCCACTTGAGATAGTGGGCTAGGGACAGTATATTCAGATGCGTTAGGACATTTGATTTCTTTTCACCCACTTACTGTTATTATTCTGTACCTTGTTTGTTTGACCTCTTGTAAAATAAACTATTTTCATTGTTTACTCTGCCTGGTCCTCATGCCTATTATTCAGCCAAAAGGGAGGTCTGAGGGTCTTGGGAGGGTACGCTGGACCTTCTTGAAGGATCCTAAATCCAGAGTGCTGGCAGCATCAGGTGACACCCCACCTGAGCCGTGACACCCCCAAATAATCAAACCTTCAAGGGTGCAGTCCTGCAAGGTCCACAGAGTCCAGAGCAAAGCTACCAAAAAGGAAGTCTCGGGACCTTCACTCCCCAACCTGTCAACGTTCAGGTGGGGTCTGGGGGTCTCCCAGAGTTCCAGCTGGTCTCTAGATGACAGAGATAAGTCACCCTGGAGGAAAGGGCTGCTCTGGAGGGAGTACTCTGTGGCATTATACAAGGATGTGAGATAAACAAGGGGCAGCCAACTAGTTCTCCGGAAACTGGATCCCTCTCCTGAGACAATTGTGTCTGCACAGATAGCATCTTGGGTGT
The DNA here is from genome assembly GCA_029375565.1 of Gekko gecko. Taxonomy (NCBI): domain Eukaryota; kingdom Metazoa; phylum Chordata; class Lepidosauria; order Squamata; family Gekkonidae; genus Gekko; species Gekko gecko. The sequence continues at coordinate 1,186,765 of JAPDNY010000008.1, forward strand.
TGAATCTTTTCATGCATTTTTTCCCCAAAACCTTTTTTCTGGTTTGACCTGTGAATTGGAGATAGTGTTGCCAATTTCTTTGTGGGGCCTGGACATCTCCTGGAATTAGTGAGCTAATGTGAGCCAGCTCACAGTTTTTTAGCCTCTGGCTCACAGATTATTGTCTTAGCTCCGGAAGGAGGGCTCCGGAGCAAACTAATTCATGCAGAAGCCAAACTGCTTACTCACGATTTTAATTCACAGAGTAGAATCTTTGCTCATAAGACTCCACAGCTTAGAGGGAGCATTGATTATAACTGAGATGAGCTCCCTTTGGAAGAATAGCCGCTTTGGAGGGTGGACTTTGCAGCATCATACCTTGCTGAGGTTCTTCCCCTCCCCACACCTCTCGTTCTGCAGGCTCCACCCCAAAGATCTCCAGTAATTTCCCAAACGCGACCTTCCTAGAAGAGAAGAAGCAGAGACTGGATTTATACCCACCCTTCACTATCCAAGGGAGTCTCAGAGCGGCTTACAAACTCCCTTCCCTTCCCCTCCCCACAACAGACACCCTGTGAGGTAGAAGAAGAAGAAGAGATTGGATCTATACCCTGCCCTTCACTGCCCAAAGGCGTCTCAGAGCGGCTTACAATCTCCTTTCCCTTCCCCTCCCCACAACAGACACCCTGTGAGGTAAGTGGGGCTGAGAGAAACTGCTCTTTTTCAAGGGCAGCTGTGCCAGAACTATGGCACAGCAGGTGCAAGTGGAGGAGTGGGGAATCCATGCACTAAACCACTGCACCAAACCACCACACTGCACCAGACTATGCCGTCCCTCCTGAGTGCTGCCATCAGACCAGAGCAGGTTCTTCCGCACTTCCCCTGTGAGACTTCCCAACCGTCTCCCTTTCCAGGCTCCGGTACATTTCTGGGAAATTAAGGGATGTGCCTGGAAGGGGCCTGCCTTGGAAGGAACTAGCTTGCTGGCGATGCAGCCCAGTTTAGCAAAGGTCTCATGAGGAGCTGTGGTGGCTCAAGTGGTTAAGACACTGAACTGCAGGCTGTGGAAGGTCAGTAGTTCAGCAGTTCGAGACTCGAGAGTGCCGCATGACAGTGTGAGCTCCTGTCTCTAGTTCCAGCTCCTGCCAACCTAGCAGTTCGAAAGCAAGAAATTGCAAGTAGATAAATAGGTACCACTTCAGTGGGAAGGTAACAGCGTTCCGTGCACCTTGGTGTTGAGTCATGCCGGCCACATGACCACGGAAATGTCTTTGGACAGCGCTGGCTCTTCGGCTTTGAAACGGAGATGAGCACTGCAACCCTAGAGTCGGATTCGACTGGCTTTCGAGCAAGGGAACCTTTACCTTTACCTTTACATGAGGCCTACAGGGTGGCTCTGTCCTGCTGCGCACGCAGGATCGGCCCCGTAGCTGTAGTTTGCCGCCCAGCTGGCTCGCAGGAGGACAGCCCAGGATTTCGCACATCCAGGTGGGCCCCTGCAACAGCGCCCCGATTTTTCAGCATGCCTGGTCCAGCGTCTTCATCAACATGTTCGAGAGGCTGCAGGTGCGTGAGGATAATGCTATCGCAGCCGCCAGATCAGACTGCAGCGTGACGCGTTCCCTTCCCTTTTATTTTTCCACTTCATTGCCTTTCCTTGGAGATGAATATAAACCCCAATAATTTTACCCAGCAGTCCAGAGATTAAAAAGATGGATACCGTTTCGTCAACCAGGGGCCATAAATCACTGCCTTCCCGGTGCCCATTATTAAAGCGTGGGATGCATAAGCCCGGCCTCCTTAAGTGAGTGAGGATGACATTGTACCCATGCAGTCATTTCATTATAATAACACAGATGATATGCCATTAGCACCTCACCTTAATAGCAGATTAATTTGCAATTAATTTTCTTTTTCTTACTGAACAATCAACTTGCTAACGAGTCGCAACTTTAAAGGGGACTCGCTTGACATTTCCACAAAAAAGACCCAAGGCTTGGGAGTGGGGTCAGGAATAGGGTCTAGACGATTAAATTGTTCCACGGCTTATTTTCATGGGGAACCGTTTACCCGGCTGCATGGTGGGGTGGGAGGGTTTCAGCCAGGGCATGATCCGGCAAAAGCTAGCTGTGGGGAAACATACCACTCAGTCAATTGTCTACAGCCAAGCTTTACGTTACAATCGCATCGGCTCCAATACTCTTGATCGGGACTGACACTTAAGGGATTTACAACAAACATATTTGGGACTACAGTACCCACCAAATGCGGTGAGGAATCAAATTGACAGGGCCAGATTAATACCCAAAAACATCCTACTCCAGGACAAACCAAGAAGAAGAAGAAGAAGAAGAAGAAGAAGAAGAAGAAGAAGAAGAAGAAGAAGAAGAAGAAGAAGAAGAAGAAGAAGAAGAAGAAGAAGAAGAAGAAGAAGAAGAAGAAGAAGAAGAAGAAGAAGAAGAAGAAGAAGAAGAAGAAGAAGAGGAGGAGGAGGAGGAGGAGGAGGAGGAGGACGAGGAGGAGGAGGACGAGGACGAGGAGGAGGAGATTGGATTTATACCCTGCCCTTCACTATCCGAGGGAGTCTCAGAGTGGCTTACAAACTCCTTTCCCTTCCCTTCCCCACAACAGGCACCCTGTGAGATAGGTGGGGCTGAGAGAGCTCTGACAGAAACTGCTCTTTTTCAAGAACTCCTGTGCCAGAACTATGGCTTGCCCAAGGCCATCCAGCAGGTGCAAGTGGAGGAGTGGAGAATCAAACCCTGTTCTTCCAGATTAGAGTCTGCACACTCAACCACTACAACAAACTGGAGCCAACAACAGAACACCACTGGTTGTCACCTATGGTTCCCAGTTCAAACCAGTCCAAGGTATCATCAGTGATCTACAGCCCATCCTAGAAAATGGTGCCTCTCTCTCACAAGCCCCTGGGGGAAGACCTTCCCTTGCCTACAGACAGGGCCACCCCCCCAGCCTCAAAGGCTTTTCACTAACAACCATGAACCATCTTAACTTCAGTCTACCAGGACATTCCATCAAGGACTTAAAGGTCACCATAGTGCAACAGAAACATTTCAAAACCAAAACCCAATGGGAAGCTGCTGAATTGGAATGTATATGTAAATTTGACTCGGTCAGACTTGAATTGAATAAAGACTTGAATAAAGGTTATCTCATTACCAGAATAGCTGCCTTTCAGTTATTCCATTCAGATTCATCAACAGAAGGAAGGGGTCACGCCCAGCCTGGATGGCGCATGCTCCCTTCTTCATGACTTTTGCAACTGTTTGCATTTACAAGGCACTTTCTGCATCCTCTCCCTCCTCCCCTTGCCACCTATATATCTCTGGCCAGTTCCTTCCTACCCTCCATGCATCTGATGAAGAGAGCTGCGTTTCTCGAAAGCTTATGCTACAATAAAGTTAGTCTTAAAGGTGCTGCTGAGCTTTTTACTATCATGTCAAAGGTCGTAATTGTATGAACATGTACTTGACAGTGTCCTGTGCTGAACACAGTGCATCTTACTCCGGAGTAAGTGGGGCTGGATCCTTCTGTTCACCGTGACCTCAGTCATGTTATCGATAAGAAGATACAAACTGCCTCGCTGAATCGCATCAAGGTTCCATCCAATCGGTCTTTCTGTTTCCAACAGCAGCTGGCCAGATGTCCATTTGTGTTCCCTAGCAGAGCTATTCAGAGATACTGGTTAGGTTGCTAGCCTCCAGGTGGGGCCTGGAGATCTCCCAGAATGACAACTGAACTTCAGACTACAGAGGTAATTTCCCCTTAAGACAGCTCTTGGTCTGCATTGCTTTACTTATTAGAAATCTTTGCGCTTTGGATTGTTTGTTTGTTTGTTTTCCATATTTTGTAATCCACCTCGGGTCTCAGTGAGAAAGGCAGGCTATAAATGAAACGGAGGAGGAGGAGAAGGTGACCTGGCAGCAACCCACACTTTCTGGGTCATGTTTAGTGGGGGCCTTTTTGGTGGCTGCCCCTTGACTTTGAAAAAAACCCAACCCCAGTCATGTCTGGACGTCTAACTACAGACCTTTCAAATTGGCTGGAAACTTTTACCCTTCAGAAGGTATTTTCGTTAGAAACCTACCCCAGCTTTTAAGCTGTGGTTTAAATTTTGGGGGGGAAAATTCTTGTTGAAAGTGGTAATGGAATAAGGTATCAGCAAATCAATTCCACACATGATGGATTTCATGTTCATTAAGTCCCTTCTCATTGCTTCCAATCAGATGTGCAGCACCATCCCTAAACCCCCCCCCCCACATCCTAAGCAGTGGGGTTTGGTCTCTCATGAGTGTATTTATGATTTCAGGCTGACTTTTGCCCAGTGAAAATAAGAAGGCAACAAAGAGAGTGGAGAAACATCTGTGTACAGTTAAACGTAAAATAGTTCAAACCCATCACTCAAATGCTGGCCTTTCAAAGTGGCTGGCATAAGGCACCATTAATGTGCAATTATTACTCACTGATGGCATGTTGGAGATGTCCCCCCAGCTCCCTATCTCTTGCCCTCGGTCAGTGGAGCGGTGGGTAGCCAGGATATCATATCTGTTTTAGAACAGGAAGTGACATCATGATGCTTTAAGACTTTTCCAATCTCTCCATTGGCTTTACCACAGAGATTTGAGAAGTCCTAGAGTGTCCTGATGCCACTTCCTGTTCCAAAATGAGAAGTGATATCCTATCCGTCTCCACCCCCACTCCCCGTGCTCCTGGGGATTACCAGCCAAGGGCTGACAACCTTACCAGCAGCTGAGCAGCAGCTAGGAGCCACCCCATACCAAGGATGTTGTCTCCCTGGCTTTGAGGCGCTATGTGGAATGTGTAGGAATGCCTCAACCACGCTGAAGAATCCAGCAGTGCTTAAAAATCGGCCTTTTCATTTTATACCCCCTGCATTATCCAGGGCTTAACAACAGAAGTCCTGGGCCCACCAGGGGGCCTCTGGGAAACTATTAGTTTCAGCTTCAGCAAAAAACCCCACTGCTATATGGGGATAATTACATGGTCTGCCTTTTAGGGCTGTTGTGAGGATTGCCATAGCAATGTATAGAAAATGTTTTGAGCCCCCACCATACAAATGCCAACTGTCATGTATTATTTACATGCAACTCTTGGCTAGCAGATGGGTAAGGATGCTTCATTTCTAGGCCTGGATTACCACGCCATTAAAGTGTTTCCCATATTAACCTTTGTCAAGGAAAATGCAGTGTAACTAGTGTTAAGGAGACAGAAACACACTGTCCCAGTTTCCACGTGGATAAAGCAAGCACAATACAGAGGAAGAGGAGGAGAGGAGGAGATTGGATTTATACCCCACCCTTCACAACCCGAAGGAGTCTCAGAGCATCTTACAATCTTTCCCTTCCCCTCCCCACAACAGACACCCTGGGAGGCTGGTGGGGCTGAGAAAGCTCTCTCAAGAACAGCTCTGAGAGAACTTGTGTCTGACCCAAGGTCACACCAGCTGCTGCATGTGAAGGAGTGGGGGATCAAACCCGGTTCTCCCAGATTAGAGTCCGTGCTCTTAACCACTACACCAGACTGGCTCCCAAGCACATTTTAGATGGAAAACCAGGTACAAGCTTCCTTAGCAGGAGCAGAATAGCACTAATGTGACTTCTCCTCGACCCTATAGATTAACCCAGTCAAACCATTGGAAACTGCAGGTTCTGGAGAAGAGCATCAGAGTCATGCAACACTCAGTAGCCACAGATTAAGAACTTCCAAGAAAACGTGGTCTGTGGAAATAGTATGGATTTCAGCTACAGTGCCTTTAAAGGCCCACAACTGGCACCAGTGCTGGTTCCTGGGGAAGTCTAATGTAGAACTGGGAGCCTGACCCAGTGAGGGAATTTTTAGACTCTGGACTTATTGGTCGTAGCCTCTGCCCAACATTAATGTCAGATGTTCCGGGAACTAGGCATTGGGGAGAATAAGATGGAGGTGAGCTGGGTGGAGTTTACCTGACCCGAGAGCCGGTGGAGACCAATATCTACAAGTCTGAAGGATGTCCTCTGGCCTAACACCTTTAGGGAAACAGGCGATCGAGAAGTCCCTGCCATCACTTGGAGGCAAATCAGAGATTTTTCCCATGGAAAGGGAACCCTGGCTGGCCCAGATCAATGGGCTTTTACAAGGAGCAAAGGTCAGCTCAGAAAACCAGAGCTGTCTGGAAGATGGTAACCGATAGCCGCCTCTCCAGACAGTGTGCAGGCTTCAAATGCGGCGCACCAGTGGCTGAGCGGAGTTTGGCTGGTGCAATAAGACGATGAAGGCCTCTCTCAAGTCAGCAGAGACAGATAATCGGTGCCAAATCAAGCCGTGCTCTGTGGTGGGTCTAGCCACAAGGGGATTCTGGCTGAATCTGCTAAACTCATTTCTCTCATACAACAGAAGACAGACTGGAATCCTCCTCTCTCGGGAACGGTGTGCTAACCCAGCGGCTCCTCCTCCCCCACCAACCGGCTGCAGTCGGAACTTATTTGTTTGGCTGTTCACATCCTCATTACAAGAACCGGGCTTGTCGCAGCACTCTGTAAATCTGACTGTGGGACCGAAAGCATCACACCCACTTTCACCACAACTTAAGCACAATGACTAGAAAGGAAGTCTCATGGCTTTAAGTGATGCTCGTGGGCGAGTCACTGGGCCGTTGGCCCAGCCTTGGGGGTCCTCAGAAATCACAGGAGGAAAGAGCAGGAGAGTCCAGGAGCACCTTCAAGACTAACAACATTTGTGGCCGGGGAGAAGCTTTCCTGAGTCTCCATATCTGAAGAGGCAAGCAGTGGCTTCCGAAAGCCACAGATGTGGTTAGTCTTTCAGGTGCTCCTAGACTCCTGCTCTTTGGTCTAGTGGTTAAGTGCGTGGACTCTAATCTGGGAGAACCAAGTTTGATTCCCCGCTTCTCCACTTGCAGCTGCTGGATGACCTTGGGCAAGCCATAGTTCTGTCAGAGCTGTTCTCTCAACTCTCAAAAGAGCTCTCTCGGCCCCCCCCCCTACCTCCCAGGGTGTCTGTTGTGGGGAGGGGAAGGGAAAGGAGTTTGTAAGCCACTCTTGAGACTCCTTTGGATAGTAAGGGTGGGATATAAATCCAATCTCGTCTTCTTCTACTACTGTTACAGACAGACTAACATGACTACTCATCTTGATGGTCAGGCCTCACCTGGAGTCCTGTGTCCAGTTTTGAGCACCACACTTTAGGAAGGATGTTGACAAGCTCGAGCGTGTCCAGAAGAGGGCGACCAGGATGGTGAGAGGGTTGGAATCCACGTCTTACGAGGAAAGGCTGAAAGAGTTGGGTATGTTTAGCCTGGGAAAGAGAAGATTTAGAGGGGACATGATTGCAGTCTTCAAGTCTTTGAAGGGCTGTCATGTAGAAGATGGAGCAGATCTATTCTCTGTTGCTCTGGATTGCAAGACTAGAGCTAATGGGCGGAAATTACAAGGGAGTTGTTACCAGCTAGATATCAGGAGAAACTTCCTGACTGTAAGAGTGGTTGAGCAGTGGAACAGACTGCCTCGGGAGGTGGTGGATGCTCCTTCCCTGGATGTTTTCAAGCGGAGGCTGGACGACCATCTTTTGCATATGTTGTAGGTATGTAGGGCTATCTTTTGCCTATGCTCCTGCAGAGTGCAGAGGGTTGGACTAGATGATGTGCAAGGTCCCTTCCAACTCTAACATTCTATGATTCTATGATCTGTCTCAGAGAGATGTCACCCTTGACCTCAGAGCCCCAATTCCAGGAAGTATTAGTTGTGATTAGGGACTAAAAGCAAGGAACGGAGCTGAGGATGGGAAGGAGGAAACACCTATCTCCTGACCTTTTTAGCGAACAGTTATCTGATGGTGGTGGAGGTGGAGGAGGAGGAAAGTGCCATCAAGTTAGAGTTGCCAGCCCCGAGGTGGAGCCTGGAGGTCTCTTGGAATCATGCCAGAATCATGCCAATTCCCCTGCAGAAAATGTCTGCTTTAGAGGGCAGACTCTATGGCATTATGCCCAACTGAGGTCCCTCTTCCCCTCAAACCCGGCTCTTCCCCAGGCTCCATCCGCAAATCTCCAGGAACTTCCCAACCAGGATCTGGTAAGACTCTAGGGTTTTCAAGGCGGAAGACATTCAGAGGTGGTTTGCTGTTGCCTGCCTCTGCATAGCAACCCTGGACTTCATTGATGGTTTCTCATCCAAGTACTAACCAGGCAGACCCTGCTTAGCTTTTGAGATCTGCTGAGATCAGGCTAGCAGGTCAGGACCACATTTTAAAGAGATTTCTCCCCTCCACTTAACCAATGATGCTCATTAACCTGCAGTCTTAGGGGTCAAACAGTATACTGTTTGCATCTGAATGTCTGAACAGTTCAAACATGTCTGATAATCAGGGGAAGGGGCTGCCTGTGCATAATTATGTACCACTTTGACACAGCTGCCACCTCTCACTGGGCCTGCCACTGTTTCCTTCAATTTAAAGGCACATCATTTTCTTAAAAATGATATTTTTGAGTTGAGACTTACTACTTGGGAATCTCTGTGTACATTAGGGCAGAGTTAGGTGAGTGTCCATTAGCAGCTACTGGGCAGTCTGGATCCAGTGAGTTTGGTTCTGTACATTCTCACATGGCCTCAAGGGAACCCCTCCCTCTCCATAGTTTTAAAAAAATATTACAAAACCTCTTTTTTAAAAATTAAAATTAAAAAGCACACTGCACTTGCAATGCAGCATCCCTCTCCTGGCACATGGACACCCTCACTGACAACTAAAAGGAAAGACAGGCAATTCATCCCAATCAGGGACCAATGTGTGGCAATGTTTCCAATACTGGTGATTTAAAGGATGCACCCAATGGGCAGGGGCAAAGACACAAGTGATTTTGTGCTCGAATATTAGGTTGCTCTGATAACCTGACCACAACCCTGAGAGATGTGTGTCTTCTTCTCAAACAGATGTTTTTCACCGACAGGGCAGGTGTTGAACAATGCTCCCTCTAAGCAGGGCTATTTTGGGGCAGGAACGCACAGGAACGGAATTCCGGCTGGCTCCTGAGTTGGCCATGACATGGTTTGCCACCATGTCTTGGATTTCTTCTCCCACCTCAGCCCAGGGATGAGAGTTAGAAACCCATGCTTCAATAACACATTAAACAAACCCAGGAGAATGTCTGCACACCCTCCAGGGATTACCAGTAGTTCTGCCACCAGGACCTCTGGACAATAGGTTCCCACCAGCTCAGGAGCAGAGGTCCCACCTCCTGTCTGGTTTCTGGGAATTAACACTTTACCAGTTCTGTATCAGGGCTGCAAACAATTATTTAATACAGTGGCAGTCTATTCCGCTGAGACAGTTTAGGCACAAGATTTAGGCTTAGAGATCAAGTTGCAACAAAGTAAACACGTCCAGATAACATTGGTTAAATATTATCTTTATTCAGTGTAAAAGCATGCATATAACAAGAGACTAGCAAAAGGTGAGTAAAAACAAATAACTCCTATAGCGTAGTCAGCTCTAATTACACTATAGAGGTAGTCCATAATTACCAGCTTTCAGATGTATCAGATGATGTAGGGTGCCAATAGTCCAACGGTCTGGCTGTAGTGGCTACGGAGGGGTGTCAGTGCTCAGTTCTGCTGGGGCCTCTGCCGTCCTTTCTGGTGTGGGGGTCGGTGGTTGTGCTGGCCACTCAGCTAGATCCACTCTGCCTTCTTCTTCCTCGCTGTCCTCAGGGGCGTCTGGAGTCTGCAGAAGAATGCGGTGGCGTGGTTGGTCGATGTCGTGGCGCATCACCTGGCCATCCTCTCAGGACACTTTGTAGGACCGGAGGCTCATCACTTGGACCACATTGGCGGGAATCCATGCGGGGGCTCGGGCGTAGTTCCTTGCATAGAAGAATCCCCGGGATGCTGCTTGATCCTTGCTGGTCATGCTGTGTTCCGGAGCCCTGTCTGGGTGGAGGCGGTCTAGCCACATTGTGGGTTGCCGACCTATGAGCAGTTTGGCGGGACACCGCTCGGTGGTGTAGTGTGGGGTCATGCGCTGGCTAAACAAGAAAGCTGCCAGTTTATAGTCCCAGTCCCCGTGGTGCATACATCACAGGGCTTCCTTTGTAGAGCAGACTATGCGCCTGCCTTGGCCATTGATAGCCGGATGGAAGGGAACTGAGCGGATGTGTCGGATGCTGTAGTATTCTATGAATTCTTGAAACTCAGTGGATGTAAAAGCCGTCCCACTATCTGTTACCAGTGCATCTGGGATCCTGTGTGTACTAAAAATCCTTCACATTGCTTGGATGGCCGAACGGGAGGATGTCGAGGGCATGGACACGACCTCTAGCCATTTGGTGTATGAGTCGACTAAGAGGAAGAAGATTTCTCCCTGGAAGGGGATGGCAAAGTCTAAGTGAAGTCTTGCCCACAGCTTGTGGGACAACTCCCAAGGCCTAATCAGTGCTTTGGGTGGTTCGGGCTGGGACTCCTGACAGGGTTGGCACCTCTTCACCTTGTCCTCTATTTCTCCATCCAATCCTGGCCACCACACATAGCTTCTCGCTAGGCCCTTCATTCTGATGATCCCGGGGTGGTTTTCATGTAAGGCAGTGATTACCCTTGTGCACAGGGGCCCTGGTATCCCCACCCTGCTTCCCCATAGGAGACACCCTTTGTGTGCCAATAACTCATCTTGGCAGGAGTAGAATGCCATGAATTCCAGGCCCATTGGTCCCCCTCACCACCCAGTTGAGGACCCGGGAGAGGAGACAATCCTGGCCCGTGTGGCGTGCAGCCTCTGACACCTTCACCGGGCAGTCCGGGAGGTCCTCAATCAGGGCAATGTGGTGGGTGGGAGCAGGGTCTGGATCACCGGACAGATGTGGGAGATGGCTTAAGGCCTTGCCCAGTTGGTGGACTAGGTCGTATTGGTACCCCATCAAAAAAATGTACCATTGGAGAACTCTCGATGACAGCATTTGTGGGGTTTGGCGATCTGGCACAAGGAGACCCAGCAGGGTTTTGTTATCGGTGACCACAGTGAAAGCCCGACCGTATAGGTAGTGATGAAATTTCATCACACCTGCCACTATCGCCAAGGCCTCCTTGTCAATCTGTGCATAGTTGCGCTCTGAGGCCGTGAGAGTGCGGGAATAATATGTGACCAGCACCTCCCAGTCATCCGCCAGCCTGTGGCCCAACACAGCTCCCACCCCATAAGGCAAAGCATCACACGCTAGAATTACCGGGAGGCTTTCATTAAAATGTGCAAGGACGGTGTTGGAGGAGAGTAGGTCCTTCAGTGCTTGAAAGGCAGCAGCGTGTTTGTGGCCCCAAGTCCATGGCACTCCTTTATCCAGCAAGTGGTGCAGGGGCTCTGCCACCGCGGCTTTGTAGGGTAGAAATGAGTGATAGAAATTTAACAGACCTAAGAAGACCTGTAGTTCTGTCTTGTACGAGGGTGCGGGGGCATCCACTAAGGCCCGAACCTTTTCGGATGTGGGGTGGATACCCTGGGTGTCCACTGTGAATCCCAAGAAATCCACCTGGGGTACACCTAGCAAACATTTCTCACATTTCACGTTCAGCCCTGCCTCCTCAAAATGCTGAAGAACTGTCCTGTAAGGAGTGGTGAAAGCTTCGGTGTCCAGAGCCGCGATCAAAACATCGTCAAAGAATGGCTGTACTCCAGGGATCCCTTTAAGGAGACAATCCATTAGGTTCTGGAAAATCCCCGGAGCCACACTCACACCAAATTGCAATCGTTTAACTCTGAAAGCCCCCTTGCGTGTTACTATTGTTTGTGGTTCTGGGGTGGCATCATCAACTGGCAGCTGTTGATATGCCTGGGCTAGTTCCAGTTTCCTGAAAACCTTGGCACCAGTGAATGAAGCGAGTACGTGGCTTACGACCAGTACTGAATAGGCATGGTCCTGTAGGGCCTTATTTATTGTGCATTTATAATCTGCACAGATGCAGACATCCTCATTAGGCTTCACCGGAGTGACATTCGGGGTCTCCCATTTAGCATGTGGGATGGGTTCTAGCACCCCTTGAGCCACCAGCCGTCCAACTTGGCCTCTATCTTGGGTCACAACTCTAGGGGGGGCTGCTTGTGCTTCATTCTGATGGGCCGCATCTTCGGGGCTAACTCCAGGGAGACCGGGGGCCCCATATAGTGACTGAGCACGCTTTGAAAAACCCGGTCCCAGTCTACTGCCTTTACCTGGTTGACCCCCGTCACCCCAAAACCCAGTGGCCCAAACCAAGATAAACCCAACAAGCTCTTGAGCCGCCCCTCAACCACCAACAAGTCCAATAGTCCGTCAAAGTCTTTGTAAGTCACTCTGAATTTGCCCCACCCCTTAATAGCTACTGGGTTTTGTTGGAAATCTCGGAGGGATAGGCCCCAAAGTTTCTTTAGGCGGGGCCCCCCTCGTGGGCACAAACCCCTCAGTGTGTCTGCTGAGATGATGGCAAAGGACGACCCTGTGTCCAACTCCATCCTGCAGGGGGACCCCTCGATTCTAACAGTCACATGCATCTTATTTGGGGCATCTGGGGGCAAATTCAGTACATGATGTTGGCTGCTGTTCATGGAGTTCAGGTCTGACGTTGCGGAATGTGTTGCCTTCTGACGTTGCTGAGGTCTCTTGGAGCGGCAGACCCGAGCGATGTGGCCCGTCTTCCCACACAACCTGCAGACCACGTCGCTAAACTTGCAGGACTGGCTTTCGTGGTCGTCTCTGCAGCTTGGGCAGGTTGCAGCTGGGCTGGCTTGGCGGTGTGCTGGTCCTGATGAGCATTGGGCCGGAGGGTTGGCCTGGCCGAGTCATCACAGCTGGTGGACCTCCTCGGTGTCAGAGTCACTGGAGTCCGCAACGGCATTGGTCTGGTGTGTGGCGGCAGAAGCCTGTTAATCCCATTGGTTCATCTCGAGTGCCATTGCCATCTGGAGCGCCTTCTCTAATTTCTGCTCCTCAGTGCTGATTAACTTGCACTGGAGCTTTGGCTTGCGGATTCCCCACATGAATTGTGTGAGCAGTGCATCCTCCATGTTGGGGAATTCGCAGTCTATGGCCACTCATCAGATGTCAGCCAGAAAACCGGGGGTGGTCTCACCGGGTTTCTGGGTCTAGGCGATGAAGTCCATCTGCATGGCCATGGCTGAAGGCTTCGGTGCATCATACCCATTCAAAGCCTTGATCAAGTCGTCATAGGTGGCCTCCTCCATCTTTTTGGGACTATGAGGCTTCTGGCTAGACGGATTGTGGCGATGCCACATGTGCTCAGAAGCCACAAGTTTTTCAGGTCCACGTCCGTTGTTTTCTGGATTTTGAAGAAGTGGGTTAGCAAGGTCATGCTCAAGGTCCTACAAGCTAGGCTCCAACAGTACGTGGATAGAGAACTGCCAGAAGTACAAGCTGGGTTTCGAAGAGGTAGAGGAACTAGAGATCAAATTGCCAACATTCGCTGGATTATGGAGAAAGCAAGAGAGTATCAGAAAAACATCTACTTCTGCTTCATTGACTATGCTAAAGCCTTTGATTGTGTGGATCACAATAAACTGTGGCTGGTTCTTAAAGAGATGGGAGTACCGGACCACCTCACATGTCTCCTGAGAAACCCGTATAAGGGTCAAGAAGCAACAGAACCGGATATGGAACAACTGATTGGTTTAGCATAGGAAAAGGAGTACGACAAGGATGTATATTGTCACCTTGCTTATTTAATTTATATGCCGAGTACATCATGCAAAATGCTGGCCTGGATGAATCACAAGCTGGAGTTAAGATTGCTGGGGAAAAGATCAATAACCTCAGATATGCAGACGATACCACTCTGATGGCAGAAAGTGAAGAGGACCTAAAGAGCCTCTTGCTCAGGGTGAAAGAGGAGAGCGCAAAAGTGGGCTTGAAGCTCAACATCAAAAAAACTAAGATCATGGCATCTGGCCCCATCACTCCTTGGCAAATAGAAGGGGAAGTCGTAGAAGTAGTGACAGACTTCACGTTCCTAGGATCCCAGATCACTGCAGATGGTGACTGCAGCCATGAAATTAAAAGACGCCTGCTCCTTGGGAGGAAAGCGATGGCAAACCTAAACAGCATGATAAAAAGCAGAGACATCACCTTGCCAACAAAAGTCCGCATGGTCAAAGCAATGGTATTCCCCGTAGTAATGTATGGCTGCGAGAGTTGGAATATAAGGAAGGCCGAGCGCCGAAGAATAGATTCTTTTGAACTATGGTGCTGGAGAAGTCTCTTGAGAGTCCCTTGGACTGCAAGGAGATCAAATCAGTCAATCCTAAAAGAAATCAACCCTGATTGTTCCCTGGAAGGCCAGATCCTGAAGCTGAAGCTCAAATACTTTGGCCACCAAATGAGAAGGGAGCATTCACTGGAGAAGACCCTGATGCTGGGAAAGATTGAAGGTCAAAGAAGAAGGGGACGGCAAAGGATGAGATGGTTAGACAGTGTCATCGATGTAACGAACATGAAATTGAGCAAACTTTAGCGGACAGTGGAAGACAGGCGGGCCTGGCGTGATCTGGTCCATGGGGTCGCAAAGAGTCGGACTCGACTGTGCGACTGAACAACAACAACGGGTTAGCTGTTCGACCCATGATTCCCACAGCTTGGGGTGTGCCGGGTCGAACGTGGAGATTTGTCCCGGGGCGGCAGCCATGACTAGAGCGCGTGGTGGTGAGTGGTGATCGAAGGAGCGGAGCACGTGGCGGAGCTGCTGGGGCACGGTGTCCTCACGGTGATCAGGCTCGATGCTGGCTGGAGTCAGGCTTGTTCAGCAGGATCCCACCTTCGTTGCCAGTGAAAAGTACAGAGATGGACGCATTGTAGAGTGATTATCAGCTCATGTTTTATTCAGTGATTCAGAAAAAGGGAGATGCTCTTGCCAGCTTGCAGGCTGCTTTTATGTACATTTCCAACCACACCCTTTACCCACACCCATGCTCGTGATAGGCTGTATACAAGGTTTCTAATCCCATAGGTTCTCTACAGAATCCTAACTTGCCAGTTGGCTGGTTTTAGGATCCTAGGGTTCTATTGTTCCAGGTATCGAAGCTTTGCTATTTTGTCGGGCCACGTGTTGCCCCGACCACGTGTGTGACTCGGCCAGTACACAACAAGGGAACACAGGTGTTGAAGCATCCACAAGTTGCATAACCTCAGCTGCACATAAAGGTTCCTTACCAGGACCCAGTGACCTAAGTAGCTACGGCACAGGTACAAGGCTGCTTAGTGTGGCATGTGGTGCAAACCTCAAATAGCAGGCAGATGATCTGATGAGGTGGCTCAACCCACGTAAATGTGGATAAGATTCAGGTGGGCAGCTGTGCTGGTCTGAAGCAACAGAAGTTTGAGCTCAGGGGCACCATTAAAGCCAACAAAATTTTATTTAAGGTATAAGCTTTCATGAGCAAGCACATGTACTGATGGAGCTTCCCCAGGAGGCGCAGTTTGGGGTCCAGCAGGGCAGGTCACAGGCAAGGTTGCAGAGAGTAACCAGAGTTCAGTCCAAAAGTCAGGGGTTCCAGAGAACAGGTTTACCAAAGTCTAGTCTAAGTTCAAGGAGTTCCAGGCAGCATGTCCAGTCTGAGGCCAGAGGTTCCAGAAAAGCCAGTTGTCAGGTCCAGTTCAAGGTTGCAGCAGTTCAGTAGCAGCAAGGTTCATAGCTCAGTAGCAAGGTGTACATGTTGCATCCACAAACTGCTGCTTCTCCCAGCTGAATTTGTAGCCAAGTCTTAATGAGCTAAACTCCCAGCCAGTTCCTTATTCATCGCTTCAGTTGACAGCTGACAACAGGCCATGAGTTAAGCACTTCTCCTTTCTTGCAACTCTAAGTGTCTCTGACAGCTTCAGCATTGCAAGAGTGTGGGTGAGCTAGGTAGGCTCTGAAGACTTGTTTACTGTTTCAGAGCTACAGAGTGTTGGATTGGTTTCAACTGTAGGCTGTGACTCTGGATCAGTTGGTCACTTGATCTCTTGTTGTTTTCCTTCTGTCTCAGAAGCAGTTGCAGCCAGCTGTTCAGTTACTGGCTCAGGGCTAGGAGGTAGCTCTTCATCTGAGAGATCTGAGCCATCACTCAGCACAGACTGACCTATGACAGCACACTTCTTCAGATACAGTGAGGAAGTATGCTCGGCCCACGAAAGCTTATGCCTTGAATAAAATTTTGTTGGTCTTAAAGGTGCCACTGGACTCCAACTTTGTTTTGTAAATGTGGGGTTTGGCAGAGGTAAGTGCTATACAGTCATCAGCCTCTGGGGAGGAGTCTCCAGATGGCAGAGATCAGTTCCCCTGACAAAATGGCTGCTTTGGAGGTTGAGCTGTATGCAGGGTTCCCAGTTGCCCACTTATGACGGCAGACCCCCAGCTGATTGCAGCTCTTGCCTGCTGATGCTCAGCTGCTCAGCGGTGGAAACTGGGGGACGACGACGATCATTCTGGGAGAAAAATTAAAAAGAAAAATAAGGCCTCGTCTACTTACAGCAAGTTCCAATCAGAGTTCCTGATGATTCCTAGAGCAACCCGGAAGTGACAATGGTAGCTGTAGCTATTGCCAGAAACTCTATGGTAATCTTATCCTAAGTTTTCTGGCAATTGCTAGAGCTACCCTTGTAGCTTTGCATAGGGTTGCCAGCTCTGAGTTTGGAAATACCTGGGAATTTTGGTGGTGGAGCCTGGGGAGGGCGGGATTTGGGGCAGAGAGGGACCTCAGCAGGAAGGGAAAGGAGATTGTAAGGGTGAGGTATCAATCCAACTCTTCTTCTTCTTCAGTGAAACCGTGGAGGGTCCGTAACAAGAGCAAGTCAAAGGTACAAAGCTCAGACATCTGCTACGAGGGAACTCTCAGCACCTGATGAGCTGATCCCATCCAATCTGAGGATGCTCTTTGTTTAAGCAAGCCTGCTCTTGCTGGGAAACTGTTCAGGGAGCTTCAGTGACCTCGAGACTCAGGGTTTTCCTTTTAATCACTTCCAAATTTATGCAATCTGACACCACCTGACACCAACTCAGGCGGGCCCAGCCCTACCTGGCACCTGATGATTAAAAGTACAGGCAAGGGAAGAAAATGGGGACGGAAGAGGCCTGGCAGCAAAGGCATTTTGGCTCATCCCAAAGAAACCCTCTCTGGAGAGTGACAGAGAAAGCCAAGCAAAACACAAGGTGCCAGATCCATCCCAGCTCAACGGGATTTTTTTTTTAAAGGAACCTGGGACAACGGATGATCAATCCGTTTAGATGAAAGTCTTTCAAATAAACTAGGTTTACTGGCCAATCTCCTACAGAATTTGAACCATGTTCAAACTGACCATTGTTCTTTCCAGGTACATTAAGCTGCCTTCTATTGAAGGAGAAGGAGGAGATTGGATTTATACCCTGCCCTTCACTACTGGAAGGAGTCTCAGAGCGGCTTACAGTCAGGGCCGGCTCACTCACTAGGTGAACTAGGCATTTGCCTAGAGCACGTCAGCCCTTAGGGGTGCCAAACTGCATCCACTGCCCCCCTGCTAAAAGCCCCCCCAGCTGGGGGACATTCCCGGGCTCCTCTCCCCGCTCCTCTCACAGCAGTCTGCCCGGTGGGGTTGAACGGGTAAACACCTGACCCATCCAGACCAGACGGCTGTGTCTCCGGGGGGGGGGGACGGGACCCTGCATCCACAGGGGCTGGTGGAGCCAAGCCGGCTCTCGTGGAGGTGGCCGGGCTGAATAAGCGGCCACTGGGTGGGAGGGAAGACAGTGGTCCTGCAGGGCTTCCGGTGCCGCCCCAGTTCTCTGGCAGTGGCGGGTGTCTTTCCAGACATAGTGACCCGAGGAGGAGGCGGAGGCAGTCAGCATTCTCCACAAGGGAAGGCCTCCCGGAGCAGGGCTCCTCCGTTCCTGCCGTCGCAGGGCGCTGGGGAGGGGAGGTGTCTCTGGGCACCACCAGGGCAGGTGGCTTGCGGGGGAAGCGAGGGAAAACGGCCTCGGGCTCTGGGGAGCCACGGAGCGAGGCGTGTAATTGGCGGGGCATCGCCTGTGGAGCAAAGCCGGGTAGGGCAAAGGGGGGGGTCTGGCAATAAATTAGAAGCCACTTAGGATCGATGGCCAGGGCTGCCACGGCTGCCATCCAGCGGTTCCCCAGTCCCTCCCCAGTCCCCTCCCACCTGGGCGATTGGCACCCTGGATGTCGATGGCCCTCAGGGCCAGGGTCTGGCAGGGGAGGGGCCGCTTGAGGCACGGGGGGGGGCGGCGGTGCTTCATTGCTGCTCTCTGACTCGGCACAGAGCTCCAGAGGCTTGGGCTTAATTAAGCGATGGGGCGCCCCAGAGGCGCTGGAGCGGTGGCAGTGGCAGGCCCTGCTTGGCTGGCAGCTGGGCGGGGCAGGTGGGTAGCAGTGATCGTCTCCCCCACCCACAGGCCGGCCGCCACCTCTGCTGTGCTGGCTCCAGAGGGAAGGGATGGAGCGCCCAGCGCCTTCCCGTCGGAGGTGGTGGATCCAGCTGCAGGCAGAATCCTGGGGGGGGGGAGGCGGGCTGCTTGGAGAAGATCGGGCTGGGAACCCAGGCATTTAAATGGAGATTCCCTCTCCACGGGTGGGCCAGGAGAGGTGGGGGTGGGGCCTGGGGTCCTTACTGCCGGAGCACTGCTCCAGGGTACTCCGGGAGGAAATGAACCCTGGATTAAACATCTACTGCAAGTGGAAGAGGTGTTTCCACTCTTAAGATGTTTGGCGGGCAGAGATTCACTGGGTGAAGTCCCTTCCCCTCACAGCATCTCTATGTCAGGGGCAGCCATGGTTTTCAATTTCTGCCCATCATGCCGTGAGTAACAGCACAGGAACCTTCCTGAAGAAATAAAAAGGTTTATTTGAAGAAATAAACAAAACCTCAATTATGCATAAGGTTGGCTCCTCCACTCCCACCCCTGCTGCTGTATTTCTACTCCAGGGAAATCATCACCTGTTGAATTTCCACATATTGGGCAACAGTGTAAGAGCAGGGTCGGTAAAAAAGGTGGGCACCCAAATGATGTAAACAGAATTGACTTTGCACTGCTCTAGGAATAATCAAACAGCTGAGCCTTGAAATGGATGAATTATCAGGGCCTTCCTGGTGGCAATGTCTTGGCCAAGGTAAGATTGGCATGGCCTTTTCAGTTGCTGCCCCCAGGAACCAAGGTTGCTGTTGTCTCCTTAGGTCTGCCAGAGAACGGTGAAGAAACTCTTCTTTGCCTAAGGCCTTGGAAATGACTGGCTAATTGCTTGGGCCTGTTCTGTGACCTCTTTTACTACTCTCCTCTGTGGTTTCATGATGTGGTTTAAACATTAATTGTTTTATAACTTTTGAAAAGCACACTTTTGGTGGGGGGTGGCTAAATAGGGCTGAAAGGTGAAGTAAAAATCAGTCACTAAATAAATAAAGATATACACCATGGGGAGGGAGGAAAATTGTGAAGAGTTGGTTCAATGGCAAGAAATACAAAAAGTAGCATTTGTGGCTAATGTGAAATTAAAATTAAATTAAAAGGTTCCAGTGCATTAAAATTCTGTTATTGCAACTCCCCCAGATGTAGATGCAGATATACAGACATATGGGTATAGAGTACATGTATTCCTCAAAACTGTAGAGGGCCAGATGAAAAGGATCACAGGAGTAATGCATTGTTGCGCGCCATATGATGTAGGTCAGCTGTTCTTACGATTTCTGCAGCACCATCTCAGTTGGCGAAGAAAGTGGTGAGGGCAGCAGATATTCCTGCAAGGGATGTGCCCCATTTCTCCCCCCTCCTCCCTATAAAGTTCACGAAAGGATTGTTAGGACATCAAATTCGCTGGTAATTGTGTAGGCACACATGGTAATTGCATGTATTTGCACTAATTATGTAAATGCACAATAATTACAACTTAAGGGCTTTCCACGGTGAATTTTCAGAAACATGCATGGATTTTTCAGCGGGGAGGGGGAACTATTTTGGAACTGCAGCCAAAAATAAATAAATCCAAACATCAGTGGTGGTGGTGGGGGGGGGCAGGGGTGGGGTTAAACCTTTAAGATGTGAATAGAACCTTTCAGTTCCTGGATAGCCCAGACGAGCCCAAACGCTTCGGATCTCAGAAGTGAAGCAAGGTTGGCCCTGGCTAGTATTTGGATAGGAGATCCCCAAGGGATATAGGGTTGCCAGCTCTGGGTCTGGAAATACCTGGGGATTTTAGGGTGGGTGGAGCCTGGGGAAAGTGGGGATTGGGAAAGGGAGGGACCCCAGCCGGGTATCGTTCCACGGAATCTATCCTCCAAAGCAGCCATTTTTTCCGAGGTAGCTCATCATCTCTAGCCCTTTCTGCATTTGCCTGGCACCCCAGATTTCATCAGTGTTCGAGTCGAGGCAATTTAAGTCCACCACAAAAACAGCATCCAAATAACCCCAGGGCAACAGCAGGCCGAAACTGGGCTGACCACTGAAGAGAGGGAATGTGATGCGGAATATGGGGGGGGGACGGAATAAAAAGGTTGAACTCGATTTTAGTGCAGAATTGCTTGAAGGACAACATGATGCACATGGTTTAAAAGGAGAGTGCAGAAAGGGCCTCTTGTCACCTGGAGGTCAGTTGAAATCCCAGGAGACCGCCAGCCACCGTAGGAGAGCGGCAACCCTAAAGGACTACCAGGGCCATGACTCAGAGGCAGGCCAGGGCCAACCACCCCTGAACGTCTCTTGCCCTGAAAACCCCACCGGGGTCTCCCTACATCAGCTGGGACTCGAGGGCAGCAAAGAGGGAGAACCTTTTTTTTTTTTTTTTTGTAAAACTCTCTTAAAAAAGAGAGAATTTTATTCTTTTTATAAGAAAAGGGAAGGGTAGACAGATGGAGAAAGAAAAAGGTGGAGTGAAATTTTTTTCTGTTAGTGAGAGTTAGTTTAGGTTAATAACCAATACCAAGTTTTGGCATCCATCATGGTTAGAAGATCTTCTTTTTAACTAAAGCAAAGTCCAAAATCACTCTGTTAATGCAGTTAGTAAAGTCCATTGGGGTTAGCAATTAAACAGCTCCTTCCAGATGTAACACGAACAGTCCTCAAAGTATCTTCTTCTTAATTTTCTTCCAGTTATGGATTAAGTCCATTTTAACTTTGAAGTCTTCCGTTCCATCACCCTCCCCTGGGCTGCTGTCTTCTGCACTTATCCCAATTTTGAATGCTGCATCCTTCTTCCTGCTGGCGTGTCTCTTCAGGAGTTTCTGTGTTTTGAAGATGAAATCCTTCTTCTTTCTTTTCTTTTTTTCCTTAAACTTCTGGCCTTCAAGCTTCCAGGGCTCCACAAACTCAGCAGATGAAATTAGATCTCCCGTTTGTCGCCTGCTATGCTCGACATCCCCTTCTACTGGCAGAGTATTTCTTTTTATAAAGGCGGAATAGGCTTTGGGAGCCTTATCCACCTCTTCTTTTAACTTTATCGCTTCACTGCCAGTTAGGGGTGTCAAGACATTTGTCAAGGTAAATCCGAGATCTTCTTTCTCCTCTTCTTTAGCGCCCTGGAAACCTGGAATCAAATTCGATTTCTGTTCAATCTCCTTCATCTTTCTAGTTGTTTCCAATATCTGTTTCTGTCGACTGATGAGAACACTTTCCATTTTAAACAAAGTTTGGTTGATCTTCTGCAATTGTTCCAGCAGGGGGCACAGCATCTCCTTTTTCTGTTGATTGACAGCAAGCTCTTGGGGGGGCTATCTGGACCGGAAGTCCCTCCTCTCTTCTCTTCCGGTGTCTGCAGGGCTTTTTCCATTATCGACATTTTGTTTTTTTGTTTACTTTTAAAAAGTTCGTGCCGCATCCCCCAGGAAGCTAAGATGAACACATTCTTCCATGCAGCCCCAACGGTACTTTCACCAACACTTTGTTTTCTTTCTGCCCCCTTCGCGCTCCCTTTGAATAGCTTGCTTCTCGAGGGGGTGGGGACTCCTCCCTCCTCCCAACGCTTATACGCATGCAGGGGGCTCCGATTTACGCTTCAAAATAGATCTTCAACTCACGATTCGATGCCACTACTTCTTTTTATGTTGAACCATAGCGCTATTTTCACTCCTGGAATTCGGTGGCGCCGCTAAGACCCATTACGGGCACGCCGCAGCGGGGCCGATTGGGGCGGGGAGAAAGCCTCAATTTCCCGGCTGTCTGCCGGCAAAGAGGCTACTCCCCAAGCGCCCCCGGTTCGGAGCCTTTACCTAAGGCTCACTAGGGTCTTTCGCATATGCGAAGACCCCCCCTAACTGCGCGTGGGCTAACCGCCTCCGGGAGCGTCCCGAGAAGCGGCTGCCATTCGCGACGCCAGAAACCGAAACCGCAAGAGGGAGAACCTTTTGAACTGGGCATTGTAATCGAACCGGCGTTCCTGCGAACCCAATCCTGCGCGTTCTGTGGGACTGGCAAGTCAGCCTCTGCCACTCGGCAGTTCTGATCCTGGCCCTGGCTACTCGGGAGTCACACCTCTGCCCAAGTGGCTCGCCTGGTTTCTGGCCTCTTTCACCCCGGGCACTGCCAGGGGTTTATTTCCTCACTGACTCGCTTTAAAGAACGATTATTGGCCATTAAAGGACGGATTAGAGGCTCTTGGCACCTAGCAGCCACTGGCCGGATATCGCGCGGGTGCTGCGTAATGGCAGAGAGGGGTCCACGGGACACTTTCTGCCTCCCACGTGCTCAGCTGAGGCAAACTTCTGTTCCCTCAGCTCTGGAAAGAATACTCAGGCAATGTACGTAAAATGTTGCAAGGATTCAAGGAGATCTTGCATAAATGATCAACGAGTCTGGAGCCAGTGTGGTTAGAGTGCCAGGTAGGTTCTGGGGGAACCAGGTCTGAATCCCCCACTCTGGCCATGGCAGCAGGCTGGGTGGCCTTGGGCCAGTCACCCTCCCTCAGCCTAACCTACCTCACTGGGTTGTTGTGAGGATAAAATGGAGGAAAATGAAATGAGCCATTTTGGGTCTCCTTTGGGGAGAGAGGTGGGGTATAAACGGAGTAATTAATAATAAAAATAAAATCTCTCCCACCTTTTTGAACCAGTGTGCACTTTTGGATTTTTGAGAACAGCTGGCAGGCATCACAACAAAATGGCTGTCATGGGGGCAGGACCAATCACAAAATGGTCGGGTTGCCATTCCCCCGGTGAGGCCAGGGAATCCCCTGATTTTGGGGGGCCCAATCCACTGGGGCCCAGCTGGCTGGCGGGGGATGCCCCGCCTCAAGAAGCTCCCACCTGGCAATGCAATGAGATCACCCAGGAGTGACATCATCATGTTCCTGATGTTGGGGGCGATGCTCTAGGTTTTGGGCAAAACTCTGTGGCTTCAAGGGCCCCCAAACCATAGAGTTTTGCCCCAAACCTAGAGCGTTGCCCCAATGTTGGAATGCAATGATGTCACTTCTGGGTGATATTATCACGCTTTGTGTGCCCACCAGAAGAAATCCAGGAAGCACCAGCAGCCAGTTAGGACCAGCAACCCTACAAAATGGCTACCATGGGAACCAGGTAAAATGTCAATCATGTGTGGCAGTTCCATAAAATGTTAGGTGGGTTCTAAGCCAAGCGTCCTCCTATGACGGAAGCAGCCGTTTCCAAATGGATGTTCCCTGCAGGCACAAAGGTGATACCTCCATTCTCTTCTGAAGCACCTTCTGCTAAAATGAAGTGTAGGAGCCTGACCCATCCATTTAGCTAGGTGCTAAAATGAAGTGTAGGAAAGCCAAGGTTGGCACGTTGTTGAACCAAGGTGCAAGCAGGCACCAGGAAACACATCAGTGGGTACAAGGACACCCATCGGCACTGTACACGGGAGAGGTTATGCAAGCATGACACACGTGTTCTAAAATATGTTAGTTTCAAGCATGCACTCATTATATCTTCTGAAATATGCTTGTGACCAGACCCTACACATATTTCAGCATGAAGAGGAATGTAGTCGCTTACATAAAATCTTACGTATGCACCCAAGCTGTAGACTGTAGGGTGTATTTCCTCTCTACACCTAAGACGGAGAAATGGTTGGACTAGGGTTGCCAGCTCTAAGTTTGGAAATTCCAAGGGGTTTGGGGGTGGACTCTGGGGAGGGACCTCAGCTGGTTATAATGCTGTAGAATCCACTCTCCAAAGCCACCTCCTCCTCCGAGGGAACTGATCTCTGCAGTTTGGAGATCAGCTGCAATTCCAGGAGATCTCCAGGCCCCACCAGGAAGCTGGCAACCCTAACTAGATATCTGTAATTTATAGATGCCACATAATTATGTTTTGGAGGTAGCCCCTCCCCTTTTTAATGAAGAAGTCTCTTGAGCTTTTCTAAAGCGGCTGATGAAGTCGATTTCATTTTTACATCGACCCCCATCTCTTCTCTGAATGCATCCTCTAAGGAAATGCTTAAAGGCAGGGATTCAGAGGAAACGTGGTTTGCAGTGAAGTATTGAACTGGGCATTAGGCTATGTAAGGTGCTGGTCATTTTTGTTGCAATGCTAGCTTTATGACTTTGGAGGAGAGACTTCAGATTCCCAGGGTTCAGATTTCAGAGAGATGCTGACCCTGCCTCTGCGCCCGACCACTTCACACTGCAAGAGCTGGTGGAGGGAGGGGGCACGGGTGTGATTTTCAGTCCGATCCCAAAGAGAGTTATACCCTTCCCTTAAGTCCATCGACTCTGCTTAGGATGGCTCTTATTTAATTATTTGTAATCTGCCTGCCCTCCATCTTGGAATTCAAGGTGGCTTATGGAAGATTCACAAGAGGTTCACATGACTGAATGGTGTTCCCTACTATTACTTGCTCCCTGTTATGCCAAATAGTAAAAAGTCCAGTGGCACCTTTAAGACTAACAAACTTTATTGTAGCATAAGCTTTCGAGTTTGGTGCAGTGGTTAAGTGCACAGACTCTAATCTGGGAGAACCGGGTTTGATTCCCCACTCCTCCACTTGCAGCTGCTGGATGACCGTGGGCAAGCTGTTGTTCTGACACGAGCTGTCCTTGAAAGGGCAGTCCTCGAAAGAGCTCTCTCAGCCCCACCTCCCTCACAGAGTGTCTGTTGTGGGAAGGGGAAGGGAAAGGCGTTTGTAAGCCACTCTGAGACTCTGAGTGAAGGGCGGGGTATAAATCCAATCTCTTCTCTCTTCTTCTTCTCTCTTGATCAGAGGCTGTGCCAAACACGGATGTGTTCCATGGGTCTCACTTCTGGGTTTCATTTCCTTTGGATGACAGAGCCAGGGAGACTTGTAACACTTTGTTTTTCGGATAGCAGAAGTGGCCTTGAGGTAGAGGCAATGGGGCTCTCCTAGGAGGGAGAAGATCCACTATCAGATTCTCAGAAGGGCAGGGGAAAACGCCTCTCCAAGTTTCTCTACATTTTAGCCACTTGACACCTTGAGTCCCTATTTCTCTCCCCAAATGCTGTTTTTTGTTCTATTTCTTTCATTTATACCACTCTTTTCTCTCCAGTGGGAACCCAAAGTGACTTACACTATTCTCTTTGCTATTTTATTCTCACAACAGTCCTGCAAGGTAGGTCAGGCTGAGAGCTAGTTCCTGGCCCAAGATCCCCCAGCCAGGGTCAAAACACACACGACCCATGTGACAGGAGTCAGTTCACAGGTGCTCAGCCCAACTTTTACTCACATAGATGAGCAGGGAGACTCACCTTCAGAGCATTCCGTTGCTCTGTTGCTCTTGAGAAATATGAATTGTGTATTTTTGGCTCTGAGCTTCTACGGCAGAGTGGGGATTCATCTCTGGGTCTCCCAGATCATAGTTGGGCACTCTATCCACTACACCACACTGTCTCTGACACACAGATGTTCTCCTCCCCTCAGCTAAATTATCAACAACTTTGAGCTGATCAAATACTTGGCTTAAAAAAAATAATCTTCTGAGAATGTGTCCCCATGGAGGGACACTTTTTTTGGTCATACCTTCAATCAGGTATCTCACGTCGGGTCAAAGCACAGCCACGGACCCATTCACAGTTATCAGATGGCAAACACACATCAGGGTGAAAGAAAAAGGAAGGGGCAAAGTACGGTCAGAAGGCATCCCGGTCAGGCCCAGGATGGGATAGAAAAGACCAGGCTTCATGTAGGGCAGGTAGTTTAGGGTCCCGATCAGACGGGCAGCTAATCCCACCATTAGCCCGGCTGTAATTTGATCCCAATCTTTTTAATCTGTCATTGCATGACCAGACAGCCCCCCCCCCAGTGAATCGTCTTACCGCGCGCTGCCTCCGCTGTGGACTGTCTAGACGGCATCCACTGAAGGAGGTGCATGGGGTGGGTTTTTTTTGAAAAAAATGTTGACGCATGCACATAGTCATGAAATCGTGTCCTTGTTTATCCGCGCATGTGTGGAATTGAATGTAGAGATTTTTTTTTAAAATGGCACCCAATGGGAGGATTGCACACTGGTCCAATTAGATGGGGGGGTAAGTCTGCAATTGGCCCATCGGGAACCAAAAACTCCAGATTTAAACGAGTATCTTTTAAGTACGGCTCCCAAGCGAGGCAAAACGGGATGCTCACAGAAGAGGGACGGTTCCCAAATGTTGATGTCTGGACATTACCTTTAAATCTGCACATGACACAGGGATCTAAAGAGCTGTCTGATCGGGACCTAGGAGAAAGCAGAAGAGACGCCACTTTATGAGGGCAGGGGGGGGACTAGAGGTGCCCGTGAAGAAGGGTGTCATGCCCAAAAGACACTGGGCTTTCTTGTAAACCATGGTTCCTAGGCTGACCCTGACATTCTGTGGGGCGGTGAGGGGCTGGGGACATGAGGGAGCATGTGCTATCAGCAATGTTGCTGACATCTCTGCATCACTTCTGGGTACAACCCAGAAGCTCTAGGAATCACCGGAAACTCTGTGGTAAGAACCCAAGTTGTACCTGGAAGTGATGTACTGGCATAGAGGACGGCACCATTTTATTTCTTCTCCCACCACCACTCAAGGCGGCTGAGGGTGATGGCATCTATTGGCGGAAGGCCTTTCGCTCCTGCAGTAGGCCTGGCCACCCTAGTTTAATATCAAAACTCCGAAAAGGTAATATTTTCACTTGCCACAATGTGTGATTCTTCCCCACATTTTTCAAATAGTTTCAGAAGGTATTACTTCTGTCCATATAAAGAGACCAAGTTTTGCACTGGAAATTTTAAAACTTCATTGATATTTTGTAAGTAACGAAGGGGAGACTCTGACCCACAAGGAAAAGTGAGTATAGATTTCCTTTCTGCTAGCCGTTTTGAAAAAGCCATTCTCACTGCTTCCCAGCCACTGCCCGCGGGATGTCCAAATTGTCCAAAGCACTGCGACCACATGTGAATATGTCATTATGGCAATGGGAACGTCGGGAGGACAGATTAGCATCTCTAAGAGGTGAGATGACCCTGATATGCTTTCTCAACAGCCTTAAATGGCTGGTAGCTGCTAGCAGGGCCGGCTCGCCCACTAGGCGAGTTAGGCACTTGCCTAGAGTGCGCCGGCCGCAGGGGCACAAAAGGAACCCCCCCGTGAAAAGCCCTCCCCCGCGTCTTCCCAGGCTTGCTTGGGCGCCCCACAGAGCGCCCAAGCAAGCCGTCGCTGGGAGGGAAGGGGCGGCAGTTTAAACCACTGCCCCTTCCCTGGCTTTCCTGGGGGTCCCGCAGCTGCGGAGCCCCCAAGAAAGCTGGTGCTGGGAGGGAGGGGGAAGCGGTTTAAACCTCTGCCCCCTTCCCGGCTTTCCTGGGGGCCCCACAGCCGCGGAACCCCCAGGAATGCCAGCGCTGGGAGGGAGGGGGCGGCGGTTTAAACCTCCACCCCCTTCCCAGCTTTCCTGGGGGTCCCGCAGCCGCGGAGCCCCCAGGAAAGCCGGCGCTGAGAGGGAGGGGGCGGCGGTTAGACCCCCGCCCCCTTCCTGGCTTTCCTGGGGCCCCCGCAGCTACGGAGCGCCAAGGAAAGCCAGTGCTCCACCGCCGCCCCCGGTCTCCAGGCCCCACCGGGAGGTTGGCATCCCCGGTGGGGGGCACCCCAGACTGTCCTGCCTAGGGCACCCAGACACCTGGAGCTGGCCCTGGCTGCCAGCTATTCGAATCTGAGTAAGCTGGGGAGAAGGGGAAGGAGAAGGAGAAGAAGAAGGAGATTGGATTTATATCCCATCCTTCACTACCTGAAGGATTCTCAGAGTGGCTTATAATCTCCTTTCCCTTCCCCTCCCCACAGCAGACAGCCTATGAGGTAGGTGGGGCTGAGAGAGCCCTTTCGAGGATAGCGTGTGAGAGAACAGCTCTGAAAGAACTGTGACTGACCCAAGGTCACACCAGCAACTGCATGTGGAGGAGTGGGGAATCAAACTCAGTTCTCTCAGGTTAGAGTCCACGCTCCTAACCACTACACCAAACTGGAAATATATGAGAGTAGTGGACAAGAGAAGACAAGGGAAGCAGGTAGGTCTGAAAACAACTAACAAAGACATAACAAATCTGAGCATTGTAGGTAGATGGCGAACAAGTGTTTGGGGAAACGCTGTTGCATCAGGGAAATGAGTCACTTCACAGCCTAGTCTTGTGTGTCTGCTTCCATGAACACTAACTTAGGGTTGCCAACCTCCAGGTGGAGCCTGAAGACCTCTCAGAATTTCCATGGATCTCCAGACTAAAGAGATCAGTTCCCCTAGAGAAAATGGCTGCTGCAGAGTGTGGCCTCTACAGCATTTGTGAGGGGAAATATACAGGTGTCCCCAAAGATGCAGCCTATGGGGGAGGCTGTGGCTCAGTGGAAGAGCCTCTGCTTGGCATGCAGAAGGTCCCAGGTTCAATCCCCGGCATCTCCAGTTAAAAGGACCAGGCAGTAGGGGATGGGAAAGACCTTTACTTGGGACCATGGAGAGCCACGTCCAGTCTGAGGAGACAAGACTGCCCTTGATGGACCAAGGGCCTGATTCGGGATAAGACAGCTTCACGTGTTCATGCATCATACCCAGCGGAGATCTCCCCCTCCCTCAGCCCCCGCCTTCCTCAGGCTCCACCCCCAAATCTCCAGAAATTTCCCAACCCGGAGCCGGCAACCCTACACTGATGTTTTTAAACCGATAATTTCAAGAAGACCAGGCCACCAGTAACCAGGAAACTGGACCTGTGAGTCCGCCCTTGGAAACAGTCCTTCCTTGCAGTGTCTGAATGCAGCCATGAAGCTTCCTGGTGTTTGGGACTAGGGCTGCTAACCTCCAGGTGGGGCCTGGAGATCTCCTGGAATCACAATTAATATCCAGGCTACAGTGATCAGATACCCTGGAGAAAATGGCTGCCTTGGAGGGTGGACTCCGTGGCCTTCAACCCGGCCAAGGTCCCTCCCCTTCCTAAACCACGCCTTTCCCAGGCTCCACCCCCAAATCTGCAGGAATTTTCCAACCTGGAGCTGGAAACTCTGTTTGGCACCCCACAACCTTTCTGACACACATGAGGTGGT
The DNA here is from genome assembly GCA_029375565.1 of Gekko gecko. Taxonomy (NCBI): domain Eukaryota; kingdom Metazoa; phylum Chordata; class Lepidosauria; order Squamata; family Gekkonidae; genus Gekko; species Gekko gecko. The sequence continues at coordinate 1,216,208 of JAPDNY010000008.1, forward strand.
AGAATGGGACGCGCCACTTTAGACTGCAGTGGGAGAGAGACACGTTTCAAACTCTTTCCCATGTAAAAGTCCTTGTCAACAACAAATTACAACATTGAGAAGAGAATTTCAACCTAACTGTTATGTACGCAGACGGCCTCCAGTGGTCTGCGGCTAAAGTAAGGAGCTTGGTCCCTGAACACAAAGGGACCTAGGGTCCTAGTCCACCTCGTGTTCACCAATAGTGCCTCTGGCGGGAAATTCAAACTCTCCAGTGGGACTGTGGGTATGTCCGGTGGGATGTATATAGTTGGCCCTTGCGGGGCCGTTTTGCCAGTTTGTGTGTGGAGTACAATAAATGCATCTGAACGATTGTCGTAGTATGAGTCCTCCATGTGGCGAACCCAGTACTTTACACTGACGACGAAGGTGGGATCCCGGTGAGCGGGCCTGACTCTCCAACCAGCATAGCACCGAGCAACGTTCCAGAGGAAGCCACCGCGCCCTGCACCACTCCCGAGCAGCACTGCACCTGGCAATCCCAAACACCGCTCCGTGCTCCATGCTAGAGTCACGGCCTCCGCTCCAGGACATATAGAAGCTTTTGGCCCCACTCATTCTGAGCTTTGGGATTCATGGACAGATCAATTGACCTGCTACCTCACCTTCCATGAGGTGGCCGACACAGGTAAGAGGAGGGCCCTCCTCCTCAGCTCTTGTGGTGTGAACACCATCCGGCTCGTGAAGAGCCTCCTGGCACCCAAGGTCATCCTTGAATGCATGTACAAGGAGATTATCGACACCCTGACCAGGTATCTCACACTCAAGCCCACAACGCTGGCAAATTGGATGGAGTTCCAGGGGCACCTCCAGAAGCCCAGTGAGTTGGGCACAGCCTTCATGGCCGTGCTGCACCAACATGCAATGGAGTGTGCATTCACCAAGGTGCAGGAAAACATCTTGACCCAGTTCGTCTGGGGGATCAGTGATGTGAAGCTCCACCAAAAGATGATCAGCACCTCCGACCTCAAACTCGACGAGGCCCTTCAGCTCACCATCGCTCATGAGGCCTCTCATCATGACTGACCACCGGCAGCGTCCCATCTAGTGCTCCCCAACTTGGCGCCTGATGTCCGTCTCATCCTCCCACCCAAAGCCGTTGGGAACTGCCACAGGCTCCGGACCCTCCGGGAAGCTTGCTGGGCGGACCTCGTGCGCCAGTTGTGGAGAGGCACATGAGTGAAAGTCATGCCATTTCTGCGACAATGCCTGCCACACGTGCAGTAAACAGGGTCACCTCTCCTGGGTCTGCAGATCCAAGGGCAACCGGAACCACCCGCCCCAGCTGCAGCAACGCCACCAAACCTCCGTGCACTATGAGGACACCATTGATGACCTCTACCTCCTGATCAGCCAGCCCTCCCTACAGGTACTATGCCTCCCCAACCTCCCTGTGGCCCTGAAGATTCAGGTCCAGGTCCAGATTGAGAGGTCCCCCTGTTCGATGGAAGTGGACTCTGGGTCAGCGGCTTCCATCATATCGGTGGAAACGCTGGACAGACTTTGCCCAAATGGCAGGCCTAACCTGTGTCCCTCACCCTTGAGCCTGGTGGACTTCCAGAAAAACCCATTTCTAATATGGGGCGTGGGGACCTTCTGGGTGCAGAACCGGTGGTTTGAGGGTTTCCTGGACTTGATAGCCATGGAGGGAAATTTAGTTAGTCTGTTGGGCCGGGCATGGTTTGCGCTGTTGGGCATCACCATGGAGGGGTGAATAAATGTGCAATGCGGGACTATGTTGATGTTTGTGGGGAATTCCCTGAGGTCTTTGATGGGGCTCTGGGATGCTACAAAGGGCCCCCAGTTTCATTACAGCTTGACCCCCAGGTTGCCCCCATCCACATGTGGTTCCCCAGCACTCCAATCACCTTATGGCCAAAAATAGACATGGAACTAGACCGCTTGGTGGCACAAGGGGTCCTAGAACCCATCTCGCACGCGCTGTGGGAAACTCCTATAGTGACCCCAGTGAAGCCAAACGGAGATGTCTGCATCTGTGCAGACTATAAGTGCACTTTAAATAAGGCCCTCCACAACCACTCTTACCCAGTCCCAGTTGTTAGCCGAGTGTTGGCCACACTGGCATGGGCTAAAATTTTTGGCAAGCTAGACCTCGCACAGGCATACCAGCAGCTGCTGGTGGACGATGCCACCACCACCACACAGACCATTGTCACCCACAGGGGCGCGTTTAAGGTGAAGCACTTGCAATTTGGCGTTAGTGTGGCCCTGGGGTTGTTCCAGCAACTGGTGGATTCCCTCTTAAAAGGGATCCCTGGAGTGATGCCACCCCAGACGACTTCGCCTCCCGCCTCTGCATTGTCCTCTGCCGGTTCGATGCCACGGGCCTCAAGGTCAAGCGATAAAAATGCCTCCTCGGAGTCCCAGAGGTGGACTTCTTGGGGTTCCAGGTTGATGCTTTTGGCCTCCACCTGGTGAGGGACAAAGTGAAGGCCATTGTGGAGGCCCCCCCACCCAACTCCAGGCGTTTCTGTGCCTCCTGAACTTCTATCAAGCCTTTCTGCCCCACAAGGCGGTGGTGGCGGAGCCCTTTCACAGACTCTTGGACAAGATGGCGCCGTGGTCTTGGGGCCCTAGAGAGTCCATGGCGTTCCGGGGGGGGGTCAAGGCATTCCTGTTATCGAACAAGGTGCTGGCCCATTTTGACGAGTCACTGCCGGTTATCCTTGCTTGTGATGCCTCCCCCTATGGCATGAGCGCTGTTTTGGGTCACCTTCTTTCTGACGGTTGCAAGGTCCCAGTCGCCGACTACTCCCGGACCTTGTCAGCCACCGAGCACAACTATGCCCAAATCAACCAGGAGGGCTTGGCGACAGTGGTCAGGGTAAAAAAATTCACAGCTTTGTGTCAGAATATGCCTTTGATGTTTCTCACTGAATCCATTGTATTATGTTTCCCTACCCTGCTTTGCGCTTGCGTAGCTATGCAGGCAGAAACGTGGGAGCTTCTTCCCTGCCGCTTCTCCTTATCACAGTGGCCTTGAATGTAGGCTTTGGACTATTCTTGTTTCGCTGAGAATTTTCCAGTCCTGGGAAGGCGAGGGGAGGGGGGGAGTAGTCTCCCGCTCATCAAGTATTTCTCCCGCCGGGAGTTCCCGCGCGGGTGCTCAAAGTTCATTTGCTAGGCGCTTCATTGCATCACACTATAAGTTAGCTTGCTTTGCTTTGCCCCCCATTCCTGACAATGACCTCCTACTGTGGGTTTTTAGTAAGATAATCCAATAAATCTTTCTTTGTGCAAGAATGACTGGATCTACTTGATTTCAAGCCTGACAGAAATTGTCAGGAATCCATTATCGTTCCCACTACCGTCAGTTTCCGCCGTCTACCACGATGAGCGGAGCGGGTACGGGAACCACGGGCGCAGTCCCAGTTACTACTCCCTCGGGCGCAGCTGCAGCGACTACTACTCCAGGAGCCACGGGCGCAGCTGCAGCGACTACTACTCCAGGAGCCACGGGCGCAGCTGCAGCGACTACTACTCCAGGAGCCACGGTCCCCGTCACTACCGTGGCGGCTCCAGTGGTCATTCTCCCGACCACCACCGTTGTTCCTGTGACTACCACTACAGTGTTGGCCGCACCAGCACCACAATCAGCAACCGGGTTGGTTACCCCGCCATCGATCGGCACATTGGGGGTTCAGTACACTCTCCCAATCTACAGCCCGGCCGGGCTATTACCGAGTCAGGGAGGAGCGGTTCCACGAACCTATGTGCCGGGAGCCCCAACACCCTGGGATAAAGGGGTGACCTATCGCAAATCACGCGATTGGACTAAGAACCTGTTGGATACTACCCAGGCAACCTGGACCATGCCAGGAAGCCAGAGCCGGGACAGCCTTTTGGATCCCAGAGGTAGTTTTGGACTTCCCCAGGGGAGGGTGTCTCGAGGATCTCCCAGAACTGGGTCTGGGTCAGACACCGATGCCCGCATGGACTCTATTCAAGAGGATACCCGACGTCTTGTAAGGGACATGAGCAAACTAATGCAATCCCTACCACAGATGATGGACCAAGCAATTCGAGCTCATCCGCTGACGCAACCTAGACCGGTACCAGCCCCGGCACCACCGCTGCTACCGGGACGACCACCTCCTGCTCCCCCGGGCCCGAGGCCGGGCCAACCCGCACCACCGGGTCCAGGGCCGGGCCGACCAGCACCAGCCCCACCTCCATTGGCCGTTCCAGCACCAGGGCCAGGGCCAGGGCAACCAGGACCAATCCAGCCGCCAGCTGTGCCTCCGCCTCAACTCCCTGCTCCAGCACCCCTCATGCAGCCGGTCCCGGTTATGGCGCCGGCCCCCCCAGTAATCCGCCCCAAGGACATGCTTGAGATCACATTTGATGGAGATCCAGAGACTGTGTCCTTTTTCATCTTGCAAGTAGGGAAATTTGTGCAAAGATGGGGCTATGTATTCCCAGACGAAGAGCAACAGGTGGAGTTTATCGCATCCAGATTCCGGGGGAGTGCTACTAGTTGGTATGTAGCCCTTCATGATCTGGAGGCAGCGGAGTTGGGGAATGTAGATGACTTCATGTGGGCCTTGAGAAACCGCTTCGAGGACCCGGGGCGGCCCAAAAGCTGAAGCCTTCCTTCGCACGTTCAGACAAGGCAAACTCTCCGTGCGGGAGTATTCAAGGGAGTTTCAAAAGCATGCTGTGAAAATTCGGGACTGGACCGATGCAGTCTTGGCCCAACAATATCGAATGGGACTAGCCGTAGACGTCCGCAATAATGTCCTCAGCTCTCAGCAACCTCGCACCCTCCAAGGTTGGATGGAGGAAGCCGAAAAAGCGGAAAGTCGCCTACGTATGATGAAGCTGGATCTATCTTTGGGTAACAACCGGCCGAGCCTTGCGGCAGGCCAAGCTAGACCCAAACCAACGTCCACCCCAAGTGGAATGAGAGATCAACGTATGCGACAAGGTCTCTGCCTGCGGTGTGGGGAGAAGGGGCACTTCGCCGCATCCTGCCCAAAAGGGGATCCTAATAGAGCTCTACCACAAGAGGAGCCCAGAAGGTGGACAGCCCCTACCCCAAGGAAAGGTACAGCGAAACCACGCAATACACGGGCTCTTTTTGCTGGCCCCGACCAAGCGGATATCCTAATGCTGGAGGAGGAGAGTGAGATGCAGGGAAACGAGATGGTCCTGTTTGTGAATGGCGCTACACAGCAGGACCCCGCACCTGAGGCGCCTAAATTGGTGAGCAACTACCCCTCTCTCTTCTTTGTGACTGTTCTGGTTATGAACCCAGCAATGATGACCCATATTCGGGTTCGAGCCCTCATTGACTCAGGGTGTGGGAGGGACCTGATAAACCCGTCTATGGTTATGGGTTTGGAGGCATCCGTGGTACACTTGAAAGACCCCATAACTTTCACGCAAATGGATGGGTCTCCAATGAAGGAACCGTGCCGATTTGAGACTGTCCCTTTAAGAATAGGCATTGGTGACCACTGGGAGCTCCGCTCATTCGTAATAGCCCCTCAAGCTCAGTTTCCCTTAGTGTTGGGTAGCCCTTGGTTACATGGTCATAATCCTTACATTCTATGGGAAGAAGGGGACGTAAAATTTATCTCCCCGAAATGTATAGAACACCAATGGGACCCAGGGTGGGGAAACCCCCATGCAATGAACCCCCACGAGCCTGTTTAGCCAAGGAGGACCTTAACCGCATTCCTAAGGATTACCGATATGTAACCAGGGTTTTTGAGGAGGAGGAAGCTGATGAACTACCCCCCCACCGTAACTCAGACTGTGCGATTGAAATTCTTCCGGGCCAGAGATTACCTAAGGGGAAAATTTACGCCATGAGAACTACGCCGCTTTATTGATAAGAACCTGGCCCGTGGATTTATTAGACCAGCATCTTCCCCTTTTGCAGCACCTGTATTATTTTGTAAAAAGAAAGATGGGGGGCTCAGACTCTGCACGGATTACCGGGGACTAAACGCAGTTTCTGCAACTAATGCCTACCCTATGCCCCTCATCAAAGACTTACTAGCAGAGGTGGCTAAGGGGAAAGTGTTTTCTAAACTGGATTTACGAGATGCCTATTTTCGGGTGCGTATCAGAGAAGGGGATGAGTACAAGACTGCATTCAATACCCCGCTGGGGCAATTTGAATATCGGGTGATGCCCTTCGGTTTACAGGGGGCACCTGGGGTCTTCATGAACTTAATCAATGAAGTGTTACACCCCTATTTATTCAAGGGGGTGGTTGTTTATTTGGATGATATCTTGCTCTATACCCCGGATCAAGAATCCCACACTGCCCTGATGCGGAAAGTATTGGAAAGGCTATTAGAACACAAACTGTTTGTCAAACTCTCAAAATGTGAATTTCACCAGGAGTGCATTGACTTTTTGGGGTACCGCATATCCTCCGCGGGGTTAGAAATGGACCCAAAAAAGGTCCAGGATGTGTTGATGTGGGAGCCCCCCAAAACCAGGCGACAGCTTCAAAGTTTTCTCGGTTTCGCCAATTTTTACCGTCAATTCCTGCCACACTTTGCCCAAGTGGCCCTCCCCCTCACCGAACTGTTAAAGACTAAGGGGAAGGGATCTAAGGCTTCGGTGCCAGGGGCCCCTTTGAACTGGACCCCCCAGTGTCAGGAAGCTTTTGAACAACTGAAACAGTTATTCACGTCTGAACCCATATTAGCACACCCCGATGAGACAAAAAAATTTATAGTCCAAGTGGACGCGTCAGATACCGCTATGGGTGGGGTGATTTTGCAAGAGAACGTTCAGGGGCAACCCACCACTCAGGAAGGAGAGTATGAGGGCCCCCCAGGTTTATTGGGGTATCGAAGCCTTAGATCCCTTCCCCTTAGTCTTTAACAGTTCGGTGAGGGGGAGGGCCACTTGGGAGGGCCACTATCGTAACGGACCGTAAGCCGCTCCTCGGCCTGTTTGCAGCAGAAAAGCAAACCCCCCAAGTAGTCTCGCGGGCCCTGAGTTTGCCGTCTTCAGCACCCACAAGGATGAGCCCTCAGCCCTTAAAGGGTGTTTCTTGTGTGGTGATAGGGTGGTCGTCCCCAACACCCTGAGATAGAGGGTCCTCAACGCGCTCCATGAGGTACACCCAGGGATAATTAGGATGAAAGCTATGGCCCGGAGCTACGTCTGGTGGCCAGGGATTGATGCTGAGATAGAGTCCTGGGTGTGGGAGTGCCAGACATGTCAGGAGACCCGCCCAAACCCACCAAGCACGTCCACACAACCCTGGGAGTCCACACACAAGCTGTGGTCCTGGCTACATATAGGCTTTGCCGGCCAGCTAATAAAAAAAACCTTTTCTGCCCTCAATCAAAAGCTACATCTCTTGGGGCAGCCATTCTGTGGATGCATCCCCCATCCACTGTCAGAGTTCCAACGGTCCCCACAGATTCAAAACGGTTGGGGACCCCTGATCTAGGAGCTATTTCCTGATCCACTTGTGCATTGGGGGCTTCCATTGTTGTGCCAGCTGATATCCAGAAAGACTCCTTGAAAAAAGACTCCATGGCAATTTCCCATACGAGTTCTACAAAACTGTAAATGAAGTCAAACCGTGTTTCAAAAAAGCCAAGGCGAGATTATATATTTGTTATGGAGAGAGTTCTCAAACTCCTTAATTGGCAGCTGGAAGAACGAGAGGACGGCAACTTCTCTTTAATGATGCATGTTTTCCCTGATCAAATCTTTCAGAAGCCTGTAGGGAAGCAGATAAATTAGGTTCAATGATAACCAATATCTGATTTACCAAAACGGTCAGAGGAGCACGGTGAGCAGGCGGGGGGGGGGTAGGAGTATATCCAGTCAATCAGAGAAAGTGTGCTCCAATCATATCTTACCTGTCTGATGGTACTAGTCTCCCAGATGTTGCAATACTCAGTCTACACGTGATGGAGGGAATAATGGAAACCAGTGCAGAGTGCTGGTGAGCGTGCTGGATTTAGGAGCACTGGACCTTTGGGTCTCCAGGAAACATCCACTGAAAAATCAGTGACCTCGCCTTAGGAGAATGTTTGGCTTGAAATCTCCTAATATGGGGGCCCCCCAAAATCGTGCCTGTGGGCACCATGGCACACCCTATCTTTCCAGACACCCACCAAGTACTTTTAGAAGGTGGGAGGAGCTGCACAGCAGGGCATTTGATTGGTTATCAGGTTGCCAGGTCCTCTTCACTTGCCAGCAGGGAGTGGGAGAGAACTCTCCAGGAGAGTGGGGGGGGGGCAATGTCACTTCTCACAATGTCCCCAGTGTGATGACATCGCATGGAAGTGATGTCATCACGCCGGGGACATTGTGCAGTGACACTCTGGTATTTTGGGCAAAACTCTATGGTTAACACAGAATTTTGCCCAAAATAACAGAGCATTGCTGCGCAGCTTTCCTGCTGTGATGACATCACTTCCACACAACATCATCATGCTGGGGACATTGTGCTGGGTGATTCCTGTTGGAGGCAGGGCTTCCCCCGGCTGCCGGCAAGAGCCCATTGAAACCGGGAAATCCCCTGCTCCCACCTGAGAGCTGGCATCCCTAACTGGTTGTGTGGATTAAAAGGCATCCTGTTAAATAGAGCCTCTACCTAAAATGTCAAAGAATTACTATTAGACTTGTTTATAACATTGTTCCCTGACATTTTGGCTCAACCTCCCGTGGCGGCCATTTTGTGATTGTGTCCACCACCCTGTGTGAGAATTCCAAAGGGGCCCACAGATTTTAAAAGGTTGGGGAACCATGGTTTAATAGTCTGTCACCCCCCCTCCCCCATGGCAGCCATTTTGTGAAATGGATCCACTACCCTTTCTGAAAATCATGGAAGTACCCACGAACTAAACAGGGTTAAGGATCCCTGCCCTAAAGTATTTTAATCACCCTAAATTATGTGTTTCCTCAAGTGCCCTTGGGAAAAACAGTGTGACAGGTTTCTTTAAAAAAGAAGTAATTATTTTTCCTTTCAATATTTGATTTTATGTAATCTAAAACCAGGCCAGGTTTACTTGGTAGTGATCCTTTTATGTTAAAGGGTTGGAACACATGGAGATGGGCCCCTGAGTATCATTATTTTGCCATTTAGTGTCCTTTGTCAATTATTCCATATGACGACGACAAGGGCAATTGTATGTTCAGTCTAAATCATGTATACAGAACATGGACAGATTCATTGGTATTCCCATGGCAAAATGAAAAGAGAAATTAGTAGGGGTTAGTGTATCCTGGTGTTATGAGCTGCAAATTCAAATTCTCATTCAACACAGAGAGTAAAAGACAGTGACAAGCCAGTTAATAAGTGATGAGCTGTCGGTTTATTCTTTTAAAAATCCAAAAATATTTTTTAAAATCTCCTTATTCCTTTGCCAAATGTCTGCTAAAATTTATCCCTACACAATCAAGGATACGTCCACCCATGGAGGACTGTTTACAGTCAATAGGTAGACCTGATGCACAGCAATCTTATATGGAAGACAGGAGGGAATTTCACATTACCGAGATTCTGCTAGATTGAAGCCGTTTCTGATTCGTCTTGAAGTAAACCGGTACAGGGCTGCCATTTCACACATGGCTTTCCCTGACTGGAAAAGAGCCAAATCAGAAGCGGTTTGGCAATTCAGACTGCACCGCTTTGTTTTCCCGCAGTGCCTTTTTTTTTAAAAAATGTTCACTTTAGAGCGCTATAGCACTATAGTGCTATAAAACAACACTGCAGGCATTCCAATGGGGTTGCTATGATGCTATTGCGCTATAGCACTATAGCGTTATAGCGCTCTAAAGTGAACATTTTTTTTAAAAAAAAGCTGGAGATCGCCTGCGCAGGCGAAAAAAGTCGGGAAAAAAGCGTATCGGATCCGGGAGAAGAAACTGACGACTACTTGGAAGCGGTTGACAGGTAAAACGCTTCAGCCCCGTTTCCTGAACGGGACAGAAGCGATTCTGTGTGAAATTACAAATATATTCCGGTAGGGAACCGGTTCTAAAACGGTTCTGTCTGAAATGCCAGACCAGAAACCGTTTGGGAACCGTTCCTCTTCCGGATTATATCATCTGTCTGAAATTCCCCAGGGTTTTATAATTTAAATTAAGATCAATGTAATTATCACACAACTTCTGGATTCTTACTGGAGGACCTCATGGAAGTTAAAAATATACAGGAGACAAGCACCAGAAGATACTTGTTTCATCTACAAGGGGGAAAGTTCCAAAACTAAGACTTTAAGGCTCAAGAGGAGAAATCAGAGAATGAAGAAGAGGATGAACATTTATGGAAAAGTTCCAAAAATTTCTTTGGATAAGGGAGAAACACAGTTCACAGCTGTTTAAAACTATATAAATGAGTTGAAACATTCGAAAATATGCTAAAAGAGAATAATTTTTTTTGAAACACTATGTGAAAGATTATTGTAAGAATATAAGGTGAAAATCTGAAAAACAAATTTTGAGGTATTTCAACAGGTAATCTGATGAGGTAATGAAATCCCCTATTATTTAGATACCCCTGTAAATCTTGTATATGTATGAAATCACATGGTTTTAGATTTTGAAATGAACTGAAGAATACAGTAGAAAAAGTATACAGACATATAACCTTTCATAGATTATAAAAACTGATATTTAAAAGTTTGCAAAAGATTTTTCTAAGAACATAAGGTGGAGCATGGAAAACAAATATGGTATGATGTACCAACTGATGATGTTATTGAACCCCCCACATTTATGTATTTGTGTGTTATATACTTGTGTCTTTGGTCGTTGTGATGTTTGCCTTTATAAAAAATAAACATATTTAAAAGGAAAAAAAAAATGATTGCTGTAAATCTGCATGATAAACCGCTGACATGTGGAGATAGATCAAGTTGGGTAGCCGTGTCAGTCTGTGTGAGCAGAAAAGGGCCAGAGCCCATCAGCACCTGGAAGGCGAACGAAGTTGGTGGCCGGGGAGGGGCTTCCGTGAGTCATGGCTGCCCCAAGGCTCTTGCTCTTTGCTCCTGACACACGGGAAGCAATGCCCCTGCAGACAGCAGACGTAGCCTCATTATATCCTGAGCTTTATGTTACAAAGGCCTACAGAACAAAACTATCGATCAGCGGGGGGGGGGGATGTGGTTTCTTCTTTTGGAGTGTATTAAGCCGCCTAATACAATGACTAGAGGAAAAATATCATTGCTAGAAATGTGAAAAAAGAGACGTCTCCCGAATTTCTCCCAACTCTGTTTCAAGACTCATGGATTTAAATACGGATCTCCCTTGAGCATGTAGGAGAGAAGTGCATGTGTAACGCCACGGCAGCTGCATCCCTAAGAATACTTTCCACTTGTTCTCTCAAGAGCAGTTCTCTCAAGAGAGCTCTCTCAGCCCCACCTCCCTCACAGGGTGTCTGTTGTGGGGAGGGGAAGGGAAGGAGACTGTAAGCTGCTCTGAGTCTCCAAGTGAAGGGCGGGGGATCAGTCCAATGCTGCTGCTGCTGCTGCTGCTATTTCTCCTCCTCCTCCTCTTCCTCCTCCTCCTCCTCCTCCAGGCTCTTCTGTTTTTTAGGAGCCTGAACAGTCGGACTAGCCTGTTCTTGGCAGTACATGAAATCTAAGCAGGGTAGGCCTTTGGATGGGAGACCAACAAGGAAGACGGGGTTGGTATGCAAAGAAAGGCAACAGCAAACCACATCTGCTCATCTCTTGCCTCGAAAACCATATAATAATTCTCCCCTGGAGAAAATGGCTGCTTTGGAAAGTGGACTCTATGGCCTCGTACCCCACTGAAGTCTCTCCCTCCCCAAGCCCTGCCTCCTCATGCTCCACCCCCAAAATCTCCAGGCATTTCCTAACCCAGTGCTGGCAACCATATACAATACCCACGTCCACCCTGAGTTGCCTCCAGTTCAGTAATTACAGGACACCTGACTGATTTTAACTTCAAATGGAATTTTTACATATGAACTAAATGATTGAGGAACTGGAAGACGTTGTGCATGGGAAGAGTTATGTAAATAGCATTAGTATAACTCTCAAGGGATGCATGCTGGCTTTCTGCTGTCACTTGTGAGCCTATCAAGAGCCTCGGGTAGGTGCATTGAGCGAAGTGCTCTAGGCCTGGTTATCTGTAAGTAACTGTCCTTTCAAGTCCCCATTGAGTCTGTCAAGGAAGTAATCACAATCAGTTTGTGAGACTTCAGCAAGGCTGTTAATGAGAGGTAATTCTGGAGGTTATTAATTCATAGGGTCCTTATAAGTCGGAGCTTGGAAGTGACTTGACCGGCACATAACTCACACAAAGTTCACATTGAAACCTTGTGTGTTGGTCACCAGGCAAGATGGCTGAAGTCACGTAACATTGCATAGACAATACTTAATAGTAGAGCCCTCATAAGCATGATTGCCACACACATGCACACTGCTGAGGTAAAAAAGCCCTGCATCATAAAAGAATTGACAGTAATTTAAATGTGCCCGCCTCGGGTTGCCAACCTCCAAGTGTGGCCTGGAGATCTCCTGGAATTACAACTGATCTCCAGACTAAAGACATCAGTTCCCCTGGAGAAAACAGCTGCTTTGGAGGATGTACTCTCTGGCATCGTATCCCTTTGCGCTCCCTCGCACCCTCCAACTCCACCCTTTCCCAATTCCAGTTTGGTGTAGTAGTTAAGAGAGGTGGACTCTAATCTGCAGAACTGGTTTGATTCCCCACTCCCCCACATGCAGCTGCTGGTGTGACCTTGGGTCAGTCATAAGTTCTTTTAGAGCTGTTCTTTCAAGGGCAGTTCTCCAGAGAGCTCTCTCAGCCCCACCTACCTCACAGGGTGTCTGTTGTGGGGAGGGGAAGGGCAAGGAGATTGTAAGCCGCTCTGAGACTCCTTTGGGGAGTGAAGGGCAGGGTATAAATCCAATTTCTTCTTCTCCTCCTCCAAATCTCCAGGAATTTCCCAACCTGGAGTTGGCAGCCCCATAACACCCAGCACCAGTCCCTCTTACAAAGCAAAAGAAGCATTTATTTCACAACGGCTTCCTAAAATGACTGTCTACTTATGGGTCTTCCTCTTGCACGATGCTGATACCAGATACGTAAATCCTGAGACTAGGCTTGCCAGCCTCCAGGTAGCACCTGGAGATTTCCTACTGATCTCCAAACGACCAAGATCAGTTCCCCTGGAGAAAATGGCTGCTTTGGAGGGTGGACTCTATGCCAAGGTCCCTCCCCTCCCCAGACCCCACCCTCTCCAGGCTCCACCCCCAAAATCTCCAGATATTTCCCACCCCAGAGCTTGCGACCCCATGTGAAATACAATCCAGGCAGGTCTCCTGTAAGTGTTTGCTCCTGCAAACCCGGGGCTACATATAGGCCAAATCTGCATCTAGCATTTGCTCCTTTGCCTTACCAAACCCCCACTGGAAGAGAAATTCCCATCTGCATTGCATGCCACTTTCACTTTGACTGATTGTCGGATTTTATGGCAGCCGCTTTCACTTTGTTTAATCTCTGGTTTCATGGTGACTGTCTGCATAGATTTATGGCTGTTTTATGGCTATTCAGGGGTGAGACTGCAGTCAGTACAGTGCAGGCCTGGGGCATTTAGGGCCTCTCCTGGCAAACTTACCATCCTCCTCAGCCCATAAGGGCCTCTTTCTTTGTAGTGCGCATTCTAAGTTCATAAACACAATTACTTTCAACATTAATTACCCCCTTTTTCTTTATAACTATATTTTTATAAAATTTAGATAGCCAAGTCTAAACTCCACTTCCAGTGCAGTTCACTGTGGGATTTCCTGATTTTAAAAAAGACAGAGGAATATTCTTCTAGCATGTAACTAGGGTTTCCAACTGTGGGTTGGGAAATGTCTGGAGAGTTTGAGGGTGGAGTCAGGGGAGGGTGAAGGGAGGGACTTCAGCAGGGTATAATGACAACCTCCAAAGTAGCCGTTTTCTCTGGAGGAACTGATCTGGGTCATCTGGAAATCAAGTGTAATAGCAGAAGATCTCCAGGTGCCACCTGGAGGATGGCAACCCTAATCAATGTAGGAGACAGTCTCATAGCGCAGGCCTGGGGCCTCCTTCTTCCTTTCTGCAATAGGCAACAGTGCTCTTTCTTCTGCAGAGCTCAGCCAGCAGTCTACACTGAGAGGATTGCCAAATCCGCATTGGGGAATTCCTGGAGATTTAGGGGTGGAGCCTGGGGAGGACGGGGTTTGGGAAGGGGAGGGACCTCAGCAGGGTCCAATGCCCTACCTCCACCCTCCAAAGCATCCATTTTCTCCAGGGGACCTGATTTGGTCAGTTTCAACAGCAGATCTCCAGGTCCCAGCTGGAGGATGGCAAACCTATAAGAGGCAACAGGCCAACCCACCGTTCTTCTGCAAGGAGTCCAGCATGGGGAGGAACAGGAGCAGGAGGAAAGGTGGGATACAGATGTCTTAATAAATAAATAAGCAAACTATGTAGCCAGGGAGCCAGCTAGGCTTTTACAGGAAGCACCTAGGGTTGCCACCTCCAGGTGAAGCCTGGAGACCCCCCACTATTACAACTGGTCTCTAGATGACAGAGATCAGTTCCCCTGGAGAAAAATGGCTGCTTTGGAGGGTGGGCTCTCTGGCATTGTACCCTGCTGAGGCCCCTCCCCTCCCTAAACTCCACCCTCCCCAGGCTCCACCCCCTAAAATCTCTAGGTATTTCCCCGCCCAGAGCTGGCAACCCTAGGCAATGCCTATTATTGAGGCCACTGCTTGCCAGGAAAGGGCAATCTCTCTGCTTTCATCATTGATTCTTGGGTGGGTGGTGATGGAATATTTAGCCCTAGTCAATGGCTGCCTGATTATCAGAGTTGTCACGAGTAACTAGGCAGGCTTGGCTTGGCTACAGCCAGATACGAATAGCCAGAGGACCATGATCTCCAGCATGGCAGACATTTTCTGGCGCCCATTTGTTTCTTCCCCAAAGCAAAGAGTCAGATCTGGCTTTCCACAGCCTCACTGGAGAATGAGAACCCAGAAACAATTTGCAACTTCCCAACATTTTGTGATTGGCCCTGGTAGCCCTTGGTATTTTTGGCCACTGTGTGACACAGAGTGTTGGACACATCTCCTACCCTCCTGGGCTGTCATTCCACTGTGGGGCCTGTCATTCCGGTCCCAGAGCAGTGTATTTGGGAACAGAGACCTTAATGGGAAATCCATTCCGCATTTTCTTTGCAACTCTTCTTGCGCTGTAATGTATTTCAATGGAGGGAGCCCATGCAAGTCAATTGGCATTCCTGGCTCCCATTCCTGGAGGGGGGGCTCCTCCAATGTAGGCAGGCCCCCTGAGAAAAACATTGGCCCCTGAGTAAAAAGTTGTTAGCTACGGGGCTGCTGGTACCTCATGGCTAGGGCTAGGGTTGCCAGCCACCTGGGCTTACAACAGAGATCAGATCACCTGAAGCAAACAGCCGCTTTGGAAAGTGGACTTAGGGGCGCCAGCCTCCAGGTGGGACCTGGGGATCCTCATCTCCAGCTCGTCTCCAGAATTACAGCTCATCTCCCCTCCACAAACCCCGCCCTCCTCAGGCTCCACCCCCCAAACCTCCAGGGATTTCCCAACCCAGAGCTGGCAACCCATGACAGCCATTTTCTGACTGGCCCTCCATGGCCGCCATTTTGTGGCCCTGTCCGTTCCACGTTCTCAAAATCCTAAGAATGCCCACTGGCATTAGGCACCCATAGACTAAGCTGAACAGTCACAGTTCCTAAAATTATCCCTCCCTGTCCAAGTCGTAGTTCTGATAAGAGCTGTTCTTGAAAAAGAGCAGTTTCTGTCAAGAGCTCTCTCAGTCCCACCTACCTCACAGGGTGTCTGTTGTGGGGAGGGGAAGGGAAAGGAGTTTGTAAGCCGCTCTGAGACTCCTTTGGGTAGTGAAGGGCAGGGTATAAATCCAATCTCCTCCTCCTCCTCCTCCTCCTCCTCCTCCTCCTTCTTCTCACAGATTAGTGTCTGTGCTCCTAACCACTACACCAAACTGGGAGGGACCTTAGTGCCATATAGTGCCACAGAGTCCACCTTCCAAAGTGGCCATTTTGGTGAACTGACCTCTGTCGCCTGGGGAGCAGCTGTGACCCCAAGACGTCTCCAGCTGCCCTACT
This sequence comes from Gekko gecko, assembly GCA_029375565.1. NCBI lineage: Eukaryota > Metazoa > Chordata > Lepidosauria > Squamata > Gekkonidae > Gekko > Gekko gecko. Next base: position 1,232,362 of record JAPDNY010000008.1, read on the forward strand.
GTGGCCTGGAGATCAGCTGTCATTCTGGTATTGCCCTTGCTGTGCAGCACACTGGGGTCAAAAGAGCGTCTTGGGGCCTCTTCCTACGATTCCCCCCCTCCCATTGTCAGAAGATAGCATGTTTAAAGTATGAACTATCAACATAATGGGCACATCATATACTGACGGCACCTTCAGGGCCTGAGCTGTGTGGGCACTGTAAAGTACTGGGTTTCGGGCCTCATGACTCGGACGACGACATAAGAGAAGACGCGTTTATTCGTACTTCACATAAGACAAGAACACACAGTAACGGCCGGAGGCCAACTATATACAGTTAGGGGGGGACGGCCCTATATTCCTATTGGCGGGTTTGAATCGCCCGCCAATGCTGCCATTGGTTCACTACTGGCGAGCTCAGGAACCTAGTCCCTATTGTTCTCAGAGAGCGAAGCTTGTGTCAGGTTTAAAATCAAGTAGATCCAGTCATTCTTGCACAAAGAAAGGTTTATTGGATTATCTTGCTAAAACCCACAGTAGGAGGTCATTGTCAGGAATGGGGGGGCGAAGCAAAGCAAGCTAACTTATAGTGTGATGCAATGAAGCGCCTAGCAAATAAAACTTGAGCACTCGCGCGGGAAATCCCGGCGGGAGAAATACTTCATGAGCGGGAGACTACTCCCCCCCTCCCCTTGCCTTCCCAGGACTGGAAAATTCTCAGCGAAACAAGAATAGTCCAAAGCCTACATTCAAGGCCACCGTGATAAGGAAAAGCGGCAGGGAAGAAGCTCCCACGTTTCTGCCTGCATAGCTACGCAAGCGCAAAGCAGGGTAGAAAACATAAAACAATGGATTCAGTGAGAAACATCAAATGCATTTTTCTGACATTCTGCCCTTCCCAAAACACCACCCACCCACCACTCAGGAAGGAAAGAATGAGGGCCCCCAGGTTTATTAGGGTATCGAGTGTGAAAGTCTTCAAGGTGATCAGGTGCATTGATATCAGATACTTTCACCCACTCCCTGTGTTGGGGCCCAAAGTGTACCCATTGAATAAGGTACAGGAGTTGTCCACGAAGAATCTTAGAGTCCAGAATATCAGCAATTTCATAGTGCTCCTCATCGCCAACCATCAGAGGGGGGGGAGGTGCCGGCATCTCAGCTTGCCATTTAGTCGGGGGTAACGCAGGTTTGAGGAGGCTGTAATGGAAAATTGGATGTATTGCTTTAAGAGATTTAGGCAAATCCAGCTGTACAGTTACTTGATTTATACATCTCAACACCTTAAAAGGACCAATATATTTCCAAGCAAGCTTCCTGGACTGCTGCGCCAGCCTTAGGTTCTTTGTTGACAGATAGACAGAGTCTCCCGGTTGCAGTTTCCATCCCCCCGCCCTTCTTTTATCTGCCTGTTTTTTGTACTGAGCCTTGGCTTCATTCAACGTCTCAACAATTAGGGGCCAAGAATCACGGAAAGTTTTACACCACGCTGAGGCTTTTCCAACATTCTCACCGGGCTTCAAGAAAGGTAGAGGGGGGCTGTCATAACCCATGGCAGCTTTGAATGGTGACATTTTTGTTGAAGCGTGCCATGAATTGTTGTATGCAAACTCCGCCAGTGGCAATAAATCAACCCAATTGTCTTGTTGATAGTTAGAAAAACATCTCAGGTATTGTTCTAAAGTCTGGTTTACTCTCTCCGTTTGCCCATCGGTTTCCGGGTGATAGGCAGTACTGAGAGCACGTTCAATACCCATTAGGGTCATTAGCTCCGACCACAACTTGGAAACGAATTGAACCCCCTGTCGGAGATTATCTTGAGCGGCAATGTATGTAGCCTGGCAATGTGTTGGAGGAATGCTTTGGCCAAAACTTTGGCTGTTGGCAAACTGGGGAATGGTATAAAGTGAGCTTGCTTAGAGAATAAATCCACTACTACCCAAATGACCGTCATATGTCTAGAGGGGGAAGATCAGTGATAAAGTCCATAGAGATTACTTCCCAGGGTCGGCTCGGGGTGGGTAGAGGCTGTAAGAGACCTGGAGGTTTTCCCGGTCTGGCTTTGCAACGATTACACGTTGGACAGGATTGTATATAGAGAGATAAATCCTGTTTCATTCGGGGCCACCAAAAGCCACGTTGCAGGAGTCGTAAGGATTTCACATATCCAAAATGCCCTGCAGATTTTGAATCATGGACTATCTGCAACATTTGGGATCGGGTAGCTTCAGGGACAAACATTTTAGTTCCCTTGTACCAGCAGCCGTTTGGACCACATTTCACATCGTCCCTGACTTGTAATTCATTTGTTTCCTGTGGGGTGATGTCAGTGAAAAATTGTTTTTCCCAGGTTAATGTTTGGATGGGATTCTTTGGTGTTTGTTTGGCTTTACGGGTTACAACTGCACCAACCAATTGTTCTGGGGTAAACATAGATTCCCGTACTTCGACCCTTTTACAGAAATGTTGGGGAAGGCGGGAGAGTGCGTCCGCTAGATGATTGGCTTTCCCGGGGAAATGGTGAAGGGTGAATTGAAATTTGGAGAAAAACTCAGCCCACCTGAATTGTTTAGCATTCAGGTTTCGGGGTTTTCGCAGTACCTCAAGATTTTTGTGATCAGTCCAGATTTCAAAAGGTACCTGGGACCCCTCTAACCAGTGTCTCCATGTGATTAATGCTAAACGTATAGACGCAGCTTCTTTATCCCAAATGGGCCAGAATCTCTCTGTATCATTGAATTTTCTTGATACATAAGCCAGGGGTTGTAGTTGTCCCTGAGCGTTCTCTTGCAAAATCACCCCACCCATAGCGGTATCCGATGCGTCTACTTGGACCACAAATTTCTTTGTCTCATCGGGGTGTGCTAGTATGGGTTCAGACGTGAACAATCGTTTTAGCTGTTCAAACGCTTCCTGACACTGCGGGGTCCAGTTCAAAGAGGCCCCCGGCACCGAAGCCTTAGATCCCTTCCCCTTAGTCTTTAGCAGTTCCGTGAGGGGAAGGGCTACTTGGGCAAAGTGTGGCAGGAATTGACGGTAAAAGTTGGCGAAACCGAGGAAACTTTGGAGTTGTCTCCTGGTCTTAGGGGGCTCCCACATTAATACATCCTGGACCTTCTTTGGGTCCATTTCCAACCCCGCGGAAGATATGCGGTACCCCAAAAAATCAATGCACTCCTGGTGAAATTCACATTTTGACAGCTTGACAAACAGTTTGTGTTCTAATAACTTTTCCAATACTTTTCGCATAAGGATAGTGTGGGATTTCTGATCCGGGGTATAGACCAAGATATCATCCAAGTAAACAACCACCCCCTTGAATAAATAGGGGTGTAACACTTCATTGATTAAGTTCATGAAGACCCCTGGTGCCCCCTGTAAACCGAAGGGCATAACCCGATATTCAAATTGCCCCAGCGGGGTATTAAATGCAGTTTTGTATTCATCCCCCTCTCTGATACGAACCCGAAAATAGGCATCTCTTAAATCAAGCTTAGAAAACACTTTCCCTTTAGCCACCTCTGCTAGTAAGTCTTTGATGAGGGGCATTGGGTAGGCATTGGTGGCAGACACTGCGTTAAGTCCCCGGTAATCCGTGCAGAGTCTGAGCCCCCATCTTTCTTTTTACAAAACAATACAGGTGCTGCAAAAGGGGATGATGCTGGTCTAATAAATCCACGGGCCAGATTTTTATCAATAAAACGGCGCAGTTCTTCCTTCTCATTTGGACTCATGGCATAAATTTTCCCTTTTGGCAATTTCTGGCCCGGAAGAATTTCAATAGCACAGTCGGAGTTACGGTGGGGGGTAGTTCATCAGCTTCCTCCTCCTCAAAAACCTTGGTTATATACTGGTAATCCTCAGGAATGCGGTTAAGGTCCTCCGTGGCTAAACAAGCTCGTGGAGGTTCATTGCATGGGGGATTTCCCCACCCTGGGTCCCATTTGTGTTCTGTACATTTCGGGGAGATAAATTGTACATTCCCTTCCTCCCATAGAATGTAAGGGTTATGTCCATGTAGCCAAGGGCTACCCAACACTAAGGGAAACTGGGCTTGAGGAGCTATCACGAACGAGCGTAGCTCCCAGTGGTCACCAATGCCTATTCTTAAAGGAACAGTCTCAAATCGGCATGGTTCTTTCATTGGGGACCCATCCATTTGCGTGAAAGTTATTGGGTCTTTCAAGTGGACCACGGCTGCCTCCAACCCCATAACCATAGACGGGTTTATGAGATCCCTCCCGCACCCTGAGTCAATGAGGGCTCGAACCCGAATGTGGGTCATCATTGCTGGGTTCATTACCAGAACAGTCACAAAGAAGAGAGAGGGGTAATTGCTCACCAGTTTAGGCGCCTCAGGTGCCGGGTCCTGCTGTGTAGCGCCATTCACAAACAGGACCATTTCGTTTCCCTGCATTTCACTCTCCTCCTCCAGCAACATGGCATCCACTTGGTCGGGACTAGCAAAAAGAGCCCGTGTATTGCGTGGTTTTGCTGTACCTTTCCTTGGGGTAGGGGTTGTCCACCTTCTGGGCTCTTCTTGTGGTAGAGCTCTATTGGGATCCCCTTTCGGGCAGGCTGCGGCGAAGTGCCCTTTCTCCCCACACCTCAAGCAGAGGCCCTGTCGCATACGCTGATCTCTCATTCCACTTGGGGTGGACGTTGGTTTGGGTCTAGCTTGGCCTGCCGCAAGACTTGGACGGTTGTTACCCAAAGCTAGATCCAGTTTCATCATACGTAAGCGACTTTCGGCCTTCTCGGCTTCCTCCATCCAACCCTGGAGGGTGCGGGGTTGCTGAGAGCTGAGGACATTATTGCGGATATCTACAGCTAGTCCCATTCGATATTGTTGGGCCAAGACCGCATCGGTCCAGTCCCGAATTTTCACGGCATGCCTTTGAAACTCCCTTGAGTACTCCCGCACTGAGAGTTTGCCTTGTCTAAAAGTGCGAAGGAAGGCTTCAGCTTTTTGGGCCGCCCCGGACCCTCGAAACGGTTTCTCAAAGCCCACATGAAGTCATCTACATTCCCCAACTCCGCTGCCTCCAGATCATGAAGGGCTACATACCAGCTTGTAGCACTCCCCCGGAATCTGGATGCGATAAACTCCACCTGTTGTTCTTCATCTGGGAATACATAGCCCCATCTTTGCACAAATTTTCCGACTTGCAATATAAAAAAGGACACAGTCTCTGGATCTCCATCAAATGTGATCTCAAGCATGTCCTTGGGGCGGATTATCGGGGGCCGGCGCCATGAGCGGTACTGGGACCGGCTGCATGAGGGGTGCTGGAGCAGGGAGTTGAGGCGGAGGCAAAACTGGCGGCTGGATAGGTCCTGGTTGCCCTGGCCCAGGTCCTGGCGCTGGGACGACCAGGGGAGGTTGGACTGGTGCTGGCTGGCCCGGCCCTGGACCCGCAGGAGCTGGTTGGCCCGGCCCTGGACCCGGTGGCGCTGGTTGGCCCGGCCCCGGGCCCGGAGGAGCAGGAGGTGGCCGTCCTGGTATCAACGGTGGCGCCGGGGCTGGTACTGGTCTAGGTTGCGTCAGCGGATGAGCTCGAATTGCTTGGTCCATCATCTGGGGTAGGGACTGCATTAGTTTGCTCATGTCCCTTACCAGCCTTCGGGTATCCTCTTGAATAGAATCCATGCGGGCATCAGTATCCTGGCTGGATCCCGTCCTGGGAGATCCTCGAGACACCCTCCCTTGGGGAAGTCCAAAACTACCTCTGGGATCCAAAAGGCTGTCCCGGCTCTGGCTTCCCGGCATAGTCCAGGTAGTCTGGGTAGTGTCCAACAAGTTTTTAGTCCAATCGCGTGATCTGCGATAGGTCACCCCTTTATCCCATGGTGTTGGGGCTCCTGGCACATAGGTTCGTGGGACCGCACCTCCCTGACTCTGTATAGGCCCGGCCGGGCTGTAGATCGGGAGAGTGTACGGAGCACCCATTGTGCCGATCGATGGCGGGGTAACCAACCCGGCTGCTGAGTGGGGTGTCGGTGCCGCCAAAACTGTAGATGTAGTTACAGGAACAACGGTGGTGGTCGGGACAGTGACCACTGGAGCTGCCACAGTAGTGAGTGGAACCGTGGCTCCTGCAGTAGTAGTCACTGGGACGGCACTCGTGGCTCCCGCAGGAGTGGTCGCTGGAACTGCGCCCGAGGCTCCCGAAGTAATAGTCACCGGGACTGTGCCCGTGGCTCCCTTCCCCGCTCCGCTCATCGTGGTAGACGGCGGAAACGGACGGTGAGGGAATGATGTTGGATTCCTGACAATTTCTGTCAGGTTTAAAATCAAGTAGATCCAGTCATTCTTGCACAAAGAAAGGTTTATTGGATTATCTTGCTAAAACCCACAGTAGGAGGTCATTGTCAGGAATGGGGGGGCGAAGCAAAGCAAGCTAACTTATAGTGTGATGCAATGAAGCGCCTAGCAAATAAAACTTGAGCACTCGCGCGGGAAATCCCGGCGGGAGAAATACTTCATGAGCGGGAGACTACTCCCCCCCTCCCCTTGCCTTCCCAGGACTGGAAAATTATCAGCGAAACAAGAATAGTCCAAAGCCTACATTCAAGGCCACCGTGATAAGGAAAAGCGGCAGGGAAGAAGCTCCCACGTTTCTGCCTGCATAGCTACGCAAGCGCAAAGCAGGGTAGAAAACATAAAACAATGGATTCAGTGAGAAACATCAAATGCATTTTTCTGACAGCTTGGCTGTATTTCGCCTAGCTCTGCCTTCTGATCCCAGGACACAACACCCCTCCCCCCATAGTTCGTCTCCTATCAGGTGACGTAGTCTTTTAAGTATGTTGGTGCCCTCCGTTCTCTTAGCGAACGTCGGGGGGCCGGTACCGGGCTGGCGGGGCCCCGATCGGGTGGTCCGCCAGCACAAGGAGCTTGGACCTCTGGTAGTAGCCGAGGCGGTGACGGTGGCGGCTGTAACGGCGGCGGCAGCGGCGGCGGCGGTTCAGCTGTCACTGGGGCCCCCTCCGGATTCCGTGGACTTTCCGGCGCTGGCTCCGCTGTCGGTGCTTGCGGTCGATCTGATGCTGGGGCGGCCGCAGCATTTCCCGGTAACTGGATCTCTGTGTTGGGGTCTTGCCGCCTCCGGAGCTGGTCGACGTGTTTACGGAGGACCCGGTCCCCATCTGTTAGGACTTCGTATGACACTGGCCCGGTGGGTTTTAGGATGCGCCCGGCCACCCACTGAGGCCCCGCCCCGTAGTTCCGGAAGTAGACAGGTTCCCCCGGTAGGAAGCTTCGGGGCGCCTCCCGGTTCTCGACCAGCTTTCTCTCTGGGGCTCGGTCCGGGTGGAGTCTGTCTAATAAAGTGGTAGGGCGGCGGCCCATTAATAGTTCTGCGGGGCAATGCCCGGAGATGGGGTTTGGGGTGGTGCGGTATGTAAGAAGAAAGCGGGCCAGCCGGAACTCCCAGTCCCCCTCCGTTATGCGGCTCAGGGCCTCTTTGGCGGTGCGTACCGTTCTCTCCACCTGTCCATTGGTTGCCGGGTGGAAGGGCGCTGATCGTATGTGCCTGATTAGGTTCCTTTCGAGGAACGCTTGAAACTCAGCAGATGTGAACGCTGCCCCGTTGTCCGACACGATTGTGTCTGGTAACCCGTGCGTCGCGAATATTTTCCGCAGGGCCCTTATTGCCGCTTTGGCAGAGGTGGTAGACACTGGGCTTATTTCCACCCATTTCGAGTAGGAGTCTACCGTCACCATGAACTGGAGCCCCTGAAACGGCCCCGCAAAATCTATGTGTAGGCGTGACCACGGCTTGTGGGTAGACTCCCAACTTTGGGTTGGCGCTCTCGGGGATTGGGGCGGACTTCCTGACACCGTGTGCACCCTCGGACCCAGGTTTCAATTTCGGCGTCCATCCCGGGCCACCACACGTAGCTCCTTGCCAGAGCTTTCATGCGTACAATGCCGGGGTGGGCCTCATGTAGCGTTTCTAGAACCCCTTGTCTCATGGGCCCCGGGATGACCACCCTGTCCCCCCATAACAAGCACCCTTTTAAGGCGGATAACTCTTCCCGCCTGGCTTTGTATGCCGTGAACTCTGGCCCTGTCGGTTCCGCTGGCCATCCCCTCACCACCCAGTTTAGGACCCGGGAGAGAATGGGATCTCGGGACGTGCGGGCGGCCACATCTGCAGCCTGAAGGGGGGGGTTTGGCAGCTCCTCCATTAGCAAGACTGCGGGAGCCGGGGCCGGATCTTCCCCTGTATGCGGCAGCAGCAGGCGGCTCAAGGCGTCGGCATGCCCCAGCGCCTTGCCCGGCCGATGCTCCAACTGGTACTGGTAGCCCGCTAAAAACAAGGACCAGCGCAACACCCGGGGCGACAATACCTGCGGCGTTTGTTTGTCCGCCGCGAACAGTCCCAGGAGCGGCTTATGATCGGTTACGAGCGTGAAGGGCCGCCCGTACACAAAGTTGTGAAACTTTTTAACCCCCGCCACCAGTGCCAAGCCCTCCCGATTGATCTGTGCATAGTTCCGCTCCGCGGGGGACAGCCACCGGGACTTCCCTTCCATCCGGTAGCTTGTGTGCCAAGACTGCCCTGACCCCATACGGTGATGCGTCGCACGCAAGGATTACCGGGAAATTTTCATCAAAGTGGGCGAGCACCGCGTTGGAAATCAAGAGTACTTTAACCCCCCGAAACGCCGCCGCCTCCTCGCTCCCCATGCCCAAGGTGTCGCCTTATCCAGCAGCCTGTGCAGGGGTTCGGCCACGGCGGCTTTGTGGGGGAGAAAGGCGTGGTAAAAGTTCAGGAGGCCTAAGAACGCCTGGAGCTCCGCCTTGGACTTCGGGGCGGGGGCCTCCACGATGGCCTTCACCTTGTCCCTCGCCGGATGCAGGCCTGTTGCGTCTACCCGGTACCCCAAGAACTCCACCTCCGGCACCCCGAGGAGGCACTTTTCCCGCTTCACTTTCAGCCCCACGGCTTGGAAGCGTCCCAGTACCGTTCGGAGGCGGGCGGCGAAGCTTTCTGGGGTGGTCGCGGCGATGAGGACGTCGTCGAAGAACGGCGTCACTCCAGGGATCCCTTTTAACAAGTCGTCCATGAGATTTTGGAAGATCCCTGGGGCCACACTGACCCCGAACTGCAGCCGCTTCACCCTGAAGGCGCCCCGGTGGGTTACAATGGTTTGCGCCTCGGCCGTGGCTGCATCCACCGGGAGTTGCTGGTACGCCTGCGCGAGATCCAGCTTTCCAAATATGCGCGCCCCCGCCAGTGTTGCTAAGACGTGGCTGACCACGGGTACGGGGTATGCGTGCGCCTGAAGTGCCTGGTTAATGGTGCACTTATAACCCGCGCAGATGCGGATTTCCCCGTTTGGCTTAACGGGTGTCACAATCGGGGTCTCCCATCGAGCGTTCGGGACAGGCTCTAGGACTCCCTGGGCCACTAGCCGGTCCAGTTCGGCCTCTATTTTAGGGCGGAGGGCCAGGGGCACGGTGCGGAAGCGCCGTCGGATGGGCGTCACTGTGGGGTCTAAGTGGAGCGACACCGGGGGCCCTTTATAACACCCCAGTTTCCCGTCAAAGACCTCGGGGAATTCCTTGCACACCGCCCCCCAGTCGCGCATCCCGCACTTATTCACTCCCCCAATTGTGATGCCTAGGGCCTCAAACCATGCCCGCCCCAGGAGACTCACGAGATTTCCCTCCACCACCACCAAGTCCAAGTTCCCCTCAAAGTCTCGGTATTGCACTCGGAAAGTGCCGACTCCCCGGATGGGGACAGGGTTCTTTTGAAAGTCCACCAAGCTTAGTGGCGATGGACGTAGAGGGGGTCCCCTGACGGGCAAAGTCTTTTTAAAGTGTCCATGGAAATGATGGACGCCGCCGATCCCGAGTCCACCTCCATGCAGCAAGGGGACCCCTCGATCTGCACGGTTACTTGGATCTTCGGGGTGGAGGAGAGGTTGGGGTTGGGGAGGCGAAGTACCTGCAGCGGTTGGTCGGTGAGGTGGTTCAACTCGGCGACCTCTTCCGTCGTCTCGTAGGCGGTGGACGATGCGCGATGCGGTGGGGCCGACGATCTCGAATTCCGGGGGCCCTTGGATCGGCAGACCCGTGCGAGGTGTCCCTGCTTTCCGCACCCGTGACAGACAGCATCCCGGAACTTGCAGGATTTCCTTGCGTGGCCTTCCCCGCAGGTGGCACAGACGACCCGGTTGCCGGAAGGCTTGGCTGGCTCTCTGTTGGCCTGCTGGAACGGCGCCGGCCGGCGTTGTTGAGGTCTGAGCGCGAAGACCTCTTCCGTGTCCACATTCCCGGGGCTTGGACTCCTTCCGACCACATGGGCGGTCGCGGCTGGGCGTTCCCCTTCCGCGGCCTCGTGGGCTGTTGCGGCGTCTAGGGCCTCGTCCAAGGAGAGCTTCCGGTGTCCAACCAACTTGCGCCGCAGCTTGGAGTCCGCCAGGCCCCACACGAACTGCGTCAGCAGGTTGTCCTCCACCTTCGGGAACACGCAGTCCACCGCGAGCGCCCTTAGCGCGGCCAGGAAGGTGGCTATGGATTCCCCTTGGGCCTGGACTCGCCTCTGGAACTCCATCCTCTTGGCCAGGAAGGTCGGCCGGGGGCTGAAGTAAGCGTTGAGGACATCCAGGATCTCCCCAAACGAGCTCTCCAAGGCCGTGCGGGGCACCAAGAGGCTCTTGGCGAGGCGGACGGTTTGGGTGCCGCAGGCGTTCAGCAGGATCGCTCGTTTCTGGTCGGGGTGGCGGATTTCGTTGAGCTCCAAATAGCTGATGAGCTGGTCGACCCATGCGTCCCAGGTTTCTGGCTGCGACTGATCGAAGTGCTCCAGTGTTACATGAGAAGCGGCCATGGTTCTGTCTGGTAAGGCGTGCGCCGGGGCGAGCGGTGCGGTGCTGCTCTCGGGGTCAGCGATGCGATGCTCGGCGAGCGGTGCGGTGCTGCTCTCGGGGTCAGCGATGCGATGCTCGGCGGTGTCCTTTTCGTCGCTCATGGAGTCATGGAAGGCGTTGAAATCCCATCCTCGTCGCCACTGTAAAGTACTGGGTTTCGGGCCTCATGACTCGGACGACGACATAAGAGAAGACGCGTTTATTCGTACTTCACATAAGACAAGAACACACAGTAACGGCCGGAGGCCAACTATATACAGTTAGGGGGGGACGGCCCTATATTCCTATTGGCGGGTTTGAATCGCCCGCCAATGCTGCCATTGGTTCACTACTGGCGAGCTCAGGAACCTAGTCCCTATTGTTCTCAGAGAGCAAAGCTTGGCTGTATTTCGCCTAGCTCTGCCTTCTGATCCCAGGACACAACAGGCACCCCCAGGACACTTTGTCCTAGGATCGCCAGCTCTGGGGTGGGGGAGTGCCCTGAGATTGGAGGGCAGTGCCTGAGGAAAGCGTGGTCAGGAGAGGGCAGGGAGCTCAGGGGGGATATAATGCCATTCAGTCCTTCCTCTGAAGGTGCAGTATTCTCCAGGGCAACCGATAACATCCACAGTCTGGAGATCAATTTAATCCCAGAAGAACTTCAGGCCCCACCTGGAGGTTGGCAACCCTACTTTGCCCCCTGCCCCTCTGGGTTTGGCCAAAAGCTGCATCTTCTGAGGCACTGAATGCAGCAGTCTTTCCCAAAGGTTGCCAACCTCCAGATGAGGCCTGGAGCTCTTCAGGAATGACAAGGGATCCAGATGACAGGCACCCGCTCACCTGCAGAAAATGACAGCTATGAGAGGGGGGTCCTTGTGGCACCGCAGCCCTTCTGAGCTCCCCCGTGTCTCCAGGAATCTCCCAAAGCCAGAGTTGGCAGTCCTGCCATCTCTCAGAAACGTGGCTGGGGAGAATGAATGGTGCAACCTGTCCTAACATGGCCACTTGGGGGGCATTTGATTGGTCTCACAGGGCAAATGGAACAGTGCACTTTGGTCCCTTTAATCAAAACTGAGTTTAATACCATGAATCGTGAGATACCTGCTGGGGCAAAATGGAGCTCAGTTGTATGGAGCTGAATTGTTTTTTAGCCGAGGAACCCTGGGAAAGCTAAATATAGGCCTGGGTAGGAATTTCACACAGTATCCTGGCATTTCCTGGGAAAACTTCATGTGCCAGGAATGTTGGCAGTGTGACTTGTTGACATACCCTAAATATTTGAAACCGTGTGCAGCAATAAGCTACTGCTTTCCCTTCCAAAATGTACCAAAAAAACCACCTGGCTGTCAGATGGATGTCGCCCCCTTTCCTGTTCCTTCTGGATCTCCTGCATTTGTTCTAAGAAGCATAAGAACCCAATTCCACACACACATCACATGCACATAAGCAGACTGAAAACACCCAGAAAGTTTTGATTTTTAAGTGTTGGGAAATGAAATGTTTGCAAAGTCAAACAGTTTTCTCTCATACCTTTCAATGCCCTCCACAACAAAACACTTTACCTCACATATATGAGGTACAGAAAATAGCTTCTCACAAAGAAGTTCAGGTGGCATGAATCATAGAGTTGGAAGTGTCAATTCCCACAAACAGTCTTGTAGCAGCAAGATTTGTTTATTAAGAGATGAAAAGGTTCCAAGTGTAGACACCTTCTGTGTCGGAACTGGTTTCCAGACACCAGTTCCGATAATATACTGGGAGTAGGAAATCCCCCAAATGCCCATCAACCAATCAGTGCTCCTGTTCAGCCCACCAAACGTTTGCCCTGCCCATGTTGTAATAGCGAGAGATCTCCAGCTACCACCTGGAAGTTGACAACCCTACTTTTGATCCCTTCACCCCATACTGCTTTTCCTTCAAGAACCACCACCTTCAAGTTGTCCTATTGCTACTGGGGAACAAAGGGATCAGGACGCAAGAGAGAGGTTGAAAGGCTCTCGCAGCCAAGGAGCCTCTTTTTATGACCTGTGACACGCCCAATGTTCTGTCTTCCTTTATTGATACGAAAGTGAAGGGACAATCATTCCCCAGTGTTCTCATATCTTTGGCAACCAAATCGGGGAATTAACAGGCCAGGTTCTAACTGGCTAAGCACCTCAGAGACCTAATCCACTGTTAATTCCTGTGGGTATTTTGTGTACCAAGATCTGTGAGAATTCATGCGTGTAGGAAAGGGTGGCTCCACAAACCTCTTTTATTATTTGAACACTCCCTCTTGAATCAGTAAGACAAAATATTTTTTTCCCTTCCTGTTTCATCCGGGTTAGTGTATTCTCCCCCGTAGTTAATGAGTGGGAAGCCGTCACAGGAAATCAGGCTGGTTTTGATCATTTTTGACCGTATGCTTACAGGTATGAGTTGATTAAACATTTATTTGGTTAAGCCGTGCATTGTGAACAAATGTGCATATTTCCAAAATTTTAAATCTAGGGGCACTCTGTTAGAAACAGACCACACAGAATAACATGGGACTTACTTCTGAGTAGACCTGCTTAGGTTTGCTCACCAAGTTTTTTTTTTTAAATACAGAAGGACATAGCTTGCAGTCAGATGGGCAGTGTGGCCCGATACATATGCGTTACTCTAACAGATTAAATGGGCTTGTTCACACACCCACATCTGGCAGCTGTTCCTCAATCATGCTCACCCGGTCATATGATGAGTTGGAAACTGAGTAAACGGTCACCAGAGACATTGATCCCGCATTTCTGGATGTCTGAACACCCCCAGTGCACAATCACACTGGTTTAGAAGTGTGAACCTTTAGTTCCAATTTCGCCATATTTTGTTTTAAAATGGTACAGTATATGCACATGCGCGCACCCAAGAAACGTTCTCGTAAAAGTTGTTATTTTTTCAAAAAACCAAGACCAGACCACGTGCTGCGTGGTTGATGCGCAACACCAATCTGAATGGTCAACCACGGAAGAAGCGTGCACTGCAGCTGGATCAGGGTGGGAGTCTGATCGAAAATCTCTGTCACAAAATGCGATGGAGTTATCAATGGCATGCCCAAACCGTGCCAATTTGCTAGTCTGACCACAGTCATGGAAGGCAATTTACAAAAAAAATAGATTTTATTTGATTTATAACCCATTCTGTTTTGTGGGCTCAAAGCAGCTTTGTGGCAATTTTTCTAAATGCTATCAGGGAATTAAATGGTCTGGAGGATAAAAGAGGCTAAAATGAAGTAACAATGTCATTTTTTAGAATGTGGGCGGGAAACAAAGCACACTTACTTGGCTTAAAGAGAAAACAATATGCTCATTCTGTGGCATATATAACTTGTCCCAAGAGCCAAACAGGTGAGTTTTTTCTGTCAACAACTGCCTGTAAAACAGGTATTTGCTAGAGAGGAGCTGTAGAGTGGGGGTAAAGTAAGTGGGAAACAGAGCTCATTCTGGGGTTGCCAGCTCTGGGTTGGGAAATTCCTGGAGATCGGGAGCTGAAGCCTGGGGAGGGCGGGGTTTGGGGAAGGGAGGGACATGAGCAGGTTGCAATCCTGTACAGCCCACCATCAAAAATTGCTGTCGTCTCCAGGAGAACTGACCTCTGTAATCAGGAGATCAGTTGTAATTCTGAGAGATCTCCAGGCCCCACCTGGAGGCTGGCAACCTTAGCTCAGGCCCAGGGCTGCTGGTAATGGTGTCTTTGGAGTTTTGCAAGATTTGGAGTTTCACAAAGTTTGCTGAGTGGATAAAAAGAAGTCCTTCTTCACCCAAAGAGTGATTAACACATGAATTCACCGCCACAGGAGGTGGTGGCGGCTACAAGCATGGACAGCTTCAGGAGGGAATTAGATTAGCATATGGAGCAGAGGTCCATCAGTGGCTATTAGCCACAAGGTATAGATAGGAACTCACAGGCTGGGGCAAGTGATGCTCTGTATTCTTGGTGCTTGGGGGGGGATCAACAGTGGGAGGGCTTCCAGTGTCCTGGCCCCACTGCTGGACCTCCTGATGGCACCTGGTATTTTTGGCCACTGTGTGACAGAGTGTTGGACTAGATGAGCCATTGGCCTGATCCAACATTGGCTTCTCTTATGTTCTTATGTTTAATAAGCCAAGATGATTTTTAACTTTTCCTTCTCCATTTCCATTCTGTGAGAAACAAAACAAAAGGAGGGACAAGGGTTCCTTACTCCATAGGCTCGCTGATTAAAACTTGACCTCATTGATTAGAATGGCCCACCACCAATTACTCAGTTAACAGTTAGATTTGAGTTCAGTAGCATCTTAGAGAACAAAAAGATTTCCAGAGAATCAAAGCGCCTTTCAGATACCAGAGTCAATCAACAGGGCAATCCTAGAGAGTGTGACACTCAAGTCCATAGAAGTCAACAGGTTCAGAAGGGGGTAACTCGGTTTAGGATTGCACTGTGAAGCTCTCATTGATTAATCTATCCATTAATTACATTAATATGATTAACCCTGGCTGGCAGCTGAATGAGATTTTCTGACTACTGTGTGGACTTCTGTAACCATAATTAAAATTATGGCCATTATCTTGAGTCTAATAGTCTCTCCAGTTCCCATCCTCAGCATCAGAGCTTGACCTTGCAGTGGGTTTTGGTGGGATATCTAGTAGTCTTTGAGCTACCCTCTAGCTCTAAACAAAGCAACAGACTTCAGGAAAATCAGCCAAGGACACCTTCATACACCAATAGGCCAGAGCAGATCAAGAAATATACTGTGACCTTTATAAAAGCTTTTCATGTATTTATTCATTCATTTATTTAGAACATTTATTAGCTACCATTCTTCCTTATGGAGGTGGTCACCCATTAAGCTTCAGATGGCAGGATCATCCAGATCAGGGCTTCCAAAGATGACCAGAGTGTATTGTTAGCCATATTGCTCTATTATTTAATAAAGATGGAGAATTATAATTATTAATATGCAGTTGACACAACTATAGGACCAGACCTGTGTATAGTGGAGTTAGAATTCCCAAGAACCCAGGAATAGACACAGAAACTGGGTGACTAAAATAATGATTTCTTTACTAAACATTCTCAAGCATACAAACAATATTCAAACACTCATATGCACAATATAGAATGAAGGAAGCAGAGGTGATAGTTTATAGAGGGGTTGTACAACCTGTCCAGATGTGCAGAGGTCCATGAAGAAAGGATTGTAGCCTAAACTCAGAGAGTTTAGGGGTGGACTGCCAGATGACATCATGGCAGAAAACACACAGTCTGAGAGTATGTGTTTGCTGGGATATAGGCATTGGCAAAGAATGCAGACCAGTGGGCGGCCCTGGGGGCTGGTCTCTGGTGAGGACAATAGATTACCTGGACCAATGATGAGTCCCAGGGGTGTGTGGCATCAGGATGGGCAAGGCCTAGATGTGACCAATGAGCTTCCAGAGAGGCAGGGTCTGGATTTAACAATAGAAGCCAGGTGTTGGGTAGCTAATTGAATGGATTATAGGACCACTAATGGTTTGGGCGAGGGCAGACAAAAGGTGGGAGACAGTCCCTGATTAGCGTCAGGAAGGATTGCTAAACATTTGGATGATTGATTGGTTTATCCCGGTATCTTGAGGGACAGAGCAGGAAAGACAAAGAATTTAGACAAGGAATTACTGGAGACAGAGCTATCTGCCAGGTGGCCTCTGAATAGCATTTAGAAATGTAGATACTTTACCTGGTGAAAACCATTGTTATTCCATAAGCATAATCTCTGCTGGGTGGAGGGGGAAGACTGGAAGCTGGCTCTGAGGTTGCCTTATGAAACCTGAAAATGGAGACCCCTTTTTCAGAGCTGTGGCTAGCTCTGTGTTTCAGAACCAGGAGTGTCCTCCCTGGCCTGAGTTTTGTGGGTCTCTGGGTCAGGTTGGATGGTGGGGTGCCTCTGCTATTGGGGCTATCCGAGAGTAAAGGTAGTGCCTCTGGCAACAGTATGTTACAGAAGGTGATGTAGGGAGACTTCTGCTCCTCCCCTTGGTCATTGGCTTACAGGGTCCAGGGAGCTCCCTCTTGTCCCCTGTGTTTTCTAACAACAACGCAAGACCATTGTTAACCTGTCCTGGCCCTGCTCCCCTTTGCAACTAGAAGAGAAGACGATTGAATTTATACCCTGCCCTTCTCTACCTGAAGGCGTTTCAGAGCAGCTTACAATCTCCTTTCCCTTCCCCTCCCCACAACAGACATCCTGTGAGGTAGGTGGGGCTGAGAGAGCTCTTTCAAGGACTGCTCCTGAGACAACAGCGCTGTGAGAATTTATGACTGACCCAAGGTCACACCAGCAGCTCCTCATGTGGAGGAGTGGGGAAGCCTAACCACTACACCAAACTGGCTCTCTTAGGTGCATTGGCCTCACCTCTGCCTATTTTGCTTGGCGTGGCACAGTGATTCACCACCAGGAATATTCCAAAGGCAGGCTCCTCAGTGATGGGGATGGAGTGTATATGTTTACATTATGTACATGTGCAAACTTTGTGCCCATGTTTGGGCAGTTCAAGTAGGAGATGTTGCCAACATGTTTGGTCACAAGAGAGCGGGGCCAATGCATTGACCTTGCATAAACTTTCTCATCATGAGTAAAGGGCTACTAAGTTCTGCTTTCAAAGTGGTACGATGTTCTCTGGAGGCAACTCACACCGAATTCCACTCTCAATGTCTGAAGATAACACAGGACCGCCTCTCCCATTACATTCCACTGTTTCATCTGTCTCTGGAAGACCCCCTGCTGCAGAAAAGTGATACCTCTTACAGCTACAGTTCCCAACTTAGAACTGAGAAATTCCTGGTCATTTGGGGGTGGGGGTGGTGAAGCCTGGAGAGGGCGGGGACCTCAGTGAGGTGTGTAATGCCATAAAGCAACAGAACAAAATTTGAGTCCAGTGGCATCTTTAAGACCAACAAAGTTTAATTCTGAGTGTAAGCTTTACATACATTTTACTGAACCTTTAATTGCTACCAAGTTATTGCTGACTTGGTCATGAAGATGGGTACCATGAAGAAATGCATTTTCTCCTGGGAGCCTGGCAAACAGCACAGCCTCCACTTTGCATTTTAACATTTCTTTTCCCTCTGGGCTGGGAACAGGTTGGGAGGGGGGGAGTCAGTGCAATGGCTTTCCATCTTACTTGTGTACGTATGCTAATAGATCTAGCTTGAGACACTGGAGTGGGTCAAGCCCTTCTCCCTTCTTCAGGCAAAGAATAGCGGTTTGGAGGTAGATTCCTGGAGATTGCCAGGAAGCATTTCTGTGACCTTGGCTAACCAGGATTAAGGTAGTGGAGTACCAGAGAGGACAAAATATCCATGCAAGAGGAAGGCAGTCTCTTTTTCCTGGGATGCTGAGGACATGAGAGCACAAACACAGTACTCTCCTCTGGAGCAGGCAGCCATTTTTGTCCATCTGCTTGCCCAGAAAGCTAGAGCTGCAAGGTCATGGGAACTCTGTAGAGATTTATAACCAGTAGCTACAGGGCATTTCAGGGCTCCACTCCCTCAAATGTGAGGCATGCCCCACAACTGCTACTACCCTTCTCCCCTTTCCCTCTCCCCCTCCCTCCCTTCCCTTCCCTCCCCTGCTGTGACATTAAAAGGCCCCTCCAGGTGTTGAGAAACCTCTAGGAGAGCAGGATGGAATAAGGCCTGCAGGCCATACCAGCCCATTCTGCCACAGGTACTATAGTTATTTTTAGTAATTAAATGTATAAATGTCTTCCAGGGAGCCCACATCAGGGGTCAACTTGGCTGCCACGACACTGCCTCCCCACCAGTGTTCTCTCTAAGCTGAGTTGGTGTGAGCTAGCTCACAATTTTCTAGCCTCTGGCTCACACATTTTTGTCTTCGCTCAGGAAGGATGGCTTCAGAGCAAACTAACTTATGCAGCAGCCGAATCGCTCACTCACAACTTTAATGCCAGTAGCTCACAAAGTAGAGTTTTTGCTCACAAGACTCTGCAGTTTAGAGGGAGCATTGCTCCCCACCATCGTATTTGGTCTCTACAGACTGTGAAAAGCTCTCTGGTTGAGTGGCCTTCTTTCCTTCCCTCAGTGACTCATAACCTTAGGCCAGGGGTCCCCAACCTTTTTGGGCCAGCTGGCACCTTTGGCACAGAGTGGTGGATGTGATGACAAACCGGCTGCTGCACGGGGTTCTCAGGTCTTACCTGGCTGCCAGCAGCAGGCTCCCTCTTCCTCTCCTGGATTTTTTGGTGCATGTGCGCTGTGATGACATCACCTGGAAGTGATGTCATTGTGCAGGGCACACAGCAGGATGCTCTACCATTTAAGGAAACACTCTATGATAACCATAGAGTTTTTCTCAAATGATAGCGCATGCCCCTCCAATGTGCCCGGCACAATGACATCACCTCTAGGTGGTGTCATTGCACCGGGCATGGTGGCATGGACGGGGTTCTTTGGGGGCAGGGTTCCCCCCATCAGCTGGATTGGGGCTGGCAGATTGGGGCCCTTGAAAGCAGGTAACCCCCCGCCCCCACTGGGGTAATGGCAACCCTACTGCTGCAGGAGGCAGAGTGAACCACAAAATGGCTGCCAACTGCTAATTGCTGCCAACAGCAAATAATGTCAGGGAGTGAAGTTATGCAGATCTCTCATAGTTATTGTTCAATATTTAAAGCTTTGGGTCCTCCTCATTCAGGAGAGAGGTGAGATAGAAATGAAGTAAATTATATATATATATACTAGGGGGGGAAGCCCGTTGCGGCCGAGGCAACGGGCCCTAGGGAGAGTCCTTGGGGGTGGGCAAGGCGGCTGGGCTGGCCCCGTCACGCAGGGAGGAGGGTCGGTGTTCTCCGGGCAAGGGAAGCGTCCGAGGCCCGCCGCTGACTCCGTGTGCAAGCCTCCCTGCCCCGCCGTTGGGGAGGGCCCTCCGAAATGGGCAACCCCGCCCCCGCACATCGTGTTCCCGAAAGCCTTCAGGGAGGGGTGGCCGCGCAGCGCTCCCGAGTACCGCTGCGCCCTCCCCCACAAAGCCTCCATACCCAGCTTTGGGTAAAGTCCCTCCGAGCCGGTAGCCGCCCCCCCCCAGCCCGAAGCGATCGGCGGCTGGAGCAGACTGGGGTCGTGAGGCTGCGCGGTGGCTGAGTGGGAGGGCGCACAGCCACGCCGGAAGGCTAAGCAGCCAGTGGCGAGGGACTCCGTCTCTGACTGGCAAGTCCCTCGGCCAACTGATTCCGGCGCGCATTTTGACCATATAAGGTATGACCAAAACTCAAATATATATAAGGAAGGATATATATACACACACACATAGACATGTATATATATATATATGCACACACACATCCCTATTAATCTACCTACCTACCTAATTTTAAAAAGAGAGAAAGGAAAACCAGCCTGTCTGAGCTCCTAACAGCTTCTAGGATCCTTCAAGGCAGGAGAGGAGAGAATGAGATTCGGAGGACCAAGTGAGTCCCTTGGGCAGGCATCTCTCCCATTTTTTGAGTCCCATGAAATGGTGGCAAATTGTCATTTACCGCTGTATTTTTTGGGTGTCATTTAGCTTCTCTGTCTTAAATATGGAGTTCTCCTAAGCAATCTCTGGGCAGAAAGCAAATGAAAAGACCAGAGGAACAAGAAATGAGGTGGTTCTTTTCCTGACTCTCAGAATCCTTTAAGGGTTTGCTTCAGAGGGATGCTTCAGAACTTGAACTGTATGATCTCTGACTCGTTTCGTTGCTTGGATTCTCTCGGCCTCCGACTCTGCCACTAGTTCTTCCCCTCAGGCCTGTGACATCCCCTTGGGAAGATAACCTCAGGAAGAACAGAAGAGTTTTGCTTAGAGGTCAACCATCTGCCAGAACATGAGCACTTCATGGAGGGTTTGTTTTTTTTGTTTGTGTGTGTGGTTTTTTTTTAAGTTCAATATTTGCAGAATGTATTATTTATACCAATCCAGCTGAACTGGAGATACTAGATGCCTAGTGAATACTTCACACTTCTGTCTGAAAACTGTGGGCTATGGGATCATTCCCAGCTGACCATTTGTTAAATATTATTTACCTATAGGTAAAGTAAAAGGTAAAGGTTTTCCCTTGCTCAAAAGCCATTCGAATCCGACTCTAGGATTGCGGTGCACATCTCCGTTTCCAAGCCAAAGAGCCAGCACTGTCCAAAGATGTTTCTTTGGTCATGTGGCTGGCATGACTAAACGTCAAAGCGCACAGAACGCTGTTACCTTCCCACTGAAGCGGTACCAATTTATCTACTTGCAATTTCTTGCTTTTGAACTGCTAGTTTGGCAGGAGCTGGGACCAGAGACAGGAGTTCACTCCGTCACACAGCACTTGGGTCTTGAATTGCTGAATTACCGACCTTCCAGCCTGCAGTTCAGCATCTTAACCGCTCGAGCCACTGCAGCTCCTTACCTGTTGGTGGTTGCATATTATTCTGGCACGATTTATTTATTGACTTCATTTATACCCCACTTTTCTCCACAAGGGGGACCCAAAGCAGTTTAAAACATTCTCTCCCCTTTTTTTATCCTCACAACAGCCCTGCGAGGTGTATGAATGAGTGTATACCTGGCCCAAGGTCGCCCAGCGAGCTTCCAGGGCACTGTGGAGATTCGAACCTTGGGTCTCCCAGATCCCAGGCCAACAGTGTAACCACCACACCACTCCATAAATGCACTCACGTGTCCTCTGTGTTAGGTGACTCCTGAATAGCTGCTTTGTCAGGCTGGGTTTGGATTTTTTTCTCGCTTTCCATTTACAAATATTTCCCCCCACATATCCAGGAAGGATCTTTCCACAAACACTTTATTTGTAGACATGACATGCTCTGTTGCCCATAGCCGCTCCACATTAATTTTGTTAAAAAAGACAAACACTTCAGCCACAGAGTTTCTAGCAGTTCTCAGAGCTGCCCTTGGTCACTTACCCGTCGTATGCAGAAGTGATGTAGTGATGTTGGCAACATAACGGATGTTGCACCTCCCAAGTCCTTGTCCCCAGCCCTCCCACCGGTTGTTAGTCTTAGGCCCCGGTCACACAAACGGGATAATCCGCAGGGAACGGGAGGCTTTTAGAGCCAGAGCAAAAAGACATGCAGTAGCGCGATCTCACCTTCCCCTGAGGCTCCCTGCTCAAGCCTCTGGCAGCCGATCACACCACGTGAGGCAACATAGCAGCAAGGCGTTTGTGCGCATGTCTGGGACACTGACGGGCGCTGGCTGCAACGGGCTACCAGCGCTTCCTGATCAGACGCCCGCACGCACCGCGCATTATCAGGAAAATAGTGCATGGTTCCCGGTAGCTCTTAAATCCATGTCTTCGGGCCAAAGCGGCGGGTTAGAGACGGGAGTGTGATGCTTCCCAGATGTTAAAGTATTATCACGCTGGCTTAATCTGCAGGCAAGCCGTCCCTCTCACAGGGCAAATTCTCCATGTGACTGGGGCCTTAGTTTGGCAAAATCTGTGCCACCTGGTCCTATTTTACCACCCTACTGATAGGAATGGGACAAGCAAGTTGATTATCCTTCCCTATTATATAAAACAGTAGTTGTCTGCTGGCTTGCCCAAATAAGGGCAACATGCGCAGCAAAATCAATACGCCGCGGGGGCTGCCACTCGAAAATGGGGCCCTGGCCATTGGCTGACATGCCTGGCAGCGTGGGCTAAGTCCCGCCCATGCAACCAGCAGACAGTCTGTCGGCCACAGTCTATATCGCCAACCGCTGGACTCGATGGATGCTCCAGTGGCTGCACACTGAGGGCCCCAGACCCATTCCTGAGAGGGGGCCACGGTGCTGGCATGGCTGCTGGCAAGCGGCGCCCGTTTCCTTGACTGCCAGCCCAACGATGGCCTTCCTCGCTTGCCTCCCTCCCTCGCCTCTGCGTCCACCCTGAGGTAGGCCACTTGGGGTGACGGGGGCCGGTGCTGTCTTGCTGGGGCTGCGGGCCTGAGATGGCCTCCCTCACTTGCTGCTCGGCCACTGGGGAGCTGCGGCAGTGCGGAGGCGGCAGAGCCGGCCTTGCCCTGCAAGCGCGGCCAGCAAACAGGAGGACAGGGCTTTGGTGGGACTCCGGCTAGCGCCCGTTGCATCTGCTCACACAACGGGCCTTGCCACTAGTTAGATATAATGGGGATGGGGCTGCTTCTCCAGCCAAGCCATTCAAGGAATAGCTTGTGGAGGCAAAAGGTACAGGGCACCAGTGCTGCCGTAGCTCAGTGGAAGAGGATCTGCTTGGCATGCCGAAGGTCCCAGGTTTGATCCCCAGCATCTCCACTTAGAAGGAGCAGGCAGGAGGTGATGAGAAAGACCTCTGCCTGAGACCCTGGGGAGCCGCTGCCAGTCTGAGCGGACAAGACTGGCCTTGATGGACCAAGGGGGGTCTGATTCTGTATAGGGCAGCTTCACATGTGCATCTTGCTCCCAGACACCAGCAGCATAAGCAGGGACTGGTATCCCCTCCTGGATCCACACTGCTCCACCAACACTGTCAGGGGACTGTCTGACAGCAGCAGCGCAGGTCGAGTTCTGCCAGTCTCTAGGTCAGGGGTGTCAAACTCATTTGTTTGGAGGGCTGGATCTGACATACATGAGACCTTGTTGGGCTGGGCCATGTGTGTCATAAAATGTAATGCCAGGTAGCGGAGATATAAACTTTATAAAGGACACAAACACAAAGATTTTTTTTTACTTAAAATAAAAACATGCTTAAAACATTAGCTCTGTAAGCTGCAAACCTACTTTTGATTTATTGACACTCACCACAGAAATCTCCTGCTCAGAGTTCTGAGTCCAGGACCCAGGGGAAAACATGCAGTGGCGGAGTGATCAAGCTATGACGCAGCAGCAGCAGCAGAACTGGAAGCAGGAGATGGCCAGTTCCACTGTGGGCCCGATGGAAGCCCTCTGGGGGCCTGATCCGCCCCCCAGGCCACATGTTTGACACCCCTGCTCTAGGTGGTAAGTAATAAGAAAGATTAAACTGTGCATGAATAACGAAAATTACAGATTCAACCATCAATGAATGTAATAATCGAGACCTATTCAAATAGAGCAGTTTTTCATAAGTACAAGATGAATCCAGGTTCCCCCCCCCATTTCGCTCAGGATATTAAGCCTCCCTTCTTCTGTACCTGCAGGAGGCAGCCATTTTCTGTCAGGAAGTACTGGAAGTTGTTAGAAGCGATTCAAAGGGCGGTTTTGGAGATCCACTTCTGAGGAAGCAAGGCGATAGGGCAACGTGAAGCCGGCGGGGCTGTGAAGTGGATCCACAAGCAGCGGGATGAGGACTTCGTGAAGAGGAATTAGGAACATCTTTATTTGGACTTTTCACTTCTTGAGGAATGTGACTTGGACTATTTCTGAAGGTGTATTAATAGGACTGCTTTTGTATTTGGTCAGTGTACTTTTGAGTTTCTGATCATCATATTGTATATGAATATTATACTAACTGATTGTTGAATATACTATTTTTTGTTAATTATGGACGGTTTGATCTTTTGTATTACGCACTTCTGTGCATCTCTGCTGTTTGAGTCTCCAGGTGGCGGCAGGTTTGATTACCAGAATTACAAGTAGCCTCCAGTTAATCAGTTTGGTCTAGTGGTTGAGTGCACAGACTCTAATCTGGGAGAACCGTAGTTCTGGCACAGCTGTTCTTGAAAAAGAGCAGTTTCTGTCAGAGCTCTCTCAGCCCCACCTACCTCACAGGGTGTCTGTTGTGGGGAGGGGAAGGAGACTGTAAGCCACTCTGAGACTCCTTCAGGTAGTGAAGGGCAGGGTATAAACCCAATCTCTTCTCCTTCTTTTTCTTAACAGTTCCCCTGGAGAAATTGGCTGATTTGAAGGGTGGAATCAATGACCTTATACCCCACTGGAGTCCCTTCCCTTCCCTTCCCTCCGCAAACCCTGCCCTCCACAGTATCTCCCCCCAGAATCTCCAGCTGTTTCCCAGCCCAGAGCTGGCAACTCTAGATGCAGGACTAGAAGGTGGGTTGCCAGGCCGGGGGGTGAGGACATGCTGCGGGGGGTGGCATTGTGAGCATGATGATGTCACTTCCAGGTACAACCTGGGAGAGACAATGCATAGCTCCAGGAATCTCTGTGGCTCATGACGAGAGTGAGTTTTTCTACTTTTTAATCTAACTCCCCCCAGTGCTCCAAGAGGGGGCAGGCAGTGTTAACGCGGGGCAGGGAATTCCCCATCCTGAACAAGGGCTCGGCTGCTCTACTAGGGGACACTGCGTGGTACTTTGCTTGAAGCATCCAAATACTCTGAACCAGTCCTAGATGATGAACGAATTGCCTCTACTCTTACGAAGACAGCGGATGTTTGCAAGACACTTAACCAAAGGAAACAAAACCTTGAACTTTCCCACTGCTTGAGTAAGTGGGGGCACAAAACAGTATTTGCATGAAGGCGAATTCTGGATGAAAGCCCCCCCCCCGGGACTCAGAAGTGGCTGGATTTCTAACAACTTGATATCTTCAGTTAGTGACTGTGCCCCAAAGGAGAAGAGATTGGATTTATACCCCGGCCTTCACTACCCAAAGGAATCTCAGAGTGGTTTACAATCTCCTTCCCCTTCCCCTCCCCACAACAGACACCCTGAGAGGTAGGTGGGTCTGAGAGAGCTCTCGAGAACAGCTCTTGAGAGAACAGCTCTGACAGAACTTATGACTGAACCATGGTCACACCGGCAGCTGCGTGTGGAGGAGTGGGGAATCAAACCCGGTTCTCCCAGATTAGAGTCCGCACTCTTAACCACTACACCCAACTGGCTCTCACAGGACCCCACCTCTCAAAGGACCCCACCCCCGTCCCTGCTGCCTGCCTCGAAATGCAAAGAGCATCTGAGGTCTAGAAAACCCTATCAGCATCCTGGGCAGCTTTCCCTATCAGAGCTTTTGACCGCAGGCAGGCTGGTGCTCCAGAGGAAGGAAAAACTCCTCCTTCCCAGGTTTGGAGTCTGGAATCCACTGATGATCGGAATACACTCCATTGCATCTCTCTCCAATGCCATACAATGTTACATGACTTTTTAAAACTGCAGCTGTCCAGTCGATCTAATCACCGCTTGGATCCTGACAGGTTTCTCTCCCACCCCCCCTTTTAATTCATCCTTCTCTAATTTGTATTTTCTCATTCCAGTGGAGGTCACCTTTCCACTTTCCTGATTTCCATTTCTTTCTGTACATTCATCTAATCTGACCTGGCTGCTGATGGTGTGATCGCTGATACAGAAAGGGGACAACCCCCCCCCCCGACGAAATGGATATTCTATGGATATTCTTACTTTGGCGGAAGCATTCCACTTGAACCGAACATTCCTAAGCATTACACGGCTTGTATTTTATTGACTGGAACCTCCGCTCTCGCCCCCACAATGAACAATGTAAGCCAGATTATCAGTCTAGGTCAGGTGTCCATGGGGGCCAAGTAGGGTTGCCAGCCTCCAGGTGATGGCTGGAGCTCTCACTATTACAACTCACTATTACAACTTATCTCCGGGCAACAAATATCAGTTTCCCTGGAGAAAATGGTTGGAAGGTGGGCTCCAGGGCTCTTTTTGTAGCAGGAACTCCTTTGCATATTAGGCGACACACCCCTAACGTAGCCAATCCTCCAAGAGTTTACAGAGCTCTTCTTACACGGTCTACTGTAAGCTCTTGGAGGATTGGCTACATGAGGGGACTGTCGCCTAATATGCAAAGGAATTCCTGCTACAAAAAGAGCCCCGGTGGGCTCTATGGCATTAGACCCCTTTGAAGTCCTTCTCTTCCCCAAAACCTGTCCTCCTCAGGCCCCACCCCCCAAATCTCCAGGTATTTCCCAACTGGAAGCTGGCATCCCTAGTGCCGTGGCACCCACTGAAATCTTTCCTGAACTAAACTGTATGCTGGTGTAAAGACCATAAACAACCGCTCCTGGTGCTTGCCAAATGTTTTTGAAACTGAACTGGGCCAGGATGGGCTTTTGCCCACCTGACTGGCCATTGTTTTGATTGCTTGTGCAGATTTGTGCAGAGAGCCAGTTTGGTGTAGTGGTTAGGAGTGTGGACTCTAATCTGGGAAGACTGGGTTTGATTCCCCACTCCTCCCCATGGAGCTGCTGGTTTGACCTTGGGTCAGTCACAAGTTCTTTCAGAGCTGTTCTCTCACGAGCAGTTCTTGAAAGAGCTCTCTCAGCCCCACCTGCCTCACAGGGTGTCTGTTGTGGGGAGGGGAAGAGAAAGGAGATTGTAAGCCGCTCTAAGACTCCTTTGGGTAGTGAAGGGCAGGGTATACATCCAATCTCCTCTTCTTTAAAATGTTGCTTTTTAAAACATACCCTGCTTTTCTCTACCATAAGGAGTCCCAAAGCAGCTTACAATCTCCTTTCCTTCCTTTCCCCACAACAGGCTCCTTGTGAGGCAGGTGGGGCTGAGAGAGTTTTGAGAGAATGGTGACCGGCCCAAAGTCAGCCAGCAGACTTCATGTGGAGGAAGAGTGGGGAATCGAACCCAGTTCTCCAGATTAGAGTTCGCTGCTCTTAATGATTGCACCACAGGGGCTCTGCTTTGGCAGCAGCTGCCACCACTGTGTGACTGAAGGTAAGCCATGGTGGCCATTTTGTGGCTGGCTCTGCCTCCTGTGGCAGCTATTTTGTGGTGTCCACCATGCTATGTCAGAATTCCAAAGGTGCCCACGGGCTCAAACATGTTGGAGACCTAGGGATGCCAGCCTCCAGGTGGGACCTGAGGATCCCTTGGAATGACAGCTCATCTCCAGACTGCAGAGATCAGTTACCCTGCAGAAAATGGATGCTTTGGAGGGTGGACTCTCTGGCATTGTAGCTCACTGAGGTCCCAGTCCTCCCCAGGCTCCATTCCCAAATCTCTAGAAGTTTCCCAGCCTGGATCTGCCAACCTCCCCTCCCCTGTAGGCAACCAGGACACCTTGTCTAGGTGGCCTGTTTGCTCAGTGGCTCAACCCTTTTGCATTACAGTACAGCCTCTGAAAATGTAACAGAGTTAGGGAGGAGAAGGAAGAGGACAAGGAGGAGTTGGATTTATTCCCCGCCCTTCATTTGGTGTCTCAGAGCAGTTTACAATCTTCTTTCCCTTCCTTTCCCCACAACAGACACCCTGTGAGGTAGTTGGAGCTGAGAGAGCTATTTCAAGAACTGCTCCTGAGCAGGGCCGGCTCACCCACTAGGCGAGCTAGGCGCTTGCCTAGAGCGCGCCGGCCGCAGGGGCGCCAAAAGGCACCCCCCCATGAAAAGCCCCCCCGCGTCTTCCCAGGCTTGCTTGGGCGCCCCACAGAGCTCCCAAGCAAGCCGGTGCTGGGAGGGAAGGGGCGGCGGTTTATACCACCGCCCCTTCCCTGGCTTTCTTGGGGGTCCCGCAGCCGCGGAGCCCCCAGGAAATCTGATGCTGGGAGGGAGGGGGCGGCGGTTTAAACCTCCGCCCCTTCCCGGCTTTCCTGGGGGCCCCGCAGCCATGGAGCCTCCAGGAAAGCCGGCGCTGGGAGGGAGGGGGCGGCGTTTTAAACCTCCGCCCCTTCCCGGCTTTCCTGGGGGTCCCGCAGCTGTGGAGCCCCCAGGAAAGCCAGCGCTGGGAGGGAGGGGGCAGCAGCTAGACCCCCCTGCCCCCTTCCTGGCTTTCCTGGGACCCCGCAGCTATGGAGCGCCCAGAAAAGCTAGCGCTCCGCCGCCGCCCCTGGTCTCCAGGCCCCACCGGGAGGTTGGCATCCCCGGTGGGGGGTGCCCCAGGCTTTCCTCCTAGGGTGCCCAGACACCTGGAGCCGGCCCTGCTCCTGAGAGAACAGCTCTGACAGAACGATGGTTTGCCGCAGGTCACCCAGCTGGCTGCATGTGGAGGAAGAGTGGGGAATCGAACCCATTTCTCCCAGATTAGAGTCCACCATTCTTCGCCACTACACCAAACTGGCTCTTTCTTTTGTATCCTGCCTTTCTGCCCAAGGAGCTTGGAACAGGGTCTACGGTTTCCCTTGCCTCATTTTATCCTATGAGTCTCATGGCAGTGTGGATATTCAAATCCAGTTCTGGGTCTGGGCCATGTCCTCGGTCCCAGCTCATCTTCTGGTGGGGAAGTTCAGCTGCCCCCCTCTTGAGCTGTACCTTGGGCTGTGCCCTGAAATAGGCAGGACACTCTGGTGCACTGAAGGGTGACCCCATTCATCCCTATCAGGACATGCCAAGCTGCTGCCATGGCAACCATTCCTGCAGTCACAAAATGGCTGCTGCAAAATGGCTGCCATGGGAGGTGGAAGCTCCTGCGTAATGGCTGCAGCAGCTTACCACCTGTCACACAGTCAAGATGCTTGAGCTGTTGTGTAAGCTACTGCCAAAGCAATATATTTAAAAATCTGCACCGCCAATCAAATTGCCAGTGTCCAATCAGAAGTCTTACTGAGCAAAACCCCCACCTGGCTCCACCCACTTCCTAAAGCACTTGGCGGAAGCCACAGTACCTGTGGGCACCATATTGCCGATTTCTGGAAGAAGAAGAAGAGGAGGAGGAGGAGGAGATTGGATTTATACTCTGCCCTTCACTCAGCGTCTCAGAGCCAGTTTGGTGTAGTGGTTATGTGCGTGGACTCTAATCTGGGAGAACCGGGTTTGATCCCCACTCCTCCACTTGCACCTGGCTGGATGACCTTGGGCAAGCCATAGTTCTGATAAGAGCTGTTCTTGAAAAAGAGCGGTTTCTGTCAAGAGCTCTCTCAGCCCCACCTACCTCCCAGGGTGTCTGTTGTGGGGAGGGAAAGGGAAGGGAGTTTGTAAGCTGCTCTGAGACACCTTTGGGTAGTGAAGGGCGGGGTAGAAATCCAATCTCTTCTTCTTCTTCTTCAGCTTACAAACTCCTTTCCCTTCCCCTCCCCACAACAGACACCCTGTGAGGTAGGTGGGGCTGTGAGAGTTCTGACAGAAACTGCTCTATTTCAAGAACAGCTGTGCCAGAAATGGCTTGCCCAAGGTCATCCATCAGGTGCAAGTGGAGGAGTGGGGAATCAAACCCAGTCCTCCCAGATTAGAGCCCACGCACTTAACCACTATACCATTACCCCATTGTCCCTTTAACGCCAATCGATAGGCCCAAGTGGGGACTGGCCTTCACATCCCATACGTGGGCTGAGAGGGTTTGCAGGGTTTGCAAATATCGAAAGCCCTATGGAGCAGCAATCCTGGGATGAGGAGGTCAGTGAGGCAGCTGAACCAGACGCGGGAATTCAAGCCAAGGCCCAGAGATGCAGCCCCATTGGGTCTCCTGGCATCTGTGGGGGCTATTTCCTTGAGACATCCAAGCACTGGTAACTGGGGAGGTGATTGCTTGTGTGGCATTAGCAATAAAAATGTATGATTGTGAACCCCAGACTGTGTGAACCCCTTTCCCCCCTCTGCCAGACAACACTGCAAGGGTCCCAGATCTTAGCTCAACATCTTAAGCACTGTACCACACCATCTCTGATCTCTCAGTGATGCAAAGTAAGGCTGCCAGGATTTAAAACACTGTTTTAGCACAAGAACAAAATTTGAGTCCAGCGGCACCTTGAAAACCAACAAAGCTTAATTCTGGGTGTATGCTTTTGTGTACATGCATGCACACGAAAGCTTCTACTCAAAATTACATTTTGTTGGTCTTGAAGGTGCCCCTGGACTCAGACTTTGTTCTGTTGCTTCAGACCAACACGTCTACCCACCTGAATCTGTTAGTTCAAGAGTTGCCAACTTCCATGTGGGTAATAGAAGACAAAAACAAGTGTAGTTAACAGACTCAACAATTACAACTTGCCAAAAAGCTGAAGAACGTGTAATAGAGAATGATGTATACAAAGCAGCTGCAACGAAAAAGTACAAAATGTCAATAATGGAGAACTGGTATGGACTACAATGTATAAACAATGGAGGACTACTAAATAATTTGACGCTGTGTCCGGATGTTTGATAACAACGTTTCAAAGTTCATCCTTCATCAGGGTGTTCCCTTTAAGCTGCTGTGGCTTTCATACTCATACTGACATGCATTGGGAAGAGTCTGTGAACAATTCAGTACAAAATCCGACGCCAATCTCCAACATGTAGTCAGCTTCAATAGCTTCAGACTTGCAGCTGCCTGTCCCGCTGCAAGTCTGAAGCTATTGAAGCTGACTACATGTTGGAGATTATGCTGGGCACATCTCTGCGATCCCGGCACTTTGGGGGTGGGGTTCCCCCCGGTGGGTAAGTGGCCCATCGAGCGGGCAAACCCCCGCCCCCTGGGGGACCTGGCAACCCTGTCCTGAAATGACAATGACTCTCCAAGCGACAGAGATCAGTTCCCCTGGAGAAAATGGCTGCTTTGAAGGGTGGACTCTGACATTATAACCCACTGAGGTTCCTGCAACTCCACACCCCTCCTTCCCCAGACTCTAGCCCCAAATCTCCAGGAATTTCCCTACCCAGAGTTGGCGACCCTAGCTCTATACAGTGGGCTGCAGAACATAAGAGAACTGCACAACAATAAGGCTGCATTGTGGAGTAATTGTATTGTTCAAGTTCCTCTGCAAACAGCTTGTGCTACTAGGATCATACAGTGGCTTTCTCTACATGCTAGGAAGATTACTTATTTATGGTGGATTGAGAGCCCTTCGGGTTGGTCTGCCCTAACGCCGGAGCACTTCTGAGAAATCCAAGGCACCATATCTGCAAAGTCCACAGAGACCTGAACTGCCAGGCCCCAGAACCTCTGCCGCGTCTCTGCAGCTCCAGGATAAAAGTGTCAAATCTCCCTTGCGAGGCACACACACAATGGCTTCTTTTCAGCTGCCGTCCCTGGAAACCGGCCTTGGAAACTCTTGCTTCCTCCTCAGGAAAACAATATGACTCTCATTGGTTGCTGAGTTCTCATCTTATTTCTCTCGTGGGCGAAGGTTTGTCCCCCCTTGACCCCTCTGCCGGGGGATTCTGGGAGCCTTAAACGGCAGATCAAAAGCGGGCAGCCTCTGGAAACAAGCCACACGCAGATGTGTGCGCGCGCATGCACACACACACACAGACATGGTGAAAAGTCGCAGGAAGACTTCCTGCCAGGTTTTTTTTTACCAAAGCAGCTCCAGTTCTGACTCCACACAGCCAGTCGCCGCCCTCCGGCTCTTCCTGACAGGGAGTGAAAAGGAAGGGCTGCCAAAGAGGTTCGGGCTCCAGGCCTGACTTGGCCTGCTCCCTCTCCTTCCACTGATGCTTGGCTTTGTCTCCCCTGCTTCTTTCCCTGCCCAGTTTGTAACTGGCTTTGCATTTAATACCGGGTGATGACATCGCTTTGGCTCCTGCTCTTCCCTGAGCCTCCTCAAGCTGTGGACTCAAAAACCAGGAGCAGAAGTCCTCAAAGGGGAACGGAGGGGTGGGGGTGGGGACCAAATGCCTCCAAGTGACTTCAGATATTTTTTGCGCAAACAGTGGACAGAGTGATTTAGTGTTTAGGGAGACCTCCTGGAGTTTTCTATTGCTCGAGTGTCTTTGAAAGAATCAGTGTTTCCCTGTTCCATGAAACTAGAAGCGGGAACGTTTAGAAACAAGACATTTCCTGCAATTCCTTTTCCTTTTCTGTGTCAGAAGAGCCTGTTTACGAAGCTGGCTCGAAGAAGACCGGTTCCTCTTGAGAGTATAGAGGGAATATCTAGAAGGAGTATTGGGGGGTATTTTTAATTGGCAACTGAATATTATGATATTGTTTTAACATTATAACCATCTATATATCAGGTTCCCAGAATTCCCAGTAAGTCTCGGTCCCCATCTGATATGGAGATAAAGATATTTCTCTGCAATGAAAGAGGCTAAAGAAAGAATGTTGTGTTTTCAGAGAACCTGATACACTTAAGGGATGTCTCCACTTATATTTAGCTTTGGGACTCAAAGCAGCTTTTGGAGCATCATTCTTCCCTTCTCCGTTTTCTCATAACAACCCTGTGAGGTAAAGGTAGGCTAGGCTGAGAATTTATGATAGGCCCAAGGTCACCCAGGGAGCTTCCATGGTGGAAGAAGTGTGGATCTGAACCCAGGTCACAGAGTGTGCTACTCTGCCACTCTATCCAATACAACATACTGGCTCATTGTAAAGTTATAACATGATAACAATGTTCAGTTGCGAATTCCAAAAAATATCCCTGGTGATGCAGGGTGGGGGGATGGCCACTGCCAGGTGACCAGGACAGGGAAAGGACAGGAAAACCTGCTATGTGTAAACAAGGTTTTCGGGTGCACTGTATCTGCTGTAACCAAATATGTTAAACTCCAAAAATGGGCTGCATCTCAGAGGCTCCCAAATCATATAAAAGTTCCACCAATAAGAATTCAAAAATATTACTCTACTAGTAGCAAAGCCCGTTGTAAAAGGAATACAACAAATGCTAGCAAGATCTCAGTCTGGCCCTCTTCCTTGGCCGCCTTTGTCTTCTATGGTGCCGGTCCTCATCTGCTCATAACTTGCCCTGCCAGCTGCAACCATCCGTGGGCAGTGATGACCAGTGTGGCGGCAGCATGGTCGGCCTCGGTCTCCTTACCGTGCGGCTGCTGGATTGTTGGGCCTGCCCATCACCTCACAGCACACCAAGGGTGACAGGCTGGCCACCGCTTCCATGGGCTCGCAGCCCGGCCGGCTCCCTGCATCCTGGCACAGCCAATGATGACCAGTGCGATGCCACCATGTTTGGCCTCAGCCTCGGTT
The DNA here is from genome assembly GCA_029375565.1 of Gekko gecko. Taxonomy (NCBI): domain Eukaryota; kingdom Metazoa; phylum Chordata; class Lepidosauria; order Squamata; family Gekkonidae; genus Gekko; species Gekko gecko. Next base: position 1,265,918 of record JAPDNY010000008.1, read on the forward strand.
TCCTAAGCCTCCACCTGGTGGAGTGTTCATTCCCTTTGGTGGCTCCCTCTAGACTGATGCCGAGACGCTGGCTGCCAGCTCTGTGGGCGGGACTGAGGCAATGCAGTGAGGCAATGCAGCCAGGGGATTGGCACACCTTCTGAGTGACAGATCAGGCAGCCAACAGATTTGGGAGTGCATGGAATGTTGCCATTCGAAAGCAGAATTATATATAAGGAGAGATTGAAAACAGTACAACACTGTAGTCAGATACAGCATCAGTACCAATGAACTCACAAAATTTACAGAAGTCCATTTGCCAACCAAATAGGATGTAATTAAGCTATCAAACTAACCAATAGCTGAGACATCCTATAAAACTGGGCACAATAACATTCAGAAATTACAATAATAGCATGGAGTAATTACATCCAGAGATAACAGTAATAGCGATACAAGGTCCCAGTATAGTTCTGTCGTTTCCATAAGAGTTCTTCTTCAGTCGCTTACACTTTCATCACAAAGGAACATATACTCCACAGTAAATTCGACACAGCCTGCTGACACTGTATTGGCAGCTGCATCAGCAATGGGAAAAACACAGAAGCCTATCCCCATTTGGAAAACATCTTAGTGACACCTACATTATTGTGGCTAGAGCATATTGTATCAGATGCATGAACAGAAGCTTCACTCAACAGAATGTACAAACAATAAGGGAGCAGGACTTGTGGCCAATAGTTAAAAGTCTAGGAAATGCAAAAGGTATCACTTGTGACCTGACCTGGATGGCCCAGGATAGCCTGATCTTGTGAGATCGCAGAAGCTAAGCAGGGTCTGCTCTAATCAGTATTGGTATGGGAGCCCTGACCTGGATTGGGCTGCGGTGGCTCAGAGATTAAGACGCTGAGCTGCAGACTGGAAGGTCTGTAGTTCGGCAGTTCGAGACCCTAGTGCTGTGTGATGGAGTGAGCTCCCATCTCTGGCCCCAGCTCCTGCCAACCTAGCAGTTTGAAAGCAAGAAACTGCAAGTAGATAAATAGGTAATGCTTTGGTGGGAAGGTAACAGCGTTCCGTGCACCTCAGCATTTAGTCATGCCAGCCACATGACCATGGAAATGTCTTCGGCCAGCGCTAGCTCTTCAGCTTGGAAACTGAGATGAGCACCACCCCCTAGAGTCGGATTTGACTAGCTTTCAAGCAAGAGAAACCTTTACCTTTACCTGACCTGGGTAGCCCAGGCAAGCCCAATCCCATCAGATCTCGGAAGCCAAGCAGGGTCAACTCTGGCAAGTACTTGGATGAGAGATCTCCTTGGAATACCAGCAGTCAGGAGGCAGGGCAGGCTTTACTCAGCCACCTCTCTGAATATCTTCCTGGCCCCCAGTAGGGGTCAGTCACCAGAGGTCACCATGACTTTTAAGTGCACACAAATGCACACACATATGAAAAATGCCCCCCTAAAGTATTTGTATGGGAGACCTCCAAGAAAGTCCAGGGTTGCTACTCAGAGGCAGGCAATGGCGAACAACCTCTGTTTGTCTCTTGCCTGGAAAACCCTATGGCGGTTGCCTTGTTGGCTGCAACCTGATGGCACTTTCCACCACTGCCTCTGCTTTCTCAGCAGCCCAAATAGCCTAGTTCAGCCCAAGCTTATCAGAGCTTGGGAGCTAAGTAGGGCTGGTCACAGTAAGTACTTGGATGGCAGACCACCAAAGAAGTTCATGATTGCTCAACAGAGTCAGGCAATGGCAAGCCACATCTGTTGATTTCTTGTCTGGAAGACCCTACAGGGTCACCATGAGTCAGCTGTGACTTGATGGCACATTCTGCCACCACCATAGCTTATGACATTTCCATGCAAAACATAAAAGTATATAAAATCTGTTGAAGAAGCGACAGCCTGCTAAGAATCTAGTTACGGTAAATGCTGCTGAAAGAGTAGTTTAGTCTACTTGTAGCCCAGGAGGAGCTGTGGATCATTCTCTAGTGTTTAAGGTTTATTGAATTTTTCTCTTGCAGTTCAGTCTGCCTCTTGTTTTTTTTCTTTCCTGCGTGGTAGTATGTGTTAGTGCTTGTGCTATGAAGGCCTCTCTGTTGCATTAATGGCCTGCAGTCAATTATTGTCTTTTTTGCAAAATCCTGTTGCAATAAATTCATTGAAAGCAGAATTTCAAAGCATGGATTGGGTTGTTTCCTGAACTCTACAAACAGGTTACGGGCCCAGCTCCAGGATAAATTGCAAAAAAGCTATAACTGTGACTCTGTAAGAGGAAGGAGGGGCATGCCTAATCCAAAGGATGATGGCAAGCAGTGCAGATATTAAGTTTGCAGTGACCAAACTAAATAATAGCAATTATCAATTGCAGAAGTTAAAACTGGAAATGCTGCTGTGCAAAGATGGCCTCTGGGGTGTTTTAAACACTGACAGACCAGCCAATGAACCTGTGAATGGGGCAAGAAAAACAGGCAAACAAAGGCAACTATAAGCTTATTTGTGGAAGATGATCAGCTGATCCACAGAAGGAAAGAAGAAACAGCTAAAGGTATGTGGAATGCACTCCAGAAAGTGCATTAGCATTCAAACCTAAATCTGCTGTGTAAACTGGATAAAATGAGATGTGGTAGAGAGCAAAGTATGCACGAACATATAAATGCTAGAAACTGTGGTACAGCTGCATGGGCTTGGAGAAGAAATGAAAGACAATCAGATAATTGATGATTTGGTTATATTTAAATTATTTAAATTGATTCTTATATTGTATTAATTAATCAATTAATCGATAATTTTATAATGTTAATGTGGTGGTGGTGGTTAGAGGGTAATTTGATGAACTGACATATAATTTCCCCCAACCTAAATTCCCTCCCACTGATTAACCGGTTATTGATTTTCTTTAATCAAATTTGTTTATTGTATTGGAATTAATTAGGTAGATTGTAGTTGTTTAGTTAGTCAATCTAATGGGTTTAGCTGCAATAGGGTAGGTACATTAGATGGCAGTTTAATTAGCTGGAGTAGGCAATACGGAGGACAAAGGGTCAGTGATGAGCCAGATAGATCTTGTAATTGCAGCCTTTGCTGATTGTTGGAGAGTGTTGGGGTTGATAACACCAATGAAGGGGGGCCATGCAAGGGTCAGGGATTCCAGTGATTATGGGGCAGGGGAGATACAGCGGTGGGTGTAGGTGCTCTTCCTTTAATTGGAATGGAAGAAATCAGAGATATAGAAATGCTCGGAGTTCTTCCCATCTACATCCCATCCCAAAGGATGTTGGTTGTGGGGCTAGGAAAATGTACTCTTCCCCGACACTGGTGTTATTTAATGCCAGGTCTATCAGCAATAAGACTGATGTGCTCCGTGATTATCTCATGGAGTCACGGGTAGACCTGGCCTATGTGACCGAGACCTGGGTAAGAGATGGAGAAATTGTCACCTTGAACCAGCTTACTCCACCTGGGTTCTCGGTCTTTCACCAGTCATGGACCTATGGGCGGGGGGGAGGTGTGGCTTTGCTTATCTGTGAATTTTGTTCCTTCAGGTCACTTCCCACCCCAAAAATCTCCGGCATTGAATATGTAGGTCTAGCATGTGATGTTGAGGAGAGTTTGGCTATCTGGCTGGTATACTGACCGCCTAATGCACCGACAGATACCCTGTCTGACCTGTTAGATGCTGTATTAGGCTGGACATTGGAATATCCCAGGCTCCTGATACTGGGTGATTTCAATGTTCATGCCGATGATGCAGCGTCTGTCCAGGCCAGGGACCTAGTGTCGTCCATGGAGGCACTGGGACTCTCCCAGTTTATATCGACTCCCATGCACCAAGCAGGCTGCACGTGTCACGATAGCACGCTGGATTTGATTTTTGGGATGGGGATACATGTGGATCTGATGGCTGTGACCACTCTGAGCATACCATGCCCACCCTGTTTAGGCGCCCTCAGAATCAAATGGACCCTAGTCAGCTTCAGGAGGCTCTGCAGGATCCAATCCCCCCTGGCATCTCGTTGGATGAGCTGGTGGAAAACTGGAATAACCAGCTCTCTGAAGCCCCTGCACCAAAGCAGCACCATGGTATACCATGGAGCTGCAAAGGATGAAATGGGAGCTAAGATGGCTAGACTGAAGATGGTGGCGTGTTCATGACGAAGTGTCACAAACATCTTATAGGACACCTATGAAAGCCTATGAGATGGCAAGGATTTCTATGCAGCCTCCATTGCGTCTGCAAGCTCGTGTCCAGCCCAGGGCAGACCAAATAGTAGGGAATTGGCTATTGGCTGTGAGGCGTTTGCGAGCTATTTCGCAGATAAGATCATGGCACTCCTCCAGGACCTCCTGGCCACACTTGAGACATTAAAGGAACTGGAAGCCCTTGTCTGTCTTCTAGACCATTATTGGACCACTTCAGTTGACTCACCCGGGAGGAAGTTGACAGGACCCTGGCAGCTGTGAGGCCCACTCCTTGCCTCCTTGACCCATGCCCTTCCTGGCTAGTGAAATCTTGCGGGGAGAGCATTCGGGTCCCTCTGTAAGAAATCATCAACTTGTCCCTATCTACTGGGACTTTTCTGGAGACTTTAAAGGAGGTGGTAGTTCGCCCACTCCTGAAAAAGCCACCACTGGATCCAACGGTCCTGACCAACTACCGCCCAGTGTCGAACTTACCGTTCCTGGGTAAGGTGGTTGAGAGAGTGGTGGCCCAACAGCTCCAGGCTTTCCTGAATGATGCTTCCACCCCTGATCCTTTCCAGTCTGGCTTCCGCCCTGGCCATGGGACAGAGACAGCTCTGATCACCCTTACAGATGACCTCCGTAGACATCTGGATCGAGGTGTTATTATTAGATTTAACAGCAGTGTTTGATACGGTCGATTATGATCTTATGACCCACTGCCTCACTGATGTAGGAGTCCAGGGGACTGCCTTGAAATGGTTTTCCTCCTTCCTCCATGGTTGGGGACACAGGGTGGTGCTGGGTGAGAGGGTCTCCCCATGGTACACACTAGAATGTGGAGTGCTGCAGGGGGCGATCCTCTCGCCAATGTTATTTAATATCTATATGTGCCCCCTCGCCCAATTAGTCCGGAGTTATGGGCTGGGCTGCCATCAGTATGCTGATGACACTCAGCTTTATCTGTTAATGGACAGCCATCCATCCTCCATTCCTGGAAATCTGGCTGAGGCTTTGGATGCTGTGGCTGGATGGTTGCGGCAGAGTCGACTGAAGTTAAATCCATCGAAGATGGAGGTCCTGTACCTGGGTCGTGGGGGTTTGGAGGTGGGCACCAGGCTTCCCACTCTGGAAGGGATACCTCTGGTGCTGGCCCAGTCAGTGAAGAGCCTGGGAATAACACTGGATACCTCCTTATCTATGGAGGCCCAGGTTGCTGCAGTCGCCAGATCTGCATTTTTCCATCTTAGACAGATCAGGCTACTGAAGTGCAATCTCTTCCCTCAGGACTTAGCTACGGTGATCCATGCAATGGTCACTTCCAGACTTCATTACTGCAATTTGCTCTATGCAGGCTTATCTTTGAAGTTGCTCCGGAAATTACAGCTGGTACAAAATATGGCGGCGTGCCTGCTGACGTTGATGCCCGTGCGGGCTCACATTTGACATGTGCTCTGTCAGCTGCATTGGTTGCCGGTTGAGTACTGGATCCGCTTCAAGGTGTTGGTAATTACCTTCAAAGCCTTATATGGCCTGGGACCAACATTCCTAAGGGACCGCCTCTTCCCATATATGCCTCAGAGAGCATTACACTCTGAGAGTCAACATCTCCTGGTGGTTCCTGGCCCAAAGGACGTCCGCCTAGCCTTGACCAGGGCCAGGGCTTTCTCTGCCCTGGCCCCCATGTGGTGGAAGATGCTCCCTATTGAGATCAGGGCCCTGTGGGATCTTATGCAATTCCACAGGGCATACAAGACAGAGCTGTTCCGCCAGGCCTTTGGCTGAGGCAGTGGGCATCCACATATACACCCCCCCCAGTTTGCAATCTCCCACTTACTGGTAACTGGCTAGTTACATCTATGGGCCGAATTCTCCCTATGGCAGGCATGACTACTATTTTTATATGTTTTAATCTGTTTTAATTTTTGTTGTATTTATTAAATTGTTGTAACCCGCACTGAGCCCATTTACAGGATGGGCGGGATATAAATGCGAAAAATAAATAAATAAAATAAATAGTGGCATTATTACTGTGCAGCCTCCCCAAGTCCTATGGTCCACTCATCGATGGCCCTGAGACTAAACCAGAAGCAGATCTAACACTTGAATATGCTAAGGGCAAATTAGTTGATGAGTATAATCACAGGAAAGAACAACGAGCAGGTGAAGACACTGAAAAACCAGAAACAACTCTCAAGGTAAATGAGGTGATAAAGCACATGACAGAAACCAGGGTGTGTTACTGCTGCAAAAAGGCCGGACATCTGAAAAAGATGGAGAGCTAAACCGAGAAAACAATCCACAGAATCACCCAAAGAAAAGGCTAAGAAAGCTGCAAGTGAATCTGTAGATGAAAAATGGGATGGATGTCTAAAAGCTACAAACACGTCAAGTGGATGGTACATTGATTCAGGTGCCACAAGCCACATGACAAGCAACCAGGAATTCATCTCAGATCTTGTTCTCAGCACAAAGGAGACGACCTTCCTTGGAGATGGTTAGGGAACATCTGAGTCCAGGAGCATTCCCTGGGAACTCAGACCCCTAGCTGGAGATTGGCTAGAAACCAAATCTTTTTCTGAGGAAGAGAAAGTTGTAACACACTAAAACTCTTTGTTGGACTTCAGAAACATGAAAAGGAAAAACTTTAATGTAAAACATAAAGTATGAAGGAAAACCCCACACAGAAGCACCAGCAGTGCTGGCGAGCAGCCACAAACAATGAGGACACTAACAATACATCCCCATATAAGTATCCTATAGAATCAAATGGAACTGTCAATTAGGAATGTGACGAGCTTGATAAGATCCAGCCCCTCATATGTTGGCTGTAGGAACGCTGCATAAAGTTATTTTGTTATCTGTGAGGTCTGGTAGTCCTGAAAAGCTTCTTCATCGAGAGTAGGAGTTAAGGCATCACACAAACTGATAATTGTTACTGTTGTGATCAGTGCTCCCTCTAAGGTGTGGAGTCTGGTGAGCAAAAACCCTGCTTTGTGAGCTCCTGGCATTAAAGTGGTGAGCGAGCGATTGGGCTGCTGCATAAAATAGTTTGCTCTGGAGCCATCCGTCCTGAGCTAAGACAAAATATGTGTGAGCCGGAGGCTAAAAAACTGTGAGCCAGCTCACACTAACTCAGTTTAGAGGGAACATTGGTTGTGATCCGCCCTGGGCCTGTTCGTGGGGAGGGCGGAATAAAAATTTGGAAAATAAATAAATAAATAAACTATATGTTTAGACTGCAACCTGGTCCCCTGGTCCCCTGGAATGTCAACTATGCTCATATGTGAAGGGCAAAGGCAGGGCAATGTTTATTTCCAATAATATAGTATTAGCCAGGCTGCAAAGACTTGTAGGATATTGAACCAAAGAATGGACATGAAAGCCAATTCAAAATGTTTCTCAGAAAGGCCTAGTCTCAGTTATGTGTAATTTCTGCCACAGTAACTTTGGGCCAGCCACTCTGTCTCAACCTTGTCTGCCTCACAGTGTTGCAGTGAGGAGGAAGAGAGACGGCAGGTGTGCTCTCCCGAGCTCTTTAGCGAAGAAGAAGGGGATAAGAATGTACTCGAGAGAGGAAAGGATAGAATGGGGGAAGCAAAAATAACAATGGCACATCTTCCAAAATCTTTTCTGAAAATCAACGAGAACTGTAACATTTTTCAAATCTTCTCATCTTTCCTAAACAAAAGGGCTTCTTTTCTAAAGCAATTCCATGGTTTGGGTTAGCTATTTATGCTTCTAATTACATCATGTGAGGGGGAATAACAGCAGTTTAATTTCCTTGATACAAAGGAGGCAAGATTCGGGCACTTTGGAAATGCAATCAAAGCCTAGGTGCTCTGGTTGGTGGTATTTACCATCTATTAAGACTCAGCGGTGTGCTAAGAGCTATTAGGTAAATGAACTTTGTCCAGGAAATTAGGGGTTCCGCTATAGACTGTGGAAAATTGCCGGCTCCTGAAACAACAATATTATAAACGGGTATCCCAGTTGTTTTAGGGATCATCTGGACAGGATTCTGATATGAGCATATGGGGTGGGGTGGGGTGGGGGGATCCATGGCTTTGACATAACTGTACGAGAACTCACTTCTGACTTTTCACCCTGGCAAAGCTAGACACTATGATTCAATTAGATCTCTTACATTGTTCACTGACTTTTGGTAAATTACACCTTTGATTTCTGGTCCAATGAAAAGGTGCTAATTACCTTTTTAAGTGCTCGTTTAATGTGCTGCGGTGACATAAAGCATTAGTGCAGCAGCCTTCTGCCTGCCGGAACCTTCCAGAGTGTTCTCCCCCACTGCTTTGTTTAATCAGCCTTTTCCCATTTCTGCTTTTCCTTTTTTCTCCACTCCCCGTCCGAGGCCCCTCCGCACCGCTGGCTCTTCTGCGGATGAATAAATCTACTATATTGTTTGCTGAAATTGGCTGTCTTTTAGCGTAATGAAAACAGAAACAGATTGGTGTAGCTGAAAAAGATTCTCTCTCTTCCTCCGATTCCGACCGCCCCTCCTCCCTGTTGCTCTGGACTGTCAGTATTTCTACATTCTTTAACTTCACAAGCGCATGGTTTTCTTCAGCAAAACTCAGCATCCTTGCTTGCAGAGAATGGGTTATATCCATTAGATTTCAACATACCTTGCTTTGTAGCTCTCTGTCAGACTACACGTATGCCCACAGATTTTTAAGTTGCTATATGCCTGACACTCCAGTTCTAAATATTACATTGATTACATTAGTTAAAAAAATCCTCAGGGCAGTGTAGATATTCTCCTTTCCACTGTCTTATCCTGACAGCAGCCTTGTGAGAGAGGCTGGTGATCGGCCCAGAATCAAACAAGGCAGAGGAGGGATTCGCACCTGGATCTCTCCAGCTTAGTCTAGCAATCTAACCATTATAGCCCACTGGCTCTCTTTGACTTATGGTTGCCAACCTGGGGATCTCTCCAGACTATAGGAAACGGCTTCTTTGGAGGGTGGTCTCTTTTTGCCAGTTTGGTGTAGTGGTTAAGAGCGCGGACTCTAATCTGGGAGAACCACTCCCCACTCCTCATGCAGTTGCTGGGTGACCTTGTTACAAGTTCTTTCAGAGCTGTTCTCTCAAGGGCAGTTCTTGGGAGAGCTCTCTCAGCCCCACCCACCTCACGGAGTATCTGTTGTGCATCCACTGTGCCGTGTGAACAGGACTAGAGAGGCAGGCTGCTGATGTGTGTGCCATGTACTCACTCAGTGCACTCCCAAGCACTCTTTGCGTGCATTGCAAGTATTTACAGTAAAACATACAGTGAAGATTATACAGAGGACCTTATTAGAACAGATGCTAACAGTGAAGGGAATGAGGTGGGGGTGGGGACAGCAACTGCAAATGGTCTACATATTAGTATTTCTTACAGGTGGTCCAGCTGTTTTGGTCTGAAGCAGTAGAAAAAATTTAGAGTCCAGTCAGGCACCTTTAGGACCAACAATAGTTTATTCAAGGTATGAGCTTGTGTGTGCAAGGGGCACTTTTTCCAATACACTAGAATGGCAGTTGAAACTTATAGACAGACTGAACAGCAAATTTACATGTAACAAGATGAAGATGTTTTAAGTTATACAAAAACAAAGCTAAATAACAAGCTAAGGTGATAAGGTAAACAGTTGTTTTGATTTAATTAATGAGGGAAAGGACACCAAAGCAATAAGTATGTAAAGGCATTTTTTCTAAAGGCATTTTTTCTAATTGTTGGAAGTAAATTGAGACTCACCATTCATCTCCTCTCAGGCACGGAGGTAACTTAACAGCATTTTTTTTTAAAATGGGTGTAGTGATATGTCAGCAAAACATCCCAATATTCCTTGCATTACACTTAGTATTTGAATATAGTATTCTGATAAAGAAATACACTAAAATACAGAGGATGTATAGTCCTTCTTGCTGAGAATACATATGTGAGGACTGAATGAGTTAGCATATGTACTGAGATAAGAAACTAATATCCCTGTTGAGTCCTGGGGAGGTTTTTGTTCCAAGTGTTGTAATAACTTGTAATTCAGCAGTTTCCCTTTCTATTCTATTCCTGAATTTCCTTTGTAATAAAACAGCTACTTTGAGGTCATTCATTGATAGTCTATGATGAATTCTGTTGTAGTATGGTGGGTGCAGACACATAACGGGTGCCACACAGCAGCTGCTGCAGGAGGTGGAACAATCCACACAGTGGCTGCTGCAGCTTACCTTCTCTCACACCATAAAGATCCTTGAGCTGTGGTGGCAGCAGCAGTTGAACCAACATTTCTAAAAATCTACACAGCCAATCAAATTTTCCATGGCCAATCAGAAAACTTGCTGAGCAAAATAGCACCTGGTCGTGCCCACTTTCTAAAAACCCTTGGCAGGCACCAGGAAAAGCATCAGTGGGCACCATGGTGCCAACGAGCACCACATTGGTGACCCCTGCTCCACAATATAATTGTATTGGTGCAGGCCTCCCAGGAGGCAGGAGCTGGGGTTCAGCAGGGCAGGTCATGATTGAGGGTGCAGAGAGGAACCAGGGTCCAGTCCAGAAATCAGGGATTCCAGAGAGCAGATATGCCAAGTCCAGTCTAGGGTCAAGGGATTCAGGCAGCAAGTCCAGTTCAGTGGTTCCAGAAAAGTTGATAGATCCAGGTTCTAGTGGTCCAGTAGCAGCAAGGTCAGTGGTTCAGCAGCAATGTGTATTTGTTGCATCTACAAAGCTGCTGTTTCTCTTGGCTGATTGTATAGCCAAGTCTTAACAAGCTACACTCCCAGCCAATTCCTTGGCAGTCATCCTGAAACTACTCATCCATCTTGTCAGTTGACAGCTGATGACAAGCCATGAGTCTCACACTCCTCCTCCTTTCCTGCAACTCAGCTTGCCTCTGACAGCATTGGTGCCGGAGAGGAGTGGGTGAGCTAGGTGGCTGGGAGTGGCTTCTGAAGCCTTGTTTACTGCTTCAGAACTACAGGGCACTGGCTCGGTTTCAGTGGTAGACTGTGACTTTTGCTCAGCTGGCGACCTGACCTCTTGTTGCTCTCCTTCTGGCTCAGAGCCAGCTGCAGCCGGTTGTTCAATTACTGGCTGAGGGCCAGCTGCAGGTAGCTCTTTGTCTGTGGAATCTGTGCTGTTACTGAGCACGGACCGACTTATGACAAGAATCATGATCATTGTCATTGAAGGCGTATAGTCCAGAAGCAATAATAGAACAGTGCATTTCTAAACATTTTCCCTAAACGTGTCCTGTTTCTGGTGAAGTAAAGGTTCTTGTTGAACCTTTTTTGTGCTTTCAGACATTTTGAGTCCTATCCCCCCACCCCGAAATTGTCAACAATCATTCACTTGATATTTCTAAAAATAATATATATATATATTTACCTCTTATTCATAGAAACTGAGCTGAGCTTCTTTTAGGTATTAATGTGGTTTTGGAACAAAGTATAATCTTCCAGCCTGGGCATTGGACCCAACAAAAAAATTGATCAACATGGGAGGGGGGCAGTGTTTTATGAAAGCTCTCAATACAGAATCCAAGATCCCCACCTTGTGCTGCTGGAGTCCCTTTGGATTAAGGGAACTGATGAAATATTTTCCCTTTGGCATAGTTTAGCATTCTGCTGGGATTTCCAAGCAAACCTATCCTCTTTCGAGCAGATTTTACTTGAGAATAGGATTAGTCTGTTCATATTTGACAGTACTTGATAGATGGCATGACATTCTATCAAGCATTTGACAAATGACAGGTTTTGAGATTTTGATTGTTGGCACCTGATGAAATCCATGCCTTGAAGAGAAGATTTGAAAAGGCACATTATTAGGCAACCTGTCACATTCCAAGGGGTGATAGCCAAATTTCATTAACTTTTGGGAACATTTATATCCATTCTTGTATGTGGTGGAGTAAGTGACTCAGTGTGCCTGAACATTGGGAGAGGGGGTGCTATATCACTCGAAGTGTGTCTAGGTGTTATCTCCTTGAATGTGCCTCTCTTTGTCTTAACCTGGGAGCTGCCCTCTGACACACACACCCTCTCTTTTTGTCCTCTCTTCTTTCACATGGCCTTCCATGGAGATACATATCCCTGCAGGTCTCTCCTACATAGACAGTGCCCTCATACTCCCACACACATGATGCCGGACAAGCTGGATATTTGTGAGAGGGAAAGTACTCATTAGGTTAGGCTTCTTTCAACTGCAACCTGAATGTGAACTGGATCTACTTGAATCAATGTAAGTTTACCATTTTTTTTTTGCAATATACTTCTGGGAGCTTTATTTCCTGCACGCTTCCAGGACTGGGCAAAATGCTGCTATATTAACCAGATATCCCAACAGTATCAAGCTCTTCTGTTCTTGGTAAACAGTCAGAGGACTTCTTTTCCAGGCTTGGGACTTCTCAGGATGAACACTACAGCAGCTGCCCAAATCACCGTGCTGATGTATAGCAGCTCATAGATGCCCCAATGAAAGTTACCTCAAAAAGCTGCCCACCCGCCCCATCACATGAATGTTGTTCCAATGGTCACTAAATAGGCCAGTTTTTCTTCTTTTAAACAAAATTGCCATTTTTATTCTGTTCTAATGGTTTTGGATATAGAGCAGGGCTCAGCATGCTTTTATGATTCAAGAGCCAAACTACATCAAAATGGAATGCAAGAGATCAGCACAAAACCAGTAGGTGTAAGTACTGATAACTGATACATGGAATGAGAATGCATAAAGTTTCTGCAGCCCAAATGCTGTTTCCTGAGAGTCTTTTATTAGGAAGCAGCACCTACAAGGTCATAAATATACAAGGGAGTGCTTTGTGCAATTACTTTAGAGCAGTTGCTTAAATCTTTGACTGGTTCACCCTAGGATTCCCGACCACCTCTATCCTTTCCTTTCTGTAAAGCATCTCTAAGAAGCCCTTTAGTTTCATAGCATCCTTGCCTGCCACTTCTTTAACATACCAGTAATCCTAGCATCCAATAGCTCATCTCTAAATGACAGAGATCGATGGACTTCCGGTTTCAGTGGCTTGCTGGTAGGTGCTCGCAGCCTGGGGTACAAGAGGTGCCTCTCCTGAGGCACTGGCTGAAGGATCGAGGCTCCTCTTTGCCCCGATAGGTCCCACTGGTGCGAGACCAGCTATGGCACCAAAGATGCCTACCGGAGAGAGTGCACAAGCAATCTGGCGATGGAAGACATTCCCTACCTTTTGAAGTGAAGCGAGAAGTAAAGCATGAGTTGGTATTCATTCATCCAAGCAAGCACCCAAGTGAAAATCCAAAAAGCACTAAACATGGGGGGGGAGGGAATCTGTCCTACCCTGAGACTAGCTTCTTAAAAAAAAAGAGAGAGGAGCAGAAGGGCAGCTTGAAAGGGAGACTGATTACTCAGCTGAGTGGCATGTAGTTTAGTAACAAGAGCACAATTCAACAGACTTTCAGAGACTTTTAGAACTTTTCCTTTAATGTAAACAATGTCGCATTGAGCTGAAAAAATGGTGACCAGGGTGAAAACATCTTCAGGAACTGCCAGCTCCCCGACTCCGGCTTCTAAACTGGAAGCAAATACAGACCTCCCTAAAATGATTGCTGCAGCACTGCACTCTCTGCTGGACCAGATGACTAATCTCAACAATAACTTTGATGTGCTTCAAAAAGAACTGAAAGAAATGACTGGAAGAACAGAGATGACAGCCCAAAAGCTGAAAAAGGTTGATGCTAAAACAAATAGGCTAAATCAAAGACTGGAGGCAGTGGAAAAAAAGAAGACCTCCAAGAAAGAACAGCTTCTACAACTACAAATGGAAAAGTTAACATATGTCCTGAGATTTCAAGGTATCCTGGAGCAAAAAGAAGAGAACCTGAAAGAGATCTTAAGTGAAATTCTCTAAAAGGTCAACAAGAGAAGCAATATTGAAAGTGACCAATGGGATTACCCTAAAAATCAAAGGAGAAGAAGCTAAAGTTTTAAAGGATGTTCCATTTGAGATCAGAAAGAGGAGGAAGCAATATAAGGACTTGACGCTATTTTTATAGAAAAACTCCCGACAGATGGATGGTACCAGAAGGACTTATCTTCAACTTCAGGGAGAAAAAAGAAAAGATTGACTCTGTTACAAAAGCCAAAACATTTTTGGAGCAGCAACAGAGTGAAAGAAACTGAGAAAGTAGAGGACAAAAACGTTGCAGATGGAAATGGTGGAAATGGCCAGGGAAGTTCTGACAGATTCCTGGGCAGCTTTTCAGAAGGAACATCTGACTCAGAATCAGAATTAGGAGCAGCCACTCCTAAACCTCTTAAAGTTAAACTGACCTTCAATAAAAATAAGCCTAGAGGAAAGAAAGCTATAAAATAGCTTAACTCTGAAAATCTGGTACACTTCTTTTTTTAATAATTGAAATACTAAGATACACTTACTAGAGCTAATTATGATTTTGCTTGTTTGATGTAGTCATATTAATAGCTAACTTTTACACGTTTTTGTTTAAGTAATAGGGAAACTCCAAGAATTTGATGTTTCAGCTGACTCATGATCCTTGCTACTCTGTATTTTAGTTTAGAGTATCCCGTACCCCTATCCCTGTAGTGATGCAATAAAATTGCAATGAAATGCAATAAAAAATAAATAAATGACAGAGATCAGTTCCCCTAGAGAAAATGGAGGCTTTGAGGGTGGAATCTATGGTATGACATCCCTCCCCTCCACAGGATCTACCCCCAAATCTCCTGAAGTTTCCCAACCTGGAGCTGGCGACCCTACAGTTCCCCCGGAGAATATGGCTGCTTTGGGAGATGAACTCTGTGGTCCTGACTCCCCCAAAACCCACCTTCCACAGGCTTCACCCCCAAAATCTCTGCTCCAGAGCTGGCAACCCTACACTCCAATATACTTTATGTAAAGATTTAATCTTTTTCAAAAGAGTCATATTTAGTTCCATGCTGACTCACAATTGGCTCTGGAACCACAGGTTACAAACCAGTGAAACAGAGTATATCCAGGCACAACTACACAATTCCCCCAACATGTGCCAGGTGATGGGAGCGAAACTGGACTTGAAGTCGGACATACATAATGAGAATTCACCTTAAAAACACTCATTCAGTCAGCCCTGAAAGGAACTGCTGCGATGGGGGGGAGAACTTCCTGTTTCTCTCCGACCTCACTTTCGCCAGCAGAAAAGGCAGTGTGAGCGGGGAGTTTTTGCCCCTCTTCTCTGGCACCGGGAGTCCAGTTGCTTTGCCCCTGATGCAGAATGGCCTATGCTAACCCCTGGAAGGTGCCCAGAAAGTGAGCAATGAATCAGCTACCTAGAAATGGAGCCGGCAGCCTTTTCTCATGGATACGGGCTTGCAAGAGCTGTTGGCTTGCTGTCAGCATTTTTTCTGCAAATGAAATCAGGGAGCGGCTCCTGGATAAATGCAGGGTTTCTATCACATGCCCAGCATGTAACATGAGGATTAACACGGGTATAAAGCAAAATCAAATGTACACTGTACACAGATTGTATGTGTGTTTGGTGTAGTGGTTAAGTGTGCGGACTCTAATCTGGGAGGTCCGGGTTTGATTCCCCACTCTTCCACTTGCAGCTGCTGGATGACCTTGGGTCAGGCTTAAGTTCTTTCAGAGCTGTTCTCTCAAGGACAGTTCTCTCGGAGCTCTCTCAGCCCCACCTACCTCACAGGGTGTCTGTTGTGGGGAGGGGGAGGAGTTTGTAAACTGCTCTGAGACTCCGAGTGAAGGGCGGGCTATAAATCCAATCTCCTCCTCCTCCTCCTCCTCCTTCTTCGTGTGTTCACTGTAATGTGTGAACAGAGCTAGTGAGAGTCAGGGGGGGCAGTCTTTTCCAGCTCACATTTGCCATCTGAGGCAGAGAGTATAAAAGGCAGCCTCGTACTCCGAAGTCCAAAAGGAGTCCAAACTTCCTCTGCACCCCTCAAGGTAATTTGACTTTGTGATGAAGCTCCTTGGGTTGCCAGTCTCTGGGATTACAGATATAGGGTTGTCAGGTCCCATCGGCCACAGGTGGGGGAATGGGAGTAGGTTGCCAGACCCAGGTTGGTTAACTCCTGGAGATTTGGGGATCGTGCCTGGGGGGGGGAGGGGCCTCAGTGGGGGGGTCCAGTGCCACAGAGTCCGCCCTCCAAAGCACCCATTTTCTCCAGGGAAACTGATCTCTGTACTCTGGAGATGAGCTCTAATGCTGCGGATCCCCAGGTCTCACCAGGAGGCTGGCAACCCTTGGCAGTTCCCCAGAAGAAAATGGCAGCTCCAGAGGTCAGGATCTATGTGAAATCCCTTCCCAAATTCCCTCTCTGCAGGCTCTGCCCCCAAATCTCCAGGAATTTCCCAGGCCCAGGTTCGCAACCCTACACAAGACCACGGAGTCTGCAACTATCTAACTGCACCACTGCAGGGTGCTTTTCTGCTCTCAACCCATCTGTGAAGACACACATTGCTCAGTCTTCTCTTTGACCAGGGCTCTGCAGTGTTTGTGCCCCTGCACAGGCCGAGCTTGTTTTACTATGACTTCCAAAGAAGACTCTCTTTGTCCTGGTTCGAATTCAGGGGATTGTTTTTCTTTTTAACTGGAGACGCACCCTTCGGTTCTGTTGTGTCCCCTCCCCCCATTTAAAGTTGGAGAATGGCGAGGCTTTGCACGGGGAGCTGGGGCTGGGGGGGGCTGCCCACAGACTTCCTGTCCTTTCCGGCCTCCCTTTCCTTCCCACAAATTTCCGCTCTCACTTGTCACAAGGTTTGTTCCTTACTCGCCAGTGAGGGGAAAAATGTGCTACACTGTGGTGGAATCTTTTTAAAACAGCCCCTCCCCACAGCCTTTGATATCTTGAACACAGTTCTCCCCCCTCTCTCCCCAGATTAAAATTATAGGCACACTTCATTCCAGGAGAAACATGCATATTTTCTTGATTAACTTCCAGGACAATAAAAATCCCTCTTGCAAATGTTTACTTATCTATTTACTTTATTTATATCCCAACTTTCTCCCAGTGGGGACTCAAACTGGCTTACATTATTCTCCTGTCTTCCATTTTATCCCCACAACTGTCCTGTGAGGTAAGTTAGGCTGACAGCCTGTGACTGGCCCAAGGTCACCCAGCAAGCTTCCATGGGAGAGTGGGGATTCGAACCTGGGTTTCCTGGATCCTGGTCTGATGCTTTAACCCAGAGGTGTCAAATGCATTGGCTACGTGGACTGGATCTGACATAAATGTCACTTTGGCCCATTCTGCATCTAGCACTCGCCCTGCTGTTTTACCAAAGCCACGTTGGAACAGGAATCCCCCTCTACATTGCATGCCACTTTCACCTTCTTTGATTGTCGGATTTTATGGCCGCCTCCACACTGCAAGCTGGTTTCACTTCCTTTGATCTCTCAGTTTTATGGTACCGTCTGCATAGATTTATGGCCATTTTATGGCCGTTCAGGGGCGACTCTGCAGTCAGTACGGTGTTGGCCTGGGGTATTTGAGTGTGGTTTTGAGTTGCATCCTTTTCTGTTCCAGTGTGGGTGTGGTAAAACAACGGAGTGAATATGCTGGATGCAGAATGGGCCTTTGTTGGGCTGGGCCATGCGTGTCATAAAATGCACTGCCAGGTATCGGAGATATAAACTTTATAAATGACACAGGCAAACTTTGTTAAACGATATTCTTTTTTACTCAAAATACAAACAAAAGCAATTGATTCCTAGGAGTGAAAGCAATTGATTTACTGGGGAACCCACAAAAGCTCCAATAAATGCATTTAATCATATGCAAGACTAGTTCTTTTTCCAAGGGATACCATAAAAGGGGGGATATCTTACACTTCCATACAAATTAGTTACCTTTTGTATATATAGCATGTTTAGGAGATGAGTCGTCTTCCTTGCTAGTAAATAAGGTTGTTTTTCAGCACCCCCCCGTACACCCAGCCTCAGCAGCTGAGCATGGCTATGATCCGTCTCTCGCCCTTTGTTCCCTCTCTTCCCCCCTCGTACCTCTGAGGACCTCAGAGAGGCACACTGGACCCTCCACTACCCCACCTCCCTAACAACAACACCTCTGTGAGGTGGTCCAGGCTGAGCGACTGGCCCCGGGTGACCCAGACGACTAGCCCCGGCTGACCAAGGTCCTGGCTCAGGAGCAGGGGAGGGGTTTGACCGTGGCTCTCCCAGATCTCTCCCCCCCCAGTCCTCATCCCTCCTCCGTTTCCCACAGAAGCGATGGGGCTGAGGGAAGGCCTGATGGAGAGGCTGTTTTCAAAACCTCCAAGGGGTGCTTTTTGTCTTCCTGTGACCCCTTTTCCTTCATGGGCTGAGAACAGGTGGGAGGGAGAAAGCCGCTGCCCCCCCCACTCCCTGACACTCAATCTGCCTCCCAGCTCCACGGCTGTTCAGATGTGCAGCGGCAATAGCGGCGCCCCTTTTCCCCTTCTCCACTCTCTTCTGAGGCGAGAACGTCTTTCCTGCCAGAGCAGCATGCACAAGACAGCCTAGTTGCCTCCCTCTCTAGGCACCAGCCCGCCCCCTCCTCTCTCCCTTGCCGGCCTCGTCCCTTTGCAGCAAACTGCCACTCTGCTCAACTACCACTCTGCACACCCGTTCAGTGAGGAGGCGGCAGTGCTGGCCACTTGGTTCTGTCCCCCTATGTAGTGGGTTTGCCAGTCCTCACTGAGCTGCAGTCAGAGGAGGCAGAAGGAGAAAAAAACACCATGCCCCCTATTTCTCCGCCTTCACTGCCATTCCCCCCACTATTTTACCTCTGCCTTTTAGCCCTGCCCCCTAGCCATTTCCTTTCTATTTCTTGACAGCTTCAACCGCACACGCCTCACTGCATGGACCCACTTGCCTGCCCCCCCCCCCGAGAAGCCTCCTTCTTTCCCTCCCTTGCAGCAGTTGCTCACAGCCTGGCTAAAAGCCCTGGATGGGCCGCTTCCAGCCCTTGCCTGCTTTAACCACTACACCATGCTGCCTTTTTTATCTTAAATATGTTGAGTCTTAATACTGTCTCCTGGTGTCCCACCCTTCTGCCGACCCAGTCAAGACCCCGAGGCAACAATGTGCTTTTTTGGTTAATGGTGATGCTTTTGGGATCCCCTCTGGCCTGTCTTTTGTGGAATGGGTTGCTTTAGAGAATCCCTCACTTCCACTGGCATGATGTCACACATTGTGGATGGTCAATGTGTTGAATTTCTTACCAACTTTTTGGTGGCTCCAGGTAAGGAAATCAGGCAATGGAAGGTCCATCCAAAGAAGTACCAGGTTCTTTGGCTCTTCCTGGCCAGTGTTCAATGGGGTACAACTGTGTGCCAGTGATGGTGGAAAGAACCATCAAGGGTTAGTGTAATGTATCCACTCTGGAACATGGGCTCAGGGCAGCCATGTGCTCAGACTGGTTCTAACCGGTCCGCCATGTGGCCAGGCAAAGGGCCTGAGCTTCGCTCCCAAAGACAATGGACTACAGGATCCTAGCTCCCCTCCAATCGGGGAGCCGAAATTCTAGGACATAACTCCATCACTGTAAATAGCCCAATCACGGGGTGTGGTGTGTGTGGGTGTGTGGGTTTACTGGGGGATAAAAGCCGGCCTGCAAGCCAGCTTCTCTTTGTCTTGTTCTGCAACTAATAAAGTATGTGAGAGCTGAAATCACTCGTCAGTCACAGTATGTAATGTATCCACTTGAGAACATGGGCTCAGGGCAGCCATGTGCTGGGACTGGTTCTAACCGGTCCACCATGTGGCCAGGCGAAGGGCCTGAGCTTCGCCCCGAAAGACAATGGACTAGAGGATTCTGGCTCCCCTCCAATTGAGGAGCAGGAGTTAACTCAATCAATGTAAATAGCGAATCACCGGGTGTGTGTGTGTTTAGGGTGTGGTTCACTTGGGAATAAAAGCTGGCTTGCGAGCCGGCTTAGGTTGTCTTATTCCTGATCTAAATTAAAGTATGTGAGAGCTGAAATCACTCATCGGTCTCAGTACTTTTCACAGTACTTTTCACTGGCAACGAGGATGGGATTCTACCTCCCTCTGTGAACAACGACCACGAGGAAGAGCATCGCATCGCTGACCCCGAGAGCAGCACCACACCGCTCAGCGCAACCAAAGCCGCTGGTTCTCCTGAGCATTGCATCAAGCCTTGCCACTCACTGCACCGCTCCCAAGCCTCGCCCGCTGACCCTGAGAGCAGCGCTGCTCACGCCCAGCTTCAACGGCCACTGCAACTCTTGCCACCGCCACCGCCTCCATGTGGAACGATGGCAGTGCCTCAAGGAAACATCCAGGCATTCGATATCTCCCGGCCCCAGCAATGGGACACCTGGTTGGAGACCCTGGAAAACCACTTCAATTACCACGATGTTGTGGACGCCGGAAAAAAGAAGTCCCTGTTCCTCAGCTCCTGCTTCTACGGGACCTCATAAACCCGAAGATTACCAAGGAGGAGCCTTACATGGTACTGGTAAAGGCCCTCACGGACCACTTTTCGCCCAAACTCACCAAGTTCGTGGAGCGGTTGGGGTTCTTCGCCAGGGTCCAAGGTCCGGACGAGACAACCTCAGAATTTCTGGCTGGCCTTCGGCGGGTGGCCATGAGGTGTGCTTTTCCAAGCCTTACAGACACTCTGCTTAACCAGTTTCTCATGGGCCTCCGTGAGCCCAAGTTGCAATGGAAACCGGCCAGCAACAATGACCTCGACCTCGATAAGGCCATCCAGGAGTCGGCCGCCTATGAAAAGGTACACCAAGACCGCCCCAGCAAGGCGGTCCACTGCACGCTAGCCACGCAGGGTTCTGACGCCTCGGAGGATGAGGAGATGCTCCAGGTCCAT
Source organism: Gekko gecko (assembly GCA_029375565.1). NCBI lineage: Eukaryota > Metazoa > Chordata > Lepidosauria > Squamata > Gekkonidae > Gekko > Gekko gecko. The sequence continues at coordinate 1,286,896 of JAPDNY010000008.1, forward strand.
AGACGCCCGTCCCAGTGGCCTCGTGGGGCCCAAGAGGCCAAAGCACAGCCTACCATAGCCTGCGCGAGCTATGGCGACGCACATGAGTGGCGGTCTTGCCGGTTCCGCTCCGTCATCTGCCGGACGTGCAACAAGGCGGGGCACATTGCAAAGGTCTGCTGCTTCCTGGGGCAACGGAATAAACTCACGGCGCAGCTCGAAGTGGAGGACCTGCACATTGTTTCAGTCCACCACCAAAAGGTATGTAACTTGCCCCCAGATGGCCCAGACAAGGTGCATGTGATGGTCCGGATTGAAGGGTCCCCCTGTCAAATGGAAATAGAGTCGGGCTCGTCATTTTCAATAATATCGGCTGAGACCCTCCGTTCCCTATGCCCGAAGGGGGGACCCCAGTTGCACAAGCCACAGGGTCTAGTGTTACAGGACTTTAATAAGAACCCTGTGGCCATCTGGGGCTGGGCCAAGTTCCGGGTCCAGTTTAAAGGCTTCTTGGGCATGCTGGACCTATTGGTGGTGGAAGGGCGGCTCACACCTGTTAGGACTATCGTGGTTCAAACCATTGGGCCTGCAGATAACGGGGCTGAACCAGATCCGGACGGCGGACTGGGAGGCGGTGTGTAGGGAATTTCCTAAGGTTTTTGACGGGACTCTGGGGAAATACACTGGGGACCACATTTCGCTGGATCTGGACCCAGCCATACGGCCCATCCGCATCAAGGCCCGGGTCCCTCCCATCGCAATGCACGCTAAAATCGAAGTGGAGCTCGATCGCCTGGTTGAGCAAGGGGTGCTGGAGCCAGTAGTGTCCGCGCAGTGGGAGACCCCAATTGTGACGCCTGTTAAGCCTAATGGAGATGTGAGAATATGAGCTGATTATATTCCATCCCGCTTACCCCATCCCAGTGGTGAGCCACGTCCTCACCTCACTAACAGGGGCCAAGGTCTTCGGCAAGCTGGATTTGGCACAAGTGTACCAGCAGTTGCCAGTTAACGCGTCCGCCGTGGAGGCCCAGACTATCGCGACCCACAGGGGGGCCTTCCGGGTCATGTGGATGCAGGTCGGGGTTTGTGTGGCTCCCAGAATTTTTCAGTCTTTTATGGATTCTCTCCTAAAAGGCATCCCCAGAGTATAGCCTTTTTTAGACGACGTCATTGTTGCGGTGCCAGACCCCACCGCCTTCGCAGACCGTCTCTGCCAGGTCCTCCAACGGTTCGACGCCGCCAGCCTGAAGGTTAAAAAGGAGAAATGCCTCCTCGGTGTGCCCCATATCGAGTTCCTGGGGTTCGCGGTGGACGCTCAAGGGATCCACCCCACGGATGATAAAATTAGAGCCATCACACACGCCCCCCTGCCCTCATCCAAAGCGGAGTTGCAGGCTTTCTTAGGCCTGCTCAATTTCTACCATGCTTTTCTGCCCCTCAAGGCGGCCATGGCGGAGCTGCTCCACCGCCTCCTGGACAAGGACGTGCTTTGGGCTTGGGGGCCGATGCACGCTGCAGTGTTCCAGGGTGTCAAGGACTTGCTGGTTTCGAACGCGGTCCTACATCACTTCATGGAATCGCTCCCGATGGCCCTCGCATGCGACGCCTCTCCCTACAGGGTCGGGGCGGTCCTGGGCCACCGTTTGCCTGATGGCCGGGAGGTCCCGGTCGCTTATTATTCATGGACGTTGTCTTCTGTGGAGCGGAATTACGCGCAGATTGACAAAGAGGTGCTGGTGATAGTGGCTGGGGTGAAGAAATTCCACCACTACCTCTACGGCTGGCCTTTTGAAATTGTGATGGACCACAAGCCGCTCCTGGGGCTCCTTGCCGCAGACCACCAGACACCACAGATGGTCTCCCCCAGGGTCCTGGGGTGGTCCATTTTCCTGGCGGGGTACTCATACTCCCTCACCCATCGCCACCTCCTCGAAATCTGCCATCAGGGCCATGTGGCAGATCTTCAGCGCCCAAGGGCTGCCAGACACGCTGGTCATGGATAACGGCACAGCATTCATGTCCCGGGAGTTCCAGGACTTCACAGCATATTATGGGATCTGGCATGTGCATTCAGTGCCGTTCCATCCCGCCACGAACAGCCAAGTGGAGAGAATGGTCCAGACCGCCAAGGACGCTCTACGCCAGCTCGACTCCCTGGACTGGGAGTACAAACTGGCGTTCTTTCTATTCGGGCAGCGCATCACCCCGCACTCCACCACTGGGCATAGTCCAGTGGAACTCCTCCTGGTCGCTGCCTCGGAGCGGGAGCCGGGAACTGAGGGACAGGAGGCTCCCTGAGGGTTCTTCCCTGAGGACCCCGTGTATGCCCGGAGCTACACCGCAGGCCCACCATGGGTCCCGGCATGGGTGGTACGGGTCAGGGGGCCCCATTCGTACGAGGTCTCCTGTGAAGATGGTACCATGCTCCACCCCCACATCGACCAACTCCGTCACAGGCTGGCGCCGCAAGAGCCAAATGACTTCGAGGATCCCGAACCCCAAGAGGCTGAGGAGCCATGACCTTCTCCACAGGGGCCCAGCCCAGCAGAGAGCCCAGTCACGGCACCCATCGCTCCATCTACAGAAGCCCCGACCGCCTCAAACAATGCTTCGACGGCCACGCCCCTTCCATCGGCACCGGTAGGCTCCCCGACCAGAACCCAGGTGCCGACTACCCGGTGCTCGACAAGGGACAGGAAGACTCCAGCTTATTTGAAAGACTTTGTTTGCAGGTGCATTTTGGACCAAGGGGGGAGGGGTGTAATGTATCCACTCTGGAACATGGGCTCAGGACAGCCATGTGCTCAGACTGGTTCTAACCGGTCCGCCATGTGGCCAGGCGAAGGGCCTGAGCTTCGCTCCCAAAGACAATGGACTACAGGATTCTAGCTCCCCTCCAATCGGGGAGCTGGAATTCTAGGACATAACTCCATCACTGTAAATAGCCCAATCACGGGTGTGGTGTGTGTGTATGTGTGGGTTGGCTGGGGGATAAAAGCCGGCCTGCGAGCCGGCTTCTCTTCATCTTGTTCTGCAACTAATCAAGTATGTGAGAGCTGAAATCACTCGTCAGTCACAGTACTTTTCAGTTAGCTAACTTATGGAGACCCAGTAGGGTTTTCAAGGCAAGAGACATTCAGAAGTGGTTTGCCATTGCCTGCCTCTGAGTGGCGACCCTGGACTTCCTTGGTGGTCTCCCATACGAGTATTAACCAGGGCCTACCCTGCTTAGCTTCTGTAACATGGTGGTGGAAAGGGCCATCACATTGCAGCTGACTTCTGTTGACCCTCTCATGGGGTTTTCAAGAGATGAATGGAGGTGGTTTGCCACTGCCTGCCTCTACGTAGCAACCCTAGCCTTCCTTGGTGGTCTCACTAACCACGGATGACCCTACTTAGCTTCCAAGATCGGATAAGATTGGGTTAGCCTGGGCCATCCAGGTCAGGTCAATGTGCTAAATGTCCTTCGCTTTTCCCCTCGTACCACTGGGAATTGAACTGTTACTTCCAAAGATCCAGAACCGGTAGTCATGAGCTGCTGGGCTATTATGAACCCTTAACCAGCTCGGGTCTCCTTTAAAGATCTTTCCTTGGTTGTGTAAACAGTCATTATGGAATAGAAAAGCAGAACAATCAGCTTAAATAAGTACCCTCCATGGTGTTGTAATGACTGTGTCATCCACTAATGTGTACCTGGGTTGCTTGCTGGTGATCAGCTGGTATTTTCTCACTGGGCATGGATGTCTGAAGGATGTCAGTGCCCATTAAAACTGGGAGCTGGAGCAGCTATGTGGTGAGTGGGGGTGGTGGCAGCTCTGAGATGGCTGCCTTCTAGACTGAAGCCTATCTAGTACCCCACTCTGGCATCTCATATAGATTCTTTATATCCCAATTACCCACAATCAAATACAAAGAGAAACTGAAGCTTTAAATTGAAGATTAGTAGCATGTAAGCTATGTGCTCCCTAAATGTCTCTTATGTGGAAATATGCCAGGACTATGGCTGTGAGATAAATAGCGACCCCTGCTTCTTAGATTTTTTACAGACAAGACACAAATGGAGATGAATGACAAAGGTTTATTTAACAGAAAATAAAGTCTTTAATAAGGTAAATATGAAGAAGAAGAAGAAGAAGAGGAGGAGGAGGAGATTGGATTTATACCCCGCCCTTCACTCAGAGTCTCAGAGTGGCTTACAAACTCTGTTCCCCTCCCCACAACAGACACCCTGTGAGGTAGGCAGGGCTGAGAGAGTTCTTTCAAGAACTGCCCTTTCAAGGACAGCTCTGACAGAACTATGGCTTGTCCAAGGTCATCCAGCAGCTGCTAGCAGAGGAGTGGGGAATCAAACCCGGTCCTCCCAGATTAGAGTCCACTCACTTAACCACTACACCAAATTGGCTCTGATGTGTGCATAACTTAGATATAGCAAGTCAAGCTGGCTCTCAAAATAAATAATCATTGAGGGGAGATTTTATTCCTCTTTCTCTAGTCAGATTTACCTCAGCAGGTTCAAGGCTGCTCTTTTCTCTGACAGAGTGCCTTACCACAGAACTTGCACATCAGTTAGGGATGAGGAGGGGACCTTAACAGGATGCTTATTTAGGGTTGCCAGATCCCCGGTCTGGCCAAGTGATCCCCTGATGGGGGAAACCCCACCCCAAAGAGGCCCACTGCACGTCAACATTGTCACTGCAATAACGTCACACAGAAGTGATGTCATCACACTGGGGACATCGTGCATTGACGCGCTAGCATTTTGCCCAAAAACTCTATGGTAATCATAGAGCTGTGGCCAAAATGCTAGATCCTCGCCATGTGACATCCTTGGCATGATGTTACTTCAGTGTGATGTCATCATGCCAATGACATTAGATGCAGCGACATTGCCCCGCCCCCACACTCCTGGATGGCTTCCTCCCACCCGGTGCTGCCAGGACAATAGACAACCCTATGCTTATTTGTCACACAAAAATGAGCTTTCTTCCTTAAACTGACCCCCAAACCATAAGAGCCAAATAATAGCCTGGCTACGCCAGTTCTCTTTTCCAGAGCCACAATTTTCCTTGTCTGAGGAAAAAACTTTCTTCCTGCTGCTCTTAAGCTGAGGCTGGCTCCGCCCCGCCCCTCCGGTGGAGTTCCATGGGCTCCAATTGGCTGACAGTCATTTGGAACTGCATGAGGCCTAAGTCACAAGGATTGGTTCAGAGCCCTGGAGGAGAGGCGGGACTTTTAAGGATGATTGCCACAGGAACTATGACCCATCAAAGCACCCTGGTCACAGAATCATAAACAGAGTTATACTACCGGTAAGACATTTGACTGTGCTAGACTCCGAAAGGTATAACCGAGTTTTGAATTGCACCAAGCGTGTGGACGAGACTTGTGTTACTTATCATACGTGTTCAGGGGCGGGCAGAGAGGAAACAGCAAGAGAAACAACAGTTAGAGGTTTGGTTCAGGCACTGGGCACAGCCATGGCTAATTTGAACCACGGCTTGTTTGAGAGGCCAGGATTCCGCTCACAGGCAGCAGCAGCTCAGATTCCAGTTTGCCTCAGCAAAGGCTGGTTTCATTTCTGTAGCTGGGGAGTCCATCCACACACACAGAACAGGCTGGGATGAAACCAGCATGTCTGCATTCAGAAATCACATGAAGCCATGGTTCAGACTGACTGTGGTTAACAAGCCAGCTTCAGATCTTGGCTTGATGGACCCTAATGGACCACATTTATTTATTTATTTACTTTGTTTGTGCATCGCTTTCCTCTCCAATAGGGACCCAAGATGGCTTACATCCTGCTCCACTCCTCCCTCTTATCCTCACAACAGCAGCCTTGTGAGGTAGGCTTTGAGTAGGTGGCCCAGTGAGCTTCCAGGACACAGTGGGGATTCATACTTTAACTGCTGCACCACACTGCCTCCTCTCCAGTTAGTGGACTGATGTCCATTCAGACAATCCACACTAACTGCATTTATTTTAATCAAAGCATGGTTTTGTGCAATGTCTGAAATGAGGCTAGGTTTTGTAGATGGCTGGACAGACAAGCCTCGGTAAGCTCTGTCAGGCACTGTTGCCTGATGGCCAGCAGCCAGTCAGTCACACTGCTTTGCACAGGAGTAACCAGTTGTTCAGTGACTGGATGGCACTTGACACCCACAAACACACACACACACACGCAAGTGCTGGGACAGAGCCATTGGCTTTATAAGGCCGGAGGGGAGCTGCATGACCAGTTGTGCCACCTGATTCCCGCAGTGCCAGTCGCTGCACTGCCCTCTTTTGGCCACCTGCAGTGGTGGTGCCCAGAATAAGGCATTGGTCCTAGGATTGCCACCTCTGGGTTGGGAGATACCTGGAGATTTGGGGGATAAAGACTAAGGAGGGAGGGTTTGGGGAGGGGAGAAACAATCCTCCAATCAATCCTCCTCAGAATCAATCCTCCAAAGCAGCCATTTTCTCCAGGGGAATTGATCTTGATTATCTGGAGATCATTTGTAATAGCAGAAGATCTTCAGGTACCACCTGAAGGTTGGCAGCCCTAACTGGTCCCCTGCTGCCACGATCGGTAGTTTAATCCCTCTGACACTCCACAAACTGTTAGTGGGTCTTGCACCATTTTGCGGGAATGGGGGGGCTGTTGCTGTCCGTCTGGGTGGCTGCCTGCTCCCTTGTGCTCAATTTGCTGACAGTTATCCACCAAATGTCACAAGTGTTGAGCAGTCCCATCTCAGATGGAAACAAAACCTTGTCACTCCACCTTCATAATTTCTCACTGCTTGAAGAAGAGAGGACCGTGTGATATTATTACTCCTGGAGACAATGTGGTCTGTTAGCTTCATAAGAGAAGATAAGAGAAGCCATGTTGGATCAGGCCAATGATCCATCCAGTCCAACACTCTGTTTCACACAGCAGCCAAAAACCAGGTGCCATCAGGAGGTCTACCAGTGGGGCCAGAACTCCAGAAGCTCTCCCAATGTTGCCCTCCTCAAGCACCAAGAATACAGAGCATCACTGCCCCAGACAGAGTGTTCTTTCTATACCTTGTGGGTAATAGCCATTGATGGACCTCTGCTTCAGGTGTTTATCCAATTCCCTCTTGAAGCCGTCCATGCTTGTAGCTGCCACCACTTCCTGCGGCAACGAATTCCTTGTGTTAATTACTCTTTGGGTGAAGAAGTACTTCCTTTTATCTGTTTTAAGCCTTCTGCTCATTAATTTCATTGAGTGTCCATGAGTTCTTGTACTGTGAGAAAGGGAGAAAAATACTTCTTTCTCTACCTTCTCTATCCCATGCATAATTTTGTAAACCTTTATCATGTCATCCCCTCAATCATTGTTTCTCCAAGCTAAAAAGAGCCCTAACCTCTTTAACCTGTCTTCGTACTGCTAATTGACCAATTGATTGATAACCTGCCTTTCCCACATGGACTCAAAGTGGCTTATAAAGTTGCATTAGATGCATAGCAGAGTCACATAACACTTCTGTTGCCTGCTGTCCTCACCAGTGTTCCCTCTAATCTGAGTTAGTGTGAGCTAGCTCACAAGTTTTTAGCCTCCAGTTCACAGATTTTTGTCTTATCTCAGGAAGAATGGCTCCAGAACAAACTAATTTATGCAGTAGCCAAATTGCTCACTCACAATTTTAATGTCAGTAGCTCACAAAGCAGAATTTTTGCTCACAAGACTCCACAGCTTAGAAGAAGAAGAAGAAGAAGAAGAAGAAGAAGAAGAAGAAGAGATTGGATTTATACCCTGCCCTTCACTACCCAAAGGAGTCTCAGAGCAGCTTACAAATTCCTTTCCCTTCCCCTCCCCACACCCTTGAGATAGGTGTGGCTGAGAGAGCTTTGACAGAAATGGCTCTTTTTCAAGAACAGCTGTGCCAGAACTATGGCTTGCCCAAGGTCATCCAGCAGGTGCAAGTGGAGGAGTGGGGAATCAATCCCGGTTCTCCCAGATTAGAGTCCACACACTTAACCACTACACTTGGTCCTCACCCCCTCCTTAAATGTCCTGCTGAACCACACAGCCTGGCTGTGTTTCCTAGAGACTTTTCCCAAACCCAGCCTCCTCTGTTCCTTGAAAAGGAATGGGTAGAGAAAACCGGCCCATTAATGCCATTGACACATGGGAACATATGGAGCGCGGAGGCCTTTCTGTGCAAAAGCCCCCCCCCCTTTTCTAAAAACACTTGGCAGGCACCGAGAAAGGTGTCAGTGGGTGCCATGGTTTCTACACTTGCACTATAACACCATTGATCTTCATAAGTGACGTCAGGCCGTGAGATCTTCAGGTCGTCTTTGCCCCAAGATCCTGGAGGGCGTGTGCCTGGCTCTCCAGTTTAAGCAACCAACTGAAACCACTTCTCACAAGGCATCAGGCACGGCTTTGCTTCTTACCACAACAGCAACAATAATCTGCTGGAAACTTCAAGGAATGGCGGATGGAAACTACAGAACAGATAGATAGGGACGCACAGAGAAACACATACAATCAGGGAAAAATCAGCGAGCTTCTGGGATTCCGACTGCAAATCCTTTGAGAAAACAGAATTGGGCAGAAGGGACTCCGTTTCAGATGGAAAGTAAGCTAAATACACGAAGGAGTTCCTTTTAAACTGTCATCCTTCATTTGAGCTGAACTCCTTTTAAAAAAAACAACCCTTAACTAAAACAGCTTATGCCCCAGGTGGGCCTGGAGACAGGGTTGCCAGCTCTGGGTTGGGAAATACCTGGAGATTTCGGGTGTGTGTGTGTGTGGAGCGTGAGGAGGGTGGGGTTCAGGGAGGGGAGGGATTTCAAAGATGCCACAGAGTCCACCTTCCAAAGCAGTCCTTTTCTCCAGGTGAACTAATCTCTGCCATGGGGAGATTAGTTGTAATAGTGGGAGACCTCCACCCACCGCCTGGAGGTTGGCAACCCTACCTGGAGATCAGTTGTGATTCCAGGAGATCTCCTGGTCCCACCTGGAGTTTGGCAGCCCTAAATATCATTCAGTGTGTGCCAGTCATGGGGCTGCCTTTTCAAAGCATTTGGGAACCGTAACCAGTACAGATTATTAAGATCAGGTTTAGAGAGCATGTTAGATGTTTCCTCTGATAAAGGGAGCTTTGCCTCTTGAAAGATTATGCACCCGAAATCTTGTTGATATCTAACATGCTCCTGGACTCAAATCTAGCCACATCAGATACGTGCTCGGAGAACTGTGCTGGATCCCAGTTCGTTTCCAGGCTGAATTCAAAGGACTGGCTTTTGTCCTTGGAGTTCTACACAAGCTCTGGCCACCGCATCTTATATGCGCCCCGTCTGGTTTAAGATCTCCCAAGGAGACTTTGCACTTGTTGCTGAGGAATGGGGGCTTCTCTGGGGTGGTACCCTCCTTCCTTTCTAGGGAAACCTGTGAAGACTAGCTAGCAAGGGACCTTCAGTCAGCTGGTGGGGGGGAAACTTTCCTGTTTAGGATGACTTTTGTGCTGGTATAATTGCAAAACATATGCTTTTCCTTGATTTTATCATTAATTGCTTTTTAATATGATTTTATTTGCATTTTAAAACTAAGTATTGGTCACCACGAGCATGCAGGTAAGTTGGTTGGCAGGATATACATTTCAGAATAACTAAATGGAATTAGGTACACAATCAGTACTGAGTGAAACTGGTACACAAAGTGAGAAAAGTGGCAAACTTGTTAAAATAGTATATTTGGAAAGGACACCTTTGCCATTAGAAAGTCATTTTAATTTATATATCATGGCTAAACTCTCAGACAATCTTACGTGTTTTGATAAATATCCTACCCGTAATAATTTTGCTTCAACAGGGTTTCCTAACAACAAGACATCCCTTCCGTGATGGATGCCTTGTGGCTATGGTAGAATTGGTCACTTAATCCTAGCTGAATAACAATGGTAAACATTGTTGTACTCGTATCTATGTTATATTCATTAATGTCAATTTACAGTCTTAATCCTCAAGCTGCAAACGTGTTTATGCATCATTTATATAATTCATATCATACTGTTCATTGTTACTTGATTTAAGTGAAGTTACTACTTGCTGAAGCTTTGTTGATTGTAATCTATACTCGTATTTGTACTAAAATTTAATAGAACTGTATTATACAAAAATAAAGTCATTTTAAATTGCATTGCCTTTTAAGTGTTTGTGGAACGAGGCCAAGAGCTGAAGATCTGGTTTTGTGCATGAATATGATGATCCCAGCAGGTTCACTAGTGTTCTTTGTTTATGGTATTCTTTGGTTTGTAGTCTGTGGGTTAATGTCAGGGGGCCAGAGGAACAGGAAAGTGGAAGACTTCTGGGACCCTCTGATGTCAGACAAAATCCCTACCAATATGTTGGGGCATCAAGGCAAAAACAGCCTAGCAGTATCTAGATGGAGTAGAGTTTCTAGCTCCCACTCTGGTGGGGGTAGGGGGATCCCTTGCCTCTAGCTGCCTCTCCCTTACAGGGGAAACTGGGGGGGGGGGAATATCAGGAAGGGAAATTGGGGGGAGGACATCAGCAGCATCCTAATGTTCTGATGTCGCTCCCTATGCACGTGGAAGTTACATCAGCATGTCACCATGGGACACCAGGAACTCTCTGACATTTGTGCAAAACTCTATGGTTAAAACAGAATGTTACTCTGACACCAGACTATCCCCCATGTTGCACTGACGTCACTTCCAGCACACTCCCTTGACACTCAGCAAAATTTGAGGAGAGGTGTGGTGGTACCACATGACTCTCTTTGGCCGATTGCTGTGATGAGACTTCCTTGCTGGTCTGATTGATTCTTTTGTAGCTCCTCCTTTCATCTGAATCTTGGCAATGATGATGACTGTTCCTTAAGTCCTCAAATCATGCTGTACTTCTAATACTGGACTCTGTGGCTATGTGTTTTGGAAATGCTCTTTTGTAATATATGTGTATCACATATAGATCTATCTATCTATCTATCTATCTATCTATCTATCTATCTATCTATCTATCATCTATCTATCTATCATCTATCTATCTATCATCTATCTATCTATTGATATGTAGTTGTTCGCCATTCAGTCATGTTCAACTATTGGCGATTCTATGGGCCAGCTCTCTCCAAGTTTTCTGATCTTGTACTATTTCTTTGAGTCGTTCCATGCTCAGGCTGGTATCGACTTTTATGGTGTCTAGCCACTGTGTTCTTTGGTGGCCAGGTTTCCTTTTGCTGCTAACCAATCCAAGTATGATTGCTTTTTATAGTGAGTTCTTCAGCATGACATAGCCAAAATAAGTCAGTTGCAGTTTTGTGATTTTTCCTTCCAATGGCATGTCTGGTTTTAGGTGCTCCAATGTATGCTTGTTTGTCACCTTTGCTGTCCAAGGAATGCACAGGAGCCTTCTCCAGCAGCACAGCTCAGTTCAAATGACCCGACCTTCCTCCTGTCTTGCTTCTTCATAATCCAGCTATATATAATTCAAATACACATTCTATGCCCAGTTCATAAAGAACACATCCGATCAACTCCTCAGATTCTGCAACCAGGAACCGATCGGTCTTCCCCATTGTGTTAGCATTCAATAAAAGAACCGCTAATTATTTTAGTAAGTGCAAGAACCAGCACTTTTTAATTGCTTTCTTGATTATAAAGAGAATCATGACGGCCTATCATTAGAGTGGATGCATCGACTGAGACCGACGCCGAAATTTTATTACATGGCAAATATATGAAAGAAGAGCTTTCCTCTTTTTTTTTTTTTTGCCCTGTGTGCTATTACACCCCTATTGATTTACTTTTATTGATCTTTAATAAAAAATGTATAAGCTGAAAGTGTTTTCCCAAACAGTATAAATTAATCGGTACTGTGCCAGAGAAAACAAGAAACTGCGCCGCAGTAATTAACATTTCCTGGCACCAAGTCAGAAGGAGAGCGTCTGAGCAATAGGCCTGGAGGTGTTGTGGAATCTTAAGAATTCTGCCAGCAGTAATGTTTCCTCTTCACCATTCTGATTCCTGTCAGGTGCCAATTTCTTTGTATACAAGGAGGGCAAGAAGATCCAGAAACCAGGGAGGAGGAGGAGGTGTGGGCAGGAAGCAACATCAAGATCTCTAACACTTGCATTTCACAATACCTTTTTCTGTTTAACTTCACCAGAAAAGGGACTGTTAGAAATCTGGCTTTACTGCATGGTTTATATCAGGCTCCTCTTGTCAATAAATGGAGAGGAGCCTGGATCCAGCATGTTGGACTTAGGTTTTTATACTTATACTTTTTAAAAAAAAATATACTTAGCTGTGGTGGCTCAGAGGTTATGACACTGAGCTGCAGACCGGAAGGTCTGTAGTTCAGCAGTTCGAGACTCGAGTGGCTGTGTGACGGAGTGAGCTCCTGTCTATGGTCCCAGCTCATGCCAACCTAGCAGTTTGAAAATAAGAAATTGCAAGTAGATAAATAGGTGCTTCGGTGGGAAGGTAACAGTGTTCTGTGCGCCTTGGCGTTTAGTCATGCCAGCCACATGACCATGTCTTCGGACAGCACTGGCTCTTCAGCTTGGAAACGGAGATGAGCACCGTCCCCTAGAGTTGGATTCGACTAGCTCTCAAGCAAGGGAAACCTTTATGGTTAACTAGCTGCTCACCAAAGGTTCATAACAACATCACCATCAAGATCAATGCTGACTGGAGTGCTCAACGATGAAAGGGGTGACACTTTGCACACTCATTGTTGGGCTTTCTTACTGGGACTTCCCATCCTATGGTTCCTGAGTTGCGAAGTCAAGGGCTGAGTTCAGACTGGCAGTTTGCCCCACTATAGCAACGTTTCACAAGTGGATTAACGGGGGCATTCACACAGGCACGTCTGTCTGGCTTTCCCCACCCGTAGTCAACCCGTCGTGTACTGCTTCGCTCCCACATGTAAAAGATACCTGGTGAAAGTAGTAGCAAATCCTGGAGAGCAACTTTATCCTGCTTCATTCCGCTTCAGGGAAGTGTGAACGCTAACCCAAAAAGCCGGGAACAACCTGCGGTAATAATGTCCGCACATACGGTGCACTTGATTGCCTTGGAGAGGCAGCAGTGATATGATTGGATGTGCTCCTCTGGCCCGTAGCTAACATGGGGCCCACGGGGCCCGGCCCCCTCGTGTTTCCTCTGGGCCCCCTCCCTCCTGGGCTGCCCCCAAAGTGCTCCAACTTACCACCTGCACTGTACTTTCATTTAATTAGCTGGCAGGCCCCACCGAGGCCCCCTCCCAAAGAATTCCATAGCTACGGGGCATGCAGTGCCGGCGCAACAGGATCCTCCCCAAATCGCCCTGATGCGCTTGTGCGCATGAGTGCATATGCGCACACAGCCAAATTACCAGGAAAAAGCCGTTTGCAGCCGCGCCTCCGGGCCAGCAGTCTGAACGTTCCCTCGTGCCTCCTCCTGGTATGCTCCCGCATCAGTCCACACAGTGTGACTGGGAAAACAAACTGTTCCAGGTCTTTTTTGCAATGACTCCCTCCCACTTCAAACTGCCTGTCTGAACTCAGCCAAGGACAAGATTTCTTGATTTATTTTATGAGGAGTCTCTTTGGGACAGCCAAGACACACAGAACTCGATTGCTGCAGCTGGACTCACTGCTTCTCACCTTGCTGCCAGAAGTGAGGTTACCTAAGATGCAGTTCTCAGCTCTGTATATCCGTAGTCATTTCAGTAGCGACGCACAATACTCCTCCCGTCACTTGTCTGTGGGGTATAATTATGGTACCTTGCCAACCTTGGATGATTCTCCTGACCCCACACGCACCCCAATCACATCACTCATTACACGATATGCTTTAATGACAGGAGCAGGAAGGTTGCCTTATTGTCCCTGTACTAGAGTCAATCTGATCAGGGATACTGACACCATCACCACTCTTGGTCAAGGTGGGCGGCTGTGTTGGTCTGAAGCAACAGGACAGAGTTAGAGTCCAGTGGCACCTTGAAGACCAACAAAATTTTATTCAAGGTGTGAGCTTGTCAGACAATGAAATGGAATTACAGATCATAGTTGTATAGAGAGAGGGTGGCTTGTTAAATTAGCATGCAAAATAGTGAAGATGTTTTTTAAGAGATAAAAAGAATGACAAGCTTGGTTTCTGGTTATCATAAGAACATCCTGTCCTATTATATAAAAGGGTAGTGGTCTGGCAAGGTTCTATGCTTGGCAAAATCAGTTCGCTCCCTGATATGTTACTCAGAAGCTGTCCCTATCCACTAGCTGCGTTGCCCGAGTTCTCTCCCACCCACTGCAGCCTAGGCCATTCTTCTCTGATTGGGCCAGCATTTCAAGCTCATTTGCATATGAAAGCTGATTGGACTTCACTCCATTCCGCACCTCTAACTCCCCCCCCCCAAGACACTTGGAATTGTCAGTTGCTTATGCAACCTGTTTTATTCTGAGGTAAAATACGTCCTCACTCACAACACTTCCCCTTCAAAGGAAACAAACCCAATAACACAACCATGCCACAGATCACACAGATCACACCACAAGCAGAATACCACAAGGCAAAAAAAGCTCTGGTACTAATTCAAAGTGCTGGGGTTGAGTTTTTTTCTGGGAGGGGACGCTGTGAGTGTAGAAAATGATTTATCAACACAGTAGTGTTTTGGAAAATCTTTAGGAATTGTTTGGTGCATTTACCATGGGGCACCCACCCAGAGCCTCTGGCATTTTCTCACTCTGCTGGTATCAAAACCAAATGAAGGCAAAATAGAGACATGGAGACTTTTCCATCCTCCTTTGCATCAATTTGTCTTTGTTGGCAATGGCAACCCTAGGCCTGCCAGCACTCTCAGGGTAACTTCATGCCTCCTGACTGGCACGGCATCACTAGCCCTGGCTGCTTGCTCCTGTTCAGCAGGAGCATCCCTATGGAAACTGCCCGGGTGATTTCAGACCAGCCACAGACTTTCTGCCTAACCTACCTTACAGGGTTGCTGTACAGATCACAAAGCTGAAAAGAATGAAGTAAACTGCTTTGCTCCCTGTTAATGAGAAAGACAGAATTTTGCCTAGGAAGAGGCTGCTGAGAGGGGATGAGATAAAGTTGCCAACTTTAGGTATGGAAATTCCTGGAAATTTGAGGGGTGGAACCCGGAGAGGGTGAGGTTTGAGGAGGGGTAGGACCTCAGACAGGTACAGTGCCATAGACTCCACCCTCCAAAGCAGCCATTTTCTCCTGGGGAACTATTGTTGCCAATCTTGGCCCAGTGGCCATCAAACCATTCTCTTCAACCCCCTGCTGTGCAGCTGACTTTCTCCTAGGGTTGCCAATCTCCAGGTGAGACCTGGTGATCTCCCACTGTTACAGCTGATCTCCAGATGAGATAGATCAGTTCCCTGGAGAAAATGGCTGCTTTGGATGGTAGACCCTATGGCATTATACCCTGCTGAGTTCTTCCGCCCCCTCCCCATGCTGCCTTCCACAGGATCCACCCCCCAAATCTCCAGGTGTTTCCCTACTTAGAGCTGGCAACCCCACTTTCCCCCTCAGTGCCTGTTCGTAGGCAACTAAGCTTGGTCCTGTCACCTGTTTTGGCCTTTGGGAGAAAACTTATTGGGGCCAGTCCTGATAGGGTTGCCAACTCCAGATGGGAAATTCCTGGAGATTTGAGAGATGGAGCCTGAAGAGGGTAAGGTTTCAGGAGGGGTGAGACTTCAGACAGGTACAGTGCCATAGACTCCAACCATCAAACTAGCAATTCCATCCTGGGGAGCCATTGTTGCCAATCTCCAGGGGAGGGCTGGAGACCACTCAGAATTACAACTGCTCTGCAGGAGGGAGGGCAGAAGTCAGCTGAAGTCAGAGGGGCAGATAACAGTAGGTTGATGGTTAGCTGGGAAGGAGATGGGGTTGCAACTCAGGTTGGGAAATTCCTGGGGATTTGAGGGGTGGAGCATGGAGAAGGTGGGGTTTGAGGAGGGGTTGGACCTCAGGCAGGTAGAATGCCATAGACTGTACCCTCCAAACCAGCCATTTCCTCCTGGGTAACAATTGTTGCCAATCTCCAGGTGAGGGCTGGAGATCACTCAAAACTACAACTGCTCTTCAGGTAGCAGAGATCAGTTCCTCTGGAGAAAATGGTGGACTCATTATACCCTGCTGAGGTCGCCACAGCAAATTCACACTGTGTGCCCAAAGCCGGGGCACTCTCCCAGAGCCTCTTTCTAGAGCCTGTTGTATTTATTTCCACAATGGGCCTTATTCCTAGTAAGAACATAAGAACATAAGAGAAGCCAATGTTGAATCAGGCCAATGGCCCATCTAGTCCAACACTCTGTCACACAGTGGCCAAAAATACCAGGTGCCCTCTGGAGGTCCAGCAGTGGGGCCAGGACACCAGAAACCCCTCCCACTGCTGCCCCCCCAGCACCAAGAATAGAGTGCATCACCTGCCCCAGACTGAGAGTTCCTATCTATACCTTGTGGCTCATAGCCACTGATGGACTTCTGCTCCATATGTTTATCTAATTCCCTCTTGAAACTGCCCATGCTTGTAGCTGCCACCACCTCCTGTGGCAGTGAATTCCATATGTTACTCACTCTTTGGGTGAAGAAGTACTTCCTTTTATCTGTTCTAACCCGACTGCTCAGCAATTTCATGGAGTACCCACGAATTCTTGTATTGTGAGAAAGGGAGAAAAGTACTTCTTTCTCAACCTGCTCAATCCGATGCATAATCTTATAAACCTCGATCATGTCACCCCCTCAGCTGTTGTTTCTCCAAGCTAAAGAGCCCCAAGCGTTTTAACCTTTCTTCATAGGGAAGGTGTTCCAACCCTTTTATCATTCTAGTTGCCCTTCTCTGCACTTTTTCCAATGCTATAATATCCTTTTTGAGATGTGGTGACCAGAACTGTACACAGTATTCCAAATGAGGTCACACCAATGATTTATGCAGGGGCATGATGATACTGGCTGATTTGTTCTCAATTCCCTTCCTAATAATCCCCAGCATAGCATTGGCCTTCTTTATTACAGCTACACACTGTCTAGACATTTGCATTGAGTTATCCACTATGACTCCAAGATCTCTCTCTTGGTCCGTCTCTGCCAGTTTGGACCCCATCAACCTGTATTTCTATTTAGGATTTTTGGCTCCAATGTGCATCACTTTGCACTTGGCCACATTGAACCCCATTTGCCACGCTGACGCCCACTCACCCATCCTCGACAGATCCCTTTGGAGTGCCTCACAATCCTCCCTGGTTTTCACCACCCTGACCAACTTCGTGTCATCTGCAAATTTAGCCACTTCACTGCTTACTCCCAATTCTGTTTGGGTTCACAATCTAGGGTACATCAGTCTCTAGTTCTGACATATTTATTACCTATGTTGTTTCTTCTAGAAAAACGTAAACAGACCTGTTACACAAAACTTTACAAACTTCTTCAGGAAGAAAGAAAAACATTAGACTCCCTTGAGGTCTCCCAGATACAAACGAATCTATTACACCTAAAGCAGCGCTACTGTTATAACGGTGGGTGTGCATTCAGTAAAGCCAAACCGAACCTTTTTGGCATTCCCAGATCAGCAATCTGTAGCTTCCCTGTTCAGCAATCCTTGATCAGCAAATTGTAGCAATCCCTTCCTTGAAGCTACATTAAAGATCTGGACTAGGCTGGCTCCACCACACTCCTTGTGGGGAAAGGCATGTCTCACTCAATTTTGGGATGTTACCAACAAGGGAGCACTACATGATAAATCAAATCTGGAACATGAGAACAAGATATCCTTGTCTTGGTCTGAGCATATGCAACTCAATAATCTTATCTCTTCATTCAACTCTAAAAGGTCCCTTCTTTGTAAATCCTAAAAAGAATTTGAAAGGTTGCTGGTTTGCAAAATAAACTTGGTTCAGGGTCTGGTCTCTGCAATTTACAAAATCTTAGTACAGCCAGTTTCCACGAGACTGATAAAATATCAATTGTCCTGACACGCAGACTTGAATAAAGAGCTCACTGTAGACTCCAGTTCAAAACCAAATTTGATTCCTCTATCCCCGGAATTAATTCTTCTCAATCTATGGGAATACTGCAAAATCTCTAAAGCAAAACAAGAACCAATTATGATCATGTTAATCGCAGCTAAATGTCTTATTGCTTCTCATTGGAAGTCTGTTCCAATTCCATCGCTGCAACCATGGCACTTGAAGTTATGGGATTCATTCAACCTGGATAATATTATGTACAATCTGGACAAATTTAGAGATACCCAGGGGTCTTTTCGTAGAAAAACAGCTGCAGGAGCTCATTAGCATATGGTATGCTAATGAGCTTTAGGCTATTAGCATATGCCACGCCCCCTGACATCACCGGAAGTGATGTCAGAAGGGGAAGCAAAAGGGGGGGAGGCATCTTCAAAAGCCTCCCCTTCCCTAACCCAGCTGGTCTGGGTGGGGGGGGTAGTGAAGAGAGAAGGGGTTTAAAGTTTAAACTCCTTCTCATGAGAGTTGGGCCACAGAAGGAGGAAAGAGGGAAGGAAAGAGAGAAAGAAAGAGAAGGAAGGGGGAGGGAAAGAAAGAGAAGAAGGAGGGAAACAGGGAAAGGAGGAAAAAAGAGAAGAGAAGAAGGTGGGAAAGAAAGAGAGAAGAGAAGAATGAGGGAAAGAGGAAAAAGAGAGAAAGAAAGGAGGGAATGAAAGCAGTTTGGCGGCAATTCAGCCCCATTATATCCTATGGGCCATTGAAGTCAATGGTGAAAACATAGGGTATATTCTGGGGGCTGGAGGAGGGTTTGAGGAGAGGCTCCAAACCCACAGGGTAGCTGATGGAGCCTCTCCCCAAGATACCCACTAAGTTTCAAGAACATTGGACCAGGGGTCCAATTCTATGGGCCCCCAAACAGGTTGCCCCTATTCCCTCCTTTGGTCTCTATGGTGGGAAAAATATAACTTTTTTTCCCACCATAGAGAACAATGGAAGGAATAGGGGCAACCTGTTTAGGGGCCCATAGAATTGGACCCCCTGGTCTAACTGTTCTTGAAACTTGGTGGGTATCTTGGGAAGAGGCTCCATCAGCTACCCTGTGAGTTTGGAGCCTCTCCCTCAAACCCCCTCCCCTTCAGCACCCAGAATATACCCTACGTTTTCACCATTGACTTCAATGGCCCATAGGATATAATGGAGCTGAAATTGACATTCGGCTGCCTGAAAGACTCCCCGGGACGCCTGCTGGGGGCGGGGCTTGGCTCCTGAGCTCCCGGAGCTGTGCTCCGGTGCGCTCCCCCCCAAAAAAGACCCCTGGAGATACCTCTAGCCAATCCAGTCTCCTAGGGAGATGGCAACCTCTAATGCTCAGGTGTTGGTCTGATCCCTCAAACGACTGCTATGTTTTAAGTAAAAGCCGACTCTCTCTTCTCTGCTCACACTGAATAGACTGTATCTGTTCCTTAGTCCAACACACTATTCCACTGCTGGTGTAAATCTGTGTTGTTCAACAAACTTCTCAGCCCTGCATTTGTATTTCTAGTTTACTGTGTTTACTTGTTCACACTCAATTTTACTAATGGTTATTATACCGTTCAATATTTCAGTTCTGCATACTTGAATGATTATATCCTGTTCTATTGAAAGGTTGTAATATTGTATGATTAAATAAAATATTTCTTTTTTTAAAAAAAAAACCCTAAAACTGATGCATAACCTTATCTCTATCTCCACCTTCCTTCCCCTTCCTTAGGTTCTTCTACCAGGTCAAATCTTTTGAGTGTAGGTTCCTCAGGACTCAGACCTGCCATCTTCATACCCTATAAAGCGCCACCCACTTTGATAGTGTTGGATGAATGGACAGACAGCTTACTTTCAAGTAGGCATGGTTGGGCTGGTGCTGTCAAAGTAATTACCATATGTTTGACAAAGAAATAATCAGGGTCTCGCAGCATTTCTCAGAGTTCCACAGATAATCCCTCCGGGACGATACGGGACGGCCGTTTACAGCATAAACCATGGCAAGCAGAAACCGGTGGAAACAGGGATTAGTTACATCAGGATTCATCAAAAGCAAATATTTGCCAGGGAATTATTCATATGATCCGAGCCACACATATGATCTCCCTGGAAACCGATTATAGCTGCGATATATCTTTGCAGTTCATGTATGCCCATTGGACACCTTGCTTGCACACCTATGGCTCTCCCAAAGGTTGGTGAAGGAAAACTGTTGTGTGGCTCAACAAATGTCTTGGGTATAGAAGCTGCATCAGTGAAAATGACCAAGGAAGGCATGGGATGGATCCGGCAAATCCATTGTGCGAGGGGCAACACTTTTTTCCAGTGTGAGGAACCGTTCCAAAGGGTTAAGAGTGGGAGACTCTAATCTGGAGAACCGGGTTTGATTCCCCACTCCTCCACATGAAGTCAACTGGGTGACCTTGGGTCAGTCACAGTTCTATCAGAGCTGTTTTCTCAAGAGCAGTTCTCTCAGAGCTCTCTCAGCCCCACATACCTCACAGGGTGTCTGTGGTGGGGAGAGGAAAGGAAGGTGATTGTAAGCCACTCTGAGACTCCAAGTCGATCGCTGAGAGTCTTCTGGTGGTTTTCATTTTCTTTAAAAGCAGCCACGGAGGGAGGGAGATGATTTGAAACAGATCCATAGTGTTGGGTTGGTTGTTTTTTTAAAAACACACTCCCCCCGAGTCATTTCTCAGGTAGAAATCCCCTGCTTCCAAGCCAGTGGGGGGTGGGGGGAAAGACCAGTTGCCTGTCTTTTTCTCCTTTGCTGGGGCCAATAGCAGTTGGGAGGGGGGAGCAATTTCTATTTAGGAAGACTGCCTTTAAATTAAAAATGGATTACAGATCTCCTGCATCTCCTAGTTGCATCCTGATTCTCATTTAAAGCAATGTTACGAGAGCCAGAGTGGTGTAGTGGTTAGAAGCACAGACTCTAATCCGGGGGGAACTGGGTTCGATTCCCCACTCCTCCACATGCAGCTGCTGGGTGACCTTAGGCAAGCAAAAGGTCTCTCAGAGCTGTTCTCTTAAGAGCAATTCTCAAAAAGCTCTCTCAGCCCTCACAGGGTGTCTGTTGTGGGGAGAGGAAGGGAAGGTGATTGTAAGCTCATCTGAGACTCCAAGTGAAGCGAGGGGTATAAATCCAATCTCCTCCCTCTCCCCCCCTCCTGGATAGCCCAGGCTAGCCTCAGCTCATCAGATCTTGAAAGCTAAGCAGGATTGGCTCTGGTTACTATTTGGATGGGAGACCGCTAAGGAAGTCTGTAATTGTTATGCAGGGGGAAGCAATGGCAAACCACATCTGTTTGTCTCTTGCCTGGAACACCCCATGGATGGGGTTGCCATGAGGCTATTGTGAGCGGAAGGTCCATTTGTCTTCCACCCTGACTTGGATGGCCCAGGCTAGTCCCATCTTGTCAGATCATCCAAGCTAAGCAAGGCCGACCCTGGTTAGTGCATGGATGGGAGACCATTGAGGAAGTCCAGGGCTGTTGCCCAGAAGCAGGAAATGGGAAACCACCTCTGTTCATCTCTTGCCTTGAAAAACTTATGAGGTCACCATGAGCTGGCTGAATGTAATGTACTTGGTCCTGACCACATGGTACCTGGGCGGGCTCCACACGAACAATGGACTCCGTGGATCCTAGCCCACACCAATCAGAGGGCTAGGCTCCCAGCCGCAAGTCCATGGAACTTGCAGCCACTGTAAATAGCCTATTATGGTGTAGGGGTGTGTGTTTGGGGGTGTGGTTTCACTGAATATAAGTCAGCCTGCGAGCCGGCTAAAAGTGTCTTGTTCTTCACCTAATAAAAGTATGAGAGCTGAAATCACTCGTCAGTCTCATCAGTTTCAGTACTTTTCACTGGCGACGAGGATGGGATTCTCCCTTCCATGAACAGAGACCAAGCACCGAGTATCACATCAAGCAGCGCTGAGAATGAACACACGCCAGCATCTCCGGTTGTCACTTACCGCATCGCTCCTAGCCTCGAGCATTGCACCGCTGACCCCGAGAGCAGCACCGCATCGCTCCTCGTTCCACCGACACCACTCCCGAGCCTCCACGTGGACTCCGTAAGATGGCTGCCACATCCGAGAGTCTCCCTGCCTTCGACCTCTCCCACCCCACACAATGGGAGACCTGGCTTGAGACTCTTGAGAGCCACTTCACTATCCATGATGTCACCGATCCGGGTAAGAAGAAGGTGTACCTCCTCCAGCACTATGGCATGGAGGCCCATCTTCTGCTGAAAGACCTGATAGCACCCCGGCTGACCAAAGATGAGTCATACATGACTCTAGTCAAGGTGCTAATGGATCATCTGGCACCCAAACCCACAAAATTTGTGGAGCAGCTGGATTTTTTGCCAAGGTCCAGGGTCCCGACGAAACTGCCTCCAATGTTCTAGCAGTTCTGCGGCGGGCTGCCACAAGGTGTTCGTTCCCTGATTTAGCTGACGCTCTTCTAAATCAGTTCCTCGTGGGCCTATGGGAGCCCACTCCGAAGGAAGCTGGTCAGCCAAGACGACCTGGATCTTGACAAAGCGATCCGGGAGGCCACTACTTACGAGAAGGCCCATCAAGCCCACCACACACAAGCGACTGTTGGTTCTGACATCTCGGAGATCCTCCAGGTGCAATGCCGCCCAGCCCAGAACTTTCAACGCTCCTCAGGACTCTCCACTGTGGTGAAAGCGTCCTGCGCAAGCTGTGGCGAAGCTCACGAACGCCAGTCTTGCAGATTCCAGGATGACGTCTGCAGAACATGCCACAAGGCCGGCCACAAAGCCAAGATTTGCTGCTCTAAAGGACAGCAACAGAGGACCGCGGCTCAACTGGAGGCAGTGGACCTGAACTCCATTTCGGCTCACCAGCAGACACTGGTATGTAACTTGCCCCCCGATGGCCCCGACAAGGTGCACGTGAAGGTTCTTATAGAGAGGTCCCCCTGTCAAATGGAAATCGATTCGGGCTCTTCCTTTTCCATTATTTCTGCAGAGACCCTGCGTGCCCTCTGTCCGCAGGGGAGACCCCATCTGCACAAGCCTCAGGGTCTCAAGTTGTGGGACTTTAATAAGAACCCTGTGGTGGTCCAGGGCTGGGGCAAGTTCCGGGTCCAGTTCAAGGATTTCTCGGGGTGGTTGGACCTGAGGAATTCCCCAGGGTGTTTGATGGGACTCTGGGGAGGTACACGGGGACCCCCATTTCTCTGGACCTAGACCCCAACATCCGGTCCATCCGCATTAAGGCCCGTCTTCCCCCGCTCACAATGAAACCTAAAATTGAGGCAGAGCTTGATTGCCTGGTCAAGCAGGGGGTGCTGAAACCAGTTGCGTCCGCACGATGGGAGACCCCCATCATCATGCCAGTAAAGCTGAACGGGGATGTGCGTATCTGTGCAGATTATAAATGCACGATAAACAAAGCCTTACAGGACCATGCTTACCCAGTTCCGGTGGTAAGCCATGTATTGGCAGGGGTGCAGATTTTCAGTAAGCTAGAATTTGGCTCAGGCCTACCACAGTTACCGGTCGATGTGGCCTCTGTGGAGGCGCAAACGATCTCTACTCACAAGCGGGCATTTAAGGTAATTAAGCTGCAATTTGGTGTGTTTGTGGCCCTGGGGATTTTTCAGTCTTTTATGGATTCCCTGCTCAAAGGCATCCCAGGAGTGCAGCCATTTTTAGACAATGTGATCATTGCGGCACCGGACCTAACCACCTTCACAGAGCAGTTCCGAGCAGTACTTCAGAGGTTCGACTCTGCCGGCCTCAAGGTGAAGAAAGAAAGTGCCTCCTCGGAGAGCCCTGCATCGAGTTTCCGGGGTTCGCTGTGGATGCCCAAGGGATCCACCCCATGGAGGATAAGATCATAGCGATCATGCAGGCCCCCCCCTTCTTCCAAGATGGAACTGCAGGCTTTCTTGGGCCTTCTCAATGTTTACCATGCTTTTCTGCCCTTGAAAGCTGCGGTGGCGGAACCCCTACACTGCCTCCTGGACAGGGACGTGCCGTAGGCCTGGGGGCCCGTGCACACCATGGCTTTTTGAGGGGTCAAGGAATTGCTGATGTTGAATTCCATGCTGCACCACTTCGATGAGTCGCTCCTGCTGGTCCTTGCCTGCGACGCATCTCCATATGGGGTGGGGGCAGTCCTGGGCCACAGGTTGCCGGACATTCGAGAGGTTCCAGTCGCCTATTATTCATGGACCTTGTCATCGGCAGAGCGCAATTACGCTCAAATTGACAAGGAGGCACTGGCGATAGTGGTGGGCATTAAAAAATTCCACCACTATCTCTGTGGGTGGCGCTTTACGGTGGTGATGGACCATAAACCCCTCCTAGGTCTCCTGGCCCCCAATCGTCAGATGCCCCAGATGGTCTCTCCCAGGGTCCTGCGTTGGTCCATGTTTTTGGCGGGCTACATCTACGTGCTCATCCATAGTCCTGGTAAAGTCATGGGACATGTGGACGCCCTGAACCACCTGCCGCTGCCCACCGTGGACCCCGATCTGGCCCCAGCCCATGTGGTTGCCCTCTTGGAAGCCCTTCCCAAACTCCCAGTTCATGTGTGGGAGGTTGCCTGCCTCACGGCCAGGGACAAGGTTCTTTGTTGGGTTGTGGACTGGGTAGGGTGGGGGTCGCCTGTGGCCAAAGAGGGCCCCAAATTCACGTCATTCGTCTCACGGAAAGATGAGTTGTTGGCATACAAAAGTTGCCTGATGTGGGGCGGTCGGGTGGTGATTCCGGCCCCACTCCAATAAAGAGTCATAGCGGTGCTGCACGAGCACCACCCTGGAGTGGTGAGAATGAAGGCGCTGGCGAGAAGCTACGTCTGGTGGCCGGGACTGGATCAGGACATCGAGGACAAGGTAAAAAGATGTCAACCCTGCCAAGCCTCATGCCCTGACCTGCCCAGGGTCCACGGAGAGGGCCTGGGAATCCTCACACCATCCCTGATCTCGGCTCCACCTGGACTTCGCGGGACCATTCCAGGGACAGTTGTTTTTTATTCTGGTTGACGCATATGGTAAGTGGCTGGAGGTTGTGTCAGTACCGTCAACCTCTTTGAAATACGCCATCAAAGCCATGTGGCGGATCTTCAGTGCCCAGGGCATTCCCGACACTCTGGTGACGGATAACGGAACTACCTTCACGTCCAGAGAATTCCAGGAGTTCACCAGCTATTATGGGATCTGCCACGTCCGCTCGGCCCCGTTCCACCCCACCACCAACGGACAGGCTGAATGCATGGTGAGGACCACGAAAGATGCGCTTCACTGGCTAGAAACGACGGACTGGGACTATAAGCTGGCATCTTTTCTCTTCAGCCAAAGAACCACCCCACATGCAACCATGGGCTGTAGCCTCACCGAGCTGCTTACGGGCAGACATCTCACAACGAGGCTGGACTGCCTCCACCCGGATCAACTGCCCGAGCGAAAACCCGATATTTAAACACCGGGAGTCGCCCGAGGCTTCTTCCCGGAGGACCCGGTGTATGCCCAGAACTTCACCAAGGGCCCCCCCTGGATTCCGGTGAGAGTGGTGAGAGTAAAAGGGCCCCACTCCTACAAGGTCTCCTGTGAGGACCTCCACCACCACATTGACCAACTCCGTCAGCGGATGCTGCCGCTGGAACTGGAAGACACCTCGGAGATGGCAGAGCTGCCAGCCATGAACCCCATTCCCCAAGATGCAGCTCCCAGTCTATCAACAACCCTCCAGCTACCAGAGACAGTCGAGGTACCCAGTGACAGCATCCGGGCCTCAATTGCTCCGCCGCCCAGCACTCTGCTGAGCATATCAGCACCAGCTCCAGTCCCAGCTGCAACCAGGATTCGACGCTCCACACGGGAACGTAAGACACTGTCGTATCTAAAGGACTTTGAGTGTGGGTGTCTTCAGACCAAGGGTGTAATGCACTCAGTCCCAACCGTATGGCACCGGGCAGGCTCCACGGCTCCTGCAAACCTTCAGCGAACAATGGACTCAGTGGATCCTAGCCCGCACCAATCAGAGGGCTAGTCTCCCAGCCGCGAGCCCATGGAACTTGCGGACACCGTAAATAGCCTATTACGGTGTAGGGGTGTGTGTTTGGGGGTGTGGTTTCACTGAATATAAGTCAGCCTGCGAGCCGGCTAAAAGTGTCTTGTTCTTCACCTAATAAAAGTATGAGAGCTGAAATCACTCGTCAGTCTCAGTACTTTTCACTGCAACGTGATGGCAGTTTACACACACACAGTTCACTCAAAAAGGATGGCAACGACCTTCCGTTTGCAAGACCTGAGCAAAACTATCGATGAGAAGATGTTTTGGAGATCATTAATCCCTAAGGTTGCCAGAAGTCAGAAGCGACTTGGCAGCACATAACACACACAGAGCTCAGGTACATCTCAGTGCTTTCAGTGGGACTGACAACTCCGTCCCAAGCATGGTTAGACCTGAGGCTACCACTTTTCAGGTGGGGGTCAGGATTTCTCCCAGAAGGCCAACAGAGTTCAGTTCCCCTGGTGGAAATGGTAGCTTTGGAAGATGGACTCTACCAAATCATATCTGCACTGAGCTCTTTCCCCTTTCCCTAAGATGGCACCACCCCCAAATCTCCAGGGATCTTACCAAGACGGAGCTGGTAACCCCCATTACATTCTTCTGTCCATTGAAGTCAAAGTGTAACCCTGGCTGATTCTGCATTGGCTTTTCCCTCCACTGTTTTATGAAATCCACATTGGAACCGAAATTCCCCTCTGCATTGCATGCTGAATACCAAAATTGCAACTTTCAATGAAGGGATTGCAACTTTCTTTGACCATCGGATTTTATGGTACCCTCCATACTGCAGGCTGCTCTCACTTCCTTTGATCATCAGGTTTTATGGTACCTTCTGCATAGATTTATGGCTGTTCAGGGGTGACTTTGCAGTCAGTACGGCGTTGCCCCAGGGTATTTGAAAGTGGTTTTGAGCTGCACTTTACCCTCCAATTGAGAAAATGTGGAGTGAATGCTAGATGGGAGACTTGTCCCCTGAAGAAGTGAGCGGTGCCTCACGGAAGCTCCTCCCCTGCCATAAATTTTGCTAGTCTTGAAGGTGCCACTGGACTCTTGCTCTTTTCTAAAGCGTCACTCTGTTTAGGACGGCACTGCTAGCCACACCACTAATTGCAGCTGGATTAAGGCAAATGAGCGCCACCCACACAGCCTATTTCTAGTCATGGGCACAACTTCCATGACATTGAATGGAGCTTGTCTGTGTTCCAAAGGGTGCCCAAGTCCTTTGGTGTGCTCTGACAACATCCCCTTCCCCCCCTCCATGATGAATCGGAGAAGGAAGAATGCTCTCTTCAAAAGGAGAGAAGAGTGGCTAAATTGTTGCGGCCAGGAGATAACTTCTTGACAGGTTCCAGTCAATGAAAAGTCTCTGATGGTCATCTTTGGAGGGTCTACTTTGGAGTGTCCCGCCATCTGAGATTAGGTGGGTGGCAACCCAGGACAGGGCCTTCTCAGTCGGGGCACCAAAGCTCTGGAACTCCCTCCCCAGAGAGATTCGTCTGGCTCCTTCTGTTGTCATCTTGCACCAGCAGGTGAAGATTTTTTTTGTTTCACTTGGCATTCCCTCAGGGAATCCATCCTTCCTGGCCAATGTTTTAATTGCTGGGTTTAAAAGAACCCTATTGATTGATTGATTGATTAATCTATACCTCACCTTTCTCCCCCAATGAGGACTGAAGATGGCTGGCATAATTCTCTTCTCCTCCCTTTTATCTTTGCAACAGCCCCGTGCGAGAGGTTAGGCTGAGAGTGTGTGAGTAGCCCAAAGTCACCCAGGAATCTTCCATAGCAAAATGGGGATTTGAACTTCGTGCTCCCACATCCTAGTCTGACACTCTAACCACGACACCACACTGCTGTTTTGCATTTATTTTAACTCTGGTGGGGTTTTTTTGTATTTTTATAAGTGCCTGAGTGCAGGCAGGTGAGTGTGTGTCCACCTGGAAGTCATGGTGATCTCTGGTGACTGACCCCGACTAGGGGCCTGGAGGATATTCAGAGAGGGGATTGAACAAAGCCTGCGTGTTTTTATTATGTATGTTTTAAATTGTTAGCCACCTTGGTAGGGCAGGAAGGCAGCAGACAGAAGACGATGAATGATGATACTACTACTACTACTACCAGCACCCCCAGCACCAATAATGCATCAGTCACCAAATGCTGCCAAAGCTTCTGGCAGGCTTGGAAGTACAACAGTCCTGCAAAGGAAAGCATTAGGTCAAAATT
This sequence comes from Gekko gecko, assembly GCA_029375565.1. Classification (NCBI taxonomy): domain Eukaryota; kingdom Metazoa; phylum Chordata; class Lepidosauria; order Squamata; family Gekkonidae; genus Gekko; species Gekko gecko. Next base: position 1,315,127 of record JAPDNY010000008.1, read on the forward strand.
CATCCTTGGTACAAATCAGGAACTTTTGGTTTTCTATCTCTCCCCTGAACCCATATTTTAATGAACGTACAGCCGCAGAATGACTTACGTTGTCTCTCACATTTTTGTGCCATTAACCAAGAGGAGAGTTTAAGCAGCGGGGGGGGGGGGGGAGAATGTCCCCATAGAAATCTTATTCATATGTTTTATTATATGCTCTAGCATGGGCACCACTTTAGTTTAATGGCGTGTTGGATGATGGTACAAATTTATAGCCGAAGGTTTACATCACAGACAGCTGGAATGAATAACAATAAATTAATTTAAAGTGCTCGAAAAGTGCTCCCTGTAGTATATGGTGCCCGCATGCACCAGGCCAATAATTTATAAATGTGTGTCTTTTATAATCCTGATCTAAAAGTCTTGAAAGCAGCTAGTTAAAAAGCAGTCACATGACATAAATTATTTTTTTATTCATATTTCAATGGTGTGATGCGGGTGGGCACCGCCATCATTAGTGCGAGACTGTTCTCCTTTATGGCTGGGACACGAGGAAACAGGGAGCAAAACCGAAAGATACCAGCAGGAACTGGGCTAGCCAGGGATAAGAACATAAGAACACAAGAGAAGCCATGTTGGATCAGGCCAATGGCCCATCTAGTCCAACACTCCGTGTCACACAGCAGCCAAAACCCAGGGGCCATCAGGAGGTCTACTAGTGGGGCTAGAATTCCAGAAGCCCTCCCACTGTTGCCCCCCAAGCATAAAAAAACAGAGTATCACTGCTCCACACTTAAGAACATAAGAGAAGTCATGTTGGATCAGGCCAATGGCTCATCCAGTCCAACACTCTTGTGTCACACAGTAGCCAAAACCCAGGTGCCATCAGGGGGTCCACCAGCTGGCCTAGAACTCCAGAAGTCCTCCCACTGTTGACCCCCAAGCACCAAGAAGACAAAGTATCATTGCTCCAGTCATAAGAACGTAAGAGAAGCCATATTGGATCAAGCCAATGGCCCATCTAGTCCACCACTCTTGTGTCACACATTGGTCAAAACCCAGGTGCCATCAGGGAGTCCATCAGTGGGGCAAACATGAGATACTTATGGACTTCCCAAACAAGTACAATAACCTTTGTGGTGTTATTTATTTATTTATTTGGTTTGTACCCTGCCCTCCCCATCGTTAGCAGGGCTGCATGGGCTGCTGAGCTTGGACGCAGGCATAGCAATCACAACAATGGTGAAATGACACTACTTATTGGTCACCTACGGTTGCCAGTAGGGATGGGCATGAACTAGCTCACGAGATAAAGTTCGTGACAAATTTTGGCCAGTTCATACCTCATGAAGTCAAGTTTGTGGCAGATCACCCAACACGAACTTTCCACAAACTTTCAAGCTGTTTGTGGAGTTGTGCTGGCTTGTGAGTGGAGACATTTCCAGACAGACTTTCTCTGCTCAATCAAAAAGTTTACATAACTTCAAAGCAGCAACTTGGAGGACACGTAGAGACTCTGATGTCTCTCGCTTGCACAGGATCTGTTCTATACACTCCTCGGTCATTTAGACCTGCACAGGTTCAGGAGGGTATAGAATGGATCCTGAGCAAGTGGACCTTCTCCAGATGCTCCTCCACATGTCCTCCAAATTTAGTGTCTCGAGCTTGCACAGGATCCCTTGCACAGGTTCGGGAGGTTCAGGAGCGAATAGAACAGATCCTGTGCAAGCGAGAGACATCAAAGTCACGAGGGACTTACCCTGGATGCTCCTCTACATGCGCTCCAAGTTTGATGTCATTACACCCCCCCATGCCCCCCAGGAAGGGCTTTCTGGGGAAGGGCTTTCTGGTCCTGCATTGGGCAAGGGGTTGGACTAGATGTTCTGTATGGCCCTTCTGACTCTATGATTCTATGATAAATAACAGGCACCTTCTTTGGGGGAGGGCATAACTTGGACCCCATAAATCCAATCCTCACCACACTTGGAGAGCAGGTAAAGGAGAGTCAATTGGAGATCCCCTGTGAGTTTGGTATCTCTAGCACACGGGGGGCTGTTCTACCACTTTACAAACCTCAAAAATGGAAGCGTTTTTTTGAGGCAGCTAAAAGTGGCAATTGATGAGCCAGTGGCTGATGAAGTGCACAGCACAGCCAAAGGAAGAGCTGGAAAGTGCCAATACGCTAGGCTTTTATATATATACTAGGAATAAGGCCCGTTGTGGAAATAAATACAACGAGCTCTAGAAAGAGGCTCTGGGAGAATGCCAAGGCCTTGGGTACTCAGCGTCAATGTACTGTGGCGACCACAGCAGGGTATAATGACATAGAGTCCACCATTTTCTCCAGAGGAACTGATCTCTGCTACCTGAAGAACAGTTGTAATTTTCAGTGATCTCCAGCCCTCTCCTGGAGATTGGCAACAATTGTTACCCAGGAGGAAATGGTTGGTTTGGAGGGTGGAGTCTATGGCATTCTACCTGCCTGAGGTCCAACCCCTCCTCAAACCCCACCCTCTCCAGGCTCTACCCCTCAAATCCCCAGGAATTTCCCAACCTGGAGTTGGCAACCCCGTCTCCTTCCCAGCTAACCATCAACCTACTGTTATCTGCCCCTCTGACTTCAGCTGACTTCTGCCCTTCCTCCTGCAGAGCAGTTGTAATTCTGAGTGGTCTCCAGCCCTCACCTGGAGATTAGCAACAATGGCTCCCCATGAGGGACTGGCTGGTGTGGAGGGTGCTGTTTATGGCATTCTACCTGTCTGAGGTCCCACCCCTCCTCAAACCTCACCCTCTCCAGGCTCCACCCCTCAAATCTCCATGAATTCCCCAACCTGTAGTTGGCAACCCTATCTCCTTCCCAGCCAAGCATCAACCTGCCATTATCTGCCCCTCTGATTTCAGCTTTGCATCTCCTCCCCCCTCCCTCTTGGAGATCAGTTGTAATTCTGAGTGATTTCCACCCCTCCCCTGCAGGCCCCTCTCTGAAACTGCAGCTCAATTAAATTTTATGGGGGAACATTTTAAACGAAGAACTACAGCCATCTTACAAACACGAGTAACTGCCATTTTGTGACACCTACCAACAGCCACTGAGAGAACAGTTAGTTGCACACGGGGGGAAAGCAGGAGAAGCATCTTTGTCAAGAAAGAAAGCCGTTTGCCAGTAATTCTGTCAGGGTACAGTGGCTGAAGGGGGAGTGGGCGGGGAAGAGGAGCAGACCCAGCATCCGGCAAATGGCATATGAGTACTCTTGAATGGTGGCTGATGGGCCAATGGCTGAGGGAGTGCATAGAATGTGGCCACTCCAAACCAGGATTATTATATAGAGAGATAGGATGGGGAAATTCTTAGAGTGTCACTATGGAGGCCATTTTCTGGCCATTTTTCTCTCCTAAATTTCTCAAGGGCAGGGGATGGAGCGTGAGAGTGGGGGCTTACCCACCGTGGGTGTGCAAATGGGAAACAAATTGTCACCATGGCCTGCATCGAAGCCAGGGGGCCTTTTCAGCTCTACCTACCGCCACCATGCGAGGGGGGGGGCACTCATCCCAGCTTGCTCCGGGGCTGTTTTAGCAACCCCATCTGCCCCTCTTTTCAGTGGCTGTATTAGCAAATCTGTCAGATCATGTCAGGTTTACTCCCCTTCCCACATTTTAGAACACTCTGCAAAGCAGAGCTTTGAAAGAGCTCTTTAAGGCACTTTGGGTAAATGTAAATCAACTGATGTAGCTGGCCAGCCGATTAGATGGTTCATCTCTGTGAATTTTTTTAAAATGGCACACAATACTTTTGCACGGCTAGTGAGACATGTTGATTATGTAGCAATTCCTTGCCTTTTTATATACTACAATGTGTAGTATACAAATGTGGAGCCAAAACCACCTTGGGTCTATAGGGTGAGAAAGGTTTGTTTTTTTTAAAAGAGAAAGTAAATGTAAACCAGCTGTGATTCAGAGACCTGTTCTGGCCTAATCTTAACCATGTTGCCTCAAAAGTAAATCTCATACAGGATTCATGTCCAAGTAAACATGCCTAGAATCGGCTTTTTTCTTCAACAATCATCTTCATTAGAAGCAATAGGTCTTATTTCCATTTCAATATGTTTGGGACTGGGGTGTGAATTTTAACATGCAGGCATAACAAGCAGGCTCCGCTTGGCTGAGGAAACCACACCAAACAAAGGCAATCTGACTTCCTTTGACAGAGGGTGAAAGAAATCGCCATTTTTGGAATTATGTCAGAGGATTAGAGGAAAGTTTCGCCTGCAGGCAAACAAATGTGCGCAGAGAAGAAAGGCCAAGCCAGAAGTTGGCAGCTTTTAGAATGAGGCTGGATTGTTGGTGGTTGCTTTTCTTATCAGGGTAGCAACCATTTTCTGTCTGGCTTCCCAGTCCTTCTTGACACATGATATATTTGAGCTTGCTGGTAAGTGCAAATCATCTGCCTGTGCGTCCTACGCTGCGTAGAGAGGCGGTGGGGCGTAGTGGTTAGACAGCAGAGTTCAGATCCCTCATCTGCCAGACCAGTTGATCTTCAGCCTGCCACAATCGCTCTCTAACCTACCTCACAAAGTTGTTGTTGTAGAGGTAAGATGGAGGAGGGGTGAAGAATGCAAAAAGCTTTTAGGATGCAGTGATGGCCATGGGAACAAACAGCTTTCAAAGGGGATTAGAGAGATTCATGGAGGATACGTCTGTCAATAGCTACTAGCCATGGTGACTGAGGGGAACCTCCATGTTCAGAAGCATTAACCCTTTGAATCCCAGAGCCAGGAGGCAACCTCAGGGGAAGGCCTCCATTTGCAAGACCTGAGAATGGCTGTTAGCGACAGGGTGTTCTGGTGGACATTCCTTCATAGGGCCATCATAAACCAGAAGCAACTTGCCGGCACGTAAGACACACTATGACTAGACTGAGAAATGAAACTGGCCTTGGGTTGAGAAATAAAATAGGCAGGTTGGATCCTACCAGCTGTTTCACTCAATATCACCCTGTTCTCTTCCCTTCTGCAGGCCCTGTCCCAAATAGCCTGTGTCCCATTTAGAAGTAGGGCTTTCTGTGTAGTAAATTTAGCCTTGTATCTTATGGAAGTATGGGTTGTTGGGCTGGACTTCTGTATCACGACCCACTCCAGCCCCCTTACCCATATATCAATGAGGCAGAGGACTGGGTCATCAGAGGGGGGGAAACTGGTGTGGAATTAGGGCTGCTAAAACTCTGCAAATACTTTAATGTCTGTAGTAATGAGCCTATATAGTTGAAACTTTGGTTCTGTTCTGCTCCCAGGAAGCTTCAGGCCGCTGCTATGTGCTGTGTGTGGCCTTCACTGGACACAAATTTGACTCACGTGGCTTTTGCTTACTGGGAATGTTTACATTTTACAGCAGTCAGAAGTTGCTATCAAATTTTACATAGATAGGCCTAGTTTCCTGGGACTCTCTTAGTTAATCTTGATTCTGTGAGTCACCCTGGCTTCACCCAACTTTCCTAGACTTTCCTGACCCCAGAGACAGAAAGAAAGGGGCTGACTTTGTTGTATACTTCAGATATATGTCAAATGCTCATCACGGACTTGGTTGTTCTGATCAACTACCCACAGTTATGGGTCTTGGTAGAACAACCAAGCATATCCTTTATAGAATTATAAGTACACTATTTATGTATTGGGGTTGTGCTGAAATATTCTGTGCTGAATACTGAAATACAAAAGTGTTTTCAAAATGTTTTCTGACTTAAGAGTAACAGAATAAATTGAGTTTTGGTTTAGAACATCTCTCTCTCTCTCTCTCTCTCTCTCTCTCTCTCTCTCTCTCTCTCTCTCTCTCTCTCTCTCTCGCAATTGGGAAGCCAGTTTCTTGCCCGACCCAAAATGAAGATGAGGGTGCATGAGAAAAGGTTCCCGCACCCCTCATTTCCTCTACACCATCCCGTTTTCACCACCAGAAAAATTTGTTGGACCCACCCCAGGTCAACCTCCTTGTGAGGAAATGACAATAGCTACCTCCTCATCTTCTTCTCAGGGAAGGGTACATTGGTCCAGACATGCTGGCTACCATCACACCTATGTTCAGACTGACCTTCTTACAAGGCAAAGAAGTGGTGAAACTCAGAGCATCGGCGCTTCTAGGACATCGTCCCAGGGGGAAACATCCCATTCCATTAAATGGCCAATCTGTGCTTGGTTACTGTCAGGCGATCATCAGTCTCCTGTATGCCACTTTGGAGGGAGGGTAGGAGGTCACAGCCCCAAACACCTCCTAGTTCAGAGGCAGAGAATCTTCAGGCCTTGCTCATGAGTTTTCCAGGGGCATTTGGCTGCCTGCTGAGTGAAACAAAATGTGGGATTAAGTAGACCTTTGGTCTGGCCCAGCTACAGTATAGCAGAGTCTGGGAAGAACAGAACTCCTAGAGCAAGGGTCCCCAAACTGATCTTGTGAATGCCTTTGGCTCTCTGACACAGGGTGATGGGCGCAGTCCCAAAATGGCTGCCATAGGAGGTGGAGCCAATCCCAAAATGTCAGCTACAGAAGACAGCGCCAAAATATCAGGGAGGGAGGTTTTATACAACTAAGAGTAGCTCTTCAACATTTCAGGTGGATGTGCCATTTAACAGGATACCTTTTAGTCTGCATAGCCAATCAGAAGGCCGACTCAGTCAGTCATAGTTTATTGTATGTACAAGCAACCAGAATGTAAAATTCTAAAATTACAACTGTCTATCCCATTATACACTATATATATATGTCATTCAATAGCTATCTTGGTAGTAACACTGGCTTAAATTTTCCTTGCAGCGATAAAAGGGCCAACATCTGAAAGCAAGGAAGCTAATTTGTCAGAATCAGAGGTAAACTGTGTGTTAGCTAAAATCTGATTAAGGAATTTATTCCTGGGTCCCATATACAACGGGCAGACTAAAACAGAGCGGGCGAGACCTTCCACTGAGCCGCCACACAAACGGAAGTGCTGTTCAAGTGGAACTTTAAGATATGCAGAAAAAGGCCCTCTGAGCCCCGCCTACGTTCTAAACACACTTGGCAGGCTCCAGGAAAGGGGACCTGTGTCCTAGAGTGACGTAGCATCTGTGCTGTGCTGTCTTCCACCCCAAATGCTACCCTCCCCAGACACCACCCCCAAATCCCCAGGAATTCTCCCAGCTGGAGTTGGCAACTGCAGATCCAGTTAGGCAGCTGTCTCTCCCCCCCCCCCTTAACTGTGACTGTGAGTGCAGGGAAATGCAGGTGTGGGAGATGAAGGAACGGCTGGGCGAATGCAAACGTGTAAGAGGATCTGAACAGGTTTGTGAGGGTGTCAGAGAAAAAACGGTGAGGAGAGACTGAGAGTGACGGGAAGGGAGGGAGGGAGCGAGGGACGTCGGAATGATTGGCTAATAGAATGACAGTTGTGCCACACAAGAATAGGAGGCATCAGGGAAATCAGTTAAAGCCATATTGATTCCCTTTAGAGGTGAGAGAAAACAGACGCAGTCAGCTGCCCAAGGAATGCTTTTGTGCAGGAGTTCTGCAGCTTCTCGATGGTCGTCGTTTATTAATCATTTTCATTTCTCTTATGTATTTTTTTTTAAATAACATCACCACCTGCCCCGTCTTGTTACCCACCCCCTTTTTTTAGTAAGAGGAGATGCAATCAAAGCAGGGCCCAGGAAGAAGGAAGTTGTGTGTTCAGTAAGCCAACTGCACCCTCGGGCAACGAAGGAAAAGGAGACGGATAAAAAGAGCTGGAGAGAGAGGGGGGAGGGAGGGAAGGAAGGAAGGAAGGAAGGAGAGAATCAATGGCTCAAACGGAGCCCGGATGCGTTTTCCACGCACAGCCCACCTAATCAGAACCAGAGCTTCCATCGCCAGCAAAGGGAAGACATCAAATCCATACTGCTTCCCTGGCTGGAGCGTCCTGGGGAGGAATGCTCATCTCACAAGCACCTAGAAGAAATCGTGGAGGGTTGGGGTTTTTTTTTTGGGTTTAGTTTGTTTGTTTAAGAAGCTGGTTGTACATTCAATCCCTCATGCCCCTAAAATGGGAAAGCAAATTTGGGGTTGGGAAATTCTTGGAGATTTGGGGGTGACTCCCGGGAAGGATAGGGGTTTGGGAAGGGGAGGAGCCTCAGCAGGCCCATAGCCAGGATTTTTTAAGTCAGGGGGGCATTTGAATTTCTTAGGGGGCACTGTCTAATCAGTTTAATCTGGGGGAGAAGGCCATGACACCCCGGGCTGGATGGGGAGTCAGGGGGCCTCGTCAGAAAGTCGGGGGGGGGGCTTGGCCCCGAGATGCCCCACTGTCACTACAGGCCTGGACCTCTGTCGTCTGGAGATCAGTTGTGACTCTGGGTAATGTTCAGGCCCCATCTGGAGATTGTACAAAAACTGAGGGTCACAATGTTAGGAAGATATGGAAAAATGTATGACAGGGAGCACTCCCTGGAGAAGACCCTGATGGTGGGGAAGACTGAAGGCCAAAGAAGAAGGATGAGATAGTTAGACAGTGTTATCGATGCAACGGACATGAAATTGAGCAAACTCCAGAGCACGATGGAAGACAGGAGGGCCTGGCATGTTGTGGTCCATGGGGTCATGAAGAGTCGGACTCGACCATGCTATCGAACAACAACAAAAATAATAGATGTATGCTTAAGGTAAATCTATTTTGAGCTTTTTATTTTCCTTTCTTAATTTTTCTATACTATTATATAAATATTGGTGTCAAGTATTACCAGACATAGGTTCATCAGAGTAATACATCAAAGTGCAGGTTTAGAGATCCCTTGATAAGCCCCCCTGGAGAAAATGGCTGCTTTGGAGGGCAAACTCTGTGGCACAGGCACTCCCCAGGTCAGGACAGGGGTTCCCCTGGTTTTGGGGGCTTCTGCCCAACGCTGGCCGTTTGGCTGGTGGGGGAAATCCCACCCCTAAACAGCCACATACCCCAAGTGACTTCCTCGATGTGATGACGTTACCCAGAAGTGAAGTCATCACACTGGAGATGTTGTGTGGGGACCTTTTGGTTTGAGGGCAAAACGGTATGGTTTTAAGCCAGATTTATCATAGAGTCTTGCCCTCAAACCAGAGCCTCTCTATGCAATGACATCACTTCTGGGTGACGTCATCATGTTGGGGACATCCCGGAATGCCCCCCAAATCCCCCCCCTGGAATGACGAGGGGACTGAAGAACCCTACCATGGCATTATAACCTCCCAAGGTCCTTCTCCTCTTGAAACCCAACCCTCCCCAGGCTTCAGGGCCCCCTAAATCTCCATGAAGTTCCCAAAAAGGCTCTGGCAACTCTAAGAGTTTCACCTGGAAAAAAACCCCACACATATATCAGTGGCTTAATTCGCTATGAATCTAATGGGACTTCAGCGGCAGCTCACACATTTTTGACAATATTTATTATTTGGATATATCAGGGGTCCTCATCCTCATTCTAACTGCAGGCACTTCTGGGAATGGATAGTGGGCACCAGTGTTCCCTCTAAATTGAGTTAGTGTGAGCTAGCTCACAGTTTTTTAGCCTCTGGCTCACACATTTTTGTCTTAGCTCATGAGGAATGTCTCCAGAGCAAACTAATTTATGCAGCAGCCAAATCATTCACTCACAACTTTAATGCCAATAGCTCAGAAAGTAGAATTTTTGCTCACAAGACTCCATAGCTTAGAGGGAGCATTGGTGGGCACTGCAACAAAATGGCTGCCCTGAGGGCAGGGTCCGATCGCAAGACATTGGATGGTTCTACAGACTGTTAGGAGGCACCAAGCTGAGCATTCTTCGATGATGGGGAAGTAATTCTTGAATGGATCCTCTGCTAGGAATGCCATCCTCCACCTGCGACCTGGGGAACCCCTGGAATTACAGCTCATCTCCAGACTACAGAGGTCAGTTCCCCCGGAGAAGATGGATGCTTTGGAGGCTTGGATCTATGGTATTGTACCCCACAGAGGTCCCTGTCCTCCCCAGGATCCATCCCCAAATCTTCAAGAATTTCCTAATCTGGATCTGGCAACCCCCCACCCAGTGGCCAGGGGGGACCTGGCATCTGTACACTGAAGTCCTTCCCCTCCCCACACCCCTCAGGCACCATCCCCCAAACCTCCAGATTTCCCCAACCCTGGAACTTACAACCCTAATAAGAAGGTATTATGGAGTCTGCGGTTCTCAGTTCTCTGCATTCTTTTAAGTTTGTCACTATGCTGCTTTGGTGCTAGCTAGCAGAATACTGACTATCTTGTTCTAGCATCAGCCACACTGGCCATTCCAGGTGAGCCCAGGAGTTCTGTTCTAGGTTTTTCTAGTCTTTACACCCACTTCCTCTCCAAATGCAAAATCATTGTTCTTCCCTAAAGCAAGGATAGTCTGATGGGAAACGGGTCGGAAATTTTACACAATTCGAGGGACACAGCCCTTGCATTAACATACATTCCAGAACTCCTTTTTGATCTCTAGTTGCTGGGGATGCCAGCATCCAGGTGGGACTCTGGAGAAAATGGATGCTTTGGAGGGTGGACTCTATGGCACTGTAGCCCACTGAGGTCCCTGTCCTCCCCAGGCTCCACCCCCAAATCTCCAGGAGTTTCCCATCCTGGATCTGGCAGTCAAACCCCTCCATCCCCCGTGCTGGAGTCCAGGGGGGACCTGGCAACCCTGCTGGTTGTGCTAGATTGTAATCTTGCCTTCTCTGATGACGGTGATAGCCCTGGCTTGCTATTTTAAGAGAGAAAATGCGAACAGAGCAGCGTTGTGATCTTAATGGCAGAGCAGTAGAACCATTTTCAAAAACTGAAATGGACCACACAATGAAGAGTTAAACTTCCTCTCCCATCTCTGCATGGCCCGAGGCAAACTGAGGCTGCAGGCTCCTGCAATTTGCATTTTACATACTGAGCAAAACACATGATCTTATTTATTTATTTATATGCCTCTTTTGTCCCAACAAGGCATCCAAAGCACCTTATATTTAAAAAGTACACAAACACAATTAAACAACCAGCAATGAATGAATGAATGAATGATTCATTTATCTATCAGATTTATATCCTGCTCCCCCTCCCCTGAATGGCACTGAAGTGGCTAACATAAAACACATCCGGAAAACACTATAAAAGATACAATAAATAAACTTAAAAATATAAAATGACTTAAAACCAATCTCAGTGAAAATCTATCCACTATCAAGCAGGGTAGGATGGATGGATGATGAAGACACAACTGGAGAATAATTTACCAGACGACTGGTGGGTCACAGTCACCCCAAGGCTGCCTGAAAAAGGGCAGCCTTGCATGCCAGATGGAAACTAGGGAGGTCCTGCAAGGCAAGCACCTCTTCAGGCATCTGGTTCCACAGGACGGAGGCCACTACTGAGAAGGCCCTTGCCCTTGTTGACACAAGGTGGACAGTTTGTGGACCAGGAACCTTCAATAAAAGCCGAGATGAAGAATGGAGATGACAGGGAGGACCATGAATGAATGAATGAATGAATGAATGAATGAATGAATGAATGAATGAATGAATGAATGAAATCACTCCAGGGCAGGGCCGGGATCCATTGGGTAGGCTAACTTGAAAGCAGAATCTGCATGCCACAGGCTAAGAGCAAGGGCCAAGGGTCTTTGGCTTTTCCCTTCAGTGTGAGCTTCTGGTCTCACCTGGGCTTTCAGTACCTGAAACGGGAAGGGAGATAATACTCAGCCTTGAGTATTTACAGCGGGCAGCCACGTTCCCACAATCACACACCCTAGAGTTGCCAGTTGTTGGCGGGCTATTGGAGGAAGAGGGAGGGGGAAGGGTGTTGGTGTTGTTAGCCAAATTGCCTTAAATAGTTATTTAATATGGGGAGTTATGATCTTACATCAGGCAACAGGCAATGTGGGGGTGATCATCTATGTATACGGGGGAGCAGTTCCCTCCAGATCCACCAAATAGACGCTGAGACTGATGTCAGTATAAGATGATTTTGTTTACTGAAAACTATTTCAAGCATACAATAACACAAGCATACACACAATTATACAAGTTCTAGGAAATATAGATAGCAGAAAATAGCACATTTGCATTAGTAGGATGTTCCGTTGATAGGCAATCCTGTACCTGTCCGCAGTTGAATGGAGCGAACCTCAGGAAAAGAAGGAGGGCTGTGAGGTGCTAGGGGAGGATCGTGTCCTGAGTGGGCAGGGGCACGAGGAGACTCTGGCTGCTCATCCGTGAGTCAGAAGCTTAGGGTAGGAGGGGGTCAGGTAAAAGAGCAAGAGTGCAGGTAAGCAAGAGAGAGAGAGAGAGAGAGAGAGAGAGAGATCTGGTACTGAGCACTCTCTTTTATTAGGAGGTTGAGGGGTGGGCCAAGCTTGGCCACCTCTCTGGTTAGTCTGTCCCCCAAAAATATGCTGACTGGTGCTGGGGTCAAAGGTCTACAGTGTTAGACCTAATGGCAAACTAGTCTGGACAATGGCACCTGATGGGATTATGCCTTGTGCTGGCCAGAGCCATTGTTCTCTTGTCTTCTGGCTGCAGTTTCGAGTAGGTGATGTATTAGGTTGGGAGAGAACTGGTTGCCTGCGTGTGGGGAAGGAGACTCTGTATGGAGTTTGAATCCCGTCTTCTGGCCTGGCATGGCCACTGCCTGATTTCTCATTGCTATGTATGTCTAGGGAGCCAGTCCATCTTGTTACAGGAAAGTGGAATGATGACATGCAGGAATCATAGTCACACCTTTCACAGGAAGGCTTTTCTTCTTCTGGATGTGTGCTATAACTGGCATCACTTGGAGTCACCTTACAATTCAGCCCCTATTGCACATAACTAGCAAAGTCCAGGTTCTTATAATTTATGAGTCCATGAGAGCACACTAGGTGCCTAGGGCGGCAAGAGTGGGACATCACTTCCTGGAAATGACAGCACCATGTTGATGAGATGTTCTAGGACACCCCCCAAGCTCTATGATTTTACCATTTTTTTTTTTGGTGGGGGTTGATCTTAGAGTACTACACTGATGTGGTGATGTCACTTCTCGTTTTGTGCCAGAAATGACAGTGCAACAACTCTTCTCCCCCTTCCCCCCCCACCTGCCCGAGGGACCGTAGGGACGGCAGGCAGAGGGCGGGAGGTCTCCTGTCACAACAGAAGCCTACCAGACCCTGCTGAAAGGGCCTCCGGCCTCCCTGAGTCTGTTTAAATACCTATAACAAGAAGTGGGACAAACAGTCTTGATCTTTGACAGCTGGCAGCCATGTTCTCATGGAAAATTCTGGAGATCTGGGGGGTGGAACCTGAAGAAGACAGAGTTTGAGGATGGGGAGGGACTTCAGCGGCATATAATGCCATAGAGTCCACCCTTCAAAGCGGCCATTTTCTCCAGGGAAACTGAACTTTGTCATGTGGAGATCAGTTGTAATTCTGGGAGATCTCCAGCCCTCATCTGGAGTTTGGCAACACTATGCTGGATACTACTGGTCTGAGCCCTGAGACTTCTTAGGAAAAGGGCCCAAACTGAGTCCTTGGGCTGTCCGTAGCCAACCCCAAATTGAGAAGGTTCTCAAGTGGAATTCAAAGACCAGCAAGATCTTCACTGTTTGATACAATCCTGCATATTTTCCACTGTCCTACTTTTTGCTTTACAGGTACAAACACGAGCAGGAATTTTTATCACCTGTGAAACATCCCCCCCCCCGCCTTTTGGGCACCAGTTTCTAAGAACCAATATCTAATTGTTGGCAATTCTGGTTTCCAAGGCAACTAAATAATCCATGCAAACACTGGGAGGGATATCCTATTTGTATGGCAAAATTCCCATTCCTTTCAACAGCAGCCGGATTTGATCTCAGGAAACCAAGCATGCTTGTGTTGGAATGCTGCTCATTTTCATGGTATCGCATTGCAGATACATTTGTACGCAGGCAGACTCCTGCGTTCGGTCTCCCACAAGGAAGGTGGCTTTCGAGAAATGATTTCCATAGTTCCGTAGCTGGAAGAGTATTCTTGCAGTCCTCTCAGTCCCCTGCTATTCTCGTTTACTCTTTCCTTCTCTCCAATTGTAGTAAAAAAAAGACAATGCAGAGTCAAGGGGAAAGGTTTCCACCATTCAAACGCGGAGAAGTATGAACTGTATGATTTATATTGCATGACAAGGGTCCCCAGCCTTTTTGAGTCTATGGGCTCCTTTGGAATTCTGACACAGCATGGGGCGCACAGTCACAAAATGGCGGCCACAAAATGGCTGCTGTAGACAGTGGAGCCAGCAACAAAATGGCTGCCGCAGGAGACCTTCAGTCTCACAGTGACCAGAAAGCCAATCAAATCTCTAATTTGGCCAGTCAGAAGCCTTGCTGGGTAAAAGCTTCACCTGGCCCCACCTACTTTCTAAAGACACTTGGCGGGCACCAGGAAGGGTGTTGGTGGGTACCAGAGCACCAGATTGGGGAACTCTGTTCTACTCTTAACCAAAGCTATGCCCTCCTAAATCCATTGGTCACTGGGCTTAGAAGGGTGTCTCCTATTCATGGAGGCACTGCCATTAACTTGCACTGATGATAAGTGAAGACTGAAGACTTAATACAGCCTTTCCTATGTGACAGTTTGGTTGGCCCTAATTAAAAAAAAATACTTCATGGAGTTTGGTTTGGTTACAACTTTTTTCAACCTCTCCTATTTCACCCTGCCCTCCAGGACTTTATTCCCTCAGAGTATATTTTATATGACCTCCATTGTTATGTATTCAGTTTACTGTGTTATTAGTTCACAGCTCCATAGAAGCCCCGCATTATGAAATATGCAACCGGATTGGTCAATGCTGCAAACAGACCAGTTTGGAGAGACCTTGACTTTCGGCGGGAACAGTTCTCATTGGTCCCAAGCACTGTTTTGTGATTGGATGGTATTGTTTCAGGAAGTGGGGTTTTCCTAGCTCAAAATGTATAGAGGCCCCGGTCACACGGAGAATTCGCCACACGGAAGGCATGAATGTCAGTTGGAGTTTCAGGGCACGATAACAATGCAACATCTGGGAAGCATAGCGCTCCCGTGGCCAACCTGTGGTATCCCGCCGAAGATGCAGAGTTAAAAAATACCTAGGAAAGTGCACTAGTATCTGGTGAATGCGGGGCAAAGGTGGGCGTCTGATCGCAGGAGCGCTAGTATCCTGTGGCATCCAGCTCCTGCCCATGTCCCATCGCAAATCGAATGTTGTAAGTCTCCTTAAGATGTGCATCAATGCCAAACTGTGCATGTGCACAAACAAGGGACTGACAGTAGCGCCGCCCCCTGGAATGGTGCATGCACACAAACAAGAAACCGAAAGCAGCACCACTTGTGTGATCGCGCTGTGCCGCTTCTTTGTCACACTTCAGCATTGCCATGTGATTGGCAGCTAACAGCCGAAGTGCGGCAACTCAGGGGACTGTGTGATTGGGCTACTGCACTTTATTTTGCTCCGGGGCGAACAGCCATGCCTCCCCCCCCACGTTGTCTGGCCCGTGTGACCAGGGCCATAGTTGACTTGTTCTGTGTGCTGTTTGTTGTGTTCTGAGTTGAATAAATAAATCACTTGTTTGAACGCTGCCTCGATCTCAGTACATAATGTCTGTATTCCCCACTCTTCATGACCCCTCCCAGAAGGCCAGAAACTCCCTTAGATATCTTCCAGTGTCAATCTGGAGCCCAAAGCTTTGGGGCCTGTTTTGCCTTAAAGATTTTTCTTCTCTCCTTGTAGGATCTGTCAGAATAGATACCACGGGACTCAGAGCATAATCATTTGAGATTTACAGCTATTTATGGCCACATATTTCATTAATCAATGCAACACTCCAGTTCATTGTTAATTGAAAAATGAGCCCATTACTTACGCTCGTTTGCAAAGCCTGACTGATGCCGCCGTGACTGGTAGCTTGTTTATACTCAGAGCTTCCTACAGTTACACTGAAGTATCGTTGCAAGATTAGATGAGATTAGGGTTGTCAACCTCCAGGTAGCACCTGGAGATCTCCTGGAACTCCAATGGATCTTCAGACACCAGAGATCAGTTCCCCTGGAGTAAATGGCTGCTTTGGAGGGTGGACTCCATGGCATTATACCCTGCTGAGGTCCCTCCCCTCCCCAAACCCCACCCTCCCCAGGTCCCCCCGAAATCTCCAGGTATTTCCCACACCAAAACTGGCAACCCTAGCCCAGATGTACAGCAGAACTGTCATTCTCTGATCTCCTGATATATGGGAAGTCTAGGTCTTCTCTGCATAGATGCGTATTTTAGACATGACTAGGATTTCCAGGTCTGCGTTGGGAAATACCTGGAGACTTGGAGGTCGAGCCTGGGGAGGGCAGGGTTTGGAGAATGGAGGGACCTCAGCAGGTCCCTCCCCATAGAGGGTGCCATACAGTCCAGGCTCCAAAGCAGCCACTTTTTCCAGGAGAACTGATCTTGGTCATCTGGAGATAAATTGTAACAGTGGGAGATCTCCATGTGCCACCTGGAGGTTGGCAGCATTAGATATGACACAGTTGGCACTGATTTACATTGTGAACATAAAGGTCATTTTTCTCTTGCCTCTCTCCCTTCCAAAATCAGAAGTTCACTTTGTCTGGATTGCACCTCTTCTTTGTAACTGGTCCAATTCGGGTGTTCTACAATTCAAGATCTAGCCAAGTTCTTGAGAATTGCCAATGTATCTTCACAGGATTCTTGGTGTTCCAAACAACACTGCCTTCTGGCGCTGATCTGCTGTTATTTGGTCAATGCCTAGAATATCCCGTTGAGACTTCTAGGCACTGCTCTGAGGGTTCCAGCATCAACTGGTACAATGGTCACGTTCTTTTCCCGGAGGCCCTCTGCCTCTATTCGTGGGTCCTGGTAGTTTTGTGATCTTCTCCTGTTCTTTCTTTTCTATTCTGCTGTCTCCTGTGACTGCAGTGTCAGTGATCCAAACCCTATTTCTCATTCTCCCCTCCCGCCCCCAGCTTTGATATCAGGGGTGTTAATGCTCCAGGTGTTTATTTGTTTGCAATTGGGAATCCCAAAGGACCTTTGTTTCATCATTCTCCATGATCTTGTCTGGTTTCTGCTCTCATGAATTCTTGCAGAGATCCCTCTTTTGTGATGTTCTTTAGAGACAGTTTGAACAATTTGACTGCAGGCACTGACCATGTGGTCAACTTTCATCTTTTGTCTTGCAAAGTCAACGCTGGCTGTTATCACTGTCGGCGGAGTTCAGAAAATAATCCAGTCCACACCTTGGAGTTTGCTTCTGAAGAATTTACTGCAACAGGATTTTGCAAAAAACAGTGTAGGTCATTGAAGCAAGAGAGAGGTCTTCAGGGCACAAGTACTAGCACATACGAAGACCCAGCAGAAAAGAGAAACAACAAAAGGTAGGGTGAACTGTAAGAGAAAACATTCAATAAACCCTAGACCAGAGGTGTCGAACTCATTTGTTATGCGGGCCGGATCTGACATAAATGAGACCCTGTTGGGCCGGGCCATGTGTGTGTCATAAAAGGTAATGCTAGTTAGCAGAGAGATAAACTTTATAAAGGACATAGACAAACACAATTAAAGATTTTTAAAACTTTAAATAAAACGTGCTTAAAACACTAAGCACTCCTGCAATATTTTGTCTATTTAACAGTCTCTGATAACTGACACCTCTTCTCCGAATTGCCGCATCAAAATGTCTGTGCTGTAGTAATCCTGAATATGCTGTTCGGGTGTGTATCTGTAAGCTGCAAACCTACTTTTGATTTATTGACATTCATTACAGAAATCTCATGCTCAGTGCTCCTAGCCTAGGACCCAGGGGAAAACATGAAATGGCTGGGCATTGCAACCTTTTGTAATTGCTTCATGTGCTGGTCAAGAACATGAGAAGGCATCCTAACACAGACTGAGGGCCATGTGTCTGTCTACAAAACTATATTCTTCCCCAGAGAAATAACTATAACTTCATACAAAGGGGGTGAACTTGGTCTGGACACACAATCTCAGTCTAATCCACCTCACTGGCTTGTTGTTCTTCCTCCTCTAAAATAGTTCACATTGCTTTCTTACTGAGAAAGACTGGATCATGAGGGCATGAGCACAGTGAAAAGGCGGAGGGAACCCAGTTGCACCCAGGAGAGCCCTGGCATAAAGAGCCCAACAACACACACACACACACACGGGGGGGGGGGGGCAAGGCACAAAAAAGCTCATACCTTGAACAAAACTTTGATGGTCTTAAAGCTGCTTGGTATTTCTCCCCTGTGACTGAGGCAGCCCAGCAAAACAAACTCTCCCTCATTCCCTCCCTCCCTTCAGGGAGGAGCCTCAGCCAGTGGAAGAAAAGCAAAGCTGCCCATTGTCTCCTGTAGCCCGGCCAGGAAGCCAGCTCTGGCTGTTCCCTCCCTCCCTCCCCCTGGGGGGAGGAGGGGGAGAAGCTTCAGTCAGTTCTTTACCAGACTCCATCACACAGGAGAGCCTTGCCTATGGATCTCTCCTGTGCGATCCAGAGAGACTGGCAAAGCAATCTGTAACATGGCAGCAGCAGAACTGCAAATGGAAGTAGAACTGCAGTAGAACTGCAAATGGAAACATGCAGGCCTGTGGGCTGCATGTTTGACACCTCTGCCCTAGACACTAGAGAATGCTCCACAGCTCCCCCTAGGGTACAAGTGGATTAAACTACTCTTTCAGCATTATTTAAAGTAACTAGACTCTTCTGAATCTTGGTTTTTGTACTCTGTGTTTCGAGTACAGTTGTGCAGCTAGAAGGAGTCCTTCCATTTCTTTCTTCAAGTGCCCATTTTGGAGCCGCTTCCAGGTGTTGTTGTTGTTATTTACACCAAAATGTATTTCCTGCCCTTACCAGAGCAGCAAGGCAGCTAACAATTTAAAATCTAAAAGCACATTGTAAACCCATTAAAATCAGTGCCCCCAACATATATCATTAAAACAATTTTCTAAAAAGAGTTAAAAAAATAGATGTAAAATACATACAAAACTGTTCAAAAAACATAAGAGCATGGATTAGGAAGGAGGGATCATTGAGAGAATGCCAAATGAAAACAGAACAGTCCTCACCCACTGGTGGAATACAGCGGGGAAAGGGGACAGATGAATCTCCCTGGGGAGAGACTTCCAGAGCTTTTGGTGCCACAACTGAAAGGCCCTGTCCTGCATTGCCTTCAGCCTGCTCTCTGAAGGTGGGGGTACTTGAAGAAGGGCCTCCAAAGAAGACAGAAATAGTTGGGGGGAGTAAAATCTTGCAATCATATTGATTGGTTTGGGCTGTTTGGGGATGTCTGGGTGTGGCTGAGTGTCCACCTGCTTCCTTTTGTTGGCCAGACTGTTTGAAAGGGCTGCGGTTGGATACACCCACCCCCTCACAACACTGTCCTCCCAAGTCTCTTCCACTGGCCACTCCAGGCATGTCTCATCACTGCCTTTAAAAAGCAGCCCAGCAGTTGACCCCAACCTACATGCCTTCATCTGGGAGCTGCTTGCCCCCGGTTAATTCCCCAGAACCCCAACAATATGCCTTCGGCTCCAATTGCCACTGTCAACTGCAGCCCTCCCATCCTGACAGAGTCCATATTGGGCCACACATTCCCTATTGGTGGATGGTGGTGGGCCCCACCTCTGGTGTGTCCTCAGCCTCCATACAGCTTCAGGCTGGTGCCCCTGCTAGCCTCTCCTCCCATCTATTTGCTTTCTTTGTTTATGTTTCTCTTTCTCTCCTTCTTTCCTTCCACTTCTTTTATTCTTTCCACTTTCTCTTTCTCTCTTCCTTCCTTCCTTCCCACTCCCTCCCCATTTTTCTTTCTTTCTTTCTTTCTTTCTTTCTTTCTTTCTTTCTTTCTTTCTTTCTTTCTTTCTTTCTTTCTTTCTTTCTTTCTTTCTTTCTTTTTCTTTCTTTCTTTTCTTCCTTCCTTCCTTTCTCTCTCTCTCTCTCTTTCTTTTTCTTTCTTTCTCTCCCTCTCTCTCCCTCCCATCCCCAATCTATCTGCTTTCTTTCCACTTTTCTTTCTCTTTTACATTCTTTTTCTTTCTCCCTTCTCCCCCCATCTATTTGTTTCTCTCTCTACCTCTTTCATTCTTTCTTTCCACCTCACTCTTTTAGACAAATAAATATGATTAGCAAACAAATAAATATCATTGGACAAATAAATATCATGGTGCAGAGAATAGTTTCCAGAAGGAAGCATGCAGTAGACGGCATGAGCTCAGGACTAACTGTAGGGCGAACCAAAGGAGTGGTGACGGCACGCCTTGGTTGCTTTGCCATTTCTTAGGATTTCATCAGGCTGCTTTGCTTTAGTGATGGAGCTCAACCCAGCTCTGGCAAGATCCAAAATGACATGAAGTCTACAAGTATGTTCCAAGTAGCTAGGAATCAGGCCATGAGTTGGTGACCACATCAATCTGAAGAGAGACTTGTACTTTCAAGGACTATCAGGTCACTATTCAACTGGTGCAGTTGTCATTTATGCATGGTGGCAAAACTATTTGGTTTTTTTTGTAAATACAATTTATTATTGGATATATCACAAGTTCATACAATTTAAACATACCAATACATACCCATTTTTCTTTTTTCCCCTCCTCCCCCCCACATCAGGCTTCCAGCACTGCTCCAACCCCATTAATATCTCTGTTATTCCATTACAATTACTTCTAAACTTATTTTCTCTTACTAACGGTAACAATACAAAAGTCTAATTCTCTTTCCGTTTCTTCTTAATAACTGTCAAAGCAAATCAAACCACTTTTAATGTCCCAATTTTTCAACAAATATTTTTGAAAGTCTTTCCAATCTTTAAAAAAAGTTTCATCTTCTTCGTTGTTTAACTTTCTTGTTAACTTGTCCATTTCCGCCAAAAACAACGTCTTTTAATCCATTCCCATGTTTCAGGTACTTTATCTTGTTTCCAACATTGAGCAAAAGTCAGTCTTGCTGCTGTAGTCAAGTACCATAATAGTGTTCTCTTGGCTACATTTATTTCTTCCATTTTAAGACCTAACAATAACATCTGTGGGTCTTTCTTAAAAGTACAATTCAAAATTTATTGTATCTCATTGTGGATCTCTGTCCAATACTTTACTGCTTTATCACATGTCCACCACATATGGTAAAAAGACCCTTCATGTTTCTTACATTTCCAACATTTATTAGACATACTTTCATTTATGATAGCAATTTTTTTGGGCGTCATATACCATCTATACATCATTTTATAACAATTCTCTTTAACATTTACACAAGTTGAAATTTTCATTGACTTTTTCCACAAGTATTCCCAAGATGTCATTAATATCTCAGTATTAACATTTACAGCCCATTTTATCATTTGCTCTTTTACAACTTCATCCTCAGTATACCATTTCAATAGAACCTTATACAGTTTAGAAATCATTTTTTTGCCTTTTTCAAGCCATACAGTTTCAATTTCAATATTCTTTTCTCTAAAACCATGTTCTCTTTTATCGGTCTTAAATAAATCATAAATCTGTCTATACTTCAACCAATCATACTCAAATTCAACATCAAATCTATCTTTTAACACAAAATTTTTCCCTTCAGATTTTAAGAGATTTTTATAGGGTAGCCAGTCTAGCCCTTGATTTCTTGAATATGGATTAGTCACTTCAGCTGGTACAATCCAAAGTGGTCTTTCCTCTGAGAAGAATTTTCTATATCTCATCCATGTCTCGAACAGTGATTGTCTTACAAAGTGGTGTTTAAAAAATTTATCCATTTTTACTTTTCCATACCATAAATATGCATGCCATCCGAATTTGTTATCATGCCCTTCCAGGGCCAATAGCTTCTTATTCTCCAGATTAATCCACTGTTCCAACCATGTTAAACAGACGGCATCATAATACAGTCTTAGATTTGGTAGTTGTAGACCTCCTCTCTCTCTTGCGTCACATAAAATTTTCATTTTAATCCTTGGCTTTCTCCCTGCCCATACAAATTTGGATAATTCTTTCTGCCACGAATCCAGTACTTTCCTTTGTTTTAGTATTGGAATAGTCTGAAATAGAAACATCAAACGCGGTAAAATATTCATTTTTACAGTCGCGATTCTTCCCATCAATGATAAATTCAAAGTGTCCCATTTCTTCATATCTTGCTGAATCTTGTGCCACACCTTTTCATAATTGTTTTTAAACAAGTCAATATTTTTCATGGTTAATTCAATTCCAAGATATTTAGTCTTTGTAACTACTTCACATTGAATTTTCTCTTGAAGTTCTGTTTGTCTTTGTTTCGTCATATTTTTGCACATCACTTTGGTTTTACTTTTATTAACATAAAATCCCGCAACTGAACCAAATTCAGTGGCAAAACTATTTGTTATGCGTATTAATTTTGGTTGTAAATAGGACTGTATAAGAAGACAGTAGTCTCTGGTGTGATTTGTACAGCACAACAGATTATTCTGTTTATTTCTTTGTAGAAATGCATTTGCTGTATTTCCATTTTTGTGTGTTTGTTAACCACCTGGAGGCTGGCAGCCCTATATCAGGTATTCCCAGTCTCTTTGAGTATGTAGGCACCTTTGGAATTCTCACACACTGTGGTGGGCTCAGCCACAATATGGCTGCCCCCAAACGGCTGCTACGGGAAGCAGACACAGTGTTGCCAGCCTCCGAGGGGCACCTGGAGATCTTCTGCTACTGGCATATTGGTCTCCAGGTGGCCAAGATCAGCTCCCCTGCAGAAAATGGCTGCTTCAGAGGGTGGACTCCCTGTGGGATAGTGCCCTGCTAAGGCCCCTCCCCTCCCCGAACTCTGCCCTCTCCATGCTCCACCCCCCCCCCCCAAGATCTCCTGGTATTTCCCAAACCAGAGGTGGCAACCCGGTGTGTGTAAAGTTGCAGATTACTTCTGGCAGCTCCAGCAAGGGGCTTTCAGGGGAAGTGAGAAGCAGAGGTGGGTGGCAGCCATAGCCAGACACAATTTTTTTTGTGTGTAAGCTGCCTTGAGCTGGCTTCAGCTGGGAGAGCGGGGTAGAAATACAAAAAATAAATAAATAAAATGACTGCTGCAGCATTCCTCCATTATGCTGTGGTGGCAGCTGCAGCCAAAGCAACATTTAAAAAAAATCTGCACAGCCAATCAAATCTCTAATGGCCAATCAGAAGCCTTGCTGGGTAAAAGCCTCACCTGGCTCCACCCTCATTCTAAACACACTTGGCAGGCACCAGGAAAAGTGGGGGCTGGTGCCACGGTGCCCATGGTTACCATACTGGCGACCCCTGCCCTATCTCTTACCGACCCGTGTGCCAATGCCAAACACAGCTGTGGTACTCTGACACCTGGACAGGCACAGTGAGGCTGTATTACCCCTTGCCAAGAATTCCTTGGAGTGTCTCCTGAGAGTCAACAAACATGCAAGCGACGCATCCCAAAACTATAGTCTCCAGACCTTGCCTTGTCTCCCTGGGCTCATGAAAACAGGGCGGATCACGATTTTGTATGGTAATCAGTGTTCCTCTAAGCTGAGTTTTTTAGCCTCCGGCTCACACATTTTTGTCTTAGCACGGGAAGGATGGCTCCAGAGCAAACTAATTTATGCAGCAGCCGAATCGCTCGCTCACAGCTTTAATGCCAGCCGCTCACAAAGTAGAATTTTTGCTCACAAGACCCCACAGCCTAGAGGGAGCATTGATGGCAAGGTATTTTATGTATATTCTTTATCTCTTTTTTTGCTTAAAATAATTGTAATAAATTCTTTTTAAAATCCTGTCATCCTGCTTACTGACCGGAGTCTTATAATGTTAGACAGAGACAACACCACACTTACACACGACAGCTCGTTTTTCATTTTCTACCTCTGAAAACACAATTCCCTCTTTCAAGGGGGTGCCAGCGTGAGGTTGAGAGAGGATACGATGGTTCAGAAAGCATGGTCTTTGTTCTGTTACAGGGTAGCAGCAGTTATCTCCGGCAGAAGTGAACTCTTTCTGTCTGTCCCGAACATCAGGTCAAGGTGATCAAGTGCCTTCCGGAGGCCTCAGCTATTGGAGTGTAGCTCTAAATATTTGTGGAAGGAGAGGGCATCCTTTGCAAATAATGATTTGTACAGGGTGGCAGCAGAGACCAGTCCTTGCCTATGGAAACTCCAGGCATTTCATTTCAAACTAAATAGCATTTTTTTCCCCCTTCATAATGCACCCATTTATTGTTGCCCACAAAGAACGGGAACACTTGGGTGGTGAAAAAACAAAAACAAAGCAAAACACTCTTTTCTGTGTCTCATTTGGTTTGATTGACTCTTCATTCCCTAAACCTACCTGCCTCTGAAGTGCAAATAAAACAACCCCTTTTTCCCTAGGATATGAAAAGCTGCCACATGGATCTCCGCAATTTGCTGTGTTCTGTTCACATGAACCGGGAGCCTGCCAGCTGTGTGCTCACTTGTTTCCAATGTTTTGGGCAGCACATGGAATTTCTGTGCCTGCATGACTTCCATTCACATGAACCCAGGACCCCGCACAACTGAGATTCGGATTTAAATGAATGGATGCTGTACGCATGTGGAAAATCCATGCTTTGCCAACTTTACATGAAATGGCAACTGTGCACTCCCAATATGCACAGCTTGTGGGCTCCTGGAGCGCATGAATGGAATGGCATGTCTTTGGAGGGCTATCATTCTAAACCAGGGATCCCCAACCTTTCTGAGCCTGTGGGCACATTCGGAATTCTGACACAGGGTGGTGGGCTCCACCACAGAATGGCTGCTGCAGGAGTCATAGTCAATCACAGATTGGCTGCCACAGGAGTCATAGCCAATCACAGAACAGAAGCTGCAGGAGTTGTAGCCAAGCATAGATCGGCTGCCACAGGAGTTATAGCCAAATCACAGAATGGATGCCACAGGAGTCATAGCCAACCACAGAATGGCTGCCGCAAGAGCCATAGCCAATCACAGAATGGCTGCCACAGGAGTCGTAGCCAAGCACAGATTGGCTGCCGCAGGAGTCGTAGCCAAGCATAGATCGGCTGCCACAGGAGTTATAGTCAAATCACAGAATGGCTGCCGCAAGAGCCGTAGCCAATCACAGAATGGCTGCCACAGGAGTCGTAGCCAAGCACAGATCGGCTGCCGCAGGAGTCGTAGCCAAGCATAGATTGGCTGCCACAGGAGTTATAGCCAAATCACAGAATGGATGCCACAGGAGTCGTAGCCAATCACAGAATGGCTGCCACAGGAGTCGTAGCCAATCACAGAATGGCTGCCACTGGAGCCCATAGCCACACACAGAGGGGAAAAACAAGTGCCAGGGAGAAGAGGAGTAATTAAAAATATACTGGGGAAGCGAGGTGGGAGAGAATAAATGACATACTGTGGCGGCAGCTGCTACTGAAGCAGTGTTATTTCCATCTGCATAGCCAATTAGATCTTCTGTGGTATCTCAGAAGCCCTGCTGGACAAGAATCCCACCCAGCCCCACTCACTTTCTAAAAACACTTGGTGGGTGCAAAAAAAGAGAGAGAGTTGTTGGTGCGCACTATGGTGCCCCTGGGCACCACACAGAGGAGCCCCGTTCTAGATTTTATTTGATAGGAAACCCGGATTTGCCACTGAGGACCAGCAGTAAAATCTCTTCTGCTCTAAGCTAAACCAAAGATGGGAGGACAGCTGTTCTCCCCTGCTTATTGCAACCCGAGAGTTCTGCTTCTGGGACCGAACAAACCAACCTGCACTCCTCACCTTTACAATGGAACCCCCCGCCCCCCGCCCCCAGCACCCTCCAGCTTCCTTTCATTATATCTCCTGTTGGCTGATGTGATTAAAATATTCCCTACTAATGAGAAATGTTGGCAATGCTGGCCCCGCAACTTCTGACTCCTCTTTCCAGATAGCACCCGTCTCTGAATTGAATAACCAGGTTGCTGTGAGATGTTGGTCAGAATCCATTAACCCAGCCGTATGTCCTACTGACAACCGAAACAAGGCCCTGGAGTTTGGGACAACGCTGAGAACGAAAGGCTAGCATGCAGAAGAGAGTTATAGACAGTGATTCCTCTAAGCTGAGTTAGTGCGAGCTAGCTCACAGTTTTTTTGCCTCCGGCTCACACAGTTTTGTCTCAGCTCAAGAAGGAGAGCTCCAGAGCAAACTAATTTAGGCAGGAGCCAAGTTGCTCACTCACAACTTTAATGCCAGTAGCTCGCAAAGTAGAATTTTTGCTCACAAGACTCCACAGCTTAGAGGGAGCATTAATTATAGATCTGGCAACATAAAAAGAAAAGGAAAATAAAAGACAGAAGGTACTTCATGGGTTGACAAATGGCTTGTGGTTCTGCATAAAATTACTCACTTCTGGTGCTGGAAAAATGGGTGGAGGAAGAACAGGACGCCATGGTCTATTCAAAAAATGGACCATGCTGGCCTTTGAACACTTGGGTGAAACCTGCAAAAGTTGTATACGGTACTATAGCATTAGTAAAACAGCTTGGAGACCCAGAGTCCACAGTTTTCAAAGTCTTCTTTGGTGTAGTGGTTAGAAGCGTGGACTCTAATCTGGGAGAACAGGGTTTGATTCCCCAGTCCTCCACATGCAGCTGCTGGTGTGACTTTGGGTCAGTGTCATGACCCCAGTGGGGCGCCGCCTTCTGCTGCCACCACCCTGGACTTACGGTCCCTTGAGAAGGCCCAGGGTACCCCCTCAAGTCCATCCAAAAACGCCCCTTTTACAGCCGAGAAAACACAGGCGTGATGACCAGGCAGAGTACTTAACAATGGTTTATTAAGAACAATACTGGGGCAAGGCAAATAAGGCAAGGTGCTTTAAAAAGGTATAATGGTATTGAAAGGCAAAAAGAACACAAAGCTAACGCGGCTACCTATTAATCCTTAACTGTTACTACTTAAGGCCTACAAGCCTTCTTACCAGGCCTCGCTACCTGTACATTCAACTCTGACTAGTGAGGGACCTTCTCCTCTCAGACCAGCTCTTCTTCCTCAGTGACTCCGTGGGAGGGAAAACTGCAGACAGACAGCAAGATCTGTTTCCTCACAACACAGAGAGTTTAGCACAGTCCCCTTCAGTTCACTCCTGTGTGACACCATTTTCCCACAGCCTACAGCTTAAGACACACCTCCACCAGAATGCAACAGTCTCCTCCCAGAATCCCTGCACTCCCATTGGCTAAAAACCATCCCCAAGCATTGTGGGGATTGTAGTCTGTCTGCTTTCCACTGCCAGACAGGCCCCTCCTGTAATCTAGGCCTCTAGGCCCTGTCTCCGTCCTGCACAGATAATGACAGTCAGTCATAAATTCTTTCAGAGCTGTTATCTCAAGGGCAGTTCTCGAGAGAGCTCTCTCAGCCCCATCTATCTCACAGGGTGTCTCTTGTGGGGAGAGGAAAGGAAAGGGATTGTAAGCCGCTCTGAGACTCCTTCGGATAGTGAAGGGTGGGGTATAAATCCAATCTCCTCCTCCTCCTCCTTCTGGTTCATCACCAGAACTGCAGGCCAGAAGTTTGGAAGACCCCATTCAGGGCCACCTTGGAATCTGATCAGAGATCACATCCCTGACCCTAACAAATAAAATAAATAGTCAATTATAATGACTAGACAATCAGTTCCTGATTTTTTCATTGGGTTCTGGGCAAAGGCTAGAGTATCTCCCATATGTGATGATGTCACTCCCAGGTTGCACCCTCCAAGTTGAGCCTTCTGCCAACCCACCCAGAGGTGACTCTCAGGTGGGCACGGATTTCCAGAGTGCCATTGTTCCCAAGGACCCCATTCCCAGTTCGATCAACAGTGGTCTTAGAACCTCAAAACAATATGTCTTGCCACACTAATGTATGGTTGCCAACCTTTGGGTGGGGCTTGGAGATCTCCCAAAATTACAATTGCTCTCCAGACAACAGAGATCAGTTCCCCTGGAGAAAGTGGCAGGTTTGGAGGGTGGACTCTCTGGCATTATACCCTGCTCAGGTCCCCCCCAACTCCCCTTCCCAGGCTTTACCCCCAAATCTCTAGCAACTTTCCAACCGTATGTAATTGATTCACTATTGAGAATTGAGGCTGCTTGTCATTCTTGGCTTCTTTGTAGCTTTCTGGCTGGGGAGAGGTCAGACCCGTGGTGCGTTACAGACACTTCAAATGGGAGCTGATCATCAGCCAAGCAGTCCAGCAGACATGACCTCTGTTTCATCATCTGAGGGCCTATTTACATGTCTAAAGTAGGATTAGTGGCTGCCTCAGCTGGTCAGAGAGAGACGAAAGAACCTGAACCCCAAATCAGGTTTGGGAAGATTATGGTTGTGGCAGAGGGAGTGATGGAGTTCTTTAGGAACAAGCTGTTCAGTGTTTTCACCCTCTCTGAATCATGTTTGCTGGTTTCTGACACCACAAACTGTTTCCTAATAGACTGGCTACGTCCCTCATCGCTTGACAGGTTTAGGAGATTAGGAGTGAATAAAAGCTTTACTGAGAATGTTCAGAGAAGCCGCTCTGACTGTGGTGATGTCACCAGCTTCTTTTGTTCACTGTGAGAGAGGAGATGGCTCAGTGGCAGAGCCCCTGCTTTGCATACAGAAGGTCCCAAGTTCAATCCCTGGCATCTCCACTTGGAAAGGACCAGGCAGGAGGTGATGTGAAAGACCTCAGCCTGAGACCCTGGGGAGCTGCTGCCAGTCTGAGTAGGCAATACTGACCTTGCTGGACCCAGGGTCTGATTCAGTATATGGCAGCTTCATGGAGACCAGGCACCTTCCTCTCTGCGCTCTCTTTAAATGGACAGCTTCAACATGGGCAGTTCAGTCAAAGGGGAAACCATGAGAAGAGGCATCAACCAATTCAGTAAGTAAAAGGGTTCCCTCATTCTGGGGTGGAAAAAAATTCAGATAAAACGTTTTGAAGTGAACTATGGAAAAAAGGCCAAAAAGGCCTTGTTGAGGTAGCTTAAATGAATATAAGGGACTTCTGCCAGGAGATAACATTGGCCCAAATTTTAATTTTGAATTCCAAAGCACTCTTTAGAACAAAAATAAATTAAGATGATGTTACTGTGAGAATATAATCACAGCCATAAAAGCTTTAAAATAAAGTGTCTGAAAGAAGCATCAAGGACACGAAAACCAGAGAGAGAGGGAGGGAGGGAGAAGAAAGGAAATACTACTTTACACAGAGAGTGATTAAAATGTGGCATTGGCTACCAGAGGATGTAGTGATGGCCACAGGAACAGACAGCTTTAAAAGGGGATCAGAGAGATTCATGGAGGATAACTCTCTCAGTGGCTATTAGCCATGATGGCTGAGGGGAACCTCCACATTCAGAGGCAGTCAACCTCTGAATCCCAGTGCCAGGAGTCAACATGAGGGAACGGCCTTGACCTCTATCCCCTGTTGTTGGCCCTCCAGAAGAACTGGTTGGCCACTGTGCGAGGCAGAATGCTGGACTACATGTACCACTGGAGTGATCCAGCAGGGCCCTTCCTGATGTTCTTATGAAGGCCTCGGCCTCTATGCCCTGTTGTTGGACCTCCAGAGGAACTGGTTGCCCGCTGTGTGAGACAGAATGCTGGACTAGATGGACCCTCACTGGTCTGATCTAGCAGGGTTCTTCTTATGTTCTTATGATGGAGAGAGAGAGAATGAAAATTATTATTCTATGCTTAGGAGTTACCAGAAATGTTGGTTCTCTTCAAGCAGGAGTGATTGGACTTTTCTGTTGATCCTTTGTGAATCGAAGTACTATCAGAGGCTTATGTGCACCTAAACAACAACAAGAACAAAAGCATCATAGTAGCCCAAATTCCTCAACAAAAAGGGGGCTGAGTTCTGCAATCTGCAGAATTATGAACAAATTTGCATAGATTTTCTTGATTTGCATAATTTACTTTCCTTCAGCTAGTTGAAAGGCAAGATAAAGACTTTAGGGTGTTGAACTCACTGGAAATGTGTTATTTAAAGTTTTTAAAAATCTTTAATTGTGTTTGTGTCCTTTATAAAGTTTATATCTCTGCTACCTGGCATTACCTTCTGTGACATACATGGCCCGGCCCAACAAGGTTTTATTTATGTCAGATCCAGCCCTCATAAACAAATGAGTTCGACACCTCTATTTTAGGGCATTGAAGCCCTCCTGCTCCTCCTCAGACTGCTAGAAGTCCTTTTGCCTCACCCTTATATTGTTTTATGGGATTGTTTCTTGAGTGTTTCTCAGAACAGAAAGGGAACCTATGTTTGTATGGTTTTGTTTTCAGCTGTGGGTAAGGCCTTGCTCATTCAGAGATGGTGTGTGTTATGGCTCCTTGACTCAGCCACTGCTACTGAGTTTGCCAGGTCCCTGCTGGCCACCGGCAGGGGATGAGGGGGTAGGGTTGCCATATCCAGGCTGGGAAACTACTGGAGATTTGGGGATGGAACCTGGGGACGACAGGGACCTCAATGGGGTACAGTGCCACAGAGTCCACTCTCCAAAGCAGCCATTTTCTCCAGAGGAACTGATCTCTGTAGTCTAGAGATGAAATGTTATTCCAGGGGATTCCCAGGTCCCACTTGGAGGAAGGCATCCCACAGCTCTTCAGTGGTGGGGGATTCTGGGCAGTGGCATGGCTACCAGCTCCGGGTTGGGAAATTCCAGGAGATCTTGGGGTAGAGCCTGGGGAGGTGGGAACTGGGGAGAGTGGAGTTGGGGAGTGGAGGGACCTCTGCCGGGGAAAGTTTGGCTGGTGTACCATCTGCCCAATGTGCCAGTAAATAACCTGCCATTCCTGCTGGAGGCCATATCAGGCTGGGCACTGGAGCACCCTAGACTGTTAGTCTTGGGTGACTTCAATGTCCATGTTGGTGACGCGACCTCCACACAGGCAGTGGATCTGGTGTCTTCCGTGGTGGTGCTCGGATTCTCCCAATAGGTCACGGCCCCCACTCATCAACCAGGGCACACGCTCAATTTGTTCTTCGCGGTGGGGGTTGCAGTGGACTGAATTATGGCCATGGCTTTCCCATGGTCAGACCACCATGTTCTGAAGACCCATGTGAATGTGCCACCCCAACCCTATTTGGGCAGCGAGCATATTATAGCTTGCCCGCGGAGCCAGATGGACCCTATGTGGTTCCAAATGGCCCTGCAGGATCCGATGCCCCCTGGCTGCTCATTGAATGAACTCGTTGAGGACTGGCAAAACCGACTCTCAGCAGCCATCGATGAGACAACTCCCCAGCATCCTTTGCACCTCTGCTCAAAACTTGCTCCATGGTATACACAGGAGCTGAGGTTGATGAAGCGGGAGCTTAGACGACTAGAGAGACAGTGGCGACGCGCTCAGGATGGAATGTCAAGAGCATCCTATAGTATGTTTATGAGATCCTATGAGATGGCAGATTATTATGTGGCCACGATTATGTCTGTGAGCTCTCACCCAGCCCAATTATTTAGAACAATTTGGTCTCTTACTGCCACAGGGCAGACTAAATGATAAGGAACTGAAAATCGGCTGTGAGGCTTTTGAGAGCCATTTTGCAGATAAAGTCTTGTCACTCCGCCACGACCTCCCCACCACAGTTGAGACAGTAATAGGACTCGAGGCTCCATGTGCATCTTCTGGTCAAGTTCTGGATTATTTCAGTCCACTCAGCCTAGAGGAGGTTGCCAAGTTACTTTCATTGGTTTGCCCAACCACTTGTAGCCTCGACCCGTGCCCATTGTGGCTAATCAAAGCTGGCCGTGATGAAATGTGAGGTGCACTAAGGGAGATCATTAACAAGTCCCTTGCAGAGGGACTGTTCCCTAGTGCACTAAAGGAGGCAGTAATCTTCAGATCCGGCTGAATTAGCTAATTACTGGCTGGTATTCAATTTGCCCTGTCTGGGCAAACTAATCGAGAAGGTGGTGGCAAATCAGCTGCAGGGATTTTTTGGATGACCCCTCCATATTAGATCCCTTCCAGTCCAGCTTCTGACCAGGCCATGGGACAGAGACGATTCTGGTCACCCTCACAGATGATCTCCGGAGGCATCTGGATCAAGGCGGTACAGCAGCGTTGATGTTGTTGGACCTGTCGGCAGCATTCAACACAGTCGACCATCAACTACTGATCCACCACCTCGTTGATACTGGGATTCAGGGGTTTGCATTGCAGTGGCTCTCCTCGTTTGTCCAGGGTCAGGGACAAAGGGTGGCAGTTGGGGAACAGCTAAATTGCGGAGTGCCCCAAGGAGCGGTGCTTTCTCCAATGCTATTTAACATCTATATGTGCCCCCTTGCCCAGATTGCCCAGAGGCATTGTCACCAATATCCGGATTGCCCGGAGGCATTGTCACCAATATCCGGATGACTCCCAGCTCTATCTGTTGTTGGACGGCCAATCAGACTCTAGTTCAGGAGATCTGGACCTGGCGTTGAAAGCTGTGGCTGGTTGACTTAGACTGAGTCAACTGAAATTGAATCCAACGAAGATGGAGGTCCTGTGTCTGAATCGGAATGGGCCAAGGTTAGCCCATTTGGGAGTGCTCCTGACCTTTGATGGGACGCCGTTGGTGCCAGCGCTGGAGGTTAGACATTTGAGAGTGCTCCTGGGCACCTCCATAACGATGGAGGCCCAGGTAGCAGCCACTGCGAAATCTGCCTTTTACCACCTATGGCTGATTAGGCAGTTGGTTCCCTTCCTTGAACGCAATGACCTGGCAACAGTGATCCATGCTCTCTACATGGGGCTGCCCTTGTCCCAGATCCAGAAGCTGCAGCTGGTGCAGAATGCAGCGGCGAGGCTGTTGTTGTGTCTTCCTTTGCTGGGAACACATCCAGCCCCCCCTAAAAGCACTGCACTGGCTGCCTATAGCATACCGGATTTGGTTCAAGGTGCTGGTTCTTCAAAGCCCTATATGGCCAGGGGCCTAATTAAAAGGGACCGCCTTTCTCCATATGTCCCCCAGAGAGCACTAAGATCAGGATCCCAAAATTGCCTGGTTCTTCCAGGCCCTAAAGAAGCCAGGCTGGCTGCGATGAGGGCCAAGGCCTTTTCTGTGGTGGCCCCTTACTGGTGGAATGAGTTCCCGGATGACATCAGGGCCCTGCGGGACCTTTTGCAGTCCTGAGGGGCCTGTAAAATGGAGCTCTTCCACCAGGCTTTCAATTAGGGTGCCACCTTTAACATCATGGCCCTGGCACAAACACCAACATCATCACCAGCCTGATGACCAACTGCCTGGCAGTAGCCTGGACTAAGGGGTAGGCAACCATTCAAAATGTTGAGAGAATGCCGCCATCTTTTATTACGTCTATGTTCTGAGTAGTTATGGTTTTATACTGTGATTTTAACTTAATTTTGTTCTTAGCATAGTTTGGAGTTTTAATGTATACATTTATATGTATGTTCTATAAGCCACCCTGAGCCTGCTACGGCGGGAAGGGCAGGATAAAAATTTAATTAATTAATTAATTCCTGGAGATTTGGGGAGGGGAGGGACTGCAGCAGGGTACAAGGCCATGGACTCGACTCTCCAGAGCCGTCATTTCCCCCCAGGGGAGCTGATTTCTGTAGTTTGGAGATCAGTGGTAATTCCAGGACACTTCCAGGCACCACCTGGGATTGGAGCTCTAACTCTGACACAGGGTGCGGGCGCAACCACAAAATGGCTGCTGCAGAAGGTGGAGCCGGCCTCAAAATGGCTCCTGCAAGAGGTGGAGCCAACAACACAATGACAGGAAGTGAGATCATGCATAACTCTAGTGGTAACTCTTCTAGGGTTGCCAGGTCCTCTTGCAGCACCGGCAGGGGGATTCGGGGGGCATTAAAGGACGTTAGCAACGTGATGTCCAGATCACGGGAGGTGGTAGTTCCGCTGTATTCTGCTATGGTCAGGCCCCACCTGGAGTACTGTGTCCAGCTTTGGGCACCACATTTTCGGAAGGATGTTGACAGACTCGAGCGGGTCCAGAGGAGGGCGACCAGGATGGTGAGAGGGTTGGAGTCCAAGTCTTATGAGGAAAGGCTGAGGGAGTTGGGTATGTTTAGCCTGGGAAAGAGAAGGTTTAGAGGGGACATGATTGCAGTCTTCAAGTATTTGAAGGGCTGTCATGTAGAAGATGGAGCAGATCTATTCTCTCTTGCTCCGGATTGCAAGACTAGATCTAATGGGTGGAAATTACAAGGGAGTCGTTACCGGCTTAATATCAGGAGAAACTTCCTGACTGTAAGAGTGGTTGGGCAGTGGAACAGACTGCCTCGGGAGGTGGTGGATGCTCCTTTGCTGGACGTTTTCAAGAGGAGACTGGACAACCATCTTTTGGGTATGTTGTAGGTATGTAGGGGTTTCGGCTGTGTTCCTGCAAAGTGCAGGGGGTTGGACTAGATGGCCTGCAAGGTCCCTTCCAACTCTAACATTCTATGATTCTATGAATCTGATTCAGTGCCATTGGCAACATCGCGTGGTGACACTGGTTTAGGGGCAAAACTTTATGGTTTTAGGCCAAATTTACCATAGAGTTTTACCCTCAAACCAGAGTGTCGTGTGCGACGTCCCCGACATGATGCCGTCACTTCCAGGTGACACCATCGCATCAGGGATATCACACCCGGATGTGGCTGTTTGGGGAATCACCACTTTCGAAGAAGAAGAAGAAGAAGAGTTTGGATTTATACCCCACCCTTCACTCAGAGTCTCAGAGCGGCTTACACACTCCTTTCCCTTCCCCTCTCCACAAAAGACATCCTGTGAGGTAGGTGGGGCTGAGAGAGCTCTGACAGAAACTGGTCTTAACAAGAAGACCTCTGACAGAACTATGGCTTGCCCAAGGTCATCCAGCAGCTGCAAATGGAGGAGTGGGGAATCAAACCCGGTTCTCCCAGATTAGAGTCTGCACACTTAACCACTATACCAAACAATTGGTGGACACCAGGAAAGGTATTTGTGAGCACCTGCCGCCACTGAGAGCCACCCTGGGGACATCTGCTATTACATCTACAATACTTTTAACATACCACTGCATTTCTCTCCCTCTCATTCCTATTTTTTTTTTTGCAAATGCAATGTACAGCAATGAATAAATGAGTGATCTGGATGTGAAGTGGAAGATCCAGGACTCAGATCATGTGATTTTTTAAACACTTTTTAAATATGTTACTTCAAAGCAGCTACATGAAGCTGCTAAGTTGACTGGGGAAATGGCACTGATCTAATTCTCTGCTAAGCCTAGAAGAAGAAGAAAATAGACAGGTAATGGTGCCTTTGGGAGGAGGCAATTTAGACTGGGAGATACCCCAGGAGGAAAGGGTTCTCTGTTCCATGATCAAATTAGCCCCTCATGGCCGCTGCAAAGAAAAACAAATAAAAGTGAAAAACTGCAGGAGATCCTAATCACAGATACTCCTGCATCACAGCTAGTTAGAATCTTGTGTTTCTGTGTTGTCGTTGTTGTTCTTTAATGCATCCTTCCATGTCTTGCAGTATGGCAGTTCATGATGTAAATAGTCATTCATTCTTTATAATTAGCATCCCACAGATCTTCCATTACTGCAAACCAGGAGCCTGCAAGCTGCACAGATCAGGAGTGCAATATGCACAGTGTGAATGGGGAAATGCATGGATTTTTCTTCTGGGTCGGCAGAGCTTCCAGGAATGGTAGCTGTACCTGCATGAAAATCCTCCCCGCACATTGTCCAATTCATGTAAGGTTTGTTGCAGTGAGCAACTCAGCATGCCTAGACATTTTTTTTTGGGGGGGGCTACATCTCTCTAAGTGTGTATGGGTGTTATCTCCTTGAATAGAATCAGGGGTTATTTCCTGCCGGAGCGCCCCAGAGCAGCACTCTGGCAGTAAGGAGCCCAGGCCCCACCCCCACCTGTGGAGAGACTCAAGGAGGTGGGATTTAAATGCCTGGGTTCCCTGCCCGATCTTCTCCAGTGGGGCACCTGGAGAAGATCAGGCAGGGAACCCAGGCATGACTGCCTCCTTGCTCTTCCCATCTCCAGCCAGCCTGCCGTGGCAGGTTCGCTGGAGATGGGGAGGGCAGGAAGGCAGACATGCCTGCCTTTCCCCCTGAGCCCCTCCGCTTTTGCGGATGCCTCTCTTTGGCCAATTATGCACAGGTGTTTTCTCTTGCTTTCACTGTGCATGTCCATTGGGTTTTCTTTGTTGTTCTGCATTGATTTCCCTCCCTTCAGCACTCAGTCTGCTTTCTGGTCGCTGTTTCCCCAGGTTTTCTGAAAGTCCTTTTGTGCTGATTTCTCCCTTATTTTGTTTCCAAGCCAAAGGTAATTCAAAAGCTTATAGATTCTCTCAGATCCCCCCCGTCCTTTGCCACCCCTCAAAGGTCACTCCCTGCCCACATCAATGTCGTTCCACCCATTCTGCACTTTCCACTATCCTTCCCCCCTTCGTTGGTCTCTAGGTTCCATTTCCCCCTCATTTTTAAATTGTTTATTTTTTTTTAACAAGCAGCATGAGTCTAGTGAGATGAGACTATCACTAGTCTCGGATCACTGAATAAAAAAATTAAAATGATGGGAAAGTTTAAAAAGAGCTTCGTGAGGTTTAGTTTCCTGCTGGTATTGACTTGAAAGGGGGATTGGAGAGGAGGCAAATGGCAGCATCTCCAGTGCATGGGGGGGGAGGATTTCAGTGCTGCATGCAAACAAAATAAAGGGAGAGGATCCTCAGTGCAGAATGAAATTGACATGAGATGTAAAGATAGAGAAAGAGACCCTGGGATGGGAAGCCTAAAGCTTTGAAAACATTTCCCCCTTTAATGCTTTGGTGAATAAAGTTTTTGGTGAATAAAGTCCCTGCCCAAACTGCAGAACCTAAGAATCCCTTGGATTCGATCCATTTGGAAGAAGAGTGCAATCTGCCAAGATCACGACCAGTGTTCAGGATCAAATTAGAGAATCACAATGAGAAAACTACACAAATGTACAAGGAAGGGTAGGAGATTAGTGTTGTTATGCAGCTGCGCTAGAGCATCAATGAAAATCCTCCTTTTTTCAGTTCAGTGGCACAGGACTAAAAAACCCCTCCAGAGCTTCTGCCAGAGGACTCCTCCCCCATACAAACTGCAGCCCCATGCAAAGCATGGTGGAGTTGCAGCCGGCTTTGCACAGGTGCATGCACAGATACACAGACACACACACATATGTTGCCAACTATCACAGTTTACAATGCCAGTGTCAGTGGGTTCTACCGTGCATTCTGAACACTCCACATGTTTCCCCATATTATGAGATTGTGTGACTCCCATTTTTCACAGTGGCTGATAACACAGCAGAGAACCCCCTAGTGGTCCACAATATGGAAAACGGGGCTTTGCAGCTGCTTGTCAGTTTCAGGAAAAGTCTTGTCAATTTCAACATCAGGTTTCCCCCCACCCCCTTTGCTTGGGTTCCTTTCTGTTCCTTTTCATTTGACAAACTAACACTAAAATGCATGCACAAAACCTGAACCACAAGGATTTAAATGGCAGGTGCTTACTGGACACTACTTGCCAGCTATGATAGGGCAATTGTGTAATTAAAAAAAACAACAATAAACTTTGGACACCCCCCCCAACATGTCACAAGTGACGTTCCACCCTGATTTAGAAAAGTACATTTTAAAGTTGTAGCTGCAGAATAAATACACTGGAGGAAAAAGAACGGTGCATGAGGCAGGCACAGAATCTGAAGCCAAGGTTAAAAGGTCACTGCTCTGAAAATCGGCATTAAGACGTGTGTGTAATGGGCCTTTGTTTTAACCTGGAAGCTGCCCTCTGACCCCTCCTCTCTCACTCACTTTGTCCTCTCCCTCTCATCACATGGCCTTCCATGGAGACACATGTCTCTGCGTCTCTCTCCTGTAGATACAATTCCCTCACCCTCCCACATACCCGTGATGCCGGACAAGTTGGCCATTTGTGAGAGGGAAACACACTCTTTAGATTAAGTGTCTCTCTCTCCTTTTGACTGCAACCTGAATGTGAACTGGATCCACTTGGATAAATGTAAGTTTACCTTTTTTTGCAACATACTTCTTGGGAGATTTGTTCACTACACTCAGAATCATGTTTCTAGGACTGGGTAAAACTCTTCTATATTAACCAAATATCCCAATAGGGTTGCCAGGTGCCCCCAGGCCACCAGCAGGGGATGTGGGGGTAGGGTTGCCAAATCCAGACTGGGAAACTCCAGGAGATTTGGGGATGACTCCTGGGGAGGGCGGGGACCTCAGTGGGGTACGATGCCACAGAGTCCACCGTCCAAAGCACCCATTGTCTCCAGGGGAAACTGATCTCTGTAGTCTGGAGAAGAACTGTAATTCTGGGGGATCCCCAGGTCACCTGGAGGCTGACATCCCTAAATTCACGAGAGGGTGACTTCATGTACTGCATTTTAGGTATGTGGTGGGATCCTGGCTTGCTTGGGCAGAACAGAACATCTGCACAGGATGTTGCTAATAATGAAGAACTCTTTTTAAAACTCATTACCTGCATTATAGTGCTAAATATGAAAAAGAATATCCCTCTTCTTTTTAATTTCCCTATTATATCTTTTATCCTTGCTTGGGTATCATATCATTAGTAGGAGATCTGGTAAAATTGTTCATTGATCGCTACATTTAATGAAAAAACTTGTCCCAGTTTTACAAATGCCATTCCACTGAGTTCCTGGAACATTCTCTGTGTGAATATGGGGACTGGATGCATCTCGTCTATAGAGCATATGGATGCACATCCGTGGGCACATGGCTATTAGGTTCCCATTTCAAAGCTTCCATTTCAAAGGCTGCCATTAGCACGGTTCGTGGTGTTGATGCTGGATGGGACAATCATGGGTATTTTTGCTCGTTTTGCTAGTGTATGTTCGGGATGCCAGCCTCCAGGTGGGACCTGGGGATCCCCTGGAATTACAAGTAATCTCCAGACTACAGAGATCAGTTCCCTTGGAGAAAATGGATGCTTAGGGAGGTGGACTGTATGGGACTGTACCCCACTGAGGCCCCCCCCCCTCCCCAGGCTCCATCCCCAAATCTCCAAGAGTTTCACAACTGGGAGCTGGCAAATCTATGGCAATTCTGCATTGGCTTTTCCCTCCGTTGTTATACCAAACCCACCCTGGAACAGAAATTCCCCCCTGCATTGTGTGGGGCTTTCACTTTCTTTGATCATCGGGTTTTATGGTGCCTTCCGCATAGATTTATGGCCGCTTTATGGCCGTTCAGGGGTGAATTTGCAGTCAGTATAGCGTTGGCCTGGAGTATCTGAATGTGGTTTTGAGCTGCACCTTTTCTTCACTGTTGAGAAGATGTGGAGCAAATGCCAGATGCAGAGGCAGCCCCACTCCCACCCCCGGCCAGAGACCAGGGGGGACCCGGCAATCCTAGTTTAAACAAAGACTCTCTGCTTTAAATCAGTTTATGGGAGGCTATTTCAGAGTGAAATGCCACAGCTATATCTGCCCTGCTGACCTCCAGATCGGACTGTTGTAACAGACTATACATGGGGCTGTCTTTGAAAAGGAAACTATTATTAGGTCTCTGAACCTTCACAATGCAGCTGCTTATCTGTTGACCGCGGCAGGTTGCTTTGAGCCTACTGTGCCTCTCTTAATCTACCTTCCTTAGCGTCCAGTTTGTTGTTGGGCCCAGTTCAAAGTGCAGCATTCTGGCCTTCAGAGCCCTAAAGAACTCAGGTGTCTCAATACAATGCCCTCCCACAGTATGCAGATGAAAACAGATATACTCTTGTGCTCTTGTGATATCCCTATCCTGATCAAAAAAAGGTGTCCTAGAAACTGATCGCAGCAGTTTGATCTTAAGAGCCCACCATGTCTGCTCACACCTCTCTTTTGATCTTCACCCCCCCCCCCCATTTGTACTATGTTACTTTCTGATGATACTGCAGAGCTTTCTTGTCTGCAAGATTGAATATTATACCCACAATGGTTCTACAGGGGAGATTTCTGAATAGACCTCATTCTGATAGGATTTTCCCTTGTGGCCTTAATAGGAGTGAAACGTTGTTTCATGTTTTGCTCCAATGCAGGTTTTTTTTAAAAAAATATGAAGAATCATTGTATTAAGCCAGTAATTGATTAGTCGTCTCCCTACATGCTGGAAACTTTGTCTCCTTTGCTTAGCAATAAGGACCCTAAGATCACTCTGGCAATAGCAAAATTCATTTCGGTCCTTTCAGTCCTTGCATCCACAAAACGAGGAATGAGAATTTTCTGCTGCTCAAGGTTTGTTAACCAATGAACTTCTAAGGGAATAAAAGGAAAGGACATCCCTGCCCTCACACCATGGACCACGTGAAACTGCCTGGCACTGAGTCAGACCATGGGCCTGTGGTCGGTAGGTCCCGGTCAGGACTTGGACGGGAGGCCACCAAGGAAGACCAGAGTCTGTGCAGAAGGCAATGGCAAACTTTGCCTGCTCATCGTTTGCTCTGAAAACTCGATGAATGGTTGGGGCTTGATGGCAGATAATTGCTTTTCTCCTGACCTGCAGTGATGATTGAACGGGGGGGTCTGGGAAGGGCCGGGAATCCTACCCTCCGGGCCAACAGGAGATCTGGAATTCAGTACAAAATCTCAAGATGCTCGTATGAATTGGCCTGTGCCCACGTGGAACAGGAGAACCTCTGTGAGAAAGACCCTTTCTGAACTGACAGCCTGCTCTGGAGAATCTGAGGAGTCAAGCCTTAAATGTTGACTCTGCAGTCGCGTGCATTCCCTCTGCACTGGTTCTTTCCCCCTCTGGTTTACTTATTCCTGTATGCATCCTGCATTTACAAACAAAGCCCACAGGTTTTTTTTGGAACTAACTGGCTGCTTTGTCTAAGATGAAGAGAAAGGCAAACATCTTTCAAAACTTTTAACTGCAGACCCAACCCCTCCCTCCCTCCCTGATTCTGCAAAAAGAAAGGGAAGGGAGGGGGAAATCCAGGCCCACACCTGCAAGACTGGCACATCTGGGAGCAGGGCATCCCCTAGTCCTTTATATTGACTGATCCCTTCTTATGCTCTCTCTGGCTTTTTAAAAGTTTGCCTGGATGGGAGGACACGCCCTCTTTTGTCTTTGGAGAAGGAGGGAAAGGAAACAGAACAGGGAGGGAGCTGCAACCTAAAGAGAGAGGGGCGGAAACAGGGGAGGGCAGCGGGCAGCACTTAAATACCCACAGAAACAATTCTATTTTAGAAAGGATTAGTGATTCAAAAGTGGATGAGAACAATTGCAGCAGAAGGAGTTTTGGTAACTGCAGGACAAGAGCGTGCTGGAAGCAGACTGAAGGCAGAAATGCAGAAACAAAAAAAAGGCCCACCACAAACCAGAAGTGAAAGCGGAAGGGAATGTAGGACGGAAGAACAGGATGCGCTCAGAAACCGAGGCAAAATATAGGGTGCAGAAGGGGCCAAAGATAATATCGACATACTCTGCTGACAGACAAGCACTAGCCTAAGCAAGACAGAATCTGTTGTGGGAAAGGGAACTGTTGCCTGGCTTTAAACTGGTATAACCCGATGTGAATAAGAGCTGTGGCCACTCTTGTACGTGTCCCTTTATTACCATCATGCCACAGCTGACTTGCAGCAGCTCCATAGGGTTTTCAAGGCAAGGTCGGTTTGGAAGTGGTTCTCCATTGCACAGCAACCCTGGACTTCCTTGCGGTCTCCCATCCAAGTAGTAACCAGGACGGACCCTGCTTAGCTTCTGAGAGCCGATGAGATAGGGTTAGCCTGGGCCATGCAGGTCGGAGCAAACCGCTGCTTGAAGCGGCACATTGAGGAGCCTGCCAGCATGCCTCAGGAGCTTGGCTTGTTTCCAAATGGCAATGCCATGGAAGATGATATGCGCTGCCTCTTGGATCTGTGCCAGCTGGGTTCAGTATGGCACTGTCAGTGGCTTGCCCCGACTGGTGGTGGCATAGGAGGAGGTAACCACTGTAAGCCACATCCGTTCTTGGCCCCTGAACCTGAGCCACCGGTGTCTGGGTCCAAATCGAGTCGTGCTTCCATTCCTGTTGAGGCATGGCTTGCTCCTACTCCAGTGTGGGAGGGGCGCCAGGCATACCAGCCCTGAACACATGAAGATGCCTTAGACTTCATCAGGCCCTTGGCTCGTCAGGGTCGCTATTGCCTACTCAGACGGGCAGTGCCTCTTTGGGTCTTTCACATCACCTACAGCCTGATCTTTTTCACTGGAGATACCAGGGATTGAACCTGGGACCTTCACCATACTATGCAAATGCTCTAACACTGAGCCACAGGCCTTTGCTTGGCCTGTTTTGACTAACATTTTAAAGCTATATTTTTTTGGAGGGGCAAGGAGCCGTTTTGGTCTGAAGCAGCAGAGCAAAGTTCGAGTCCAGTGGCACCTTTAAGACCAAAAAAGTTTTATTCTGAGTGTAAGCTTTTGTGTGCATGCACATACCTTCAGATATATATAGATAAATATATAAAATGCAAGAGGAAAAGAAGAAACGAGATAGCAGCAGAAAGTTGGTCAGGAAAGCCTGGCTCAGTCTTGGGCGACTTTTTAGGCTTGTCAACCTCCAGGCAGGGCCTGTATTTCTCCCAAAATTAAAACTGATCTCCAAACCACAGATATCCATCCCTCTGGAGAAAATGGCAGCTTTAGAGGGCAGGCTGTATGGCATACCATAGATTCTAGGTGAAACGCCACCCCAAAGTCTTCCCTTAACAGGTACCTCCCCCAAATCTCCAGGAATTTACCAGGCTAGAGTTGGCAACCCTACTGTGGAAGCAAGGAGTGGTTCATGTACTGGGAGGGTTTTGACCTACAAACAGGGTTGCCATTCCTCAGTTGGGGGGGGGACTCCATTTTTGCGGGCTCCTGCCCACCACTGGCCAGCTGGCCGGTGGGACGAAATCCCCTCTCAAACAGCAACATCACCCGAAATAAACACAACATGCTTACTGTAGTGTATCCACAGGGAAACATGGACTCGGGGCAACCATGTGCTCGGACCGGTTCTGACCGGTCCACCACGTGGCCAGGCAAAGGCCGGAGCTTCGTCCCCTTTAGACAACAGAATGTAGGCTCCTCGCATTCTTCCAATCGGGGAGCCCGAGGTAACTCAATTAACTGTAAATAGCGAATCACGGGTGTTATGTGTGTTTGGGGGTGGGTTCACTTGGAGATAAAAGCCGGCCTGCGAGCCAGCTTAGTTGTCTTTTTCCTGTTCTAATAAAGTATGTGAGAGCTGAAATCACTGTCAGTCTCAGTACTTTTCACTTACATCACCAGGAAGCGACATAGGTATGTTGGCGAAGTCAAAGGGGGCAACACTATGGTTTTTGGGCAAAACTCTATGGTTTGAGGCTGATTTTATCATAGAATTTTGCCCAGAATCCAGAGTGTCGCCCCTGATGCCACCAACATATTTATATCACTTCCAGGTGATGTAGGCATGTCATGTAATGTCACTTCCCGCTCCCGGAACATCCCCCTCGTCCCCCCACTGGCATTTCAATGGACCTGGCAACTTTACTACCAAACTCTAGTTTGGGTTCAATATATGTAGGAGTCTTCCTGTTCTATGCCTGTTTCAGTCTCTTGATGGAATTTGGAGCACCCGGGCTTTCTGTGCACTGGGTCAGAAGAT
This sequence comes from Gekko gecko, assembly GCA_029375565.1. Classification (NCBI taxonomy): domain Eukaryota; kingdom Metazoa; phylum Chordata; class Lepidosauria; order Squamata; family Gekkonidae; genus Gekko; species Gekko gecko. The sequence goes on from JAPDNY010000008.1 coordinate 1,358,652, forward strand.
TTTGTACCCGGACAAGCCGGCTCAGCACGTGGCACTCCACAACTGAATTTTTTCCCCGCAGAGATCCACCAAAGTCTGTTCCTCAGCATCTTTCATAAGTGTACCAAACTCCTTTTGCTTTCTTTTTACTTGTGGGCAAAGCCAGTGTGGTGTCCCGGTTCAAATCCCCCCTTGTGCCATGGAAGCTTGCTAGATGTCCTTGGGCCAGTCATACTTTTCAGCTTAACCTACCTGACAGGATTGTTGTGAGGATACAGTGGAGGAGAGGAAAATGATGGAAGCCACCTTGGATCTCCATTAGAGGAGAAAGGCATGGTACAACTCGAGTAAGTAAAATGAAATAAATAAGTGTGAGTAATTTGTTACTTACATTTGCCTGGTACCAGATGCATGTTTCAAAAATAACTCTTACTGACAGGACAGGAGGGACTACTGATCTAAATAAATGCAATGAACAAACAAAACAAAACACCGGAATGATCTGGAAACTGTCCCCCCTCCCCCGGATTGGAGGTAATCAAAAGTAAAGGGTGGATCCCCCCCCAGCTTGGTAGAAGAGAATGACCCAACATTTATACGGATCTCCCATTAGTAACTCTCCTTAGGGATGGCTTATGTTGAGTGCCTACTAAGCCCCAATTTCCCATGCTGGAGTTACAATTGTTTATTATGATTGCTTGCAATTTATTACTGAAAGCCATTGTCGGGAGACGTATCAGCCCTACAGGGCTGTTCCAGTCTCCAAATCACCCTTCTTCCTGATATGGAGTTCTTGCCAAATCCCAGTGCAGCCAAAGGGAGTCTGTGTCAGATCTCAGAGGCAGGAAACAACATGTACTTGCTAGCAAAAGATAACATACTCACCATATTAGTTTAAGATACATTCCTTATCCTAACACAACAGCTTTTTCCAGGTTTCGGTCTGATCCTAGCGAGACTAGACGAGAGCTTGCCAGTTTTAAATCTTCCTTTCTGCACTTTAGGCAAGCAAGAAAAGAAACAGTTGTGTAACAAGGATGAGCTTATAGGGGCCCAGGTGCCAGCGGAAACAGAAGAGCAAAGCTGGCATCAAATACCATGTAATTAATTGACAGTTATTGGAATGAAGTTACTTACACAAATCTGCAAAACTAATTGGCCTGTACGAAATCCCCACTACAATCAATTCAGCTCCAATTACAATGGGTTCGAGTAGGAGCAGTCTATCAGATCGATGAGATGGGGGAAGCTCAGCAGCAATATTTTCAAAGATGCACAAGAGCCAGTTAGTTGTAGTGGTTAAGAGTACGGACTCTAATCTGGGAGAACCGGGTTTGATTCCCCACTCCTCCTCCACAAACAGCTGCTGGTGTGACCTTTGGTCAGTCACAAGTTCTCTCAGAGCGGTTCTCTCATGAGCAGTTCTCAAGAGAGTTCTCTCAGACCCACCTACCTCATAGGGTGTGGGGAGGGGAAAGGAAAGGAGATCATAAGCTGCTCTAAGACTCTGAGTGAAGGGCAGGGTATAAATCCAATCCTCCTCCTCTTCTCCTACCCCCCCTTCTTCTTCCTCATTTGCTCTGGTGCAGGTTCTTACCCAAGAGGCTGATAGGGATCCTTGTTGGCCTTAGAAACGAATTACAGAAATACAGGTTTTCTTGACTGAACTAGGCAAAGGGGAGATTTTTTTATGCATCAAGGACAGTAGGTGGTGCTGTCAAGTTGCACCCAACCTATGGTGACCCTGTAGGGTTTTCAAGGCAAGAGAAAAGACTTCCGGTTTATGGCGGCTTGCACTTGGATGCGTTCCATCTATCTCCTGATGGAGATGCACCAAGCCAGGGCAATCAGGAGGGATCTTGGCTGGTTCCAGACCCCCCCCCCAGAGTTTCTGTAGGACACTCCCAGCCTAGGGAGCTGGGACAAGCCTCTCCTGAGGCAACGGCTTAGGGATCGAAGCTTGCCCATCCCCAAGAGGTCCTGACACCACAGAGCCAGCATGGCAACCAGAGCCGACCTCCAGAGGAGTGGATAAGAACATAAGCAAAACTAACTCCTGCAATGAACAATAGCAGCTTAACAGTGAGTCAAGCAAACTTCTTAAGTGACAAAGTCCCTGCCTGTTAGACCAATCTGAGAAGGAGCAGTGGGTGGGGAAGGGTCAAAGATCCACCCCTCCGAAACGAAATGGTCCATAAGTGATATAAAAAAGAGATAGAAAACGAAACTAACCTCACGGGACTTTTACTTAGCTTGAAAGGTTTACTCTAATCCAAGGTGTGTTGAATTCAGACAAACTTGACTTTAAAAATAAAAACTTTCTTTTTACATAAAGAATGGCTGGTAGAGGGAGGAGAGTAGCAACGGAAAAGAAGCCTCCAACAGGAAATGCCATACCAACAACTCCCACTCAGCCACAAGATGCTGCAGCAGACTTTCCTAACATGTTGGCTTCAGCATTGTGCCCTCTGCTGGAGCAGATGTCTAACATCAATAGTAAGCTGGATTCTGTTCAAAAACAGCTCTTGCACATGGAAAAAAGAGTTGACAAGATAGACCAAAAGATCAAGAAAGTTGAAACAAGGATTAAAGACATTGAGCAAAAGATGGAAGAAGGAAAAAAAAGAAAGAAATATGGACAAAAATCAGTTACTCCAACTGCAACTGGAAAAATCCATGCATGTTTTACGTTTTCAAGGAGTACGGGAACAGAAGGGAGAAAACTTAAAAACAATTCTAAGTGAAGCAATTGCATCAGTTTCAGATCTCAAACAAGAGGACCTCCAGAATGACACGGACTTGGTCTATTGCATATATCCAGACTTTATAAGAAAAAACAAGTTACCTTGCAAAATATATGTGAAATTCTCCAAGAGAACTATGAGAGAAAATGTTTTGAAAGCTACATCAAGGAAAACATTAAAAGTCAAGGAGGAAGAAATTAAAATTCTAAAAGATATTCCATTTGAGATCTGGAAATGAAGACGTCAATATAAAGACTTAATCCACATCCTTCAAAACAAATCAGTCATTTACAGATGGACTTTTCCAGAGGGGCTTGTTTTCAACTTCAATGGTAAGAAAATCAAAATTGATTCTGTCCCAAAAGCCAAAAGCTTTTTGAAACAGCAACTAAGCCCAAATAAAGATGACAATGAAGAAAAGGAACTAAGCAATGAAGAAACGGATAATACTCCAAGTAAGTCCAGCAGTACAACTGAAACTTCAGAGTCTGAGAAAGTAGCAATAGCACCCAAGACACTGGAAGCAAAGAAGAAAAAGCACAAGAAATAACCATAATATAATGGATTATAAAACACCAGAACTTAGCGTAATTATATTTTATAGTATAGAAGCTTGAAATTTTTGTTATTATTATTAATGCACATCTCCCTGGGGAGGCTGCTTCATAATCATGGGGCCACCACTGAAATGGTCCTAACATTCGTGTGCCCAGTAAATGAACTTCTTTGACTGATGGGACCGTCAGGAGGGCCGCTCCCTGCATTCTGATTCCTCGGGCAGGAACACATGGGAGAAGATGGCCCTTCAGGCTAACCTTTGGGGGGCATTTCAAAGTGCAAATGGATGAGAGGGAGGGGGAAGTTTCACTTCCATGCATGGAACTCCTTGTATAGGAAAAGTCTTTCCTGAACTATTCCTGTCAGGGCCAAATGACCTAGCTGCTTACACTTCCATGTGACTTTTGTCACCTGGGCAGATGGCATGCCAGATGCCAAGCCTGATATCCATATACAAGACACTATGACACCTTTGCTGGAGCACATAGACTTGCAGGCACCTTCCCAAGCCTGGGATGCAGCTGTCCCATGATATTAACACATCAAAGCTTCTCTGACATGACTTCTGTCATGTAGGCAATGGCTAGTAACTGGAGATTTGGACACACTCCTTCATTCCCTCACCATTGGATAATGGCCATATTCAGTGGTGACGGAAGAGGAGGATAGTTGTGATCACCCTATGGGAAGATGGGAAGAGTTTTCTTGGAAAGAGAGTTCCTTTTTAGAAGAGAGTTCCCCTTTGGACTGTATCCTTGCAACATGGAATTTCAGTAATGGGCAGCGAAGCTGGACTTAACTGCCCACAGCAATCATGTGGTTCCTTCTCAAGATCCCTTGGTGAGACTTTGGACTATCTGCACAATGAACCATTTGAGACCTCTGTAAGCTGGGTAACTATGGAATACCTCTATGTGTAGTTAGAGCTGACTATGCTATAGGCATTATTTGTTTTCTGTTATCTTTTGCTAGTCTCATTATATATGCATGCTTCTGCATTGAATAAAGATAATATATAATCAATATTATCTGGTTTTGTGACTCTGTTGCAACCTGACTCTAAGGCTTAATCTTGTGCCTAGGATGTTTCTGGTGATGCAGCTACCACTGTGTTAATTAACTGTTTGCAGCTCTGGCACAGAGCTGATAAGTTATTAATTCCCAGAAACCAGACAGGAGGTGGGACCTCTGCTCCTGAGCTGGTGGGAACCTGTTGTCCAGAGGTCCTGGAGGCAGAACTACTGATACCCTAGGGAGTGTGCAGACATTCTCTTGGAGTTGTTCAACTATTACTGAAGTGCATGGGATTGTAACTCTTATCCCTGGACTGGGGTGAGAGCGCAAAACCATGACACTCCTTCTATGCAAAAATATTTTAGCGGGGATCCAACCCACTGTGTCCTGCTGGTCATTTCAGTACTTGTTCCTCCACTCCTGCACTTTATCAGTAGCTGCCACTAGTGATCAGTGTTCCCTCTAAGCTGAGTTAGTGTGAACTGGCCACCAGCTCACAGATTTTTGTTTCAGATCAGGAAGGATGGCTCCAGAGCAGTGTTCCCTCACAGTTTTTTAGCCTCCAGCTGACACATTTTTGTCTTGGCTCAGGAAGGAGGGCTCCAGAGCAAACTAATTTATGCAGTAGCCAAATCGCTCGCTCACAACTTTAATGCCAGTAGTTCACAAAGTAGCATTTTTGCTCACAGGACTCCACAGCTTAGAGGGAGCGTTGCTAGAGATGTGGCTGATGATTCCTGAAGCAGGTGGATACATCTTAGTCTGGTTTCGCAGCTGTGATAATTCTGCCACAAATGAATCTGCTAGGAGTTTAGCCTCTCGACAGACTCTAAACTCCTTATGGCACTGCTCTCGGTTTCACTGACAAACACACACTAAATAACACGCTTTCAATCCACTTTCAGTGCCCTTTGCAACTGGGTTTTACTGTGCGAAATGGCAAAATACACTTGCAAACAGTTGCTGAAGTGGACTGAAACTCCATTATTTAGCCTGCATGGCAGCACCCACAAATAAATAATCATATGACTGCTAATATGTTTTGAGGCAACTGCAGCAATTATCATTTAAATTGGGTATAAACATGCACACGAAAGCTTATACCCAGAATAAAACTTTGTTGGTCTTAAAGGTGTCACTGGACTCAAACTTTGCTCTGTTGTTTCAGACCAACACGGCCACCCACCTGAATACTGCTGTGGAATTAGGGCTGGATTGAGTCTCAGTCCTCTGCTAAAACTCTGCAAAACCTCTGGTACACCTATAATACTTTATCTATAGTAATTAGCCAATATAGTTGAAATTTTGGTTCTGTTTTGCTCTCAGGAAGCTTTGGGCTACTGCTATGTGCTGTGTGTGGCCTTCACTGGACACAAATTTGACTCGTGGCTTTTGCCTCCTGGGAATGTTTATATTTTACAGCAGTCAGAAGTCACTATCAAATTTTATATAGATGGGATATCTGAATCTAGCTTCCTGGGACTCCCTTAGTTAACCTTGATTTCTGTGAGTCACCCTGGCTTAACCCAGCTTGACTTTCCTGACCCCAGAGATAGAACGAAAGGGGCTGACTTTGTTGTATACGTCAGGTGTATGTCAAACGCTCATTGATTGACAGTTATGTTAGCTTCAGTGGGTGAAAGAGGGTATGTAATGTCTGATTTTAGTCTTGTTCCTGGTTGTTCTGATCGACCATCCAGCAGTTATGGGTTTTGGCAGAAGAACCAAGGATATCTTTTATAGAATTACAAGTGCACTGTTTATGTATTGGGGTTGTGTTGAAATAATGTATGTTGAATTTTTGAAATGCTACAAAAATGTTTTCTGACTTAGGTAAAGGTAAAGGTTCCCTTGCTCGAAAGCCAGTCGAATCCGACTCTAGGGTTGCGGTGCTCATCTCCGTTACAAAGCCGAAGAGCCAGCGCTGTCTGAAGACGTTTCCATGGTCATGTGGCCGGCATGACTAAACACCAAGGTGCACGGAACGCTGTTACCTTCCCACCGAAGTGGTACCTGTTTATCTACTTGCAATTTCTTGCTTTCGAACTGCTAGGTTGGCAGGAGCTGGAACTAGAGACAGGAGCTCACCCTGTCATGCGGCACTCTCAGGTCTTGAACTGCTGAACTACTGACCTTCCACAGCCTGCAGTTCAGCGTCTTAACCACTTGAGCCACCACAGCTCCGTTTTCTGACTTAAGAGGGTGTAATATAATGGAACAATTTGTGTCTTGGTTTAGAACATCTCTCTCTGTCTCTGTCTCTGTCTCTGTCTCTCTCTCTCTGCAGTTGGGAAGCCAGCTTCTCTCCCTCCCCAAATTGAAAGTGGTAATAAGGGTGCATGAAAAGGTTCCTGCGCCCCTCATTTCCCCAACAAATACAATTCCTATGTTGGTGATAAAATGTGAAATGTTCCATATTAGCAACATCCTGATTTTTAAACCATGCATCCAGTGTACAAGGACGCAAGAGGAAAAGGCTATCTCCACAATCATGCTGTGAAGGACACACAGCCTCCATGATCTACGATTTCAAATGACCTCATGAATTCTAGAACTCCAGTCAGAATTCATGGGACTGCTGGCGTTCTCAGCTGTAGAAGAGTTTAGCATGAGAAGAAATCTGCTGGATTACAACGAGGACCATCTAATCCAGCAGGGTGTTTCCAGTGGCCAGCCAGGTACCTCTAGGAAGGCCACAAACTACATAAATAGCTGTCTCCCCTTGCTGTGGCGGATGTGGGGTGAGAGAAAGAGAGAAAGGGGGGGGGGAAGCAGCTTCCTTGTTTCACAGCTGGAGCCTTGTGGACTTTGGATGGGTCTTGGCTATACGTACCCCTGATAATTAACCACAGCCAGCAGTATAGCCAATTGTCCTGGAGAAGAGTCCTCTTCTGCTGAGACACAGACTTTTTGTGTCTGCCTCTCCTCTTCCCCTTAGATGGGGAAACAAGCCAAAGAAAAAAGGAAACACAACGGGCTGCGTGTACTTTAAAGGGAGTGCTGTGTTGTAGGAGAATCTTCTTAACATAAAATCAAAGGTGCATAATAGTAGAGAGAGAGAAAGAAGGGGGGGGAAGCAGAGGTTTCTTCCCTGACGGTGACAGCTTCATGTTTATTTATTCCAGCAAACGGAGCAGATACCAAAGCAAAGACGTGCTAATTCTATTCCCAGATCAAATAAAGGAACACGGAGCATGTTCTCATCAAAGTCAGTGATTACTTTAGGGGGAGCTAACACAATGAATGTTATTAAATGAAACAAGCCTCTTTAAAGGGCATTGCACATTAAGGATTTTAGCGCAAGTAATATTTTGTCATGAAAGCAGTAGAGAGAGAGAGGGAGAGAGAGAGAGGGAGAGAGAAAGAGGAGGCAGGCAGAGTGCGTCACGAGGCCCCAGGCACTCGAATAGATTTTGGATTCCATTTGGTGTTTTCCTGCTGCTTACCCTTCACATTTGGAAACATTTGTACAGATGAGCTTTCTGCAACCAACCAAATTGATCCTCTCTGCTAATGGGCAGGGCTCAGAGTTGCTGTTTCCTGCACACAACGCACACAAACACACACACGCATTTCAAAGAATGCTTGGGGAAATGAAATCCCCGGGAAGCCCATCTAGGCACAGCTATAGCTATGCTGTATCAGCAGTGGCATAACATCCAAATCACAAGATGTCATAGTCCTGCTGTACACCACATTGGTCAGGCCATACCTGGAGGCCTCGCTTCAAAAAGGATGTGGACAGAATTGGGAGGGTGCAGAGGAGTGTGACGAGGATGATCAGGGGCCTGGAGAGGAAAGGCTGAGGGACCTGGGAATGTTCAGAGTGGAGAAGAGGAGGTTGAGGGGTGTGTGGCAGACTGTGCCTGCTCGGGCCTGCAGGCCCCATCTCTGCCTTGCCCTCCTTGGGGTTCCTGATGTTATGTCCTGAGCTTGATGTAAATCCCATTGACAAGGCTGGTATCCAGAATGGCAATACCTGATTGGCTACTCTGCGTAGCAGGCCAATCAGGATACAAGGATTGTGCTGGAGGGATGCAAACTGATTGGACCTTATCCAAGCAATGCTATTGGTTGTTACCACTGATGTGGGCGTGGCTATGCTAGTCTGCACTGTTTAAATAAGAGCCTGTTGCTCTATGTTGTGTTGTCTATTCTGATCTGTTCTGAGCTGTTGAATCACTACCATTAAAGCTGAATCACTTGTTGGAACGCTGCCTCTAAGTGTCATATTTATCACCCAACTCCCTGGAGGGGCTTTTCTTCTTACTCTCCAGTAGCTGGAGATCAATATAGGGATTTCCCACTGAAGGGATCAGGACCCTCAGCTCCCCTTTCAAGCTCAGAGGTGTCTCCTGCTTCCCAGTGCCTCGCTACCACAGGGACAGAGTAATACGTTATGCACCCCGCATGGAAGAGACCGTTGCCAAATGCTTGCCTTCCCCCCTCTTGGGGCTCCCCTTTAAAATAGAGTGTCTGAAACAGCGGGGGTCTACGTGGTACAGAGAACCACTTCCAGAATCAAAATTTTAAAGTATTTATTAGAAAGATAATGTTTACAAGCATATTTTTAGCACCACGCCGGACTGAAGCAAGGAAGAACAAAAGGTATTGGTAAAACGCAAATCCTCTGTCCCTCTCTCTTAAAACATACCCTAATTAGATGTTAAAATTTGGACAGGCTGTTTCTCTTAGGTGTTCTAGTTCTTTAAAGATCTTCCATTGCCTTAATGACTGCTCCCAGCTCTTCCAGGCTGGCCACATGTTCAGTGGCTGCTGGCTTGTAGACAGCACCCTCCTCAACCAAGCATCCCAAGGAAAAGAGAGCAATTTCCCTTTGCCAGGAGAATTTATCTCCTCTGTTCCACCTCCCCCTTGACCCTGAGGTCAGCCCAGGTCAAGGCTTCTCTTCCTGAGGTCTCCAGGAAGTTCCTTCCTGAAAACCTAAAGTTTTCCCATCTCCTATTATGTATCAGGAGAAGGGAGGGCCTATCCCATTGTCTCTAGCAAGACCCACTAACGTTTCTTAAGAGATGTGTCTGGAAGGCCATAGACTAATTCCCTTCCCCCTCCTGCTTGCTCTTAGCTCAGGAAGAAAGAAAAATAGTTAAAACCCAAAGTGAAGCCCTGCTTGTTGCCAGCTTCCCAGGAGACTAGGCATTTCTCCACAGGGGGACATGCTTGAAAGGCTTTCACTTAGAGGGGGGCCGGGAGTTGTTCCTGTTGACAGCAGAGGAGAGGACTCGCAGTAATGGGTCTAAATTAAGGGTGGGAAGGTACTGGCTGGATATGAGGATTTCTTTTATATACAGTAAGAGTCGTTCAGCAGTGGAATGGGCTGCCTGTGGAAGTGGTGAGCTCCCCCTCACTGGCAGTCTTTAAGCAGCGGCTGGACTAACACTTGTCAAGGATGCTCTTGGCTAATCTTGCACTGAGCGGGGGGGGGGGTTGGACTACATGGCCGGTATGGCCCCTTCCGACTCTGTGAACTGGAGCTGTAGCAATAGTTTGTTGGATATTGCACTATTATTACATGTTAGGAAACCATTTGCCTCCAGGATAGTCTTGGGCTCTGCCCGTACTTTGTTGGATATTTCACTATTATTGCACAACAGCAACCAGTCACCTCCTGGATTATCTTGGGCTGCATCCACACCATTGTACACTGTGCTATAATTACACTAGAGCGATCATTCATGATAGAGTGGTCTTATCCACTCAGGGAAATCCAGTTGTGAATTATTGAAATAGCAGGTGGATGCAGCTCAGGGAAACATCTGTGGTGCATATGACCACACCAACAGCCTATCTGCAGCACAAAGTAACACCATCCTGGCCTGTAACTACAGCGGGGCTATTGAGGGCTCTGCCCCCTTCATGAAAGGACCAGCCCCACAAGATTTCCTTCTGAGAATGGGAAAGGATTTTTCATGGCTTTACGCAGGGGGGGAAACATGCAGAGTGATTTTGCATTCCATTTATGTCTAGGGTGGCTGTTGTGTGTGGGGGGGTGTTTGTGCTGCATTTAATTTATTATTAGTATTATTTATTATTACTTAAAAGTACAGTCATTTAGGGACAGACAGAAAAAATAGTGGCAGCCCCACCAGAATTTTTTTCCCTCCATAAGCCACAAAATACTGGCTACAGGCCTGACACCATCTACTACTACTGTTAGACTCCTGCAGCAATCAGATCCAACCACTCGCTTCTTGTGAAGGTAGAGCTTTATTGGTACAGCATTGCCAGAACGTCTGCATTCAGGATTCATGTTAAGACTGAGGGGAAAAGCAGGGAAGATATACTGGTTTCAAAGGAGGCACCCCTATGGCCAGTGGCCAATCGAGGTGCCAGGCTGGGGCTGCCAAAAGTAATGGACTGCAGAGCTGGGAAACTCTCTAAGGAATGTGGTTCCGACGGGCAGCCGGCCTTCAAGGTCAGGCATATAAAACATACAGATCGAGAGCTAAGACAAGCAAGCAAGAAACGAAAGTACAAATGCCGGTCAGTGGTCTGTGTCCCCCTCCCCACTTTATGGCAGCTAGATGATAACTACATCTGGGGCTCTGATATCAACAATTGTGTGTGGCTACTTAGGTGGAAAAGGACTACCCTGAAGAAAATATATAAATGGACATAAATATCATAGAAAAGAGAGAAGAGGTATTGCACAGGGCTTAGAGTGTTGGACTAGGACCTGGGAGAACTAAATTCAAATCCTCACTGTGCCCGAGATGCTTGCCAGATGACCTTGGTCTCATCACCCTCATTCAGAGGAACCTTTATGACATCACTGGTACATAACAGCGATGACATCACTATTGGCTCCTGGCTACATGGAATTTTTCTGACCCAGCAAGAAAGGTACCCAGCTGGACCACGACTACAGGGAAGTGCACCTGACCATGGCAGCAGACCATCAAGGATGAGGCGTCTGATTAATATCTTTGCTTTTGCTCACAGACAATAATCATTTCGGAAATTCATCCTGGTCACTTTGTAAGAAATGATTGTTGCATTGCAATGTCAGGAGCCAGCCTGCAATATCATTTGTTTGATCACTGAGGAAGGCCAACGGGCCAAAACGTGTATGGTCAGGGTCAATAATGGTCATTTTCAGCTGTCGCTGTACAATTTGATTCTTAATTGAGGCTATCACCAGGGCCAATATCTTTTTTTTTAATCTGCTGCATAATAAGTACATATATATTTTTGTATATCTGTCAATATTTAATGTTTTTAATTTGACTGACAGAATTATTGGGCCTATACATTCACATCTTCTTAGCCTTTAGGTTCTTTTCAGGGGGTGGTATTTGTGTGCATGTGTGCATGTGTCTGCACCTGGAAGTCATGTTGACCTCTGGTGACTTACCGCTACTGGGGGGGGGGGGGTTTGAAGGATATTCAGACAGGTGGCTGAGTAAAGCCTGCCTCTATCCTCCTGACTGCTGGTATTCCAAGGAGGTCTCCCATCCAAGGACTTGCCAGAGTCGACCCTGCTTAGCTTCTGAGATCTGACGAGATGGGGCTTGCCTGGGCTATCCAGGTCAGGAAAACCTTTAGTTTCTTAATTCGATTCAGTTTGGGTTAAATCCCCACCCCCCTTTCCGTTTTCAGGTCATTTTGGACCTCATTGGGGACCAAAGCAGGATATAAAGTTTTAAAAGCCCAGAAAAACATACAATCCCCCCCCATTGTTTTCCAGATTTTTCAGCAACTCCATAGCAAGATTCTCGGATGTCCAGAATCAAAACAAATAAATGCAAGTTTTGGTAGGGTCATGAAGCATAAGTCAGTTGATCAAGGAATTCAAACAAACTTTAAGTTTAAAATAGACTGTGGGTTCACCAGGGTTGTGTGTGTGTTTTTGAACAAATATAATGAAGCTATTTATCTGTGCTCCCTCATGCTACTTGCAGGGCGACTGTCCCTTTAAAACAGATTATTGTGCTTAACTGTTCTCCTAAATGCCCTACACTGCTTGCTGCTTTCCCCCCCCCACATCTGAATCTGTTGTAAATTAGGAAGGCTTACACTGTATTAAAGAGCAAGATGGGTAGCTGTGTTAGTCTGTAGCAGTCAAAAAAAGAGCAAGACTCCAGTAGCACCTTAAAGACTAACAGAACTGGTGGCAGGGTAGGAAGTTTCATTAGTTACTGTTCACTTCTTCAGATAAAGTTTTATTCCGTTTTAATTGTTTTAATAATTGGCATATGTGCCCAATGTTAGCCGCCCTGAGCCTGTTCGTGGGGAGGGCGGACTATAAATCTAATGAAATAAATAAATAAGTAAAGCTAGAATGTGAATCCATCTGCCCTTATAGTTTAGAGAGTGGAGTGATTTCAGATGTCAAATGACAAAAGCAGGTGAATGACAATAACAGGAGTGATTGAATTAGGTATGATATGCAGAGAGGTAGTAGGCATAGAGACATCAGCATTGGTAATGAGACAGGAAACCTAGGTCTCGATTCAGTCCAGGAGGATGCATTGTCTTGTGCTTCATTATCAGTTGCTATTTAGCAGTCTCTCTTTCTAATCTCCCTTTGAATGTCCTTTGTAAGCGAACTGCTACTCTTAGGCGAGTAACTATATATTTATATATGTCATTAGCCTAATTTAAGCATGCCTGCTATTGTCTTCGTTATACCATAGCTCCGAAAGGTCAAAATGGTATTATGAGCAATCATTTGGCCTGAACCATGAAATGACTGACTAAAAGCGTCGAAGCAGAATCTGGGACTATCAGTTCCAGAGCTTTCCTACCAGAGTCAATGTTCAGGAGAAAGTTCCTCACCTCTTTGCCACGACCAATCCTCCTGACAAAAAAACCCACACCAAAACCGTGTGGAAGTTCCAGATCACGGTACAATGACTAGTTTTGGCTACTAAATGGCTGCTTATTTTATGTGTTTCCCAAAAACGCGCCTTTTCAACAGCCACTTCCCTTCCCTTTGACAGGAACATGTGTCCAAATTTATTTATTTTTTTACTCCATTTCTCGTCTGCCTTTTTCAGCGAGAATCAGGGCAGATTACAGAGGAAAGACAGTGCAATAAAGACGTATAATGGACCGTGGACAGTGCCATAAAACTGTATTGCACAGATGAAAGAACAAAAAATAGAAACAGTATAATAGATTGCACAGGCTGGTTTCTACAATTAGAGATTCAGGATTCCCTAAGTGGGATCTCACAATTACAGGGCTACGTACAGACCACAATGGCTGGAAAGTTAGCAAGCACTTCGAATGAAGGGGATGGTAGACTGGCCATGACTAGCAATTGACAGGCAGGAAAATTGGGGGGGGGGCAGTCTGGAGCTGGAAGAGGGGGAGGATAGACTAGTAACTTTCATGTCTGAAAAGCTTTCCACAAGGGACTAGGCCTGCAGCGCTCCTTGACATGGGTAGCCACCTTTGTAACTGGTGGTGGAATGCACTGCCATGTACAGCTAACTTATGGTGGTCCCTCGGGTTGTCCAGGCAAGAGACGTTCAGAGGTGGTTTGCTTTGCCTGCCTCTGCGTAGTGACCCTTGCTTTCCATGGCAGTCTCCCATCCAAGTACCAGCCAGGGCTGGCCATGCTTAGCTTCTGAGACAGAAGAAGAAGGAGGAGGAGGAGGAGGAGGAGGAGGAGGAAGAGGAGTTGAATTTATAAATGAGGAATTGCACCTCTGCACTGAAGGTTCCCCATGGAGTATGCGATTACGTGCATACTGCTAAGCGAAGGGGGGGAAAGGCACTGAACCAGGATGGAATGAGCAGACCATCCCGACGGCATGAGGGCGTGCTTGAGCGATCAGACAGGGGGAAGTCCATCCATATCCCATCAGCAAGCATTAGGACTGGACTTTCCCTGGTGTTTTTTAACTCCACTTCCGTGGCAGGACAGCACGGGGTGTTGATGGCTGTGGGACCTTTCCCAGATGTTGCTGTCTGATCATGCCTTTTAGATCCATCAAGAAAAAAATGCACGTGCCCAAATTTTAACACCAAAAATCAATGATTTAATAAATTATATAAATATGACATATATAGTACTCAGAACAAATTTTCCTATGATGCAATAAATAGGTAGAAATTCACAAGTAGAGTTAATTCACAAGTGGCGTTTTTCCAAAAACAATTTGTAATAATAAATTCAAAAAAGTCCTTGAACTGTGAGGATGTAGGAGTGTCTCTGCCAGCTGGTATAAATCTGTTTCAATAATTTTTTCAAGAACCATGCTGGATTCAACATTTCAAAGATACATGTAGATATCCATAAAGAATATTCAGATACAGCAATGCTTAGTGATTCCCAGTGGAGACTCAATCATTTCTTGGAGCCTCCCTTCAAAATTCTGAAGCATTTCACCACTCTGCCATCTTCATTAGAGGGAAAGGTTCTCTAGATCAGGGCATGTCTGCAACTACCACCAACCAAAGGAGCCACATTTCTACAGAATGCTCCATGTGCCACCCCATCAAAGACTGTTAGGTCCTGCAGTAACCACTCTGTACTCAATAGTCCTTAATCTGGTTTATTGGTAGAATATGGCTTCTGGTCAGAATTGGCAAGTAATAGCACAGGAACAGGCATGGGGTCCACCCATCAAACATACGTCACATGCCCCCAGGCTACTACAGGTCATGAACGAATATACGACCCAACTAGCTGTATCTCAAGACTCCTGTCTCCCAAGGCCACAGATCCAGCTGGGACCTGTGAACAGTGTGGGGGTAGCTTCGGGAAAGTTACGAGCGGTGCCTCTACCTCACTCCACACATTCATTCACACACACACACCCCTTGGGAATGTCAGGGAGGACAGATAAGGTACTAAGCAGAGCTGGCAGATGGGCAAAGCAAGCGGGGGTTACAAAGGCGAAAACAGGCCTTAATAGCATAGGGAAACAATACGCAGTCATTAATCATGGTACAAAGACAAGCATCCCTCCTGGTAAGGGTCCGAATTTGACAAAGACACATTACGATATAGGTATTAATAGTAAATTCATAACCATAACCTTTTAAATGTTCAGAGCACCTTTGAGCACATAGGCTTTTCTCCATCTACCCCTATTGAAACTTAGCCAGCTCTTGAGTACCTGGGGTGCAGAGAAGGTTTAGCAAGTCAGACTTATGACACAAAGCCGTGCACAAGCTTTCATGCTCCTCAGAGCTCTTCATTAGACTGGATGTTAGAAGATGAATGCTCTCCTATGTTAAAAGTGCCCAGAGCTGGATAGTCCAGGCTGGCCCGATCTCATCAGATCTCAGAAGCAGGGTCAGTCCAGGTCAGTTATTGGATGGGAGATGACTAAGGAAGTCCAGGGCTGCCACACAAAGGCAGGCAACAGCAAACCACCTCTGAACGTCTCCTGTCTTGAAATCGCAATAAGTTGGTCATGACTTGATGCCTCCCCACCAAAGTTAGAAGTACCCTTCAAGTTAAACTATGGTTTGTCAGCCACAAGCCCTGTGCCCACTTTCATGAAAAACTCCCATCGATTCTACCTCTCCAGTGAGATCCAGCCTGCAAAATCACCAGGCAAACGAGCTCACTGATCAGGAATTCCTCACGCCATTCTGACCCCCACAAAAACTATGCAAGACAGAAGCACAGCCACCATGACTATGTGGACTCCCTAGAATTCATAAGGACTCAGTCCCACTCCGACCGATCATGAATGCCACTGGTTCCTCTACCATATCTCCTAGCTAAATATCTGGCCAATCTTCTCCAGAACCACATCAGAAAAACTGCAACATACATCAAAGATTCAACACATTTCATCAACAAAACCAGTCCTCTGAAACTCGACCCATAGGACATACTTGTCAGTTTTGATGTGGCATCTCTTTTTACCAAGGTTCTGATAAAAGATACACTTGCACGTTAATCAGATTTTCCGGAGGACATCAGCCTTATTCCAACCAGTTACTTCCAATGGGATAACGTATTCTATGAACAGATGGATGGGGTTGCCATGGGACGCCCTCTCAGCCCAGTTATAGCAAACTTCTACATGGAACAGTTTGACAAAACAGCTTTAGAATCTGCACCCCACAAACCTACAGTCTGGTTCCGATACATAGGTGATACCTTTATCATTTGGAGCTATGTAGAGGTAGAATTGATGGCGTTTTTAGACCAACTCAACAACATTTACCCGAGCATACAATTCAACATGGAAAAAGAAATTGAGGGTAAACTCCCATTTCTAGATATCATGGTCATCCACAAAGCTAACCTTCAATTAGGTCACAAGTTCTATAGAAAACCAACTCACACGGATCATTAAAAAGGTAAAGGTAAAGGTTCCCTTGCTCGAAAGCCAGTCGAATCCGACTCTAGGGTTGCGGTACTCATCTCCATTGCAAAGCCGAAGAGCCAGCACTGTCCAAAGACGTTTCCGTGGTCATGTGGCTCACATGACTAAACACCAAGGCGCACAGAATGCTGTTACCTTCCCACCGAAGTGGTACCTATTTATCTACTTGCAATTTCTTGCTTTCGAAATTTACACAAAAACTCCAATGCCAAAAACTTGGCAAAAAAGAGGCATAATCAAAACATTAGTAGACCATGCAAGACCATGCAACCACACTTTCTCAACGACGAACTCAATCATCTAAACCACGCACTCCAAGCAAATGGCTGCTCCAAGAATGAAATCAGAAGAGCAATTAAACCAAAGGTAAAACATACAACTAAGGAAAAACGGTCTCCCACAGGAAAAGTGTTTTTGCCATATATCAAAGGAATCACTGATCAGATGAGAAAATTTATGAAATAACACAACCTACAAACAGTATTCAGACCTTTAGCTGCTGTAGATTTTCCAGGTTGTCTGGCCGTGGTCTTGGCACTGTAGGATCTGACGTTTCGTCAGTAGCTGTGACTGGCATCCTCAGAGGTATAGCACAGAAAGATGGAGTACTCTCTGTGTCAAGGTGAATACTCCATCTTTCTGTGTTGTACCTCTGAGGATACCAGTCACAGCTACTGGCGAAATGTCAGGTCCTACAATGCCAAGACCACGGCCAAACAACCCGGAAAATCTACAGCAGCTAATGAACTCCGGCCATGAAAGCCTTCGACAACATAGTATTCAGACCCACCAGAACAATACAACAGATGATACGATCGGCAAAAGACAGACAAGATCCCCTCACTTCTGCAGGAGTATACCACATACCCTGCAGTTGTGGACAGGTTTTCATCGGGACTGTCAGACTCCTGGGCAAGTTACTCTCAATCACGCTGTCTTTGGGAGTGAAAGGCTTTATTGAGATATAAACAAGTTCCAAGCCTTAACAGTACTATATCAGTTCTAAAGATTTTGGCGAGTACACACATAGATATAGGTAATTCAAATGTAACCCCTCCTAAGCCCCATGCATAAGTCACATTCACCCTGCCTAGCTCCAGCATCTCTAACCCCCCTTTCACATGAGAAATATGTGTCCATTATTTACTAAGCAAGCTGGCACGGGAAGATTCAAGGAAGTTCCTCTGGGAACCAGAGAAAGGCTCTTCTTAAGAGTTACACTTCCATGATAGTGCAGTCACAAACTCCACACTCATGCTCCCTCCTAAGGAATTCCCCTTCCCCCAGCGTCTATGGCAAACAAAGCAAAGCAAGGTTTGACAGGGATGACACAATGTAGCATCCAGACAAGAATAAATGAACATGAAAGACACTGCAGACTTGGCCAACCGGAAAAATCAGCAGTGGCTGAACATAGCCTAACTCAAACAGGGCACAGTATCTTATTCCAAGACACTGAAATGCTGGGCAACACATTCAATTACCATGTCAGATTACACAGGGAAGCCATTGAAATTCATAAACATAAACAAAGTTTCAACAGGAAGGGAGAGAGTTTAAAAATAAATAGGGCATGATTTCCAGTCCTGAAAAACACAAAATGCTGTACATTTTACAACAGCACTACAAATAAGATTAGAATTTCAACAGCCGATCCATATGCAAAAGAACCTCCTCAGGAATGCTCCTCCATTAGCATTTCACAGCCTGGGAAACTCCTACAAGATAATGACTCAGCCCTATCCCACCTTCCTGAGTAGATATAAATTACCTGCCTACCATTTTTCTTCTCACATTGACACAGAGAGTACTCAATCTTTCTGTGTTGTACCTCTGAGGATGCCAGTCACAGCTACTGGTGAAACGTCGGGTCCTACAATGCCAAGACCACGGCCAAACAAGACCAGAAAATCTACAGGAGCTAATGAACTCTGGCCATGAAAGCCTTCGACAACATGTTAAAGAATGGTAGCATACAATAAGTGACTAAACTACAAAAGGTTAATTATAGAGAGACCGATGGCTATGTACTGTGCTGAGGTAAACTGTAGATCTGGGAGAACAACTTCTGGTTCCTGAGGTAAATTATTCTGTGACTCATGCAGACACCTTTAATTCAACACAGCGACAACCAATTTATTGTTGTTTCTGAAGAAGGGTGAAAGCTTATTTTGGTTGTCAGATATTATATAACTCAAACTTGTCTCAGGTATTGACAGCTTGTGTTGCGTGGCAGTTTCTTGTAGAACATGAGTGTCACCATATGCATGCCCAGACCTATACTGAAACTAGGAGTAAGGCCCATGGTGGGAAGAAATGCAACAAGCTCTAGAAGGAAGCTCCTGGTGAATGTCCCGGCTATGGCTGGTGGGGCTGCAGAGGGAAGGGGAAAATAGAGGGAGGCAAGCCATGTTTATTTCCTTCTGTTTAGCTATAAGGCAGAGCCAGTTTGGTGTAGTGGTTAAGTGTGCAGACTCTAATCTGGGAGAACTGGGTTTGATTCCCCACTCCTCCACTTGCAGCTGCTGATATGACCTTGGGTCAGTCACAAGATCTGGCACAGTTGTTCTTGAAAAAGAGCAGTTTCTGTCAGAAGTTCTCTCAGCCCCGCCTACCTCACAGGGTGTCTGTTGTGGGGAGGGGAAGGGAAAGGGGTTTGTAAGCCGCTCTGAGACTCCAAGTGAAGGGTGGGGTATAAATCCAATCTCTTCTTCTGTCTGAAGTCATTTTGCTGCCCCAAGTGGGTAGTATGGGAGGACAGCCTCATGGTAACAGGTATGGTTCCCTTCACCCTTGACTTACGTTGATTTGGGGTGACTGATATGCAGTGACAGCTAAAAGCACCTCCTCCTATGCCATGTCTTCTGGGTTCCAAGGGTCTGGAAAGCGGTTCCATAGCCAGTTACAGGGTTGCCAAGTCTGGGTTGGAAAATACCTGTAGATGTGAGGGGTAGAGCCTGGGGAGGGCAGGGTTTGGGGTGTGGAGGGACCTCAGCAGGGTGTAATTCCATAGAGTCTATTGCCCAAAGCAGCCATTGTCTCCAGGAGAACTGATCTTGGAGATCTCCAGGTGCTGCCTGGAGGCTGGCAATACTAAGGGGAGGGCCAGACCTGTAGATTTGAGAGGTAGAGCCTGGGAAGGGCAGGTTTTGGGGTGTGGAGGGACTTCAGCAGGGTATAATGCCATAGAGTCCACTGCCCAAAGCAGCCATAGTAATAGCTGGGGAATTTTCTCTAGGGGAAATGATGTGCTGTGGCAGGGGAACACGGTGATTTGTGGGAGATCTCCAGACCCCACAGGGAGATTGGCAACACCAGTGACCGTTTAAGGGAAAATGTAGTTTACCTCAGGACACATTCAGGCTGAGTTCAGACTGGCAGTTTGCCCCACTATAGCCACATGTGAGCAATGTTTCACAAGCGGATGAATGGGGCCGTTCACACAGGCACATCTGTCTGGCGTTCCCCACCCGTAGTCAACCCATCGTGTACTGCTTTGCTCCCGTGTTTAAAAGATACCTGGTGAAAGTGGTAGCAAATCCCGGAGAGCACCTTTATCCTGCTTCATTCCGCTTCAGGGAAGTGCGAACGCTAACCTGAAAAGCCGGGAACAACCCATGGTAATAATGTCCGCTGGGTGTTTCCGCGCATAAGGTGCCCTTGATTGCCCTGGAGAGGCAGCAGCGATATGATTGGATGTGCTCTGCTGTACTGCCCAATGCAGTGCTGGCACAATGGGATCCTCCCCAAATCGTCCTGATGCACTTACGCGCATGAGCACATATGTGCACATGCGCACATAGCCAAATTACCAGGAAAAAGCTGTTTACAGCTGTGCCTCTGGGCCAGCAGTCTGAACGCTCCCTCGCACCTCCTCCTGGTATGCTCCCACAACAGTCTGCGCAGTGTGACCGGGAAAACCCGGAACAGTTTGTTCCGGGTCTTTTTTGCAATAACTCTCCCCCGCTTCAAACTGCTAGTCTGAACTCAGCCTCAGTGACTCCCAACAGCAACAGCAAACTGTTTAGAATGTTAGAGGCAGAGGCCAATCAGGCTGCATATGCAAATGACCTCTGTGTTCCGACTGGCTTTTGGGGGGAGACGAACAGCAAACTGTTTAGAATATTGAAGGTGAGACAGTGGATAGGGACAGCTTCTGAATGACAGATCATGGAGCCAAAGGGCTGTGGGCGCGTGTGAAATGTTTAGGAAAGTCCATGACCAAAACAGAATTATTATATAGAGAGATGACAGGCTACCTTGCAGTTGTGAGTGAGGAGTTTGCTTTTAAACTTCAATGAGATCCGTTGTTAAGAACATAAGAGAAGGCAATGTTGAATCAGGCCAATGGCCCATCTAGTCCAACACTCTATCACACAGTGGCCAAAAATACCAGGTGCCATCAGGAGGTCCAGCAGTGGAGCCAGGATACTAGAAGCCATCCCACTGCTACCCCCCTCCAGCACCAAGAATAGAGTGCATCACCTGCCCCAGACTGAGAGTTCCTATCTATATCTTGTGGCTAATAGCCACTGATGGACTTCTGCTCCATATGTTTATCTAATTCCCTCTTGAAACTGTCCATGCTTGTAGTTACCATCACCTCCTGTGGCAGTGAGTTCCATGTGTTAATCACTCTTTGTTTGTTCTAACCCGACTGCTCAGCAATTTCATTGAGTGCCCACAAGCTCTTGTATGGTGAGAAAAGGAGAAAAGTACTTCTTTCTCAACCTGCTCAATCCCATGCATAATCTTATAAACCTTGATCATGTCACCCCCTCAGGCGTCGTTTTTCCAAGCTAAAGAGCCCCAAGCGTTGTTGTTGTTTTTACTGATACCTTTAAACCAGGAGTCCCCAGTCTTTTTTAGCCTGGAATTTTGACACAGTGTGGTGGGCACAGCCACAAAAATGGCTGCCACAAAATGGCTGCTGCAGGAGGCGGAGCCAACCACAAAATGGCTGCTGTGGCTTACCTTCAGTCACACAGTGGGTTCTTGTGTTGTGGTGGCAACTGCTGCCAAAGCAACCATTTTGAAAATCTACACAGCTAATCAGATCAGAAGCCTTGCTGACAAATGCCACATCTGGCCCTGCCCACTTTCTACAATCACTTTGCAGGCACCAGGAAAGATATTAGCGACTACCATGGCACTGCATTGGGTACCCCCAGGGCTTTTTTTGTAGAAAAAGCCCAGCAGGAACTCATTAGCATAACAGGCCACACCAAACAGCAGAAACTCATTAGCATATTAGGCCACACCCTCATGTTACCAGACGTGTGGTCATCCAGCCACACCCACCTTTTGCTTCTTATTCTGTTTACCATGTTTGTTGTCAAAACCCAGGGCTTTTTTTGGAGCAGGAACTCCTTTGCATGTTAGGCCACACACCCCTAATGTAGCCAATCCTAATGAGTTTCTGCTGTTGGATGTGGCCTATTATGCTAATGAGTTCCTGCTGGGCGTGGCCAACTCAGGAGCCAGCTGGAACTCCATTCCTGTGTGTTTCTGCCCCAAAATAGCCCTGGGTACCCCTGCTTTGACCCAAGACTTCTGGATCTTACCTTGATCAAATACCTAAGGCCTAACTGCCCATCTCCCTGTGATGGCATGCCTTGCTTAACCCAGGATACCTAAACATATCCTTTCCTTGTTAAACCTGATATCTATAGACCTGTTAATCACTTTGCTTGCCAAGCCCTATCTGAAGTGACAAGAGCCTTTATCTCCCTCCAAAACTCTCTTCCTCCCACCTCTCTTAGAGGTTCCACAGCCTGCCATTGGTTGATGTTGTTGGAAATGGTATATTCCCCCTTTAGGCAAGGATTTACTGTGACACTTGGAAGGTGGAGGAGGAGGAGGAAGAAGAAGAAGAAGAAATTTGATTTATGCCCCGCCCTTCACTCGGAGTCTCGGAGTGGCTTAGAATCTCCTTCCCTTCCTCTCCCCACAATAGACACCCTGTGAGGTAGGTGGGGCTGAGAGAGCTCTGAGACAACTGCTCTTGGAAGAACAGCTCTGAGAGAACTGTGGCTAACCCAAGGTCACCCAATCAGCTACATGCAGAGGAGTGGGGAATCAAGCCCCGTTCTCCAAATTAGAGTCCACTGCTCTTAACCACTACACCAAACTGGCTTTTCATCCACGTCACCAAACTGGCAAGCCATCCATCACAGTGACACATAAAGAAACAATGCTCGGAAGAGTCACAGGTGGCATGTAAAAGAGCCACAAGTGGCTCCCGAGCTACTGAGTTAGTGTAGCTGAGCTAGCTCGTAGGCAGGGATGCCGGATTGGCCTTCCAGGGACCCTGATCAGGATCCTCTGATTGGCTTTCCAGGATGCCCTGATTCCAAGGATTGCCAGGATTCTTGTCTGTGGAGTAGGGGTTCTTCTATCCCAGCTGGAACTGCATTGTAGAGAGCAAGGAAGATATCTGACCTATCGGGTTCCTGGTTCTACCACCTGGCTCCTGAAAGTGCTCAGAAAGAGGGGAGATGTCTGCAGCTCAGAATACCAGTCTATAGTTTGGCCCTGTCTTGGTTCTGGACAGATAGACAATAGACTGCAGTGTTAAAGTGGAAGGGGAAAAAATCCTAGGTTGGGTGGAACTGATACAAAACGTATCTTGTTTGAGTTTAGGTAGCACAGTCTACAAAAGGGTGAATATTCGTGTGTGGTCTGCCATAACCAAAAGCCAAATTTGGAACTGGGAAAAACTTTTGAGGGTGCCAAAATGTATACAGGAGCCATACTTCCCAAGGAAACTGCCAATAACTGTATACCCCAAGGGCTCTTGATATTTTATTAACGCGTTCCAAGGCTGGCCATTATTTTTTTGTCCAAACATCATAAACTCTGGGAGGTCACATTTCTCTGCAACCTGGAAGTTCCCAGCTCAAATCACAATAAAAAAACAATGGCATGTAGCCTGATCTTCCATTATAACTGATTTGTGGTGGTCCCTTGGCTATAGTGGGTGCAAAACTCTGACATCCTACAGGCTATAGCCCTGGCAAACGGGGTGGGGGGGGGAGCTCAATGCCCAGGCATCTGCTTGGCATGCAGAAGGTCCCAGGTTCAATCCCTGGTATTTGCAGTGAAAAGGACCAGATGGTAGGTGTGGTGAAAGATCTCCACCTGAGACCCTGGAGAGCTGCTGTCAGTCTGAATAGACAGTCTTGACCTTGATGGACTAAGGGTCTGATTCAGTATAAGACAGCTTCATATATGTCCATGATCTTAGTGTACACAGGGCTGTACACTTGGATGACAGTGATAGGCTTGGTCTTGCATCTAATGGCATGTATCCTACCACTGTCTTACCACTCTACTTGAGCTTGGACCCAGGCCATTCTACCTGAAACTGTGCTCAATGTTCATCCGTTGAATGTTCCATCTACAGAAAGGCCTACATTTGATCAGTGCTGTACATGTTTTAGGGACTCTTCACTCAGAGCCTACAAGCATTGGGCCACTATGTTGATGAGAACTTGAACACGTGGCCCTTCATTGTTCCCCTGCATATCCGAAGACAAGATGCTCTTCTTTGAGAGTATAGAAAGATCACTGAAAAAAGAGACCTTTCCATCCGCAAAGACATGGCTGATGTGGGCCTACCCAGACTAAGATCCCAATACCCAGCAATAAGATTTGCACAAATCCCGCAATCACAAAATTTCGATCTAGGGAATGAATGGTTGCATACATGGATGCTGAGGCCCCTCCCCTCCCCAAGCCCCACCATCTCCTGGATCCATCCCCAAAGTCTCCAAGTATTTTCCAACCCAGACCTGGCAAGCCTAGATGTGATAGAATTCTTTGAACTCTCCCTGGCTGTGATTGGCTAAATTGAAAATCTAGATATTAGTATTTAGGGGAATTGCCCAATTGGTCTGCATACCCATTGTATTTTGTGTTATATGCTTCCTGTGTGTAACTCTGCCATACAATAAGTAAATGAAATATGGCCAGGGGCCTGCATATCTTTGAGACTGCTTCTCCCCTTATGAGCCCCACAGGTCACTGCAATCTGCTAACCAACATCTCCTGGTGGTCCCTGGCCCCAGGGATGTCCGTCTTGCCTCTTGCCTACCTGGTGGAATGAGCTCCCACCGGAGATCAGGGCCCTGCAGAACCTTTTACAGTTCTGCAGGGCCTGCAAGATGGAGCTGTTCCACCAGGCTTTTAGATGAGGCAGCGGGTGTCCACACCTTATCGGGCCTCCCCTCTAGTAACCCAGATCTGAATAGCTATTTGGAACTCCAACTTGTGGTAGACCTCATCGGTTGAGGCTCTGGAGTTCCAGAATTTACAATTTGTATTTCAATTCTGATGTATTTTAACTGGTTTTAACTGCTATTTGCCTTGTTACTTGGAATGGTGGAACCTGCCCTGAGCCTGCTATGTGAGGAGGGGGGGACGTAAAACATAATAAATAGCCCACCGGGCAAGATCCGTCCACCCCTGCCTCCACTGTCGCTGCTGAGCTCTCACATATGCAGATGGATCGTGCCACAAATTTCTCCAGCCATCATGACCGTCAGTGCTCTGTTGAGCATGCTGCTTCTAGCTGTCAATGCCCATTAAAAGAACATCTTTCACTATTACCTGAGCAAAAGCCCAGAGACGGAGATGGAGATCTCAGCGCTTGACAGCACTCAACAACATTTCCACTGTCATGTTCCACGTTCCTCACTTCCTTATATGGTGGGAAGGTCTCGGGTCTGTTTCCTTGCAAAGAGGGTTTTTGTAATATTTGCAAATATACAGGTTGAGCAGGAAGGCACCCAAGAAGTAAATGCTAGGGCTATGAAACCATTGGCAAAGCAACAGACTATCCTTGCAGATAACACAGATCATGACAAACTGTGGAGAGCCCTACAAGACCTGGGGGTGCCAGCACATCTAGTCAAGTTGATACAATCATTGTACACAAACCAGGAAGCCATTGTGTGAACACCGTATGGAGATACTGATTGGTTCCAGATAAAGAAAGGAGTACAACAAGGTTGCATTCTGTTGTGTATGCAGATCGCCACTAGGGGTCCGCCACCTAAGTGTGATGCTTGGGACAAAAAGACAACAGGACCTTGAGTCCACCAATCAGACCTTGGTGGGAAATTCAAACCCACCAATGGGACTAAGGGTGTGCTGGGTGGGGTGTATAAAGTTGGCCTTTGTAGGGCCGGGTTTGCTGTGTGTGTTACATGAAGTATTGAATGCATGTCATAGTCCAGGTCTCCATGCGGTGAACCCAGTACTTTACAGTGGCAACGAAGGTGGGATCCCATGAGCGGGCCTGACTCTCCAACCAGCGCAGCAACGAGCACCGACCCTGGGGAAGCCACTGCGCCCCACACCACTCCCAAGCAGCACCGCATCGTGCCCGGCTCCCCATGTCTTCGCTCACCGCAACATGCTAGATGCATGGCCACCACTCAGGGAAACCTCAAAGTCTTCAACCCCACACATTCTGAGTTCTAGGATCTGTGGATAGACCAGCTAACTTGTTACCCCGCATACCATGAAGTGACTGACGCGGCCAAGAGAAGGAACCTCCTCCTAAGATCCTGTGGCACGGCTACCATCTGGCTAACCAAGAGCCTCCTGGCCCCTAAGGCCATTCTAGAGTGCTCTTACGAGGAAATAATTGAGGCCTTGACTCGGTATCTAATGCCCAAGCCAACTATACTAGCCAGGAGAATGGAGTTCCAGGGGCGCCTCCAGAAACCCGGAGAGACGGCTGTGGCGTATATGGCTGCACTGTGCCAACATGCCATGGAGTTCACCTTTCCCAAGCTAGAAGATAACATCTTGACCCAATTTGTATGGGGAGTCAATGATGTTAAACTCCGCCGCAAGATGATCGGCACCACTGACCTAAAAGTTGATGAGCCCCTTCAGCTCGCAATCGCCTATGAGGCCTCCCACCGAGACAAGCTACAGTCAGTGTCACACCTCGTGCTCCCCGACCTGGTGCTGGAGAATTCAGACAAGGAAGACATCCGCCTCGTCCGCCCATCGAGCTGCAGGAAGCTGCAGGGAGTTGCCAGTGCCCCAGGCCATCCTGGGAGACTAGTGAGTCATGCTGCGTGTGCCAGCTGTGGAGAGGCCCATGAGTGCAAGCTGTGCCGGTTCCGTGATGCCACGTGTCACACGTACAGGTAGCAGGGACACATTGCCCATGTCTGCAGATCCAAGGGCAACGGGAACCAAAACCCCCAGACCCAACAATGCCGGCAGACCTCTGCACACTACAAGACCACCATGGAAACGGATGACCTCTACCTTTTGACCAGCCAGCCCTCACTATAGGTACTCCGCCTCCTGCGCTATGGAGGTGGACTCTGGATCAGCGGCATCCATCATTTCGGTGGAAACGCTTGAAAGACTTTGTCCGAATGGGGGGCCCCGCCTGCACCCATCGCCTTTGAGCCTTGTGGACTTTCAAAGGAACCAGGTTCTGATCTGGGGTGTGGGGACATTCCTGGTGAAGTACCGGGGGTTTGAGGGGTTACTGGACTTGATAGTGGTAGAGGGCAACTTGGTCAGTCTGTTGGGGTGGGCATGGTTCGCACTGTTGGGTATCACCATTGGGGGGGTGAGGCACTGCATGTCTCAGGATTATGCTGATGTGTGTGGGGAATTTCTAGGGGTCTTTGATGGGGCTCTGGGATGTTATAAAGGGTCCCTGGTTTCCTTGCAGCTAGACCCCCAGGTAGCCCCTATATGCATGAGGTTCTGCCGCACCCCGATAGCCTTACAGCCCAAAATAGATGCAGAGCTTGACCGCTTGGTGGCTCAAGGGGTCCTAGTACCAGTATCGCATGCACTGTGGGAGACCCCCATAACGCCTGTAAAGCCCAACGACGATATCCGCATCTGCATGGACTATAAATGTACACTGAACAAGGCCCTCCATTCCTACCTGGTCCCAGTCGTGAGTCAAGTATTAGCCACCTTGGTGGGGGCCAAAATCTTCAGCAAGTTGGATCTTGTGCAAGCTTACCAATAACTGCCAGTAGATGATGCCACCGCAACCGCCCAGACCATTGTTTTGCATTTAAAGTGAAGCACTTACAGTTCAGGGTAAGTGTGGCCCTGAGGATTTTCCAACAGTTAATGGATTCTCTGTTGAAAGGAATCCCTGCAGTAATGCCATTTTTCAATGATGTCCTCATTGCCGCGGCAACTCCGGATGACTCCATCTCCCATCTCTGTGCAGTCCTCAGCCGCTTTGATGGCGTGGGACTTAAAGTCAAGAGAGAGAAATGTCTGCTTGGGGTCCTGGAGGTGGAATTCTTGGGTTTCCAGGTCGACACATCTGGCCTTCACCCGGCGAGGGACAAGGTCAAGGCCATCGTGGAAGCCCCTCCGCCATTGTTCATAGCGGAGCTTCAGGCATTTTTGGGACTATTGAACTTCTACCATGCCTTTCTCCTCCACAAAGCGGCAGTAGCCAAACCCCTCCATTGGCTTTTGGACAAATTGGCACCATGGGAATGGGGCTTCCGGGAGGCAGCCACGTTCTGAGGTGTAAAAGTCCTCCTTATCTTGAACGAAGTGCTGGCCCATTTCTACGAGTCCCTGCCCATGGTCCTGGCATGTGATGCTTCCCCCCACAGAGTGGGTGTGGTCTTCGGGCATGTTCTCCCTGACAGCAAGAGGTCCCAGTCGCCTACTACTCCCAGACCTTGTTGGCTGCTGAGCAGAATTACGCACAGATAGACCGGGAGGGTTTGGCAATAGTGGTGGGGGTGAAAAAGTTCCATAACTTGGTATACCGGTGGCCCTTCACGATTGTTATGGACCACAAGCCGCTCCTCAGCCTGTTTGCGGCGGACAAGCAGACCCCCCAGGTACTCTTGCCCCAAGTCCTCTGCTGGTCTCTCTTCCTGGCGGGCTATAACTACTGCCTGGAACATCGCCCGGTCAAGGTGATGGGGCATGCTGATGCCCTCAGCCGGCTTCTACTTCCCTCCATTGATGCCGACCCTGCCCTGGCCCCCGGGGTCCTCCTGCTAAAAGGCCTCCCGGACCAGCCCCTGCAGGCCTTGGATGTCACCAGCCGCTCAGCTCACAACCCTATCATCTCCTGGGTCTTGGGCTGGGTGGTGAGGGGGTGGCCCACAGCTGCTGTGGGCCTGAAATTCATGGCATTTGCCACTCACAGAGATGAACTGTCAGCTCTCAAGGGGTGTCTCCTATGGGGGCAGAGAGTGGTCATCCCCAATGCCCTGCAACAACAAGTCCTCACTGCACTCCATGAGGCCCACCTGGGAATAGTCTGGATGAATGTGCTGGCTCAGAGCTATGTCTGGTGGCCAGGGATAGATGCGGAAATTGAGTAATTGGTGCAAAGTTGCCAGATGTGCCAGGCCATCAGACCAAACCCACCGAGCGCGTCCCTGCAACCATGGGAGTCAACACGCAAACTGTGGTCCCAGCTGCACATCGACTTTGCCAGCCCATTCCAAGGATTTATATTCCTAGTCACTGTGGTCTCTTACTCTAAGTGGCTAGAAATAAGTCCAGTCTCCCCCACCTCCATGAAAGTGGTCATCCATGCCCTGTGCTGGATCTTCACAACCCATGGCCTGCCGGACATGATCATCTCAGACAATAGGATGGTGTTCACATCTGCAGAGTTCCAGGACTATCTCCAGAGGAACATGATATGGCACGTGAGGTCAGCCCCCTTCCACCTGGCAACCAACAGGGAA
The DNA here is from genome assembly GCA_029375565.1 of Gekko gecko. NCBI lineage: Eukaryota > Metazoa > Chordata > Lepidosauria > Squamata > Gekkonidae > Gekko > Gekko gecko. Next base: position 1,387,992 of record JAPDNY010000008.1, read on the forward strand.
GCAGAGCGCATGGTGTGCAGCGCAAAGGAAGCACTCAGCGGAATTACAGACGGGGACTGGGAGTTTCAGCTGGCCTGCTTTCTCCTAACGCAATGGACAACCCCATCATCGATCGCTGCCCTGAAGAGCTCCTGATGAGCCGTCACCCCACCATCCTGCTGGACCAGCTACATCTGGACCAGGTGCCAGAATCAAGGAAGCTAACAGAGCAAAGGGAGGCTCCCCGGGGATTCTTCCCGGAAAACCCCATCTTCATCAAAAACTTTGGGAGGGGACCCCCGTGGCTGGCGGGCAGGGTTGTCAGAGCCACCGGTCCCATTTCTTATGAAGTCTCCACGGAGGACGGTCAGATCCTCAAAAAACACGTGGACCAACTCCGGAAGCAACAACTCCCAGTGGAAGACGAGGCTCCCCTGAGGCCAAGGGAACCGGAGTTCAACACACCAGAGGCAAGCATCCAGCCTAACCCACCAGAGGCACCAATGGCAGAAGCAACACCAGATCCGCCAAAGTCTGAGGAACAGCCGCTGCTGCCACCTCAACCACCCATCCAGGAAAACCAACCAAAGCCGGTCGCAAGCAAGCCCATCCCAGCACCCCAGCGTTCCCAGAGAGAACGTAGACCGTCTGCCTACTTAAAGGACTATGTGACATAGGGTGGGTTGGAACTATGGGAGGAGGGGTGTTGTGTACATGGACCACCACTAGGGGTCCGCCACTTAAGTCTGAAGCTTGGGACAAAAAGACAATAGAACCTAGGATCCTACTCCACCTCAAGTCCACCAATTAGACCTTGGCAGGAAATTCAAACCCACCAGTGGGACTAAGGGTGTGCCGGGCAGGGTGTATAAAGTTGGCCCTTGCAGGGCCGGGTTTGCAGTGTGTGTTATGTGAAGTACAATAAGTGTGTCTGAACGCATGTCATAGTCCAGGTCTCCATGTGGTGAACCCAGTACTTTACACATTCTTTCACCTTTCCTATTCAACATGTATGCTGAAACAATCATGAGGAAGTTAGAGCTGGAAGAGTAAAAAATCAGGGTAAAGGAAGGAATATCTACAATCTTCTATATGCTGACGACATAACCCTGGAATACCTGATCAAGAAAATCAAAGAGGAAAGTGAGAAGTTTGGACTCTTCCCAAACATCAAAAAGACCAAGTTCATGACCACCAAGAAGAAGAGAAATGTCAAAATAACAGTTGACAATGAAGAGATCAAATATATGGAAGAATTCACTTTCTTAGTATCACAGATCAACCAAAATACAGTCCAGAAAAAAATGTCGAATCATGCTGGGTCGCACAGCAATGATGAGCATGAATCAAATATGGAAGATCAAGGACATCAGCCTAGCAACCAAATGCAGATCAGTCTGTGCTATTGTGTTCCCCATAGAAACCTATGGCTGCAAAAGTTGGACTATGAAGAAGCAAGACAGGAGGAAGATCGATTCATTTGAACTGTGGTGCTGGAGAAGGCTCCTGCACATTCCTTGGACAGCAAAGGTGACAAACAAGCAAGTATTGGAGTGCACAAAACCAGACATGTCATTGGAAGGAAAAATCACAAAACTGCAACTGACTTATTTCAGACATGTCAGGAGGAAGAACTCACTAGAAAAAGCAATTACACTCGCATTGGTTAGTGGCAAAAGGAAACTGGGGCACAAAAGAACACAGTGGCTAGACACCATAAAAGTCGACACCAGCCTGAGCATGGAATGACTCAATGAAACAGTACAAGATTGCAAAACGTGGAGAGAGTTGGCCCATAGAATCGCCAAGAGTTGACATGACTGAATGGCTAACAATAACAACATCCTTGCAGATCCCCAAGGCTAGCTTTTTGACAACCAGAAGCAAAACTCTGGTTTCCCTCCTTCCTCAACCAGATTGGATATACCAAACCCTCAGCTTTAAGCAACTCAGATAGGACAACCATGCAACCCTAACGGGTTAGGCTTAGTTACATCCTTCTAATCCCATCGGCTTCAATGGATTTAGAGAGCTGTAACTCTGTTTAGGATTGCACAGAGTAGCCATCAAAGGCCATTAGAGCTAGCATTTTGGGAATCAAGCCATACAGAGGCCCTAGAGGGAAGGTCTTTTAGACACTTCATACAGATTTATTTATGTTTCATTTACCCCCTACCTTTCTGCACAATGAGGACCCAAAGAGGCATACCTTGTTCTATTCTCCTCCCATTTATCCTCACGGCAATTTTGAGAGGGTGACTGATGGTCATCAGGTCATGCAGCAAGCTTCCATGGCAGGGTGGGGAATGGGAATCGAACCTGTGTCTCCCAGATTCTAGGCCAAATCTTTAATCCAGTTAAGCCAGTTTGGTGTAGTAGTTAAGTGCATAGACTCTAATCTGGGAGAACCAGGTTTGATTCCCCACTTTTCCACTTGCATTTGCTGGATGACCTTGAAAGACAGAGTGTCTGTCATGGGGAGGGGAAGGGAAAGGAGATTGGAAGCCACTCTGAGACTCTGAGTGAAGGGCAGGATATAAATCCAATCTCTCTCTCTCTCCTTCATCACCTGCTTCACCTGTATGTCCTTGCAGAAGCTTCAGTCTTATGTCATCCCCCCCCCATCTTCCAAATAAGAAAGAGGGGTTTCCAGACAAATCCCTGGTGAAACCTCAGGCAAATGAGAGTTAGACACTTTGCTTTGCTCTTAGCACCAAACCACAGTGTTATAATCCCAAATACTTTTTAAAAAATCAAGAAGTTTGACATAGGTTTTCAGTGGAACCATGATAAAGTTTAGTAATCCAGAAACCTGGGAATCCAGGAGAGGAAAGGATCATGGGAGAACAAGGAAGGATGAGGAGGGGAGGCCATAGAGGGGCAGAAGCTATAATAGAATATGCATGATTAAAGGCCACATTCTTAATTTTATTAAATGTAGTGGCTGTAAGATTATGAATTTAGAAGGGAAGCCTCTAGCAAATGGCATGAGATAATCAGTTCTTGTATTAGCTGTGATTTATAGCCCTTCTAACTCTTAAGACACTTTACATGCTACCTAGAGCATCCTGGCCTGATGGTCCTGTCTATGGTAGCTCCCACACCCTTCCCATAATGCACCTTCTGTTAAATCGACCTGTTCCATACACTCCATATATTCAAAGGTGACTGAAATACGCTCCTCTGTGAGAGCTTGCTCCAACAGTCACCATTTGGGTTTACCTCCTTTTTTTTTTTTTGCTATCAAGTTGCAGACAATTTACGCAGTCAACATAACGGTTCTCAAGGCAAAAGGTGTTTAGAGGCCTTTGCCTGTTGTTAGTGGCAACACCGGGTCTCTGTCTGAGTCATGATGGGGGAATTTAGCTGAGAGACCTTTGCTGAATAGGTGTGCAAGCCGGGGATCACCCTTCCAACTATACCAGACTCAGAACCTTCTCGGAGCGGCACAGACGACCGACAGGAAATAACATTTATGGAATTTATTAAGAAAAGACTCCTAATCAGAGGTCATTCTGTAAAAAAAGAGGTGCAGGAGCTCATTTGCATAACTCATTTGCATATACCATACCCCCTGACAAAAGGCAGGCATGCAAGCATTCCTGGGTTCCTTGCCTGATCTTCTCCAGGTGCCCTGCAGCTGTGGGGCTGCGGGGCACCTGGAGAAGATCGGGCAGGGAACCCAGAAATGCTTAGAATGGCTTTCTTTCCCTTCCCCATCTGCTTAGCTTCTGAGATCTGATGAAACGGGGGTAGCCTGGAACATCCAGGTCAAGTCAGGGTTTAACTACACGTTAGCAGAACTGTCACATTGACTTCACTTTACCTTAAGTCTTGAGGTTACTGCCCTGCCCCTTTGAGGGGCAGCAAACAACGGGGAAATGCTCAGCTTCATTAACAATATGGGAGATGGAGGAGGAGGAGAAGGTTTTTTCCTACCCTGCTTTTCTCGACCCTAAGGAATCTCAAAGTGGCTTACAATCTTCTTCCCTTTGTCTCCTCACATCCAGCACCTTGTGATGCAGTTGGGGAGAGAGTTCTGAGAGAACTGTGACTGGCCCAAGGGCATCCAGCAGGCTTCATGCGGAGGAGGAGTGGGGAGTCAAATTTGGTTCTCCAGATGACAACCCACTGCTCTTAACTGCTACACCACGTTGGATTACATGTAATCCTCCTTGAGTTTCAGTGAGAAGAGTGGTCTATGAGTAAAGTAAATAAATAAAATAAAATGTTGCAAACAAGAAGGAGGGGAGATTTCTTGACGAAGGGCTGCCATTTTGGGCGGCAGTCCCATGTTCCTCACCGCAAGCCTCTCTGCTTATTGTGAGTGACTGGACCACACAGACGAATACCGGATTCACCTTGACAAGTTCATAATCTGCTACAAAGAGGTAACTTGACTGGGCAAGCTTCTGGCGCGCCTTGGGTGCTCCCCCACCCCTTGCTTTGTTCCTGCCAGCAGAGTCTGCTCTTGCTCACACCCCGCCTAACAGGCAGCTCGCACGCCACGTGAGTTTCTGTTCTTCATGAATGGGCTGGAGTATTTGCTCGGTGACTCATGTGTAACAGTAGTGGAAGGACAGAAAAGAGAAACCACAATAGGCCACCCCACCATGCAGGAGCGTGCTAAAAGGACGGCAAAGCAACCGGAGTGGGGTCAGGTGTTTCCACCTGAAGCGGCTACAATTCCCTTGGTGTGTCCCTGTCGTTCCTTTAGTACCTGACAGGAAACTCCTGCTCCGTTTGTCTTTACCATTTGTTACATTATGAAAACCGCACCAAGTGATTTGAAATGTTCAACAAAACTGCCCCAACCAGACTGACGTTTGATTTTGCGCTTTCATGACAACGTGGTTCTTCTTACAAGCTGAAGGGACTGATGTTTTTCCTTCTCAAACTTTGCCAAGTATTTCCCCACATTCCACTTCTCCCCCACATGAGTGCAAGATAAATATTACTGGCTCCAGGATCCTGTCAGGTGGATCTGGATGGTTTCCTGAGAGTCAGAGGCACCAAATCATCCACTTATCACCCTCTGTCCAGACCCTCAAAGTTCTCTGTTGGCAAGCAGGGAGGAAAATATCCGGCTGTAGTTTTCTCCTACAACTCTTCAACCTAACTTAGAATAATAGAATCACAGAGTTGGAAGGGACCTCTAGGGTCATCTAGTCCAACCCCCTAAACAATGAAGGGAATTCATAAATACCTCCCCCTCCACACCCATAGTGACTGCTGTTCCATGCCCAGAAGATGACAAAAAAACTCCAGGATTGCTTCCTGACCCCAAAGTGGCAACCAGCATTTCCCTGGGCATGTAAAAAAGAGTTACAAGAACTAAGCACTGAGGCAAACCTTCCTGCCCTCCCTCTCATGATTTGCCTAAGTCCACAGAATCCGCATTGCTGTCAGATGGCTATCTAGCCTCTCTTTGCAAACCTCCCACCACCTTCCAAGGAAGCCTGTTCCACTGAGGAACTGCTCTAACTGTCAGGAAGCCAAAAACTTTTCTGATCTAATTTCAACCTGTTGGTTCTGGTCTGACCTTCTGTGGCAAAAGAAAACAACTCCATACCATCTCCTAGATGACAGCCCTTCAGCTACTTGAAGATGGTTATCATATTACCTCTCAGTTGTCTCCTCTCCAGGCTAAACATAACCAGTTCCTTCAACCTTTCCTCACAGGACTTGGTCTCCAGACCCCTCACCATCTTCGTTGCTCTCCTCTGGACACGTTCCAGCTTGTCTATATACTTCTTAAATTGTGGTGCCCAAAACTGAATATAGTACTCTAGGTGAGTAAAGTGGTACCATCACATCTTGTGATCTGGATACTATACTTCTGTTGATACAGCCCAAAATTGCATTTGCCTTTTTAGCAACCACATCACAATGCTGACTCAAGTTCAGTGTATGGTCTACTAAGACCCCTGGATCCTTTTTGCACATACTACTGCCAAGACAAGTCTCCCTCAACCTATAATTATGCATTTGATTTTTCCTACCTAAATGCAGAACTTTACATTTATCCCCACTGAAATTCATTACATTTCTTTTAGCCCAGTTTTACAGCCTGTCAAGATCATCCTGTATCCTGACTCTGTCTTTGCTACTCCTCCCAATTTGGTATCATCTTGTCCCAGCCCCAAGTTTCGGGACTTGGCCTGCCCCCCCCCGGCAGGAAACCTCCCGTGGCAACCCTGACCCCCCCCAGCGAGGGACCTCCCATGGCAACCCCAGCCCTCCCACACACCTGGGAAGCCCCCAGTCCAAGGGAGGCGACAGTCGACCGGGCCGCCAGGGCAGAGCACAGTGAAGGAGCGGCGGTGGAGGCAGCCCATGCCAGCCCCCAGGAAGGTGACAGCGCTGGTCTGGCCCGGCACCGAAACTGGGCCCCTCGGGAGACTGCTGGGAATGACAGCCAGTCTCAGAAAGGCCCTTCAGGGCCGGTACGTTGGCAGGTTGCTGCTGGCGGTGCGGCCCTGAGGCCACCAAAGCCACCACCAGTGCAACTTCCACCCCACCCGATGCTGACTTGGCGTCCTTGCTTAAGAAGGAGGGCGGGGCCACAAGGGTGGAGAGACACAGCAGATGGACGGGGGTGCTGGGAGCGGGGCAGGGAGATAAAAGGTGGGGAAGAAGAGGCTCCGGGGAGGAAGAGCATGCAGCTGGGACACATAGGAGAAGAGAGACCATCAAACTGAGAGAGAGAGAGAGGACAAGAAGGGCGATTCCTGGGCACGCTGGCAGAGGGACTTGAGGGATGACTCTAATCCCGTCCCCTGCCAGCCTGAGGCACCTCCTTCCTCCCCCCTTTTTGAGTACCCCCCATCACCAGGACCACCCTCTTGCTGGGTCTCCTGACACCATGGCTACCGGGGGACCAGGGCCTATCTCACAGGCTGAGCGTGACAGATCTGCAATTTTAATATGCATTCCCTCTGTCCCTTCATTCAAATCACTGATAAAGGCGTTGAACAAAACAGGACGATCCTTGAGGCACTCCACTTGTCACTCCTCTCCAAGAAGATGAGGAACTGTTCACAAGCACTCTTTCGGTGTGATCTGTCAACCAGTTACATATCAACCTAACAGTCATAGGATTCAAACCACATTTTTCCAATTCGTCAACAAGTATATTATATGGAACCTTATCAAAAGCCTTACTAAAATCAAGATAAACTATGTCTACAGCATTCCCCTGATCCAGCAAGGTAGTAACTTTCTCAAAAAAGAGAGATAAGGTTAGTCTGACATGACTTTTCTTGAGAAACCCATGCTAGCTTTTAGTAATTACAGCCATTCTTTCTAAAATGCTCAAGGACTGTCTGTTTGATTATTTGTTCTAAAACTTTCCCAGGTATAGGCATCAAGCTGATATGTTTGCAGTTACTCGGACTCTCCTTTCCCTCCTTCTTGAAGATGGGGACAACATTTGCCCATCTCCAATCTTCTGGCACCTCACCTGTTCTCCAAGAATTCTCAAAAATAATGGACAGAGGCTCAGAAATTACATCCACAAGTTTTATTTATTTTATTTATTTAGATTTATATCCCACCCTCCCTGAAGGCTTTCAGTACCCTTGGATGTGGCTCATCTGGCCCCAAAGACTTCAGTTCATTTAAAGAAACTGTTTATGTACTACCCCTATGTCGATCCTACGCTGCAACTCCCTTCCCTCATCGTGTGTTCTGCTTTTGCCATGTTGAGCACCATTTCCCTTGCAAGAGAAGACTGAGGAAAAGTAGGAATTGAGCAGTTCTGCCCTCTCTTCACCACCTGTTACAATTTCACTTTCCTGTCCCTGCAGTGGGCCTACCATGTCCTTGCTCTTTTTCTTACTTTGAACATAAGAAAAGAAAAGAACCCTTTTTTGTTGTTTTTAGTGTCTCTTGCTAGCCTAAGCTTATACTGAGCTTTAGCTTTCCTAACTCTCTCTCTACAAGCACTGGTTATTTGTTTGTATTCATCCTTGGTTATAAGGCCCTCCTTCCGCTTTCTAAATGAGTCTTTTTTATTTTTCAAGTTCTTAGAAAGCTGTTTATGGAGCCACCTTGGCTTCTTTAGGCTCCTCCCATTTTTTCTTCAGGAGCTGCGGTGGCTCAAGTGGTTAAGACGCTGAACTGCAGGCTGTGGAAGGTCAGTAGTTCAGCAGTTCAAGACCCGAGAGTGCTGCATGATGGGGTGAGCTCCTGTCTCTAGTTCCAGCTCCTGCCAACCTAGCAGTTTGAAAGCAAGAAATTGCAAGTAGATAAATAGGTACCACGTTGGTGGGAAGTTAACAGCGTTCTGTGCACCTTGGTGTTTAGTCATGCTGGCCACATGACCATGGAAACGTCTTAGGACAGCGCTGGCTCCTCGGCTTTGAAACGGAGATGAGCACCACAACCCTAGAGTCGGATTCGACTGTCTTTCGAGCAAGGGAACCTTTACCTTTACTTATTTTTTCTTCTCATAGGAATCTTGGTGATTGTGCCTTCAGTATTTCACTTTTTAAAAACTCCCATCCCTCTTGAGCTCCCTTCTCCTTAAGTATTTATGACCATGGGATTCTACCCAGCATAACTTTAAGTCGATCTAAATTTCATTTCTGAAAAACAGAGATGTGAAAGACTGCAGTAACTATCAGACCATTGTATTAGTTTCTCATGTGAGTAAACTGATGCTCAAAATCTTAGCATATGAGTATTTGCATGTGAGATGCTCAGAATCTTAGAACAAAGACTGTTAATGTTTGTGTGTGTGTGTGTGTATCTAAATATAATCTATATAAAGAGAGAGAGAGAGACAGAGATGATAGATGTTCAACCTGGATCCGTAGTAGTAACAGTGGTAGTAGTAGTAAGAGATTGGATTTATACCCTGCCCTTCACTTCCTGAAGGAGTCTCAGAGCAGCTTACAATCTCCTTTCCCTTCCCCTCCCCACAACACACACCTTGTGAGGTAGGTGGGGCTGAGAGAGCTCTTTTGAAGACTGCCCTTGAGAGAATAGTTCTGAAAGGACTTATGACTGACCTAAGGTCACCCCAGCAGCTGCATGTGGAGGAGTGGGGACTGGGGAATCAAACCTGGTTCTCCCAGATTAGAATACATGCTCTTAACCACTACACCAAACTGGCCCTAGAAGCACTAGAGATCATATTGCAAATGTATGTTGGTTAAAGGAACATGTGAGAGAATTTCAGAAAAAAACGCCATCTTATGCTTCATAGATTACAACAAAGTGTTTTTTTTTAAACCCCCCGTAGGGGATTTTTTAATTGCTTTTTCTATAAACTACAAAGAATAAAGGGCAGGTAACTACATACTACAGGCGAAAGTAAAGGAAACCACTAAAAACCCAAGAGATGGTGGTCATACATAATGTTTATAAAATTAGCTCATAATTAGCAGAAGACGAAGAATTTTTAACAGATTGGAAAGATTTTAAAGACTATTTAGAGCTTAACTGGGATGTGAAAAATAGATTACTTTGTTTTGATAGTTGCTAATAACAGAAGTGTTGTAACAAGAGAGACTGTATTTGAAAAGTTACCTAATTGTTAAAGTTAAAAAGCAAAATATTGAAATTTAAGATTTGAATATTAAGAACAAGTTGAATGTATGAGAATATTGGGTGGAAATGTTAACGGGGGCGGAGCATCGTGGGAAGCCAGGGGAGGGGGAGATAAAAATTTGAAAAGGATATGATAAGAATTGTAAACAAAATGTGGAACGTGCTATTATATATCCGACAATAAATTTTCTTTAAAAAAAAAAAATTAGCTCATAATTAAGTACTGTTAAAATTTGCTATGTCAAGTGAGTATACAATTGTTACTATTTAAACTGAGATCGCCAACAAATGTCACTATGTAAAAAGCCTTAGAGAAAAATGATTTAAATTCATTTTAAACAGGATCTAGAGAGAATCACAACTCATTTTTTTTTTTTTTTGCTTTTTTAACTTATCAGTCTATCTCTTATTTTGGGAGCAGCTGCCCCCTGTTCCAAATCTGAGTCCTCATCAGCAGCTGCCAGTACTCCTTCTTCTTCACTTCCCTTGTTGCTGTCCTTTCCTTCTTTATCCTCTTTGTCTACTGGAATAGCGTGTTCACATGCCTTTGTAACAGAGTCAATTCTTTCTTATCTTTAAATTTCAAAATTAATCCTTCTGGAATAATCCATTTGTAGGAAATGTTATTCTTCTGCAAGAATAGTGCCAAGTCTTTAAATTTCTTTCTCTTCTTCCTTATTTCAAATGGAATGCCCTTCAAAACTCTTATTTCTTTGTCCTTGATTTTCAAGGTGATTCCAGTTGTTGCTTTCAATACTTGGTCTCTTACATGTCTTCTGGAGAATCTCACCACAACCTTGCCATGCAGATTATTCTTTCTTATATAGTCAGAATACGACCTATAGATCGCATCTATTTCATTTTGTAGAAAATCCGCTTTTAAATCTGTCACCGACCTCAATGGATCACACATAATGTGTCTCAGGTCTTCTCCTTTTTCTTCAGGAATCCCCTGAAATCTTAAGACATAGCTTGCCTTTTCCATTTGCAGCAATAAGAGTTGAGCCTCATTAACTGCTCTCTTTTTTCCCATCTCCTGCATTTGTTTTTTAAGCTTCTGTGTATCAGCATCTACTACTTTAAGTTCTTGCTCCATTTTATCAGTCTTTTTGGTAGTTTCAGTCAACTGGCTTTGCTGAGTGTTAAATTTCATGTGCAATGATGTCATTTGCTCCAGCAGAGGGCACAAAGCCTCAGTCAGCATATTTTGGAAGTCTCTGGTAGTGTCCTGTCTGGGAACAGAACTTGCTGGGCTGGCATTTCTGGGAGGAAACTTCAGTTTCGGTTGCTTTTCTTTCTCCTCCCTCTTCGGAGGTGCCATTTTTTGAGGAATTGTTTACTTTTTTTGAAAGTTATAAAAGTCTCAAGATCCTTTGACAATGCCTGGTAAGTTCTCAAAAGTTCTTTACTATAGTTTAAATCCGTTTATCTCCCCCCCCCAATTCGCTTATAAAACCAGTTCAGCTTTTTATTCCTTACCAGGGGAGTCCCCCCCCGAGTTACAACAAAGCTTTTGATAGTATGGATCATGAAAAGCTATGGCTGGTTTTAAAAGAAGTGAGTGTGCCACAACATCTGATTGTTTTGATGTCCAACCTATACTTCAGACAAGAGGCTACTATGGAGAAACAGAATGGTTTCCAGTTGGCAAAGGTGCCAGACAAGGATGTATTTTATCTCCTTATCTCTTTGATGTGTTTATAGACAGTATCATAAGGAAAACTGGATTAGATTTAGATGAAGGTGGAATGAAAATTGTTGGGAGGAATTAACAATTTGATATATGCAGATTATATTACTGGCAGAAAATAATGAAGACTTGAAACAACTAATGATGAAGGTTAAAGCAGGGAGTGTCAAAGTAAGATTACAGCTGAACATCAAGAAGGCAAAAGTAATGACTGCTGAGGAATTACACAACTTTAAGGTTGATGATGAAGAAAGTGAAATTGTTGTGTGTGTGTGTATGTGTGCACGTGATTCTACACTTTCTCTGCACCCACAAGAGACAGAGTCTTACTTCCAAAAGAAAACTGGGATTCTGTATATTTTGTGTGTGTGTAAAAAACTAACCCCTTGCTGGAATTGTTCTTCAGTTTTAGAAAGGCTACAAGAAGTGGGACCCATGATACTTGCAGGGAGGAAGTATTCCCCACGGCTCCTGAGCTGCCAAGGCTTTTCCCTGCCACCACTGCAGCCCACAACAGTAACACTGGTGAGCTGCCAGACCTGCCAGGCTCTTCTCCCCCCACACACAACAGTAACACTGGCGAGCCCTGTATGGCTCCGAGCTGCCAGGCCCACCAGGCTTTCCCCCGCTGCTGCTGCCACCAACAGCAGCAGCAATGGCCGTAGCTTCTAGCCACCGCCCACCAAGGCTCCTCCCTGCTACTGCCGCCAGCACCAATGGCGGCAAGCCCTGTGTGGCTCTGCCACAGATCCCAGAGGTAAGTGCATTCTCTGCACATGCGCAGGAGCTTTTTTACTTTTGGGGGGATTTAAGTATCCCCTGTATAGTTTTTTAAACTTTTCAGATTTTTCTGCACACCTGGAGACTGCTCCAAGTGTGCAGGAAAATCTCTCTGCCCCTCAAGTGCCCCTGATGTGCGGATTTAGATATCTGCACAGAGTGGGCAACTTGCCTAGCTACTCTTATGTACTACAATACAAAGAAGATTGCAGCCAAAAATTGACTGATCCTCAGGGCCTCCTTAAGGACTCCCAGGTCAAACTGCAGCAGTGAGCAGAATTCTCCCTCCTATACCACTCTTAAAAGGCACCTGGGCTTTAGTCTAGTTCAGGGGTGGCCAAACTTGCTTGACGTAAGAGCCACATAGAATAGACGTCAGATGTTTGAGAGCCATAAGACATGAAAAAATATTACACATTTTTACTGATAAATATGCAAATTTGCTTTTTCTTAACATTACATGAGACTGCCAAAGGTAATAACAAAAGTGGTAAAAGCAGATATCGATAATGATATTTATTTGTCCAATGATATTTGTTTGCTAATGATATTTAGTTTCCCCAGCCGCCCTACCGGGAGCCACACAACATGTGTGAAAGAGCCGCGTGTGGCTCCTGAGCCACAGTTTGGCCACCCCTGGTCTAGGTGGTGCCACTCCTGTGTTCCCTTTGGCTTCTTTGTACACAGTCCTCAAAAGCCTTTCCTTCAGGCCTCATCCCTTTCACCTACCCTTCTCTCAAGTTCTGATATATCACTGTTGCATATGCTGGCCTTTTCCTTTAGCCTCCCTGCTGCTGGACTGAGGCTCCCTAAATTTTGGGCATTTCCCCCACCCCTCCCAGCCTTCTGTCTGCTCCACACATATCCTCCATCCAGTGAAATGGCCAATTTTCCCCTCAGAGAGAAGGTGGACAGTGTTTTGGGCTGCTCATCTTTGCTCCCCAAACAGACGGAATGTTCATGGATATTCCATAACATAACATCATCTCAGTGGAACAGTGACAGAGATTTCCCTGCCTCGAGCGCTGCTTTACAGAGACTGTGAAACGTCTTCCTTGCCAATATCTTCTGGGAACATATAAGACATTATTCGTTCCCTTTTTACCATTATGGAATAGAAGAGTCCTTTAACTAAAGCTTTTGGCCATTTTCAGGAAAAAACGAGATTCTTTTTCCTGGCTCGAGAGGGATGTAAAAAGGGCAGATCATGAAATGTAACTGGGAGGGCAGGGCCCCTTAAAAGTATTCAATTGTCTGGGGAAAGGAGGAGGGAAGATACTTCCCTGACCCTGACCACCCAGCCTTTACATTCAAAAAGAATTTCAAACCACTCGCTGGAAGATTTACAGCTGTAAAAGGATCTTTGGAAAGACGTGCTCATCACATACGGGCAAGGAGTATAAAATCCCTCCCCTCTTTCTCTCCACTACAGCAAACACTGAAGGCACTGCAGCTTTGCGGGCAATTTATCTCTCTCCCTCCCTTTCGTTTTGTTTGCTTCTGTTGGAATCTGAAGAATTCCTGACTCCACAAAGGCAACCTTTCCCCCTTAAGATCCTCTCTTGTTTGAACAGGAGGCTCTGCAGTTAATTCCTTGCGAAGGTAATTAACTCAAACTGTCCACAAATTATGTGAGTAAAAAGAAAGTACGTTACAAACGAGCCTATTAACATTAAGCTTGTTTAAAATTAAGATAAACTTATTTAAAGCTTCAATTACTTAAAAATGCTGAGCTTATCTATCATCCATTCCTCTGTTCTGTCCTGCCTTCCCTCCAGGGAGCTCATAGGGGCATACAAGGCATTCCCTTCTCCATTTTATACTTCCAACAACCCTGTGATGCAGATCAGGTGGAGAGAGGCTGACTGGCTCAAATGATGACAATTGCACTACAATTTGCAAGTGCAGCTCCACCCTTTCGGTGGAACTAGTGGTAGAAAGTGCCCTCAAATCACAGCCGTCTCATGCCGACCCTGGAGGGTTTGCAAGGGAAGAGATGAACAGAGGTGGTTTGCCAATGCCTTCCTCTGCGTAGCAACTATGAACTTCCTTGGTGGTCTCCCATCTATGTACAAACCTATGCTTAGGTTCCAAGATTTGACTAGATTGGGCTAGCCTGGGCCATCTCACATGCTAGTAGGTGTAGGGGTCAGGGCTTGTGAGATAGGTTAGTAGTATTAAGAGTATTAAGAAGATCCTTCTCTGTGCTTCTTCCAGCTCTACAATGTGAGATAACGGTGAACAGAACTTTTGGAGATAACGGTGAACAGAACTGTAGGCAATATTCCGAATGAGGCTGCACCATAGATCTGTACGGGGGCATCACAATATTGGCCTGACATTGTCCCGACGCTGGAGCTGGCTCTGAAGTACAGACCTTTTTGTCTATGGAGCTTGGAGCCAGGGAGGAAGGCCAATAACACTTAATGGGGGGATGCCAAACAAAACGAGTCTTTACTTGCTGGTGGAGATCAACAATAGAGAGAAACAGAAGAATCTCCCTCCCCAGAAGGGGGTTCTGACATTCTGGGGCCGTGATTGAGAAGGCCCTTGGCCCCTTCCTCATGTGCTACCTGTCTAGCCTCAGGGTACAGTCAGCATGATGTGGTGGTTAGAGTGATGGGAGACACAGGTATGAATGCCATGCAAGTTTGCTGGGTGACCTTGGACCAGTCACACCCTCTCAGCCAGTGTTCCCTCTAAACCATGTGGGTGAGAGGCCATTGATTAGTACAGGAAGCCCCCCTCAGTGTTCCCTCTAAACCGTGTGGGTGAGAGGCCACTGATTAATACAGGAAGCCCCCCTCAGCAGCAACCTGGAGCTGTGCAGGGCCTTCCCCTACTGATCGCCCAGTCTAAGATTACAGCCGTGACCTTCTGCTCAGGATGTGAACTGCTCCATTCAGTGTGTGTGGGGGGGATTAGAGGGAATGTTGCTCTCAGCCTCCCTCATGGTAGGGTGGCCAGTTCTGGGCTGTCAAATACCTGGAGATTTTGGGGGCAGAGCTTGAGGAGAGAAGTTTTTTGGGGAGGGGAGGGACGGCAGTGGGGCATAAAGCCCCAGAGCCCACCTTCCAAAGTGGCCATTTTTCTCCGGGTGAACTGATCTCTGTTGCCTGGAAATTAATTGTAGTCCCAGGAGATCTCCAGTCGTCACCCAGAGTTTGGTTAAGCCAACTCACAGGATTGTTTTGAGGATAAGGTAGAAGAGCGGAGAACGATGTAAGCTGCTCTGGGTCCCCAGTGGGGAGGAAAGGTATAAATGAAGTAAATAAGGCTGGTGTTCCAGAGGGGATTGGCCTGTAAGCCCTGGATGGGGTGTCTCTGGTCAGATCACATAAAGGCAGGGCTATTTTGGGGCAGGAACGCACAGGAACAGAGTTTCGGCTGGGTCCCGAGTTGGCCACACTCAGCAGGAACTCATTAGCATAATAGGCCACACCCAACAGCAGAAACTCATTAGGACTGGCTACATTAGGGGTGTGTGGCCTAACATGCAAAGGAGTTCCTGCTACAAAAAAAGCCCTGAGTTTTGACAACAAACAAAGTAAACAGAATAAGAAGCAAAAGGTGGGTGTGGCTGGATGACCACACTTCTGGTAACATGGGATGTGGCCTAGTATGCTAATGAGCTGTGTGCTCAGGGGTGTGGCCTAGTATGCTAATGAGCTGTGTGCTCAGGGGTGTGGCCTAGTATGCTAATGAGTTTCTGCTGTTGGGTGTGGCCTAATATGCTAATGAGTTCCTGCTGGGATTTATCTACAACACAAGCCCTGCATAAAGGGTCTCTGGGATTCAGCCCCTGGCAAAACAGGTAGATACGAATGCTAAGAGGAGCTCATTTCCATTACATCTTGTTCGTAATTTGCCTCCTTGCTAGAACTTAGCCAGCTACTGCAACCTCTTGCCTAGATTTTCATCACCTAGTCTACATGGGCTGCCCTTAAAGACCACATGAAAGCATCATTTGGTGCAGATATGGTAACCTCTTTATTTACCGGGCTACTTTGAACCCATTGACAGCAATAATGGTGACAATTGGCTACCTGTTAGCTTGAGGGCTCAGTTGAAGCTGCTGGTGTTGGGGTTTCGATTTTCGGCAGAGCGAATGGTGGCCACCTCTCGGGACGCTCCTGGAGATGGTTAGCCCATGCGCGGTTGGAGGGGTCTTCGCATATGCGAAAGACCCTAGTGAGTCTTAGGCAAAGGCTCCAAACCGGGGGTGCTTGGGGAGTAACCTCTTTGCCGGCAGACAGCCGGGAAATTGAGGCTTTCTCCCTGCCCCAATCGGCCCCGCTGCGTTGTGCCCATATGGGACTTAGCAACGCCACCGACTTCCAGGAGTGAAGATAAGCGATGTGAATTAACATAAAAAGAAGAACAGGCATCGAATCGTGAGTTGGAGGTTTACTTTGAAGCGAAAAATGCGAATCCCCCCTGTAAGCGGATAAGCGGCTGGGAGGAGGGAGGAATCCCCACCCCCTTTGAGAAACGAGACTTCAAAGGAAAAGCGAAGGGGGGTAAAGGGGAAAAAGTGGTGGTGAAAGTACCTGTGGGGTTTCATTGAAGATCAAGAGTAAGCTGGTCTCCTGAGGGACGCGGCACGAACTTTGATAAAGTAAACAAACAGGGAAAATGTTGGCTTTCAAAAAGGTCCCACAAAAGCCGGAAAAGAAGGGAGGAGGGACTTCCGGTCTGGGCAACCCACCCCCAGAGCCTGCTGTCAATCAACAGAAAAGTGAGCTACTGCACCCTCTGCTGGAGCAAATGCAGAAAATTAGCGAAACTTTGACTAACATGGAAGGTGTTCTCGACAGTCAACAAAAACAATTAAAGGAAACAGCAAAAAGGATGGAGGAGATCGCACAGAAGTGTCTGGTCTTGACGGAAGATGCCAGGAAAATAAAGAAAAGGGTCAACAAACTAGAAAAGCATCAGGATATGCAAGAAAAAAGGATTTTAATGTTGCAGATGGAGAAATCTAATCTGACTCTCCGCTTTCAGGGCATCAAAGAAGAAGAGAAAGAGGATCTCAGGTCCATACTGGCGAACGCCTTGGCACCCTTAACTGGCAGAGAAGCGAGAGAATTAAAAGAAGAGATGGATATGGTTTATAGAGCCTATTCCACTTTTACAAAGAAAAATAATCTGCCAGCAGAAGTGGTTGTCAAGTTCACTAAGCAACGTACCAGAGATCAAATCTTACGTGCAGTTTCAGCGGTGCCCCTGAAGATTGGGGAGCAGACTATTAGAACCTTGAAGGATGTTCCTTATGAAATCCGTATGAAAAGGAAAGCATATAAAGGGTTGACCACATTTCTACAAAGGCATCAGACTGTTTATAAATGGATCTTCCCCGAAGGGCTAGTGTTTAAGTATAAGGATAAAAGAGAGAAGATTGACTCCGTCTTCAAAGCACAAGAATTTCTGAAGAGACACGCCAGTACAGAGGAAGATGCAGCACTCGCAATTTGGTCGGAATCAACCAGCGAAGAGGACAGCGACCCAGAGGAGGGAGGTGCCGGAGCGGGAGATGTGAAGGCTAAAGAGGGCCCATCTTACAATTTGAGAGATACAAAAAGAAGACAATATAAGAAATAGCTGTTCGTGAAACGTCAGAAAGGAGCTGATTAATAACTAACCCCAAGGGACTTTACTAACTTACTAACAGAGTTATTTTGGACTTTTGAAATGTGAAAAGAAGACCTGTGGTTGCCTAAAACGGTATTTTTATTAACTAAAACTAATCCTTTAACAGAAAAATTCACTCAATCCTTTTCTTAATCCACCTATATACCCTACCTTTTTCTTATTATAAAAAGCAATAAAATTCTCTCCTCTTTAGGAGGGTTTTTATATATAAAAAAAGAAGCTGCTGGTGTTGGGAGAAATGGCAAAAATACTTAGATATTTAGAGTTTGCAAGGGATCTTTGCTTCACTGGAGAAGAGGCCTTTCTTTCTGTGTAAAAATGTTTATTTCTAAGGGAAGGGTACACAGGAAAAGCTATAAAATAAAAGATCTAAGGCTACATCTCTATAGCTACAGAAACAGACTGACCACATAGTCTCTCAACAACAACTGTAATGGAGATTCTTCTTCTTCTTCTTGACCCCTAGAAGGAAATCACCTGAATGCATTAACCAATGGTAAACAGACTTAGATTCTGTGGGCTTTGTTTTCATTGGCTCTGAGCCAGGTTTCCCTTCCAGGTCAGTCTAAACAATAGCACACAAGGTAAACAGATTAACCCTATGATGACTGAATTAGACCTTGCAATGCGCACATATTTCCAACACCCCTTCTTAAGGTCTAACATGTATGTTACATGCACATGCAAACATCATTCATTATTCACTTTAACATCTGGATCAACCATAGTCAACATTTTACAAAAAAAATTTCTTTGTTCAGTGGCTTAGTCAAAAATGTCAGCCACCATTTCCTCTGTGTGACAATGTTCAATCTCTGTTAGCCCCTTCTGGTACAAATCTTTCACAAGCACACACTTAATACCAATCGATCTACTTCTTGCTGTGGTGCTTTCTCCCTTACATATAGTAATACAAGTCTGCCTGTCCTCAAACATAAGTGCAGGTACAGGTTCGCTTATTCCAAAGTCCTTCAATAAATGAAAAATCCATTCAAGTCTACTGCAGGCACTTGCTGCTGAAACACACTCAGCTTCTGCTGTAGACTGTGCCACAACAGTTTGCTTTCTACTAGTCCAGTCTATTAGTCCATCTCCATAGAGGAATAGATATCCGCTTGTTGACTTGAAATTGTTAGATTCTTCTCCCCAGTTGGCATCCGTATATCTGACTAGCCTTGGCCCTTCAGATGGTGCAATTTTCAGTTCTGAGTCCATTGTTCCTTTCAGATACTTTTCTAGTTTCTTTTTTGCGCTCCAATCATGATGGTTAGGCAAACTCACTTTTTTTGCATAAGATGCCAACTGCTGCTGTGATGTCAGGCCTCGTGGTTTTGTGCAAGTAGAGAAGTTTTCCACCTGCTTCTCTGTATTCTCCAATGTCTTTGAGAGGTCTCCCATCCTTTTCCTTTAGATATCAAGGTCCGAGTGGTATGGATGATGCTTGGCAGTTTTTCATACCAACAGATTCTATAAAGTCCATAATTTGTTCCAATAAAGTTCCATCTTTGAGTCTTTCAACTTGTATTCCGAGGTAGTGTTTTACATCTGTCTCCAAGCTGCTTCACTTCTACTTCCTTGTTCAGTCCATCAGCTATTTCTTTAATATCCTCTCTGTTTTCGCAAGACACAATCAAGTCATCAGCGTAAACAAGAACATACTGGTATTGTTCATTTTTAATTCTAGTGTACAGGCAAGGTTCAGCTTTCCCTTGCTCAAAGCCTTGCTTCTGCAATAGTCCTGTAATTTTGTTATACTAAGCCTTTGCTCCTTCTTACATTTTCTGTGTAAAAATGTTTATTTCTAAGGGAAGGGTACACAGGAAAAGCTACAAAATAAAACATCTAAGGCTATATCTCTATAGCTACAGAAACAGACCAACCAGACGGTCTCTCAACAACAACTCTAATGGAGATTCTTCTTCTTGACCCCTAGAAAGAAATCACCTGAATGCATTAACCAATGATTGTGAGTAAAAGGACTTGGATTTCACAGGGTTTGTTTTCATTGGCTCTGAGCCAGGTTTCCCTTACAGCAAACAGTAGCACACAAGGTAAACAGATTAACCCTATAATGACTGAATTAGACCTTGCAACACACACATATTTCCAACAGCTGGTTCTAACCTGAGGCCTACATGCCTGAACGGCTCCATCTCTTTGTATGAACCTGAGTGTACTCCTCCATTAAACTGCTCTTGGTACCCTCCTGCAGACACCTTTCCTGACACCCACAAAGCAGTTTTTGGAAGTGGATGAGGCCAGGTGGGGCTTTTGGCCAGCAGGGCTTCATTAGCCACTAGCAATCCAATTGGCTGTGCAGATTAAAAAGCATTCTGTTAAGCAGAGCTTCTGCCAGGAAAGCTGAAGTGTTACTATGAAAGTTATGCATAATTTCATTCCCCAACATTTTGTGCTTGGCTCTGGCATCTCTGCCATTTTGTGGTTACCTCCACCTCCTGCAGCAGCTATTTTGTCATTGCGCCCACCACCCAGTGTCAAAAACTTTAGGGACCCCTGAATAAGGCCCTTCCCAGTTCTGGGAGTAATACTTCGGAACGACCTTCCGGAGAAGGACTGGAGGGCACCTCCAAGGGCCATTTTTTAGGACAGTGTCCAAGCTCAATTTTTTTTTAATGGCCTGTTTCTCAGGTTTCCTTGCTGTTTGGTTGAGATTTTAAGTAAAAGGAACAGATCATTTGGCTGGCAATATTTTGTGTTCTGTGATTTTATTGTATGATTTCACCACACTGAACATTTTGTGAGCCATCTCACATCTTTTGGAAAGGCTGGATAGAAATGTTTGAGTAAATAATAAGCAAAGTAAGGGAAGAAAGGGGCCAACGCTATGCTGAACACAGCTAGTAAACAACAAGGGAAAGTGCTAATGTTTGCTAAAAGGGACTGGGCAAAAACTGAAACCCGATGCTCATTTTCAAACTTTTGAAAGTGTACAGCATGCCCATAAAAGTTAAATACCTGTGAATATGCATATTTTTTTTTAACCAAAAGCTATTGCTGCAATAATTTCAGTGACAGCTTTATAGTCTCCTGCTGCTGTGTCTCTCTCTTGGGACTGGAGGAGTATCCCTGCATTGAAGGGTTTAATAGCCATGTAACAGAAACTTTTCACAGGAAGACAGTGTCCTGTTGCTAGATAAACATGCTCGATTCATGATGGAGATTCTCTTCTCCTATGCCTGGGCAACAGCATGGTCTGTAGCCCCGGTCCTTCACATGCTAATGTTGGCGAAGAATGCGGTCAATTCGCAGTCGACTTGTGCTGACCCTGTAGGGTTTCAAGGCAAGAGATGAGCAGAAGGGATTTGCCATTGCCTCTCTATGAATAAGCAACTCAGGGATTCCTTGGTGGTCTCCCATCCAAGTCCTCACAAGGGCTGACCCTGACCATCTAGTCCAACCCTCTGATTAAGCGGGGGGTTGGACTAGATGGACTGTATGTCCCTTTTCAACTCTGTGATTCAATGAGTTGTAGTTATTTCTCTGGGGAAGACTATAGTTTCATAGGCAAACACATGGCCCTCAGTCTGTGTAATCATACCTTCGCACGTTCTTGACTGGCACACGATGCAACTTATGTACAGAAGCTCTCGATGTGCAGCATCTCGTGTTTTCCCCTGAGTCCTAGGCTCAGAACATTGCCCATGAGATTTCTGTAATGAATGTCAGTAAATCAAGAGTAGGTTTGCAGCTTACAGATACACACCTGAACAACGCCTGAACAGCATACTCAAGATTGCTACAGCACAGACATGGCCTCTGGATTTTGATGCAATAATTCAGAGCAAGAGGTGTCAGTTATCAGAGACTGTTAAACAAAATATTGCATGAGTTCTAATGTTTTGAGCGTGTTTTATTTTAAGTTTTTTTAAAAATATTGAACTGTGTTTCTCAGTGTCCTTTATAAAGTTTATATCTCTGCTACCTGGCATTACATTTTATGACACAGGAAGCCTGGCCCGACAAAGTCTCATTTATGTTAGATCCAAATCTCTGCATGATGATGTCACTTTTGGGTCACATTGGGAGTGATGTGGATGCATCGCTGCAACATGGGCTGGGCCTCCCTCCTGCTCCCACTAAGTCCTCCCATCCCCTGCTGGTTTCCAGGTGGGACCTGGTCAGGTGCGTAGCCAGGGTTTTTAAAGTCAGGGGGCATTTTAAAAAGTTGGGGGGCACAGGGCAGTGGAGAGGGAGCCGCGCTGCTACTGCTGCTACTGCGGCAGCCATCGCCACACTGCGATTCACAATGCTAGAAAAGTTAAGCCAGCTGCTTAACAACACCCCCCACCCACAGCTGCCCATAAAGGCCCGGAGTCCTCCTTGCCTGATACTGGCTCTCCACAGGCCGCTTCCAGCAGTAGGGCCCAGCGCCACAAAGCAAGAAGCCGGTGGGTGAAAACCAGGAGACAGGGGGTGCTTGATTGATCTCCTCCCTTGCTTCTTTCCCCTGCTGCATCAGGCGGCGTCCTGTCCGGCAGTATGGGAATGGAAGGTGGGGCTGGCTGGCAGGGTTGCTGAGTGAGGGCAGGGGCGGGACTCCAGCAGCAGGCCTGGTGAGGGTGATGGTGTGGTGTTGCGCGGCCATGCACCACGGCATGAAAAAATGGGGGGGGGCGCCTTGGGCTGGATGAGGAGTCAGGAGGCATTGGAGGTAAGTCGGAGGGCCAGGCCCCGAGATGCCCAACTGATAACCCCAACCCTGCACTGAAAAGTTCCTTTAGCCACCCAGCCAACAGAGCCTGTTTCTTTCCCTGTCACCCCAACACCAGGTCTTTTCCCCCCACAGCTGGGGTGGGGAGACACCTCCCGGAAGCCCTGGTGGCTGCCTGGAGAGATCCACCTTCTGACACTGAAGACCCATCTAGGGAGAGGCTTAAAATCTTTAAGCTGCATTGCCATTCCTTTTGCCATAGACTGATCCACTCTGATCAGAGGTCTAGTGTGCAACGGTATATCTACCGAACAGTGAATATTGATTGCTGGTGACCTCAGCAAACTCTCCATGATTAACCCCTGCCTTGAAATCATGCAGAGCATGACGGCAGGCATCACTTTTTCAAATTGGCAGAGGTGGTTTTAAGACTCTCTGATAGGGCTTCAAATAACAACGCCCTCACGTTTTTTAATCAGTGACTGTGCTTTGGGAAGCTTGTCTATGCCAGGTTTTCAGTAAGTTACACATATAACTCCCCCCATTTTCTATTCCTAACAACTCTATGCAATAGAGCACTGTTAGAGCACCATTCTCGAAAGTGGTGCCCATGGATGATGATGGAGGAGAAGGAGGGGGAGAAGACTGGATTTATACCCCGCCCTTCACTCAGAGTCTCAGAGCAGCTTATAAACTCCTTTCCCTTCCTCTCCCCACAACAGACACCCTGTGAGGTAGGTGGGGCTGAGAGAGCTCTGACAGAAACTGTTCTTAACAAGAGCACCTCTGACAGAACTATGGCTTGCCCAAGGTCATCCAGCAGCTGCGAGTGGAGGAGAGGGGAATCAAACCCGGTTCTCCCAGATTAGAGTCCGTGCACTTAACCACTACACCAAATTTGCTCCTGAAGACACCTTTGGTGGAACCCACCCAGTGTTTTTAGAAAGTCAGCTGGGCCAGGTGAGGCTTTTGCCAAGCACGGCTTCTGATTGGCCACTGGAGATTTGATTGGCTCTGCAGATTTTTTAAAAAAAGCTGCTTTGGCAGCCTCTGCCGTCATAACACAAGGATCTTCGCTGTGCGACTGAAGATAAGCTGTATGTAAGCAAGAAAAGGTTTTAAAACAATATGTTCATTTTAAAATGTGCCCTGTGAAATAGAGCTTTTGCCTAACATGTTGAATAGTTATGATTAGAGCCATGCAGGATCTCACTCCCTGAGATTTTGTAGCTGGCTCTGTCTCTTGGGGCAGCCATTTCGTAGTTGTCTCCACCCTTTGTGGCAGCCATTTTGTGGTTGCGCCCACCATCCAGTGTCAGAATTCCAAAGATGCCTGCAAGCTCAAAAATGTTAGGGACCTCAGGTTAGAATGTGTGTGTGTGTGAGAGAGAAATGGGATCAACACTATCATGCATATAATATCTCGTTTCGTATAACTTTGTCAAAGTGGGTGGCGTTGAAATATCTATATAATATTAATCCAATGCCACTGATGGATCTTATGAGTGTTACTATGGAATATGAATGGAGTGTTTGCCAAATGGATTAATATTATATAGATATTTCAATGCTACCCACTTTGGCAACGTTATACAAAACAAAATATTATATACACGGTTCATTGGTGTTGATGGCATATGAATTGCTTCCAATAAACTGAATATTGGAAAAAGAAACTTCTAGTCCTTGGAGACTTTTATGGCATAATACATCATGGTTGTTTGCTTCTTCTCAATTTCCATCCCATGATCTCTCTCTTTGGTGTGCAGCCTCTGGGTGGTGGCTGGAGATCTCCTGGAATTAGAACTGATTGTCAGACTCCTGCAGCAATCAGAACCAACAACTCTTGCTTCTTCAGAAGGAAAGTTTATTGATGCAGTATTGGCAGTATGTCTATACTGCAGGATCTGTGTTAAGACTAAAGGGGAAAGTGCGGGCTGGACAGATATACATGGTTCAAAAGGGGTCACTTGGCGGCATGGAGCCAATCAAGGTAGAAAGCAGGACCCGCCAAGAAGTAACAGACCTGTGTTCCCAGAGATGATGTTACAGCCAGGAACCAAGGTTATACACATAAAACATACAGATAAAGAGGGAACTCCAAGGCAGTGAGAGAATCAAAACTAACACAGACTAAGCAGCTCATTCCCCCCCCCGCCTCTATGACAGCGAGCTGACTCTGACCTCCAGACAACAGAGATCAGATCCCCTAGAGAAAATGGCTGCTTTAGAAAGTGGATTCTATGGTATTATACCCTAACCTCCCCAAACTGCATGTTACCCAGGATCTACCCCCAAAATCTCAAGAAATTTTCCAACCCAGCATTGGAAACCCTAGGGGTGTGTGTGTGTGTGTGAGAGAGAGAGAGAGAGGAGAGAGAGAGAGAGAGAGAGAGAGAGAGAGAGAGAGAGAGAGAGAGAGAGAGAGAGAGAGAGAGAGAGAGAGAGAGAGAGAGAGAGACTGACTTGAGATCAACCTGTGAGTTTTAGACTGCAGGAGGGGATTTGATCACTAGACTACATGGACTATCTCAGCTAGAGTCTTAGTGGGGCTTAGTTTGAGCAGCTTGCCCTGTCTTAGCTGGCATTTCACGGTCAATCTTATTCTACCAATGGAATCTCTTACTTGGTGGTTTTTCCTTCTCTTAGTTCCCATACTCTGAGGGTATGCAGTGTGATTTGGGGATGGGGGGACATCAACAAGATATAATTCCATAGAGTCCACTGTCCAAAGTGGTCATTTTCTTCATGGGACCTGATCTCTGTAGTCTGGAGATCAGTTGTAATTCCATGAGATCTCCTGGCTTCATCTAGAGGCTGGGACCAAGGTTCAAATCTTGGTGACTTCCAGCTTGAACATTTATGCTTAGGAAAGTTTCTGAGTGGTGGAGTATTTCACCCATATACAACACACTGGCTGAGGACAGACTGGTAGTTTGCAACGGGAGCCAGTCGTGGCAAAAAAGCCCCTGAATAAACTGTTCCAGGTTTTCCCGGTCACTCAGCTCAGACTGATGCGGGAGCATACTGGGAGGAGGCGCACGGGAGCGTTCAGACTGCTGGCCTGAAGGCACAGTTGCAAATGGCTTTTTCCTGGTAAATCGGCTGGATGCCTATGTGTATATGAGCGCATGAGTGCTCATGCGCCCATACACACATAGGCATCCAGCTGATTTGGGGAGGATTGTGCTGTGCTGGCACCTCATTGGCCGGTAGAGCAGAGAACAGCCAATGAAATTGCTGCTCCCTTGTGCACAACGCGGGTTGCTCCCGGCTTTTCTGTGTAGTGTTCACGCTGCTGGGAAGCGGACAAATGTGGCATAAAGGCACTCTTCGGGGATTTGCTACCACTTTTATGAGGTATCTATTAAATACGGGAGCGAAGCGGAACAGCATGGGTTGCCTACAGGTGGGGAACACCAGGCAGATGTGCCTGTGTGAACGCCCCCTTTAATCTGCTTTTAAAACATCGCTGAAATGGGGCTATAGCGGGGCAAATTGTCAGTCTGAACTCAGCCACTGATATTGCTAATGCCTTGATTCTGAAGACCCACCCCCAAATTTATTATTTATTTAGGATATCCCTATGCGGCCTCTTCAGAGTCTTCCAGGCAGCTTCCAACTAAAACAATATCCTTATTCTAATTCCAGACTTTTTTTTTCTGTGCGGATACCTATTCCCACCAACAGGGGCCTCACTCTCCCCCAACAGCTTTTCCTACATAGTCAGTAGACTTCCTGGGTTTGTAGAAAAATCCAAACAGTGAGGAAATCCCTTCAGGGACAGTTGAATTCCCCCAAAAAGCCTTTTGAAATGGCCTCTGCAGGGACCTGACTCCAGGCCTCAACGGTGAGAGATTAGAACGTTGGGGGGGGGGAGACTTCTAACTGGCTCTGTCAGTTAAAGGGTGGGGGCCCCCTTTCTTTCCAGGCCTCTTTCGGCCTTGGAGGGAGGGAGGGGGGAGGGAGGGAGGGAGCCTTGGGGCCAGGCTGGGGGATTCCTAGAGGTTTTGGGGTGGAGTGCAAGGAGGGCAGGATTTGGGGAAGGGAGGGGCCTCAGCTGGGTATCATGCCACAGAATCCACCCTCCAAAGCAGCCATTTTCTCCAGGGAGACAGATCTCTGTTGTTCACAGATCTCTGGAGTTCACTCTCCAGGCCCCACTTGGAGGTTGCCAACCCTAGGCCTGGCAGCAGTATAGGGTTGCCAGGTCCCCCCACGGGCACTGGCAGGGGATGGGGTAGTGGGGTTGCCAGTTCCAGGTCTGGAAACTCCTGGAGATTTGGGGATGGAGCCTGGGGAGGACAGGGACCTCAGTGGGGTACAATGCCCTAGAGTCCACCCTCCAAAGCATCAATTTTCTCCAGGGGAAGTTATCACAGTAGTCTGGAGCAGAGCAGTAATTCCAGGGGATCCCCAGATCCCACCTGGAGGCTGGCATCCCTAGGCAGCACCCTCTGAGTGACTTGATACCACCTAATTTGCATGACTCAACTTGGCCTGGCTGCTTGCTGCTGTTCAGCAGCCACCCTATGAAAGCCAGCAGTGATGCAGCAGTTAGAGCCTCAGAGTAGGGTCTGCAAGACCCAGGTTCAGATCCCCATATCGCGGTGGAAGCTGACTGGGTGATTTTGGACCAGTCACATACTTTCAGCCTAACCAACCTCACAGGGTTGTTGTGCAGATAAAAAGGAGGTGAGAATAATGTAAGCTGCTTTGGTCCCCACTGTGGAGAAAGACTATAATTTTCCTTGGTAGAAGCTGTGGGGGAGGGGGTGGAGACAAAAAGCTGAAGACAGATAAAGGCAGATAAAGGTTAAGTTGGCTGTTGGGTGGGAAGGAAATAGGGTTGCCAACTCTGGATTGGGAAACTCCTGGACATTTAAGGGGTGGATCCTGGGGATGGTGGGGTTTGAGGAGGGGAGGAACTTCAGACCAGTATAATGCCATAGACTCCACCCTCCAAACCAGTCATTTCCTCCATGAGAACTACCATTGCCAGCCTCTGGGTGAGGGCTGGAGATCACCCAGCATTACAACTGTTGTCCGGGTGACAGAGATCAGTTCCCCTGGATAAAATGGCTGCTTTGGAGGGTTGAGTCTATGGCTCCACCCCCAGAAGGGAGAAAGAGTGTGAGATAGGTAAGGGGAGAGGGGAGGAAGCAAAGGTGTGAGGAATGGGATGACCATCCCGCAAGTTTCTTGCGGGTCTCCACTTGTAACTATATAAAGATCAGCCATTAAAAACAAGCCATCAAACTCAAAACCAAGGGAACAATGAAATGATTGCTAGGGCCAAATGCTATCCATATTTCTTTTGAGATCACCAGGCATTTAGTTTGGACGCTTCCTATTATCTAAGTGAGACTTTGGCCCATTATGCACAGATATCTTACTGCAGATTTTCAGAACAGTAAGCCTTTAATCTTGACTTCAGATTCTGTGCCCACCTTACACACCATTCTTTTTCTTCCAGTGTGTTTATTCTGCAGCTACAATTAACCCCCCCCCACATACACACTTTTCTAAATTGGTGTGGGGGGTGGTGTCCAAAGGTTTTTTTTTTGTTTAAGTTTATGCAATTGCCATATTGCAGCTGTGTAGCAGTGTCCAGAAAGTGCCTTCCATTTAAATCCCTAAGGTACAGGTTTTGGGCATTAGTTCATTAAATGAAAGGGAACAGAAAGGAACACAGGCAAAGGGGGAAACCCACTGTTGAAACTGACCAAACTTTTCCTGAAACTGACAAGCAGCTGCAAAGCTCAGTTTTCCATATTGTGGAGCACTAGGGGATTCTCTGCTGTGTAATCAGCCACTGTGAAAAATGGGAAAGAGTCACACTATTTCATAATATGGGGGAACATGTTGAGTGTACACAATGCATGGTAGAATGCACTGACATTAGCATTGCAAACTGTGATAGTTGGCAACATATGTGTGTCTGCGTATCTGTGCATGCTCCTGTGCAAAGTCAGCTGCAACTCCACCATGTTTTGCACAGGGCTGCAATTTGTATGGGGGAGGAGTCCTTTAGTAGAAGCTCTGGAGGAGTTTTTTAGTCTTATGCCACTAAATTGAAAAAAAAAATTGGGGGTATTTTTGCCAGTGCCCTAGCGCAGCTGCATAGGAATACTAATTTCTTGCCTTTCATTGCAAATTTGCATGGTTTTCTCTTTGTAATTCTCTAATTTAATCCTGCACACTGGTTGTGATCTTGGCAGTTGTTTTAAAGCCTGTCCTGTGCAGATTGCACTCTTTCTCCAAATGGATTGATCCCAAGCCATTCTTAAGTTTGGTGGTTCACAGAAGATCCATGTGACTCAGCCGCCATTTTAATGTTAGGCTTCTAGAGACTGCCAAAATGGTTTCCACCAAACTTTGTTCACTAAAGCATTAAAGGGAAAAATGTTTTCAAAGCTTTAGGCTTCCCATCCCAGTGTCTATCTCTCTTTACATCGCATGTCAATTTCATTCTGTGATGACTACCCCCCCTTCATTTTGTTTGCATGCAGCACTGTTTTAGCATGGGGGGTTGCTACTATTTGTCTCCTCTCTAATTCCCCTTTCAAGTCAATACCAGCAGGGAACTAAACCTTGCACAGCTCCTTTAAAACTTTTCCATTTTACTTTTTTAATTCAGTGATCTGAGACTAGCAATAGTCTCATATCGCTAAACTCATGCTGCTTGTAAAAAAAAAAAATAAAAAAATATAAATGACGGGGAAATGGTGTCTGTACTCTGATGAAGGGGAGGAGGATGGCAGAAGGTGCAGAGTGGGTGGGGAATGACCTTAAAGGGGTGGGGGGAAACTCAAGGGAATCTGTATGCTTTTGAATTACCTTTGGCTTGGAAGCTAAATAAGGGAAAAATTGGCACAAAAGCACCCTCAGAAAACCCAGGGAAACAGTGACCAGAAAGTGAACTGAGCACTGAAGGGAGGAAAATCAATGCAGAACAACAAAGAAAACCTGATGGACATGTATGGTGAAAGCAAGGGAAAACACCCATGCATAACAGGTCTTTCTTTAAAATTTGGGGTCGTCATAACAAGGCATGGCTTTTTTACAAGCTGTCTTGATATCTGCAGCTCATACCAAAGGTCTGGTTAGTGCTTTGAGCTTTCAGGGACTCTTTCTTCTCCATCTAATAATCAAAAGTTATATATTCTCTTTAGTGAGGGCCAAACTCCAGATTTCCCGGAAACAGAAGTATAAGGAATATTGCTGTTGGATATGTTTTCTTTTGTTTTAGATGCTTTTAATGGTTTCATGGCTGTGTAACTCAGTAGTTTTTCAGCATTTTCAGACCTGGGACTTGCTGAGCCACAAGCACATAACATCACAGTTACTTGACAGGCAAGAGGAGGGGCCAGGGAAAGGGCCTATGACTCAGTGGCAGAACAGGTTTGGCAGGCAGAAGATCCCAGGTTCAGTCCCTGACACCTCCAGTTACAAGGACCAGGTTGTAGGTGATGTAAAGACCTCAGCCTGAGACCCTGGAGAGCCCCTGCCAGCCTGGGCAGACAATACTGATCTTCATGGACCAATGGCCTGGTGCAATAGAAGGCAGCTTGATATGTTTGTGTGAAACAGAGGTATGATCTCACCATGGATGAACAGACCACAAGCCTAGTGATCAGTTCTACTTTATTAGGGATTTCAGCAAGCAGAAGGCAAGACTCCAGAGCCTCAGCTGTGTTAAACAGCATGCAGTTGCCACACCCAAACACCCCCCACTCCCAGTGATAGGCTATTTACATAACATTGCTACTAGATTGGTTACTTTCAGAATCCTGGTAGGCTATTGTTCTTGTGCTCCAAGCTCAGCCAGTCTCTGGGGTGATTCAACCAGAAGCAAGGATTTCAAAAGTGACAGGTGCACTGTCCCCTTCCCAAATGTCCTGCCTTCTGCTGCGGATGTCCCTCCTCTGCTGGCCAATCAAATGGTTGGAAGAGATGGGACATTTGGAGGGGTGGGGTTTTAGATACGGTCAATGGCATTTGAAAAGAGGCAGCAGTTGGGATATGAATGTCTAGCATGGGCAAAGCGGTGGCCGTGTGCTTTTTATTTTATACAGAGTGGAAATGGGGCTTGGATTCTCTGCTTACGACATAAGTCTGCCTAAAACTCTATCTTACACATGTCACAAGTTTGGCTGTGGCTTTTAAATTTTAAGGGGGGGGGGTTGGATTCTCTGCTGCAAGCCGAGTTCGACAGGGGGAGGGAAACATAGGCTTTTGGGGGTGGGCCACAGGGGAAAGTGGCAAGAGGGGAGCTGGGGCTGTCCTTTCCATGCCAGTTTTCTCTACCCAACCAAAAATGAATGCCACTCTCTTTTTGTCCACAGACCTCCGGCCTCCTTTATCATGTGCTTTGGGCTATTGTTTTAGCAGAAAAACAGAACAGAAACGGACACAGTAGCTTTTTTTTTTACAACTTTTATTCACTCACACAGTTTTCAAAAGCACCATGTTGCACCAAGCACCTCTGTATATGATAAAAAGCACATGGCCACCATTTTGCTCATGCTACACATTCATATCGCAACCGCCAAATGCCATTGGCCCCACCCCTGAATGTCCCATCTCTTCTACATTGCCAGCAGAGGCAGGGCATCTACAGTGGAAGGTGGGACATCCGGGAAGGGGGTGGGGCATTTGTCACTTTTGAAATCCTCAGTTCCAATTCACTACTGCTCTGTTTGATGAATAAAGGTACACCCCTTCTTCTTAATTTGTGGCTTTCCCATAGCAGGATACAGTTAAAAACTCTAGATGTTGTCTCCCCCTTTTTGGAGGCTTTTCAGCCACTTCCCCCCTGTTTTGCTAGGTTCTTTTACTTTTCCAACAGTCCCATTTTTTCATCAACTTTTTCCTTTGACCAGACTAAACACTTTCACGTCACTGTGAGGGGATTAGCCACCCCCAGAGATCCTGCTCTTGTGGTGAAGCTGTAGTTGAAACTTCACCTTACTTTGTATTTAGTTGTTATTTGTATGTGTCTATAAAAGCTAAATACGTACAGGGCCGGCTCGCTCACTAGGCAAACTAGGCATTCGCCTAGAGCGCACCGGCCCTTAGGGGCGCCAAAAGCCCCCACCCCCACCAACCCCCGCCCCTTCCCTGGCTTGCCGGCACACCCCGCAGCTGCGGGGTGCACAGGCAAGCCAGCACTCAGTGGAAGAGACCAGCTTGTGGCACCTTCCCCCCGTCTCCAGGCCCCACCAGGAGGTTGGCATTGCTGGGGGGGCGCAGGCACCACAAGCTGGCCTCACCTAGGGTGCCCAGACACCTTGGGCCAGCCCTGAATATGTATTGCCTTTACTGAGCAGGTTTCCTTGCTGCTCACATGATTTTCATCTGGTTTACCAGTCAGAGCAGACAATACTGACATTGGTGGACCAAGAGTCTGAGTCAGTAGAAGGCAGCTTCATGTATATCTTTTGGCTGGTCGTGATAGACATGTTACTTTGTCTATGGCAAAGTTTATATTTTGTGCCTTTAGAATCAGGCAGGCATATGTTAAAAATATTTCTGGGGTTTAGTAGTAGTGTGGCTACTGCTTTATTAGTTCTGCCATGGTGCTTTGGTGTTCTGATTTTGAAAAAGGAGTAGGAATTCTTTCTTTCAACATTCTGACAAAGACAGATTTCAGAAGCATCAGTTATTTATTTTACAAAATTTTATCTCACCTTTCTGACCTCACAAGGCCCACCAAGGCAGTTAACAAGTTAAAATATACACCATAAAAATCAAATTTAAAACCATTAACACCCTTGGAAAAAACCTCCATCAACTGTCAGACTCCTGGAGAAACCAGTTCCCAACCACAGTTCAAAAGAATAGAAAGTTTATTGAGATATTGATAGGATCCAGACTCTTAACAATTCTGTGTTAGAACTGGGGGAAAACGCACAAAGCAAGTAATTATACCAAAATCAAGTGGGACCCTAATGGCCTGGGGCCAATCATACCTAAGCTACAGGCCTGTCAAAATAATGGCCTATAGTTCCCAGGGAAAGATGATACTGGTCATGACTGGGGCTCAAGGTTATATGTCTGAGCTGAGAAAGATACCTACAAGTAACAGCTAAGTGCCCAGAAGTGAAAGTATACATTCTTCTCACCCCCTATGTCCCAATGGCAACCAAGCCTGAGAAAGTGGGTGAAGTTGACATCAACAAAACAATTAAAAACTGAGCTGAAATATGTAAACCCCCCCCCCACAAAACTTAAAAACGTTGGTCAGGAAGGAGGGATGACTGAGTGAATGCCAAGCAAAACAGAAAACCTTCACTGGCTGTTGGAAGACAGCAACAGAAGGGGACAGACATTAGAGTGCTCCAGCTCAGTAAAGTAATGAAGAGAGAGAAAGGGAGACTGAGAGAGAAAGAAAAAATTCTCCCAGTTGGACTCTACCTAATGGAGACATTCATGACTTCTCTGGGAATTAATGTTGGAGAAGATTCTTTCCACCTACTCCAGACAGGCTATTTTAAAGCTAGATACATAATAAACCTTTATTAGCAATTAGAGGTCAGTGAGGTAATGAAATATTTCAGGGAGAAAGTGAAATTCCCATTCATCTTCAGTGGATGCCAACTTTGTGAATGTCTTCCACACTTCAAGCTTCTTCTTAATAACTTGTGTACCCTTAAAATAAATTCCAATATATTATTTTATATTTCTAAATGATCAGGTAAACAATCATGATGGCTTTGGTGCAACACAGTTAGGGTTCATAATGGTCAAAGTCAGTGTATTAATTAAGTATATGTTAATTGAAGATATATCGGATTATGTGGTTGGATGTTATTAAGCAATATTCACCTCTTACGAGCCCTGTTGACACTGTCACCATAACAAGAGCATATTTATTGTTATTCTACCAATACTACTCTAGTTTGTAAAACATTGTGACTTTTTTTTGGTATTTCTGTATCTCTGTATTCCTTTTGAAGTATCAATAAACAATAATTTTTTTAAAAAAAGTTCTTCCCAGCCTTCTGTTCTGCCAGCAAAAGTTTGGCATAGGCCACATCCACAATGGCAATCGATCATTGTCGTTCCAATTTACGAGTTTAGAAGTTATTTACTTACTACATTTGTATCTTATTTTTCCTTAAAAGGCGCTCAGGCTAGCAGACATTGTATTTATTTCATTTATTAACAAAATTTATGCCCTAGCTTTCTAGCTCCATGAGGACCACCAAGGTGGCTACCAAATTAAAAACATCCATAGTGAAACCACATCTTAAAAAACATTAAAACGAACTAAAACATATCATTAAAAGCAACAAAAACATTAAAAAAATTTAAACTTTGGGCAAGAAGGAGGGATCACTGAGAGAACAACAAATGGATCAAGGAAGTCTCCACCTGCTGGTGGAAGATGGTAACAGGAGGGGACAGACAACTCTCCCGGAGAAGATAATTCCAGAGTTTTGGTGCGACAATGGAGAAAGCCCTTTCTTGAGTTGCCCTCTGCCTAATCGCAGAAAACCAGCACGCGTGCACACACACACACTATACCATCAGAGGCTCATTCACTTGCTCATCTTCTAACATTGTGTATGCCATTAAATGTCAACAATGCTCTTCAGTCCTCTGCACAGGGCAAACCCTACGCCAGAGGATAAATGGACACAAATCTGACGTCAGGAATCACAAGACTGAGAATCTTGTAGGAGAACACTTAAACCTTCCAGGACAGTCAACAGGTGACCTCAAAGCAGCTGTTTTATTACACAGGAACTTCAGGAACAGAATTGCTGAATTACAAGTTATTACAACATTTGGAACAATAACCTCCCCAGGACTCAACATGGATATTGGTTTCTTATCTCATTACATATGCTAACTCATCCAGTCCTCTCATATGTATTCTCAACAAGAAGGACTATATATCCTCTGTATTTTAGTGTATCTCTTTGTCAGAATAGTATATTAGAATGCTGAATGTAATGCAAAGAATATCGGGATGTTTGGCTGCATCCATTTCAAAAAAGAAAAAAATGCTGTTAAGTGACCCCCACGCCTGAGAGGAGAGAATGGAGAGTATCAGTTTACTTCCCACAATTAGTAAAGATACCTTTATACATTTATCTGTAATTTGACACATTTATTGCTTTATAACTGTTGACCTTATAACCTTAGCTTGTTACTTAGTTCTGTCTTTGCACATTTTCATCATGTAACATGTTAAGTTTGAAACTTACTTACCATTCCAATGTACTTGAAAAAGCGTGCATGCCCATGAAAGCTCATACCTTGAATAAACCTTTGTTGGCCTTTTCCATTCATTTTTATTGCTCATAGACCCATAAGTCATAAGCAAATAGACAGGATATAACACAAAATACAACATACATGCAGGTACATTACTGTTACAGTTACAATTTCACAAAATTAAGCAATTTGGTTACCAAATATATATTAACTGCCTAAAAGAGTCAATTCATTTAATACCACCCAGGATTACAGATAAAAACTTTGCCACTGCCAACATCACATTTAGATCAGTATCCGCTAGTAGATGAGCTGATATGAGTTCCTGATTAGTAGCAGGGCTCCATTTTTGAATATACACTGAGATCCCTTTGTTGGCCTAAAAGGTGCCACTGGGCTCTATATTTGTTCTCTCTCTGTCTCTCTGTCTCTCTCTCAGTAGATAGATAGATAGATAGATAGATAGATAGATAGATAGATAGATAGATAGATAGATAGATAAATTCATACTATAAAATACTGAGACCAACTGTGGTGTAGCGGTTAGAGTGTTGGACTAGGATCTGGGAGGCCCAGGTTCAAATCCTCCGCTCTGCCATGGAAGCTTGCTGGGCCACCTCTGGCCAGTCACAAACCCTCAGCCTGACCTACCTCACAGGATTGTTGTGAGGATAAGATGAAGGAGAGGAGAATGATGTAAGCCATTCTGGGCCACACTTGGGGAGAACTGTAGGGCACAAATGAATTCAATAAATAAATACACAAAACATAAATATTAAAAGACCCTTTTATTGCTCGCTGAAACACACCCACCCATGTTGAAGCAAAAAGTACAACCCCCCCCCTCAAAAATTAATAAATTAAGAACCAAACCTGGTCCTGGAGCGGATGGTGTGACCTTCGCTGAGCTCATCCATGCACTGGATTGCTTTCTAAAACAGACAAGCACCAATAGACTTTCCTTGTGGCCAACAGGGCACCTTCTCAGTGTCTGCTCCGCTATTTGGGAAGGCAAAACATCTTCCTGTGGCAACAACTACAAATCCCAAGCTGCATCGTTATTTGGTTGTGACGGCTGTGCTGGAAATATTCTGCTGCTTATCTCCCTTTTGCCTTGGAGACCAGCTCTCTTGCAAACCCATTTGAATAAAATATCTTGTTTATCTCTGGGAAGATTCTGCCTCTAGGAATAAAAATTAATGGAAGGCATCAATAATCAGAAGGGGGGGGAATGCGTATGCATGCGAAAACATCACGTTTTCCTGTCCTTTTTGGTTGATATTGGGGGCTGTTGTTCCAGCATCTTTCCATTTTTGGATAATTGAAAGGAAATAGCTGCAATAATGAAATCACGCCCGATAGGTGACAAATCAATTCAATCGTGACACTCACGTTGCCACACTGAGCCATTTTATTGCTAAATGGAAGCCTCTTAAATTAATAAAAACAGTTAAATGCATAAAATGCCATGTACTTAATAAGGGGGAGTTGGGTAGAGGGAAGTTGGAATCCTTAACGGAATAGAAAACTAATAAATGCCGTCTTCAGGTTGTCTCGGGGAAGAACCTCTCGTTTCAGGAAGACACAGTGTGGTTGTAATACGCTGCCGTATATCCTTAACACATAAAGCAGGCTGTTTGGAATGAGGCCTGATTTGCATTTGACACACATCG
The DNA here is from genome assembly GCA_029375565.1 of Gekko gecko. Lineage (NCBI taxonomy): Eukaryota > Metazoa > Chordata > Lepidosauria > Squamata > Gekkonidae > Gekko > Gekko gecko. Next base: position 1,424,221 of record JAPDNY010000008.1, read on the forward strand.
GAAAGGGAAGAGGGGGAAATGCAAAGCAGTCTCATCACATGCCACTTTAGCAATGTTTTGTGGTGTGCTCGCTTTTTAAAATAAAGTGTGATTTAATAGCAAAAAATAAAGCTTTTATTACATCCTCTCTAACACAATTTAACACAACTGAGATTGTTCAAAAAGAGCAGTGCTGGTGTACAAAGAAAGCAGATCCAAGAGACTTCCCAATTACAGAACGCATTAATTCTCCCACCTCCTTACAGCAGTCCGCACGTATTAGAATGGGCTCATTCTTGTTGCCACCTCTGTGGGAATCAGACATTGACGAAGCTGTGATAACTGGTTCTCTTGTCAAAGACAACGCACAGGCAGCTTCAGCCACGGAACAGAACAGAAGAGGTGCACAACACCAGCCTTTTGTGTGACGAGTGGCTCTTCTGTCTGTGAGGGGCTGAAATAAATCATTGGTTTAAATCACAGCGGCTCCCAAATTGACTTTATTATGTTGGGGGTAAAAGAACAGAATGGATCCAACATCAAGAAGGCGAGCTGGCTCTTTAAGATGGCTTCCGCATGGGTTATCAGCCCTGAGTGCCATGTTTTTGGGATCAAGTTCAGTGCTTCCTACCACTGGGGCCTTTTGATTTCTTTTCTTTTTTTAAAAAAAATCAACACTAGAATAGTGTTATATCAATATACTGTTATTGTCAGAGTCTTGGAGCGATCAGAAAACAACAACAGTTCTTCAAAGAAGTGTCAGTTTATTGATCCAGTAAAGCCAAGTCATCCATACACTTACAGTGTCACAACTGAGAGTCAAAGCGGGAAAGGGTCAATTATGCCAGGTTCAAAGCAGGGGCTCCTGACGGACTGGCCCAATCAGGGGAACGGTCTTAACACACCTCAAAGTAATGAACACATATTCCCAGGGGAAGTGGCGCAGCAGACACCAAGGTCAAATTGTGATAAAGCAGTCTCAGAGAACCGAAACCTAAAATACCAAACCTGAGAAGAGACAGAACTCAATTCCCCCTCCCCCACCAATTGTAGCTGACAATTATAATGCTAGGTTAAGCGGGTTCTCCGAATTCCTAGCTTTCATTTTAAAAAAGAGTAAGTCTCTAGCTCCTTCCCTTGCAGAAATATAAGGAGAAAGGCATATCTCCTCAACAGAAGAAGCTAGAGACTCACTTAAAAAAAAAAAAAGCTGAAAATTCAGAGAACCCGCTACACCTGTTGTGTGTGACAATGTTATATCAATATTATGATATCCTAGTGCCAATTTTTAAAAAGGCTTTCGAAAGCCCTGATAGCCCAGGGAAGGGGGGAGGTTGCTGCTGAGGGATTGGGGCAGGAAAACTGCAAGGAAACCAGCCATGTGGAGATGCCATTGCTGCTGCTCTTTATCTACAGTTGCACAGCAACAGGGAAATAACAAAATCCTTCCTACACAGCAGGCACCTTAGTAGAAATGACTTCTATGAAGACATTTGTCCTGACAATCTGGAGAGTGACAGAGGAGGCAAGATGGACCTTGATGGACTGTGGTCTGACTCCTGTGTTCATACAGTACAGTGAACATTCATACTCCTGTGTTCATACATTACAGTACATACATACATCCTATATGTATGTGCAAGAAAGAGCCAATGCATGTTCCTTTTATACATGAAACCAGGGACCAGCGCATGGATAAATCCATGGTTTCAGTCCCTCATTCAGCTGTATATGCCTTAACTGTAACATGAGAATTACTCAACACATGTATAAAGAAAAATCAAGTGTACATTGCACATAGATTTTTTTGTGCATCCCCTGTAATTTGTGGAAGGGGCTTCTGTATACAGTGCACACTTATTCAAAGCAGTAAAAGACCATTCTCCACATGAATGGGTATGAAGCCAAAAGTGTTCTGCCATCTTTTTTGGGGGCATCAAGTCGCATTCAACTTACGGTGACCCCAGAGGGTTTTCAGGGCAAGAGATGTTCAAAGGTGGTTTGCCATTGCCTGCCTCCACATCATGACCTTGGTATTCCTTGGTGGTCTCCCTTCCAAATATTGACCAGGGTTGACCCTGCTTAGCTTCCAAGACCTGACAAGATTGGGCCAGCCTGCCACACCAAAGGGGGGAAGACGTCCATTCCTTTCCAATGAGCTTCTGCTGTTACATTTCGGAAGGGAAGGGTCAGTGAATGTCAGGTAGTCCTGCCATGAGATGGATGGAAGGGAAGGAGGGAGGGATGGTCTGCAACTTTTCACACTTGGAATGTAGGGAGGTGTGCAGGTTGCCTAGGAGATCCAGGATTCCATGGCCTGGGCAGTCTGTTATCTCACCAAATGTCCTTGGTCTCATAGTTCTTGTTTTCCCTGTCTGAGACAGCTTTGGGGCAGTTTGGTTATTTACTGCTTTACCACTTTCGCACCTCTTCCCGCGTGCGGGCTTAGTGACCATTGGTAGATGGAGGGGGGGTTACTTCGAGCGGGTATAATTGTAGATGCTTCTTTTGACTGAGTCATCCCTGACAAAGAGATATTAACGTGCCTTTAGAACTGCTTTCAATAAACACTATCTTCTTCATGAAGCCTGCTGTTTGACTGACTTTCTGAAGTGCCTGACAGATTGTCAGGGATCCTCTCAATCAGGACTCAGTTCGACACCGCACCTCTCTCACAGAGATGAGTGACGAGGAAGAAACCATCCCGATCCCAATATCCACTTCGGGGGACGGGGTCCCTGTAACTACCACGCCTGTAACGACGGCAGCGGTCACCCAAGAGAACCCGGTCTCAAGCGCCCCAGTGCCCTGGGGCCCTGACTACGACCTGGGAGGGTTCTACGGAGAAGCGTATGGGGGAGCATTTGCTGGAGTGACGACCCGTCCGCGGAAAAGGCGAGACTGGGCCAAGCCACTAGCCAAGACGCAGGAGACGTGGTTCCTCACCCCCTGGGCTTCGATCCAAGAAAGCCGATTTGAAAGGTTGGTCTACCGCCTGAGCATGGCGGAGGGTGGAGAAGATACCCACCCAGGAGCCAGAGAGCTGGAAGGGGCCGTGGGAGGATGAAGATGGAGCAAGGACCCCAGTCAGGACCGCTTACTCTGCCTGATAGATGAGTCCCTGCAACGTATCTGGCTGGATGATGCGGACGCCCTGGGGAAGACGACCCAGCCAGCCAACCACCACCCCACAAAAAGGGAATCCGGCGACCACCACTCACCGGCAGAAGGATGGAACCCGTGAACTATGGATGAAGCAAGAGCTATGCCTGAAATGTGGGGAATCGGGCCACTTTGCAGCCGGATGCCCAGGGGCCACCCCCTCACCGAGCGCACCCAGAGGGACCAAGAAGAAGTTTGAGACATCCACCCCAAAGTGGCAAAGCCCCGAGGGGCGAGAGCTCTCCAGGCTGCCCCGTTGGGCGAGGAGACCAAGTCATCTGAAGAGGAAGCCGCCATGGTGGCGGGAAACGAGAAGGACCTGCTGTGAATAGCGCTGAGCAGCACGTCCCCGACTCCCATGCGCTGAACCCAGTGAGCAGATCCCCTTCCCTCTTCTTTATGACTGTGACTTTAATGGACCCCGAACTACAGACCCATTTAAGGGTACGGGCCCTGGTAGACTTGGGGTGCGGGAGAGACATTATAAATCCCTCGCTAGTAATCGGATTGAGAACTAAGGTAGTAAAGTTGGTGGAGCCCTTGATTTTCACCCAAATGGATGGCTCCATGATGAAGGAGCCCTGCAAATACGAGACTGTGCCATTATGAATGGGGGTAGGAAAGCACTGGGAAGTAAGACCATTCGTTGTGACCTCTGCAGCAAGGTTCCCACTAGTCTTGGGGAGCCTGTGATTTTTTGATCACAACCCGCACATGCTATGGGAGGCAGGGGTAGTCAACTTCATCTCCCCTCGCTACGAGGTCCATGTCTGGAAAGATGTGTGGGGTCCCACCCCCCCGGGGTTAACTCAGTGCCGGTGGGTTTGGTGGAGGCTGAGCGGAGTGCGATTCCCCGGGAATATTGGGACTTGTTGGCTGTATTTGAGAAGGAGGAGGCGGATGAATTACCTCCCCATAGGAACTCTGACTGTGCCATAGAGCTGCTACCCAACCAGAAACTACCCAAAGGGAAACTATATTCCATGAGTCCAGCTGAGAAAGTGGAATTAAGAAAGTTCATTGATAAGAACTTGGTGCGAGGTTTTATCCGGCCAGCATCCTCACCCTGTGCTGCCCCTGTGTTGTTCTGGAAAAAAAAAGGATGGGGGTTGAGGCTTTGCATGGACAACCGGGGCCTTAATGCGGTCTCAGCAACTAACGCTTACCCGCTACCATTGATCAAGGACCTGCTCGCAGCTGTAGCGGGGGGGGGATTTTCTCTAAGCTTGACTTGAGAGACATGTACTTTCAGGTGCGCATCAGGGAAGGGGACGAGTACAAAACCGCTTTCAATACCCCGCTTGGTCAGTTCGAATACTTGGTGATGCCATTCGGTTTACAAGGGGCCCCTGGAGTTTTTATGAACTTAATTAATGAAGTACTGCATAAGCATTTGTTCAAAGGGGTCCTTGTTTACCTTGATGATATCTTGCTGTACTCCCCTGACAAACAATCTCACGTCAAGTTGGTGCGTGAGGTGCTCCAAACGTTGCACAAGCACAAACTGTATGCCAAGCTGTCCAAATGCGAATTCCATTGGTCGGAGATCTCCTTCCTGGGCTACCGCATTTCCCAGAAAGGGATTGAGATGGACCCTGCCCCGGGAGGCCACCAGAATTATTACAACCACTGCCGACCCCCACCCGACCCTGAGAGGTTATTTCTATGGACTTTATAACGGAATTACCCCCTAGTGGGGGGAAAACTGTCATATGGGTGGTGGTTGATCTGTTTTCTAAGCAAGTTCATTTTGTGCCCTTTAAATCGGTCCCGTCAGCGAAGAAGCTTGCGAGGGCTTTCCTACAACACGTTGTAAGACTCCATACTCTCCCTATCAAGGTGGTCTCAGATAGGGGGGTCTCAGTTCGTCTCGCACTTCTGGGGGGAATTGATGGCACTGTTGGGGGTGGAGAGGGCGGTTAGCAGTGCATATCACCCAGAAACGGATGGTCAGACTGAGCGAGTTAATCAAACTCTAGAACAGTACCTCAGGTGTTTTACCAATTTCCAGCAAGACGATTGGGAAGCACTATTACCTTTGGTGGAATTCTGTTACAATAACACATGCCATTCATCCACGGGAGTCTCTCTGTTCATGGTGGTACATGGTTATGAAGCTCCCCCCCTCCCGTTTTTGGCACAGCAAAATCTGCTGGCTGGGGAGGCTGGGGACTGGTGCAAACAACTTCAAACCGCTTGGCCCATTTTGGCACAAACTTTGGATGATGCTAAATTGGTGTATAAGGCTCAAGCAGATAAGAAAAGAGACAAAGGGTGGGACCCCAAACTGGGAGACTTTGTATATTTATCTACCCAGAACATTAAGGGACTTCAGCCCACTCGAAAACTGGGTTGGAAGTATGTGGGACCTTTTGAAATTAAACAGGTGCTTAATGCTGTGACTGTTGAACTAATATTGCCAAAATCATTGAGAGCAATTCATCCTGTATTTCACCTCAGGCTTTTGAGACGTTCACCTGGGGAGAATGACTGGAGACCGCAATGACCAGCGCCACCCCCCTTGATGGTGGGGGGAGAACCACACTACGAAGTTGCGCAAACCTTGGACTCAAAAATTTCTCGGAGCCGCTTATATTACCTGATTGAGTGGGTGGATTTTGGGCCTGAACAGAGGGAATGGGTGAGGGAGGAACATGTTCACGCCCCCCGTTTGCTCTGCCAGTTCCACAAATTATACCCCCATAAACCAGGAAAGGGGGGTCTGTTATCGGAGGGGCAGAATGTCAGGTAGTCCTGCCATGAGATGGATGGAAAGAAGGAGGGAGGGATGGTCTGCAACTTTTCATGCTTGGAATGTAGGGAGGTGTGCAGGTTGCCTAGGAGATCCAGGATTCCATGGCCTGGGCAGTCTGTTATCTCACCAAATGTCCTTGGTCTCACAGTTCTTGTTTTCTCTGTCTGAGACAGCTTTGGGGCAGTTTGGTTATTTACTGCTTTACCACTTTCGCACCTCTTCCCGCGCGTGGGCTTAGTGACCATTGGTAGATGGAGGGGGGGGGTACTTCGAGTGGGTATAATTGTAGATGCTTCTTTTGACTGAGTCATCCCTGACAAAGAGATGTTAACGTGCCTTTAGAACTGCTTTCAATAAACACTATCTTCTTCATGAAACCTGGTGTTTGACTGACTTTCTGAAGTGCCTGACAGAGATCTTCCTCTCGCTAGGCTACCCTCCCCACCACTGTCCCTGTCTGGCCATCCCCTCTCTGCTCCTAGGATTGCCCAGTTGCATGCCCCCTCTGGCTCTCCTCAGGGATTGCCAATGGATGGAGAGGTGGTTGGGAGTGAGAGGGCAGTTCCAGCTGCTCCTTGCCCAGCCCCTTATGCAACAGCAGGGGTGATAAACAATTCAGCGGCAGGTGGGTTGGGTTGGTGCGCAATGCTCCCTCTAAGCTGTGGAGTCTTGTGAGCAAAAATTCTACTTTGTGAGCTACTGGCATTAAAGTTGTGAGCAAGTGATTTGGCTACTGCATAAATTAGTTTGCTCTGGAGCCATTCTTCCTGAGCTAAGACAGAAATGTGTGAGCTGGAGGCTAAAAAAATGTGAGCTAGCTCACACTAACTCAGCTTAGAGGTGTTATGTATTGAGCCTGAACTGTACTGACAAAAAGGACTTAGCTTGGGATGCATGACAATAGATTGCTAGGATCCTAGAATTGGCCAGTAGGGAGACAGGGATCCTGGAGTAAACCAATTGGGAAACAATGTAGTGTAAATAGCCTATCGTTGGGAGTGGGGTGTGTTTTGGGTGTAACCTTTTTCAGGCATAAATATCCGGCTTCGGCCAGGGATTTCAAGTCTTCTTTCTCTTGCTGAATCACTAATAAAATATGAGCTGATCACTTGAACATGTCTTGAACCCCCAGTATATTTCAAAGGGAACACTGGTTGGCGGTGGGGTTGCCAGGTCCTTAGCTGCTGCTGGCGAGGGGCTCCAGCTTGCTCCCCTGGGTCTTCTGCTATGTGCGCACCATGATGACATCACCCGGAAGAGACATCATTGCACCAGGCACATCATGTAGGGGATGCTCTAGCATTTGGCCAAAAACTCTATGTCCACCACCATAGAGTTTTAGCCAAAGGCCAGAGTGTCTCCCGCGAGATGTGCCCGGCACCATGATGTCGCCTCTGGGTGATATCATCGTGCCAGGCATGTCAGGCGCAGCAAGGCTCTTCGGGGGTGGGGCTGCCCCACTGGCCAGCTGGCCAGTGGTGGATTGGGGCCCCTGAAATCAGGGGAACTCCTGCTCCCATTGGGGGGATGGCAACCCTAGTTGGTAGTGGACGTTCGCTCTTCTCACCCACCCATCCACCTCCAGTGGCTGCACCTCTATGGCAGTGGGAGGTGTGTGTGGGGGGGGCAGCAGTGGAAGCCGGTGACTGTCCACCTTGAATTCAGCAGCCTCAGTGTCTGATGGGCGAGGAGGGGGCCATGGACAGGAGGGGTCCCAGGGCAGTGGACTGAGCAAGCCCAGCCAACTGCTTTCTGTTTGGGGTGTTTTATACCCCCTCCTTTTTGTTTTGGGACTTCCCCACAAACCTGGGGGATGCTATGGTATTTCGTTTTCCTTGGGTGATTCATGCAAAAACATCTGTTACTCACCCAAAATAAATCAGTGCGAAACTCTGGAGAGGACAGAAACTTGATTGCGTGCTTGCTCTTTAAATGTACAGAACGTTTAATGGATTTAGCAGCATCCTCTTATCAATGCAGCCTCAACCTGTGGATTTAAGTATCAGCAGATGGGGCCACGGTTGAGAATTAGATGTGTTGATGATGACCAGGAATGGGGCTGCCGAGAGTGTGGGGACAGAATTCTGGGGGCCCATGCAATGGGGCAAGCCATGCTGTTTGTTTTGTAACCATTACTTAAGTTGGGGGGGAGACCTAAAGGGAATCTTTGCTTGGGGACTCATGGGGGCCTACTTGTAGACTTCTTTCTGACATCAGAGAGTGCTGCAGGAGCAGAGACGAAGGCAAGAAAGCTCTGTGTTCCCTGCATGAAATAGTATAGGATACACCCCACATTTTCCACCTCCAAAATTATAGCTGAGGCATTATGATGCACGGAAAGAAGGAAAAGGATCCCACTAAGGGATATGATCTGTCCGTTTTTGGTTCCATGGTGCCTTACCCTCACAAGACGCAGATCATCCAGCTTTATTTCCTGCTCCTTTGGATTGTGCTACGGCCATAAGCAATCTCACATTACATTTTTTGGTGAGGGATTGACTTACATCCACACACCTATGCGCTTAATGAGAGTAACAGAACCAGGACAAAAAATTAAAGATGCAGTAACATTCAGTTTGAAAATCTGTGTGGTGGGGGCTCCTCAATGCATTTAAAGCTCCCTGCAAAATTGTTTACATCAGGAAGTCTTCTTTTCCTTTGTATGTCACCGATTTGAATTCCTTCAAGTGCTCTTGACGATTGACACATGCTGGTTGATGTTGACATGTTGAATGTGAAAGAGATCCTTCAACAGCAGCAATGATGAGACCTTCAAAAAGCCATGCCACTGTGGAACATGACACCAAGAAATGTTTGAAAGAGGATGCTGCTAAATCCATTAAAGGTTCTGTACCTTTAAAGAGCAAGCACACAATCAAGTTTCTGTCCTCTCCAAAGCTTCGCGCTGATTTATTTTGGGTGTGTAACAGATGTTTCTGCATGAATTACCCGAGGAAAACTAAATACTGTAGCATTCAAGGAGGTGGGGAGGACTTAACAATGGGGGAAGAGATGGCCCTATTTAATCCTTGTATGAAAACATCATTGAAAACACTCCGGTGGGTTCAAGTGGATGATCAGCTGATAAGCCTGCTTGCGGGGAGGGCGGGGTATAAATTGAATAAATAAATAAATAAGTAAGCAAATTCTACAGGCTTGAACGTGGGTCACTGTGTCAAACAGGCTTGGACGTGCCAAAAACCTCTGCTCATGGAAGGATGTTCTACCAGCAGAGTGCAACTTCTCTGCCACCCCTTCTTGCGGGAGCCCCCAATGTTTCTTGAAATGTTACTCTTTGGGTACAGGGGACCCCCAGTACCAGCACTGGAGGTACAAAGGTCTGCCAACAGAGGGGAGAATCAGCAAATCTGGTGTCCTGGTTAAGAGCCGTGGACTCTAATCTGAAGAACCAGGTTTGATTTCCCACTCCTCCCCATGCAGCCAGCTGGGTGACCTTGGGCCAGTCACAGTTCTCTCAGAGCTGTTAGCTCAAAAGCAGTTCTCTCAGAATTCTCTCAGCCCCACCTAACTCATAGGGTTTCTGTTGTGGGGAGAGGAAGGGAAGGAGACTGGAAGCCACTCTGAGACTCTGAGTGAATGGCCGGGTATAAATCCCATTCTTCTTCTTCTTCTCCTTCTCCTCCTCCTCCCTCCCCTTGCACAATGTAGATGATTGGCAGGATCCAATCTTTACTCTCCTGTTATGTCCGCTGACCACCACTAGGCGCCAGCGGTATGCAACCTGACCTTGTCTCCAAAGAACAATAGGGCCTAGGATCCTGCACCTCCAAGTTAGCACCTATAGGAACTGTGGCGGGAAGTTTAAACCTTCCAATGGGACTGGTGAGTGTGTCTCAGGGACTATATAGTTGGCTGCCATGGCCAGTAAAGTGTTGTTGTGTTGTGTACCAATAAACCGTGAGCTGTTAATCATGTAGTGTCCAGCTTCTCCATGCATCGAACCCAGTACGCAACATCTCCCTTCTCCCAGTACCAACAATCTGGCCTACAGGGTGAGCATGTGGGTATCCCCAAGCAGACATGACTGTGTTCAGCCAACACCTGAAACAATAATTTATTGGAACTGTAGTTAGTTCACAAAACCCAGATTTGGTGCACAATCATTCAACTCCTGGTTTGACTCAACAGATGCTGGTATGATCACTTTCTCTCCATAGTTTGGGAAGGCATCACCAGAGAATGAAACCTGTGGGGCAGCCAGAAGGAAGCAGCAATGCTCAGAGGACATTGGAGACTTGGGGCCAGAGGTGACCAGTGGGCAGGGTGGCAGGGCACAGGGGGCAGGGTGGATCTTGGCCTCGGCAGCTCTGGGAGAAGAGGACATGTCACTAGGCATATGTGGGTCAAAATGGGCTGGCTGAAGAATGGGAACAAGCTTCCGAGGGCGGAGCCAGTTATTGGGCTCGGCCTTAAAAGCAGTGATCAGGTATGTGTAGGGGTGACCAATGGCGGAAGAGGGCTTGGATACCTTGTAACATGGCGGGTGACTGAATAACATGGAGGAATGTTGTTATGGTGAAATTGACAAACCATATAAATAACAGATAAAGTAGTGAATTTGAGGATAAATGGAGAGCTTTTAATAGCCACCCTGAGCTGGCTTTGGCTGGGAGGGCAGGGTAGAAATTTGAAGAATACATAAATAAAATACCTATTACAGATAGAGCCGTAAGAGCGATACAGTGTTATGTTTTGATTATTCAGTTAAATCAATGGTTACCAATTCCTCATAGTCGTATGATTTTTATCAGTTATTTGGAATTTTTTATATTAGTTACTTCCTTGTTGTTATAAATCATTTTAAATGGTTTTCTGGCAATTTTAAATTGATATAAAATGTTTGTTTACACAGTTTTTCTCATAGCTTTTTTCAGATTGTGAATAGTGGATAATGTATTTTAGGGAAACAGCATTATTTGTAATGCTATAATGTTATAATGATTTACTTAGATTTATTCATTCATTCATGTTTATACTGTCTTGAATATTTGTAGAAAAGTGTCTTACATTTATTTTTATTTTCCCCTCACAGCTTTTCTTTTTTCTTTTGTACCCTATATAACATTTAAAATAATATTTAAAAATCTTTTTAAAAAACATGGAGGGTGACTGTAACTGCACTACTAGGCCACTAATAAACTTAGGGTTTTTCCACACATGTTGTTTCTGTCAGTTGTGTGCACATACTGCATTGTTCTTTTCTTTCCTGCACGTGTTTTGCTCCCTCTGGTGGTTGCTTTGATCTTTCATAGCTGTGTGTCTGCATTTTTATTTACAAGTGCTTATAAAAAACAGAAACATCTATGAAAGATCAAAGCAACCACTGGGGGAGCAAAACGTGTGGAAAAGAAAAACAACAACAACCCAGTATAGGCACACAACCAAGGGAAATAACACATGTGGTCTGATAATGGCAGGCAGTGTGCTTGTATTTCTCGGTGGGTCATAGAAAGATGACCTCTGCCCAGCTTGCAACCGACTTCTGTGGATCAGGACTGGAAGCTACAGTGAGATTGGAACAGGCTGTCTCCATTCCTCCCTCTTCACACTGGAAATTTCAGTAGTATGCACTGAGGTTTTCCCAAACTACGTTAGGATGATGGGGCAATGTGTTAGGTTATGCAAGTGTCAACCACTTCAGTCATGAAAGAGTTAACCTGTTGTTTATGCATGCTAATGTTAGGTAGTTAGCTAACCAATTAGATGTTAGACACTTTTTTCCTGCCTGAGAAGGGGAGGTGTCATTTCAAATTACGATGAACTGGGGAATGTCTATTGTCTGATCAATTTATTGAGGATGCTGCATGCAGTTTGGTATGTACACAGGGGGTGGTCCTTTGGGTGGGAACTTTCTCTTCCTTTGTTCTCTCTCTCTCTCTCTCGCTCTCTCTCTCTCTCTCACACACACACACACACACGAGTTTGAGCAAACAAGCAAGCCAGATGGAGACTATTTTCTTCCACGTAACCCTTCCCTTGTTTTCTAGTAAACTTTTATTACAAGCTAATAGACACGTGTGTCTGTGTCCACTTTATTTTCATTGTGCAACACAACTATGCAGTTGTAAGGCCCTGGCCAAGAACAAGTTCTGCCAGTGAGAGACTGTGAGATGGGGCCCAGGTTCCCACCGCCTGTATTTTGACATCTCATCAGATCTTGGATCAGATCTTGGAAGATAAGCAGGGTCAGCCATGGTGAGTACTTGGATGGGAGACCACCAAAGAAATCAAGGGCTGCAATGCAGAGGCAGGTGATGGCAAACCACCCCTCTTTGTCTCTTGCCTTGAAAACCCCATGAGAAGTCATCATAAGCCAGCTGCAACTTGATGCCATTTTCCACCAGCAACCACCTACCTGAAGAGAAGATGGAGGAGGAGAGAATCACCTCTGCTATCTTGAGTATTTGCGCGGAAGGGTGGGAAAATATAATTCAGATAGAGAATGGACTAGAAGCAAGGCGTATGTCTGCATCTCTTCACAAAGCCCCTCCAGTAGGTACTGTGGCCCAGAGACAGTGAGTTGCCTACAGGCTCCTACCAAGTTCATGGGAATGTCGCATGAACACATGAAGCTATCGTACCCTGAGTCAGACCCTGGATTGCCAGTCTCCAGGTGGAGCCTGGAGATCTCCTAGAATCACAACTAATCTTCAGACTAGATAGAACAGTTCCCCTGGAGAAAATGGCAGCTTCGGGAGGTGAACTCTGCAGCATCCTACCCCTGCTGAGCCCCATCCCTGCCCCTGATGACACCCTCCCTGGGCTTAACCAACAAATCTCCACAAATTTCCTAACCCGGAATTGGTAACCCCAGTCAGATCATCAGCCTATTAAGGTCAGTGTCTGACTGCCAATGGCTCTCCCGGTTCTCAGAGAGAAGCCTTTTAGATCCCTCACTATCAGATATTTTAAAACTAGGGGTGCCGGTCAATGCTCCCTCTAAGCTGTGGAGTCTTGTGAGCAGAAATTCTACTTTGTGAGCTTGTTGTTGTTGTTCAGTCGCACAGTCGAGTCCGACTCTTTGCGACCTCATGGACCACATCACGCCAGGCCCTCCTGGCTTCCGTCATGCTCCGAAGTTTATTTCACATTTATTGCATCGATAACACTATCTCATCCTTTGCTGTCCCCTTCTTCTTTGACCTTCAATCTTTCCCAGCATCGGGGTCTTCTCCAGTGAGGGCTCCCTTCTCATTTGGTGGCCAAAGTATTTGAGCTTCAGCTTCAGGATCTGGCCTTCCAAGGAACAGTCAGGGTTGATTTCCTTTAGGATTGACTGAATTGATCTTCTTGCAGTCCAAGGGACTCTCAAGAGTCTTCTCCAGCACTGTAATTCAAAAGAATCTATTCTTTGGCGCTTGGCCTTTCTTATAGTCCAACTCTCACAGCCATACATTACTACTGGGAATAACAGTGCTTTGAACATACGGACTTTTGTTCGGAGGGTGATGTCTCTACTTTTTATTATGCTGTCTAGGTTTGCCATCGCTTTCTTCCTAAGGAGCAGGCGTCTCTTAATTTCATGGCTGCAGTCACTGTCTGCAGTGATCTTGGATCCCAGGAACGTGAAGTCTGTCAATGCTTCCACGACTTCCTCTTCTATTTGCCAAGGAGTGATTGCACCGGATACCATGATCTTAGTTTTTTTGATGTTGAGTTTCAAGCCAACTTTTGCGCTCTCCTCTTTTATCTAAGCAAGAGGCTCTTTAGGTCCTCTTCGCGTTCTGCCTTTAGAGTGGTATCGTCTGCATATCTGAGGTTGTTGATCTTTCCCCCGGCAATCTTAGTTCTGGCTTGTGATTCACCCAGGCTGGCATTTCACATGATGTACTTTGCATACAAATTAAATAAGCAAGATGACAATATACATCCTTGTTGTACTCCTTTTCCAATGCCAAACCAATCAGTTGTTCCATATCCGGTTCTAACTGTTGCTTTTTGACCCTTATACAGGTTTCTCAGGAGACATGTGAGGTGGTCTGGTACTCCCATCTCTTTAAGGACTTGCCATATTTTGTTGTGATCCACACAATCTCTTTGTGAACTACTGGCGTGAAAGTTGTGAGCGAGCAATTTGGCTACTGTATAAATTAGTTTACTCTGGAGCAATGTTCCCTCTAAGCTGCGGAGTCTTATGAGCAAAAATTCTACTTTGTGAGCTACTGGCATTAAAATTGTGAGTGGGTGATTTGGCTGCTGCATAACTTAGTTTGCTCTGGAGCCATCCTTCCTGGGCTAAGACAAAAATGTGTGAGCTGGAGGCTAAAAAACTGAGCTAGCTCACACAAGCTCAGCTTAGAGGGAACTCTGCTCTGGAGCCATCCCTTCCTGAGCTAAGACAAAAATGTGTGAGCCGGAGGCTAAAAAACTGTGAGCTAGCTCACACTAACTCAGCTTAGTGTGAACACTGCTGGGGATTGAATTTTGGACGGTCTGCAAGCCAAGTGGGTGCTCTACCACTGAGCTACAGTCTCTTCTGAGGGTCATGCTTTCCCTGTTTACTCCACATGAGTTATCTGTTAGGGAACTGCCATTGCAGTGGGAATACATGACTTACGAGATCCCTTTCGGGCCACCCTTTGTGTGTGTCTGCGTATGTGTGTCTCCTCCACTCCCCGATAAAAGGAATGGAAACTTGGGTGTGCTTGTCATTTGTAACTGTGATCTGAAGGGGAGGTGGCAAATCCGCATATAATGAGACAAGCCGCTGCATAACTGACAACCCGGCGCATAAAACGAGTGTCAAAAGTATTTGACAGCACGAAACACGATTCAAATGTTAGCATTAATTGCTAGTCAGTGCTATATTACCAGCCCCATAATCCAAATCAATTATGAGGATTTGCACCAGTTGTGAGACAAAAAAGGGGGAAGGGGGGAGAGCTGGAAGCCTGTCAGCTGGAGGGTGTCATTACTTAATGGTGATATGACTGCACAGAGTCCTGATTGGAACGCCGAGGGAGTCACAGACGCCCACTTTGGGGTTGTGAGAAAAAATCGACACAATCAGCATTACGGCAAAGAGAAGCTGACAGGTAGAACGCTAAACAACGTGGGCTTGAATAAAAGATGCACTTCCCACATCAGATCTCAGTTTGCTCACTTGAAAAAAAAGATCACGCTTAAATGAAAGCTACCTATGGGTCCTGTCAAAACAGTGCTCAAAAATTAGAGAGTAATTTCCCCCACCCCGCAAAAAAAGGTTTTTTTTAAAAAAAAACACCCATATTTTTGACTCCTTGCTTTTCCATGAGAAGAAGAAGGATCATTCATGTCAATTTGCTGCCTTGATTAATTTAGCCAAGATGTCGGCTTACTCTGCTGCTGGCGACCGAAACTCTGTAGCACATCCTGGGCTTGTTTTAGCATGGAGGCAAGCAAGTCCAACTGAACTCCCTCAGATTTATTTCCAAACAGGGGTCATTTCCTAGAAAAAGAGGTGCAGGAGCTCATTTGCATAACTCATTTGTATATGCCACACCCCCTGACAAAGGTCAGGCATGTTTAAAATGAGTTAAGACATATGCAAATGAGTTTAAATCCTCTCCCTTCCCTGAGAAGGGAAGGGGCTCAGGAGAAAAGGGGCCATGTCTGCTCGCCTCCCCTTCCCCTCCCCAGCCAATATGCCTGGCTTCCCTGCCTGATCTTCTCCAGGCATTTAAATCCCTCCTCCCTGAGTCTCTCCGCAGGCAGGTCACGAAAGGCAGGGGGTGGGGCCTGGGCTCCTTACTGCCGGAGCGCTGCTTGGGGGTGCTCTGGCAGGAAATGACCCCTGTTTCTGAGTAAATGCGCAAAGGGTTTGCCAGAAAGCTTCTCTCGATCCCAACAAAGTAGTCAGAATTTGTTGGCCCTCCTTCCTAATCGACCTTTTTTGGGATGGTGACCCCCACGTCTGGTGAGCCATCTCGGTCTGGTGACCCATCCAGGGGTGCCCAAAGGGGTTTTTTTGGTGTTCTAGGCAAATGATAACATTAGCACCCATCTAGTTCAGCATTCCAATTTCTACAGTGGCTAACCAGATTTTTGGAAAATCTAACAAACATCACAAAAAGTGTGCAGCTGCCTCCGCTCTGAACCCCAAGCAAGTGGCATTCCAACATACACAATTATTCAGAGGAAGGTTATCATTTGACAAACCTCTCCTTCTCCATTGTGTGTGTGTTTGTAAAATTCCATCAAGTCACAGCCGACTTATGGTGACCCCAACAAGGTGCTTTCAAGGCGAGTGAGAAGCAGAGGTGGTTTTCCATGACTTTCCTCTGCACAGTCTTCCTTGGTGGTCATCCTGCTTAGCTTCCAAGATCTGATGAGACTGGGCTATTTCTCCCTGTCCTTCTCTATTACTCCATCTAATCCACCCTATGACTCTAAAAAACTCACTCTAGTAACCATCATATTTTACTTGATCAACAGGTACAGGCAATGAAGAACAAATACCAACTAATGTGTGACATGGAAGAGACTGTTTCTAGGGCCAGATCTTGGTCTCCAAGACACAAAAGAGAGCACTGGAATGGGCAGGGACGGCCATTAGGGCGAGCTGGCCTGCAACTCATTTGCACAGTCTTTGTCGCAACCCACTTTTGGGTCCCTGCCCACAGGTTGGGAAACACCGCTATATCTTGACCTGAATATCTGCCCTGGAAGAACTCCTCCCCAAGAGAGCACTCTGCTCTTCGCAGAACAACTTGCTGGTGGTCCCTGGCCCTAGAGATATCCAGCTGTCTTCAGCCAGGGCCTTCTCCATCATGGCCCTGACCTGGTGGAACTCTCTGCCAAATAATATCAGGGTCCTGGGGGATCTCATGCAATTCCGCAGGCCTGTAAGGCAGAGATATTCTACCAAAAATTTGGTTAAGGACCACGACGGTTTACATCATGGCTGGCACCCTACCTGAATCCCCTACCCCTTATGGAGTTTACTCCCTCCCATCACCACAAAGCACTCATGGACCAGTAACAAGAGGGACTCATAAGAAAATAGAATTTGCTACTTGCTCTTAACTGTGGTATAATATATCGGATATGTTTTTATGGTTTTAATGGCTTTAACTTGTACATCACCTAGAGCCCCAAGTTTGTGGGGATTAAATGATTCCTAAATGTAAATAAATGTCAGGTTCCCAGTCAACTCACACTCCCCCAGCCTTTCTTTTTGAAAATTTATTGAAGAGTTTTGAGATGCTGCAAAGGTGACTTCATTGTCAGGACTGGGGAGCAAAGGCGGGGACCTGGTGTATAACTAAACCCCACATTCCACACCACGCACAGGGGGATTTTGATCTCTGCCCCAGTGGCTTCCCTTTCCTCTCTCGTAGTTTCTCTCTTCTGTCCCCGCACTGGCTAGTGTCGTTGAACCTGGCCCAGCAACAGTCAGTGGTGAAGTGGCCAGGCTTTCTGCATTGGAGGCAGAGCCCCTTCTTCAAGCATTGTTCCTGGTCCCCTAGGAGGGGAAAGCCTCTATCCCCTAGTCCTCGGGTTGTACCCCCCAGGGGTCTTCTGGTGATATAACTTTACCAGATTGTGATGGTTCTCAGCTTCACACACCACTTGGATCCACCCAGCTAGGGTTAGGGGGTTGTCCTGCACCAATGCCTTCTCCAGGATAATGGTGTTGAGGTCGGCCCAGTAGAATTCAATAAGAACCTCTTCAGGCCACCCCAGCAGTTTTGCAGCAGTGGCCTTACATTCATCTGAGTACTCTTGCATCAACCTGGCACCTTGTTGGATACCCCTCAGTCAGGTTCTTGCCTTCTTCAACTCCAGAGGATCTTCAAACTAGTGGTGTAGGGCTTGCATGAAGATGTCACCATCCTTCAATTCCGGTGCTGCCACATTGCACCGGTCAACAAACCAGTCAGTGGCTCGGTCATGCAGGCGGGAGCCGATGAAGTCCACCCGCTGCTCATCTGACATGAACGTATGGCCCCACTCATGTAGCACCTTCCACACCTGAATCGCAAAGGGCTAGGGCTCCTGTAAAAGGTAGCTTCTAATGCATCTTGGGACCCTCCTCACTCCATGCCTGGTTTGCGTGGGGCGGGGTGTGGAAAAGGCTCAGCTTCCTCCTCTTTCTCACCTTCCTCCTCCAAGGTATCAGTAACATCTTTTTCCATCAGTTCTTTCACCAGCTTTGGGAGGTTCTTTACCAGGTATTGGAAGCCTGCCTTCAGCTCCTTGAGATCCAAGCACAGGCTGAACTGACCCCTCTCGGTGGCTGACATCCTCCCACTCCTCTTTCATCCGACCCAACTTGGGATCATCCTGGAATGTACGGGACACCCTCCATCATTCACATTCAGCATGCCCTCGAGCACCGCGGAGACCAGGAGTACCCCCGCAACCAGACCGGATCATCCCAGCGATCAGGGGGCTGGAAGAACACCTGCTTCTTTGGGCACGTCCCAGTGGATTTTTCCATCTTCTTTTTGTGGGGGTCAAGGCCAGGCAACTCAGGTTCGGACCCAGTACTGGTTCCTGCTCTACTGTCTCTCTTTCCATTCCCCATGATGGTCATGGGGTGTTGGATAGGAGTGAGCAGTTCTGACAATCTGTCAGGTTCCCAGTCAACTCACACTCCACACAGCCTTTCTTTTTGAAAGTTTATTGAAGAGTTTTGAGATGCTGCAAAGGTGACTTCTTTGTCAGGACTGGGGAGTAAAGGCAGGGATCTGGTGTATAACTAAACCCCACATACCACACCTACGTCACACATTCATAATCCTATGCAATCCTAAGAACCCAGATGAATATAATGGTTCAACTAGCTATTCAAAGTCTTATCAACTTCAAGGACACTCTCATGTGAAAGTTCCTGAGGTGCTGCTTGGGAAAAGGTTACTACCGTTGCCTCCCTAAATTACAGGTATTCGCACAGTCACTCTTCCTCCCAAAGTTTCTTCCCCTTCCCACCAAGAATATCAGCCAGGGTGAGCAATAAGCAGACGGCTGGAAACATCTGCTGTAGCAAGCAGGAGCAAGGGGGAAGGGAATGGGGGTGCAGAGTACAACAAGCAGGTTAGAAATACCACAGGTACAGAGTACAAAGGAATACCACAGAATACCACAGGTACAGAGTACAAAGGAATACCACAGAATACCACAGGTACAGAGGACAAAGGAAAAGGCGAACCGGAGTCGGACAATAAATAAATAAATAAATAAATATCAATGGGAATCTCCAGCCACATCGACAAATGTAGAGTAGTAACATTGGACCAAAGCCGTGCAGATGCCTTCCATGGTTACTCTCCTTGGCTGAGTTCTTCCATAGACAGTCCATGTAATCTGGTGCCCTGCTGGTTTTGGGGGGCCCTATGTAGAAAGTTCCCAAGGACCCCATCTACCCACCACCAGGGCCCTCCTCTTGCCCTCCTCTTGCCCTCCTTTCCAGCCCCACACACCTTCACCAGCTGCATGCACCGTCCCCAGCAGCACTGCCATTGTCGTCAAGAGTGCCCCCACTGTGCCCCACCCACATGCCCTTCCTCAATGACTCTGGGCAATTGGGAGCATGGGCACAGGCAGGTGGAAGGGGAAGTACATGGGTGGGGGTCAGCAGCACCTGTGGGGCCCACCAGAAGCCCCAGGCCCTGGCAGCTGCCACACCTCAGGGTATGCTGATGCTGGTCCTGTCTGGGGAGATTCATAGATCCAACTCTTACTGGATTCTCAGATGCTTTCTCAGGCACCCCAGAAGCAGCTGCTTTGCCAGCTGTTCTCCTTCCTTGGATACCATGAGACACACTGGAAAAGCCCTGCTGGGCCAGACCAGTGGTCCACTTAGTCCACCAGCCTGTTTTACACAGTAGCCAACCAGTTGTCCTGCAGGGCAACAAGCAGGGCAGAGAGGCGAAGGACTTCCACTGATATTACCTCCTAGCACCAGGATTCAGACGTTTGCTGCCCCTGAGTATGGAAGTTCCCTTTAGTTAGAGAGCCAGTTTGGTGCAGTGGTTAAGAGCACGGACTCTAATCTGGGAGAACCCGGTCTGATTCCCCATTCCTTCATGTGCAGCTGCTGGTGCGACCTTGGGTCAGTCATGAGTTCTCCCACAGCTGTTCTCTCAAGAGCAGTTCTTGAGAGAGCTCTCTTAGCCCCACCTAGGCGTTTGTTGTGGGGAGGGGAAGGGAAGGAGATTGTAACCTGCTCTGAGACTCCCTGGGGAAGTGAACGGTGGGGTATAAATCCAACCTCCTCTCTCTCTCTCTCCTTATCATGGCTGATGGCCATTGATGGACCTCTCCTCCGTGAATATGTTTAATCCCCTTTTAAAGCCATCTATACGAGTGGCCATGGCTATGTCCTCTGGCGGTGACTTCTGCAATTTAATAACTCATTAAGTAAAGAAGCATTTTCTTTTGTCTGTCCTGAACCTATCTCCCATCAATTTCATTGGGTGCCCTTGAGTAGAGAGAAACAGGCCCTTTCTCTAACCTTCGTGGTGGTTACCTCTGACATAATGTGCTCTACGTGAGGCTACCTTTGAAAAATATTTGGACATTTCAACTGGTTCAGATTTTGTGGTGAACCAATTATTATTTCACATGCACAATTGTTAATGTTTTATAATAGAGCAGCAAATCACGCTTCAGAAATGGGGAGGAGAAAATAAACTAAGATAATCCTTTACATATAATTCTTCTGAGCAAGTACCCTCTCAGGAATACCCTCTCAGAGTTAGGGCTGAGAGAGCTCTGAGAGAACTGCTCTTGAGAGAACAGCTCTGAGAAAACTTGTGACTGACCCAAGGTCACACCAACAGCTGCATGTGGAGGAGTGGGGAACCAAACCCGGTTCTCCCGGATTAGAGTCTACGCTCCTAACCACTACACCAGACTGGTCCTCAGATTTGTTGAACTGGTGGACATCCTTGTATTTTGGGAATAGGTAGATGGCTACCACCACAAAATGGCTCTACTATAAAATTCTCATTTTTGGCAATTCTTAGAGCTACTCTATGCCAATACCAGGCTTTCCCTGGAAGTGATACAATGGCACACAGAGTGACAATGGGTTTATTTATCAGGAGGACTGGCAACTCAATATTCCACAGTAGAAGAAGAGAAGAAGAAGAGTTTGGATTTATACCCCGCCCTTCACTGCCCAAAGGCTACAAACTCCTTTCCCTTCCCCTCCCCACAACAGACACCCTGTGAGGTAGGTGGGGCTGAGAGAACTTCTGACAGAAACTGTCCTTGAGAGAACAGCTGTGCCAGAGCTTGTGACTGACCCAAGGTCACATCAGCAGGTGCAAGTAGAGGAGTGGGGAATCAAACCCGGTTCTCCCAGATAAGAGTCCACGCACTTAACCACTACACAACTGTATAACTGTACCAAGTTATTTATATAATGCACTTTTATCCTTATAACTGTCCTCCAAGGAGATCAGGACATTGTTCTCCCCTTATGAATTTTACCCTCACAACAGCCCTCTCAGGTAGGATGGGTGTGTTAAGTGCTGCCATGTCACTTCTGACTTATGGCAACCCTATGAATTAATGTCCTCCGAAATGTCCCATCACTAACAGCCTTCGCTTGATTGAGTCCCTTCCAACATTCTATGATTCTATGATTCTATGAGTCCAGCCATCTCCTGTTGGATCTTCCTCTTCTCTTGCTGCCTTCAGCTTTTCCTAGCATTATAGTATTTTCCAGTGACTCTGGTCTTCTTGTAATGTGCCCAAAGTACAATAGCTTAAGTTTAATCACTTTAGCTTCTAGGGAGACTTCAGGCTTGGTTTGAAGGAGAACTCACTTCTTTGTCTTTTTGGCAGCCCATGGTATATGTAAGACTCTCCTCCAACACTGCGTTTCAGATGAATGAACTTCCTTCCTTCCTTTCTTCATGGTTCAATTCTTACACTCATGCATAGCAATGAGGAATACTATGATATTAATTATCTTGATCTTGGTCATTACCTTTACACTTAAGGATCTTTTTGAGCTCCTTCGTGGCTGCCCTTCCCAATCTCAGTCTCATTCCGATATCTTGGTTTCAGTCTCCCTTTTCAACTGATGACTCAGCCAAGGAACAGAAAATCTTTAACTTTTTTAATTTCTTCACTGTCAGCCTTAAAGTTGTGTAATTCTTCAGCAGTCATTACTTTTGTCTTCTTGATGTTCAGCTGTAATCCTGCTTTGGCACTCTCTGCTTTAACTTTCATCACTAGCTGCTTCAAGTTTTCATTATTTTCTTCCAGGAATGTGTTGTCATCTGCATATCTCATTAATGTTCTTTCTGCCAATTTTCACTCCACTTTCATCTAAATCTAATCCATCTTTCCATATGATATGCTCTGCATGTAGATTAAAGAGATAGGGAGATAAAATAAGTCCTTAAGAACATAAGAACATAAGAGAAGCCAATGTTGGATCAGGCCAATGGCCCATCTAGTCCAACACTCTGTCACACAGTGGCCAAAAATACCAGGTGCCATCACGAGGTCCACCAGTGGGGCCAGGACACCAGAAGCCCTCCCACTGTTGCCCCCCCCCCCCGCACCAAGAATACAGAGCATCACTTGCCCCAGCCTGAGAGTTCCTATCTATATCTTGAGCCTAATAGCCACTGATGGACTTCTGCAACATATGCTTATCTAAGTCCTTGTCTGACATCTTTGCCAACTGGAAACCATTCTGTTTCTCCATAGTCCTATCAGTAGCCTCTTGTCCAGAGTATAGGTTGTGCATCAAAACAAGCAGATGTTGTGGCATACCCATTTCTTTTAAAACCAACTATTATTTTTCATGATCCACACAGTCAAAAAGCTTTGCTGTAATCTATGAAACACAAGTTGATTTTCTTTTGAGAAATTCTCTCATATGCTTCAGTAACCAACAAAATTTGCAATATGATCTCTAGTGCCTCTTCCTCTTCTGAATCCAGCTTGAACATCTGGAATATCTCATTCCATCTATGATAACAGTCTTTGTTGTAAGAGTTTGAGCATCATTTTATTCACATGAGAAATCAATGTACTGGTCTGATAGTCATTCCAGTCTTTGACATCTCCTGTTTTTGAAATTGAGCATGTCTGGTCTGTGAGTCATTGTTTTGTTTTCCATATCTGTTGGTGTATTCTTATTAAGATTTTGATGGACTCCATTCCTGTGACTTGGAATAGCTCTATTGATATCCCATCTACTCCTGCTGATTTGTTTCATCCAGTTGCTTTGATTGCAGTTTTCACTTTCTAAAATTGCAGGTTCTTCTTCAAACCATTCTTCTTGGAAGGAATCTGTCATTCTTTCGTCTGTTTTGTGTAGTTTTTCAGTGTATTGTTCTGATCTTTTCTTCATTATGTCCTGTTTGGTTAATGTATTTCCATGTTGATCTTTGAGCATACCTAACTGTGCCTTAAATTTCCCTTTGATTTCTTGGATCTTGTGGAACAGATCTCTTGTTTTTCCTTTTTCATCACTGAAACACTGAATTTTGGCTTTTTATTCCATTTCTGGCAATTTTAAGGGTTTCATCAGTTAT
This sequence comes from Gekko gecko, assembly GCA_029375565.1. Classification (NCBI taxonomy): domain Eukaryota; kingdom Metazoa; phylum Chordata; class Lepidosauria; order Squamata; family Gekkonidae; genus Gekko; species Gekko gecko. Next base: position 1,447,624 of record JAPDNY010000008.1, read on the forward strand.
CCACTGAGGCTTTTATTTTCTTTTGGCTACAGGAATAATCTTTGCACATCCTTCTTTGATAATATCTTTGGTTTCAACCCATAGTTCTTTCGTTTCATGTTCACTTTAACTTAGTAATGCAAATCTATTCTCTATAGTCCTTAAACTCTTCAGGAATGCTGCTTAGGTTGTATTTTGGCATTATGAACATTTTGGTGTTTTTCTTCAGCTTTATTCTAATTTTTCAATATTAACAATTCATGGTCTGTACCATATTGAGCTCTTGGTCTTGTTTTAGCAGCTAAAATAGAACTTCTCCATCTTCTATTTTCAATTATGTAATCTATGTGATCTCTATATTGGTCATCTGGAGATGTTCACATAGGTAGGTAGGTTAGTCTGAGAGAAACTGACTCACCTAAGTCATCCCATCAGCTTGATGGAAAAGTAAGAACTTGAACCTGGGCCCCTCAGATCCTAATCTGATACTCTGACCACTCTTGCTCTGACACTCTTATGTGTGTGTGTGTGTGTGTGTAAGTGTAATGAAGTCATAGCTGACATATGGTGACCCCAGAGGATACAATGGTTTGCATTGCCTGCCTTTGTGTTGCAACCCTAGACATCCTTGGTGGTCTCCCATTCTAGCTAGAGATGACCCTGCTTAGCTTCCAAGATATGATGAGATCGGGCTAGCCTGGGCCTTCCAGGTCAGGGCTTATGACATACTTGCCTAGGGGAAATGGCTTTTCTTGTTTGCCTTTCTTCCTTTTTATTTCTTTCTTCTCCCATACATTTCAGTGTGACACCGCCTGGCCCACCTCCCAGTTATGCCTTTGCCCTTCCTTTCTGTTCTTATTCACTTTGCTTTCCCACTGAGCCTAGGCTGGCCAGGTCTTCTGCTTTGCTGGTGGAAACCTCCTGCCAACAGTCTGATGCCGCTGCTGCGACTTGGGAAGACAATAGGGGGCAAATGGGGAGGGGAAAACATCCCCCCAATTACACCCCATCACTTCTGGCATGAATGTGTCAGGGTGATGCTCCAGCATTTGCTCCAAAGTCCACATTTAACCCCCCTACTAATAACCCTAGAGTCTTGTATTTTCAAGACTTGGTCCTGGAGGAAATAAATTGACTTGGATCCTGATCACACGCAGAACTAGCTGCATGATAGGTATGAGTACTGGACAGATTTTAGAGGTGCAATCTCATGGGAACATCTGGCAAGCATCCCACACCCGTCGGCAACCTGTCTCACCCTGCCGAAGAAGCGGAGTTAAAAAATAGCAAGGAAAGTGCTGTGTCAAAGGGTTTGCGATGGGCCACAGATGGACTTCCCCGTGTGATCACTCCAGTGCGCTCCCATTGCATCAGTGATCCCTTGTTGAAGCACACAGAAAACACGTGGCGACAGGAAAAAAACCAATTCATCCACCGGTGTGTCTGATCACGCAGTGGTGGGTCAGACTGCTGCAGAGCAAATAGCCTCGCTTCCCCCCTGCATTATCTGGCACGTGTGACCACACCCTTGAACAGGCACATTTTAAGTAATTTGGAGAGAAATACTCTTAAACAGCTCTTCCAGCGTACCAATGTTATTTTTAAACCAGCAGATAAGGGTGGTGCTGTAGTTGTGTGGGATAGAGATGCATATGTCAAAGAGGCACACTGAGACAACTAAACAACAAAACATATTATACTAAGACCCCCCAAAAATCCCACTAGAATTATTAAGAAACAGATAAACGAATTGTTACAAGAGGGACTGTTAGAAAATTATATTGATAAATGCACATATGATTTTCTCCTGCAAACTTGTCAGGTAAACCTGTCATGTCACTGGTATGCAGGAGAATAGCTGCTACCTCTTTCCTTTCCTCTGAAGTTTTCACACAGCCTTTTATCAGGTCCCTGATCTTGCTCCAGCTGCAGAAGCCTTGCTGGGAATTGTAACGTTTCCTAGAATGTTTTGCTTCTTAGCCCGCTTAGCCAGCTTAGCTTCCTGTATGTGCAAACTGTATCAGTTGGCTTCTGCTGAAGGGGTGTGTGTGTTTGAATGTAGTATAACCTAGTAGGCACTGCTGTATCTAGTCATTACTGACATAGAGAATGTACACGTGTCTTTAGTACTGTTTCATCATTAAACACTGTCTTCTGAAGAAGCCCTGCGTTATGTGACTGACTGACTGAAGAACCTGACTGAAGACAGAGTGTCACAGTTTTATCTATTTCCCAAGATACATAAATGTATTCACCCTGTCCCAGGAAGACCTTTAGTTTCAGGGTGTGGATCTATTTTGGAACCCCTGGCTTTGTATTTGGACCTTTCCCTAAAACCTTTGGTTCCTACCACTGGATCCTATTTATGGGATACAATGGATTTTTTTGAACCATATCAGGAATGTACAGTTACACAATGAGGAGATGCTGTTTGTGACAATGGCTGTAGTTTCACAAGACAAGGCTCTTGAACTATTATATGAGGTGTTGGAAAGGAGAGAGAATTTAAATCCACCCACATTATTTCTATGCCACATTGCAGAGTTATGCTTAAAAAAGATCTTCTTCCAATTCTGTAACACTTTATTTTGGCAAGTTTCAGGGACTGTTATGGGCTGCAAATTTGCCCCCGAATTGCCCAGTTTATTTTTGGACAATGATGTTTTTTCTCAGAATGACAATATCTATAAGAACTATATTGCTTTATACAAAAGATATCTAGATGATGTATTCATTATTTGGACAGGTTCTGAAGAATTACTAGTTCAATTTGGCCAATATATTAACACTATACATGAAACTATCAAATACGAAATGAAGTTAGAGCAGACTCATAGCCAGGACTTTTTCATTCGGGGGACTTTAAATAAGTGAGGGGGCATCACCACATCCCCAAATGAGTGCCATAAATAAAATAAAAAATTGAAAGTCAGGGGGCCTGGGCTGAATGGGAAGTCAGGGGGCCTTGGCAGTAAGTGTAGCTATGGGCCTGGGTTAAACAAATCCAGCCTTAACTTTTTGGATGCTATGGTTAGAAAAGAGGGCACTGCAATACAGACAGATGTGTATAGGAAGCCCACTGATGTCAACTCCTACCTAGCTGGGGATAGCTTCCACCCTTACCATCTAAAGAAGAATCTGCCATGTTCCCAGCTTCTGAGACTAAGAAAGAATTGTAGTTTAGAATCAGATCTTAATAAACAGACTCAATTGATGAAGCAACTGTCTGATATTCAGCAATGATTTTAAAACAGGATTTTTACAAGGCTAAAAATACCACCAGAGTATCTCTTTTAACTTGGGGGGGGACACCAAACAGAATAGTGATAGAATGGTGATAACGTTTACATATATTAGACCAGGGCTTAAAGAAAAAAAAGTGGTACCAGAACTCTCAAGAGGGAAATGAAGTTTTCAATCTGTATACTGAAAATTCATGGACTATTAATCATTTTTAAAAGAATTTCCAGTATGTTCCCCCAGAAAAAAGTTCTGATTAGAATGAGTGCTCTAGTAAGAGATAAAGTTCAGAAGCACTGGTATCTCTTACCCGGTATCCCTAGGTGAAGATCTCTCCCTCCCTTCACTTCTAGACAAGCCAGAAACCTTCAGAACATGCTGGTCAGGACTAGAATAAGTGAAGAACCCATTGCAGACAACACCACAGTCTATGGCAGAGGAATTCCTAATGGGAATTTCTCTTGCAGGCATTGTTCAGTATGCACTTTTGCTGTTAAAAGACACACATTTCAGAATTTATCCAACGGCAGGATTTTCTGTATTAATGCCTTTGTTAACTGTAATTCCAAATCCATTATCTATATTATACAATGCCCATGCAACCTCCTATATGTAGGCTTTTCTAAAAGACCTGTCAAGACCCATATCTGCAAACACAGGAGCTGTATCAGAACAACCCCACCCCCTCAGCTCCTCTTGTTCAGCACTTCGTGACCTTCGCTCACACCAATAAGGAGCTTTGCTTCTGGGTAGCAGAAAATGTCCTGGCTCCGCCACATCGACTTCATAAACAGCTGAGGAAAAGAGAGACTTTCTGGATTTTCAGTTTGGGAACTTTATCACCATATGGATATAATGAAGAGATTGACTGGCTATGTATGTATTAATCTATGATGTGCTCTGTATGTTTCATTGTTCACAGTGTTCTGCATTTAGGTTCAACTCTCCTGCCCCCAAGAATTTGATTATTCAGGCAGTTCCATACCCTTCCCCTTTTCTCCCTTTCCCCCTTTCCTCTTTTGTTACCCCCAGGGCTGGCCCCAGGTGTCTGGGCACCCTAGGCAGGACAGCCTGGGGTGCCCACCCCACCGGGGATGCCAACCTCCTGGTGAGGCCTGGAGATGGCGGAGTGCTGCTTCCCTCCCAGTGCCGGCTTTCTTTTGCCAGCAGCTGTGAGGCACCCAGGAAAGCTAGGGAAGGGACGGGATTAGAAGGCCCTTCCCTTTCCTTCCAGCACCGGCAGCGCCAGCTTTCTGGGTGCCTCGCAGATGCGAGGCACCCAGGAAAGCTGGCACTGCCGGTGTTGGGTGGGAAGGAGGGCTTTTCATGGGAGGGGAGTGGGGGGCATTTTGGCGCCCCTACAGGGCCGGCACCCTAGGCGAGCGCCTAGCTTGCCTAGTGGGCGAGCCGGCCCTGGTTACCCCTCCCTTTTAGAATTCAAAGCCAGGTTGCATGTTTATCCGTGGGATTGCTTCATCCTTCCTCCCTTCCAGCTTCTATATTAGGACCCCCCCCCCAAAGACTGCTTTTACGATCCCTTCATTTCTGGTTTACAAAACAACACACACTTGGAATAGAGCAACAGCCAAGGACAGGTCTGTATGTGAAAATTAAAAAAAAAAATAGTATTACTTCTGACTTGTAGTGGGGTCATACTCAATGTTAGATAAATGATATAATAATTTAATTATACATTGATGCTATGCCATCTATCTCCTTCACAGGATGGTGGTTCATAGGTACCCTCTCTGATGAGCTCTGATGGGCTCCTCAGTATAGGCAGGCCTGATTTATAGCTATTATTTGAAGCAACGCCCTTTCAGTGTAAGTGGCAACCATTCCTTATAAGCGGTTTTTTTTGGGAAAAAATCTTTCTTATACAAGGTCAGAAGAAGAAATTAGATTTATATACGGGAGGTGGTAGTATTGCTTTATTCTGCTATGGTCAGGCCTCACCTGGACTACTGTGTCCAGTTTTTGGCACCATACTTTAGGAAGGATGTTGACAAGCTTGAGCGTGTCCAGAAGAGGGCAACCAGGGTGGTGAGAGGGTTGGAATCCAAGTCTTATGAGGAAAGGCTGAAAGAGTTGGGTATGTTTAGCCTGGGAAAGAGAAGGCTTAGAGGGGACATGATTGCAGTCTTCAAGTATTTGAAGGGCTGTCATGTAGAAGATGGAGCAGATCTATTCTCTCTTGCTCCGGATTGCAAGACTAGATCTAATGAGTGGAAATTACAAGGGAGTCGTTACCGACTAGAATATCAGGAGAAACTTCCTAACTGTAAGAGTGGTTGAGCAGTGGAACAGTCTGCCTCGGGAGGTGGTGGATGCTCCTTCCCTCGACGTTTTCAAGCAGAGGCTGCATGGCCATGTTTTGGGTATGTTGTAGGTATGTAGGGCTATCTTTCGGCTACACTCCTGCAGAGTGCAGGGGGTTGGACTAGATGACCTGTAAGGTCCCTTCCAAATCTAACATTCTATGATTTTATGATTTCCACCCTTCACTACCCGAAGGAGTCTCAGAGTGGCTTACAATCCCTTTCCCTTCCTCTCCCCACAACAGACACCCTGTGAGGTAGGTGGGTCTGAGAGAGCTCTCTTGAGAACTGCTCTTGAGAGAACAGCTCTGAGAGAACTTGTGACTGACCCGAGGTCACACCAGCAGCTGCATGTGGAGGAGTGGAGTATCCGCGCTTCTAACCACTACACCAAACTGGAAAGTCAGTATGTTACAAGTTAATAGCATCCTTACATTAATACTTTTTATTATTTTTAGGACTCACACACAACCCGCTTGGCCTGAAAAAGATATATTTATAAATGTGTGCTTTAGTACACTTCTGGGCCAAAACGCTTTTGGTCCTGTGGTTATTATATATTGTGTAACCATTACTGAGATCCAGTATTTATTGTACGTGCAACTTACACTCGTTGCTGTATACTATATACTGAGCTTTTATTGGCATTCTATGTATGTTGTTGTTTTTACTCTTAAATTTATGGCACACCGTGTAATAAATAGTCATATTTTATTTTATGTTTTAGCTGCTCAACCTTTAAGGTTTCTAACTTGATTTCCAGGTTGGGTTCCCCCCACTTTTGTTGTTTCCTTCTTATATCCACAATCCATTAAAAGAAAACTGGATTGTCAAAACAACCTTGATGGGTGGAAAGTGTCGTCAAGTTGCAGATGACTCATGGCGACCCCGTGAGGTTTTCAAGGCAAGAGGCCAACAGGGGTGGTCTGCCATGGCCTGCCTCTGCATAGTGACCCTGGACATCCTGGGCGGTTTCCCACCCAAGTACCGACCGGGCCCAAGCCTGCTTAGCTCCTAAAATCCGAGGACATCAGTTCAATGGGATCAGTTAAGTGAGCATGGGACTTTTCAGTTTGGAAAAGAGACGATTAAGGGGAGGCATGATAGAGGTTTATAAAATTATGAGTGGGGTGGAGCAGGCTGACAAAAAGAAACTTTTCTCCCTCTCCCAAAGACTAGAACTCAATGGCCTCCAATGAAGCTGATGGGCAGTAGGTTCTGGATGGACAAAAGGAAATACTACTTTACACAGAGAGCGATAAATATGTGGAATTGGTTGCCAGAGGCTATAGTGATGGCCACAGGAAGAAAAAGCTTCCAAGGGGGATTAGATAGATTCATGGAGGATAGTTCCATCAGTGACTACTAGCTAGGGTGGCTGAGGGGAACCTCCACATTCAGAGGCACTAAGCCTTTGGATCCCAGAGCCAGGAGGTAACATCAGGGGAAAGCCTTGGCCTCTATGCCATGTTTTTGGCCCTCCAGAGGACCTGGTTGGCCACTGTGTGAGACAGGATGCTGGACTAGATGGACCATTGATCTGATCCAGCAGGGCTTTTCTGATGTTCTTATGCAGGCCCCAGCCTCTGTGCCCTGTTGTTGGCCCTCCAGAGGAACTGGTTGGCCACTGTGTGAGATGGGATGCTGGACTAGATGGACTATTGGTCTGATCCAGCAGGGCTCTTCTCATGTTCTTCTCTTGAGCTACAATTCCTGCTTATCCCTGTTTACATCAGGGGAAGAAGAGCGCATCCCACAGTGGAATGAGCAATGTTTATGGACCCATACATGGGATTGCCTTCCACTCAAGGCGTGTCTGGTGAGTAGACCCCCAAGACTTGATTTCTGCTCTTAGAAGCTTCTAAATAGACTAGCAGAACAAAATATTGATTACCAGGCCCCGGTGACAGGCTTAGATTCGACGGCAAACCTTGAGTCCTACTGAAAATTGTTTTTATCGAGCTACATAAAAACCTGATTTAGCAGAGTTCCCAAGACCTGCTGTTTTGAACCCATTTTTCTTTTCTTCTAAACGTATCTTTCTGAGGAAATTAATCTCTCAGGAAAGAACAGGCCATTCACCCTGAGCCAGGAATTTTGTGTAAAGAAAAGGAAGCTAGGGAGAAAAAAGATTAGAGAAGGTGTGAAAGCTAAAGGGCTTTTCTATTTCAAGAATTACAGGAAGGAAGTGTAGAAATGAGGCAAGGGGAGAAAACGCTAATTTGTGGGTTTATAACTTTATGATAAGACGGGTTCACCTCCAACAAGCCAATGTAACCTATGGAATAAGGTTGTTAACCTCCAGGTGGAGCTTGAATATTCCCCCAGAATTACAACTGATTGCCAGACTGTAGAGATTAGTTCCCCCAGAGAGAATGGCTGCTTTGGAAGGGGGTTTCTAAGGCCGTATATCCTGTTGAAATTGAAATTCCTCCACAAGCCCTGCCCTCTCTTCCCTCCCCAAACCTCACCCTCCCTAGGCTCCACCCCCAAATTCTCCAGGAATTCCCCAACCTGGCTCTGGCAACCCTATCTATGGAGGCATGTGAAATCCAAAACATTCCTGATGTGACTGTGACGTGTATCCAGTTTGGTGTAGTGGTTAAGAGAGGCGGACTCTAATCTGGAGATCCGGGTTTGATTCCCCACTCCTCCACATGCAGCCAGCTGGGTGTCCTTGGGTCAGTCACAGTTCTCTTTTCTCTCAAGAGCAGTTTCTGTCAGAGCCCTCTCAGCCCCACCTACCTCACAGGGTGTCTGTTGTGGGGAAAGGAAGGGAAGGAGACTCCGAATTAACTGAGTTTCCTTCTCAAAAAGAAATAGAAAAGTATGTTACCAGTGGTTACATCTGATTGCTTAAAGCATTCCCAAAAGACAGCAGCAATTAAAATTTTCCACAAAGCATACTGAAATTTTGAAGAACAGCCTGTAAGAGACTGGCTTGTCTGGAGTCAACAGAAACAAGCATTACATTGTTTTCCATGTCAATTATTTTGACACAAAACTAGCAATTCTGCATCTAAATCTGCACTGGCATCAGCTGAAGGCTCGATGACTAGTGGGAAGTGGTGGAAACTATGCAACAGGATCCCAGAACATGAAAAAAGCAATAGTCACAGATAATGTTACCTAGATTGGTGAGAACTAGAAAGGCATCTGCTGTCTGGGACAGGAGTTAACACCCTCTTAGAAGCATCAATCAAAACTGAAGCTGTGAAATGGTACAATATTTTAAAGTGCATTATCTATGTTGTATTCTTCTTGGGAGAACATGGTCTGGCTTTAATGGTTCATCCCATTGCACTGGTGATTCAAACAATGGAAAAAATTTAAGACTCATGGAACTACTCTCCAGATGGGACCCCTTCCTTCAGGAGCAAGTGCTAAGTGTGCATGGGTGAACATTTTGAGATTCATAATTTTAAAAGAAACAAAGTATGAAATTCAAGAAAGACTTCTAAAGTTTGCAAATTGTAGCAACAGAAGAAGGGAAAAAATGCTCAGTTGATAACTGATACTTTGAAAGAACATGCTGTTCCTCTCAGTGATTGTAGAGCTCAAGCTTATGACAATTGATCAAATATGGCTGGAAGATACAATGGCACACAAGCAAAACTACAAGAACAGTGCCCGACAACAATTTTTTCACCTTGCAGTTGTCACGTGCTTAACTTATGTGGAAATGCTGCTGCTGAATGCATACAATTCAGTGTATTTACCACTGATTTAGTTCTAGTCCCAAGCACTGAGAAATACTTGAAAACTACATAGGCTATTCTCTTCAAGTTATGGTCAGATCATGTTGAAAGGGTGAAGCCTTTTGGAATTAAATTAGCACTGCTAGAACTAGAACTAAATCGGACATCCAAAAGCAGAAACAAAGTCCAGGGAGTTTTATTCTATGTGACATCTTTTGTCTCTGTGTTAATGTCAGCTGTGTGGTACAACATATTAGCTCAGATAGATGACTGCATTAAAGTAATCCAAGCCAGAAATGCCACATTGGATGTCAAAGCAGAAAACATTGAAACACTCCTCACAGGTCTTACAAAACTTCAAAACAACTGGAAATGATGCATGTGGAATGAAGCCAAAATTGTTGCATCGACCTTTAAGATCGAAATAAAATTCTCTCGTGGATATAGTGGAGTTATGTACAAGAAGGCAAGTGTTATGTATTAAGATGGCTGCGACTGCTGCGGAGCGTCCCGAATGGGAACCAGAATCGCACACCAGAGCAAGCAGTGGGGGGTCAAGCGAATTGAAATGTGAAAGTGGCTATTTCACTGAAATGTGAGTCTAAGTGAAAGCGAGAAACACCAAAGACTTCGCTGAAAACCTCCCCTTAAAAAGCGAGGGGGGAGGGGACTCTCCCCTGATAAGAAGAAAACAAACGCACTTTTGACTATGGATTTAAGGGGGGGCGAGTTAAAGAAGCATGATGGACTAAAATAAAGAACTTGTAAGAACTTACCAGGCTGTTTTAAGAATTCTAGAGACTGTGACAACTTTTAGGAAAAGTAAACAATTTCTCAACATGGCGCCTCCATGGAGGGATGAGAAAGACAAAGAAACGAAACCTAGGCTCCCTTCCGGAAATGCTAGCCCAGTGAGTTCTGTCCCTAGATAGGACCCAACAACTGAGCTTCAAAGGATGCTGACTGAAGTGTTGCGACCCCTGCTGGAACAAGTAATGGCACTACACCAAAAGTTCAATGCTCAGCAAACGCAATTAAATGAGGCTGTGAAAAAAGCAGGAACAATGGAACAAGAGCTTAAAGAGCTGAAGGCCAACACTAAGAAGCTTCAAAAACAACAACAGATGATGGAGAAAAAGAGGCAAACCAATGAATCCCATTTGTTACAGCTGCAAATGGAAAGGGCAAGCTATGTTCTAAGATTTCAAGGTGACCCGCAAGAGAAGGGAGAGAATCTGAAGCAGATTATGTGTGATGCTTTAGGCCTGACTGCAGACGTTAAAACGGAAATACTGCAAAGTGAAATTGATACGATCTTTTAGGTCGTATTCAGAATTTACAAGAAAGAACAATCTGCCCAGGGAAGTAATGGTGAGATTCTCTAGAAGACAAGTGAGGGACCAAATACTTAAAGCTACAAATGGAGCTACCTTGAAAATCAAGGACAAAGAAATAAAAGTGTTGAAGGACATTCTATTTGAAATAAGAAGGAAGAGAAGGAAATATTGGGACTTGGCTTCATTTTTACAGAAAAACAACGTCGCTTACAGATGGCTGGCTCCTGAAGTCATAATCTTTAAATTTATGGACAAAAAAGAAAAAAATCGACTCTGTTGAAAAGGCGTATGAGTTTCTGCATCTCCATAGTCATCTTGCAGAAGGAGAAGAAGAGAAGGAAGACAACAGCAATAAAGAAAGTGACAAGGAGGGAGCAGTGGCATCTTCTGATGAGAACTCAGACTCAGCATTAGGGGCGACAGCCCCAAAACAAATTACCATTTGAGAAAGAAAAAGGATAAAAAATGAGTAGTTGCTACACTTTGGAACTTTTAAAAGTTTTTTATTTCTTATAACTATTTCTTATCTTGCTCTTTATGAAGGCAGACATGGGGAAGTTTCTAATTTTTGTACTTTCTAGTTTAAATAGACTCTTAGATGAACGTATTCAATGAACTTTAACTGGAATTTTGAGCTAAGCTGATTTTATAAGCATTATGTATGACCACCATCTCTTGGGGTTTTAGTGGGTTTTCTTTACTTTCACCACTAGTTTGTAGTTCCCCTTCCTTTTTTGTTGTGGTTTATAGAAAATGCAATAAAAAATCCCCTACAGGGAGTATAAAAAAAAGATGGCTGCAACCGCATGCACCGGTCCATGTGGTCAAATGGAGCTACAAACCTTTGGTCCTAGAACAATACACACCGTGGATCCTGGCACGGACCAATGGGAGTGCTAGGATCCTGCAGGGAACCTATAGTTACCAGGGCCATGTATATAGAGCCTATCATGGGTGTTGGATGTGTGTGCGGACAGGAATATAAGCCGGCAGTGGACCAGCTATCTGCTATCTTCGTTCAGATGTAGCCAAATAAACTTGAGCTGATTTCACCATGTTGAGTCTCCGACCTCAGTACTTTTCAGCAAGGCTGCGTCATAACAGACCTGATGCTCACTTGCTGAAAATGAATGACACTGATGATTGTCAGAAGAAGCCTACTTCAGAAAAAATTGTTTTTAATGTTTTGGTAGACAGTGTTATAGCAGGATTAACTGTAAGATACAATGCTGTGAAGCAGTTGGCTGAAAAGTTCAGTTTCTTGTGGAAATACCTCACTGTGTCTGAAAGTGATCTGAAAGGAAAAGCCTTATTTTTATCAAAACAATATCCTGATGACCTTAATGATGAGGACTTTTTTTGAGAGAAATGCAGCATTTACCTTCAGTACATAAGGCCGATTTTGGAAATGCACAGTTAAAACCACTGGATCTGTTGAACATATTAACAGAATACAGACTTGGTGACCTGTCTCAAACATTTGTGTCAGCTTACGAATTCTTTTAACAATCCCAGCAACAGCAGCTTCGGCAGAGATATCATTTAGCAAACTCAAGTTGATTAAGAATTTTTTAAGGTCTACAGTGTCTCAAGAACATCTTGAGGGTTTGGCCAGGCTGCGTACTGAATCCAACATTGCCAGAACAGATGGTCAGCTGTGTTGTTCTGAAGCCGTACGTTTAGAGCCCAGTGACACCTTTAAGACCAACAAAGGTTTATTCAAGGTATGCTCTTTCGTGTGCAAGGCATTTCGTATTTGAAAAAGTGTGCCTTGCACACGAAAGCTCATACCTTGAATAAACCTTGCCACTGGACTCTAAATTTGTTCTGTCGCCAGAACAATTAATTTTGAAGCTGTCGTTAGGAATTTTTCAAAAAAAAAAAAGGCAAGGAAAGCTCATTTTTTAAGTTAACAGCAAGACTTTTTAAAACCCCTTTTTGACCTTATGCTTAAAACCATTGTGGATTTTTTAAAAAGGTAGCTAATGGAGCAGGCGAGGCCCCCTGAAATTTTTTTTGCACCACCTCATAAAAGTCCTCTCAGAGACCCTTCTCTGGCAATAGCAAAATTCGTTTCAGTCCTTTTAGCCCTTGCCTCCAAAAACGAGGAATGAGAACTTTCTGCTGCTCAAGATTTGTTAATCAATGAGCTTCTCAGGGAATAAAAGGAAAGGATGGTTCTCTTTCACCTCGGAGAGAATTATGGTCTGATTTCAAGTGGGTGGCCTCGACAGTCAACAGAAGCAACACAGAGCCTTGCGGTGACAACTGAATATTATTTTTTTAATCTTGTGTTTCTCTCCCCAACAGGGACTCAGAACAGCTGGCAACCTTCTCCCAGACTCTATTTCCACAACAGCAGCTCTGTGAGATAAGCTGGGCTGAAACAGGGTTGCACACAACCATGATCACATACCATGCGAATTTGGCAACATGTAGATTTTGCATGTCCATACGACCTGCATAGATGTCAATGGTCGAATCTGCATTTGCATTTTTAAATTAGTTACGTGCTGCTGTGACGCCGTCTTTCTCTATGCTTGTTTGAATGTTGTTTGGAGAAGATTCTTTTAAAGCAGTGCGGAAGTGCAATGACAGTGGAGCCACCCTGAAAGGATGATAAACATATGTGGACATGCAAAAGTATGCTAGCACTGTTGAAGTGTGAAAACGACACCAAATGTGGACAGCTTTTTTGAAGACAGAGTCAAAAGGCAGGGACACTGGTGGGAAAGACAAATGCAGATTCGGCCAACCCAAACTTATCGACTGCAGTGTGAAGTGAGAGCATATACTCCGTTCCTGTCAGGACTGCCAGCTCCAGGTAGGGGAATTCCTGGAAATTTGGGGATGGTGCCTGTGGACAGGGGAATCTGGGGAGGGTTTCATCTAGCATCTACAGTATACCATAGAGTGTGTCTTCCAAGGTTGCCAGGGGGGAGCCTGGAGAGGTCAGGGTTTGGGGAGGGTAGGTAGGCAGAGATGTTCCACCCAGCTTTTGGTTGAGGACAGCAATGGTTAAAACTGGCACACTCCTTTTTTACTTTTGGCCCCGCATCCCCTTCCCCACCCTGCTGCACGGAGAGCATGGCAACTGGCAAAAAGGACTGATCACCATCTGGATTGGTTGTTTTATTAGTGCACTGTAATAATTTTATCATGCTGGTTGTATTTGACCTGTTTTAATGCTGTAAATCACACAGAGTCCGCTTGTGGAGCTGGGCGGTTCAGAAATATTATTATTATTATTATTATTATTATTATTATTATTATTATTATTATTATTACTATTACTATTACTATTACTATTACTATTACTATTATTATTATTATGTCGGATGCAATGCCATAGAGTCCACACACCAAAGTAGCCATTTTCTTCAGAGAAGCTGATCTCTGTAGTATAGGGGTCACCTTTAATTCCACAAGAACTCCTGACCACACCTGGAGGTTGGTGACCCAAGTTCCTGTGATGCAACTCCCCCCCCCCAACCTCAGTTAGAAATCTATAAACCATTGTATTGTGCTGTGGGGAAAAAATGCCCCCTTTTACTTTCTTGCAAGTTCCCTAACCACATCTTTCGAAATGGATGTTTCTTTTTCGACTCCCCAGGCCTTGGGAAATTGGCTTGAGAATTACTACAGGGAGATCTGTTTGTTAGGTGGGGCTATGGACAGTTGGAAGGAGTCAACCGGAAAATCTTGCCAGCATCGGAAGGAGTCAAGCGGTGCCATCCTAAGTGCTCTTATACCCTTCTGAAACCCACTGGCTGCAATGGATGAGAAAGGCCTAACTCTGACTGAGGACAGCACCGTCCGCCATCCAAAGGCTGGATTTATAGGCGTGATATAAACAGCTGGAAGCCCATCTTTGCAGAAGAGGACTGCAGTGGCAACAGGTCCTGCGTAAATATTGTTTTTTTGCCTCGGTTATCTCCCCTCAGCTTAATCCCTCCCGGCCTGCATCGGTCGTGTCCTGATGGCACAGCTCCACACAGCTCCATCTTCTCCACAGAACCCTAAAAACAGAATGGAGGGGCAGGTCCTTGCTAGGGTTGCCAACTCCAGGTTGGGAAATCCCTTGAGACTTGGGGGTGGAGTGTGGGGAGGGCAAGGTTCGGGGAGGGGAGGGGAGAGAGCTCCATGGGATATAATGCCACGGAGTCCTCCCTCCAAAGCCTCCAGGAGAACTGTCCTCTGTTATCTGGAGAACGGCCGTAATTCCAGGAGATCTCCAGGCCTCAGCTGGAGGTTGGAAATCCTAGTGCTTGTTAAACTGAGGATCCCGTTTTCCTCTTCTTTATAATTAGGGGAAAAATGGCAGACGTGCTCTAGTTCTGGAGAGGAGGAGCAGGCAGCCTTCGAAGGGAAGGGGGGTTTCCCCCACCAAGAAAAGGTGGTGGGTGTGGCCCTGAGCTGGATGGCCCAGCCTAGCCAGAGATGGCCAGGTTTTGGAAGCTAAGCAGGGTTAGTATTCTCCAGCTGCTGGAGTCTTATGCTGGGAACCAACGGCTTCTAGAATGCTGTGCTTAGCTTTGCCCGGTTGCTTTGCCCACCCGCACAAAATGTATTCTTTGGCTTCAGCTACATGGGGGGGTGCTTGAATGTAGTATGATTTAGAAGGCCCTATTGTATGTGGCCATTACTGACACAAGCTGTACACGTGTCTTTAGTTCTGATTCACCATTAAACATTGTCTTCTGAAAGAGCCCTGTGTTGTGTGACCTGACTAAGGAGCCTGACACACGGCTTCTCTGAAAAGCACTATTTATTTTATTTACTTATTTAATTTTTTTCCAGACCCCTCCCCCGTTAGCCAAAGGCTCTCAGGCAGTGTGGAAACAAAGCAATCAAAACCTGCCACCATTTTTAAAACTAAGCATGACAAAGAGGCCCCTGCAAAAAAGAGAGTAGCCAGTTTTTTAAAAGAAATACCTGTTTGAAAGATAATTTAGTTTAGCAGCGGAGGGAGGTGTCCAGTTATCCAAAACATTTAAAAACGTATCTCAACAGTTAAAAATCCAACCAATCCAAATAAAAAATAGCAATCACAAACAAACATACAAAAGAACTGCCAGTTTGGGGGGGGGGATGAATTGTCATATTAAGAATAAAATAATTTCACCAGCCAACTAAAATGTAACCAAGAAAACAAGGCTGTGGATGGGAGGAATGGGAGGAGGGAGGCAGGAAGTTCCCCGGAGGCCATCACTTCTCAGCCTGCTGTCCTCACAGCACTTCCCTGGGAGTAAGCCCTGTGTAATAACATAGGATCTACTTCCAAGTAGACCCACTTAGGATTGCACACATTTAGAGAGCAGTCCTAAAAACAACATGGGACTTACTTCTGAGTAGACCTGACTAGTCTTGCGCCCTGACCTACTTAAGATACGTAGCGCCCACCTTTCGCCCAGGCAACTGGGACCCAGGGCAGTTCACAAAACATCACAGTCACACCCCCCCACCCCCGTAAACCACCAAAGGCTCGCAATTCCTGGTTACTCTCATTGTCTTTGGATTTGGTGTTCCTCGTCCTGCAGCATCCTGACTGCCGGGATAGGCCTGGCTAGGCCAGTCTCATCAGATCTCGGTAAGGAAGGAGGGTCAGTCCCGGTCAGCCCTTGGATGGGAAGCCCTGGGTTGCTAGGCAGAGGCGGGCAATGGGAAACCATCCCTGCTCATCCGCCCATCTCTTCGTTTCTGACTCGAGATGTAGCAGCTCCCAACGAAGGGTTTCAGCCCAGCTTTGTGAATGCCCCCCATTTACGGCTGCTCACCTCAACAGTTCCCCTCTCTGGGTCAGAGTGCAGGGATTCTCAATCCTGAACCATCTCCTGGTCACAGGACTGGGCCTTGGTGGGAAGCCGCCTTCTTCTGACCAGACTTAGAGAGAAGAGGCCGGACTGCTCTGCCTCCCCCTGCCCTCGCCCAACTGACGCTCTTCACGACTCTTCTGTCCCCCTTCTGTTGATGGCCTCACCCTGGCAACGGGACACCCCCCCTCCACGTTCCAGAATCCAGGAGTGTCCTCATCACAATGGCCTCCTCCTTGGAATGGGGAAAGGGGCCAATTGGCTTCCAGCCTTCTCTCAGAGCCCTCTCAGCCCCACCTACCTCACAGGGCGTCTGTTTTGCAGAGAGGAAAGGAAGGTGATGGTAAGCCACTTTGAGACTCCTTTAGATAGTGAAGGGTAGGGTATGAAACTTCTTCTCCTTCTTCGCCATCTCCAGGTCACTCACATCACTTTCTACCTGATCCTTTTAACTGGAGACTCCAGGGACTGAACCTGGGACCTTCTGCGTGCAAAGCAGAGGCTCTTCCACTGCGCCACAGCCTGTCGCCTAAACGACTAAGGGCTGGTTGGATTGGCAGTTCTGGCAGAATGGGTGGCAGATTATCTTGGATGCCTATAAAGCTGCCTTATACTGAGTCAAACCCTCAGTCCCTCAAGGTCAGTATTGCCTACTCGGACTGGCAGCGGCTCTCCAGGGTCTCAGGCACAGAGCTCTTTCCCTTCACCTGCTGCCTGAACCTTTAAACTGGAGATGCCGGGGAGTGGGCCTGGGACCCTCGGCATGCAAAGCAGAGGCTCTTCCCTGAGGCACAGCCCCTCCCTGTAATACTGTAGTAATGTTGCGTGGTTAGGGTTAGGGACCTATTATCGATGAAGGAGGGCGATTGGATTGAGTTGCCTTTGAGGCAGAATTTTATCCTGCCAACCTAAGAACATAAGAACATAAGAGAAGCCAATGTTGAATCAGGCCAATGGCCCATCTAGTCCAACACTCTGTCACACAGCGGCCAAAATATACCAGGTGCCCTCAGGAGGTCCACGGGAACCTATTAGGAAAGGATGCTTAGCAGTTTTTTGCTAGAAATCGGTTTCAATCACATAATCTCAATGATTAAGTCAGTAACCGATGGAATATTTTACTCTCCCCTCCCCCCGTACATAGATTTCAGTGGGATGTTCAGTGTCAGTAGGTCCTGGATTCTTGCACAAGTGATCAAGTGATTTCCTTCTGAGAGGTCATTTTCCAGCTTGTCCGAGGGTGGGGAAAGGTGGCCCCACTGTGGACTCAGCCATGGGCTGCATATAGGTGGGCAGGAACAGGGTCAGTGTCAAACTCTGCTCCGCTTAGTTTGCCATGACTGTGGAGGAAGGGAGAAGTCCTACCGGAGGGGAGGGGGCGTGAATTCTGAGTGTGTGACTCACGCTATTGTAGCAGCTGTAACTTTTCCTGAAGAAGCCTTCCTCTCAGAGGAACGTCCTTGAAGCCTTTGGTGCCAGCTTGCTAGAGTAGATAGTGGGCTCGTATATTTCCCAGAGGGGGTGGGTGGACAATGCAACAGCTAGGAGGGATGAATGCAGTGTGTGTTTGGTTACCCATGTCCGTGGGGCCTTGTTTGAATTTACCTATAACTGTACCTGTACCCACCAAAACTCTTAGTTCTGACACAGTACTTTTCTGGTCTGGATCATGTCTAATTCTCAATAAACACATCACTGCCAAGGAGAGTGTCATTGAGAGTAACTTGTCCAGGAGCCTGACAGTCTGCACATCCCACCCTGCTGCCACTTGCTGCTGTCCCCAATCTAGGGCTGCCAGCTCTGGATTGGGAAATACCTGGAGATTTGGAGGGAGGGTTGAGCCTGGGAAGGGTGGGGTTTGGAGAGGGCCCTCAGCAAGGTATAATGCAATAGAGTCCACATTCTAAAATCAGTGTCCCCTGAATGACAATAGCCCAGCACTATAATTAGGCATAATGGCAATGCGCATTCTACAAATACCATGTAAAAGCAATGGAACACATGTACATGAAAATTTATTGATTTCATTTATATCCTGCTTTCCTCCCAAGTGGGGACCCCAAGAACATCAGTGAGGGTCCATCTAGTCCAGCATCCTGTCTCACACAGTGGCCAACCAGTTCCTCTGGAGGGCCAGCAACAGGGCACGGAGGCTGAGGTTGCCTGCTGGCTCTGAGATTCAGAGGCTTAGTTCCTCTGAATGTGGAGGTTCCCTTCAGCCACCATGACTAGTAGCCATTGATAGACTTATCCTCCACGAATCTGTCTAATCCCCCTTTATTCCTGTTTATTCCTGTGGCCATCACTACATCCTCTGGCAGTGAATTCCACTGCGTAAAGGAGTGTTTCTTTTTGACTGAACCTAGTGCCCATCAACTTCAGTGGTTGCCATTGATTTCTAGTATTCTGGGAGAAAAAGTTCTCTTTGTCAGCTCTCTCCACCCTATGCATAATTTTCTCAACCTCTATCATGCCCCCCCACCCCTTAGTCATCTCTTTTATAAACTGAAAAGTCCCAGAGACACCCCAGCCTTTCCTCCTAAGGAAGGGGCTCCAGCCCTCCCCTGTATTTTTCCCAGCTCTGTAATGTGGCTGACAACATTGTCCCCGCCTCCATTTTATGAATGCATCTATAGAATCAACCTCCAAACCAAGAACTGAAACTGCTGGCAAAAACATAAGTAAACATGACAGGAAAGAAAACTGGGAACGTTGACTCACCCCTATTCTTGATGTGAATGGGCCTTTTAAAGGTAATAACCGTAATTCGGAGCTAGGAGCACAGCACAATTTCACTTGCCGTACTAAAGTTTTGAGAACCGAAACAACAGCAGAATTCTTACAGTTCTCTTCATCACCTTAATGTTACGATTTTACAAGGAGAACAGAAGCACACAGATTTTCCTAGGCAGGTATACACAAAGCATCCGTTTATTGAAATCATTGCCCTATATGTATGAGTGATTCTTTACTTCTTAAAAAAGCATGCTACTCCGGGCAGAAAAGCATTGTATTTATCACTGCAACCATGGAAACCATATACATTTCCACTTGCAAACGATGAACGCACAATACTTGCTAGGTGTGTTAAATAGTTATGGTAGCTGTTCAGTAGCAGGCATTGTGGTTTTGCCCTTTCTAAATTCCTAGAACTTGCTTGATTTAGAGACCTCCAAAACCTCTGGAACAAAATGGCATAAAAATGTTGGAACCTCGCCTGGCTGGCTCGAAGGATTTGTAAAACACAAGAAACTCAGATTTCAGCTGTACGAAAGATCCATTTTTGTAACCAGGCCCAGCAGTAGTTTGACTTACAATAGCTGCAAATGAGACATTTCTCATATGTCACGACAGCCCTGCAGACGCAGCGTGTCTTGAACTGGTGCCCTGAGGGATGTCATCTCAAGATTCAGTGTCCTGTGGGACATCATCCAACTCTGGGAAGCAGGATGGCAGACGAAGGAAGTCCCCTTGCCCCAAGGCTCTTCTGCCTTGTTCAGCCAGAGGGTACATTTGAATACCTTGAGGAAGGAGAGTGGTTGCCATCACAGAATGGCTGCCATGGGAGGCAAGATCGGTCTCAAAATGGCTACTGAGGGATGGCAATTAAAAAAGGTCAACAGGCCGTAAGCCAATAATCCTCCCATCATTGGGCATCATGGATGTCCTCCTGCTCCCAGATGGGTGCCCTGTGGGGATTCAAAGGTGATACTTTTCTTTGTCTTCTAAAGCATGTCCTGCTCCAGTGAGGTTGAAGACGCATGGAATGGCTCATTGCTTTGTGCCTGAGGAACACCGAGGACTGATACTGTTATTCTGCTGTTGTTCATGCAGGTTTTGAGGGCTGAGAGGCTTAGGCCCTGGTCACACGGCAAGGTAATTGCACTTTGTTCCTGCTGTAATTTAATCGGGAACATTTTTCTTCGCATTGGGCTGAACTAGATGCAGCCAGCCCCTCTTTTCAGCACCCGCTTGCCTGCTGCTGTGCCGTCCCTCCAGGCAATCCTGCCAGCCACGGTGAGGCTCGGGCGGCTGCTTCTCCTGCCGCCACTGTGTGTGTGGGGGGTTCCCTGCTGCTGCTGCCACCATTGCCCCATGAAAACAGGCTCCGTTGTCTCCGCCATCCTCCTCCTGGCCTCGTCCAGGCTGCCGGAGCCCCCGCCTCTCGTTCCCGCCTCCAGGGCCGTCTTTGTGCAGTTTTTTTAAAAAAAGCTTCTGGTTTGAGCGCTTGACTAAACATGCGCTTAATAAATCCATTATTAAACGTTAAATGGGTTTATTAAGCGCATGCTTGCTCAAGCACTCAAACCGGAAGCTTTTTAAAAAAAAAGCACAAAGAGCGTTCAGACGGCCCTAATCGCAATCATTGCGAAAGATGGGCTGTCCAGATAGGCGAAATTGCGCATTCAAAGCGGAAGCGCCAGGAAAACACTTGATTTTCCAGGGGTCAGGAAAACCCGGCATCATTGCACGAGTGAGCCTGCTTCGGGGCAGGAGGCGGATTGGCGCGTGTGAACGTGAAACTGACATGCGCAAGGGAACAGCAGCGAACCCCGATCATAATGGCAGTATGACCGGACCCTTAGTAACCTCATTAATTTTGGCCGTGCTTTCCTTCCAACCCAATGATGTTCAATTGAACTTAGGGTTGCCAGCCTCCAGGTGGGGCCTGGAGACCTCCCGGAATTACAACTGATATCCAGACAACAGACAACAGAGACCAGTTCCCCTGGAGAAAATGGCTGGAGGGCAGACTCTACAGCATTATACTCTGCTGAAGTCTCTCTCCTCCCCAAACCCTCCCTTCCCTGGGATCCAACTACCAAATATCTGTCAGACTCAGGTTCACCTGTTCCTTTGTGCCTGTGGCCATACCAACCTGTTGAATGTAATCCACACTCCCATTCCCTTCCCCCTCGCTTCTCCCAGCTATAGCAGATGTATCCAGCTTTCTGCTTATCACTCACCCTTGCTGACATTCCTGGTGGGAGGGAGAGAGACTGTGGGAGGGGGAGCGACTGTGTGAATGCCTGTAGACTAGGGTGATGCGCAGACTGCGTAAGCAAGGTGCAGCCACCTTGAGCCACCAGGATTGTGCAGCAACTCCAGCACTTTAGCAAAGTAACTGCTGTATAGCACCACACAAAGTCAGAGCTGTGGAAAACTATATACAGTGTTTATTCACAAGATACACCAGCAAACTGCTCTGCCAGACACACACTTTGAGAGAAGAACTGTACAGTACAAGACATTTACATTTATACATATGACAACCAATCAGCATCATGCTGAGTCATTGCCCACTGACCTCATACCTGGGCCGGTCTGAACAGGTCAGGACTTGTTCCAAGCAGCTTGCCAGCTGTCAGTTAGATCATGCTGATCTAGCTGCTGGATATTAACAACCAACACTCCCCCTTAATATACAGCAAAGTTAGATCAGATGCAATTGCTTCCTAAGGGTCAGGAATTTGGTTTCATCAACACTCTTTGTAAACGTATCAGCAATGTTTTCCTTTGATGAACACTGTTGTAAACTAACAAGTTTCCTCTGTACAGTATCTCTCACATTTTGATATCTGATGTTTACCTAGGCTTAATCCCTTGGGAATCAGCTATTTGTGTTGCAGCCACATTATCGCACATTACAGTCATTGGCATATTACATTTCACATCAAAGTCATCCAATAATTGTTTTAGCCACTCCAATTGAATAACACATTCATTAATGGCTGCAAATTCGGACTCACATGTACTAGTGGAAATAAAATATTGTTTCACTGATTTCCACATAACCAAGGATCCATTTACAAATATTACATAGCCAGTAGTAGACTTGGTATCATTGTTTGTACCCCAGTTGGAGTCAACTGTAGGCCAGAACCTGTTGAGAATGGTTCCCTTCCAGTACCAACTTGTATTTGGATGTGCCCCTTAAGTATTTTAAGACTCTTTTGGCAGCATTCCAATCTCTTACAGAGGGCTTTGAACTCTTTTGGCACAGTAAATGGACTGCATTGCTAATATCAGGGCGAGACCATGTGGCAAGGTAGGTCAATGAACCCACAAGTGATTGGTACAATTGTTTTTGTTCAAACAGCTTATCATCTGGCTCCCTAACATAGCCAGTGGACATAGGCGTTGAAACAGGATTTGCATTAGCCATCTTGTATTTTTCTAGCAAAGTTTCAATTTTGTTTTCCTGGCTAATGGTAAAGTAGCCCTTTTCATTTCTGGCAACCTCCATAACCAAATAGTACTTGATTTCACCCAGATTCTTCATTTTAAAGTGCTGTTTTGTGGTTTCCTCAAACCAAACCAACTGAACATTTTGTTTGTACATAAAACAGATATCATCAACAAACACCATTAGATAGCACTTGTCTCCATTGATTGTCTTGTGGAACATGCATGGGTCAGCAACGCTTTGTTTAAACCCCATGTTAGTCAAAGTACCAGTGAGACATACATTCCATAAATGCCCACTCTGTTTTAAACCGTATAATCCCTTTTTCAACCTTAATACCAGGTTGGGATTTGTACTCTCAAAACCAGGTATTTGTTTCATGTATAGCTGCTCATCCGGAGCTGCATTCAGATATGCAGTTGTGAAGTCAAAATGCTGAACCTTCAACCCTTCTGCACCTGCCTTTGACAATGCTACATTTAAAGTGTTGCTTTTTACTGTAGGAGCATACGTTTCATCATAGTCCACCCCTAACTCCTGAGTATACCCCTGGGCTATTAATCTAGCCTTCCTCTGAGGCATTTCACCTTGCACAGGTTTCAGTTTGTACAACTATCTGCACCCTATGACTTTTTCCCCCTCAGGCAATTCAGACAGTTCAAACACTTCGTTCGTGCATAGAGAATCATACTCCACTTGCATTGCTTTTAACCATGCTTGCTTTTCAGTTTCTTGCATCATAGTTACATCATTGTAACAAGTAGGTTCCTTTGCACACACAAAATTTGCCATCTTTGTGGTGGAACACCTTTTGTACTTCTCTCAGACCTCCTGGGTGTGCTGCTTTCTGTTTTAACACCACCTGTTACACTAGGCTGAGAAGAACTTGCCTCTGGAACCTCAGAACTTACATTAGTATCTGTTTCACCAGTAACAGGCAACACTGTTTGCTCAGGTAGAGAGTTTGCATGAATATTGTGCCAATTCTTGCCCTCAGAAAAATTGGCAGATCTGCTGAAAGTGATCTGATGGTGGTCATTAGAGAATCTGTAGGTTTTCATACCTGACTGATATCCCAAAAAGAGCAACTGCTTTGATCTGGGACCACCCTTTCTACGCTGATCTACAGGTATGTTAACCCACGCTTTAGACCCAAACACACGCAGATAATTCAACTTTGGCATTTTTCCATGAAGCAAGAAGTAAGGAATGTTATTCAAGACTCTTGACCAAGTCCTGTTTGATACATACACTGCACATTTCAAACCTTCAGCCCAAAATGACTTTGGTAACTGGGCATCAGCCAACATGGCATACATAATGGTCTGTAGGGTGGAGTTTTTTCGTTCTGCAACCCCATTCTCGGGTGGTGCCGCTGGGTTAGCAACCCTGTGTTTAACCCCTATTTTTTGCAACCATTGCTGCATTGCATTTGACATAAATTCTCCCCCCATATCAGTTTGCATGGCTTTCAATTCACCCAATTGGTTTCTTACTTTCTTGTGCCAGTATTTCAAGATTTGACAAGTATCAGCCTTACTCTTTAAAATATAAACCCATGAAAAATGAGAATAATCATCCGTTATCACCAACACATAACGATTATGAGACAAACTAGGAGGAAACGGCCCCATTAGATCCACATGCACTAATTGCAAAGCATGCGTTGATACTCTGTCACTTTTACAAGCTACAGGAAATGCCTGTGACTTAACTTGTTTGCAGACCTGACAGTCAAGGAAAGTTTTATAATCATTCACTCCTTCCCTGCCTGTTAGAGCTAGGGTTTGAGATGGCATGAAAGGAGGCGTGGCCTAAACAACGATGAAGAAGATGTAAACATTCATGGTGTGGATTCTTGTTCCCAGGCACGCTTGCTGTCGCTGCCGTTTCAGGGCAATCTAATACATACACACCATTTTTCAAGTTAGCAGTAGCCCTCACCTTCCCACCTTTGCTAATGCTGCAAGACTCACTTGCAAACACTATTTCAAACTGAGCTCTGTCCAACGCCAGGACACTGAGCAAATTATTCTCAAGGGAGGGTACACAGAGGACATTCTGAAAAGTATGGTTTAGACAGGAAATAGTTAACTCCCCACAGCAAGTTACAGCAGCCAGGTGACCATCAGCGAGGGTCACATGCTCTAGTTGTGCTTTTTGTTGATTTTGGAGCATATCTGGAGCCTTACAAAATATTTTACTCGCTCCACTATCCAGCACCCAGTCATGTGTTAAATCAGTACCTGTCAGCACAAGCGAGGCATTAGGACATTTACACAACACGTCCTGCTGTCCACTGACGGGTTTCTTCTTCTGCTGCAAGGGACAGGTTTTTCTCAAATGAGACACAGACCCACATAGAAAGCATTTCTTCACGCGCAGAGCTCTTGCCGGCTCACATTTCACGCTGAGTTGCTCTCTCTGCTTGCAGCTGGCCCCTTTGCATTCCACAGGCTGGGCATGCTGCCAGGAAACAGATAAGTGCTTGGTGTTGATTTTAGCCTTGTACTCCAACGCACGACCGACAATCATTTGCAGATTTAATTGATCAACAGGTAAACCTTCCAGGGAGGTGACTAAAGTGTCAAATTTTTCATTTAATGAACTTAATAAAAAATAACACCTGTCCTCCTGGCTTATAGTCTTTCCTCTTCCCTGCAGCTGCTGAAACAGCTCTGTCAGAGCGTTCACATGCTCCCGGACAGACTCTCCTGGAGCCTGAAGCTTTCTGTACAGGCGTCGCATTAAAGACATAATAGTACCTGCTGACGTTTCCACATAGACAGCTTTAAGCGAATCCCACGCTGCCTTTGCATCAGCTGCAGATGAAATATGTATTAATTGGTCATCACTCACGGCCAGAACGATGCATGCCAGAGCCTTCTCGACCTTTGCCACATCTGCTACTGGAACTGGATCAGGAGGGTCCTTAATGTACACCCAGAACCCTTCCCTGATGAGATAGTGTTTCATCCGAAACGCCCACATATCATAATTCGTGGAGGTCAGCTTGTCCACCACCTGCGTTGTTGGCACCAAAGCCATGCTTCCTCCGGCTTTCTCAACACGCTCGGGCTGCAACTGTTATCAGTCTCTCTCTCACACACAGCGCGACTCACCACAGCCAAGGCTTTCCCGGGCAGGCTTGTTCACTCCCCCACTCCTGAAAGAACTCAGCTCCTTGTCCACTGCGGCACGCTCACTCATGGTCTGGCTCACCAGCATTGTCCAGATAGCAGTGCTGGCTGTCAGACTCACCAGTCTCCGACAGGCACGAATCCCCACTGGGCTGGTAGGCTCACCGTTGCTCTGGACGGTCCTCCCGCGAGGCTGGGCCCATAACCCTGACGCGCAGACTGCGTAAGCAAGGTGTAGCCACCTTGAGCCACCAGGATTGTGCAGCAACTCCAGCACTTTAGCAAAGTAACTGCTATATAGCACCACACAGAGTCAGAGCTGTGGAAAACTATATACAGTGTTTATTCACAAGATACACCAACAAACTGCTCCACCAGACACACACTTTGAGAGAAGAAGAACTGTACAGTACAAGACATTTACATTTATACATATGACAACCAATCAGCATCATGCTGAGTCATTGCCCACTGACCTCATACCTGGGCTGGTCTGAACAGGTCAGGACTTGGCTGATCTAGCTGCTGGATATTAACAACCAACATAGGGAGGCAACGCTGGTAAACATTTTCCCAAGCAGCACCTCAGGAACTTTCACATGAGAGTGTCCTTGAGCAAGTGTTAAGATGCTATGTGAACTATCAACAGGATAACTGGGTGCCCCTTTTGCCATTCGCGGAATACAGCTACAATAATTCCTTACATAGTTCCATTGGCATGAGCCCTCTTAAAGCGGTGCATGGGTACAAAGGGGGCCTCTCCCCAGAGTCAATCTTATTGAACCTATCCAAGGCAATGATAAACTATGGTGGTCGAATGTGACTAAAAACAGAGATGTGTTGCAAAAAACGTTAGAAAATGCCAAAGCAGATCATAAACATTATTCTGATGGGAAAAGGAGCCCTGAATGGGATTTGGTTCCAGGAGACTCCGCCTATGTGTCTACTAAGCACTTAAAGGGGCTACAACCCCGAAGGAAATTGGGGTGGAAATATGTAGGACCTTTCAAGGTGGTGCGTGTGATTAACAAGGTGACTCTGGAACTTGATCTCCCTAAAACATTATATCATTTGCGTCCTGTGTTTCATTTCAGCTTATTGAAAAAAGATCCAGGACCATCTCCCTGGGCACAGCATCATCCTACTCCGCCTCCTCTTCTGATAGATGGGGAACTCCACCATGTTCTGGAGGAGATCCTTGACTCCTGCCTGAAGTGGGGCCAGTTGTACTACCTGGTAAAGTGGAAGGACTTTGGGCCTGAAGAAAATGAGTGGATGAAAGCCATTCATGTTAATGCACCCAGACTGGTGCACCAGTTCCATCATCATCATCCTGATAAACGGGGTGTTTGTGTGAACTTGAGGGGCTGTGTAGAGTCTGAGTTGACTAGGTATTTCACAAGCAAGTGTTGGCAACTATACGAACTGTCACATGTCTTTCCCCTCCCCGACTGTTGTCACGCACACTAAATAATCCACTGTCAATACACTTTCAAACTGGATTTCACTGTGTGAACTGGTGAAATCCAGTTGGAAAGTGCATTGAAAGT
This sequence comes from Gekko gecko, assembly GCA_029375565.1. Taxonomy (NCBI): domain Eukaryota; kingdom Metazoa; phylum Chordata; class Lepidosauria; order Squamata; family Gekkonidae; genus Gekko; species Gekko gecko. The sequence goes on from JAPDNY010000008.1 coordinate 1,474,886, forward strand.
GGATTATTTAGTATGTGTGACCACAGCCTCTGTCAGATTGGCCAGCACTGCCTCAGCAAATGTTGGGGGATTTGAGACAACAGTGTATGAGAAAGGTAGAATTTGAGGAAGATGTGTCGGCACTTCTGAGTGACACTCAAGGAATTTCTTCTAATCTCTGTGGTAAATACCATAGACATATGGGGAAGTTCCTTGAATGTCACTATGGAGGCTGTTTCCTGGTCATTTTATCGCCTCCTGCTCCTCAGTTTCTTGAGAGTGTGGGACTGGGGTTGAGGTAAGCAAATGCCTAGCCTACTCTCTCTGTATTAATGGCATGTTGCCATGTGTCCAGAGGCAAGTTCTGCCCTCTCTATGGCCACTGTGATCACTTGATGGCCTCCTTGTATTTGTTCTGCATGACACAGTGAATGGCGAGGAATTTGGCAGGTTAAAATTGAGCAAAATGTTTGGAATACTTTTCTTCATTCTTTTCTCCCTAGTTTTCCCACTAGTTCAAGTTACAGTCAGGTGCCTGCCCCAATCTCATCTGAAAGGAATCAGATTATATTAGATTAATTTGGATGACATTTGCTGGAGAGATTAAATGATTCTGATTTGAAAAACGAATCTGTTCAATATCGGTGAAGACACTAGACCCCATCATATTCCCGGTACCATCCTTGGGAATGCAACTAAGTTATAGCCATCCTTTCCCCGGTGTGAGAGGGCTCTTGACAAGGCCTTCACGAGGACACTGCTATTCCTGTCTGCAGCAAGGGGCAGGGACACCAGGTATCATAGGAAGATCCAGAAATCCAATTTCTCAATAATCTCCTCTCCAGTTTCAAAGTTTGCTCTGTCATTGTTAGAGGAAAACATTGTAAACAAATGTTATCAAGGTGTTTCTTTCCAGTAGTACCATGCCTACTGTAAAGTACTGGGTTCAGACGTGTGATTTCAGCTCATAGTTTATTTTAGCTCCAACACAAGACAACTGAGCGGGACCGGAGGCCTGCTTAAATCCCCGTTGGAAAACCACACACTCCACACCCGTGATAGGTTATTTACAGTGCCCCTTATTTCCCATAGGTTACTTCTTGGATCCTGCCTGACCGATGGGTCCATTCTAGGATCCGCGCTGGCTATTGTTTTAGTAAGCGAAGCTTTGCCTATTCGCATGACCATGTGAGAAGGTGACTGTGTGTGTCGTCCTTAGTTAGGACACAACTCCTACCATGAAAAGTATACATTCCAGTACTTCTCATATGTATGTATATATGTATGTATGTATATGATGGTAGAAACTGCTGTCAAGTTGCAGCCAAGTTATGGTGACCCATCATGGGGTTTTCAAGGCAAAAGACTTTCAAAGGCCCCGTCCACACTGAGCATTTGCCCCGCTGAAGGCACGGGAGCCCTGTGGACTTTCCGTGCGCAATCATACGAACACATCTGGGAGGTGTAGTGCTCCCGTGGCCAACCCGTGGCTTCAGGTGGAAAACACGGAGTAAAAAACTAGTAGGTCTGAAGTACTAGTTTCAGGAAACCCCGGGGCAAAGGCTGGCGTCTGATCGCGGGAGCGCCAGTATCCTGCGGCTTCCGACGCCCGCCCATGTCCCCGGGGTTTCTGGATGTTGTAAGTGTCCATGGGATGCGCACCAACGCTGAACAGCGCATGTGCACACACAAGACACCGACAGCAGCCCGCCCCCCCAATGGCGCATGCGCACTTTGCTGCTTTTTTGCCACGCTGCAGCAGTGCAGTGTGATTGGGGTGCAAAGCTGGAGTGTGGCAACCCGGTGGCCCCTGTGATCGGGCTACCGCGCCTTATTCAGCTCCGGGGCAAACTGCCATGCCTCTCCTCCGCGTTTTCTGGCCCGTATGACCGGGGCCAAAGGTGGTTTTCCCATTGCCTACCTCTGCATAGTAACCTTGGACTTCCTTGGCGGTCTCCCATGTAAGTACTGACCAGGGCTGAGATCGGACCAGACTGGGGTATTATTCTCTCTCTCTCTGTGTATAATAAGCCGAAGTACTAGAGGTGGTTATTGGCTAAGACATAGAGCTCTTAAACTGGGGATAAAGAGAGCTTGTTTGAGACAAAATCGCCTCAGGATGACTGTTAGCAGCGGCTTTTCTACTGAGAGAAAAGATTTAAATGCCTATAAGGCAAGGTGGCCAACCTAAGACCCTCTCTCTTAACAACGTCGCGGTGATTTAGTCAAGGGGATTACACATAAGACACAGGCATAAAGTTGATGAAGATCTCTCCATTCAAGATGCTTACTGTATACACCATGTGAAGGCCAAAAGGGTTCAGTATTTCAGGAGAGCGAGCTTTTCAAGATGGCAAGGGCTGCTTAATGCCAGAGATGAAAAACGTCTCTGCAGCTTCAGCTTCGCAAACTGGCTGCCTTGCAAAGGGCTGAGAAAATATTTGCCTGCAACGTTTAGTGTCGGGTTGCTGTCTCTGGGTTGGGAAATGCCTGGAGATTCTGGGGGTGGAACCTGAGGAGGGCGGGGTTAGGGGAGGGAAGAGACTTCATTGGGGGATAACGCCATAGAATCCACCTTCCACAGTGGCCATTTTCTCCAGGGGAACTGATCTCTGTCGCCTGGAGATCAGCTATCATCCCAGGGGATCTCCAGCCACCACCTGGAAGCTGGCAACCCTAGTTTAGGAGTAGGACAGGGAAATAAAGGAACAGAACTACTCAAGTTACATATGCTAGAATTTCATCCTCCTGGGCCTCCTGCCAGAACAGGAAGATATAAAACTAAAGAGAGCTGTGCATCCAGTGCTTTTGTTGTGTCATTAGTTTCTAATGAACTTCTTAAAAAAGAAGAAAAAGATGGCACCATTGGAGAGGGCCACATGCTCAAAGATACCCTCTCTCTCTCTCTCTTTTGAAAAAAAAAATTACTTCCTGTTGTTAAAAGGAAAAGTCATGATTCACATGCTCAGAAACAAGTTTCCCTTAGATTTTATGATAAGCATTTCATCTTTCACCAGGAGCCTGAACAAGAAATAGTGAAATAAATGGTTTTTTTTATACCACCTACAGTAGCCAACCTCCAGATGGGACCTGCAGATCTCCAGCTATTACAACTGATCTCCATACAACAGAGGTCGGCTCCTCTGGAGAAAATGGCTGCTGTTGTGTACTGTTTGGTGTAGTGGTTAAGAGTGCGGACTCTAATCTGGGAGAACTGGGTTTGATTCTCCACTCCTCCACTTGCAGCTGCTGGATGACCTTGGGCAAGCCGCAGTTCTGTCAGAGCTGTTGTCTCAAGGACAGTTCCCAAGAGAGCTCTCTCAGCCCCACCTACCTCACAGAGTGTCTGTTGTGGGGTGGGGAAGAGAAAGGAGATTGTAAGCCGCTCTGAGACTCTGAGTGAAGGGTGGGGTATAAATCCAGTCTCTTCCTCTTCCTCCCTTTAAGAGGCTATCCCAGTAGGCCTGAGAGCAAATGGGGGGGGGGGACTCGGTGCTTCTCTTCCAGGTCTCCCTGCTAGTAGGGTTGCCAGTCTCCAGGTCATGGCTGGAGACCTCTCGCTTTCCAGTCCCAACTGATCTCCAGGCAGCAGTTCACCTGGTGAAAATGGCCGCTTTGGAAGATGGACTCTGTGCCATTATACCCTGCTGAGGCCCCCCCCCCAAACTCTGCCTTCCTCAAGCTCCACCCCCAAAATCTCCAGGTGTTTCCCAACCCAGACCTGGCAACCCTAGTTAGCAGCCTATAAGATTACAGGGCCTACTAAGAATCTGCAGGACCAGGCCAGGATCACCCTGGCTTAGAGCTCTTAGGGTTGACAGCTGCCAGGTCCGGGTGGGGGTTCCCCTGCTTTTGGGGGCTCCTTTCTGCTCCTGGCCAGCTGGCTCGTGGGAAAGCCCCACCTCCAAGTGCGATCGCCCACCTCCCTCCTCTCCTGCCAGATTTAAAGAGCTCCAGCTGACTGGTGGGAATCAGTGGTGGGCGCAGGCCACATGCGTGGCTCATAGAAAGACCCTTTGAAGGGTCTCCAGGTGAACTGATCTCTGCTGCCTGGAGAGCACCCCCAGAATGCCCCCCCAATCCCCCTGCTGGAGCGAGGAGGGCACCTGGCATCCCTAAGAGCTCTAGAAACACCTTAGGTAAGGATTGTTATTCCCAGGGCTCTTTTTGGAGCAGGAACTCCTTTGCATATTTGGCGACACCCCCCCCCTAATGTAGCCAATCCTCCCAGAGCTTACAGAGCTCTTCTTACAGGGGCTACTATAAGCTCTTGGAAGACTGGCTACATCAGGGGTGTGTCACCTAATATGCAAAGGAGTTCTTGTTACCAAAAGAGCCATGTTTATTCCTTATTCCAATGGCCAAGTTACCTGCCCTACAGTTATGGTTAATAAAGAGGCCTTCTGCCAAATGGAACTGGGTGTTTTTTGTTTGCTCCACTACACAAGAGCTGCTTTGGCGGGTGGGCTCTGTGGCACTGCACCATGCTGAAATCCCCCCCCAAACCCCACCCCCAGGCTCTACCTCCATATCTTCAGGTATTTCCCCACTTGGAGCTGGCAGCCTTAAAAAACCTCTATCCTGTTACTCTGGCAAAAAGTATTTTGTTTAGAAAAGTATCTGGGAAAAGAGAGAGAGTTCCCTAGGGTTGCCAGGTCCCTACCTTCTGCTGGTAGGGGGCTACTGGCTCCTTTCTTGGATCTTCTTGCACACGTGCTTTGTACGCATGCTGCGATGACATCACCCAGAAGTGACATCATCAGGCTAGGCATGTTGCTGGGGGGACACTCTAGCATTCGGCCAAAAGCTCTATGGTCACCATAGAGTTTTGGCCGAATGCTAGAGTGTATCCACAACAATGTGCCCAGTGTGATGACATCATCTCCGGGTGACGTCGTTGTGCCAGGCACGTCCAACACTGTGGAACTCTTTGGGGGTAGGGCTCCCCCCACCGGCATCTGGCTGATAAGTGGAACAGGGGGTCCAAAATCAGGGGGAAACACGCCCCCATCCGGAGGATGGCAACCCTAGAGCTCCTCACCTTTTTTTGCAATGGTTGCTGGGAAGGAAGAGAAAAACCTGAAAGCTTCATTCTCACTTACGTTGTTTGCAAAAGTGTCTTTCTAGGGGAAATATGTTTAATTTGTTTAAAGATCTGTGAGTTGACCGTGGCTCTGTTACTGGTAGATTCTGTAGGATATACCACAAGAGAGGCACAAGAGAACGTTGACCATTGGCTGTAGCCATTGGGTACATCCCAGAATTTCTTTTTGTTGTGCAGTTCCTCCTTCACCGTGAATGAAAAGGTGTCTTACAGACAACAGAAACTGTAATCTGTTGACAAACTGGAACTTGCGGCTCCAGTTCTTATGAGGGATAGAGAGGTTTGGCCAGATGCCTATAGCCCCATGTGAAATGGCCACTCATACAGCAGGCAAGCAGCTCTTTTCAACTTTTAAACCTCCCCTACCGACCACCCTGGGGCCCTACCATTGGCCCAGGGAGGGGAGGGAGGTCCTGACTTTCCCACTGCTCGCCAGGCCCACCCCCTCTCTGCATCCGGCAGCCTCTCCCTCCACTGCCCGGCCCCACAAATGGCAGGCCGCATTGACTCAGGCCCTTCTTGCTTGCAGCAGTTTATCTGGGGAAGTGCAATAAATGTATGGAAAACTTCAGAGCTGCTTATCTGGGACTGATAAAAAGTTAAAAGCTAGGGATGCTGGGAAAATGTTCAGCAGGTAAATATACTCTATGGAACACTCAGCCTGTCTTTCTGCAAACTGTGTAAAATAGAATTATTGAGGGGGGCATTTTTATAAAGGCGATAGGGGTATAGTATAATATGAAATGGTTCAGAAAAGTCCTTTAATAAAATGGGACTGTGGTCTGTACTGCTGCATATATTATCAGAAGGTAGCCTTGTTAGTCTGCAGTAGAACAAGATAAAAGGAGCCTTGACTCCTGAAAGCTTATACTCCAAATTTTTGTCGGTCTGTAAGGTGGTACTGCATTCAAATCTAGCTGTGTTTTTGTCACAGGCAGCCAGAGCCAGTGTGCATTCTTTGTGGATCGCATGAGTCCAAATGCAAGAAGCCAAGTCAAGACTTCCGTTCCAGAGTCCACAGCTGAGAAAGTCATTACTGAAGGGTTGTCTAAGAGGTATAGTCAGGTAGTCTAAGGGTTACTCACAAACAGAGATCACAGATATGAGGAGCGAGGTCAAGAGAAGAAGAAGAGATTGGATTTATACCCCGCCCTTCACTACCCAAAGGTGTCTCAGAGTGGCTTACAAACTCCTTTCTCCTTCCCACAACAGGCACCCTGTGAGGTAGGTGGGGCTGAGAGAGCTCTGACAGAAACTGATCTTTTTTCAAGAATAGCTCTTGTCAGAACTATGGCTTGCCCAAGGTCATCCAGCCAGGTGCAAGTGGAGGAGTGGGGAATCAAACCCAGTTCTCCCAGATTAGAGTCCACGCACTTAACCACTACACCGAAGTAAAATGACTTGTTGCTTCCACACGTAACAGCCTCCCTTGGCTGGTTTTTATAGGCATATATCTAATGGTCATGCTTGCAGCCAGCTGCTCAGGAGGAATCCTGCAACTACTCAGGCAGCTGGCATTGGGCCCGAAGGCGAGCACTTTGTTGTCTTTCCTGTAGTTCTGCTTGTAGCCTCTGTCTGTGGTGCTCAAAGGGTGTGGATGATACTGGAGGTCTGGGAATACTTAATTTAGCCTCACCTGTTGAATCAGGGCTGGAGGGTATGGTGGCTCTGCACCAGCTGTGTCTTCCAGCTTGCTGGCTTCCATTGACTCAGAGCTGGCTACGCAGGGCTCCTCTTCTCCTGAGGAGTTCTTGCTGAGCCATGGCTGACCCACAACAGTATAATATGTGTTATCTGTTGCTATATGTATTATCTTGTTCTTTCTGAATTATGTTTCTACTCCTGTAAGGCCATTTTCTGCATTGTTTAACATGTCATGTTTAACTTATTCTTTGTTTCAGATTTCCGTAGTCCTATTGATTTCCCCGTCCCAACCTGAATGACCAAGGCAAGCCTGATCTCATCAGACCTCAAAAACTAAGCAGGGTCAGCCTTGGTTAGTACTTGGATGGGAGACCACCAAGGAAGCCCAGGGTTGTAATGCAGAGGCAGGCAATGGCAAACCACCTCTGTTAGTCTCTTGCCTTGAGAACCCTACAAGATTGCCATAAGACAGCTATGATTTTATGGCATTTTGCAAACACATACCTTGATTGCCTTACATTGTGCAATCCACTTTGAGTTTCAGCGAGAATGGTAGACTATAAATAACATCAAGTAAAGAAATAAAAATCTAAAATGCCCAACAGCTCCACTCACTCATGAGCCAAACATTGGATCACCTCATCTCACCTCCACCGTTGGGAACTCAACTTCAACATGTTGCTGCGGCATACTAGTTGCAGCAGAGTTCCATTTCCTTCCGCCTTGTCATTGCTTTTACACCTACACAATAAGTGAAATAAATTCTGCCCTGGGTTGTGGATGTTTGGATCAGGTAATTAAATAATGCTATATGACTATGGAAACTACATCTCACGGGGAGCTGTGCAAAAACGTGCTTGTGTGAACAGCTGCAGATCCAGACAGATCGACAGCAATGTATGTTGATCAGACAGACACAAACAGCAAACAGTATGATGTAAAAGACTTTCCATAGTGCTTATATATAAATGACTCCTGTTGTTCATTCTTCATTTAAACTATTAGTGTTGGAGTGTGGTGGGATTGGTGGTAATGGGTGGGAAGGGGTAATGTGCATTGTGTGTGCATAAAAAGTAAGGCAGCAAACAGGCTTGAACTGCTTGCAAGTGGTCTAAACTGCCTACCAAAAACTGGCTGAGCGCTCATGAAGGGTGAAAGCAGGCCATCAGGTGGACTTTCAGGTGCTCAGGCATCTCTAGTAAAAAACAGGCTAGTCTGATCTTGTCAGATCTCAGAAGCTAAGCAGGGTCAGCCCTGGTTGGTACTCAGATGAGAGACCACTAAAGAAGTCCCAGGTTGCTACACAGAGGTGAGCAATGGCAAACCACTTTGGAAGGTATCTGAAAAAGTGAGCAGTGACTCACAAACGCTCCTACCGTGCCACAGAGTGTGTTAATCTTTAAGGTGCTACTGGACTCCTGCTCTTTTCTAAAACCACTTCTGCATATCTCTTACCTTGAAAACCCTAACCTGGTGACCATAAATAAGTTGTGGCTTGATGACACAAAACAAACAAACAGAAAACTTCACTGACTTTGCTTCTCTGAAGCCGAAGGCCCTGCACAGTTTTAAATGTCAAATAAACCGATATTGCTGTCGTCCAAGTAAATTCAATTCAAATAGCTTTAAACTTACCCTCCTTACCTGGGATTGTGCCATTCACCTACCCTTTGTAGTTAAAACCTGTAGCTACTGCTTATCTACGCACTCCATGCTGAGTTTTAGCCAGACTCTGCTGATCAACTGATATTGTCGGGATTGTGTAATCTGTCTAACTTTCAGTTAAACTCTGCTACTAAAAGGATATTGCTGTCCTAATTTCAGCTCCGTGTACTAATTTACGTTGGATACTTGACAGTTATGCTGCTGAAGCAATTTCTAGTTTATGTACTGATTAAAATGGTCTGCAAGGCATCGCTGCTAGTGTTTATTTGAGACTGTGTAATTCACATAGGTGTTTTAGTCCAAGTCTGTAAGAATACTGAGTCTGCTGCTTTTTACTTTAAGAGTGATGTCTAACAATAACTGGTGTCACTTGGATTAATCTCAGTAATAAGCATTTGGGGCGGCTTGAATATAGCCCCATTTATTTGTCATCAGGGCTTTTTTTCTGGGGGAACACACCGGAATGGAGTTCTGGAACCTCTTCAACGAAGTTCTTTTAAAAATGTTTAAAAGTTCATGAGTTTTCAGTATGCAGCCTGAAAACTTCATTTCCCTCTTGAGATTCCTGGTACCTCTTAAAAAAAACACAACAAAAATCCTGTTTGTCATGTTGATTAAATGTAACTATGGGGCAAAATACTTGTTGCTTAAATATGTTGTGGTCAATGCCCCCTCTAAGCTGTGGAGTCCTGTGAGCAAAAATTCTACAGTGTGAGCCACTCTGGCATTAAAGTTGTGAGTGAGCGATTTGGCTACTGAATAAATTAGTTTGCTCTGCATCAGTGATGGCGAACCTTTTAGAGATCGAGTGCCCAAACTGCAACCCAAAACCCACTTAAGTATTGCAAAGTGCCAACACGGCAATTTAACCTGAATACTGAGGTTTTAGTTTAGAAAAAACAAGTTGCCTCACTAGCAAATGTAGTTACTGATCACCACTACACAGGTTTAATAAGCACACTGATTCTGAAGTGTAAAGTTCTAATAGGGATGGCCATTTGAAAATACAATTATAAGCCAAGGGGTTGTAAAGAAGAAGAAGAGGAGGAGGTCTTGATCTTTCTCACACACACACAGGCTGATTTCCCACTACAGCTGCCTCGGTGTTGCACCGCCGTTTGCCCCAACACTATCGGTCAATTTCACACCCAAAGCCACGGGGCTGCATTTTGACCCGCGGCTTCGTTGACTGACCGATAGTGTCGGGCAGGTCGCAACACCGAGGCAGCTGTAGTGGGAAATCAGCCACAGAATCAACTCAGCGCTTTAAGACAGCCTCCAGTCCCAAGAGCAGCCCTACCTCGGTCACAGTGCTCAGTCTGTGCATACCAGGGCTTTGCTCTCCCTGTACCTCTTACATTTTACAACCTTCCAACCTCACTGCTTATCGTTTTTCTATACTCAAGGATACACCTGCTGAAAACTGAAAACCCTTTAGGGACTCTAATCTGGGAGTCTAATTTGGAAAACCAGGTTTGATTCCCCACTCCTCCACATGCAGCTGCTGGTATGAACTTAGGTCAGTCACAAGTTCTCTCAGAGCTGTTCTCTCATTAGCAGTTCTTGAAAAAGCTCTCTCAGCCCCACCTACCTCCCAGGGTGTCAGTTGTGGGGAGGGGAAGGGAAAGGTGATGGTAAATGGCTCTGAGACTCCTTTGGGTAGTGAAGGGTGGGGTATAAATCTAATCCTTTCTTCATACATCCAGTGATGTGGGCTCTCACCTACAAGCAAACCATTTAAAGGCTTTTCACACACCCCAGAGACTTAGTGCCATGTCAGTTCATTGTTCTCCACACCACGCATATCACGCATGCCCTCTGGATCAGGGCAAGAGAAGTGGTCTGCCATTGCCTGCCTCTCTGTAGCAACCCTGGGCTTCCTTGGCGGTCTGGTCCCCCTTCCAAGTACTCACCAGGATTGATCCAGCTTAGCTTCTGAGATCTGATGAGATCAGGCCAGCCTGGGCCAGCCCGGTCAAGACAAGAGACGTTCAGAGGAGGTTGCCTGCCTCTGCATACTGACCCTGGACTTCCTTAGTGGTCTCCCATCCAAGTCCTAATCTGCCCCCACAGAGAGCTTCCACCCGAACAAGCCTTGGTCTTAAAGGCATCACTGGACACTTTCCATTGCTACCTAATGGGGGGGGGTGCGTGCAGATCTGCCCTCACAGAGAGGGTCGGGGAGGGCTTTGCCGGGCTCTGTGTCTGGAAAGATGGTGAGGGGGGCGGAACTGGAAAAGCAGAGAGGAGGGTGACAGGAGGCTTTCCAGCACTGCGCACAAAGTGCAGGACTGGAAAAACAGGGAGGAGGGTGGGGTGTCCCTACTGGAGAAGCGGGGAGGATGCTGGGGGGTCTCTTCCAGCGCTGTGTGCTCAGCGCGGGACTGGAAAAGCGGGGATGAGGGTGGTGGGGCCCTCTCCAGCACTGCGCACTCAGCATGGGACTGGAAAAGCGGGGAGTATGGTGGGAGGCCCTTTCCAGCGCGCTCAGCGCGGGACTGGAAAGGCAGGGAGGACAGTGGCGAGGCCCTTTCCAGCGCCGCATGCTCAGCGCGGGACTGGAAAAGCGGGGAGGAGGGTGGGGGGCCCTTTCCAGTGCCATACGCTCAGCGCGGGACTGGAAAGGCGGGGAGGAGGGTGGGGGGCCCTTTCCAGCGCCACACGCTCAGCACGGGACTGGAAAGGCGGGGAGGAGGGTGGTGGGGCCCTCTCCAGCACCGCGCGCTCAGCATGGGACTGGAAAAGCGGGGAGGAGGGTGGGAGGCCCTTTCCAGCACCGCACGCTCAGCGCGGGACTGGAAAGGCAGGGAGGACAGGTGGCGAGGCCCTTTCCAGCGCCACACGCTCAGCGCGGGACTGGAAAAGCGGGGAGGAGGGTGGGGGCCCTTTCCAGCGCCATACGCTCAGCGCGGGACTGGAAAGGCGGGAGGAGGGTGGGGGCCCTTTCCAGCGCCACACGCTCAGCGCGGGACTGGAAAGGCAGGGAGGAGGGTGGGGGCCCTTTCCAGCGCCACACGCTCAGCGCAGGACTGGAAAAGCGGGGAGGAGGGTGGGGGCCCTTTCAGCGCCACGCTCAGCGCGGGACTGGAAGGCAGGGGAGGGTGGGGCCCTCCAGCGCCACACGCTCAGCGCGGGACTGGAAAAGCGGGGAGGAGGGTGGGGGCCCTTCCAGCACACACACTCAGCGCGGGACTGGAAAGGCAGGGAGGAGGGTGGGGGCCCTTTCCAGCGCCACACGCTCAGCGCGGGACTGGAAAAGCGGGGAGGAGGGTGGGGGGCCCTTTCCAGCGCCACACGCTCAGCGCGGGACTGGAAAGGCGGGGAGGAGGGTGGGGGCCCTTTCCAGCACCACACACTCAGCGCGGGACTGGAAAGGCAGGGAGGAGGGTGGGGGCCCTTTCCAGCGCCACACGCTCAGCGCGGGACTGGAAAAGCGGGGAGGAGGGTGGGGGGCCCTTTCCAGCGCCACACGCTCAGCGCGGGACTGGAAAAGCGGGGAGGAGGGTGGGGGCCCTTTCCAGCACTCAGCGCGGGACTGAAGCGGGAGGAGGGTGGGGGCCCTTTCCAGCGCCACATGCTCAGCGCGGGACTGGAAAAGCGGGGAGGAGGGTGGGGGCCCTTTCCAGCGCCATACGCTCAGCGCGGGACTGGAAAAGCGGGGAGGAGGGTGGGGGGCCCTTTCCAGTGCCACACGCTCAGCGCGGGACTGGAAAAGCGGGGAGGAGGGTGGGGGCCCTTTCCAGGGCCACACGCTCAGCGCGGGACTGGAAAAGCGGGGAGGAGGGTGGGGGCCCTTTCCAGCGCCATACGCTCAGCGTGGGACTGGAAAGGCGGGGAGGAGGGTGGGGGCCCTTTCCAGCGCCACACGCTCAGCACGGGACTGGAAAAGCGGGGAGGAGGGTGGGGGGCCTTCCCTGAACCCGCGCTTTAGCGCTGTCCTGGAAAGATGGGGTTGGGGGGGGGGCTTTCCAGGGCCTGGAAAGGAAGGGGGGATTAACAACTTACCTTGCTTCTTCTTTGTCCTCCCAGGCCAACTGAGGGGGAGGCGGGGCTTGCTACATGTCCCTGCCCCCTGGCCTCCTCTCTCCCAGAGCGACGCTCCAGTGAGCTTCAGCCCCAACCGAGGCCTTATGGGTGCTGCAGCCATGGAAAAGCGGTGCGTACCATAGGTTCGCCATGACTGGCTTAGACAAAAATGTGTGAGCCGGAGGCTAAAAAACTGTGAGCTAGCTCACACTAACTCAGCTTAGAGGGAACACTGGTCATAGTAAGCAGGGTTTTGATATTGAATCTTGCCAGTAGTCACTCATTTTTCAGTGTTGGGAGGTGTTCATAACATGATAGGCCTGGGACTGAGCATCCCAATCAGAAAGAGCCAAATGTGTTTAAAAGAAATTAGAAGCAGGATCAGTGCATAGCACACATGGATGTTGAGTTAAGTCAGAGTGCTTCAGATGAACAAATTTAGAGTCCAGTGGCACCTTTAAGACCAACAAAGGTTTATTCAAGGTGTGAACCTGCACACTTTTTCAAATACATTGGAATGAAAGGTGGAGTTCAGACTTATAGATATTCAAATGATATTCAGTATCAAATAGATATTCAAATATTCAGATGAATATTTGATAGATTGCTCCAACAAAGAGGGACAAAAATAAGTCACAGGAAGAAATGTCTCAAATGGCAGCAGTGCTAGTGCAATCAGAGCCCTATTAAGTGAAAGACCTGGTGGCCCAGGCGAGCCTGATCTCGTCTGATCTCAGAAGCTAAGAAAGACTGGCCTTGGTTAGGGTTGCCAGCTCCAGGATGGAAAATACCTGGAGATTTTGGGGGTGGAGCTTGAGGAGGGTGGGGTTTAGGAGGGGAGAGACTTCAATGTGGTATAATGCCATAGAGAGCCCACCTTCAAAAGCAGCCATTTCCCCCCCAGGTGAACTGATCTCTGTCACCTGGAGATCAGTTGTAATCCCAGAAGAGATCCCCAGACACCACCTGTAAGCTGGCAACCCTAGCTTGGTTAGTATTTGGATGGGAGACCACCAAGGAAGTTCAGGGTTGCTCCACAGAGACAGGAAATGGCAAACCGGGTGTGCTCATCTCTGGCCTTGAGAACCCCAAGCTGTGACTTGATGGCACTTTTCACTATTAAGTGAAACTTAGCGAATGCAAATCGTCAAAGATGAAGGAGAGAGGAGAAGGGTGGAGAAGCTGAAAAACTGTTAGAGGGAAGAGAGGAAGACAATGCAGTACAGCTGGTCAATGCAAATGAATCAGGTTGAAATGTAAAGGCACAGTAAGCATACTGGACAAATTTGTTTTAAAGCCTGCTGGTATTGGGTGGGGACCTAGACTGTCGTCAATCCTCCATCAAATGACTACTAGATAAACAAAGACTTCAAGACAATAAAATATTTAAATTTAAGGGTTGGCATTGAAGAAATGGAGCATACAATCAGGTGGTACAATCTAAAATTAAGTGGCAACCCTGAAAGCAAGGGAAATGCTCATGTCTTATGGTGTATTGGGAAACAGCTTGGTGACCTATTTAAATTTACAACAAAAAATGCTGACCATCCAAGCTGACCATAGAATTAATTTTGAGTAGCCGGATGGCTAAACCACAAGGTGTTATCGTACAGTTCCTGCACTGGAAAGTTAAAGAAACTAACTTAGGCTGCAGTCAGAGGTGCTTTTAGATCTGACTTAGCTGCAAATGCGTGACAGATCTAAGTGTCAGCTAGGGCTTTCTCAAGCCCTGGCTTGCCATGGGAGTGGGGGTGACTCTGGAATGTTAAGTTTCTATTTTGCTGTGTCTTCTATGTTTCTGTTATCTCTGCATGACCTTCAGTGCCTGGTGTAGCATTTCTCCTGGGAACTGAAGCCTGTTACTTCAGCAGGCTTCTACCTGTTCCCTGACTGGCCCTAACCCATGCACTGTTATTTAGTTCTAACACGGAATGGTTATGATATCTGCATACTCTCAACTTCTCAATAAACTTTACTTCTTTGAATGAAAGCTGTTGGGAACTGATTGCTGCAGGAGTCTGATACTAAAGTGCATGATCAGACTGCAGCATCTGGGAAAGTCCCACAGTAATCGGCAACCTGTACTGCCCCACCACAGAAATGGAGTTAAAAGACGCCGGGGAAAGCTCGGTCCTAACACTTGCTGATGGGCCATGGACAGATTTTCCCACAGATTAACTGCTCAGTCCATCCTGACTTGGCACTGTTTGTTTCCTGCTTAGTGATAGGCACATAACTGCATAATCAGTCCCTGGAGAATGCCATGGAGAACTCTTCATGCAGGGGTTCAATTCCTTGTTTATGCGCATGTGCACGAAAAGGCACAGTGATTGTGAGGTGATGGGTTGAGCCCGCAGTGAAACAGGATGTGTGATTGCGTGACTCCATGTCAAATTCCACTAGAGGAAATAGGATCACTCCTGCTCCACAGCAAATGGCACATCTGACCACAGCCTTAGTTAGCAATGAAATACCCTCATCCAAGGAGCTCATATACAGTTTTTAGCTGATCTTTACCATGCAGAGAAACAGATAATAAAAAAAGAAACAGAGAAAACAGAACAACAGAAATATATGAGTAATACCATCTAAATTTCTAATGAATCTGAAAGAAGAGTGGCTGTTAAAAGATACTGTAGAGCAGTGGTTCTCAACCTGTGGGTCGCGACCCCTTTGGGGGTCGAACGACCCTTTCACAGAGGTCGCCTAAGACCATCGGAAAACACATATTTTCGATGGTCTTAGGAACCGAGACACCGCTTCTCTATCCGTCTCCAGGCGGTTGGGGGTCACCACAACATGAGGAACTGTATCAAAGGGTCGCGGCATTAGGAAGGTTGAGAACCACTGCTGTAGAGGAGGCTGGGCAGACGCTGATTTTGTTAGAGCTGTTCTTACAGTCATTTTAAGCAAATGTTTAAAAACCCTCCTGTTCCATTTCTTTTTTCCTCTTCAGCTAAATTTCCCCCTTTAATTGTTTCCTATTCTTCCATATGTACTAAGTACAGGACAGAAAGTATTCTCAGTAAATATTAAAGGACTATACTCTGGCAGAAGATGGAAGAAACTGAGAATTTTGTTGAGGAGATAAAAGAGACAAAACTATTACAGGAGATGCACTCAGAGACGGGAGAAGAAGTTCAGAGAATCTTCAATTAAGTGAAGTTTATTTGTCGTGTGGTAAAACAAAGGAGTAGTGGCATTGCATAAGAGCCAGTCCCCCCTTTGTGATCCGATGTTGACTGATATGTTTTCTGCAAGGGATCATTGACTGTGAACTCATGACTGGTAGTAGCTCTGTTCTTGATATTATATGCCACAAAAACGATAGATCGTATTCCAGAAGTGGAAGCATTTGTTGGAGTGAGCGACTCAGCATGTTTGGACATTGGGCGGGTGCTGCGTCACTCTCAGGGTGTAGAGAATGGAATGGCGCCTTCCCCCCCGCCTTAACCTGGGAGTTGCCCTCTGACCCCTCTTCTCTCTCTCACTTTATCCTCTCACTCCACTTCACAGAGTTCCACTGATGATGTCGCTGTGATCTATCTGAGAGCAAACCTGGCATCCTGGTTTGTTTCAGGCCTTGATAACATAGTCCATGTGACTGTGAAGGAGTTTATCATTGCAGGTGAGAAGTTGTTTTAGGTTAGCAGGCTGTCTGTAAGCAAGAAATGGTCCCCCCAACTTTAACTCTCTTGCTGTTTTCTAAGGATAGGATAGTTTTATGTAGAGGCTTAATGTGTAGAAATTGACAGGTGGAGATTTTCATAGCATGGAAATATTGCCTGGTAAATCACATCCATAAGCCTCTATGAAAGACATTTTTTTCTCCAGGTTGTTGGCGACCCTATGTAGGTAAGAACACTCTGGGGCAAAGTTTGTTTGTTTTTCCCAATGTACCAAACCTGATAATTCAAAGAAAAGAAGAATCTCCTGCCTTTATCTTGGATCTAAAGGCCCTGGCAATATAACACTAGTAACCTGGACTCAGAAATGTAAAATATTTGATCTTCATAGAAAGGAATGCTTATATAACTAGGTTGGAATTTTTAAAATATATAATTGTATTTACTAGATCGTATCTCTAAACTTTTGTTAAAATACCAGCCCTATCCTAATGCCAAATGTTCAAATGCTGAAGAGTGGCTGCCATTTGATGATAGACATAATGATATGCAACAACTTGGTCTATAAATAATAACAACAACAACAACAATAACAAGAAGAAGATGAAGACGAGGAGGAGGAGGAGGAGGAGGAGGAGGAGGAGATTGGATTTATACTTCACTACCCGAAGGTGTCTCAGAGCGGTTTACAATCTCCTTTCCCTTCCTCTTCCCACAACAGACACCCTGTGAGGTAGGTGGGGCTGAGAGAGCTCTTTTGAGGACTGCTCTTGAGACAACAGCTTTGACATTGTCTGGAGATCAGTTCTAATTCCAGGAGATCCCGGTCCCCACCTGGAGGTTGGCACCCCAGGGGATATTAACTTTCTTCTACTCATACTTAAGGCCAAAGCAACACAGCAAACCTATAACGAGGGCACTGGACATGATTTTCTGTGCTTCAGAGCAGTTGTGTGGGAATACTAATTTGATTAAGGAAGAGGTTCTCTGGTGCGTTGCCCTTCCAAACTGCTCTTAGTCCTGTTATTTTCCACCAGAGAGGTGAAGAGTTTTGCATTTCTAAACCCTGTGATTTTTAGGGTTGCCAACTGCCTGGAGGGGAAAAAATGCCCTGTTTCTTTAAAAGAGGCTTAATGGGAAATTGTTTACCATGTGATGTTATTTACCTCCATAGTATGTCAGCCTCTATTAAAGGGACAGGAGCTTTTCCTCCAGGCCTGGTGGAAATCCTAATGATTTGTTGACTTAGGTAAGTGTAACTCTGTTTCGGGTTGTGCTCTTAATCACAGGTCTTCTGCCTCATGGCTCTTTTGGCCCTTAGACATGTTCTTTTTGAAGAATGCTGCCAAAGTAGCATTTCCAACAAGGACTGCCAACTAATCAGCCTGGCTGTGGTCCTTTAAAGAGCCCTGAACGTTTTTATTCCACATCCCACCATATCGATCAAATCTTGGCTCAGGGCAGACTCTGAGGGTGGTCTTATGGATGCATTCCCAACTGCAGTGAAAAGCTGCTGCTGCTGGTGAAAGGTGCTCCCAAGTCACAGCCGACTTATGGTGACCCCACAGGGTTTTCAAAACAAGCGATGTTCAGAGGTAGTTTTGCCATCACCTGACTCTGGGTAGTTACCCTGGACTTCCTTGGGGGTCTCCCATCCAAGGACTGACCAGGGGCAACCCTGTTCAGTTTCCGAGATCTGATGAGATGGGGCTAGCCAGAGCTGTCTAAGTCAGGACAAAGAAAGCCCGTCTACATCTCCCCTCTCCTCTCCTCCTTCCCCCCCTCGCATGCATCTTCCTCAACCTGCATTTGGTTAATTTCCTCCCTCAAAAGCAGACTGATGATCATGAATAAGAATCTCATCTATCTTTGTGTCAGAAGGAGTTTTGCCAGCTACATTTCTGTCTGTCCTTTGTATGTCAGTTTACACCCTTTAGACGGGGTTGCCAAGTAATAACCTGCAGATTTTCCCTGGCCCTTTCTGCACTGACAGCTTGCTCCAGAGAATCTGAGGAGTCAAGCCTTAAGTGTTGACTTCACAGTCACACACATGCTCTCTGCACTCCCCCCCCGTTTTATTTATTTGTGTATTCTGTATGCATTCTGCATGAAATTGAGCAAACTTCAGCGGACAGCGGAAGACAGGAGGGCCTGGCATAATCTGGTCCATGGGGTCGCGAAGAGTCGGACTCGACTGTGCGACTGAACAACAACAACAACAATGCATTCTGCATCTACAAGCAAAACCCGCATTTTTTGAGCTAACTGGCTGCCAACCCCTCCCTCCCTCCATGATTCTGCAAAAAGAAAGGGAAGGGAGGGGGAAATCCAGGCCCACACCTGCAAGACTGGCATATCTGGGAGCAGGACATTCCCTAGTCCTTTATATTTACTGATTCCTTCTTATGTTCTCTCTGGCTTTTTTAAAAGTTTGCCTGACTGGGTGCACACATCCTCTTTTGTCTTTGGAGAAGGAGGGAAAGAAAACAGAACAGGGAGGGAGCATCAAGCTAAAGAGAGAGAGAGGGGGAAATGGGGGGGGGGGGAGCAGTGGGCAGCACTTAGATACCTGCAGAAACAATTCCGCTTTAGAAAGGATTAGCGATTTGAAAGCAGATGAGACCAAAGAATCCCAGCAAAAGGAGTTTGGGTAACTGCAGTGTGCTGGAAGTGGTCTGAATGCAGATTCCTGTAAAACAAATGCAGGAATAAGAGAAAGCCGCGACACACAGTGGAAGTGAAAGTGGGAGGGAATGCAGAATGGGAGAACGGGATGCGCTCAGAAACCGAGGCAGTACAGAAAGGTGCAGAAAGGGCCTCTGTATGTTTAAAACAGCTCCTGAACTGGGAGATGAGGCCGCTCGTGGCCATCCCCCGTTCTTTTATCTGCTCCCTCCAGTCATGCTGGCTATCCTGCTCACCACAACTCTGGCTGGATAAAAGGATCAGGGAATGGGTGGGAGACATCACCACTGATTCATATTCTGATTTTTGCAGTAGGGATGCCAGCCTCCAGGTGAGATTTGGGGGTCCCCCGGAATTACAGCTCATCTCTATACTTCCCCTGAAGAAAATGGATGCTTTGGAGGATGGAATCTCTGGCGTTGCCCCCTACTGAGGCCCAGGCTCCTGCCCAGGCTCCCTCCCCAGATCTCCAGGAGTTCCCAACATGGATCTGCCAACCATACTCCCCCAGCCGGTGGCCAGGGGGAACCTGGCAATCTTATATTGTACTCATGAAATGAATCTCCACTCTTCAACCTGGCAATCCTGTTTTTTGCCAGGATTTTTTTAATTGGGGGGGGCTTTTAAAAAGTTCAGGGGCACTGAAATTTGCAGCTTGGAGTGCAGGTCTGTGGCCCCTGCTTCTCCCTCAAGCATTTAAAGGGTCCCTTAAAATGTTTTGGGGGAGAAGTGCAGGCACCCGTGGCCTCCCCCGCTTCTTCACAAAAGGGGGGGGCTTGGGAGGAAGTCGGGGGGTGGGCTGGAAGGCCCCACCATAGCTAGAGGCCTTTTTTTGTACTTAAAAGCAATTAAAGATACAGAAATGAGGAAGGCCAGTTTTCCAATCATTTAATTTTCTAAGCCAGGGAAAGCGCTGGCTGTTTAATTTTTGGTTATCCTTTGTGCTTAAAAACCCTGAAGCAGAGCCAGAAGAAACAAAATGCAAACGAGGTGTTCTCCTGGGGCATGGCTCTGAAATCTCCCAAGCCTTGGCTCTAAGTAGACTCTGATGACACTGTTAGGTATACCCCGGCCTGTCTAGTTTTCGTAGCCTCCCTTATTCATAACAGAAAAGCAATGGGCCAATAATTGTTTACGGCTGGATTACAGCACTCCTGCGATGAAAACATCATTTCAGAATGTGCCACATTCTCCGACCGTTTAGAAATTGGCCTCTCTGGTGTGCTTAGCGCAGTCTCACGACAAGGATCATTGCCCAGATTTCTCCCCTCCCCCAGGGCTACGCCTCCCTAAATTTTCTTCTCTTACAATTGTATGCTGTATTAAATTATTCCCTCAACAGCCTATGCTTCTCAACCAGGTATATTAGGAAAGCTGTCCGTACTAGATGCCTTTCCAAGGAAGGCTTGATAGAGCTGGATGCCTTGGATTGGATTGTTCTTGCTAGAGAAGGGCTGTGAATCACATACACTGGTGGCCCTGTTCAGAAGTTGTATTTAATGGCACTGGACTTGTGTGGGCCCCCAGACATAGGCCTATTAGGCACAGGTGTTTTCCCTCGCTTTCACCGTGCATGTCTGTCGGGTTTTCTTTGTCATTCTGCACTGATTTTCCTTCCTTTAGTGCTCCGTTCACTTTCTGGTCACTGTTTCCTCGGGTTTTCTGAGAGTGCTTTTGTGCCGCTTTCCCCCTTGTTTCGCTTCCAAGCTGAAGGTAATGCTAAAGCATTCAGATTCCCTACGATTCCACCCTGCCCTTTTGCTGCCCCACGAAGGTCACTCCCCGCCCACATTGAGGTCATTTTGCCTACTTTGTACATTTTGCCACCCTCTCCCCTTTATCGGTGTACGAGCTCCATTTCCCCCTCATTTTAAAATTTTTAATATTTTTTTTGACAAACAGCCTGAGTCTAGCGATATGAGACTATTGCTAGTCTTGATCCCTGAATTAAAAAAATTAAAACAATGGAGGGGAGTTTAAAAGGAGCTGCACAAGGTTTAGTTCCCTAGTGGTATTGACTTGAAAGGGGGATTGGAGAGGAGACAAATGGCAGTGTCCTCAGAACAACAGCAACAACAAAAGGATTTCAGTGCTGCATGCAAGCAAAATTAAGGGGGGGCGGAATCATCAGTGCAGAATAAAATTGACATGAGATGTAAAGAAAGAGAGAGACACTGGAGTGGGAAGCCTAAAGCTTTAAAAACATTTTCCCCTTTAATGCTTTAGTGAACAAAGGTTTTTTTTTTGGGGGGGGCATTTTGGCAGTCTCTGGAAGCCTAACATTAAGATGGCGGCTGAGCCACATGGGCCATCTGCAAACTGTCAAACTTAAGAAATGCTTGGGATTGATCCATTTGGAAGAAGAGTGCAATCTGAAAAGGATAGGCTTTAAAAAACTGCCAAGATCATGACCAGTGTGCAGGATCATATTAGAGAATCACAAAGAGAAAACCACGCAAATTTGCAAGGATGGGCAGGAAAACAGCATTACTATGCAGCTACGTTAGGACATCGACAAAAACACCTGCCCATCTTTTTTCCAGTTTAGTGGCACGAGACTAACTAAGCTCTCCAGAGCTTCTGCCAGAGGACTCCTCCCCCATACAAACTGCAGCCCTGTGCAAAGCGTGGTGGAGTTGCAGCCAGCTTTGCACAGGCATGTGTGCACATGGACACACACATTGCCAGTGATCACAGCTTGCAATGCCAGTGTTAGTGGGTTCTTCTGTGCCTTCTGTACACTTGGCATGTTCCTCCATATTATGAGACCATGTGACTCTTTCCCATTTTTCACCATGGCCAATAACACAGCACAGAATCCCCTAGTTTGATGTAGTGGTCTGGTGTAGTGGTTAAGTGCAGGACTCTAATCTGGGAGAATTGGGCTTGATTCCCCACTCCTCCACTTGCATCTGCTGGATGACCTTGGGCAAGCCATAGTTCTGGCATAGCTGTTCTTGAAAAAGATCAGTTTCTGTCAGAGCTCTCTCAGCCCCACCTACCTCACAGGGTGTCTGTTGTGGGAAGGGGAAGGGAAAGGAGTTTGTAAGTTGTTCTGAGACTCCTTTGGGTAGTGAAGGGCAGGGTATAAATCCAATCTCTTCTCTTCTCTTCTTCTTGTAGTGCTTGGCAATATGAAAAGTGCCGCTTTGCAACTGCTTGTCAGTTTTTTTTAAAAAAATGTCTGGAAGGGTCAGTACACGGGCCGAGGTCTGGAGCCAGGGAGTCAATCAGAGATGTGGGTCAAGCAGGAGGTGCAAGCCGGGTGGTCTAATGACGAGTTTGCCAGCACGGTTTGTTCACGGCCTCAAATACTGTGCTGGCTCATTAAATAATTAGCAGGCTGTTGTGAGGTCCTGGCTCCGGCTAGTACTCAGGACTCATAGACCGTCGTCCACGCGTGTACGCTTCTTTTCGCCTAGCCGCCAAGTCTCGGCGCCTGCAGTCTCGCAGGTGGTCCACACGTGGGGTCGAGTCGGGTGGTGATTCAGCCATGCTTGGTCTTGCCTGATCTGTTTCAGGTGCCCATTGCCTCGTAGTTGAGAGTTCACCCTCCCCAGCACTTAGTTTCCTGAGGACTCTGGCACCCCAGATGGTCTTAAAGGTGCTGAGTCCTCGCTTTCTAGGTTCCCAGGTGCCGGGTCCACGGGTGTCTCGGGTGTCAAGTCCTCCCTTTCCGGGCTCAGAGGCACTGGGTCGGGGGCAGGCATGACAACAGGTCAAATAGACGCAGTCCACGATGTTCCTGTTAGGATGTGCATGGCTGGATTTTGGATCATGTCACCAATGTTGCTGTGTCACTTCTGGGCACAACCTAAAAGTGACAATGAGCAGCTCTAGGAATTGCTGGAAACTCTATGGTTTTACTGTAGACTTTCTGCCAATTCCTAGAGCTACCCTTTTGTCACTTTCCGGTTGTACTTGGAAATGCTATAGCAACACCAGCAATGTCATGCCCAGTCCCCATCTCCCTGCCTCCCTGCCCTCTGCCTGGCCCGACAACCCTTCTTCCAATGGGCCCAGCTCAGAGATGCCATCTGATAGCTACAACATGGAGGAAAAAGTTGCACATGTGAATGAGCCAAAGACTCAGTGACACATATAGAGCTTCCGTATCACCCCAAAACACACTGCTTTTCAGTGGAGCCCCTTCCCAGATGGCGGTATCTAGGGCATACTGAGTTAGAGATCCTTCGCTCTGCTCATCAAACTGCCATTCTTAGGGTTCCCCGAGGAGTGGGAATGACTATTAAATCAATTTAAGTCTGTGATATAGATATCCCCACAGAGGAGCAGTAATCAAACTGATTTGGAAGTAAATTGCGCAGAAATCAATGGGACACTTCCAAAACAAATGTGTTTAGGGTTGTGTAGCATGCCGTCTCTGGCACATGAACCCATCTCAAAACAGTTCAGTGTGTGAAATTTAGAAGCTGGTTTTAAATATGAGCAGCAGTAAAACATTTTGCTCCAGGGAGATGGCGGCCGCTGAGTTATGGGGAGTCACTATAGGATGCCTTAAAAAGGCTTTTATGAAAATTAAATGTTGATATTTATGTCCTCAATATGTTGAAGAATCGTCAGGATGTTTGACATAGATGTGCCCATTAAGAAAATGTATTGAGAGGGTGAAATCCGTCAATGTTCATTTGATACAAGTGTCAATAGTAAATACTCATAAATTCCTCTCCTGCCTGGTTCTCCCGCACACGCCTGGCAGTGAAGGCATCAAGCATTCTCTTTGCTGGCCTTTGGTTCAGGCAATCAAGGGGCAGCTTCTGTTCTTGCTCCCCGTCCCCAAGGCACAACAGACCCTGAGTAATTCTGCCAACTTCAGTAGAATTGTATCGGTGGGCCTCAGATCAATATCTGTCCCCAGGAGGGTAGCAAAAGGTGGTTTTCCTTCACTTGACGTGCGAAGCGAAAGGGGTCAGGCCGGGAGCAGCGGGTCTCCTGAGAGAAAACAAGGAGCAAAAATAAGAGGGGAGACGTGCTCCATCAATGCTAGAGCTTTTCAGGTGGCATATCAATTTGCTGAGTGCTGGCGCCAGTGGGGAGCTGGCAGCGGCTTTAGCCAAAGAGGTGCCTGTTCCGCGGAGTGAACATCAAGGCCTTCTCTTGGGGCATCTGGGTTTATTGCTCAGGCCAGCTGTTCACATTCCCAGACAAGAGACGCCTCCATTTTAACATTAAGCTGTACCCAATGCAAAGCAGAAAACCCACAAATTTCTCTACTCTCTCACAGCAACCCTGAGGACGCTTTCCTGAGAGCAAGCCCCACTGAATATAATGGGTCTTCCCTCTGAGTAGACCTGCTTAGGAGGGCTGCCACTGTAGGGTTCCCAGCCTCCAAGGAGGGCCGGAAGATCTCCCAGCATGATAGCGGGTCTCCAGGCAACAGAGTTAGTTCCGCTGGAGAAAATGGCTGCTTTGGAGGGTGGGCTCTAGCGCATTGTACCCCACGGAAGTCCCTCCCCTCTCCAGGCTCCGCCCACAAAATCTCCAGGTATTTTCTAAGCCAGAGTTGGCGACCCCATGCCTGTGTCAAGCTGTGTTCCCTCTAAGCTGAGTTAGTGTGAGCTAGCTCACAGTCTTTTAGCCTCCAGCTTACATATTTTTGTCTTAGCTCAGGAAGGAGGGCTCCAGAGCAAACTAAGTTGTGCAGTAGCCAGTTCGCTTGCTCACAACTTTAATTCCAGGAGCTCACAAAATAGGATTTTTGCTCACAAGACTCCACAGCTCAGGCCAGGCCCTAGAGTTCCCAACTCTGGGTTCGAGTATTGCACTGGGGCCTAGGGACGGTGGACTTTGAGGAGGGGAGGGTCTTCAGCAGTATGATGCCATGGAGCCCACCCTCCAGAACTGCCATTTTCTGCAGGGAAACCGAGCTCTGTTGTCTGGAGATCAGTCATAATCCCAGGGGATCTCCAGGCTCCACCTGGAGGGTGGCAACCCCGCCAGGCCCAAATGGAACATGAACAACTTAAGGACACACTAGAATTGTTGTTGTTGTTGTTCAGTCGCACAGTCGAGTCCGACTCCTGTCTTCCGCTGTCCTCTGAAGTTTGCTCAACTTCATGTTCGTTGCCTCGGTGACACTGTCTAACCATCTTGCCCTCTGCTGTCCCCTTCTTCTGTTACCTTCAGTCTTTTCCAGCATCAGGGTCTTCTTCTCCAGGGAGTGCTCCCTTCTCATTCAGTGGCCAAAGTATTTGAGCTTCAGCTTCAGGATCTGGCCTTCCAGGGAACAGTCAGGGTTGATTTCTTTTAGGATTGACCGATTTGATCTCCTTGCAGTCCAGGGGACTCTCAAGAGTCTTCTCCAGCACCATAACTCAAAACACTGGAATAGAGGTCAGCAATCACTTGCACTAGGGTTGCCAGCCCAGTACTGGCAATTGGCAGGAGATTGGGGGATGGTGGTGGTTGGGAGACCTGGCAAAATGACATAACTGCAGCACCACCCTAGCTCATAGCTCCTTAAAGGGCCAATTCCACAAGAGTTCCTTCTGATTTTTTTAAAAATTATTTTTTAAACATTTTTTTAAAAGGCTGTAGCTAACCTCACAAATATCAGCTGGTGTGTGCTGCTGCGAAGGGCTATGCGTGATACCAGGAAATTACTGCTTCCGCTGGAGACTTGTGAGTCCTCCTACCATTTACACAGAAGAGTTTTGGGGTGTTTGAAACACGCTCTCAGTGTTCGCGTGGCAATTGTAGTGTTATGCTCACTGAAGCAACAGTAAGTAGCTTCTGGTTCCTAGTCTTTAACCCCTCCAGTCCCATCAGGAAAAGAATTTGCCCCACAACAAGCCACAAAATCCTGGCTATGGGGCTGGCTCCACTTCAGGCGATGGAACCCAAAGCAAAATCACCACACTGGTCAGCACTCTAGAGCTCTCCTGGAATCCATCCTATGGTTGCATGGTGCAGAGACGTCATTTCCAGATTCCTAGTGGAAAGTGACACTCTGGTGTCACACGACACCCCCCCCCACAATTGTTTTATTGTGGCTGGGTTTTAATAATTGCTATATTTCGAATATTGAATTATGTTACTTATTGTTGCTGTAAACCTGCCCTGGGCCTGCTGGGGGGGAGGGGGGCTAGAAGCCAAACAAACAAACAAACAGTCCTCCCTCCATTGAGCACTGGTGGTGGTGGGGAGGGGATGGGAAGTGCCAGCAGGCAATGCTCCCTCTAAGCTGTGGAGTCTTGTGAGCAAAAATTCCACTTTGTGAGCTCCTGGCATTAAAGCTGTGGGGGAGCAATTTGGCTACTTAGGCTGATTTCCCACTACAGTTGCCTCGGTGTTGCGCCGCCGTTTGCCCCGACACTATTAGTCAATTTCACATCCGAAGCCACGGGGCTGCATTTGACCTGCGGCTTTGCCCGATTTCCCCCGCAGTTTTGTGATCCTCAAAAAACAGGATCACGAAACTGCAGGGGAAATCGGGTGAAGCCACGGGTCAAAATGCAGCCCCGCGCCTTCGGGTGTGAAATTGACCAATAGTGTCGGGGCAAACGGCGGTGCAACACCGAGGCAGCTGTAGTGGGAAATCAGCCTGTGTAAATGAGTTTGCTCTGGAGCAATGTTCCCTCTAAGCTGTAGAGTCTTTTTTTTTTTTTTTTTGTAAAACTCTCTTAAAAAAGAGAGAATTTTATTCTTTTTATAAGAAAAGGGAAGGGTAGACAGATGGAGAAAGAAAAAGGTGGAGTGAAATTTTTTTCTGTTAGTGAGAGTTAGTTTAGGTTAATAACCAATACCAAGATTTGGCATCCATCATGGTTAGAAGATCTTCTTTTTAACCAAAGCAAAGTCCAAAATCACTCTGTTAATGCAGTTAGTAAAGTCCATTGGGGTTAGTAATTAAACAGCTCCTTCCAGATGAAACACGAACAGTCCTCAAAGTATCTTCTTCTTAATTTTCTTCCAGTTATGGATTAAGTCCATTTTAACTTTAAAGTCTTCCGTTCCATCACCCTCCCCTGGGCTGCTGTCATCTGCACTTATCCCAATTTTGAATGCTGCATCCTTCTTCCTGCTGGCGTGTCTCTTCAGGAGTTTCTGTGTTTTGAAGATGAAATCCTTCTTCTTTCTTTTCTTTTTTTCTTAAACTTCTGGCCTTCAAGCTTCCAGGGCTCCACAAACTCAGCAGATGAAATTAGATCTCCCGTTTGTCGCCTGCTATGCTCGACATCCCCTTCTACTGGCAGAGTATTTCTTTTTATAAAGGCAGAATAGGCTTTGGGAGCCTTATCCACCTCTTCTTTTAACTTTATCGCTTCACTGCCAGTTAGGGGTGTCAAGACATTTGTCAAGGTAAATCCGAGATCTTCTTTCTCCTCTTCTTTAGCGCCCTGGAAACCTGGAATCAAATTCGATTTCTGTTCAATCTCCTTCATCTTTCTAGTTGTTTCCAATATCTGTTTCTGTCGACTGATGAGAACACTTTCCATTTTAAACAAAGTTTGGTTGATCTTCTGCAATTGTTCCAGCAGGGGGCACAGCATCTCCTTTTTCTGTTGATTGACAGCAAGCTCTTGGGGGGGCTATCTGGACCGGAAGTCCCTCCTCTCTTCTCTTCCGGTGTCTGCAGGGCTTTTTCCATTATCAACATTTTGTTTTTTTGTTTACTTTTAAAAAGTTCGTGCCGCATCCCCCAGGAAGCTAAGATGAACACATTCTTCCATGCAGCCCCAACGGTACTTTCACCAACACTTTGTTTTCTTTCTGCCCCCTTCGCGCTCCCTTTGAATAGCTTGCTTCTCGAGGGGGTGGGGACTCCTCCCTCCTCCCCACGCTTATACGCATGCAGGGGGGCTCCGATTTACGCCTCAAAATAGATCTTCAACTCACGATTCGATGCCACTACTTCTTTTTATGTTGAACCATAGCGCTGTTTTCACTCCTGGAATTCGGTGGCGCCGCTAAGTCCCATTACGGGCACGCCGCAGCGGGGCCGATTGGGGCGGGGAGAAAGCCTCAATTTCCCGGCTGTCTGCCGGCAAAGAGGCTACTCCCCAAGCGCCCCCGGTTCGGAGCCTTTACCTAAGGCTCACTAGGGTCTTTCGCATATGCGAAGACCCCCCCTAACTGCGCGTGGGCTAACCGCCTCCGGGAGCGTCCCGAGAAGCGGCCGCCATTCGCGACGCCGGAAACCGAAACCCAGCTGTAGAGTCTTGTGAGCACAAATTCTCCTTTGTGAGCTCCTGGCATTAAAGTTGTGAGCAAGCAATTTGACTGCTGCATAAATTAGTTTGCTCTGGAGCCCTCCTTCCTGAGCTAAGGCAAAAATGTGTGAGCCGGAGGCTAAAAAATGGTGAGCTAGCTCACACTAACTCAGCTTAGAGGGAACACTGCTCCGGAGCCCTCCTTCCTGAGCTAAGACAAAGATGTGAGAGCCAGAGGCTAAAAAACTGTGAGCTAGCTCACACTAACTCAGCTTAGAGGGAACATTGCTGGCAGGGGAACCAGGCAAGCCTCGCCAGCACACATGCACACAACGTTTTGCTCAGCAAGGCAGCACCCCCTTTACACCCCAAAAGCAGGGGTGTAGTTAAACAGACATAGGCTCAGGTCGTGACTGAGAGGCAGAGAGGTCGGCTGGAAGCCAGCAGGGTCTTGACAAGAGTGGCTCTTCCTGTAGAGCGGCCGTGGCTGAAAGGAGACTCGGGAACGTGGTAGTTCAGAGAGTGAACCTCGGAGCATCAGCTCTTCCACTGGGGCCCTTAGGCCCGCCCCCAGAACCCAGCTTTAGTCTCGAAGTATCTTTTAGGACCAGATCATAAGCCGGGAATATTTTCACTCATCACAGGAAAGCAAAATCACTGGTGTTTCATGCTGAGATTTCTAAAGCATTTTTATTTCGATCTCTTACCTTAAGAGAGATTCAGGTAGGGCAGATGTGTTGGTCTGAAGCAGCAAGACAAAGTTTGAGTACAGCCGGGCAACTTTAATTCCAACAAAGTCTTATTCTGGGTATAAGCTAGAAGTGTGCACGGACACTTTGTCAGACACTGAGAGAGAGAGAGGGAGAGAGGGAGGGAGGGAGAATGAACAAGCATAGGCATTTCTGCTGGTAGGGTTGCCAGGTTTCCCATCTTGGGCTACCAACAGGGTAGGTAGGTTTGCCAGACAGAATCATAGAGTTGGAAGGGACCTCCAGGGTCATCTAGTCCAACCCCCTGCACAATGTACTAAATTCACAAATACCTCCCCCCACAATGCAGTGACCGCTGCTTCACACCCAGAGGATGACAACCCCCCCTCCAGGATTGCTTGCTGAAAGTGGCAATCAGCACTTCCCTGGGCATGTAAAAAGGGCCACAAGAACTAAGCACTGAGGCAACCCTTCCTGCCCTCCCTTCTCGTGATCTGCCTAAGTTCACAGAATCCGCATTGCTGTCCGATGGCCCTCTAGCCTCTCTTTGAAAACCTCCAAAGAAGGAGAGCCCACCACCTCCCGAGGAAGCCTGTTCCACTGAGATCCAGATTGGGAAACTTCTGGAAATTTGGGGATGAAGCCTGGGGAGGACAGGAACCTTAGTGGGGTACAATGCCAGAGAGTTCCCCCTCCGAAGCAGCCATTTCCCCCAGAGGAACTGACCTCCTGTAACTCCAGGGGATCCCCAGGTCCCACCTGGAGGCCAGCATCCCTAGCGTATGGCCAAGTACAGCCACTGTCTCTCTCCTTCCAACATCTTCGGTTTACTGACATGACCACATCAACAAAGGCAGATAATTTTTTGTTTTCTGACACTCAGGCTAAAGATGAAGGGTTGCCAACAACCTGGAGAGAGAAAAACGTCCTGCTTCTTTATTAGACTTTTGTTGTGTGGAAATGGGCTGGTTGAAGTCATTCATGGCATGGAGGGAAAAAACAGCACCTAGCCAATAACCTCTCATTAAGTCTCTATTTAGTAGAGTTGCCAACCTCCAGGTGACACCTGGAGATCCCCAGCTATCACAATTGATCTCCAGCTAACCACCATCAGTTCCCCTGGAGGAAATAGCTACTTTGAAAGATAGACTCTGTGGCATTTGATCTCCAGGCATTTTCCAGCCCAGAATGGCAAACCTACTACTCTTTCTCCAGTTTGTTGACAACTTTACAGTTGGGTTGCCAGCTCCAACTCAGGAAATATCTGGGGACTGGGGGGTGGAGCCAGGAGCCAGTATGTGACATCACTTTTGTGATGTCACTAGGGTTGCCAGGTGAGGCTGACAAGCCGGAAGGGAGTTCTGCCCATCACATTTAAGCATTCCTTTTAAATGCTTTCCCTCCATTGGAAATAATGGAGGATGGGGGCACCTTCTTTGAGAGCT
Organism: Gekko gecko; assembly: GCA_029375565.1. NCBI lineage: Eukaryota > Metazoa > Chordata > Lepidosauria > Squamata > Gekkonidae > Gekko > Gekko gecko. The sequence continues at coordinate 1,504,943 of JAPDNY010000008.1, forward strand.
TATAGAATATTTTTGAAACTTGGTTTTTTTTCCCCAGGACATACACCACCAGCTATGCAGAAAATTTGGTGCCTCTACCTCAAAAAACAGCCCCAGGTACCCACAGATGGATTCTCCATTATACCCTATGGGGACCAGTTTCTGTAGAGTATAATGGAGTGTCCAGCGAGAATTCCCCCCTGCTTTCTGACAGCCCTGAAGTGGGGGAAGGGGCTCCAAACCAGGAGATCCCCTGCCCCCAACTGGGGATTGGCAACCCTACTCTATAGATTGCCTACCCTGGTGTTAGAATAACAACACTGATCCAGCTGGCCAAATATGAACTCTGGGTCACTGTTTTCGGAACAGCTAGATTACAACTACAGTACCTCATTCCCCCTCCCATTGCTTCAGACCTCAGCTATAGCTCTTTTGAGATGTTGTGATTATACACACTGTGAGACTGACAACGAAGGCTTGCCAGCCTTCAGGCTCGGCCCAGAGACCTCCTGGAATTACAGCCGAACTCCAGTTTCAATGGAGAAAATGGCAGCTTTGGAGTGTGGACCCATGTCATCATATCTCTGATGAGGTTTCTTCCCAAACTCCACCTCTCCCAGGCTCTGCCCTCAAATCCCCTGGAATTTGCCTGCCTGGAGTTGGCTACCCAAATGGCAACCACTCATAGGTCCTCCTAATATGTGTGGCTGCCATATTGTCTGAAAGGGGCCAATGCGGGGGTCTTTGGCTTTGGTCCATGCAAACCAGAACCCAGAGGCAAAATCCACAGGTCACCCCTCTCAGACAACATAGCAGCTGTGCAGACCAGGAGGATGGCAGACAGCGTTGTGTCCCATGGTGGTCCACTGTCATGTCCAAAGAGGGCTTCTATGTAAGATAGTGCTGGGAGGTCTGCGTGAGGCTCTTTAGATCCTGACCGAACTGTTTACTACTCCATGTTCTAAAGAACTTTCTTGTCCCATCAAATATATCCTGAACTAGGGATCTGAGAAAGGTGGATTATCTCAACTGCAAAAAGAGTAATGTAAACAAAAGGCAGCGGTTCTTTTCAAGGCAGCTCCAGATGGTACTGTCAGTTTAATTTATTCCCTTGCTTGGGGTCTGACACTGTCCTTCACTTTACCTATGCCTTGTGGTGCATATTCTACACATATCACCCACTGTTTAGAGAAGCCCCATCATCTACACACAGTGGAGGGAACAGAGGACGTCATGTCAGGGCAGGTCTTTAACTTCAGGATTTGAAGATGTGCCTCTCTTCACACTCAGTGTTGAAAAAGCCGTTCTTTTCAACCCTCAGTAGCCAATACTAGGATTATCAGGCTCCAGGTGGGGCCTGGAGATCTCCAGTATTACAACTAATTTCCAAATGACAGAGATCAGTTCTCCTGGAGAAAATGACTGCTTTCGAGACTATATCCTATGGCAGTATACCCTGCTGAGGTCCTTCTCCTTCCTAAATACTGTCCTACCCAGGCTCCATTCCTCAAATCTCCAGGAATTTTCCAAACTGAAGTTGGCAATCCTGGCCAGTACTGATGTGTGCCAGAACTCTTCCTTTTGATCAAGGTGGCCATGGTCAGTCATGTATGTGCCAGGAATGTGTTCTCATATATGTCCTGGAATTCCTTGGGGAGAAAAAAATAAGGCCAAGTCCGATAGTGCAAGCAGAGTAAAATACATATTTTATTACTCAGCTAAAAATTACCTACTTGGTTTGCCAACAGGCTTCTTCATTCGTTCAATGTTCCTTCTACAAGAGTATAAGCTGAGTAAAAAAATATATTTTCCCTTTACTGGCACAATCAGCCTTGGACTTATTTTTAAATCTCTTAGCAATAATTATTTTCTCCTGGAATTCATAAGCTCATAGGAGATCCAGTATCCATCTGAACTTTCACTCTAAATTTGTTTGTTGGGTTTCTTTTGGTGTGGGGTTTAAGCCAGATTAATAAATAGGTATTGATTGGCTGTACTTTTAGCATTGCGATTAGAAATTAGAGGACCCAAGAACAAATTTTAGAAGGAGGGAAGGGCATGCAAAGAAGACATTTCCTCCCTTTTTGTAACCTCTTTACACCCACCAGCTTTTCCCATCATGGAACCAGCTCAGGGCAGACCATAGCTGCCTTCCCTGTCTTTGAGACAGTAAGTATCTTGCTTGAACATCAGAGTTCTTCAGGTTCCCACTGAGTACAGTTCCTTGGAGTTGCTCCGGAGACAGTCTCCTATCACTGCAAACACTCTGTTCAAGCTGCCCAGTGGAAGTGGACTATGTGGCACAGAGTCTGGAGAGATCCATGACAAGTCCTTCCTCTGGAGCTGGGCTCTGCTTGACTTAAGCAGAGGTTGTTCCATGGGGCTGAAAGGCCCAGGAGTAGAGGGAGGCTGACAGTCACCAGCTGTTAGGGTTGACAACTCTGGGTTGGGAAATTTCCTGGAGATTGAGGCTGGAGGCTGGAGAGGGCGGAGTTTGGGAAGGGGATGTGGTGTGATGCAATGTGGAGTCTTGTGAGCAAAAATTCTACGTTGTGAGCTACTGGCATTAAAGCTGTGTGCAAGCGATTCGGCTGCTGCATAAATTAGTTTGCTCTCGAGCCATCCTTCCTGAGCTAAGCCAAAGATGTGTGAGCCGGAGGCTGAAAAATTGAGCTAGCTGACACAAACTCAGCTTAGAGGGAACACTGGTTGTGATACCATACAGTCCAGCCTCCACAGCTCCCATTTCCTCCAGGGGAACTGATCCCTGTAGTCTGGACATGTACCGCAATGCTGGGAGATCTCCAGGTCGCACCTTGAGGCTGGCGACCCAGCTAAATCAATCCCCCTTCTGCTCAATCAGATTTCCCTGGGCTTACCTCTGGACTAGAAAGCTCCAGGGACGGCTACTTCAGCCAGCTCTCTATTTAGACAATCTCTAACTTGCTTTTCAGCTGTTGATGCTCTCAAAATGAAGTACATAAAACAACAACAAAAATAAATAAAACAATACACCAGGTACCTAGTCACCTGAGGCCCAGATGGGTAAGTGATTTTTTAAGACTCCCTGAAAAATGCCTAAGTTAAGTAAGCCACAGCAAGAGCACATAGACAGTGCAAACTAGGGTTGCCAATCTCCAGGTGGGACCTGGAGAACTCCTGGAATTACAATCAATCTCCTGACGACAGCTTCCCTGGAGGAAATGGCCAGTGGACTCCATGGCATTATACCCTGCTGAGGTCTTTCCTCTCTCAAATCTTGTCCTCTCCAAATCCCACCCCCAAATCTCTAGGGATTCCCCATCCAGGAGTTGGCAACCCTAGAAACCTGTAGAGGATTTTAGGGGCACCCCGCCCAATAAAATGTAGTTAGAAAGGGACTTCAGAATTTGCCCTGGAACTCCCTAATCTCGGGTTGCTAGTACTGGGATATTTGGTTAATCTAGCAGAGTTTTGTCCAGTCCTAAAAGCGTGATACTAAGTGCAGTAAACAAATCTCCCAAGAAGTAGATTGCAAAAGGTAAAAACTTACACTGATTCAAGTAGATCCAGTTCACGTTTCAGGTTGCAGTTGAAAGGGGAGAGAGAAGCCTAATCTAAAGAGGACTTTCCTTCTCACAAATGTCCAGCTTGTCCGGCATCAGGTGTGGGAGTGTGAGGGCATCATGCTATCTACAGGAGAGACCCATGGGGAGACACGTGTCTCCATGGAAGGCCACGTGAAAGAAGAGAGGGCAAAAGGAGAGAGAGGGAGGAGGGCAGCTCCCAGGTTAAGACAAAGAGAGGCATCCCAGTCAAGGAGGGAGCAGCTAGACACCCTTGGACTGATGTGGTGTCCCCCAATGGCCCGGCATGAGTCGCTCACTCCAACAGCCAGTTCCGGGTTGGGAAATACCCGGAGATTTTGGAGGTGGAGCTTGAGGGAGGGTGGGGTTTGGGGAGGAGCGGGACCTCAGCAGAGCATAATGCTGTACAGTCCACCCTCCAAAACACCCATTTTCTCCAGGGGATCTGACCATGGGTTGTCTGGACAGAAACTGTAATAGCAGGAGATCTCCAGATGCCACCTGGAGGTTGGCAACCCTACCTTAGTCTGTCCACCGCTATATTTCATTGACCCTTGTGTAGCTGAATGATGATCTCAAATCACGACTGCTTTGAGAGGCCCTAATCAGAAGGAGCTCGAGTGGTTAAGACGCTGAACCGCAGTCTTCCAGAAGGGGGGAAAGCTTTCTTTTATAGTTGTGTTGATGCCTATTGCTGGTCCTACAAAAGACCCATCGTACAGCTAAAATTAATGGACGGAGCACTCCTGCCATTCTCAAGGCTAAAAGACTTCATGCAAGTTGAAGCAGGTGTGTAATTCTGGAAACTCCCGTTGGGGCTTGACTTTTTAAATACTGATGCAAATTGTTAAATTGAATGAACTGAATGATACATTATATTGAATGTCCTGAATATATATATATACCTGACTAGGATGTTATTTCTTTTTCCAATTTATAATTTTTATTTTTTCAAAATTAAAACACCAGCAACAAACCATATATGCAAATAACAGCATCAGGAATAGTCAGGAGTCCAACCAGCTGCAAGACGCCAACAAAACATAGTAAGCGCTTAAACACAATATGGTAGCAATCGTTCAGGACCATAAATTAGAAATACAACAAACTTGGGTAGTATGCATTTTTTGGAACAACTCCCTCCTTAGACTAGGATGTTACAACAGCACACAATGCACTTTATAGAATGACTAGGAATAAGGCCCGTTGTGGAAATAAATACAACGGGCTCTAGAAAGAGGCTCTGGGAGAGTGCCCCGGCTTTGGGCACTCAGTGACAATTTGCTGTGGCAATCTCAGCAGGGTATAATGACAGAGTCCACCATTTTCTCCAGAGGAACTGATCTTTGCTACCTGAAGAGCAGTAGCAATTTTGAGTGATCTCCAGCCCACCCCCAAGATTGGTAACAGTGGTTCCCCAGGAGGGAGTGGCTGGTTTGGAGGGTGAAGTCTATGGCATTGTATCTGTCTGAGGTCCCACCCCTCCTCAACACTCACCCTCTCCAGGTTCGACCCTTCAAATCTCCAGGAATTTCCCAACCTGGAGTTGATAACCCTATCTCCCTCCCAGCCAACCATCAACCTACCTTTAGTTTTCATCTCCTCCCCCCTCCCTTCTAGACAGCAGTTGTAATTTTGAGTGATCTCCAGTTCCCACCTGGAGATTGGCAACAATGGTTCCCCATCAGGGAATGGCTGGATTGGAGGGTGGAGTCTATGGCATCATACCTGTCTGAGGTGCCACCCCTCTTCAAACCTCACCCTCTCCAGGCTCCATCCCTCAAATCTCCAGGAATTGCCCACCTGGAGTTGGCAACCTGATCAGGACTGGGCCCAATGAGTTTTCCCCCAAAGGCTAACATAGGTGTGGAAAGGGTCTTTTACTGATAGAGGAGAAAGTACAGGTGCCAACTCTGATTAGGGAAATACCTGGAGATTTTGGGGGGTGGATCCTGTGGAGGGCAGCATTTGGGGTGTGTGTGTAAGGACTCAGTGGGGTATAATGCCATAGAGTCTACCCTCCACAGCAACCATTTTCTCCCGGGGAACTGATCTCTGTCATCTGGAGGTCAATTGTAACAGTGGGAGATCTCCAGGTCCCACCTGGAGATTGGCAACTCTAGGGGAAAGTCAGCCGCACAGCGGGGAGTTGAAGAAAATGGTCTGATGGTTGCTGGCCCACCTCATTAGCTAGCCAGCCATGCTGAAGCTAAGCAGGAGAAAGAGCCTTTTTCCATTTATTCTGACAGGAAAGTGGCCACTGGGGAGGGGGTTATGGACAGGGGAGGGGGTTAAGCTGAAAGTCCTTTGTTTTTTTACTCACAGAACCAAGCTTGGCTGCCTACCAACAGCCACTGAGGGGACAGTCCCTCACAGGAGTCAAGAGAACTGTCTTCCTCAGGAGAGAGAGCTGTCTGCCAGGGGGAGTGGGTGGGGAAGAGGAGCAGACCCAGCACCCAGCCAATGGCATGCGAGTACTCTTGAGTGGCGGCTGATGGGCCAATGGCTGAGGGAGAGCATTTTACAGCCAATGGGAGTGCATGGAATCTTACGAAACCAAAAGATAAAATATTATAAGGAGAGATAAGTATAAACAGAACACGTTAATTTAAAAAAGTTTTTTGCCATGTATAATTTATTCGTTACTTGACTCCTGGCCCCACTGCTGGACCTCCTGATGGCACCTGGTATTTTTGGCCGCTGTGTGACAGAGTGTTGGACTGGATGGGCCGTTGGCCTGATTCAACATTGGCTTCTCTTATGTTCTTATGTAACACTGCAGCTTGGATTGCTAAAGCTCCCACTGGGTCCTGATCTCCTGGTATTATAATTGATCCCCAGAAGACCGAGACAGGTTTCCCTGGAGGAAAATGGCTGCTTTGAAGGGTCAACTCAATGGCATTGTATCTTGCTGAGGTCCTACCCCTCCCCAAACCCTGTCTTTTCAGGCTTCTCCCCCAAAATCTCCAGATATTTTCCAACCCAAAGCTGGCAACTCTAGGAGACAATCTCCAGTTGTGGGAGATCTCGAGGACACTTCTGAAGGCTGACAAGCTTGCTGGGAACTGGAAGGCAGAAAAAGAAGAAGGAGAAGGAGAAGAAGAAGAAGAGATTGGATTTATACCCCGCCCTTCACTCATAGTCAGGGGTCTTTTCGTAAAAAAAGAGCTTCAGGAGCTCATTAGCATATGGTATGCTAATGAGCTATTAGGCTATTAGCATATGCCACGCCCCCAGACATCACCGGAAGTGATGTCAGAAGGGGAAGCAAAAGGGGGAGAGGCATCTTCAAAAGCCTCCCCTTCCCTTCCCCACTGGCCTGGGTGGGGGAGCTAAGAGAGAAGGGGTTTAAAGTTTAAACGCCTTCTCACTAGAGTTAGGCCACAGAAGGAGGAAAGGGGAAGGAGAGAGAGAGAGAGAAGGAAAGAAGGAAGGAAAGAAAGAGAAGGAAAGGAGGAGGGAAAGCAAGAGAGGGAAGAAGGAGGGAAACAGGGAAAGGAGGATAAAAGAGAAGAGAAGAAGGTGGGAAAGAAAGAAAGAGAGAAGAGAAGAAGGAGGGAAAGAGGAAAAGGAGAGAAGGAAAGGAGGGAATGAAAGAAATTCGGCGGCAATTCGGCCTCATTATATCCTATGGGCCATTGAAGTCAATGGTGAAAACATAGGGTATATTTTGGGGGCTGGAGGGGAGGGGGTTTGAAGGAGAGGCTCCAAACTCACAGGGTAGCTTATGGAACCTCTCCCCAAGATACCCACCAAGTTTCAAGAACATTGGATTAGGGGGTCCAATTCTATGGGCCCACAAACAGGTTGCCCCCATTCCCTCCATTGTTCTCTTATAGGGCATGTTCATCCCCTTCTATTTTACACTGTTAGGGAATTAGTAAACTGTGAACTTATCCTAAGATGACGTGACTAGATTTGCCAGCTCCTACCTGGGAAATACCTGGGGATTTTGGGGGTGGAGCCTGAGGAGGGCGGGGCTTGAGGAAGGAAGGGACTTCAGCCAGGTATAATGCCACAGAGTTTACCTTCCAAAGTGGCTGTTTTCTCCAGGGAAACTGATCTGTGTCCCCTGGAGGTCAGTTGTAATAGCAGGAGATCTCCAGTCACCACCTGGAGGTTGGCAGCCTTACACATGGCTTCAGTTCTAGAACAAGGTTTAGAGACTGATATATAATATGATTTAGTTGCTGTTCACATCCAAGTTGTCTGAAGCCATTCCTCATTCTATTAAGTATCTCTGGACCCAGGAAGAGTACAGGCCGGTACGTGCCAGTTTCTTTTATCGTAGGAAAGGCAAAGCCTCCTACGGCTACGGAGCTGCCCACCAAATCTGAAGCTCTGCAGGCGTCCAAAAAAAGGTAATTGTAGCTAGAGAAAGATTGGTTTCATTCTTAGATATCTGTCTCTGGTATAATGTGGGAATTTCTACCTAATTTGCTGGCCCACTTTTATGTCAGACTCTGAATTTCTGGAGCAGAGTTACTTTTGCTCATTCGGATAACCACCGACCACAAGAACCCTGTCCCTGATAATCTTCACTCTAAATCCAGTGACACAAAGGGATGGGGGGGGGTCTGGAAATCTCTCAGAATTCTCCAGGTAACAGAGATCAGTTCCCCAGGAGAAAATAGCTGCTTTGTTGGGTGTAGAGCCAGTTTGGTGTAGTGGTTAAGTGCACAAACTCTAACTTGGGAGAACTGGGTTTGAGTCCCCACTCCTCCCCTTGCAGCTGCTGGATGACCTTGGGCAAGCCATAGTTCTGTCAGAGCTGTTCTTGAAAAAGCAGCTCTCGAGAGAGCTCTCTCAGCCCCACCTACCTCACAGGGTGTCTGTTGTGGGGAGGGGAAGGGAAAGGAGTTTGTCAGCCACTCTGAGACTCCTTTGGGTAGTGAAGGGCGGGGCATAAATCCAATCTCCTCCTCCTCCTCCTCTTCTTCTTCTTCTTGGAGGGTGGACTCGATGGCATTATACCCCACTGAGGTCCTTGTGCTAGGGTTGCCAGTGCTCCCCCCCAGCCACCAATGGGGTAGGGTTTCCACTTGGAGGCTGGCATGCCTAGGTACCTCCCCTCCCCAAACCCCAGGGTCCTACCCCAGGCCCCACTCCCAAAATCTCCAGGTATGTCTCAATCCAGAGTTAGCAATCTTAACTATGGTAAACACTCTCGATGACCGCCATCGCTTATCTCGCTTCAATGAGCTCCTTTCACATGCTTTAATCTACCGTTTGCCACAAAATAAGAGAGAATAAAAGTGAAGGGAACACTTCCAACTCTGTTTTCTCTATGCTGGCATTCAGTTTTGGAAACTCTGTAGGATTATAACTCATGGCGGAACTAAATGTTATAAGAGAAAGGAGGCCGTTGCCAATATGGAAACATGCAGCACAACTTACCTCATGTCATGACCTCATTATGCTCTGGCTTCCACATCCCTGATCCATGTAATGACTGGGTGGCAGATTTGCTGCCCTCCTTGAACAGATTGGCAGAGTATCCAGACATCAGAACCTTATAATTATGGGAGACTTCAACTTCCCCCATGTGTGCTGGGAGACAGGCTCAACAAAGCAACAAGAATCACGCAACTTCCTGACCTGTCTAACCGACAACTTCCTTTTTCAGATGCTGGAGGAAGCTACAAGGGGCTCAGCCATATTAATATTAACCAACAGGGAAGAATTGGTAGACAGGGTGAAGGTGGTGGGGACCTTAGGGGGAAGTGACCAAGTTCTCCTTGAATTCCAGTTGTTGTGGGAGGTCAAGGAAGTTCGTAGCCAGACTTGTAGGTTAGATTTTCGTAGGGCCGACTTCAACAAACTTTGTGACATCAGCAGTCATAAAACCAACCGTCAGCCTCAAACTTGACATCTTGCACCAAACCTTCAGGATGTTGTTGTTAAATGCTACAGGAGTTATTGTCTATATAGATCAAGTGTTTTTAGTAAGTAGGTGGGGCTAGATAGGGTTTTGAACCAGCAAGACTTCTTGTTAGTGACTGAAGATTTGTTTGGCTGTGCAGATTTTTTTAAAAATTATTTCCTTCCATTTCTATCCCGCCCTCCCCGCCAAGCAGGCTCAGGGCGGGTTCCAACCTATATTAATCTGCTGAGTGCAGATTTACATCATAAAAACAGAATAACAAAATGCATACAATAAACACAATAAAACAAGTACAACACTAGATACTTTAAAATAAATTATACCTGAACAGACACAAAAAAGCCACTCATTGGCGGGGGCAGGTGGGAAGCCAGATTGAATGTTGCTTTGGCAGCAGCTGCCACTACAACACAAGGCTCTTCATGTCAGACTCTTGAACAAACTTGCTCCCAACAACACTCTTTTGGCAGTGATTTGTTTACTGAGATATGTGAATGGTTCAAGCTAAGACTATCTTGTGTCAGAACTGACTCCTTTGGCACCAGTTCTGGAATTATACATGATTCAAACAAGTCTCACCCCCCCAATGACTGGTCCAATCAATCCATTCATTCAGTCCACTTAAATCTAGCATGCTCCATTAGCCCTCCTCTCCCCACCTGCGAACCTACAGTTAAATTATCTACTAAAAGACAGCTAGCGGAGACTGGCATTCAAGGTCGTTGTGCATTCTTCTTAGCTTGGGAGGCCCACTTGGAAAGCAGTTGTAAATTAATGTGGCAGAGCAGTCCTGGACACTCACACACAGTCTGCCTCCCCATTTCCAAAATGAAAGAACAAAGCATTAAAGGTACAGTACAGGCAATGAAAGCAGAACATGGGAAATCCATGGCAAATGAGGACCCAAGTTTGACACATCACTGTGTGACTGAAGGGAAGCTGTGGCAGCCGTTTTGTGGCTGTGCTCACCATGCTGTGTCAGAATTTCAAAGGTACCCATGGGGCAAAAAGGTTGGGGAGCCATGGTATAGATGTTTATTTTTCTTGACCCATCTAAAATGGCTAGGCCAGGCCTGAGAGGCAGTAGACAGAGTTGGTCAGGAGTCTATGGAAACAAGCAACTAGGGTGGCCAGGTGGGGGGCTTTGGGGTGTTCTGGGAGGTGAGGGGAACATCACACATCCCCAATGTGATGAAATCACCTAGAAGTGATATCTATTGGAAATATGTGTGTTGCAAGGTCTAAATTCAGTCATTATAGGGCTGATGTGTTTACCTTTGTGCTATTGTTTAGGCTGACCTGGAAGGGAACCTGGCAGATAGCCAATGGGGAGAAAGCCCGGGAAATTGGAGCCTATTTACTAACAATTATTGATTAATACACTCAGGTGATTTCCTTCTAGGGGTCAAGAAGAAAGAAGAATCTCCATTACCAACTTGTGTGCCTGTTGTTGCAAGCATGTAGTCTTAAGTGTTTTGTAGATTTCCTGCGTACCCTTCCCTTTAGAAATAAAGATTTTTGCACAGAAAGAAAATACTTCCTTTCCAGTGAACAAAGATCCATTGCAACCTCTGAATATTAACTATTTTCACCAAATTTCCCAACAATATCATTATGCTGGAAATGTTGCATGGGGACACTCTGATATTTGGGCAAAACTCTATGGTTTTTCACCCTCAAAACCATAGAGTTTGCCCAAATACCAGAGCGTTCCCTGCACAGTGTTCCTGGCCTGATGATGGCACTCCCTGGTGACATCATTGCATCAAGAGGGGTGGTACTTTGGGGTGTTCTGGGTGGTGGGGGGCAGCCAGAAGTGGCAGCCAAAATGTTGGCCAGCGGCAGGGAAACTCGTTCCAAATCAGGGGATCCCCTGCCCGGACCAGGTGACTGGAATCCCAACAAGCAACAGTAGTCATGTGGTAGTGGTCAAAGGGTTTACAGGTGCCAAGCCAACAAGGCCAGGGTTGCCAACCTCCAGGTGGGGCCTGGAGATTTCCCAGAATCCTGACTGATCTCCAGCTCACAGAGATCAGATCTCCAGGAGAAAACGGCGGCCTTGGAGGGTGGACTCTATGGCATTATACCCTGCTGAGGTCCCTCCCTAAACCTCTCCCTTTTCAGGCTCCACCCCAAAAATCTCCAGAAATTTCCAACATGGAGTTGGCGACCTTCAACAGGGCAGAGGGGAACTCAAAATCGAACAGAACTGGGCTGCCCTGGCTCTTAGGAATAGCCTCGCCAAAGAACAAAACATCTGCCAGGAGCTGAACTCAACTGGAAACGAAGTAAGATCAGGGAAAGACATTTTCCAGGAAAGCATTAGGAAACTGCCAAGGGAGGAAAATATGGTTAAAGACAGTTTTCATTTGTTAAACGGTGATCATTTCCCAGTCTAATCAATAAAGGCATAAACCAAAACGTGGTCTCTTTCGCAGTCTCAAGACCTTCATTTCCCAGACGGAGAGGGTTATGTGCTGCCGTGATGACATCATTTGGAGTCTGAGGGGTGGTGAGGGGCCTTGTCTGCATATATTGGAGCCTTCCTTCCATGACCAGCGACATTCAACGTCTAGACTACAGAGGAAGGACAAGGGTTACGTTGATCTCATATCGCAGAGTGGGAAAGCAGTAGGAAAACACTTCTTGGCTCCACAATATTAGGCCTATCCTTCCCTTCTTCTCATTTTTAAGCAAGTGGTGTGGAGACTTTACAGGAATGTGAGGTTACAGACAGGCAGGATGTTGAAACAGTTAGTAGGCCAGAATGCCTCTCCTGTACCCATTTATTGGTGTGTAAATTGCCGTCAGGTCACAGCTGACTTGGCAGCCCGGTAGGGTTTTCGAGGCAAGGTGGTTTTTGCCATTGCCGGCCTCTGCAAAGTGACCCTGGACCTCCTTGCTGGTCTCCCATCCAAGTCCTAACCAGGGCTGACCCTGCTTAGCTTCTGAGATCTGGCGAGATCAGGCTAGCTGGGGCCATCCAGGGCTCGTTAATTGAGGGCTAGCAAAATGCCTGTTGAGACTATCGGCAATGTGTCTATGGGAAAAGCAAGGTTTGTTCATGACAAGGCTCTGTGGGTGTTTGGGAGGAGATTTTTTGTAAGATTTTGAATTGCCATCCTCTAGGTGTAGCCTGGAGATCTCCTGGGATTACAATTGATCTCCAGATGACAGAGATCAGTTCCCCTGGAGAAAATGGCTGCTTTTGAGAATGAAATCAGTGGCATTATACCTAGGGTTACCCAGATGTTCTCATTTTAGAGGACATGCCAGTGGTTAAGTGCACAGACTCTAATCTGGGAGAACCAGGTTTGATTCCCCACTTCTCCATTTGCAGCTGCTGGATGACCTTGGGCAAGCCATAGTTCCATGATTCTCTCAAGGACAGCTCTGGAAAGAGCTCTCTCAGTGGCTCACAGGGTGTCTGTTGTGGGGAGGAGATGGGAAATGAGTTTGTAACATGCTCTCAGACTCCGAGTGAAGGGTGGGGTACAAATCCAATTTCTTCCTCCTCCTCCTCCTCCTCCTCTTCTTCTTCTCTCTTTAAAAAAAAACTGGCGAAAATGTCCTCTTTTGGCGTTGGAAGGTTAGGAATACTCCTAGTTATTGGCAATCATCACAGGAGGGGCACTGAAAATGAGTTTTCATAGAATCTTAGAATCACAGATTTGGAAGGGACCTCCAGGGTCATCTAGTCCAACCCCTGCACAATGCAGGAAATTCACAAAATTCCTCCCCCTCCACACCTCCAGTGACCCCTGTTCCACACCCAGAAGATAACAAAAAACCTCCAGGATCTCCAGCCAAACTGGCCTAGAGAAAAATTGCTTCCTGACCCCAAAGTGGCGATGGGCATTTTCCTGTGCATGTAAGAAAGGGCCACAAGAATTGAGGCAACCCTTCCTGCTCTCCCTTTCATGATCTGCCTAAGTTCACAGAATCCACATTGCTGTCATGTGGCCATCCAGCCTTTGTTTGAAAACCTCCAAGGAAGGAAGCCTGTTCCACTGAGGAACTGCTCTGTCAGGAAGTTCTTCCTAATGTTTAGTTGAAAACTCTTCTGATGTAATTTCTACCTGTTGGTTCTGGTCTGACCTTCTGGGGCAACAGAAAACAACTCTGCTCCATCCTCTAGATGACAGCCCTTCAAGTACTGGAAGATGCTTCTCATATCACCTCTCAGTCATCTCCTCTCCAGGCTAAACACACCCAGCTCCTTCAACCTTTCCTCGTAGGACTTGGTCTCCAGACCCCTCAGATCTATCAGAGTGACCCCTTGTTTGAAGTGGTCATTTGGGAACTCTATCTTCTTTTTTGGCTTTTTAAAATATGGTATTCCTTCCCCTACAAATCCCACCCTCCTCAGGCTCCATCCCTAAATCTGCAGGAATTTCCCAACCCCGTGTTGGCAGCCTTAGGCAGACTCCAGAGACAGAGCAAGATCTTTTCACCTCAGTATCTGAAGGACCATCTCCTTCCCTACATCCTTGGGTGCCCACTGCAGGCATCACGGAGCCATCTGTGGGCTGTCTCTCTGCTTCGGCTGGCCTGTCTGGCATCGACGGAAGATTTGGGCCTTTCCCATCATGGCTCCAGCTCTGTGGAAGGGGCTCCCTGAGGAGGTGAAGGGGGCCTCCTCCGTGCAGCTCTTCTGGAGTAGCCTCCCGGTGGGATCAAGGCTCCCAGTAAAGTTTTGGAGTCATGTGAGCAAACATTCTACTTTGTGAGCTACTGGCATTAAAGTTGTGAGCAAGCGATTTGGCAGCTGCATAAATTAGTTCCTGAGCTAAGAGGAAAAATTGTGAGCTGGAGGCTAAAAAACTGTGAGCTAGCTCACACTAACTCAGCTTAGAGGGAACACTGGGTGGGACTTGGGGGTCCCCCGGAATCACAGCTCCTCTCCAGACTACAAAGATCAGTTCCCCTGGAGAATATGGGTGCTGTGGAGGGTGACTGCACAGCATTGCCTCTCACTGAGGTCCCTATTCAGGAGGCGCTGCCAGGTCTGCCTGTTTGCCAGCTGGGCTTTGACTGGCCGGCATCTTCTGAGGGGGGCAAGGGAGGAAGGAGTATGGGCTCTCTTTTATTTTCGGTTTTTAACCGGTTTTAAAAAAACAAAACTATTATCATAAGCTGTCTTCAGTCACAAGGAAAGCCGGGAGAAGAATGTTTTAAATAAATAAATAAATAAATAAATAAATAAATAAATAGGTGGGAATCATCCGCTTAGGCCTGATTTAACCGTGAGACTGGGAAGGCAAAGGGACACCTGGTGTGCTAATGGGCATGTAATGAAACTGTACTGCAGCTTGGGTTGCCAATCCTGAGTTGGGGTTGCCATTCCCCTACCGGAGTTGGGGGTTTGCCCACTTTCAGGGCCCCCAGTCCGCCAGCCTGGATCTGGCCGGTGGGGGAACCCTGCCCCCAATGTGCCCCATTAGCGCCCACGTGCCCGGCGCAATGATGTCACCCGGTGATGATGCCATGGCACAGGGCATGTTGTGTGTGTGTGGGTGCTCTATTGTTCGAGAAAAAACTCTATGCTTATGATAGAATTTTTCCTCAAATGATTGAGTGCCCCCCCATAATGTGCTCAGCGTAATGACATCACTTGTGGGGGACGTCATCGAAGCACTCCCAGAGAGAGAGAGAGAGAGAGAGAGAGAGAGAGAGAGAGAGAGAGAGAGAGAGAGAGAGAGACAGAGAGACAGAGAGACAGAGAGACAGAGAGAGAGAGACAGAGAGAGAGAGAGAGGATCCCTCGCTGGCAGCTAGGTAAGACCTGGCAACCTTAGTTGGGGAAGCCCTGGAGCCTCGGAAGGGCAGGATTTAGGTAGGGGAGGGACCGCAGTGGGGTATAAGGCTATAGAGTCCACCCTCCAAAGCAGCCATTTTCTCCTGTGGAACTGATTGCTGTCCTCTGGAGATCAGCTGTAGTTCCATGAGATCTCCAGGCCCCACCTGGAGGCTGGCAGCCATAGCAATAAACTTGCCTTGCTTTGCACCCCAGAGATCTGCAGTGTCTCCAAATAAGAAGCCAGCATGTTAACCAAGTGCACATCCATACACTGTCTCTGCACATGGAACTTCTATGAACATTGAGGTGAAGAGCATCTCCAGATGTAGTTTGGCTTTTCCTGTTTATGCCTTTATTTTTTGGAGTTCTAAGGCGCCTTGAGACACAAGATTAAAACAGAGTACGAATGCTAATAACCCAGTGCCCTAACCATTACATCACACTGACTCTCAGCTGTATCTTCTGTGACTTCATAGAATCTTTGAAGTGTAGGAGAACGTTTCCTCGAGTTGCGACACAGCCGCCTTGCCCCACAGTCCCCCCACAGTCCCTGGCCTCCAGGACGGATGTCTGGCGCTTTCAGGGGCAACGCCGTGTCCCAGTTCTGACCACAAAAGAAAGTCGTAGTCAAGTTTGCTTCAGAAACTTCTCAAAAGTATTCTGGAGTTGCAAACTTTAAACAGAAATCTCAACGTTCTTCTACACTGCTGACGCTAATTCCACCTGCAGTGTTTCTCCAAATCTTGTTTCACACAAGGGGAGGTGACATCATCTTCAAATAACCTCAAGCTCTGGGGGGAGACGACATCGTAATTGCTGAGATGTCTTTTGATGATGTGATAATGTGCTCGACACTGTTGTTTTCCAAGTGTACTAAATGTGTGCGTGTTTGGGATAGAGATGACAATTTCAGGGGGGGATTAAGTTGATTTCAACAGGGAGAGCAACTGCTTGGCATACAGAAGCTCTCGGGTTCAGTCCCCCGGCATCTAGAAGTAAAGGAGGCAGCAAGTGTTGAGAAAGAGCTTTCTGAGCTTCCGAACTGGGAGAGCCCTGGCAAGTCAGAGGAGCCAGACTTGGGACTCGGGTGGCAAACTGGTTAATGTAGGATCTGGGTGCTTCCACACGTTCAGTATGAAGGAAGCATCTGGCATGGAGAAGAACTGCACCCACGAGAAAAGGGGGAGAGAAACTAAACCAACCAGGCAAGAGCCAAAACCTCCAGCAGAAGTTTAGAAAACTAGTAAGGGGCCAAAAGTTAAAAAACATCAGTAATTATGGACAAAAGTACAAGTGTTTATTTCAAAACCAGCTAAAAACCTAGTAGGGGCCCAAGTAAAACCTCATGATGCAATCAAAGCGACAAATGCAGAAAAGAAACCATAAATGACCTGATGCATTTCGGCCCCAAAGAGCCTTCTTCACAGGTCAAACAGTACAGAATTAGGGTTGCCATTCTCCCAGTGGGGGTGAGGTTTTACCCACTTTTGGGGCCTCCGATCCGTTGCTGCCCAGCTGGCCAGTGGGGGACCCCACCCCCAAAGACCCCCATCCATGCCAATGTGCTTGGCGCAGTGGTGTTACCCGGAGGCACATTCTACAGGGACTAGTATGAAGGGACTAGTGTAGGATGTGCACAGGCACTTCTCCTCTGTTCCCAGCTTCACTCCACCACTCAGGCGTTACAACAAGCTGAGGAGCTTTACTATTTCCCTTGACACTAAAGCCGGCTCCACAAAGCTCCATGTCCTGCGCTAGTCCCTTCAACCCTTTCCCGGCTTTATCATATGATTACGGCCTGATGAAGGGACGAAACGGAGGTTTCCCTGGAACATCCATTGCCGTGGTTAATGCAAAGTGGTTAACCTCATGCATTGTGGTTTAGCGTCATATGTTTAAATTCAACTTGTACTCCATCGTTAAAGAATAGTTAATAAGAGGCTTTTTTTGTAATTTCAAATAGAATTTTGTGTGTATTCCTTCATTGCAATGTTTTCAGATTTAGTAAAGCGATGGCAAACCTAGACAGCATAATAAAAAGTAGAGACATCACCCTGCCAACAAAAATCTGTATGGTTAAAGCTATGGTATTCCCAGTAGTAATGTATGGCTGTGAGAGTTGGACCTTAAGGAAGGCCGAGTGTTGAAGAATAGAAGCTTTTGAACTGTGGTGCTGGAGAAGACTCTTGAGAGTCCCTTGGACTGCAAGGAGATCAAATCAGTCAAACCTAAAAGAAATCAACCCTGACTGTTCCCTAGAAGGCCAGAGACTGAAGCTGAAGCTCAAATACTTTGGCCACCCAATGAGCCCTCACTGGAGAAGACCCTGATGCTAGGAAAGACTGAAGGTCAAAGAAGAAGGGGACAGCAAAGGATGAACTGGTTAGACAGTGTCACAGATGCAACGAACATGAAACTGAGCAAACTCCAGAGCACGATGGAAGACAGGACGGTCTGGCGTGATGTGGTCCATGGGGTTGTGAAGAGTCAGACTCAACTGTGTGACTGAACAACAACAACCACTCACCGTATAGCCATATTTTGTTATGCAACCTCCAGGTGGTAGCTGGAGATCTCCTAGGATTACAGCCGATCTCCGAGTGGCAGAGATCAATTCACCTGGAGAAAATGGCTGCCTTGGAAAGTGGACTCTATGACATTATACTTTGGGCTGCCGGCTCCGGGTTGGGAAATACCTGGTGATTTTGGGGGTGGAGCCTGATGAGGGTGGGCTTTGGGAGGGGAAGGACTTCAGTGGGGTACAAGGCCACAGAGCCCACCTTCCAAAGCGGCCATTTTTTCCAGGTGAACTGGAAAAATTTTTTCCAGGTGATCTCTGTCGCCTGGAGATCAGTTGTAATCCCAGGAGATCACCAGCCACCACCTGGAGGTTGGCAGCCCTACCTTATACCCTATTGAAGTCCATCCCCTCCCGAAACCCCACCTTCCTCAGGCTCCACCCCCAAAATCTCGAGATAATTCTTAGTTGGAGATGCCAATGTGCAAATAGAATGGGGCGTGGCTTCTTCTGTCTCACCTCTCCTTCAGGTTTTGATAATTCCCTTTAGCGTCTGTCCAATTGCCAAATGGCCAATCCTCCCCTCCCCCATCACTTCAGGGTTTCCAGTTGTAAAATACGAGGAGACTGCCATTTGCAGCACAGCATCCATCTCCCCAAAGCCTTCTATAGGAAGTGCTCTGCACACTTTTAAGATTTACTGCCAGCCTGATAAATAATACTGAACTAATCATAAGGTGGAAGGAAAGCCAGGCTGTGTTTACCTGCGTTTTCTGCTCGAGGGGGAAACCGCTGGGTGGCAGATTGTGTGGTCGGGCTGACTTTATTGCTCGTTCTTGGTGCTCTGGCTTTCCTGCGTTTGTTCTCATGGGTCACAATGATTACTCTCCCCCCCCCTTTTCATTTTAAAAGATTTTATTTTTATAAAGACAAACATCACAACGACCAAACACACAAGTACACAACACACAAATACTTAATGTGGGGCATTCGATTACATCATCAGTTTACATGCTTGAATACTTCATACCATGTTTGTTTTCATTGCTCCACTTAGAAAAATCTTTCGCAAACTTTTAAAGATCGGTTTTTATAATCTATGAATATGTCCGTATACTTTTTCTATTGTATTCTTCAGTTCATTTCAAAATCTAAAACCATGTGATTTCATACATATACAAGATTTACAGGGGTATCTAAATAATAGGGGATTTCATTACCTCATCAGATTACCTGTTGAAATACCGCAAAAATTGTTTTTCAGATTTCACCTTATATTCTTATAATAATCTTTCACATATGTTTCAAAAAAAAAATTATGTACTCTTTTAGTATATTTTCTAATGTTTCAACTCATTTATATAGTTTTAAACGACTGTGTGTTTCTCCCTTATCCAAAGAAACTGACGTTTATGTATCTCTCTTATCCACAAAATTTTGGAACTTTTCCATAAATTTTCATCCTCTTCTTCATTCTCTGATTTCTCCTCTTGAGTTAAAGGGGGCTTAAGCAATGGGGAGTCCCTGATGTTCTTGCTTATACTTATACTCATGGTGATGGTGTTTTTAAGTAGTTCAGTTGAAGTTTTCTGCTTCTCCCCCTTGCTTGGGTGGTCACGGCTCCACACCCATGCCTGGCATGGATGCTCTCGATCGGTTCTTGCTTCGGGGTGATCAAAGGACTCTCACCTGCTTGCTGCCGCTTGCGGGGAGTCCCAATTAATGCTCCCTCTAAGCTGTGGAGTCTTGTGAGCAAAAATCCTACTTTGCGAGCTACTGGCATTTAAAGGTGTGAGTGAGCGATTTGGCTACTGCATAAACTAGTTTGCTCTTGAGCCATCCTTCCTGAGCTAAGACAAAAATCTGTGAGCTGGAGGCTAAAAAACTGTGAGCTAGTTCACACTGACTCAGCTTAGAGGGAGCACTGGTCCCAATCATGCACCCCCCACTGTGCTTCTCTTCGGGGGACTCAGTGGAGTTCAGGGGCCCCCAAACTCCTCTAAAAAACCCATTGATCTGGCGGGTGCACAGGAGAGCTTCCCTGTGTCGACTGTTCTCGTTGCATCAACACCCGCACCCTCTGCCACAATGAGTTCTTCAAGAAAAAAAGAAATTGCATTTTCCTGAGTGCACTGAGCCTGGGGTGTTAGTCAAATGCTAAGGGGATGATAACATCCTGACTGGATTCCACATCACGTTTGGGTCACAGCGGTTGAAAAATATCCCTGTAAAAATAATACAGGAAATCCTTAAAAAGCAAGTGAAACGACGCTCTAATGAAAACCACTCACAGTCTGGGCGTAGACCTTTTATTAATCACAAAACGGGGCCTTCTTTTTAGCACTTCAAAAATATTCCCAGCAAAAATGTTCGCTTATTCAATTGCATTGCCCTCGCTTGCCCACTGCCTTCACTTGCCTTCACTGACATGCAGCAAATGGTACTTTTGGCAGCATCCTTTTAAATGCCTGATCCCTGTGTGAACAATATAGGAAGGAGGGAAGCAGTGGAAGCATCTTGGGAAAAGATCACTCCAACCCCACAGGAAAAGCAATGACTCTGAACCAGATTGCAAACAGGTAAATATTCGAATCGTTCAGGAGCTTTTTGGAGTGGGGGGGGGATTTATCCTACCCAAATTACTAGTCCCCCTCCAAAAAAAGATCAAAACTGGAGGATATCCGGACCCATTTTAATTGAAAGACACACATACACACACACTGTGATTAGAGGATTGATTTATTCTGCTCCTTGCCTCTTGGAAAACTTCATGATATGTGATTGAAGCTTGGCCAACTGCACTGCTCCTGTCGTCGTCCCCCCCCGGGTTTCTTTATAGCAAGGGTGGGGAGGAGGTGCAAGCAAGCTCTGTTTTCAGAGGCAAAAGCATTTGGCTGTTGGCCAGCTGCTAGACGTTTGAGAGGTACAGTGTAATTCATTCAGCAATAACATAAAGTTTTGTTAGCAGATTCTGCTCCGGCTGCATTACTAATGTTCCATTAAATCGGCCAACTCTGTATTAAAAGAAGGATCTATGTGCTGTGAACACCCATGCAATGGTAATGCTTGACAATAATTACAGTGGCACCCAAGCGTAGGTGGTCCAGTTGGCACCAATGGTGCAATATGTCTCCTTAACAGGCGCTTGATCAGACATGTTGGCAACATTTTGCTGAGATGTGGGAGGTTAAGATTACAGCCAAGAGAGAAAGAGAGACGGTTTGATTGGCTGCTTCTTCTTGTGATTATTATTCATGAGCAAGAGAACCTTTGCAGAAGGAATAAAAACCAATAGATGAGGGGAGCAATCCTAAGAAGGTTTACTCAGAAGTAAGCTCCCATTTTATTCAGTTCAGATAGGAGATCAAGGGAGCTTTGAGCTCAGACCCCCAAAATCATGTTGGTCTGTAATGTGCTACTGCAGCTGAATTTGGCTGTTCTATGGCCAACCAACATGCAGGCCCGCTGCTACAGTGGAGGCATCTTGGGGCCAGCCCCCCCAACTTACTGCCCAGGCCTCCTGACTCCCATCCAGCTGGTTTATTTTATTTTTCACATGTGCCACAACCTTGCCACACTGAGCCATCACCCTGCCATGCCTGCCGGTACCCTTGCACCCCCCCCCTTGCTTTTAAAACCTTTTACTCTCTTGTTGCTTCTGACACAGCCTGTGTGTGTGTGTGCCCCCCAACTTATTTATAGGGCTGCCAGGTCCCCCACAAAGGGCCCCCAATCCGCTGGTCCAGATCCGGCTGGCAAGGAGAACCCCACCCCCGAAGTGGCCAGAAGTGGTACCATAGAGTTTTCAGGGAAGTGATGTCATCATGCTGGGCATGTCACCGGGCAAGCTCTAGCAATCATCCAGAATGGGACCACCACTCCCCCACTGCAGCCAGTAAGTCACTTGGCAACCCTACTTATTTAAATGCCCCTTAAAGTAAAAAGATCCTGCCTACAGCCCTGCCAACATGGCTGCCCTCTGAAGTGGACTTTTTAAATAGCTGTTGCTCTTTGAAAGAAAAACACTTGACTACAAAAGAGATGCTCAAATCAGCCCGGATCCGGTCCAGCTGTATCACTGGCTGTTCTTAATGTATCCCAGCAGCAGGGCTTCTTACAGAAAATTTGGTATGGCACAGGAGCGTGTGATTGTCATTTCCACATGTTGAGCACATTCCTACAACATACCTGCATATTATTTTTTTTTCTTGTGCCCAGGCACATGCTTTGTTACTTCCAGGCTGTGGTCACATACACTAAATAATCCACTTTCAATGCACTTTCCAACTGGATTTTCACTGTGTGAGCTGGCAAAATCCAATTCAAAAGTGCATTGAAAGTGGATCGATTTAGTTTGTATGATCACAGCTCAGGTCACATTTTATGACCTTTAGAAGCCTACATGGAGTGGGGAAAATGCTCAGAACTTGGGATGTTGACAGCGGTCCTTTCTGCATTGGTCTATCCCCCTGGATTTTCTCAGTGTTCAAGTCCAGGCAATTTAAGTCCAGGGCAAAACAGCATCCAAATAACCCGGGGCAACAGCAGGCTGAAACTGGGTTGATCACTGAAGGGAGGTAATATAATACAAAATGGGGGATGGGACGGAATACAAAGAAGATTGAACTCGATTTTAGTGCAGAATGGGGGGGGGGAACTGGAGGGGGGAATGAAATAAACAGCTCCATTTTGCAGCCCCTGCAAAACTGTACTAGGTCTCGCAGGGCCCTGATCTCGATCGGGAGCAGAAAAAGCCCTGGCCTTGGTTGAGGCTAAGTGAATGTCCCTTGAGTCGGGGACAACAAGCAGATGAGGGTCCATGGAGTATCATGGCTGTCTAGTCCCTGCAGTACCTGAGGCAGGATCCCGCTTTGTATCAGTTGCTGAGGAGGAAGGGTGGGAGGATGCTGCCATTGTGTTCTTCCTGTCTGTGGGCTTCCTAGAGGCAGCCGGTTGGCCCCCGTGTGAACAGAATGCTGGATGAGGTGGGTTTTGGGTCTGATCCAACTGTCAACAGGCAGACCATGCCCCTTTGCCGAGGTGTAAGCTGGAAGCCAGCACCATTCATTTGCTAGCACCCCAGGAGTTCATATGCCAGGTAACTTGATCAAAATGTATACAAGATGGAAGCCCACCTGGCAGGACTCACAGACATGTCCCGGCAGAGGCCCTGGTAGGTGTGACGTCATGGTCTGACTATGCTGTGTCCCCTTCCACCCATTCTACATGTTTGCACATGCTAAAACAATGGACTTGTCTCACCCCAAAGCTAACACTATTTGCCTGGATCGTTAATCCTGTCAACCCTGCCTCACCTTCCCTATCCCCACATTTACTTCACAAAAGCTACTCCTAACATCTACCACTTTCAGTGGCTACTGGTCATGATGGCTACTAGCCACCTAACACAGTTAGGTGCTTGATGGTCGTCGAACAGTATTTTTGCTTTTTGATTAGTAGAATTAGATGGCCATTAACACATCAAGTCACCAGAGGAAGCTATCAGAGTTTCAACTTAAGCTTTGTTTTTACATCTTCCCAATACATCTCCTGTTCCCTTTGTCAGTTCCTGGGCATCCTATTCATAATTTCCACAACACATTATTATACTGTTAAACTCATCAATGCTTTGTTCCAAAGGGCAGCTACATTAGCATGCCCTCAGTTCCCATTTTAACTATAACTAGATACAGGCCCGTAGCTAGGGTGGGGCTTTTGGGGGCCCTGCTTTCTTTTCTTAAAGACACAACACCACAAGAATTTCTCCTGTAAATGGTTTTTCAATCATTTCAAAATATTTTTAAAGGTGTGTGCTCCTTTAAGCAGAGTGGGGTGCTGTAGTTGACTAATTCCTGCACTGAGCAAGGGGGTTGGAGTAGGTGACCTCTAGGATCCCTTCTAACTCTGTGTCAAGAAACTGGTTTCCTTTAAAAGAGTTTTTCTGCCTAAGTGTTAGCTTTCTTGAATTGTTGCTTAGGCTGACAGAAGTGATTAACTTGCAGCAGTTGATAACTGTCATCTAAAGGGGTTGACAGCTTGCAATTTAGAGATCTATCCTGGTAACAGCTTCCTATTGGCTAAATGGCTTTTCCTTCTGCACTGAGAACTTCAGCCCCACCAGAAAAAAAAAATTGCCCCCCAAGCCACAAAATTCTGGCTGCGGGCCGGACTAGACAGCCTTGGCACCATTGCCGTGTATGTGTTGGCCTGGATCCAAACTGCACATCCAAGATGCTGGACCTCTTGCTCTTCTTCTAGACCTTGCCTCTTCTGGACAGGTAGTGATCACCCTATCCCTGCCTGTATTCCCGCTCCTCCCTTTATTTCTCATTTTTATTTTGTTTTTGTGTAGTCTCTGTATGCTTCTTGTGTGCTAGTGTTCTTATTTTCTATCAATAAAATCTATTTCTATTTACAACCTGGCCTGGTTATTTCTGAACGTTTCTCTAAGAGAAAGATCCCTGTAAACACTGGTAGCCCATCTTGCTGGTTGCTCCCCTCTTGCAGGCCTTTGTCTCCCTCGCTAATTGCCCCAACTAAAATAGGAGACAGCCCCCTTTGGGGGCAACACTGACCATTTGGGGTAACACAGCAGGGCTCTTCTTATGTTCTTCACTACTCAACATATTCAGCCATCCCTCTGGCTTGAGTAGTTGTCGCAAGCTAATTTTCATAGGTGTAAAAGTTGTTACCGGCTAAATATCAGGAGAAACTTCCTAACTGTAAGAGTGGTTGAGCAGTGGAACAGACTGCCTCGGGAGGTGGTGGATGCTCCTTCGCTGGATGTTTTGAAGCGGGGACTGGACAACCATCTTTCAGGTATGTTGTAGGTATGTAGGTATGTAGAGCTATCTATCGGCTATGATCCTATAGAGTGCAGGGGGTTGGACTAGATGACCTGCAAGGTCCCTTCCAACTCTTAACGTCCTATGATTCTATACCTTCATTCTCTGCATTGTGATGCCACTTCTGGGGAAAACCTGCAAGAGGGCAGCTCTAGGAATAGATGTAAACTCTGTTTTCCCTGGGAAGTGACATCATGGCACAGACTATGCTGAATTAAAAAAAAATCTGCCACCTTTCCTTGGAGTGGGAGCAGGCAGACGGTGGGACGGTTGCAATCCCTAACATGGTCATGCCTGCAGATGTTGCTGTTAAAGGCACCAGGCAAGAGCTGGCAAAACAAAAAAAGAGCTGTCAATCTTACTTCCCCTTGCAGCTTGTAACATTCAGGTCTGCCCTGGAGACTGTCGGGGTTTTCTTTTTGGTTATATTTTCCACATGGCACTTGAGAAGGTAACGTGCATCTTGAGGTCTATTGCAGACATATTTTTTTGCTTTCCAAGTCCACAGCCCAAGACCGTCTGTGAAGAAACCTAATTTGAATCAGTTGGCCATTTCTATTACAGAGGGAGGAACTGGAGTGGCTCCCCCTCCTCGGGAAATCAATCCCACCACTCAAATTGGCTGTGTTGTTTGCTTAATGAAATCCCGTATTCCGCAGTCAATAATGCAGATATGCTGCTTTTAGCGGTTTTCTTTAAAATCCAAAACAGCTGAGTTATTAACATCAGAAAAATGGTTGCAGGACCCAAATCAGCAACTAATACTTTTTGCGATGTTTATTGGTACTAAATGTATATTATGGGATCATTAAGAAAGGTGATTGTGTGCACAGTCTCCCTAGTAGGGTGGTTCTTTAAATATTTTCACAGTGCTGAATTTGAGAACCCAGGAAAACGCTAGACCAGGAGTCTCCAACATGTTGCCCGTGGTCACCTTTCCCGGTGCCCGCCAAGTGCTTCTAGAAAGTAGGTGGGGCCAGGTGAGGCTTTTGTCCAGCAAGGTTTCTGATTGGCCATCGAAGGTATGATTGGCTGTGCATAGGTTTCCCAGCCTCCAGGTGGTGGCTGGAGATCTTCTGGGATGACAGTTGCTCTCCAGGTGATAGAGATCAGTTAACCTGGAGACAACGGCCGCTTTGGAAGGTGGATGCTATGAAATTATACCCTGCTGAGGTCACTCTGCTCCTTAAACCCCACCCTCTCCAGGATCCACTGCTGAAATCTCCAGGTATTTCCCAACCCAGAGCTGGCAGCCCTAGATGTCCAGCTGTCAGCCTCAGGCTTGTTATATGGTTATTGATTATTGCCTTGTTGTCCTTCGTAATGCTAACGTTTCCTTTCGCTTTTGTATCCCCGCTTCCTTGGCACATCTGGCTTTGCTCAATGATCTTATTAGCTAGCCCTCACTGACATGACATTCCTGAGGGGGGGTGAGTGTGAGACTGCTTGTGTGAAGGCGTAAGGATGCGCAGCTTGTAACTTTTCTTAACGCAGCCCCCAATCAGTTCTCAGGTTCTCGCTTGAGATGTGGCCTTGGGAGAGATAAGACTTTGGGAATGGCTAGATTGGTCATATACCTGTAGTAATGCTTGTGTGTGTGACGTATGATTGGAATGTGCGCCCTCTTCCTTGATTATTGCTCCCAGTTCTGACAAAGACATTCACCTCTACAGTTGACCATATCTTGCCAATAAACTTTATCTAAAGAATATTGAGTCAGGAGTAGAATCACTGAGAGTCTGACACCAGCTTGTTAAAAATGTTATTTTAGCAACTGCTGCGGCTGCCACCACAGCACAAGGATCCTTACTGTGTGGCTGAAGGTAGGCCATGGCAGCCATTTTATTGCTGGCTCCCACCTCCCATGGCAGCCATTTTGTGGCAGCCATTTTGTGCCTGCACACACCACGCTGTGTCAGGATTCCAAAGGTGCCTGCAGGTTCAGAACAGTTTGTGGACCCCCATGCTGGATATAAATGGAAGCACACAGTGTCATGCCAGTTTAGTAAAGGCTTTGGAAGGCATCAACCCACCCCATCTCACCTCACCCCCTCCAGTTACTCTGTAATCCTGTTAAAACTGACCTCTCATTCCCTGACAAACCATTTCTCTCCCAGTTTTTCAGCTTTGTGAGTGATGGGCAATTTAGACAAGAAGTTGGAGATCCACAAAAAGATCTTCCTTCTGTTTAGATGCTTTAAAGAAAGCTACTAAGGACAGAGAACAGGACCACAGTTGGGGGGAAGGGCGAGTGTTCTCAAGCCTTCCCCTCAATGCTATTTTTTCATGTATAGCTTTGCCTGGAACTGGAAGTTGCCCCTTTGGAGAAAGCTTATAGTTACCCTTGAGTGGAACTCACCCTAGCTTGTGGAACTCACTGCCACTGGATGCAATTGCTGTTATAGAAGGAGGAGGAGAAGGAGATTGGATTTATACCCTGCCCTTCACTACCCAAAGGAGTCTCAGAGTGGCTTACAATCTCCTTTCCCTTCTCCTCCCCACAACAGACAACCTGTGAGGCAGGTGAGGTTGAGAGAGCTCTGAGGCCCTGGTCACACAAGATGATTTGCCACGCAAGAGGGACGGATCGGGGGTGCATCAAGCGGGCACAATCATACCGCAACGTCTGGGAAGTGGAGTGCACCCATCCTCGATCCATCCCGTCCTGGAGAAACTGCGCATCAAAAAGGTAGCACTAAAACAGTGCTACCAACCAGTTGATGCGCAGCAGGGGCAGGTATCTGATCGCTGCCGCACCCCTCTCCATGCAGCTTCCCAGGCCCTGTTGAACTGCGCATGCCCAGGCATGCGCAGCAGGCTCGCCTCATTCCCCTGTCCGTGGCTTCCCCCCTAGCATCTGATCATGCCAGGGAGCAACTGCGTGGCGCTTGGGGGATCTGTCTGATCCCGCTGCCATGCTTCTCTTTTGATGCAGCTCTAAACAGCCGCCCTTCAGCCGCGCCTTTTCCCCCAATGTGACCGGGGCCTGAGAGAACTGCTCCTGAGAGAACAGCTCTGAAAGAACTTGTAGCTGACTCAAGATCACACCAGCAGCTGCATGTGGAAGAGTGGGTGTCAGGTATCCCTGCCATAAGGATGGGGGGGGGGCGGATGAGACCGTAATTGATGTATCTGTGTTGTTGGTGTGGACTGTGGGGAGGTGCCGAGGTTGCCTGGGAGACCGGGCCATATCTCACCTCGGCAGGCCAGAAATGGCCTTGGGAGCCAGGCTGTTCGTCTCCTTTCGATTTCTAAAGACAACAGCTAGGCCTGGGAAATCTTGGGGTGGCGGGGTATAGTAATTTAGTGCTTTGTAGTTTTCCCGTATGCGCGCTAAACAGCTATTGGTAGAATCATAGGGGGGCTCTTCCACCCCTTAGAGGATAACCCCATTGCTTCATGTATTCAAGTTATTCTTAACAATGCTCCTGTTCTAGTGACCTAGTATTGCAGCTCAATAAACACTATACTTGTTTCAGTGAATGAGGCCTGGTGTTTGACTGACTAACTGAGGACTCTGACAGTTTGTTAAGAATCACTTTTAGTCGGGACTGGTCGGAAACCCGTTGAGCCAAAATGAGCGACGGTGAAGACGACACTCTCCCGATCAAAGATTCTCCGGAGGACCAGAAACCGGAGGACAAGAAACCTCCAGTGACGACGGTGCCAAGCACCACAGCAGTCGCGCCCTTGGAAGTCCCGGGTACATATGTGCCGGCGACGTGGGGCATGGAATACGACTTAGGGGGACCCTACGGGGACCCTTATGGAGCGGCGTATGGCGGAGTGACCAACCGCCCCAAACAGTGATGGGACTGGGTGAAGCCGCTCGCCGAGATGCATGAGACGTGGTTCCTCACCCCGCGAGCATCGGTGAGGGAGAGCCGGTTCGAGAGATCAGTTCACTGGCTGAGCACGGCAGAAGGGGCGGAAGACTTGCACAGGGAATCGAGAGGCGGGGAAGGGCCCGTGGTGAGCAGGAGATGGAGTGGCGACCCGAGCCACGATCGCCTAGTCTGTCTGCTAGACGAGTCCCTATCCCGCATCCCCAAGATGATCTCGGACGGCATCCAAGAGGAAATGGACAGGAGGCAGAGAGAGGCGCCTCCTGATCAGCAACCCCCCGACCAGAGGATCGTGCCAGAGGGGCCACCTGGGGGTGTCCCTGGGCAACCAGGGGCACCCCCGGACCAACCAGTAGGGCCCCCACCACAGGGGCCGCTGGCGCCGCAACCGCAGCGACCCTGGGGGTTCCTCCCACCGAAACCAGCCGAACTCCTTGACGCGGATTTTGACAGGACCCCGGAAAAGTTCTCATTCTTCCTGGTGAGAACCGAAAAATTCATCGAGAACTGGGGACACCTGTTCCAGAGTGAAGACCGCATGGTAGATGCGATTGCATCCCACCTGAAGGAGGCAGCGGCGGACTGGTATGTAGCCCTGCACCAAGCAGATGGGCGGGAGCTGCGGGAAATCGACGCCTTTATGTGGGCCATGAAGGAGCAGTTCGAGGATGTCAACGCGAACAAGACCGCCCGTGCTTTCTTACGCGCCTTCAAGCAAGGTTCCAAGTCAGTGAGGGAGTATACGGCGGAGTTCCGGAGACAAGCCGCGAAGGTCCGGGGATGGCCAGATGGGGTCCTGGTGGAGCAATACCGTCTGGGGCTCAACTCGGAGATCCGCCATACCGTGATGCGCGGACACGACCCGGAGACGTTGATGGGCTGGATGCAAGAGGCGATAGCCATGGAGACCCGCCTGAAAACCATCCATCTAGACGACGCGGCTGTGTTGGGAAAGGGAGGCCCAGTGGGACCAACCCCGGCGCCCCGGGGGAAGACCCAACCAACGACTCCCCGACCCAAAGACGGCACGCGAGAGACCAGGATGAAGCAAGGGCTATGTCTGAAGTGCGGTGAAGCGGGCCACTTCGCAGCGAGCTGCCCTGGAGCAACCACCCCACCCGGAGGGACGAAAGGAGCCAAGAAAAAATTCAACACATCCACACCCAAGCTGGTGGCGAAGCCGAGAGGTGCTAGAGCTCTGCAAATCAACCCGCTGAGCGAGACCTCCGACTCGTCGGAGGAAGAAACCCCGAAGGCGGGAAACGAGAAGGACCTGCTGTAAATAGCGCTGAACAGCAGGTCCCGAACTCGCAAGCGCTGAACCCGGTGAGCAGATCCTCATCCCTTTTCTTTCTTACTGTGACTCTGATGGACCCGGGTCTACAGACCCATGTGAGAGTGCGAGCTCTCATTGACTCTGGGTGTGGAAAAGACATTATCAACCCCTCGCTAGTGACAGGGCTGGGGGCGAAAGTAATCAAACTGGCCGAACCCCTAGTCTTCACCCAGATGGACGGCTCAACGATGAAGGAGCCGTGTAAATATGAGACTGTGCCGTTACGCCTGGGGACTGGGGACCACTGGGAGACTAGACCATTCGTGGTTACCCCGGCGGCCCGTTTCCCTCTGGTCCTGGGGAGTGCGTGGTTTTTTGATCACGACCCACACATTTTGTGGGAAGAGGGGAAAGTCAACTTTATCTCCGCAAAATGTAGGGATCACGGGTGGCGAGAAGGCTGGGGGTCCCTTCGGTAGGGCAGCAACCCTGTGCTGGTGGGGGTGGCGGAGGCGGAGCTGGAAGCGATCCCGCGGGAATACCGCGACCTAGCAGAAGTCTTTGGGGAAGAAGAGGCGGATGAGTTACCCCCCACAGGAACTCTGACTGTGCAATTGAGATTTTGCCAAACCAAAAACTGCCTAAGAGTAAATTGTATTCCATGAGCCCGGCTGAGAAAGTGGAACTGAGAAAGTTCATTGACAAAAACTTGGAGAGGGGGTTCATCAGACCCGCCTCTTCTCCGTTCGCCGCGCCCGTTCTATTTCGGAAAAAGAAGGACGGGGGGTTGCGGCTGTGCACGGACTATCATGGGTTAAACGCTGTTTCGGCCACCAATGCCTACCCCTTGCCCCTGATCAAAGACCTCCTAGCGGCGGTTGCTGGGGGGAAAATTTTTTCTAAGCTAGACCTTAGGGATGCCTACTTTCAGGTACACATCAGGGAAGGGGATGAATTCAAAACTGCTTTTAATACTCCCTGGGACAATTTGAATACTTGGTTATGCCTTTCGGACTTCAGGGGGCGCCAGGGGTATTCATGAACTTGATTAATGAAGTGTTGCATAAATATTTGTTCAAGGGGGTCCTTGTTTACCTTGATGACATACTTCTGTATTCCCCCGACCGACATTCACACGTGAAACTGGTGAGGGAGGTACTTCAGACGTTGCACAAGCACAAACTTTTTGCCAAACTGTCTAAATGTGAATTTCATAAGTCGGAAATCGCCTTTTTAGGCTACCGCATCTCACAGAAGGGGATTGAGATGGACCCTGACAAAGTTAAAGATGTGGTGGGGTGGGAACCCCCCAAGACGAGGCGGCAGCTCCAAGCATTCCTCGGATTCGCCAATTTTTACAGATCATTCCTTTTGAACTTTGCTCAGGTGGCCCTTCCCCTCACTGACCTACTCAAAACTAAAGGGAAAACCCCTGACTGCACCCAGCCGGGTGCACGCCTGAACTGGACCCCGGAATGCCAGCTTGCATTCGAACGTCTGAAGGCTCTTTTTATCTCGGAGCCCGTGCTGGCTCATCCTAACGAACTAAACAAATTCATTGTCCAAGTTGACGCCTCGGACGTCGCCATGGGGGGGGCGATCCTCCAAGAGGGGGACGATGGAAAGCTCCACCCCCTTGCTTATGTCTCTAAAAAGTTTAATGACACTGAACGGAATTGGTCAGTGTGGGAAAAAGAAGCAGGGTCGATCCGCTTGGCACTGACAACATGGCGTCACTGGCTAGAGGGGGCCCGAGTTCCTTTTGAAGTGTGGACTGATCACAAAAATTTGGAACTCCTTCGCTCACCCCGCGCATTAAACGCCAAGCAATTGCGGTGGGCTGACTTCTTCTCGAAGTTTAATTTCACCCTGCACCACTTCCCAGGGAAGGCCAACTCGCTGGCCGATGCTCTGTCCCGCCTCCCACAACATGACAGCAAATGGGAGGAGGTCCGTGACTCTGTGTTCACTCCCTCCCAACTGGGAGGGGCGGTAACCACATGCAGGCAAGCGCTACACCCCTCCCCTACGTCACCACCCTCCCCCTGGGAAATGAAGTTCGCGTCTGGTATGTCTCAAGCGGATAGGGAGACGCTACAAGGGGAAGAGGGGGTGGTGAAAGATGCACAAGACTGTTGGCGGAAAAATGGAAAACTGTTCGTCCCACTATCACTCCGGGGGGAAGTGATGGGGTGGGCTCATGGCTCTAAACTAGCTGGGCACACAGGCTTTGTAAAATCGCTTCAACTCTTGCAACGGGAGTTTTTGTGGCCGGGACTACAAAAAGATTTATCTTTGTTTACTAATGCCTGCCAAACGTGCTTGATGAGCAAGCCACGGCCGGGGAAACCCCCTGGTGCGTTGCAACCACTCCCCACTCCGACCTGGCAATGGGAGGTAATCTCCATGGATTTTATTACTGATCTACCACCAAGTGGGGGGAAGACTGTTATTTGGGTTGTTTTGGATTTATATTCTAAACAGGCTCATTTTGTCCCGTTTTCCTCCATCCCCTCCGCGAAGAAACTTGCTACCGCTTTCCTACAGCACGTAGTGAGACTACACACTTTGCCGACTAAAGTGATCTCGGACAGGGGGTGCAGTTCGTCTCCCAGTTCTGGGGAGAGTTGATGTCACTCCTAGGGGTGGAGAGGGGGGTCAGCATTGCATACCACCCAGAGACCGATGGGCAAACCGAACGGGTCAACCAAACCCTCTGTCAGGTTCAATAACAAGTGGATCCAGTCATTCTTGTACAAAGAAAGGTTTTATTGGATTATCTTGCTAAAACCCACAGTAGGAGGTCATTGTCAGGAATGGGGGGCGAAGCAATGCAAGCTAACTTATAGTGTGATGCAAAAAAGCGCCTAGCAAATGAAATATGAGCGCGCGCGTGGGAAACTCCCGGCGGGAGATATACTTCATGAACGGGAGACTACTCCCCCCTCCCCTTGCCTTCCCAGGACTGGAAAATTCTCAGTAACACAAGAATAGCCCAAAGCCTACAGTCAAGGCCACCGTGATAAGGAAAAGCGGCAGGGAAGAAGCTCCCACGTTTCTGCCTGCATAGCTACGCAAGCGCAAAGCAGGGTAGGGAATACATAACAATGGATTCAGTGAGAAACATCAAAAGCATTTCTGACATTCTGCCCTTCCCAAAATACCACCCACCCACCACTCAGGAAGGAGAGAATGAAGGGCCCCCAGGTTTATTTGGGTAGCGGGTGTGAAACTCCTTCAGGTGATCAGGTGCATTGATATCAGACACTTTCACCCACTCCCTGTGTTGAGGCCCAAAGTGTACCCATTCAATAAGGTACAGCAGTTGTCCACGGAGAATCTTAGAGTCCAAAATGTCAGCAATTTCATAATGCTCCTCATCGTCGACCATCAGTGGTGGGGGGGGTGCTGGAAGCTCAGGATGCCATTTAGTCGGGGGTAATGCTGGTTTGAGGAGGCTGTAATGGAAAATTGGATGTATTGCTTTAAGAGATTTAGGTAAATCTAGTTGCACAGTCACTTGATTTATACATCGTACTACTTTGAATGGACCAATATATTTCCAAGCAAGTTTCCGAGATTGTTGTGTCAGCCTCAAGTTCTTGGTGGAAAGGTAGACAGAGTCTCCCGGTTGCAGATTCCAGCCACCCGCCCTCTTTTTGTCTGCCTGTTTCTTGTATTGTGCCTTGGCCTCGTTTAATGTCTCAATGATTAGGGGCCAGGATTCCTGGAAAGCTTTACACCATGCTGTGGCTTTCCCACCAGCCTCGCCGGGCTTCAAAAAGGGAAGAGGGGGGCTGTCATAACCCATGGCAGCTTTGAAGGGAGACATATTCATTGAAGCATGCCATGAGTTGTTGTATGCAAATTCTGCTAGCGGTAATAAATCTACCCAATTGTCTTGTTGATAGTTAGTGAAGCATCTTAAGTATTGCTCTAGGGTTTGGTTTACTCTTTCTGTTTGCCCATCGGTTTCTGGGTGATAGGCACTACTGAGAGCGCATTCAATACCCATAAGAGTCATCAACTCCGACCATAGTTTTGAAACAAATTGAACCCCCCTGTCGGAGATTATTTTGAGCGGCAATGTATGTAGCCTGGCAATGTGCTGAAGGAAGGCTTTGGCCAGGACCTTGGCCGTCGGCAGGCTAGCAAATGGTATAAAGTGAGCCTGTTTAGAAAATAAGTCCACTACCACCCAAATGACTGTCATATGTTTGCTGGGGGGAAGATCAGTGATAAAGTCCATGGAGATCACTTCCCAGGGTCGGCTCGGGGTGGGTAAAGGCTGTAAAAGACCTGGAGGTTTCCCTGGTCTAGTTTTGCAACGATTGCATGTCGGGCAGGATTGTATATAGAGGGATAAATCCCGTTTCATTCGGGGCCACCAGAAGCTGCGTTGCAGTAGGTGTAGCGACTTTACATACCCGAAGTGCCCCGCAGATTTTGAGTCATGGGCTGATTGCAACACCTGGGCTCGGGTAGCTTCTGGAACAAAGATTTTATTGCCCCTATACCAGCAGCCATTTGTACTACATTTCACCTCTTCCCGAGCTTGTAATTCAATTGCTTCTTGTTTAGTAATGTCAGTGGCAAACTTCTTTTCCCAGGTCGTGCCCTGGTTTGGGGTTAACGATTGTGCTTGCCGGGTTTTTCGGGTTACTACTGCCCCAACTAGTTGTTCCGGGGTGAACATAGACTCTCTTATTTCTGTCCTCTTACAAAGGTGTTGGGGAAGGCGGGAGAGAGCATCTGCCAGATGATTAAATTTACCTGGAAAATGGTGGAGGGTGAATTGAAATTTAGAGAAAAACTCAGCCCACCGGAATTGTTTTGCATTTAAATTCCGAGGCTTTCGCAGCACCTCAAGATTCTTGTGGTCAGTCCAGATTTCAAAAGGTACCCGGGACCCCTCCAACCAGTGTCTCCAGGTGATTAACGCTAAACGTATAGAAGCTGCTTCTTTATCCCAAATGGGCCAAAATCTCTCCGAATCATTAAACTTTTTGGACACATAGGCAAGGGGTTGTAGTTGCCCCTGAGCATTCTCTTGTAAAATCACCCCCCCATAGCGGTATCCGATGTGTCTACTTGGACCACGAATTTTTTTGTCTCATCAGGGTGTGCTAGTATGGGTTCAGACGTGAATAACTGTTTCAGTTGTTCAAATGCTCCCTGACACTGGGGAGTCCAGTTCAAAGGGGCCCCGGGCATTGAAGCCTTAGCCCCTCTTCCTTTAGTCTTCAGAAGTTCTGTGAGGGGGAGGGCCACCTGGGCAAAATGAGGCAGGAATTGACGGTAAAAATTGGCGAAACCGAGAAAACTTTGGAGCTGCCGCCTGGTTTTGGGGGGTTCCCACCCCAACACATCTTGGACCTTTTTGGGTCCATTTCTAACCCCGCGGAAGATATGCGGTACCCTAGAAAGTCAATGCACTCTTGGTGGAATTCACATTTTGACAGCTTAACAAACAGTTTGTGTTCTAATAACGTTTCCAATACTTCCCGCATAAGCGTGGTGTGAGATTCTTGATCCGGGGTGTAGACCAAGATATCATCCAAGTAAACAACCACCCCCTTGAATAAGTAGGGATGTAACACTTCATTGATTAAGTTCATAAAGACCCCGGGTGCCCCCTGTAATCCGAAGGGCATAACCCGATATTCAAATTGCCCCAGCGGGGTATTAAATGCAGTCTTATGTTCATCACCCTGTCTGATACGGACCCGAAAATAAGCATCCTGTAAATCCAGTTTAGAAAACACTTTCCCCTTTGCCACCTCTGCCAACAAGTCCTTGATGAGGGGCATTGGGTAGGCATTAGTTGCAGATACCGCATTAAGACCCCTATAGTCCGTGCAGAGTCTGAGCCCCCCATCCTTTTTTTTACAGAACAACACGGGTGCTGTGAAAGGGGACGATGCTGGTCTAATAAATCCACGGGCCAGATTCTTATCGATAAATCGGCGTAGTTCTTCCTTTTCTATGGGACTCATGGCATAAATCTTTCCTTTTGGTAATTTGTGGCCCGGAAGGATTTCTATCGCACAGTCGGAGTTACGGTGGGGAGGTAGTTCATCCGCTTCCTCCTCCTCAAACACCCTGGTTAAATACTGGTATTCTTTGGGGATGCGGTTAAGGTCCTCTGTGGCTAGGCAAGCCCGTGGAGGTTCATTGCATGGGGTTTTTCCCCACCCTGGGTCCCATTTATGCTCTGCACACTTCGGGGAGATAAATCGTACGCTCCCTTCTTCCCAAAGTATATAAGGATCATGACCATGTAACCATGGGCTACCCAACACCAATGGGAACTGGGCTTGGGGGCTATTACAAACGAGCGTAGCTCCCAGTGTTCACCAATGCCCACTCTCAAAGGAATAGTCTCAAATCAGCATGGTTCTTTCATCGGTGACCCATCCATTTGAGTAAAAGTTATCGGGTCTTTTAAATTGACAACGGTCGCCTCCAGCCCCATAACCATAGATGGGTTTATCATATCCCTCCCGCACCCTGAGTCAATGAGGGCTCGAACCCTAATATGGGTCATCATCGCTGGATTCATCACAAGTACAGTCACAAAGAAGAGAGAGGGTAATTGCTCACCAGTTTAGGCGCCTCAGGTATCGGGTCCTGTTGTGTAGCGCCATTCACAAACAGGACCAATTCGTTTCCCTGCATCTCACTCTCCTCCTCCAGCATCATGGTATCCGCTTGGTCGGGGCTAGCAAAAAGAGCCCGTGTGTTGCGTGGTTTCGCTGTACCTTTTCTCGGGGTAGGGGTTGGCCATCGTCTGGGTTCCTCTTGTGGTAGGGCTCTATTCATTACACGCAAGCGGCTTTCAGCTTTTTCGGCCTCCTCCATCCAGCCCTGGAGAGTGCGAGGCTGCTGAGAGCTGAGGACATTATTGCGAACATCCACAGCTAGTCCCATTCAATATTGTTGAGCCAGCACAGCATCAGTCCAGTCCCGAATTTTCACCGCATGCCTTTGAAACTCCCTTGAATACTCCCGCATGGTGAGTTTGCCTTGTCTGAACGTGCGAAGGAAGGCTTCTGCCTTCTGGGCCGCCCCGGATCCTCGAAACGGTTCCTCAAGGCCCACATGAAGTCATCGACATTCCCCAGCTCCGCTGCCTCCAGATCATGAAGGGCTACATACCAACTGGTAGCACTCCCCCGGAACCTTGAAGCGATAAACTCCACCTGTTGCTCCTCGTCCGGGAACACATAGCCCTATCTCTGCACAAATTTCCCTACTTGCAATATGAAAAAGGACACAGTTTCGGGATCTCCATCAAAAGTGATCTCCAACATGTCCTTGGGGTGGATTACTGGAGGAGCAGGGACCATGATCGGTGCAGGAACTGGCTGCGGGAGGGGTGCTGGAGCAGGGGGTTGAGGCGGAGGCAGAGCTGGTGGCTGGATAGGTCCTGGTTGCCCTGGCCCGGGTCCCGGTGCCGGGCCGGCAGGTGGAGGTGGGGCCGGTGGAGCAGGAGGTGGCTGTCCCGGCTCTGGCTCCCCGGCATGGACCAGGTCGTCTGGGTAGTGTCCAACAGGTTCTTAGTCCAATCGCGCGACCTGCGGTAGGTCACCCCTTTATCCCACGGTATTGGGGCCCCCGGCACGTAGATCCGTGGAACAGCTCCCCCCTGACTCTGCGTTGGCCTGGCCGGGCTATAGATTGGGAGAGTGTACGAAGCTCCCACTGTGCTGATCGATGGAGGGGTGACCAATCCTGCCGCGGATTGCGGGGTCGGCGCTGCCAATACTGAAGTTGTAGTCACTGGAACAACGGTGGTAGTCGGAGTGGTGACCACTGGAGTTGCCACGGTGGTGACCGGGGCCGTGGCTCCCGAAGTGGTAGTCACTGGGACTGCACCTGAGGCTCCCCCCCCCAGCTCCGCTCATCGTGGTAGATGGCAGAAACTGACGGTGGGGAAATAATGGAGATTCCTGACAATATCTGTCAGGTTCAATAACAAGTGGATCCAGTCATTCTTGTACAAAGAAAGGTTTTATTGGATTATCTTGCTAAAACCCACAGTAGGAGGTCATTGTCAGGAATGGGGGCGAAGCAATGCAAGCTAACTTATAGTGTGATGCAAAAAAGCGCCTAGCAAATGAAATATGAGCACGCGCGCGGGAAACTCCCGGCGGGAGATATACTTCATGAACGGGAGACTACTCCCCCCTCCCCTTGCCTTCCCAGGACTGGAAAATTCTCAGTAACACAAGAATAGCCCAAAGCCTACAGTCAAGGCCACCGTGATAAGGAAAAGCGGCAGGGAAGAAGCTCCCACGTTTCTGCCTGCATAGCTACGCAAGCGCAAAGCAGGGTAGGGAATACATAACAATGGATTCAGTGAGAAACATCAAAAGCATTTCTGACACCCTCGAACAATACCTTCGGTGTTTCACTAACTTTCAACAAGATGATTGGCATTCCCTGTTGCCGCTGGCTGAGTTTTGCTACAATAATACGCATCACTCCTCCACGGGGATGTCTCCGTTCTTGGCGGTGCACGGCTATGAAGCCCCACCGTTTCCTTTCCTGCACTCTCCCGTCCTCCCGGCGGGAGATGCGGGGGACTGGTGTAAAAGGTTGCAAGCGGCGTGGCCCTTGCTAGTAAAGACGCTTGAGGGGGCCAAGTCTGCCTACAAAGTCCAGGCTGACAAGAAGAGAGACCTTTCTTGGACCCCTAAATGTGGAGACTTTGTTTACCTCTCTACGCAAAACTTGAGGGGCGTGCAGCCGAGCCGCAAACTCAGTTGGAAATATGTGGGGCCCTTTAAAATTGTACGTGTAATCAATGATGTCACTGTCGAACTTGAATTGCCTAAGTCACTGAAATCTATTCATCCTGTATTTCATGTTAGGCTGCTACGCCGTGCGCCTGCAGAGAATGTCTGGAGACCTCAGCGCCCTGCCCCACCGCCGCTAATGGTGGGGGAGAACCGCATTATGAAGTTTCTCGAATCCTCGACTCGAAGATGTCACGCAATCGATTGTATTACCTTATCGACTGGGCGGACTTTGGGCCGGAACAGAGGGAGTGGGTTAGGGCGGAACATGTTCTTGCCCCGAAACTGGTCTGCGCGTTCCATAAATTGTACCCTTTGAAGCCGGGAGGGTAGATCTGTTATCAGAAGGGCAGGATGTCAGGTATCCCTGCCATAAGGATGGGGGGCGGCGGATGAGACCGTTATTGATGTATCTGTGTTGTTGGTGTGGAATGTGGGGAGGTGCCAAGGTTGCCTGGGAGACCGGGCCATATCTCACCTCGGCAGGCCAGAAATGGCCTTGGGAGCCAGGCTGTTCGTCTCCTTTCGATTTCTAAAGACAACAGCTAGGCCTGGGAAATCTTGGGGTGGCGGGGTATAGTAATTTAGTGCTTTGTAGTTTTCCCGCGCGCGCGCTAAACAGCTATTGGTAGAATCGTAGGGGGGCTCTTCCCCCCCTTAGAGGATAACCCCATTGCTTCATGTATTCAAGTTATTCTTAACAATGCTCCTGTTCTAGTGACCTAGTATTGCAGCTCAATAAACACTATCCTTGTTTCAATGAATGAGGCCTGGTGTTTGACTGACTAACTGAGGACTCTGACAGTGGGGAATCAAATCCAGTTCTTCCAGATTAGAGTCCACACTCCTAACCACTACACCAGACAGGTTTAGATGGCTTTCATGGAGGATACGTCCATCAGTGCTTATTAGCTGTGATGACTCAATGAGAACTCCTTGTTCAGAGGCGGTGTGCCTTTGAATGCCGTTTACTGGGGGGCAGTAGGAAAGACAGCTTTGGCCTCTGAGAAGGTTGCCAGCTCTAGACTGCGAAACACCTGGAGATTTTGGGGGGTGGAGCCTGAGGAGGGCAGGGTTAGGAGAGGGGAGGGACTTCAGTGGGGCATAGAGTCCATCTTCCAAAGTGGCCATTTTCTTCAGGTGACCTGATCTCTGTTGCCTGGAGATCAGTTGTAATTCTCAGGGAACTCCAGAGTTCACTTCTGCCAACCTAAACAACAATTCTGATAACAAGCTGGCAGGTGGGGGTGATGACTTCAACAGTCAAGAAAGCTAACACTCAGGCAGAAAAGAAAGGCAGTTTGGTGTAGTGGTTAAGTGTGTGGACTCTAATCTGGGAGAACCAGGTTTGATTCCCTACTCCTCCACTTGCATCTGCTGGTGTGATCTTGGGCAAGCCGTAGTTCTGGCACAGCTGTCCTTGAAAACGAGTAGTTTCTGTCAGACCTCTCAGCCCCACCTACCTCACAGGGTGTCTGTTGTGAGGAGTGGAAGGGAAAGGAGTTTGTAAGCCGCTCTGAAACTCCCTTGGGTAGTGAAGGGCAGGGTATAAATCCAATCTCTTCTCTCTTCTCCTTCTCCTTCTTCTTCTTCTTCTCCTTCTTCTTCTTCTTCTTCTTCTTCTTCTTCTTCTTCTTCTTCTTCTTCTTCTTCTTCTTCTTCTTCTTCTTCTTCTTCTTCTTCTTCTTCTTCTTCTTCTTCTTGGAGAGCAGTTTCTTGGCACAGAGTTAGAAGGGATCCTAGAGGTCACCTACTCCAACCCCCTCGCTCAGTGCAGGAATGAGTCAACTACAGCACCCCGCTCTGCTTAATGGAGCACACACCTTTAAAAATGTTTTTTAAATGATTGAAAAAAGTATTTACAGAAGAAATTCTTGTGGGGCCATGCCTTTAAGAAAGGGAGCAGAGTCCCCCCAAGCCCCACTGTAGCTACCGGCCTCTTCTTCCTCCTCCTCCTTTTCCTCCAGGTTAGGGGCCTCTGTAGGGTTGTCAAAGCTAGTTTGGAAAATTCTTGGAGATTGGGGAGGGGAGGAAACTCACAGGGCAGCTCATGACATACAGTCTGCGCTTTGAAGCTGTTGTTTCCTCTGGGGAAACTGATCTGTGTCACCTGGAGACCATATGTAGGTCCAGGAAATCTGCAGGCCCCACCTGGAAGTTGCCAGCCATAGGCCTCTTGGAGGGTGGTTTGCCCAAGAACCCCCCCCCCACTTCCCTCACCTGGCAGGGCATCCCCCAATGCCCACATATCATTCTCTGCAGCCAAACGGTAGTATCCTGCACTATATGGGCTCCGATCACACGCAGAATTAGCAGTGCAAGAGGCACAAATGCAGGATGGATTTTACGGGCACCATCATATGGGAACATCTGCCCAGCATCCCGGAGTCGTCAGCAACCCGTTTTGCTCTGCCGCTGAAGCGGGGTAAAAAGACACTGGGGAAAGTCCACTCTCAAACGGGTTGCTACAGGCCACAGATGGGACTTTGTCCTGTGTGATTGCGCCAGCGTGCTCTCATGGTGTCTGATCAGACCATCCCGACTCTGTGCCGTTGTTGTTTTCCCCGTTTCAGTATGTGCATCATCGCATCCTCCATAGGAAGCACTCAGTGCGGAGATGCGGATCATCAACCCCCCATTGAAGCACAAGGGAAACATGCAGCAACCCCCACACACACACCAATTCACCTGCGGTTTGCGTCTGATCACGCAGTGGCAGGTTGCCCCCGCAGCTCCCAGGGACTGTGTGATCGCGCAAATGCCGGTCAAATTGCTACGGAGCAAATAGCCTCGCTTCCCCCCCCAGTGTTATCTCGCACGTGTGACCACAGCCATGGTGGGGTTGAGAAGATAAGCCTCAGAAGCAACCTCTTATCTGTGAACTAACCTGGACTGACCCTGCCTGGCTTATGGGAAACGACAAGGTCGCAGCCTGGGGTGACATGACCAGCGGCACGGCTTCGGCCTGCGCAGTCGCTTCCCTCCTTCTGCTTTACTCTTCTCAGTGTTTTGAATCTTCCTCAAATAGCATAACTCAAGCTGACAAAATCCGGGAACTCGCAAACAGAGGCTCTCGCTGCGTGTCCTCAGATCACCCTTCTGCGTCACGGCTTAGAGTGTCATCTGGGAGATCACCTTCTGTGGGCCAAGACAGATGGCAGAAGCCGGCAGGTGGAGTTCTGCGGGCCTGATCGGAAAGGCCGCG
Source organism: Gekko gecko (assembly GCA_029375565.1). Classification (NCBI taxonomy): domain Eukaryota; kingdom Metazoa; phylum Chordata; class Lepidosauria; order Squamata; family Gekkonidae; genus Gekko; species Gekko gecko. The sequence goes on from JAPDNY010000008.1 coordinate 1,546,662, forward strand.
GCCTGCTGTCTGTGCTTCTGGAGCGGTGGGATAAGTCGTCTGCAGCCACGGAGGCACCCGCTCTAAGTAGCAGCCTGGAACGGGGTACAAAGGAGGCATCGGGAATCATTCAGCGTATCAGCAGCTATCCAAACAATGCTTAAAGTTTTAATGTTTTCTTTTCACAACGAGGCAATAAAGCGTGACTTCAAGATGGCTGATAGAAGGCTAGATACCTGCCTGCTCAGAGGCTTGGTGGGAGCAGCAGGCCTTCTCACAGCTTAACATGGCAAGCAGAGATGCACAAAGCTGTATGTTTTTAGTGGTCCTCCTCAATATTCCCTTTTAGAATCACAGAATCGTAGAGTTTGAAGGGACCTGTAGGGTCATCTAGTCCAACCCCCTGCATAATGCAGGAAATTCACAAATACCTCCCCGCCACACACCCTCAGTGACCCCTGCTCCATGCCCAGAAGATGATGAAAAACCTCCAGACAAAAAATCTCAGTCACCTGTGCAAGATCAGTGCAGCAGTGGAAGAAAAAATGGAGGGGGGAGAATGTTTCTGATGCTCTAGGAATTCCCCCAATCTCTATGGCCTTTACCATAGAGATAGTGGGAATTCCTAGCATGTAACAGAGCTGTGATCACCTGGAAGTGATGTCACAGAGTCAGCAATGTTCCCTTCTCCCCAGGGCCCACCGCCCCCAAAGCCAAGTCTGTGCAGTCTTGATAACCCTACACAATGTCTCATGAAAATTTCTAAAGATGGTGTCCCTGCCCCAGCTCCTTTGGGAGCCTTTTCCACAAGGTGGAAGCTACAGTGGAAAAGCCACAAGTGCTGGTTGATGCCTGGCAGGCTACCTTAGCTGGGGGAATCGCCCATAAGGTGGCAGCCTGATGACCATAGCTGGCATGTGGGAATATATGGGGGGGGGGGAGGTCATATTTGTGCCTTGGATGGCGAAGGGCTTTAAAAGTCATAAACAGCAGACCTGGTAACCAACCGGCAGTCAATGTAGCTGTTTCCAGACAGGCAAGCAGTGTTGCCTTTGGCTAGCTCCCGACAACAACGGAGCTGCCACATTCTGAACCATCTGATGTTTCTGTTAGTCTTTAAGGGCAGCCCAACACAGAGTATATTGCAGGAGTCCAGCTGTGAGGCAGCAACAGCATGGATTGCCACGGCTAAATTGGCTGACCCTAGGAAAGGAGAGAGATACAGTCAACTGATATGAGCAAACCTCAGTACTTTTGAGCACTATTTAATTTACAGAATTAAATTAGACAGAGAAAACACGTTTCACTCTCTCCTGTTCATATAAATGAGTCTTAAAAGAATTTACCTTTGGTTGAACGGCAGCCTTGGGGTTTCCAACCTCCAGGTGGGGCCTGGAGATCTCCTGGATCTCCGGGAGGGTGGATTCTATGGCATGACACCCTGCTGAGGTCCCTCCCCTTGCTGAGCCCCTCCCTCCCCAGGCTCCACCCCCAGATCACCAGGAATTTCCCAAGCCATAGATGGCAACCCTGCCCCTGAGTTAAAATCCTTGCTCAGCCATGAAGCTCTCAGGGTAGGGATGCCAGCCTCCAGGTGGGGCCTGGGGATCTTCTGGAATTACAGCTCAGCTCCAGACTACAAAGAGCTGTTCCCCTGGAGAAAATGGATGTTTTGGAGGGTGGACTGTATGGCATTGTACCCCAGGAGCTGGCAACCCTGTCTCTGGGTGGTTTGAGCAATTACTTTTTATAAGAGTCCCCGACTTCACAGGGGCAGGGCTATTTTTGGGCAGGAACGCACAGGAACGGCGTTCCGGCTGGCTGCTGAGTTGGCCACGCCCAGCAGGAACTCATGAGCATAATAGGCCACACCTGACAGCAGAAACTCTACATGAGGGGTGTGTGGCCTAACATGCAAAGGAGTTCCTGCTGGGTTTTGACAACAAACAACATAAACAGAATAAGAAGCAAAAGGTGGGTGTGGCTGGATGACCACACTTCTGGTAGCATGGGGGTGTGGCCTAATATGCTAATGAGCTCTGATGTCAGGGGTGTGGCCTAATAAACTAATTAATTTCTGCTGTTGGGTGTGGCGTATTATGCTAATGAGTTCCTGCTGGGCTTTTTCTACAAAAAAAAAAAAACCCTGCACAGGGGTATGATGAGGATAAAACAGGATAAAATTCAAGGTGAGCTATCTGGAGGGATGGAATAACCTGGGATAAAGTCTGCCTTGACTCCTCGATGGGATAGAAAAGGCAGGAATGAATGCCTGTGACAGGAGGCTCAATAACACAAAGAGGAAGGGCGGGAGGGGTGAGGCTTGAGAGAAAACTAAAGCCAGAAGAGAAGGGGGGGGTGTCTTTGGTATCTAACCAGCAGGGTGAGGCTTTAGGAAAAGGCCTTGCAGAAGTGGAAGGCTTTGAAAAGCGATGAGTGGAGCAACAGATTAGAGGAACAATAAATGAAACAAAATAGGAAGACTGACCTGGCAGCCAGCTTAAAGTAACATATGAGTACCCAGCCCCAGTCAAAAGCTGTGCTTAAGCTGCAAGGAAGCCACTAGGACAATATTCTAGGGTTGCCAACTTCCAGGAGGGGCCTGGAGATCTCCCAGAATTCCAACTGGTCTCAGACGACAGAGGAAATTGTTGCTTTGAGGGTGGACTCTCTGGCACTGTACCCTGCTGAGGGCCCTCCCCTCCCCAAACTTGGCCCTCCCCAGACTCCACCCCCCAAATCAGGCATTTCCCAACCCAGAGCTGGTAACCGTAGGAAGGACCTCAGCAGGGTACCATGTCAGGCAGTCCACCCTCCAAAACAGCCATGTTCTCCAGGGGAATTGGTCTCTGTAGGCAGAGATCAATTGTAAAAGAGGAAGATCTCCAGGCCCACCCTGTCCACTGCAGACATTTTAAGACTACAATCCAGGACACAGCAGGAGGGAAGAGAACCCTGCAGTTACTTCTGAGAAAATACACGTTGGATCCCCCTCCACATCCCGTTCATGAACGGGACAAAGGCGCCTCTTGCTTTCTTGACTTGCACTGGCGTGAATCATTCTGCTCAGCGTATTAAGGAGATCTCTAGTGACGTTTATTAACAGAGGATTAACAATTCTGAAATAATTGGCAGGGCAGTGAAATTTTAGGAGGTTTTGAAGGCATAAAAATGTATTATTTTCCTAGGGACCTTGTTTAAGGTTGGGGGGTGGGGTAGAAATATGTGCAGTATCGCCTTGCTGGTCTTAACACTGAATGATAGTGGCTGATGTCAGAAGTTATAGAGAAAAATAGACCCGGCCTGACTTTATCATGTTGATAAAAAAAAAAAATCACCTGTTGGAGAAGGAGTAGTATGCAAACGGGCATCACCAGAGCATGTTTGCTGGGTAGAAATACCTGAACATATAAGGTAGGGCTGCCAGCTCTGGGCTGGGGTATTCCTGGAGATTTAGGAGGCTGGAGCCTGGGAAGGAGAGGGTGTGGAGAGGCGAGGGACCTCAGCCGGTTATAACACCAGAGAGTCTGTCACGAACCCCCTTACTTTAGGGTAGGAGAGGTTTTGTTCCTTCACTCTGTTACAAATTGAAGCGGTCTTATTTTCCACTGTTACTGTTTGATCAGGAGCCCACCCAGTTCGTCCTTCCGTCACACACCCAGCCACTTATCGATGAGACCTTTTTATAAATATTAATCTCTGTGGCTTTTCATGAACACGCCGCCCTTTTTCTGAGAGGGGTCTTGTGGGTTAACTTGGTCAGGTGCTTCGCTTTGTCAGACACTGAGGCACATGCGACTGGGAACAATACAGCAAACGGAAGATTTTATTTACAAGGGCAGGCAAGCAGGGAATATGCATACAAGGGAAAAGCTCACGCTCGTGGAGACGTTGTTTCAAATGGTACGGTTCAGCTTTAGGTCAGTTCATTTATAACCATTCAGTTCAGGTGCCGCAGCACAAAACGCATTCTCTCTCTAATCTCAATCCCTGTGCTGTCCCAGACTGTCAGTTTCCGTGTGGATTTCTCAGGCACTCTCCGCCTCCACAGAGAAATACCTTATGCTGTGCCTTGGTTTCTGGACCCCCACTGGTCCTCCTGGCACACACTACATCCACTCAACCCGACTCTTTCTCCAGCAAGGTATAGATCCTATGTGAGAGGTACGTGAATCTCTTGCTTAACCACAAGGAGCTTATTTTCCTTTTAAGGCTCCTTAGTTTTCTCTGTTGTAGAGAACTACGCTTGGCTCTTCTCAGGTTCCCTTAATATTGGAATATGTAGAGAAGTCTCATTTGCTCCTCGAACTCAGCGATGTAATGTTCAACCAGACTACTCAGTCCCCTGGCACGGTACCCACTGACTAAAACCAACTGACACTCAACTGTCAAACTCCAACTGTCAAGAGTTTGTTTGTTTTTATTAGAACACCCCCCCCCCCCGAGTTCTGCATCAGGATCACATTGCCACTGCTAGTCACGTGACTGCAGGAGTCTGGCACAGAGTCCACATTCCAAAGCAGCCATTTTCTCCAGGGGAACTGGTCTCTGTCATCAGGAGAGCTGTAGCAACCTGAGCCTGGAGGTTGGCAACCCTAAGGTATCTGCAGCTATACACGTTACTTCAGAGAATCTGTCCACTGAGGGTCTTTGGGGGGGGGGGGAGAGGGTGACCATTTTACTGCAGAATGTGTTTCTCAGGAAAGTCAGCCAATCCATCTCCTTCCAAACTTTTATGGGACTTGTGAAAAACATTTTTTATTTTGTACTGCTTTTATCAAATCACATTAGATTTTAAATCTGATGTCTGTGTGTTGCCTCTGAGCTGTGAAAGGGTTTATTGAACCAGCAGTGGTGGTGGTGGGGAATACAGGGAGTACTGTTGGCAATTGCTGAGCAGTTGGGTTAGAATGGATAAAAGGAAGTCCTTCTGCATCCAAAGAGTGATTAACACATGGAATTCACTGCCACAGGAGGTGGCGGCGGCTACAAGCATGGATGGCTTCAAGGGGGAATTAGATAAACATATGGAACAGATGACCATCAGTGGCTATTAGCCACAGGGTATAGATGGGAACTCTCAGTCTGGGGCAGGTGATGCACTCTATTCTTGGTGCTGGATGGAAGGCAACAGTGGGAGGGCTTCTAGTGTCCTGGCCCCACTGCTGGACCTCCTGATGGCACCTGGTATATTTTGGCCGCTGTGTGACAGTGTTGGACTGGATGGGCCATTGGCCTGATTCAACATTGGCTTCTCTTATGTTTTTATGTTCTTAGCTTCCAGGTTTTCCCCAGAAGTGATGTCACACTGTTGGCTCACTGGCCATTTTTTTGATTAATTTTCTCCACCTGGCTTCAGTGACAGAAAACGGGAACCAGGGGTGTGGGATCCGACACCCCCAGTAGAGGCCGGGTGTTGGGACAGAGTAAAAAGCAACGCAGCACACACGTGTAATTAGCCTTAAGAAAAAATTTACTAGAAAAGGGAAGAGTTACATGGCAGTTAAAACGGCAAAGTCCTGACTAGCTTCCTAATGTTACATCTTGTGGGTTTGGTGGCTGAAACTCCTGCATGATCTAATCTGATCTGAGTCTGGGAACAAAGGAGAGAGAGTTTTCCCCCTAAGCCCTCACCTCTGTGTATGTGACAAACAGTAGGCACCCCAACTAAATTATTGATCAGCCAATAGTAGTTTCCAAACTCATCTCATGAGGAATAATACCTCCTTTTCTCTGGTGCCCAAGACCTAATTGGTTCAAATGGTAACTAAGAATGAGAACAAAGTTGACTTCAGCGGTACCCTCAAGACCAACAAAATTTTATTCCAGGGATGAGCTTTCTTAAACAAACAGATTAACTCTTTCATGGCTGAAAGGAATGACATCTGCAAGCTCCAACAGCTGGCAACCCTGGGTTCCCAGCAGCCTGGAGAAAACCTGTCCTGTGCCTTTAAGAGAGACCTAATATGTGGAAATGGGCAGCCAAAGATTTTCATGGCATGGAGGTCAATAACATCACCTGCTAAATAACATCCCATTAAGCCTCTGTTAAAGGGACAGACCATTTTTGTTCTCCAGCCTGTTGGCAACGGTGCACTGATGAGCTTATTAGATTTTAATTGGTGACTTTAATTCAAATGGAAGGTTTTAATGGTGCTTAACGGGCCCACTTGTATGCTGTTATTTTATGTAAACTGCCTTGGGAACCCTCTTGGAATGTAAAGTAGTGAAACAAAGTTTATTACACTAAACTTTTCTCAGAAGAATGTCTAGGTATGCAGAAGCATTTGCTTCCAAAGCAATTAAAAAAAAAAGAAGAAGCAGAACAAGGGCCCCGGTCATACGGGCCAGAAAACGCGGGGGGGGAGGCGTGGCAGTTCACCCTGGAGCAAAATAAGGCACGGTAGCCCGATCACACGGGCCACCGGGTTGCCACACTCCAGCCCCAAGTGCTGATCACACCATGCTGCTGCAGCGCGGCAAAAAAGCGACGCAGCAGACCACGCAAGCTGCACTGTTGCGAAGTGCGCATGTGCCGTGGGGGGCGCTGCCAGTGTCTTGCATTTGTGCATGCCTCATTCAGCGTTGGTGCGCATCCCATGGAAACTAACAATATCCAGAAATCCCGGGACATGGGCCAGCGTTGGAAGCTGCGGGATACCGGCACTCCCGTGATCAGATGCCAGCCTTTGCCCTGGGGCTTCTGGAAACTAGTACTTTGAACCTAGTAGTATTTTACTCTGCATTTTTGGAGGGAAGCCGCGGGTTGGCCACGGGAGCGCTACACCTTCCAGATGTGCTCGTATGATCATGCACGGAGAGTCCGCGGGGCTCCCGTGTCTTCAGCGGGGCAAATGCTCCGTGTGAACGGGGCCAAGGTGAGGTAATTTGTATTTGACAACCAGCATTTCATCGCAGGATTCTTCCTCTGATAACAGGAAACTATCTCCAAGGAGGTACCGTTTTGGTGGAAATCTAATTGGGCTTCCTAACACCTTGTGCAAAGGAAACTCCTGGTGCCACTTTTTAAATACACGCAGATGCCAGTTCTTGTTTAAACACAGTCACCTCCCTGCATATGAGCTCAGTGCAGTTCGTATCCAGGGAGCAGAACGAAAATGGTTCCATTCTCCACTCAGTTCATGCACGTAACTCCCATTGGCTTGAAAGATAGCTGTGAGCATCTCTGGCTGTGCTAACTACAGCGTTAATAAGGCACTCACAATTAAGCACAATTGCCTTGGGCTTTTTGCACTTGAAGCTTACAAGGTGCCTTTGTTAGCCGGATCCCTCACAGGAGAGGAATCTTTTCCTCCTCGTGGGACATGCAGCTGTGCACTGCGTCTGAAAAGTCTCCTGGGTGAAGCCACAGGCCCTTCCTGCACTGACAGCCGGCTCCGGAGAATCCGAGGAGTCAAGCCTTAAGGGTTGACTTTGCCGTCGCGTGCATTCCCTCTGCACTGGTTTGCCCCCTCCAATTTATTTATTGGTGCATTCTGATTGCATTCTGCATCTACAAGCAAAGCCCACGTTTTTTTTAATTAACTGACTGCTTTGAAGAGAAGAGAAAGGCAAACATCTTTCAAAACTTTTAACTGCAGACCCAACCCCTCCCTCCCTCCCTCCATGATTCTGCAAAAAGAAAGGGAAGGGAGGGGGAAATCCAGGCCCACATCTGCAAGACTGGCACATCTGGGAGCAGGGCATCCCCTAGTCCTTTATATTGACTGATTCCTTCTTATCCTCCCTCTGGCTTTTTAAGAGTTTGCCTGAGTGGGAGGACACGCCCTCTTTTGTCTTTGGAGAAGGAGGGAAAGGAAACAGGGCCGGGAGGGAGCATCAACCTAAAGAGAGAGAGGTGGAAATGAGGGAGGGCGGCGGGCAGCACTTCAATACCTGCAGAAACAATTCCACTTCAGAAAGGATTGGCAATTAGAAAGCAGATGAGAACAAAGAACTGCAGGAAAAGGAGTTTTGGTAGCTGCAGGGGAACAGTGTGCTGGAAGCGGTCTGAATGCACTTCCCTGTAAAACAAATGCAGAAACAAGAAAAAAAGCCCCAACACAAACTGGAAGTTGAAAGCGGGAGGGAATGCAGAATGGGCGAACAGGATGCACTCAGAAACCAAGGCAATCTATGGGTGCAGAAAGGGCCAAAGTCTTCTCACTGAGGTGGCAAACCTGTGTCAAGGCAATGTCACTTGAGACATCACAGAAAAACGTTTGCATGAGTTCACGGGGGAGGGGGGGAGTCCATCTCCATAGAAAATTAGCATCCCCCCCCCAAAAAAAAAAAAAAAAGGATATAGGCTAGAACCTTTTCTCCCTGACATTCAGTTTTCTACACTGGGGATTTTGAAGTATGCAGGACCCTCACAAAATGGTCTCAAGTGAGCCAGTGTGGTGTAGAGGTCAGATCGGGGGTCCCCAAAGTGGGCGTCATCACACCTACTGGCACCTTTCCTGGGGCCTCCCAGGTATTTTTTGAAAGTGTCTGGAGCCAGATGGAGCTTTTGCTCAGCAGGGTTTTGGGCTGGCTGTTGGAGATTTGATTGGCTGTGCAGATTTTTTTTTTTTTTAAATGTTGCTTTGGCAGCCGCCACCACCACAGCATGAAAATCTCCACTGAAGCTAAGCCGTGGCAGCCATTTTATGGCAGCCATTTTGTGGCTGTGCCCACTGCCCTCTGTCAGAGTTCCAGAGGTACCCAGAGACTCAAAAATAATGAGGGGTCCTGAGTTAGATGACTGGACCAGGATCTGAGAGATGACTGGACTAGATGACCCTAGTCCCTGGTCACCATTTCACTGCATGGCCTGGGGCCAGTCGCTTTCTTTCTCCCTGAGTGACTTCACAACAAAGTATTAAATCTAAATGTCATTTTTTTTCAGGTTAATATCTATTAAAATACATCATACCTACAAATCTAAATATCTATTTTTCTACCATCTAGCCAACTAAAATTCTTGCAACTCTATATTTTAACAATATATATTTACTTCTATTAAAGTGTTGTTTAAACATTTCTGTTATATTTTCTATAGATACATTTGGATATAGGTTAAAATTTCAAAAGTAGATTAACTGATATACATGTTCTCTTCTTGTTTCTTATAAAGCTTTAACTAACTATTTTTAAAAATACTCTTCCCTTAAATATATTTACTTTGTGCATGTGGTTCTCTAATCAATCCTTTACATACCCCAAAGTCCCCTAAACAGAATTTACACTGATCTTCTTTAAAGACAATTTCAGCCAATAAATTTTCTCTAAAATTTTATAAAACACCATGATTCAGTTTACATATTACCTAACCAATCTTAACCAGTTACCAATGCTCCCTCTAAGCTGTGGAGTCTTGTGAGCAAAAATCCTACTTTGTGAGCTCCTGGCATTAAAGTTGTGAGTGAGTGATTTGGCTCCTGAAGAAATGAGTTTACTCTGGAGCCATCCTTCCTGAGCTAAGACAAAGGTGTGTGAGCTGGAGGCTAAAGAACTGTGAGCTAGCTCACACTGATTCAGCTTAGAGGGAACCCTGCCAGTTACACATACAAATAGGTTCCATTAACCCTTTTTATTTGTAAAGCTTCATTCTCTTCTTCTTTTGCTGGTTTCTCCTCATCAGCAAGGTCTTGATTCTATGTCTTTTACTCTTATAGGTAGAGAGGCTTTCTCTTAAGACTCGCTTTCTGTAGTCAATTCTTGAAGGGGTTGAGGTTTCCCATAAATTCCAGGGGGTTTTGAGAATCAGTTTTGTCTCTTTTTTGGTGTATGGTACTCTGTATGAGGTGGGTCCACTTGCTTGTTATCTCGATCCTTTCCAGTAGCTGTATCTTGACACATTTGGCTCTAGGACTCCTCCATCTTGATTATAATTTGGACTGGAGTAACCTCTCTTTTTTCTTGTATTAACTCAAATGCTTTCTCAACTTCCAGGATGACTGTGTCAAGAATTCTATGTTTAAGCTCCTCCCAAAAAGTCCAGTACAGATCAGCAAGACTGTATATTTTAACTCAAATGCTTTCCTACGTCAGCTGGCATTTTTTTAATATGCATTTTGTAGACTCGTTTTACTACAAAGCCATGGGTGACTGCAGCCCCCAGAGTTCAACTGCCTGCCTGTTGTTGACATAACATAGGCTCCACTACAATTTAAAGGCTGTAAGTGCTGATTAAAAGTTAATCAAGTTATGCTCATCAATTAAAAAGAAAACCTTTCACGCGTTCTGGGGAAACAAATGCCACCCAAGGTGTTGCCAACAAGAAGAAAGTACCACAAGCAGTTCTGACTTGAAATTGTTTGATTTCTTTTTATAAAAAAGGGGAAAGAATGGTATAGAAACCTGAATTCTGGGTGGGGAGACTCAGTTTGCATGACCAAAATAATATCCACTGGCACCAAGTGTAGAGGGGAGTAGACTGGAACTGCCTAATGGGAAAAGAAATTCTAGTATGCCATATGGAGGAGAACCTAATGCCAATCTGTTCACATCTCTGGGAGGTGGAGAAAGAGAATATTCAGTTCAGACAACGGGAGGTTCTTTTTTCAAAGACTTCCCACAAAGGAACATGTCTCAAAACCAAGGGAGAGGGGAGGTGGGAAGAAGCCAAATGGGGGAAGCTGGAACCAATGGGAAACTGGAGGCTGGGCAAAAAGAGACAGAGAAAAAGGACATCTCTGCAGTGAGTCCTTGTGGGTCCCCTACTTGTACTTAGCATGGAAGAATACTTCACATTTTTTAAGAGAAAAGAACATGTGGAAGGGTGAATCCAAGCTCTCCAAGCTAGCCCCTCAAAAGCCAAACATTTACAACTTTGCTTATCCTAATTGTCCTCATTCCTCACGGTTGGTGTTGTACATGTTCTAAAAGGGACAGCTATCCATGTGCTTGCCTCAAGTTATTTTTGTCAGTAACCCATCACACACTCCAAAATGCTCAGCAGACATTTGTGCACAAACACACTAGTGACTGCCATTAACATTCACCCTTGTCTCTATTAGTTGTTGTAGATTTCCCGGGCTGTCTGGCCATGGTCTTGGCATTGTGGTACCTGACGTTTCGCCAGCAGCTGTGACTGGCATCCTCAGAGGTATAACACAGAAAGATGGAGTACTCTCTGTGTCAAGGTGAGAAGAAAAATGGTAGGCAGGTAATTTATATCTACTCATCTTTTTTTTCTTCTCACTTTGACACAGAGAGTATTCCATCTGTCAATACCATTCACAGTTGCTGGCGAAATGTCAGGTACCACAATGCCAAGACCATGGCCATGCAGCCCAGAAAATCTACAACAACTAATGAACTCCGGCTGTGAAAGCCGTCGACAACATACTCGCCTCTAGTCATCCATCAGCCCTGACCATGCAGTAAGCTCTGAGCGCACATTAGCAGTGGCCACCAGCCAACTGCTTATGATCAGTGCCACCAGCTATGCAGATGCAAATATATTCAAAATAGGATGCGCTCTAAATTTTGAAGACATGCGAGCATACAAAGAGCTCACCTAAAGAGAAAAAAGGCACTGTGAGGGTGGGTCAATTCAATCTGCAATCATGCTATTGGTGACGAGCATCCAATATAATAGAGAAACACACAGTATATATGTGAACACAAAGAAATTAACTGTGTGTGGTGTCAATACCAATTTCAGAAAGTAATAGATAATAATAATAATTGACAAATAATTCATTTATAGACAAATAAATAAACCCTTTATAAAATTTCCAGATCCTAAGCAAAATCATTCATACAATACACAATGCATAACCAGGGCGTGAATGATTTAACGTGAGTCCTGCGTATGGCTCACAAAGTCCCAAACCCTCCAAAGTGCTCAGTCCCTCCTGAGGAGCAGCGGGCGTCACAGTGTAAAGGGGGGAAATGAGCTTCCAGAAGATATCGACTCCAACGGTTCCAAAAGGGGAACCCTTGAACGGATCCAAAGAAGAACTACGGGATGGCTGGCTTCCTCAATAGCCTCCACATGTCACCAATACGGCTCTATCAAGTTGGAACCAAACAGCATCTCTAGGTTGTTCTGGATTCCAATCTCAGTTTCAGTAGGGGAACATGGGGGTGAACAAATCTCACTGTTGCCCGAGTTGAACTGTGCGCGCCGTGGGCAATGCCATGCAGCAGAATTCTCTGCAGTGCACTGGGGTTCCCGTGGTAGAAGAACTTAAAAAGTATTACCTGGATGTAAACATTTTTAAAATTATTGCATTCATTGGTAGAAAAAACAAGAACTAAAGAGAAAACTCAACATAACATCATATTTTTGCAGTGGGGGGAATGCTAGGTCTGGGAATGCTGAGATCTGCAAAACAGGAAAAAAGAAAAGATGAAAGAAAAACAGAGATGTTTTCTTTGGCCTACAACATTGTTCCTGGAGAAACAGACACTTCTCTCCCTCCTAACCTTCAAGCCCCCCTCCTCCACTTTCTCCAAAGCCCCGCAATTCCCCCTGCGGATCTACTCACACAGTTGGGTCTTCAATAGACTCATCACCATTGAAATTGATACCAACTGGCCCTTGGAGGTTGTTTGCCAGAAGGCACAAAGGATTTCACAGTCCCTTAAAAACAAACAGTTGGGCAAATTACATCCAGGAACAAGAACAGTCTCTCCTGTCGTGTTTTTGTTCACGATCTATGTTTGCTGTTATCAACAGCGTCCATCTTTCGAAAAGGCTCTCACATCCAGCATCTTATATTTGCCCTCTTTCTCTTTTTGTGGTATTTTGTATTTTGTGTGTCTCTGGGTGTGAGTGAGTACACCTGGAAGTCATGGCGACCTCTGGTGACTGACCCCTACTTATTCAGAGAGGTGGCTGAGTAAAGCCTGCCCCATCCTCCTGACTGCTGGTATTCCAAGGAGGTCTCCCACCCAAGTACTAACCAAACTCAACCCTACTTAGCTTCCGAGATCTGACAAGATTGGGCTTTCCTGGGCTATCCAGGTCAGGGCTATCGTTGCCCTCTCTTGTCTGGCGTCCTCTGTCCACTCCACAGAGAGACAGAACCCTCCTCATGGACCAGAAATAGGGCTGCCAGCCATACCTGCTACACCTGCAGGGGAATTTGGGGGCAGGGACAAACTTTGGTGCCATGCCAATGCAATGATGTCATTTCCTGTGTGAAACCAGAAGCGAAACTGCATTGGCGTGATGCTGAAGAGCCCCCCCATCCCCATTTCTCCCTGCCAGCTTCTTGAATGGCAGCAGGGAATGGGGCCCCCAGACTGGGTGGTCTCCTGCTATAGCAGGGAACCTGTTCCCAAAATTGGAAACTTTGCATATGCGTGGGGAAATGCTGTTGGGCTGTGGATCAGCAACACAGCAATCACAGCGTGGGGGGGTTTGGGGATAGGGTAGCAGCAGTGCCACCATCAAGTGGAAGGCAACTGGTTCATTTACAAAGAACAAGACGGGAAGCCGTGTTCATCTGTCCATAGCAGTAGAAGAGAGCAAGAGTCTAGTGGAACCAAACAAAATGTCGTGAGTCACTGCTCGCTTCTTCAGATAGAGCTAGAATGTGAGTCTATCTATCCTTATATTATCAGATTGTGGTGACAAGAGAGGAAGTCCTCCGACTGATGGACAATTTAAAAACTAATAAATCACCAGGCCTGGATGGCATTCATCCGAGAGTTCTGAAAGAACTCAAATGTGAACTTGTGGATCTCCTGACAAAAATATGTAATCTTTCTTTAAAATCTGCCTCCATCCATGAGGACTGGAAGGTAGCTAATGTCACTCCCATCTTTAAAAAGGGCTCCAGGGGAGATCTGGGAAATTACAGGCCAGTCAGTCTGACATCGATACCAGGTAAGTTGGTGGAAATTGTTATTAAGGAAAGAATTAGTAGGCACATTGATGAACAAAAACTATTGAGGCAGACTCAGCATGGGTTCTGTAAGGGAAGATCTTGTCTCACTAACCTGTTAGTGTTTTTTGAGGGAATGAACAAACATGTGGACAAGGGGGACCCAACAGATATTATTTACCTTGACTTCCAGAAAGCTTTTGATACAGTTCCTCATCAAAGGCTCCTAAGTAAGCTCAATAGTCATGGGATAAAAGGACAAGTCCTCTTGTGGATCAAAAACTGGCTTATAAATAGGAAACAGAGAGTGAGTATAAATGGGAAACTTTCTCAGTGGAGGGTGATAAGCAGTGGGGTACCACAGGGATCAGTACTCGGTCCAATGCTTTTTAACTTGTTTATTAATGATTTGGAATTGGGAGTAAGCAGTGAAGTGGCTAAATTTGCAGATGGCACGAAGTTGTTCCGGGTGGTGAAAACCAGGGAGGATTGTGAGGCACTCCAAAGGGATCTGTTGAGGATGGGTGAGTGGGCGTCGAAGTGGCAAATGGGGTTCAATGTGGCCAAGTGCAAAGTGATCCACATTGGAGCCAAAAATCCTAAATATAAATACACGTTGATGGAGTCTGAACTGGCAGAGACTGACCAAAAGAGAGATCTTGGAGTCGTAGTAGATAACTCAATGAAAATGTCTAGACACTGTGTAACTGCAATAAAGAAGGCCAATGCCATGCTGGGGATTATTAGGAAGGGAATTGAAAACAAATCAGCCAGTATCATCATGCCCCTGTATAAATCATTGGTGCGACCTCATTTGGAATACCATGTACAGTTCTGGTCGCCACATCTCAAAAAGGATATTATAGTATTGGAAAAAGTGCAGAGAAGGGCAACTAGAATGATAAAAGGGTTGGAACACCTTCCCTATGAAGAAAGGTTAAAACGCTTGGGGCTCTTTAGCTTGGAGAAACGACGGCTGAGAGGTGACATGATCGAGATTTATAAGATTATAAGGATTGAGCAGGTTGAGAAAGAAGTACTTTTCTCCCTTTCTCACAATACAAGAACTCGTGGGCACGCCATGAAATTGCTGAGCGGTCGGGTTAGAACAGATAAAAGGAAATACTTCTTCATCCAAAGAGTGATTAACACATGGAATTCACTGCCACAGGAAGCAGTGGCAGCTACAAGCATGGACAGTTTCAAGAGGGAATTAAATAAACATATGGAGCAGAAGTCCATCAGTGGCTATTAGCCACAGGGTATAGATGGGAACTCTCAGTCTGGGGCAAGGGTTGCTCTGTATTCTTGGTGCTTGGGGGGGGCAACAGTGGGAAGGCTTCTAGTGTCTTGGCCCCACTGATGGACCTCCTGAGGGCACCTGGTATTTTTGGACACTGTGTGACAGAGTGTTGGACTGGATGGGCCATTGGCCTGGTCCAATGTTGGCTTCTCTTATGTTCTTCGAAGTAACAAATTGAGATGGAAAGTACTGTCAAGCCTCAGATGACTTATGGTGACCCCTTAGGGTCTTAAAGGCAAGAGATGAACAGGGATGGCTTACCAGGGGTGGCTTGCCAGCTAGTCTAATCAAAATCTTTTTGGATTGTGTTCCCTTTGTAAATTCTGAGCAGTTGGGTTAGAATAGATAAAAGGAAGTACTTCTTCACCCAAAGAGTGATTAACATATGGAATTCACTGCCACAGGATGTGGTGGCAGCTACAAGCATGGACAGTTTCAAGAGGGAATTAGATAAACATATGGAACAGAAGTCCATCAGTGGCTATTAGCCACAGGGTATAGATGGGAACTCTCAGTCTGAGGCAGGTGATGCACTCTATTCTTGGTGCTGGAGGGGGCAGCAGTGGGAGGGCTTCTAATGTCCTGGCCCCACTGCTGGACCTCCTGATGGCACCTGGTATATTTTGGCTGCTGTGTGACAGAGTGTTGGACTAGATGGGCCATTGGCCTGATCCAACATTGGCTTCTCTTATGTTCTTATATCTTGGAGAGTGAAGTGTTTTCAGATGCCAAATGACAATCACAGGTGTTATTAGCGAAGAAGAAGATGATGATGATGAAGAAGAAGAGATTGGATTTATACCCTGCCCTTCACTACCCAAAGGTGTCTCAGAGCGACTTACAAACTCCCTTCCCTTCCCCTCCCTCCCTGTGTGGTAGGTGGTAACACCCTGTGAGGTAGGTGGGGCTGAGAGAGCTCTTGACAGAAACTGCTCTTTTTCAAGAACAGCTCTTATCAGAACTACGCTTGCCCAAGGTCATGCAAGTGGAGAAGTGGGGAATCAAACCCGGTTCTCCCAGATTAGAGTCCACGCACTTAACCACTACACCAGACTGGCTTTGATAAGGTATGATATGCAGAGAGGTAGTAGGCATGGAGATATCAGCATTGGTAATGAGACAGGAAACTTAGGTCTCAATTCAGTCCATGAGGGTGCATTGTCTTATCAGTTGCCATTCAGCGGTCTCTCTAATCTCCCTTTGAAATTCCTTTTTAAGAGGAATGCTACTCTTAGGTCGGCAACTGTTTATTTATTTATGTCATTGATGAACACCCTTTCTTCCTAACTAATGGGGACACAAAACAGCTTATGCCACTCTCCTCTCCTCTGTTTTATGCTCACAGCAGCCTTTCTCAAACATGGACTTGCCTGATTACTGTGGTTGCCTCCGGAGGCCCTGCGTTGGGTGTCCCTGCTGTCTGAGGTTAGACAGGTGGCAACCTGAGAAAGGGACTCCTCAGTGGTGGTGCCAAAACTCCGGAACTCCCTCCTGGAGAGGGGGACTCACCTGTCTGCCTCTTATCGTTGCCTCCTGCCCACAGCTGAATACTTTTTTTTGTTTCACTTGGCATACCTGCAATAAGTTTTATTGGCCCTCCTCCCTGGTTTTGGTGTTTATGTGTTTATTGCATTATTTTGTAGAGTATTTTAAATGCTGTTTTAATATTCAAATATTGTCACATTTTCATGTTTGCCTTTTGGGGTGGACAGGTGGCATGGAAGAGCTCTGCTGGATCAGGCCAGTGGTCCATCCAGCCCAGCATACTGTCTCAGTGGCCAACCAGATCCTCTGGAGGGCCAACAATGGGGCGTAGAAGCCGAGGCATTCATACGAACATTAGAAGAGCCCTGCTGGATCAGACCAGTGAGGGTCCATCTAGTCCAGCCTCCTGCCTCACATGGCAGCCAATCAGTTCCTCTTGAGGGCCAACAGCAGGGCAGAGAAGCTGAGGCCTTCCCCAATAAGAACATCAGAAGAGCTCTGTGGGATCAGACCACTGAGGGGCCATCTAGTCCAACCTACTGTCTCACACAGTGGCCAACCAGTTCCTCTGGACAGCCAACAACAGGGCATAGAAGGCAAGGCCTTCCCGTGATGCTGCCTCCTGGCTCTGGGATTGAGGTTCCCCTCAATCACCCCAGTTAGTAGCAATGTTCCCTCTATCCCCCCCCCCCCACTGAGCAGAGTAGCTCACGTCTTGACTGTTGCAATCTTAAAATAGGCAATGGGCAATGAAAGACCCTGTCTGGCTCCAGATTGCTGCTGAATGGGGCTTCCTGTGTTAATGAGCGGCCGCTCACCCACACAGCTTGGAGGGAACCCTGGTTAGTAGCCATTGATTTGACTGATCCTCCAGAAATCCAGCTGTTTATTCCTGTGGCCATCATGGCATCCTCTGGCAGTGAATTCCACATCTGAATCACTCTCTGTGTAAAGTAGTCCTTCCTCCTGTCTGTCCTGAATCTTCTGCCCAACAGCTTCGTTGGATGCCCTATTTTGGGAGAGGGAGAAAAGTTCTTTGTCAGCTCTCTCCACCTGATGCATAATTTTCTCAACCTCTATCATGTCCTGTCCCCCCCCCCATCATCTCTTTTCTAAACGGAAAAGTCCCAGAGTCACTCCAGCCGTTCCTCCTAGGGAAGGGGCTCCCACCCCCTCATCCTCTTGGTCGCCCCCCTCTGTCCTTTTCCCAGCTCTGCAATGTCCCTTTTGAGATAACAGTGACCAGAACTGTACAGAGTATTTCAGATGAGGCCGCACTGCAGATCCATACTGGGGCGTTACAATATTGGTTGTTTTATTCTCAGTCCCTTTCCTAATAATCCCTAACACAGAGTTTACCTTTTCCACTGCTGCAGCACACGGGGTTGACACTTTGATTGAGCTGTCCACTATGACCCCAAGACCATTGAATCAGGCTGCATGGTATCACAACATTTATGGTAACTGCCTTGTCAAATGACCTTAATTATTGCTAACTCTGGATTGGGAAATTTGTGGAGGTTGGGGGGGGGGCAGAGCCTTGAGAGGTCGGGGTTTACGGAGGGACCCTCAGTTGGGTATAATGCCATAGAGCCCATCCTCTGATGGAGACATCTTCTTCAAGGGGAACTGATCTTTGGAGATCAGTTATAATTCAGAGAGACCTCTAGGTTCAGCTGGACGTTGGCAACCCTGTTTAGTTAATATCTATGAGCTGAGTGTGTATTTGTAGTCAACCACCAGACTGCAGGGTCCAGGGGTTTTTTGTAGAAAAAGCCCAGCAGGAACTCATCAGCATAATAGGCCACACCCAACAGTAGAAACTCATTAGCATATTAGGCCACACCCCCACATTATGAGAAGTATGGTCATCCAGCCACACCCACCTTTTGCTTCTTATTCTGTTTACCTTGTTTGTTGTCAAACACCAGGGCTTTTTTTGTAGCAGGAACTCCTTTGCATGCTAGGCCACATACCCATAATGCAGTCAATCCTAATGAGTTTCTGCTGTTGGATGTGGCCTATTATGCTAATGAGTTCCTGCTGGGCGTGGCCAACTCGGGAGCCAGCCGGAACTCTGTTCCTGTGCATTCCTGCCCAAAAATAGCCCTGGCAGGGTCCAATCCAGGCCCAGGCTGCACAGCTAAAAACAGTGTCTTTCATTGTTCATGTGGACTTAAGCCCCTTTTGTATGGGTGGGGGGGATATTGTCAGGTATTCCTGCCATAAAGGATGGAGAAGGGAGGGAGGATGGGACTGTGTGGAGTAGGGAGGGCGGATGGGACTGTAGGGTGTTGATTGATGCTTTGAGACTGGTGGGATGGAATGTGGGGAGCTGCCAATGTTGCCCGGGCAACCGGGTCATATCTCATCTCCCAGGCCAAGAGTGGCCTTGAATGCCAGGCTGAATGTCTCCTATCGCTTTCTAAAGACAACAGCTAGGCTGGGAAAGGTGGGATGGAGGGTGAACTGTTATTTACTGCTTCTGGGGTTCTCGCGCGCGCGAGATTCATTCATTGGTAGAATGGTGGGGGTCCTTTCCCCCCTTTAGGGTATATCTCACTGCTTCATGTATCCAAAGTATTCTTAACAATGCTTCTGTTCTAGTGACCGAGTCTTGCAGCTTAATAAATACTATTCTTGTTTCAATGAACAAGGCCTGGTGTTTGGCTGACTAACTAAGGACCCTGACAGATATAGAGGTTTGTCTGGCTAATTTGTGGTCATCTAGTGCATTAACTGATAATCAGCTTTAAATATCTGCATTTTCAATATGTATGTGGAGTAGCTATTACACATTCATACCGTGCCCCAGGGGTTCACCACCTGCATCAAAACCGGTTTTCTCGTTAAACCAATCCCTCTCCATTTATGCACAGGATTTACAAAGCTCCAAAATGTCTCATTTGGTCCCACTGCATTAGTCCCAATGCAACAAAGTCTCTGGAGTCTTTATCTAATCAAATAGTTACCTTATAGAGGTCTGGAGGCTTGGGGACATCTCCCTTCCTGTGAAAAAGGAGGGGAAGAAATGTGTTTTCCTCTGAGGAATGGAAGAAAAAGAACAAATTAAAAGAAAAATTGGGTGGGAAAACTCCTAGATCCAGATTGTCTCCCCAGTTCTTCTGTCCCCCCCCTTCTGTGTCATTTTATGTCTAGCCAGAGTATCTATTCTCTTGGGTAGCTCAAGGAAATCCAGCAAGCCTAGGGACTGTATTCCTCTTAGATGGCTGTTAGGGCTGGCTTTGTCGACATGTTTTTAAGGCTTATCGATAATGGCTCCTGAACAGCAATACCTGTTACTGTGTGGCCTGGATCGTCTGTCCTCGTGGTCTGATCAGCTGCGCTTGAATAGCTAAGGATTTAGTGTCATTTGTACCTAAACAGCTGTGTTTACACTCCAGTTAAGACAGGAGAGCTTATGCACCCAGCACATGTTATCCCTGCACTCTTGCGATTACCCCCACGTAGCCACAAGAGTACCTCTAAGCAGTGGCATAATTAACTGGAGGGCGCTGGTCTACAACGGGTGGAATGTTACTCTGTCTCAGGTGGAGCAGTGCTGCAGGCATTTCTGAGAGGGAGAGAGAAATATGGACTGATAGAAGGAGTAGATAAAAGGTGAGATATAAATTTAAGGTCGCCAGCTCCTGGTTGGAAAATACCTGGAGATTTTGGGCTGGAGTGTGAGAAGAGGAAGGGTTGGGGGGGGGGGAGAACTTCAGCTGGGTATAATGCAGGGTTGCCAACCTCCAGGAGGTGGCTGGAGATCTCCTGTTACAACTGATCTCCAGATGACAGCGATCAGTTAACCTGGAGAAAATGGCCACATTGGAAGGTGGACTGTGCGGCATTATACCCTGCTGAGATCCTCTCCCTCCCCAAACTCTGCCTTCCTCAGGCTCCCAAATCTCCAGGTATTTCCCAATCCGGAGCTGGCAACCCTAGCAGAATGCCATACAGCCCACCTCCCAAAGCAGTGTGTTCTTCACAGGAGCTGAATGTGGCTGCCTGGAGATGTTGTAATCGCAGGAGATTACCAGCCACCACCTGGAGGTTGGCAACTCTATTTGATAAACAAAACATAAAAGGGCCTGTACTGTAGATTAGGGTTCAAGATAAGTCTTGGTTCGGAAGTAGGGAAACCAGGCCTGCCATTCAGTGGGGGCCTTCCAGCCCTCTGCCCATTCTTTTTTGGTACTCAGTGTCAGTTTATAAGGGGACAATTGGGGGAGGGGTGATCGATATCACCCAGTACTCTAGCATTTGCACCAAATCCTATGGGACAGTGGAGTTTTGGGTAAAGGCTCAAGCACTGCCTGCAATCACTGCCGGCTCGCCCACTAGGCGAGCTAGGCGCTCGCCTAGGGCGCTGGGGTCCACAGGGGCGCCAAAGCGCCCACGCCCCGCCCCGCCCCGCCCCCCGTGAAGCCGGCGCTGGGAGGGAAGGGGCGCCCATTCAAACGGGCGCTCCTTCCCTTGCTTTCCTGAGCACGCCGCTACTGCGGCGTGCTCAGGAAAGCCGGCGCTCCCACCCCCCATCTTCAGCCGGCGCTGGGGCTGGGAGGGAAGGGCGCTCGTTTGAACTGGCTTCCCCCCGGTCTCCAGCCGGCGCTGGGAGGGAAGGGGCGCCCGTTCAAACGGGCGCCCCTTTCCTGGCTTTCCTGAGCACGCCGCTACTGCGGCGTGCTCAGAAAGCCGGCGCTCCCCCGTCTTCAGCTGGCGCTGGGAGGCTTCCCCGCCCCCGGTCTCCAGCCGGCGCTGGGAGGGAAGGGCGCCCGTTCAAAGCCGGCGCTCCACCCCCCCTGTCTCCAGCCGGCCCTGGGGCTGGGAAGGGACAGCCGTTCAAACGGCTGCCCCTTCCCTAGCTTTCCTGAGCACGCCGCTAGTGCGGCGTGCTCAGGAAAGCCAGTGCTCCACACCCCCCGGTCTCCAGGCCCCACCGGGAGATTGGCATCCCCGTGGGGTGGGCGCCCCAGGCTGTCTTGCCTAGGGCGCCCAGACACCTGGGGCCGGCCCTGCCTGCAATGTGATAATGTAACTTCTGGGTCAGTTGGCAACCCTTGTTGGAAGACTGCTGGACTAAACATAAACAAGAATCCACCTGCCTCATAAGCTTCATGTGGCCGTGACAATTACCCTTGTGTAGATTTAGGCTGTCACAGAGCAAATGCTCCGAAATGTGTCAAGCGCAACCGCCACCAATGTAGGAACTTCAAGGAGAACATGAAGAACCAGTACTTTCCTGCTTCTACTGAAAAATCCCATCACAGTCAAGTACAGTCTTTTACTGTGGATCTTCATTTTCTTCTCTTTATGCCTACTATAGTATTTAGAGCTGGTGCAATAAACTGGAACTGCTGTGGTTCTCACCTCAATCATAACCTGGCCTGGGACTGGCATATCTACAGGACCACCTCTCCCCATATGTGCCCTAGAGAGTCTTGCATTCTGCAGATCAACACCTCCTGGTAATCCCCAGCCCGAAAGACCTCTGCTTAGCCTCAGCCAGGGCCAGGGCTTTCTCTGCCCTGTCCCTGGCCTGGTGGAACACGCTCCCACCTGAAATCAGGGCCCCGTGGGACTTATTACAGTTCCACAGGGCATGTAAGACGGAGCTGTTCCACCAGGCATTTGGTTGAGGTGGTGGGCGTTAAACCATCTTGACCTCCCCTGCCTTTGGTGCCCCTCATACCCACTAGTGTATATCGGGGTACCTACAACATCTGTTTAAAAACTGCTATAAATTGGGCTACCTGTTACCGTCTGTTTAAAATGCTACTGGAGATGTTGGGCTGTTAGTGTTTTTGTGTCATCTTGCTTTGACTGTTTAAATTGTTTAGTGGCTTTTACATCACCGGTTTTGTTGTTTTATATGTTGTGAGCCACCCTGAGCCCACTCATAGGGGTAGGGTGGGATAAAAGTTTAATTAATAAATACTAAATATGTGGGGGACATTCAAGGGTTCAAGTGATTGTCTGTTGATTATTGCTGACTTCCAGGAATCTTTGGAAGAAATTCTTTCGGATTCTCCTGGAGAATTAACAACCTGTTACCCACTAAGTAGAAATGTGATAACAGATGTTTTAAATCAAATTTAATTGACAGCAAAGAATGTTTTAATTGGGCCAGGTGTTTTTATGTCGCCCTTTGAACTAAACTGGTATAGACCGTCCCAGCTAAGACCTGTCATAAGTGAAGATCGATGTTCTTGCATCAGCCTTCTTAATTGGAATGGCACAATAATGAATTCTAAGAGGCCAAGATTTATGATGAAATCTTCTACTTCAAAGAAAGAGGTGAAAAGTCTATTATAGTGGTCTATGATTTTTAGCAACTTTAAATGAGAAAAACCCAGATTATATTTACTCTTTAAACTTGGAATGCTTTAACATATCAATATCGAACTATTGGAGTCTATAA
This sequence comes from Gekko gecko, assembly GCA_029375565.1. Classification (NCBI taxonomy): domain Eukaryota; kingdom Metazoa; phylum Chordata; class Lepidosauria; order Squamata; family Gekkonidae; genus Gekko; species Gekko gecko. The sequence goes on from JAPDNY010000008.1 coordinate 1,569,679, forward strand.
GCAATATCTATATATATGTTTGCATTTTTCAGCCTATTTTAAAATAGAAAAGACTTTGTTTGTTTTAATTTAATTAAGCTTTGCTTAATTAAATTGAATTGATGCCAGTGAAGGGAGTTCTAATGGCAGAAAGCCCACTACCAATGGTGGAATCCTTTTGCTTCAAAGTGAATTAAAAAAAGGCCTAATTGGGGTAAACGAGAGGATAGCTATATACTGTAACAGAGAAACCATCTTCTGATTTGTGTGTTTTTTTAGACTTTATATTATGTTTACAAATATCTTATATTATACTTATTAAATATTCAGCTTTAAACATAAAAGACAGCAGCTAGCTAAAATATTAATTTCTGTTACAGAGTTTATTTTTTTAAGGTACAAAGATGCTTGCTTAAGATACTCAGAACTAACCTGGCAGAGAGCCATCAGTTACTAACAAGCAGAAAGCTAAAAACAATAATCAAGAGCTGACCAGGTGTGTGAAAGTCCAGCCAAAACAAAAGACACTAATCCTGGGCATCAGTCAGTTAAAGAAGCTAATTAAAAGGGTCAATTAAAAATGCAGAACTTGTATTGTAAAAGGGTGATTCCTGCTGGTTAAAGTAAAATAACATATCTTCATGAAATAAGGAAATTTAAAGGTTTAGATATTCTGTAAAAATTTCCTGATGAACCAAAAATGAAGAATAATGTGTAATATGATGTATCTACAGAAGCTTTATGCCATAGGCCAGTTTATAATATTAGAAAAGTGTATATATAAGAGTTTAATTGTGAAAATAGTGCCATAATACTGTATTTTTCTGGAAATTCAATGTATCCATATATTTTTTTTATTAGATCACAAAATGCCAGCAAGGGTGTTTTTGTAACATATATGCCTGTATACACATAAGAAAACCAATTTCTGTAGCTTCTTTGTGTGTATAAAGTTCATTCAAAGGTGAAGTCTGGGGGAATAGCCAAAGAAGGTACATCCATCATTTTTAATGAGCAGAGCACCTGCATTGTAAAGTTGAGATGTGGCCAAGTAACATCCTGTTTGTCAAATATGTGATTGATGACTGACTAGACAAAGAAATCTAAACTGAGCATGTGTGAATGATGTCAACAATGATGTAAAGTTGGGAGGAGCAAGAAGAGTATATAAGTCTGCTCCCTGTATTTGCTCACTGAACTTCTACGAGCTGTGAGATGTTCCTTTATTCGAATAAATTCTTTTGTTACCCTTTACTGCCTGGATGATTGTTTTACTGTGTGGTTTATTGGCTAGCCACACAAGTCAAAGAACCTTAGTGTCCTCAGGGCATTGACATCAAATAAAATAAAATAAACTCACTAGGGCGGATCTTAGAAATGCTTCTTCAATAACCTCTGTGCTTGACTGCAATATGAGGGCAATAACAGCAGCCTATTTTACAAGAACATTGTAAAAGTTATTGAAATATTGCATCAAGTACTGCTATCACTATGCAAATGCTTAATATCACAATTATTTATGTTTTCAGTAGATTCCCCATGTGTGTTGTGTTCAGAGATATATCCTATGTAAGGAATATTCAAAATAACTAACTGGATTGTGCTTACATAGGAACATAAGAGAAGCCAATGTTGGATCAGGCCAATGGCCCATCTAGTCCAGCACTCTGTCACACAGTGGCCAAAAATACCAGGTGCCATCAGGAGGTCCAGCAGTGGGGCCAGGACACTAGAAGCCCTCCCACTGTTGCCCCCCGCCAAGCACCAAGAGTATAGAGCATCCCTTGCTCAGCCAGAGAGTTCCTATCTATGCCTTGTGGCTAATAGCCACTGATGGATGCTCCATATGTTTATCTAATTCCCTCTTGAAGCTGTCCATGCTTGTAGCTGCCACCACCTCCTGTGGCAGTGAATTCCAGGTATTAATCACTCTTTGGGTGAAGAAGTACTTCCTTTTATCTGTTCTAACCCAACTGCTCAGCAATTTGATTGAGTGTCCACAAGTTCTTGTATTGTGAGAAAGGGAGAAAAGTACCTCTTTCTTGACCTGCCCTTTCCCATGCATAATCTTATAAACCTCGACCATGTCACCCCTCAGCCGTTGTTTCTCCAAGCTAAAGAGCCCCAAGCGCTTTAACCTTTCTTCATAGGGAAAGTGTTCCAACCCTTTTACCATTCTAGTTGTCCTTTTCTGCACTTTTTCCATTGCTCAGACTCTGTTCCATTGCTTGGAACTCCTTTCTCGGAACTCCGTTCTTGGAATGCGGAACTTGGTTCTCGGAATTTGGAACTCCGTTCTCAGAACTTGGAACTCGGAACACCATTCTTGGAATTCGGAACTCGGAACTCTGTTCTCGGAATTCGGAACTCGGAACTCTGTTCTCGGAATTCAGAACTTGGAACTCCATTCTTGGAACTTGGAACTCTGTTCTCGGAACTCAGAACTCCATTCTCAGAACTCGGAAATGGGAATTCTGTTCTCAGAATTTGCAACTTAGAACTCCATTCTTGGAACTTGGAACTTGGAACACCATTCTTGGAACTCAGAAATTGGAACCCTGTTCTCGGAATTCGGAAATCAGAACTCTGTTCTCCGAATTCAGAACTCAGAACTCTATTCTTGGAATTCGGAATTCCATTCTCGGAACTTGGAACTCTGTTCCCGAACTCGGAACTCTGTTCTCGGAATTCGGAACTCTGTTCTCGGAATTCAGAACTCCGTTCTCGGAATTCGAAACTTGGAACTCCGTTCTCAAAATTCAGAACTCGGAACTCCGTTCACGGAATTCGGACCTCGGACCTCGGAACTGTTTTCGGAACTTGGAACTCCATTCTCGGAACTCAGAGCTCCATTCTCAGAACTCAGAACCCTGTTCTCAGAATTCAGAACTCAGAATTCCATTCTCGTAACTCAGATCTCGGAACTCCATTCTTGGAACTCGGAACTCGGAAAACCGTTCTCAGAATTCGGAACTCGGAACTCCATTTTCGGAACTCGGAACTCCATTCTCGGAACTTGGAACTCAGAACTTCGTTCTTGGAACTTGGAACTCAGAACACCGTTCTTGGAACTCGGAACTCGGAAGTCCGTTCTCAGAATTTGGAACTCCATTCTCAGAATTCAGAACTCGGAACTCCATTCTCAGAATTCAGAACTCGGAATTCTGTTCTCAGAACTCGAAACTCTGAACTCCATTCTCAGAACTCGGAACCATTCTCAGAACTCCATTCTCGGAAGTCAGATCTCAAAACTTCGTTCCCGGAACTTGGATCTCAGAACTCCATTCTTGGAACTGGGAACTCCGTTCTTGGAACTCGGAACTCCGTTCTTGGAACTCGGAACTCTGTTCTTGGAACTCCATTTTTGGAATTTGGAACCTGGAACTCCTTTGTCGAAACTCGGGTCTCAGAACTCCCATTCTCGGAATTTGAAAGTCGGAACTCCGTTCTCGGAATTTGGAAGTTGGAACTCCATTCTCAAAATTCGGAAGTTGGAACTCAGTTCTCAGAACTCGGAACCCCGTTCTCGGAATTCAGAACTCAGAATTCCATTCTTGGAACTCAGAACTCTGAACTCAGTTCTTGGAACTCCATTCTCGGAACTCGGATCTCATAACTCCATTCTTGGAACTTGGAACACCGTTCTCAGAATTCAGAACTTGGAACTCCATTCTCAGAACTCGGAACTCCGTTCTCAAAATTCAGAACTTGGAACTCTGTTCTTGGAACTCGGTTCTCGGAACTCAGAATTCTGTTCTCGGAACTCGGAACTCAGAACTTGGAACTCTGTTCTCGGATCTCGGAACACTGTTCTCGGAATTCAGAACTCGGAACTCCGTTCTTGGAACTCCGAACTCAGAACTCTGTTCTCGGAACTCAGAACTCCAATCTCGGAACTCCATTCTTGGAACTCGGAACTCCATTCTCGGAACGCGGAACTCCATTCTCGGAACTTGGAAATGGGAACACCGTTCTTGGAACTCGGAACTCAGAAGTCCGTTCTCAGAATTTGGAACAGAACTCCGTTATCAGAATTCAGAATTCGGAACTCCATTCTGGAAATTTGGAACTTGTAATTCCGTTCTCGGAACTCGGAATTTGGAACTCCTTTCTCAGAACTCCGTTCTCGGAATTCGGAACTCAGAACTCCATTCTCGGAATTCGGAACTTGGAACTCCTTTCTCGGAACTCCGTTCTTGGAATTCGGAACTTGGAACTCGGAACTCCCTTCTTGGAACTCGGAACTCTTGGAATTCAGTATTCAGAACTCAGAACTCTGTTCTTGGAACTCAGAACTCAGAACTCCGTTCTCAGAATTCAGAACCTGGAACTCCTTTGTCAAAACTCGGCTTGGAAATGTTCTCAGGACTCGGAATGCCATTCTTGGAATTTGGAAGTCAGAACTCCCTTCTCAGAATTCGGAACTCGGAACTCCATTCTTGGAACTCAGAGCTCCGTTCTCAGAACTTGGAACCCTGTTCTCAGAATTCAGAACTCAGAATTCCATTCTCAGAACTCAGAACTCTGAACTCCGTTCTCGGAACTCCATTCTCAGAACTCAGATCCTGGAACTCCATTCTCGGAACTCGGATCTTGGAACTTGGATCTTGGAACTCAGAACTCGGAACACCGTTCTCAGCTTTCGGAACTCGAAACTCCTTGTAATTCCATTCTCGGAACTCGGAATTCGGAACTCCGTTCTCGGAACTCGGAACTCCGTTCTCGGAATTCGGAACTCCTTTCTTGGAACTCTGTTCTCGGAATTTGGAACTCCGTTCTTGGAACTCAGAACTCTTGGAACTCAGTATTCGGAACTCGGAACTCTGTTCTTGGAACTTGAAACTCCGTTCTTGGAATTCAGAACCTGGAACTCCTTTGTCAAAACTCAGGACTCAGAACTCTGTTCTCGGAACTCGGAACTCCATTCTCAGAATTTGGAAGTCAGAACTCTGTTCTTGGAATTCGGAACTCTGTTCTTGGAATTTGGAACTTGGAACTCCATTCTCGGAATTCGGAACTCCTTTCTTGGAACTCCGTTCTCAGAACTCGGAACTCCGTTCTTGGACTTCAGAACTCGGAACTCTGTTCTTGGAACTTGGAACTCAGAAGTCAGAACTCGGAACTCCGTTCTCGGAACTCCATTCTCGGAGCTCAGAATTCCATTCTTGGAACTCGGAAATGGGAATTCCGTTCTCAGAATTTGGAACTCAGAACTCCGTTCTCGGAACTCGGAAATCGGAACCGTTCTCAGAATTTGGAACTCAGAAATCCATTCTCAGAATTCAGAACTTGGAACTCCATTCTTGGAATTTGGAATTCCATTCTTGGAACTCGGAATTTGGAACTCCATTCTCGGAACTCAGAACTCCGTTCTCGGAATTCAGAACTCAGAACTCCATTCTCAAAATTCGGAACTCGAAACTCCTTTCTCGGAACTCCATTCTCGGAAGTCGCAGTTTCGTCCTCAGAATTCGGAACAGAACTCCGTTCTCAGAATTTGGAACTCAGAACTCCGTTCTCAGAATTCAGAACTCAGATCTTGGAAGTGTTCTCAGAACTCGGAACTCAGAGCTTTGTTCTCAGAACTCTGTTCTCGGAATTCGAATTCGGAACTCGGAATTCCATTCTGGGAACTCTGAACTCAGATCTCAGAACTCTATTCTCAGAACTTGGATCTCAGAACTCCATTCTCGGAACTTGGAACTTGGATCTCCGTTCTCTGAACTCGGAACTCAGAACTCCATTCTTGGAATTTGGAACTCTGTTCTCGGAATTTGGAACTCAGAGTTCCGAATTCCGAGAACAGAGTTCCATGTTCCGCATTCTGATAATGGTGTTCCGAGTTCTGAGTTCTGATTCAGGAGTTCTGAGTTCCGAATTCCGAGAACGGAGTTCCGAGTCCCAAAGGCTGCACCATCAATTTATACAGGGGCATTATGATACTGGCTGACTTGTTTTCAATTCCCTTCCTAATAATCCCCAGCATAGTGTTGGCCTTTTTTATTGCAGTTGCACTCTGTTGTGACATTTTCAGCAAATTATCTACTACAACTCCAAGATCTCTCTCTTGGTCAGTCTCTGCCAATTTGGACCCCATCAACATGTATTTAGTTAGGATTTTTGGCTCCAATGTGCATCACTTTGCACTTGGCCACATTGAACCCCATTTGTTACGTTGATGCCCACTCACCCATCCTCAACAGATCCCTTTGGAGTGCCTTACAATCCTCCCTGGTTCTCACCACCCTGAACAACTTCGTGTCATCTGCAAATTTAGCCACTTCACTGCTTAGTCCCAACTCCAAATCACTAATAAACAAGTTAAAAAGCATTGGACCAAGTACTGATCCCTGTGGTACTCCACTGCTTACCACCCTCCACTGAGAAAATTGCCCATTTCCTATTAATTAGCCAGTTTTTGATCCACAAGAGGACTTGTCCTTTTATCCCGTTACTATTGAGCTTACTTAGGAGCCTTTGATGAGGAACTTTACCAAAACCTTTCTGGAATTCAAGGTAAACAACATTTTGTTCACTCCCTCAAAGAACACTAGCAGGTTAGTGAGACAAGATCTTCCCTTACAGAACCCATGCCGAGTCTGCCTCAATAGTTTTTGTTCATCAATGTGCCTACTAATTCTCTCCTTAATAACAGTTTCCACCAACTTTCCCAGTATCGATGTCAGACTGACTGGCCTGTAATTTCCCGGATCTCCTCTGGAGCCCTTTTTAAAGATGGGAGTGACATTAGCTACCCTTCCAGTCCTCTGTGGATTTTTTTTTTATATCTGTTTTTTTCTCCCTCAGAATTTAAACAAAACTGCTTTGTGGGCTGTTTTTTTTTTTAATGTGTTCAGAAACGAAAGCATTTTCCTGGGAAAAGGGAGAGAAGGTAGCATTTTTGTAGGGTTAGTAAAGTCCAGGTGAAGCCTGGAGATCTCCCAATATTACAACTGATCTCCAGGCAACCGAGGAGATCTGTTCCCCTGGAGAAAGTGGCTGCTTGGGGAGGGGGGCTCTGTGGCCATATACCCCGCTGAGGTCCCTCCCTCCCCAAATCCAACTCTCCTCTGGCTCCACCCCCCAAATCTCCAGGAATTTACCAACCTGGGGCTGGCAACCTTACATTTTTGACTGACAACAAGGTAACATGTTTTACATAGTCCAGACCTTTGAGTTGGAATACCCTGTTCTTCTTGCACAGATCGTTGTTCTTGACTGGATTCACTGCAACTATTTATTTTATGTGTAAAGATGTATTTATAAGATGTATCTATAAGATTTCTGTACCACCTGATCTCCTGGGGCTCAAGGCAGCATAGTTAAGAATAAGAAACCAACATCCGAAATACATACTCAACTAATCCCTCCATCATGTGGGAAAACCTTGGTCGGTGACAACCTTTCCCATTGCAGAGTTTGATACTAGAGCAGAAGCCTGAAGGAGGAACAATTAATCTTGCCGTCAAGTCATTGGTCTGGTCGGTCTTTCTGTCATTTTCAGTGCAGGCAGAACTGTGTATGTGAAGCAACCCCAATCCCACCCGCATTTAATTCAAACGGTGCACTTGGAAGGGGAGGGGGTGGCTTCTAGAAGCAGCAGGCAGTAATAGGGAACAGTAAGGAGGAAAGTGAAGATGGAGAAGATGAGAGGCAGCTCGATCTTCTTTCTAATAACAGAAATCGAACTTTATATGGCCAGATGAATCCCTGTCTGCCTTGTTTTTCATCTGTGGTTGCATTTCTCATTTGGCCCAGGCCAAACTGCTAGGGGGACAGCCCCCCCCTTTTGGGTGAGGTAGAGCAGGGGGAAACCGCCTAGTTACCTAGAGTCTTTGGTTCAAGTCCTGCCTGCAGGGTCATTGTCTAGAGACTTTAGTCTCACATGGTGCTGAAATTAATTATGGAAAGGGAACTCCTCCATTCTGGGATCTGCCAAACTCTGAAGCTCTGTAAAATGGTTTTAGCTTAGCTAAGACTAGACCATTGCTAAGAAAAACAGTCGAATGGCAAGCAGACCATCTCCCCCCTTACCAAGGAATTACCCACCACACTTTGTTTATTCCCTGTTCTTTCTTCTTTTGTGCTTCAGAAACAATCCCTGTTAGGTTTCACTCCAAGACTCACCCTGCATTCTGAAGAATCTCTTTTAAGTATGCATAATTTTCCTCATCCATTTTTAATTTTTTTCCCCTCCTTGCAGACAAAAAAAAATAGCCAATTGTTGTTTGATTGTTTATTTCCCCCTGAGCTATGTGGCACTTTAAACAGGTAATTAGGTAAAAAAAAATACAGTCTGCTCATCTGGCTAATGTTGAAAAGCAGATTTATATTCAACCAGTGGATGATTAGCTCATCGAATAACTGCTGAAGGGGGCCATGGCTCAGGGGTAGAGCATCTGCTTGGCATCCAGCATCTCCATTTGAAGGACCAGGTAACAGGACCTCAGCCTGAGACCCTGGAGATCCACTGCCGGGTCTGAGTAGACAATATTGACTTTGATGGACTGGTGGTCTGATTCATGTGTGTTCTTGTATGAAACACTGCTTTATGGGAAAGGCTGTGGCTCTGTTTTGGGCATGCAGAAGGGCCCAGGTTCAATTCCCGGCATCTCCAGTTAAAAAGAGCAGGTTGTAGGTGATGGGAAAGACCTCAGAGAACTGCTGCCAGTCTGAGTAGACAATTCTGAATTTGAGGTCCTTTCCGCATTTGCCTGTCACTCCGGATTTTCTCAGGGTGATTTCCCACTAAAGCTGACTCGGCGTAGCGCCGCATTTGGCCCAATACTATCAGTCAATTTCACACCCGAAGCCGCAGGGCTGCATTTTGACCCGCGGCTTCGCCCGATTTCCCCCGCAGTTTCGTAATCCTGTTTTTTGAGGATTACGAAACTGCGGGGAACATCGGGCGAAGCCGCGGGTCAAAATGCAGCCCCGCAGCTTCGGGTGTGAAATTGACTGATAGTATCGGGCCAAATGGCGGCGCTACCCCGAGTCAGCTTTAGTGGGAAATCACCCTCAGTGTTTTTGGAGTTGAGGCAATTTAAGTCAATGAAATTGCTGAGCAGTTGGGTTAGAACGGATAAAAGGAAGTCCTTCTTCATCCAAAGAGTGATTAACACATGGAATTCACTGCCACAGGAGGTGGTGGCAGCTACAAGCATGGGCAGTTTCAAGAGGGAATTGGATAAGCATATGGAACTGAGGACCATCAGTGGCTATTAACTACAAGGTATAGATAGGGTCTTTCAGGCTGGGGCAAGTGAGGCTCTGTCTTCTTGGTGCTTGGGGGGGCAGCAGTGGGAGGGCTAGTGTCCTCCTGTCCCCCCTGGTGGACCTCCTGATGGCACCTGGTATTTTTGTCCACTGTGTGACAGAGTGCTGGACTGGATGGGCCATTGGCCTGATCCAACATTGGCTTCTATTATGTTCTTATGTTCTTATTAAGTCCACGGCAAAACAGCAAGGGGCAACAGCAGGTTGAAACCAGGCTGACCACTGAAGGGAGGTAATGTAATGCAGAATGGGGGGGGGGAGCAGAATAAAAAGAAAGTTGAGAGTGAGACACCTGGGATCCATTAGAAGCTCAGCAACATATTTGAGCCTGAATACTTATTCAGATCAGCATCCTATCTTAATGTATTATCCTACACGACTTTTTGTAAAGCACTTTATGAGCAAGAGAGCTTTTGCAGTACTTTCCTGAGGAAGATCCAATTTTGAAACGTTGTTATATAATCTGGAGACGACGTTGATGATGTATTTTTACACTAGGATTTTCTTATGATTTGAAGGAATTTGTTTACTGTTTTGTGTTGTGGTGCCTTTGACCATAATATACAGAAAGCATTTTCTTTGCAAGTCTTATTGACTGCTTGATCTGTGGTTCAGACTGTCACGACTGTTTTCTTTATATTTGTTCTCTGATTATATCATGGTTGTCCACATTTGTCTTGGAAAAATACAGTTACCATATTTTGAAAAGCAAAAAGAGGACTGATTTTCCGAATGACTACTGCAAACAAGTGATAACTGACAAATCTCATTTTAAATACCCCTGCTGTTTAAGCTGTGATAATTGCTACTAATGAGGTATTGTCTAACTTTCCAACACAAAAGAGGACATTTTCATCAGGTTGTTTTTTTTTAAAGACAGATATAAGAGAAAGAGAGAGAGAGGATATTTGGTAACTCTAGGAAAATGGAAGTTTTTCCAGATATCGGGGAACAGACTGAAAAAATTAAGAACACATATTTCTTAATGAAATTAACTTAACTACAGAAAGGTAAATTCATAAATGAGCTAGATTCAGTTTGGTTGTCCTGCCTCCAGAAAATAGATTTAGGTAATTAGTTTTGAATAGTTTTGTATATTTCTGTTATACAACTATAAAAGGTAAAGGTAAAAGTTTCCCTTGCTCGAAAGCCAGTCAAATCTGACTCCAGGGATGCAATGCTCATCTCCGTTTCCAAGCCGAAGAGCCAGTGCTGTCGGAAGACATTTCCATGGTCATGCGGCCGGCATCACTAGATGCCAAGGTGCACGGAACACTGTTACCTTCCCACCGAAATGGTACACCTATTTATCTACTTGAAATTTCTTGCTTTCGAACTGCTAGCTTGGCAGGAGCTGGAACCAGAGACGGGAGTTCACTCGTCAAGCAGCACACTCGGGTCTCGAACTGCTGAACTACCTTAACCACTTGAGCCACCACAGCCCCAACTATACAACTGTACACTTTAGTTATATGAAGTGGTTTTTTTTAAATTTGCTTTTTCCTGTTAAAGATATTTTATTTGTAAAGCTGTCTTGAGTTTGTTAATATAATTTTTAAAATTTGTATTGATTGTGTTGAGGGCTCTGTTGAACAGAAAAGAACCCCCCCCTCATCATGTTCATTCCTAGGGTTGCCAACCTCCAGGTGGTACCTGGAGATCTCCTGCTATTACAATTGACCTCCAGATGACCAAGATCAGCTCCCCCTGGAGAAGATGGCTGCTTTGGGGGGTGGACTCTCTGGCACTGTACCCTGCTGAGGCCCCTCCCCTTCCCAACCCCACCCCTCCCTAAGCTCCACCCCCAAATCTCCAGTTATTTCCCAACCTGGAGCTGGCAACCCTAGGTCATTTGCTAAGAGGTTTCCCAAGTATGTAAGAAATAGTAAAACAGCCCCTGTTTGATAAAAGGAACAGTGAAGAAGGGTAGGGGAGAGCTGCTTCTTGCATTCATTTCATAGGTGTAAGAAACCAGGAACTATTAAAGTTGTGGATTTTTTCAGGAAAATCGGTAGAATTGTTTGACGAGGGAAAAGTTCTGTATCAAACTCCCACAAAAATGCAGGATAGCTTGGCCAAAATCTGCGTGTTATGAAACTGAAAACACTCCCTGCAAATATTTTTTGGTCAGCAGATTGGCTTGGTCAGCTGATAAACACTCAGAAATGGTTCAGGCTCAGTTACGCATTTATCTGTTTGCCTCTCCGAGAAGAGGGCTGGGTTTTGAATGGGTGGAATTTGTGCAGCTAATCCAGAGCAATCCACCCTGCCCTTTGCCGCTCGGTCATCTGCCTCCCCCACTGGAAATATCCCATTCCCTCTGGTAGAGCAACTGAAAAAACACGTGGGAGGAAGTCACCAGACACCAAACTCCCCAGCTGGAATGGATCAACAGGGAGAAGGTCAGTGAAACACGACGGTAGCCATCATCACCCCTCAGTTTCCCCAGTGGAACACATACTGGCTCCCGGGGGCCATTCAAGGAGGGTCGCCAGCTCTAGGTAGGGAAATCCCTGGAGACGGGGCTGGTGGAGCCTGGAGTCGCCAACTGCTATGTGGTGGCTGGAGATCTCCTTGGATTTCAGCTGATCTCCGTGGGTCAGAGATCAGTCCCCCTGGAGAAAGTGGCTGCTTTGGAAAGCATTTTGCTCGGCTGAGGTGCCTCCGTTTCCCAGACCCTACACTTAGGGCTGCCAGCTCTGGGCTGGAAAATATCTGGAGGTTTTGAGGGGGGAGGTTGAAGAGGAGAGGGACCTCAGCAGGCACCATGCCACACTGTTTCCCCCGGAGGGAGTCCACACTCTTTCCCCCAGGGGGAGCTGATCTTGGTCATCTGGAGGTCAATTGTAATAATGGGAGATGTCCAGGTCCCCCCTGGGGGTTGGCAACCTTACCCCCTCCCCAGACTCCAACAACCCCCGCAAATCTCCAGGAATTTCCCACCCCAGAGCTGGCAACCCTAGTGGAACCTGGGGAGAATGAGGTTTGGGGAGCAGAAGGACCTCGGCAGGGTATAAAGCCACAAAGTACACCTTGCAAAGCAGCCGCTTTCTCCAGGGGACCTGATCTGGGTCATCTGGAGATCAGTTGTAATTCCAGGAGATCTCCAGGCTCCACTTGGAGAAGAGCAACCTTTCTTCAAGTCAGGAAAATGGAGTGGGCGGGTGGAGCCTGCTCTCTCTGTGGGTGCGTTTAGACAGCGTGCTGGAGCAGTTTAAACTGCTCCAGCACGATGCGTTTTTTTTTTAAACTGGAGAATCGCGATCAGACTCACCTCCTCCTTCCGAGCTCCCCGCCGTCCTCCTGCAGGTGGGGGTGGGTTTTCCCCTCTCCTTTGAGCATGCGCTCAGGCAGCCCTCTCCCGAACAGGAAGTTTGGCGCGTGCGCAGAAGAGCGATCTCAACAGGTCCCTTTAAAGTTTAAATGAAGACTCCTTTTTAAAATGGCCTCCCCGAGATCCCGGACTCCTCTAAATGCCTAAACTAGGCACCAGTGAAGCTTTTCTTTTTTAACTTAAGTGCAGAGCTCCGCTCAAGCGCACACTGCTAAGGAAAAAAACAAATGGCGGACTGAAGCCGGAAGCCGGAGGCAGCTTCCCAGAGGGGAGGGGGGTTGAAGCACCCGGAAGTGGCTGGATGGAGCGATCAGACAGGGAAAAGTGCGGCTTGAAACGGAGAATCATGGAAAACACCACTTGGGTAAGTGGTGTCAAAATACTCCGTTTCAAAGGGGGTTTGCTCCAGAAAGCGACGGCTGGGGACGGTGGGCAGATGTTGTGCGTGTGAACGCGCAGGTAAAAGCCATTTCTGAGCCGTGCCGAAAACGGCTCAAACAACGCGTCTGAACGCACCCTGTGTGTGCTATCGTACCAATCTAAATTGGACCCATATGTACCTGGGAAAGAACTCTTAGCACACCCATGATTCAAAGGCCTAATGCACAGTCAATGTTTTGTTGTTGTTTTTTAAATTAACCCTCCCCCCATTTATTTTTTCAAAAAAACATTTCAGATTTTTCTGCAAACCTGGGGACCCTCCAAGTTTGCAGAAAAATCTGTTTAGTGCCAGTGTGACCCTGATCTGTAGATTTAGATATCCACAGATTGGGGGGGGGAGTCTTGGCTATTTGATATATTAGGGCTGTGGTCACATGTGCCAGATAACACGGGGGGGGAAGCGAGGCTATTTGCTCCGTAGCAATTTGACCTGCATTTGCACGATCACACTGTCTGTGGGAGCTGCAGGGGCAGCCCGCCACTGAGTGATCAGATGCAAACCGCGGGTGAATGGGGGGGGGTTGCCGCATGTTTCCGATGCGCTTAAACAGGGGATTGATGAATCACATGTCCACACTGAGGGCTTCCTATGGCAGTATGTGATGATTCACATACCGGGAAGGGGGGGAAATGGGAGCACAGGGGAAAGTCCCATCTGTGGCCCGTAGCAACCCATTTGATAGTGGACTTTCCCCAGTGTCTTTTAATTCCACTCTTGTGGCAGAGCAAAATGAGTTACCAACAGGTGTGGGGCACTGGCCAGATGTTCACATCTGATCGCGCCCGTCAAATCCGCCCAGCATTTGCGCCTATGGCAGGGCTAATTGTGCATGTGATCGCAGCCTAGATATACTTTTAATCTACACTTATTCCTTGGGTTGGAGAACGGGACAACAATCAGGAGAAATGGTGGCTTGGACGTGGGGGGCAGTGATGTAGCAATGCCGCCCAGTGACCAGTGTTCCCTCTAAGCTGAGTCAGTGTGAGCTAGCTCAGAGCTTTTTAGCCTCCGGCTCACACATTTCTGTATCAGCTCGGGAAGGAGGGCTCCAGAGCAAACTAATTGATGCAGCAGCCAAATCGCTCGCTCACAACTTTCATGCCAGTAGCTCACAAAGCAGAATTTTTGCTCACTGCTGCCGACATCACTGTTTAATTTTTTCCCTTCTCCTGCTGCCACTTGGAGGGGTGGCGGGCAAAGAGGGCTGCCAGCGAGAGGCCTTCTGCCATAGTGGGAGACCCAGCCACTCTGTCTTAACAGTCACACTTGGAGTGGTGAACACTGATGTTTATAGAAGTTTATTTCCTCTGTAGAAAAGCAACTGATATTTTTATCAAGAAAAACACCAAAATACATCTGCTGCTGATGTGAAGATGGGCTTGAAATTCTCTGCTTAGCCCCTTCTAACCTTTTTGACAGAGGGGGAAAGGCGCGCTTGTTTTGTCTTAAATGATCAAGGGTTTCATAGTACGGCGGTGAAGCTGCCAAATGTGGGAGCCGCTCCCCTGGGCCCCTGCCAAAGAATGTTCAAACAATGAACTTCCAAATGAGATGCGTATCCTTGCAGGCCAGAAAGCATGCTCACACAAAACAAGCACATTTCTGTGATCAGTTGACAAATACACTTGGCAGGGAAATGCCAGGGTTAGGTTTACATTGCACAACAACTAGAAGAAATTGCCAAAAACCCCAGAGAGGACAGTACTCACGAAAAAGTACGCATCCATACGTGCACTTTGCAAGCCTCCTGGATGATATGGTCAGCAGCAGTAGCACGACTCTCCTTGGAAGGCCAAAGTGCTATGAGGGAATGCTTTGTTTGGTGCAGCGGTTAAGAGCACGGACTCTAATCTGGGAGAACTGGGTTTGATTCCCCTCTCCTCCACATGCAGCTGCTGGTGTGAACATGGGTCAGTCAGAAGTTCTCTCAGAGCTGTTCTCTCAAGGACAGTTCTTGAAAGAGCCTTTTGTTGTGGGGAGGGGAAGTGTACAGTTCTGGTCGCCACATCTCAAAAAGGGTATTATAGCATTTGAAAAAGTGCAGAGAAGGGCAACTAGAATGATAGGAGGGTTGGAACACCTTCCCTATGAAGAAAGGTTAAAAAGCTTGGGGCTCTTTAGCTTGGAGAAACGACGGCTGAGGGGTGACATGATCGAGGTTTATAAGATTATGAATGGGATTGAGCAGGTTGAGAAAGAAGTACTTTTCTCCCTTTCTCACAATACAAGAACTCGTGGGCACTCTATGAAATTGCTGAGCAGTCGGGTTAGAACAGATAAAAGGAAATACTTCTTCATCCAAAGAGTGATTAACATATGGAATTCACTGCCACAGGAGGTGGTGGCAGCTACAAGCATGGACAGTTTCAAGAGGGAATTAGATAAACATATGGAGCAGAAGTCCATCAGTGGCTATTAGCCACAGGGTATAGATGGGAACTCTCAGTCTGGGGCAGGTGATGCACTCTATTCTTGATGCTGGGGGGCAGGCAGCAGTGGAAGGGCTTCTGGTGCCCTGGCCCCACTGCTGGACCTCCTGATGGCACCTGGTATATTTTGGCCGCTGTGTGACAGAGTGTTGGACTAGATGGGCCATTGGCCTGATTCAACATTGGCTTCTCTTATGTTCTTATGATAGTTCTTGGGGGTGGGGCTTGTAGTAGGGAAGTCCCCAACGTGATGCCCTTGCATTGGGGATGCCACGCCCCCTCCAGGAATGCCTCCCAAAGTCCCCCACCGGGGAGAAAGATGGACCTGGCACCCCTAAATTCAACAGCAACGAAAAATAAAAATGCTAATAACAAACCACCCTCCAGTTACTGTAAATGTTGAAGAAGGGGATACATTTGTGCAGAACAGTCCTCCGTTCAGCAGTGGGACACTTTATGGAAGTCTCTCCTCTGTGCTGACCCAAAGCCCAGTCGCTGAGGAGATAACAGCCTCATCCGTTATCAGGAGATCAAGCGGAGAAATGTGGCCTGTAAAGCTATTGACCCAGGATAAACCTGGTGTTTTAAGTTATGTACCTGTTCAACCATTGAAAACATTTGTTCCTAGAGTTTGGGTCAGTGTTCCCTCTGAACTGAGTTAGTGTGAGCTAGCTCACAGTTTTTTAGCCTCCGGCTCACACATTTTTTTGTCTTAGCTCAAGAAGGATGACTCCAGAGCAAACTAATTGATGCAGCAGCCAAACCGCTCACTCACAACTTTAATGCCAGTCGCTCAGAAAGCAGAATTTTTGCTCACAAGACTCCAGAGCTTAGAGGGAGCACTGTATGCGTTGATGCAGTTTAGCCATGAAGCACAGTTTCCATATGATATAGTTTGCCGGGATAGCCACATTTTGGCTGTTGGGTGGAGCAATGAAACGACTCAAGTTGCATATTGGGTGGATGTGTAGCTAGTAACTGAAATAAAAAAAAACAAACAAACACCACCCTGGGTAGGCCTAGATGTTTTTCTTTCCAAGTCCTGAATTGTCGAAAGGCCTCAGCTGAAGAAGTTTTTGCCTGGTGTGGGTCCTTCCTTTATTGAAATCACTGCTTAGGGAGGAGGTCAGCCCCCAGACCATCTGTCTTTGAGCTCCAGATTTCTTCTCTCGGATGGTGAGGAGGGAGGCCCCGAGAAGTTTCCTTCACACTGGAGGCCTGCTCCTGGGGCCCTGCAGCTGGACCAGGTCCTGCAAGAAAGAGCACTTCTGGGACACTGGCAAGAGGACCACAGAGCTGTTAAACCAGGTTTTCCCAAGAATAGTTTTAAAAACCCAGGACATTAGCTGAGAGCTGCAGTTTACAAAAACAGTGCTCAAGGCCCTGACCGAATAGGCCAGCACTCACCTTCTGACTCTGGATGTTGTAGGATTGCCAGGTGTCACCTGGGTCCCGGCAGGGGGCTCCAGCCGTCTTCTGGTGTGCAGACTGCGGTGTGCACGAACTGCAATGACGTCACCTGGAAGTGTCGTCATTGCCCTGGGCACATTGAGCAAGGTACGCTCTAGCATTTGGGTTAAAAACTCTATGGGCACATCGAGCAAGGTACGCTCTAGCATTTGGGTAAAAACTCTATGGTGACCATAGAGTTTTTAACCCAAATGCTAGAGTGGCCCCCCACGACATGCCCCACAACATGCTAGAGTGGCCCTCCCACAACATGCCCAGTGCAATAACGTCACCTCCAGGTGACATCATTGCACTGGGCATGTCGGGAATGACGGGACTCTTCAGGGGCGGGGCACCTGTTTTGGGTGGATTGGGGGCTGGAAAGCGAGGGAGC
This sequence comes from Gekko gecko, assembly GCA_029375565.1. Taxonomy (NCBI): domain Eukaryota; kingdom Metazoa; phylum Chordata; class Lepidosauria; order Squamata; family Gekkonidae; genus Gekko; species Gekko gecko. Next base: position 1,586,982 of record JAPDNY010000008.1, read on the forward strand.
CCTCACCCCCATTGGGGGGCTGGCAACCCTAGGATGTTGGTTTAGGAAGGGGAAGGAATTCTGGGGGTGAGAGAGTAGCATACCCCGTGGTGCAAATTGTTTTTTCACGGTTGTAATGAATATATATTTTTTTGCTTAAGCCAAGGTGTTTGAGTGGTGGGGAAGGCTGTAAGATAGGATGTCCTGAGCCTTGAGCTCACTCTAAGTTCTCATGCCCGGGGTACAGTGGCCATGTTGGTCTACAGCAGGACAGGTAGACTGGAGTTTGGTAATGCTGTAGAGAACAGCAAGATTTGTGGATTATGAGCTTTTGAAAATCAAAGTTCCTTTCATCAGATGGAGGAGTGTCGGTCAATGAAGAAGAAGAAGAGGAGGAGGAGGAGGAGGAGGAGGAGGAGATTGGATTTATACCCTGCCCTTCACTCGGTGTCTCAGAGCGGCTTACAAACTCCTTTCCCTATCCTTCCCCACAGCAGGCGTCCTGTGAGATAGGTGGGGCTGAGAGAGCTCGAGAGAGAGCTGCCCTTGAGAGAACAGCTCTGACAGAACTACAGCTTGCCCAAGGTCATCCAGCAGCTGCAAATGGAGAAGTGGGGAATCAACCCCGGTTCTCCCAGATTAGAGTCGCGCACTTAACCACTACACCAAACTGGCTCTCAGATGATCCCAAACCATGACTCAGTATAATGAGAGCCAGTGTGGTGTAGCGGTTAGACTTTCTGGCCGGGGTACGGTGAGCTTGGTGTAAATCTGCCTGCAACCATGAAGTTTGTTGGGTGGCCTTGGGTCCGTCACTCTCCCAGTTTAACCTGACTTGCTGGGTTGTGACGGAAAAGGGAGGGAGGAGAGAATGTTGCGCACGGCCCTGGGCTCCTTTGCTGAGGGGTGGGAGAATAATGTACAAGATATGTGCAGTTGATGAACTTGGTTGAGTTTTGGTAACAGCCCCTGTTGAGTGTAATGCAGGGGTCCCCCGTGGACAGCATGGCACCGGCCGACATCTCTCCTTGCGCCCGCCAAGTGTTTTTGGAAAGTTGGGGGTGGCAGGGGTGCTTTTGCCCAGCAAGCAGTGTTCCCTCTAAGCTGAGTGAGTGTGAGCTAGCTCACAGTTTTTTAGCCTCCGGCTCACACACTTTGGCCTCAGTAGCCAAATCACTCACTTACAACTTTAATGCCAGGAGCTCACAAAGTAGAATTTTTGCTCACAGGACTCCACAGCTTAGAGGGAGCATTTCCAGCAAGGCTTCTGATTGGCCATTCTGATGGCCATTTGCTCAGCTGTTCAGATTTGTAAGAAACATCACTTTGGCGGCAGCTGCCACCACAACACAAGGGTCTTCACTCTAAGATTGTAGGTCAGCTGTGGCAGCCATTTTATGGCTGGCTCTCTCTCTCTACTGGCAGCCATTTTGTGGTTGGGCCTATCACACTGTGTCAGAATTTTGAAGGTGCCTACAGGCTAAAAATGGTTGGGGACCCCTGGCATCAGGGTTCCCTCTAAGCTGAGCTGATGTGAGCTAGCTCCGGCTCACACATTCTTATCTTTGCTCAGGAAGGACAGCTCCGGAGCAAACTAATTTAAGCAGTAGCCAAATCACTCACTCACAATTTTAATGCCAGGAGTTTACAAAGTAGAGTTTTTACTCACAAGACTCCACAGCTTAGAGGGAGCATTGCCTGGCATAATATATAGCCCCACCCTCCCATAATATAGGACCCAGGCAAGACTGTATACCCACCGTCTTCCTAACAGGGCCACCTTCCCTTCTGTCCTTACTGGATCCTCAAGGTGTTAAGCCAGGGGTCACCAACGTATTCCAGTCTGTGGACACCTTTAGAACAGTGATCCCATACACAGTGATGGGCAGGACTGTAAAATGGCTGCTGTGGAGGGTGGAGCCTATCACAAAATGGCTGCTGTAGGAGCCACACGCACACACAGAGGTAGTCCAAGTGAAGGGGAGAAGAAGAAGAGAAGAGATTGGATTTATACCCCGCCCTTCAGTACCCAAAGGTGTCTCAGAGCGGCTTACAAATTCCCTTCCCTTCCCCTCCCCACAATGGACACCCTATGAGGCAGGTGGGCCTGAGAGAGCTCTTGACAGAAACTTCTCTTTTTCAAGAACAGCTTTGATCAGAACTACGGCTTGCCCAAGGTCATCCAGCCAGGTGCATGTGAAGGAGTGGGGAATCAAACCCGGTTCTCCCAGATTAGAGTCTGCGCACTTAACCACTAGACCACACTGGCAAAGAGAGGCAATTTTAAAAATGTGCAGAGAAAGAGGATGGGCAGAGAATAAAACCAACGCTCTGATGACTGCTTCGACTGAAACAACATTATGTTGATCTTCGCAGTCAATCAGATCTCCAGTGGCCAATCAGAAGCCTGGCTGGGCAAGAGCCCCGCCTCAGGTCACCCACTTTCTAAAAACAGTGGGTGGGAACCAGGAAGGGTGCCTGCGAGAGCCACGTTGGGGACCCCAGTGCTAAGCAAAAAAAGCACAACACTGCAGGCACTGGCTGCGTGCTCGTTTGTTTATTAGCTATTCAAAATCCTGCCTTAAGCAGCTGTCATTTATTTCACCAGGAAAGTGTGACAAATGGAATCATTAAGTAAGCTCGCATCATCTTACCCCTCCGCATGATTGATATCAGGTTATTCTGAACCAACGGCTGTAAATAACGTTACCCAATATTGCCTTTGTGTCCAGTGCTGTATTTATTCTGGAAGCCCGGCTGGCTGGTTATTGGAACACCGCTCCCTTCTTCCCCCCACGAAAGGAAGAAAACAAATCTGGAAGGGGGGGGAGGCGTATGGCAAGACGTTCTCTTTCCATCCTGGCTTATTGCTGTGAAAAACTTCTGCGAAGTTGTTTGTATTCTTTGGATGGGGTGGGGGAACTCTAGACTCGCTTCGCTGGTGAGCTCATTCTCTCTTCGTGTCCTGAAAAGACACTGACTCCAAGTGCTTGTGGGGTGCAAACGGGGAAGATCCTCCAGTTGCCAACTCCTTCTCAGGAAAGACCTGGAGATCTGGGGGGTGAAGCCTGGGGAGGCAGTGAGGGGGGGTCTAATGCCACAGAGTCCACCCTCCAAAGCAGCCATTTTCTCCGGGGGAACTGATCTCTATTGCCTGGAATACGGGGATGCCAGCCTCCAGGTGGGACCTGGACATCCCTGGGAACTACAGCTCATCTCCAGACTACAGAGATCAGCTCCCATGGAAAAAATGGCTGCTTTGGAGAGTGGATTCTATGGCACTGTGCCCTGCTGAGGTCCCTCTCCTCCCCAGGCCCCACCCCCAAATCTCCAAGAGTTTCCCAAACCGGAGCTGCCAGCCCGACCCCTTCATCCCCTCCCCACTGGTGGCTAGAGAGGATCTGGCAACCCTGCCTGGAGATCTCCAAGCTCCACCTGGAGGGTGGCAACCCTAGAAGACCCCCCACTCATGTCAACAAACCTGGGGCAATTTGCATCAAGCTAGACAAGAAGAAGAAGAAGAAGAAGAAGAAGAAGAAGAAGAAGAAGAAGAAGAAGAAGAAGAAGAAGAAGAGGAGGAGGAGGAGGAGGAGGAGGAGGAGGAGGAGGAGGTTGCATTTATACCCCACCCTTCACTATCTGAAGGCGTCTCAAAGCAGTTTACAATCCCTTTCCCCTCCCCTCCCCACAATGGACACCCAGGGAGCAGTGTTCCCTCTAAGCTGAGTTAATGTGAGCGAGCTCACAGTTTTTTAGCCTCCAGCTCACACATTTCTGTCTCAGCTCAGGAAGGAGGGCTCCAGAGCAGACTAATTTATGCAGTAGCAAAATTGCTTACTCAGAGCTTTAATGCCAGTAGCTCACAAAAGAAGAATTTTTGCTCGCAGGACTCCACAGCTTAGAGGGAGCATTGCCTGCGAGGTAGGTGAGGCTGAGAGAGCTCTCTCGAGAACAGCCCTTGAGAGAACAGTTCTGAGAGAATTTATGAGTGACCCAAGGTCACATTAGCAGCTGCATGTGGAGGAGTGAGGAATTAAACCCGGTTAACCCAGATTACAGTCCGTGCTCCTAACCACTACACCAAACGGGCTCTCTAGTTCTGCGCCAGTTAGCTGTTACTAGACACCTTGACCCAATGTGCTCCCTTGTTCCCAGAGATCTCTCTGGAAAGAGTTTATGCCAACTGGTTTGAGGGCTAAGTAATCCTTCAAAGACCCAGGAATGAACTCCAAGAAATGTCTCCAGGGAATGTCTTCAGTGTAGTTCATCCAAAATCAACCGCGGATTAATGCCTCTGTTAGGAACATCCAAAGGGTCACAAAGCGACAGCAGCCTTTTGACTTCTACAAAAGGCTTCTCCAAACTGGATGGGGAACAAACCAAAAAAAAAGGGGAGGGGGGAAGGAGGCATGATATCCTTCCCTCTTTTTCCTTCTGGCTTAAAATCCAATGTAAAAAAAGGTCTGCGGAAGACAAAAGCTTGCTACTACTGCTTTGCAATATTTTTGACCACAGGGCTGCCAACTCAAAGTTGGGAAATTCCTGGAGATTTGGGGGCAGAGCCTGGGGTGGGTGGGCCCTAAGCGGGGTCCAATGGCCACGGAGCCCACCCTTCAAAGCCGCCATTTTCTCCAGGGGAAACTGATCTCTCTTACCTGGGGACCATGCGTAATGGGATATCTCCAGGTAAGAGTGGCATTCCTATTTTGACGTTATCCTACTCCTGCTTTTGAATGTTTTTATGGACTAGCAAATTATTTACAAATACTGTATATATTTGCAATTACTGCTATTAGCCACAAGGTATAGGTAGGAACTCTTGGTCTGGGGCAAGTGACGTTCTGTATTCTTGGTGCTTGGGCGGGGGGGGGCAACAGTGGGAGGGCTTCTGGTGTCCTGGCCCCACTGCTGGACCTCCTGATGGCACCTGGTATTTTTGGCCACCGTGTGACAGAATGGATGGGCCATTGGCCTGATCCAACATTGGCTTCTCTTATGTTCTTATATAAACGTTTTATACTTACAAGATCTACTGGTTGTCCCCGGCTTGAGGGAAGTCTGTTTGGCTCTGACCAGGGCCCTGCGGGATCTTTGAGCATTCCACAGGGCCCGTAAAACGGAGCTGTTCTGCCAGGCCTTTGGTGTCCAGTAAAATCAGCTTGGCCTCCCCTGCTGAAGATACTACCTCCATGCGGCCCAGACTGAGCAAACTCAGAATCCAGTGGCACCAGTATCAGTGTCGATTGTTTTTAAATGCTGTTTAATGTTTTAATTAACTATTTATTTACTATTATGTTTTGAGTTGCCAAATGGCCTAACTATTGCTGTGATCCGGCCTGAGCCCGTTTGCGGGACTGGGCAGACTATAAATTTGAAAAATAAAATAAAATGAATATTCGTACAATATTTTATATTGTCTCTTAATATGAATCTAAGGTGCTAAGATGCTAAGCTGCAGACCAGAAAGTCGGTAGCGCGGCAGTTTGAGACCCTAGTGCTGCGTGACAGAGTGAGCGCCCAGCTCTGGCCAACCTAGCAGTTTGAAAGCAAGAAATTGCAGGTAGATAAATAGGTACCACTTCGCTGGGAAGGCAACAGCGTTCCGTGCACCTTGGCGTTTAGTCACACCGGCCGCATGACCATGGAAAAGTCTATGGACAGCGCTGGCTCTTTGGCTTGGAAGTGGAGATGAACACCACCCCCTAGAGTCGGATTCGACTGGCCTTTACCCTTTATCTAAGGATATTTTCCAGTTTCAGGAATTTTAAAAAATTATAATATCTATTTTAAATACAAAGCCATTCGAGTGCATTGCAAATTCAGGAATATATTAGCCCCACGATGAAATGAACTTTTAACAGACTCATCAAAACGTCAGGCTGCAGTTCTCCTCTCAGAACCTGGCCTCTCCCTAAAAACCAGAATAAATTTTGCTAAACAGTACAAAGCCTAGAATAGATTAGGACCAAGTAAAGCAGTTAAGCCAATCCACCCCATCCAGGCAGTTTGCAGGAGCCAGGCCACTCTCCGTCTTCCGGAACTGAAAATATCCTTTCTTATGTTTTTGCTGAGAGTCCCCATTGTGCTGTCCATAAGTACTGAAAGTAGGGATGCCAACTCCAGGTTGGGGAAATTCCTGGAGATGTGGGGGTGGAGCCTGGAGAGGGCAAGTTTGAGAGGGGAGGGGACTCAGCGGTGTGTGATACCACAGACTCCACCATCCGAAATAGCTACTTTCTCCAGGGGAGCTGATCTTCGTCACCTGGAGATCAGTTATATTTCCAGGAGATCGTCAGGTTTTACCTGGAGGTCACCAACCCTAAATGAAAGGTATAGATGACTACGGTTTCCTCGGGGCATAGTTTTAATCATTTCCATAAGGTGTAGACAAAGCCATGGTCATGATCTTGCTCAAATACCTTTTCTTTGATCCAACTACTTCACCTGCACCTAGGGATGCCAGATTCCAGGTGGGACCTGGGGATCCTCCGGAATTACAGCTCATCTCCAGACTAGCCATGTCAGTTCCTCTGGAGAAAATGGCTGCTTTGGAGGGTGGACTCTGTGGCACTGTACCCCACTGAGGTCCCTCCCCTCCCCAACCCTGAATCTCCAGGAGAGCCAGTTTGGGGTAGTGGTTAGGAGCACAGACTCTAATCTGAGAGAACCAGGTTTGATTCCCCACTCTTCCACATGCAGCTGCTGGTGTGACCTTGGGTCAGTTACAAGTTCTTTCAGAGCTGTTCTCTCACAGGCCATTCTGTCAAGAGCTCCCTCAGCCCCGCCTACCTCCCAGGGTATCTATTGTGGGGAGGGGAAGGGAAAGGAGATTGTAAGTCGCCCTGAGACTCCCTTGGGTAGTGAAGGGTGGGGTCTAAATCCAATCGCTTCTTCTTTCCCAACCTGGAGTTGGCAACCCTAGCCTCAGCCCAATTCTGAAAGAAGCGAGTGAAGCAGTTCTTACCTTCTCTTGAAGGGGAGGAGCCATCTCTTCTCTCTGCCACAATATTGATCTGACCTGGATTCCTCTTCCCAATTAGCTCCCAGACAGTTCAGTCACTCAGCCACCAAGATCACAGAAGGGCCTTCCTCACTCCCTTCTCTTGGCAGTTCATCTCTCATGTCCTCCCATAATGCCACTCAGCCCTTCCCTTCTCCTTTGGAGTGTCTCTGCAGCTGTGAGATGGCAGGCCAGGCAGCCCCGAGGGAGGAGGAGAGCCCTCCAGGGGAGGAGGACCATGTCCACCAGAAGCTTCATCTCCTGCTGAGGCATGAAGCCGGACATCAGAGTTGACTTCACAGGCTGGCCTTGGAGATCACAATGGCTTCCTACACAAGACCACCTGAAGCTCCCCCAGACTGAGTCAGACCATTGGACGTGACTGGTAGAGACTCTGCTGAGTCTTCCACATCACCTACAAACTGAGGCTTGTCCCTGAAGATGCTGTGGATGGAAGCTGGGACCTTCTGCAGGGGAAGCAGATCTTCTACCGCTGAGCCACAGCCCCTCCCCAGGAGACAGCCTTGGGGTCATGAGTAGCATAACTTGAAGGGCAAACTAATCCTTATTCTAATTGCCAAAATGTGTGGATACCTATTCCCACCAACAGGGGGCTCACTCTCCCCCAACAGCTTTTCCTGCATAGTCAGTATGTAGTACTGGGTTTGTAGAAAAATCCAAAAAGTCCTGGGTTTGTAGAAAAATCCAAAAAGTGAAAAAATCCCTTCAGGGACTGTTGAATTCCCCCAAAACCTTTTGAAATGGCCTCTGCAGGGACCTAACTCCAGGCATCAACGGTGAGAGATTAGAATGTTGGGGGGGGGGCTTCTAACTGTCTCTGTCAGGGTGGGGAAGGGCCCTTTCCAGGCCTCTTTTGGCCTTTCAGGGAGGGAGGGAGGGAGGGAGGGAGGGAGCCTTGGGGCCAGGCCTCACAAGAGCTGCCAGTGCCAGGCTGGGGGATTTCTAGAGATTTTGTGGTGGACTCTAAGGAGGGCTGGATTTGGGAAGGGAGAGGCCTCAGCTGGGTATAATGCCACAGAGTCCACCCTCCAAAGCAGCCATTTTCTGCAGGGAGACAGACCTCTGCTGTCTAGAGTCCAGTTGTAATTCTGGGGGCTCTCCAGTTCCCATTTGAAGGTTGGCAACTCTAGGCCTGGCAGTAGTCTAGGGCTGCCAGGTCCCCCCTGATCTGCATGACTTACCTAGCCTTGGCTGCTAGCTACCCTTCATCAGCAGCCACCCTGTGAAAGCCAGTGAGGTGCAGCAGTCAGAGCTTGAAAGGAGGGCCTGCAAGACCCAAGTTCAGATCCCCATCCTGCAATGGAAGGTGACTGCGTGATTTTGGACCAGTCACATATTTCAGCCTAACCAACCTCACAGGGATGTTGTACAGATAAAAAGGAGGAGGTAATAATGAAAGCTGCTTTGGTCTCCACTGTGGAGAAAGACTGTAATTTCCCTAGGTAAAGGCTGGAGGGTGGAGATGGAAAGCAGAAGACAGAGAGGCAGATAAAGGTAGGTTGACTGTTGGTTGGGAAGGAAATAGGGTTGCCAACTCCAGGTTGGGAAATCCCTGGACATTTGAGGGGTGAAGCCTGGAGAGGGTGGGATTTGAGGAGGGGAGGAACTTCGGACTGGTACAATGCCATAGATTCTACCCTCCAGCCATTTCCTCCACGAGAACCACCATTGCCAGCCCCTTGGTGAGGACTGGCGATCACCCAGAATTACAACTGTTGTCCAGACAACAGAGATCAGTTCCCCTGAATAAAATGGCTGTTTTGGAGGGTTGAGTCTATGGCATCATACCCTTCTGAGGCTGCTTGCCTCCCCAAGCCTCACTGTCCCAAGGCTCCACCCCCAAATCTCCAGGAATTTCCCAACCTGGATCTGGCAGCCCTAAGGTGAATTGAGCTCTGTAGCTGGGAGATCCGTTGTGATTCCCAGAGTGCTGCCACTGCTGCTGGGGGGGAGAGGAAGCAGGTGGGGAGCTGAGAGCATTGCCACCACTGTTGCTCCTGCTCTGTGGAGTGGGGGAGGAAGCAGGCAGGAGGCTGGGAGAGTGATGGGGGCAGAAAGAAACAATGATGGGGTTAGGGGCAGAAAGAGAGAGAAAGAGTGATGAAGTGGGGAGGCAGAAAAACAAAGAGAAAGATGACAGGTCAGAAAGAGAGAGGAAGTCACATGCATGGAGGAGAAATAGAGAGTAAGAAAAGGGGGGCAGAGGGGAGAAATAGTGTGAGAGAGGTAGGGGCGAGGAGAGGAAGCAAAGGTGGGAAGAATGAGTTAACCATCCCGCAAGTTTCTTGCGGGTCTCCACTTGTGTTTATCTAATTCCTTCTTGAAGCTGTCCATGCTTGTAGCCACCACCACCTCCATGTGTTAATACTCTTTGGGTGAAGAAGGACTTTCTTTTATCTGTTCTAACCCGACTGCTCAGCAATTTCATTCAGGAACAATGCTGTTAGTTTGTGGGCCAGATCAGATGCTGGTATCAGGTAAGGTGGCAAAACTGTGGAAAGACATTGGAAAGACAAAAGAATAAGCTCTAATTGTCTAATATACTTCAGGTCTGGATTAGGTAAAGCAACAGAGGCCATAATAAAAAAGTGGCAAAAATGGACTTTTTCATTGATTTATGTCTTATATCACAATACCAATAATGGACAGAGGCATTATTGGTATAAATTATTTATAGTGGAAATGATTAGTTTTTCAACTGTGCTTTAGAATTTTAAATTGGTCACTTGGTTCACGAGTCACAGCTCAAATGAGAAAAGGTAGGGGAAATTGGCTTCAGCCATCCTGATGATGTAATAAAAAGTTTTAGCTACCAATCAGTGTGGGTTATCACATCAAAACTAGGGATGGGTACGAACCAAACCACAAAGCAAAATTTGTCATGCATTTTGCCCTGTTCATGGTTCGTAAACCGAAGTCTGTGATGGGTCTACCATCACAAACTTCCATGAACTTTTGAAGCAGTTCATGGCGGTTCATAAACAAAGCAGAAAGCAGGGGTTTAAAGGGACTCCGAGTCCCTTAAACCCCCTGCTTTCTGTTTCCTGGAAGAGTCACAAAAACAGCTGAGTGGCAGGGAGCACCCCCTCCATTGCTCACTTGTTTTTGGGGCTTTCTTGTGTATCCCCTTAAAGAGGACTGCACAAGGCAGCTTGAAACATCTGAGCTGCAGGAAGCAGGTTGCTCCCCACTGCTCAGCTATTTTTTGGGCTTTCTGCAAACCATATACAAAGGAACTGTGGTTCCTTTCAGTGGGGTTTATGGGGCCATGAACTGATTCAGTTCACAAATGAACCTCTTGGTTTGGTTTGTGGTTCAGCCATGAACTGACATGAACTGCATTATTCTGCCTGGTGCCCATCCCTAATCATAATATAAAACATAGACATACGCCTTTAGGAAAGGAAGTTTTGCCACCTTATCTGACACTACTTTCTGAGGGCAGCCATGTTGGTCTGCAGTAGAAGAGCACCTTAGACACCAACAAGATGCTCAGGATACAAGCTTTCAAAAGTCAAAGCTCCCTGCATCTGATATCGAGAGTCAAAGCTCCTTTTGTATCTAATGAAGGTAGCTTTGGCTCTCGAAAGCTGATACCTCCAAAAATCTTGTTGGCCTCTAAGGTGCTCCTGGACTTGAGTTTGGTTTATCTGTTACCAATATGTCAACTTTTGGCTCTTGGCCAATGGACTATGTGTGGTGTCACCATGGGCTATATGTTCTTTTAGGATGATGGGCCTTCGGTAGGGTGTCTAAAAATGCTTCCATAAGGGCTGCGGAGGGGAAGCAAGGAGGAATTTGACACGAAGTTGAGAGATCACACAACTCTTTGAAGCTGTGGGCGCAGCCCATCACTGTGTGATCAGACACAACTGTGGGTGAGTAAGGGTTTTTTTGCCATTTGTTTCCCTTGTGCATAAATAAGGAACTGCACCTTCGCACTGAGGGCTCCCTATGGAGTTTGCGATGATGCACATACTGCGAGGGGGGGGGGGAACAACAGCACAGAGTCAGGATGGCCCGATCAGACCATCCCAACAGCATGAGAGTGTGCTTGAGTGATCAGACATGGGAAAGTCCACTCATGGCCCACCTTATCTGGATAACACCGGACTTTCCCCAGTGTCTCTGAAATCTGCTTCTATAGCGGAGCAGCACGGAATGCTGACAACTGTGGGATGCTTCCCAGATGTTGCTGTCTGATCGCTCCCTTTAGATCCGTCAGGCATTTGCACCTATGTCAGATCTAAAGAAGTGTGTGATTGCAGCCAAGGAGTGCTCTGAGCAATGGGGTCTGCTCATCTCTAGGTTGTTATTTGGTTTTGTGTAAAGTGATATTCAAGACGGGTTTGTTTGCCTTTATGCCCCCAGCAAATTTGCAGGGAAAGCAAAAAAAAAAAAAAAGATTCAATAATTTTTGTGCAAATTCTTTACAGAGGTTCTGCACCTGTCTAGTTAAGGAGGCTTGTTAAGGTGGGCCAGTGTAGTGTGGTGTTGGGTTCGGATCTGAGAAAATATCACACCTTGCTCAGCTGTGAAGTTCACTGAGTGGTCTTTGGACATGTCTTTACTCCCTCTCTGCCTAGGCGAGCTGACACAGTTGTTATGTAAAGAAAATGCTACTCATGTTGATTTTATGGTTGACAGTGTGGCAATGGCAGCCACTGCTCCTGAGGCTCGGGAGAGTGGCTAGCACATCAGCGGTCTGGACCCAGCTGAGCTCTGAGAAGGAGCAAGGTGTTTGAGCTGCCAGAGGGGTGAGTGGTATTTTTATTTATTTACTTTCAGCTGAGGTGCTTTAGTTGAGAAGGTACTGTGTGGGGGACTGTATTTGGGAGTGTGTGGGTGAGTTGTAACAGACTCCTGGCTGCTGGAGTTGGGGTGTGAAAGGGTCATTGTCTGCCTGAAATTAAGTGCCTGGGTGAAACTGAATAGCAGACTCCTGGCTGCTGGAGTTGGGGTGTGAAAGGGTCATTGTTTGCCTGTCATTAAGTGCCTTGGGTGAATTTGAGTAGCTGCTGGCCACACCCTCTCCTGGGGGACACTTCTATTTAAGGCAGGAAGCTTGCAAGAGGCACGAGCCTCTGGCACGAGCTGAAGGGTGAGAGCCAAAGGGTGAGGCTCTTGGCCTGTGGCTCTTGGCCTGTGGCTCTTGGCCTAGGGGCTCTGTAAGAAGCCCAGGAAGAGCCAGAAAGCCTTGGCTTCTTGGGTTCCCAGTAAAGTAAGTAGACTCCTACAACAGGAACCATATAAATACAAAGGGTTTTAAAAGGGGGGGTTATAGAAAAGTATTTGTTTAAAAACAATTATGAAGCCAGAATGCCAGCAGGGGGCTGGGGGCTATCCAGTGTTTTGCATGGAGTGTCACATGTATGACTATCTGCCCACTGGTCAGAAGTCTTGGGTGTGTGCTCGGTGCAAGGAGCTCCTGGTTCTCAGGGAGCGAGTTTGCTCCCTTGAGGCCAAGGTGGCTGACCTGGAGAAGCAGAGACAGTCAGTTAGGTGCACGGAGAAGACTCTCGGGGACTTGTTAGATATGTCCCACTCTGGATCTGGCAGCCCAGCTGCTGCCAGGGAACATGAGGGTCAAGGGGAAACGGGGCACCATGCTGAGGATAAGGGGAATGTGCCCTCAGAAGGGACCTCTTCTTCAGCTGGTGAACAGGTATCCTTTCGTACCAAGGAACCGTCATTGGGAAGGGTGGGAGGGGGCTCTTGGGTAGCTGGTGATTCGATCCTTAGGCAGGTAGACAGCTGGGTGGCGAACCCGCGTACTGACCGTATGGTGACTTGCCTGCCTGGTGCGAAGGTAGCGGACATTACGCGTGTTTTAGATAGGCTGGTAGATAGTGCTGGGGAGGAGCCAGTGGTCGTGGTGCACGTCGGCACCAACGATGTGGGGAAATGCAGTCGTGAGGTCCTGGAGGAGAAATTTAGGCTGCTGGGCAGGAAGCTCAAGGCCAGGACCTCCAAGGTAGCCTTCTCGGAAGTGCTACCTGTTCCACGCGCAGGGCCGGAGAGACAGGCACAGATCAGGAGTCTCAATGCGTGGATGAGACGGTGGTGTAGGGGGAAGGGTTCAAGTTTGTTAGGCACTGGGATGCTTTTTGGGACAAGAGGGAGCTGTACAAAAGGGACGGTCTCCACTTGTCCCAAGAAGGAACCAGGCTGCTGGCGCTCAAAATCAAAAAGGTAGCAGAGCAGTTTTTAAACTGAATAATGGGGGAAAGCCGACAGGAGATGAAAAGTCTCTGGTTCGGGATGGCTCATCTCAAAGAGATGAAGGGGTAGCTACTACTTTTGTACAAGGAAATGGATTACAATTGTCCACTGAGACTGTGGCTAATGATAGGAACTGTCTGGCAAGGTCTCGAGGCAGCAAGAGGAAGGCTGTGGGCTTAACAAACGTGGGAAACTATAAGTGTTTATACACAAATGCTAGAAGTCTCCGAGGTAAAATCGGGGAGTTGGAATGCTTGGTGTTGGGGGGGGAATAGACATTGTGGGTATTTCAGAAACTTGGTGGGATGAGGAAAATCAGTGGGATACGGTGATTCCTGGTTATAAATTATATCGGAAGGATAGGGGGAAGGGTTGGAGGTGGGGTGGCTCTGTATGTCAGAGAGGGTATACTGTCCAGTAAGATTGAGAGGGTAAGAGAATTGGATTCGCTTCTGGAAATGCTATCGGTTGAAATAGTGGGTCCAAAAGGAAGCTTAACAGTGGGAGTTTGTTATCGCCCACCAGATCAAAAGATAGAGGAGGATTATAAAATGATGAATGAATTAAAGATAGCGGCTAGATGAAATAACTGTGTCGTAATAGGCGACTTTAACTACCCACACATTGATTGGGGCAATATGAGTTCTAGTCGGGAAAAAGAGATTGAGTTTTTAGACACTCTCAATGACTGTGCTATGGAACAGATGGTCACAGATCCTACCAGGGAGAGGCGATCCTGGATTTGATCCTAAGTAACACCCAAGACCTGGTGAGAGATGTAAAAGTGATTGCACCACTTGGGAACAGTGACCATAATGTCATTGAGTTTAACATTTATACAGATAGGCAGTTGCCCAAAAAGACTGACGCAACCACTTTTAACTTTAAAAGGGGTAACTTCTCTGGTATGAGGGGACATGTGAGGAAGAAATTGAAAGGAAGAGTGAAGAAGGTCAAAACCATTGGGGAAGCTTGGAGACTATTTAAAAATACAGTCCTAGAAGCTCAGAAAAAATATATACCACAGGTTAGGAAAGGTACAAATAGGTATAGAAAAAAGCCTGCATGGTTAACAAATAAAGTAATGGAAGCTGTAAAAGGTAAGAAGGATTCGTTTAAGCGGTGGAAAGCTAGTCTTAGTGAGGTTGATAAAAGGGAACACAGACTATGGCAAATAAAATGCAAGTCTGTGATCAGGCAAGCAAAAAGGGAATATGAGGAGCATATTGCAAAAAACATAAAGGCCAACAATAAAACTTTCTTCAAATACATTAGAAGTAGGAAGCCAGCCAGGGAGGCAGTGGGGCCCTTGGATGACCAAAGGGTAAAAGGAGTAGTGAAGGATGATAGGGAAATGGCTGAGAAGCTGAATGCATTTTTTGCCTCTGTCTTCACTGTGGAAGAGGAGAAGTGCTTGCCCACTCCAGAAGCACCGATTTCGGGAGGGGGTTTGAAAGACCTGAATCAGATTGCGGTGACAAGAGAGGAAGTCCTCCGACTGATGGACAATTTAAAAACTAATAAATCACCAGGCCCGGATGGCATTCATCCGAGAGTTCTGAAAGAACTCAAATGTGAACTTGTGGATCTCCTGACAAAAATATGTAATCTTTCTTTAAAATCTGCCTCCATTCCTGAGGACTGGAAGGTAGCTAATGTCACTCCCATCTTTAAAAAGGGCTCCAGGGGAGATCCAGGAAATTACAGGCCAGTCAGTCTGACATCAATACCGGGTAAGTTAGTGGAAACTGTTATTAAGGAGAGAATTAGTAGGCACATTGATGTACAAAAACTATTGAGGCAGACTCAGCATGGGTTCTGTAAGGGAAGATCTTGTCTCACTAACCTGTTAGTGTTTTTTGAGGGAGTGAACAAACATGTGGACAAGGGGGACCCAATAGATATTATTTACCTTGACTTCCGGAAAGCTTTTGATACAGTTCCTCATCAAAGGCTCCTAAGTAAGCTCAATAGTCATGGGATAAAAGGACAAGTCCTCTTGTGGATCGAAAACTGGCTTATAAATAGAAAACAGAGAGTGAGTATAAATGGGAAACTTTCCCAGTGGAGGGTGGTAAGCAGTGGGGTACCACAGGGATCAGTACTCGGTCCAATGCTTTTTAACTTGTTTATTAATGATTTGGAATTGGGAGTAAGCAGTGAAGTGGCTAAATTTGCAGATGACACGAAGTTGTTCCGGGTGGTGAAAACCAGGGAGGAATGTGAGGCACTCCAAAGGGATCTGTCGAGGATGGGTGAGTGGGCGTCAACGTGGCAAATGGGGTTCAATGTGGCCAAGTGCAAAGTGATGCACATTGGAGCCAAAAATCCTAAATATAAATACACGTTGATGGGGTCTGAACTGGCAGAGACGGACCAAGAGAGAGATCTTGGAGTCATAGTAGATAACTCAATGAAAATGTCTAGACAGTGTGTAGCTGCAATAAAGAAGGCCAACGCTATGCTGGGGATTATTAGGAAGGGAATTGAAAACAAATCAGCCAGTATCATCATGCCCCTGTATAAATCATTGGTGCGACCTCATTTGGAATACTGTGTAGAGTTCTGGTCACCACATCTCAAAAAGGATATTATAGCATTGGAAAAAGTGCAGAGAAGGGCAACTAGAATGATAAAAGGGTTGGAACACCTTCCCTATGAAGAAAGGTTAAAATGCTTGGGGCTCTTTAGCTTGGAGAAGCGACGGCTGAGGGGTGACATGATCAAGGTTTATAAGATTATGAAAGGGATTGAGCAGGTTGAGAAAGAAGTACTTTTCTCCCTTTCTCACAATACAAGAACTCATGGGCACTCCATGAAATTGCTGAGCAGTCGGGTTAGAACAGATAAAAGGAAATACTTCTTCACCCAAAGAGTGATTAACATATGGAATTCACTGCCACAGGAGGTGGTGGCAGCTACAAGCATGGAGAGTTTCAAGAGGGAATTAGATAAACATATGGAGCAGAAGTCCATCAGTGGCTATTAGCCACAGGGTATAGATGGGAACTCTCAGTCTGGGGCTGGTGATGCACTCTATTCTTGGTGCTGGAGGGGGCAGCAGTGGGAGGGCTTCTAGTGTCCTGGCCCCACTGCTGGACCTCCTGATGGCACCTGGTATATTTTGGCCGCTGTATGACAGAGTGTTGGACTAGATGGGCCATTGGCCTGATTCAACATTGGCTTCTCTTATGTTCTTATGTTCTTATGAGGGGGGTTACAAAAGTGGCCCCTCCATGGAACCCTGGGCAAGGGTTCCTAGCCAGAGGGCTTTTAAGGAGTTGCCTCTTCAGTGGTAGAATGCCGCGGAATTGAGGCGCTTCTTCGCCCTAACGGTCCGGCCGCTGGTGGCCGTATGGCTTTAGCTAGGCTGACCAGGACAAGCGAAGGAGATCGAGCGAGTTGTGACAACTGTGGCGATGCTGCAGGCAGCTGATGATGAATGTGAGTTCAATGCAAATGATTTTATGAAGAAATGGCGGATTCCCTGCCCCTTTGCTTTGTCGGTTTGGCGGGAGCTTCCCCCCCACATGAGCGTCAAGCAGAAGAAAAAGGGTGGGCACAGGGAAAATAGAAAAGCTGTTTTGTTTTGAGAGACTTACCAGAGCGGATTTTACACATAAGCGAATTTCAGAGGTGGTGAAGGAGCGGTCAGTTTCTGTAAACAATAATCCAAGATGTCGGGTGCCGGGAAGAAACCGAAACCTCCGGGCGGCCAGAGTCCTAAGCCGGAAGAGGAGGGGCCAGACGTCATAAGACTACTAGCGGATACGCTCAAGCCAGTCATGGATCAACTCGCTGGTATTAACCAGCAGTTAGCCGTCTTAAACCAGACGATGGCAGCGCAGCAGCTCCAAGTGGCGGAAACGGTTAAACAAACGGAGCAGATGATTGCAGAAGTGAAGGAGATGCACTCCGAACACAGAACGTTGAAAAAAAGAGAGGATCAAGTGGTGAATAAGCAAAATCATCAAGAACACAGGCTTTTGTCCTTGCAAATGGAGAAAGCTAATATGATCCTCAGATTTCAAGGGGTGCCAGAGTCTTCGAAGGAAGATTTAAAGAAGCTCCTTAGTGATCTTCTCGCACCAGTTGTAGGCTTAAAAGCAGAAGAAATTATGCATGACATTGAAGCAGCGTATAGGGTGTATTCAAATTACACCAAAAAGAATAGCCTACCTGGTGAAATATCAGTCAGATTTTCAAGAAGACAAACTAGGGATGCAATTTTACGAGCAACTTCGGCAGTCCCACTGAAAATGGGGAATGACAGTATTAAGGTTTTAAAGGACATACCATTCGAGATCCGTCAAAAGCGGAAAAGCTACAAGGACTTGATACTCTTTCTCCAAACCAACCAAATCGGATACAAATGGGTGGTCCCAGAAGGAGTGGCCTTTAAGATGAATGATAAGAGAGAGAAGATTGACTCCATGTTTAAAGCCAAGGAATTTCTCAAATGTCACCTGGGGACCAAAGATGATGGTGAAACTGGTTCGAGTGGCTCTGCTCCCTTCGAGACGGACGAGGACCTGGCGGCAGAAAAAGGCGCTGGTGTCCGAAGACCAACTTATGCACTTAGGGACAGAAAACCTAAGTAAAGGTGGAAGGACTCTGAAATTGGCCTTTATGAAGCGAGTTTGAGGGATGCTCTGGAATACTCTCATAACAACTAATTAGCTAATTTTTAAGTAGGGAGAGTTAGACAGGAACTTGCGGTACTCATGATATTCTAACCATGAAATACTAACATAGATACTAACGGGATGGAAGATCTCCTACTCTTGGGTTTTTAGTTTAGTGTGGGTTTGCTTTCCTTTTTCTCTTAGTGTTAGTTCCCCCTCCTTTTTTCTTTAGTTTCTAGTTTGTAGTTTTAAAAAATGAAAATAAAAAATCCCCTACGGGGGGCCAAAAAAAGGAAGAAAAAAAGAAAAGAAAATGCTACTCATGTTGTGTAATGAAAATGCTACTCGTGACACTCAGTGAAATCGCTGAGCAGTCGCATTAGAACAGATAACAGGAAGTCCTTCTTCATCCAAAGAGTGGTTAACACATGGGATTCACCGCCACAGGAGGTGGCGGTGGCAACAAGCAGGGACAGCTTCAAGAGGAAATGAGATAAGCATATGGAGCAGAAGTCCATCAGTGGCTATTAGCCACAAAGTACAGATAGGAACTCTCAGTCTGGGGCAAGGGTTGCTCTGTATTCTTGGTGCTTGGGAGGGGGGCAACAGTGGGAAGGCTTCTAGTGTCTTGGCCCCACTGATGGACCTCCTGAGGGCACCTGGTATTTTTGGACACTGTGTGACAGAGTGTTGGACTGGATGGGCCATTGGCCTGGTCCAATGTTGGCTTCTCTTATGTTCTTCGAAGTAACAAATTGAGATGGAAAGTACTGTCAAGTCTCAGATGACTTATGGTGACCCCTTAGGGTCTTAAAGGCAAGAGATGAACAGGGGTGGCTTACCAGGGGTGGCTTGCCAGCTAGTCTAATCAAAATCTTTTTGGATTGTGTTCCCTTTGTAAATTCTGCTTTACCAAGCTTCTCCTGCCAAAGCAAGTGGCATCAGAGACCAGCCAACTTCTTGGGAATAGAGGTTGTCGACTTTCAAGTTAACAGCACAAAAGCAGCTGGAAATGAGGACAAATTTACAATGGCACTGTGGAGACAAAGGCACACTCTCCTAATGGATAGCTGACTGCTCGATCACACAGTGACAGCAAAGCCCCCTTCTAATTGGTCATTAAAAAGTGTTTTCCAGCCGTCCCCTGATGAAACGACTCCAGGTACCCTGCTCAGATTTGTTTCCCATTTGGCGGTGAGAATTGTCTCCCGCTGCTGCACCCTGGCCTGACCTCACCGGCTCTGGCACCAGGTAGGAAACGCATTGCGTCGCAGTCTCTCCCGTAATGAGGAGCCCTTTTGTGGTGGCTTTTCTTCTCGGCCTTTCGCAAAATAGTCTGACTGCAGACAGACAATGAAAACTCCCCGGCTTTTAAACTCTTGCTGTGAGCTTTATTGCTTCTCTGTTGCCATCCTCACACAGGCTGAGGGAGAAATGGGAGGTCACATTCTGTTCCTCAGAGGCAAGGCTTGGCACAGTCGACTTGTGAAACAACTCCTGATTGGTTCAGAAATGGAGGAAAGGAAGAAAGAAAGCCATTGAGGAAGGGGACGAAATGTGGCTTTCACAGGATGGGGAGCAGAACAAAGGATGGATGTGGATGGGCTGGGCAGTCCAGTCTCAAGGTCTTGCAAATTACAGACGTGGATGTGCCTGAAGCAAGATAATGGCTCAGGGGTTCAGTCCCAGCAAGAGTTTTCAACTACAGACTGGAAAATCCCTGGAGGTCTGGGGGCTGAGCCTGGGGATGGTGGTGTTTGGGGAGGGAGGAAGGGGTGTGACCCATTGATACTTGAAGGGCTGTCCTGTAGAGGATGAAATGGAGTTGTTTTCTGTTGCCCTGGAAGGCTGGACCAGAACCAACGGGTTGAAATTAAATCAGTAGAGTTTTCGGCTAAACATTAGGAAGAACTTCCTGACAAGTTAGAGCAGTTCCTCAGTGGAACTGGCTTCCTCAGGAGGTGGCGGGCTCTCCTTCTCTGGAGGTTTTCAAACAGAGGCTGGATGCCCATTGGACAGATCATGAGGGAGGGCAGGGCGGGAAGGGTTGCCTCAGTGCTTAGTTCTTGTGGCCCTTTCTTACATGCCCCGGGAAACACCGATTGCCACTTTGGGGTCAGGAAGCTATTTTTCTCCAGGCCAATCTGGCTGGAGATCATGTAGGGTTTTTTTTGTCATCTTTTGGGTGTGGAACAGCCATCACTGTGTGTGTGGGTGTGTGTGGAGGTATTTGTGAATTTCCTGCCTTGTGCAGGGGGTTTTGACTCGATGACCCTGGAGGTCCCTTCCAGCTCTATGATTCTATGATGGTTTCCAGCCATCCACTGATGAAACGAATCCTGGTACCCTGCTCAGATTTGTTTCCCATTTTGTGGTGAGAATTGTTTCCCACTTCTGCACCCTGGCCTGCGCGCTGGGGTGTGATATCATAGAGTCCACCCTCCAAAGCTACCATTTGCTCCAAGGGAGCCGATGTCTGGAGATCTGAGAGAACGCCAGGTCCCACCTAGCGATTAGCAGCCATAGTCCCAGACCACCTTAAGGTTCCTGGTTCAAGCCTTAGAGTCCGTGGCTACATCACTGGATTCATATTTAGGGCTGTCAGCCTCCAGGTGGGACCTGGAGATCTCTTCTACTTACAACTGATCTTCAGACAACAGAGATCAGTTTCCCTGGAGGAAATGGCTGTTTTGGAGGGTGGACTCCACGGCTTCATAACCAGCAGAGGTTCCTCCCCTTTCCAGGCTCCACACTCCATTGACTCCACTCCAAAATCTCCAGGAATTTCCCAACTACGTATGATTGCCTGCCTCCAGGTGAGGCCTGAAGATCTCCTGGAAATGCAGCTCCAGACAATAAAGATCTGTTCCCCTAGAGAGAATGGCTACTTGGGAGGGTGAACTCTATGGTATGGCATCCCAATGAGACTCCTCCCCTCCCCCAAATCTGTCCTCCCCTAGGCCCACCCAAAAGCTCCAGGAATTTCCAAGCCTGGAGTTCTCAACACTGTACGTAGGACAGTATGTTCAGTTTAGTGTTTCCAGCTCATCACAGCCTAGGGATTCCAGCCATGTGCTGGCAAGCTATGGAAGACACGGGAAGGGGGCGAAGTCACCGGGAAAGGCATGGCTCTGATGCCACTATGTCACTTCCATTGCAGACCTGGAGTGGGCACCAGTGGGTCAGCATGCTGCTCTAGGATCCTCCTGAAATTCTATAGTTTTACTAAAAGGCAGAGGGCAGAGTCTGGGGAGAGCGGGGAGCTCAGCGGAGGCATGATCCTTGTGGTCTGCCCTCGAAGTTTCCATTTCCTCCAGGGGAACTGATCTCTATTATCTGGGGATCAGTTGTAATTCTGGGAGATCTCCAGGACCCACCTGGGGGCTGGCATCCCTAGGTACAGCAATGCTCTCTCTAAGCTGTGGAGTCTTGTGAGCAAAAATTCGACTTTGTGAGCATTAAAGTTGTGAGCGAGCGATTTGGCTACTGCAAAGATTAGTCTGCTCTGGAGCCCTCCTTCCTGAGCTGAGACAAAAATGTGTGAGCCGGAGACTAAAAAACTGTGAGCTGGCTCACACTAACTGTCGGAGTCCTGCAGGAATTAGTTCCCCACAACTTTCTTTCCAAAGAAGTAAAGTTTATAGGAGTTTGTAAAGGCAAGTCATCTGCACATACATTTAGTGTCAGGAGTGAAAATAGCAACGCGTGGCCAAAAGATATACTTGATTCAAAGGGCCAGGGGGTGGTCTTGGGCCAATCAGAATAAAAGCAAAAGCCCGCCTAAGCTAACTGGCTATACACTCCCAGAGAATAGGGCAACAAGGTACCAGGGTCACAGTCTCAGGCTACAGGGCGATAAAGAAGAGGGAGAATCGAAAGTCCAAGCCAAGCGTAATTCAGCCAGCAGCCAGCATCCCCCCCATCCCAACCACGGCAGCTGCATAGCTGACACTGACTCACCTTAGAGGGAACACTGGGGATGCAACCCACTTGAACTAAGGATACCAGCTAGAATCCTGGCGTGACAGTTGAGTACCCAAGGGCACACACTCCGGCAGAATATACTACAGAGCATAAGACGTAGGAAAGCAAGCTAAACGTGAATTTAATCATTCCCATTCTCCTTGTCTCTCCAAAAGAGTCTCAAGGAAGATCCAACCCAAACACAGCAAGCCAGGATAGATTTGTTCTCCTGAAAATCACATCCCTTAATTAAAGCTCCTAGTAAGAGAATGGAACGGATTCTCCTCAGTCCTGACTGGGATGGTCCAGGCTAGCTTGATCTTATCAGATCACAGAAGCTAAGCAGGGCTGGCCACAGTTAGTACATGGATGGGGGATGTTAAGTGTTACACTTAACATGATTCTTTAGCTAAGTGATTCAGCTTTATTCAGCAACAGCTCAAAATCAACCAGAACAGCAAACAACTGTCAGGCTCTTCAGAAAGTCAGTCAAACACCAGGTTTCATAAAGAAGATAGCATTTATTGAAAGCAGTTCTAAAGGCACAGTAACATCTCTTTGTCAGTGATGACTAAATCTAAAAAGACACCCACAGTTATACCAGCTCAAAATGCCCCCCCCCCTCTATTTACCAATAGATGCTGAGCCCAGGAAAAGGTGCGACAGTACTAAAGCAGTAAATAACCAAAACGCCCCATAGCTGTCCCAAACAGAAGAAACAAGATCTGTGAGACCAAGGACATTTGGCGAGATAACAGAGTGCCCAGGCGGTGGAATCTTGAGTCTCCTAGGCAACCTGCACACCTCCCTACATTCCAGAGCATGAAAAGTTGCAGACCATCCCTCCCTCCTACCCTTCCATCCATCCGATGTCAGGATTACCTGACAACAACATATTTAACAAATGACAAACAAACAGTGGAGCTTTGCTCCTTTTAAACATTCCCGGCTAATGTAGCCACGCCTATTTACAGGAAGTAACCAATGCAATTACCCAGATAAGAACCATTAAGGTTCGTTCCCCCAAGAGTTTGTGGTTCGTCCGGATTGGACGGTGATTCCTAGACAACCAATCAGAAGTGCGGGATTTCAATCCATGTCTAGGAATGAAGCTTAACATAGGTTTTCAATGGGTGCATTACACTTTCACAGCATACATTACAGGGGACCACCCAGGAAGTCCAGAGTAATTCTTTTGCCTTGAAAACCCATGTGTGTGTGTGTGGTATAGATTGGCTGCGACTTGATGGCACTTTCCACCAGATGAGGTACAGGCACAGGGAATGCCGTGAGCTGTTCTTTCTCTAAAACTTGGACACTTGGGGTCCCATCTGGATTGGGGCTAGCACGAGGAGGTGAGGTTAATCCCTCCCTCCAAAGTCGTTTTCCCAGTCACAAAGGCTCTAGGGGGCCACTATTTGCCCCGCTGAGAAAATGTACAGTCCAGCTGTGGTTCCTTGCACGTTTGTCCCGATAGTGCAAATTGCCACTCTTGCGAGGGTTGCCAGCTCTGGCTTGAAAAATTCCTGGACATTTGTGGGTGAAGCCAGCAGAGGGCAGGGCTTGGGGAAGGGAGTGACCTCAGCAGGGCTGTCCGGGGGTCGCCCCTGTCCCAGCACCCCCAGCCTTGCCTCGGGGACTCACCAAAGCCACAGGGTCCAAAGAGGCAGCTCAACTCTCTGCCCGGGTCAGAAGGAGGAGGAGGCATCAAGACTCAAGCTGAGACAGGCAACCGCTACAGACCCAGGGAGACAAAGACGCAGATGTCACTGACAGAAGGGGTCGATTCGGGAACAGAGGGTGACCAGAGGAACGAGAGGCTGGAAATGGGGAAGGGCATCAAGCTCAGCCGTCTCACTGGCTGTCCCGAGGCATCCAGGCTGGGAAGGATGGCAGGGGCAGATGGGCTACCCACCCCACCCGACGCTGGGGTAGCAGGTGGGAGGAGACACCGGGAGCAGGTGTTGGGATTAAGAGCCAGGCCTGCTCATCGGCCTCCCTCCTGGGAGGAGGAACAGGGATTGGGCCAGGAGGGGGAAGCTGGGCAAGAGATTTAAAAGGAAGCAGATCAACTGGCCAGGGAGGAAGAGCCCGCAACGCTGTATGGTCCAGCAGGTTCCAGAGAGAGGGATCTCAGAAGACAGAGCCCGGGAGTGAGAGAGGGGAACCCGGACGATAGTAACCCTCCCCTCTCACATGTCCGTAGTTTCCATGAAAGAAATCAAGCCCTGGAGCAGCCCAGCCCTCCGCTCGTGGACCCAGGAAAGCCGGTGCCTGACAAAGGTGGAATGCTGTAGTAGAGTCTGTCCTTCAGGGGAACTGATCTCTGCATCGTGGAGAGTTGTTGTGATTCCAGAAGATCTCCAGACCCCACCTGGAGGCTGGCAACGGTATGTGATCTCTGGAGCCATTTTGGAGGGGAAGAACGGGGGAGGGGGCTGAAACCTTCTCATCCTCTCTTGCTGCAGTCAAAATCCCCACACCTTATTCTATGGGGGGATCATGACCAGCTCACCAAACCCCCCACATGTCAGATTTGTTTGGGTCGTTCAAGAGCTGGAGTCTGGTTCCCATCAAATATGAGCAGGCCCGTAGCCCTACTGTAGCCATGGGCCTGAATATAAGTAGGATTGCCAGGCTCCGAGTTGGGAAATTCATGGATTTATTTGAGGCAGAGCCTGGGGAGAGATGGGTTTGGGGAGGGGAGGGGAGGGGAAGGGAAGGGAGCACAGCAGGGTACAACCTCCAGAGCAGCCATTTTCTCCGGGGAAACACTGATCTCGGTCATCTGGAGTTCAGTGGTCATCCTGATAGATCTCCAGGCCCCAGCTGGAAGCTGGCGACCCTAAATGCGAGATGCCAGTGATGGGTGGATCCTGACAATACAACCTTTTTGAAATGATGAGCTTCTCGTGAGAGCAAGCCTGTCACGGTAGTTCAAGCGTTGGCCCAGGATCTTGGAAAGCCAAGTTCAAATCCCCACTCTGCCGTGGAAGCCTGCTGGGTGACCTTGGGCCAGTCACACTCTCTCATCCTAACCTACCCCACAGAGTTCTTGTGAGGGTAACACGGAGGAGAGGAGAATGACGTAAGCAGCTTTGAATCCCTGTTAGAGGAGAAAGGCAGGACAGAGATAAAATAAGTAAATAAATACTTTTCTGCCCACCAATGGTGGAGGTTCCTCGCCAAGCAGAAAGCAGCTGTCCTGGAGTGGACATCAGTAGCTGTTTGGTGAGGCACAGGGCTCTTTTTGGAGCAGGAACTCCTTTGCCTATTAGGCCACACACCCCTAATGTAGCCAATCCCCTTAGAGCTTACAGTAGCCCCTGTGAGAAGAGCTCTGAAAGCCCTTGGAGGACTGGCTACATTAGGGTGTGTCACCTAATATGCAAAGGAGTTCCTGCTCCAGAAAGAGCCCTGGCAAGGCGGATAAAACACTATGCAGTTGTTTAAGACAGGAAGTCCATAGGA
Organism: Gekko gecko; assembly: GCA_029375565.1. NCBI lineage: Eukaryota > Metazoa > Chordata > Lepidosauria > Squamata > Gekkonidae > Gekko > Gekko gecko. The sequence goes on from JAPDNY010000008.1 coordinate 1,612,263, forward strand.
GGTGACGTTGGGACCTTCCAGCTTGGGAGAAGGGCCTCCTTTTAGTGCCACAATGACTGCTGCAGTTGATAACACCACTGATTCCAAAAGACGTCAACAGGGAAGCCAAATCTATGGCATCCGTTCCATCTGGAAGAGTGCCCGGGGAAATGACTAACAGGAGTTGAGAAAACAGGCAAAAATCAAAGCATTCATCTGCTCCTTTTATTTTATTATATTTTACATTTGGCTTCTTTCGCTGTTGGCTGATACTTTTGAGTACGTATGCGCATTTTGTGGCAGTTTAATGTATATTAATCAGATACCTATTTACTGGCAGCAGCTCCTCAAGCTAGGATTTGTCATCTTGAAAAACCCAGGTAAAGTTTTTAAAAGGTTAGCGAGAAATTTCTTTCAGTTGTAAGGGGGTAGCCAGCTCTGAGTGAGGAAATGCCTGGAGATTTGGGGGCGGGGGGAGAGCCTGGGGAGGGTGGGGTTTGGGGAGGGGAGGGCCCTCCTCAGCGTGCAATGCCATACGGAGCCCACCCTCCAGAGCAGCCATTTTCTCCAGGGGAACTCTTCGCTGTTGCTTGGAGATCAGTTGTAATTCTTGAATATCTCCAGACCCCATCCGGAGGTCGGCTACCATAATTGTAAGATGATTTACAATTATTTATTTAGCATATCGTGATCCTGCTGTTCCTCCAAGGAGCTCAGGGTGGCTTACCTCATTCTCCCTCTTCCGACTTACCCTCAACAACGACCCTGTGGGGTAGGCTCTGCTGAGAGAGGGACCGGCCCCCGAGGTCACCCCAAAATGTTGTATGCCAGAGTGGGAACCGCAGCCCAGGTCTCCCAAATCCTAGTGCAGCACTCTATCTGCCACGCTACTCACAATGAAATGCCCTGGGGACACTCATTCTTTATGAGGGCAGCATCACATGATCAATGTTACACGTAGAATTTCTTATGCCCTCATCACTGTTGCCTGGTAACTGTTTATGACATCACTTTTCATGATTATGACCTCATTGTAGTCACCTGCGTAGACCACCTGTTCCTATTTCTCACCTTTTCTCCACTTGGTAGAGATTGAGAGCAAAATGGTGGGGTACTTGGGATACTCCAGGTTTGTAAAGCTAGGGTGTATCATGGCCCAGGTCCTGGATTTAGCCAGTTCTGGGATTAAACCAGTTAGAATCACAGAAGCATAGAGTTGGAAGGGACCTCCAGGGTCATTTAGTCCAACCCCCTGCACAATGCAGGAAATTCACAAATACCTTCCCGCCACACACACACACCCAGTGACTGCTGTTCTACACCCAGAAGATGACAAAAACCCTCCAGGATCCCTGGCCAAACCGGCCTGGAGAAAAATTGCTTCCTGATCCCAAAATGGCCATCAGCAATTCCCTGGATGTGTAAGAAAGGGCCACCAGAACTAAGCACTGAGGCAACCCTTCCTGCCCTCCCTCTCTTATGATCTGCCTAAGTTCACAGAATCCACATTGCTGTCAGACAGCCATCTAGCCTCTGCTTGAAAACCTCCAAAGGAGGAGAGCCCACCACCTCCCAAGGAAGCCTGTTCCACTGAGGAACTGCTCTGTCAGGAAGTTCTTCCTAACGTTTAGCCGGAAACTCTTCTGATTTCATTTCAACTTATTAGTTCTCATCCGACCTTCTGGGGCAACAGAAAACAACTCTGTACCATCCTCTACCTGACAGGCCTTCAAGTACTTGAAGATGGTTCTCATATCACCTCTCAGTCATCTTCTCTGCAGGCTGAACATACTGAGCTCCTTCAACCTTTCCTTGTAGGACTTGGTCTCCAGACCCCTCACAATCTCCATTGTCCTCCTCTGGACACATTCCGGCTTGTCTATATCCTTCTTAAATTGTGGCACCCAAAACTGGACCTAGAGTTCAGGGGATAACCCAGGGTTTTATCCACCTTGCCAAACAGCTACCAATGCCAGTTCCAGGACAGCTGCTTTCTGGTTGGCAAGGAACCGTTATTTACTTATTTGCTTTTCTCTAAAGTAAGGAGTCTCAAAGTGGCTTACTATCACATTCCCCCCCCAACAGTCACCTTGTGAGGCAGGTGGGGCTGAGAGAGCTCTGAGAGAACTGTGACTGGCCCAAGGTCACCCAGCAGGCTTCATGTGAGGAATCGAACCCCGTTCTCCAGATTAGAGTCGGCCGCTCTTAACCACTATACCACACTGTGGAACTTTCTTGCAGAGATTTCCATAGGGGGTGAAATGTATTGGGTTCAGATGCATTGAGTGATCAGCTCATGGTTTATCAAGTGATTCAGCAGTGAGAACAGAGAGACAAAGACCCTTGGCTGAAGCCAGGTTTTATGTCCCCAGAAAGAAATACCCAAAACACACCCCACTCCCCGTGATAGGCTATTTACACTAGGCTACCTTTCCAGGTAACCCTATTGGGCCATTCTGGGATCCCCGCATTCCTACTGGTGCGCTCCTAGGATCCAAGCCTTCTTTTGTTATGGGTCTCAAGCTGAGTACATTACAGGGGGAAAGATCTGGGATTGTGCTTCCTCCATCCCCGTCCATCACGAATTTCCCTCCTTGACATTTCTGGAGATCAGCGACTTCCTTTGGACTTGCCTTCTCGCTTCTGCTGTCAAGCCAGTCCCAGAGACACCAGCCAATGGACTTCCCAGCATTTCTGGAGTCCAAGCCTGAAAAGCAAAGCTCTGCCCTTTCACCAGAGAATTTGAAGGTCAGTCCAAGCATACACACGGTAGGTAGAGTTGCCACCTCTGGGGCGGGAAATTCCTGGAGTTTTTGTGGGTGGAGCCTCGGGAGGACAGGGTGTGGGGAGGGGAAGGACCTCAGCAGGTATATAATTCATCCTCCAGAGCAGCCATTTCCTCCAGGGGAACTGATCTCTGTTGCCTGGAGATCAGTTGGATTCCCAGGAGATCTCCAGCCACCACCTGGAAGTAGGCCACCTTCATGGAAGGCCATATGACAGCCTAGGACGGCCAACTCTGGTTAGGAGCGCAGACTCTAATCTGGGAGAACCGGGTTGGATCCCCTTCTCCTCCACATGCAGCTGCTGGTGTGAGACCTTGGGTCAGTCACAAGTTCTCTCAGAGCTGTTCTCTCAAGGGCAGTGTTTAATGAAGACCCCCCCTTCCTTTTTCATCAACAGAACAGAAGAAGAAGAAGAGGAGGAGGAGGAGGAGGTTGGATTTATATCCCGTCCTTCACTTGGAGTCCCAGGGCATTTTACAATCTCTTCCCCTTCCCCTCCCCACAACAGACACCCTGTGAGGGAGGTGGGGCTGAGAGAGCTCTTTCCAAGCTCTAAAAGAACTTGTGACTGACCAAAGGTAATACCAGCAGCTGCATGGGGAGAAGTGAGGAATCAAACCTGGTTCTCCCAGATTAGAGTCCGTGCTCTTAACCATTACACCAAACTGGCTTTCTAGACTCTTTGGCATTGTACCCTCCTGAGGTCCGTTTGGATTCCCAGAGCATGTTACAATCTTCTTTCCCTTCCCCTCCCACAACAAACACCCTGTGAGGCAGGTGGGGCTGAGAGAGCTCTTTCGTGGACTGCTCTCGAGAGAGCAGCTCTGAAAGTACTTATGAGTGACCAAAGGTCACACCAGCAGCTGCCTGTGGAGGAGTGGGGAATCAAACCCGGTTCTCCCTGATCAGGGTCCGTGCTGTTAACCACTACACTGTTTGGATCCAACTCAATATGTTGCAGGTTGGCTACTAGACTGCCCTCCGTGACAAGCAGTCACCCGACCCTGGCTCCAGGAGCCTGCCACTGCTCTCCACTCCAGCAGGAGCACAAATGGGGTGGGTGGGAAGTGATGTTACTCAATGTCACCACATGAATCCCAGTTGTACTGGGAAGTGAAATAATGACACTAGGATTTCCCCAAATCTTATGATTTTTACCATGGAGAGTAGGGAATTCCTGGAACATCACAGCGTCACTTCTAGGTACTAGCGGAAGTGAAGTTGTAACATCACTTGACATTGCTCCATTCTCCTTTTTTACTTCTGCTGGAGGAAACAGCCTGGTTGGTGACTTTAGTTACAGGGCTTTTTAGAAGGGCAAAGATATGTCTTCCTGGCAAGCCTGGACTCCCAACACTTTTTTTGAGAGCCAGCATGGTGTAGCAGTTAAGAGCAGGGAATTGTAATCTGGAGAACTGGGTTAGATTCTCCACTCCTCCTCCACATGCAGCCAGCTGGGTGACCTAGCATCAGTCACAGTTCTTTAAAGAGCTCTCTCAGCCCCACCTACCTCACAGGCAGTGTGCCCTCTAAGCTGAGTTAGTGTGAGCCAGCTCACCGTTTTTTAGATTTTTTGTCTTCGCTCAGGAAGGATGGCTCCAGAGCAAACTAATTTATGCAGCAGCCAAACTGCTTGCTCACAACTTTTAATGCCAGTAGCTCACAAAGCAGAATTTTTGCTCACAAGACTCCACAGCTTAGAGGGAGCATTGCACAGGGTGTCTGTTGCGGGGAGAGGAAGGAAAGGTGATTGTTAGCTGCTCCAAGACTCCTCCAGGTAGTGAAGAGCAGGGTATAAAACCAACTCTTCTTCTTCTTCCTCCTTCTTCATCTTCTTCATCTTCATCATTGTCTTCTTCTTCGTCTTTGTCTTCGTCATTGTCTTCGTCTTCTTCTTCATTGTCTTTGTCTTTGTTGTCGTTGTCTTCTTTGTCTTCTTCATTGTCTTCATCTTCGTCTTCATCATCTTCTTTGTTGTCTTCATCCTCATCCTCATCACCTTCTCCGTTTTTGTAGCCTTCATCTTCATTGTCGTCTTCGTCTTCATCATTGTCTTCTTCATCGTCTTCGTCTTCTTTGTCATCTTCTTCTTCATTGTCTTTGTCTTCATCTTCATCATCTTCATTGCCTTTGTCTTCTTCTTCTTTTATCAAAATAATCTAGAGTATGTTTTTCTCACAGAGCTGGGTTTTTGTTTCTGCAGGACTAGGCATGTTGTTGGAGTTTATAACAGGAGGGGGCTGGAGCTACTAAGAGCTAATAAGGTGGAATTGAGGGTGTGCCCACCCATGGCCACCATTTCATTGGGCCTGGCTCCGATAGGTTCATTCCTAATCAGATTTCCTCACCAGGTTCTCCCCCTTTCCCAAGCAAATGTGCAGCGAAATGGCGGCGACACACCCCACTTAGCGTGAAGGAACTGGTCTTGGGGAGAGCTGGTTTGGCAATGGTAGCTGGTCCTTCAGGTAAACCAACATTCTGAGATTTCTTGGCAAACTCTCAAGGAAAAAAGGCCCAAACCCCTGAGTTCTCATGAGAGTAGTCCAGGTGAGCTTGGCAAACTGAGCTAATTATGAGGCAAGGTAGTTACAAGTGATCTCTAGGGGAGAGAGATCCGTTCCCCTGGAGAAAATAGCTGTTTTGGAGGTGAACTCTGTGGTATTGTACCCCGCCGAGGGCCCTCTCCACTTCAAATCCCATCCTCCCCAGGCTCCGCTTCCAAAATCTCCAGGAATTTCCCAACCCATAGCTGGCAATAGCTAGGCAAGCCTGCGTTTGGACCTCCAATACCTCAGATGGCAGGTGGGGACCCTGTGATGGGAATAATCTTCCACTGCATTTTTTTAAAAATAGGATATCTGACAGTATGCCAGGCTACAATAAGGCTCCCCAAATCTGGGTTGGGGAATTCGTGGAGATTTGGGGGTGGAGCCTGGGGAGGACAGAGTTTTGGGAGGGAGGGACCTCAACAGCATGTGACATCACAGAGCCCACCCTCCAAAGCAGCCATTTTCTCCAGGGGAGCTTATCTTTGTCATCTGGAGGTCTGTTTTGATTCGCGGAAATCTCCTGGCCCCACCTAAAGGCTGGCAACCCCTAGCCAGAATCTTCCTCCCTTCCGCCGTTTTTAGTATGGAAAATCCTATGTACTGAGATCGAGGCAGCATTTCAAACAAGTGATTTCTTTTTTTAGTAAATACAATTTATTATTGGATATATCACATGTTCAAACATTTTCAACCAACCTACATACCCATTTTTTCTAATTTCCCCTTCTCCCCCCCCAAACAAGACTTCCCGCACCGCTCCAACCCCATTAATATCTCTCTTATTCTATTACAATTATTCCTAAACTTATTTTCTCTAGCAAACGGTAACAATTCAGAAATCTAATTCTATTTCATTTTCCACTTAATAACTATCAAAGCAGATCAAGCCGCGTTTAATGTCCCAGTTTTTCAACAAGTATTTTTGAAAGTCTTTCCAGTCTTCAAAAAAGTTTCATCTTCTTCGTTGTTTAATTTTCTTGTTAATTTGTCCATTTCTGCTAAAAACAACGTCTTTTTAATCCATTCCCATGTTTCAGGTACTTTATCTTGTTTCCAACATTGAGCAAAAGTCAGTCTTGCTGCTGTAGTCAAGTACCATAACAGTGTTCTCTTGGCTACATTTATTTCTTCCATTTTAAGACCTAACAATAACATCTGTGGGTCTTTCTTAAAAGTACATTTCAAAATTTTTTGTATCTCATTGTGGATCTCTGTCCAATACTTTACTGCCTTATCACATGTCCACCACATATGGTAAAAAGACCCCTCATGTTTTTTACATTTCCAACATTTGTTGGACATACTTTCATTTATAATAGCAATTTTTTTAGGCGTCATATACCATCTGTACATCATTTTATAGCAATTCTCTTTAACATTTACACACGTTGAAATTTTCATTGATTTTTTCCACAAATATTCCCAAGATGTCATTAATATCTCATTATTAACATTTACAGCCCATTTTATCATTTGCTCCTTTACAACTTCATCCTCAGTATACCATTTCAATAACACCTTATACAGTTTAGAAATCATTTTTTTATCTTTTTCAAGCCATACAGTTTCAATTTCAATGTTCTTTGCTCTAAAACCATGTTCTCTTTTATCGGTCTTAAATAGATCATAAATCTGTCTATACTTCAACCAATCATATTCAAATTCAACATCAAATCTATCTTTTAACACAAAATTTTTCCCTTCAGATTTTAAAAGATTTTTATAAGGTAGCCAATCTAGTCCTTGGTTTCTTGAATACGGATTAATTACTTCCGCTGGTACAATCCAAAGTGGTCTTTCTTCTGAGAAGAATTTTCTATATCTCGTCCATGTCTCGAACAGTGATTGTCTTACAAAGTGGTGTTTAAAAAATTTATCCACTTTTTCTTTTCCATACCATAAATATGCATGCCATCCGAATTTGTTATCATGTCCTTCCAGGGCCAATAACTTCTTATTGTCCAAATTAATCCACTGTTGCAACCATGTTAAACAGACGGCATCATAATACAGTCTTAAATTCGGTAGTTGTAAGCCTCCTCTCTCTTTTGAATCACATAAAATTTTCATTTTAATCCTTGGCTTTCTTCCTGCCCATACGAATTTGGATAGTTCTTTCTGCCACATATCCAATACCTTCCTTTGTTTTAATATTGGAATAGTCTGAAACAAAAACATCAAACGTGGTAAAACATTCATTTTTACAGTTGCGATTCTTCCCATCAGTGATAAATTCAAAGTGTCCCATTTCTTCATATCTTGTTGAATCTTATGCCACACCTTTTCATAATTGTTTTTAAACAAGTCAATATTTTTCATGGTTAATTCAATTCCAAGATATTTAGTCTTTGTGACCACTTCACATTGAATTTTCTCTTGCAATTCTGTTAAACAAGTGATTTCTTTATTCAGCTCAGAACACAGCAACAGCACTCATAGAACTATCCAACTATATACATTTTGAACTAGTGAGGTCACGCCCCCAGTACAATACTGTCCAATCACATTTGCAATCTTAGGACCAATGGGATTCGTTCCCGCTGAAGGTCAGAGTCTTTCCAGATTGGTCTGTCTCACAACAGCGACCAATCCGACTGTAGGGTTTAGAATACTATGAGTTTATGGAGCTTGTGACCGAAGCTCCGGATTAGTTTACAATGGCAATACCAAGGCAAATACAAAACAGAAAAACATTCCATCATGGGGGCCCCTAGCTGCAGCCTCAAGTGGTCTAGCTCAAACACAGGTTTACCACCTCAGCGATGCATGTAGGCCTCAGGTCTGTGTATCTGCCTCCAAAAAGAGGTTCCGTTTTACACCAGAGAGCAAAGGCACTCCACAGTTCATACACTATTACTCTTCTCTGCCATATACACGTAATTATAGCCTTGTACAGGTTTCGCTATCAATAGCTTGGCATTGTTCCCTGTGGCCTCATTCTAATAATTTATAAGACTGAACATTCAGGGGATTAATTTGGCATGTGGGCCTGGGGTATTTCAGAGTGCTTCCATGTTTGCATCAGAATTAATTTCTAAGTATGATTCCAAGTCAGACCAAGGGTCAACCGTGTTCAGTGATGTCTCCTTTGACGGGTTGTGGCTCTCTGCAGTCTCAAGGTGAGTTCCTTCTCCAGCTTTCTATCAGAGATGAAAAAGAAGAAGAGAAGAGATTGGATTTATACCCTGCCCTTCACTACCCAAAGGCGTCTCAGAGCAGCTTTCAAATTCCTTTCCCTTCCCCTCCCCACAACAGACACCCTGTGAGGTAGGTGGGGCTGAGAGAGCTCTTGACAGAAACTGCTCTTTTTCAAGAACAGCTTTTATCAGAACTATGGCTTGCCCAAGGTCATCCAGCCAGGTGCAGTTCTGGCAGTTCTACTGGAATCCTAGAGTGTCATCTTGAGTCACTGACATTGGTTCCAGCTTTATGACAGAAGTGATGTCATGCAATGACACAATGGTGATGTTCCTTGTGTTATTTCCCCTGCTGCCCTACCAGCAGTGTGGTCAAGGGATGCCAGGAGGTGGTCCCTTGTTATAGGGGGAGATGTGGTAGCCCTATCTAGTGGTTAGTTCTATGTCCAAAAATAGGCTCCTGCATACAGTTCTCTTTTTCCACATCTGAAAATGCTCAGGTGTGGAGAGCCATGATACTGTGGCATAACTTTGTGGTGGTTCTGTACCAGAGTGATTAGTTGTGGGGAGGGAGGAAAAGAGTTTCACGGGTTTTTAAATGTATGAAAATAAGCGCTTGACAACATAATTTATTCTGTACTTTATGAAAATGCTCTTTCTGCATAGAACTATGTGGAATATGCTCACTGATTCTACAATCCAGAATGCAGTAAAATCAACCTGGGTGTTAAACTGTGTGCCAAATTTCATCTACTGAAGGATACTCTCATGAAAACAGAAATGCTGTAGACCAGGGGTGCCAAACGTGTGGCCTGGGGGCTGGATCAGGCCCCCAGAGGGCTTCTATCAGGTCTGCAAGGGGCTGGCTGTCTCCTGCTTCGCCCTCCAATTCTGCTGCTGCTGTTGCATCATAGCTTGCTTTCCCAGACTCCCTCAATCGCTCAGGAGAGATAGATAAGCAAGCTTCTGCTCCCTCCACTGGGCTGAGGCTCCTCCCCTCCCAGACTGCTACAGCACAGATATTTTGATGCAATAATTCAGAGCAAGAAGTGTCAGTTATCAGAGACTGTTAAATAAACAAAATATTGCAGGAATGCTAATGTTTCAAGCATGTTTTTAAGTAAAAAAACCCCTTTGTGTTTGTTTATATCTCTGCTACCTGGCATTACATTTTAATGACACACATGGCTTGGCCCAACAAAGTCCAATTTATGTCAAATCTGGCCCTCCATAACAAATGAGTTCGACACCCCAATTGTAGACATCACTGTTGGATCCTGCTTCCTGGATTCAGATGTTAGAACTGCAGCTCGCTCCGTCATCCTTTTGAGGTGAGCTCCGGGTTGTCCTAGTTGTCTGGAGGGAGGGGGTTGGTCTCACCCCAAAACCTCTTATCACCTGCCTTGTTCCTTTCCCTACATGGGCCATCCTCCTCAGCTTGTCCTCAGCCCACCTTTTAAAGGGAGGGGCCGTTCAAGCTTGGCACCTTCCCCCGCCCACTAAGAAAGGGCAGGGCTTTGGGAAACATCAAAAGGGGGCAAATTCTGGCCCCAGACAGTACTGTCTTCCCCTGGGCTTTCCTTGCCTCCCTTTCCTTGCCTCCCTAGACTGTGTGCCCCCAGACCATCATGAGCAGATAATGAATAGGGTTGTCAGCCTTCTGGAATTACAGCTGATCTCCAGACTGTCTAAATTGCCTAGTTATTATTCATTTATATAAAACATTTATTCCACTTCTCCTGGGTAAATGGCTGCTTTGGAAGAAAGACTGTAAGGCATTATACCCTCCCTTAACCCCACCATTCCCCCAGTGGGGCCAGGGGATCCCCTCATTCCAGGGGATCCAGTCTGCAGCTGGCCTGCGGTCTGGCAAGAAAAGCCCTACCCCAAACAGCAGCATCCTGCAGGGATGCCGCTGACACAATGATGTCACCGGTAGTGAAGTCATCACACTGGGGCCGTTGTGCAGTGACACTCTAGTATTCGGGGGAAACTCTATGGTTGCCATAGAAGAATCCCAACAAGGAGCCAGGAGCCCCCCGCTGCAGGTAAGAAGAGCCCTAGCAACCCTAGCTCCACCCCCAAATCTCCAGGTGTTCCTGAAACCAGAGTTGACATTGCCAACGTGGCAACCTAGTCATGGGCCATTTAAGAGCAACTGTGTTAGACTGTATTGTGCTGCTTTTGTGTCAGCGGAGTTGGTGGCCTCCAACAGTTGGCAGCTATCATGGGATTGGTGAACTGAATGTATCAAGCTACAGGTTCCAGGTAGCAGTGTGAAAATGCATAACTCTGGTTATGACTGTGAACATGTGTCTTTTCAGAAGTACGTCCGGGCATGGGTGTATGTGTGTGGGTGTGTGCAACAGGACAGAGGCAAGCCATGAAGTTTTCCCCTACCTCAAGTCTAGTAATGTCGAGACAACCGAGGAAGCCATCTTGCTTGTAAACTGAGGGTTCCCCTCCCAGTCAAGAATGTTGTGGAATACACGGGGGGCAGGGGACAAAGGCCTCCAATTTACCTTCCCAGGGCAGGGAATTACTAGCCTCCAGCCCTAATTTCCCACCCCTCGGGACAGAGAAGCAGATGGAAAAATGTCTTCCACATAGTGGTGCTCTAGGAATTTCCCCTACTCCCTTGTAAGGTAAAGACTTAAGGTAAAGGGGAGACAGCCATGATGGTCAGCCAGAAAAGACCTCACATCCAGCCCAAACTCCACTGTCTGCAGACACTGCCCCCCTCAAACAAAAATCTCCCAGCATTTGCCATGGCGGCATTGGGAATGACAGAACATTAAGTTAGCCAGCATACATGCACAAAATCTATTTGGGATCTGAACCTAATGAACTTTTGAGCCAGCCATGAGCAATGGCCAAGGCTGGAACAGAGGCAAGCCATGGACCGAAACGATGAAACGATGAAATGCCTTTTTTTAAAAGCATGGGAAAGATTGTTCAATCAATCGGTTATGGATGAAGGGTTGGAAAGGGCAAGCAGTTGGAGAGCAGGCATGTACAGAATGTTTTTGGCCCAATTTTGAACATTCAAAAAGTGATGGAACATTTTTTTTCAAGGACTGAGAATCCTGCTTGCAAACTGAACATAAGAAGATCCCTGCTGGATCAGACCAGTGAGGGTCCATCTAGTCCATCATCCTGCTTCACACAGTGGCAAGTAGCCAATGATAGACCTCTCCTCCAGGAGTCTATCTAATCTGTTTTTAAAGCTGTTTATTCCTGTGGCCATCATCACTACGTCCTCTGGCAGCGAATTCCACATTTTAAGTGCTCACTGTATAAAGAAATATTTCCTCTTGTCCATCATGAATCTACTGTTCATCAGCTTCACTGGATGCATTCAAGGCTGAGTTCAGTCTGGCAGTTTGAAGCGGGAGCCAGTCGTGGCAAAAAAGCCCCAGAACAAACTGTTCCAGGTTTTCCCGGTCACACTGTGCTGACTGATGCGGGAGCATACTGGGAGGAGGCGCCAGGGAGTGTTCAGACTGCTGACCCAGAGGCGTGGCTGTAAATGTCTTTTTCCTGGTAAATTGGCTATATGTGCATGTGCACACCAGTGCATCTGGCCGATTTGGGGAGGATCCCATTGCACCGGCACCGCATTGGGCGGTAGAGTGGAGCACAGTCAATCCTATCGCTGCTGCCTTATGCGCAGCGCAGGTTGCTCCCAGCTTTTCGGGTTGGCGTTCACACTTCCCGGAAGCAGAAAGAAGCGGGATAAACGGGCTCTCAGGGATTTGCTACCGCTTTTACCAGGTATCTTTTAAACGTGGGAGCGAAGCGGTACCAAACCTTTTTAAACCAAGTATGATTCTTGCCAGGACTTCATAATTCATCCTATAGCCAATGGAAAAAGGCCAAAATCAATCCAATCCAAGAGCTTACATCTAAACATTTGCTCCTATCTAAAACTGCTCTAGAAAACAAACTGAAAACTGCAATCCCATGGCTACAATACTCTCAGATCTCTCATATGTGTGCTCCCAAATCAAACTCACCTTAGAAGAAATTATCCACTTAGCCAGCGTCACTCACAAACGCTTAATTTCTAAGATCCACAAAATTCTTGCTTCTCTTGATGGTAATGCTCCTCTTTCCTATCAAATCATCTGGCATAAGGATTGCAAAGAAACATTCTCAGATGCCTCATGGAATAAGCTTTGGCCATCCCCGCCACTGAATTCAAAAACAATGGCTATGAAATTACAGTCCTTCAAAATATTACTGCACTGGTATCTTACTCCTCTCAAACTGGCTCGTATAAACCCAACCTACAGCCCAAAGTGCTGGAAAAATTGTGGGGATATTGGTAACTACCTCCACTGTTGGATCTTTTGCCCTAAAGTTTTCCCTTTCTGGGAGGCAGTTCTGGCTCAAATTAAATCCATCACCAATATAAACATCCTCCTCACACCGGAATGCTTATTTTTGAACAGATGGGCTGATCAGTGCTCTGCACCCTCATCGATAGAAAGGGTCTCTTTATTACTTTTTGTGGCTAAAACTGTCATTGCCACACAATGGAAAATGACAATGACACCCACTCTCTCACAATGGCATAAAAAGATGTGGGATTTATATATTATGGCTAAACTCTTGGACAATCTTACACGATTTGATAAAATACCTGCCCCTCCCATGCAGAGGTTTGCCCAAAACCTAGAGCATCATCCCTGATGTCAGAAACATGATGACATCACTCCTGGGTTACGTCATTGTGCTGCTGCCACCAGAAGGGGGCTTCCTGGGGTGGGGCTTTCCCACTGGCCAACTGGACCATGGCGGATTGAGTTCCCCTAAAATTCGGGGATCCCCTGGGCCCCGCTGGGGGAACAGCAACCCTACCCCGCTTCTTCTGAGAGCCATTTTGTTGTTGTGCCTACTAGTGGCAGAATTCCAATCTCCCCTGGGCTCAAAAATGTTGCAGATCCATGGTTTAAGCATTCACCACAACCCCCCCCCCCCGAAATGCTGTACCTTTTGGAAAAGTGAATAGCTCAAAATAAGACTTCCAGCTCTCCTGAAGCAATGCTGACGTTTTAGCCAAGAGTACTCAGGCCTTGGCCTGACATTATATCATCGAGAGCTGCTTTGAAACAAATCAAGCTGTGTTTTAGCCAATCTGGAAACAAGCCAGTTTAGCTGTAGCCTGGAGGGAAAAGAACAGAATGACAAGTCTGGGAACCTGCCATAACGTCTTTCCCTCCCCAAATGGCTGGCATTACCCGTAGATATTTCCAGTTGAGATGCTTCAAACTTGCTGAAAAGCAGCCATCTTAAGAGTCTTTATGCTTATTGGAACCAGAAAGCATGTAAAACAACAAGATTACCTCTTAACTAGTAATTTATCTTGTGTGAAGGAAAATACTGCCATCGCAGCCTGGATTAAATAGTGTTATGACGTTGGTAGTGATGGTACCTAACTGCTCTTTTTGAGGAATTAATTTACAGTTTTGTTAAAAAAAATAAGTCGTAGTCTGGCAGGTCGCAGCATTTTCCACAGAAGCCATCTTTTTTAAAAACAAGAAACCTTATCTTTGCTCTCTTTGCAAAAGTAAGAGACGTCTCGCCACCCTGTTCAGAAGAGGGGCTCTGTCTTCGTGGCAGAGAATCTGCTCGGCACGCAGAGGGTCCCAGGCTGAATCCCTGGCCTCTCCAGCGAAGGGGATCTGCTTGTGGGTGATGGGAAAGACCTCAATCCCTGGCATCTTCAGTTAAAGGACTGGGAGCAGGTGATGTGAAAGACCTCTGCCTGAGACCTTGGAGAGGTGCTGCCAGTCTGAGTAGACAATACTGACCTTGATGCCCCAAGGGTTGGATTTGGGATAAGGCAGCTCCCTGTTTGTTCATGCATGAAGCTCTGGTTTAGGGGAAGGGCTGTGGTTGAGTGGTAGAACATCTGCTAGGCATGCAGAAGATTCTCCAGGGTTAGATGATGTGAAAGATCTCCACCTGAGACTGAGCAGAGCTGCTGCCAGACTGAGTAGGCAATGGTCTGGTTCAGTATAAGGCAGATTCATGTGTACCCGTGTATCTGAGCTTATGAAGGAGGCAAATTGTGCTTAGCAACTTCAAAGGGTGCCGTTGTGTGCTTAACAGTTTGCAGATTTCAAATGACCCTGTCAGCACTCCATTTGTGGATCAAATCCATTCCACACCAATTTGGCAGAGTGCATATCCCCTGACTCTGTGGCTGCTGGCTCTCCAGAGTTGAAAAGTCATTGCGTAGCTCTCCTCTTAATCAAGCAAGAAAATACTTCTGACTATGATTACGTCGTCTCCATTGTTCGACATGCTTTCTGGCCTTAATAAGCATCAATAATCTAAGATGGCTGCTGTCCAGCAGGTTTTTAAACATCTCAACTGGAAATTTTAAAGGGTATTTTCAACCATTTGGGGGGGGAGTTATGGCAGCTCCCCAGACTTGCGTCATTCTGTTTTCCCCTCTTGGTCCCAGCCCAGCAGGGTTATTTACAAGTCACCAGAAGCCATTTTGTTTGTTTAAAAGGGGCCCAAATAAATTGACCTCCCCGTGACCCAGGAGACTTGAATATATCCACTTTGTTTCAGCAAAGCTGACTCCAGGTGGTGTTGGAGATTTCATGGAATTTCAGCTGGTCTCCAGACTACAGAGATCAGTTTCCCCGGAGAAAATGGCCGCTTGGGAAGTACACGGCATGACACTATTTATTTATTTATTTATTTACTTCATGCCCTCCTTTCTTCCTAGGACCCAAAGCAGATGACACAGGATGAATCGATATGATCAACCGAGTGGGACATCCAATAAACAGCATCATAGGATTTGCCTGGTAGGATTCTGGAAACTGACTGGAGGCGAAACACAGCAGAAGTCTTACACGTAATACAGTCCACTAACGCAGCAATTACATTGTCAGAACTTAGTTACGGCAACAGATAGTGTGGAGTATGCACAGTCCCTAACCCTTTACCTCAGGTTGTCTTCTTGACCCATATTGTTACAAAGCAGCCCTATTCAAGCCCAGTTTGGTGTAGTGGTTAAGTGTGCGGACTCTAATCTGGGAGAACCAGGTTTGATTCCCCACTCCTCCACTTGCACCTGCTGGTGTGACCTTGGGTCAGTTACAAGTTCTTTCAGAGCTGTTCTCTCAGGGGCAGTTCTCAAGAGAGCTCTCTCAGCCCCACCTACCTCACAGGGTGTCTGTTGTGGGGAGGGGAAGGGAAAGGAGATTGTAAGCCGCTCTGAGGCTCCTTCAGGGAGTGAAGGGTGGAGTATAAATCCAGTCTCCTGCTGCTGCTGCTCCTCCTCCTCCTTCTCTTGAATAAGTCAGTTTTGCAAAGTTTGCAGAAAGCCAGGAAAGTGGGACTCCGTAAGGAATTATAACTTGCTGAGGTTCTCCTCCCCTCCTCAAACTTAAACTTCCCTAAGCTCCACCCCCAAATCTCCAGGTCCATCAGTGGCTATTAGCCACAAGGTATAGGTAGGAATTATTGGTCTGGGGCAAGTGATGCTCTGTATTCTTGGTGTTTTTTGGGGGAAACAGTGGGAGGGCTTCTAGTGTCCTGGCCCCACTGGTGGACCTCCTGATGGCAGCTGGTATTTTTGTTGGACTGGATGAGCCATTGGCCTGATCCAACATTGGCTTCTCTTATGTTCTTATGTTCCCCAACTTTTCCATGCTTAGAAGCCGTTCATGGAGCCCCAACCAGATGTTACTTAACCCTATGGGTAAAGTATACATATGAATACTGCTATCCGTGTTTTGAATGCATTACTATCTGATTAGCAGAGGGCACATGCCTAGGGCATATTGGCTAGAGTGCCAGACAAAGAAGAAGAAGAAGAAGAAGAAGAAGAAGAAGAAGAAGAAGAAGAAGAAGAAGAAGAAGAAGAAGAGGAGGAGGAGGAGGAGGAGGAGGAGGAGGAGGAGGAGGAAGGGGAGGAGGAGGAGGAGATTGGATTTATACCCCGCCCTTCACTCAGAGTCTCAGAGCGGCTTACAAACTCCTTTCCCTTCCCGTCCCCACGACAGACACCTTGTGAGGCCCGCTGACTCTCTTTCAACTGAATCCACTTCAAAGAATTGGTGTTGTAAGAAAATGGAAAAGAGGAGAATGGTGTTCAACACTGCTTGGTGTCCCCACTGGGGAGAAAAGTGGGTATAAAGAGAGCTCTTTTGTATTCTGGTAAACTTTTCCCTTTTCTTCATGCCTTTTTGATTGGATCTATCCAATGATGTATTCATCAAATAATTAAAATCGCCTCCTAAAATGATAGAGCCTCTTTGGAAATAGTGTAGTTCCTGAAGAGTATTTTTAAGAAAACCCAACTGACCTTGGTTAGATGCATAAATAGATGCCAGCGTTGTTTGAGAACCAGTAAGAATGCCACGGAAAAAAATATAACAACCTCGGGCATCAATATTAGAGGCTTCAAATTGGAATCTAATATTTTTAGAGAGAACAATTGACACTCCTCTAGCTTTAGAGGTTCCATACGCTACGTATGGAGTTGAAAACCAGTTAGAATTAAAAAACTTTTAAGCCCCATTTCACGTGAGTTTCTTGCAAAAAAAAACTATGACAGCCTTTTGCTGTCTTAGGGTGCAATCATACTTACCAGAAGCTGCGGCAGACATGCGATTCCCCTGCGGATTAAAGGGACGCAATCAGACAGACACATCTGTCTGGCGTCCCAGAGTCGTTGGTGGGGCGTAATTTCACACTGTAGGACCGTGGTTAAAAGCTACTGACGAAAACCTACTATTATCGGGAACTGCAGGGCACACGGCCGGAAGTATGATCACGCAAACGCATGTCATTGCAGCCGGAGCAAACAGCCTTGCTTCCTGCCTGCATATGCTCCCTTCTGTGTGACCGCAGCCTTAGAGCAGTTGATAGATGCTTCACTTTGATTCTGTTATTAAGCCCCCTACAATTTTATGTAACTATTAAGTGGTCTTTGAGCCATAATCAAATATCTTCAATCTAGATAAAAACCAATAGTTCCCCTGATGGATTGACAAAAATAAAATCACATAGACTTCTATCTCAAACTGTGACCTTAATGTATAACCAAATAGCCTTAGCCATTTGTCCTTAGTTAAGCTATAACTCCTATGTTTAAAACAAGTAAGGAAATACTTAAATTGCAAAGCCTCTCTAGCTATCACTAAGGTAACCCCTAGCCTCATTCCTTGTGCTGAGGATGAAGATCTTGATTGCCTTCCTTGGGCTTTGGAACCGGTAAAAATTATTTCTTGGCCTTCAAATCCGAAAATTCTATTATTATATATCTGAACTTCCACAACCTTAACCAGAGACTCATATCCACTGCGAAGACCACTCCCCCTCCCCCCATATATCCCCCTCCCTGTCTCCCCATAAGAATTTGTGACATCATATTTAGCCAAAAACAAACATTCCGAAAAATATAAGTATTTATTTAAGGTGCAAAAATATTTAAAAGTAGACAGAAGGAATAAAACAATTAAACCTAAGCTTTTCCAGCATAGCTAAACATACAGAAACAAGGTCCCAGTTACCATTCCAGGTTCAGCAGAGGCAGTCAGTTCCAGCAAGACAAGATGTTCACAGCTTTAGCCAGTCCAGGCAGGAATCAAGTGGGATGCCATTCTGGGAGTGGTTGGGACACTGACATGACGCCTTGTCAAGTAGCCACCAAGCTCCACCAGCCATAGTGTAAGGACTAACTAGATTTATAGGAAAAGGGTCTCTGACTGGTCCTCAGCTGTTGAGTCAATGAGATACCTGAGAGGTGATGTAACTCTCTGAGTTGCTAGGCACCTCACGTTCAAGGATGGACAAGAGAGAGTGGGAGAGAACCGAAACCATACTGCAGCTAGGCCCATCCCTGAACCCATACACAGGCATCCATAGCTGCAATTGCTTGGAATTTACTAATTGGGAGCTTCAAGGGCGGTTGGTACTACCCTCAGCTGGAAACAATTTAGCTCTGGCAAGGTCACCGTGCTATCTACTTCTAAGCTGTCTCTAATCATCTCTGGGAAGATTCCTATAGACCTCTTTATAGCCTGAACCAAAAATTTTATTTTACAGCACAGAACAAGGAACTATTTTTCTTTACAGGCCTCTCCGTCTTCAAGCTGGAGGAGTGATGCTATCCAGTTAGAAATAAAAATAATCATTTCTGTTGTGCCCTCCACTTGCTCAGGGAAGCCTCTACATTTTAATTTTTTCCCACAGGCTTTAGTCTCAAGCAGTAGGATGTTGTCTTTGGTCCACTCGCCATTATTTTGCAATTTTCTAATGTCTTCCTGATTTGCCATTGAAGCTTCAAGGGCCATTTCCACAGATAGTGAAACTTTATGGATTGTTACTTGGAAAGTCTAAGTCCTGCTTACTAGCAGCTGGCCTCCACATCTTGGTCTTTTGGCTGATTCTGTGTTAGAAAAGGCTTTTAAGTTTGCAGGTTCAGGCTCGGTCGATCTATTCCTTACTCCGCCCAACTTTCCCATACTTTCCCCATTTACTGGTTCCTTTTTTTTCGCTGATTTTGCAGATCGGGTTCGGGAAAAAGAAGTAGAGCTCAATCATAGGATGTCTGCCATTGTTGTAGCCGACATCACACCCCCAGATCCATCTTCACCAAGGAAATTGTCATCCACTTCATTACCTTTATCAGGCCATCAGTGTTTTGCAAACGTGTGGGCAGACAGACAAGGAACCATATTTGCAGGCTAGTAAAATATTTATATTTATTTGCAAGTGTGCAATAGAATCCTCTTGTGGTTCCTTTCCTTGTCCTAAAGATCTGTGTGCATCCGGACATGTTCTTTGTTTGCTTTTTGCCCTTTGTGTGACGCTTCTCATGCTAGGGTTACAAATGCTGGTTTGAGGAAGGAGAATTTAAGGATGAGAAGGTTGCCAACTCCAGGTTGGGAAATTCCTCAAGATTTGGGGTGGACCCTGGGGAGGGTGGCGTTTGAGAAGGGGAGAGACCTCAGCAGGCTATAGTGCCAGTGGATTCCCACCTCCAAAGCAGCCATTTTCTCCAGGGGGAACTGATCTCTGCCATCTGGAGATGAATGGCAATTCTGGGAGGTCTCCTGGCCCACCTGGAGGTTAGCAGTCCTTTTCATACCCCATTGATCTTCTCTGCCAGTCTATTCTTCCTTCCCCTCCCCTATTAGTAGGTTGCCAGCTCTGGGTGGGAAGTTCCTGGAGATTTGTGGGGAGGGTGGGGTTTGGGGAGGGGAGGATCCTACAGCAGGGCAGGGCTATTTTTGGGCAGGAACGCACAGGAACGGAGTTCCGGCTGGCTCCCGAGTTGGCCACGCCCAGCAGGAACTCATTAGTATAATAGGCCACAGCCAACAGCAGAAACTCATTAGGATTGGCTACATGAGGGGTGTGTGGCCTAACATGCAAAGGAGTTCCTGCTACAAAAAAAGCCCTGGGTTTTGACAACAAACAAGGTAAACAGAATAAGAAGCAAAAGGTGGGTGTGGCTGGATGACCACACTCCTGGTAACATGTGGGTGTGGCCTGATATGCTAATGAGTTCATGCTGGGCTTTTTCTACAAAAATAGCCCTGCAGCAGGGTACAATGTTACACACTCCATCCCCTAAAGCAGCCATTTTCTCCAGGGGAACTGAACTCTGTTGTCTGGAGATCAGTTGTGATAGCTGGAGATCTTCAGGCCCCATCTGGAGATAGGCAATGTAGCGGGGGGAGGAGAGCCTTCATCCAGTCAGTGAAACCACACCAAGTCAATCAGAGGAGGATATTTATTATAGCGCTAGGCCAGCCAGCTTTAATAAGCAACAGGGCTGACCTCTTTCAGATGCATTCAGCTTTCTAATATACCTTACAATGTGCGTGTCAGAAGCAAGACAATGGAATTTTCCTTTACACCATTTCTTTCTTCCTGTTGAAGAGAACATTTCATTCCGGAAGCACCATTTCTTATTTTGCATTACAAGCTAGCTTTTAGATCTAAGCATCTTTTGCACCTGGGCACCTTTGAAGCTTAACCACAAGCTCCCTTCCAACCACATTCAATAACAGTTTTTTGCTAAACAGAAATGTCATATCTTTTTCTATGAAACTTGTGGGAGGGGGAATTTCAGGGTGGTAATGGAAGGTTTGAGGCCTGAGATGAATTTAGGCCAATTTGTCCTTTTAATTTCTTTAATTCAATTTTATTGCTATAATTCCCTCCTCTTCGACCACCTCGATTATTTAATGAGAGGTTGGTCGACCAAGGCTAATATATATTGAGGGATCTCTGCTTTTCATGGTCATATAGGGGTTATAGTCACTTTCAGCCGGCCTGTATAAGGTACTACGTGAAAAGGTCCGAGCATGAGACAACCGTCTTTCTCTGTGATTAGCAGCCAGATGCAGAAGCTTGGGAGTGTCACGAATCATTACAGAGTCAACAGTTTTTGTTACCATAGTTTGGACCATGGGTATTAGACAAGAGAGTAGGAGTAAGCCTCCAAAAGCCAAACCCACCAGGAACAATATGCGTTTCCAGTCTGCAAACATACTTCCAAACCACCCTCCCGTATCCAGGGCTCCTGTCCAGGTTTGAACTGGAACATGGGCTAAATTACGCATACGTTCAGTGATTTGCTCTATATCTTGCCCGTTATCATCTATTTGAAGGCAACAGTTAGTAAGATTAAACTTTCCACAGACTCCTCCTTCCGCTGCTAGGAGAAAATCTAAAGCCAAGCGATTCTGATAGATAGCGGTGCGTATTTGAGTATTTGTTTTGGCAAGCAAGGACAACGCTTGGGAAGTTTCATTAGTTATGATTTCTAGAACCGCTTGCAGCCTGATAAGACGGTTTCAGCATATATATAGGGGTCCTATAGCCATACATGCCATCTGCAGCCCATGTAGCAGGCCCATACACTTGAATAATACGCTCTGGGGGCCACTCATTATTTTGCCATGTATGAATTCGCAGAGAGCGCTTTGCACGGCCTAGTTCATCGTACACTGGGACCCCTAGATGTTCACCAGTTTCCAAGGGCAAAAGGAAGAAACTGGGTCTTATAGTCCCCAAAACACAAGCTCCACTCCACCCTGGGGGTAGTGTAGCATAGGCCGCTGTGCCACAGATCCAATATAGTGAATCAGGGGCTACCCACTTCCGTGAGGCATTGCATGGATCATCCCAGAGGACCTGCAAGTGTCCCATGTTCACATATTGTGGAATCTGTGTGTTATCTGGGTTAGTAAAATCAACAAAAGTTTTGGGTTTAGTTCCATTACAGATCCACTCTCCTTCACATTCTAACATCCCCACTGGTTCTGAAAAAAAAAGGATGGCCTTGTCGTATAAAGCAGGTAAAGCCGACTAGCTCATTTCTCAGGATCCATTTGTCAGGGCGTTCGGCCTCCCTCCAAGATATATTGTAAACCTTAGTGAGGTTGTTATATTAAAAGCCACAAGAAATAGGGCGGGAGGATTCCTGCCTTTTTGTAATTGGCATAAACATTAACATGGGCATGAACAGCATGGGATTGGGGCCGAAAACATGTACTGTGTCCCTTCTCATTACAGACACTATATGTGGTGGACTGATGCTGACACTGAGTGATTGTGGATGATGCACAGTCATAGCTAGTTTGATAAATCAAGGTTTGGGAGGTTTGACCCTGGCGATAGGTGGTAGTAATGCATGGGGTACAAGCAGGGAGAGGGGGTGGGGAAGCCTGACTATGGACCCAATAGAACAGAAAAACACATTGCAACAGAAGGAAACACATCCTTTGGCCCGTATGTTGGTTAGTTAACATCTGGAATTACTAAATGCAAGACCTGAGGTTCCAACGGAGATCAATTCTTCACCTGTGCGTAGAAAAAGCCGTTCCGGTAGGCTTTTAGCAGAGGTTCACGAGCAGGCTTATTCGGCTGTGTCCCTCAGGGGTACGGACCCAGAGGGAGCAGAGCTAGCCGGCGCTGTCCCAGGAGGCAGACGAGAGATCTTAACACAGGTAGGCGTAGGCCCAGGCTGGGAGGTCCACCTAGGGTGAGCTACCTTGAGATGGGACCAGTGGATCCACGGTTTATTGCCTTGACCATGGCTGCGGTTCCTGCATGTGTGTTTTCATGGAGTTGTCGCATTACAGCTAGTCCCAGGGCAGCAGGGATAATTATTTTCCCTGTAGGCATTCACCACCACCCCTCCTTATTCTTTTCTGCTCCCTGTAAGTCACACCAGGCTTCTTCTTCTGGTGAATACCTGGGGGTCCAGGCTGCAACAGGGGTTGGAAACACAGGACAGAGTGTTGCGCTGGGGGGCCTGATGCTTCAAGGGCTATTTCTTTTGCTGCCTTATCAGCCCGAGCATTTCCTCGAGATACAGAGTCTACAATCTTCTGGTGGCCCCTGCAGTGAATGATGGCTACTTTTTCTGGGAGATTTACAGCTTCCATTAATAACCGTAGGTTAGGGCCATACTTAATGTCTTTGCCTGCAGCTGTGATGAAGCCTCTGTTTTGCCAGAGGATACCATAAGCATGAGCAGACTTAAAGGCAAACATTGAGTCAGTCTATATGTTGACACTTCGGCCTCTTGCCAATGTTAGCGCAGCAGTGAGAGCGATGATTTCTGCAAGCTGGGCTGAAGTCCCTGCCCATAAGGGCTCTGCTTGCACCACCTTTTCATCATCAACAACAGCATAGCCAGCCCTGCGTTGCCCTGTATCATCTAGGAAACTGCTGCCATCGCAGTAAAGGGTCATCTCTGGGCTGGGTAAGGGCTGGTCTTGGAGATCCAGTCTCGAAGCAAACACCTGATCCACTGTAACTAGGCAGTCGTGGTCTGGTGCCTCTTCAGGTACTGGAAGCAGGGT
The DNA here is from genome assembly GCA_029375565.1 of Gekko gecko. NCBI lineage: Eukaryota > Metazoa > Chordata > Lepidosauria > Squamata > Gekkonidae > Gekko > Gekko gecko. The sequence continues at coordinate 1,635,572 of JAPDNY010000008.1, forward strand.
GGCAGGGTTAACAGTCACTGCTGGTGCTAAGGCTACTCCAGGATTTTCAAGGAGGATGGCCTGATAACGAGCCATCCGAGAAACAGTGAGATATTTATGGCCCCTTGCCTCTAAAATAGTCCTGACCCCGTGAGATACATACACAGTGAGCGTGGCACCCCAGGTGAATTTGTTGGCTGATTCAATGAGGCGACAACAGGCAGCTACTGCTCGAAGGCAGGGGGCAGACCTTGTTCTACAGTGTCGAGGCCCTGGCTGAGATAAGCAACAGGTCTTTTGTAGGGGCCAAGCTTCTGCATAAGGACGCCCTGAGCCACTCCCTCCTTTTCATCAACGCAGAGAAAGAAAGGCTTTTCTGGATTAGGCAGTCCTAAGGCTGGTGCCTCGATGAGGCGCTGCTTCAAGGTTTGAAATGTTATCTCCTGTTCAGGACCCCACAGGAAGGGATCGTTGGGCCCTCCTCTTGTAGCTTCATATAGGGGTTTGGCTAAGAGGGCAAAACCTGGAATCCACAGCCGACAGTAGCCTGCTGCCCCTAAAAATCCGCGAAGTTCCTTGCGGGTGTAAGGCTCAGGGATCTGACACACAGCTTCCTTTCTTTCTGGGCCTAAAGAACGCTGGCCTTGTGAGATATCAAAGCCCAAAAAGCGGACAGTTTGCTGACACAGCTGAGCTTTCTTCCAGGAGGCTTTATACCCACACTCATCTAATAGCATAAGGAGTTCAACTGTCCCCTTCTCACAATAGGGTCTGCTTCGGGAAACCTCTCTCCCACCCAAGTTGCTTCTACTTGGCCCGCAGGTACCCTGGCCACAAGGGATTGTTTGGCGGCTGCCAGTACCTGCCGTTTTTCTTCTGATGTTAGCAAGGCAGACAGCAGCTGCGAGCAATCCCTCCAGGTTGGTGCATGAGTGGTCATTATGGTGGTAAACAGATCAGTCATAGGCTTTGGGTCTTCACTATAAGGCACGGTCTGAGTCTTCCAATTACAAAGGTCTACTGTGCTGAAGGGACTATAAACATAGACCATATTGCCTGCTGCCCCTGCAGGGGTTTGCCTCAAGGGACACACCATAGGAGTTGGGGATGTCCTGTCAGATGGTTTCAGAGCTGTGGATTGCTCAACCTGTCCAGAACTGCCTTGTGTCCAGAGGCCTGTACAGGTATCATGTTTCGGATGGACTGAGGGGGTTAAGGGTGGGGCTGAAGGTTCCTCACTCTCTCTTCCTAGGAACAATTCCCTTAAGTCGGGGTATATCTGTTCGGGGTCTACTGGAGGGTCGCAGGACTTTTTTTTTTTTTTTTTAGCTCTGTCCTTTTTCCAGGCTCCCCCTGAGCCCTGTTCATTGGAGGGGATGTCTACCAGATTCTCATCAGAACGTAGAAGGTTCACCTCTCTCAACCTATTTTCTTCCCTCCTCTTTCTTCCCTCTTCCTCACGGGCACGGGCCATGGCTCGGGTCTCAGGTGGGCTGGGTGGAGGGGTTCTGTCAGGGGTTCTGGCTGGTCCTGCAGAGTAGGGGGGTGGCCAGTCTATAGTGCAGAAAGTTTGTAAGCGGCCAGGGCTGAGGGGCACATTTCCACCATAGTCTCCAGTAAAAATATCTTTGAAATTTCGCAGCATGTATTCTAAGGGCGTGATGGGCTTTGCCCCATGAAGACAAACAAAGACAGACAGCTGGGTGTACAAAGGGTTAGGAAACGGAGAGTGCAGTGAGGGGTCTGCCACTCTTAAGACACAAAAGGGATTCCTTGACCACAGATGCTTCCTTCTTTAAGTGGCTGATTCGAGCTCGCGCTGATCGGAAACGCACGTATCAGAAGACAACTCTCAGTTTGGTTTTGTCCCGTAGGACTCTGCCTTTCACAAGCACACATCAATCATACACTTCAACATGTATTCCACCCTGATCACAGAGAAGTCACTGCTTCCCTGACCTGCCTGTCAGAAAGCTAACCCAGATTCCACTGATAAGAGAGGTGATCAAGCTCCCTTTTCCCCCTTCTCAACTGGAAGGGGATACCTCAGATACCTCAGACTGACTATACTGACCTGTCCGTCGACTCGAGTCGTCCCTGGGCTCGTCCTCTCAGACCTGGGTTCTTCAAAGCGAGCGGCACCGGCAGAGAGTCACAACAGAACGGAGAGAAGACCGACCTTCCAAAGAGGGAAGTGGCGCCTGTCGGAAATCAGTCACGGGCTGCTCGGCTCTCCGACGGCCCGTGGCTCAAGAGGGCAATAACCCGGTCTCGTTGCCAGAGTCAGCTCTCCATTTTCCCGGCCCAATGCACCAGGAAATGTAGCGGGGGGAGGAGAGCCTTCATCCAGTCAGTGAAACCACACCAAGTCAATCAGAGGAGGATATTTATTATAGCGCTAGGCCAGCCAGCTTTAATAAGCAACAGGGCTGACCTCTTTCAGATGCATTCAGCTTTCTAATATACCTTACAATGTGCGTGTCAGAAGCAAGACAATGGAATTTTCCTTTACACCATTTCTTTCTTCCTGTTGAAGAGAACATTTCATTCCGGAAGCACCATTTCTTATTTTGCATTACAAGCTAGCTTTTAGATCTAAGCATCTTTTGCACCTGGGCACCTTTGAAGCTTAACCACAAGCTCCCTTCCAACCACATTCAATAACAGTTTTTTGCTAAACAGAAATGTCATATCTTTTTCTATGAAACTTGTGGGAGGGGGGAATTTCAGGGTGGTAATGGAAGGTTTGAGGCCTGAGATGAATTTAGGCCAATTTGTCCTTTTAATTTCTTTAATTCAATTTTATTGCTATAGCAACCCTACATATTAATCTGTTCCTTACCTGCAACTCTCCTAGGGTTGCCAGCCTCCAGGTGGGGGCCTGGAGATCTATCTCCTGCTTTTACCACTGGTCTCCAGCTGACAGAGATCAGCTCCCCTGGAGAAAATGGCTGCTTTGAAGGGTGGACTCCGTGGCATTGTGCCATATTGAGGCCCCTCCCCTCCCCTCCCCAAACCCCACCCTCTCCTGGCTCCACTCCCAAAGTCTCCAGGTATTTCCCAACCCAAACCTGGCAACCCTAAACTCTTCCCTTCCTTCTTCCCTTCTCATCTGTTGTCCTCTTTGAACTGGACCTAGACCTTCTCTGATCGTTCTTGGCTCTCTCATCTCTTGTTTCTTTGGCCTCTTGCCCTGCATGCAACCTGTGTATAGGTTGTGGAGGGGTTAGTGCCATAGCTGAAACTCTGCAGGCAGCTAATGCGGCAAAGCAGAACCTGCCCAGTTAGGGTTCCCAGCCTGCAGCCTGGACATCGCCCACAATTAGAACTGACCTGCAGATGACAGTTATCCAGATGGAGGGAAACGGCTGCTTTGGAGGGTGGGCTCTACCCGGCTTTCTACCCTGCCGAGGCCCCTCCCCTCACCAAACCCCACCCTCCCCAGGCCCCATCTCCAAATCTCCAGGCATTTCCCAAGCCAGAGGTGGCAACCTTAGCATAAGCTGGCAACCCTATGCCCAGCTGCAACCTGGAGCTGGCAAACCTCTGCCCAGTCCCTCCTTGCAGGGAACCTCCAATACTGAAGGAGGGCTAGTGACTTAACATGTGAATATCCTCAAGACTCCAACAGAAGTAATTTTATGAAGGCTGGATGGGCTCAGTGGCACGTTTGGCTTCTATCCCACTGATCTCCGCTCAGCTCTTCTCACCTCACTGTTCAGTTCAGGCTGAAACAGAAACAGAAATGCAGGGTCAGAATAAGTTCAATATATTTTACAGGGCTGGCAATGCACAGTGCCATTTGGCATGCTCAGCCTCTGAGAACCGTCGAGCGACACCTATAAAACTCACACTTTGATTCTCTGCCAAGTTCAACTCCCCTGACCTTCAATGATGATGATGATGATGATAATGATGATGACACTTTTTTAAGGCCAGGGAGTTTGTAGTAAAAGAAAACAACCACATAATCAGTTGTGGTGAAGACTCAGCCTGGCAAGCGACCTGGAATCTTGACTATCTGGCGGCCTGCTCCAATGACCGGGGGCAAATGAGCTCACTGTCTTAACGTGGCTCCTAAGGGCCGTGGCTGCTGCCCTACAAAGCTCCTTGCGTGCCAAGCAGGGAGTGGCCTATGCAGCTGGGAGGGGCGTTGGGGTGCCTCGAGATGGCCCTTGCAGGTTTGGCTAGGGCAGCTGTTTTTTTGTCTTTAAGAATCAGCTTTCCTCCCCTTCCCCCTTTTTGCCATTGAGTTGCAGCCGACTTAGGGCAATCCTGTGGGGTTGTCAAGGCAAGAGACATTCAGAGGTGGTTTGCCCACTGCCTGCCTCTGTGTCACAACCCTGGTGTTTCTTGGGGGTCTCCCATCCAAATACTAACTGGGACAAACCCTGCTTAGTTTCTAAGATCAGAGGAGACTGGGCTCGCCTGGGCTGTCCGGGTCAAGGCTTTCCTCCCTACAGCCTTCCTCCTAAGAGGCGGCAAGAGAAACTTTAAAGAGGAGGTGAGCGGTATGTGATGTTCTTTCCTGTGCTTGCACATCATGCTCTAGGACTCCAGCACAGGAGAACATCTTTATCTCCTCTGGGGGTGAACTGAATGATTTGTTATTGTTTACCTGTGTGTGTCCCCCCAACCTCTGCATCATCCATTTGTTTGGATTTAATTCAAAGAAAAAGATGCTGTTAGTTACTCCCATGCTTGAGAGGAGACGGAGGGCGCGTAACAACAGGGTCTTAGTTAATTACTCTTAGCATCCCACCATTGAGAAGGACACATTTACACATCAGTCTCCATTTTTGACATATTTATTTGCTTCACTGCGTTTCCCCCGGAATTAAACCCAAACATATAATGACTATATAAATTTAGCCTGTTAGTCCTGTTTGGTTCTCACAGCTGTCAAAATATCTTCATTATGTCGTATACTAATTTGCTGTTCACCCTCTGCCTATACATATGGGCTGATAACTTCCATTTCAATGTATCTGAGGAAGTGTGCATGCACATGAAAGCTCATACCTGTCAGGGGTCCCAGAGTCAAAACACTCAACAACGATTCTTCATGAAGTTCAGTTCACTGAGGCTGGTACTAGACACCATGAACTCTCATGTCAGGAATAACAGGAAAACCCCGGGAACACCAGTTATACCCCGTTCAAACAAAGCCCTCCCTGCCCCCCCCAAACCAATAAGGAAGCACCTAAAAGCGCGGGGAGACTCGATAGAGCCGTTGTGTTCTCAGCAGGAAAGTAGCGCTAAGCAGCTCCAAGGCTACTGGGTGGAGAAGGCAGCGGCAGCAGAAGCAGGGAGGGAAAGCAAAAGACAGACGCATCCCCCACATTCCAGTCCATGGCAGCCGGCTGACAATGCCTTGAATAAAACTTTGTTGGCCTTAAAGTCTATTCAGAGTGACACTCTCATCCACCCCTGGGGTTGCTGCCTCTGGGTTGGGAAATCCCTGGAGATTTTGAGGATGGAGCCTGGCGAGAGTGGAGTTTGGGGAGGGGAGGGACCCCAGCAAGGTGTAATGCCACACAGTTAGGGTTGCCCGGGCCGCCCTGGCTGCCAGGAGACCAGCTGTAATCCCAGGAGATCTCCAGCCACCACCTGGAGGCTGGCAGCCCTACCACTTGAGTATGGCCCACCACCCCCATGATGCTTTTGAGGTTAGATGGGAAACCACTTTGTTGCACTTCAGTTTATTTGGCTGTCGTCTCTTTCTTGTATGATCCAGTTTAATGCCATGAAACTATAATATTCCAAAAAATTATCTCACTGGAAGAATAATGGGATGTCTTCCAAAGAAGGATCGGGAAGAGAAGTACGATTCAAAAAAATATTTCTCCTTTTGCAAGCGAAAAACAGAAAATGGATACACTATTTTTAAAAAAAAAAAGTAGAAAAGAGAAGGACTTATATTTTCCAGGCATCTCCACTTGTTTTTATAACATCCTGCGTGAGTAGTAAATTTTATAACAACAGATGTCTGTTATTCCATATTAAATCTGTTTAAGGGAGGAAAACAAGATCGTACATTATAATTGCTAGTAAGTTTTCCAAACACTTTCACAAAGTAAATACCCTCCCCCAATAATAATGGGGAAAACAACACCAGAAATTCCATCCACTGTTGGATTCCTTCCACTAAACTAAAGTTTTCTGCACCCTCAAGCTGCAGGACTCCTTTCTGTACAGGTAGACTTGCTCACGTTTCCCACAGTGCACTGCTCCTTATATCTCCAGCAAGGCAAAAAAGGGCTGCCCTGTAGCAAAGTTGCTGTTTCCAGGATGGCCTAATAACTAAACCTGACCTCCCCAAAGACAAATAGTGCTAGGGATGCCAGCCTGCAGCTGGGACCTGGGGATCCCCTGGAACTACAGCTCATCTCTAGACTACAGAGATCAGTTCCCTGGAGAAATGGATGCTTTGGAGGGTGGACTCTATGGCATTGCACCCCACTGAAGTCTATGTCCTCCCCAGGCTCCATCCCCAAATCTCCAGGAGTTTGATTCCCCACTCCTCCACTTGCACCTGCTGATGTGACCTTGAGTCAGTCACAAGCTCTGCCAGAATTGTTCTTGCCCACCTTGATGTATCAGAATTCAAAGGTGCCTGAAGGCTCCAAAAGGTTGGGTGCCCCCAAACTAGATCACTCATGGTGCCCTGTGACTGACAAAACACTGTTGCACACATCAGTTTGGTGTAGTGGTGAAGTGCGTGGACTCTAATCTGGGAGAACCAGGTTTGATTCCCCACTCTTCCACTTGCACCTGGCTGATCTTGGACAAGCCATAGTTCTGGCACAGCTGTTCTTGAAAAAGAGCCGTTTCTGTCAGAACTCTCTCAGCCCCACCTACCTCACAGGGTGCCTGTTGTGGGGAGGGGAAGGGAAAGGAGATTGTAAGCCACTCTGAGACTCCCTTGGGTAGTGAAGGGTGGGGTATAAATCCAATCTCCTCTTCTTCTTCTTCAAATGCTTCACATCTGGAATTCGTCACAGCAGAAGGTGAGATGTCATTATCTAACCATTATATGAGATGAAATGGAGGGAAAACTGAGACCAATTTTCTACAAGCTGCTGCTCCAGGCTCCCTCTTCTCTTTGCCCCGATCGTACAAGTCTATTTCACACAAGCTGCTGCGCAGCCACATTTTGCCCCGCAGCTCCTCCCGATTTCCCCTGCGTCTACTCAGTCCTCAAAGAACAGGATTGAGTAGATGCGGGGGAAATCGGGTGAAGCTGCGGGGCAAAATGTGGCTGCACAGCAGCTTGTGTGAAGTGGACACGTACGATCGGGGCAAAGGGAAGAGCAAGCCCAGAGTAGCAGCTTGTGGGAAATCGGTCTCAGTTCAAATCCTTGCTCAGTGATGGAAGCCAATGACCTCGGACTACCCCGCATGATTTCTCACTGTGACCTCCCACAGGTTTGTTTTGAGGAGTGGGCACACATTCCAGCCTGAGCTCTGTGACAGAAGGGTGTGGGGAAATTATAACAAATGGACTAAAATAAAAATGAAAGAAGGCTTGTTCATGAGGGAGAGGTATCTGGATGGCTGTTAGCCAGTCACAACTGCAAATGAAGTCTGCCATGAGGGTCGCCACATCCCTTTTGGCAACCAGCAGGAGATGGGGGAGCTTACCAGGAGCAGCAGGGGGGCCCAGCCGGCATACAGCGATGTGTCCATGCCTTTGCCAGCAGGACCCTGAAGTGACATCATCATGTCCAGGACATCAGGGCGATGCTCTGGTATTTGGACAAAAACTCTATGGTAAATTGGGCTTCTACCGTAGAGTTTTTGCCCAAGTAACAGAGCTTTGGCCCAATGTCCCGGATGTGATGATGTCACTCCTGGGTCATATGAGCAGTGATGTAGCCATGTTGCTGCACGTTGGATGGCTCTCCCTCTTTTTCAGGGTAAGTTTCCCCCCACTGACCAGCCAATCGATGGTGGGGAGGTGGGGCCTGGCAGCAGGGGACCCCTGCCTTCTCTGGGGGGGGCGGTCTGGCAACCCTATCTGCCCCAGATGACTAGATCAAATGGGTATGCAACAAGCATGGCTACCTGCATTTTCGTGAGTTGTTCAGGGGCACTGGGTTGGCTTTGCAATGTAGTACTAGATAGACCCTTGGCCTGCTTGAAATTAGTCCCTACCGTCTTTACAAGAGGGGGGAAAAAAGACCAAGATTTTCTGAAATTAGTTGGGTGGCAACCTGGTCCAGGGCCTTTTCGGTTATGGCACCAATGCTCTGGCATTCTCTCCCCCAGGAGATTCCCCCGTCCCCTCCTGTTGGTCTTCTTGGTTATGTTTGGCATTCCCTCACTGATCCCTGCTTCCCAATCAATGTTTTCATTGCTGTTTGTTATACTTTTGTATTTAACTCTGTTTTGTATGTGTTTTAGCTCTGCTTCTTTTAAACTCTGTTTTTTAATTGTTTCAGTAGTTTCAGTAGTTTTATTTTAATGGTTTTATCATGAGATTTTTACCCTGTGTGTATTATAGTTTTAGCCACCTTGGTGGCCCTCATAATAGCAGAAAGGCGGGATACACATTTTTGCAAAGAAATAAATAAATGCCCAGATGCTACAGGCTCTCTGTTTCCTGTGTCAAGAATCTCCATGAAATGATCAAGTGGAAATAGATGGAATGGAATGAAGATAGTGTTTTTCCATGATATTTTATCAGCAACCCTACTGCGAAAAATATTTCCACCTAGCAAGCAAAACAGTCTGTAATTGCAAACAGATTCTCCTAAAAGAACAAGGGGAAGACGGAGGGAACATATGAAAGTACCTGCTGATCACAGCAGGGACGCACTTTACTGTCTTCTAAGCAACATATTCTGGTAATGTCAAATCAATTTGTGTATCCTCTGGTTCTAACAATGCACCTCATCAAGCTATGGTTATCTCGCTCTAACACCCTAATTAATTACCTTTAAACTATGGTTCCTCTGCCAGGTGTCTCCTTCTCAGATCAACCCACTGAAAAGATGGCTTATGATCTGAGGATCCTGTGAGCTGGTGGGTTAATTCCTCTCCTCCTTCCTGCACCCAAGAGTTTTTTGAGAGATATCCATGGGGTGACTTGGAAAGGGATGGCAAAAGATGTACATCACTTACCTGTTGAATCTGCGTATGCTCGATGTGTCCATCCCTTGTCCATCTCTGACATCTGAACATAAGAACATAAGAGAAGCCAAAGTTGGATCAGGCCAATGGCCCATCCAGTCCAACACTCTGTCACACGGTGGCCAAAAATACCAGGTGCCATCAGGAGGTCCAGCAGTGTGGCCAGGACGCTAGAAGCCCTCCCACTGTTGATCCCCCCAAGCACCAAGAATACAGAGCATCACTTGCCCCAGCCTGAGAGTCCCCATCTATACCTTGTGTCTAATAGCCACTGATGGACCCCTGCTCCATATGCTTATCTAATTCCCTCTTGAAGCTGTCCATGCTTGTAGCTGCCACCACCTCCTGTGGCAGGGAATTCCATGTGTTAATCACTCTTTGGGTGAAGAAGTACTTCCTTTTATCTGCTCTAACCTGACCGCTCAGCAATCTGTTCCTGTCATTCCACACCACAGAGGGGCAGACGGTAAACCCCAGATGAGAGCAGCACCTAAATTCTGTATGGCCCTTTCTGCACTGACAGCTTGCTCCGGAGAATCCGAAGAGTCAAGCCTTAAGGGTTGACTTCGCAGTCATACACATTCCCTCTGCACTGGTTTCCCCCCCTCTGGTTTATTTATGTGTATATTCTGTATGCATTCTGCATCTACAAGCAAAACCCCCATTTTTTGAGCTAACTGGCTACTTTGTCTAAGATGAAGAGAAAGGCAAACATCCTTCAAAACTTTTAACTGCAGACTCAACCCCTCCCTCCCTTGCTTTCTCCCTCCGTGATTCTGCAAAAAGAAAGGGAAGGGAGGGGGAAATCCAGGCCCACACCTGCAAGACTGGCACATCTGGGAGCAGGGCATCCCCTAGTCCTTTATATTGACTGATTCCTTCTTATGCTCTCTCTGGCTTTTTAAAAGTTTGCTGAGCGGGAGGACACATCCTCTTTTGTCTTTGGAGAAGGAAGGAAAGAAAACAGAACAGGAAGGGAGCGTTAACCTAAAGGGAGAGAGGCAGAAACGGGGGAGGGCAGTGGGCAGCACTTCAATACCTGCAGAAACAATTCTGCTTTAGAAAGGATTTGTGATTTGAAAGTGGATGAGAACAAAGAATCCCAGCAAAAGGAGTTTTGGTAACTTCAGGGTGAGAGTGTGCTGGAAGCGGTCTGAATGCAGATTCCTATAAAACAAGTGCAGAGATATGAGAAAGCCCCAACACAAACTGGATGTGGAAGCGGGAGGGAAGGCAGAACAGAAGAATAGGATGTGCTGAGAAATCAAGGCAAAATACGGGCGCAGAAAGGGCCTATACCAGAAACTACTGTGCCAGAGCTAGCTAGCTTCCACTGCCATTAGTGTCCTCCTGACCTGAATAGCCTGGGCTGGCTCAGTCTCGTCAGATCTTGGAAGTTAAGTAGGGTCGACTTCGATCAGTGCTTGGATGGGAGACTGTCAGAGTCCTTAACTTAGTCAGCAAAATACCAGGCCTTGTTCATTGAAGCAAGAATAGTATTTATTTTAAGCTGCAATAGTAGGTTACTGAAACAGAAGCATTGTTAAGAATACCTTGGTTACAAGAAGCAGACAGTTATACCATCGGGGGGGGATGAGACCCCCCTCCTCCGCCAATAGAAGCTCAGCGCGCGCGCGGGAACTACAGACAGCGCTAATTAAGGCAGTTCCCGCCGCCCCAACTTTCCCAGCCTAGCCGTTGCTTTCGAAAGCGATATGAAGCTAACAGCCTGGCTCTCTCAAGGTCGGCGCCTTGGGTAAGATATGGCTTGTATGCCCAGGCAGTCGAGGCAGCTCCCCACATTCCAGTCAAACAGTCCAGGTGCATAAATCAGCACCACACAGTCCCATCCACCCTCCCTTCACGAAACAAACCCATCCGCCCTCCCTTCTCTATCCATCATGGCAGGGCTACCTGACATAGACCTGCAAGGAAGCCCAAGGTTGCTGCTCAGAGGCAGGCCATGGCAAACCACCTCTGAATGTCTCTTGCCTCGAAAACCCTATGGGGTGTCCATAAGTCGGCTGCAACTTGACAGCACTTTCTACCACCCACCGTATGCTCCTGGGCCCTGACTGGGATGCCCCATGCTTGCCTGCTCTCATCAGGTCTTGGGAACTAAGCAGGGTTGGTCCTGGTTAGTCCTTGGATGGGAGACCCCTGCGGAAGGCAATGGCAAACCACCTTGGTTCACTTGCCTTGGAGGCCCCTTCCTGGCCTTCTCGGTCCTGGTACCAAAACTACGGAGCTCCCTCCCCTGGGAAATTCATCTGTCCCCTTCTTTAACTGCCTTAAAACATAGGTCAGGAAGGAGAGGTCATTCAGGGAACTGCCAGAGGAAACAAAAATGTCTTCAGTTGCCTTTGGCATCCCCTCCATGATCTCTCTTTCCCGACCCATGCTTTAATTACTGTATCCTATACATGTTTTATTTATTTTATGATGTGTTTTATTGTGTTTCCACTTCTAATTATTAGCTGCCCTGGTGGCCCCGTTTGGGTGGAAAGGCGTGATGCAAACTGGGTAAATGCATAAAAGGAAACGTTGTCCCTGTCCCTGGGGCCTGCTTTATTCCCCTACCGTAAAAAATACTTAATACAATTTCATGTTTTTATTAAAACTTGAATAAGCTACCCTGAAGCCAAATACACTTTTTTAAAAAAATTAAAAAATACAATTGAATTGGCTGTTCCAAATTTCAGTTTACTGTTTACAACTGTAAGAGGCATAGAATTCGGGTTGTCAGCATCCAGGTGAGTCCTGGAGATCTCCCTGAATTATAACTGATCACCAGATGAGAGAGATTGGTTCCCCTGGAGAAAATGGCTGCTTTGATATAAAACAGCCAGTTTGGTATAGTGGTTAAGTGCGTGGCCAGGGCTCTTTTTGTAGCAGGAACGCCTTTGCATATTAGGCGACACCCCCCCTAATGTAGCCAATCCTCCAAGAGCTTACAGTAGCCCCTGTAAGAAGAGCTCTGTAAGCTTTTGGAGAATCGGCTACATTAGGGGTGAGTTGCCTAATATGCAAAGGAGTTCCTGCTACAAAAAGAGGCCTGGCTGTGGACTCATAGAATCATAGAATGTTAGAGTTGGAAGGGACCTTGCAGGCCATCTAGTCCAACCCCCTGCGCTCTGCAGGAACACAGCCGAAACCCCTACATACCTACAACATGCCCAAAAGATGGTTGTCCAGTCTCCTCTTGAAAACGTCCAGCGAAGGAGCATCCACCACCTCCAGAGGCAGTCTGTTCCACTGCTCAACCACTCTTACAGTCAGGAAGTTTCTCCTGATATTAAGCCGGTAACGACTCCCTTGTAATTTCCACCCATTAGATCTAGTCTTGCAATCCGGAGCAAGAGAGAATAGATCCACTCCATCTTCTACATGACATCCCTTCAGATACTTGAAGACTGCAGTCATGTCCCCTCTAAACCTTCTCTTTCCCAGGCTAAACATACCCAACTCCCTCAGCCTTTCCTCATAAGACTTGGACTCCAACCCTCTCACCATCCTGGTCGCCCTCCTCTGGACCCGCTCGAGTTTGTCAACATCCTTCCGAAAATGTGGTGCCCAAAACTGGACACAGTACTCCAGGTGGGGCCTGACCATAGCAGAATACAGCGGAACTACCACCTCCCGTGATCTGGACACAATGCTTCTGCTAATGCATCCTAAGATTGCATTAGCTTTCTTCACAGCCGCATCACACTGCAGGCTCATGTTTAAGACTCTAATCTGAGAGAACCAGGTTTGATTCCCCACTCCTCCACTTGCACCTGCTGGATGACCTTGGGCAAGCCATAGTTCTGATAAGAGCTCTCCTTGAAAAAGAGCAGTTTCTGTCCAAGCTCTCTCAGTCCAAGCTCTCAACAGCCTCACAGGGTGTCTGTTGTGGGGAGGGGAAGGGAAAGGAGATTGTAAGCCGCTCCAAGACTCCTTTGGGTAGTGAAGGGCGGGGTATAAATCCAATCTCTTCTTCTTTGGAGGGTGGACTCTGTGGCATTATATACAAGGAGTTCCCTCCCCTCCCCAAACCCCGCCCCTCTTCAAACTCCACCCCAGAATCCCCAAGTATTTCCAAACTCAGAGTTGGAAAGCTTGGGTAAAAAACTTTATTTTTATGCATTCTGTTTTTAGCTTCTGCTGCTCTCTTCCTATTTTTTTTCCAGAGAGTCAGCCAGACTGTGACATGATCTGCCAGGAGCTGGCATCTGGGTGGGTGATATCCAGCTAGCCCTGATGTTTTGCAGTAGTGTGTGAAGCCGGCCCGCCTCTTAGCGGCCGGAAGGCATGGCTCATGTCATCCCTTTAGCACATCTTAATGGGCTGGCCTCCGTTCCTGCAGCATTTTTTCCTCGTGGTCAAGTGGTAGCTGGTGTGACTCACCGTGAGCAAACGCTTGTTCAGCTAAAGGCCAAAAAACACTCAGACCCACCCCACATAGAAAAGGGTTCTAGGAAGTGATCTTTGAGTCCACAGGAGAATTTCCTCCTCTGCGTTTATACCCAACTTGATACAACACAAAACAAAGAGTCTCACACCTACAATCAGTGGCCACAAAATCAGTGGTCACAAATGTTCCCTACACCCGTGGCAAGAAGGGATGGTCTCTCAGCAGTCAGGGAAGGGAAGTGACAACGGTCGAGGGCGGAAGATCCACCAAGAACTACAAGCCAAGTACAAATCGTGCATAAAACCATTGCAAATAAGATGGGGCAAAAATCCTCCCCGCACATTCTTTTATCCTGACAAGGGCAGCGCACAGGGTTCAGCTTTCTCCATCTTATCTACCAACCCTGTGAGGTAGGTAAGGCTGAATGGGTGTAAGACTGGCCCAAGTTCCCATGGCCAGGGTTGCCAGCTCTGGGTTGGGAAATACCTGGAGATTTAGGGGGTGGACCCCGGGGGGGCACCTCACCAGGGTATAATGCCACCTGCCAAAGCAGCCATTTTCTCCAGAGGAACTGATCTTGGTTGGCTGCAGACCAATCGTGATAGCAGGAGATCTCCAGGTGCTACCTGGAGGTTGGAAACCCTGCTCCATGGTGGTGGGCATTTGAACCTGGTCCACCCAGGTCCTAATTCAATGCTCTAACCACTGCACACACTGGCTCCCTTGGCGTATATGGTCAGGCTGAGGGGCTAAGCTAGATGTTATGATGTCCACGGGCTGGACCAGTGGGATGTGGACACCATTTTAGAGAAGGATTTGGCCATTTAAAAACGCCGTGCAGGCCTAATCTTGACTGGGCCAGGGGCATGGTGGGACCAGGTGATCTTGTCCCCTCCCCACACCCTTACAAGTACTGAACCAACTGTGTGTGTGTGTGTGTGGGGGGGGTGTTTTGGCACTGGCAAAAGCGAACAGTGGGGAGAAACAAGATTGCTCGGTCTCACCGTACTACATGTCCTAGCACCATTTTTAAATGGCCACTCTAAAATGGTGTCGGTTTCCATGGGTTAGCCTCATGGATGTCCTAACATCTAGTGTGGCCCTGAGAAAGAGAGAGTAACTGGCCCAAAGTTGGTCGTAGATCAGAGGAGGGTTTTGAACCTGGGTCATCCAGATCTAGGGTTGCCAGCTCTAGGTTGGGAAATTCCTGGAGATTTGGGGTGGTACAGGGTTGCCAACCTCCAGTTGGGGCCTGGATATCTGCTGGATAACCTCTAGATGATAGAGATGAGCTCCCCTGGAGAAAATGGCAGCTTCGGAAGGTGAACTCTATGACATTATACCCCGCCAAGGTTCCTCTCCTCCCCAAACCTCACCCTTCCTAGGCTCCACCCTCAAAATCACTAGGTAGAATCATAGAGTTGGAAGGGATCTCCAGGGTCATCTAGTCCAACCCCTGGCACAAGGCAGGAAATTCACAAATACCTCCCCTCCACACCCCCAGTGACTGCTGTTCCACATAGAGAAGATGACAAAAAACCTCCAGGACCCGTGGAGGTATTTTTCCATGTGGGCTTCTTTCCGTGTGGGCTTTTCTGTGTATGAGCTTTTTTCCGTGTGGGCATTTTTCCATGTGGGCTTTTCCTGTGAGCAGTTATGACCGTGGGCTTTTTTCCTGTGAGCTTTTCCCCTGTGGGCTTTTCTCCAGCCACCCTAGTTTGGAGTCTGAGGACGGTGGGCTTTACCGAAGGGAGGGACCTCAGCCGGGGATAATGGCCACAGGGTCCACCTTCCAAAGGAGCCATTTCCTCCAGATCTCTGCAGTCTAGAGGTCAGTTAAATTCCAGGAGGTCTCCAGGCCTCATCTGGGAGTTGGTAACCCTACCCAGATCCCAGTGTGCTATGCTAACACTGATTCTCAGACACAGCGCAGGTTCTCCAGAAAAAAATTCCAAGCAGTTAGTGCAATGGAAAAGATGCCCCTCTTGTCACAACTTAATTAGCCTTTCCTGTTGTCAAACTCTCTGCAAACTCTCTGGATAATTGTGCTTTATGTGGGGCTGGTTGTTCAACCTGTTTCCGATGCCCCTTAATCCTGAACACATCGAATGTGCCAGATGGTGCTCCGATGCTGACGGCATAATCAGGACAGTGGGTAAATCCTCCCCCTGCCAGGGATCGCTTTGAACTTCCTCGACTGCAGGAATGCAAAGGCCCTCTGACCAACAAGAAGTGTGGCGCCTCTAACAGAACAGTCAAGTGAGGGAACAGCAAAGAGAAGACCCTCCTTCATGCTGAACAGGCTCAAAGCACCCCAGCCTCCGCTCTGGCTAGCAATCAGCCTAATTTCTTAACTCAAAGAGGAAGGGAACTTCTGTCAGTCAGCTACAGAAGAACGTTTGCAAGGCTTCTGTAATGCTGCCTCCCCTAGCTGTCCTTCCATCTGACAATATAGCTAGAACTGGGATGCTAAGTTGGCATCGCTGTCTTTCAGCATAATTTTGCCCTTAGTGATCCACCAGCATAATTTTGATCTCAATAGCCCACCTCTCTTGAACAGTTCTCCTTAATTAGAAAATAGGAGAGGTCAGTCTTTCCAGGAAGTAACTCTGTGTGTGTGTGTGTGCTTTGGAAACCCAGGTTTGAATCCTCACCCTGCCACACACCTCATTGTGTTGTAGGATTGCCAACTTCCAGGCAGTGGCTGGAGAGGGATTACAACTGATTGCCAGGCAACAGAGATTGGTTTGCCCGGAGAAAATGGCCACTTTGGAAGGTGGACTCATATAGATCCTAGCAACATCAACGGTGGACCCGGCAATATCAGCCAAGCCATCTCACGTTCCTGCTCCTGCTCATCCTCTAATGTGACTGATGCCATTACATGTCAACAATGCCCTTCCAGCCTCTACACTGGAGCCCTTCAACAAAGAATTAATGGACATAAGTCTGACATTAGGAACCACCACATTCAAAAACCAGTGGGGGAAGATTCTAAACTTTCAGGACATTCAGTTGCTGACCTAAGAGAAGCAGTTCTCTGACAAAGGGATTTCAAAGGGAGATTAGAAAGAGAGACCGCTGGATTGCAACTGATAGTGAAGCTCAAGACAGTGCATCCACCTGGATCGAATAGAGACTTAGGTTTCTCATTACCAATGCTGATTTCCCCATACCCACTACCCCACTGCATATTTCACATAAATCCAGTCACACCTGCTATTGTCATTCACCTTCTATTGTCATTTGCCTGCTAATGTTATTCAGCATCTGAAATCACTGCACTTTCCAATGAATAGGACAGATGGACTCCCATTCTAGCTGTACCTGAAGAAGTGAGCAGTGACTCACGAAAGCTCCTCCCCTGCCACATATTTTGTTAGTTTTTGAGGTGCTCCTGAACTCTCGCTCTTTTATACTGCTACAGACAGACTAACACGGCTCCTCATTCTTGTTCTGTCAGCAGAAGGTGGCTTCCCACCAAGGCCCAGTCCTGTGACCAGGAGCTGTTTCAGGATGGAGAGTCCCTGCACTCTGACCTGTCAAGGTGATGGGGCATTTTGCTGTTGGGCTGAAACCTTTCTACCTGAGCTGTCAGGTACATCTCTGTCAGAAACTAAGAGATGGGCAGAGATGGTTTGCCATTGCCTGTCTCTGCATAGCAGCTCCAGTCTTTCTTGGTGGTCTCCCATCCAGGTTCTAACCACGAACCACCTGGCTTAGCTTCCAAGCTCTGGTGAGATCGGGCTAGTCAGGGCTATTCAGGCGACACCACCGGCTAATCAGGCCTGAATCGCTACTGGTAGGAAGGAAGGGGATGGCTCGCAATGGTCCCCTGTCCCTCACCCGTCCTGTCAGAGGGCCGCAGGGCTGAGTCACTGCCTCCCAAGAGGAGCTCCTTTCCTTTCCTTTCCTTTCCTCCTTCCTCCTTTCCCTTCTTCCTTTCCTTTCCCCTTCCTCCTTTCCTTCCTCCTTTCCTTTCCTCCTTCCTCCTTCCCTCCTCCTTCCCTCCTTCCTCCCTTCCCCCCCCCCCCCCCCCCCCCCCCCCCAGTGCTGTGGTCTCGGAGGAGGCTTCGTTTTTAATCTCCCTGTCCTGGAGCAAGAGGCAGCCGCTGGACCGCCTCTGGCCCTGCTCGATAGGTGAGTCTGCTCAGGGAGCTGGAAGGCCAGTTGCCCCCTTTCCCCATTCCAAGGAGGAGGCCATTGTGATGAGGACACTCCTGGATTCTGGAACGCGGAGGGGGAGGGGTGTCCCGTTGCCAGGGTGAGGCCATCAACAGAAGGGGGACAGAAGAGTCGTGAAGAGCGTCAGTTGGGTGAGGGCAGGGGGAGGCAGAGCAGTCTGGCCGCTTCTCTCTGTCTGGTCAGAAGAAGGCGGCTTCCCACCAAGGCCCAGTCCTGTGACCAGGAGAAGGTTCAGGATGGAGAATCCCTGCACTCTGACCCAGAGAGGGGAACTGTTGAGGTGAGCAGCCGTAAATGGGGGGCATTTACAAAGCTGGGCTGAAACCCTTCGTTGGTAGCTGCTACATCTCGATCAGAAACAAAGAGATGGTCTGATGAGCAGGGATGGTTTGCCATTGCCTGCGTCTGCCTAGCAACCCAGGGCTTCCCATCCAAGGGCTGACCGGGGCTGACCCTCCTTCCTTTCTGAGATCTGATGAGACTGGCCTGGCCTGGCCTGTCCCGGCGGTCAGGATGCTGCAGGACGAGGAACACCAAATCCAAAGACAATGAGAGTAACCAGGAATTGCGAGTCTTTGGTGGTTTACGGGGTGTGTGTGTGTGAGCGTGATGTTTTGTGAACTGCCCTGGGTCCCAGTTGCCTGGGCGAAAGGTGGGCGCTATGTATCTTAAGTAGGTCAGGGTGCAAGACTAATCAGGTCTACTCAGAAGTAAGTCCCATGTTGTTTTTAGGACTGCTCTCTAAATGTGTGCAACCCTAAGTGGGTCTACTTGGAAGCAGATCCTCTGTTATTACACAGGGCTTACTCCCAGGGAAGTGCTGTGAGGACAGCAGGCTGAGAAGTGATGGCCTCCGGGGAACTTCCTGCCTCCCTCCTCCCATTCCTCCCACCCACAGCCTTGTTTTCTTGGTTACATTTTAGTTGGCTGTTGAAATTATTTTATGGTTAATATGGCAATTCATCCTCTCCCCCCCCAAACTGGCAGTTCTTTTGTATGTTTGTTTTGGATTGCTATTTTTGATTCAGATTGGTTGGATTTTTAACTGTTTTTAAATGTTTTGGATAACTGGGTACCTCCCTCTGCTGCTAGAATTATCTTTTAAACCATTTTTTAAAATGGCTACTCTCTTTTTTGCAGGGACCTCTTTTTGGTGTTTAAAACGGGGGCAGGTTTTGATCGCTTTGTTATATACACTGCCTGAGAGCCTTGGCTAATGGGGGAGAGGTCTTGGGGGGGGAAGGTCAATAGAGTAAATAGAGAGGCAATGTCGAAATCTGTACTCCTCTCTTTTTCTCGCCATGGTGGTGGTGGAGGAACATAATCATCAAGTCACAACCAATTTGTGGCCACTCCCTTATCGGGTTTTCAAGGCAACAGGTAAATGGAAGTGGTTGGCCACTGCCTGCCTCTGCGTAGTGACCCAGGACTTCCTTGGTGGTCTCCCACCCAAGTATTCAACAGGGCAGACCCTGGTTAGCTTCCGAGATCTAATGAGATTGGGCCAGCCTTGGACGTCCAGGTCAAGGCAAGACATGAATGGAGGTGGTTGGCCACTGTCTGCCTCTGCGTAGCCACCCAGGACTTCCTCGGTGGTCTCCCATCCTAATGCTGACTGGGGCGAACCCTGCTTAGCTCCCAAAACGTGGCCACCTCTGGCTAGGCTGGGCCATCCTGCTCAGGAAAAGCCCCCTTCTCTTCGAAGGCCGCCTGCTCCTCCTCTCCAGAGCTACAGCACATCTGCCATTCCCCCCTAATTATAAAGAAGAGGAAAACGGGATCCTTGGTTTAACAAGCACTAGGATTTCCAACCTCCAGGTGGGGCTTGGAGATCTCCTGGAATTACGGCCGCTCTCCAGATGATGGAGGTCAGTTCTCCTGGAGACTTTGGAGGGAGGACTCTGTGGCATTATACCCCACAGAGCTCTCTCCCCTCCCCAAACCCTGCCCTCCCCACACTCCACCCCCAAGTCTCAAGGGATTTCCCAACCTGGAATGGGCAACCCTAGCAAGGACCTGCCCCTCCATTCTGTTTTTAGGGTTCTGGGGAGAAGATGGAGCTGTGTGGAGCTGTGCCATCAGGACACGACCGATGCAGGCCGGGAGGGATTAAGCTGAGGGGAGAAAACCGAGGCAAAAAAACAATACTTACGCAGGACCTGTAGCCACTGCAGTCCTCTTCTGCAAAGATGCGCTTTCAGCTGTTTATATCACGCCTATAAATCCAGCCTTTGGATGGCGGACGGTGCTGTCCTCAGTAGAGTTAGGCCTTTCTCGTCCATTGCAGCCAGTGGGTTTCAGAAGGGTGTAATAGCACTTAGGATGGCACCGCGTGACTCCTTCCAATGCTGGCAAGATTTTCCGGTTGATTCCTTCCAACTGTCCATAGCCCCACCTAACAAACAGATCTCCCTGTAGTAATTCTCAAGCCAATTTCCCAAGGCCTGGGGAGTCGGAAAAGAAACATCCATTTCAAAAGATGTGGTTAGGGAACTTGCAAGAAAGTAAAAGGGGGTGTTTTTTCCCCATAGTAGAATACAATGGTTTATAGATTTCTAACTGAGGTTGCGGGAGGGGGGGGTGTTGCATCACAGGATCTTGGGTTGCCAACCTCCAGGTGTGGTCAGGAGTTCTCATGGAATTACAGCTGACCTCCATACAACAGAGATCAGTTTCCCCGGAAGAAATGGCTGCTTTGGCAGGTGGACTCCAGGGCATTATACCCAATGATGATGTTCCTACCCTTCCCAAAGCCTGACCTCTTCAGGCTCCACCCTGGCAACTTTGGAAAACACACTCTATGGTGTACTGTAGATGCTAGATGAAACCCTCCCCAGATTCCCCTGTCCACAGGCACCATCCCCAAATTTCCAGGAATTCCCCTACCTGGAGCTGGCAGTCCTGACAGGAATGGAGCATATGCTCTCACTTCACACTGCAGTCGATAAGTTTGGGTTGGCATCTATGCAGGTAGTACGGGCATGCAAAATCTATGTATTGCCCAATTCACAGAGTATGTTGATCATGGGTACTGGTTCAGTTCAGTTTAGTTTATTGTAATTAGCCAGTGGCCCTTACAAAATTAGAAAACACAAATGGTGAACAAGCTATAGGTTAAAAGTCAGAATATACAAAAATACCAGAGATCAGTAACAAAATATGACTAATTTAATACAGTAGCCTAAATAATGCCCCTTCCTGATGCCACCTGGGAACGTATATTCTTTGTGGCAATGGCAAATAATGAAACTTTATAAGAGACATATGCATCAATGTCAGATAACAAAAATGAATTTTTCCCCTCAGTTGGGTAAGCACTAAGACCAGATAAGATCCCTGCTAAAAATTGAGCCCTTGGACTAGAATACAATGGGCAAAAGAGAATGTAGTGAGGTAAATCCTCAAGTTCGTGGGAACCACAAATACATAAGACGGTGGGCCAATGGAGTTTGACTGAATCGGCCCTCCAAAATTGCTGTTGGCATTGATTGAAACTGTAGAGGTAAAGGATGCTCTAAGTACATGTTTAGAGATATTAACTAGATATGGAGTTCTAGTGTGGTCTGATTTAATTAATTTGTACCATGGTGCTGCTTTTGATTTTAATATCAAAGAGCGGTCTAGCCGAGCATCAAAGTAATAAATCCAGTTTCTAAGTTAGGATTTATCAACTGAGGTTTCCAAAAGGTCATCAGGAATATTGGGGGCAATTCTGTCTCAGCCCAGCCTACCTTGCAGAGCTGTTGTTGACAGAACAGAGTGTGGGAGAAGGTTGCCAGCTGTTCTGAGTCCCCATTGGGGAGAGAAACACAAGACTAAAAAAATAATTGTCACTGCAAGGCACTGTGTTGCTTCTGTTGACTGTCACGGCCACCTGTTTGAAATCGGACCATAATTCTCTCCGAGGTGAAAGAGAACCATCCGTTCCTTTACTCCCCTGAGAAGTTCATTGATTAACAAATCTCCAGCAGCAGAAAGTTCTCATTCCTCATTTTTTGGATGCAAGGGCTAAAAGGACTGAAATGAATTTTGCGATTGCCAGAGCGATTGTCGGATCCTTATCACTAAGCAAAGGAGGCAGCGTTTCCAGGGTGTCGGGGGGAAAGAGGACCATCCCTATTCAGCCACATTTTTTCCCACAGGTCTTCCAAGGTGCTCTGGGAGGGGCACGGACAGTTCTACTTGCCCCTGTTTTACCCTTCTTCAAACCCTCTGAGGTAGGTTTGGCACTTAGTTTTATTTCTTTTTTAAGTATTTGAAGGGCTGTCATTTAGCTGAAGACAGAGTACTATTTCAGTTGGTAGGATTTGTAATATTGGATTTAAATTATGGGTTGGGGGGGAGAGAAATTGGAAGGATATAGTGTTGCCAGTCTCCAGACGGGAGGCTGGAGATGTCCAGGAATTCCTACTGATCTCCAGGCAATGGAGATCAGTTCCCCTGAAGGAAATGGCAGCTTTGGAGGGAAGTGTCCTGGATCGGCCTGCTAATGCCTCCTCTGATGAGGAGGAGATAGAGGAATCGGTCCCACCCCGCAGATGCTGCAGGAGGACCTGCTAGACAAGAAGGACACTTTGTCAGGTGCAGAGGGAGAGTCTTGGGTTGAGCCAGCATGCTACGCCCTCAGTGCCTAGGGTTGCCAACCCCCCGGTGGGTGTGGGGCTTCCCCCAGTTTCAGGGTGGCCAATCTGCCACTGGCCAGGTGGCCAGTGGGGAGCCCTGCCCCCAAAGAGTCCCAGCGCATCTGATGTGCCCAGCACGATGATGTCATCATGCCGGGCACGTTGTTCAGGGGACACTCTAGTATTCAGGTAAAAACTCAAGACCATAGAGTTTTTACCTGAATACTAGAGTGTCCCCTGAACAACGTGCCCAGTGTGATGACACCAGAAGTGTCCCGGAGCAGGCCTGGAGACCCCCACTGAGATGACCCTAACCCTATCAGTCCCGCATCCCAGGACCTAAAGCAGAAGCCTGGCAGCTGCTGTCCTCACCCCTGGGGTCACCAGAGCCCGTGGAACATTGGCGAAGGAGAGCCCAGAGAGAGGTGCAGGACCAGCGTCCCAGTGCGTGGCTGGTAGCTCAGCTCCAGTCAACCTCTGCCTGTGAGCCTGATCAGGACTGAGAGCCAGCTGGCCGCCATTGATGAGTCGCACCTGTCCCTGAAGGACTCATCCTGAGAAGAGTAGCCAGGGAAGGGAGAGCCAAGTTGGAAGCAACTTGTTTGTAACCCTCATGTGCCTTGCTGTTGTTTCTTGCCTCACTCTGGACTATAACCGGGCTTTCAGATTCGTCTGAAAACCTGGGGGAGTCCCCCAAGTTTGCAGAACTATTTGTTTTGGGTAAGTGTGGCTTTGATTCATGGATTTAAATATCTGCAGATGGGGGCTGCAGATGAGAAATAGATGTATAGATATCCCTGCCAAGTTCCCTGTCCTTCCCAGATTTCATCTTCTTGAAGATCCAGCCTGCATTTCTCCAGTCATTTCCCGAGCCAGAGCAGGCAACCCTGGCAGATACAAGGAAAAACTTTTTAACAATAACAACAGTTCAGGGGTGGAATCCCTCGCTCCGGATGGGTAGAGTTGCCTGCCTTAAGCATACAACCATTTGGAAGAACACAGGTGGCATGGAATATTTTTATTATACAGTAATTTGGTTCTTGTTAAGTCATTACAGTTCTGTCTTGGATAAAGATTTGGTGAAATGGGGTGCTAAAACAGACCGGTTCGCCCCGCCAGCCGGAACTATTGCAGAGCTGCTATATGGACAGAACTTTAAGTCTTCAAGAATGGAGAATTCTGCTCACCTGAAGTACTCTTGGTCTATTGAGCGGACTTTTGAATTTGCAATTTACATTTGAATCCTTTCCTCTGTGACTCATGAACTTGGATCTTTCCCTATTTGCACAATTTATTTATATGAATTTCAAGATTTGTATTAAGATGGTTTTGTATGTTTGTTATTGCTGATTATGCAAATAATTTGTAAGCATTATATTTAGTGGCTGAGTATTTTTGGAGGTTAAACATATGGAGGATTTTTCCTTTTTTTGTATTAACCTCCAGGTGATGGTTGGAGATCTCCTGCTATTGCAACTGATCTCCAGGTGAAAGAGATCAGTTTCTCTGGAGAAAATGGCTGCTTTAGAGTGTGGACTCTATGGTACTGAGGTCCCTCCCCTCCCCAAACCCCGCCCTCCTCAGACTCCACCCTCAAAATCTCCAGCTGTTTCCCAACCTGAAGCTGGCAACCCTGATGTTTAAGTGGAGATTGGTCATTTATCTGCCAGGATTATTTTAGGTCTTCCTGCATGGTGCAGGGCATTGGACGGGGATGGTCTTTAAACCCCTTCCAACTTTTTAATTCTATGATCCGATGAAAAGAGTTCAGTCAAAATAACAACCACCAGCCAGCATCTCTCTTGTTGGAAGAGCTAAATATCCTCCAGACTAGCACTGGAGCCCGGGATAAAAGCCAGAGGCTAAGCACGGCACAGTTGGAATTGTGCTCTCAGGATACCCCCCCTCCCCTCTCCAGTTTTTGCAGCAGATAAAGATATTTTCGAGACAGATACTTACGTATGCAAGGCAAGTGCCTGGAATTTCCCCCAAGGCTCTTTTATTATCAGACATTCTATAACTGTGTAGGTAATAGCATGATAAATATTGTGCATAACTTTGCTTAAACAACATGCAAGATTTCGTGTACCAGTGGAAGCTGATGTGCTCGGTAGTAAACAAGCTGTTGGGAATAACAGGCTTGGCGCCCAGTAATTATGTTCTGATGGCTAACCTCAGGAAAATCAAATTATTATTATTATTTTGTTAAAGAGAGATGGAATAATAGGATGAAGAAATCTGACTGGCTCGGTGGTTCGGTCCCTTATGACAATATACGCTTGCCGTTTTCAACATTGCTCCCCAGTGTTTTGAATTAATTATTGCATATCATTTCCCCCAATACAGGGGATTTTGCTGCTCTGTGCACTAAATCCCAATACAAACTACCATTCATTCAGCTATTTTGCTGTAAACAAAATGAAAGAAGGAGGAAAGGGGTGTCTGGAAACCTGCTTGACGCAATCTTTGAACGTATTTTCTTACTTTCGCAATCAAAACTTAAAGACGCGTTAACTGTCAATGACGTCTTCATTTGGCTTTGGAAGTTAACAGAGCGCTGCATATATCTGGAGAGGGAGTTGCCCAACAGAAGCCAACAGGTATCAGACACCTCCCACTAGACCACGGAGTCTTCGTAAATGCCAGGGGATCCATAACCACCACTTCCAGTTTTTACCAGAAGTGATGTCAGCACACTGACACAATGCTGGCGCACCAGTCCCCATTCCCTGGTTGCTCCCAGAGGTTGCCAGTTGCAACCCTACAGAAACCCATCCAACGTACAGTGATGTGTTTATGTCCCTGCTCATGCAATCTGGAAGTGACGTCATCATATCAAGGACGTTCGAGTGATGCTCTGGTATTTGGGCAAAAACTCCATGGTAAATTTGGCTTCTACAATAGAGTTTTTGCCCATACCAGAGTGTCGCCCTGGATGTAATAATGACATTTCTGGTCACATGTGCAGTGATGCAGACATGTTGCTGCATGTGGCATGGCTCTCCTTCTTTTGGGGGTAAGTTCCCCCTGCTGGCCAACTTGGTTGTAGTGGTTAAATGCGTGGACTCTATCTGGGAGAACTGGGTTTGATTCCCCAGTCCTCCACTTGCAGCTGCTGGATGACTTTGGGCAAGCCATAGTTCTGACAAAAGGCTGTCCTTAAAAGGGCAGTTCCCTCAGAGCTCTCTCAGCCCCACCTACCTCACAGGGTGTCTGTTGTGGGGAGGGGAAGGGAAAGGAGTTTGTAAGTCACTCTGAGACTCTGAGTGAAGGGCAGGGTATAAATTCAGTCTCCTCCTCCTCCTCTTCTTTTCCTTCTTCTGATTGGTGGTGGGGAGGTGGGGCCTGTCAGCAGGGGAGCCCCACCTCCACTGGGGGGTCTGGCAAGCCTAACCCGTTATCAGGTTCCAGGGCTCAGGATCCAGATAGCAAGGAGATGCCAAGTTCCTTAAGACCTGGGAGAGCTTTTGGACGACGGACATGACCTCAACAATGGTCTGCGCTCAGCTGTGTGTCTCAGCTGAAGGGGAAGATGGATTGGGCTTTGTGAGGACACAGTTATTTCACGTCTGTGCTCATTTCTGGCCTCTCATCTACCTCTGAGGACCTTGGATATCAATGTGGCTTCCCCTCCTCTCCAAAAGTGGTTCTTTTGTTCCATTCCAGATCCATCCACAGTGCAACAGCTGTCAAAGGGGCTGGTTTCTTTTTCATCCTCCCCAAGTACCCTCTCCTCCCTGAATGCAGGACTCCAGCCAGTAATGGAGCGAAAGGGAGTGAATTTACTGACGTGAAACCAACACAAAGGGAAAGGCTTGTTCTTAATGAAGTTGCACTCTTTTGAAGAATAATGTTCGTAGTCTGGATGGACTCTTGAACGCTGCTTCATGCCAGGTGTTTAATAGTGGGTTTAACACGGCAGAGGCAAAGGCAGAGTGATTTCAACAAGCAGCAGTTTATTGCACCTCAACAGGAAAGCTTTCCATGGGGCAACTGCCCTAACTATATACACCTAAGCCACTTCCAACCCCCATGTGATTGGTGAGTTCAAATGGCCTCTGGGCTCCAGATTGGCTGGCTGCCCTCAGGGGCCAATCCACAGGCAGGTTCCAGGATTCCACCTGCCTTTGTTCTGGGGCTTCAACCTCCACCTAGGTGGCCTGCCCAGACAAGCCCAGACCTGCCTCCCCACTCTTCATCTAGGTGGCCTGCCGGACAAGTCCACACCTGCCTCCTTATGCTGGCTTCTAGCACCCGCAAAGCAGTTAAGCCTGAGTGGAAGACTGCACACGTCCAGGCATAACACCAGGTGTTGCCAGTTCTGAGTTGGGGAATTCCTGGAGATTTGGGGGGTGGAGCCCAGAGGGATTTGGGGAAAGGAAGGACTTCAGTGGGGTACAGTGCCCTAGACTCCAACCTCCAAAGTGGCCATGTTCTCTGGGGAAACTGAACTCTGTGATCTAGAGATCGGGAGCCCTCCAGGCTCCCCCCTAGAGGTTGGCAGCCCCAGCAGAGACCTTGAGTCCTTTGCTAGAGTTTTGGCAGATTTGTCAGCAGCACCCTCCCCCCTGGAAGACCAGGTCCCTTGCCACTCTCTATTAGACTATTAGCTCATGATGCTGTGGCTGGGTTTACATCTGCCCTAAGCAGGCAGAATCATACCTTCCCAATGTTTAAACAGCTGCACAAACCAAGTTCAAGGTGCTGGATTTAGCCTTCGGAGCCCAAATGGTCTGGGATGTCTAGAAGAAGGGATTGGATTTATACCCCACCCTTCACTCGGAGTCTCAGAGCAGCTTACAAAGGCATTTCCTTTCCCCTCCCCACAACAGAATTGTTCTGAGCACAGAACTTGCAGGGCACATCGTAGTGAAAATCCATTGTGGCTGGGGAGCACATGAGGGTAATGTAACAAGGCCTTAGGAAGGAAGGTACTTCCACACACACTCTGGGAGACTGGGGGTGGGTGGGGGGAGAGTCATCAGAATGGTGTCCTGCAGGGGTCTTTTCATAGAAAAAGAGCTGTAGGAGCTTATTAGCATATGGTATGCTAATGAGCTATTAGGCTATTAGCATATGCCACGCCCCTGACATCACTGGAAGTGATGTCAGAAGGGGAAGCAAAAGGGGGAGGCATCTTCGAAAGCCTCCCCTTCCCTTCCCCAGCTGGCCTGGGAGGGGGGCTAAGAGAGAAGGGGTTTAAAGTTTAAACTCCTTCTCACTAGAGTTGGGCCACAGAAGGAGGAAAGAGGGAAGGAAAGAGAGAGAGTAGAGAGAAGGAAAGAAGGAGGGAAAGAAAGAGAGGGAAGAAGGAGGGAAACAGGGAAAGGAGGAACAAAGAGAAGAGAAGAAGGTGGGAAAGAAAGAGAGAAGAGAAGAGGAAAGAGGAAAAGGAGGGAAGGAAAGAAATTTGGCGGCAATTCGACCCCATTATATCCTATGGGCCTTTGAAGTCAATGGTAAAAACATAGGGTATATTCTGGGGGCTGGAGGGGAGGGGGTTTGAGGGAGAGTGTCAGGTTTGAAATCAAGTAGATCCAGTCATTCTTGCACAAAGAAAGTTTTATTAGGATTATCTTGCTAAAACCCACAGTAGGAGGTCATTGTCAGGAATGGGGGCGAAGCAAAGCAAGCCAACTTATAGTGTGATGCAATGAAGCGCCTAGCGAATAAAACTTGAGCACTCACGCGGGAACTCCCGAGGGAGAAATACTTAATGAGCGGGAGACTACTCCCCCCTCCCCTTGCCTTCCCAGGACTGGAAAATTCTCAGCTTAACAAGAATAGCCCAAAGCCTACATTCAAGGCCACCGTGATAAGGAAAAGCGGCAGGGAAGAAGCTCCCACGTTTCTGCCAGCATAGCTACGCAAGCGCAAAGCGGGGTAGGAAACATAAAACAATGGATACAGTGAGAAACAACAAAGGCACCTGTTCTGACATTCTGCCCTTCCCAAAATACCACCCGCCCACCACTCAGGAAGGAGAGAACAAGGGCCCTCCAGGTTTATAAGGGTATCGAGTGTGAAAGTCTTTTAGGTGATCAGGTGCATTGATATCAGATACTTTCACCCACTCCCTGTGTTGGGGCTCCAAACTCACAGGGTAGCTGATACCCACCAAGTTTCAAGAATATTGGACCAGGGGTCCAATTCTATGGGCTCCCAAATAGGTTGCCTCCATTCCCTCCATTGTTCACTATGGTGGGAAAAACGTAACTTTTGGGGGCAACCTGTTTGGGTGTCATGCTATTATTGTTGGAAAAATTGACAGTTGACAGACAATTGACATTAAATATTCAGAGTTTGCAATGGATCTTTGCTTCACTGGAGAGCAGGCATTTTCTTCTACGTAAAAATCTTTATTTCTAAGGGAAGCGTTCATAGGAAATCTACAAAACAACAAAGACACCTAAGACTACAACTTTACACTTTGACCACACGGTCTGCAACAATGGAGATTCTTCTTCTTCTTGACCCCTTAGAAGGAAATCACCTGAATAGATAAACCAATGATTGTTAGTAAGTAGGCTTCAGTTTCCTGGGCTTTCTCTCTATTGGCTCTGTGCCTGGTTCCCTTCCAAGTCAATCTAAACAATAGCACACAAGGTAAACAATAGCACACATTAACCCTATAATGACTGAATTTTAGACCTCGTAACAGACGTATTGCCAACAATTATTTCCTGTTTCAAAACAGAAAGTGATTTTCAAGAAGTCTCTGCCCTCCCAGTGCTCCCAGGATTGCCAACCAGGGACTGCCTACCAGGGGTAATCCCTAGCACTTGGTATGGTATGGTAAAATTACACATTCCAGTTCTTCACATGAGGAATCCCCTAACCTCAGGGCTAGGTTAGGCATCAACCATTTTTTTTTTTTAAAGTTGCTGCTCCCACATTTATCTAGCAATATGCAAGACTGAGATCAGGGCCCTGAGGGACTTACTGCAATTCCACAGGACCTCAAAATGGACCTGTTCTGCCAGGCCTTTGACTGAGGTGGTGGATGTCAAATAACATCCCCCCCCCGCTCAAGTGCCCATGGCTTTACTTGCATTTTGATGTGCCTAGACTGTTTATGGCCTGTTTATGCAGAGCGCACCCCGCCCTCCCTGAAGGCACTGAAAGAAGAAATTATCACTCTGTTGTTAGGAATTAGTTGACTAAACTTTAATTGTTGAGCTAATGTTTTTAATGAACTGTTTAATGATTAATGTATGATTTTGCTGTTGGATTTTTGTTGTTAAGTTTCTCTGAGCTCGCATGCAGGGAAGGGTGGGATTCAAGTTTCAAAAATAAAATAAAATAAAAATAACGATGACCTTTCTGGGAAGTCGCTACATTGTCAGTTTCTTCCTGAGGACAGACAGTTGGTGGAGACTTACAATGCTTTTGTAATATTGGTTTAGTTGTTACTCTGCGAGGGGAAGGGGAGGTAAACACTCCAACAGTGTTTCTCTTGTTCCCCAAAAGTAAGGGCATGTAACTGGAGCTCTCTGCTGCTAACAACAGGTCTGTGGATATTACCTCAACAATAGCTAGGGTTGCCAGATCTGGGCTGGGAAATACCTGGAGACTTTGGGGGGTGGATCCAGGAGAGGGCGGGGTTTGGGGAGGGGAGGAGTCTCGGCATGGCCCAGTGCCACAGAGTCCACCCTTCAAAGCAGCCATTTTCTCCAGGGAAGCTGATCTCTGTCAGCTGGAGATGAGTTGTAAAAACAGGAGATCTCCAGGCCCCACCTGGAGGCTGGCAACCCTAACAATAGCCTTCTACAGATGAACCGTTGTTGTACCATATACATGATATTTTCAGGGTTCTGTTTCCCCTGAATGGAAGCCTGGAAAACCCACATGATGCCTTCTTCACGCGATATGCCAGCTGTGTCTCTTGCACCCCGAAAAGATCCATGCTTTGCATGATGGGAACGTCAGTGTAACATCTGCAGGGGGCTCAAATGCAAAAGAAAGCAACATCATCCTGCTTTAAAAGGAATTAAGATAAATTTCCTGTCAGCCAGTGGCATTTTGCCACTATAGTCCAAAAATACAACCTCTCTTCCCTGCCTCTCAATATTTATGGCAACGGACAATAGGAGGAGGAGGTGGAATCTTCTTGCCAGGAAGGTGCGAAGTCTCAAACTTCTTTCTTCCCTTGCTGTCTACATTACAACTTGGCAAACGGCTTGTCTCCTGTCATCCACACAGACAGAATGCGGGTCTTTGGCCCTCATTCTGATAAGAGGTGTGATTTACATGTGGATTTTGGAGCATCGTTTCATGCTCAGTCGGCAAGATGTCTTTCACTCTCCAGCACCATGATGGAATGAAGATGTGGAGAAAGTAGAATAAAGAGAAGAAGAGATTGGATTTATACCCCACCCTTCACAACCCAAAGAAGTCTCGGAGTGGCTTACAATCCTTTTCCTTTCCCCTCCTCACAACAGACACCCTGTGAGGTAGGTGGGGCTGAGAGAGCTCTTTTGAGGACTGCTCTTGAGAGAACAGCTCTGAGAGAACTTGTGACTGACCCAAGGTCACACCAGCAGCTGCATGTGGAGGTTCTCCCAGGCTAGAGTCTGCACTCCTAAACCACTACACCAAACTGGTTCTCTGTAGTAAGTACAGCTATAGTAAGTACAACCATAACCAGTGTTCCCTCTAAGCTGAGTTAGTGTGAGCTAGCTCACAGGTTTTTAGACTCCAGCTCACAAATTTTTGGCTTAGCTCAGGAAGGAGGGCTCCAGAGCAAACTAATTTATGCAGCAGCCAATTCACTCACCCACAACTTTAATACCCGTAGCTCATAAAATAGAATTTTTGCTCACAAGACTCCACAGCTTAGAGGGAACATTGGCTATAACTTCTGTTTTCCTAAGCCAGAACGCCGCAACTAGAGATGCTAGTTCAGGAGAATGCACGAAATCACTTCATGTCCATGGTTTTGCCCTTTCCCTCAAGTTTCATTGCTAGAGTTGCCAGTTCTGGGTTGGGAAATACCTCAAGATTTTAGGGGTGGGGCCAGAGGAGTGTGGAGGCTGGGGAAGGGAGGGGCTTCAGTGGGGCCATAATGCTATAGAATCCATCTTTCAAAGTGGTCATTTTCTTCAGGGGAATTTATCTCATTCTCCTGGATATCAGTGATAATCCCAGGAGACCTCTAGCCACCACTGCCAGCAGATGCTGAAGGGAAACACAAGAGGAGAAGAGCATTGGCTCCATGTACAGAAAGGTGAACTGACGAAGAATTGGGGGAAACAGAATCCCAGGCAATCCATTGTTATTGGTTGTTTGGAAGTGGTTTGGAAGCAGCAGCAGCACTGCATGATGTGAAATAAAAGAACAAAAGAAGAAGCAAGTTTGTGGACTGTAACTGTAATAGAATCTTTTTTTTCCACAGAACTTTGGTGGGGTGTACCACTGGGAAGTTGGCATGCCTATTCCCTTGCCCAATTTTCCTTCCAATTCTTGGTTTTTCCATCCATGGCCTACTGCAACTTCTTTCAGACATCTTGCCTCAAGGCTCCCTTGCGTATCTCTTAGAATCTCTTCTGAGCCTGCCCCATAAATCTGCTGCTATCCTCAGAGCCTGTGTAAAGTTTTAATTCCAGCTGAAATGATTATATTCTCTCAAGGTTGGAATATTTGAGAATATTCTTTGTCATTGTGCCAGCTTTGTCAATCCCGTTACAGTAAACGTTAGCGTTTACCATGGAGTCCTTCAAGGCATCACTTAGAGCAGGGATCCCCAACTTTGCTGACTCTGTGGGCATTTGTGGAATTTTGAGAAAGGAGCGCAGGCACCACAACAAAATGGCCACCTTAGGGGCGGGGCCAGTGACAAAACATTAAGAGGCTCAGTGTAATGCTTAGATGTTTCAGGCCAAGTATCCTCTGTGATGAAGGCAGCTGTTTTCGAGTAGGTGCTTGCTGCAGACGCAAAGGCGATGCCTCTTGCGCTCTTCTGATGCACTTCTGACTTTAACAAAATGGAGGAGAGCCAGGATTGGTCCTCTGCTATGGGGAAGAAGGCACTAAGAAACACATTGATGGGGGCCATGTGGTACCTATGGAAACTACACTGGAGACCACTGGAATGAACAAAAATCTCACAGGCCCCGTTCACACAGAGCATTTGCCCCGCTGAAGGCACGGGAGCCCCGCGATCATATGAGCACATCTGGGAGGCGTAGCGCTCCCGTGGCCAACCCGCGGCTTCCCTCAGAAAATGTGGAGTAAAAAACTACTAGGTTCGAAGTACTAGTTTCTGGAAACCCCAGGGCAAAGGCCAGCATCTGATCGCAGGAGCGCCAGTATCCCGCGGCTTCTGATGCCGGCCCATGTCCCGGGGTTTCCGGATGTTGTAAGTTTCCATGGGATGCGCAACCAACGCTGAATGAGGCAAGCGCATATGCAAGACACCGGCAGCGGCCTGCTCCCAACGGCACATGCGCACTTCACAACAGCGCAGCTTGCGTGGTCTGCTGCTCCGCTTTTTTGCCGCGCTGCAGCAGCGTGGTGTGATCAGGACTTGAAGCTGGAGCGTGGCAACCCGGTGGCCTGTATGATCGGGCTACCGTGCCTTATTTTGCTCCGGGGTGAATTGCCACGCCTCCCCCGCGTTTTCTGGCCCGTATGACTGGGGCCACAATAGATTTGTTGGTGTTACGGCAACAACACTATGAAAGAAAGCAGTGTAACCAAGCTTGAAAAAAGGATTAAATTTTCAGATAGCTGTACCAGCTAGTAGCATTAGGCAACCAATTCAAGAAATGAAATCTTTGGTTGGTGTGTGATATTTATGAACAGGGCATTATTTGCCTTTGAAAAGAGAAACCACAGCACCAAAATGCAGATTTATGAAATCTGTATGCTTCCCATTTTTTAAGAAAATGAAAAATATCTTTTGTGAAACCTGTATCTGAAGGGTGAAATTTGAACATGATCAGTACTTCCATATTTGGTTCTTTTAATGATGTTGTTTATGATTTGTGCTTTATCCTCTCTGGGATGGCTTGTAATGGGCTTTGGCTTGTGTGTAATAAATGTTATTATATTGTGTCATATATTTTGCTTCTGTTGATCATGGAATGTGGCAAACCTCAGCATCTATACAGGGCCGCACACCCCTTCATCCCCTGACCGCTGGAAGTCTTATGCACCAGTTCACATGCTCCACAGGCCCTTTCGGCACTCTCCTTTTAACCCATGTTCACTGCGATGTCATCTAAGCAATTCTGCACTAAAATCGAATTCAACCTTCTTTTTAATCCAGGCCCTCCCTCCCCCGCACTAAAATCGAGTCCAGCCTTTTTTTATTCTGGGCTTTCCCCTCATTCTGCATCCCATTCCCTCCCTTCAGTGGTCAGCCCGGTTTCGGCCTGCTGTTGCCCCGGGTTATTTGGAGGCTGTGTAGCCATGGACTTAAACTGCCTTGCCTCGAACACTGAGAAAACCTGGAGTAGCAAGCAAATACAGAAAGGACCAAAGTCTTCACGTCCCATAAAGGTAGCGCCAGAGGGTAGCTGTGCTGGTTTGCAGTAGGACAGCGACATTCGAGTCCAGTGGGACCTTAAAGAGCAGCAAGCTTTTGGGGGTAGAAGCTTTCAAGAGTCACGGCTCCCTTCTTCACAGAGCTGTGTCGACCTGCAGTAGATCTGTGCCCTGTAGCAGTTTAGAGTCCAATAAGAGTTTTGGGGGAGCCCTGCCTCTCAAAAGCTTATTACCCCCCCACACACGTTTTATTGGTCTCTAAGGGGCCACTGGCTGTTCATGTCCCACCTATCAGATGTGGCTGGGGAGTTCCATGCTTGGAACTTAATTCCAAGGCGTATGCAGTTTGGTGTAGTGGTTAGGAGCACAGACTCTAATCTGGGAGAACCGGGTTTGATTCCCCACTCCTCCACAGGCAGCTGCTGGTGTGACCTTGGGTCAGTCACAAGTCCTTTCAGAGCTGTTCTCTCAGGGGCAGTTCTTGAAAAAGTTCTCTCAGCCCCACCTACCTCACAGGGTGTCTGTTGTGGGGAGGAGAAGGGAAAGGAGTTTGTAAACCGCTCTGAGACTCATTTGGATAGTGAAGAGTGGGGTACAAATCCAATCTCTTCTTCTTCTTGACTCAGAGTAACATTGTGCAGCCTGAGAATCCAGGGGGATTTCCCTTCATATCGTTTTCTCAACTGGAAATAGTCCAAGGAAGCCACTATTTGGCTCGGCGAGGAAGTTTTTGTGTACTGATGGCTGCAAGTGCACTGTAGGTAATATCTTTTTTTTTTTTTTGCAGTGGATACGGTTGCCAACTCCGGGTTGGGGCATTCCTGCAGTTTTAGGGGGTGAGGTTTGGGGGTGGGGTTTGGGGAGGGGAGGGACTTAAATCTAGGATAGCGGATCCTCTGGTTCCCACCTCCACCTTCTGAGAGATGAAGTTGTCCGCAAGACTATTCAAGAATCTGCAGGATGCCCCATGTCTAGCAGAGTTAGATTTCCAGCAAATATCTGGATAGTTGAAATCTCCCATAACCACTGCATCCTGTCTCTGTGAAAGTTTAGCAAGCTGTTGTACAAATGCATCATCCCGTTCCTCCAGTTGGTTCGGAGGTCTGTAGTATACCCCCACAACAATATCTCCTTCTTTCCCCCCCTGCTCTATCCTTACCCACACACTTTCAACAGGGCAACTCTCAAAATCCTGAATTTCAGTGCAAGTGTATTCATTCTTGACATATAGTGCCACCCCGCCACCTTTTTTGTTTATTCTGTTCCGTTTGAACAAGGTATATCCTTCAATCGTTGTGCTCCATATATGAGACTCATCCCACCAAGTCTTAGTGATACCTATCAGATCATAATTACTTTCCAATATTAGAAGTTCAAGTTCCTCCTGTTTATTTCCCATACTCTGTGCATTAGTATAAAGACATCTCAGATTACAGACATCCTTTCCTACAGTAGGTTCCTTCGATTTTACCTGAAAATTACTGAACTCACCTCTCTCCCGTTCATTTATTCTCTGGTCACTCCCCATCTTAAACTTAGTGTTGGGGATGCTGCACAGCATCAGGCTTTTTCTTTCCCACCCCCAATGTCTTCAGCTTAAAGCCCTCCCGATCAGGTTCACAAATCTTCCAGCAAAGACATTCCTCCCATTCTTCGTAAGGTGCACCCCATCTGTCACCAACAGTCCTTCATCTTGGAGGTACATAACATGGTCCAGGAAGCCAAATCCTTCTCTATGGCACCATCTACGTAACCACAGTCACCTCCAGTATCCTGTTCTCCCTTCCAGCTCCATGGCCCTCGATAGGTAAAATAGAGGAGAACACCACCTGAACCCCCAGATCTTTCACCTTCTTGCCCAGAGCCACGTAGTCTTTGGAGATCCATTCAAGTTTTCTTTGGACCATTTCATTTGTTCCCACATGGATCAGCAGGAGCGGGTAGCGATCAGAGGTCTTGACCAGTCTTGGAATTCTCTCAGTCACATCTTGGATACACGCTCCAGGAAGACAACAAACCTCTCGAGATTCCTTGTCCGGTCTACCTACACCTTCTTCCGTCCCTCTCAGTAGGGAGTCACCAACCACCGTCTCTTCCTCCGTGGGATAGCTTGGTTCCTTCTCTGCTTATGTGCTTGCTTGTCAGTCTCATCCTTTTGATCCTGGTGTGTGCTATTCTGATCTTCCATCATCAGAAGCGGCTGGTATTGATTTTGCAGCTCCACTGGCTGTGAGTGTTTCCTGATTATCTTCTTGGGCACATTCTTTCACTCCCCCACCTGTTCCTTGTTACATCCTTCCTCTTGCATAGGATTTGCTAGCTGTTGCCGTTCTCTTAGGAGCCCCTCTTCTTTCACGTCTAAAAAGCTTTCTGCCTCCCTGATGTTCATCAGTGTACAGATTTGTACCTCGAGTTCTCCCACCTTCTCCTCAAGCATTCTTATAAGCCTGCACTTGCAGCATGTGTAATGCATTTCTTGGCATGGCAGAAAAATGATCATGGCGCAACCCAGGCAGGTCACTGGAATAGGTCCTTTGTTATCCATCTTCCAAGGAGCAATGCTATCTTCTACAGCCTCAGGAACTTTCGTCAAACTCCGATGTAAACTCTTGTTGTGTGATGTACCTTGAAATCTTTGAGACTGACCAAATGGCTACCTTGCCAGCAGTTCCCTCTCCAGAACTCAGTAGCAGCAGCAGCAGAACTCAGGTTCTTACAAGGCCTCCAAGTGAGACCCACAGGCTACGACCCACAGGCAAGAACCCTTTGGTTCTTGCCCTTCAGCTCACACCTCTGGCCAGGAGCAGCCCTTTGTCTCAAAAGGCCCTTTCCTGCTCAGCACAGCAGAGCCCAGCACAATAGGGGGCGGGGCTTGCAATCAATAGCACTCCACAGCAACTCACTCAGCCTCCAACAACCCCCAAAGCACAAACATCCCCAAACAGACTTAAACAGAACCACTCTCTATCAGGCTACAACCAACCCAACTCTCTCTCAGCTCCCACACAGCAGCTAGGAAGGCAAAAGAAAGAAAAATCCCCTACCTTCTATCAGCAACCCACCATGTGCTCTCCACGTGGTTTTTACCCATTGTTTTTACAGAAGTTGTTTTTACACAGCAGAATGTTAAAAAGAGATACTCCACCTGTACCCTGAAGTATTACACTTCATTCTCCCACCTCAGAAGTTCTGCTGCAAGAGTCGAGCAAGGCCCAAATGTCAATTCTGTGAGGTGTTATTTCTTCCCCAATAGCTCCCCCACTGCTACTTGAGGTTAAAGTAAACCACAGAAGGAATTCATATTCTAGCCCCTGGACTGCAGGCTTAGATCTTTAAGGCTATTACTGTCAACTGGAGACTGTTCTATATTTTGTCAAGCTGAAATCAATATGGCAGGGAAGTTCATAAAAGCATAGGATTTTAGCTAATTCAATTGACCCAATTCTGAAGTTTTATCTGATTGTGGCCATGGACGGGCCTGCAAACTTCTGGAAACCTCCAAATCCAGTGTTCTACCAATCCTTTCAAGGCCATGGAAACCACCACCACCACCACCACCCTTTTTAAACTGTAACATGACAAAGCGAATCAAGGGGAATTTCTCACAGCAGCAAACCTGACAGGTTGTGTAAATACAGGAAAATAACAAGCATATTTATCCAAGCAGTGGAAAGCCTGCATGCATTTACAGTCTAATTGAAGGCAATTCCCAACATTTTTGCAAATTCAAGGAATTTTTTTAAAGTATTCCTCTTAAAAGGGAAAAGAAAGACCGTTCACTCATGTCTTCTCTGGAAGGAACCATCAAAGACATAAGAAGGCCTCATTCTAAATTGTTAATGTAATATATAACAAAGGTAGACCTTTGGGAAGGAGTGAGAAAGATACATTTGGACGTACGAGCTAGGTGAGCTTGATCATAAATATTCATTCCCCTGTACGCAAGAAGTTAAGAACCACCAGAGTTTTAAGTACTTCTGAGGCAAACCACGTCAGCATTGGTTTGAAGAAACAAGTGCACTGGCAGGGGAGGGGCACACGATGCATCTGGGGCACCCCCAGAACTTTTTGAGTATGATCCCGTATATGCTAATGAGCACGTCTTTTGATAACCCGCTGCACAAATGAGAAAGAATGGATCTGCGTTTCAACACACATCTGAAAAATTCAGCAGCTCATGCTGAGATTGCTCAAGGAGATGACAAGAATACAGAAGGGGCTTTGGAAGAGCACACACGGCCGGCCTACCCACAGATGGAGGAGTGGAAGAAATTATTTAAGGGTTTTTATAGATAGGCACGTGCAATTTGGGCCATAAGTATGCTGCAGTGAGTAACTCAGCATGCCTAGATGGGGGTGGCAGGGTTGCACTACATCACTTTAAGTGTGTATAAGTGTCATCTCTCTCTCTCTCTCTCTCTCTCTCTCTCTCTCTCTCTCTCTCTCTCTCTCTCTCTCTCTCAGCTTGGGAGCTGCTCTCTGACCCCCTCTTTTGTCTATGTGCACTTTGTTCTCCCCCAGTCTCCTCATGGCTCTTCATGGAGTCACACACCTTTACAGGTCTCTCCTGTAGAACCAATGTCCCCATACTTCCACATATGTGAAACTGGATTATTTGGCCATGTGACAGGGAAAGTATTCTTTAGATTAGACTTATCTCTCTCCTTTTGACTGCAACCTGAATGTGAATTGAATCTTCTTGAATAAATGTTCAGTTTTATTTTTGCAATATACTTCTTGGGGAATGCCTTTTGCTGCACACAATATCTGTCATGCCCACTATGCATTTATAGTTCGCCTGCCGTAGAGGAAGGAGGAGGGGGAGAGGAGTGTGAAGACTGAAATGTTTTCACTTTCCTAAATGCTTTGATGTGCCAGACACTGTTGCAGAGACCTGTTGTTCTGCTTTATTTCTGTAGAGGGGTACATGCTTAGTGGGGGGGGGGATAGTTGACTGTTATTTCTGGCAAGGTGATTGGGTCCTGATTTTTAGTGCCTTTGCTTGAACACAGTATATCTGCAATCTCCGCACTTTCACCTTCAGTCCTAACAAAGCTCGTGTCCAGTATGCTATCTATCAATGTCTCAATAAACTAAACTTTATTCAAGGTGAATGGTGTTGAGAACTGATTTAACCAGGATTCTGACAATATCACATTTCTATGACGAGACAAATTCTGCTATATTAATCAAATATTCCAATGAAACACTGGTTTCCAAAGTGGGCAATACCGCCCCCTGAGGCGCACTGGAACGACCTAGGTGGGCGGTAGGAGCCTTGGGTGCAAATTTGTCACTGCATCTTTTCGTTCACTTTTTGAAGGTAGATTTCCAGGGGGGCACTGCGTGATTTTTTTCTGAAAGGGGGGCTGAAGGCCAAATAAGTTTGGGAACCTCTGCAATAAAGTAATCAAAATCTGAGAAGTAAAACAGAACAGGGGTGGGGTTGCTGAAAGATAGCCCTACAACATACCTGAAAGATGGTCATCCAGCCTCCGCTTGAAAACGTCCAGTGAAGGGGCATCCACCACCTCCCAAGGCAGTCTGTTCCACTGCTCAACCACTCTTACAGTTAGGAAGTTTCTCCTGATATTTAGTCGGTATCGACTCCCTTGTAATTTCCACCCATTAGATCTAGTCTTGCAATCCGGAGCAAGAGAGAATAGATCTGCTCCATCTTCTACATGATATATCCCTATGTATTATTGGAATATTTACAAGTTCTTATACAAAGTGTTGTGTCCTGGGATCAGAAGGCAGAGCTGGCGAAATACAGCCAAGCTTCGCTCTCTGAGAACAATAGGGACTAGGTTCCTGAGCTCGCCAGTAGTGAACCAATGGCAGCATTGGCGGGCGATTCAAACCCGCCAATAGGAATATAGGGCCGTCCCCCCTAACTGTATATAGTTGGCCTCCGGCCGTTACTGTGTGTTCTTGTCTTATGTGAAGTACGAATAAACGCGTCTTCTCTTATGTCGTCGTCCGAGTCATGAGGCCCGAAACCCAGTACTTTACAGTGGCGACGAAGGTGGGATTTCAACGCCTTCCGTGACTCCATGAGCGACGAAAGGGACACCGCCAAGCGCCGCATCGCTGACCCCGAGAGCAGCACCGCACCGCTCGCCGAGCATCGCATCGCTGACCCCGAGAGCAGCACCGCACTGCTCGCCCCGGCGCACGCCGTTCCAGACAGAACCATGGCCGCTTCCCATGTAACACTGGAGCACTTCGACCCGTCGCAGCCAGAAACCTGGGACGCATGGGTCGACCAGCTCATCAGCTACTTGGAGCTCAACGAAATCCGCCACCCCGACCAGAAACGAGCGATCCTCCTGAACGCCTGCGGCACCCAAACCGTCCGCCTCGCCAAGAGCCTCTTGGTGCCCCGCACGGCCTTGGAGAGCTCGTTTGGGGAGATCCTGGATGTCCTCAATGCCTACTTCAGCCCCCGACCGACCTTCCTGGCCAAGAGGATGGATTTCCAGAGGCGAGTCCAGGCCCAAGGGGAATCCATTGCCAACTTCCTGGCCGTGCTAAGGGCGCTCGCGGTGGACTGCGGATTCCCGAAGGTGGAGGACAACCTGCTGACGCAGTTCGTGTGGGGCCTGGCGGACTCCAAGCTGAGGCGCAAGTTGGTGGGACACCGGAGGCTCTCCTTAGACGAGGCCCTAGACGCCGCAACAGCCCACGAGGCCGCGGAAGGGGAACGCCCGGTCGCGACCGCCCATGTGGTCGGAAGGAGTCCGAGCCCTGGGTATGCAGATACGGAAGAGGTCTTCGCCCTCAGACCTCAACAACGCCGGCCGGCGCCGTTCCTGCAGGCCAACAGAGAGTCAACCAAGCCTTCCGGCAACCGGACCGTCTGTGCCAGCTGCGGGGAAGGCCACGGAAGGAAATCCTGCAAGTTCCGGGATGCCGTTTGTCACGGGTGCGGAAAGCAGGGACACCTCGCACGGGTCTGCCGGTCCAAGGGCCACCGGAATTCGAGACATCGGTTCCACCGCACCGCGCATCGTCCACCGCCTACGAGACGACGGAAGAGGTCGCCGAGTTGTACCACCTCACCGACCAGCCACTGCAGGTACTTCGCCTCCCCAACCCCAACCTCTCCTCTGCCCCGAAGATCCAAGTAACCGTGCGGATCGAGGGGTCCCCCTGTTGCATGGAAGTGGACTCGGGATCGGCGGCGTCCATCATTTCCCTAGACACTTTAAAAAGACTTTGCCCATTAGGGGACCCCTCTTCGTCCATCGCCACTAAGCTTGGTGGACTTTCAAAAGAACCCTGTCCCCATCCGGGGAGTCGGCACTTTCCGAGTGCAGTACAGAGACTTTGAGGGGAACTTGGACTTGGTGGTGGTAGAGGGAAATCTCGTGAGTCTCCTGGGGCGGGCGTGGTTCGAAGCCCTAGGCATAACGATTGGGGGAGTGAATAAGTGCGGGGTGCGGGACTGGGGGCGGTGTGCAAGGAATTCCCGGAGGTCTTTGACGGGAAACTGGGATGTTACAAAGGGCCCCTGGTGTCGCTTCACTTAGACCCCACCGTGACGCCCGTCCGACGGCGCTTCCGCACCGTGCCCCTGGCCCTCCGCCCGAAAATAGAGGCCGAACTGGACCGGTTAGTGGCCCAGGGAGTCCTAGAGCCCGTCCCGAACGCTCGATGGGAGACCCCGATTGTGACACCCGTCAAGCCAAACGGGGAAATCCGCATCTGCGCGGATTATAAGTGCACCATTAACCAAGCACTTCAGGCGCACGCATACCCCGTACCCGTGGTCAGCCATGTCTTAGCCACACTGGCGGGGGCGCGCATATTTGGGAAGCTGGATCTCGCGCAGGCGTACCAGCAACTCCCGGTAGATGAGGCAACGGCCGAGGCACAAACCATAGTGACACACCGGGGGGCCTTCCGGGTGAAGCGGCTGCAGTTCGGGGTCAGTGTGGCCCCAGGGATATTCCAAAATCTAATGGACGATTTGTTGAAAGGGATCCCTGGGGTGACGCCGTTCTTCGACGACGTCCTCATCGCCGCGACCACCCCGGAAAGCTTCGCCGCCCGCCTCCGAACTGTACTGGAACGGTTCCAGGCCGCGGGGCTGAAAGTAAAGTGGGAAAAGTGCCTCCTCTGGGTGCCGGAGGTGGAGTTCTTGGGATACCGGGTTGACGCAACAGGCCTGCATCCGGCGAGGGACAAGGTGAAGGCCATCGTGGAGGCCCCCGCCCCGAAGTCCAAGGCGGAGCTCCAGGCGTTCTTAGGCCTCCTGAACTTTTACCACGCCTTTCTTCCCCACAAGGCCGCCGTGGCCGAACCCCTGCACAGGCTGCTGGATAAGGCGACACCTTGGGCATGGGGAGCGAGGGAGGCGGCGGCGTTTCGGGGGTTAAAGTACTCTTGATTTCTAACGCGGTGCTCGCCCACTTTGATGAAAAGCTCCCGGTAATCCTTGCGTGCGATGCATCACCGTATGGGGTCGGGGCAGTCTTGGCACACAAGCTACCGGATGGGAGGGAAGTCCCGGTGGCTTACTACTCCCGCACGCTGTCCCCCGCGGAGCGGAACTATGCTCAAATCGACCGGGAGGGCTTGGCACTGGTGGCGGGGGTAAAAAGTTTCACAACTTTGTGTACGGGCGGCCCTTCACGCTCGTAACCGATCATAAGCCGCTCTTGGGACTGTTTGCGGCGGACAAACAAACGCCGCAGGTACTGTCGCCCGGGTGTTGCGCTGGTCCTTGTTTTTGGCGGGCTACCAGTACCAGTTGGAGCATCGGCCGGGCAAGGCGCTGGGTCATGCCGATGCCTTGAGCCGCCTGCCGCTGCCGCATACAGGGGAAGATCCAGCCCCGGCTCCCGCAGTGTTGTTAATGGAGGAGCTGCCAAACCCCCCCCTTCAGGCTGCAGACGTGGCCGCCCGCACGTCCCGAGATCCCATTCTCTCCCGGGTCCTAAACTGGGTGGTGAGGGGATGGCCAGCGGAACAGACAGGGCCAGAGTTCACGGCATACAAAGCCAGGCGGGAAGAGCTATCCGCCTTAAAAGGGTGCTTGTTATGGGGGGACAGGGTGGTCATCCCGGGGCCCATGAGACAAGGGGTTCTAGAAACGCTACACGAGGCCCACCCCGGCATTGTACGAATGAAAGCTCTGGCAAGGAGCTACGTGTGGTGGCCCGGGATGGACGCCGAAATTGAAACCTGGGTCCGAGGGTGCACACGGTGTCAGGAAGTACGCCCCAATCCCCCGAGAGCGCCAACCCAAAGCTGGGAGTCTACCCACAAGCCGTGGTCACGCCTACACATAGACTT
The DNA here is from genome assembly GCA_029375565.1 of Gekko gecko. NCBI lineage: Eukaryota > Metazoa > Chordata > Lepidosauria > Squamata > Gekkonidae > Gekko > Gekko gecko. The sequence continues at coordinate 1,678,679 of JAPDNY010000008.1, forward strand.
TGCGGGGCCGTTTCAGGGGCTCCAGTTCATGGTGACGGTAGACTCCTACTCGAAATGGGTGGAAATAAGCCCAGTGTCTACCACCTCTGCCAAAGCGGCAATAAGGGCCCTGCGGAAAATATTCGCGACGCACGGGTTACCCGACACAATCGTGTCGGACAACGGGGCAGCGTTCACATCTGCTGAGTTTCAAGCGTTCCTCGAAAGGAACCTCATCAGGCACATACGATCAGCGCCCTTCCACCCGGCAACCAATGGACAGGCGGAGAGGACGGTACGCACCGCCAAAGAGGCCCTGAGCCGCATAACGGAGGGGGACTGGGAGTTCCGGCTGGCCCGCTTCCTTCTCACATACCGCACCACCCCAAACCCCATCTCCGGGCATTGCCCCGCAGAACTATTAATGGGCCGCCGCCCTACCACTTTATTAGACAGACTCCACCCGGACCGAGCCCCAGAGAGAAAGCTGGTCGAGAACAGGGAGGCGCCCCGAAGCTTCCTACCGGGAGACCCTGTCTACTTCCGGAACTACGGGGCGGGGCCGCAGTGGGTGGCTGGGCGCATCCTAAAACCCACCGGGCCAGTGTCATACGAAGTCCTAACAGATGGGGACCGGGTCCTCCGTAAACACGTCGACCAGCTCCGGAGGCGGCAAGACCCCGACACAGAGATCCAGTTACCGGGAAATGCCGCCGCCGCCCCATCATCCGATCGACCGCAAGCACCGACAGCGGAGCCAGCGCTAGAAAGTCCACGGAATCCGGAGGGGGCCCCGGTGACAGCTGAACCGCCGCCGCTGCCGCTGCCGTTACAGCCGCCACCGTCACCGCCTCGGCTACTACCAGAGGTCCAAGCTCCTGGTGCTGGCGGACCACCCGATAGGGGCCCCGCCAGTCCGGTACCGGCCCCCCGACGTTCGCTAAGGGAACGGAGGGCACCAACATACTTAAAAGACTACGTCACCTGATAGGAGACGAACTATGGGGGGAGGGGTGTTGTGTCCTGGGATCAGAAGGCAGAGCTGGCGAAATACAGCCAAGCTTCGCTCTCTGAGAACAATAGGGACTAGGTTCCTGAGCTCGCCAGTAGTGAACCAATGGCAGCATTGGCGGGCGATTCAAACCCGCCAATAGGAATATAGGGCCGTCCCCCCTAACTGTATATAGTTGGCCTCCGGCCGTTACTGTGTGTTCTTGTCTTATGTGAAGTACGAATAAACGCGTCTTCTCTTATGTCGTCGTCCGAGTCATGAGGCCCGAAACCCAGTACTTTACACAAAGTTTATTATAGTTTTATCTGAAACTTTTAACAATTTTGGGCAATGACTATGGTATATTTTATCCTGTGCTTCATGCTGGTATAATACCATAACCAATCTCTTTGACTTTGACTTTGAGCCTGGGGAGGGTGGGGCCTGGGGAGGGGAGGGACTTCAGTGGGGTACAATGCCAGCGGGGTCCATCCTCCGAAGCAGCCATTCCCTCCAGGGGAACTGATCTCTGTTGTCTGGCGGTCACTTGCAATCCTGGGAGATCTCCAGCCATCACCTGGAGGTTGACAACCCTAGTTCCAAGATGGCTCAAAGAGCTTCAAAAGTGGGCGCTGCAGGCAGAAGCTTGCAAAGCTTTGAACAAACACAACTGGTCAACAGAGTTTCCATGCCCTCCAGGAGATCAGTTGGGCAGCACCTTGGATCCGTAACTTAACCCGCTTGCAATTAGCTTTCCCCGCACAGCTGAAGGAAACATGTTTTCATCTGTGCTTCCTGTGGACGCTTTGTTTGTGATTTGACAGTTTTCAAAGCATCTTAAAAGAAACGGGGAGGGGGGGGAGACACAAGCAGCTGGTTTTAATTGGATCCACGTGGAAAGTCTGGGGTCAGGGCGCTTTTTCCGCAGCACTTGTGTACACAGGCAGCCTTTCAGTGTGTGAGTCCGGGGGTTTCCTGTTCTCGGTTGCCAGGTGCAGCTGTTTTGTGTGCAGCTGGTTACCTGGTAACCTTCCTGGCTGCGTGGAAGTGCTGACGGTGTGCTGGAGGCTCAGTGCATGAAAATCAACATTGATCCTCCTTGCGCGGGCCTCTTTGCAATGGAACATATTTTCCCGGCCTGGGCGCATGCTTGCAAGCAGGGTTGCCAACTTCCAGGTGATGGCTGGTGATCTCCCGCTATTAGAACTGGTCTCCAGATGACCGAGATCAGTTTCCCCAGAGAAAACGGCTCCTTTGGAGGGGGGCCTTGTACCCTGCTGAGGTCCCTTCTCCTCTCCCCAAGCCCTGACCTGCTGCCCAGACTTTGCCCCCAAAATCTCCAGGTATTTCCCAACCCAGAGCTGGCAACCCTAAGATCTCTTGGAATCACAGCTGATCCCCAGATGTCAGCGTTCAATTCCACCAGAGAAACTGGCTGCTTTGGAGGGTGGGCTCCCTGGCATTAAATCCCACCGAGGCTTCTTGACCCCCCCACATCGCCAGGAATTTCCCAATACAGAATTGGCAGCCCCGTGTTCCAGTGGCTGCTAGGCAGTGAGGCAGTGGGCTGGCATTTCCCTGCCTCTCTCCCCAACTCAGTTCTCCTCCATGGATATGGGTAGAGCTGTACCAATCAGACAAGCAAACCAGGCCTCTGGTGTTTTGAAACAGGAATTTATACATGTAAGTGCCATCAAGTTGCAGCTGACTTATGGCGACCCCAGTGAGGGGCTTTCTCTTGGAATATACAAGGTCTCTAGTGCACCTACTTGAAGAAGATCAGAAGAACAGCTGATAGGGGACAGCTGAAGGCCTGCTAATTAGCAGCATAGCTAGATTAGGGAATTCCGACAATTTCACATTATGTCCTTCCTGTCTCCTGATTGGCTCTTTGGAGACTTCCTGCTCCAACTGAGCCCTCCCCCTTTGTTTCCTGTCTCTCACAGCTGTTAATAAAAGCTTGCTGCATAACACCCAGAGAGCTTAAGTAGGTTGCTGGGTGCAAAGTACTGGGTTCCATACATCAGGACTCGGACCACGACATAAGCGAAGACACGTTTATTAGTATTTCACACAAACAAAGACAAACAACAATGGCCGGAGGCCAACTATATACATTTTTGTGGGGGGGGAGCCCCGTAGTTCTATTGGCGGGTTCAAATCTCCTGCCAATGTCCCTTTTGGCTCCTTACTCCGAATTCAGGTGCCTAGTCCCTATTGTTCTCAGGATCGAAGCTTGGCAGCCTCTGGCTAATGCCTGTTCCTGATCTGAGGACATAACACTGGGTATGTGCACAAGCTCCTTGTTATCCTTAATGGCTTTTTATTTTGTCCTTTCAAAACTGAGACAATGCACCCCATGGAAGAGGGATCAATCAAGGGGTGGCCATGCCCTCACTGATACTGATCACGCAAAGATGGCAGAATGTATTTCTGTGCATAGAGATACACACTATGCACAGCCTTGCAGCTGATCCTTCTAGATCGAGGGTCCCAACCTTCTGGCATTAGAGTGGGGTCTGCATTAGAGTGCCCAATGCCTAAAGAGGGCCACATCTTAAATCAAACTGTAACAAAATTAATAACCTACCTATTTAGATCAAAAGTAAATATTCAGAGGTCAATAAAGTAATGTTAACTTGAACACAATCCGTTTTGGAACAACATTTTACTGTGGAATCCTTTTATCTAGCTACACATGCTTACCTAGTGAGTAGTGATTTTTGTGGCTGCCTTCTGTTCATCAAGGCATTAATGTCCAAGTCAAGGTTTGTGACAAACACCCTTAAAATGTCATGTAAATGTTCACCTGTAAGTCTTGACCTACACTTGGATTTCACAATTTTTATCTTGGAAAAAGTTTGTTCACAGATGTATGTGGTGCCAAAAAACATGAACATGCCTGCAGAAAATTTCTTTAGGTTGATAAATATATCAGGTAGACCAGAATAGAAATCTAACAGACTGTTTTCTTTGTAAATGTCTCTGAGATGATCACTGGCTTGCAAATCAATTAGTTCCATCTGAAAAAAGTTACTTGCATCTTCTGGTGACACTTCAAATGCATTCTGAAACATTCTAATTTCTTTTTCATGCTCATGGCAAGCAGTGAATCTGTTCTGGAATTCTGGAATTCCACCTGCAATAGGTTCAGTGCTTTGATGAGTCTTTCAACAGTGAATTGTAAATTTCCATCCTTCTCAAATTTTGGTCCATTGCAGCATGAGAAGTTTGAAAAGTTACCTTCACTAACTTTCTTCACAAAAATGTTTAGTTTTGCTTCAAAAGCTTTCAGTTCAGAGTACATATCACACATAAGCTTTCCTTTTCCCCCTAGCCTTAGATTCAATGTGTTCAGATGCTCTGTTATATCAGTTATGAAAGCCAAATCAAAAATCCATCCAGGAAGTACTACCTGACCTTTTCCTTTCTCCTTAAGAAAGACATCAACTTGGGGGCGTGGCGATGCCGAGGAGTATGCTTAATCTGCGAGCTCCATCTCTCCCCTCTCTTAAAACGCTTTTAAAGAACTGAACTGCGACTTCAGGCTGACAAGGAATGGGTAAGAACTACGGCCCCAAAACAACATCTGTAAAGATCTCACCAGAACCTGCTAAAAACTCCTTTAAGCCAAGAAATACTAAAGTGGAACGGAATAATTTTGGTGTGGAGCGATCTAAAATGGACGCCGACCCGTCTCTTGCCAATGCAATGGCTAACCCCTCTGACAGACCTGATGTCCCGCTGTTATTGGAACAAATGGAAAAAAGGCTTACCGATAACATTTTGCTCTCCATCCAGCCAGTCAGAGATCAATTGACTGATATTCAAACAGCCCTGGCAAAAACAGCAAGTATGGCTGAATCGGCTCTCAATATGGGCATGCTATTAAAGACTGATGTCCAAGAGCTACATTCGTTAGAAACAAACTCCAGAGAATGTATTTTAATCTTGGAGGTGCAAGTCAGACAACTTAATGTGAGATTTTGGGGGATCCCGGAGGGAGAGGAAGAAAATGCGGATTTAATTTGCTTTACTGCAACATGGCTAGCTTTTATATTTGGTTTGGAAGACGGGGTTGCTCTGGCCATCATGAAGGCATACCGATTAGGTCCTGCAGCCAACCCAAAACATCAGGGACCGAAAGACATTCTAGTTCAATTTGCTGATGGTCGCACCAGACAATGTATACTGAAGGAAGCCTCTGAAAAAGGCTACCTTTTATACAAAGACTGCCATGTGCAAGTTTACCCAGATGTGTCTCAAGAAGCTCTAAAGATTAAAAAATCTCTGAAAATGACAACTTCCTGCCTTCAGCAGGCAAATATCCGATACAGATGGCTGGCGTCAGGAGGATTACAAGTGACACGTCGGAGATCTACACTACACGCAACTGACAAGGACATGGGGCTGGCATTATTAGAAGCCCTTCGAATCTCGGAGCCAATGGACACTAGTGGATGCTCTGGCAAACGGTGCCATGAATCACCCAGTTCCCATGAAAGAAGCAGCAAAGTAGGTCCCTGTGACTCTTCTTTGCTACTGGCTGCTGCGAGTAAATAACCAAACTCTTCAAGGAGGTGGACAGTTCTAAGATGCCTTTTTTCCAGCTATGGTGTGATTGCTTTGTCAGTCACTGTTTTGTTTTACTTGTTATCTTATTATTAGAGGTTCTTCTTAAATCAACATGTTTAATTATGGGGGGGGGTTGCAGTTGGCTCCCATGAGTTGAGACCTCTTTAGGGTCCTCGCGGTTTAAGGAGCGGGGCAGTCTTTTCAAGGCCGTTTTTTCATTAGGTAATAGACGCTTAAAGAAAGTAGCACAGCTTTACGTATCCAGCGTAACATATGCTGATGTAAGCTCTTTAAACTGTTTAGAAAGTTATACCTTGATACTTGTTAAAAGATTTTCATATTTTATACTTAGTGAACAGAGGCATATTTTTCTTATAAAAGGACAAGGAAGTATAGTGGGAGGTGACTGAAACGCAGCTTTCTTTGAGCGTTTTTCTTTCTATAGTATTATACCCTTAAGAATATACATATTGATCCTTTGACAACGTGATTATCTTAAGACGTCTGTTACAAATTGCTCTTTAAGTGAACTGTAAATCAATTGTTCTTACCTGATTGTCTTTTTATATCTTTTACCGCATTACTAGATTTTTCTTAATCAATTTAAGCTGCCAATGAGCCCTACAAATTTCTAAAAGGGTCTACTAGTGTTAGAGTTTCATTCTGCTTTTATTCTTACAGGTTTGATCTGTGATTTTCACAAAGCTGTTTTTATAAGCAAAATTAATTATTTACTTATTAATCTAAATATATTGCATTTACTTAAGTTTTAAGCTGATTAATTATACAGTTTAATTATTAATTCATTTTATTGCATTGAATTAATTGCACTTCTGTTAAGTATATTGCACAGAACCCACATTGTTACACAGTTCTTGCCCACAACAGATTTTCACTCAGACAACCTTTTTGTAGACCCTCAGACTAACTAAGCCAGATTACACCCTTCATACACCTTTTGATATAAGCTCACTACCTATACACAGGTAGCAAAAGAAATTACATACTTCATAACACAATTCATATGCTTAAGACTTAAGCTAATCAGTTTTACAGTTGAATTTTAATTCATTTAATTGCGCTGAGTTTATTGCACTTTTGTTAAGCATATTGCACAGTTCCCACAAAGATACACAGCACTTATTAATTCACAGATTTTCACTCAGACATTCTTCTCGAAGATGCTCAGAATAACTTATTTCTCCTTCTCAAAATACAAAAAAATCAGGGTTTGTAGAAAAAATGGTACCCAGTCCTAGAATATTTATCTCAGCAGCAATTTATCTCCTCTGAATGGTCCCAGTATCATAAATGGATTTAATGTCTCATTTTTAGTTGTGCTGTTAATATATGATTCTGTTACTCCTTTATACATCTTTTTCTGTAGTGCTGCATACCAATTTATATAAAGTCTACATCAGTTAGAGAACATGTTTACTGTAGAGTGTTACATCTATTAGACAGCTCTATGTCCCTCAGCTACATGAAGCAAAGGTATTGTTATCCCACTAATGTGTAATTATAAATGCATACTTGAAGTGTTATAAGGTTTGTATATGTTGTTATTCAAAGACAATAAGTTAACTGTATTTTGTTCTAAACTGAAAGTTCTTGATTCACTAGAAATCAATTCAGTCCAACGGAACTTGCTGATACTGAAGCAAAAATTCTGGCACAAATTGGCAAAAAACGTGTTTGCTGGCCTGGAGGGTGAAGGATAAAAAAAGGAAAACAATAATCGGTTCCATCCTATCTTCAGCGGGTGAAAGTGAAACTATATTGAGGGCCATTGCAAATACCTTCATGAAATTTTATGAAGAACTATACCAATCATTGTCCCTGAAATTGGACTCTATTAAAACATATTTGGACTTGCTTACACCACTGAAATCTTTATCCAAAGCTCAAGCTACCATCTTGGATAGCCCAATAACATGCAAGGAAGTGGAGGATGTGATCAAACAGACAAAAATTAACAAGGCTCCAGGGACAGATGGTCTCCTGGCCGAATTTTATAAAACGTTTTGCTCTTCTTTAATTGACCCTTTCCTTGCTTTGTTCAATACGGCCCTACAAAAAGGTATCTTACCACCATCATGGTCAGAATCATCGATAACAGTTATCCCCAAGAAAACCAAGGACCTGACAGATCCTGCATCATATCGCCCCATAGCTTTAATTAACAACGATGTAACACTGTTGGCAAACCACCTTAAGACTGTGGCCCCTGACCTTATTAACTCCAACCAAATGGGGTTCATCCCTAACAGACAGATAATGGACAATATATGACGGTCCCTAAACGTAATCTTACATGGAAGGCACTCTAAGACGGACTCTTTGATTTTGGCCTTAGATTTCGAGAAGGCCTTCGATTCAATAGAAATCTCAAATTTGTTGGCACTCTTAGAACACATGGGGTTTGGCTCCAACTTTTTATTGGCTTTAAGGGCACTCTACCGGAATCCCAGATCCAGAGTGAGAATTAACAACCTAAATTCAGCTTTCTTTTTTCCCTTGAGGGGAACGAGGCAATGGTGCCTGCTCTCACCACTTATTTTTGCCCTCGCCATTGAGCCACTGGCTGAAGATTTACACAACAACAAAACTTTTAAAGGAGTCACCATAGATGGCAGAAAGCATAAAATAACGATTTGTGCAGACTACATGGCCTTGTACGTCTCTGACCCGCTGGAATCACTGCCAGTCATAGCAGATATCATCTCCAGGTTCAGCAGTGTGTCAGGATTACGGCTAAACACCAACAAATCCAAAATATATTCTATCTCGATTCCTAAGAAGACCAGGCTGAACATACAAAATAAATTTAATTACAAATGGATTACCTCTGAGTGGAGGCACCTTGGAGTCCAAATTCCCATCAATCTGGATAAACTACTGGATTGTCATTTTCACAGGACACATAAAGAAATACCTACAGGCTGGAGCCATATTGAACAAACCCTCTCTCTCTCCAAGAAGCTGTCTGGATGCCTAAAGCATGTAGACCCAAGACCATAATTCAGAATATTTTCTTGGATTTGACCTTAAGAATTGGGGACATGCATAGGAAAGCTCTGGCCCCAATGGTCTCTCCCCTGTCCACCTACACCAATCAAAAGTGCTTTATCCCGGGATTGGAACATGAAGCCTTTCTACAGTGGACTTTGTAGACTACAAGATCTTGCCCCAAGAGGACATCTTCATCCCAAATTGCATTTTCAGGACTTGCTTAATTCTAAAATATCTTGGCTGAAATTCTATCAGCTCAAGAGTTTGATAGACTGGGTCACGGATCAGGGATCCTTCTCCAGACCCAAAACTATATTTGAACGCATTTTAGATAAATCTCCTGACCAATCCAAAGGAACGCTTTCACTCTTTAAAAGGCCATGCTGGAAGATTAAAAGGACAAACCAACGACTAATAGAATTGCATGGCACAAGGAATTCAATAAAGAACTGACCACTCAACAATGGATGAAAATCTGGGACTCACATGCTTGTAAATCCAGAATGTTTTCTACCAGGCTACAATTCTTCAAGCTCCATACAAGGTGGTACCTCTCCCCTGCAAGATTGCAACATATGCACTCCACATATAATCATCTCTGCTGGAAAGGATGTGGAGAAATAAGTGATTTTTTCCATTGTTGGTGGGCGTGCCCCATGATAAGCTCCTTTTGGAAGCAGGTGGTAGACGAAATTGCTAAAATCACATCTCAACAACTTCCTCTAGACCCAGCTGCTATACTTCTACACCTTGTGGACAGTGATACTCAAAACACTGGCATTTCAAAGCTCATTTCTACCCTTCTAACAACAGCCAGATTGACTGTGGTGGCTTTGTGGAAATCCCCTGACCCGCCAGATACACAAACATGGAGAAATAAGTGTTGGGAACACTTTGTAATGGATAGGATTGCTGAGACCTATGCAGAATGCACTCGCAAAGCCACAAACTCACACTCCACTTTCATCAAAACATGGTTTCCTTTTATTCAATACTTGGTAGAAAATGACATAATACCTCCTAATCCTCAATATGCAGAATGGCTTCATCTCTATTTACTACTTATGGTCTGAGCTCTCACTTCACCCTTATGGAACACTAACTCACATGGGAACATAGTTGTTTAACAAATATTTTGTAGTGGTTTACTGTATTATCGTTTACTCTCATATTGTATGTGGTTGTGATGCCAATCTTACTCTTGCATTCACTGTTCAAACTGTGTATAAAATTTTCAAGAAGAAGAAAGACATCAACTTTATGATGAAGACTTAAACACTTTGCCTCTGCTAAGCCTGATGTTTGCATGGTACAATACATCTCCATATTCTGCATCTCTCTCTGAGAGAAAATTTTGAAACTGATCATGAGTAAGGCCATGATGCCTGATGTAATTAATGCTGGATACATCAATACACATCACACTTTCTAACTGAAGAATCTTAGTATACAAGGCTTGCCGATGGATGATGCAATGAAATGGGATGTGTACAATTTAATTTCAGTATCTCCTCGTTGATTCTTGCAACTACACCAGTTTTACTTCCCACCATATTTCTTGCACCATCAGTTGTGATGCTTTTCAATTCATCCCAACTCAGATCAAGATTTTCTACTGATTTCCATACCTTCAAGAATATGTTTTCTGCAGTTGTGGTGCCTTTCAAAATCTGCAATGCACATAACTCTTCTGTAATTCTGAAGTTGGAATCTACCCCCTGATAAAAATTTGTAGTTACACAGTGTCTATGATGTCACTGCTGTCATCTAATGCCAAAGGGGAAGGGAATCAAAACTTTTGCCTTGACAATCAGTGACATATGCAGCTCTTCTCCTAGTTCTTCAACCTGCCTGGTAATTGTAGATGCAGATAAACTGACTCAACTTACACAAGATACCTTATCAGGGGACATTTTTTCCATTACTTTAATCATAAACTTTTTAACAAAGTCACCATCAATGAATGGTCTACCACTCTCAGCCATATATTTAGCAAGATGCTAGCTGGCCCTCACAGTAGACAGGTTCTCCTCAACATGCTTCCTATAACTATTTTGCTGCAAAAACATTGATTTTTAAGAAACTTTATCTTGCTCACTCACACCTCTTCTTGATATATTGAGTAGCTCTTGACATGGGAATCAAAGTGCCTTTTAACATTGTACTCCTTTAATACTGAGACAGTTTCAAGATGTATCAGGCAAACTGCTTTATCCTTGTTTAAAACAAAGAAGTACTCAGTAGTCCATTTGTCATTATCTGCAATTTTTCATGTCTCTGAAACAGCACTTTCATTTGCAGACATCTCCTTACAGAATTTTTAGCATAGCAACAGTTGCAGCGTTTCAATATAATCCTTGAATAAGTAAATATATGAGAAGTATAGTTTTAGGGGCCTAACCTTCTGTTTCTCATCAAATCCACCCCACTGTAGCTGCTTTTAGCTGGAGGTTTTTATTTCGACCATGGCAAAGAAAAGAGGAGACCCTTGCCTCCTCCCTATTCAATACAGTTCTCAGGAGTATTGGGCCATATGCACAGGCTAGAAAGAATTTTTAAAAAATGGATTATGAATTTGACCTACCAGATGGCAGAGTTGCAATCCTACATACCTTGAATACTATGAGATTGCTTTCTTACTGAACTCATTGCCTTGAGGTTTAAATCTACACATGCTAATACTTTTGAAATTGGCGGCCCTCCAAAAAAGGGCAGATAGCCAGAAAGAGCAAATGAAAGGGCAGCTTCCCACCTGAAGCAGAGGGCATGCCATTAAGGTCAAATTCTATGCAGGGCACACATACACACCACTACCTGCCAGCCAAGCCTCAGTCATGAGAAACAAAATGGCAGCCGGTGGGATGGGAACTTGGTTGGAGGAAGTTGTGGGAAGGGGACTCCCATAAGCTTCCCTGCTAAGGAAGTACTCCTTCCCTCTCAACCCAAAGAGCCACTCTCTGGCTCCTACTGGATTGGGTGGGGGAGGAGAGGCAGAAGCAAGCAAGGCAAGCAGTCAGAGCAACCAGCTCTGGTTGAGGAAGGAAGGATGCTTTTGCCTGCAGCAGCAACCTCACCAGTAACCTTGGAAGCCGCTTGGACGAGCCTTGATGAGGGGAGCATTTAGAAACGTTCAGTACGCAAAACACTCTTGATCCTTTTTCTTTTTTGCAAAAATACCAGTCTGTTACTGTCTTTTTCCTGCCTTGTTTGCAAAAGGAGGCCAGACACCTCCAGTACCCATTCACACAGCTGCTTTAGCTTCCTTACTCACATATATAGCCTTCAACATGGTAATGCATGGAGAGTGGGATTGAAAAAACCGTGTGGTACCGGTACCCAGAATGGCCAAAATGTGCGTATAGAGAAGACAAAGAGGGGGTTGACAGAAGGAACCATGGAGACCAGAAGAAACAATGTTGTTGTTGTGATTTTGCAAGGGACGGGAAGAACAGCAGTTGATGGTGCCTCTCGAGGCAGGAAGAACAGTGTGGGTCTGAGAGGAAATGCCTTGAGGGTGAGAGCAGCAAACAAGCAGATTGGAGGGCCGCATAGAAAGAGGTTGGGGACCCCTGTTCCAGATGGAACATTCCAGCAGTCATGTGGTGATGCAAAACGCCATCAAGTTGCTGCTGACTTACGGTTACCCTTGTGGGGTTTTCAAGGCAAGAGTTGTTCAGAGTTGGTCTGCCATTGCCTCCCTCGGTGCAGCAACTCTGGACTTCCTTAGTGGTCTCCCATCTGAGTACTCACTAGAGCTGATGCTGCTTAGACTCTGAGATCTGACAAGGTTGGTCTAACGCAGGTGTAAGGAACAATTGCCATTAAGCCTTTATGTTGTTTGGGTCTATCACTTTCATTAGGGTGAAAGTTTTGGCAGGCCGCTGGCCCAGCATGCTAAAAGCAATGGGCTTGTTTTAACTACATTCTCTTGTGGCTTTTAGCTGTAAGAGAACCATCCTTGGGAGTCTCCCTAAGTTGTTTCAACCAACCAGTGCCAATTAGCTCAGCGTCTCCTGATTGGCTAATGGGTTCCTGGGCTGGGGTAAGAATGTCCGAAAAGGTGCCTCATTCCACGAGCAGGAGGCCAGCTACTCTCTCCACAGGTCAGAAGAGCCCACTTTTTCTCATCCCCATTGACGTGGACTGTCTGGCACGGGACAGACTTTCTCTCTAGCCTGTGAGCAAGAACCACAAGACGGTTCTTGCCAGCAAGGTTTTAATGTATAGTAAGATAGCTTTTAGCCAGATGTAGTTCAGCGTGGCTCAGAGGTTAAGACACTGAGCTGCAGACCAGAAGGCCTGTCGTTCGGCAATTCAAGAGCTGAGTGCTGCGTGTCGGACTGAGTTCTCGTCTCTGGCCTCAGCTCCTGCCAACATAGCAGTTCGAAAGCAAGGAATTGCAAGTAGATAAATAGGTACTGCTTTGGTGAGAAGGTAAAAATGTTCCGTGTGCTTCGGCATTTAGTCATGCCGGCCACATGACCGCGGAGAAGTCTTTGGACAGCGCTGGTTGTTCGGCTTGGAAACAGAGATGAGCACCGCCCCCTAGAGTCGGATTTGACCGGCTTTCGAGCAAGGGAAACCTTTACCTTTACATTTAAGGTAGCTTTTAGCCAGAGGTAGTTCAGCATCACTATTTCTTTTATTTGCCACTGCTTGTGCCTTAAGAGTGGCTCCTGCCCAGCATACTCTCTTTGTAACTTGAACAGTTTGCTAAGTCTGGAATATTTTTCTACCTTCTAGTGTCTGGAGTTACTTACTGAGTGCACACAGATAACCTCAGAGGAGAATCTGGGGAGCTGAAAGCTTCTGGTAGAAGGTCTAGATCCTTTGAGGCTCCTGGCCGGCCCAGGTGGCTGCGGATTCCGCGCCGGGGAGCAGGAGTAGGGCGCGCTAGGATCTTACACCAGGTTATCCCAGTCTCCGACGATGACAGTAGTGATCGGGTAGGTTCATGGCAGATTAGGCAGTCCTTCGGTTATATTGGCCTCAAACCATATATGGCTTTGAAAGTTGAGGGTTGCTCCTGGATTCTCAGTAAACACACACACCCCAGGTGTGATTGACTCATCAGCTGTGCCCTTTGCTGGAAGACCAAGCTCTTGCCGTTGCCATCCATGGCTTAAGTCCTTTCCGCACTTGGATCTCATCCCTGGTTTTATCAGAGTTGAACTCAGGACACAATACCTTGCATTTATCCCTGGTTATAACAGCTTCCGTTTATCCCGGGACAAGTGTGGGGTGAAACTGGGGTGACCTCAGTGTAATGCAGAAACAAAAAATACCCCGAGATAATTATAGGGGTGGACTCGTGTGTGGTGTAGAATGTAAGTTCGGGGACAGGGTTGAGCCAGGGTTTGAGGTCTAGTGCGGAAAGGACCTTAGTCACCTCTGCAGAAGGTTCCTCTCATGTAGGGATGCTGCAAACACATTTGATTGGCTAACATACTGGGTTCGATAGCTGCAAATTATCCATGAGTTGAACAGCCCCACCAGTTTGCCTGTCTGACGACCACTTCAAATGGCTGCACAGCAGCTTTGTGACTGCGCGGTCACTGTGAAGGTGGAGTTTTGTTTCCTTCCTTGGAGAGACTTCAGCAGCTGTGCAATAGACAAAAGGATTGTCACGCTCGGTGTCCAGCCTGGGAGGGCTGGTGTTACCTCCCGGGCCAGGCCGGTCAAAGAGCAACTCGGAGTGGTACCGCCGTGAGCCTTAGCTTTAGGAGAGGGCCCAGGATTACGGCACCACTGGCAGCCTACTCTCCCGGAGCATATACAAGGATGGGCCCCCACGTCTCTCTCGGCTGGCAGGCCCCTTCCTTCAATCTCCGTCTCTCCTCCCTGGCTCTGGCTTCCACCATTCTTTTATTCCCTTCCACCAACACCTGACCGCTCCCTCCCCCCCTTGGTCACCCCCCCATTGGATCTGGGATCTGTCTGTCTTCCTGGCCTCCCGTCCCTATTGGCTGGGGCATTTCTCCTTTTAAAGCCAACTGGTGGCCATGCCCCTTCCAGACATCAGGGCTGGGAGCCGGCTGCAAGCCTACTCTCCTCTCTTGCAGGGCCAGGGGTTGGTGAGCCGAAGGTAAGGAGGTTCCCGGGGAGGTAGCCCTTAGGTGATGACCTCTGGGGCTGCAAGGATGTCCACAGGCGCCCACCCCCCCATGAGGTTGCCCTTGGGGGCCTCCCTCCAGGTTCCTCCCCAGAGGGTTGAAGTCGTTCACCCTCTGCCGCCGCCCCTGAAGCTTCCCCTCAGGACTCCCCCACCCAGGCTCATTCCCACCTCCGAGTCCTGGTCGGTGGGGCTGGCGGGGGTGAGTTGTCGCCTGGCGGTGGAGCAGGCGGGGCCTCCGGGGTTGGCGTCCCTCATTGGCTGTCATGCTGCCTGTGTTCTCTGGGGCAGGCAGGACCTCTTGTTGGGTCATCTGCGGCCCTCCCCGGCATAGCCTGCCATCCTTGCTCCCCCTGGCCAGCTGCCAACAGGCTGCGACTGGGTCGAGGCGCCTGGGCGGCACCGGCTCCGGCGGACTCTGGGGGGGGTTGGACCGCTGGGTGCCGTCCCTGCTGTCCCCTTGGGCTGTTGGGGTGGCGCAGCTTCGGGCGTCGCCACCCCCTCGCCCAGGCCCCGGGCAGAATCGCCAGCCACAGGATGGGACAAGGATTCTACCGAGGGTCATAGATAGGGTCAGGTCAGGGAATTAAGTGAGGAGTGATATGCTTGGGGTGAGGAGTTACATTTTCCTTATGTCATGAGTGACGACAATGGCACTGAGTCCCCGCCTGAGTAGGTATTGCAGCCAGAGGCACTATCATTGCCAGAACCAGAAGTCGGGCCCTCTGACTCCTCACAAGTTGATAGCGTGCCAGCTACTGAGCCTGTAAGCCCTGCACCTGGTCCTGCAGCAGCCAAGGAGGCACAGGTGCAATTGGGGAGCCCGCCTGACTCACTTCCCCGGGTGGAGTGGCTCCGCAAAGACTTAGCTGCCCGCCGTTGAGCTGCACACTAGCAGGAGTGCCAACACCACCATAGGATGCCTGGCCGGAGGCCTATATAACTCCCATTCAGGATTGGGCTCTCATGGAAGCAACAAGTCACCTCTGTGCATGCCTTGCATCCACCTTTGGCTTCTGTCCTCGGACCCCCACTCTGGCTCGGATTCCTGGCTTCCTGACCCCTGCTTCAGATGACCCCTCTTTCGGACTCACAATTTGGTTCTCATTCTGACTCTCCTGGCAACGACCCCAGACAGGACTTGACTCCTGCCTCTCAGTGTAGGCCCAGCCCGTGACACCTTAAAGCAGTGTGGAAATGCACATGTGTGAGATAACATTGATAGCATGGACTGGAACAAGTGATACAAGACTTTTTTAAGAAAAAAAATACAGTGTTTGTTTATAACTGCTGGCTGACTGATTTACTCGTGGTTTCTGGGTATTTATTTATTTAATTAATTGATTTGATTTTTATCCCACCCTTCCCACAGACAAGCTCAGGGTGTGTGTGTGTGTTACAAAGTCACAAAATCTCAATAACAGTAGTTAAAATAATTAAAACAGTAATTTAAAACAGTAGTAGAACCCGCAATCAAGGTTCATGTTACTATGCTCAGTTTAGGCTGATCATAAAGTCAGCGATTTCAGTAGGGGAGGACAAAGATAGATTTTAGATATCCGCCGCCTCAACCGAAAGCCCAGTGCAAATAGCTCTGTTTTACAGGCCATGCAGAATTGTAATAAATCCCACAGGGCTCTGATCTCGAGTAGGAGCCTGTTCCACCAGACTGGGGCCAGGGCAGAAAAGGCACTGGCTGTAGTTGAGGCTAGTCAGACTTTCTTGGGGCTGGAGAAATTGACAGTGTGTGGGAGTGAGTAGGGGTCCCATGGGGTGAGAATCCACATGTGTGGAACACTGCCAATTCCACTGTATTGCACTGTTTGAATTTGTGAGAAGTAACCTGAAGAACAGGCCCAAACTGCTCACAGACAGCCTAATTGTTCAACAAAATATCAGGACCCTATTTTTGACAGGTGAACAGATGGGTGAGCACTTCTGCTCCCATGAGATCTAGATGGGACTGGCAGAAATCAGAAACTCTATTGGCTGCAAAGTTATAAATGGAGCTCAATGCACAAGTTCCAGGTCTTCCCACTTTCTTTACACCTTTTGTACTCTGTTCTGTAAAAAAGGACTACTGAGGAATTACACAACTTTAAGCCTGAAGAATGGTGCTGGATAAGACTTTTGAGAGTCCCTTGGACTGCAATCCTAAAATCAGTCAATCCTAAAAGAAATCAACCCTGACTTTTCCCTGGAAGGCCAGATCCTGAAGCTGAAGCTCAAATACTTTGGCGACCAAATGAGAAGGGAGCACTCACTGGAGAAGACCCTGATGCTGGGGAAGATTGAAGGTCAAAGAAGAAGCGGACGGTAAAGATGAGATGGTTAGGCAGTGTTATCGAGACAACGAACATGAAGTTGAGCAAACTCTGGAGGACGATGGAGGACAGGAGGGCCTGGCATGATGTGGTCCATGGAGCTTGCAAAGAGTTGGACTCTACTCTGTGACTGAACAACAACAAGCCTGAAGATGAAGAGATTGAAATTGTTCAAGACTTTCTGTTCCTTGGCTCCATCATCAACCAAAAGGGAAACTGCAACCAAGAAATCAAAAGGAGATTGAGACTGGGAAGGGGATAGACAAGATTCTTAAGTGTAGGGATGTGTCACTGGTATCCAAGATCAAGATAATTCATGCCATAGGATATTCCCCATTACCATGAATGGGTGTAAAAGTTGGACAATAATGAAAGCTGACAGGAAAAAGGAAGATTCCTTTGGCATGTGGTGTTGGAGGAGAGTTTTATGAGTGGTGTTGTATACCAAGCGGAGACCGCACATGTGGTCAGGGACAGGAGTTTCACCTCCAGAGTCAATAGCCCCAACGGATCCTAGCCCGCACCTATCGAACAGCTAGGATCCTAGGAGTAACCAATGGGGAATAGGGTGCACTGTAAATAACCTATCACGTGTGTGTGTGTGTGTGTTGGGGGAGTGGGAAACACGGGAATATAAACCGGCTTGCGAGCCAGGTAGCCATCTCAAGTCTCAAGTATACCTAATAAAGTATACCTTTATCACGCACCCACACATCAGTCTCAGTACTTTATAGTGGTGATGAGGATGGGATCCGAATGAGTGATTTGGAACCCGAGCAGAGCATCCCACCATGCACCGACCTTCCTGACGATGTGCCTCGCATCGCACTCAGAGTCTTCGGTCACCACACCCCGCACCACTCCAGACATCTCCACACCACATACGATCCCCATCATGGCAGCTGCCCAAGGAAGTATCCCCGAGTTCGATGTGGCCCACCCGGAAAAGTGGGAAACCTGGCTCGAGTGGCTAGAATATTATGTGGACTACCACAACATCACGGAGGTGGGTAAGAAAAAATCCTTACTGCTCAGCTCCTGTGGAAGTGATACCCTCCACCTCCTGAAAGATCTGTTGGTCCTAAAGAAACTAAAGGAGGCCACATATGCTGAAATCAAGACGGCGCTCACAAATCACTTTGCACCCAAACCCACACTTTGCACCCAAATCCACGAAAATAGCAGAGCGCATAGACTTCTTTGCATGCATCCAGGGTCCCAATGAAACCACGATCGATTTCCTGGTGACCCTAAGATGAGCAGCCACCCAATGTGGGTTCCCCAACGTAAGCGACACGTTGATGAACCAGTTCATCTTGGGCCTCTGGGAACCCAAGCTACACCGCAAACTCGCTATGCACGATGACCTGACTCTGGACCAGGCCACAGCATATGAGAAGTCCCATCAGGAGTGCCGCAGCAAGATGGTAAACTTCACCAGCACATCCCCAGTAGGATCAGATGAGGAGGACATCCTCCAGGTGCGCCACCCAGCGAGGAGGAGTACCCAGCCCCAGACGACCGTGCGGACCAAGGAGCCAGCCACACAGACCTCCTGCACCAGTTGCAGCGAGGTGCACGAGTGGTGGGCCTGCCGTTTCCGCGATGCTGTTTGCCGGTCTTGCAACAAGCAAGGCCACATCGCCCGTGTGTGCAGATCAAAGGAGAGCTGTCGGATGACATCTGTCCATCAAGAGTCTGTGGACCTCCACACGATCACCGTTCACCAGCAACAGCACCAGGTATTGAACTTGCCCTCAGAAGCCCCTAATAAATGCATGCCACGGTGTTAATAGAGGGGTCCCCATGTAGAATGGAGTTAGATACGGGGTCGGCATTCTCCATTATATTGGTGGGCAGCTTTCACGTCCACAGAAGCTCTGCCTTCAGGAGGGACCCCTCATTCAACGGCCGTGGAGTTTAAGGCTGTAGGACTTCCAAAAGAACCCGGTGGCTGTCAGGGACTGGGGCAAGTTCAGGGTGCAGTATAAAGGACTTTGATAGCGTTTTGGACTTGCTCATGGTAGAAGGGCACCTCACAAGCCTGCTGGGACTGTCCTGGTTTGGACCACTGGGGTTCCGGGTGACGGGAGTGCATGGGGTGGGCATGCAGGACTGTAATGCTGTATGTAATGAGTTCCCCAAGGTTTTTGATGGAACGCTCGGCTGGTACTCCGGTCCCCCGGTCGTGTTAGACCTAGACCCTACTGTAAGGCCTATCTGGTTGAAGGCCCAGAAACCCCCACTGGTGCTAAAACCCAAAATTAAGGCTGAGCTGGACCGCTTGGTGGTTCTGGGGGTGTTAGAACCCGTGAATAAGGCGAGATGGGAAACCCCTATAGTCGCCCCAGTGAAACCGAATGGGGATGTGCGCATCTGCGCTGATTACAAATGCACCCTGAATAAGGCCCTACAGGACCACGGGTACTCACTACCGGTGGTCAGCCACATGTTAGCATCGTTGGCGGTGTCAAGGTTTTTTGGCAAGCTATATTTAGCCCAAGTGTACCGTAACATCTGGTGGATGACGCCACTGCGGAGGCTCAGATGATAGTCACGCACTGGGGGGCTTTCAAAGTTAAGTGGTTGCAGTTTGGGGTTAGCGTTGCCCTAGGACTTTTTCAGAACATGATGGACTGCTTCCTTAAAGACATCTCCGGAGTCCAGCCATTCTATGATGATGTTCTGATTGTGGCCCTGGACTCCGAGACCTTTGCGGCCCGGCTCAGGATGGTGCTTCAACGTTTTGACTCTGTGGACCTCAAGATGAAATGGGAAAAGTGTCTCCTGGGGGTGCCACAGGTCGAATTCTTGGGGTTCGCCATGGACACCCAGGGAATCCACCCTATGGACGACAAGATCCAGGCCATCATTCAGGCGCCAGCCCCCTCGTCAAAGGTGGAACTGCAGGCCTTCTTAGGTCTATTAAATTTTTATCACTCCTTTCTTCCACACAAGGCTGCTGTGGCAGAGCAACTCCACTACCTCCTGGATAAGGTGGCCCTTTGGGTTTGGGGCCCCAAACACACTGCCCCTTTCCGGGTGGTAAAAGACTTGACTTCAAACGCAGTCCTCGCTCACTTTGATGAGACCTTGTCTGTAGTGCTTGCATGCGATGCGTTGCCTTATGGGGTTTGGGGGTTCCTGGGGCACAGGTTGGTGGATGGCTGCAAGGTCCCTGTTACGTATTGTTCCTGGACCTTATCTGCGGTGGAGCGCAACTACACCCAAATCGGCAAGGAGGTCCTTGCCATTGTTGGGGTTAAGAAGTTCCATGATTATCTGTATGGTCGCCCCTTTATGGTGGTCATGGACCACAAGCCCCTCCTTGGCCTCCTCACCCCTGACCACCAAACCCCTAATATGTTGTCTCCCAGAGTGTTGCACTGGTCGATTTTCTTGGTGGGATATTCGTACTTGCTGGTCCACCGCCCCGGGAAAGCGATGGGGCACGAGGACACCCTGAGCCACCTCCCGCTGCCTGATTCTGACTCTGACCCAGCTCCCATCCACCACGTTGCCCTGCTGAAGTCCCTAACCGATCAACTGGTCCAGGTCCAGGAAGTGGCCCATCACACTGCCCAGGATTGCATCCTCACCTGGGTCTTGGACTGGGTGGGGAGGGGGTGGCCTGCAGGCCCAGTGGGACTGGAGTTCATGGCACTCAGGTCCCGCAGGGATGAGCTGTGCTCACATAAAGGTTGCATATTGTGGGGTGGCTGGGTGGTGATTCTCCAACCCCTACGCAAATGAATATTAGAGGCACCGCATGAAACACATCCAGGGACCGTCCGCATGAAGGTACTAACGCGCAGCTATGTGTGGTGGCCAGGGTTGGACAATGAGATAGAGGTCAAGGTTAAACTCTGTCAGAAATGCCAGGAGTCGAGGCCCGAGCCTTCGAAAGCCCTGGTACAGCAATGGGATTCCTCTCATAAACCCTGGGCCAGGCTACACTTAGACTTTGCAGGGCCATTCCAGGGCCAAATATTCTTCATTTTAGTGGACGCTTAGACAAAATGGCTGGAGGTCATGCCAGTACCCTCCACCTCCTCCAGGTCCACAATCTGTGCTATGTGCCCAGGGCATCCCCGACTCTCTGGTCATGGACAATGGGGCAACTTTCACATCCACAGAGTTGGAAGGGTTTGTCCAATACATTCTCTCAGCACCATTCCACCTGGCAATGAACAGCCAGGCTGAGCGCATGGTCCGCACCACAAAGGAAGCCCTTCGGCACATGGACTCAGGGGACTGGGACTATAAGTTGGCGGCGTTCTTATTCAGGTAACACACAACTCCACACACCACGATGGGGTGAAGCCCAGCTGAATTCCTTCTGGGCTGGCACTTAACGAAGAGGCTAGATCGGCTGCACCCAGACCGGGTGCTGGATTGCAAGCCGAGCACTGAAGACCAGGAGGCCATGCAAGGGTTTTTTCTAGGGCCCCCGTCTATGCATGGAACTATGCCAGGGGTCTCGCATGGATTCCGGCCAGAATAATCAGAGTGACCGGGCCCCGATCCTATGAGGTCTCCAGTGAGGATGGTCAAGTGCTCAAGCAGCACATCGATCAGCTCCGTCACTGTATGCTCCCGGCAGACCCAGATGACAGCGAAGATGAGAGCCCGGAACGCCGAGATAAGGAAGCACCAGTCCAAGCACAACCCGGCATAAGCCAGCTGCCCAAGGCCAAAGACACAATTCCCCCAGCAATACCCCGCAGCCAGGAAGTGGATGACATGGCCGGGCCAGAAGAGCTACCAGCAGAGGTACCACCACCCCCTATTCCAGCCCCGGCGCCTTCCCTGGCACCTACGGGGGCAACAACAGAAGGACTAACCCCCACTGCCAAATTGAGACGCTTCACAAGAGAGTGGAAAAAGCCCGCTTACCTAAGGGACTATGTGAGCTAGAGCTATACGGACTAAGTGGGGAGGGGTGTTGTATACCAAGCGGAGGCTGCACATATGGTCAGGGAACCATGCGGTCTGGAAAGGGACAGGAGCTTCACCTCCAGAGACAATAGCCCGAATGGATCCTAGCCCACACCTATCGGACGGCTCGGATCCTAGGAGTAACCAATGGGGAATAGGGTGCACTGTAAATAACCTATCACAGGTGTGTGTGTGTGTGTGTTGGGGGAGTGGGAAACACGGGAATATAAAGCAGCCTGCGAGCCGGGTAGTCCATCTCAAGTCTCAATTATACCTAATAAAGTATGAGCTGTTATCACGCATCCACACATCAGTACTTTATAGGTACCACGGGCCACCAAAAAGACAAATAAGTGGGTTTTAGATCAAGTCAAGCCTGAACTCTCCCTCGAAGCTAAAATGACCAAACTGAGGCTATTGTACTTTAGTCACATTATGAGAAGAGAAGAGTCCCTGGAAAAGACAATTATGCCCGGAATAGCTGAAGGCAGCAAGAAACGAGGAAGGACCCAACAGGAGATGGCTGGACTCAGTCAAGTGAGGCCACAGCTGTAAGAATTCAATCAGCGTGACGCATGAAAGCACCTTCATCGTTTGGGGGTTTGTTTCATGTTTCTCATTCGAGAGGAAGGTTACACTATGGCCTTCTTGTAGGCTTCTCTTGCGTCTTGTGTGCCCAAGCCCACCTGTTTCATGTTGGTGCCATTTAACTATTTTGGAATACCCTCTCTTTGCCTTGGAAGCAGAGAAACAAATGTTTCCTTTTGGACTTTTCTTGTAATTGGGTTGTGCTGCATGCCAGGAATGACATTAACACAGGGGGTAGACAACCCTGGGGACGCGTGCCAAACTGTGTCAGCCTGGATGCTTTTGCTTGGCACACAGGGCCAGTTCTCTGCCCAGTCAACTGCAGTGGCATCCTCAGGTGTTCGCAGTGCTGCTATGGCCATGTCAGAACCCTCAGTTAGTCAGTCAAAACACCAGGCCTCATTTGGTGAAATAAGGATAGCATTTATTAGACTGCAATACTAAAGCACTTAGAACAGAAGCATTGTTAAGAATAACCTGAATACATGAAGCACTTGAGGTTATACTCTAAGGGGGGGAAAGAACCCTCCAACCTCTACCAATGGTTAGCAAGCCCGCGCGCGGGAAAACTAAGAGGTGCTAAATTACTACGTTCCCACCCAGCAAAAGTTCTCATGCCTAGCTGTTGTCTTTAGGAAAACGAAAGTTGATATCAAGCCTGGCTCCAAGGCCATTTAGGCCTGGGCGAAGTGGAGATAGCCCGGTCTCCCAGGCAACCTCGTCACCTCCCCGCATACCAACAGAAAACCAGATACATTTATTGACATCTCATCTCCTCCCTTCACCCCAATGGCAGGGATACTTGACAGGCCAGCACTGTGGGAGAAAGTGGTACGCACAGCTGGGGGTGCAACTGGGATTAAGCTTCCTCCCAGTACATCTGGCCCAGTACAACCCTCGTCTCTCCATCCTCCCTCACTGGCAAATCAATATCTTCTAGGGTTGCCAACTCTGGGCTGGGAAATTCCTGGAGATTTAGGGGGAGGAGCAGGTTTTGGGAAATGACCTTAGTACTCAGAATGATGCCAGAGAATCCACCTTCCAAAGCAGCCATTTTCTCCAGAGGAACTGTTATGTACTGAATGTGAATCACTCCTATCTATTCACATGTTAAGCTCGGTTACGGGCAGTGCTAAGTCGCTTCAGGGAAGCGGGCTTACGAGTAAAAAGGTCCAAGTGTGTTGTGGGTGTGCAACAGGTGGAATTTCTTGGGTTGCTTATCGATGCCAAGGGGGTCCACCCCATGCCCGATAAGGTGGCTGCCATCCAAAACGCTCCCCCACCGTCATCTAAAAAGGAGCTGCAATCATTCCTTGGCATCCTGAACTTCTACCATACCTTTTTGCTGCACAAGGTGTCCGTTGTGGAACCCCTGCACACCTTGCTGCGCAAGGATGCCAAGTGGAATTGGGGGGAGCGTCAGGAGCGGGCTTTCGTGGCCGTGAAAGACCTGCTGTCATCGGACGTTGTTCTAACGCACTTTGATGAAGAAAAGCTGTTGGTCCTGGCAGCTGACGCATCCCCTTACAGGGTGGGCGCAGTACTCAGCCACCTCATGCCGGACGGAACTGAGGCGCCCGTTGCATTTTATTCCAGATCGCTCACCAGTGCCGAGAGGAATCACGCCCAAATTGACAAGGAGGGCCTCGCCCTGGTTGCGGGCGTCAAAAAGTTTCATGACTTTGTTTACGGGTGACGGTTCCTCCTTGTCACGGACCATAAACCTCTTTTGGGCATTTTCTCTCCTGACCGGCAGACACCTAACATCCTGTCACCCAGGATGTTAAGGTGGGCGGTGTTTCTGTCAGTGTACAATTACGAACTCGAACATTGGCCAGGGAAGGCCATTGGGCACACGGACGCCCTCAGCCGCTGCCCTGCACTGCCCAAGGACTCAGAAAATGTCGAGGACTCAGACATTCTTGCTCTTGATGAGCTGCCAGAGGCGCCGGTTACCTCCAAGGACGTTGCCGCTGCGATGGCACGGGACTCTGTGCTCGCCCATGTGCTCAATTGGGCATTGAGGGGGTGGCCGGCGGGAAAGGTTGGCGCGGAATTCAAACCGTTCATTTCCGCCAAAATGAATTATCAGTGGCAAAGGGATGTCTGCTGTGGGGGATGGTACACATGAAGGCCCTCACCTGGGGGTATGTGTGGTGGCCAAACTTGGATGCAGACATCGAGGGGTGGGTCAGGAACTGCATGGCCTGCCAGCAGTCATGCCCTGAACCACCTCAAGCTCCCGTTCAACCTTGGGAAAAGGCGCGGAGGCCATGGTCCTGCCTCCATGTTGATCTGGCTGGTCCCTGCCAGGGACAAATGTTTTTGATTTGTGTAGATTCTTTTTCCAAATGGTTGGAAGTGGTTATCTGCATTCGACTGGGTCAGGGGCAGTGATCAACGCCCTTCGCAAACTTTTTGCGACTCACGGGCTGCCAGACTGTTTGGTCTCTGACAACGGGCCACAGTTCGTGTCAGCCAAGTTCGAGGGCTTCTTGAGGGACAACCTCATATGCCACATGACTTCTGCGCCGTTCCATCTGGCCTCCAATGGCCAGGCCGAACGGATGGTTAGAACGGCAAAGGAGTCACTAGGGCGCCTGATGTGTGGAGACTGGGGCCAGAAGATCGCTTCTTTTCTTTTGCACCAGCACATCACACCCTGCTCTGCGATGGGGAGGAAGCTATCTACCCTCCTCGACCGTTTGCACCCTGACTTGGACCAGTCCAAGCAACGGTCTGAGGAACCAGCACAGGGGAGAGTGTTCCATTGTGGGGACAAGGTCTTTGCCCGGAACTACGGGGAAGGTCATCGGTGGCTACCGGCCGTAGTCACCGAAGTTGCAGGGTCCAGGCTGTATGTGGTCCGGCTTCCCAGCGGACGGGAGATTCGCTGCCACATAGACCAGCTCAGGGAGCGTTGGGCAGACTCCAGCGCCGAGTCAGTGCCCGAACCTGAGCTGGTCCCCGAGCAGGAGGGGCCTCCCGCCGAGGAGGTGAGTGCTGCAGAAGGGGACTCAGAGTTTGGGCAGACCCCAACTCCAGAGCCTGTGATCCCTGTTTGTGTTCCCCCTGTCTCTCCTGCGAGAGAGGTTACCAGGGCTCCAGAAGAGTGTGCCGCTCCAAGTCCAACGGAGCAGAGACCGCTGCGCCGGTTGAACCGAAGCTGAGCTGCCACCCCCACCTGAAAGATTATGTTTGGCAGGGTAATGCTCCATCTTAGGGGGGAGGAATTTGTTATGTACTGAATGTGAATCGCTCCTATCTATTCACATGTTAACCTTGAGTCTGAATGTGGCTCTTCAGATGTCGCATTGCTATTGGTTGGTTTCTGCGAAACCTGTGTAATTACCCAATCACTGAATACTATTGTTGCAAAGAGGGAACCGTCCTGATTGGCCTTTATCCCTGTATTCTGATTGGTCTTTAACTTGTAATGGGTGTGGCTTTGACAGCCCAGGAGAGTTTAAAGAAAGGAGCTGTGCTCCCCTTTTGGGTGACTTTGGGTCAGTCACATACTCTCAGCCTAACCTACCCACAGGATTGTTGGGAGGATAAAATGGAGGACAGGAGGATTATGTAAGTCATCTTGAGTCACCAATGGGAAGAAAGGTGGGCGTAGATGAAATAAATAAACAAAACAAACAAATAAAACCTTCATGGGTAGATGCTGTGTGTTTGGCACTTGGACCAAAAAGTTTGCCTGTCTCCTACCCTGCCCTGGACGGCTGTCAGGTAATCCTGCCATAAGATGTATGGAGGGGGGAGGAGGTGGAGAAGAGCTAACATCGTTCACTGGTCTGGAATGCAGGAGTATCACAGGTTGTCTCACAGACACTCCAGGCGCCCAGATTTACTGTGTCTATGCAGTCTCTTATCTGTGCAGATGGACTTGGGTCCCAGGGCTCCTTTTCGCCTTTGTGGAATTTCTGGTCAACTGTTAATTAATGCTTTGCCGCATGCGCGTACTGAGTAGCTATTGGTGGGTAATATGGGGGGCAGTTTGAATGGGCTATAATTGATGTTGTCATGTATTTCTCAACATCACTGACAAAGCATGGTTAATGCATCTCTATGATTAGCTTTCAATAAACACTATCTTCTTTATGAAGCCTGGTGTCTGACTGACTATCTGGAGAACTTGACAACGGCCCACTCTCGTCCACTCTTGCAAGATACTGGAAACTCAGCAGGGTCGTGCCTAGCTGGGAGATCACCAAGGAAGCCCAGGGGCACTCTGCAGAGGCAGGCCATGGCCAACCACCTCGGAACGTCTCTTGCCTTGAAAAGTCTACATGAGTCCCCCATGAGTCAGCTGTAACTTGAGGGCACTTTCCACCTTCGCCGCCGCCTATCCTAAATTTCAGTCAGTGAGACTCGAATGTCTCAATGTGGAGGATTACCCTGTGTGTGTCTGAGAGAGCACGTTTCTGTCCCCGAAAGCTTATGCCCTAATAAACAGTGTTTAAACTGGCCCAGGACTGTGTCTCATTTTATGCCTCGTAATTACTCCTGACCACCACTTTCCCTCCCAGGAGCGGCTCCTGAAGAGCTTTCCAGGCCGATTCCAGGCCTAGACCTGCTTAGCGTTAGCAACACAGGCCCGCCTCACGTGCCTTCAGATAATTCTCTGGGCTCGGAGAGAGGCTGTGGTGGCTATTGTTTCCTCAGCGGCGGCTCTGCTCTTTCGATTCCGCCATCATAAATCTGGAGTCAGCTGAGGGGGGGGGGCCCATGCCGCTCTCCTTCCCATTGATGTCAGACAAAGCTCCTCAGAAGGCCTGCAGAGGGGCCCCAAGCGAGGGAGTGCTGGATAAGATCAGCTTCCCGGGGGACTGTGAATCACACATTTTCCTGCTAACAAAAGTTCCATTCTAGTCCCAGAGGCGGGGGCTTTCTAACCTGGAGAGGGGAGCTCAGCTGCACCTGCTGCGGCAGTCTTTATTTTTTACTGCACTAAATGTGCTCTGGGGCCTGGGGGAAGGATCCCAGTTGGATGCGCTACACCCCCGGCCAATGCTGCCTCTAAGCTATGGAGACTTGTGAGCAAAAATTCTACTTTGTGAGCTGCTGGCATTAAAGTTGTGAGCGAGCGATTTGGCAGCTGCATCAATCAGTTTGCTCTGGAGCCCTCCTTCCTGAGCTGAGACAGAAATGTGTGAGCCAGAGACTAAAAAACTGTGAGCTGGCTCACACTAACTCAGCTTAGAGGGAACACTGCTCCTGGCTGCAGCTTTCTGGGGAAAATGCTGTGAAAGGGGAAAAAAACCCAAAACCTTTCTGGGTGTGTCTGTTTTTCCGACTTATATTCAGGTCCCCCTGCAATTTCCAGTTCACAGTCCCAGTGGCTTGAACAAAACTCTTCACAAATGCCTCGCTACCATAGCACACTTTTTTAAAAAAGCTTTTATTTACATTTCTTTACTTCATTCATTGCTCTGTGGCTTTACACCCCACTAAAGTCCCTGCCCATCCTCAAATCTCCAGGAATCTCCCAGCCTGAAACTGGCACCTTTACCCCTCCCATCCCATGCCGGTGGCCAGGGGGACCTGGGAACCCCTATGGCAATACTATACAGTTGACATCACACTTTCACCTAGACCTGATTCCACCCCATCGCAGAACGTCATTTCCCCTCCTCGCCAATGCTGCCTCTAAGCCGTGGAGTCTTGTGAGCAAAAATTCTACTTTGGGAGCTGCTTTGGGAGTTGTGGGTGAGTGTTATGTATTTACTTTACTTATGTGTTATGTAAGGTAATCTAAACTGGAGCTTCAGGCACAAGCTCCATTGACCCTCAAGTATTCTAAACCCTGCAGTCGGATTGGTCGCTGTTGCGTAACAGACCAATCAGGAAAGACTCTGTTCTTTGGTGGGAATGACTCCCATTGGTCCTAAACTCTCTATTGTGATTGGACATTATTGTACTAGGGCATATGGCCTCGCTAGTTCAAAATGTATATAGTTGCATCGTTCTATGAAGGTTCTGTGTGTTGCTCTGAGCTGAATAAAGAAATCACTTGTTATGAAACACTGCCTCAATCTCAGTACATAATAGTGAGCAATTTGGCTGCTGCATAAATTAGTTTGTTCTGGAGCCATCCTTCCTGAGCTAAGATAAAAACGTGTGAGCTGGAGGCTAAAAAAACGTGAGCCTAGCTCACACTAACTCAGCTTAGAGGGAGCATTGTGGAGTCCTCGCTGTTCTCTCACCAGCCCTGGAAGTGAGTGTGGGTGGGACAGGCTTCCGGACTTAGACAGTGCAGATGTTTACTTCTCTTCTTGTACGGCCCCACTGTTTCCTCTTCTGCAGCTTCTTTTTGCTCACAATTGTGTTATACAGATGGACAGTCCCAACCAATGAGATCACACAGTCAACAGGATGTCATCAAAAAGCACTTCTGACTGCACTCCCTGCGAGTAAAGGAAAACTGAGAATGAGAGCAGTGTTTTAAAAAGTAAACTTTGTTTGCGAGGAGTGTTGGGAAATTATGGGAAAGTAGCGGGCATCTTTTCAGCAGTGCCAAAAGCGTTCATGAAAAGTTGTTTTGTGTTTTGGCTCAACTGTGATTTGGACACTTGTTTCCTTGGTGGAAAAAGAGGAGAATGTCCAAGCTTTTTTAATGTAAGGTTGCTATCAGCCAGTATTTTTCTGTTCCAACCGGTATAAGTAACTTGTGGTGGGGATAGAAAAAGCCATCAAGTCACAGCTGACCTATGGCAACCCCACAGGATTATCAGAGTGAGAGGCGAACCCCGTCTTCCTTGGTGGTCTCCCACCAAAGTACCGGCCAGGGCAAATGTTGTGTATTGAAAATGTGAACCACTGCTATTCTTTCACATGTTAAGCTTGCTTCTGAATGTGGCTCCTCAGCTGTCGCATTGCTATTGGTTGGTTTCTAAGAAACCTCTGTAAATGCCCAATCACTGAGTGATATTGTAGCAAAGAGGGAACGGTCCTGATTGGCCTTTATCCCTGCATTGTTATTGGTTCTTATCTTATTATGGGTGTGGCTTTGACAGCTCCGGAGAGTTTAAAAGAAGGAGCTGTGCTCCCCTTGTTGTTGGTGTGTTCTGAGTTGGTGTTTGCTGTTACGAATAAAGCTGAAATCACTTGCTGAAATCAAAACATTGTTGAGTTAACTTAACAGCAAACCCTGCTTAGCTTCGGAGAGTTAAAGAGGTCAGATCTGGATCGGGGCAAGGAATTGCTACTGAGCATCTTACCTGCCAGGTTCTGCCCATCATTGGTCTCATTCTTCCAGGGTCTAACCTTGACCAGCTTAGTTCTGCCCCGGTTCTTACCACTGACTCCCAATCCACCAGTGAAAAAAATCAATTTGTCTCACTTAAGAGAGCTTATAAGGATGCTCACCATATAAGTGAACACATTCCCCAAGGGGGGGGGAGAGAAATCCATTCTGGGGCTTAACATTCAGGGATCTCTTGAGTAAAGTCCAACTTGAGAATTCTGGTTGGGCTTTGACTCTTTTCTAAGGGCGTTCTATTTAAGTGACGCAACTCTGTTAGGCATGTAGCCAGGATTTTTTTTAAAATCTGGGGGCATTTAAATGTTTAAGGGGGCAGTTAAATTACAGTTAATTAAATTAATCCGAATGTCTGTCTTTAAAGGGGGAGACTCTGAGCCCATTTGTAGCTCTTCCTTTCAAGGGACAGGGCAGCGAGTGTGTCAGTTCCTAGGGAAAAAACAGCTCAGAGGGCATTTAATTGCCTTCAGAAGACATTCAAATGCCTTCTGAGTTCCCTTCCACAGGGCAAGAAAGCTTCGAAGGGCCGTCAAGAGTGGCACCTTCAATATATCCCCAACAATTGCTCTCTCTGCTACCCCAGTCTTGCTGTATGTTTCCCAAAGACTCATGGGAATGCTTTTGGAAGACTCGCCATGGCCTAGGTATTCTACAGCAGGGCTGGGCTAGCAGAAAGGGTTGTTGTCGAAGGTGCCACTCTTGAGTACCCTTCGAAGCTTTCTTGCCCTATGGAAGGGAACTCAAAAGACTTTTAAATGCCTACCAAAGGCAATTAAATGCCATTCTGAGCTGTTTTTGCCCAGGTCCCATGATGACCCCCCCCCAATTCCACAGTGGGAGGGAGAGGGGTGCCTGAGGGCAAGCAGCTGGGGGGGTCTCTCCTCAAAAATAAGGTTTTTGGCATGGCTGTTTGTGGGGCGGGGCTTTTAATGAAGGGTCGGGGCCCTGAAATGCCCCACGGTAGCTGCAGGCCTGGATGCATAGCTGGAAAATTTGATAATGATAATGGGGGACCCACAAAGACTTGTGAGGGGATATCTCACTTTCTCTTGTACCCCCTTTCCCACAATTTCCTTTTTCTTTTCCCTGGCAGCCCCCAATTGCTCCCCCCTTTCCCACTTCTTTTCCACATACATGGGTTATCTTTATCTGCTTTCCCGCCTTCCCCACTCCTGGAAGCCTCTCCCTGAGAAAAGTCTGGCCAAGTTGCATGGTAGCCACTAGCCCAGGGCTGGATGGTGCAGTAGTCAGGCCCAGTTGTGGGGTGGCCACCAAGCCAGGCTGGGTTGAGTTGGGTGGGCAGTGAGCTTCCAGTAATCATTGCTAGTCCTGTCCCTGGCAAGCCTTCCTCCCTCAGAAGTAGGGATGCCATTCCCCAGTTGGGGGCGGGGTATTCCCTGGTTTTGTGGGCTCCTGCTTTACAGAAACCAAGGCTTGGAAGGCTTGGCAATATTGTTTTGGTTGCCTAGCAACCCCAATAGCCACTGAGAGTCCCAGAGTTCCATGAGTATCCTATTCTTAAAGCTACCTTATATGTTTTTAAAAAATATTTTATATTTTTCTGCAACTTTGGGACTTTCTTCAGGTTTGTAGAGAACCCCCCCCAATCTGTTCCTGACTCCCTTGTGCTGCTCTATTGATCACATCCTCAGTGGTGGAAATGAGTGTCTGTCTCTCTGCCTGTGGCAGTCATAACAAATCAGAAAATGCAGCTAGGAGTCTCAAAATTGTCTGAGCATGGGAGCAGCATTGCATGCTGTGCCATGGCAATTCTGGTAAAAAAACCAGAAGTGACAGAGGATAGCTCTAGGAATCACCAGAAACTCTTTGGTAAAAACTGTGTCACATTTCTTTTAACCGGAAGTGATGTGACACCACAGCTGGCATCATGCCTCCCCCCGCCCCCCACTTATAACCCTTCCTCAGGTTGCCAGGGACTGCCCTCCCCGCCCTACCTTTAGGGTATATGTCATTTATAGGCAGAGAAAGAAAGAGAAACAAGAGAAGCATTCAACAAGTTCTAAACAATAGAAGAGATAAATTACAGCTCCCCCTGGAGTTAGAATAGATTAAGTACACTCTGTGGTGTTTGCATGCTTTATAAGCAGGGCTCAAGCTCTGCTAGTTGTCTTGGAGTTTGCTGAATTCACTTAATAAACTAGAGCTGATCACTGCAATGCATCTAGAACCCAGTATTTAACATTGGTGATGAGGATGGAATCCTGTTGAGCCAGCCCAGTGCCCACCAGCACCACACTGCGCACTGAGCTCCAGTGCCATGCTCATCGCATCGCTCCTGGAACCATGGCTGCCACTCCAGGATACTCTGACACATTCAAGGCCACCATGGAAGACTGGGAGTCATACATCTCCCGGTTCAAGTTCTTCCTTGAGTCTTCTGAGATTGAGGAGGAGGACAAGAAGTGCACCAGCTTCTTCCTAGTCTGCGGCTGCTCAACCTTCGCTCCCACGGAACTCAAGAATGCCGAGGAAAACGTGTGAGCCAGAGGCTAAAAAACTGTGAGCTAGCTCACACTAACTCATCTTAGAGGGAACACTGATTATGGCCTACGTTACGGCTCACCAACAGATCGCCCAGTATTGCAACTTCCATGACCTCAAGGATGAGCTTCGTGACTGGCTGGTATGCGGCCTGATGGATGAGCAAATTCAAAGGAAGCTCCTTGCCGGGGTGACCCCAAATTCAAGGAGGCCATAGAATTAGCCCTCGCCATGGAGGCCACTGACCAGTTCACCACAGAGGTCCAGCAAGCGAAAAGTCCACCATCATTGTGGAGGCCTACCACCATGGCCCACCACGTGGACACATCTGAGGAGGAAGAAGAAGTCCTGCAACTTCAGCATCCTACACACTGCAGTGTTCACTCCTCTGCCCCACCACACACCATCAACACTGCCACATAGATGCCATGTGCAAGCTGCAGGGAGCCCCACGAGGGGAGATCCTGCTGGTTCCAGGATGCCACGTGCAGGAACTGGGGGAAGGACAGCCACATCGCCCAAGCCTGCCATGCCAAGGGAAACCAGAGGTGACCAACAGCAAACCCAGCATCCATGCACACCACAGAATTGCACACCACCTCTGTCCAGCAGCAGCAGGTACTGAACTTGCCCCAGGACACCCCTGTTAAAATTACAGTGACTGTCCTAATTGAGGGAAACCCCTGCACAATGGAGCTCAACACAGGGTCCTCCATCTCCATAATTTCAGAGGACACCTTTAAAAGACACTGTCCAAGGGGGCCCCGTCACCTGAGGTCTGTTGATTTCACCCTGCAGGACTTCCAACAGAACGAAGTGTCCATAAGAGAGGTGGGCAGGTTCCGGGTACAGTACCAGAATTTTGATGGACTTTTGGACTTGCTGGTGGTGGGAGGCAGTCACATGAGTCTCCTAGGACTTGCCTGGTTCATGCCCCTGGGCTTCCAAGTGATGAGGCCACGAAAGACTTTCAGCAGATGTGTAACAAGTTCCCAGCAGTTTTTGATGGGATGCTTGGTTGCTACACCAGACCTCCTGTTTCACTACACCTCAACCCAGAGGTGCGGCCCATAAGGCTGAAGGCTAGGCACATCCCTGTATAGGAAAAGACTTTCCTGATTCATTCCTGCTAGGCCCAAATGGTCTAGCTGATAACATATCCCTGGGACTTTTGTCACCTGAACAGATGGCATGCCAGATGCCAAGCTTAGTATCCATATACAAAGCCACTTTGACACCTTTGCTGAGAAGACCAGACATTGGGGTGTCTTCCCAAGCTGAGGACACAGATGTCCCATGCATTTACACATCAAAGCTCAAGTAGACATGCCTTTAGTCATGTCAGCAATGTCTGCACCTAGATAGTGGACACACCTCTTCATCCCCTTTGTGATTGGATAAATGGTGTATTCAATTATGATGGGAGAGGGAGAGAGTTGTGCTTACCCTATGAGAAGAGGGTCAGAGTTCTCTTGGAAAGAGGGTCCTTTTCTGAGAGTTAGTTCCCTTTTGGATTACAAACCTGCAACATGGAATTTTACTAGTGGGCAGAAGAGCTGGACTTAACTGCCCACAGCAATCATGTGGTTCCTACTGAAGATTCCCTGGTTCCCCAAAGGACATTGAATGACTGGTAACTATGAATACCTCTATGTATAGTTAGAGCTAAATAAGCTATAGATCTTATTTGTTTTTTCTACCTCTGCAAGTCTTATGATATATGCATGCTTCTGCTTTGATTAAAGATAATATTTCCTCAATATTATCTGAGTTTGAGTCCTGTATTGCAACTGGGTTCTAAGCCTAGTTCTCGGTGCCTAAGCTGTTCACCTAGAAGGCTACCACTGTGTGTTAATAAATTATTTGCAGCTCTGGCACAGAGCTGATCAGTCATTAATTCCCAGAGACTAGACAGAAGGTGGGACCTCTGCTCCTGTCTGAGTTGGGAATGTCCTTTAAAGAGGTCCTGGTGGCAGAATACTGATTTAAGTGTTCCTGAAGCATATGGGATTTTGGTATCTCTCATTCCTGGAGGGGCGTGAGAGAGAAGTAAGATCCTGTACATTCTGGCAGAGTATCAGGAATTGTGCCTTGCTTATCCCCTGGAATGGGGGTGAGAGGGCTCAAACCCTGTACAGTCCCATTCGCGTTGAAGCCTAAAATAGGTATGGAGCTTGATCGGCTAGTGGCCCAAGGGGGTTTAGAGCCACTCCCACATGCTCTCTGGGAAACCCCAATTGTGAAGTCGGTGAAGCCCAATGGGGACGTCCACATCTGCGAGGACTACAAATGCACTATAAACAAGGTGCTGCAGGACCACTTCTACCTGGTTCTGGTAGTCAGCCACGTCTTGGCCTCTCTAGAAGGCATCAAGGTCTTCAGAAAGCTGGACTTAGCTCAGGCCTACCAGCAGCTACCAGTGGATGATGTGACCGCGGAGGCCCACTATAATAGTGATGCACAGGGATGTGTTCCGGGTGCAGCAGCTGCAGTTAGGGGTCATTGTAGCCCCAGGAATTTTCCAAAACCTTAAAGGAATTCTCAGGGTACAGTTCTTCTTCAACAACATTTTAATTGCCACCCCCCACAGACGAGGACTTCACCAGAAGGCTGTGCACCATCCTGCAGCAGTTCCAAGTGGTTGGCCTCAAGGTGAAGTGGGAGAAATGCCTCCTGGCGTGATTCAACATTGGCTTCTCTTATGTTCTTATGTTCTTATGTTCTTATGTTCCGTGTGTTGAGTTCCTGGGATACTCCATCAATGCAGAGGGCATCCATCTGGCTCCAGACAAGGTGTGCGCCATCATCGACGCCCCTGTGCCGACCTCCAAGCCAGAACTCTAGGCCTTCTTAGGGTTTCTGAACTTCTATCACTCCTTCATACCTTACAAAGCTGTGATCGTGGAACCACTTCACTGCCTCCTCAACAAGCAAGAAACAAGCCACCGCATTCCGGGCCATCAAGGAGCTGCTCACCTCCAATGCTGTCCTGGCCCACTTTGATGAGACGCTGCCTGTAGTCCTCGCCCGTGATGCTTCCCTGTACAGGGGAGGAGCCATCCTTGGCCATCAGCTACCGGATGGTCAGGAGGTCCCTGTGGCTTACTACTCCCACAACCTGTCTTCAGCCGAGCACAACTATACACAAATTGACAAGGAGGTGCTGGCTATCATGGTGGGGGTGGAGAAATTCCATGACTACCTCTATGGGAGGCTGCTCATCATCATAACAGACCACAAGCCCCTGCTGGGCCTGCTGGCTTTGGATCACCAGACCCCCCAGATACTGTCACCCTGAGTGCTGCGATGGTCAATCTTCCTGGCTGGATACCAGTACTCCACCCTCCATAGACCAGGGAAGGCTATGGGGCATGCCAACACCCTCAGCTGCCTGCCGCTCCTCCCCTGAGATCCTGACCCTGCTCCTGCACACCAAGTCCTGCTCATGGAGGAACTTCCCAACCACCTTCTGCAGGTAACTGATGTGTCCCGCCACACCATGAAGGACTGTGTCCAACCAGGTGGGCCAAGAATTTGCAGCTTTCTCCTCCCACTGGGATGACTTATCGGCCCACAAGAGTTGCCTGCTGTGGGGGAGCCGAGTGGTGGTGCCCACTCCTTTGCTCCAGCAAGTGCTTTTGGCTCTGCATGAGACACACCCTGGAATTGTGCAGCTGAAAGTGCTGGCCCGCAGTTACACGTGGTGGCCAGGCATGGACGGTGAAATAGAGGCCTGTGTCAAGTGCTGTCATGCCAGTCAAGAAACCCGACCGGAACCTCCCAGGGCACTAGTGCAGCAGCGGGAATCCACCCACAAACCATGGTCCTGGCTACACCTGGACTTTGCTGGCCCTTTCCAAGGGCAAATATTCTTCATTTTGGTGGACTCATACACCAAATGGTTGGAGGTACTGCCTGTCGCCTCTTCCTCCTCCAAGGCAGCAATCTGGGCTCTCCGTCGGATTTTCAGGACACATGGCCTACCCGACACAGTCATGATGGACAACGGAACACCCTTCACTTCAGGGGAGTTCCAGGAATTTATGGGCCGCTACCTCATCTGGCACATCTGCTCCACTCCCTTTCACCCAGCCACCAACGGGCAAGTAGAGAGGATGGTGAAAACCATGAAGGAGTCCCTCCAGCACATCATCCACAGAGACTGGAACCATAGACTCATGACTTTCCTTTTTGGCCACCAAGTGACCCCGAGCACCACCACTGGCTGTAGCCCCACAGAACTCCTCATAGGCAGGCGCCTAACCACCAGACTGGACAGACTGCACCCAGATTGAACCCTGGAACACCACCCATCTCCAGAGAGCCAAGAGGCACCCAGAGGATTTCCCCCGGTTACTCCGTCTACACAAGGAACTTTTCCAGCAGTCTTGCCTGGCTTCCTGCGAAGGTCATCTGAGTTACTGGACCCCTGTCCTACAAGGTATCTACCAATGATGTTCAGGTCCTTTGTAGGCACATAGACCAGCTCTGCCACTGTCTCCTCCCAGCCAAACCAGAGTTGTTGTCAGCGGTCTCAGAAGATTGTGATGTGGAGCTGCCATGGCCACAGGAACCAGAGGCTGCGAGGAAGCTTCCAGCAGGCAGTGAACAGCCAGACGGACCAGTGAGCGCAGCACCTGGGCAAGCGGCCACGAACTGTCCCAATGTCATGCCAACACCGCTACTGTCAGCCAACACCATGCCAGCAACATTGGACACAAGTCCAGAGGCGGCGACCCCACTGATAGAATCGCGACATTCAACCTGGGAATGACACAAACCCGCCTACTTAAGAGACTTTGTCTGTTAAGGAGCTTTTGAACTTAGGGGGGAGGGGTGTTATCTATTAAGACTAAGCCATTCCTCAAGCTGTACCAGGAACGGGTCGAGCTTGCTACTTTAGAACCAACTAGAGCTAATCACTGCAATGCGTCTAGAACCCAGTATTTAACAAAGTTGTAGCCAACTTTTTTTTTTTTTAAAAATAAATTTGTTTTTTATTACCAATTTTTTCAACAGACAAAACAAAACCAGACAAAAAAGGTTGCAGCCAGCTCATGGTGATCCTGTAGAGGTTTCAACACCAGAGATGTCCAGAGGGGGTTGACCGTTGCCTGCCTCTGCATCATGACCCTGGGCTTCCTGGGAGGTCTCCCATCCAAGAACCAAAAAGGGCTGACCTTGCTTAGCTTCCCCAGTCTGACATGTCTGGGCTAGCCAGGGGCCGGGTCCATCAGGGTATTAATGAGAACAGCTGTTCCTGTGTGGGTCTCAGGTGCCACCAAGTCACAGTCAAATTATGGCATCCCCATAGGGTTTTCAAAGCAGGAGGCAAGCAGAGGGAGGTTGCCATTGCCTGCCTTTGCACAGCAACCCTGGACTTCCTTGGCTACAACTTGACTACAACAAATGCATGGTGGTGGAAAGTATCTTCAAGTCACAGCTGACTAATGGTGACCCTGTAGGGTTTTCAAGGCAACAGACGTTCAGAGGTGGTTGGCCATGGCCTGTCCCTGTGTAGCAACTCTGGTATTCCATGGAGGTCTCCCATCCAACTACTGGCTGGGTCCAGCCCTGCTTACTTTCTGAGACCTGGTGAGATTGTGAGCCTGGGCTGTCCAGGTCAGGGGAGACGAACAGAGGTGTTTTGCCATTGCCTGCCTCTGTGTAGTGACCCTGGACTTCCTCAGAGGTCTCCCATCCAAATACTCACCAGGGCTGACCCTACTTAGCTTCTGAGATCTGAGAAGATTGGGTGAGCCTGGGCCCTCCAGGTCAGGGCAGCGTTACAATACTGGGAAACAAAACTTTTTATCTATGAAACAATTCAACCCCACACCCAAATAAAATCCCAGGTGCAAAGCTTGACTTTCTGTCCAGCTTTGAAAAACCACAGTTGTTGGAAAATACAAAATACGTGTCTGGAGGAGAATGCCTGCGGCTGGGTTTTAAGCTGCTACCGAACACCTGAAGTCAGCTGAATCACTGACAAAAGATGTGGGAGGGACGAAGCGGAGGGTAGTGAGGCTGAGCTGTTTGAAACATCTGGCCATTAATCTTTGCACTGGGGACTTCAGAAGCATCGGTGGGCCTGGGCCCAGCTGGCCTGGAGACTGCTGCTTCCACATTAGCAGGTAAATCGGCCAGATGGCCTCCGGTTTTACTACTGTTTCTGATATGGATGGTGAGTTCTGATCCCCAATGAGCAATACGCCTTCCAAAAACTGAACATTTGTATTCACCTTTTGACCACACCAAAACAATGTAATTATGGTAGAAGCCTCGACCATGATGAGAGCGGAGGACAGAAAGAAGCAGGTTTGCTACTCATTGCAATGACAGCCAGAAAAGGAGAGAGGGAAGCCGAGGAGCAAGAGGCTGGAATTTGCTTTAGACAGCTGCAGCTCTGCACATTTTTGGCCATTAACTAAACACAGTGTTTTCAGCTTGAAGCTGGGTTTTCACTCGTTCTCCCCTTTGCAAAGGGCCAGAGCCATGCAGAAAATGAATGTAAGTATGGATATGTTAAACAGAAGGATGGAGTCCACTCCAGTCATATAAGGGACGTCTCAAATGTCTTATATTTGGGTCTGTGGGCACAAGAAGCCGTGTTGTGAGAAAATATTTGGCTCAGGATTTTGTCGGCTTCATGCTGGGGAACTTTATCACAGCCAGTTTGGTATAGTAGTTAAGAAAGGGGAGACGTTTCTAGGAATGTGGAGGAAATCCTCGTGTTTGTACGTTATTTTCTGCCTGCAGTCAGAGGAACAGGAAAAGGTTGAGGACAAGGCTGGAACAGTCAGGTGTGTGAGACGAAGACTCCCTCCCTGCTCTTCACACAATGAGTGTGCCCCTTTGTCACGTCACGGCGGGTAATCGAAATTGAAAAGGGGGAAGGCTTGTTTGGCTGAAAAAAATCAGCTGCTTCAGAGGGCCTCTTGGAGAGTTATCTTTTTTCCCTGGCACAGCTGCCCACAAGCAAGGGAAAGATGCACTTCTAATGTGAAATATGCCTGCATCCAGCCCTTTGTGTGTGAAGTATATCTGTCACAGGCTCAAATAACATGGGACAGCTGTTGAAGAGGACCAGACCTTGATGATTTACCATACTAAAGTAATATAAAACCAAAAAGAATACTTGGAAGAAATAAATACTTCTTTTATTCTAGAAGCACAATTTTATGTGTGTGTGTGTGTGTTTGTATATATGTTGTTCTTGTTCAGTTGCACAGTCGAGTCCGACTCTTCGTGACCCCATGGACCAGATTACGCCAGGCCCGCTGTCCACTGAAGTTTGCTCAATTTCATGTTTGTTACATCGATGACACTGTCTAACCATCTCATCCTTTGCCGTCCCCTTCTTCTTTGACCTTCAATCTTTCCCAGCATCAAAGTCTTCTCCAGGGAGTGCTCCCTTCTCATTTGGTGGCCAAAGTATTTGAGCTTCAACTTCAGGATCTGGCCTTCCAGGGAACAGTCAGGGTTGATTTCTTTTAGGATTGAATGATTTGATCTCCTTGCAGTCCAAGGGACTCTCAAGAGTCTTCTCCAGCACCATAGTTCAAAAGAATCTCTTCTTCAGCGCTCGGCCTTCCTTATAGTCCAATTCTCGCAGCCATACATTACTACGGGGAATACCATTGCTTTGACCATGCGGACTTTTGTTGGCAGGGTGATGTCTCTGCTTTTTATCATGCTGTTTAGGTTTGCCATCACTTTCCTCCCAAGGAGCAGGCGTCTTTTAATTTCATGGCTGCAGTCACCATCTGCAGTGATTTGGGATCCCAGGAATGTGAAGTCTGTCACTACTTCTACAACTTCCCCTTCTATTTGCCAAGGAATGATGGGGCGAGACGCCATGATCTTAGTTTTTTTGATTTTGAGCTTCAAGCCCACTTTTGCGCTCTCCTCTTTCACCCCGAGCAAGAGGCTCTTTAGGTCCTCTTCACTTTCTGCCATCAGAGTGGTATTGTCTGCATATCTGAGGTTATTGATCTTTTCCCCAGCAATCTTAACTCCAGCTTGTGATTCATCCAGGCCAGCATTTCGCATGATGTACTCGGCATATAAATTAAATAAGCAAGGTGACAATATACATCCTTGTCGTACTCCTTTTCCTATGCTAAACCAATCAGTTGTTCCATATCTGGTTCTAACTGTTGCTTCTTGACCCTTATACAGGTTTCTCAGGAGACATGTGAGGTGGTCTGGTACTCTCATCTCTTTAAGAACCTGCCATAGTTTATTGTGATCCACACAATCAAAGGCTTTAGCATAGTCAATGAAGCAGAAGTAGATGTTTTTCTGGTACTCTCTTGCTTTCTCCATAATCCAGCGAATGTTGGCAATTTGATCTCTAGTTCCTCTACCTCTTCGAAACCCAGCTTGTACTTCTGGCAGTTCTCTATCCACGTACTGTTGGAGCCTAGCTTGTAGGATCTTGAGCATGATCTTGCTAGCGTGTGAAATGAGTGCAATTGTGCGATAGTTTGAACATTCCTTGACATTGCCCTTCTTTGAAACACTGTTGTGTTTTCCAAATTTGTTGGCAAATTGAGTGCAGCACTTTAACAGCATCTTCTTTTAAGACTTTGAATAACTCAGCTGGGATACCATCACCTCCACTAGCTTTGTTGTTAGTAATGCTTTCTAAGGCCCATTTAACTTCGCTTTCCAGGATGTCTGGCTCGAGGTCAGTGATTATACCGTCGTGGTTGTCAAGGACATCGATGTCCTTCTTGTATAGTTCTTCTGTGTATTCTTGCCATCTTTTCCTAATCTCTTCTGCTTCTGTTAGGTCCCTACCGGTTTTGTCCTTTATCATGGCCAGCTTTGCATGGAACGTTCCCTTGATTTCTCCAATTTTCTTGAAGAGATCTCTAGTCCTTCCCAATCTATTGTTTTCCTCTATTACTTTGCATTGTCCATTCAGGAAAGCCTCCTTATCTCTCCTTGCTGTTCTCTGGAAATCTGCATTCAGTTGGGCAAATCTTTCCTTTTCACCATTGCCTTTGGCTTTCCTTCTTTCCTCTGCTATGTGTAAAGCCTCATCAGACAGCCACTTTGCTTTCTTGCATTTCTTTTTCTTTGGGATGGCAGTGATTGCTGCCTCCTTTACAATGCCACAGACCTCTGTCCATAGTTCTTCAGGCACTCTGTCTATCAAATCTAGTCCCTTAAACCTATTCTTCACCTCTACTGTATATTCATCGGGGATGCGATTTAGGTCAAATATGAATGGCCTAGTGGTTTTCCCGACTTTCTTCAATTTAAGTCTGAATTTTGCAATGAGTAGCTCATGATCTGAGCCACAGTCAGCTCCAGGTCTTGTTTTTACTGACTGGCTAGACCTTCTCCATCTTTGACTGCAAATTATATAGTCAATCTGATTTCGGTGTTGCCCATCTGGTGATGTCCATGTGTAGAGATGCCTCTTAGGTTGTTGGAAAAGGGTGTTCGCTATGACCAGCGTGTTCTCTTGACAAAACTCTGTTAGCCTTTGCCCTGCTTCATTTTGTTCTCCAAGGCCAAACTTGTCTGTTATTCTGGTTACTTTTTGATTTCCTACTTTAGCATTCCAGTCCCCTATGATGATGAGGACATCATTTTTTGGTGTTAGTTCTATGAGCTGTTGTAGGTCTTCATAGAACTGGTGCACTTCAGCCTCTTTTGCAGCAGTGGTTGGGGCATAGACTTGGATTACTGTCATGTTGAATGGTTTGCCTTGGATTTGGACCGAGATCATCCTGTCATTTTTGAGATTGTATCCCAATACTGCCTTTCTCACTCTCTTGTTGACTATAAAGGCCACACCATTTTTTTCTACAGGATTCCTGGCCACAATAGTAAATATGATGGTCTTCTGAGTTAAATTCGCCCATTCCTGTCCACTTTAGTTCACTGATTCCCAAGATGTCGATGTTCATTCTTGCCATCTCATTTTTGACCATGTCAAGCTTACCTTGATTTATAGATCTTACATTCCAGGTTCTTATGCAGTATTGTTCTTTGTTGCATCGGACTTTCCTTTCACCATCAGACACATCCACAACTGAGCGTCCTTTCGGCTTTGGCCCAGCTGCTTCGCTCTTTCTGGGGTTACTCGTACTTGCCCTCTGCTCTTCCCCAGTAGCATATTGGACACCTTCCAACCTGAGGGGCTCATCTTCCGGCGTCATATCTTTTAGCCTTTTGTTACTGTCCATGGAGTTTTCTTGGCAAAGATACTGGAGTGGGTTGCCATTTCGTTCTCCAGGGGATCACGCTTGGCCTGAGTTCTCTGTTGTGGCCTGTCTGTCCTGGGTGGCCCTCCACGGCATAGCCCACAGCCTCATCAAACCACGCAAGCCCCCTCACCACGACAAGGCAGTGATCCATGAGGGAGGTATGTATATGTATATAAAATTGTGCTTAGGGTTGCCAGCTCCTGGTTGGGAAATACCTGGAGATTTGGGGGTGGAACCTGTGGAGGGTGGGGTTTGGGGGGAGAGACTTCAATGGGGTACAATGCCATAGAGTCCACCTCCCGGAGCAGCCATTTTCTCCAGGCAGACTGAATGGAGGCCAGTTGCGATAGCAGGAGATCTCCAGTCACCGCCTGGAGGCTGGCCACCCTGATTGTACTAACAATCAAATGACCCACAGAATAATGAAAACCAGGAAAGGGCTTGCACTGAGTCATTATGTTTGTAGTTCTGGTATTGCATTAACATTATGCAGGCTCCCAGTCAATTTATTATCATGTTGGTTTCTTCTTCTAACTCAGTGGTCAGTTGGGTCAAACAGGAGGTGAAAGCATGATCTATTTTTATTATAATTAGTTTATGAAACAAGGATTCAGGTTGCAGACAGTGGCTCAAATCCCAATTTGCCTCGACAATTTCTGGTTTCGGTACCATCACTCATTCACCATCTCCTCTGTCAAGATTTGGCTGATATTCCCACAGTTGACAACCCTGACTTGGGAAATTCCTGGGGACTTGGGGGTGGTTCCTGGGGAGGCGGAGTTTGGGGATAGGAGGGAGCCCAGTGAGAAGGTGGTGTCACTCTAGGACTTCTGTTTCTCTTATTCTCTAAGGTGGTGGTCCTACAAAGTGCTGGCAAAACACAGGTGGTTTACCACTGGCTGCCTCTGTATAGCAATACTGGACTCCTTCAGTGATCTTGGTATAGGAACCCATATATGCGATATACGTAAGGAATGAGTGAGTAGCACATATACGAAAATTGGAATGATACAGTAAAGATTAGCATAGCCTTTTCCTTGGTGGTCTCCCATCCAAGTATTAACCAGGGCTGGCCCTGCTTAGCTTCTGTGATCTGATGGCACTGAATTAGCCTGGACCATCAAGGTCAAGGGACCTAGGTACTATGGTCTACCACAAAGTCTGCCCATTTCAAACTACCATTTCCTCCCAACTACTCCTCTTTAGTCTGAAGATGAGTTTTAATTCCCGTACAACTCTATCCTGGGCAGTACCCAAGGAAGAGGAAAGCCATCTTACCAACCCCTTTGCCGCTGCAATTGATTGCAGAGCAGACATTTCCTTTTTTTGAGGACTTCTGATGTCTGCTGACAACTTCTGTTCCAGAAGGCTTCTTGTTCATTTAAATCTTGTCCTGGTAAATTTCGAAACAGCTGTGACCTATTTTTAACAGTTCCATGTGGATTTTTAATATTGTAAACTGCCCTGAGTATTTATTTTTAAACAGAAAAGCAAGGAATAAATGTTTAAAAAAACATTCCTAATTGTTTGTGTGTCTGGGGAAGCTAAGCAGGGTCAGTACTTGACTCTGCAGTGGAAGGCAATGGGCAGCCACCTCTGCTTCTCACCTGCCTTGAAAGCCCCTCGCTGGGATTGCTGCAAGTTGGGTGTGACTCAACGGCATTTATGTACATATTTGTTTGTGAAGAGCTTTTTGGGAAGCGAGGGGGGGGATTCGTGGCAGGGAACGGGTGTCTGAAGGGCAATGCAAATGTTTCCAGTAAATAAATAAATAGCATCCACCAGGGAGAGAGGTGACCTGAGTGTAGAGGCAGGCTTTCTTATCAGCAGGGAGCCTTGAGTGGGAGGAAGTGCACAGGCGCTGTGCTGTGTGCTTCCACAGCCACTGTGTCTGGGAAAATCCGTAAAGAGGATACCTTTGTTGGTACAGCGCAGGTGATTCAACACATGCCATGGATATTTCTCCCCCACCCCCCGCTGTATATATAAGGAGCCCTGACCTGGATGGCCCAGGCTGGTCCAATCTCATCAGATCTCAGAATCTAAGCAGGGTTGACCCTGGTTAATACTTGGATGGGAGACCACCAAGGAAGTCCAGGGTTGTGACGCAGAGGCAGGCAGTGGCAAACCTCC
This sequence comes from Gekko gecko, assembly GCA_029375565.1. NCBI lineage: Eukaryota > Metazoa > Chordata > Lepidosauria > Squamata > Gekkonidae > Gekko > Gekko gecko. Next base: position 1,723,326 of record JAPDNY010000008.1, read on the forward strand.
TTTATTAGCCTCTTGCTTTGATCTGGTCGGCCCAGGCTAGCCCGATTGTTAGATCTCAGAAGCTAAGCTGGGTTGACCCTGGTTAGTACTTGGATGGGAGGCCACCAAGAAAGTCCAAGGTTGCTATGAAGAGGCAGGCAATGGCAAACCTCTTCTGCTTGTCTCTTGTCTTGGCCTGGTTGGCCCAGGCTAGCCCCATCTCATCAGATCTTGGAAGCTAAGCAGGGTGGAGCCTGGTTAGTACTTGGATTGGAGACCACCAAGCACATTGAGGGCTACTAGGCAGAGGCAAGCAATGGCAAACCACCTCTGTTTGTCTCTTGCTTTGAAAACCCCATGAGGGTTCATCAAAAGTCAGCTGTGACTTGATGGAACTTCACACACACACACAGACACACACACACAAACACACTCTCGTAAAGAAGGAGCATGCTGGTGTTCTTGTTGAAGTAGTCTTGCTGTTTGCCTGCCCATGTCATGTAAGCCCCTGCCCTGTCTCCAATTCCCTGCTCTCAAGTAGCAGGAGAAAAATGGTAGCAAATTAGCCCCTGTAGTGATGCCTGGCGTAATCTGGTCCATGGGGTCACGAAGAGTCGGACTCGACTGTGCGACTGAACAACAACAAGTGATGCTTTAGGAATTTCTCCATGTCTCTATGGTCTTTACCACAGAGACTAAGGGAAATCCCTATGGTGTCTCTTCATTCCTATAGAAATTCGTAGAGTGTCACCTAGAAGTGATGTCATATCCTCCCCAAAACTCCACCCTCCCCAGGAACCAAGGCTGGCAACCCTGTGTTGAAGCCAGGGGAAGGCTTTAAAATAAATGAATACCCAGCTGTTGCCGGGCAGACTGATTGCTGAGGGTGAGATCAGGGACACTGCTGAGAAGAGGTGGTAGAAGGCAAGAGAGTTTCTGGACCAGTAGTATGCAAAGTAATGTTGGGGGACACACTAAGCTGCCTTATACTGAGTCAGGCGGCCATTGGTCTGTCACGATCAGCCTTGTCTACTCTGACTGGCAGTGGCTCTCTGGCATCTCAAGGAGAGGTCTTGTCATCAGAGATTGGACCTGAGATCTTCTGCAGACTAAGCTGAGCCTTGGCTCCCCACCCTGTGAGCAAGCAACGATGTCCACATTCAAATGTCACACCAGACCACGGTCAAGGCCAACGGTGATTCATAAAACAACATCAAACCATGGTTTCAGATCATGGTTGACAGACCTTAATGAACCTGTGCTCCACAAACCATAATTAAACTGAACTACAGTTTTGTGTGACCTCTGGACTGAGGGACTTAGCTAAATTAATCATTTCTGCTAGATTCTTTTAAACTGCAGCAACAAAAATAATATCAAAAGCAACTTTCTGTAGGTAAGATGCACAGATCTTGCCAATCACTGCAAGAAGGCTAATCAGTCGGTAGTTATTTGGGTTAACTTTGTCCCCTTTTTTGTAGATAGGAGCAACCAGCGATGTTTTCCATGAAGCTGGAATGATTCCACCCTTATTTATCAATGTAAATATGGGTTCAAGCATTTGGGCCTACCAGCCAGGAGCTACCTTTAGTAGTTCTGCGGGGATTGCATCAAGACCAGGAGATTTCCTCAGTTTAAAATTTGTAATTATCTCATGACATGTGACAGCTTTCCATTTTGGAGTTTATATAACGTTGATTTCAAAGTTTAGGTCTGGTTCAAGGTTATGCTTCCTATAAAGTGTCATGACTTCCCTGACTTGGATAGCCCAGAAAAGCCCAAATCTGTCACATCACTGACATCATCTAGACATGCTCAGTTCAGATTTCTTTGTCTGGTCAGTCATCAATCACATATTTGAGACACAGGATATTACTTGGCTGCATCTCAACTCCTACAATGGACTGCTCATTATGTTGATTTATATTTCTGTTCACTTCTTTTGGCTGTCTTCCTAGACTCCTTTCACCTTTGAATGAACTCTCAGGCTGAGTTCATTTTTAGTACAAAACTTAGATGTTTTCCTTACAAAAGTGATTCTTTTACATTAATACATGCATATAAAAGTGTAACAATATTCTTAAAGTTTTTTATAAGCTTATTTTCACTAAAAGGTATACAAAGTATGAAAACATATATCATTATAATGCATTTCTAAAGAATTAAACCCCTTACTTAAATTCTTTTAGTGTTTTAAAGTAGCCTATGGCATAAAGTTCTTGTAGATGCATTGAATCTATCAGTCTTTATTTTGGTCCATCAGAATATTTTTACAAAATATTTAAATGTTTAAATCTCCTTATTTTGTCAAGATGTGTTCTTTAATTTTAACCAGTAGGAGTCACCCCTTTATAATATAAATGTTGTATTTCTTTTATAATTGGCTTCCAGTGTCTATGACTTCATCTGCTTGTTAGTAGCTTGTTAATCCTTAAAAACTTAAAAGCACACAATAACTTATGGAAGACCCATCTGAACTTCTTAATGAACAGGTGTGCATAATTGATTATTTTGTTTTCTTAAACCTTTTGGAACATCTCCCAACTTTCTGCTTGATAATTTCAAACACAATTCCTTAAAACTTAACTAGTTTCTCTTTTTCAATAAACATTCAAAAACATTTTATCCATAAGCTTTCATTCTCAGCTATAGACATTCAGAGATATTTACCTTTTATCAATTATTCTTTGCTATAAAAGCATCCTTAAAAACTTAAGCTTATTTTCATGGAAAATACAATTGAACTTTATTTAACCCTATTAATTTTGGCATCCTTTAACTTAGCTTGCAAATCCTTGCCAGGTCAGTTTTAAGTGTATAACCATAAATCTCTTAGCTGACAATTAATTACTGTGGTACTTTTATACCAGTACAGTTCATGTAAGTATCTGTACAAACCAACAGAGTCTTTTCAATTTAGAATAATAATCTACAAAAAGCAAGTATATAGAGATATTGCTTATAGATTCCAGTAGTTCAATATTGATATGTTACAACATCCCAAGCTTAAAGAGTAAATATAATCTGGGTTTTTCTCATTTAAAGTTGCTAAAATTCATAAACCGCTACAATATACTTATCACCTATTTCTTTGAAGTATAAGATTTTGTCATAAATCTTGGACTCTGAGAATTCATTATTGTGCCATCCCAACTAAGAAGACTGACGCAAGAACATCAATCTTCACTTATGACAGCTGAGATGGTCGTACCAGTTTAGTTCAAAGGGTAACATAAAAACACTTGGCCCAATTAAAACATTCTTTGCTGTCAATTAAATTTGAATTAAAACACTTGTATTTACAACTTTATTTAATGGCTAACAGTTCATTCTCCAGGAGAATCCCAAAGAATCTTTCCCCCCAAGTTCACTGCTTGTTTCCTAGTGAAAGCACCTAGCAATACATTGAGTTGGATTGAAATGTGTCTAGGGTTGCCAACCCCCTAGTGGGAGCGGGGGAACCCCCCCACCATCACAGGCTCTTGCCTGCCTCAATGCTGTTTCTTTGAACTTAGGCAGATCAAAAGAGAGGGAGGGCAGGAAGGGTTGCACCAGTGCTTAGTTCTTGTGGTCCTTCCTTATACACACAGGGAAATGCTGATTGCCACTTGGGATCAGGAAGCAATTTTCTCTATGCCAGTTTGGCCACGGATCCTGGAGGTTTTGTTTTGTTTTTGCCATCTTCTGGGCATAGAGCAAGGGTCACTGGAGGTGTGTGGGGAGGTATTTATTAATTTCCTGCATTGTGCAGGGGGTTGGACTAGATAACCCTGGAGGTCACTTCCAACTCTGTGATTCTGTGATTCTATGACTTAGAAAGTTGTAGCCCTGTGTCATGACCCCAGCGGGTCACCGCCTTCCACTGCCACCACCCTGGACTTACGGTCCCTTGAGAAGGCCCAGGGTACCCTCTCAAGCCCATCCAAAATGCCCCTTTTCAAGCCGAGAACCTTAGGCATGGTGACCGGGCAGAGCACTTTTAAACAAATGGCTTATTTATACAGTAATGGGGCATTGAAAACAAGACATGGTGCTTTATAAAAATATAACAGTGCATAAAGGAAAAATAATCAAAGCTAATGCAGCTACCTATTATTATTACTTAACTGTTACTACTTAAGGCCTAGAGCCTTACCCCAGGCCTCCTGCCTCACTCTGAGCCAAGTGAGGGATCTTTCTCCTCAGACCAGACTGTCCCCTCACCGAGTTAAGTCTGCAGAAGAGCAAAAGAACTGAGGGATCTTTCTCTCACCAGCCCAGCCTGTCCCCTCTGTGAGACCAGGACGCAGATGAGACGAAAGAACTCTGTCCCCTTCAGTTTAACTCGGAGAGCAAGAACACCATTTTCCACAGCTCACAGTTTAAGTCCTACCCCTCACCAAGTATGTAACCATCTCTTCACAGAATCTCTGTACTCTGATTGGCTAAAAACTATCCTCAAGCATTGTGGGGATTGTAGGCTGTCTACTTTCTACTCCCAGACAGGCCTCTTCTAGAGCTTAGGCTTCTAAGCCCTGCCTCTGTCCTGCACAGATCATGACACCCTGGTTTAAGATTGCAGTGTTACAGGGCTGCAAAGGGATTTCAATAAATTATGTCACTTATGGTTTTAAGTTTTGCAGAGTTCTTTTTTTGAGGGAGGGAGGGAGAGAGAGAGCGCGCGAGAGAGAGGAATAATTATTTTAAATAAAAACCAAATACGCTAGAGTTTCCATGTCATGCAATGGCTGCCCTATGAAGAAGTTGTCCTCTCTTCTGCTTCCACATGTCAATGGATATTATGATACTGTAGTGATATAGCGATCCTTTGGATTCTCCTTTGTGGAGGAGACAATCCAGCAGGCAAATGATTGTTTTAATGGTTATTTATGTGTTTTAATTTCTGCAAGCCGCCCTCAGTGGGGAGGGAGGGATATAAATTTGATAAATAGATAAATAGATAGATAGATAGATAGATAGATAGATAGATAGATAAATAAATAAATTAGCACAATAGTCAGCAATGTGTGCAGATAGCCCATAGCCCTGCTTTAATCTAGCCTACTCACGCCTCTTCTGTCCTGCATCCTAACTGTATTTTCTACTGATAGAACACCCTTCCACCAACAGAAAGAGGGGGATTTTGCCAGGGGCAGCCAGTTTGGTATAGTGGTTAAGTTGCAAACTCTAATCTGGGAGAACCGGGTTTGATTCCCCACTCCTCCACAAGCACCTGCCGGATGACCTTGGGTGAGCCATAGTTCTGTCAGAGCTGTCCTTGAAAAAAAGCAGTTTCTCTCAGAGCTCTCTCAGCCCCACCTACCTCACAGGGTGTCTGTTGTAGGGAGGGGAAAGGAAAGGAGTTTGTAAGCTGCTCTGAGACTCTGAGTGAAGGGCAGGGTATAAATCCAATCTCTTCTTCTCTTCTTCAGATCCCCCCACACATTTGCAGGCCATCCTCCATTTGACTTTGGAAAATTCAGTGCTGCTTCGCTTGCATTGGACAAGATCTGTGCCCATGACCAGCAAAGGCTTTCTGTTTCCCAAGAAAGCAGATGGCATAGGACATGAAAAGACCAAACTCTGTTGAATGGTAAAAAAGACCAAGAGTCCAGGAGCACCTGAAACACTAACAAAATTTGTGGCAGGGTAGGAGCTTTTGTGAGTCACTGCTCGCTTCTTCGGATAGCTTCACAAAGTTGTTTTTTATTTTTATTAACAAAGTTGATGGATTTCTGTATAGCTAAATGTGGTGCCTTTCATTGGGATACATCAAGATGGGTAGCTGTGTTGTTATTATTTATTAGATTTATTAATCGCCCCATCCCAGCTTACGCTGGGCTCTGGGCAATGTACAAGGCATAATGCCATAAAATACACAGAAACATTAAAATTCAAGATAGGCTGATTTCCCACAAGCTGCTGCTCCACACTTGTTCTTCCCTTTGCCCTGATGGTACGTGTCAATTTCACACTAAGTGCTGTGCGGCCGCATTTTGCCCTGCAGCTTTGTGCAATCCCCCCCGCATCTACTCAATCCTCAAAAAACAGGATTGAGTAGATGCGGGGAAAATCGCGCAAAGCTGTGGGACAAAAGGCGGCCGCGCAGCACTTAGTGTGAAACTGACACGTACCATCGGAGCAAAGGGAAGAGCGAGCACAGAGCAGTGGCTTGTGGAAAATCGGCCTTAGTAAAAATTACAATACAGAATAAAACAATCAAAGACAGTGATTCTCCTTTAATATTATTTGTCCCAATTCTGGACTACCAGTCCCTTTGCTGAGCAGGGGGAAAGGGAACACAGCAAAAAAAAAGGAGGGGAAAAAGGAAGTGTTCCACCCAAGGAGGTAACTGTTGCTGCCCAATACCAAAAGCCTAGTGGAACATCTCTGCCTTACAGGCCTGTCTGTCCATAGCAGCAGAAAAGAGCAAGAGTCCAGGAGCACCTGGAAAAGTAACAAAACTTGTGTCGGGGAGGAGCTTTCGTGAGTCACTGCTCCCTTCTCCTTCTAACTCTTCTTCTTCTGGACTCTTGCTCTTTTCTACTGCTACAGACAGACTAGCATGGCTACCCATCTTGATCTTTTGAATGGGAGATGCCACGGGTGATCCTCTGGCAAGCAAACTGCAGGCTGTTCTGTTGAGCATCAGGTAACTGTTGCCAACTCCATTTTGGGAATTCCTGGGGTGGAGCCTGGAAAGGGCAGGGTTTGGAGAGGCTCTCATTCTGCTGCTGCAGAATGCAGGGGGTTGGACTAGATGACCTGTAAGATCCCTTCCTAACATTCTATGACTCGCCAACTGTATTGAGCAATGTGTGCAACTGGGAGCACTGCTGCTGGGAGTGTCACACCACCATTCACCTCCTGCACACCCTTCCCCAGCATGTAGATGAGAGTGTGGGTGGTGGGACATCAAGCAAATGGGCAGCACTGGAAGTTTTTTAGGGGGGCACAGGTAGCAGTGGGGCCCTTTAAGAAGATCTGGGCTTAGGCAGGTGACCCACCTCAGTGTATGCTGTTGTCATCCCCACTCAGTGTTCCTTCAATAGTGCTTGAAGCTCCTTGGAAGGTGCATGTCCAATTGCTAAATTAATACATGAGAAGTGAGAAGTGAGAAGTGAGAATTGAAGGCAAGATCTTGGACCAGCAAGCGAAATTTGTATAGCTGTTTTACCTTCCTATGACAACACAATGGCATTTTGCTAATATGCTCATAACTTCATTAATTCATTATAAATGCATGCTCTTACCAGCTTTGAGAAAAGATCGGTGGACCTTTGGTGGCAACCAAGCTGTTATCAGCAGGGCCAATGAGATGATTATCCAAAGCCTGATGTTGTTTTGAATGACGACAAAAACAAGCAAATTAATTCTGAATTTTATTACAGCTCGTTTTATTTATTTTCAGTCGTTTATTTCAGAAAATGCATAGGTGACAGAACTAAACAAATTTTAAAAACCCTGGCTAATAGAAATAAAAAGTATTTGGAACCAACATAACTTGTATGATAACCCCAGTACTGTTGACTGCAGGTACAAATCCCTTATCAAGGAGAATTGCCTTGACCGAATTCAGACACCATATTACATTTTTATAACTGTGGCCAATCAGCTGGGCTGTAATGCCAAGGGAAAATCACCCAAACTCCTAGCATCTATCAACACTAACAGGGCAACCACTTCCTCTCCTATGCCAGAGAACAGACAGCATAACAAATGGAAATAACTGTGTCTTTTAACTATTGACTTTTGCATTTACTATTATTTCAAAAGCTGCATGACAGACAGGTGCAGCTTTTCCTAGTGGTCCTTTGACTGGAGATGCTGGGGATTGAACCTGGGACCTTGTGCACATAAAGCAGAGGCTCTTCCACTGAGCCATAGCCCCTGTACTTATTCTTCCCTAGGGTGTCTCAACCATCATCTCTGTCAGTTCCCTCTTGGTTCGTTGCACTTTAGCTTCCTCACCTCCTCTTCCAACCTCTTCTCATGCAGTCTGCTACCTTGTCAACACAGCTATTACCTGTAGAACCAATATAAGGCTTTAGTTCCAACCAGTCAGAACTCTCACTTCCCTGAGAGGAGAATATTTGTGAGGATTCCATACTGCCAGTTCCTTTTCTTGCAGTGTTCATAAGCATTCTGAGACACTGCAACAGTTCTGTCCATCTGGGACAGTGGCTTCATTACCACTGCCCAAATCTCCCCATTTTGTGGATGTACGAGAATGATGTACACTAGGTATATGCCACCATTCCTGTCAGTATCTTTGAGTCTTCAGACATCAGCAAAAATTGTTGGGTTGTCGAAATGTATCAGGATTGTGTCCATTTTGCAGAAACCATCTAAAGCCTGCCGCTAGAGTACATTTAGGGCTACCAGCCTCTACCATTGGGGGAAAAAAGAAAGAAAGAAAAAGAAAAATAGTGTTCCCGAGAAATAGCAATGGAACTTTAACTTACAGTAGACTTGGGCACTGAAAAGGATGGCCTGAGAGGAGTGGAAAGGCAGTTCCAAATGCAAGAGATCAAGAAGGTCATCCAGAAAGAAAAAGGAAGACATATTTTCCCTGAGGCAAGCAGAACTTTCTATTGTGCAATTGCCAACACAGGATATAAAAAGGTACATGAAACCATTCACCTGTCAGCTCCAGGGCCATGTAGTGCAAATCTGTGGGCTGGTTCCTCTTCAGCTGTGCATCGGTGCGCAAGTGACCTTTGCAGTCTACTGCTTGGCACAAGTTAGCCGCACAACTAATGCAGGGCCAAACTGTATTATCTTCACTGCAGATGGCTGATTATGGGGTGTCTACACTTTGTCGCTGTCCACCCAATCTCTTCCATCAGTGGCAAACTTCTGTCTGCTAGTGCAATATGGCACATGGGCTTTCCGATGTGACAAGATTCGATTACTATACAGTTGAGTAAGCTAGGTGTGAAGCCGTTTTGTTTGCAGCCTTGATGCATCAAGCCTTCAAAGAAATGATTAGGCCTGGGGTCCCCAAGATGGTGCCCCTAGGGAACATGGTGCCTGCCTGACAACACATTTCTTGGTGCCTGCCAATTGGTTTCAGAAAGTGGTTGGGAAGCTGCCATCAGAGTCTTTCCTTCCTTCCTTCCTTCCTTCCTTCCTTCCTTCCTTCCTTCCTTCCTTCCTTCCTTCCTTCCTTCCTTCCTTCCTTCCTTCCTTCCTCCTAATCCCCACCTATGTGGGGCTCCAGGCGATGGACAAATTTAAAACTATTAAAACCATAAAGCCATATCCAACATATTATACACAGTGGCATATTATAACAAGTGGCAAATTTGTGTTTTGTAGTTTCTTCCCATTCCTGGTCTTTGAGTGCTTCATGGGCATGGGGAGGGAATAACTCACAAGGGATAGGAGACTCAGGGAGGGGAGGGTGCCAGCCATGAAGTAAACCATCGCTGCCCTCAACCAAATGCCTGGCAGAACATCTCTCCCTTACAGGCTCTGCAGAATTGCATAAGATCCCCCAGGGCCCTGATGGTATTAGGCAGAGAGTTCCACTAGGTCAGGGCTAGGGCCAAGAAGGCCCTAGCCCTGGCTGAGGACAGCCGGATCGCTCTAGGGCCTTGGACCACCAGTAAGTTTTTCTGTGAAGAGCGTAATGCTCTCCTCTTAGCGTTTTCTAAAAAACCACCCTTCTCCTCCCCTTCACTCTGGCTTCCTCTGTATGTGGGCCTCGGCCTCCTGCAGCAGCCATTTTGTGGTTGGCTCCGCCTGCCGTGGCAGCCATTTTGTGGTTGCATCTACCACACCGTGTCAGAATTCCAAAAGGGCCTGTGGTCTCAGAAAGGTGGGGAATCCTGGGTTAGACCAGTGGGTTATAAACTGCAGCCAGGGGATCACCAAGGGAGGCATGTTCAGAAGATTCCCAAGCCTATGATGAAAAGGATAGCGGAAAATGCTAAAGGGCCAGAGAGTCCCTCAGTAAGCAAGTGCTCAATGGTAGAGCACTGCCTTGTGTGGAGACACTCCCTGGCTCCCTTCCAGGTTAATGAATCTCAGTAGCAGGGCTGAGAATGACTCCTGAGTACTTAAGACACTTGCTCCCAGTTAGTGTATATGACAACATTTGGCATTTGGTGGAGGACAGTGATGGGATAGTATGAAATCCTCCTCTCACACACACCCTCCCCGCTCCATAAGTCCTCCCCCCAGGAGGCCTATGGGAGCTGAAATTTATTTCCCCACCATCTTGGAATGTATATTGTTTTATAGGTTGATATGTTTTATGTATTTTAATGTTGGGGTTTTTTTTTAGATTGACTATTTATTGTATTTATCTCTTTTGTAAGCCGCCCTGAGCCCTAATTGTAGGGAAGGGTGGCCTAATAAATCAAACCTAATAAATAAATAAACAAAAACATGTGAGGCTTCCTGCTGGAGAAGGCCAGTAGTACACCTAGTCCGGCTTCCTGGTTCATGTGGTGGCCAACCACTTGCCCCAGTGGGCCACAAGGCAAGGCATAGAAGCCAAGGCCTTCCCCTGATGTTGCCTCTGAACACAGGTATGCAGAGCTTTCCTGTCTGTGGAAGTGAGGATCCTTTTGCATTCCTGGGCCTATCCTCCACAAATCTGTCTAATCCCCTCTTCAAGTCCTCTAGGGTAGCAGCCATCACTACATCCCCTGGCAGCAAATTCCACAATCTAATTGCTTGGTGTCATGACCCCAGGGGGTCGCCACCTACCGCTGCCACCACCCTGGACTTACGGCCCCTTGAGAAGGCCCAGGGTACCCTCTCAAGTCCATCCAAAAATGCCTCTTTTACAGCCAAGAAAACAGGCGTGATGGCCAGGCAGAGTACTTAGCAATGGTTTATTAAGAACAATACTGGAGCAAGGCAAATAAGGCAAGGTGCTTCAAAAAGGTATAACAGTATTGAAAGGCAAAAAGAACACAAAGCTAACGCAGCTCCCTATTACTCCTTAACTGGTACTACTTAAGGCCCATCTTCTTACCAGGCCTCACTACCTGTAACAGTCACTCTGACTAGTGAGGGACCTTCTCCTCTCAGACAAGCCCTTCTCCCTCAGTGACTCCGTGGGAGGGAAAACTGCAGAGAGACAGCAAGATCCGTTTCCTCACAACACACAGAGTTTAGCACAGTCCCCTTCAATTCACTCCTGTGTGAAGAAAGACACCATTTTCCACTGCCTACAGCTTAAGACACACCTCCACCAGAATGCAACAGTCTCCTCCCAGAATCCCTGTACTCCCATTGGCTAAAAACCATCCCCAAGCATTGTGGGGATTGTAGGCTGTCTGCTTTCCACTGCCAGACAGGTCCCTCCTATAGTCTAGGCCTCTAGGCCCTGTCTCCGTCCTGCACAGGTCATGACAGTTGGTGAATAGCAATACTTCCTTGTGTCCATCTCGAATCTATTGCCATTCAACCACTGAGTGCCCCTGAGTTCTAATATTATGGGAGAGAGAGAAACTTCTGTCTGTCCACCAGAGTAAATATTACTGGTCCAGACAGATTGATGGTCCGAAACGCTGAGAGCAACGTATCGTACTGAATGAAACTGCTATTAGCATCCATTTATTCATTTTTTGAAAATTCAAAAGACCAATTTATGGAGGATGGGTCTAGCCATTGCCTTTATAGGTCAATGGAAACTCTGTGAATGGAGGCGGAGCGGCTCCAAGTACCAGGTGCTGGGGATTAAAAAAAGCTATCAACATGGTGCCCTCTTCATTGGCTTCCAGAGATATTTGTCTGGCTGCAATTATGCTAGACTGGATGGACCTCTTGTCTGACCTTAGTAGGTCTATTCATCTCTCTTCCTGTTCAATAGTGTAAAACATGAAGTAGCAGAAATTGTCACATAGTTTAACACAGCATGTTGATGTCAATGAGTGCTGCATGAAAGCTCAGACTGAACGGTAAGAGCTCATTATGGTTTCTCAAACGGCCCTCATTAAGACTGGTGGTCAGATCTTTATGTCCACCTGCATTTATTTAATAGAGTCCCATTGCAGATTGACCTCTCTCACATGATTAGCTAAAAAGATATTCCACTAAAAGTGAAAAAAGCTATTATCTGTCACTTAGTGAAAGTCCATCAGGGCAGCTACAAACCATCAAACCCCTCACCTGGACGCCACCATTTCAGGCTGTAAGTAGGGAGCACATACTTGCAGCCTCCCGTTTGCAATCTGGAATGGTGCAGCCTTGGCAGAGTTGCTCCATGTGGCAACCCTATGAATTCGTGACCTCCAAAACATCCTGTTGTTAAAAAGCCTTTCTCAGGTCTTGCAGATGGAAGGCCTTGGCTTCCTTGATGGAGCCCATCCATCTCATGTTGGGCCTTCCTCTTTTCCTAGCTTTGTTGTATTTTCCAGTGAGTCTGGTCTGCGACAGTGACCACTAATCACTTGCTCCTATTCTCAGGGTTGGTTCATGCATCCATGTACATTGCTTGGTTTCTCTGCCCTTGATGACTTTCAGCTGACTGTGTGAAATGCATTCAGTGAAAAGTATGGCATTGGAAGCTGAAAGTTCTGCCCTGGAATTAGATATCTACAGAGGTCATTTCCTGCCAGAGCGTGGCAGAGTGGCGCTCTGGCAGTAAGGAGCCCGGGGCGCGCCCCCCCCCGCCATTCCTGGCCCACCCACGCAGGCAGACGTGCAGAGCCCCGTGCCACCTGGGGAGATTTAAATGCCTTTCTATCCCTTCCCCATATGCATTTGCATGCCTGCCCTTTGCCAGGGTATGTGGCATATGCAAATGAGTCATGCAAATGAGCTCCTGCGCCTTTTTTCCTACGAAATGACACCTGGATACCTATGATGGCTCATTCATACATGCAGTGGATGGTGTGGTTATTCAAGAGAGGAACCAGAATCTAGTGACCATTTGTATCTTAGGCTCACTCATTTTACATGTCCCAGATGTGAGTCAGCACTAGCTTTTTGCTTTATGAAAGCAGGTACTTGTTTCTCTGCTTTTTCTGTTAAGATAGTTTTTTTTCAAATTTAGGTGCTGCTTTGCAAATGGTGGGGAGCTGCGGTGGCTCAAGTGGTTAAGACGCTGAACTGCAGGCTGTGGAAGGTCAGTAGTTCAGCAGTTCGAGACCCGAGAGTGCCGCATGACGGAGTGAGCTCCTGTCTCTAGTTCCAGCTCCTGCCAACCTAGCAGTTCGAAAGCAAGAAATTGCAAGTAGATAAATAGGTACCACTTCGGTGGGAAGGTAACAGCGTTCCGTGCACCTTGGTGTTTAGTCATGCCGGCCACATGACCACGGAAACGTCTTCGGACAGCGCGGGCTCTTCGGCTTTGAAACGGAGATGAGCACCGCAACCCTAGAGTCGGAATCGACTGGCTTTCGAGCAAGGGAACCTTTACCTTTACCTTTACCTTGCAAATGGTGGCTCAGAGGTTAAGATGCTGAGCTGCAGACCAGAAGGTCTGTAGCTCGGCAGTTTGAGACCCGAGTGCTGCCTGGCAGAGTGAGCTCCTGTCTCTGGCCCCAGCTCCAGCCAACCTAGCAGTTCGAAAGCAAGAAACTGCAAGTAGATAAATAGGTACTGCTTTGGTGGGAAGGTAACAGTGTTCTGTGCGCCTCAGCGTTTAGTCATGCCAGCCACATTACCACAGAAACATCGTCGGACAGTGCTGGCTCTTCAGCTTGGAAACAGAGATGAGTCCCACCCCCTAGAGTCGGGTTCGACTAGCTTTCAAGCAAGGGAAACCTTTACCTTTAGCTTTGCAAATGTACGTTCCCTGATTGTGCCTTGGTGCACACAGAGAGATTCTTCAAGAATGTGACTCAGAGTCTTAACTGCAGGCTAGAAAAGGAGTGATTTGACATAGCCAAGAGCTCCCTTTATCAGCTGCATGTGGTTCACTAACACTCTCCTCTCTAAGGCTGTGGTCGGACATGCAGTTTGTCCCAGTGTGGCCCTGCTTCTAAATGATCCAGGGGTTTTTTTTGCTAACAAAGAGTTTTGATCAAACATCCCATTTTAATGGTTCAATGCGTTTTCAACCCATGCTTGATTGACCAGACATGGCAGCCACAGAGTGGGGCAGTGGGCATTTTTAAAATCATTTGTCTTTTGAGCATGTGCATAAGCACTTATGGGAAGCAGTGCTTCAAACTCCTGGCGGAATGGCAGCACCTGGTGGCCGATTAGATTGCTGGAAGAGGCTGCTGGGATATGTAGTTCAGCAGGGGGAACTGTTTTGGAAACTCCTTTTGATAAATACAGGCCCCGGTCACATGGGAGGATTTGCCCCGCGAAACTTACGGGCTGAGGGCACATCAAATGGGCACGATCATACGGCAACATCTGGGAAGTGTAGCGCACCCATCACCAACACGTACCGTCAGCCCGAAGAAGCGAATTTAAAAAGTACCAGCAAAAGGGTAGTAGTAACTGGAAAATGCAGGTCGCAGGCGAGCGTCGGATCGCAGAAGCAGAGTTAATCCAGTGCATCCGGCACACGCATGCGTCCCATCGCACCGGATGTGTGTTTTCCAAGCCCCCACAGTATGCGAAGAAATGCAAGATTGCGCATGCATAAGAATGCGAAAGTGAAACCCTTTGATGCGCTTCAACATCGCCATGTGATCGCCGGCTATTGGCATCTGCACAGCATCTCAGAGACCCATCTGATCGCACTACCACACATCTTTTTGCTCCGGCTCTAATTTGCCTCCCTTCAGTGGCGCAGTACCCCGCTCATTTGACCGGGACCTCAGTGTTTCAAATGTTTCAAAGTCCAGGGGGGAGAGAACAGATTTTTTGAGAAGTTCCTGTGTGTGAGAGAGAGAGACAGAAATAGACAGAGAGGTGCAAATATGCATTTATGCGTACCTTGCTAACTGCCTCACACATACACATCCCTTAGTTCTGGGAAGGGATGGGCAAGGTGGCAGCTCTGGAGGGAGGAGGGGGCTCGCTCTAGTTCAGCTGGGGGAGAGAGGAGTGAATGGAGCAGGGGGAGTGGGGTGACGAAATGCACAAGTACTGATTTGCAGGACATAGCCGCTTATGCACACATCAGTAACTCCGGGGGGGGGCGGTAATGGTGGCAAAGCAAAAAGTGAGCAATCTGTCTTCCCAAAAGGCCTCACCCTGCAAGAGAGCGATCAGACACCAGCAGAAGTGCTGTGAAACCAGTAAGATCCATAAAGACTGGATTTTCTATGCTGTCGGGAGACTCGGGGGTGAGTGCGGGAGGCTGATGACTGCAGGACGGGAGCCAGACGTTGCTGTCTGATCGAGCACCTCATATCCATTCAGGAGGAACAACAACAACAAGATCAAAGTGCTTGTCTGATTGCACCCTGAGACTCTCTCGGACAATCATTGGTAGGGCATCTGCTTGGCATACAGAAGGTCCTAGGTTCAATCCCTGGCATTCCCAGTTAAAATAATCAGGTAATAGGTGATGTAAAAGACCTCCATCTGGGGCTCTAGTCTGAATAGACAGTACTGACCTTGATGAACTAAGGGTCTGATTCACTATCAGGTAGTGTCACGTGTGCTTGTGTATGAAGCGCTGCTTTAGGAGAAGAACTGATTCAGTGGGAGAGCATCTGCTTTGCGTGCAGAAGGTCCCGGGCTCAATCCCTGGCATCTTCAGTTTAAGGACCAGGCAGCAGGTGATGGGAAAGACCTCTCTCTGCCTGAGACTTTGGAGAGGTGCTGCCAGTCTGAGTAGGCAGTGCTGACCTTGATGGCCCAAGGGTCTGATTTGGGATAAGGCAGCTCCCTTTGTGTTCATGTATGAAACACTGCTTTAGGGGAAGGGCTGTGGTTGAGTGGTAGAACATCTGCGTGGCATGCAGAAGGTCCCATGTTCGATCACCAGTGTCTCCAGTGAAAAAGATTAGGTTGCAGCTGATGTAAAAGACTTCTGCCTGAAACCACAGAGAGCTGCTTCCAATCAGAGCAGACAATACTGACCTCGATGGACCACCGATGGTTTGATCCAGTATAAGGCAGCTTCATGTGTCCTTGTGTTCAAGATATAAATGGATTGCAGCATTAAGTTTCCAGTGCAAATTCTCCCTCTTGTCAATGCAATCCTGACTGGTGCAATAGCTTGCTTGTCCTGTATGGAGGACGAATCCTGGAAGCAGAGCTGCTTTCCAAACATACAAAAGGATTAAATAAATACGCAGCCAAAGTGGTGCCAAATATAGATAGGACTGGGTGTGTGAGTGTGTTGGAAAGTGGCCTCCAGCTGCCAAGTTCATGACACACTGGGCATGTAAGGCCGCCCTTTCCCACCCCCAAGTTGACAAAAGAGAAATCCCAGATCAGATGATGGCTCATCGGTTCTCATGCATTGCCAAGGACACTTAGTAAGTTTAGATCCCCCAGGATCGCTATTACACAAATCATTCCAGATCTCAAATAACATGAATAACTACCCATTTCCAATACAGCAACCACTGTTTGTGAAGGACCTTCTTCTCATCTCGAAAATTCCATAGTAATTTAAAAAATAAATAAAACACAGCACCACACCAGACACCATTAGAGAACATTCACTTTCCCTCCACTTCAGCTCGTTTCATATAGTTGTAGGCCTGGGGGTAATCTTTTCTTGGTCTAGTGAACCAGGGTCAGCGTCAGACTTAGGGATGGGCATGAACTGCATTTTTGAGGATCAGTTCGTGGTTTGTGGCTGAACCACGAAAGGAAGCACCAACTTATACAAACCAGGAAGTCGATTCAGGAACCAAACCTGTTTGTATGGGATTGTGACCCGTGCTTTCTGCTCCCCATCACTTTTAATGGTAAACAGAAAGCAGGGGTTTAAACAGCTCCCAGACATTTAAACCTGATGTTGCCTCCTGGGCCTTACCTGGAGAAAGGCCTCATTGTTGGTGTCGCCCCTGGGCCAATGGATCCTTGCCTTGGACTGGTGAGCTCATGGGCCATTCCTCCCGGGCTTCTTTAAAGAGCTGGCTGCTCTGCCCAAGCTCCTCTAAGAAGGTCAGTGCTTCCGGCTCCCCCTGCCCGTTTATCAGAACTCCCCTGGGACCCAGTGCCCCCAAGGAAAGAGGTGACAAGCAGGGCCTGCCCAAGGTTTTTTGGCGACCTGGGCCAGCTACAACTTTGATGCCCCCCCCTTAGGGGAGCCAGCCTCCAGGTGGGACCTGGAGATCCCCTGGAATTGCAGCTCATCTCCAGACTACAGAGACCAGTTCCCCTGGAGAAAATGACTGCTTTGGCAGTAGCTGCCGTCACAGCACAAGGATCTTCACTGTGTGACTGAAGGTAAGCTGCGTATATGCAAGAAAGGAATTTTAAACCATATGTTCATTTTAAACTGCATCTTGTTAAGCAGAGCTTCTGCCTGAAATGTTGGAAAGTTACTATTTGAGTAATGGATGACTTCACTTCCTGACATTTTGTGGTTGGCCCCGCCTCCCATGGCAGCCATTTTGTGGTTGTGCCTACCAATCTGTGTCAGAATTCCAGTGATGTCCACAGGCTGAAAAAGGTTGGGGACTCCTGTCAGAGACACTTCAGACAGTACTCAGCAGCCCTTGCCAAAAATGTTACCTCTTTGCATTCTCAGTTCAATGCCCTCCTCGAATGGTAAATTTACTGTCTGAATTTATAAATCAGCCAGGAAAAAGATACATTGCAGTGTATGATCCTTTAATTCCTGTCTTATTCAGATATATCACTCCTGGGGGCGGAGGGAGTTGCTGGGATGTAATGTATTTGTTATGTGCGCAGACACAATGCATTAACTCTTAAGATATACATTGTGATGACTGGAAAGGAGGGGAAAGAAATAATGGAAGCCTCAGTACATGGGCTGGACTTCCTGATGTGCAATATTTGGAAAGAGCTTCCAGCATTCCATGTTTTAAAAGCTTACATAAACATAAGCTGCGGTCACACACACTAAATCCACTTTCAATCCACTTTCAGTGCACTTTCCAACTGGATGTTACTGTGTGAACTGGCAAAATCCTGTTGGAAAGTCCATTAAAAGTGCATTATTTAGGTCCAATCTGCATTGGCCTTTCCCACCGCTGTGCCAACGATCACACATCGTCTCACAAATTTCTGTCTGTATTTCATGCCTCATCCGCTCTCCTACGGTTTCATCTCAGCATCGGCTGTCTGCATCATTTTATTGCCATTTAGTGGTGACTCCGAGGTCACTACTGTGTCCTACTGTGTTATTTGGATTTGGTTTTAAGGTGGATTAATTGCTCCTCTCCGCCCTCAAGCCACTGTGAGTGTCAAGCAGACAACTGAAGCCGAATCCCCCCCCCATCTTTTCTAAGGAGATACACAAATTGCCACAAAGGAAACTAGTTAGCTGAAAATCCAGTTGTCTGTGTTTAAAAGCATCCACCTCTTAAATTATCTCTGATTTGCCTATTTGGTAAAAAGCCAGCTTGTTCTTCTGTTATAACATCTTTCAAATAATTTTTCAGCCTTTCAGAAATTACTTTAGCAAACAATTTGTAATCATTATTCAGGAGGGATATTGGTCTGTAGTTCTTCACATTAGTTAGGTCCAAACCTTCTTTGGGTATAAGTGAAATATTTGCTTCTTTCCATGACTCTGGAATCCGTTTTGTCTCTCTTATTTCGTTTGACAAAAGTACAAAAATTGGGGTTAGCTCATCCTTTAATTTTTTATAAAATTTTGCAGTAAATCCATCTGGAACTGGAGCTTTCCCCAATTTTGCTTCTTCTATCGCACTAACAATTTCTTCATTTTTAATTGGAACATTAAGCACTTCTTTCATTTGTTGTCCCAATGTTGGTACTTCAATATTCTCCAAATATTTCTTAAGTTTCTGTGAATCAATACATTTCTTTTGAAACAATTTGGCATAAAAATTGAAAAAGACTCTCTTTAGGCCATTCAAGTCCACAATATCCTTTCCATCTTCTATTATCTTATTTATAAAATTTCTTTCACGTCTATTTTTCAGTTGCCATGCTAAGAACTTTCCAGGTTTATTAGCACCCTCAAACAATTTCTGTTGCAACTTCTTTAAATTCCAATACAATTCTCGATTTGACAGTACATTTAACTGGTCTTGTAGCATGTGAATTTCTCTTATAATCTTTTTCTTCCCTGGCTTTTTCTTTAACTCTTTTTCTTTCTGTCGGATCTTTTCCTGTAAATCATTTTGTTGTTGCAATCTTTGCTTTCTATCTTTAGTGTTTAATGAAATAAGCAGTCCCCTTATGACCGCTTTATATGCGTCCCACACAATTTGTGATTCCGTACCTTTGTTCAAATTTGTTTCAAAAAAGTTCTGTGTTTCCAGCTTCCGGTCGGAGTTAAAATGGTGAGTTAACGCACCTTGCGATCTGTGCAGGGTGTACGGCGGTATCTGCTGACAGTTTGGGCTTTATCTGGCCCAACGCAGCACTCCCCAGGTGGGGGAGTGACCAGCAAGCAGCGTAGCCCAAATGAGAGTTGAGATTGGTGTGGATAAGCTTCGGAGGAAGCTTGATTACACTTTGATCCCCTCTCGTGAAGTGGGCAGTTTGCATAACAGCACTACAGATACCAGCCGGGCTGAGAATTCAGCATAAATCCGTCATCTACCGGCCTCTTCAACATCAAGATTATCAATGATTGTAAAAAGAAGCAATGCGAAGCCCCGGGATTACAAGTAAGGTAACAATGAACTTTTGCTTACCGGATTGAAGACGTAGCGAAATTTAAAACGAACGGTAAAACGAACAAAGCTTTAGTGAAATAATCCGCTTGGTTTGAAATTAAAAAGAAGTCTTTTAAACTGAAAAAAACGGCAGAAAAATAACTTTGTTTTGCATTCCTGTGGTCAGCTAAGACTAAACTCTGCGCAGTAAAAACGGAACTGATGTGATTCTGTGTTACTGAAAATAAGTTCCGACTGAAAAAGACAAGTTTGGGGCTAGAGTGGCTTTGGAAAAGAACTGAGTAACCGGAAGGACGTCTTAAAGTGTTACACCGGAAGTTGGAATATTGGGACGGACATCAAAACAGGAAGCTTCGAAATAGCCTACTCTAGCCAGAAAACAATAGAGAAATTGCGCCCACCATTTTGAGGAGGACTAAAATTTAAAAAGTTATTTTTAAGGAGAAAAATAAGTGGAACAAAATTTTAAAGGTGGCGATTTGGCTGTGGTATTGGAAATATAAGGACTTGTTAGTTGCATTACAGATTTCAAAACAGATCTGAGGTCAAGACCAAGGGCCGCCTCATCACCAAGTCCAAGAATGACTGCAAAGGAAAAAAAAGAGTGGCAGGCTGCAATGGAGGCGATGGAGAAGAGGATGATGGAGGCAGTGACTAATTTGGGAAAACAAATGGAATCACAGTTGCAACAACAGATGCAGATACAGTTGGAGCAAATAGAGCAGGTGCAAGTTCAAATACAAGAGAAAAACATGGCTGCAATGAAAGAATTGGTACTAACAGAAGTGGCAGGAATTAAAAAAGATACAGAAGAAGTCAAGAAGGAAATTCAAAGTCTGGCAACAAAATCAAATGAGATGGAACAAAAAGTTAAAAGA
Source organism: Gekko gecko (assembly GCA_029375565.1). Classification (NCBI taxonomy): domain Eukaryota; kingdom Metazoa; phylum Chordata; class Lepidosauria; order Squamata; family Gekkonidae; genus Gekko; species Gekko gecko. The sequence continues at coordinate 1,743,826 of JAPDNY010000008.1, forward strand.
AATCTCCAAGAGAATGTACAGTTGGAATCCATGATGGAATACAGGGCAACTCAAAACCATCTGAGATTGAGAGGAATAAAGGAAGAAGAAGAGCAAGACATACGGATGGTAGTGATAAATGCGCTGACAGCATACATGGGAGAGGATCAAGGTGATTTAGAGTCAGACTTTGACTTAATTTACAGAGTAAATTCAACGTATGCTCAGAGAAAGAAACTACCCAGAGATGTAATTGTACAGTTTGTGACAAGAAAAATGAAAGAGGATATTTTCAAGAAGCAGTTTACACAACCATTGGAAATTGATGGTAAAAAGATAATAATTCTAAGAGAAATCCCGAGAGTGATCTTGCAAGACAGGAAAAAATTTAAGAAACTGGTTGACAAACTGAAAGAAATGGGGATTAGGTTCAGATGGGAGATACCACAAGGGCTCTCATTCTCATACAACTCAGTGAGATTTACTATTAAAACAGAAGGGGACTTGTGCAGATTCAAAGAAAACAATTTCGATGATTTTAAAGATATTTAAGTTAGAATACCATGGAATACAAACTGCTATCTTGGAATGTTAATGGACTTAATTCACCAAATAAAAGAAAACTAGTAAATCATTGGTTAGAAAAACAAAAGAGCAATATAATCTGTTTACAGGAAACTCATATTAGAAAACAAGACAACAAATATCTGATTAATAAAAAATTGGGAGAAGAATTTTATTCATTAGTGACTAAAAAGAAGAAAGGAACAGTGATTTATATTCCTAAAGAATTAGAACCAAAACAAATCTTCGCGGATAATGAGGGATGATATATTGGAGTGGAAATAACGATGTATAGAAAAAAGACTTTGCTAGTGAACTTATATGCACCTAATGGAGCAAAAGAGGTTTTTTTAAAAGATTTGACAAAAGAACTGGACAGTTTAAATTATGAGCAAGTGGTTTTTGCAGGAGACTTCAACGGTACGGTGAATAATATATTGGATAGAAAATCAAAAACAGCAGGAGAAGTGACTGGGAAATTACCGAAAAACTTTTTTGAATTGATGAAGCAAGAGAAATTAGAAGATGTTTGGAGAAAATGGAATCCTAAGGTTAAGGACTATACCTTTTACTCTAATAGACATAACTCTTTTTCCAGAATTGATATGATTTGGATGTCAGAAGAGATGGCTTTAAAAACTCAAAAAGTTGAAATTTTGCCAAAAATTAATTCAGATCATAATCCCTTACTTTGGATATCAAAAGAGAAACCAAGACAAATATATTGGAGAATTAATGAAGACTTATTGGATAGAAAAATAGTTAATGAGATTTTAAAAAAGGAAACGCAGAATTTTTTTGAAACAAATTTGAATAAAGGTACTGACATACAGATCGTGTGGGATGCATACAAGGCGGTAATAAGAGGGTTACTTATTTCATTAAATTCTAAAGATAGAAAGCAAAGGATGCAGCAACAAAATGACCTTCAAGAAAAGATTCGACAAAAGGAAAAGGAATTAAAGAAAAAACCAGGGAAGAAGAAAATCATTAAAGAAATACATCTTCTACAGGACCAACTTAATGTTTTGTCAAATCGAGAACTATATTGGAATTTGAAGAAATTACAACAAAAATCTTTTGAAGGTGCGAATAAACCAGGAAAATTCTTAGCATGGCAGTTGAAAAATCGAAAAGAAAGAAATTTTATAAATAAGATAATGGAAGATGGAAAAGATATCATAGACTTGAATGGCCTAAAAAGAGTTTTCTTTAACTACTATGCAAAGTTGTTTAGAAGGAAAGGTATTGATCCACAGAGACTTAAGAATTATTTGGAGAACATTGCAGTACCAGCGCTGGGACAACAAATTAAAGAAATGCTTAATGGTCCAATTAAGAAGGAAGAAATAACTAGTGCGATAGAAGAGGCAAAGTTGGGTAAAGCTCCAGGTCCGGATGGTTTTACAGCAAAATTTTATAAAAAAAATTAAGGAAGAGCTAACCCCAATTTTGGTACTTTTGTCGAACGATATAAGAGTGACCAAATGAATCCCAGAGTCATGGAAAGATGCTAATATTTCACTCATACCCAAAGAAGGTTTGGATTTAACTAGTGTAAAGAACTATAGACCAATTTCTCTTTTGAATAATGACTATAAATTATTTGTGAAAGTAATCTCTGAAAGATTGAAAAAATATTTGACAGATGTTATAGCAGAAGAACAAGCTGGTTTTTTACCAAATAGACAAATAAGAGACAATTTAAGAGTGGTGATTGATGCAATTGAGTATTGTGATAAACATCCAGAGAAAGAAGTTGGATTCCTCTTTTTGGATGCAGAAAAAGCTTTTGATAATTTGAATTGGGACTTCATGCTGCAGGTGGTAGAAAAAATGGATATAGGCCAATCTTTTTAAAATATGATTGTGGCAATTTATTCAGATCAAAAAGCGGCTTTGAATATAAACAAAGAGAGAACGGAATATTTTAAGGTTCAGAAAGGAACACGGCAAGGCTGCCCGTTATCACCGTTACTGTTTATTTGGATACTGGAAGTATTATTGGGAGACATAAGAAAAGACAATAATATCAAAGGACTTACAGTGAAAGGCTTTTCATATAAATACAGGGCGTTTGCAGATGATGTAATGTTCATGGTGCAAGACCCAATTAAGAATATACCACAATTGATGCAGAAAATTGAAGAATTTGGAGAGATAGCTGGTTTTTATGTCAACAAAAATAAAACGAAAGTAATGTGCAAAAATATGACGAAACAAAGGCAAATAGAGCTTCAGGAAAAGATTCAATGTGAAGTAGTGTCAAAAATTAAATATTTAGGAATTGAATTGACTATGAAAAACATTGATTTATTTAAAAATAATTATGAAAAAGTTTGGTATAAAATCCAACAAGATATGAAAAAATGGGACACCCTGAATTTATCATTAATGGGAAGAATTGCAACAGTAAAAATGAATATTTTGCCTCGTTTAATGTTCCTATTTCAAACGATCCCAATACTACAACAGAGTAAAATATTGGACACTTGGCAGAGAGAACTATCAAAATTTGTGTGGGCAGGAAGAAAACCGAGGATTAAAATGAAAATATTATGTGACGCAAAGGAAAGAGGAGGACTTCAACTACCAAATTTAAGACTTTATTATGATGCCGTCTGTTTAACGTGGTTAGAACAATGGACTAACCTTGACAACATGAAATTGTTAGCATTAGCAGGTCATGATAATAAATTTGGATGGCATGCATATATGTGGTATGAAAAGTCAAAAATTGATAAATCTTCAAACACCACTATATAAGACGATCACTGTTCGAAACTTGGATGAAATATAAAAAATTCTTCCCAGAAGAAAGACCACTTTGGATAGTGCCGGCAGAAGTGATCAAACCATTTTCCAGACATCAAGGTTCAGATTGGTTACCTTATAAGTGTCTTTTGAAAGTGGAAGGGAGAAGTTATGTGATAAAAAATAGAGATGATGTTGAATTTGATTATGATTGGTTGAATTATAGACAGATTTTTGATCTATTTAAGACCGATAAGAAAAAGTATGGTTTTAGGGAGAAAAATAACGAAATTGAAACTATATGGGTTGAAAAAGGTAAAAAAATGATTTCAAAAATGTATAAGGTTTTATTGAAATGGTATACTGAGGAAGAAACAGTAAAAGAACAAATGATAAAGTGGGCTGTTAATATAAACAGTGAAATAACTATGTCATCATGGGAGTATCTGTGGAAAAAATCATTGAAAATTTCAACATGTGTTAATGTTAAAGAAAATTGTTATAAAATGATGTACAGATGGTATATGACTCCGAAAAAAATTGCTATTATAAATGAAAGTATGTCTAACAAATGTTGGAAATGTAAAAAGAAAGAAGGGTCATTTTACCATATGTGGTGGACTTGTGATAAAGCTATAAGTTATTGGACTCAGATACATAGTGAGATACAGAACATTTTGAAATGTACTTTCAAGAAAGACCCACAAATGTTATTGTTAGGTCTTAAATTAGAAGAAGTAAATGTAACCAAGAGAACATTGTTGTGGTATTTGGTTACAACAGCCAGAATGACTTATGCACAATTTTGGAAGCAAGAAAAAATACCTGAAACATGGGAATGGATTAAGAAGATGTTGTTTATGGTTGAAATGGACAAACTGACAAGGAAGCTTAACAATGAAGGAGATGAAAAGTTTTTTGAAGAATGGAAAGACTTTCAAGACTATTTGGTGAAAAACTGGGATGTTAAGAATAACTTGATTTGTTTTGACAGTTATTAAGAAGAAATTTTAAAATGACTTTATTGTTAAAATGTTACCGTTATTTGATAATGAAGGTTAAAAAGGATTAGTAAAGTAAATGCTTAATAGAGATTATAAGGGGGTAAGAGCATTGCGGGAAGCCTTGTATTGGGGAGGGAGGGGTATAATGAAAAGGATATGTATTTTCTTTTGTTTTTTATATAATATGGAACATGTTAAATATATCCAATAATAAATTGTTTTAAAAAAAAAAAGTTCTGTGTTTCCCTACGCAATGTCTCATTAACTATTTTTCTGTCCAATAAGTCCTCATTAATTTTCCAGTATAATTGTTTAGGTTTTTCTCTCGACATCCAAAGTAAGGGGCTGTGGTCAGAATTATTTTTTGTTAAGATTTCAATTTTTTGAGTCTTCGATGCCAACTCCTCCGACATCCAAACCATATCAATCCTGGAAAAAGAGTTATGTCTATTGGAGTAAAAAGTATAGTCTTTTGCTTTGGGATTCCATTTTCTCCAAACATCTTCCAGTTTCTCTTGTTTCATCAGTTTAAAGAAGATTTTTGGTAATTTCCCCGCCACATCTCCAGCTTTTTTTGAACGTCTGTCCAGTAAGTTGTTCACTGTACCATTAAAATCTCCTGCAAAGATAACCTGATCATAAGTTAATTGTTCCATCTCATTTGTCAAATCTTTTAAAAAAATTTCTTTAGCTCCATTGGGTGCATACAAATTTACAATCAAAGTCTTTTTCCTGTGTATCATCATTTCTACTCCAATATACCTCCCATCATTGTCCACGAAAATTTGCTTGGGTTCCAATTCTTTTTTAATGTAGATCACTGTTCCTTTATTCTTTTTAGTCGCTAGTGAAAAAAATTCTTCTCCCAATTTCTTATTTATCACATATTTATAGTCCTGTTTTCTGATATGAGTTTCCTGCAAACAAATTATATTGCTCTTTTGTTTTTCCAGCCAATGATTTACTAATTTTCTTTTGTTAGGTGAATTAAGTCTGTTTATATTCCAAGATAGCAATTTGTATTCCATAGTGTCTTGATTTATATATCCAAAAACTCTTCAAAATTATTTTCTTTGAACCTATACAGGTCTCCTTCTGATTTAATCGTAAATCTCACTGAATTGTATGTAAATGACAATCCTTGGGGTATTTCCCATCTGAATCTAATTCCCATTGCCTTTAATTTGTCGACCAATTTTTTATATTTCTTTCTGTCCTGCAACATCACCCTTGGGATTTCTCTTAATATTATTATCTTTTTGCCGTCAATTTCCAACGGTTGTGTGAATTGCTTCTTGAAAATATCCTCTTTCATTTTTCTTGTCACAAACTGCACAATGACATCTCTGGGTAATTTTTTCCTCTGAGCGTACGTTGAGTTTACTCTGTAAATTAAGTCGAAGTCTGAGTCTAGATCTCCTTGATCCTCACCAATATATGCCGTCAATATTGTTATTACCAACGCACGTATATCTTGGTCTTCTGCCTCCTCAATTCCTCTTAGCCTCAGGTGGTTTTGCGTAGCTCTGTACTCCATCATAGATTCCAACCTTATGTTCTCCCGGAGGGTATTTTTGATTTTTTGTTCTAGCTCCGTCGACTTAGCTGCTAAACCTTGGACTTCTTTTTTGACTTCTTCTGTATCTTTTTTAAACTCTGCCACTTCTGCTCGGACCAGTTCTTTCATAGCTGCCATATTCTTCTCTTGAACTTGCACTTGTACTTGTTCTATTTGCTCCAATTGCATTTCCATTTGTTGTTTCATCTGTAATTCCATTTGTTTAGTCTGTAGTTCCATTTGTTTCCCAAGATTCTGCACTGCCTCCATCATCCTCTTCTCCATAGCCTCTATTGCTGCCTGCCATTCTTTTTTGTCCTTTGCTGCCATTCTAGGACTTGATGTAGAGGCGGCCCTTTGTCTTGGTCTCAAATCCGTTTTGGAAACTTTTAAATGTCTCCAAATCTCTTTTCTTCTAAGTATTCCGTCAAATCGCCGCCTTTATATGTTTCTTCTCTTTAATTTTATAGTTCAAATTCAATTTTAAAAAATTGGTCCTCCTCAAAATGGCGGGAGCAATTTCTCTATGTTTTTTTGGCAAGAGTAGGCTATTTTGTAACTTCCGGTTTAGTGTCCGTCCCGAAAATCCAACTTCCTGTGCAGCGCGCTAACTTTTCCTACTCCTTCCGGTTACTCAGTCTTTTCAAATGCCTCTCTTGCCCCAAACTCGTCTTTCTCAGCCGGAACTTATTTTTGGTAGCACAGATTCACATCAGTTTCATTTTTACAACTTGCCGTTAATCTCTAACTGACCACAGGAATGCAAAACAAAAGTTTCTTTTTCACTGTTTTCACGTTCTAGAAAGCTTCTTTCAGTTCCAAACAAAGCAGATTACATCAGAAATGTTTTTGTACGCTTAGCCGCTTGATTCAAATTTCTCTATGTCTTCAGACCGGTAAGCAAAAGTTCTTTGTTACCTTAAAGTTCGATCTCGGGGTTTCACATTGCTTCTTCTTAACTTAATATTGACTTTGATGGTAAAGAGGCTGGTAGATGACGGGTTTATGCTGAATTGTCAGCCCGGTTAGCTCCTGTAGTGTTGTCTCGCAACTGCCCGCTTCGTGGGAGGGGATCAAAGCGTAAACAGGCTTCCTCCGAAGCCTGCCCACGCCAATCTCAACTCCCGCTTGGACTTGGCTGCTTGCTTGCCACCCCCCCGCCTGGGTAGTGCTGCGTTGGACCAGAAAAAGGCCCAAACTGTCAAAAGGAGCTACCGTCCACCCTGCACAGTTCGCAGAGTGCTTCAACTCACCATTTTAACTCCAACCGGAAGCCCCCTCCATGTCTTGGGGGTTCCCACCCCACCACGTCTTGTACCTTAGCTGGGTCCATCTCGATTCCTTTTTGGGAGATGCGATAGCCCAGGAATGAGATCTCAGACTGGTGGAACTCACATTTAGAGAGCTTGGCAAATAGCTTGTGCGTGTGCAATGTTTGGAACACCTCACACACTAATTTGACGTGAGAGTGCTTATCGGGGGAATACAGCAATATATCATCAAGGTAAACAAGGACTCCTTTGAACAAATGCTTATGCAGCACCTCATTAATTAAGTTCATAAAGACCCCGGGAGCCCCTTGTAAGCCGAATGGCATCACTAGGTATTCAAATTGTCCGAGTGGAGTATTGAAGGCAGTTTTATACTCATTCCCTTCCTGGATGTGCACTCGAAAGTATGCATCCCTCAAATCCAGTTTAGAGAAAATTCTCCCCCCCGCCACTGCTGCGAGCAAGTCTTTGATCAACGGTAGGGAATAGGCATTGGTGGCCGAGACCGCATTGAGGCCTCGGTAATCCGTGCACAACCTCAACCCCCCATCTTTCTTTTTCCTGAACAACACAGGGGTTGCACAAGGTGAGGACGCCGGTGTAATAAAACCTCATTCCAGGTTTTTATCAATGAATTTTCTCAACTCCACTTTCTCAGCTGGACTCATGGAGTACAATTTCCCTTTGGGAAGTTTTTGGTTAGGCAACAGTTCTATGGCACAGTCAGAGTTTCTATGGCGGGGTAACTCATCCGCCTCCGCCTCCTCAAACACCGCCGATAAGTCCCAATACTCCCTGGGAATGGAGTTTTGCTCAACCTCTGCCAGACCCACTGGTACCGAGGTGACTCCAAGGGGAACAGGGCCCCATAAATCTTTCCAATTATGGGTCTCACATCGAGGGGAGATAAAATTGACCACCCCCGCTTCCCACAGTATGTGCGGGTCATGATCAAAGAACCACGGGCTCCCTAGGACCAGAGGGAACCTTGCCGCGGAGGTCACAACAAACCATCTCATTTCCCAGTGCTTTCCCACCCCCATGCATAGTGGCACAGTCTCGTATTTGCATGGCTCCTTCATTGTGGAGCTGTCCATTTGAGTGAAAATCAGGGGTTCCGCTAACTTTACCACTTTGGTTCCCAATCCCGTCACTAACGAGGGATTTAAGATGTCTCTCCCACACCCCGAGTCTACAAGAGCCCGCACCCTTACATGGGTTTGCAGCTCAGGGTCCATTAGAGTCACAGTCATAAAAAAGAGGGAAGAGGATTTGCTCACCGGGTTCAGTGGGAGTCGGGGACCTGCTGCTCAGCGCTGTTCACAGCAGGTCCTTGTCGTTTCCCACCACCACAGCGGCTTCCTCTTCAGAAGACTCCATTTCCTTGCCCAGCGGGGTGGCTTGGAGAGCTCTCGCCCCTGAGGTTTTGCCACCGGTTTCGGGGTAGAGGTCTCGAACTTTTTTTTGGTCCCTCGGGATGCGCTCGGGGACGGTGCGGTTCCAGGGCAGCCGGCTGCAAAGTGGCCCGACTCTCCGCATTTCAGGCACAGCCCCTGCTTCATCCGGAGCTCACGGGTGCCATCCTTCTGCTTCAGGGGAGTGGTCGCAGACTTTCCCTTATGTGGGGTGGTGGTTGATGGGGTAGTCTTCCCTAATGCCGCCACGTCGTCCAGCCGGATGGTCTGCAATCGAGTCTCGGTTGCCGCAGCCTCCTTCATCCACCCCGACAAGGTTTCTGGATCTCTGCCCCTCATGACGGTGCAGCGGATTTCTGGATTTAGGCCCAGCCGATACTGCTCGGCTAGCATTCCGTGCGGCCACCCCCTAATCTTGGCAGCTTGCCAGCAGAATTCCTCGGTGTACTCACGCACTTTCTTCGTCCCTTGGCGGAAGGTGCGGAGAAACGCTTGAGCCGTCTTGTTGGCATTGGCATCCTCAAAGTGGTCTTTCATTGCCCACATGAACGCGTCGACCTCTCTCAGCTCTCGCCCGTCCTCTTGGTGCAGAGCTACGTACCAGTCGTCGGTGGCATCCTTCAGGTGGGACGCGATCGCATCCACGATGCGCTCTTCATTCGGAAACAGGTGGCCCCAGTTCTCCACGAACTTCTCAGCCCTCACCAGAAATAACGAGAACTTCTCAGGCGTCCCATTGTAGGTGGCCTCCAGGAGATCAGCCGGGTTAGGTAGCAACGGGCCCCAGCCTCTCGGTACTCCCAGCGGCCTTGGCCCCTGCCAGCACCCCAGGAGGCCACTCCTTCCTCCTGTCTCGTGCGCTCTCCCTCTGTCCTGATGCAGACGGCGAGATTTTTATACTGAGCCAAATGGAAGGCAAAGGAAGCTGGCGCCACGGCAGAATGAAACAGCTTTACATAGCAAATGCAGATTGGGCATTAGTGTATGTGACCACAGCCATATATCACTTCTTTGGGCAAAATAACTTTTCTGTGTGTTTCCCGATTATTCTCAGCACTGTGCCCATTGTATAGGTTTTATTTAACTCTCGTGTAGCACAGTGGCTTAAATCTGTGAACCAGGAAGTGTCCTGTTGAAACCTTGCCTCTGCCACCAGTTTAATAGAAATCTGTAGGCAAGGTGCCCTCTCTTATCACTGCCTTCACAAAATTACCACTATGTCAGGCAATGTCCTGGCCTATTAGCCTCTGCTACCACTCCCCTCCAGCAAAAGCAAAAATGGGAGGTGGGGTGGGAAGCGACATCATGCGATGTCTCAGTATCAAATCTGTTTGTACCTGGAAGTGATGTCGTGACATTCTAGGAATCCCCCATATCTCTATGGTTTTGACCATAGAAGACTGGAGAATTCCTAGAATGCTATGGCATCACTTCCTGCACCTCCATAGGCAAGACAGCCAATGTGGTATAGTAGTTAGAGTGCTGGGCTGGGATCTAGGAAACACAGGTTAAAATCATGTTCTGCCATGATACTTTCTGGGTGACCATGGGTTACTCACTCTCTCTCTCTCAGTCTAACCTACCTCTCTGGACTAGGAAATTCCTGACATTTTTGAGGGTGCAGCCTTGGGAGTCTGGGGTCTGGGGAAAGGAGGCACCTCAGCGGGATATAATGCCACACCACCCACCTTCTGAAGGAGCCATTGTCTTCATTTGAGGCCGATCTCTCTCATCTGGGGAATTCCAGGAGCCCTCCAGGCCCCACCTGGAGGCTGGCAGATCTACCAAGGTTGTCATTGTGAGGCTGAAATGGAAGACAGGAAAAAGGTCTTTGGCTGCTCTGACATCCTTGGAGGATGTTGTGTCCTCAGATCACTACGAGCCATCAGCAAAGGAGCCTGAGCTTGAGTACCTGTGAACAATGAGACTGGGGCTCCCGGCTCCCGCATAGGGGAACCAATGGGAACGGCGGCGGGAATTCAAACCCGCCAATGGCACCAGGGGCCGTCCCCTTTGCTTGTATATAGTTGGCCTCCTGGCCAGGTAACTTTGTCTTGTCTTGTGTTGTATAATAGCGAACCATGCTGATCACTACATCATTGTCTGTGGTTTCATTATGCATCTAACCCACTATACAACAGAGGAACAACAGGATAAAACAGTACTAGATGGACAGACAAATCACTTCACACCCAGCAATGCTCTGTCCACCTTCCTAAGTCGACTGGTCACTGATGAATTACTGCGTCTGACTCCAACCTTTAACGTCGTTGCCTAAGAAGCACAACGTGTTTGCTGGTTGTTTGTCCCACCCCACCCCCCAGTTCTACAATTAATTCCCTGGGAGGCTATGTGAAAAGGGACTGCCGTCTTAAATGAGGCCATTACACAAATCACAGTCGCCTGTCTTGGCATTATGGCATCGTGGTGCGTATCAGCAGGTTTTTGAGAGGCAGGGAAGACTAACTGCCTCCAATAACCCCCCGAGACAGAGGCACTTCTGGAAGATGAAGGACGGGGTTCTGGAGGAGGTGGGTTATATTCTTTTCAGTTTTTTTTTTAAAAAGGTCCTCCTTTGAGAGGGGTGCATGTGTGTGTATGTGTGTGTGTATTTATTATTATTATTATTCAGAAAAATATCCAGAATAACATCAGTCAGTGACAAAACACCAGCCAGTTGAGAGATATATTTTTGAGCAACTATATGTCTAAATAAACAGATCTGGCTTCAAAAATTGTTTTTAATATTAAAGAAAGCCTGAAGGGGAAGATGAGTCACACATTTGCAATGACAGCAGAAGAAAAACCTGGGGGCAGCCCGCCCACTTCCATCGGCCGGCCAGATACGAAGCCTAACAGCAACCGTTTCCCTTTCGGCATTTGGTTTCCGAGCAGCCCACTCTTGGGAGGGACAAACCATCTCGCTTATGAATAACGCCCTTGTGTTCCTTCCTCGGATGAGCTCAGTTTAGAGCCCACCCATGAATATGTTAACTGTCTGGATTTTTTAAAAAGTCAGGATCCCCCCCCCCCGCCCTTCCGCCCCGGTTCAGGTTTTCTGAGGCAGGGAACAAAGGAGTCGCTTGTGGGATGTACCTACCCCTCCTTGTCCAAATTGTTGTTTTTGTTAAATGGGGATACCCGAATCTTAATTCTGGGGATCTCCATTAGAATGAAGCCACTTTGTACAAGCCGGGCTTTGCACTGACATTGTCCAGGGTTTGACTAGCAGTGTCTCTCTCTCCAGGCCTCAGTGGCCCTTTCCCACCTCAGAACCGCATAATCTCCCTCTTTAGGGGGAAATGACTCACCCAGTTTGCAATCCAGCTGGTATAGGAATAAAGCCTATCATTCCTCACCCCACTTGATGTGTGATTGGCTTCCTGGATCTGTTGGCATACTTGGTGTAGTCGGATTCTAACGCCATTTCCACACAGTTTATTTAGTCTGGATTTGATGTACTTGGTAGGGCTTCCAATCCTTTCCAGGGGTGGGGCATCCCCCCTTTCACTGCCAGTCACCCCTGGTGGTGGTGGTGGTGGTGGTGGTGAGGAAACAGTATAAAACATGGGCAGGATGCCAGCTGTGTTCCAACACTGCTAACATCACTTCTTGTGCATCCACCAGTGACATGCCACTGGGGAAGCTCTGGTATTTGAGTAGAGCATCCCCAGCATCACCAGCGATGCACTGACATCACTTCCGGTGCACACCGGAAGTGATGTCACCATGTTGCCGGCCACCTTGTGTTGCCAGCCTGGGCCTCCTCTGCCATGGGTAAGTGACCCTTGCCCCTTCCAACCTTCACTGTAGGAAATCCTCCCCTTTCCTGTAATATTGTGGTGCATTCCTGCTCCCTCTTGGGTTTCCTCGACTTTTCTGTTTCCCCCAGTTCTGGTCTGCTTGGAAAAGATCGCAGCAAAGCCTGTATGGCTGCTGTGTGGGTGGGAAAGTGTGGCTGTCCCCAGTCTCATCTGCGGTCTGCTCCCCGTGGGCATGGGGGGTTCCCTGCCACCAGGTCCCATTGCTGGTACGGACTTCCAGTTTTACTACAGAAGTTCCAGTGATCCCTCCAGCTACCATTTGTCACTTACAGGCATCTCTGGGAATCACCAAGAACTCTGTTCAGAATTTCCTGTAAATATCTGAGGCCTTATTTTTCTTTTTAATTTTTCTCCCAGGCACTGCCTGTCAAAATCCAGTTTGGTGTAGTGGTTAGGAGCACGGTCTCTAATCTAGGAGAACCAGGTTTGATTCCCCACTCTTCCACATGCAGCTGCTGGTGTGACCTTGGGTGATTCACAAATTCCTTCAGAGCTGTTTTCTCAAGGGCAGTTCTCGAAAGAGCTCTCTCAGCCCCACCCACCTCACAGGCAGTGCTCCCTCTAAGCTGTGGAGTTTTGTGAGCTATTGGCATTAAAAGTATGAGTGAGAGATTTGGCTGCTGCATAAATTAGTTCACTCTGGAGCCCTCCTTCCTGAGCTAAGACAAAAATGTGTGAGCCAGAGGCTAAGAAACTGTGAGCTAGCTCACGCTAACTCAGCTTAGACGGAACACTGCTCACAGGGAGTCCTTTGTGAGGAGAGGAAGGGAAAGGAGATTGTAAGCCACTCTGAGACTCCTTCAGGTAGTGAATGGCGGGGTATAAATGCAATCTCTTCCTCTATCTCACCCACATGGCAGCCATTTTTCCCAACAGTGGCCATTTCCTGCCTTGCCCCACCAGAGGGCTTTTTAAAAAAATCAGCAACTGAATATTGTTATGTTGCTATAACTTTGTGTGTGTAAGAGGTTCCCTTCCCAGCTTTCATTTTTTAACCCCCCCCCAGTCTCTAGCACCTTTCTTTGCAGAGATATAAGGGGAAAGGCATATTTCCTCAATGAAAGAGGCTAGAGCCTTACATTTAAGATAAGAAAATGAAGGCTGGGGATTCAGAGAACCTTTTACACATGTTGTTACAATATTAAATTGTCGTTTTTTAAAAAAAATGAAAAAGCCCTTGTGGTACAGGATGAGGAAATGGCTCCGTTGGGGCCCCCGGACAGAGACACGTGGAGGGAGCCTGCTGCCAGTGGACTGTATTTGGAAGAAGGAGATACACTGGGGAAGAAATAGTCTCCGTAACATAAGGTTGCCAGGTCAGGGTCCGGAAATGCCTGGAGATTTTGGGGATGGAGCCTGGAAAGGGTGCGGGTTGGGAAGGGACTTTAGTGGGGTACAGGGCCATAGAGGCCACCTTTCCGGGCATCCATTTTCTCCAGGGGAACTGATTTCTCTGTAATTCCAGGAGATCTTCCGGCACCACCTCCCTTCGTTGTCCTTTCAGTCCCTTGGAAATCCTGCTGTGGGTTAATATATGGTTGATCCAGGATAGTCAAAAACGCTGGCCAGGATCTAGGAATCGGGCTGTTCCATTGTATTCAAAGTGCACTTCTGAAGATTTATTTTCCTTCTAAAAAAAACTAAAGGTCATGGTCTGAATGTCTCTTGATAGATAATTTGCTAAAATCCCAACCATGGAAACAGCTGTACGCACAAATTCTTTGCTTTAATGGGTACCTAGCTTGGAATGATCTGCCCGTGTTCAGGACAACACCAGATTGCACCTGCTGTAACTAGGGTTGCCAGCCTCCAGGTCCTGGCTGGAGATTTCCTGGGACTGCAACTGATCACACAACTGATCTCCAAGTGGCAGAGAGCAGCTCCTTTGGAGGAAATGGCCACTTTGAAAGGTGGAGTCTCTGGCATTATAGCCAATTGAAGTCCGTCTGCTCCCTAAACCCCACCCTCCTCAGGCCCCACCCTCTAAATTTCCAGGTAATTCCCAAGCCAAAGCTGGCAACCTTATTGCCAGCTCTGGGTTTAGAAATTCCTGGAGGTTTGGGGGTGGAGCCTGGGGAGGATGGTGTTTGGGAAAGGGAAGGAACAGGAATGGGATTACCACAGAATCCACCTTCCAACGCTGCCATTTCCCCCAGCGGAATGGATCTCTGTTCTCAGATCAGTTGTAATTCTGGGAGATCTCCAGGCTGGAGACTGGCAACCCTTTAGAGAAAAATTTAATGCCATCACAGAAAGGGGAACACCTGCCCTCAGCCCATGACTCTAGGTTGCCTGGTTCACAATGGCAGGGATCTTGCTGAGGACTGCGATACATTTTTGGGTAGGAACTGGTGTAGTAAAAGGCAAACTCTGTGTTAGAAGAAGGAGAGGAGAGATTGGATTTATACCCCGCCCTTCACTCAGAGTCTCAGAGCGGCTTACAAACTCCTTTCCTTTCCCCTCCCCACAACAGACACCCTGTGAGGTAGGTGGGGCTGAGAGGGCTCTCTCCAGAACAGCTCATGAGAGAACAGCTCTGGCAGAACTATGGTTTGCCCAAGGTCATCCAGCAGGTGTAAGTGGAGGAGTGGGGAATCAAACCCGGTTCTCCCAGATTAGAGTCCGCGCACTTAACCACTACACCAAACTGGCTCCCAGTTAGGGATTATTAGGAAAGGGACTGAGAATAAAATGGCTGATATTGTAATACCCTTGTATAGATCTATGGCACGGCCTCCTTTGGAATACTGTGTACAGTTCTGGTCCCCGTATCTCAAAAGGGACATCGTAGAGCTGGGAAAAGGACAGAGGAGGGCAACCAAGATGATTAAGGGGTTGGGGCACCTTCCCCTAGGAGGAAAGGCTGGAGAGTCTGGGACCTTTCCGTTTAGAAAAGAGACGACGAAGGGAGGACACGATACAGGTTGATAAGATTGTGCCCGGGGTGGGTGGAGAGAGTTGACCAAGAGAAATTTTTCTCCCTCTCCCGAAAGACTAGAACTCGAGGGCATCCAATGAAGCTGATGGGCAGTAGGTTCAGGACAGACAAAAGGAAGTACTACTTTACACAGAGAAGGATTAAAATGTGGAATTTGCTGCCAGAGGGTGTCGTGACGGCCACAGGAATAAACAGCTTTCAAAGGGGATTAGATAGTCTATGGTCCTGATCAGATGGCTCTTTAGATCCGCGCCAGACATGAGTGCCTGGTGGATTGAAAAGTAATGCCCAGACAACAACATCTGGGAAACGTCCCTTTTGCTGTGCTTCAGAGCCATACCTAAAAGATACTATTTAAAATCTGGAGATTTCGGTTCCTGATGGGCCAATGGCGGACTTTCCCCCCGTCTGATCATTCCAGCACGCAATCCTCCCATCCCGAATGGGCGCCATTTTTTAAGAATCCTGATTCTGCACATGCGCAGATAAACAAAGAGGCGATGTCACACCTATGCGCATGTGCAAACATTTTTTTAACCCCCCTCCATGCACCCCTTCTTCAGTGGACACCGTCTAGACAATCCACAGCGGAGGCAGCGCATGGTAAGACGATTCACTGGCGGGGGGGCTGTCCAGTCATGCAACAATGGATTAAAAAGATCAGGATCAAATAAGAGCCGGGCTAATGGTCTGATGCCGGTCTGAACGCACCCAATCAATGGCTGCTAGCCACGGTGATTGAGGGGAACCTCCATATCCAGAGGCACTAAGCCTCTGAATCCCAGAGCCAGGAGGAAACATCAGGGGAAGGCCTCAGCCTCTATGCCCTGTTGTCGGCCATCCGGAGGAACCGGTTGGCCACTGTGTGAGATGAGATGCTGAACTAGATGGACTCTATTGGTCTGGTCTAGCAGAGCTCTGCTTATGCCTCTGTGTTCTTAGTAGGGTTGCCAAGTTGAAATTAACTTATGGCAGGGGAGTCCCACGCTGTCCCTGGAGCCTGTGTGCACACACTCAGCATGCGCACCGCCACTATTATGTTACCCGGAAGTGACGTCATCGCGTCAGGACGTTGGGGGTGGGGCCACTAGGATTCGAGGGAAAACCATAGAATTTCCCCTCAAATCATAGAGCGTCCCACCCCCAACGTGGCCAGCGTGATGATGTCACCTCCGGGTGACATCATCATGCTGGGGACGTTTGCTGGAAGGGGGTGGAGTTCCCCCCGGTGCCTGATTTTCTGGCGGCGGGTAACGGGCTTCTCGGGCAGGGGGGTTACCTGCCCCCCAGGGGGACTTGGCAAGCCTAGTTCTTAGTAGGGCACACATTTTGCCTTTCATCAGGGCCCAAACTCAGTCCCTGGCCATCCCCTAGAAGAATCTCATGTAGCAGGACTGGAAAAGCTTGGCTTGAAGCCTTGGAGACCTGCTGTCTGTTTCAGAAGACAGTAAGGGGGCCCCTGGACAAGGGCCCTGAATGAGGCAGCACCAAATGATGCAAAAGGCCACCAAGCAGCAGCCGACACAGCGACTCTGCAGGGTTTTCTTTTTTAGTAAATACAATTTATTATTGGATATATCACATGTTCAAACATTTTCAACTAACCTACATACCCATTTTTCTAATTTCCCTTCTCCCCCCCCCCAAACAAGACTTCCCGCACCGCTCCAACCCCATTAATATCTCTCTTATTCTGTTACAATTATTTCTAAACTTATTTTCTCTATCAAACGGTAACAATTCAGAAATCTAATTCTATTTCATTTTCCACTTAGTAACTATCAAAACAAATCAAACCACGTTTAATGTCCCAATTTTTCAATAAGTATTTTTGAAAGTCTTTCCAGTCTTCAAAAAAGTTTCATCTTCTTCGTTGTTTAATTTTCTTGTTAATTTATCCATTTCTGCTAAGAACAACGTCTTTTAATCCATTCCCATGTTTCAGGTACTTTATCTTGTTTCCAACATTGAGCAAAAATCAGTCTTGCTGCTGTAGTCAAGTACCATAGTAGTGTTCTCTTGGCTACATTTATTTCTTCCATTTTAAGACCTAACAATAACATCTGTGGGTCTTTCTTAAAAGTACAATTCAAAATTTTTTTGTATCTCATTGTGGATCTCTGTCCAATACTTTACTGCTTTATCACATGTCCACCACATATGGTAAAAAGACCCCTCATGTTTTTTACATTTCCAACATTTGTTGGACATACTTTCATTTATAATAGCAATTTTTTTAGGCGTCATATACCATCTATACATCATTTTATAACAATTCTCTTTAACATTTACACACGTTGAAATTTTCATTGATTTTTTCCACAAGTATTCCCAAGATGTCATTAATATCTCATTATTAACATTTACTGCCCATTTTATCATTTGCTCCTTTACAACTTCATCCTCAGTATACCATTTCAGTAACACCTTGTACAGTTTAGAAATCATTTTTTTATCTTTCTCAAGCCATACAGTTTCAATTTCAATATTCTTTTCTCTAAAACCATGTTCTCTTTTATCGGTCTTAAATAAATCATAAATCTGTCTATACTTCAACCAATCATATTCAAATTCAACATCAAATCTGTCTTTTAACACAAAATTTTTCCCTTCAGATTTTAAAAGATTTTTGTAAGGTAGCCAGTCTAGTCCTTGGTTTCTTGAATATGGATTAATCACTTCAGCTGGTACAATCCAAAGTGGTCTTTCTTCTGAGAAGAATTTTCTATATCTCGTCCATGTCTCGAACAGTGATTGTCTTACAAAGTGGTGTTTAAAAAATTTATCCATTTTTACTTTTCCATACCATAAATATGCATGCCATCCGAATTTATTATCATGTCCTTCAAGAGCCAATAACTTCTTATTCTCCAAATTAATCCACTGTTGCAACCATGTTAAACAGACGGCATCATAATACAGTCTTAAATTTGGTAGTTGTAAGCCTCCTCTCTCTCTTGCATCACATAAGATTTTCATTTTAATCCTTGGCTTTCTTCCTGCCCATACAAATTTGGATAATTCTTTCTGCCACGAATCCAGTATTTTCCTTTGTTTTAGTATTGGAATAGTCTGAAACAAAAACATCAAACGCGGCAAGATATTCATTTTTACAGTCGGGTTTTCAAGGTGAGAGATGAACAGAGGTGGTTGGCCAGGGCCTTCTTCTGCATTGCAGCCCTAGTCTGCTGCATTTTTTAAATGGTACGATTCATCTCTAAGATGCCATTGGTGTCTATGAATCAGACTCGTGGATGCTGTAACATCTAGTTTGGCCCAAAGCCCAGTGGAAAATGACTGCCACAGGACAACGATGGGGCAATATCCAGTGGTGGGCAAAGGCAGCCAGTTTGGTTGCAGTGGTTAGAAGCACAGACTCTAAGCGGGGAGAACCGGGTTCAGTTCCCCACTCCTCCACATGCAGCTACTGGTGTAACCTTGGGTCAGTCGTCAGTTCTTTCAGAGCTGTTCTCTCAAGGCCAGTTCTCGGGAGAGCTCTCTCAGCCCCACCCACCTCACAGAGTGTCTGCGGTGGGGAGGGGAAGGGAGATTGTAAGCCGCTCTGAGACTCCTTCAGGTAGTGGAGGGTGGAGTATAAACCCAGTCACTTCTTCTTCTTCTCTTCTAGATCCATTTCCCTACCTCCTTTGCCCTTAAGAGCCACTCGACACACGGAAGTTCCGGATGCCAAGCCTTTCTCTGGCCTGGAGATCGGCAGTTGGAAAAGCTTTGGCTGGCTTCCTGTCTCTGTCTTTGGCGGCTACCAAAGGCCCATGAGACAGGCTGGGGATGGGGGGGAAGGCTGCTGGGCAAATCACACTCCCATAAAACATCATGGACTTGTCTGCTTTGAAAAGACACATTTTTCTTTTCTTAGGCTCAATAAGGAAGAGCTTTGGGGGCCCCTCAAGGACTCGTGCACTTGCTGTGGCCCTCCAGAGCCCTGAGCATCACGGGCATGAGGTGCATTTTTGTTTGAAGGTTCTTGAGATGTGGTGGCTGGATGCCACCCTTTAGTTGGCAGAGGCAGAATGAAATGCTTAGTGAAACACTTGTTGAATAAAAATAATGACTGTCTAGACGATATTCCTTTTTTTTAACAAAGGAAAATTAATTGTGGCCAGGTGTGCCTCGTTAAAGAAGCTGGTGCTTCCAAAAGTAGGAAATAGCAGGTTTGATGTCAGCAGGGTATAGAACAGATGTGGAGCTTCGGGTTTGTGCAGGGAAAGGTAAAACAGCTGGCTCGGGTTTTCTAGCAGAATGCCAACAGCGGCAGGTGGAGCAGTCTGGTTGCCAACTTTGGGTTGGGAAATTCCTGAAGATGAAGAGGGGTTAGCATTGCCAGGTCTGGGCTGGAAAATATCTGGAGACTTTGGGGGTGGATCCAGGAGAGGGCGGGGTCTGGGGAGGGGAGCGGCCTCAAAATGGTACAATGCCATAGAGTCCACCCTTCAAAGTGGCCATTTTCTCTAGGGGTTGTGCATATAACAACACAGTCATAGACTATAACAATGTACCCAAAAATACTTGACGCTTGATTCAAAACATTCTTATATTAACAGTGTGATACTCTAAATAACCATTCAGATCCATTCCAAAGACACCAATATGAATAGTCCAATATAGTTCAACAAATTCCTAACAGTTGATAAACGTCCACAAAACTAAGAGGAGTAACAGTTGATGGATGTCCACGAAACCCAGTTGCTAAGAGGTGTGGCAACGGACTGCCCAGGTTCCCACCCGCTTCCTTTCAGGACTTCATCAGGCCACCTCCAGTGATGGAGCACCGAGCTCCACGTACTTCTCTCGACTGTATACGGCAGTCTAGATCTATTCCAACCAGCTTGAATAATAGATTTTCTCCAGGGGAGCTGATCTCTGTCAGTCGGAGATCAGCTGCAAAAGCAGGAGATCTCCAGGCCCCAGCTGGGGGCTGGCAACCCGAAGAGGGATGGAGCCTGGGGAAAGTGGGGTTTGGGGAGGAGAGGGACCTCAGCAGGGTCTCCAGGGATTTCTCAGCCTGGATTCGGCTGGCCTAATGGCACCAGTTCTCGGGTTAAGAACATAAGAGCATCAGAAGAGCCCTGCTGGATCAGACCAATGGTCCATCTAATCCAGCATCCTGTCTCACACAGCGGGCAACCCTAGGGCTGCCAAGTCCCCTGGGGTCCCAACCCGCCAGTCTGGATCTGGCTGAAGGGGGGAACCCCCACCCTCAAGGTGCTCAGATCGGGCCAACGTGCCCGGGGGGGGTGATATTACCTGGAAGTGATGTCATCGCGCTGGGCACATCGCCAGGCGATGCTCTAGCAATCAGCCTAAAAACTCTATTATATCATAGAGTTCCCAGGCTGATTGCTAGGGCGTTGCCTGGTGATGTGCCGAGCACAATGACGTCACTTCTGGGTGACATCATCACAGCGTGTGCACTAAGTGCACGCGTGAATGTCCCAGGTAGGGACTGACTCTCCCCCGCTTTGCCAGGTAAGACACTTGGCAACCCTAGCCAACTGGTTCCTCTGAAGGGCCAATAACAGGGCACAGAGGCTGAGGCCTTTCTCTGATGTTGCCTCCTGGCTCTGGGATTCAGAGGCTTCATGCCTCTGAATGTGGCATAAACTGAACAGACGGGGAGCTGTTGGACCTTTGAACAAGGTAACTTCAACCGTTGAACACATTCACACCAATATTCACAGCGTCCCTGGACTTGGGTTACTTTGGATGGTATTGAAGGGAACTCTCGCACAAACTACTTTTATGACTGTGCAAAACAGCCAGTTGCACTGTGCAGCCCTGCTAGGAAGCAATTGTCTAAACAGCCATGAGTGGGTCAATCAATAGAAAACAAACCAACCCCCCCCCCCCACACCCCATACTAACTGATGGGTGTGCAAGCATCCTTGGCCAAAATTAGGAGTATTCTTCTGGCCCCGCTCCTGCACCTCCAAGTGGACATCATCAGGAGAAAAAATTACAGGTACAAAGTTTTCTGTCTTTGAGTAAAAACCCTGGACTTCCTTGGTGGTGCTCTGTTCAAGCACTAACCAGGGCTGACCCTGCTTAGCTTCCAAAATCTGACAAGAACAGGCTAACCTGGGCCATCCAGGTCCAGGCAAATATCCACCCTTTTTTGCCATCAAGTCACAGCCAATTTATGGCCACCCCTCATGGCCTTTTCAAGGCAAGAGATGAGCAGAATTTGTTTGCCATCATCTGCCTCTGCATAGCGACCCTCTACTTCCTTGGAGGTTTCCCATCTCAATACTATCCAAAGCTGACCCTGCCTAACTTCTGAGAACTGTTGTGATTAGATTAGCCAGAACTACCCTGGTCTCTTTCTACTAGAGAAAGCCAGTTTGGCGTAGTGGTTAAATGAGAACCAGGTTTGATTTCCCACGCCTCCTCCACATGCAGCTGCTGGGTGACCTTAGTTCAGCCACAGTTCTCTCTGAGCTGTTCTCTCAGAGCTCTCTCAGCCCCACCTACCTCACAGGGTGTCTGTTGTGGGGAGAGGAAGGGAAGGAGATTGTAAACTACTCTGAGTGAAGGGTGGGGTAGTTTCTCCAATCTCTTCTTCTTTTTATGCCAGTCAAATCTTTGCTAAATTCTGTTAGGACAGGGTGCTTCAAAGGATCCAGAACTGCGACCAGTAAAACAGAAATAGCCACCTCAGTAATCTAGACTGAGGAAGTTGTGGCACACCCACTTACACAGCTGAAATAGTAAGATCAGGTCCCAAGTCACAAAACCGTCAAGATTCGATCCTCCTTAGCTTGAGAAATCTGACACAAATCATTGCCGGAGGCTTCAAAGGTCTCCCTGGCAGGTATGAGAGTGAATTACCTGTTTCAGATCTGAGTGACTGTTGAAAGCCAACACGGTGCCTCTGAAGAAAAGCAAGTAAGATCTGAAATGGTATCTGTCAGCCTTGCAAAATTGTCATTGAAAAGAAAAAGAAAAAGAAGCTTCCTGTCTCATGAAGATGCAGACAGATGGGGGGGGGAGGAACAGTTATCACACTTCCCTGTCAAACATGCATCTTGCTGTCTATGCAAGCAACGTATTGAGTTTCTAAAAAGTGAGACAGAGAGCATATTTGCAGGCGAGCAAGCCTGGCATCTTAACTCTCCTATGTATTTTGATCTCAGTGGTGTATAAACAAAATATTTAGCATGTACCCTGTGAAGAAATGCCTTTTTCCCTCCTGGGAGGTTGGGAACGAACCAAACCTCCCTTTTGTGTTTTGACAGTTATTTCCCTGCTGGGTTGGGAACAGGCCAGAGGGAGGGGAATTTGGAGGACTTTAGGCTAGAACAGCCCCAGGGATACTTTCCAGGAAGGGGCTGGAGGAAATGCTTCTCTGACCTGGGAAGGCAGCCATCTTTGACCAGGTGTTCACCCAGGGAGCTACAGATAGCTACAAAGTAATGGCAACCTGGCAAAGGATTTCTAACATCCTAAGTTTAAGGGGCCTGTCCTATTTTAATATCTGGTAGGGCACCTATAGTGAGAGGGACAGAGGATTTGTGTTTTGACCCAGTTCTTTTGTTTACCTTGCTCAAATCTGGTGCTGAGACAAAAACATGCTTATAAACATTTTCTTTTAAAGAAATACTTTATAATTTTGGATGCTAGTGGTGGTTCTCTGTACCACATAGACCTCCACCATCTTGGACACACAATTTTAAAAGGATCAACAAGAGGGGGAAGGCAGGCAGTTAGCAGGTGGCCATTCCTTCAAGGGCATGCAACACAGTAATCTGTCCCTGAGGTGACCAGGTGTTGGGCAGCAGGAGACACTGAGGCAAGAACTTGGAAAGGGAAGCTGGGAGTCCTGATCCTCCCAATGGGAGATCCCTACGACAATCAGGTGGTGGTGGTGGGCTACTTTAGAGAGAAGGAGAAGCCCCTCCAGGTAGTTGGGAACCCCTAGGAGGGCAAGATGGAATAGGGCCTGCGGGCCAGAGCAGGCACATTCTGCCACATAGCCCCTTTAACATCATAGGGGACCATGTCAATCCAGCTCTGCCCACTAGCTCCCAATTTGCTTCTGAGCCCAATTTAAGCTTCAGGTTGCCAGCCTCCCGGTGGGACCTGAAGTTCTCCCAGAATCACAGGGGATCTCTAGACTACAGAGACTCTAAAGGTTTGGAGGGTGGACTCTATGGCATCACATCCCACCCTAAGCTCTATTCCTACATCTCCAGGAATTTCCCAACCTATTCAAGGTGCTCATGGTGGTGGAAAGTGCCACCAATTTACAGCCGACTTACGGTGACCCTGTAGGGTTTTCTAAGCAAGCAGTGAACAGAAGTAGTTTGCCATTGCCTGCCTCTGCAGAGCAGCCCTAGACTTCCTTGGTAGTCTCCCATTCAAGCACCAACCGGGGCCAACCCTTCTTAGCTTTCAAGATCTGATGAGATCAGGCTATCCTGGGCCATCTGACCTCTCAAGCCCTATATGGCTTGGAGCCAGCATACCCGAAGGACCACTGACTCCCATATGAACCTACTTGATCGCTCTAGTCATCTTCAAAGGCCCTGCTTCATGTGTCACTAACCATCTGAGGGTAGATGAGTGTCATGATCCTAGGCCTATAGTAGTGTGGCCTACAGAATCTACAGAGGCCTAGTGGCTCCAGGGAAGCCTGTACTAGAGTAGCTATCTGGGCCTACTTTTCCCAGGTCACCCTTTGGACCCTGTGATTGGCTAACAGGGGACGTGGAGGGAAAACTTGCACCAGTAGAATAGTAGAGGGTGTTGCCTGGGGAGAAGAGATAAAAGGCCTTGCCCAGAGAGGGAGGTGGTTCACTCCTAGGGAACAGAGCTAGTGTGAAGCTTCTACAAATGGAGGGATCCCTCATCCAAAAGGGGCGAGTCAGCTTGAGGCCAAAACCTAGTGAAGGCTAGGTACAATATAGTCAGATGTGTTAGGGTTTCTCAGAGCTTTTTTTTGTAGAAAAAGCCCAGCAGGAACTCATTAGCATAATAGGCCACACCCAACAGTAGAAACTTATTAGCATATTAGGCCACACCCCCATGTTACCAGAAGTGTGCTCATCCAGCCAAACCCACCTTTTGCTTCTTATTCCGTTTACCTTGTTTGTTGTCAAAACACAGGGCTTTTTTTGTAGCAGGAACTCCTTTGCATGTTAGGCCACACACCCCTAATGTGGCCAATCCTAATGAGTTTCTGCTGTTGGGTGTGGCCTGTTATGCTAATGAGTTCCTGCTGGGCGTGGCCAACTCGGGAGCCAGCCGGAACTCCTTTCCTGTGCATTCCTGCCCAAAAATAGCCCTGGGGTTTCTTATTTTGCTGGTTCACCTACCTTTACTGTGCTCATTTTCCCTCTATGTCACTGAATTACAGTGTTGTTAAATTTCTTTCATAAAAATAGTTTGTTACTCTGCCTGGGTCCTCACACCTCATTCAGTCACATATAAAGGGAAACCTACTGGAAAAGGGGAAGGGTGGGTGCTCTGGATCCTCCTGAGGAGACCCATACCAGAGTGGTGGCAGCCATTAGAGAACCCTTCTAGGGGCCGTTGCCCGCGGCACCAAGAAAGGGCTTTCTCGGCTGTGGCACCAAAATTAAGGAATTCCCTCCTCAGGGAAATCCATTTGTTCTAGGGTTGCCAACATCCAGGTGGCACCTGGGGTTCTCCTGCTATTACAGTTGATCTCCAGATGACAGAGATCAGTTCCCATGGAGAAAATGGCTACTTTAGAGGGTGGCCTGTGTGGCACTATACCCTGCTGAGGTCCCTCCCCTCCCCAAACCCTGCCCATCCCAGGCTACTCCCCCAAAATCTCTAGGTATTTTCCAGCCCAGGGCCAGTAGCCCTAATCTGTTCCCTTGTACCATTATCTGCTGTCAGCAGGTAAGGACATTTTTGTTTAGTGTGATGCTCCCTTACTTATTCTCATTGACCCTTCCTCCCATCCATGCGTTTATGCACTTGCTTGTTTTCTTTGAATTATTTTAAGATATTTATATGTGCTTTTAATCTTGTCCTGATGTTTTTATTTGTTACCTCCTTCAGGACCCTATACTGGATGGAAAGGCAGCTTTAAAATCTTTTAAATAGATAGAAATGAAAACAATACTTCTTGTGTTCTTCTGCAATAAAGGGACTACTGTTCTGTGGTGCATCAGACCCCGAGCCCTTTAAGTGTGCCTAGTATTTGAATCTGAAGGTTTCACTAAGAGTCCATTAGAATAAGGTAGACATGCATGAGGACGGTGAAACATTGCTTACCCAAGGTGATAGAGAGCATAGCCATCCCAAATGGGAAAAAAATTATCGCTTTATGATAAAATTGCTGCCCTTTATGTCAATACTAGAAGTTAAGATGTTAATTGTTCTGTTTCCCCCCCTGCATTCCTGTGGCTGATTCTGAATGGAAGGAAAATTGTGTGAGGTACAGAGGGGTTACGAACTGTCAGGCACTTCAGAAAGTCAGTCAAACACCAGGCTTCATGTAGAAGATAGCGTTTATTGAAAGCAGTTCTAAAGGCACATTAACATCTCTTTTTCAGGGATAACTCAAACAAAAGAAGCATCTACAATTATACCCTCCCGAAGTACCCCCCCCCTCCATCTACCAATGGTCACTAAGCCCGCACGCAGGAAGAGGTGCGAAAGTTGTAAAGCAGTAAATAATCAAACTGCCCCAAAGCTGTCTCATACAGAGAAAACAAGGACTGTGAGACCAAGGACATTTGGTGAGATAACAGGCTGCCCAGGCTGTGAAAGACTAGGTCTCCTAGGCAACCTGCACACCTCCCTAAATTCCAATCGTGAAAAGTTGCAGACTATCCCTCCCTCCTACCCTTCCATCCATCTCATGGCAGGATTACCTGACATTCTGCCCCTCCGATAACAACCCCCCCTTTCTCAGCTTATGGGGGTATAACTTGTGAAATCGGTGGAGCAACTGGGGGGCGTGAACATGTTCCTCCCTCATCCATTCCCTCTGTTCAGGCCCAAAATCCACCCACTCAATCAGGTAATACAAGCGGTTTCGAGAAATTTTAGAATCCAAGATTTGCGCAACTTGGTAGAGTGGTCGTCCCCCCCCCATCAATGTCTCAAGAGCCTGAGGTGAAACACAGAATGAATCGTTCTTAATGATTTTGGCAGTATCATTTCAACAGTCACAGCATTAAGCACTCGTTTAATTTCAAAAGGTCCCACATATTTCCAACCCAATTTACGACTGGGCTGAAGCCCCTTTATGTTTTGAGTAGACAGATACACAAAGTCCCCCGGTTTAGGGTTCCACCCTTTGTCTCTTTTCTTATCCACTTGAGCCTTATACACAGATTTAGCATCATCCAAAGTCTGGGCTAAAACAGGCCAAGCGGTCTGAAGTTGTTTGCACCATTCCCCAGCCTCCCCAGCCGGCAGATTAGGTTGTGCCAAAAACAGGAGGGGAGGGGCTTCATATCGATGTACCGCCATGAACGGGGAGACCCCTGTAGATGAATGGTATGTGTTATTATAGCAAAATTCCGCTAAAGGTAATAGTGCTTCCCAATCATCTTGTTGGAAATTGGTAAAACACCTGAGGTACTGTTCAAGAGTTTGATTAACACGCTCAGTTTGACCATCCGTTTCTGGGTGATATGCACTGCTCACCGCTCGCTCCACCCCCAACAGTGCCATCAATTCCCCCCAGAAATGCGAGATGAACTGAGACCCCCCTATCCGAGACCACCTTGATAGGGAGAGTATGGAGTCTTGCAGGAAAGCCCTTGCAGGAAAGCCCTTGCAAGCTTCTTTGCTGACGGGATCGTTTTAAAGGGCACAAAGTGAGCTTGCTTAGAAAACAGATCCACCACCACCCATATTACAGTTTTCCCCCCACTAGGGGGTAAGTCCGTTATAAAGTCCATAGGGATAACCTCCCAGGGTCGGGTGGGGGTCGGCAGCGGTTGTAGTAGACCCGGTGGTTTACCGGGGCGGGGTTTACTCATTAAACACATCTGACAGGCTTGCACAAACAATAACAGATCTTTTCTCATCCCTGGCCACCAGAACTGTCTTTGTAATAACTGAAGTGATTTAACAAAGCCGGTATGGCCAGCCAGCTTAGTCCCGTGCGCCCACTCCATGACTTCCCCCCATAGGGAAAGCAGGACGAAAACCTTCCCATTTTTCCACCAGCAGCCCTGCTCATTCCGTACCACCCCTTCCTCCTTCTCCAAGGAGGCGCGGTCAGCCTCGGAAAGGGCGGGTGCAAGTCTCTGTTCCCAGGAGGGAGGCGGGGGGGAGGGAGGCGGCCTCCTGGATTGACTCCGCGTCATCACCACCCCGCCCAGTTGGGAAGGCGTGAACACCGAATCCCAGACCTCCTCCCTCTTGCTGTCGTGTTGGGGAAGGCGGGACAAGGCGTCAGCCAACGAGTTCGCCTTTCCTGGGAAATGGTGTAACGTGAAGTCAAACTTGGAAAAGAAATCAGCCCAACGAAGTTGTTTTGTGTTCAGGTTCCATGGGGAATGCAACAGTTCGAGGTTTTTATGATCAGTCCATACCTCAAATGGCACATGTGCCCCTTCCAGCCAGTGTCTCCAGGTTGAGAGA
This sequence comes from Gekko gecko, assembly GCA_029375565.1. NCBI lineage: Eukaryota > Metazoa > Chordata > Lepidosauria > Squamata > Gekkonidae > Gekko > Gekko gecko. The sequence continues at coordinate 1,771,724 of JAPDNY010000008.1, forward strand.
GCCAACTTAATTGAACCTGCTTCTTGCTCCCACACCAACCATTTTCTCTCAGTGTCATTAAACTTTTTAGACACATAGGCGAGGGGTGAAGTTTCCCATCCTCCCCCTCCTGCAAAATGGCCCCTCCCATAGCGACATCCAAGGCGCTCAACATGTGCACCAAAATGGGCTCGGAGGTAAAAAGGGGTTTCAACTGGTCAAACACCTCTTGGCACTTAGCCGTCCATTTTAACTTAGCCCTGGGTCTAGTACTGTCCGGGCCCTTCCCCTTCGTCTTAAGAAGGTCCGTGAGGGGCAGGGCCACCTGGGCGAAATTCGCCAAAAACGATCTATAAAAATTCACAAACCTGAGGAATGCTTGTAACTGCCTCCATGTTTTGGGGGGCTCCCACCCCACCACATCCTGTACCTTTGCCGGGTCCATCTCAATCCCTCTCTGGGAAATGCGGTAGCCCAGGAATGAGATCTCCGACTGGTGGAATTCACATTTGGATAGCTTGGCAAACAGTTTGTGCTTGTGCAACGTTTGGAGCACCTCACGCACCAACTTGATGTGAGATTGTTTGTCAGGGGAGTACAGCAAGATATCATCAAGGTAAACAAGGACCCCTTTGAACAAATGCTTATGCAGTACTTCATTAATTAAGTTCATAAAAACTCCAGTGTCCCCTTGTAAGCCGAACGGCATCACCAAGTATTCGAACTGACCAAGCAGAGTGTTGAAGGCGGTTTTGTACTCGTCCCCTTCCCTGATGTGCACCCGGAAATATGCATCCCTCAAGTCAAGCTTAGAAAAAATCCCCCCCCCCGCTACTGCTATGAGCAGGTCCTTGCTCAATGGTAGCGGGTAAGCATTGGTTGCCGAGACCGCGTTAAGGCCCCGGTAGTCCATGCAAAGTCTCAACCCCCCATCCTTTTTTTCCTGGAACAACACAGGGGCAGCACAGGGCGAGGATGTCGGCCTGATAAAACCTCGCGCCAAGTTCTTATCAATGAATTTCCTTAACTCCACTTTTTCAGCTGGACTCATGGAGTATAGCTTCCCCTTGGGGAGTTTCTGGTTGGGTAACAGTTCTATGGCACAGTCAGAGTTCCTATGGGGAGGTAGTTCATCCGCCTCCTCCTCCTCCTCAAATACAGCCGACAAGTCCCAATATTCCCGGGGAATCATGCTCCACTCAGCCTCCACCAAGCCCATTGGCACTGAGTTAACTCCAGGGGGGGTGGGACCCCACGTGTCTTTCCAGACATGGACCTCACAGTGAGGGGAGATGAAGTTGACTACCCCTGTCTCCCACAGTATGTGCGGATCATGATCGAAAAACCATGGGCTCCCCAAGACTAGAGGGAACCTTGCCACGGAGGTTACAACAAAGGGTCTTACTTCCCAGTGCTTTCCCACCCCCATTCGTAATGGCACAGTCTCGTATTTGCAGGGCTCCTTCATCGTGGAGCCATCCATTTGGGTGAAAATCAGGGGTTCCACCAACTTTACTACCTTAGTCCTCAATCCCGTTACTAGCGAGGGATTTATAATGTCTCTCCCGCACCCCGATTCTACCAGGGCCCGTACCCTTACATGGGTCTGTAGTTCATAGTCTGGGCCCCAGGGCGCTGGGGCGCTTGAGACCGGGTTCTCTAGGGTAACCGCTGCCGTCGTTACAGGCATTGTAGTTACAGGGACCCCGTCCTCTACAGTGGATGTTGGGGTTGGGCTGGTTCCTTCCTCGTCACTCATCTCTGCGAGAGAGGTGCGGTGTTGGACCGAGTCCCGATTGAAAGATCCCTGACAATCTGTCAGGCACTTCAGAAAGTCAGTCAAACTCCAGGCTTCATGAAGAAGATAGCGTTTATTGAAAGCAGTTCTAAAGGCACATTAATATCTCTTTGTCAGGGATAACTCAAACAAAAGAAGCATCTACAATTATACCCTCCCGAAGTACCCTCCCCCTCTCCATCTACCAATGGTCACTAAGCCCGTGCGTGGGAAGAGGTGCGAAAGTTGTAAAGCAGTAAATAACCAAACTGCCCCAAAGCTGTCTCATACAGAGAAAACAAGGACGGTGAGACCAAGGACATTTGGTGAGATAACAGACTGCCCAGGCTGTGAAAGGCTATGTCTCCTAGGCAACCTGCACACCTCCCTACATTCCAATCGTGAAAAGTTGCAGACCATCCCTCCCTCCTACCCTTCCATCCATCTCATGGCAGGATTACCTGACACAAACAAACTCCCACAGAAATTTATACCAATGATCCCTCCTTTGTAACTGAAGTCTCAACTGCTGTTTTTAGAAGTTTTGTATGTACTTTAACACTGTTTTTTAATTGAAAGATGTGGGGGGGGGTTGGGGGGAGGGATGATTTTAATGGTTTTGAAATGTGATTTGATCATGTAAGCTTTCAATTAGTAGCTGCCTTGGTGGCCCTTGTAAGGGCAAAAATATGGGATACAGAGTCTGTAGATATTTATTTATCTATCTATTTATTTGATTTGTACCCCACTCTCCCTGCCAGAGCAGGCTCAGCGTGGCTTACAAAGGATAAAACATAAGAACAATTATAACATAAATAAAACATCCAAAAATAGTCCAATATCATAAAGTGCTACCTGGTTGTCAGGCACTTTAGAAAGGTAGTCAAACACCAGGCTTCATAAGAAGATAGAGTTTATTTAGCAGCAGTTCTAAAGGCGCACTAACGTTGCATTGTCAGGAATAAAGCACACAAAGGAACATCTATGGATATACCGCACTGAGCTAGCCCCCCCAAGCATTCTACCAAAGGCTACATAGCCCGCGCGCGGGAGATAGGTGCGAAAGTTGTTCAAGCCATAAAGGAGCCCAGCTGTCCATACTGGAGATAGCCCAGGCTGAGAAACACCCTGTTACCCAGGCAACCTCCCCACTTCCCCCCTTCCAAGCATAAAAAGTTACAGACCATCTCCCCCTCCTTTCCTCCCTCACATCTTATGGCAGGATCACCTGACACTGGTTGTAAACTAATACATTAGGGATGGCAGCAACAGTTAAAATCCCAAATATTATTTTTGTATAGTTGTACCGGACACAATCTTTCCCTGACAGGAAAAGCCCAAGCTAGTCCAGTCCTGTTAAATCTCGGAAGCTAAGGAGGGTTGGCTCTGGCTAGTACTGGGATGGGAGACCTCCAAGGAATACCAGGGCCGTGACATGGAGGCAGGCAGTGGCCAACCACCTCTGTTAATTTCTTGCCTTGAGAACCCTACAGGGTTGCTGTAAATCAGCTCTGACTTGACAGCACTTTCCTCCTCCACCAAACAATTTTTAAGTTTTTTTTATATATATATATATATATTAAATTGGAGCCAGGGCTATTTTTTGGCAGGAACGCACAAGAACGGAGTTTTGGCTGGCTCCTGAGTTGGCCACGCCCAACAGCAGAAACTCATTAGGATTGGCTGCATGAGGGGTGTGTGGCCTAATATGCAAAGGAGTTCCTGCTCCAAAAAAAAGCCCTGGGTTTTGACAACAAACAAGGTAAACAGAATAAGAAGCAAAAGATGGATGTGGCTGGATGACCACACTTCTGGTAACCTGGGTGTGTGGCCTAATATGCTAATGAGCTATGCTGTCGGGGTGTGGCCTAATATGCTAATGAGTTTCTACTGTTGGGTGGGGCCTATTATGCTAATGAGTTCCTGCTGGGTTTTTCTACAAAAACAGCCCTGATTGGAGCCATTGTCAAACATATCCACTTCTTTAGACCAAGGGATTATATGACACCCATATCCAATTAGAAATGTGTCTCTTAAAGTATATGTGTGCTAGGCACATGGGAATAAACGTAGGATGAATTTCTATTGTTCTCAAGCAGTTTCAAATGCCAGAGTGTTGTGAGATGCTAGCTGTGTGCACTTTCTTTGGTGATCCTTGAAGTAGATTTCCTACAATTTCTCCTCTTGTCCGTTTCCAAAAGAAATACGGAATTTTAAAGGCATTTTCCCTTTCCTGTTTTGGGGTGGAGTCATTAGTGGAGATTAGCTGGATAAACAGGGGGAAGTGATTTTTAAACTGTTTGCAAACTTAATGTGAAGAGCCCAGCCTAGCAAATTATCGCGTCTAATCAGGGATGCATGCTTCACTGCTTCGGTAATTGTACTAGTATTAGTCAAATTCTTGTTGTCTTCTCATTAGCCATGAAAAGGAAACTCAAGATGTACTTCATTAGAGGATCCTGGAAATAAATGGTTAGGGAAAGAGGAGGAAGGAGGAGATGTACTTGAGAAGCAAGGAACAATCATCCAGGAGAACATAAGAACAGGCAGGATTCAGTGGTTAATGTTGCACTAATCACAAAGCCTGCTTTGTTAAACGCACATGTTTTCATCGTGCTGATTTTGCTGATTTAATAGCAGAAAGGAATTCCTGCCACTTAATTTGTTTGCTTGGGAGGGATGAGGTCGTGGTGTAGCAAGATCTTGTCAGATCTTGGAGGCTAAGCGAGGTCGGCACTTAGATGGGAGATCACCAAAGAGGACTCTGCAGAGGAAAGCCATGGAAAACCCCCTCTGCTTCTCACTTGCCTTGAAAGCCCCTTGCTGGGATCGCCATAAGTTGGTTGTGACCTGATGGTACTTTACATACACACTTTGTACTGATGGGAGGGAATGCAGCATGGTATAGCCTGATCTTGTCGGATCTCGAAAGCTAAGCATGGTTGATGGGAGACGACCGAATCAGGCTGTGCAGAGGAAGGCAATGGCAAAGCACCTCTAATTCAAGCTTGCCTTGAAAGGCCCTTTCTGGAGGTCACCTTAAGTTGGCTGTGACTTGAAGGCACTTTATACACACACATACACAAACACACACACACAATTTGTTTGACTGTTCATGAATACTCATCTGAACAATCCCCCAATTTTTATTTCAGGTGGGAAATAACCATTGCAACAAGGTGGAAATTCCTCCCCAAAAATTTTAGGGTCCCAGATCTGACAATATGAAGTCTTGTGCTGGGTGGGGAGTGACGGACAGAGCAAAAGTGTGCCTGGCTTCCTTGCCCACATAGAGTATTGTCCCACCTTCGATGCCGCCAGCTGTACATGTGGTGAAACAAAGTCTGAATGGGACAAAATGCAGCGCATGTGAGCTCCGGTTGTATGACTGAGCCCTGGATTTTGTGCAGCAGATCGGTCATGCAAAATGTACCCACATGCTTTGGATTGAGGCCTGTTCAACATTTACACTGTTCTGTGGGGGTCTAGGAGTCCTCTGATTGAACATTGGGTTGCCAACGTCCAGGTGAGGCCTGGAGATCTCATGGAATTACAACTCATCTCCAGACTACAGAGTTCAGTTCCCCTGGAGAAAATGGCTGCTTTGGAGGGTGGAGTCTATGGCATTATACCCTACGGAGGTCCCTCCCCTCTTTAAGCCCCTCCTTCCCCAGGCGTCAGCCTCAAAACTCCAGTACTTTCCCACCCCGGAGCTGCCAGCCCTAACTGGACAGGAAGAGAAGGCATGCTGTTCTTCTGTCCCACACAACTTTGAGGGTCTTATATTGTTCAAGCTGCCTCTTGTATGAATATCTACCATTTTAATAATTTTGTCTGGTATCATCGTTCTTCTCTACTTGCTATTTTCTTCCCCTTAGGTGATTCTTCTTTCTCATGCCTTGATTACATAGTCCAGAGGCGATACTGTCAAATCAGGAATCACGTGGTGAATGGGATGATGTCACAGTGGTACTTCACTCTGTGCTGATGTCACTACATTGCTTAGCTCTGTGATGTTGTCACAATGTTACTTTGCTATGCCACTGCGGTCAAGTGTGAGTAGATTAAAAGCATAAGTGAACTGTTTTGCATCAAGTACCAAAACGCCATCAAATATTTTATGGCGTAGCTGACCAATGTTTGCAAATGGCAGGGAGTAGCTTGAGCATGGAACAACTCAGAGAGACAGTACAAGATCAGAAAATGTGGAGAGAGCTAGCCCATAGAATTGCCAAGAGTCGAACATGACGGAATGGGGAACAACAACAGCTTGGGCTCAGCCCCAATCATATGCATCAAAGTCAACCTAGCTGCAATTGCTAGACTGGTTCTCCAGCCAAGCAACCCAAACAACTGCTTTGGACTGCTCAGTGATGACAGCACTGGTGTCCTGCAGGGACTCAGCTCCCAGACATCAGTCGCATGGGAGATCATTGGCATTCATTTCTGTGCCACCGCTAGCCAGGTCCAAGCTAAACCTATGTGGCAATGGTTGGCAGGACAAGCCCAGGACAAAATAGGCTTACCTTGATTGGGATGGCAAAATGCCTTGAAATGGCCAAGCTCAGAATGGTGAAAATTGAGGTTATGATGGTGGTGGGCGCCATAGATTGGATGAAGAACAAGAAGAGGAGGAGGAGGAGATTGGATTTATACCCCACCCTTCACTTGGAGTCTCAGAGCAGCTTACAAACTCCTTTCCCTTCCCCTCCCCCCAATAGACGCCCTGTGAGGTAGATGAGGCTGAGAAAGCTCCAAGAGAAACTGCTCTTTCAAGGACAGGTCTGACAGAACTACAGCTTGCCCAAGGTCATCCAGCAGCTGCAAGTGGAGGAGTGGGGAATCAAACCCGGTTCTCCCAGATTAGAGTCCAAACGCTTAACCACTACACCAAACTGAAAGGAAATAATCTACCTGAGACAGGAGCCACTTGCTACTTGGCAAGGATCCAGTTGGAACTACTCTAGCATTAGCAGTACTGCAAAGCTGTTGTCTTCAGCTGGTTTGCTAGTTGTATCATCCGGGAGAAAGCAAAAACCTAGAGAGAACTCTGCTGGGAGAAGACCATTGCATCTATGTGCAATGAGGAACATTCACTGCTTGATTTCTTCTGCAATTTCATTGCCCTGATATATATATTTTTTTTTAGTCTGACACATTGCTGACACGGTGATATACCTAATTTATTTTATATATCAAATTTATACCTCACCACTCCCTCGACAAGCAAGGTTCAGGGTGGCTTCAATCAAAGTAAAATACTGTTCAGTAAACAGTCTTAAAAACAACAACAATAATAATAAATATATACCACAATTTAAAAACAGCAATATAAATCTGCTACTGCATTCGACAACCCAATAATAAAATGATCTGGTGGAAATGATGCAAGAATCACACAACTGAGACAAGAATTGCATGACTAAAGCCTGTTGGAAGAATTGTGTCTTGCAAGCCCTGCAGAAGCTAACAAGTTCTGGAAGGTTTTCGGTTTCGGCGTTGCGAATGGCGGCCGCCTCTCGGGATGCTCCCGGAGGTGGTTAGCCCACACGCAGTCAGGGGGGGTCTTCGCATGTGCGAAAGACCCTAGTGAGCCTTAGACAAAGGCTCTGAACCGGGGGCGCTTTGGGGAGTAGCCTCTTTGCCGGCAGATAGCCGGGAAATTGAGGCTTTCTCCCCGCCCCAATCGGCCCCGCTGCGTCGTGCCCGTAATGGGACTTAGCAGCGCCACCAACTTCCAGGAGTGAAGACAGCGCCATGATTTAACATAAAAAGAAGAAGTGGCATCCAATCGTGAGTTGAAGATCTATTTTGAAGCGTGAATTTGAGGCCTCCCCGCAAACATTTAACCGTAAGGGAGGAGGGAGGAGTCCCTACCCCGTTCGAGAAGCAAGAACTAAAAAGGGAACGCGAAGGGGGGCAGAAAGAAAAAACAGTGTTGGTAAAAGTACCGTCGGGGTTGTACGGAAGATTAAGATCCTTTTAGCTTCCTGGGGGATGCGGCACGAACTTTGTGAAAGTAAACAATAAAACAAAATGTCGACAACGGGGAAAGTCCTGCAGAAACCGGAAGAGAAGAGAGGAGGGACTTCCGGTCCAGGTAGCCCCCCCCCAGAGCTTGCTGTCAATCAACAAGAAAATGAGATACTGCGCCCTCTGCTGGAGCAAATGCAGAAAATTAACGAAACTTTGCTTAAAGTGGAAAGTGTCTTCATCAGTCGACAGGAACAAATATCGGAAACATCAAGGAAGATAGCGGAAATTGAACAGAAAACGAATTTGATTTTAAGTCTTCAGGGCGTAAAAGAAGAAGAGAAAGAAGATCTCGGATTTACCTTGATGAGTGTTTTGGCACCCCTAACTGGCAGTGAAGCGAAAGATTTAAAAGAAGAGGTGGACATGGCTCCCAAAGCCTATTCCGCTTTTATAAAAGGAAATACTCTGCCAGTAGAAGGGGAGGCTGACCATAGCAGGCAATATATCAGAGATCCAATTTCATGTGAAGTGGCTATGGCGCCCTGGAAATTGGAAGGTCAGAAGTACAAGGAAAAAGAGAAAAGAAAGAAGATAAAATACATCCTCAAAACGCAAAAACTTCTGAAGAGACACGCCAGCTGGGAGGAAGACGCAGCACTCAAAATTGAGACAAGTGGTGAAGAAGACAGCAGCCCAGGGGAAGGAGGCGATGGAACGGAAGGCTTCCATGCTAAAAAGGACTCAATCCATAACTGGAAGAGATTTAAAAAGAAGACACCTTGAGGATTGTTCGTGTTGCATCTAGAAGGAGCTGTTTAATTACTAACCCCGATGGACTTTACTAACTGTATTAACAGAGTGATTTTGGACTTTCCAAAGCTTAAAAGAAGATCTTCTAACCATGATGGATGCTTAAAATGGTATTGATTACTAACTAAAACTAACCCTTTTTAACAGAAAAAAACTTCACTCCATCTTTTTCTTTCTCCATCTGTCTACCCTATCCTTTTCTTATATAAAAAGAATAAAATTCTCTCCTCTTTAGGAGAGTTTTACTACAAAAAAAAAAAAGAAGCTAACAAGTTCCCACAGGGCACACACATCCTCTGATAAAGCATTCCGCCAGAATTGGGCCACCACAGAGAAGGCCCTTGACCTGGTAGAGTGGAGGTGAGCAACTTGCGGGCTGGGCACCACCAAAAGATAGTGTGATAAAGAATGTAGGCAACATGGGGGATTGTAGTGGGAGGGACGGTCCTTCAGGTATGATGGTCCCAAACTATTTAGGGCAGGGGTATTGAACATATGTGTTATGAGGGCCGGATCTGACTTAAATGAGACCTTGTTGGGCTGGGCCAGGTGTGTCATAAAATGTAATGCCAGGTAGCGGAGATATAAACTTTATAAAGGACACAAAGTTTTTTTAAAACTTAAAATAAAAACATGCTTGAAACATTAGCACTCTTGCAATATTTTGTTTATTTAACAGTGTCCCATAACTGACACCTCTTGCTCTGAATTATTGCCTCCAAATGTCTGTGCTGTTGCAATCTTGACTATGCTGTTCAGATGTGTATCTGCAAGCTGCAAACCTACGATGACACAGCAGCAGCAGAACTGGAAGAAGAAGCAGGAGACAGCCGGTTCCACTGCGGGCCTGATAGAAGCCCTCCGGGGGCCTGATCCAGCCCCCGGGCCACATGTTTGACACGCTTGATTTAGGGCTTTAAAGGATAAAACCAGCATCTTTGAATGTACATTAGAACCCCTCGTTGAGCTGATGGGCCTTAATGCCTGGTTGCAGAAAACACTGCAGAATCAAAAGACTTTTTTTTTTAAAAAAAAGCCCATGGATATGCATTAGTATTTCAGACACTGCTTTGTGTCTGTGAATGCACATTAAAAGATTTGAAACACTCTAGGCTGATGCGCATAAACTCTGGGATTTTTCAAAAAAAAAAATCCCCAGAAAGATTTTGATATCTGTAAATGGCACTGATAGAAAATAATGAAAGGTGAGCGTGGTTTTCAGGAATTTGAAAATGTTCACGAAGCCTAGCTCTTGAGTTTGCCATAATAGAAATAATAATGATAAACAAAATCTTTTTTAAAAAATCCAACTTAGAATGTCAGTGAAAAGGCTTGCAAACTAACCGTGACATCAGTTCAGCTAGAAATGTCTTAATTGGACCCCAGTGTTGGTCTGCTGCAGGACACGAGACAATTATCCCTACCCTTAGCGGATAAACTAATTGTGAATTTGGAGACTCCAGGCAGCTGAGTTTTAGATTCCTTGCAATTCCACCCCCCATCTCTGAAGATCTCATTTGTCCTAATCATAACAGCTACTAACAGTTACCATGGCAGCCGCTAAACAACCCTATGAAAGCTGAAAGCCCTCTAAAACAGAAACCATGTGCTAACAAAAAGCACAACACCCCCCCCCCCCATGTTAGATACCTTTTCCAGCTCCTGGTGAGGGATAGAAAGCATCAGGAAGGATAGACAAGTGGAATTGGCTGTGGTGGGATGCACTGGTGGGCAATGGTTCTTTGGCTGTAAAGCGAGATTAGACGAAAATGGAGCAGTGGCTACTAGCCATGATGACTCAGTGGAACCTCCATGTACAGAGGCGGAGACCCTCTGATTAAAGGTCCTGGGGGGACTCAACAGAGGGAGGCTTTGACCTCTGTGCCCTGCTGATGGGCCTTCCAGAGACAACAGATTGTTCACGGTATGGAACAAGATGCTGGACTGAGTGGACTGCTGGTCAAGATCCAGCATGGCTTCTTCTTTTCAGAACAGTACATTAGAATACTGAATGTAATGCAAAGACTATTGGGATGTTTCGCTGAATCCCCCTCAAAAAAGAAAAAAAAATGCTGTTAAGTGACCTCCACGCCTGAGAGGAGAGAATGGCGAGTTATCAGTTTACTTCCCACAATTAGAAAAGAAACCTTTACACATTTATCTGTGATTTTGACATATTTATTGCTTTACAACTGTTGACCTTATCTTAACTTATTATTTAGTCTTCTCTTTGCACATGTTCGTCGTGTTACATGTTGATTTGCTGTTCAGCCCCTGTCTATAAGTTTGAACCTTATTTACTATTCCAATGTATTTGAGAAAGTGTTCATGCACATGAAAGCTCCATACCATGAATACACTTTTGTTGGTCTTAAAGGTGTCACCGGACTCTAAATTTGTTCTACTGCTTCAGACCGATACGGCTGACCACCTGGATCTATCCTTAAAGCACCTTAGAGATGTGGGTTTAGAACCGTATTTTTATTAAATACTTCCATATTATAAAATATGCAATGTATATTTGAACACAGTCTGTCAGTAATTGGCTGTTTTCCACTGGGATTTCTTTTTATACGAAATAACTCGCAACATTCAAGCTTATTGGCCAAGCATACCTTTTCTATATATTTGGGAACAGAAACTTCACATTATGAGCAATCTATAAAAATGACAGACAGGTGACAACCGCATGGTGCTCGCCCTCACCACTTGTGACAAATTGCCAAAGTATAGTGCCGGCTTTGAATTTAGCTCATATCCCTGCTGAGTGGTAAACCTCTTGTTCCAATCCACTCCCATATAGATCAGAATGGTTAGCAGGCTTATTTTGTGTGAAAATTCAAAGTGTTGGATTGACAACATTCTGTCAGGTCCTGGAGTATCCACTCTGTACACAGTAGTCCTTAAGCAGGTTTATTGGCAAGATATGGCTTCTGGTCAGGTGAACACCTTTGCCAGAACTGGCGATCAATAATACATGCACATAATTCGAAACATTGGGTTTGCCCAGCAACCATACGTCACCAACATTCAGGCTACTAAAGGTCATGAAAGAGTATACAACCTAACTAGCTATATCTCAAAACTCCGGTCTCCCAAGGCCACGGATCCAGCTGGGACCTGTGAACCATGTGGGGGTGGCTTAGGGAAAGCTACAAGTGGCGCCTCAACCTCACACCATACATGCATTCACACACTCTCCCCACTTAGGAATGTCAGGGAGGACAGATAAGAGAAAAAAACAGAACTGGCAAAGGGGCTAAGCAAGCAAGGGTTATAAAAGCAGAAATAGGCCTTAACAGCATAGGTACATTCTTCATGGTACAGAAACAAACAGCCCCCGTTAAGGGTCCGAACCTGACACATTCTTTATTTGGTATACAGTGCTCTTTTTTCAGAAATTGTGCCCACAAGTGTTAGGGTTTCCCCCTACTGTTATGGAAGGAATTTGCCCATTAATCTGTGAGAGTGGAATTGTTTGCCCAAGCTGAAAGCCAATCCACCCTGCCCATTTGCCTTCAGTGGGAAAAAGCCATCTCAGAAACCTAGAGCTGGAAATAGAGATTTGGAGTTGGGAGTAAGCAGTGAAGTGGTTAAGTTTGCAGATGGCATTAAATTGTTCAGAGTGGTGAGAACCAGGGAGGATTGAGAGGCGCTCCAGAGGAATCTGTCAAGGCTGGGCGAGTGGGTGTGGAGTGGAGGTATTTGTGAATTTCCTGCATTGTGCAGGGGGTTGGACTAGATGACCCTGGAGGTCCCTTCCAAATTCCAAGGTCCCACCTTCTATGATAATATGGCAAATGAGGTTCAGTATCTACATGGACTCACAAGATGCTTTGGGGGTTTGTCATGCCACTGGCTAGATCTGGAAGCACTGAGGGTTTTTAACAGCTTCAGGTTCCCCGGGGGCTAATGGGCTCCTTATAGATGCCCTTTTGGCAGCTACTGTGTTGCCCTCCGCCATAACAATCATTCACTGTTCCCCCTGGGATAATTCACAAGCAGATTTGGTGGTGAAACCTGCATCCCTGTATTCCCCGTCACCACCCACCTTTTGCTGCTTGACCTTTTTGGTTGACAGAGGAGGGGGGACACCAGGGCAGCAGTTGCGGCCTTACAGGAGGCAGTCCCACAATGGGGAAAGGACCATTGGGCAAGAGCTGGGGCAAATCTGAAAGCCATTGGCCCAGTGTGCACCCCTCTCTTCCCCCTGGTGGGTGGGAGGGTGGTAGCTCCGCATGTCCTGGTAAAAAGTCTTGCTTGTGCGGCTCACCAGTTAAGCCATATGAGCAAAGGGGGGATAGCAGTACAGGCTCAGAAGAAGAGGAGGAGGAGGAGGAGGAGGAGGTTGGATTTATACCCCGCCCTTCACTACCCGAAAGAGTCTCAGAGCGGCTTACAATCTCCCTTCCCCTCCATTTTTTCTAATCCCCCTTTACAGCCAAGGAACCATAGCCCACCAGTGTATCCTGCCACAGCAAATTCCACAATGCCATAGAGTCCACGTTCCAAACCGTCAATTTTCTCCAGGTGATGTGTTCTCTGTTGCCTGAAGATCAGTTGTAATCCCAGGAGGTCTCTAGCCACCACCTGGAGTTTGGCAACTGTAGCTAGAAGGGACCTCAAGGGTCACCTAGTGCAACCCCCTGCACAGTGCAGGAAATTCACAATGACCTTTTGCCCCATTGCCCCCCCTTCTAAAACATGTTACCATTTGGGGAGCGTCATGCTTTGGAAACAGGTGAGCACAACATCTGTTCAAACAAAATAAAACAGAGTATATATCCTCCACTTTTCAGCTGTAACAGGTCCCTAAAAGGCTAACTGAATTTCATACTTTAAAATTAAATACAGTTTGCTGAGATGAACTGTTCCACCTCCCTCCCCCCAACACCAAACAAAGCTTCACCAAATGTTGCAGCATCTTTTGAGTCCTGGCCAAACATGAAGGCAAAATGCTGAGCTGAGCTGGTGTGGGTGAAGAGGAGGCAGGCCAGAGGTTAGTCCTTCACTCTCTTTCTAGCTGCAGGTGACTTCCGATTGCTGGGCCTGAGATCAGCCTTGTCTGGTGAGAAGGGCTTCTCTTCCCGGGAAGTGTGTCCCTGCAAACATAACCTGGCCCTTGGTTTTGCCATCTAGCCTGTGCTGCCCTCGTATTAGAAAGATCATGAGCAGAAGGATTGTTAGATCTCTGGGCACACTCTTAAAGTACACCATTGTAAATAATTAATTGATTATCACCAGCACCTTATGAATTTAAATTTATAACTTGAACTGTTGTAGATGATTTTATGCAGATTTTAATTGTTATTTTTTTTTTTTTGTAAATACAATTTATTATTGGATATATCACAAGTTCATACAATTTAAGCATACCAATACATACCCATTTTTCTTTTTTCCCTTTCTCCCCCCACATCAGGCTTCCAGCACTGCTCCAACCCCATTAATATCTCTCTTATTCCATTACAATTGCTTCTAAGCTTATTTTCTCTTACTAACGGTAACAATACAAAAGTCTAATTCTCTTTCCATTTCTTCTTAATAACTGTCAAAGCTAATCAAACCACTTTTAATGTCCCAATTTTTCAACAAATATTTTTGAAAGTCTTTCCAATCTTTAAAAAAAGTTTCATCTTCTTCGTTGTTTAACTTTATTGTTAACTTGTCCATTTCCGCCAAAAATAGCGTTTTTTTAATCCATTCCCATGTTTCAGGTACTTTATCTTGTTTCCAACATTGAGCAAAAGTCAGTCTTGCTGCTGTAGTCAAGTACCATAATAGTGTTCTCTTGGCTACATTTATTTCTTCCATTTTAAGACCTAACAATAACATCTGTGGGTCTTTCTTAAAAGTACAATTCAAAATTTTTTGTATCTCATTGTGGATCTCTGTCCAATACTTTACTGCTTTATCACATGTCCACCACATATGGTAAAAAGACCCTTCATGTTTCTTACATTTCCAACATTTGTTAGACATACTTTCATTTATAATAGCAATTTTTTTGGGCGTCATATACCATCTGTACATCATTTTATAACAGTTCTCTTTAACATTTACACAAGTTGAAATTTTCATTGACTTTTTCCACAAATATTCCCAAGATGTCATTAATATCTCAGTATTAACATTTACAGCCCATTTTATCATTTGCTCTTTTACAACTTCATCCTCAGTATACCATTTCAATAGAACCTTATACAGTTTAGAAATCATTTTTTTTCCTTTCTCAAGCCATACAGCTTCAATTTCAATATTCTTTTCTCTAAAACCATATTCTCTTTTATCGGTCTTAAATAAGTCATAAATCTGTCTATACTTCAGCCAATCATATTCAAATTCAATATCAAATCTATCTTTTAGCACAAAATTTTTCCCTTCAGATTTTAAAAGATTTTTATAAGGTAGCCAATCTAGTCCTTGGTTTCTTGAATATGGATTAATCACTTCCACTGGTACAATCCAAAGTGGTCTTTCTTCTGAGAAGAATTTTCTATATTTCATCCATGTCTCGAACAGTGATTGTCTTACAAAGTGGTGTTTAAAAAATTTGTCCATTTTTACTTTTCCATACCATAGATATGCATGCCATCCGAATTTATTATCATGCCCTTCCAGGGCTAATAACTTTTTATTCTCCAGAGTAATCCACTGTTCTAACCATGTTAAACAGACGGCATCATAATAAAGTCTTAGATTTGGTAGTTGTAGGCCTCCTCTCTCTTTTGCATCACACAAAATTTTCATTTTAATCCTTGGCTTTCTTCCTGCCCATACAAATTTGGATAGTTCTTTCTGCCACGAATCCAGTACTTTCCTTTGTTTTAGTATTGGAATAGTCTGAAATAGAAACATCAAACGCGGCAAGATATTCATTTTTACAGTCGCGATTCTTCCCATCAATGATAAGTTCAAAGTGTCCCATTTCTTCATATCTTGCTGAATCTTGTGCCACACTTTTTCATAATTATTTTTAAACAAGTCAATATTTTTCATAGTTAATTCAATTCCAAGATATTTAGTCTTTGTGACCACTTCACATTGTATTTTCTCTTGAAGATCTATTTGTCTTTGTTTCGTCATATTTTTGCACAACACTTTGGTTTTACTTTTATTAACATAAAATCCCGCAACTGAACCAAATTCTTCAATTTTTTCCATCAATTGTGGTATTTTCTCAATTGGGTCTTGTATCATAAACATTACATCATCTGCAAAGGCCCTGTATTTATAGGCAAAACCTTTCACTGTCAAACCTTCAATATTATTATCTTTTCTTATCGCTGTAAGTAGTATTTCCAATATCCAAATAAACAGCAACGGGGATAACGGGCAGCCTTGACGTGTTCCCTTTTGGACTTGGAAGAAGTCTGTCTTTTCTTTATTTATATTCAAAGCCGCTTTTTGTTCTGAATATATTGCCACAATCATGTTTAAAAAGGACTGTCCAATGTCCATTTTTTCAATAACTTGCAGCATAAACTCCCAATTTAAATTGTCAAAAGCTTTTTCTGCATCTAAGAAGAGGAATCCAACTTCTTTTTCCGGGTGTTTGTCATAGTATTCAATTGCGTCTATCACCACTCTTAAATTGTCTCTGATTTGTCTATTTGGTAGAAATCCAGCTTGCTCTTCCGCTATTGTATCTTTCAAATATTTTTTCAGTCTCTCCGAAATTATTTTTGCAAATAATTTGTAATCATTATTTAATAGCGATATTGGCCTATAATTCTTTACTTGAGTCAAATCCAAACCTTCTTTAGGTATCAATGAAATATTTGCTTCTTTCCACGAATCTGGGATCCGTTTGGTCTTTCTTATCTCATTTGACAGAAGTACTAAAATAGGGGTTAGCTCCTCTTTAAATTTCTTATAAAACTTTGCTGTAAAGCCATCCGGTCCTGGAGCTTTGCCCAACTTTGCATCTTCTATCGCCATTGTCACTTCTTCTTTCTTTACTACACCATTTAATAATTCCTTAATTTGTTTTCCCAGCTCTGGAACTTCAATAGTCTCCAAATAATTCTTAATTCTCTGTTGATCAATTCCTTTCTTTTTAAATAATTTGGCGTAGTATTTAAAAAAAGCTCTTTTTATACCATTCAAACTCATAACATCTTTCCCGTCTTCAATAATCTTAGATATAAAGTTCCTTTCTTTTCTATTTTTCAATTGCCATGCTAAAAACTTTCCTGGTTTGTTTGCACCCTCAAATGCTTTTTGCTGTAATCTCTTCAAATTCCAATATAATTCTCTGTTTAGTAAAACATTCAACTGATCTTGTAGAAAGTGGATCTCTTTAATAATCTTCTTCTTCCCTGGTCTTTTCTTTAATTCCTTTTCTTTTTGTCGGATTTTTTCATGAAGGTCTTTCTGTTGTTGGATCTTTTGCTTTTTGTCCTTGGAGTTCAGAGAGATAAGCATACCTCTCATTACCGCCTTGTACGCATCCCATACAACTTGTATATCTGTACCTTTATTCAAGTTCAGTTCAAAAAAACTTTTCGTTTCCTTTTTTAAAATTTCATTAATTTGTTTTTGATCCAATAAATCTTCATTAATTCTCCAATATAGCTGTTTAGGTTTTGCTTTAGATATCCAGAGTAAGGGATTGTGATCAGAGTTAGTTTTCGGTAAAATTTGTATTTTGTAAGTTTTTTGCGTCATCTCCTCTGACATCCAAATCATGTCAATTCGAGAAAAGGAATTGTGTCTATTCGAATAAAACGTATAGTCCTTAGCCTTAGGATTCCACTTCCTCCAAACGTCTTCCAGTTTCTCTTGCTTCATCAATTGAAAGAAATTTTTTGGTAACTTTCCAACTGTCTCTCCACTTGCCTTGGATTTTCTATCCAATGTGTTGTTCACTGTACCATTAAAGTCTCCAGCAAGAACAATTTGATCATAAGTTAAACATTCCAACTCTTTAGTCAAATCATTAAAGAAAGTCTCTTTTGCACCATTGGGTGCATATATATTTACAAGCAATGTCTTTTTTCTGTTCATCCATATTTCCACGCCAACATACCTTCCTTCTTTATCTGAGAAGATTTGTTTAGGATCCAATTCTTTTGAAATATAAATCACTGTTCCTTTTTTCTTATTCATTGCTGAGGAATGAAATTCTTCTCCCAATTTTTTATTGGTCAGATATTTGTTGTCCTGTCTTCTGATATGTGTTTCTTGTAAACAGATTATATTACATTTTTGTTTCTCCAGCCAATGATTTACTAATCTTCTTTTACTTGGTGAATTTAGTCCATTTACATTCCAAGATAAAAATTTGTAATCCATAATGATGTTAAGTTAAATATCTTTAAAGTCATCCAGATTGCTCTGTTTGAATCTGTGTAAATCTCCTTCAGTTTTGAGAGTAGATCTCACCGAGTTGTACATAAATGTAAGTCCATATGGAATCTCCCATCTGAATCTAATGTTCATTTCTTTTAGTCTATCTGTCAATTTCTTGAATTTCTTTCTGTCTTGTAAAATCGATCTCGTAATTTCTCTCAAAATTATTATTTTCTTTCCATTAATTTCCAATGGTTGTGTAAATTGTTTTTTAAAAACATCTTCCTTCATTTTTGTAGTCACAAATTGAACAATCACATCTCTGGGTAATTGCTTTCTTTTGGCATAGGCTGAGTTCACTCTATAAATCAAGTCAAAGTCTGCATCCAAATCTCCTTCATCTTCCCCTATATAAGTTGTCAATGTCTTAATTACTAGAGCTCGTAGATCTTGATCTTCCTCCTCTTCTATCCCTCTCAATCTCAAATGATTCTGAGTAGCTCTATATTCCATCATGGTCTCCAGCCTTGTATTTTCTGACAGGGTTTTTCTAACCTTTTGTTCCATATCTTCAGATTTTGTCACCAGACTTTTGACTTCCTTTTTAAGTTCTTCTGTATCTTTTTTTATCCCTGACACTTCTGTGAGTACCAGTTCTTTAAGTTCTTCCATGTTTTTTTTCTGTACTTGAATTTGCACTTGTTCTATTTGCTCCAGTTGAGTTTGCAACTGTTTTTGCAGTTGTTGTTGCTGTACTTCTATTTGTTTTCCAAAATTCTGCACCACTTCGGTCATCCGTTTTTCCATCGCTTCCATAGCTGCTTGCCACTCTTTTTTTTCTTTTGCAGTCATTCTTGGGCTAGGTGATGAAGCAGCTCTGGGTCTTGACCTCAAATCCGTCTTGTAGGCAACTTCAATACTAATCAGTCTTTATATTAACAATCCTCAAGCCAAATCGCCACCTTCAAAACTCGCTTAAACGCTTTTTCGGCTTGAAAATAACTTTTTAAATTTAGTCCTCCCCAAAATGTCGGGCGCAATTTCTCTATGATTTTCAGGCTAGAGTAGGCTCCTTCCGAACTTCCTGTTCATCTGTCCGTCTCTGTAATCCAACTTCCGGCAAGGGTGGTGTCACACAATAAAATGTCCATCCGTTTCCAATACAACCGCCTCTAAAACTTCCACTCTAGCCCACTTCCTGTATCATAAAGTCACAGTTGGTTTCGTTTCTACTACGTATAGTTTAGACTTGGTTGACCACAGGAATGCAAAACAAAGTCACTTTTTAGCCTTTTTCTCTAAAGGAAAGCTTTCATTTTACTTCTAATTCAAGCGGAATAGTTCCTTAAAGGCTTCTACGCTTATCCGTACGTGTCAATTTCGCATTCTTCTTTAAACCGGTAAGCGCTTATTCGTTTGTTACCTTGCTTGTAATCTCGGGGTTTCGCGGTGCTTCTTCTGTATACGATGTTAATCTTGATGATAAAGAGATCGGTAGATGGCGAATTTATGCTGAATACTCAGCCCAGCTGGCATCTGTAGAGTTGATTTGCAACTGCCTTCTTCACGGAAGGAGATCAAAGTGTAAACAAGCTTCCTCCGAAGCTTATCTACACCGATCTCGACTCCCCCTCAGGCTTCGCTGCTTGCTTGCCACTCCCCCGCCTGGAGAGTGCTATGCTGGGCCAGATGAAGCCCAGACTGTCGTCAGATGCCGCAGTACACTCTGCACAACTCGCAAAGTGTGTCAATTCGCCATTTTACTCCGACCAGAAGCCTCCCAGATTTTAATTGTTATTGATGTCTTGATTTGTATATTGATGGATGCGAGCCGCCCTGAGCCTGCTTTGCGGGGAGGACGGGGTACAAATGGAACTTGTAAACAAATAAATATATAAATAAATAATAGACAGCACACAGAGCATTTGCCCCGCCAAAGACACAGTAGCTCTGCGGGGTTTCCGGGCGGGATCGCACAGGCACATCTGGGAGGCATAGCACTCCTGTGGCCAACGCACGGCTTCCCTCCGAAGCTGTGGAATAAAAAACTACCAGGAAAGGAGCACTAGTTTCTGGAAATCCCGGGGCAAAGGCCGGCGTCTGATCACGGGAGCGCCAGTATCCCATGGCATCTGATGCCCGCCCATTTCCTGGGGCAAACCGGATGTTGTAAATGTTGTGTCCTGGGATCAGAAGGCAGAGCTGGCGAAATACAGCCAAGCTTCACTCTCTGAGAACAATAGGGACTAGGTTCCTGAGCTTGCCAGTAGTGAACCAATGGCAGCATTGGCGGGCGATTCAAACCTGCCAATAGGAATATAGGGCCGTCCCCCCTAACTGTATATAGTTGGCCTCCGGCCGTTACTGTGTGTTCTTGTCTTATGTGAAGTACGAATAAACGCGTCTTCTCTTATGTCGTCGTCCGAGTCATGAGGCCCGAAACCCAGTACTTTACAGTGGCGACGAGGATGGGATTTCAACGCCTTCCATGACTCCATGAGCGACGAAAAGGACACCGCCGAGCATCGCATCGCTGACCCCGAGAGCAGCACCGCACCGCTCGCCGAGCATCGCATCGCTGACCCCGAGAGCAGCACCGCACCGCTCGCCCCGGCGCTCGCCTTACCAGACAGAACCATGGCCGCTTCTCATGTGACACTGGAGCACTTCGATCAGTCGCAGCCAGAAACCTGGGACGCATGGGTCGACCAGCTCATCAGCTATTTGGAGCTCAATGAAATCCGCCACCCCGACCAGAAACGAGCGATCCTGCTGAACGCCTGCGGCACCCAAACCGTACGCCTCGCCAAGAGCCTCTTGGTGCCACACACGGCCTTGGAGAGCTCGTTTGGGGAGATCCTGGATGTCCTCAACGCTTACTTCAGCCCCCGGCCGACCTTCCTGGCCAAGAGGATGGATTTCCAGAGGCGAGTCCAGGCCTAAGGGGAATCCATTGCCACCTTCCTGGCCACGCTAAGGGCGCTCGCGGTGGACTGCGGATTCCCGAAGGTGGAGGACAACCTGTTGACGCAGTTCGTGTGGGGCCTGGCGGACTCCAAGCTGCGGCGCAAGTTGGTTGGGCACCGGAAGCTCTCCTTGGACGAGGCCCTAGATGCCGCAACAGCCCACGAGGCCGCGGAAGGGGAACGCCCGGCCGCGGCCGCCCATGTGGTCGGAAGGAGTCCAAGCCCCGGGAATGTGGACACGGAAGAGGTCTTCGCCCTCAGACCTCAACAACGCCGGCCGGCGCCGTTCCAGCAGGCCAACAGAGAGCCAGCCAAGACTTCCGGCAACCGGGTCGTCTGTGCCAGCTGCGGGGAAGGCCACGCAAGGAAATCCTGCAAGTTCCGGGATGCTGTCTGTCACGGGTGCGGAAAGCAGGGACACCTCGCACGGGTCTGCCGATCCAAGGGCCCCCGGAATTCGAGATCGTCGGCCCCACCGCATCGCGCATCGTCCACCGCCTACGAGACGACGGAAGAGGTCGCCGAGTTGAACCACCTCACCGACCAACCGCTGCAGGTACTTCGCCTCCCCAACCCCAACCTCTCCTCCACCCCGAAGATCCAAGTAACCGTGCGGATCGAGGGGTCCCCTTGCTGCATGGAGGTGGACTCGGGATCGGCGGCGTCCATCATTTCCATGGACACTTTAAAAAGACTTTGCCCGTCAGAGGGACCCCTCTACGTCCATCGCCACTAAGCTTGGTGGACTTTCAAAAGAACCCTGTCCCCATCCGGGGAGTCGGCACTTTCCGAGTGCAATACCGAGACTTTGAGGGGAACTTGGACTTGGTGGTGGTGGAGGGAAATCTCGTGAGTCTCCTGGGGCGGGCATGGTTTGAGGCCCTAGGCATCACAATTGGGGGAGTGAATAAGTGCGGGATGCGCGACTGGGGGGCGGTGTGCAAGGAATTTCCCGAAGTCTTTGACGGGAAACTGGGGTGTTATAAAGGGCCCCCGGTGTCGCTCCACTTAGACCCCACAGTGACGCCCATCCGACGGCGCTTCCGCACCGTGCCCCTGGCCCTCCGCCCTAAAATAGAGGCCGAACTGGACCGGCTAGTGGCCCAGGGAGTCCTAGAGCCTGTCCCGAACGCTCGATGGGAGACCCCGATTGTGACACCCGTTAAGCCAAACGGGGAAATCCGCATCTGCGCGGATTATAAGTGCACCATTAACCAGGCACTTCAGGCGCACGCATACCCCGTACCCATGGTCAGCCACGTCTTAGCAACACTGGCAGGGGCGCGCATATTTGGAAAGCTGGATCTCGCGCAGGCGTACCAGCAACTCCCGGTTGATGCAGCCACAGCCGAGGCGCAAACCATTGTAACCCACCGGGGCGCCTTCAGGGTGAAGCGGCTGCAGTTCGGGGTCAGTGTGGCCCCAGGGATCTTCCAAAATCTCATGGACGACTTGTTAAAAGGGATCCCTGGAGTGACGCCGTTCTTCGACGACGTCCTCATCGCCGCGACCACCCCGGAAAGCTTCGCCGCCCGCCTCCGAACTGTACTGGGACGCTTCCAAGCCGCGGGGCTGAAAGTGAAGCGGGAAAAGTGCCTCCTCGGGGTGCCGGAGGTGGAGTTCTTGGGGTACCGGGTAGACGCAACAGGCCTGCATCCGGCGAGGGACAAGGTGAAGGCCATCGTGGAGGCCCCCGCCCCGAAGTCCAAGGCGGAGCTCCAGGCGTTCTTAGGCCTCCTGAACTTTTACCACGCCTTTCTCCCCCACAAAGCCGCCGTGGCCGAACCCCTGCACAGGCTGCTGGATAAGGTGACACCTTGGGCATGGGGAGCGAGGGAGGCGGCGGCGTTTCGGGGGTTAAAGTACTCTTGATTTCTAACGCGGTGCTCGCCCACTTTGATGAAAAGCTCCTGGTAATCCTTGCGTGCGACGCATCACCGTATGGGGTCGGGGCAGTCTTGGCACACAAGCTACCGGATGGAAGGGAAGTCCCGGTGGCTTATTACTCCCGCACGCTGTCCTCCGCGGAGCGGAACTATGCACAAATCGACCGGGAGGGCTTGGCACTGGTGGCGGGGGTTAAAAAGTTTCACAACTTTGTGTACGGGCGGCCCTTCACGCTCGTAACCGATCATAAGCCGCTCCTGGGTCTGTTCGCGGCGGACAAACAAACGCCGCAGGTATTGTCGCCCCGGGTGTTGCGCTGGTCCTTGTTTTTAGCGGGCTACCAGTACCAGTTGGAGCATCGGCCGGGCAAGGCGCTGGGTCATGCCGACGCCTTGAGCCGCCTGCCGCTGCCGCATACAGGGGAAGATCCGGCCCCGGCTCCCGCAGTCTTGCTAATGGAGGAGCTGCCAAACCCCCCCTTCAGGCAGCTGACGTGGCCGCCCGCACGTCCCGAGATCCCATTCTCTCCTGGGTCCTAAACTGGGTGGTGAGGGGATGGCCAGCGGAACAGACAGGGCCAGAGTTCACGGCATACAAAGCCAGGCGGGAAGAGCTATCCGCCTTAAAAGGGTGCTTGTTATGGGGGGACAGGGTGGTCATCCCGGGGCCCATGAGACAAGGGGTTCTAGAAACGCTACATGAGGCCCACCCCGGCATTGTAAGAATGAAAGCTCTGGCACGGAGCTACGTGTGGTGGCCCGGGATGGACGCCGAAATTGAAACCTGGGTCCGAGGGTGCACACGGTGTCAGGAAGTCCGCCCCAATCCCCGAGAGCGCCAACCCAAAGCTGGGAGTCTACCCACAAGCCGTGGTCACGCCTACACATAGACTTTGCGGGGCCGTTTCAGGGGCTCCAGTTCATGGTAACGGTAGACTCCTACTCGAAATGGGTGGAAATAAGCCCAGTGTCTACCACCTCTGCCAAAGCGGCAATACGGGCCCTGCGGAAAATATTCGCGACGCACGGGTTACCCGACACAATCGTGTCGGACAACGGGGCAGCGTTCACATCTGCTGAGTTTCAAGCGTTCCTCGAAAGGAACCTCATCAGGCACATACGATCAGCGCCCTTCCACCCGGCAACCAATGGACAGGCGGAGAGGACGGTACGCACCGCCAAAGAGGCCCTGAGCCGCATAACGGAGGGGGACTGGGAGTTTCGGCTGGCCCGCTTCCTTCTCACATACCGCACCACCCCAAACCCCATCTCCGGGCGTTGCCCCGCAGAACTATTAATGGGCCGCCGCCCTACCACCTTATTAGACAGACTCCACCCGGACCGAGCCCCAGAGAGAAAGCTGGTCGAGAACAGGGAGGCGCCCCGAAGCTTCCTACCGGGAGACCCTGTCTACTTCCGGAACTACGGGGCGGGGCCGCAGTGGGTGGCCGGGCGCATCCTAAAACCCACCGGGCCAGTGTCATACGAAGTCCTAACAGATGGGGACCGGGTCCTCCGTAAACACGTCGACCAGCTCCGGAGGCGGCAAGACCCCGACACAGAGATCCAGTTACCGGGAAATGCCGCCGCCGCCCCATCATCCGATCGACCGCAAGCACCGACAGCGGAGCCAGCGCCAGAAAGTCCACGGAATCCGGAGGGGGCCCCGGTGACAGCTGAACCGCCGCCGCCGCTGCCGCCGCCGTTACAGCCGCCACCGTCACCGCCTCGGCTACTACCAGAGGTCCAAGCTCCTTGTGCTGGCGGACCACCCGATAGGGGCCCCGCCAGCCTGGTACCGGCCCCCCGACGTTCGCTAAGAGAACGGAGGCCACCAACATACTTAAAAGACTACGTCACCTGATAGGAGACGAACTATGGGGGGAGGGGTGTTGTGTCCTGGGATCAGAAGGCAGAGCTGGCGAAATACAGCCAAGCTTCACTCTCTGAGAACAATAGGGACTAGGTTCCTGAGCTTGCCAGTAGTGAACCAATGGCAGCATTGGCGGGCGATTCAAACCCGCCAATAGGAATATAGGGCCGTCCCCCCTAACTGTATATAGTTGGCCTCCGGCCGTTACTGTGTGTTCTTGTCTTATGTGAAGTACGAATAAACGCATCTTCTCTTATGTCGTCGTCCGAGTCATGAGGCCCGAAACCCAGTACTTTACAGTAAATTTCCATGGGATGCGCACCAACGCCAAATGGCGCATGCGCACATGGAAGACACCAACAGTGGCCCGTCCCCCCCAACGGTGCATGCGCACGTTACACCAACGTGGTTTGTGTGCTCGTGCTGCGCTGCTTCTCGCCCCGCTGCAGCAGATCGGCGCGCAGAGCTGGAGCATGGCAACTCAGAGGACCGTGTGATCGGGCTACTGCACCTTATTTTGCTCCAGGATGAACAGCCACGCCTCCCCCCCCCGTGTTTTCTGGCTCATATGACCGGGGCCACAGTTGACTTCCCCTTACAAAATAGAAATATAACTAAGTTTGAGTCCAGTGGCACTTTTAAGACCAACAAAGTTTAACTCTGGGTCTTAAAGGTGCCACTGGGCTCAAGCTTTGTTCTGTTGCTTCAGACCAACAGCACCTCAACCAAAACAGCCCTACATGGGGGGGGGGGGTAGCCATCAGGAAGGGCCAGTCAGAGCCAAGGTGCAGAAGTAAAGCTGAGGTTTTATCAAAGCAGTCAGTAAAGTCACTGAATCACAGCAAATTAGCACAGAAATGCAAGAGCTAACAAACAGAGCAGCACTCCCAAGACCAACCAAGCTCAGCCCTGGGCACATGCAAGGACAGAACAGAGAGACTCTGCATGTGTGGACGCACATTTCTTCAAATACACTGAAACAGATTTCCCCAAATATTTTTTTATTTGCAGGGTTTGTTGCCAAGAAGAGCTAATTAGAGTCAAGATTGGAATAAAACATTTGGTAAGACATGTAAATAGCTGCAAATTGGCAAACAGGTAATAAAGGAGTTAACAACAGATGTGAGAACTAAGTTTGAGACCAGTGGCACCTTTAGCACTACTGTAACGCTCTCTACTTAGGGCTGCCTTTGTCACAAATCCAGAAGCTGCAGCTAGTGCAGAATGCTGCAGCCAGGCTGTTGATGGGTCTCTCGAGGAGGGATCATATTCAGCCTGTGCTGAAAGCGCTGCACTGGCTGCCAAAAGCGTACCGGATTCGCTTCAAAGTGCTGTTTTTGACCTTTAAAGCCCTGTATGGCCAGGGTCCGGCTTACCTGAGGGACTGCCTTTCCCCACATGTTCCCCCAAGGGCACTTCGGTCTGGGGGTCGACATCTCCTGGAAATTCCAGGCCCCAGAGAGGCGAGACTGGCTGCCACAAGGGCTAGGGCTTTTTCGGTGGTGGCTCCTACCTGGTGGAAGGAGCTCCCGGAGGAGATCCGGGCCCTGCGGGACCTCGTTCAGTTCCACAGAGCCTGTAGGACGGAGCTCTTCTGCCAGGCTTTTGAGTAGGAGCCACCATCGCCGTTACACCACCACTATTCCACCGCCGCTATTTCATCATGGATAACCCTGTGCCATTGCACCACTGTCATCTTTTGGCACTGGGCGACCCTGGTGGAGAGGGGACAGGCTGGTAGCATGCAGCCAGGACTGCCCCATCTTGGTTTTATCTGTTGTATATGTTACTGTTGATGTGGTATGTGTGATTTTATGCTTTTATTTGTTTGATACTGTTTTATATTGTGTAAATTGGCATTATGCCCTATTGTTAGCTGCCCTGAGCCTTCGGGGAGGGCGGGATACAAATCGAAATTAATAATAATAATAATAATAATAATAATAATAATAATAATAATAATAATAATAATAATAAAGTTTAATTTCTGGGTATAAGTGAGAACTGAGTGCATGTGTAGTGAGATAAGAAGCCAATATCTCTGTTAAGCCCTGGGGGTTCCATTGTTTTGAATGTAATAACTAGTAATTCAGCAATCTCCCATTCCAGTCTGTTTCTGAAATACCTTTGTGATAAAACATTGATTCTGAGGTTCCTCTATTGAGTGCCCTGGGAGGTAAAAATGTTCTCCTACAGGTTTCTCAGTTTTGTGATTCTTGATGTCAGATTTGTGTCCATTTATCCTTTGGCATAGGGTTTGACCTGTTTGCCGTATGTAGAGAATTGAAGGGCATTGTTGGCATTTGATGACATATACAATGTTAGAAGATGAATAAGCCTGTTTTTGTGGGTGGGTGTTTGCAATCTCCATCACTGTCATTTTATTTCATATCAACCCACTCCCCCATTCACATCGAATCTCCATAGAAAAGGAAACATTAGTGCTGCCCAGTCTCTTCTCTGCCACATTCCTTCCCAGCAACAATTCACAGCTCCATCTGTCCCCAAGCTTTGGCGGCAGTCAGTTCTGTTTCTCCAGTTGGAGATTTCATCAACAACTGAACTGTAACGTTTATTTTCCAGTGTCAGTTCTTGGGCAAACCAGTTCCACTGGGTAGAAATTTCTTCTGTGAATTCCAAACCCTTAGATTGTACGAATATTCCACTTCGTCATTTCTGTTTTCTATCATTATTTCCTTTGGCAGCCGTAATATTTTTCCCTCGGGTGCTGCTTCTTCTGGATTAGTCCTGGATTAGCCACATCGGTGAGGCCGCCCGATCAGGGACCACACACTTGAGAAGATGATGTCACCACACGAAGCAGTCAATCAGTGAGAAAATGGGAGCAGTTCAGAGTGAAAGCAACACAAGTGAATGCAGAAACAAGGAGAGCTGAGAAGTCAAAATCCTTTTTTTGCACTACTGAACCTGTCCACTTGGATTTACTGGGAAAGTTCCCAGTGGGATGGAGGACTGGGGGGCCACTGCTGGCCTACAGCAACCTGAGCCACGTGGCTGCTAAAGTGCTGGTAGACCCCACGGGGTATGCTTAGCATGGGAAAGAACATAGGAAATCTTTCCTCCCCCCAGTAGATTTTTTATTTTATCACAAACAAATGTACAAAGCATACAAAAAACACACAAACAAGTTGGGGGTCTTCAGAGCCTATATAGTAATAGTCTGTTCAATTACTTCTTACAGTATCCAGTTAAGTGTTAAAATGCATACCATAAAGCAAAAAATCTTTTATCCATAGAACCTGCAGATAATTATAGATAGTATCTATAATGTCTCTAAAAATGTTTTGTTGTTGTTCAGTTGCACAGTCGAGTCTGACTCTTCGCGACCCCATGGACCAGATTACGCCAGGCCCTCCTGTCTTCCGCTGTCCGCTGAAGTTTGCTCAATTTCATGTTCATTGCACCGCTGACACCGTCTAACCATCTCATCCTTTGCCGTCCCCTTCTTCTTTGACCTTCAATCTTTCCCAGCATCAGGGTCTTCTCCAGTGAATGCTCCCTTCTCATTTGGTGGCCAAAGTATTTGAGCTTCAGCTTCAGGATCTGGCCTTCCAGGGAACAGTCAGGGTTGATTTCTTTTAGGATTGACTGATTTGATCTCCTTGCAGTCCAAGGGACTCTCAAGAGTCTTCTCCAGCACCATAGTTCAAAAGAATCTATTCTTCGGCGCTCGGCTTTCCTTATAGTCCAACTCTCACAGCCATACATTACTACGGGGAATACCATCGCTTTGACCATGCGGACTTTTGTTGGCAGGGTGATGTCTCTGCTTTTTATCATGCTGTTTAGGTTTGCCATCACTTTCCTCCCAAGGAGCAGGTGTCTTTTAATTTCATGGCTGCAGTCACCATCTGCAGTGATCTGGGATCCCAGGAACGTGAAGTCTGTCACTACTTCTACGACTTCCCCTTCTATTTGCCAAGGAGTGATGGGGCCAGATGCCATGATCTTAGTTTTTTTGATGTTGAGCTTCAAGCTCACTTTTGCGCTCTCCTCTTTCACTCTGAGCAAGAGGCTCTTTAGGTCCTCTTCACTTTCTGCCATCAGAGTGGTATCGTCTGCATATCTGAGGTTATTGATCTTTTCCCCAGCAATCTTAACTCCAGCTTGTGATTCATCCAGGCCAGCATTTCGCATGATGTACTCGGCATATAAATTAAATAAGCAAGGTTGTACTCCTTTTCCTATGCTAAACCAATCAGTTGTTCCATATCCAGTTCTAACTGTTGCTTCTTGACCCTTATACAGGTTTCTCAGGAGACATGTGAGGTGGTCTGGTACTCCCATCTCTTGAAGAACATGCCATAATTTATTGTGATCCACACAGTCAAAGGCTTTAGTATAGTCAATGAAGCAGAAGTAGATGTTTTTCTGGTACTCTCTTGCTTTCTCCATAATCCAGCGAATGTTGGCAATTTGCTCTCTAGTTCCTCTACCTCTTCGAAACCCAGTTTGTACCTCTGGCAGTTCTCTATCCACGTACTGTTGGAGCCTAGCTTGTAGGATCTTGAGCATGACTTTGCTAGCATGTGAAATGAGTGCAATTGTGCGATAGTTTGAACATTCCTTGACATTGCCCTTCTTTGGGATTGGAATGTAAACTGACCTTTTCCAATCCTGTGGCCACTGTTGTGTTTTCCAAATTTGTTGGCAAATTGAGTGCAGCACTTTAACAGCATCTTCTTTTAAGACTTTGAATAACTCAGCTGGGATACCATCACCTCCACTAGCTTTGTTGTTAGTAATGCTTTCTAAGGCCCATTTAACTTCGCTTTCCAGGATGTCTGGCTCGAGGTCAGTGATTATACCGTCGTGGTTGTCAAGGACATCGAGGTCCTTCTTATATAGTTCTTCTGTGTATTCTTGCTTGTTAAGGAGTTATATAGTTCCTTTACTGCAGGGCTTTTTTGTAGAAAAAGCCCAGCAGGAACTAATTAGCATAATAAGCCACACCTAACAGCAGAAATTTATTAGCATATTAGGCCACACCCCCATGTTTCCAGAAGTGTGGTCATCCAGCCACACCCACCATTTGCTTCTTATTCTATTTACTTTGTTTGTTGTCAAAACCCAGGGCTTTTTTTGTAGCAAGAACTCCTTTGCATGTTAGGCCACGCACCCCTAATGTAGCTGTTGGGTGTGGCCTATTATGCTAATGAATTCCTGCTGGGCATGGCCAACTCCGGAACCAGCCGGAACTCCATTCCTTTGAGTTCTTGCCCAAAAATAGCCCTGCTTCACTGTAATCTTCCAACCAAGTATAAAATCTTGACCATGTATTGTGAAATTTTTCTTCTCGTCCTCTCAAAAATAAAGTTAATTTGATTCCCCCGCCTTTGAACTGGATTTGAGTGGGACAACACCCCATTTGTTCCCCAAGCAACTACATTTGAGAAGGAATCAGGGGATGTACTGGCTTTTCCATCGCCTTCTGGGTGAATGAAACATCAAGGTGGCATCTTCGAAGCAGCCACAGATGACAGATACCTTGTGAAGGAAAGAAGCCAGTGGGTTGCAACTGCCTGCACAGTACAGGCAAAACGAAAAAGAGAGAATATTTTGGCACTGAGGCGGAACACAGATGTGAATGGTACCATGGCCAAACACAAACGCCACAGGCAGCTAGCTGAAATGAATTCACTGGTCTTCAGTACAGCATACTGTTCTCTTTCCCATTCTTGTTCAGAATCCATGAGGCAAAGTTTTTTTTCTTCCCCACCAATAATATAAGTAGGATTTAGGCTTGCCAACAGGTGGGAGGGCTGTGGGTGAAGATAGTGGGGGGGGGGGCAACATTGGCTGTGGTTTCCCATCAGTTCTGGGGGGGGGAACAAAAGCAACATAGGGTCGTTCTAGGAATAGCGAGAAACCCTAAGGTAAAAGCATAGTGTTTCCAGCAATTGCTATGTCACTTCCTTTTTTAAAAACCTGAAGTGTTACGATGCCACAGCTGGTGTAATTTTTAAATATTTTTCTCCTGTTACTGCTCTGACTGGGGGGGGGGGCTGGACTGGACGCTTGACAGCTCTAGTAGGGTTAGATCTACCATAACATGTTTCAGTTGGTTGTGTGGGAAGGGCTGAGAAGCAGCCACATGATTTTGTTGGTAGAGTGTAGATATGCAGTAGAGTGGAGCACAAGTTGTTTAAAGAATGCAGTCGGTTTATTACGAAGAGAACATATTTTGTAAGAAAGAGGAGAGAGAAAGAGAAGTATGTCTAACTGGCTAGGATGGAGTCGGTAACGAAAAGATCTCAGCAGGAGCAGGGAAAAAAAACCCAATTGAGTCAATCAGGAGACATGAAGGAGACTATTCAAAAACAGTAGGAAGTCCCTAACCCCACTATCCTAACGAGTTGCCCCCTCTGCTGCCCCCTGCAGGATGTCCTTGTCATTTTATTTCTATGCAAGATAGGCCTTGCATATTCCAACACATTTAACAGGAACCGTCTGTGATAGCTGTAGGCAGGGCCAGCACTCACTAGGCGAACTAGGTGTTTGCCTAGGGCAGGCTGGCCCTTAGGGCGTCAAACTGCACCTGCCTTCCCGCGAAAAGCCCCCCGCCCCTGCCAAAAGCCCTGACCAGGTGACTGCCACTGCCTGGAAACCGGGGTGGTGGGACGGAGCCAGCCGGCTGGCAGGAGCTGCCAACCGCAGCAGGAGAGAGACCCCACCAGCTCCACGTCGGGAGCTACCGCGGCAGCGGCTCCTCCCAAGAGCATGGGGCAGAAGCGAGGTAAGCCCCTGGGTGGAGCATGGAGGGTGGGAGGGGGCAGCGGCGGCAGCAGCAGTCCCCACTCATCACCTGCATTGGGGAGGTAGAGCGGCAAGCCAAGCACCCGCTGCCTGCCCAGAAGTGCGGCTGCCTGGAGCAGGAGCTGCTGAGCCCCGAGCGAGCAGGGGACCACTTCCTCCAAGGCACTGCCACCAGGACTCACTCCAGGGAGCCACTGCTGTGG
Organism: Gekko gecko; assembly: GCA_029375565.1. NCBI lineage: Eukaryota > Metazoa > Chordata > Lepidosauria > Squamata > Gekkonidae > Gekko > Gekko gecko. Next base: position 1,803,265 of record JAPDNY010000008.1, read on the forward strand.
GCTGGGATGGATGCTGTGCCCGGCTGCCTCCTCCCCCTCCGCCTCCCCCCTGGGGCAGGTCCCTGTTTACCCCACAGCAGCCTCCCTCCCTCCCCTCCCTACTTCCCTGGCCTCTCCCCCCCGGCCAGCAAGTCCTGTTCCCACCAGGGTGGCGGAAGAGCCTGGCTTGGGGTGGGGGGGGGATAACTGAGACCTGGCAGGTCTGCAGGTGGCCATGGCCTCTGCCGGGTGGCACCTTTCTCTCCTCCTCTTCTGCCAGATTGGGGCTGGACTTCTTACCTTCTGGCCTTCAGATTTCTGCTCCCTCCTCAGCCCGGACTCAGTTGCTTTCTTGGGCCCCCCTCTCCAGTCCAGTCCAGCTGGCCTTCTGTGGAGACGAGGGCGGAGTGTGGTCAGCCAGGAGGGAGCCATGCTAGGGGCCCCCCGATTGCTCCCTCTCCAAGTTGTGTCTTTCCAGTGGGCCCCGGGAACCTGGAGGGGCCAGCCAGTGGATTTTGGTGGGTGCATGGGGGTGATGCACCAGAAAGGATCCTTGCCTTCAAAGGGCTTATTTTAGAGTGAAAGAAAATGAGCAGGAGCCCCATTTGATTAATTTTCTTACAGAAATGTTTCCCTCCCATTTTTCTCTCAAAAGGAATGCCATTTTTCTCTCAGAAGCAACCCACAAGAGCAAGAAATACAGCATAGATACACTAACAAACAGACTTCCGGTTTTTGGTGCAGCGATGGCGGTCGCTCTCCCCGACCCTCGGGGGAACGATACGCACACTAGTGGTATGGAGGGAAGCTGCTGATGTGGTTTCCCCACAGAGCCCTAGGGTAGGGCTCCAAGCCATAGGGCTTTTGAGGGGTAGCCTCTTCGACGGTGCAATGCTGGAGAATTGAGGTGCCCCTCTGCCCTGACAGTCCTGCCGCTGTGTGGCCTCAAGGCACTAGCTGGGTTGACCGGAACAAGTGCTGGAGATCGAGCGATTGATGAAAATACAAGCGAGGTCGAATGAGGCCGATGATGAACATGAGTTAGATGCAAGCGAACTCTGAAAAAAAATGGATAATTCCTTATTCCCCTCCATACTGGCATGCTGAGAGAGGAGAGATGCCTCCCATGAGCGTGATAGATAAGCGGAAAAGAGGGGGGAGGGAAAAACCAAGCAATTGACTTGTGTTGAGAGACTTACCAGAGCAGATTTAGTTCGGAAGTGGTTTTCAGAGGTTGTGAAGTAGTAGCTGGCTTATGTAAGTTGTGTGAAGATGGCAGGTGCAGGGAAGAAAGGAGCGAAACCGAAACTTATGGGTGATCAAAGTCCGAGGCCGGAAGAGGGAGTAGACATCATGAGACTCTTAGTGGATACACTCAAGCCCGTGATGGAACAACTCACTGGTATTAACCAGCAGTTGGCCGCACTTAACCAAAACTTTGCAGCACAACTCCAGTTGGCAGAAATGGCTAAAAAGATGGAGCAAACGGTGGAAGTAGTGAAAGAGATGTATGCCGAGAGCAAGACTATGAAGGGAAAAGGTGGGTGAATTAATGAATAAACAGAATCATCAGGAAAACAGACTATTGTTTTTAAAAATGGAAAAAGCAAATATGGTCCTCAGGTTTCAGGGAGTTCCTGAATCACTGAATGAGGATCTGAAGAAGCTACTCAGTGATTTCATTGCACCAGTAACAGACTTGAAAGCGGAAGAAAGCGGAAGATATTGAAGCAGCATATAGGGTGTACTCTAATTACACTAAAAATAATAGCCTGCCTGGAGAGATTTCAGTCAGATTCTCTAGAAGACAAACTAGAGATATAATTTTAAAAGCAACATCAGCAACTCCACTGAAATTGGGGAATACAACTATCAAAACTCTAAAAGACATCCCATTTGAAATTCGCCAAAAAAGAAAGAGCTACAAGGACTTAATCCTTTTTCTTCGAACTAGTCAAATCGCATATAAATGGGTGGTGCCAGAAGGGGTCATCTTTAAATTTAACAAAAAAAGAGAGAAGATGACTCTGTTTATAAAGCTAAAGAGTTCCTGAAATGCCACCTGGGAGCTAAAGAAGATGGTGAAACTGGTTCAAGTGGCTCAACCCCCTTGGAGACGGATGAAGACCTGGCCGCAGAAGAAGGCGCTGCTGCCCACAAACCAACCTACTTTTTAGAGATAGAAAGCCTAGGTAAAGGCAGAAGGACTCTGAAAATTGCCTTTATGAAGCGAGCTTTTGGGGATGCTCTGGAATCCTCTCATAACAAGTAACCAAATAATGTGTTAGCAGAGACACATAGAAACTTACAGCATGCATTGTTTACTAACATTAGTGCACTAACATTGAGTTTAACTAGGATGTGATCTCCTACTCTTGGGTTTTTGGTATAGTGTGGGTATATTTTTCTCCTAGATGTAGTTCCCCTCCCTCCTTTTTTTTTCTTTGTAGTTTTAGTTGTATATTAAAAAAGCAATAAAAAATCCCCTTCGGGGGGCCCAGAAAAAAAAAAGATACACTAACAAACAGCTAAACAACAAACTATGTCATGGGCTAGACTAGGATTCCATACCTGGCTTACCCAAAGGCACTGGCTGCAGGCCAAAGGGCACGTGCCTCTGAACACATCTAAGGTGCAACTCAAAGGAGAGAGAACACAGCTTACCAGGTCTCCTGGCCCTGGTTCCTGCCACTGCTTTTCACTCCAGCAAGAGCAAAAATGGGGGGAGAGAACATAACAGCCCTGCTGGATTAGGCCAATAGTCCATCTAGTCCAGCTTCCCGTCTCACACAATGACATATCAGTGTCTCTGGAGGGCCAACAACAGGGCACAGAGGCTGAAGTCTTCATAAGAATGTCAAAAGAGCCCTGCCGGATCAGACCAGTGAGGGTCCTTCTAGCCTAGCATCCTGTCTCACGCAGTGGCCAGCCAGTTCCTCAGGAGGGCCAACAACAGGGTATAGAGGCCGAGGCCTTCCCCTGATAAGAACCTCAGAAGAACCCTGCTGGATCAGACCAGAAAGGGTCCAATTAGTCCAGCATCCTGTATCACACAGTGGCCAACCAGTTCCTCTGAAGGGCCCACAATAGGGTAAAGAGGCCTAGGCCTTCGTAAGAACATAAGAAGAGCCCTGCTGGATCATCTAGGATCCCAGTGGTCCATCTGAGTCCCAGCATCCTGTCTCTAGCTATCAGGCTGGCCAAGCAGTTCCTCTGGAGGAAGAACCTAGAACTACCTAGAGGCAGGAGCAGGCCGAGCGCCTTCCCTCCTGAAGAAGTGTGCCTCCTGGCCTCTGGGATTCGCGAGGCTTATCTGGGAGAACTGGGTTTGATTCCCCACTCCTCCACTTGCACCTGCTGATGTGACCTTGGGTCAGTCACAAGCTCTGGCACAGCTGTTCTCTCAAGGACAGTTTCTGTCAAGAGCTCTCTCAGCCCCACCTCCCTCACAGGGTGTCTGTTGTGGGGAGGGGAAGGGAAAGGAGTTTGTAAGCCGCTCTGAGATGCCTTTGGGCAGTGAAGGGCGGGGTATAAATCCAATCTCTTCTTCTTCTTCTACCTCACAGGGTGCCTGTTGTGGGGAGGGGAAGGGAAAGGAGTTTGTAAGCCGCTCTGAGATGCCTTTGGGCAGTAAAGGGCTGGCTATAAATCCAATCTCTTCTTCTTCTTCTACCATGTAGACTGGAGATTGGTTTGCTCCCATTTTTGCTTCTGCTGAGTTGCAGAGGTTGGCTGGCAGCCCTGGACTCGATGTTCCCCCAACAGTTCCTTCTTTTGTGATGCCTTTGTTGCTGAGCTGACCGCAGGCGGGGAATGTAATTTGCTTCCTCGTGTGGAAATTCCTCCCCACAGGTTGAAAGGTAGCAGGTTAAAACCGTCTGCCTGATAGAAATTGATTCCACACTGGGACTGTTCTCAGCAAATCAGTTGATGATTTGCTGACGTTAGTTGAGATCAGCTGGAACAGTAGTGGTAAGAACAGCCACACCATAGGAAGTGGGCTTCTTTTTCACAAAAAAAGAGAGAGAAAAATGCAATATGTTGGCTTCTGACAAAACTGGGAGTGTAACAAGGAATGACTGGTCATTATCAATGTCCTCTGGAATCACCATTATAACTGTATGCACGATTAATGGCCATTGTGCTGCAATAACTTGGTGTTACAATAACCACCCATGTTAACTTGACAAGGGCAACTCGATGGCTGTAGCAGAAGTTAGGGCACCATCAAAGTGCAGCCAATACTTGCCCAGCTTCAGTTTTCTCTTTTATTCCAAACTTGGTTTATTGTTCCCATAAGGATAATTATGGACAAAATATATTTATTGTGGACCACATTTTATTAAGCTTAGAAGTAAAGAACTGGCATGGTTTCAAAGGTTGTATGCTTAAGGCTGTGACTCCATACTGCCCCCTGCAAATCTCCTTAAATGAGCAATTTGCCAATCTGACGTAGTGGTTAGGAATAGGGGTTAGGACTCTAAGCCAGAAGAACTGGGTTTGATTCCCCGCTTCTCCACATGCAGCTGCTGGTGTGACCTTGGGTCAGTCACAAGTTCTCTCAGAGCTGTTCTCTCAAGGGCAGTTCTCGAGAGACCTCTTTCAGCCCCACCTAACTGACAGGGTGTCTGTTGTGGGAAGGGGAAGGAAAAGGAGTTTGCTCTGAGACTCCTTTGGGTAGTGAAGGGTGGGGTATAAATCCAATCTCCTCTTCTTCTTTTATAAGGGTTTTCATAGTCTTGGAGTCCTTGAGTTAGAATGGTGTCATTGGTAGGGCTGCTAGGTGTCCTGCTATGGCTACCATAGGGATCTGGGAAATTTCTAGAGCACCATGGGACACTTTGATGTCACTTCCAGGTATGTAGCTGGAAGTGATATTTTAGAATTCCATACCATGATGTCACCATGCCCCGCACCCCCCAAAGCTCATAGGGGTTGCTGGCAGATGGCTGGCTACCCTACTTATAGATCGCCTAGTCAGACACTAGCTCAAAGCAGGATACCCAAAGCTAGAAAATTCTGTAGAAACAGCTGTTGTCTTGTTTCTAGGACTATTATTTCAATTCATGCTCTGATTTGTTTAAAAGCTCCAGATTAGTAAAAGGTTAGCTATTTTTAGACACTTGGATTGACTAAAATATTACTGGAAGTCAACTTGCAATAATATCTTTTTATTGGGGTGGGATTGTACCTCCGGGCCTGGTCAAGATCCTGTTTGTGCAGTGATCAACATATAATACCCAAACATGTGAAGGTTCCCTCTTCATATTTTACACATGAAGCTGCCCTATACTGACTCAGTCCACAGATCCATCAAAATCAGTTTTGTCTACTCAGACTCACACTGGCTCTCCGGGGGCTCTTTCACATCACCTACTATCAATGCTCCCTCTAAGCTGTGGAGTCTTATGAGGAAAAGATCTACTTTGTAAGCTACTGACAGTACAGTTGTGAGTGAGCGATTTGACTACTGCATAAATTAGTTTGCTCTAGAGCTATTCCTCCTGAGCTAAAACAAAAACGTGAGCTGGAGGCTAAAAAACCTGTGAGCTAGGTCACACTAACTCAGCTTAGAGGGAACATTGCTTGTAGTACTTTTTCATGGCGTTGCCACTGGGGGCTTACATCTGCAATATGGCTGCCATTCCCCAATGAAGACTCGTAAAAGACACCCCGTCTAACTTGGCCCCGAGAGACACTTTAAGTGTTGTGAAGAGAGGCTTTCAAATAATAACAAGAAAGAGGAGAATATCTCACTAAAAGAGAGCCAGTTTGGTGTAGTGGTTAGAAGCATGGACTCTAATTTGGGAGAACTGGCTTTGATTCCCATTCCTTCATTTGCAGCTGCTGGTATGACCTTGGGTCAGTCATGGCTCTTTCTGAGCTGTTCTCTGAAGGGTAGTTCTCAAAAGAGCTGTCTCAGCCCCACCTACCTCACAGGGTGTCTGTTGTGGGGAGGGGAGGGGAAAGGAGATTGTAAGCCACTCTGAGACTCCTTCAGATAGTCTCTTCCTCTTCCTCGTCGTCGTCTTCTTCGTCTTCTTCTTCATCATCATCATCATCATCTTCATCTTCTATTTTTTTAATGCAGTTCTCCAAGGTGGGATATAGAAGAAGTGAAGACGAAAAGCTTGGATTTATACCCCGCCCTTCACTACCTGAAGGAGTCTCAGAGCAGTTTATAATCTCTCTTCCCTTCCCCTCCCCACAACACAAGTTTCTAGCTATGATATTCAGCCTGTGATGGGCTTATGCACACGTGCAAGCTATCACTTGAGGTTGTGACCATTAAATGATGACCATACAAATGTGTCAGGCTCATTAGTCAGGTCACGCAACACAGGGCTTCATCAGAAGGAAACTGTTTAATGGTGATTCAGAACTAAAGGCACGTGTACTGCTTGTGTCAGGAATGCCCGGGAACAGGAGGGCCTCCTGAATTATACTAGAATCAAACACCACCCCCCTACCAAGCTGAAGCCAATGAATATAGTTTGTGCACGTGGGCAAAAGCTAGCGAACAATCTAAAAGCTTAGGAGTTCTGCAGCTGGTCAAGCAGTGATAACATACAGACAGTGAAAACGGTAACTCTCAGAGGCTGGTGGACTAAGAGTACCCCTCCACATTCCATAACCATGACAGGACTACCTGACATCCTGCCCTCCCAAGTGCCTTCCCCCCCGGGTTTGTCAGGGTAAAGGCAATGGAAATGACGAAGAAGATGAAATGGAAAACGGGATGCAAATGGCGTAAAGTCTTTGGCAAATCCAGTTCAACAGTTACATCATTTATTTTGCGTTTCACTGGGAAAGGGCCCACAAATTTCCAACCAAGCTTTCAACTAGGCTGGAGCGTTTTGATGTTTTTGGTAGACACATAAACTGAGTCCCCAGGCTGGATGTCCCAGCCCTCTGAACGTTTCTTGTCAGCCTGGAGTTTGTAGGCTTCTTTAGCCCCATCTAATGTCTTGCACAGAATTGGCCAGGCAGCCTGCAACCATTTAAACCGGTCTCTCACCTCCCCCTCTGGTAGGGCTGCATCGGACAGAAAAAGGAGAGGGGGTGCCTTGTAACCATAAGCCGCCATAAATGGGGAGAATCCTGTGGAAGAATGGCACAAATTATCATAACAAAACTCCGTGAGGGGAGCCCCTCCCAGCCATTTTGTTGAAAGTTAGTGAAACAGCGGAGGTACTGCTCGAGGGTTTGATTGACGCATTCCATCTGGCTGTCAGTCTCGGGGTGATAAGCACTGCTCAAACCCCATTCCACTCCCATGAGACTCATCAGTTCACCCCAGAACTTGGAAACAAATTGTGAACCCCGGTCAGAAATTATCTTCCGAGGTAAAGTATGCAGTCGGAACACCTGCTGAATAAACGTTTTGGCCAGTGAGTGAGTGATAGGCAGGGACTTAAACAGGATGAAGTGAGCCTGCTTAGAAAACAGATCCACAATGACCCAGATAACAGTCTTTCCCCAGTTGGGGGGCAAGTACATGATAAAGTCCATTGAGATGACTTCCCATGGTCTACCAGGTGTAGGTAGAGGTTGCAGGAGTCCAGGCAGTTTCCTGGGTCTTGGCTTGCACATAATGCATGTTTGGCATGACTGGACAAACAGGGAGAGATCTTTCCTCATCCCTGGCCACCAGAATTGGTGTTGTAGTAAATGCAGGGATTTCACAAGCCCCAGGTGCCTGGCTAATTCGTTGCCATGTACCGTTAACATGACTTCACCCCGCAAAGCCACAAACAGTTTCTGGCCACAGTACCAACAGCCATTAGCTCACTCCTCAATCACCCCCTCTTTTTGTAGTTCCAGCCTATCACTGTCAGAGAGAGCTTCGATTCCCAGGATTCAGTGCTTCCTTTAGGGGCTGGGCTGTTGTTTGGCTGTGGGTTAGGACAACCCCTCCCAACTGGGGGGCGTGAACATTGAGTCAAGTACCCCCTCCCTTTGACTGTCGTGCTGTGGGAGGCGAGACAATGCATCTGCCAAGGAGTTAGCTTTGCTTGGGAAATGATGGAGAGTAATTAAACTTGGAGAAGAAATCCGCCCATCTGAGCTGCTTAGCATTGAGACTGCGGGGCATTCTGAGTACCTCGAGGTTTTTATGGTCAGTCCACACTTCAAACGGCACCCTGGCACCCTCCAGCCAGTGCTGCCATGTAGAGAGCGCTAATTTAATGGCCCCCGCCTCCTTGTCCCAAACCAACCAATTACGCACAGTGTCAGTGAACTTCTGGGAGACATATGCAAGAGGGTGCCTTTTCCCATTCTCCCATTCCTGCAAGATGGCACCACCCATAGCGACATCCGACGCGTCCACTTGGACGATAAATTTTTTGAGTTCATTTGGGTTCGGATGTGAACAGAGCCTTTAAGCGATCGAATGCCTCCTGGCATTTGTTTGTCTACATTAGCTTAGCACCAGGCCGTGTACACTCCGGACCCTTCCTCTTCGTTTTTAAGAGATCTGTGAGCGGTAGGCTCACTTGGGCAAAGTTAGCAAGAAAGGCTCTGTAAAAATTGGCAAATCCTAAGAATGCTTGGAGCTGTCTACGAGGGGATTCCCACCCCACCACATCCTGTACTTTGGCTGGGTCCATCTCCAAGCCCTGGGGGGAGATATGGTAGGCCAAAAAGTCTATTTCAGTGCAGTGGAATTCACATTTCGATAGCTTAGCAAAGAGTTTGTACTTGTGCAACGTTTGCAAGACTTCCCGAACTAAATTCATGGGGGAATAAATCAAGATATCATCTAGATAAACAAGAACGCCCTTGAATAAATGTTCGTGCAACACTTCGTTGATTAGGTTCATGAAGACCCCAGGAGCCCCCTGGAGCCCGAAGGGCATTACCTAGTATTTAAACTGACCCAATGGGGTATTAAACACCATTTTGTATTCATCCCCCTCCTTTATCCAGACCCAGAAATAGGCATCATGGAGGTCGAGCTTGGAGTAAATTTTCCCCTTGGCCACCTCGGCTAAGAGGTCCTTTATCAGGGGGAGGGGGTAGGCGTTAGTAATGGACACTGCATTCAAGCCCCTATAGTCTGTGCAGTCTCAACCCCCCATCTTTCTTCTTGCGGAACAATACAGGGGCAGTGAATGGGGAGGATGCAGGTCGAATGATACCTCTGGCTAGGTTTTTATCAATGAATTTGTGTAGCTCCTCCTTCTCACTCAAGCTCATCACATACAGTTTCGCCTTAGGCAATTTCTACCTGGGTAGCAGTTCAATGGCACAATCTGAGTGTCTGTGAGATGGCAACTTGACTGCCTCCTCTTCCTCAAACACCTGTGCAAGGTCCCAGTACTCCGGGGGAACAGCATCCATCTCATCTCTAGCAGGACATGCCCGCACTGGTTCGTTGGGAGGGGGGGTCCCCCACACCCCATCCCATTCATGTGTGTGACACTGAGGTGAGATAAACTGGGCTAAGCCCTCATCCCATAAAGTATAAGGGTTGTGGTCGTGGAGCAACAGGCTACCCAGCACCAATGGGAATTGAGCTGCCATGGTGATGATAAAGGGATGGTGCTCCCAATGCTTCCCCGTCCCCATTCGTAAAAGTACAGTCTCGTATTTGCAGGGTTCTTTCATGGCAGACCCATCCATCTGGGTAAAAAACAAGGGATCTGGGAGTTTAACAACCTTGGCCCCAAGTCCTGTAACAAGCAAGGGGTTGATCAGATCCCATCCACAACCCGAGTCAATCAGACCCCATACACGCACGTGGTCCCCAATTCGGGATTAATGATAGTTACATTCACGAAAAAGGGGGGGTAGCTGGTCACCATTTTTGCGCCTCTGGGGTTGGGACCTGCTGCTCAGTGCCACTCACAGCAGGTCCTGTCCTTTTCCTGCTGGCTGGATCTCCTCCTTGCTGGATGACTCTGTCTTCACCTCAAGGAGGCTTGCTTGCAGGGCATGCTGGGTTTTGGGGAGAGTGGTCGGCTTCTTTGCTGGGGTATCAGCTTGCTTCTTCTCTGGGCCTTTCCTTGGGGTACCTGAGGGCCCCAATTCTGGGCACATAGCTGCAAAGTGACCAGCTTTTCCATATCTCAGGCAGAGCCCTTGCTTCATCCGCTGCTCCCACGTCCCCTCCTTCTGCTTCGGTAGCACCTTGGTTTTTGGTATCGACATCATACTCTTATCCAGGGTGACCACATTGTCAATGCAAATGGTTCTCAGGCCGCCCTCGGCGTCAGCAGCCTCTCTCATCCATGCGGTCAGGGATACTGGTTGAGCACTGCACAGGACTGTCTCCCGATCTCTGGGTGTGGGCCAAGCCGATACTGCTCTGCTAGCATCCCATCAGGCCATCCTTGGATCTTAGCAGCCTGGCACCTGAACTCCTCCGAGTACTCCTGCACTGATTTCTTCCCTTGCTTGAAGGTACACAGGAAAGCGCAGGCATATTCACTGGCATTCGGGTCCTCATATTGAGCCCGGAGGGCCCACATGAACACATCCACCGCCCGGAGCTCCAGGCAGTCTTCATTATGAATACTCACGTACCAATCGGCAGCCCCCTCCCTCAGTTGGGACACAATGTTATTTATTTATATTTATTTATTTATAATTTCAACTTATATACCGCTCAGACCCCTTAGGGGGTCTCAGAGCGGTTTACATAGTGTATTAATATTCCCTAACTAGGGCCACAATTACAGGGGGAGGGGCATCCTATCGGCACCCTGAGCAGGGCAGGGCAGGGCTTCCAGTTCTTCTTCTTTTTCCTGGCGGGGCTCCAGGTGCGGGCTTTCGAGTCCCGGCGAAGATCTTCCATCCCTGGGCTAGGAGACTTCCGCGGCCGGGTTTTTCCTTTTTCAGTGCGGAGGCCTGCGTCGGCCCGGCTCTCGGTCCGCACTCAGCTGGCTCCATCGTGCCGTCACGCCGCCCGCCGTCTGCATGTCTCGGCTTTCGTCCGCGGCTCCGCCCACTGCCAGGCCTCGACCGTCTGCTGCCCGCTGCTGCCACCGCCATTTTCTGCCACCGCCGATGTTCGCCATTAGTTTAACTGCCGCTGCTCACCCCCAGAAGGGAGGGTGCCCCCCGCCTCTCTAAAGGCAGGTCCCCATTTATCTACTTGTTTTTTTTACTTTCGAACCGCTGGGTGGGCGGGAGCTGGGACTAGGACCGGGAGCTCACCCTGGTCGCGGTGGGACTCGAACAGCCATAGTGGCTGTTCGCTAGTTGTTACTGCAGGTGATTTTACTCCCTGCGCCACCGCTCCCTTTTGTTGTGTTGTCCACAATGCACTCTTCATCAGGGAACAGGTGGCCCTAATTCAGGACAAATTTCTCCTCTCACACCACAAAAAACGCCAACTTTTCGGGGGTCCCATCAAATGTTGCATCCAGTAGTTCTGTTAGTTGGTGCACCTCACAGGGTGGCTGCCCCAGTCCCCGATCACTTGGTTGCAGCGGGGATGGGTTGGCTGGTGGCTGCAAGGGTAGAGGCGCTGGCGGTCGCCAGGGCGGAGGCACTCATTGTGCCGGTTGCCGGAGCCATAGTTTATGCTGCACCATGTCCACCATGATTCCCGGCAGATTCCGGAATGATTTCTTGACCATTTGTATGAGTCGGTCTTGGCTGCGCTCCAGCAACTCCAAGCGGGTATCTACAAACCCCTCAGTCTCCTCTGCCTCCTGGAAGGCTGCCCCAGCTTCCGGCTCATAGCTCAGTCCCCGAAATATCCGGTCATAACAGATCTCCTGACGCAGCCCCGGGGTGAGTGTCCACGTCTCCTGGGTATCAGCATGGAACTTTCCCCAGCGTGGTCACTTCAGTCATGTAGTCACCCTTGCCTTCACCCCACCGAACAGTTGCAGGACAGGCTCACCCAAATCCTCATCTTTTGGAAGGGTGGTCGTAGGGACCGTTTCCCCAGTTGTAGCTGAGATGATGAGCTCTTCCTTGCCATCACTCATCTCAGGATTGAGAGATACGGGTCGAGGGAATGATGATTCCTGACACTTTGTCGGGCTCGTTAGTCAGGTCACACAACACAGGCCTTCATCAGAAGAAATCTGTTTATTGGTGATTCAGAATTCATGACACGTGTACTGTTTGTGTCAGGAATGCCCGAGAACAAGAGGGCCTCCTGAATTATACTAGAATCAAACACCCCCCATACCAAGCTGAAGCCAATGAGTATAGTTCGTGCTAGCGAACAACCAAAAAGCTGTTGGTTCCCAGCTTAGGAGTTCTGCAGCTGGAGCTTCTACAAGGTCAAGCAGCGATAATATACAGACAGTGAAAACAGTGTACTAAGAGTACCCCTCCACATCCCATAACCATGACAGGGCTACCTGACATCATGTAAACCAGCATGAAGACGTTTGGGATGGAGTCCTGTGATAAACGAATGACATTTTATCTGGATCTTTATGAATCAGGAACTCAATTGTTTTGGAAACTCACATAATTGTTATCAAGTGCTTTTACTGAGATTACAATCTGTCATGTCATACGTATACTGTATTTTTTACAAATTAATTGTACATCAGTATTAACTGGCACTGGAATAAAAGATTACAAACACATTACTATCCAAAGAGTTTGTCACGATTAACATTATTACTGCCAATGCTGAAGGAATTAATAATGATTGCATTTATTATAAAGTGGTACTGATGTCGGTGCGGGGGGGGCAGAAACGGCCTAATTAAATTTTGGAAATCACTTAAAGGCTCTTCCACAATTTGAATGCTTGGGTTTTATGGTAATTAATTCTGCAAGAAAAGTCGCTGTAGGGGATTTCTTGATGGTAAAAAGACATGCCAAAGATGAATTCCTCTCCTCTCCTCTCGCCTTGTGGTCTGTGAGAGGCAGCTCTGTAGCTGGTAGGCCTGAAAATGTAAAGTTTGGAGGGAGGCAGTGCCCAATTTTTAGACTTTTAAAAAAGCTCACCTGGTGATCCACATATGTGAGTGCCATCAAATCTCAACCAACTTATGGTGACCCCAGCAAGGAGCTTTCAAGGCAAGTGAGCAGCTGAGATGGTGTGCCATGGCCTTCTTCTACAAAGCCTTCCTTGGTGGTCTCCCATCCAAGTACCCCCCTTGCTTCGTTTCCAGGATCTGATGAGGCTGGGCCATACTGTGCCTCCTTCCCACCCAACCTAGTCACCTACCTGAGATATATTTTTCTGTGTCCGCATATCAAAATTATATGGAGCAGCAGTGGACATAAAAATATAACGACCAGGCCCGTAGCTACGATGGGGCATTTGGGGGCCATGCCTGCTTAGTTTTGAGCCACACTGCACCACCCCTTCCCCATGCCTCTCCACCCCCACCCAAAAAGCCAGGAAGAAAACAGGAAGCTCCATCAGTAGTGCCAGCAGGGCAACAAGCAAGCTGAGTGGGCGGGCGAGGAGAGGGCCGATCAGGCAGGCCGGGCTCTGCATTGTGCCTGCACCAAGGAGTCATGTGACATGGATGACCTGATTGTGTCACATGTCTCCTCAGTGCAGAGAGGCCTGCCTGCCTGATCCGGCCGCTCCTCCCGCTCGGCTCGCTCGCAGCTTTGCCAGTGCTCCTGATGGAGTTTCCTGGTCTCTTCCTGCCAAGACCAGATAAGGGGCAGTTTCAGATTTTATTTCACACAGTCAAGGCTTCCTTCGACACATCTGCCATTTGATCATGATTGGGCATAAGATGGATCATCTCAGCCTTCACTTAGTGTGATAGGTGGACAGGCTGGCAGATGGCTGTTCCTCTTCCCTGAATAAACTCAGCCTCAAACCTGAGTTTCTTACTTAATATGATGCATTAAATTAGGTATTTGCCTCTTTAATGCTATTAAATGGAAGTTCTGTTGTACACGTTTGTGACCTCATTAAATAATTACATTCAGCCACAAGCTGGCTAAATATGTAGGACTGTACTGTGGCTAGAGTAAGTGCCACGAAATCTTTCTTCGTTTGCCTCTCAGAAGTGAAGAAAGGCCAGACCATTCAAAATATCTGACCATAGATTTCTATAGGTCTGAAGAAAAGGCCATTATAAATATTTTTCCCCATTCTCTATCCCAGTAAGGTATCAGAATCACAGTAAGGTAATGGCAGCTTTGGAGAGTCGACACAAACTCTTCCCTCCAAAAGTACCGCCCCAAGTCTCCAGGAATTTCCCAAACTGGAGTTGGGAAACTTGCGTGACAACAAGATATAGGAGCCTAAAGGGAATGCCTGGGTGAGAGGCCAATGAGAAAAGGAGATGTCTGTTGACAAAAGTTACCTCTTATTTAGCAGCAAGCTTAAGTCTTGCTCGTGTGCCCTAAATGTGTGACAGAGAAATACACCTGCAAAATATTCTGTTAAGTTGGGACCAAACATTGGGTCAATTTAACCCACCTCCTTCCAAAGCAAGGAAATGCAGAACTGAGCGAGGTTGAGCCTGCTGCGGCGGGGAGGGAGGGATAAAAGCCAAATAAAATAAAATAAATAAACACTTGGTAATTGTTAGCTGTTCACCATATTATATAGCAAACGGTAGCAAGATTTCTGAAGAGCAGATCCAAGCCGAACAATGGTATGAAACGTGGAAATAAGCTAAGCCTTGTCTGTAGGCACTTGACCGGTCACCTGGTGTGTCAGATTTGTTTCCAGGCAACAATAGAAGTGGTTTCTTTGTTCAGCAATGTCACAAATGACCAATACCTCAGAAATTCTAACTGAAGAAGGTAGGCCCCCCCAAGGGTTCCCCAGCTGTAGAAGACAGAAATCTGGCAAAGGAGGCAGCCCAGACTGAAGACCACTCAAGCTGCCAAGCCTCCGGGAGGGGCAGGGATCTCCTGGTGAGAGCCAATTCGGTGTGGTGGTTAGGAGCACGGCCTCTAATCTGGGAGATTCCCCCTCCTTCACATGCAGCTGCTGGTGTGACCTTGGATCAGTCACAAGTCCTTTCAGAGCTGTTCTCTCAAGGACAGTTCTCGAGAGAGCTCTCTCAGCCCCACCTGCCTCACAGGGTGTCTGTTGTGGGCAGGGGAAGGGAAAAGGGATCGTACGCCACTCTGAGACTCCTTCGGGAAGTGAAGGGCGGGGTATAAATCCAATCTCCTTCTTCTTTCCCAGCTCCTGTTTCCTGCAGCAGCTCAAAGCGGCTGTGGTTGAAAAACAAACAACAACAACAAAAGTGGGCATCGGGCTGATGGCGTGACATCACTTTCAGGGAAAGCTGCTAAGATCTCAAGGTCTCTTTCCCTTTCCAGTGCCACAAATTCAGATCTCATTAGCAGATTTCCAGCACTGCCTTGTCAAATGCCAGGAGATTTTGTGTGTGTGTGTGTGTGGGAGGCGCCTAAAGAAAGTGAAGTGTGGGGAGGACAGGAGGTGGTGGCGGCTACAAGCATGGACAGCTTCAAGAGGGAATTGGATAAACATCTGGAGCAGAGGTCCATCAGTGGCTATTAGCCACAAGGTATAGGTAGGAACTCTCAGTCTGGGGCCAAGGGATGCTCTGTATTCTTGGTGCTTGGGGGGGGCAACAGTAGGAGCGTGTCTCGTGTCCTGGCCCCACTGATAGACCTCCTGAGGGAACCTGGTATTTTTGGCCACTGTGTGACAGAGTGTTGGACTGGATGGGCCATTGTCCTGATCCAACATTGGCTTCTCTTACATTCTTATGATATCACTCCCAAGTGATGCTCTAGGAACTTCCCCTAGTGTCTGTGATAGTAACCAGAGAACATGTGGAAAGTCCTAGAGTGTCTCTGTTCTTCTCAGTTTTCAAGGACAAAGGATTGGAGCCAAGGGAGAGAGTTTACATTCTGTCTAGGGTTGCCAACCTCCAGGTGGAGCCTGGAGATTTCCTGCTATTACGTCCGTTCTCCAAACAATCTGTTCCCTTGAAGAAAATGGCTGATATCACCAATATGTTTCCACTTTAGGTTCTAAGAGTACAAGTAAAATCACCTTATCAGGGCCAATGTAACATCAGTAGGCAATTTTACTTGTATTCTTAGGACCTAAACTATCTCCAATATATGAAATTGCTTCTGACACAAGGCCAGATACATTTGTGACCCCACAAACAATTTTTTTTGCGTGTCATTCAATTCCAGATTAGAACATTCCATTTTTGGTCCTTATATCAATTGTTTCCTGCCTTACGAGTGTAACAGGGGCTTTGTTGCATGTTGTATTCCATCCTACTTGACCTCTGAAGAAGGCTCCTGTGGGCCAAAACAAGTCAGGTCATGTATGGTTCCTTTTGTGCATTTGTCACTTTGATTATTTTATGAGGCTTTATCTGGGCCCCTACAAGGTTTTTATGTTTTTGAGATAAACACGTGTACTGTTGTCTATAGCGATGAATGTTTTTAACTTTCGGCCCTCAACTAGTTTTCTAAACTCCCTTTGGAGGTTTTTGCTTGGTTGGTTTATATTTTCTTCCCCTCTCTTTGTGGACAAATGGCAGGCAGCGCTTTGGGTTGCTTCATCCGCACCCCTCGTAGTTTGGGCTTTTTCTTGGAGGGCTTGCGCTCACTCACCTTCTCATCCCCGGAGCTCTTGTCAAGAGGGCAACTGGCCATGAAGTGCCCCGAGGCTGCACATCTTAGGTAAAGGTCACATCCTTTGTTCTCTGACGGCCTCCCTCACCTTGGTTTTCATTCCCTACAGTTCCGCCACTGCTGCCCTTGTGGGAGTCTGTGGCTGATACATCAGTAAGAGGTTGGAGTGGTTCTCTGCCTCGCAGGGTTAGCGGGTTGCCCTGGGTCAGGGCCCAATCTAGAATTGAGTGGTTCAGCCCGGCCTGGTAGAATTTGATGAGGACCTCTTCAGGCCACCCCTGGAGCTTTTCAGCATGTGTTTTTAACTCATTTGAGTACTCCTGTGCCAAGCGCCCATCTTGGTGCAAGACCCTCAGTTGGGTGCGCGCTCTTTCCAGCTCCAGGGGGTCCTTGTATTGGTGTCAGAGTGCCGACATGAAGGCATTCACATCTTGGAGTTCTGGGCCCTGGACATAGTATAGACCCACAAACCAGTTGGCCACCTGATCCTGGAGCTACAACCCAATAAAATCCACATGGTGCTCGTCTGTGGCAAAAGTGGGGTCCCAATTGCATAAGAATTTGTGCGCCTGCAGAACAAAGAACAGCAACTTCTCCAGGGGGCCATCAAACATCGCTTCCAGGGCATTGTGTGGCGCTGCAAAGCCACCGAGGTTGCAGGCGGCATGGTCAACACAGCTGGGCCAGTAGGGGGAGGAGGCAGAGGCACTTGTGGAGAGGCCGGCAGGGTCCTCCCAACTCCATCCTGGGCCTGTTTGTGATTCTGGAACTCTTGCTGGATGACATTCATGATGATGCCTGGTAATTCCAGCATCGTGTTCTAGATCTTTCATCTGATCTCTTCAGCCTTGCCTCTGAACTCCCTGCATAGATGCTCAACTTCCATGTTCTATATGGCTCAGATGCACTCTGGGCCCTCCTGGAATAAGCATCCATAGCACCTTTGGGTGCCATCGTATGCCAATTTCTCAAGCCTCAGATCAGGAGTCACCACCCAGGTGGGCTCAGCCCAAGTGGAAATCGCTGCCCAGAAGTCTTGGGTCCGCACCCCACTTTCCGCACTTTCGGATTCTGCATTTGCCACCGGGACCGCCGTGGTCCCTTGCTCAGACATGGTGCCATCCGCCGCAGTTGTAGGGACTTCCCCATCCTCTCTGCTCATCATGGTTGTGATGCAGGAGGTTGAGAAAAGGGAAAAAACGAGTCCTAACAATTTGTCAGGATCCTGGTTAAATCAGTTCTTAACCAGTCAGTTTGAAGAAAGTTAACTTTATTGAGACAGTTGATAGATACCGTCCTGGACACATCTGTTGTTAGAACTGAAGTTGAACATGCGAAGGTTGCAGATATAGTCGATTCAAATAAAGGCACTAAAGATCGGGACCCAGTCACCCCACAGTATTTGCCCACCAGAACTAACAGTCAGCTGCCCCCCCCCCCACACTAAACACGTACTCTTCTCAGAGCATCCCTCTCACCAGAATTAATAGTTACCTACCCCCCAGAGGCACGTAGCCTCTACATAGCAAGGAAAACAGGATCACAGACATCTGAGAAGCTAGGACATTTGGCACCGCTAAGGTGACCAGCCCCAGGCACATTACGAGAGAGAGAGAGGAGCCTCCTCTCTCAATGGCAGGCGAGCTGTAAAATGCAAAATGCACAGGAAGCCTGACAGCAGGGCTGCCATGTCTCCTGCTTCATAGTTTTACCATAGAGTTTTTGTAAATCCTAAGGTGTCCCATGACATTCCCCCACCCCGCTCCTGGGGGTTGCCGGCTGTGGCTTATGCTGAGGTGAAGCTGGCAAAAAGTACTCCTTTTCAGGCAATGGCAGGCCAAGCTCTTAGTGTTTACCTCAGACCTGGCCAATCCAGAGATTTTACACTTCGTGACAATCACAGGAGCAGATATTGCAGGATCACTATCCCCTTCAGGCTGTTCTTAACTAAGAATCCCAGAGCCAGATGCTGGGAAAGAGCCTCCTGAGAAATTTTACGTGCACCCAGACTCATTCCAGGTTTCTAGTCTCCAGATTCCTGGATTATACCCAGGAGTCTTTGAAAAATCTTACTCAACCGAATGGGAATTAGTGTTGTTGATACAGGAGTCTCTGAAAAGGGATGGTGTTTGTGACCAGTGTTCCCTCTAAGCTGAGTTAGTGTGAGCTAGCTCAGTTTTTTTAGCCTCTGGCTCACACATTTTTGTCTTGGCTCAGGAAGGATGGCGCCAGAGCAAATTACTTTATGCAGCAGCCAAATTGCTCGCTCACAACTTTAATGCCAGTAGCTCACAAAGTAGAATTTTTGCCTACAAGACTCCACAGCCTAGAGGGAGCATTGTTTGTGGCCTACAAACATGGCGTCCAATTAACTAAAAGTTTGTGGGAGGTGCCTCACGGTTACATGTGGATTTTACAAATGGAAATCCAGACTTGCTCAGGCTTGGCATTTGCTTTAATTCTTCATTCAATAATATTATCTTTAAAAAAAAAAGACACTACTGTAAATATGATATTTAATAATGACCCATTCGGAAGTCCCCACAAAAAGTTAAGTGAAAACGTCTCTCTTGTGGGGGCAGGAAATGTAAACAGACGGATTTCTGAGGCAGTTTATTACCCCCTAGTTTGTCCGCATGATGGGCACGTGATGATCCGAAATGACTGCCTTCCCTGAAGAATGTACCACTGGGAACGTCGCATAATGCATGGAATGGCTCACGGTTTGTGTGTCTGATGGTAAAAATCAATGGTCTCCCTCATTGAAAGGTGCCCTCGGGGGGCCAAAGGCAGTGAATAGCTGATTAGTTTGTGTGCACACGCTGGCAGATGATAAAGCAGCGCTGAAATCGGCCGTATGCCATAATAAAGTACCCAGCCCCGTCTTTAAAGCTAGCGTGTACTTATGTCTCAGGGGAATATGCCTCCATTAACCAAAACCACGCAGTAACTCATCTTTAACCACAGTAAGAAAATGCTAGGGAGTAGCAACTAATAATGATTTCTGAAGGCTAACGGTGCACAAAAAAAAGGGGGAGGGAGAGACAAGAAAGGAAGCTTAACTGGAGTCAGAGACCTGTGTTTGCATTGATTTCTTATATGTTTTCAAATTCTCCCATTCCGTTTTGAACCTGATGGGTGCTTTCGTATAAATCATTTCAAAGCAAGCCATAAAATCACCAAAACAAAAATCATTAAAAACATAATCAGTGCCGGCTAAAACATAGATTCTGTAACACCCAGTGAGGCTAAAAACATCATAGCTCAAGAGGAATCAGAGATGAGACACACATTTTCACAACTAGCATGCATTCCTGGGTTGACCTTACACCTGCCAACATCCAGGCAGGTCTGGAGGTCTCCTGGTATTACAACTGATCTCCAGACGACACAGTTCCTGAAGGAAATGGCAGATTCAGTGTGTGGACTTTTACGGCATTACTTCCATGCTGAGTTCCCTCCTTTCCACAGAACTGATCCTTCCCCTCAAATCTCCAGGAATTTTCCAACCCAGTACTGGCAACTTTAGTTGAAGTTTTGGACAGGTCAAATAAGAATTATATAGGGTTGCCAGCCTCCTGGTAAGGCCTGGAGATGCCCCATTATTACAATTGATGTCCAGATGAGAGAGATTAAATGGCTAGTTTGGTGGAGAGGAGGAGGAGAAGAAGAAGAGGAGGAGGAGGAGATTGGATTTATACTCTGCCCTTCACTACAGGAAGGAGTCGCAGAGTGGCTGACAATCTCCTTTCCCTTTCCCTCCCCACAACAGATAACCTGTGAAGCAGGTGAGGCTGAGAGAGCTCTTTCAAGAACTGCTCTTTCAAGAACAGCTCTAAAAGAACTTGTGACTGACCTAACGTAATACCAGTGGCTGCATGGGGAGGAGTGGGGAATCAAACCTGGTTCTCCCAGATTAGAGTCTGTGCTCTTAACCACTACACCAAACTGACTTTCTGGACTCTATGGCTCTGTACCCTCCTGAGGTCTCTCCCCTCCCCCAACCTGCTCTCCCTAGGCTCCACCCCCCAAAACCTTCAGGTATTTCACCACCCATACCTGGCAATCCTAGCTAGTTAAGTTATTTTGTATTTGCCTTTTTGTCTACTATTAGGGGTATGAAGCTTTCCTATGACTGAAGTGGTCTTGTCACAGAAAGACCATTAAGAGAAGGTTGGCAGCACAAAGGAGTGGGAAGGAGGCCGTGTATGATTGATTTGTGCCTTTTTATACTGAAATGCATTTGTCTATAAATAATGGTTTCATATGACATGTGCTGAGAGGTTTACTTTAAACATCTCTTTGAGGGGGAGTCCCTATCAGGGGTATAGAACAGATTGAATGGTTACACCCTTGGGTGGGGAAGGAGAAATATTTTCAATCCATCCTTAAAAAATTCTCTTTACCTCTTGGCCATACGTATCTTGCCCTTGATAGCACCAGAGCCCTTATTCTTCAGGACTCAAAGCCAACAAATGGTGTTATCTTTTGTCCCGAAAGGGATCGAAAACCAGGCTTTGTCAGGCCGAGAAGATCCTTCTGGTGGAGTGGTGGGTGTCTGGGCAGTCACCAAACAGATGGATGGAGGCCCAGAGAGAAATCTCTTTGCAAAAGGTCACAAAGCTCAGATGGAATCTACAAATTATATCATTGGATCCAGGGGTCATTCCCTAAAAAAAAAGAGGTGCAGGAGCTCATTTGCATAACTCATTTGCATATGCCACACCCCCTGACAAAGGGCAGGCATGTTTAAAATGAGTTATGCAAATAAGGGGGGATTTACCCCCCCCCCGAGTCTGCGGGGCACCGGGAGAAGATCGGGCAGGGAACCCAGGCATTTAAATCTTCCCTCCCTGAGTCTCTCCACGGGCGGGGGGGCAGGGCCTGGGCTCCTTACACTGGAGCGCCACTCCAGGGTGCTCCGGCAAGAAATGACCCCTGATTGGATCCAAAAAACCTTTCATTTTTATGCACCCAAAGTAGACATTAAAAAGAATCAATCAACATTCCTCTGCTGCATAGTATGAAACACAGTGCATGAGCTTTGTACTGGTTTGCCATCTCTGGGTAGTAAAATTCCTGGAGATTTGGGGATGGAGTCTGGGGAGGGTTTAGGTAGAGGAGGACCTTCAGTAGGGTATAATTCCATGGACTCCATCCTCCAAAGCAACCATTTTCTCCAGAGGAACTGACCTCTCTATTGTCTGAAGATCAGCTGTAATTCCAGGAGATCCCCAGGCTCCACCTGGAGGTTGGCAACCCTACCTTGTACAGATGGACAGAGTCTGGATTAAGATATACTGAGACTCCAAGTCACATCAAGTTAAACGCCCCACAGCATTGACCAAAAATGGTTACAAAAAACTGTATTAGAGGCCCCTCATAACCTGAGGTAATAAACTGTAATTTACATAGTTTGTAAATAAATCTGGCTGCGCACTGAACATATAATCGAATGTGTCTCTGAGGCGAGGGGTGGGATTGTACCTCCGGGCCTGGTCAAGATCCTTTTTGTGCCGTGATCAACATATAACACCCAAACACGTGAAGGTTCCCTCTTCATATTTACACATGAAGCTGCCCTATATTGACTCTGTCCACAGATCCTTCAAAATCAGTTTTGTCTACTCAGACTCACAGTGGCTCTCCAGGGGTTCTTTCACATCCCCTACTACCGATGCTCCCTCTAAGTCTTATGAGCAAAAATTCTACTTTGTGAACTACTGACAGTACAGTTGTGAGTGAGTGATTTGGCCGCTCCATAAATTAGTTTGCTCTGGAGCCATCCTTCCTGAACTAAGATAAAAATGTGTGAGCTGGAGGCTAAAAAACTGTGAGCTAGCTCACACTAACTCAACTTAGAGGGAACACTGCTTACTACCTTACCATTTAACCTGGAGGTGCCGGGGATTGAACCTGGGGCCTTGTGCGTGCCAAGCAGATGTTCTACCACTGAGCCACAGCTGTTCCCAAATTGGTATCTGCCAGGCTACACACACGGGGCACCTGAGTGGTCAGAAATGGGGCCAGTAGCTGAGATCCAAGCCACTTTCCATGTGTTCATAGGTAAGGTAAAATGAACTGTCAAGTCACAATCAATTTATGGCGATCTCATCAAAGGGTTTTCAAGGCAAGAGATGAGTAGAGGTGGTTTGCCATTTTGCATTCCTCTGCATAACGTCCTTTGTCTTCAGTGGTGGTCTCCCATCCAAGTATTAACCAGGGTCAACCCTGCTTAGTTTCTGAGCAGTACTGAGACCAGAGTAGCCTGGGTTATCTGGCGTACTCCATGCATTCGTATGCACCTGCAAAGACTTTAACAGGGCTACAGATGAAGCCAAATCCTTATCCGATCTTTGACATTACATAATCACTGGATATTCCCTTGAGTATTTCAGGATTCACCATTCACTCACAGACTATCTGATATCTGTTTTTTGACATCCAACGAACATGACAGGGATCTCACAATTTAATATTTGACTGCTTCAAGAGGAATTATCTCACATTCTGTCAAACATTATCACCAGTAAAGTGTTAGATATTAAAATTAAAACCAGTCTCCAATATTGAATCAAATATTACTGGATGTTTAAAACGGATATCAAATAGGATGTGGCTAGGTGCAGCTGCGTACTTGACGAAGGTTTGTTTGTTCACCTGCTGTGAACACACTTGGACACATGGTGCTAATTCATAATGAGTTATAATGGTCTCCAGGGGCTTTCGTGTTATCCACGACCTGATCCACTTAAGCAGTTGTGGCAGAGACTGGACTTGGGACCTTCTTCATGCAAAGCAGATAACCTACCACTGAACCACAGCCCCTCCCCAAGTGGTATTATTTCTCACATCTGGCTCCTGACATGCAATAATCCTTAGTGTTGGATAGTGTTTAGTGTTTTAGTGTTTGATGAACAATATGCAGTGGTAGTAACTGTCTGATTTTGGCTTGCAACATTTCCACTGGCAGCGTGGAGTTCCACCAGTGGAGTGGACTTTCCTTGCCTTCTTCCTCCTGTGTCACCCTGTGCCTCCTTCTACGCTGCTCCTGGGGGGCTGAGGACTCATGAGGGGAAAGTCAGAAGTCTGCGGTGGAAGGAAGGGATTTGCAGAAATGCCCTCCACCAGCACCATTCCTCTGCAGGATTCGGCCCAGTAGTGTATACTATATGTAAAGGTTTCCCTTGCTTTGAAAGCCAGTCCAATCCAACTCTAGGGGGCAGTGCAGTGATTATCTCTGTTTCCAAGCCGAAGAGCCAGTGCTGTCCATAGACTTTCCCGTGGTCATGTGGCCGACATGGCTAAACTCCTAGGTGCATGGAATGCTGTTAACTTCCCAACGAAGTGGTACCTAGTTATCTACTTGCAGTTTCTTCCTTTCGAACTGCTAGGTTGGCAGGAGCTGGGGCCAGAGATGGGTGTCAGGTTTAAAAACAAGTAGATCCAGTCATTCTTGCACAAAGAAAGGTTTTATTGGATTATCTTGCTAAAACCCACAGTAGGAGGTCATTGTCAGGAATGGGGGGCGAAGCAAAGCAAGCTAACTTATAATGTGATGCAATGAAGCGCCTAGCAAATGAAACATGAGCACTCGCGCGGGAACTCCCGGCGGGAGAAATACTTCATGAACGGGAGACTACTCCCCCCTCCCCTTGCCTTCCCAGGACTGGAAAATTCTCAGTGAAACAAGAATAGTCCAAAGCCTACATTCAAGGCCACCGTGATAAGGAAAAGCGGCAGGGAAGAAGCTCCCACGTTTCTGCCTGCATAGCTACGCAAGCGCAAAGCAGGGTAGGGAACACAAAACAATGGATTCAGTGAGAAACATCAAAGGCATTTTCTGACATTCTGCCCTTCCCAAAATACCACCCACCCACCACTCAGGAAGGAGAGAATGCGGGGCCCCCAGGTTTATTTGGGTATCGAGTGTGAAATTCTTTCAGGTGATCAGGTGCATTAATATCAGACACTTTCACCCACTCCCTGTGTTGGGGCCCGAAATGTACCCATTCAACAAGATACAGGAGTTGTCCACGGAGAATCTTAGAGTCCAAAATGTCAGCAATTTCGTAGTGTTCCTCATCGTCAATCATCAAAGGGGGGAGGTGCTGGAAGCTCAGGTTGCCATTTAGTCGGGGGTAATGCAGGTTTGAGAAGGCTGTAATGGAAAATTGGATGTATTGTTTTAAGAGATTTAGGCAAATCTAGTTGTACAGTTACTTGATTTATACATCTCAAAACTTTGAAGGGACCAATATATTTCCAAGCGAGTTTCCGGGACTGTTGCGGTAGTCTTAGGTTCTTGGTTGAAAGGTAGACCAAGTCTCCCAGTTGCAGTTTCCAGCCACCCGCCCTCTTTTTGTCTGCCTGCTTTTTGTACTGTGCCTTGGCCTCATTCAATGTCTCGACAATTAGGGGCCAAGAGTCCCGGAAAGTTTTACACCATGCTGAGGCTTCCCCGCCCGTCTCACCGGGCTTCAAAAAGGGAAGAGGGGGGCTGTCATAACCCATGGCAGCTTTGAAGGGAGACATATTTGTTGAAGCATGCCATGAGTTGTTGTATGCAAACTCCGCCAGTGGTAATAAATCTACCCAATTGTCTTGTTGATAGTTAGAGAAACACCTTAAGTATTGTTCTAAAGTCTGGTTTACACTCTCCGTTTGCCCGTCGGTTTCAGGGTGATAGGCAGTACTGAGAGCACGTTCAATACCCATAAGAGTCATCAACTCCGACCACAACTTTGAAACAAATTGAACCCCCCTGTCGGAGATTATCTTGAGTGGTAATGTATGTAGCCTGGCAATGTGCTGAAGGAAGGCTTTGGCCAGGACTTTGGCTGTCGGCAGGCTGGGAAACGGTATAAAATGAGCTTGTTTAGAGAATAGGTCCACTACCACCCAAATGACCGTCATATGTTTAGAGGGGGGAAGATCTGTGATAAAGTCCATAGAGATCACTTCCCAGGGTCGGCTCGGGGTGGGTAGAGGCTGTAAAAGACCTGGAGGTTTCCCTGGTCTGGTTTTGCAACGATTGCACGTTGGGCAGGACTGTATATAAAGGGATAAATCCCGTTTCATTCGGGGTCACCAGAAGCCGCGTTGCAGTAGGTGTAAGGATTTTACATATCCGAAGTGCCCCGCAGACTTTGAGTCATGGGCTGTTTGCAACATCTGGGCTCGGGTAGCTTCTGGAACAAAAATTTTATTGCCCCTGTACCAGCAGCCATTTGTACCACATTTCACATCATCCCGAGCTTGTAATTCAATTGTTTCTTGTGTGGTGATGTCAGTGGCAAATTGCTTTTCCCAGGTCATGGCCTGGATTGGGGTCAACAATTGTGCGCGTCTGGTTTTTCGGGTTACAACTGCTCCAACTAATTGTTCAGGGGTGAACATAGACTCTCGTATTTCTGTCCTCTTACACAGGTGTTGGGGAAGGCGGGAGAGAGCATCCGCCAGATGATTGGATTTACCTGGGAAATGGTGAAGGGTGAATTGAAATTTAGAGAAAAACTCAGCCCACCGGAATTGTTTTGCATTTAGATTCCAGGGTTTCCGCAGTACCTCAAGATTTTTGTGATCAGTCCAGATTTCAAAAGGTACTCGGGACCCTTCTAACCAGTGCCTCCAGGTGATCAATGCTAAATGTATAGACGCTGCTTCTTTATCCCAAATGGGCCAAAATCTCTCCGTATCATTAAACTTTTTGGACACATAAGCAAGGGGTTGTAGTTGCCCCTGAACATTCTCTTGCAAAATCACCCCACCCATAGCGGTATCCGATGCGTCTACTTGGACCACAAATTTTTTTGTCTCATCGGGGTGTGCTAGTATGGGTTCAGACGTGAATAACTGTTTTAGTTGTTCAAAAGCTTCCTGACACTGGGGAGTCCAGTTCAAAGGGGCCCCTGGCATGGAAGCCTTAGTTCCCCTCCCCTTAGTCTTTAGCAGTTCTGTGAGGGGGAGGGCCACTTGGGCAAAATGTGGCAGGAATTGACGGTAAAAATTGGCGAAACCGAGGAAACTTTGGAGCTGCCGCCTGGTTTTGGGGGGCTCCCACATCAACACATCTTGGACCTTTTTTGGGTCCATTTCTAACTCTGCAGAAGATATGCGGTACCCCAAAAAGTCAATGCACTCCTGGTGGAATTCACATTTTGACAGTTTAACAAACAGTTTGTGTTCTAATAGCGTTTCCAATACTTTTCGCATAAGCGTGGTGTGAGATTCTTGATCCGGGGTATAGACCAAGATATCATCCAAGTAAACAACCACCCCCTTGAATAAGTAGGGGTGTAACACTTCATTGATTAAATTCATGAAGACCCCTGGTGCCCCCTGTAATCCGAAGGGCATAACCCGATATTCAAATTGCCCCAGCGGGGTATTAAACGCAGTCTTGTATTCATCACCCTGTCTGATACGGACCCGAAAATAGGCATCTCGTAAATCCAGTTTAGAAAACACTTTCCCCTTTGCCACCTCTGCCAACAAGTCTTTGATGAGGGGCATTGGGTAGGCATTAGTTGCAGACACTGCGTTTAGCCCCCTGTAATCCGTGCAGAGTCTGAGCCCCCCATCTTTTTTTTTACCAAACTATACGGGTGCTGCAAAAGGGGACAACGCTGGCCTAATAAATCCACGGGCCAGATTCTTATCGATAAAGCGGCATAGTTCTTCCTTTTCAATGGGACTCATGGCATAAATTTTCCCTTTTGGTAATTTGTGGCCCGGAAGGATTTCAATCGCACAGTCGGAGTTACGGTGGGGGGTAGTTCATCTGCTTCCTCCTCCTCAAACACCCTGGTCACATACCAGTAGTCCTTAGGGATGCGGTTAAGGTCCTCCGTGGCTAGGCAAGCTCGTGGAGGTTCATTGCATGGGTTTTTTCCCCACCCTGGGTCCCATTGGTGCTCTGCACACTTCGGGGAGATAAATTGTACGCTCCCTTCTTCCCATAGAATATACGGATCATGACCATGTAACCAAGGGCTACCCAACACCAATGGGAACTGGGCTTGAGGGGCTATTACAAACGAGCGTAGCTCCCAGTGTTCACCAATGCCTACTCTTAAAGGAACAGTCTCAAATCGGCATGGTTCTTTCATTGGAGACCCATCCATTTGCGTAAAAGTTATCGGGTCTTTCAAATTGACAACGGTTGCCTCCAACCCCATAACCATAGATGGGTTTATCAGGTCCCTCCCGTACCCTGAGTCAATGAGGGCTCGAACCCGAATATGGGTCATCATCGCTGGATTCATCACAAGTACAGTCACAAAGAAGAGAGAGGGGTAATTGCTCACCAGTTTAGGCGCCTCAGGTACTGGGTCCTGCTGTGTAGCGCCATTCACAAACAGGACCAATTCGTTTCCCTGCATCTCACTCTCCTCCTCCAGCATCATGGTATCCGCTTGGTCGGGGCTAGCAAAAAGAGCCCGTGTGTTGCGTGGTTTCGCTGTACCTTTTCTCGGGGTAGGGGTTGGCCATCGTCTGGGTTCCTCTTGTGGTAGGGCTCTATTGGGATCCCCTTTCGGGCAGGATGCGGCGAAGTGCCCCTTTTCCCCACACCGCAGGCATAGGCCCTGTCGCATACGCTGATCTCTCATCCCACTTGAGGTGGAGGTTGGTTTGGGTCTGGCCTGGCCTGCCGCAAGACTCAGACGGTTATTGCCCAGAGATAGATCCAGTTTCATGACACGCAAGCGGCTTTCCGCTTTTTCGGCTTCCTCCATCCAGCCCTGGAGAGTGCGAGGTTGCTGAGAGCTGAGGACATTATTGCGGACGTCTACAGCTAGTCCCATTCGATATTGTTGAGCCAACACTGCATCGGTCCAGTCCCGAATTTTCACTGCATGCCTTTGAAACTCCCTTGAATACTCCCGCACGGTGAGTTTGCCTTGCCTGAACGTGCGAAGGAAGGCTTCAGCTTTTTGGGCCACCCCCGGGTCCTCGAAACGGTTTCTCAAGGCCCACATGAAGTCATCGACATTCCCCAATTCCGCTGCCTCCAGATCATGAAGGGCTACATACCAACTAGTAGCACTCCCCCGGAACCTGGAAGCGATAAACTCCACCTGTTGCTCCTCGTCTGGGAACACATAGCCCCATCTCTGCACAAATTTCCCTACTTGCAATATGAAAAAGGACACAGTTTCTGGATCCCCATCAAACGTGATCTCCAACATGTCCTTGGGGCGGATTACTGGAGGGGCCGGGGCCATGATCGGTACTGGAACTGGCTGCGGGAGGGGTGCTGGAGCAGGGGGTTGAGGCGGAGGCAGAGCTGGTGGCTGGATAGGTCCTGGTTGCCCTGGCCCGGGTCCTGGTGCTGGGCCGGCCGGTGGAGGTGGGGCCGGTGCTGGCTGGCCCGGCCCTGGGGCTGGGGGAGCAGGAGGTGGCTGTCCCGGTGGCATCGGTGGTGCAGGTGCTGGTGCCGGTCTAGGTTGCGTCAGCGGATGAGCTCGAATTGCTTGGTCCATCATCTGTGGTAGGGATTGCATTAGTTTGCTCATGTCCCGTACCAGACGTCAGGTATCCTCTTGAATAGAGTCCATGCGAGCCTCTGTATCTGAACCGGACCCTGTTCTGGGAGATCCTCGAGACATCCGTCCCTGGGGAAGTCCAAAACTACCTCTAGGATCCAAAAGGCTGTCCTGGCTCTGGCTTCCCGGCATGGACCAAGTTGTCTGGGTAGTGTCCAACAGGTTCTTAGTCCAATCGCGTGATCTGCGGTAGGTCACCCCTTTATCCCAGGGTGTTGGGGCTCCCGGCACGTAGGTTCGTGGAACCGCTCCCCCTTGACTCTGCGTTGGCCCGGCCGGGCTATAGATTGGGAGAGTGTACGCAGCACCCACTGTGCTGATCGATGGAGGGGTGACCAACCCTGCTGCTGATTGCGGGGTTGGCGCTGCCAAAACCGAAGTTGTAGTCACTGGAACAATGGTGGTGGTCGGAACGGTGACCACTGGAGTTGCCACGGTGGTGACTGGGACCGTGGCTCCCGGAGTAGTAGTCACTGGGACTGCGCCCGTGGCTCCCCCCCCAGCTCCGCTCATCGTGGTGCTAGGGTCTTGAACTGCCAAGCTACTGACCTTCCAGTCTGCAACTCAGCATCTTAACCTCTGAGCCACTGTGGCCTCCAATGTATACACAGTGGCATTTACCACCAACACCATGCAAGACAGTTTCAGGTGAGTAACTATATTGGTCTGCACAGGGCTTTTCTTTTTGGAAAAAGAGGTGCCGGAACTCTCAAGAGAAAAATGACGTTTTCAATCCGTATCCAGAAAACTCATGAACTTTTAAACATTTTTAAAAGAATTTTGTCAAAGAGGTTCTGGAAGGCTGTTCTGGAGCATCCTCCCAGAACAAAAGCCCTGGGTCTGAAGTAGAAGAGCAAGATTCGAATCCATTACCACCTTAAAGACCAACCAGATTCTCAGGGTGTAAGCTTTTGAGAGTCAAAGCTCTCTGTTTTCAGGTGTTCATTTCTACTCTACAAGAAGAGTTGGAGTTAGGGAAGAGTGGTCCTATGGAATCTACTCATCCACATCTTCAGCTTTACAAGTGGCTAAGTCGGTCTCAAAATCCAAGTCCGTGATTGTCAGCAGAGTCTTCAGTTCTCCATAAATGCTGAGATTTTGGAGATGATTTATGACATTTCCTAGAGCTACCTATTGTTACTTCCAGGTGGTGACCAGAACTGACATCTGTTGGAAGTGAAGGCGCTGTCCCCTGCCTCAGACCTCCAGAAGCAAGTGGCCAGAGAGACTAGATAGCTAGATAGGCACACTGACCTTTCCTTCCTGTGTTTACTCTTCTGCCACTGCCCCCTTTGAAATGTAGATCGTGTTCTCAGGGACAATTTCCTTCCTTCCGTTCCCTCTCTCAGACGACGCTCCCCCTTCTCCCTGCACACACCGAGAGGGACGACACATGGTCCTCTCTTGGCACCATGAGGCAGATGGCCTTCTCCCCATCTGCCTCCATCCTTAGCTAGTAAGTTAGTACTCTGTCCTGTCTCTACTCTTTCCTGTCCAAAAGTGTACTTCTCAAATAAAGAGAGAAGCATTTCTCAGTTAAACTTGCAGTGCGGCTCTGTGTAGCTTTGTAAACCAAGTAACCTGGTAATATGACATGGCTGCATTTGTAGCTTTATTTAAAGCACTCTGCTAACTAGTGGGAACTGGACTAACCACGCCAGTTAACCCCAACAACATCCTCACACTTATGAAAACAGTGAGGTTTTTTTAAAAATAATAATAATGATAATAAATTTTTAACTTATCCTCCAAGTAGTGGTGTCAGGTAGCCCTGCCATGATGGATGGAGAAGGGTGGGAGGATGGGCTTTGTTTCGTGAAGGGTGGGTGGATGGGATCGTGGGGTGTTGATTTATGCACCTGGACTGTTCGAATGGAATGCGGGGAGCTGTCCCGGATGCCTGGCTGTGCGAGCCATATCTTCTTCAGACCTAACACAATGACCTTGGAGGAGACAGTCTGCTAGCTTCCTATCACTTTCAAAGCAACAGCTACGCTGGGAAAATGGGGGCGGCGGGAACTACAGTAATTATCACTGTCTCCAGTTCCCGCGCGCGCGCTTTGCTTCCATTGGTTGAGGGGGGGTCCCCATTCTCCCCCCTTGGGTATAACTGCTTGCTCCATGTAACTAAGGTATTCTTAACAACGCTTCTGTTTCAGTAACCTACTATTGCAGCTTTAAAATAAATAATATTCTTGCTTCAATGAACAAGGCCTGGTATTTTGCTGACTAAGTTAAGGACTCTGACAAGTGGTAGGCAATAGAAACTTGGGGTGGGGATCACCTGCCCTGATTAGGGGCATGGCAGTCCTATTCTAACTACAGGTCAGCTTCTTCTTCCCATCAGGTCTCCTGTCATTGGCATTATACTCTCTCTTTGTGTGTGTGTTTGTGTGCACATGTGTGCATGTGTCTGCACCGGGAAGTCACATTGATCTCTGGTGACTGACCCCTACTGGAGGCTGGGAGGATATTCAGAGAGGTGGCTGAATAAAGCTTGCCTCTGTCCTCCCAACTTGGTATTCCAAGGAGGTCTCCCATCCACGTACTAACTACAGTTGTCCCCACTTAGCTTCTGAGATTTGACGAGATTGGGTTTGCCTGGGTTATCCAGATCAGGGCCTGGCATTATTTATTTATTTATTTGTTTGACTGATATACCGCCCTCCCCGGGCTCAAGGCGGTCCTCAACAGTCTCAATACAATACCATTAAAACAATAATTAAAATAACAATTGAAACAGTAAAACCATAAAATACTGTGCAACAAACTAATTCTGATCAGCAGTACTGATATTAAGATCCAGGCCACCGATCTCAGTTCAGCAGTACCGATGTTAATCTTAACCAGGAGAGGAAAGGGATGTCCGCCGCCTCACCCAAAGACCTGATGGAAGAGCGCCATCTTGCAGGCCCTGCGAAACCGTAATAGATCCCGCAGGGCCCTGATCTTGTATGAGAGCTCATTCCACCAGGTGGGGGCCAGGTCCGATTATACTTCTCAGCCATTGATAATGCTGAGAACTAGTCTGGGGACTATCATAATATCATCCCTTTCCCTTGCTTTAGGGAAGCATCAATACCTTTGCGCCCTCTGAAGCCAATCCCTTCCCCATAGATGTTTCATCCCTAGAGACAAAGACTCATGCTAAGGGCAGTAGCCGAGACCGTTAAACTTGGCCAACGAGCACAAACAGGACATCTGCTCCACATGCTGGCCCACCACCGTTCGGTGAGCGTTGCCCTCCCAACCATTAATCCAGCTCCAACAAAAGCCCCCCCACCTCCCTCTCAGCTCTCCTGATACCCAACGGGGAATGTATGAAAGAGATCCACCTCTGGCCTGATTCCAGCCTCCTTGTGGAAATTAACTGCCTTCACAAAGGCATGATGAATAATTGAACGTCAAGGCAGCCTCTTCCCTCGGAAAACAATAAGCTGAGGCTGAGGCGTTTGTAGGGCAGTGCGGAAAGCATACTGCAGCCTCTTCCGTGTTGTTTCCAGGAGTAGCATAAATAAGGGATATTGGCTGCCGGCTCTCACAGGCTGCGCTGCAGAAACATTCCAAGAAGGGAGGAATGTAATGTTTCACCCTGTGTTAAATTCATGCATAATTATTTGAAAACCTCTCTCTCTTTACCTTTCCTCTCTCTCTCTCTTTCCTCTCTCTCTCTCTCTTTCTCTTTTGCGGCATTTCAGAAGAAGATTTTGACCAAATATAATATTGGAACCCGTCTTTATCAAACATTCATGTGTTGTGCGAGAGATAAAAAACAGGAATCCATAATTCATACGGCAGAGTGTATTACGGAGTGCGAAGGAGAGGCTGAATTTAAATAAGGGAGGCCCGAACAATATATTTCTGGGAGGCATCATCTTCTATCATCTGCATTATTCACCAGATTTTTCCAGAACAGTAAATCTTAAATATATATATTTAGGTTAGTGAGAATGCGTATGTAAATATACAGATGCGGGCACAGACACAGAAAGAGAATGAGAGAGGAAGACAAAGACACACCCAAAGGTAAACCTACCTGCTATTTCAATACAAAGAGGTAAATCAAAGTTAACCTCACACAAAGAATACATTTTATGTGTGACTATAAGTAAGGCCGGATAGGGATGAGTAAGGCTTCAAAGAGGTTTGGAACTTCCCCCACCTCTCATCTTCTCATGTCTGTGGATGCAGTCTACACACAATTACATGTGGACGTGTACAGCAATGGGCTCCACTTAGGGTTGCCAACCTCCAGGTGAGGCCTGGAGATCTCCCTGAGTTACTATTGATCTCCAGGTGACAGAGATCAGTTTTATCTGGAGGAGCCCCTTCGGCTCCCCGAACCTCACCTCGGCCCTTTCTGCAATCTCCTTTTAATCCATGTTCATCGTGGCGTCCTCCAAGCAATTTTGCACTAAAACCGAATTCAACCTTTTTTTAAAAAAATCCAGGTTTTGCTTCCATTCTGCACTCAAATCGAGTTCAGCCTTCTTTTTATTCTGTTTTCCCCTCCCCCTCTTCTGCATACTATTCCCCCCCTTCAGTGGTCAGCCCGGTTTCAGCTGGCTGTTGCCCCCGGGGGTGATTTGGATGCTGTTTTGCCTCCGCTCGGACACTGAGAAGACCCAGAGTGGCCGCCCAGTGCAGAAAGGACCCTCCTCAGGCTCTACCTCCAAATCTCCAGGAATTTCCCAGCTCAGAATTTACAACCCTGCTTCTGAGTAATGGCTTCTGGCCCCTTACATAAAAGGGGTCTCCAGCCCCTTTCTTGGCAATCACCAAGTGTTTTTAGAAAGTGTGTGGGGCCACACTACGGGCTTGCCCAAGAGGATCTGATCAGCTATGCAGATTAAAATAACATTGTTCACGCAGCAGCTGCCGCTACAGTATCCATTTTATTTCTCATCCCTCTTTCCCACTGCATTTTTAACCACCCCTCTTCTTCCGTTTTGTTACTGTCCGTGGGTTTTCTTGGCAAAGATACTGGAGTGGGTTGCTATGGCAAGTCCTTAAAGAGATGGGCGTATCAGACCACCTCACGTGCCTCCTGAGAAACCTGTAAAAGAAGCAACAGTTAGAACCGGATATGGAACAACTGATTGGTTTAGCATACAACAAGGATGTATATTGTCATCTTGCTTATTTAATTTATATGCAGAGTACATCATGCAAAATGCTGGCTTGGATGAATTACAAGCCGGAATTAAGATTGCTGGGAAAATGATCAATAACCTCAGATATGCAGACGATACCATTCTAATGGCAGAAAGTGAAGAGGTCCTAAAGAGCCTCTTGCTCAGAGTAAAAGAGGAGAGCACAAAAATTGGCTTGAAACTCAACATTAAACCCCCCCACTAAGATCATGGCATCCGGCCCCATCACTCCTTGACAAATAGAAGGGGAAGTCATGGAAGCAGTGACAGACTTCACGTTCCTGGGATCCAAGATCACTGCAGACGGTGACTGTAGCCATGAAATTAAGAGACGCCTGCTCTTTGGGAGGAAAGCCATGGCAAACCTAGACAGCATAATAAAAACTAGAGACATTACCCTGCCAACAAAAGTCCATATGGTCAAAGCAATGGTATTCCCAGTAGTAATGTATGGCTGTGAGAGTTGGACCATAAGGAAGGCTGAGCACCGAAGAATAGATGCTTTCAAATTATGATATTATGGTGCTGGAGAAGACTCTTGAGAGACCCTTGGACTGCAAGGAGATCAAATCAGTCAATCCTAAAAAAAATCTACCCTGACTGTTCCCTGGAAGGCCAGATCCTGAAGCCGAAGCTCAAATACTTTGGCCACCAAACAAGAAAGGAGCACTCACTGGAGAAGACCCTGATGCTGGGAAAGAAGAAAGGGACAGCAAAGGATGAAATGGTTAGACAGCGTTAGCGATGCAATGAACATGAAATTGAGCAAAGGATGATGGAAGACCGGAGGGCCTGGCATGATATGGTCCATGGGGTCGCGAAGACTCGACTGTGCGACTGAACGACAACAACAACTTCTTCCCTGCCCTTGGTCTTCCTCTGTATGCGAGGCTCCATCTCCTGCGGCAGCCATGTTGTGGTTGCGCCCACCACGCCATGTCAGAATTCCAAAGTTGACTGCAGGCTGAGAAAGGTTCAGGACTCCTGGAATATAAGAAGAACAGATTGCCTTCTAAGGGTCTTCTCATCCAATCTCCTCTTTGCAACAGCAGCCAATCAGATGTTTCAAACGCGGCATGAAAGGCACCAACTTCATTTCATTTTTCATCTCCCGGCATCAGCTGTTCAATGGTATACTGCTTGTGAACAGGGTGGTCCCTTGGCAGGCAGCCATTAATAGGTCTCTCCTCCGTGAGTTTGACTAATTCCTTTTTATTATGTTGTTATTATGAGGTAATTTATGACTTGCTTTGCAGTGGGAAACTCTCCATAGCACAATGAAATATTAAAAACAATAATACGAGCATAATGTTTGTATAGTCACCGCCGCCTCCTCTAACTATTACATAATGTGCCGTAATCAAACACCTGAGTCAGCAACAAATCAAAGTCACATCTAATTAAACATCACAGGGTCGAGTGAACGTCTTCAGAGCCACTTTTAAAAACCATCCAATCCCATTCATAAAGAAGAGGTGTAAAATATTCCCTGCAGCTGACGCCGCAGATTATTGTTATTTATTGTTTAGGATATTTATATGCTGCCTTTCCATTTAAAAGAAAACCTCACTGATCCATGTTCCACGCTGACTGCGACTTCTCCCAGGGCAGTCACAGCGGACCCTTCATTACAGTAGTCCAGTCAGTTTAGTTTACCAGTTCTGTCTAGGATCGCTGGCTTCCAACACTGTGGATGCAATCCACCAAATATTAGTTCCACTGATTCATTCCATGGAATGGAATGGAATGGAATGGAATGGAATGGAATGCGGTTAATCGTGACTTAATGTCTAGGGTGGCCATCTATCAAGAAGAGGAGGAGGAGAAAAAGAAGAGACTGGATTCATACCCTGCCCTTCACTTCCGAAAGGAGTCTCAGAGCGGCTCACAATCTCCTTTCCCTTCCCTTCCCTACAACAGACAGCCTGTGAGGTAGGGGGGGCAGAGAGAGCTCTCTCGAGGACTGTCCTTGAGAGAAGAGCTCTGACAGAACTTTTGACTGACCCAAGGTCACACCAGCAGCTGCATGTGGAGAGCAGGAGCAGGGAATCAAACCCGGTTCTCCCAAATTAGAGTCTGTGCTCCTAACCACTACTCCTAACTGGCTCTCAGGTGGCTGGCAGGGTTGCCAGATGTCCTCTGGTTAGGTTAGGGTTAGGGTTAGAGGACATGTCCTCTTTTTTTTTTTTTTTTTTTGGCGTCTGTCCTCTTTTGGGCTCTTGGGCTGAGCCTGTTTTGCCCTCTAGTCCCCCAGCGGAGGCCGGCTTCAGCTTCAATAGCAGAGGTATTTAAAATGAGATTTGTCCGAGTCTCTGTTTGAAATAGTCATGCGGGAAATATGTCGTCTTTTTTTGCTTTTCAAAATACCGTAACCCTGGTGGCAGAGATCAGTTCATCTGGAGAAGACGGTGGCTTTGGAGGGTGGATTCTATGGCTTTGCACCCCACTGAAGTCCCTCCCCTCTCCAAACCACACCCTCCTCAGGCTCCACCCCCAAAATCTCCAGGTACTTCTCTGCCTGGAGCTGGCAACCTTATAAACGGCCCACAATTTACAATGGGCCTTGGTCTAGGCTTGCCAGCCTCCAGGTGGAGCCTGGAGATCTCCCAGAACTTCATTTGATCTCTAGACTAGAGAAGATCAGTTCCCTTGGACGAAACGGCCACGTTGGAGGGTGGACTCTAATGGCCTTATGCCCTGCTGAGGCCCTTCCCCAGGTTTCATCCCCAAAGCTTCAGGAATTTCCCAGCCCAGAGTTGGTAACTCTACTTCGCTTGCAACGTACCTCTGCTGGGTCCTTTCCTTGGCTTTTTGTTTTCTCAGGCTGTGAGGGAATTATTTTCTGAGAATGTGGTGGTGGGTCTACTTTTTGAAAGAGAAGCAGGCCCCTTCACTGAAATGAGAGACGATGTTCGCAAATCTGTTTCAAGAATTAATGGATTAATAATATGGGGTGAGCTCAAAGTGCTCTCAAGTATAGGTAGTGGAGAAAATCAGCAGAGGATGATGCATAAAATCTAAGCTCTTGAAAAACCACAACAAGTGGAGGAAAGTTTACCTCTCTTTATGGAGGCAGGCCCATATAATGGACAGGAGAGGCCTCCATCTTCTAATTATCTTTCGAGTGCATTTCCTTCGATAGGCTGCTTTGCTACGCTCAGAGAAAGGGCTGGGGTCCTTCACTCCTTTCCTTACGGGGCAAAAAGGAAGAAAGACCCACGAGTTTCACTGCGGCATGCCATATGCTCACACTTCAAGATGCTTTGCCAGACTCGGTTCTGGGAGTGAACACTTCACCTTTGGGTCCAAACTATCAGGTGAATATTGTACTATTTATTGACTTCTTTTTTTAACATTGTGTGATGTTTTGCTATGAAAATATTTTATTTCTGTGATTTAATGTGGGGCTTTATATGGAGCTGTGGTTTAAAATGCAAGGCCTCTAAGGCAAGGGCCGGGGGGGGGCTGGATGGGTGACTGAGAGTGTTGCCAGCAATGCTCCCTCTAAGCCGTGGAGTCTTGTGAGCAAAAATGCTACTTTGTGAGCTCCTGGCATTAAAGTTGTGAGCGAGCAATTTGACTGGTGCATAAACTAGTTTGCTCTGGGTTGGGAAATATCTGGAGATTTTGGGGATGGAGGAATGGGTTGGGGAGGGCAGTGGTGGGGAAGGGAGGGACCCCAGCAGGGTAAAATGCCAAAGAGTCAGTCCTCCAAGCCGCCATTTTGGCCATCAGGAGATAATGTGTAACTGCAAAAAATCTCCAGGTGCCACCTGGAGGTTGGCAACCTCAGTGGTTGAAGTGTATCTTCATTGTTGTTGTTGTTAGATGGTAGTGTACCCTAGGGGAAGGAGTCGACTGGTTTATGCAGAGAGGCTTTGTGTGTGTGAGAGAGAGAGTTCGGGGGGGGGGGAAGAGAGTTGGTTGGAGAATGAGGTTGCGTGAGGTGCCATGGCGAGTGAGAGAAATCTGTGTTCTTTGTTCTTTCACACATACTGAATAATGCACTTTCAATCCACTTTCAACACAATTTGCAACTGGAATTTACTGTGCAAAACGGGGTGGGGTGGGGAACCCCATTTGCAAACAATTGCTGAAGTGCATTAAAAGCGTATTATTCAGTGTGTGTAAACGTGCCATAAGTTGTTAGCCTAAGTGGCAAGTGAGGAGATAAAGTGTGGTGGAAGGTATGAGCTGAAGTAGCAAGTGCAGAAAATAAACCTGTTGAAGGAACTGCAGAGAAACAAGGTCTCTCTCTCTATCCGAAACCCTCACCCTTATGAACTATACTGAAACTGTTACACTGTTATACTTCTAACAAAATTCTGTTTACGTTTAAGAGAAAACAACTGTTTTACTTGGAGTAAGGATCCCCCTTTACCCTAGAGTCACCCCCATGGACTGGCCCTTCTGCTACTCTGCCACTTATAACTCACCATCCTGTTCAGCCTCTTTGAGAGTCAGACATTCTGAGACTCCAAGGGAAGGGCAGGGTGTAAATCAATAATCTTCTTCTTCTTTGAAAATAAGTAGGGGATACTGAGGCGTTACATAAAAATGGCCATAGGAAGAGACAAAATGTTAACACATCGCTTTCCTGTTTTTTGTTTTTAAGTCCTCTCTAGAAAAAAAGTCTGCTTTTACTCCCATTTTCAATCCTCTCTCCCCTGCCGCTGTGGCCAATTTTCTGTTGCTCAGTGCTTGATTCTATTGATCAGTCTATTCATTTCTCCTGTGTTATTTTCCTTTGGGCTTGGTTGACCTGTGCTTTCGTGCTGAATTCCTCTTTTTTTCCCGGTGTATTTTCCCCCACCGTGATGGCAGTACTTCTAGTCTTCTTTCTGTTGGAGGGTCTCTGGCTACAGACCTCATCTCGTTCCCTTCTTGGTTCCATTGCTTGTTCTTTTAATAGGCATTATACTTTCCATGATGCTGATGACCTGGAACTAGGGCTTCCAGGTCTCCCCTGGCCCCTGACAGGAGATGGAGGGGCCGGGTTGCCAGCTCCAGGTTGGGTAACTCCTGGAGATTTGGGGGTGGAGCCCAGGGAGGGCAGAGGACCTCAGTGGGGTCCAGTGTCACAGAGTCCACCCTCCAAAGCTTCCATTTTCTTCAGGGGAACTGATCTCTGTCGTCTGGAGATGAGCTGTGATTCCAGAGGATCCCCCGGTCCCACCTGGAGGCTGGCATCTCTACCTGAAACTCTGCTTTCCGTCTTTTGGTTTACCTCATCTCCCCCCCCCCCATCTACTCATTGTTTTTGAGTGTCTTCTCAATAGCTTGAGCTTCACTGATTTTTTTAATAAAATATATTTTTATTACCAATTTTTTTCAACAGACAAACCCAAATAGACAGAGCAATAGTTCCATATAGAGGACAGCAAGGTCTCTCCAGAATCATAAAAACAAATACAAGATAAATTAGAAACATAGTGTGGTAGTTGTAAAACAGGTATGTATAAACAGCCAGTATTTCAGACCAGCTTACAATGTTTTCAACTGCAAAGAGGAGGCATTCCTGGAAAGACATAACTACTCAGTGCTCATATACATCAGGCAAGTCAAAAGTAAGTAAGAACATGATAAAATTTGTTTTTGGGGAGAACATCATGTTTAGTTAGATAAGGAATTACTGGGAAACAAAGGGCAGAGCCTCACTCATCTCCAAGGAATGGTGACTCTCCTCCCTGCCTTTGGGACTTTGGCCGTTTGCTTTTTCCCTCTCGCTCAGAACCCTTCTCACGGGATGACGCACACATACTGGGTGCCCGGCAACTGTAGATACTGGGAGCCTGCACGAGCCGTAGGGCCACCGACTCTGGCTTGGGAAATTCCTGGGGAGATCTGTGGGTGGAGTCTGAGGGGGAGGCAAAGCTGGGGGAGGAGGCTCCATTAGGGTTGCCAATGTCCAGGAGGCGACTGGAGATCTCCTGAGATTACAACTGAACTCCAGGTGACAGAGATCAGTTCCTTTGGAGAAAATGGCTGCTTTGGAAGGTTATGGCATTATACCTCTCTGACGTCCCGGCTCTCCTCATACCCCACCCCCCTCAGGCTCCCCCTCCCCCCAAACCTCCAGGTATTTCTCAAAGCATGAAGGCTTGGATTTTCTTGGACTCTTCCGTCTCTTTTACTCACAGAACCACAAATCCTGAACAGTTTTACAGTGTTCTAAGCCCCCTGACTTTAATGGACTTAGAAGGTACGTGAGACGGGGCTGGAGATCTCCTGGAATTATGAGGGATTCAGATGACAGAGTCCAGTTCCCCTGGAGAAATGGCATGATACTCTGCTGAGGACCCGTCTCCCCAGCTGGGTCTCTTCAGGCTTCACCGCAAAATCTCCAGGAATTTCACAACCCAGAGTTGGCAATCTTAGGTGT
This sequence comes from Gekko gecko, assembly GCA_029375565.1. Taxonomy (NCBI): domain Eukaryota; kingdom Metazoa; phylum Chordata; class Lepidosauria; order Squamata; family Gekkonidae; genus Gekko; species Gekko gecko. The sequence continues at coordinate 1,843,857 of JAPDNY010000008.1, forward strand.
GGCTCTGTTTAAGACGGTGCCACCACTCCATCCTTATGTATGTATGGTTTTTAAAATATATATTTGTGTTAAATAGTGGGTTTAGCACAGCAGAGGCGAAGGCAGAGTGATTTCAACAAACAGCAGTTTATTACAGCATCTCAACAAGGAAAGCTTTGCATGGGGCAACTGCCCTACCTATATACATCTAAACCACTCCCAGCCCCCATGCCATTGGTGAGTTCAAATGGCCTCCGGGCTTCAGATTGGCTGGCTGCCCTCAGGGGCCAATCTGCAGGCAGGTTCCAGGATCCTGCCTGCCTTTGTTCTGGGCCTTCAAGCTCCAACTAGGTAGCCCAGACATGCCTCCCCTCTCGCCATCTAGGTGGCCTGCCGGACAAGTCCCGGCGTGCTTCCTTATGCTGGCTTCTAGCACCCACAAGCAGTTAAGCCTGAGTGGAAGGTTGCACATGTCCAGGCATAACAATTTGCATACCTGTCTTTCTCCTTGGCCAGGGTTCCCCAGCATGCTGCCGAGGGTTGCCATCTCCCCAATGTGGGTGGGGTTTCCTCCAATTTTGGGCCCCCCAATCTACCACCTGGCTGACTGCCAGGAGGGCTCCCACCCCCAAAGAGACCCACCATGTCTGACATGCTCGGTGTGATGACATCACCTGGAGGTGACATCATTGCATTGGGCACATCATGCAGGGGATGCCCTAGCACCCTGGTGGCGAACCTATGGCACAGGTGCCAGAGGTGGCACTCGGAGCCCTCTCTGTGGGCACGGGCGAGGAGCTGAGCCTGCTTATTGTGCTGCTGCAGCTGCTGCACCAGCCGGCCAAACCCTGGGCCCTGGTTGGAAAGCAAATACCACACATGAGAGGAAAAGACGTGCAAGCCCCTGGTGCAGGCGCCCTGCTTGTTGACATGGGGGAGGGAGAAGAGGGGAATCACTTTCCCCGTGGGCTTCACCTTCCTCACAGCCTGACACCAACCCACAATCCCTGCCTACTCAAAGCCCAGGAGCTGCTCAGCAAGAAATCCCCACAGCCTGACGCGGCACCCTTAGCCTGGGAAAGTGCGACAACTCCCCTTCCTTTGCAAATGCGCGCTCCAATCCACACCCCTTCTGCCCCAGAGGAGTGAGGCTGAGCATTCCCAGGGATGCCCACTCAGGCTCATTGCCAAAAGTTGCATCTGCGTGAGTGTGCCACTTCAGTTTCCAAACCCGCCTTCTTTGGGGAGGTGCGCTATTCCTCCTCCCCCTCCTCCCTCTTTGGCTCTCTTCCTGGTCTCTCTCGCTGCGCCCTCCAGCATCCTGTGCTGTAACCTGGAGTCCGAAAAACTTTAGTACCCACCCCCTTTGCTTCCTTTCGGGGCTGCCCTGCTGCTTTGGGTGGCATGTCTTGTGTGCCTGCTCAGAGGCTGTGATTAGAAGGGCTGTTTAAGGAGTTGGACATGGAGACTGTTTTGGAGCTGGTGCTGCAGGAGGGGGTGGCAGCCAACGCTGTGGTGAGGTGGCTCAAGGTGAGCCAGAGCTCCTGCCCTGTGGAGGTAAGGCACAGCACCCCTCCCCCTAATTATAGCTTCCTGAGAGCTTCCAGGGAATCACACATAGGGCAACACCCCCCCCCCATGATGAAAGACTGTCCCTGAACTTCAGAGCTCCCGACTCTCCAGCAATGAGCTGGGGCAGAGGGACGAGGCAGAAATGAATAGCCGCTTCAAAAGCAGTACCCGATCTTGTGCATACTTATTCAAAATTAAGCACCATTGAGACAACTGAACTTGCTTTCAAGTATGAGAGCATAGGATTGTGCCTTTAGTCAGATTGTAAATTTGCTCTGGCTTTTCTCACTCATGGGAATAACTAAAATGCCGTTTGGAGGAGCCGTGTAGGAGGGCGGATGTATGGGATGTACTAAAAGGAAGGACAGGATTGTCCATTGGAAACAATGGGAAACACTTGAAGGCCCACTGGAAATAATGGGAGACAGGAATGCCAATTGACTTGCATGGACTTCATTGAAATACATTACAGTACAAGTAGAGTTGCAATAAAAATGCGAAATGGATTTTCCATTAGGGTATCTGGCCCAAATACACTACTCTGGGAATGGAATGAGAGACCACGGAGTGGAATGACAGCCCCAGGCTGTAGCAGGGTGTTCAAGAACTGAAATGACAGGTCCCAGAGTGGAATGACAGCCCCAGGGTGGAGCAGGAATGTTCAGGGACTGGGATGAGAGACCACAGAGTGGAATGACAGCCCCAGGGTGAGCAGGAGTGTTCTGGGACTGGAATGAGAGACCACGGAGTGAAATGATGGCCCCAAGGTGGAGCAGGAGTGTTCAGGGACTGGAATGAGAGACCACGGAGTGAAATGATGGCCCCAAGGTGGAGCAGGAGTGTTCAGGGACTGGAATGAGAGACCACGGAGTGAAATGATGGCCCCAGGGTGTAGCAGGAGTGTTCTGTGCCTGGAATGAGAGACCATGGAGTGGAATGACAGCCCCTGGGGGTAGCAGAAGTGCCTGTCATTCCACTCTGGGGCCTCTCGTTCCCATTCCAGAACACTCCTGCTACCCCCAGGGGCTGTCATTCCACTCCGTGGTCTCTTATTCTGTGCAGCCTTGATATGCTTTGGGGGTGGGTCACCTGGTTGAAGTGTTCAAGCTGAAGTGCTTTATTTGTTCATCGGTCAAGATTTGCAGGATCAAAATTTAATTTACTTCAAATCAATCTAGAAGTGGCAGATTCCAGTGAGTGTGCTGTTTTTCTGTCTCTTTCCCATGGAAGGGGGAAGAGGGCTGTCACTTTAGGTGTGAAAATGTGTAAGATCATGTTGAGAAAGACAGACCAGGTAAATAGGAAGGGTCCTGTCCTGTACTAACTGGAAGGAGTTTGTGTGTATGACGTCAAATGCAAACTTCATGCCAAATGCAAACTTTTACCTTTCAGTAAAAAGCTGTTTGTATCATTGAAAGCTCTGTTATTGTGCTTTTCTTTTAAGACAAAAGATGTTAATGAATTGTTTTTTCTAAACTAAAACCTCGGTATTCAGGTTAAATTGCCGTTTTGACACTTTGCAATAAATAAGTGGGATTTGGATTGCAGTTTGGGCACTCGGTCTCTAAAAGGTTCGCCATCATTGGCCTAGCATTTGGCTAAAAACTCTATGGTCACCCTAAGTTTTTTTGGCCAAATGCTAGAGCATCTCCTGCACAATGTGCCTGGCTTGATGACAGCACTGAGGTATGCGCACTTTGCACATGCACCGGAAGATCTCAGGGACTGCCAGGAGATCTCAGCTAATGGTAAGCACCTGGCAGCCCTCATAGTGCCTGCAAAGTGCTTCTAGAAAGTTGGTGGGATCGGGTGGGACTTTTGCCCAGCGGGGCTTCCATTTGGCCATTGGAGTGGCAATTGGCTGTGCGGATTTTTTAAAAGTTACTATCGCAGCAACGGCCACCACAGCACAAGGAACTTTACTTGTACGACTGAAGGTAAAAGCTGTACGTGTGCAAGACAAGGTTTTAAAACAATACTTTCATTTTAAAAGGTCCTTTGTTAAACAGAGCTTCGGCTTGGAGTGTTGAAGAGTTACAATGAGAATTATGCACAGTCCCCTGAGATTATGTCGTAGTGCTCCAACTTTTGGGGCAGCCGTTTTGTAGCTGGAACCACCTTTTGTGGCCGCCGTTTTGAGGTTGCACCTGCCATTCGGCGTCAGAATTTCACAGGGCCCTGCAGGCTCAAAAGGGCCCCTGTCCCAGGCATTCCAGGATCCTTTGTTCCCTGGTTTTAATATCATAATTTTATTAGCTTCCCCCCCCCACCTCCATTCTCTCCCATCTGTTATTAATTCTGCTGACCACTGGATTTGTCTATATCTTCTGTCCCTCTTTCTCCTTCTTTACACCCCTCGAAGTGCTTCCTGATTCCTCAGTTGCTACTTTTTTTGTTTGATTTTGAAAGCTCGTACATTTTGGCTGATTCCAGTTTATCTCCTCTTCTCTTTCTTCATTGGCCTGCTTGTCGTCTTCCCTTTGCTGGGATTTTCTGGTCTAAATGCTGGTTACTTCAGGTATTCAGTCTTCCTTTCTTGTCATTTCTTTTCTCTGGAATTCACCGTGTCCTGACATTCGCACCTCTAGTTTCCTGTGTTTAAACAGAGCGGGAAACATTTTGCCATTTGGAGAGCCACTTTGGTGCAGTGGTTAGGAGTGTGGACTCTAATCTGGGAGGAGCGGGTTTGATTCCCCCACTCCTCCACATGCAGCTGCTGGTGTGACCTTGGGTCAGTCACAAATTCTTTCAGAGCTGTTCTCTCAGGAGCAGTCCTCGAAGGAGATCTCTCAGCCCCACCTACCTCACAGGGTGTCTGTTGTAGGGAGGGGAAAGGAAAGGGGTTGTAAGCCACTTTGAGACTCCTTCAGGTAGTGAAGGGCAGGGTATAAATCCAATCTCCTCCTCCTCCACTACTACTACTACTACTACTACTACTACTACTACTACTACTTCTTCTTCTTCTTCTTCTTCTTCTTCTTCTTCTTCTTCTTCTTCTTCTTTGTCGTCTTCTTCTTCGTCGTCGTCGTCTTCATCTTCGTCGTCATCTTCTTTTTCTTCTTCTTCTTTGCTTTGAACTTCTGATTTCACTTTCTTCTCTTTCCTTTTCAGCTCATTCCCCAATGGCTCCTATTGGGCCACTGGCTAGACTCTCAAGACTCGTGGAGCCAGCCAAGATGAAGATCTTGGAGGTGGTATTTTTAACAGCTGCAGCTCTCTGGAAGCCGGGGCATCCAGCCGGCCATTTTGCCTAATGGGGCTGCGCAGGAGTTTTTTGAGGCTCGCTTCTCATTGGCCTCAAAGGTTAAACCATAGAGTTTCACACCAAAGATGGAGAGTCACCCCAATGTGACATCATTGTTCGGGAGGACAGTGATCACAGCCCTCACTAACTGGAAGTCCTTGCCTTCCATCTCCCACTCGTTGCCAGGCACAGCCTGGCAACGAGTGGGAGATGGAAGGCAAGGACTTCCAGTTAGTGAGGGCTGTGATCAATGTCCTAGCAACCCTAGTTATATTGAATGTCAGCCTTATATATATTGAAAGTGTCACCCACAATGAAGATTAAGATTTATGCCAGATCCAGGTCAGGAAATAGCTGGAGACTTTGCGGGTGGAGCCTGAGGATAGGGCAGGGTTTGGGGAGGCGAGGGACTTTGTTGCAGGGGGAAAAATGTGTGCCTGGTCTCCAGGCTTCTGCCCGGTATACCGGCTTCCCTGAGGTTCACTGGGCTGGTTGGGATTCTGGCAGGACAACAAGTCTTGGTAGGGAAGAGACGACAACAGCAGCCTGTGGTGGGACAATCTGTTTAGTTGAACCTGGCCATCATATAAAACAGCTCAGAGCCTTCACTCCAAAGGGCCATGTACACAATTAGGAAAGAGATGTCTCTTGATCAGAGCCAGTTTGGTGTAGTGGTTAAGTGTGCAGACTCTAATCTGGGAGAACGGGGTTTGATTCCCCACTCCTCCACTTGCACCTGGCTGGATGACCTTGAGCAAGCCATAGTTCTGATAAGAGCTGTTCTTGAGAAAAAGCAGTTTCTGTCAGAGCTCTCTCAGCCCCACCTACCTCACAGGGTGTCTGTTGTGGGGAGGGGGAAGGGAAAGGAGTTTGTAAGCCGCTCCGAGACACCTTTGGGTAGTGAAGGGCGGGGTATAAATCCAATCTCCTCCTCCTCCTCCTCCTCCTCCTCCTCCTCTTCTTCTTCTTCTTCTTCCTCTTCTTCCTCTTCTTCTTCTTCTTCTTCTTCTTCTTCTTCTTCTTCTTCTTCTTCTTCTTCTTCTTCTTCTTCTTCTTCTTCTTCTTCTTCTTCTTCTCCTCCTCCACCACCTGAGGACCCCAAGAGGGCATTCAAGAGGTGGTCCCGAACAACATAACCTTGACAATATTTATTCCCTCTTGCAAGATAATAAAAGGCATGCATCAAATGCCCCATGGGAATGTCATGAGTGCACCAGTAGCCAGACCCTTCCCCTTGATGGCACCATAAAACCATAACCTTTTCCTCCCTTCAGGCTATCAGTTAGACCCAAGCCTCTGGCCGGAGCAGATGAGGTACAGACAGAAATCTGTAGATGGTCAGCCTTGGGGCTTTGTGCATTTTCGCTAAAGCAGTGTGAGGTACGTGAGGGAAACTGTTCACAGCCAGGCACCGCTTTGCAACTAGGAAGCAGGCACGGGACATGCTGCAGTGCTTCATGGGAAGAAACCAAAGTCTGCTTTTGCTACATCTATTCAATACACCTTAGATATAAATGGCCAAGTCTCCCTTAACCCAAAATTCTGCCACCGACTTCGATGGGGTACAATGCCATACAGACTCCACCTTTCAAAGTGGTCATTTTCTCCAGGGGAACTGGTCTCTGCCACCTGGAGATCACCTGTAATAGCGGGAGATCTCCAGCCACCACTTGGAGGTTGGCAGCCCTATTTACGACAGATGTGTAGTTTTGACAGCCTTTGTGTGTTGAGGGCCCCTTCTTCCGATTCAGCCTTAATGAGCCAGGCAGCGAGCTTCTGCGCTCCGTTCTGCATTCCAGCTGCAGCTCAGCCGGCTTACTGAAGCCTAATAAACCTTCTCCTCCTACATAATTACGGTTGGAATTCAATGTTGTGTCGCCCCGGTCCACACCCTTCTCCCGGTTACACTCGTGCACACACGTTTTTTCCCTTTTGTAATTAAAATGGAGAAAACTGTGCATTAGTTTTCCTTACACATTATACAATAACAGAGAAATTAATTAAGAGGTCTATATTTCTATTTCAAGGTTCAAATGTTTTGAATGAGTCGAATGCGCGCACAAAATTCTGCATCATCAGCGGAGTTGCTTGCTTCCCAGAGGCCATTCCCCCCTCCCCCCTCCCTTGAATGATGATGACTATCAGACTTTCTAAGGACCCCCCTCTGGAAGCTCGCTGGGTGACCTTGGGCCAGTCACGCGCTCTCAGTCTAACCTACCTCACAAGGTCGTCTTGAGGATAAAGTGGAGAAAGGGGGAAAGGTTGTGAGCCACTTTGGATCAAGTAAATTTAAAATAAATGAAACGATGTGTCAACAATATATATAGAAATAAGGGCAGGTTGCCTTGACCTGGACAGCCCAGATCTCCTCAGTTCTCTGAAGCTGAGCAGGGTCAGCCCTGATTAGTACTTGGATGGGAGATCCCCAAGGAATACCAGGGTCGCTACTCACAGGCAAGCAATGGCAAATCACCTCTGTTTGTCTGTTACCTTGAAAACCCCATGAGGGATCACCCTAAGAGCCCGTTTGGTGTAGCAGTTAAGAGCGGCGGACTCTAATCTGGAGAACTGGGTTTGATTCCCCACTCCTCCACATGCAGCCAGCTGGGTGACCTTGGGCCAAAGTTCTCTGCAAGCTGTTCTCTCAAGAGCAGTTCTCTCAGAGCTCCCTCAGCCCCGCCTACCTCACAGGGTGTCTCTTGTGGAGAGGGGAAGGGAAAGGAGAGTGTAAGCCGCTCTGAGACTCCTTCGGGTAGTGAAAGGTGGGGTAATAAATCCAATCTCCTCCTCCCCCCTCCCCCTCTCTTCTTCTTCTTCTTGTTGGCTATGACTTGACAGCACTTCCCAGCACCAAAGGCAGGTTGTGATTTATCTGTGCAGTGGCCATCAAAGTGCAGCAAAATGTAGGCTGGCTCCAAAGGAAAGGGGCACTTGAGAGACTTGGGGTCACATCCCATGCATTTAACCTAAAACTGCCAGGAATATTCAATGGCCAATATGGTTGCACAAACAGGGCCAATGACAAGTTGCAGTGGTACTGTGTGTCTTGGTCCCCTTGCCAAACCTCTGAGCTAATACTGGACATTTCTTCTACCTCTTTGAAAGCACGGCTGATTGGTAGGGATGAAAAGGCACATTTGCTGTTTTCGCCTGTACTTTGACAGAACTCTCACTAGCAACAATTACATCCGCTTTGAGCTTAAGTTTGTTCGCCTTCATGACCACTTCTGGGCATTTATTTCAAGAATCCATTGCTACCGTGGATCATAAGAACAAGAGAGGGTGTCAGACTCTGGGAGAAATCAGTTCTCAACACCATTCACTTCTAGGAAGAATAAATTTATTGAGACATTGATAAGATCCAGTCTGTATGTTGTCTGTGTTAGAACTAGAGGTAAAAGCACGAAATCAATAGATACACAAGATTCAAGCAAGGCCCTAAAAGGTTCAGAGCCAATCACACTCAGGAGTTCCACCCGCCAAAGGCAATGGCTCTTCACCCTCCTTTAGTGCGCCATCCCCCCAACACCTAAGACAAAAGCCAGACAGCGGAAGATGAGAACCAAGGACCCTAGGAATCCTCAAGCAAGTGATAAGGGGCAGTTTACATCAAAGGCTTGCAAAGTGAAAGCATTTTGGTTTCACATTCTCCTTCTCCCCCTTCCCAGTTACTATGGTGAATGAGCCATAAAATGCATAGCAAGTTTGACAGAGGGCTGGTCACCCCAGTCTACTGATGGCTCTCCATTCCTTATGCCTTCCTGATATTACTGCACTGTTCATATGCCTGGAAGAAAAGATGGAACTCTACGACTCCCTGCAGAATAAGCCCCAAAGGGCCCTAGCTGTCTCTCTTCATGGCCTTCAGCTACTTCCCAGATATGTCATGACAAAACAGCATCTCTTACCTCCAAACCAGTACTTAGTAAAGGTAAAGGTTCCCTTGCTCGAAAGCCAGTCGAATCCGACTCTAGGGTTGCGGTGCTCATCTCCGTTTCAAAGCCGAAGAGCCAGCGCTGTCCGAAGACGTTTCCGTGGTCATGTGGCCGGCATGACTAAACACCAACGCTGTTACCTTCCCACCGAAGTGGTACCTATTTATCTACTTGCAATTTCTTGCTTTCGAACTGCTAGGTTGGCAGGAGCTGGAACTAGAGACAGGAGCTCACCCTGTCATGTGGCCACTCGGGTCTCGAACTGCTGAACTACTGACCTTCCAGAGCCTGCAGTTCAGCATCTTAACCACTTGAGCCACCGCAGCTCCACCAGTACTTACCAAGGTCCAAATGAATCACACTCGCTCATAGACTCCCTCCCCCCCCCCGCTTTGAATATGGTAGGCTTGCTGCTCCCCCAGTCGGGGTGGAGTACCCCCCACCCCCAGCTCCCACTGCTTGCTGCTGCTCCAAGCAGCAGCAAGAAGGGGGGAAAGGTGGTATCACTTGCGTCGTGTCATCTCTAGAGAAAACCCAGAAGTGGCAGCGTTTAGCTCTAAGAGTTGCCTGAAAACCACTGAGGCAGTGTCGTTCTAGGAATCACAGGAAAATCTATGGTGATTCCTAGCACTATGCTCTGCCTCTTCTGGGTTTTCCCTGGAAGTGAGGTAACCACGTACATGACATTGTGCCCCCCCCCATTCCCACCCCTAAAACTTCTGCCAGTTGCCAGGAAACCAAAGAGCAGTTTCCCGCTCAGTTTATGCTGGACGTAAATTTTCATAATTTTCCAAAACATAATTTTCACCCAAGTTTATCACTGAGGGGTTCCATCCTTTTTAAAGCCATTTCTAAGATCTGCTTATAGTCTAAAGCAAGGGTGCCAAGCATAAGGCCCGGGGGCTGGATCCAGCCCGCCCAGGGCTCTCATCTGGCCCGCAAGCAACTAGCGGAAGGGAGGGAATAGGAGGCTGCTCGGGGAGGAGAGTGGGCGGAGCCACTCCGACCATGGCTTCAACGTGGCGGAACAACCTCACCTGCTGCAGCTGCCATGGCTGGCTCTCCAGTCCACCCACGTGGGTTTTCCTCTGCACCCCCCCCTTGCAGCCTGTGGAGCCTTGCAGTGGGGATACACTAACTCGGAGCTTAGCAGCTGCTGTCCTTTATACAGTTTATATCTCCGGTGCCTGGCATGATCTTTTATGGCACACATGGCCCGGCCCGACAAATTGACTTTTATCTCAGATCCGGCCCTTGTAACAAATGAGTTCAATTCCTCTGGTCTAAAGACTACTTTAGGAGTATCATTTGAGGCTGCTAAGTGGGGTTTCACAGCTTGTTTTTATGCTGCTGGCTTGTTTTTAATGGCTTGCTGGAATATTGATCATTCATGTTGTTTTTTTGTGATTTTATCATGTTTTTTACTCTGTTAGCTGCCTCCAGTGGCTCTCCAGAGAGGCAACATATATACACTAGTCAAGCAAATGAAGAAGAAGAAGAGATTGGATTTATACCCTGCCCTTCACTACACAAAGGAGTCTTAGGCTCCGATCACACGCACAATTAGCCACACGGGAGGGACGAATGTCAGGCGGATTTAATGGGCGTGATCACATGGACACATCTGGCAAGCGTCATGCACTCGCCCCCAACCCATACCGCCTGGCCGAAGCTGTGGAGTAAAAAACTACCTCGGAAAGTCCAGTAGCAAACACTTGTGGCAGGCCACAGATGGACGTCCACCGTCTGATCGCTCCAGCTCTTGCTGCGTTGACACGCCCTAGGAACACACGCGCTGGAAACAACCCCACTCCGCCGCTGCTGCTGTTGGATCAGGTAAGGCTGGATTAGATTGCGGCGGCACAAATAGCCACGCCTCCCCCGCATTTTCTGCCACGTGTGACCGGGACCTTAGAGTGGCTTACTATCTCCTTTCCCTTCAACTCCCCACAACAGACACCCTGTGAGGTAGGTGGGGCTCTTTCAAGAACTACTCCTGAGAGAACAGCTCCAAAAGAACTCACGACTGACCCAAGGTCACACCAGAAGCTGCATGTGGAGGAGTGGGGACTCAAACCCAGTTCTCCCAGATTAGAGTCCGCGCTTCTAACCACTACACCAAACTGGCTGAATGAGATGAGCTGCTATGGAGTACCTGTGCTACAGCTGAAGACTAGTGAAGTCCAAGACTGATCTAAGAGATCCGCTGTTTCGTGCACTTCAGCTATGGGGAGACGATCCAGGCAGCAGTCCTAAGAACACTGCAGGGAGTAAGTCCCAATGAATAAACCCAGGCTTTCTTCTGAATAGCCCAACTTAGAATTGCCCCCCTGCCCTTCTCCTGGAATTCTGCCGCTCCCACCAAACTTGTTATGATGTACATAAATTCAAAAGCTCCTCCAGGATGATGATGATGATGAGGAGGAGGAGGATGAGAAGGCATTAAGTCAGAGTGAGCACAGTATCTTGTAAAAGACACGTGCATTGAGCTCTTGATTTCCCATTTGTGTGTTGTCCCCCCCGGACCATTCTGCATCTCTCATTTGCTCCGCTGTTTTACCAAACCCATAGCTGGAGCAGAAATTCCCCTCTACACTGCACGCCACTTTCTTTGATTGTTGGATTTTATGGTAGCCTCCACACTGCATGTCGGTTTCACTTCTTTTGATCTCTTGGTTTTACGGTAGCCATCTGCATATATTTATGGCCATTTTATGGCCGTTCAGGAGTGACTCTGCAGTCAGTAAGGTTTTGAGCCACATCTTTTTCTCTTCCAGTGTGGGTTTGGTCAAACAACAGAGCGAATGCTAGATGCAGAATGGGCCCTAATAGCAGCACATTTCTTTTTAACCTCCTGTGGGGGGGGGAGGGGAGGATTTTTGGCTCCTTAAAAGACTAATCACTTTTGGGGCCAGCCGAAGCCAGCAGCCCGATTTGTGCTGAATCCTTTTACAGCATTGCTCCTGACAGCTAACAACCCAGACTATTAAACATTCATCAATAAAAATTTAACATCCCATCTTCCCTTTGATATCCTCAATTGCTCGCTACGTAAGACAACAAGGCTTTCCGCGGCTCGGTGTGATGGCAGGACTTCAAAGCCGCCTCTGCAGCTAGCGAGGCCCATTCGGAACTGTTTCTTGTATTTAGAAAGCAGAGTCGTCACTTGGGATCAGAGATAGTAACATGGGAGCTTGTGTGCGTGCATGATATATATATACTAGGGAGCAAAGCCCATTGTGGTGGAAGACAACGGGCCCTAGAAAGGAAGGGAGGGAGGTGGAAAGGAGAGAGGGTTGGAGAAAGAAAGAAAGGAAGGAAGGAAGGAAGGAAGGAAGGAAGGAAGGAAGGAAGGAAGGAAGGAAGGAAGGAAGGAAGGGGGAAGAGTGAAAGAAAGGAGAGAGGAAGAAAGGAAAGGGGGAAAGGAAGGGAAGAGGGGCAGAAAAGGGCTTCTCTGGGCCCACACACCATCCCCTGGGCCTTCTATGGGGGCAGTAGGCAGTGTGTAGGGGAAAAGGACTTCTCTGGGCCTACTGCCCCCATAGTGCCCATACTGCCTAGTGCCCCATAGAAGGCCCAGGGGATGGCGTGTGGGGGACGGAAAAGGCCTTCTCTGGGCCTAGTGCCCCATAGAAGGCCCAGGGGATGGCATGTGGGGGGACGGAAAAGGCCTTCGCTGGGCCTAGTGCCCCATAGAAGGCCCAGGGGATGGCGTGTGGGGAATGGAAAAGGCCTTCTCTGGGCCTAGTGCCCCATAGAAGGCCCAGGGGATGGCATGTGGGGGGCAGAAAAGGTCTTCTCTGGGCCTAGTGCCCCATAGAAGGCCCAGGGGATGGCGTGTGGGGGCGGGAAAGGTCTTCTCTGGGCCTAGTGCCCCATAGAAGGCCCAGGGGATGGCATGTGGGGGACGGAAAAGGCCTTCTCTGGGCCTAGTGCCCCAGAGAAGGCCCAGGGGATGGCGTGTGGTGGATGGAAAAGGCCTTCTCTGGGCCTAGTGCCCCATAGAAGGCCCAGGGGATGGCGTGTGGTGGATGGAAAAGGCCTTCTCTGGGCCTAGTGCCTCATAGAAGGCCCAGGGGATGGCGTGTGTGGGGGACGGAAAAGGCCTTTTCTGGGCCTAGTCCCCTCATAGAAGGCCCAGGGGATGGTGCGGGGGGGCGGAAAAGGGCTTCGCTGGGCCTAGTCCCCTCATAGAAGGCCCAGGGGATGGCGTGGGGGTGTGTGGAAAAGGGCTTCTCTCACTTGCCTCAGCCTTGAGGGCCTGCCCCTATGCTCACACTCCAGACGGTCCTCTCCTGTCGGAGGACTGGAGCAGACTGAGCTGAGAACACTGACCGGGGCTGACGTGGGTGGGACTTTGCGAAGCAGCCAGTCAGCCCTGGCCAGTGTCTTCTGACTGCCAGTTCTTGAACTGAATCAATTATGGCAAGCATAGAATGTTGTGGAACCAAAATTCAAATATATATAAGGACAGGATATTCCACCATTCTGAGACATATGGCATGCTGACATCATGGCTACACTGTGACTCTCAAGACGGTTCCTCATGCAAACTATCCTGATGTCTCTAATGCACCTCTAGTCCAGCTCAATGCAGGGACTTCCATGCAACAAGACTCCCAAGAGATTGATGTCCAGCCGCTGCTTAAGTTCTCCAATGAGAGAGCCCCAGTCATTGTTTTCATTGTCGATCTGGAAGTTTCTCCTCATTTTCAAACAAAACCTGTCCCCCTTTAACTGAATCCCATGAGATCTAGAGTAGCAGAGAACAAATCCTTGGCCTCTCCCAGGTTACAGCCCGTCATGAAATCGAAGAGAGCAATGACATCTTCTCTCACATCTTGTCCAGGTCAAACATACCCGGTTCCTTCAACTGTTCCTCAAATGGACATGTTTCCCAGTCCCCCAATCATCTTTGTTACCCTCCTCTGAACCTACCACAATTTGCCCGCATAGTTTCTCAAAGTGTGGCACCCAGAACTAGAAACAACTCAAGGGAACACATGCTATGCTACCACTACATTGCACATTTCTCTACTCCTTATCCACAAAATTAGCTGCCACTGTGGCACCGGACAACAAGCAAACACATAATGTGATGGCATCTGTGGCAGAATGCACCTGCTCAGGCCTGCAGACCCTATTCCGCCCTGACCTCCTGGCTTTTGCCAACACTTGGAGAAACTTTTCTCCCACTGTCGGGTAGCCTGCTGCCACCACCTAACTCCCATTTTTCCATTCCAAGTTCTGAGGCCTTGCCGCTGTGTCTCCCATTGTCCAGCGTCTGGTCACCATGGAGACAATTTACTGCCTTCTGTGCCCCTGAAGGAATAGCCACTTGTCAACTGCCTACCTACCCCCTGGAGTTCCTTTTAAAGTAGCGTGTCCAAGACGGTGGAGGTCTGTGTGGTATAGAGAAGAAGAGGAGGAGGAGGAGATTGGATTTATACCCCGCCCTTCACTTGGAGTCTCAGAGTGGCTTATAAACTCCTTTCCTTTCCCTTCCCCACAACAGACACTCTGTGAGGTAGGTGAGGCCGAAAGAGCTCTGAGAGAAACTGCTCTTCCTCAAGAACAGCTCTGACAGAACTATGGCTTGCCCAAGGACATCCAGCAGCTAAAAGTGGAGGAGTGGGCAACCAAACCCGATTCTCCCAGATTAGAGTCCATGCACTTAACCACTACACCAAACTGCCAGCATCAAAAGTTATAAAAGTATTTATTAAAAAGAAAATGTTTACGAGCATACTTTTAGCACAGCACCAGATTGGGCAAGGGATACAAAAGAAATGGGCAAAAACACAATCCTTCCCCCCTCTCTCCCCCCATGCCCTATCAGATGTTAAAATAGGACAGGCTCCTGTAGCTTAGGAAGTTACGGATTTATACAGAGTTACCATTACCTTAACACTTGTTCCAGCTCTTTAGGCAAACACATAGTCAATGGCTGCCTTCCCAGTGGAGAGCTCTTCATGCTGTCATGAACTCAGCACCCCACGAAAAGAGACCTCCTTCCTGCTGCAAGGAGTTTTTATCATATCTGTTTCTCCACCCATTGACCCAGTCGGGCCAGATCAAGGAAACTCTTCCTGATGTTCCCAGTTTTCCTTCCTGAAGACTATCTAGCATTTAACACCTCTAAATCTTGGGGAACAGGGAGAGCTTGACCCACCCATTATCTCTCCTGCTAGGTCTGTTTAGCATGTGTATGTCTGTTTAGCATGTGAGGGGGTCCTTTCTGTTCTCTGTCCAGAGGGGTAAAAAAACCTTTTAAAACGCACAGTGGAGTTTTTGCTCATTTCAAACCTCTCAAGAAGAAATGCTTTTCTTCACACCTCCCCCTCCCAAGATTCCAGCGGAAGAGCCTCCATTTACAGAAGGTTGCTCTGCAGCAAATCCAGACAAATCACATATAAGATGTTTACAAGTCACATAGTATGCACAGGAAAGAATCTACATGCAAGTCATGCAGCCCATACCCACACAAAGAGATCAGTCCACTTTAGGAGTCTATGCCTTTCCTGGAACGGAAATCTGCAACCACTTTGTTGCGTCCAACAAAATGTTCAAATGTTCAACATTGTTGCGTGCATTTCTAGACCCATGCATAAGCAGCAGAAGAACAGGGAGAACATGACGTGGGATTGCCATTCCACGTAGGCACTGGCATTCTTCTCTCTCGCTGTTGATGCCATTCATTCTCAGTGATATCACTGCGTATCCAAAATGTAGTTGGCTGCTGCATCATGATGCCATTCCATTAACTAAACTTTCCTCGATTGGTTATGGCTGTTTCATGGAGGGTCAGGAAAAATAGGAGTGCAGGTGCAAAAGAAAATGGTACAAATGCAGCAACACCTTAAGAGAACAAGGACACCAATCGGGCTTGGGGAAAATGTGAAGATTAGCACAAGGTGTCTCTAAAGAAATACCACCTGGTGAAACAACTATTTTTAATCCAAAAATTAAAACTGGAAAATATTCAGTGGGGCCCTCGCCATTATGACGTTCTTCTGCTTTAACCTAGTGGTTGGCCATTTCATCAATCAGCTACTAAAAGATTTCAGAATACCTGTACAGCTTTATATGCATGATTAATTGGAGGCTACGTGGGTTGCCATTTAATTTTTTTTTAAAGGTTGCAATTTGACATGCACTTAACCAGTTAAACCAACCAAGTAATTAATTCTTGTCCTTCAGATCTGTTTAGCCATAGAGTGGAAGCTGCCCTTCCTCATCAAGAGTGGCGCTCTTTCATCCCCTACCACACGAGTCTCCCAAGATTGTCTTGGGTCTCTCATCGGAACGGATTTGCTGCATAATGCAAACATCAGCCATAACAGTCCCTGCAAAATGGGATGCCAGAAGTAACACATAGATTTTCCCGGTAACTTCTGGCTGCCATGTTGTCTGAAAGGGGCAATGTGGGGATTTTCAGCATTGATAGACCTGAACCACAGCCTGGAAAAATCAGACTACCGTACAGCATGTGAAATGGCTGTATTAGGGTTGCCTGCTGTTGGAGTGAGTGACTCGGCCTCCTTGGTCATTGGGGGGGGGCACTACATCCCTCTAAGGGTATCTAGGTGTTCTCTCTTTGAATGAGATGCCTCTCTTTGTCCTAACCTGGGAGCTGCCCTCTGACCTCTCCTCTCTCTCCCTTTGTACTCTCACTCTCTCCCATGGCCTTCCATAGAAATACATGTCTCTGCAGGTCTCTCCTTCAGAGACAGTGCCCTCATACTCCCACACACATGATGCCATATTAACTGGCCATTTGTGATTGGGAAAGTACTTCTTTCCAATTCTCCCTTCTAAGCTGCGGAGTCTTGTGAGCAGAAATTCTCCTTTGTGAGCTACTGGCATTAAAGTTGTGAGCAGATGATTTGGCTACTGCGTAAATTAGTGTGCTCTGGAGTCATCCTTCCTGAGCTGAGACAAAAATGTGTGAGCCGGAGGCTAATAAACTGTGAGCTAGCTCACACTAACTCAGCTTAGAGGGAACACTGCTTCTTTCTCTTCTTTTGACTTCAAGAAGAGAAGAAGAGATTAAATTTATACCCTGCCATTCATGCAGAGTCTCAGAGCAGCTTACAATCTCCTTTCCTTTCCTCTCCCCACAATAGACACCCTGTGAGGTAAATGGGGCTGAGAGAGCTCTCTCAAGAACTGCCCTTAAGAGAACAGCTCTGAGAGAATTTGTGACTGACCCAAGGTCACACTAGCAGCTGCATGTGGAGCAGTGGAGAAATCAAACCCGGTTCTCCAAGATTAGAGCCTGCACTCCTAACCACTGCACCAAACTGGTTCTAAAGAGCAGCAGCCAGCAACTGGAATGTAAACTGCATCTACTTGAACAAATGTAAGTTTCCTTTTTTGCAATATACTCCTTGGGAGATTTATCACATGTCTATGACTGGGAAAACTCTACTATGGCCCCGGTCATACAGGCCAGAAAATGCGGGGGGAGGTGTGGCAGTTCACCCCGGAGCAAAATAAGGCGCGGTAGCCCGATCAAACGGGCCATCGGGTTGCCATGCTCTGACGCAGAGCACCGATCACACAGCGCTGCTACAGTGTGGCAAAAAGCAGCGCATCAGAGCACGCAAGCCACGCTGTAGCAAAGGGCGCATGTGCCGTGGGGGGGGCGGGCCGCTGTCGGTGTCTTGTGTGTGCGCATGCGTCATTCAGCGTTGGTGCTTATCCCATGGAAACTTACAACATCCAGAAACCCCGGGACATGGGTGGGCGTCGGAAGCCGTGAGATACTGGTGCTCCCGTGATCAGACGCCGGCCTTTGCCCCGGGGTTTCCGGAAACTAGTACTTTGACCCTAGTAGTTTTTTACTCTGCGTTTTCCATGGGAAGCCGTGGGTTGGCCATGGGAGTGTTACGCTTCCCAGATGTGCTGGTAGGATCCCAATGACAGCCTCCAGGTGGGGCCTGGTGACTTCCTGGAATTAGAGCTCCTCTCCAGGTGACAGAGATCAGTTCCCCAGGAGAAAATGGCTGCTTTAGAGGGTGGACTCTCTGGCATTCTACCACCTCATTGAGATCCTGCCCCTCTTCAGGCCCCTCCCTCCCCAGAACCTCCAGGTACGTGTGTGCAAACTCCACTCATTCTCCCTTTCAGACAACATGGAAATCCTTTGTATCAGGAGCTCTGAAGGTAGCACTTGCTCCTGACAGAGGAGGTAGGCAGTCCCGTGAGACGGACTAGCTTGCCAACTTCCAGGCAGTGGCTGGCGAACTCCTGAGATTACAACAGATCTCTAGGCAACAGAGATCAGTTCATCTGGAGAAAATGGCCGCTCTGGAAGACAGACTCCATGGCATTGTACCCCCGAAGTCCCTCCCCTCCCCAAACTCCGCCCTCCTCAGGCTCCACCTCCCCCCCAAATCTGCAGGTATTTCCCAATCTGGAGCTGGTGGTCTGAGAACGTCCTGTTGTTATGTCTGAAAAGGGCTATAGTTTCGCTTTATATAATGAGGATTGCGCTGAAATAAAAAGTTGCTTTAACAAAAGGAAAAGAAGTGTTTCACTTGTGTTTGTCTGAGGGTGTGTGTATGTGTGTGTGTGTGTGTGAGAAGCGCCATCAATTCGTTTCTGATTTATGGCAAAAAAAAGAAAAAGAATTTGAGGAGTTGACTGCTAACATCAAGACAAATAATAAGCATTTCTTTAAATATATCTAGAGACAGAAACCAGCCAGAGAAGCAATTGGGCGTTTGGCTGACCAAGGAATAAAGTGATTGCTAAAGGAAGATGGCGGAGAAGCTCAGTGAATCTTTTGCATCTGTGTTCACGTTAGGAACTGTGGAGCAGGTACCCACGCCACAGCTGTTGTCTTCAGAAGGGAGTCTGAAGAACTTATTGAGGTTAACTGGTGTGGTTAGTCCAGTCACCATTAGTTCAGTAAGGGTAAAGGTTTCCCTTGCCTGAAAGCTAGTTAAATCTGACTCTAGGGGGCAGTGCACATCTCCATTTCCAAGCTGAAGAGCCAGCGCTGTCTGAAGATGTTCGCAGAATGCTTAAATAAAGCTGCAAATGCAGCAGCATCACTTTACCAGGTTACTCAGCTGACAAAGCTAAGTTGCAAGTTTAGAAATACTCCTCTCATTATTTGAGAAGTACACCTTGGATAGGAAAGAATAGAGACATGATAGATTACTAATTTACTAGCTAAAGGATGGAAGCAGATGGTGAGAGGCCCATCTGCTTCATGGTACCAAGAGAGGACTGCATCTCTCTCTCTTGGTGTGTGCGGGGAGAGAGGTCATCTTCATATTAGTGTGAGAGAGAAGCAGGAAAGGGAAACTGGTCCCTGGGGACACACTCTGCATTTCAAAGGGGACAGTGGCAGAAGAGGAAAGAGTAAAGGAAGGAAAGGCCAGTGTGCCTCTCTAGCGATCTAGCCTCCCTTGCCACTCAGTCTGGAGGTCTGAGACAGGAGGCATTGCATCTGGAACTTCCAACAGAACTGAATTAAATTATTATGATGAGAGATGACGTTATAGACCTGTTGGGAAACCATTAAGTCTCCAGGTCCTGGTTATACACACTTGGGGGTTCTTAGGGAAATCAAATGTGACGTTGTTATACTCACCAGTATATGTAACTTATCAGTAAATTCAGCCCCTATACCAGAAGACTTGATGCTGATTTTTAAAAAGGGCTCCAAACAGAACCAGGAAATTTCAGGATAGTCTGTAATGACTGTCCCAGGCAAATGAGTAGAAACTGTAGTTAAAGACAGAATTGTTAGGCACATACAGGAACAAAGTCTGTTGAGGGAAAATCAGCATGGCTTTTGTAAAGGGAAGTCCTGCCTCATCAACCTTTTGGATTTCTTTAAGGAAGTGAATACACACTAGATAAGGGTAGCCGTAATATACTTGGCCTTTTGACAGGGCATCTCACCAAAGACTCTTGAGTAAGGTAAGCAGTAATGTGATGAGAGACTGTGTTCTCTTATGGATTAAAAATATTTAAGTGGCAGGAAGCAAAGAGTAGGAATAAATGGGACAGTTATTGCAATGGAGGGAAGTCAGCAGTGAGGTCCCACAAGGGCTGGTACTATTTAATTCATTCATCGATAATCTGGAACTAGGGGTGAGCAGTGTAGTGGCCAAGTTTGCAGATGACACAAAATTATTCAGGATGGTGAAAACCAAGGCTGACTCTGAAGAGCTCCCAGGAGGATTTCCACATATTGGGTGAGTGGACAACAATGTGGCAAATGAAGTTAAGTACTGCATTGGCAAGTGTATGATGATACACTTTGGAACAAAAAAATTCCCAACTTCAAGGATAGACTAATAGGGTCTGAATTTTCTAAGACTAAAAGGGAAAGACACCTCAGGGTCCCAGTGGATAGCTCAATAAAAGTGACAATCCAGTGTGCTATAGCAATGAAAAAGGCAAACTCTTGTCTGGCAATCCCTGGGAAACTGGGAGCGTGGAGACTGCTGGACATCCTTTCTTGTTTCAGAACAGGAAGTAATGTCATGATGCTCTAGGGATTTGCAGACCTGAAAATTTTTAGAGTGTTGTGACATCACTTCCTGTTCCAAAACAGGAAGTGATATCCTGACACCATTTCCCATTTTCCCCAAGCTGCTCCACTGAGTCAGGTCAGGGCATGGGGACCATGGTTGGGAGGTCTTCTGATAGAATCTGGTAAGTGGCAACCCTAGGGTCAACAGACGTTCTCTGACCTATTGCTGTTGAGGCACTGGGTGGTGGTGGTGCACAAACTGAATCCTCACCCGGTACCCTGACAGTCACATTCTTTTACAAGCATTCAGTTGTTCATTTGAAACTTACTTAATTCATAATAAGAATGGCAACAAGAATAGAGCCTTTAGTCCCAAATTCAGTGCCAGTATGAGCTTGAATCTTGACAGGAATGCTAGTCCCTGGATTTTCAGAAAATTACTGAGACCCAGGCTGTAGAAACACCTGGTTTCATTCCATTGAATTTATTTTGGAAGGGAGGACTAAGTACACTCATTTTGCTCTACCAGATCTCTGGAGGGGATTATGAATTCTGGAAAATCTTCCATAATTTTACAGTCTAGGGTTGCCAGGTAGCATCCAGCAACCCAGGGGAGCAATTAGAAGGTGAGGACTACCCCACTGGCCTTGTACCAGTATGCTGATGTCACTTCCGGTGAGAAATGGAAGTGACATCATGGGATGCTCTAGGACAGAGGTCCCCCCTTTTGAGCCTGCAGGCACCTTTGGGATTTTGCGAGGGAGACGCGAGTGCCGCAACAAAATGGCTCGCATGCAAAGCATAACTAAACCCAAAATGGCTGCCATGGGAGGCAGAGCCTAACACAATACCTCCCTCCGCACTTTGCAATGCAATTGCAGAAGGGGAATAAAAGGAAATGAAGGAAAGCCCAGGGGAAGGAAGGGAGACAGAGATGGAGTAAAAGAAGAAAACCCTGAAGGGGAAATGGAACCACAAGCCCAGATACTTAATAGTCTTCCTGATCCTCCTGTGGGTGCTGCTATTGCAGCCATGGAAACCCCTTTTATTTGAATGAGGGCCGCCAAGCCCTGCCTTTCACATGCCATGCCCACTTTTTGCAAAGTTTGGTGGCTACCAGGGGACGTACTGGTAGGCCTCATGTGGGTGAACTCTGTTCTGAGATTTGCAAAAACTCTATGGCAAATGCCTGAGCAATAATGATGTTACTTCCAGTTTTCAGCAGAAGTGACGTCAGCACACTGGTGCAATTAGAGATGCCAACCTCCTGGTGGCACCCGGAGATCTCCTGCTATTACAGTTGTTCTGCAGATGACCAAGATCCATTCCCCTGTAGAAAACAGCTGCTCTGGAGGGTGGACTCCATGGCATTATTACCCTGCTGAGTTCCTTCCCCTCCCCAAGCTCCGCCCTTCCCAGGCCTCACCCTCCCTAATCTCCAGGTATTTCCAAACCCAGACCTGACAACTTGAGGTGCAATGGTGGCCTACGCCCCCATTCCCCTCCTCCCGAATGCAGAAGCTAAGTCCAGAATCGAAAGTGCAAGAAGGAACACTGGGCCTTTGGCTAAAAACACCTGAGAGAAATGGCAGGCTGAGACTGGAAAAACTGGCATCGCATGATGCCTTGTCATCACTTTCGGGTAGTTACTTGAAAGAGATATTATAGCATTGTATGACTCTCTAGGAATTTCCCTAATCTCTATGGGAAACTCCCAGAGAGACAAATGGCACTGGTTCCTCCCCATGCTTGTCAAACTTTGCTTAGTTTGCTAGCTTGCTATTGCTTGCTAGTTACAGGGGGAGGGAAATTCCTATGGAGGGGTGAATGGCTGAGTGTGTTAACCGCTATCCTAGGCATCGTAACTCTTCCTTAAGATACCTTCCTCCTAGAGAAACGTCCTTGAGGATGAAGTGTGCCAGCTTGCTATTGTAGATAACGGGATTGTATATTCAGGGAGGGGGGTAGTGAGCGCAAGAGCTAGGTGGATTGGCTGAGATGTGTGATTGGTTAGGTTACAGGGGCCTTAGTGTGAACTTTCTATATCTTTGGATTTTCCCACCTGAACCTCAGTTCTGACACTGTAACATTTTAGCCTGGATCATATTGATATCTCAATAAACAAATCACTGCCAAAGTATGACACTGCTGCTTTGTTGAGCAGTAGTGGGAGTTGGGGGGCAGGGGTAGGAGGTGGCTCACCATAACAGGCAACCTGCCCCCCCCCAGTGAGCATCAAGTGGAAAATTTATGCAGCTCTCTTTCAGAATAAGCTGTGTGTGTGTGCCCCCATTTCTGGGGCAGATGATGCACTCTATTCTTGGTGCTGGAGGGGGCAGCAGTGGGAGGGCTTCTAGTGTCCTGGCCCCACTGCTGGACCTCCTGATGGCACCTGGTATATTTTGGCCGCTGTGAGACAGAGTGTTGGACTAGATGGGCCTGATTCAACATTGGCTTCTCTTATGTTCTTATGTTCTGTAAGAGCAAAAGCCTGGTGTGTAACTGATGCACCTGACACGGTTTCCCCAGGCTTCTCTGGATTACAGTCAGAAGGGACAAATCCTTGACAATTTAGCCAATGCCTATTAATATATCACTGGGTGCTCGTGATAGGAATTAATAACTTAAAAAAAAATCCACACAATCCATCTCTTGCTTCCTTCTTTCAGTCCCACTCGCAAGTGGGTGGATATTTAATAAAATTGCTCCCTTGTGGGAATGTTTTTTTCTACAGCAACTGAACCCATGAAGAGAAGACTTTCAAAGACCCTCAGAGATACCCAGGCCGTCCCAGGGAAGGAGAAGGAGGGGTCTTCTGTTTTGGTACTGGCCCGGGACCCTCTGGAAAAGAATGTGGCCTGATCCCATCCTGGCCCTTTGTCCTCCCCAACAGAAACTGTGGTTAAGGCCCCGATTCTGGCAGGGATGATCATACACGGAGGGTTGCCATTCTCCTGGTGGGGCCTGGAAGTCTCCTGGAATGACAGTGGATCTCCAGACAAAAGAGTTCTGGGGGAAACGGCTGCTTCGGAAAGTGGATTGTCTGGCATTAGGCCCTGCTGAGGTCCCTCCCCTCCCCAGACCCCGCCCTCCCCAGGCCCCACCCCCAAAGCCTCCAGGCCTTTCCCAGCATAAAGCTGACAACCTTACACCATCAATACAATCCCTCCTATATTATCATGCCATCTTCTTTATGTACCAACATATAGTGCCAGTTACACACGTATTTATAAATCCTACACAGATAGCTGCCATTGTGACAGGCAGTACTAGTCAGGATCGCCAACTCCAGGTTGGGAAACACCAGGAGATTTTTTTTTTGGGGGGGGGGGGCTGAGGAGGGTTGAGTTTGGGAAGGGGAAGGAATTCAGTGGGGTATTAATGCCACAGCATCCACCTTCCAAAGTAGCCATTTTGTGCAGGTGACCTGATCTCGGTTGCCTGGAGATGAGTCGTGATCCGCCCACCAACTGGAGGTCGACAACTCTGGTAAGACTTCAGGTGAGTTTTATGCTTGATTGTTTATGTGCTACTGCTCCTTTAAGTTGGGACCTTGTGGCATTCTGGGAAAGACGCAAATGCCAGTTAGAGATGGTAGCTGGCAGACTTCAACGCTGAAGTGATTTCAGTTCGGAAAGCACTTTAGGTCATGCCTGGTGTGTTCTTAAGAAATAAAAGTCAACATTTTGTACGCATACGCTGACCGGAGAGTAAAAGCAGCACCTTTTTATTTATCTCTCAGTCCATACTGCCTTACAGGAAGCCCTACTTTTGCACATGCACACAAAACACAGAGTTAAACTTTGTTGGTCTTAAAGGTGCCACTGGACTGATTAAAAGCTGAGAGCAGAAGAGTGCAATAATATTTGCTTCTTTTACAAACACATGTACACACCCTAACAGCAAAGAGGACAGTCACCCTACACAGGAGAGATGAAACCCCAGGCACAAAGAATGCTGACGAGACTGTTTGTCTGCATTATTGGAAGCCCTGGCCACAGAACCAAGGGTTCAGTGCCGCTTTCAGCACTTTCTAGATGTCATCCAAGGCTTGTGATAAAAAACAAGAAATCTCCTGCTGCGAATGGTGTCCATTACTGAGTGAAACATCACTCCCCACATTGACTGGGGAAGGAGTGGAAAAGCAGACGATACACAAGCAATCATTTTAAACCACATAGTTATGGACCGATAGAGGCCATGCCGTACATCTGGAATGACGGGTCTTTGAGGCGCTCTGCCAGGATTCAGACAACCGCTGAGAAAAAGAAATGATACTTGCTAGTCTTATTTAGAAATTAAATCAGAGGAGGGGATATTTTTTTATTCAAGCTGACAAATTGTCAGAGATGACTACATTTGTTTTGGAAATATCTAAAGTGGTCCATTGGGTGAAGAACAAGAATGAAAGCTGGAAAGTAAGGTTTCCATTTTTAATTTTTTGCCTTGTACATTAAAACTCTTTTGGCTTTATTTGGAACTAGGAATAAGGCCTGTTGTGGAAATAAATACTGGAGATTGGCAACAATGGTTCCATGGGAAGGACTGGCTGGTTTGGAGGGTGGAATCTATGGCATTGTACCTGTTTGAGGTCCCACCTCTCCTGAAACCTCACCCTCTCCATCCCTCAAATCTCCAAGAATTTCCCACCTGGAGTTGGCAACCCTATCTCCTTCCCAGCCAATCATCAACCTACCTTTATTTTCACCTCACTCTTCAACTTTCCACCCCCCACACACCTGCAGCCTCTACCATTCTCTGAAGCTCTGACTGCTACGTCACATTGGCTGTTATACAGGGGCCAACTCAAGCAGGATATAAGGACACAGAGTCCACCATTTTCTCCAGGGGAATTGATCTCTGCCATCTGGAAAGCAGTTGTAATTCTGAGTGATCTTCAGCCCTCACCTGGAGATTGGCAACAATGGTTTCCCTTAACAGGCACTAAAGGGAAATGTATTTTACCTCAGAACAGCAACAGCAAACTGTTTAGAATGTTAGAGGCAAAGGTCAGTGAAGTCGCATATGCAAATAACCTCTGTGTTCTGAGGCAAAGGCCAATCAGGCCACATATGCAAATGACCTCTGTGTTCTGACTGGCTGTGGGGGGGAGAGGAACAGCAAACTGTTTAGAATATTAGAGACAGGACTCAGGCAAAGCAGCCAGTGGATAGGGTGACCCTCTGAATGACAGATCAGGGAACGAACTGATTTCGGAGCATGTTGGAATGTTCAAGGGAGTCCATGACCAAAACAGAATTATATATACCGGAGGATTCCTGGATGTTTCCTCAAAACAGGGACTTTTGAGTTGACTCCCAACTTTCTTTAGGCAAAATTCAATTATAACTCTGCTAGATAACTCTGTCATAGTCCCGCTGTACCCCTGCATTGGTCAGGTCACACCTGGAATACTGTGTGCAGTTCTGGAGGCCTAATTTCATAAAGGATGTGGACACAATGGAGCAGTTGCAGAGGAGAGTGACAAGGATGATCGGGGGCCTGGAGACCAAGCCCTGTGGGGAAAGGCTGAGGGTGCTGATGTAATTAATGTTATCAATATTATAATTAATTAATGCTAATAATATTATTAATGTTGTTAAAACGATTAATCTTGTTAATATTGAATTTTGGAATTACTGAATTGGTGCATCGTAACATGTTGATGTTGGATTTCTAATTGGTTATTTGTGTTGCACTTTATGTTTTGTATTGTGAATGTTGAATGCTGAAAATGTTTTCTTAGTTTGTAAATTAAAAGGTTTTTTGAAATAAAAACCTCTATTTTCCTAAAAAAAAATTCTCTATTTTCCTAACTGTGACAGACAAGAAAAACAATCCTGCAATGTAGAGTCACTTCCTTGCTGTTTCTGAACCATTTTCTGAGCTTTAGCGAGGCCTTTTCTGTTGTTTGGAGCACAGCCACATTAGAATAATCTAGGCCATTCTACCTTTCCTAGAAACATAGAGACAGCCTATCTCTCCAGAAAGAAGTGTATCTTGTTTGTGTGGGCAAGAGACGCTGAGAAGACCAACTTATTGCCCCTGAAGGTCTCTTGTTTACTACAGGAGAGTAAGACCCTCCAGAGGCCCATCCAAGGGGAACATACAATGCCAAGAATCCAGATGTGACCTCCGAAAGGCCTGCCCTCCTTCATCCTTCCAAAACACCTGCACCATGCAAGGAACACGTAGGACATATTGGTGTTCCTCACAACCAGGGTGATGCTATGCAGGCACGAGAGACCATTCAAGCACCCTGTAAAAGGGGAGCCTTTAGCGCAGGAAGGGATCGGCCTTCCTCTTGCTGAGGGGAACTGCTGCTGGCCCGCCTTCTGAAACCTGGGCGTTGTAGCACACTGACCTTTCAGGTACACCTGGCTTCTCTATGTGTGAGAGAGTCTGTGGCAGATGCATTCTGCCTCAGAAGGTGGAAGGGACTTGCTTTCGGGGGAAGAAACAGTCTCTTGCCTCTTGGATGACAGGGGCGGAGTGCTCGCCAGCTGCAGGCTGCCTGTCTTCCTGTTGCATAATAAACTCTGCTTTAACTGTGAACCAGTTTCACTGGTTTTCTGGGCAGAAGAACAGTGGGGATCTGCCCTTTGGAGAAATGCCATTTTGTGGGTGTGTTGAAGTTGGTAGGGGCTGGATAGGAGGGGACCCTCAAACTTGGGGCCAGCCTGGGCTTCCTCTCCTCTGCCCCCCACCCCCTCCCCTCCTGTCTCCAAACAGCAGTCTGAGGGCAGCTCTCGAGAGAGGACAGGAAGTCCATCAAGGTTGAGAGGGGATCTGCCCCAGAAGGCTGCAGGAGGGAGAGCTGCTTCCCGGGCGGGAAACTGATATAGAGGAGCTTTGAGGCGGGAAGCCAGTTCCATCTGAGAGAAGTCTGGAGCCGGTCAGGCTGTTGGCAGGAGGCAGCAGGGGCCGCTCTGAGAGACCTGCTGACCCGACTTTCCCCCATGAAGTGACGTCCCGTGCCTGCCATTTAGATGGGATATGAGTGTAGAGAAGGGAGAGAGGGAGCAGTTTTGTCACCTTTATTTTGATTTTTCCATTCACTGTGGAGATGCCTATAAATAGTTAAGAGTTTTCAAATAAATCCTTTAAGTGTTTATTTCTTTATTATTTCTTTATCAAACCTTTGCCCCGCCCTCCCAGCCATGGGAGCTGTTAATGGATCCTAACTTGGATCTGGCAACCCTTACCTCCCATCTCCCCACTGGTGGCCAAGGGGTCCTGGCAACCCTATTCAGAGGTGGTTTGCCATTGCCTGCCTCCGGATAGCAACTCTGGATTTCTGGGGTGCTTTCATGAGCTGTAACACTAGAGGAGTGATATATGCAGTACATTGTCCTTGTAGGCTTACATATGTAGGTATGACTGCAAGACAAGTTAGAGTGAGAACTGTAGAACATAAAAGCCACATTAGAACTGGCAAAAAGTCAGCACCTCTGTTGAAACATTTATTTTCTGCAATACATACTGACAAGAAACTTTGATTCTGGCAAACTGAGAAATTCCCAGCCTCAGGATTTCAGCTTTACCAACAACTCAAGATGAGAGAGGGGCTTTTTTGGATTTTTACCTTCAAGACTATGGCTCCTGTTGAATCTGAATGAGGAGCTAAATTGGATAGCGGTATTCTAGTATTATTGGAGTCCTAAATTCAAATTTTTGTAAGTATTTACCATTTTAAAACAATGTGTTTTCAGTTTTTGTTATGAGGTGTACCTCCTTAATTTACTCAATCTTGTAGTTATCTAGAGATATCACAGGTTTGTGTTGAGGTCATTATAAGCATTTTATTAACACATGGCTGAGTTTTTGATAAACTTGTGGTTTGGAAAGAAATATTGGTTACATGTCTTTTGGAGCCAGAACTAGTCTCTTTCTATGTGTATTAATTACACATTTTCTCATCTATGTGTATATACATGTTATGATGCTTGTACTGGGGTATTTGATTAAGAGCTCTCCCAGTCACAGAAACGTGATATTGAGTGCAGTAAATAAATCTCCCAAGAAGCATATTGCAAAAAAGGTAAACTTACATTTATCCAAGTAGATCCAACTCACATTCAGGTTGCAGTCGAAAGGAGAGAGAGAATCTTAATCTAAAGAGTACGTTTCCCTCTAACAAATGGCCAACTCGTCCGGCATCACGGGTATGTGGGAGAGTGAGGGAACTGTGTCTACAGGAGAGACACTCAGAGACTTGTGTTTCCATGGAAGGCCATGAGATGAGAGGGGGAGGACAAAGGGAGAGAGAAGAGAGATCAGAGGGCAGCTCCTAGGTTAAAACAAAGAGAGGCATCCCATTCAAGGAGATAACACCTGTATGTTGGAATATGCAAAGTCTATCATGCATAGATAAAGAAGATGGCAAGAACATCCTGCAGGGGGCAGCGGAGGGGACAACTACTTAGCATAGTGAGATTAGAGACTTCCTACTTCTGCCTGTCTCCTGATTGGCTCAATGTACATGCTGAGCTTCTGTTAGTTACTGATTTCCTACTAGTTAGATAGACTTTCTCTCTCTCTCTCTCTCTCTCTCTCTCTCTCTCCCCTCTTTCTCACAAAGTTTGTTCTTAATAAACCAACTTTATTTTTTAAACAGCTTGTGCTCTGCTTTACTGCATATCTACACTTTGCCAATACTGTACACCATTAGAGTGATATAGCACCCCCCCCAATGTCCAGGCATGATGATTGGTATTTTATATCAGCTATTTTTGTGGCTTTCGCAGGGAACAGAAAGCAAGGGTTTAAAGGGACTCAGAGTCCCTTTAAACCTTTGCGTTCTGCTCTATCGATAAACCACCATGAACTGCTTTAAAGGTTTGTGTAAGCATCAGTTCACAAACCACAAACAGGGTAAAATTCATGACGAATTTTGCTTTGTGGTTCAGTTCATACTCCTCCCTAATAATGATCAGGAGCACCACTGCTGTACACCACCCACATGCCCTTCCCCAACAATGTTGGGCCACATGTTTAGCTGGAGCACAGGTAGTGAAGCACATATAAGCTGATGGGGGAAGGGTAGATGGTAGACAACACATGGAGAGGGAGCACTGGCAGCTGCCCCACCACAGAGTATGCTGAGTCTTGCACCTGCTGTCAACCCACCTTTTCACTCTAGGATTATGAAAACAACCTCCCTCCTCTAAGAACATAAGAGAAGCCAATGTTGGATCAGGCCAATGGCCCATCCAGTCCAACATTCTGTCACACAGTGGCCAAAAATACCAGGTGCCATCAGGAGGTCCACCAGAAGCCCTCCCACTGTTGACCCTCCCAAGCACCAAGAATACAATACAGAGCCTCACTTGCCCCAGACTCCCTATCTATACCTCGTGGCTAATAGCCTCTACTGCCCCCTCCTGTCAGGGATGCCAGTTTCCAAGTGGGACCTTTCCTCTCCTTCCTTTGTGTGTCTTGTATCTGAGACTGTAGCCCTGAGGGCAGGACCAGTGCCTTACTTCTGCTGATTTACAATGCCTGGTGAATATATACCTTCTAGAAATCAAAATAAAAGATATTTTATGAACTTCTTACAGCTGGTGAATACTTTTTAAATAAATATTCTGAGGTAATCATCACATTAACACCCCAAAGTATGATCCATTTTTAGATCGTGAAAGAGTGTTCTCCACTTCAGAGAGGCCAAACTCCCATGAGGCAAAATGCTGGCAGCCCCCTCCCATTTGAATTTCCCATGTTATGCCAGCAGAACAGATAATCCAGACTTTCTCATCCTTGTAGTTTTGACCCTCAAATCCCTATTTAAATTTCGTATCTCTGTTTTGCAATTCAAACATATTACAACTTGTGTTTCCCCACAACTATGTTATTTTGATGAATTGGTGTAATCTATTGTGTATAAATGACATAAATTGTAAGTATAAAGTATTAATGAGTGAATCAAAAATATGCACAGTGGGGCCATGTACAGATTTGGGTGTTTCTCTGTATGGCTCTAGTCACACGGCAAGGTAATTGCGCTTTGTTCCCGCTTTGTTTAAATCAGGAACATTTTTCTTCGCATTGGGCTGACTAGATGCAGCCGGCCCCTCTCTTCTAGCACCCGCTCGCCTGCTGCTGCACTGTCCCTCCAGGTGATCCGGCCAAACACAGGGAGGCTCGGGCGGCTGCTGCTCCTGCCGCCACTGTGTGTGGGGGGGTCCGCTGCTGCCGCCGCCGCCATTGCCCCACGAAAACGGGCTCCGTTGTCTCCGCCATCCTCCTTGCTGGCCCCATCCAGGCTGCTGGAGCCCCCGCCTCTCATTCCCACTTCCAGGGCCGTCTTTGTGCATTTTTTTTTAAGGCTTCTGGTTTGAGCGCTTGACTAAACATGTGCTTAATAAATCCACTATTAAACGTTAAATGGATTTATTAAGCACATGTTTGCTCAAGCGCTCAAACCGGAAGCTTTTTTTAAAAAAGAAAAGCACAAAGAGCGTTCAGACGGCCCTAATTGCAATCATTACGAAAGATGGGCTGTCCAGATAGGCGAAATCGTGCATTCAAAGTGGAAGTGCCAGGAAAACACTTGATTTTCCAGGGGTCAGGAAAACCCGGCATCGTTGCGAGAGTGAGCCTGCTTCGGGGCGGGAGGCGGATTGGCGTGTGTGAACGTGAAACTGACATGTGCAAGGGAACAGCAGCGAACCCCGATCAAAACGTCCATGTGACCGAGCTCTAAGCCTGGCAGAAGCCCCCCCAAATGCCTCATTATAGAAGTTAAAACCTCCTTGTATCTGCATAATATTTTGGTTTTCAAATTGGATCACCTGTCTCATGCTTTTCTACAAAACTGGGGCAGTTCCATGTTATAAACAGATGGGACTAATGTGGTTAGTGAGCCTTGAGCTAGTGCACAGACATCAAGTTCACTACGGAGGAAGAGAGGCATCAAGATTTTTTGGTTTGAATTTTCACATTCTTAACCCCGCCCCACCCTATCCATTCACATGCTTGAAAATTTGAAACTTTACATTGTGTTCTACCCTAAAGCACTTAGAACATGCAGGTTTAAATTTAGAAGCATCATTACATGACAGAGCTACTGTTAATTGTTGCATTATAACACTTTTACTTTCTTTACAGCTTCTGCCAAATGCAAATTGGAGCAAATTTGCTGATGAGAATGCATACGATGAGCAGTTACACTGAGAGCTTATCTCCTCTTTGGTGAAATAATTATAACTTAAATATCAACAATACATTCACTGTATTTTCCAAACAGGCAGGGTCCAAAGCGTTGTCAGACGTATTTGATAACAGAAACTGTTGTTAACCCCTGAATATATGAAGCTGCCTCATAGAAGGGATTTTTCTACTGGATTTTTCGACTTATGTTTTATATTGTTTGAATTCTTAAATTATTTTAATTAGATTAGTCTATTGGGTAGAGTAGGAATGATGGGTGTTTCTTTCACCCGACGCTGATTCCAGTCTTGCTAGTGGGGGGGGGAGGGTAGTGAGAATAGATTAGGTCTGTGGGGAGGTAGGGCAAGATTTTTATTCTTAATCTACTCATAGGATTTAGATAAATTGTATAGTCAGGCCAGTGATTCTGATTGTTATTCATACTGGATTATCCGATTGCTGTGTTGAGAGCTGTGCTGTGGGCAGGGAGGGGAGCAGGGGGAATGGAGGTTGGTGACAACTTGCCGGGTGCCAGTATTGGGTTGGGGATCCCGGTGGTTGGGGGAAGGAGGTATGGCGGTGGGAGAAGGTCTTGGAAGGGAAGGAAGCGGAGATATGGAGATGGTTGGTCTCCTCCCAACCTTCTCTCATCCTGAGATACGTGAGTGTGCAGGCTAGGAATGGTTACCCTTCTTCGTCACTGGTGTTGTGCAATGCCAGGTGGACCAGGCTTGCATGCCCAAGACCTGGGTGAGGGATGGCAAGACTGTAGAGCTGCCAAGTGTCTTACCTGGTGCAGTGGGGGAGAGTTGGTCCCAGCCTGGGACATTCGCGTGCCGCGATGATGTCACCCGGAAGTGACATCACCACGCTGGGCACGTCACCAGGTGACGCTCTAGCAATCAGCTAGGTGACACTCTAGCAATCAACTAGTCATTACACTGGGCACATCGCTGGGCGACGCTCTAGCAATCAGCTTGAAAACTCTATGGTGTCTTAGAGTTTTCAGGCTGATTGCTAGAGCGTCGCCCAGCGTAATGACATCACTTCCAGGTGGCATCATTGCCCCAAGCATGTCAGCCCGATCTGGGTACTTTGGGGGTGGGGTTCTCCCTGCTGGCTGGATCCGGACCAGTGGGTTGGGGATCCTTTGGGCAGGCAAACCCTTGCCCCCCCCCCCGGGGGACTTGGCAGCCCTACGAGGCTGTCTTCCTACAAGAACTGCCTCCTAGGGTCCTCAGTCCTTCACCAGTCACAAACTCAGGGGTGGGGGGAGGGATTGCCTTGCTCATCTGGGAGAATTTCTCCTTCAGGCCACTCCCCGTGCCAAAGATCACCTGTATTGATTGTGTTGGCTTGGTGTGGGACACTGAGGAAAGCTTGGCTGCTTGGTATACCGACTGCCTAGCACATCGGCTGACAGCTTGCCACACCTGTTAGAGGTGGTTGGCTTGGTGGGCCTTGGAGTTCCCAAGATTATTGGTTCTTGGGGACTTCAGCATCCATGCAGATGGAGCCGTTGCCACTAATCAGGCTTTAGATCTAGTGCCTTCCTTGGCAGCGCTGGGGCTTTCCTGAATGGTATCAGGCCCCACACATCAGGCAGAGCACACCCTGGATTTGATCTTTAGCTTGGGGATGAACATGGATCTAACCTCACAGGAGGAGGTGCCACGGTGAGGCCACTTGGTCCTGAAGGCCCAGCTGGGTGTTTCGGCCCCTCCTTGTCTTGGTGGCTAGAGGAGTTATGCTCACTTGCAGAGACTGAAGGATTCAGGTATTTCCCATAATGCTCTGTGGGATCCGATGCCTTCCAGTGCCTCGTTAGATGAGCTGATAGAGGACTGGAGTGTCCATCTCTCTGAAGCCATCGATGAGGTCACCCCCGAGGTCCTCTCTGTTCCCATCATCAAATGTCCCCCAGTATACGGAAGAACTCAGGGGGGTGAAGTGGGAGCTCAGACAACTCAAGCGAGTTTGGCAGCATGCTCGCGATGAAGCTACAAAAGCATCCTTTATGAGATCCTGTGAGGTGGCGGTGAAGGCCGCGAAGAAGGCATTCTATTCCGCCTCCACTGCGTCCACAAGCTCACGCCCAGCCCAATTATTTAGGGTAGTTTGACAATTGACATCCATCTCTGGGGGGACCCAAACAAGTAGGAATCCAACCATTAGCTGTGAGGCTTTTGTGAGCTAGAAGTGATATTTGATGTGCAGTGCTTATAGAAGTCAGCTAAGAGGAGGGGCCATGGCTCAGTGGGAGAAAATTTGCTTAGCATGCAGAAGGTCCCAGGTTCAATCCCTGGCATGTCCAGTTAAAAAGATCTGGTACCAGGTGATATGAGAGATCTCAACCTGAGACCCTGGAAAGTTGTTGGCAGGCAGAGTAGACCTTGATAGACCAAGGGTCTGATTCAGTATGTGATCAAAGAAGTAGAACCATTAGAGGTAAAAACTATACTTTCTAGGATAAAATTAGATAAAGATGATTTTGCAATATTATCAGTTTTGACTTGGCATGAAGAAAACTGAAGCCTTCATTAGTGGCAGAGGCCATGGTATGTATGACACAGCTGGTTTGGCACATCTGGCTGCAAAAATGAAGGAATTTCCTGAAATGCAATGCTTTGTTGTAAAACAAAATATTTTATGGTATCTTAGAAAGCTGTATACCTTCTCTCTGTTGAAACAGCTGACTACTAAATCAACAACTAAGCAAGATCACATCAAGTAGCCTTTGCTACAATAAAGCAGAACAACCAAGACACTTAAGAAGTGAACCAACCAAGAATTAAAATATAATTAGCATATGTTCTAATGGTCTGTGTTTGCCAGGGAGAGTTGTGGTCCTTATTTTACTACTGGCCCCCCTCCTGAAAGACACGGTTCCCTAACATTGTGGATCAGTTCCAAGAGGGGCTGATGGAGTTGAAAACGAATTTCACCCACCAAGAAGGCACAAGTATCCCTAGAATTTTGGAGTTGAGTATATGAATCCCAGAACTATCCTGAAATTTCTGGCTATATGAGCAAACTCAGGGCAATTCCGGGGTGCACCATGGCACCCCCAAAACTGCTGAACCTGCTGAAATCAAAACTGAGAGCCACCATCAATAATGTAAATCTGGAGTCAGGCGCTCTGAGCTGAAGATACCCCCTACAGTTCTCAAGAACAGTTCATTCTGTTAAATACCACTGTTCTCATCGATTGGATCAAAACGGATCAGTGACTAGTGCTAGGACTATAACTGTGGGCTTTTGTATGAATAAAGTTGATTAAACTTTTTCCCCCTGTACTGCTTTTGTATTGTTACTAGAAAATCTGCCTTTTTGAACAGCTAACAGGCTACACTTCCTCACTGTTATGAGTAAAAATATTCATGTGACCAGCACACTTATGGATTTCTGATCATGCAGCCCACTATTGAAAAGAGTAGCACTCCCCTATAGCAGAGGAAAAGCCCTATAGGACAGCCAACCCCCCAGTAGTCCTATTGTCCGGGGGGGGCGGAATATTTTAAACTGCAGCACCAGAGATATTACAGAAGTACCAAAGGGTAGCTCTAAGAATCAGTGGAAACTTTGTGGTTTTACCATAGAATTTCCAGCAATTCCTAGAGATACTGTTTGTCACTTGTAGGATATCTCTAGGAATCACTAGGGGCTGCAGTGGCTCAAGTGGTTAAGACGCTGAACTACAGACTGGAAGGTTGGTAGCTGGGCAGTTTGAAACCCAAGTGCCGTGTGATGGAGTGAGCTCCCGTCTCTGGTCCCAGCTCCTGCCAACTTAGCTGTTCGAAAGCAAGAAATCACAAGTTGATAAATAGGTACTGCTTCAGTGGGAAGGTAACAGTGTTCCGTGCATCTTGATGTCTAGTCACGCCGGCCACATGATCACGGAAATGTCTTTGGACAGCACTGGCTCCTCGGCTTGGAAACAGAGATGAGCACTGCATCCCTAGAGTCGGATTCGACTGGCTTTCGAGCAAGGGAAACCTTTACCTTTATCTAGGAATCACTGGAAATTTTATGTTTTTATCATAGATTTTCCAACGTTTCCTAGAGCTACCCTTTGGCACTTCTGTTTATTTAATTGGAAGAGACGTGGTGCTGCATGCCCCGCCCACAACCCTCCAGCTGGTTACCAGGCACTACCTGGCAAGCCTAGAGCCATTTTAAATTGGAGGAAGTTTCCTTTGACTGCAGAAAATCTTCAAACTTTGCTCAGTTGCATGGCAGGATACGGACTACTGTTTTGCATTGCCTAATTCCAAAATTCCAAAACTCCATCAGGTTTTCTCTCTGGCTGTCCCACCTCATCACACTACAACATTGGTCCTGGACTGCTGTAGATAATGTGGTGACAGAAACGGAAGTCCTGGGTCCCCAGCACTTGGGATGTTGCCATAGATGGAAAGAGACCCACAGAGCAACATCTCTTCCCTCTTTTCTGCCACTGCAACATTTAGATAGGGTTGAGTGGTGGGTGGGAGTTGGAGTTCTTCTCCAGTTCCGATCACAAGACTGGAGAACTCTCCATACATCTGGAAGGACATTCCACTGGAAGTGAGCTTTACAAGTTGCCCAAGTTTACAATTCAAATTTGACAGTTTGATGGCATCACTACATATAAGTATATCCTTTGTCAGTAGCAGGAGGGCCTCTAATCTTTTCCCCGTTGGATTATTATGATGGTTGTCTTGATAGCACGTCTATAGCTGTTATCATCATTCTATCCTGATTTGTTGTAATTGCTTTGTGCAATTTTAATTTAGTTAGCCACCTTGAACGTGACAGTAGAAAGGCAGGATATATAAGTTAATTACATAAATTCTCTGACAACAATGAATCAGAGAAGACAAAGAGAGGGATGCATTCTCAGAAAAACATTTATACCAAACCAATTTATTCACGAACTCTTTCCAAGAAGGGGGGAAAAAACAGGAAGTATGAAAATGGTGATAGCGTGAAGCATCAAAAACAATTAGATCCCTCACCCCACCTTAGCAGGCACTGAGATGGCCCAATCTGTTCAAAGATGAAAGAATGAGACTATTCCTTGCTCTTGTTCATTCCTTCTCTTGCTGGAAGCCTGAAAGTATACTTTAGAAGTGGCCCTAAGCAGGGATTTTTTAATAGAAAAAGCCCAGCAGGAACTCATTAGTATATTAGGCCACACCCCTGACAGCACAGCTCATTCGCCTATTAGGCCACACAGCCATGTTGCCAGAAGTGTGGTCATCCAGCCACACCCACCTTTTGCTTCTTATTCTGTTTACCTTGTTTGTTGTCAAAACCCAGGGCTCTTTTTGTAGCAGGAACTCCTTTGCATGTTAGGCCACACACCCCTAATGTAGCCAATCCTAATGAGTTTCCTGTGCATTCCTGCCCAAAAATAGCCCTGGCCGTAAGAATCTTGTGTAAGGAAGGAATGATAATCCATGGTGTGGCTCACCTCCAGTGTTCCCTCTAAGCTGAGTTAGTGTGAGCTAGCTTACAATTTTTTAGCCTCCAGCTCACACATTTTTGTCTTAGCTCCAGAAGGCGGGTTCCAGAGCAAACTATGCAGCAGCCAAATTGCTCGCTCACAACTTTAATGCCAGGAGCTCACAAGGTAGAATTTTTGCACATAAGACCCCACAGCTTAGAGAGAGCATTGCTCACCTCCCATCAGAGAGTGGGGATAAGATATTGGCATAAACTCCAAGTAAGACTCTCGTGTTTAGCACAACTCTGTCTCCAGGGGTCAGCTACGAGATACTTAGGGTTGCCCTCTCCTCCGGCCTCCGACAGGGGAGGAGGGGGTCGGGCTGCCAGATCCAGGTTGGGAAATCCCTGAAGATTTGGGGATGGAGCCTGGGGAGGGCAGGGACTTCAGTGCAATGCCATAGAGAGTCCACCATCCAAAGCACCCATCGTCTCCAGGGAAACTGATCTCTGTAGTCTGGAAATGAGGTGTAATTCTGGGGGATCTCCAGGTCCTACCTGGAGGCTGCCATCCCTAGATAATGGCAGGATATAATGTGGGCTCAATGGATCTCGAAAGTCCAGCTAGAATCTCTCAGCTATAGGCAGAGAGGCCTTCTCCTGACCTCACCTTCCATTTTGGGTTCTCAGATGCCCATCCACGTGGAGATGAGGTCTTGCAGACGATACAGAGCAAAAGCAAACACTCCATGAACGATTATATCTGTTGAAGAGCTGCATTTGCTCAGAACAATGAAGTAATTTGTATGACATATTGTTTTGTAGCCTGAGTCAAGTATTTCCAGTGATAAGAGAATGGAGATGGTTATCACAGTGATAGTAAGCACAAGCTGATCTGGACCAACGTAGATATAGATAGGAAGGAAATATCTAATAAAAATTGAGGCCGGGTATCAGTGCTGGCCTACAATCTGACTATGGAGGACACCCACAAAGCTTCTCATCTTCGTATTTTTCACCAGCAGCCCTTCCTGCTTTCCAGCTCCTACTGACTACTCATTAACAAGTTTCAATAAGAACCTCTATGAATTAGCCACATCAGTAGATGAATTTTGATATTGTACATGGACTGCATGCTTACCAGATGCTGGTGGCAACCTACAGGTGCGAGTTGATGGCCCTTCAAGTGAGTTTTTAAAGAAGCATCACGTTGGCCGATGTTGGCAATAGAAGACGAGGTGAGATGGGCTCTTGGTTCGGTCCAGCAGCATGGGTTTAGGTGGATGACATAAGCGACTGCCCTGACCGGGATGGCCCAGGCTAGCCCGAATCTCGTCAGATCTTGGCTGCTAAGCAGGGTCAGAGACTCTGGCAATGCTGTGGATATAGTGTATCTAGATTTCAGTAAAGCATTTGACAAAGTTTCTTATGATATCCTTGAGGATCAGCTGGTTAAGTGTGGGCTGGATGGCGCAACCGTTGGATGGATTCATGGCTGGTTGAAAAATCGTACCCAATGAGTGCTCGTAAATGGCTCTGCGTCTACGTGGAGGGAAGTCTCAAGTGGAGTGCCACAGGGCTCGGTCCTGGGCCCGGTGTTGTTCAATGTTTTTATAAATGATCTGGAGGAAGACATAGAGGGGATGCTTATCAGATTTGCAGATGACACAAAGCTGGGTGGGATTGCTAATTCTGAAGAAGACAGAGTCAGGATTCAAAATGATCTAGATAGGCTGGAACAGTGGGCTGAGACAAATAAAATGAATTTCAATAGAGATAAGTGCAAAGTCCTACACCTGGGCATAAAAAATCAAAGGCACAGATATAGAATGGGAGGGACTTGGTTTGACAGCAGCACATGTGAAAGGGATCTGGGTGTTCTGGTTGATCACAAGCTCAACATGAGCCTGCAGTGCAATGTGGCTGTGAAGAAAGCTAATGCAATCTTAGGATGCATTAACAGAAGCATTGTGTCTAGATCACAGGAGGTGGTAGTTCCACTGTATTCTGCTATGGTCAGGCCTCACCTGGAGTACTGTGTCCAGTTTTGGGCACCACACTTTAGGAAGAATGTTGACAAGCTTGAGTGTGTCCAGAAGAGGGCAACCAGGATGGTGAGAGGGTTTGAATCCAAGTCTTATGAGGAAAGGCTGAAAGAGTTGGGCATGTTTAGCCTGAGAAAGAGAAGACTTAGAGGGGACATGATTGCAGTCTTCAAGTATTTGAAGGGCTGTCATGTAAAAGATGGAGCAGATCTATTCTCTCTTGCTCTGGATTGCAAGACTAGATCTAATGGGTGGAAATTACAAGGGAGTTATTACCGGCTTAGTATCAGGAGAAACTTCCTAACTGTAAGAGTGGTTGAGCAGTGGAACAGACTGCCTCGGGAGGTGCTGGATGCTCCTTCCCTTGGATGTTTTCAAGCAGAGACTGGATGACCATCTTTTGGGTATGTTGTAGGTATGTCAGGCTATCTTTCGGCTATTCTCCTGCAGAGTGCAGGGGGTTGGACTAGATGACCTGCAAGGTCCCTTCCAACTCTAACATTCTGTGATTCTATGATTTAATTTTCAGAGTGAGCAAAAGCAGCTGCACACTACAATTTAGTTGCCACTTGTTTACCATGGCATGACCTGGCCCTGTATCTAGGGTGCCAACCTCCTGGTGGTGGCTGGAGATCTCCTGGGATTACAACAGATCTCCAGGAAATGGAGGTCAGTTCACCTGGAAAAAATGGCTACTTTGGGAGGTGGACCCCATTGAAGTGTTGGCAGAGTTAAAGAAAAGAACTCTGTTTATTAAAGAAGAAATACACTCTGATAGAACAGAGGAGAGGGAGAGAGGTTTAACTAACTGCCTAACTGCTGTGAGAGACAGGAACGAAGGGGGAGAGCTCGGTTGGAACAGGAAGTCTCTGAAGAGCCAATCAGGAGACAGGGAGGTTTTTATGGTCAGTCCAAATCTCAAATGGAATATGGGCCCTCTCTAACCAATGTCTCCAGGTTGTCATTGCTAGTTTAACAGTGGCAGCTTCTTTGTCCCACACTGCCCACTTCTGTTCAGTGGCAGAGAACTTTCTGGATACGTAAGCCAATGGATGCAGGTTCCCATCCTCCCCTTTCTGTAGGATCACTCCCCCCACAGCCACATCTGAAGCATCTACTTGTATCATGAACTGCTTGGTCTCATCGGGGTGGTGCAGGATGGGTTCTGACGTAAACAAAGTCTTTAAGTGTTCAAATGCCCACTGACACTCAAGGGACCATGGCAGCCTGCTGCTCGACTTTTGGCTGTCTGGCCCCTTCCCCTCTGTTTTTAGGAGATCGGTGAGGGGGAAGGTGACCTGGGTGAGGTTTGCGCAGTAGAAATTGGCGAACCCAAGGAAGGACTGTAACTGCCTCTGGGTCTGTGGGGGTTCCCAACCCACCATGTCTCGAACCTTCTGTGGGTCCATGCCCAGTCCCTTCCCCGAGATGTGGTACCCCAGGAAGTCCAGCTCCTCCTTATGGAACTCACACTTACAAAGTTTGGCAAACAGGTGGTTCTCATAGAGGGCTTTCAGGACATCACGCACCAGCCTTACGTGTGACTCCTTATCTTTTGAATATATCAAGATATCATCCAGATAAACCAGGACCCCTTTGTACAGGTGCTTGTGCAACACTTCATGGATTAAGTTCATGAACACCCCTGGCACTCTGGCTAACCCAACGGTATTACTAAGTATTCAAACTGTCCCAGTGGGGTGTCCCATTTTATGTTCGTCCCCCTCCCTGATGGGCACACAAAAGTAGACATCCCATAAGTCCAACTTAGTAAAGATTCGGCCATGTGAGGCTTCTGCTAGCAAGTCTTTGATGAGAGGGAGGGGGTAGGCATTTGACATTGATACCGTATTTAACCCTTGGTGGTCCGTGCATAGTCTTAACCCCCCCATCCTTTTTCTTTCTGAATAATATGGGTGCAGCAAATGGGGAAGCTGCTGGACGGATGAATCCCCTGGCCAGGTTTTTATCAATGAACCTCCGCAGTTCCTCCTTCTCTGCTGGGCTCATGGAGTAGATTTTTCCTTTGGCCATTTTATGTCCTGGTAATATTTCAATTGCACAGTCAGTTTACAATGAGGAGGCAATTCATCCACCTCCTCCTCTTCAAAGACCCCGGCCAGGTCTTGGTAGTCAGGTGGGATCAAAATTACTCTTCCCATGCCAGGCACACATGCTCAGCCATAGGGTGAGGTTCTTCCCGCCATTCAGGGTACCAGAGATGCTCCTTGCATTGGGAATCTAGAAAAGTTACAGTCCCCATACTCCACTGGACGTACGGATTGAGAGCCTGGAGCCATGGACTCCCAAGCACCATGGAGAATTTTGCAGAGGGGTTTACTATGAAAGAGCATAGTTCCCAGTAAGAGGACACCCCCACCAGTAGGTGGGCAGTGTGGTACAGGCAAGCCTCTCCCCTGTCAGGTAACCCTGCCATAAGGGTAAAGGGAGGGGTGGAGGTGCCAGAGGGTCTGCCTGTGTATTGTCTGGTATGTGGGGAGGTGCCGGAGTTACCTGGGCAATGCAGAAATTCACAGCCCGGGTTATCTCCAGATGGGCCAAATGGCCTTGAGTCACCAGGCTGTTTTCTTCTTCTTTCTTCTTGTGAGAACAGCTAGGCCATGGAAATTTACAGCTTTAGAAAATGTAGCACCTTTCGCTTTCCCACGCACGGGCTCCTTAGCTATTGGAAGAATATAGGGGGGGCTTTACTTCAGGAGGGTATATCCAGAGATGTTTCTTTGAGTGGGTCATTCCTGACAAGAGAATGTTACCGTGCCTTTAGAACTGCAGTATAATAAACACTATCTTCTCATGAGGCCTGGTGTTTGACTGACTTTCTGAAGTGCCTGACATCCCCTCATTGGCATACCATTCATCCAAGAGAATACTATGGGCTCATGTAGTTTGTGCACCCTGGACCCCAAGCCCATGACTATTGTGGGGCTGATCAGGTCCCGAGTGCACCCAGAGTCCAACATTCACTGGATTATGGAGAAAGCAAGGGAGTACCAGAAAAACATCTACTTCTGCTTCATTGACTATGCTAAAGCCTTTGATTGTGTGGATCACAACAAACTGTGGCAAGTCCTAAAAAAGATGAGGGTACCAGACCACCTCACATGTCTCCTGAGAAACCCATATAAGGGTCAAGAAGTGACAGTTAGAACCAGAAATGGAACAACTGATTGGTTCAGCATAGGAAAAGGAGTACAGCAAGGATGTATATTGTCACTCTGCTTATTTAATTTATAAGCAGAGTACATCATGTGAAATGCCAGCCTGGATGAATCACAAGCCGGAATTAAGATTGCTGGGGAAAGCATCAACAACCTCAGATATACTGATGATACCACTCTAATGGCAAAAAGTGAAGAGGACCTCAAGAGCCTCTTGCTCAGAGTGAAAGTGGAGAGCACAAAAGTTGGCTTGAAACTCAACATAAAAAACAAACAAACACTAAGATCATGGCATCTGGCTCCATCACTCCTTGGCAAATAGAAGGCAGGCCCGTAGCCTGCGTGGGGCCCTGGCCCCCTGGCCCCCCACAGGTTTTGCAGACCCCTCCCCGATCCTCTGCTCCCCCTCCTCCCTCCGCCCCCTCCCCCCGGCCCTCACAGGGGAGCTGCTGGCGCCACCCGCTCCTGCGGTGCGCCAGCTGGGGTGCTTCTGAAGCTTGGGGGGTGGGGAGACTCCCCCGCCGCCACCGCTGTGCCGCCCCTTTAAGCGCCAACTGGTCGCTTCTGAAACTTGGGGGTGGGGAGGTGGGGAGGCATGGTGGCCAGGGGGACTCTCCCCACCGCCGCCTCTGTGCCGCCCCTTGAGCGCCCGCTGGGCGCTTCTGAAGCTTGAGGAGGGGGCGGGGAGGCGGGGAGGCATGGTGGAGGGGGTGAAGCTGGGGAGGGGGTGAAGCTGGGGAGGGGGTGAGGCGGGGAGGCATGGTGGCCCGCTGGGCGCTTCTGAAGCTGGGCCCTGGGGGGGGGAATGAGGCGCCTGCCCCCTTCCTCCCAGCCTGGAGGTTGGCAACC
This sequence comes from Gekko gecko, assembly GCA_029375565.1. Classification (NCBI taxonomy): domain Eukaryota; kingdom Metazoa; phylum Chordata; class Lepidosauria; order Squamata; family Gekkonidae; genus Gekko; species Gekko gecko. Next base: position 1,886,735 of record JAPDNY010000008.1, read on the forward strand.
ATTAATTGGTTGGCTGGGGGTGCGCCAGAATGTGAGTTATTAAATGGGGTTTAACAGATTTTTAAGTAGTTCTAAGACTGGGATAGGTTCTGGGCAGTGTTCCCTCTAAGCTGAGTTAGTGTGAGCTAGCTCACAGTTTTTTAACCTCCAGCTCACAGATTTTTGTCTTAGCTCAGGAAGTATGGCTCCAGAGCAAACTAATTTATGCGGCAGCCAAATTGCTCTCTCACAACTTTAATGACAGTAACTCACAAAAGTAGAAGTTTTGCTCACAAAACTCCACAGCTTAGAGGGAACATTGGTGGTGGGCCCCCTGAGAAAAACATGGGCCCCCTGAGCAAAAAGTTGTTAGCTACGGGCCTGATAGAAGGGGAAGTCATGGAAGCAGTGACAGACTTCACGTTCCTGGGATCTACGATCACTGCAGATGGTGACTGCAGCCATGAAATTAAAAGATGCCTGCTCCTTGGGAGGAAAGCCATGGCAAACCTAGACAGCATAATAAAAAGTAGAGACATCACCCTCCCAACAAAAGTCTGTAGGGTCAAAGCGATGGTATTCCCAGTAGCAATGTATGGCTGCGAGAGTTGGACTATAAGGAAGGCCGAGCGCCAAAAAATAGATGCTTTCAAATTATGGTGCTGGAGAAGACTCTTGAGAGTCCCTTGGACTACAAGGAGATTGAATCAGTCAGTCTGGAAATTGGCCCAAATGTTCATGCAGCACATAATCTGGCTCCACTCCTTGCCCTGAAAAATAATTTTGACCGGGGTTCACAGTTTGTGGCCGGCTTCTGGAAGGAGTTGTTAAAATTACTGGAAGTGGAGCAGGGGCTGAGTAGTGCCTGCCACCCAGAGACTGACGGCCAAACAGAATACCACAACCAGGTGTTGGAACAGTTCCTAAGATGTTTTGTTAAACATCAGCAAAGCAACTGGGTGGACCTACTTCCTTTTGTGGAATACAGTTACAATAGCTTGGTATACAGCTCTACCAGGATGTCCCCATTTAAAGCGGTACATGGATATGAAGGAGGGCCCCTCCCAATGATCAGTTCAGAGGAGCTGTGCCCAGGGGATGCCCAAATCTGGTGGGCTAAAGTAACTCAGGGGTGGCCTGTTCTACAGAAGTTACTGGCTACAGCCAAAGAGGACTACAAATGCTATGCAGATAAAGGGACAAAGCCTTGAATGGACTCAGGGGACTCAGAGTACATTTCCACCAAAAATCTTAAAGAACTACAACCTGGGAAGAAGCTAGGGTGGAAGTATGTGGGTCCATTCAAAGTAGTGCACCTTATCAATAAAGGGACTGTTGAAATGGACTTGCCAAAAACCCTGTGGCACATTCACCCTGTTTTTCATTTCAGTCTACTGAAGAAGGTTCCCAGACCATCAAAGTGTAAACCTAGTCTGGCACCTTCTCCTCCCCTGAACGTGGGTGGGGAGCCCCATCAAGAAGTGGAGAACATTTTAGATTTGAAAACTAAACAGGGTTGACTATATTACCTCATCAACTGGAAAAACTTTGACCTGAGCCATAATGAATGGGTGAAAGAGAAACACGTTAGAGCTCCAAAGCTGGTGTGTGCTTCCCATAAGCGGCACCCCCTCATGCTGGGGGTGGTGGTGTTTAAAGGGCTTTGGGGGGGCAGAATGTCAAACTCTGCCATAATTGTAAGGGGGAAATTCCTGGGGGAGGGGATGAATTGCTGAGTGTGTGAACTGCTCTCTTTCATAGGTGTCGTAACTCTTTCCAAGATACCTCCCTGTCTAGGGACGACCTTGAGCCAAACTGTGCCAGCTTGCTATTCTAAATAAAGAAGACATATATTCCCAGGCGGGGTGCAGGGTAGTGAGTGCAGATGCTAGGCAGGAAAGCTAAGACTTGTGATTAGTTGTATGGAAGGGGGGCCCTAGTTTGAACTATGTCTTTGCATTTTCCTGCCATAACCTCAGTTCCGACACGGTACTGATCTAGCCTGGAATATGAGTGTTCTTCAATAAACAAATCATTGCCAAAGAGAGTGTTGTTGAGAGTAACTCTAGCCAGGAGTCTGACAATTAAGGACCATGGCTTCAGGTCAGTCCCCAGAAGATCCCTGATTTGAGATTTCCCCCAAGCCAGCAATCCTGGAAGATGGCAGCTGTTTCGCCCCACCCCAAACCGGCTCCTGCTTCTTGTTTGACAATTAAGCAAATCTGTTTTCGTTTACTTAAATTAATGATAATGAGACAGAAGGCAAGTGCCTCCTCCTCATTGAGAACCTGATGGCTGCGTAATTACTGGGTATCTATAGTACATATTTTCAGATTTGCCGTCTGATATAATAGAAAGCCATGTTTTAAATAAACAAATGCTGCCTAATTAGTACTAATTGAGCTCAAAAACGAGGGGCATGTGTTCTCCCAGACTTATTAATAGATGGATATGTTCCTTTGGTGAGCCTGTTGTTTACCTCCTATCTGTCATTCTTTGGTTTTGATAAGTAAATTGATTTAGCTGCCTCAATAAAAATATCAAAAGGGTTTCTTGTTGGTTGCACTTTCTAGAGAGGTTAGGGAAACAGTTGATTTTTATTTATTCCCCCACCACCAAAAAAAACAACAACCCAGGCAAGGCAAAATGGTTGCAGGCATGAATTCTACAGCAGTTAACTCCAAAACTGAGCACTGAAAGAGAACTCTTGGCATGCTATGAGAAAATAGATGAATTTGTTAGCAGAGTTTAAACATGCAGAGGAATGGAGTACCAACTATTTAACAAAAATAGCTTATTTTATTAAAGAAGAAATACACTAATAGAACAGAGGAGAGGGAGAGAGGCTTAACTAACTGACTAACTGCTGTGAGAGACAGGAAACAAAGGGGGAGGGCTCAGCTGGAGCAAAGAGCCAATCAGGAGACAGGAATGACATAATTTGAAATTGTGGGCAGTCCTTAATCTAGTTATGCTAACTAGCAGTCCTTCGTCTACCCCTGATAGGCTGTTCTTCTGATCTTCTTCAAGTAGGTGCACTATAGACCTTTTATATTCCAACAGAATTAACTGGCTCCTGTGTGTGAAGTGCAAATGGAGGAGGCTGCCCGCTGCCTCTCTGAACTATTAACCGCTCTATCCTTGTTACTTTACAAGGAGCCTCCCACAAGGTCTTGCAGACATCTCTGATTCAGGTGAGACCAAGGTTGTGTGAAACAGGATGCTGGACTACGTGGAATATGGGTATGATCCAGCAGTGGACCTCATATGTATTTATCTCAGGAGAAACACAGCAGAATTATCTACTCTTGGAGATATTTAAATCTCTGAAGGGCTGTCACTTAGATGGGGGCCGGGAGTTGTTCCTGTTGGCAGCAGAGGAGAGGACTCGCAGTAATGGGTTTAAATTAAGGGTGGGAAGGTACTGGCTGGATATGAGGATTTTTTTTATATACAGCAAGACTCATTCAGCAGTGGAATGGGCTGCCTCAGGAACTGGTGAGCCCCCCCTCACTGGCAGTCCGCAAGCAGTGTCTAGACAAAGACTTGTCAGGGATGCTCTAGGGCAGGGGTCCTCAAACTTTTTAAACGGGGGGCCAGTTCACTGTCCCTCAGACCGTTGGAGGGCCGCCGCGTTCGCCCCTCTCCTCCACCAGCCTGCTCGCCCCGCCGTCGCGTTCGCCCCCTCCCACCCCACCAGCCTGCTCGCCTCACCGCCGCGTTCGCCCCCTCCCCCACGACCAGCCTGCTCGCCCCTTCCTCCTCCTCAGCTCCTGGGCGCTCTTGCCGCCCAGGGCTGCTGGAGGAAGAAAGAGGCCGCAGGGGGGGGCGGCTTTGGGGGGCGGGGGCGGCAATTTGCCGCCCCAAAGAGCCCGCCACCCTAGTGAGCGAGCCGGCAGTGCCTCTCCCAATGGAGCTACTTGGGAGGAGGAGCCCGGCAGGCGGGCGGGGGCGCTGCTGCTGCACTCCCTGAGGAGGAGGTGGCTCCGGGCGGGGGGGGCGGGCATAAACACTCGGTGGGCCGCATAAATGTCCTTGGCGGGCCGCATGTGGCCCGCGGGCCGTAGTTTGAGGACCCCTGCTCTAGGGCAATCCTGCATGGAGCAGGGGGCTGGACTAGATGGCCTGTAGGGCCCCTTCCAGCTCTGGGATTCTGTGCCTCTCAGGCCTGGTCTCCTCCCAAATGAAGAATATACTTGGAACAGACACTCATGCAGAAACATATTGGGTACCCTCTCTGTGCCAAGACATTTCTACACTTTCAAGCCTTCTTTGAGTATGAGAGTGAAATATGCTTCCAATTTCCAGACACAAAAGTCTGAGAAACCCTGATATAAAAATGCTTTGAAAATTGCAGTGCTTCTGATCCTTGAACACGACACCCAGCGCAGTGGAAAAAGCCGTGACTGCCGGGGGAAGAGGCATCTGGGCCAGAGGAGCAGCGGGGCAGCAGCATAAAGAGGACGGTGTCAAGGAGAGCCAGCAGGCCCACCCAAAGAGAGCCTTTTGCAAAGGGAAGAATGAGTCACTGGCTCGCCATGATTCTTTGGCATTATTGCCAGGGAGGCAGAGAGCGAGAGTTCCTCTGAGTTCAACAGGCTTTTCACCCAAAGAAAGACTTGGAAAAGGATCTGTGAAAGTTACAGCCAGCCTACTGAAATGCCAGCACACCCAGATCCATATGGATACGTGCCTCTCAGGGCGATTCTCCCATCTAGCATTCACTCCACATTTTCTCAATTGGAGGAAAAAGTGCAGCTCAAAACCACTTTCAAATACCTTGGGGCAATGCCGTACTGCAAAGTCACCCCTGAACAGCCATAAATCTATGCAGAAGGTACCATAACACCCGATGATCAAAGAAAGCGAAAGCGGCATGCGGTGTAGAGGATGCCATAAAATCCGATGATCAAAGAAAGCGAAAACAGTATGCAGTACAGAGGGTGCCATAAAATCCAACGATCAAAGAAAGTGAAAGCAGCCTGCAATGCGGAGGGGAATTTCTGCTCCAAGGTGGGTTTGGTAGAACAATGGAGGGAAAAGCCAGTGAAGAATCACCCTCAGTCGCGGCTCCTGCCTTGTGGAGTGGCCTGCCCGAGGAGCCCAGAGGGCTTCCACTCTCCTGGCTGTCTGCAAATGATGCAGAGCTGAATTATTTTCAGGGGGCTTCTCTCCATGCAGGCAAGAGGACGGCACTGCACAGAATGGTTCACAAAGTTACTTGGAGACATTATTAGGGACTGTGGTGGCAAGTCGGATCCTATGAGGCAATTTTGTATCAGTGAATGTGTCATGTGAACATTTATGTTCTGCTTCAGTTCGGCTTATTGGATTTCTGGTTGGTTCTGGAATCCAAATCCTCTTGTTTATCCATCGTCCCGAAGGTATGCTGGCCCCTGGCTGTATAGGGCTTTAAAGGTAAGCACCGGCACCTTGACATGGATCCGGTGTTCAATAGGCAGCCAGGGCAGTTCACTGGGTGGATGGGAGCCCACACAGGCATTGCCGTCAACACCCAGGCTGCTGCATTCTGCACCAGCTGTGACTTCCAGAGCAGGGTCAACCCTAACCCTTCTTCTCCCTCTCCTTCTCCTCTTCCTCCTCCTCCAGCTCTGGGTTGGGATGGAAACACCTGGAGATTTGGGGTGTGGAGCATGAGGAGGTTCTGTTCTAACAGTTTGTTCAGCCTGGCTGAGGCCTGAGTTTGTTAAAATTGTTGTCTCTGTGTCTCCGAAGTTTCACAGGGACATGCTGAGAGAGGTTAGAATGACCTTGTGCCTGCAAGATAACCTGTTCTTCTCCTCAGCTTTGGCTGTCCAATTAACATTCCATTTCAATTAACTCCTGTGAGAGGCGGGGTGATGTGACGCTGCAGATCACACCACCTGCTCTTCGGACATGATGAGAGAACCAATGAAATCATCCTCTTACTGATTGGCCTACTGATTGGCCTACTGATTGGCCTACTGATTGGCCTACCTGGTGCATCAATCCAGGATTCAAACAATAACTTACCTGCCTTGCAACCTATTTGGGGGTTTGATGGTGCTTGCGTGTTGTGCTGACATGTGGTATCACCTTGCTCACTTTGGACCATCTTGAAACTTTGCTGCTGAAGCCACCCAGCCCGGCTTTCGGGACTCTGGAGAAGGAGTTCCTCTTTGGTCCCAGAACCCTGAATGGGTAACATTTTGCCTTTTGAGGATCAATGTTTTAAAGTGTTTAGTTAGCTTTTTAATATCTAGGTTTATTGTTTTTCTTCACTGTAACTTAAGTAACGTTTGCCTTTTAATAACTCTTTGCACCTTAATCGAAAATATATATTTTATTCACCGAACTCTGGCTCTTTGTCTCTGCAGGTGCAATGAGAAATCTAGTGCCTAGACTGGTGTTTCACTACCTTAATAGTAGCTTTGTGGGTTTCCTGATGTGGGTCAACCTCGCAGGGAGGACTCCCTAGTTAATCCCAGTAAGGTCAGGAGTTTGTCCTCTGGCTCCTGATTGGAGGGACAGGGAAGGATGAGTGGTAGCCCATCCAGCTGAAAGGTGCACAGGTGCCTTTAACCCCTGTTGTGGTTTCTAGCTAGCCAGTTTCTTGGCAAAAAAAAAGTCTTCAGCCCAGTTTGGGCTGGAGTTTGGGGATGGGAGGGACTTCAGTGGGGGTACAATGCCGTAGAGTCCACTTTCCAAGGCAGCCATTTTCTCCATGCGAACTGATCTCTGCCACCTGGACATCCATTGTAATCCCAGGAGATCTCCAGCCACGACCTGGAGGTTGGCAACTGTTGTATATTGGAATGTGAATCTGTGCTATACATTCCTATGTTAAGTTTGATTTCAAATGTGGCTCTTCAGCTGTCGCATTACTATTGGCTGGTTTCTGAGAAACCTGTGTACAGAACCAATCATCTTGTAAATATGTATCAAAGCAGGAACAATCGTGATTGGACCTTATCTCAGTAATTCTATTGGTCCTTAAGTTATTTTGGGAGTGGCTTTGACAGCCCGGGAGAGTTTAAAAGAAGGAGCTGTGCTCCACTGTTTTGTGGTGTGTTGTTGTGGTGTTCTGAGTTGGACTTGTTACGAATAAACTGAAATCACTTGCTGAAATCATTTCGTTGTTGAGTTCCAAACTTAACAATTGGCGACGAGGATGGGATGCTAGAGCGGGTAGGCAGCCCTGCAGAACTGACGCCGTAACCGCAGGCAAGAACACATACCCGGCCAAGCCGGCTGAAGTTCCTCGAGCAGTGTGGATGCTCGAACAGCCGAAATGGCCGTTAACCCGGCGTTCGAAGCATTCGACCTGGCGACGGAGGACTGGGACTCTTACCTGGCACGGTTTGAGTTTCACCTCCAGGCAAACCAGATTACCGACGAGGCGAGGAAAAAGGCGATGCTCCTGAGCTCCTGCGGCAAGGCCGTCTTCGATGTCACCCGATCCCTGGTTGTGCCCATCGAGCTCAGTGCAGCTACATGGGCTGATATCACGGCGAAACTCAAGGGCCATTTCTCGCCGCAGCTGTCAAAGATTGCATGCAGGCACGCTTTTTACAAGCGGTGCCAGGGGCCATCGGAGTCAATAGCCGAATTCGGAAGGCAGCCCGACCTTGCGGGTTCACAGACCTCGAAGAAGCCCTTGACCACCTGGTGTGTGGCCTTCGGGACGAACATCTTCAGCAGCGTCTCTTCGCCCGCACCTATGCAGTGGCCTCCGCCGAGGCCGTCGCCGTGGAAGCAGCTGATAGGTCAACTCGAGAGGTTCGACAGCGGCCGACCCAAACCAGCAAGGAGCCTGCAGTTCACCAGCAGTCCGCCAGTGACTCTGACAGTGACGCCGACTCGGGAGACATGCCCACCGCGGACCAGACTGGACTACAGCGACAATTTCCTGTGCTGGCTATGGCAGTAAGCATGAGAGAGACCTCTGTTGGGCAAAAGAGCTGATCTGCTGCTCCTGTGGAAAGCGAGGTCACCTGACCTGAGTTTGTCGAGCATCCAAGAAATCTCCACCGTCTTTGCGATGTGCAGAACCCAGGGTTTGGCCCCGAGACAACGACAAGACGACCGACTGTCATCAGACCGACACCTGCTGCTGCCCATTGACGGTCCTGACTACCGGGAACAAGCCCAGCCATAAGATCCATGTCATGCTCTGGTTAGATGGCATGCCCTGCACAATGGAGGTGGACTCTGGTTTGTCCGTCACCGTCATCTCCACACAGACGTGGCAGCGTTTGTTCCCAAGACGGAGCTGCCGCCGCCTGTCGCCAGTGTCGACCTGCCTGACCGACTCCCAAGGACGATGCATTCCATTGGCGGGAAAGGCAACCTTCCAAGTCGAGTTCAAGGATCGGAAGGCCGAGCTGTCTCTCCTAGTTGCAGAGGGTGAGCAAGTCAGCCTGCTGGGCTTCGATTGGTTCGAGGCTCTGGGCATTGCTATCACTGGCGTTAACCTTGTGTGTTCTAATAAAAGGGACTCACTGTACAATGAGTTTCCTAAGGTGTTTGGGGAAGGGCTCGGTAAATACACTGGTCACCCAGTGTTCCTTCGAACTAGATCCTTCAGTCTGGCCGATCTGGCTGAAGTATCGTAAGGTACTGCTCGCTCTGAAAGCGAAAATAGAGGCGGAGCTGGACAAGCTGGTCCAGCAAGGTATCTTAGAGCCTGTTCCTTATGGGAAATGGGAAACCCCAATAGTGACACCTGTCAAAGCAGACGGATTGGTACGCATATGTGCCGATTACAAATGCACAGTGAACCGCGCACTGCAACAGCATTTGTACCCGGTGCCGGTCATTAGCCACGTTTTGGCTTGGTGGGGGGGAGGAAAATTTTTGCTACGTTGGATCTGGCACAGGCCTACCAACAGTTACCTGTGGATGATGCTACTGCAGACGCACAGACTATTGTGACCCACAGGGGGGCATTTCAAGTAAAACGCCTTCAGTTTGGGGTGAATGTTGCCCCGGGTATCTTTCAGGGCTTGATGGAGGGGCTCCCGCGTGGGCTACCTGGGGTTGTACCCTATTTTGATGATGTTCTTATAGCGGGTACTGATGAGACAGAACTAATGGCTCGGTTATGGGCAGTGTTAAATCGCTTCAAGGAAGCTGGGTTATGCATGAAGCGATCAAAGTGTGTTGTTCGTATACCACAAGTTGAATTTCTTGGGTTCCTTATTGATGCCAAGGGAGTCCACCCCACTCCAGATAAGGTCGCTGCCATAAAGAACGCTGCCCCACCAACATCTAAAAAGGACCTCCAGTCATTCCTTGGCATCCTGAACTTTTATCATGCTTTTCTTCCGCATAAGGCGTCCATTGCAGAACCGTTGCACGCCTTGCTGCACAAGGATGCCAAATGGACATGGGGGGAGCGCCAGCAGTGAGCCTTTGAGGCAGTTAAAGACCTTTTGTCATCGGACAGTGTACTAACTCACTTCTATGAGGAGAAACTGTTAATCTTGGCTGCTGACGCGTCCCCTTATGGGGTTGGTGCGGTGCTCAGCCATCTGATGCCAGATGGCACTGAAGCGCCCATTGCGTTTTATTCTAGGTCTCTCACCAGTGCCGAGAGAAATTGCGCCCAAATTGACAAGGAGGGCCTTGCCCTGATTGCAGGCGTCAAAAAGTTTCACGACTTTGTTTATGGGCGACGGTTCCTCCTTGTCACGGACCACAAACCTCTCTTGGGCATTTTCTCCCCCGACAGGCAAACACCAAACATCCTTTCACCCAGGATGTTGCAGTGGGTGGTGTTTCTGTCGGCTTACGACTACGAACTAGAACATCGGCTGGGAAAGGCCATTGGGCACGCGGACGCCCTCAGCCACTGCCCTGCACTGCTCAAAGACTCGGACATTCCTGAGGACTCAGACATTTTAGCTCTGGACGAGCTGCCTGAGGCACCAGTTACATCTATGGACGTTGCCGCTGCGATGGCACGGGACTCTGTACTCGCCTGAGTGCTCAATTGGGCATTGAAGGGGTGGCCGATGGGTAAAGTGGCGCCAGAGTTTAAACCTTTTGTTTCCCGCCAAACTGAACTCTCAGTGGCAAAGGGTTGCCTATTGTGGGGAAGCCGTGTAATCATTCCCGCTAAACTGAGAAAGTGGGTATTGGAGGTGCTTCACACTGGCGACCCGGGAATTGTACACATGAAGGCCCTCGCCAGGGGGTATGTGTGGTGGCCAAATCTGGATGCGGACATTGAGATGTGGGTCAAGAATTGTATGGCATGTCAACAGTCACGCCCAGAACCACCTCAGGCACCCACTCAGCCCTGGGAAAGGGCTTGGAGGCTGTGGTCCCGCCTCCACGTTGATCTGGCTGGTCCCTACCAGGGACAAATGTTCCTTATTTGTGTTGACTCATACTCCAAATGGTTGGAGGTTGTTAATTTATGTTCAACTGGTTCTGGGGCAGTGATCAATGCCCTACGCAAACTCTTTGCAACTCACGGGCCGCCGGACTGTTTGGTCTCTGACAACAGGCCACAGTTCGTATCGGCTGAATTTTAGGGGTTCTTGCAAAACAACCTAATCCGCCATGTGACTTCTGTGCCATTCCATCTGGCCACCAACGCACAGGCCGAACAGATGGTTCGAATGGCAAAGGAGTCACTTGGTTGCCTGATGTGCGGGGACTGGGGCCAGAAGATCGGCTCGTTTCTTCTGCGCCAGCATATCACACCCTGTTCTGCGATGGGGAGGAGCCCCACAGATTTGCTTATGGGACGTAAGCTGGCCTCACTTCTCGACCGCCTGCATCCCGACTTAGACCAGTAGAAGCAGCGGTCTGAGGTTCCAGAGCAGGGGAGAGTGTTCATTGTGGGGGATAAGGTGTTTCCCCCTAACTATGCGGAGAGTCATCGGTGGCTACCAGCCGTAGTCACCAAGGTTGCAGGGTCCAGGCTGTACATGGTCCGGCTTCCCAGCAGACGGGAGATACGCCACCATGTAGACCAGCTCAGAGAGCACTGGGCAGACTCAAGTGCCGAGTCGGTGCCTGAATCTGAGCTGGTCCCCGAGCAGGAAGGGCCTTCCGCTAAGGAGGTGAGTGCTGCGGAACAGGAATTGAGGTCTGGGCAGACCCCAGCTCCAGAGCCTGAAACCCCTGTCGTTGTTCCCCTTTCTCCTGCGAGAGAAGTGACCAGGGTCCCCGAAGTGTGTGCCGCTCCACCTACACCGGAGCAGAGACCGCTGCGCCAGTCAAGCCAAAGTCGTTGTGCCCCCTCCTATCTGAGTGACTATCTTTGGAAGGGTAATGGTGGTGCAGGCAGTAAAGGAATGCCTGCCTTAACATCTGTTCGAACAGCTTCGGCTATTCGAATCCCGCTGCGGTCAGGGTGAGCTCCTGGCCCTTGTCCCAGCTCCTGCCCATCCATCGGTTTGAAAGCCCATTAAAGGGCAATTAGATAAAAGGGGTACCTGCTATTAGAGCAGGGGGGCACCCGCCCCTGTAGCAGCGACGGTGGAGAGCAACGGACAGCAGAGGCGATGGACGGTGGAGGAGACATGGCGGCTGGCGAGGCAAGGTGAGGCGAGGAGGTGTAGGAAGGAGGCCAGACCAACGAGGCGCAGAGGCGAAGCAACGCAGCAGGCCGGAGCCTGACGTGGACAGAGGCCGCTGCGAAGCAGGCGCGAAAGTGCGGAGTGGATCCGGCCTGGAGGTGGATTCGCAAGGGCCAGGAAGGTGGAACTTCATAACAAAGACCAGCGCCGGAGAGAGAGGTCGCCGCCGGACTGTCCCCTTCGCAACAGAAGATCTGCTACAGAATAGGGGTGCCTGGTAGGATATCCACCTCCCCCTGCACATATGTGGCCCTAGGCTAGGAATGTTGGACCTAATATATATGTAAGCCGCTCAGAGCCCTTAGGGGGTGAGCGGGATAGAAAATCGAATAATATATAAATAAATAAATAATGCTCCATCTTAGGGGGGAGGAATTGTTGTATACTGTTACGAATAAACTGAAATCACTTGCTGAAATCATTTCGTTGTCGAGTTCCAAACTTAACAGCAACCCTATTTATGGTGCAGCCAAGACCCACACGGCAGGCCGACTGGTGCTGTGTGCGCCCTTCCCTGGCTCTCTCCTGGTGCATTCCTGACCCGGGAGCTGAATCACCGACTAGCCCCCAAATATTTTTATTCCAATTGGAAACAGAAGCGATTAGCTCAGACGAGCCGTCCAGAACTGGAATGCCTCTCTGTCTCTTGGCTGTGTCAGGAATGTGCCTAAACAGGCGGCAATAATCTTTTTCAGGTGCTCCGCAGGCTCTCGCTCTCTCTCTCTCGTGGGCGCGCTTGCGCTGCTCTGGACCATGGGGTAGCCTTTCTGAACTGGACTCCGGAAAAGGAGGCAGCTGAGAGATTGGTGGGCACATCTCCATTCACGCTGGACGCTGGAGCCAGTCCTCTGGCAAGGGTTGGGGTGGCCTGAGTTAATAAGCGACCCAGACTGTTTGGTGTCCGCTGGTCAGTACAGATGGGAAGGCAGCCCCAGTCTGCTCTGGAAGTTATTTGAGGGAACTCGATTTTGTTGCCAAATGTCCCCTAGGTGTTTTGGCATCTTAATCTGGGCCCAACAGTTAAAATTGGACAGTAGCATTGCTTGTTTTTTTTAAAAAATGTAGGCAAATATCAAATATGAAATCTCATAAACTTTCAGATGACAAATGAAAAACTACTAATCATACCCTGCTAAAGTCCCTTTCCTCCTTAAATCTCACCCACCCCATGCTCCATTCCTCAAATCTTTAGGTGTTTTCCCACCCAGAGCTGGCAACTCTTGATGCCAACCTCCAGGTGGGGCTTGGAGATCTCCTGGAATCCCAACTGATCTCTGGACTTTGGAGATTAGATCCCCTGGAGAAAATGTCTGCATTAGAGGGAGGCCTATATGGCATTATGCCACACTGACATCCCTCCCTTTCCCTCCCCAAACCACACCATTCCTAGGCTGTACCCCCAAATATCCAGGAATTTCCCAACCCAAAGTTGGCAACCCTACACCAATGTGAGAATGGAGCATTCAAAAGTAATTTGCTTCCCAATTCCAGGACTTGCATATGGAAAAATCACATGCCGCATGAACAGAGCATAGTTTGGAATATTCTTTCTAAGTCATTACCTCTGCGATGCCCCTTTTATAATGCAGCTTCCTGTCTGCTGAAATTTCACACATGCATAAACGCACACAAATATTCAGATTTGGTCTTTTGTTCTAATGTTCAGTTTAGATTACAAAGAAAGGTAGTTATACTTTAGATGGGGGGGATCAAAACCTTAGGATATAAACAATGGGACATTAATCCACCCAAAACTACTAGGCCCCTTCCAGACAGCCTTTGTAATCCATTTCAGTAGCCGGTCGCTAATGGATTTTTGGCATCATTTCAGAAACAACCATTTTAGCAACTGGCTGCTAATGGATTTTATTTACCTTTTCATTCAAAGCCTCTCGTGTGGTTGAACCATTCTTGAAGTAACTTCATTCTTCCATTTTCACCTCTTCTTTGCACTTCTGAATCGCTGTAGTGTGCTGCTTAAAATGTCCTCAGCGCTTCCAATAGCATCGTGCTTCCCCCCGCCCTTTTCACCACGCAATCTTCCTCAAACATTTCCGGGAATGTTCTAAATTGAGTGCTATAGTGCAATATTGGTCTAGTGCTATAGCACTTTAGAACATTTAAAAAAGGTTCAAGGAAGGTTGCACGGTGAGAAAGTGCAGGAGGAAAGTGCAGTGCTGTTTGAAATGGCCCGATCGCTTCAGAGAGTGCTCATGAATGGAATGGAATTCACAGTATGAAACATTCATCCCTGTATTGTTTTACGGGACTGGGCCAACTCTGGATAACATCCATTTTAGAATGGTAATGTGAAAGGGGTCCTAATGTTCATTGTTCTATTTACAGTGAATTGCACACACGTGCAGATGTCTGGTAGAAAATCTGGATTCTGGAGAACCTGTATGTTTTTCCATTTTTTCCGTAAGTGTTTCAGTTCCTTATGGTTGCACTGATACATTTGGGCTGACTAATTCTCCTTCAGAACCCCTCCTCAGGCCTTGTTTCCCCAGCCAAGCTTATTTCTAGTTTTGGACCATGGGAGTTAAGGACTTTGCATCAAATGTGTTCAACAAGTGAACATACCTTCTACAACAGCATGGGAGCTGAGCTATGGATCAGTCTCACAATCAACTTGAGCGCAGTAGCTGGAGATAACAGGTTTTGTTTCCTTATACTTTGAAAGCTGTGCAGTAGAGGAGATCAACATTCCCCTAAGGGTTTTGTCAGGTTTAGGGTTGCCACTTACCCAGGGCTGTTTTTGTAGAAAAAGTCCAGCAGGAACTCATTAACATAACAGGCCACACCCATCTGCAGAAACGCATTAGAATATTAGGCCACACCCCGACAGCACAGCTTATTAGCGTATTAGGCCATACCCCCGTGTTATCAGAAGTGTGGTCATCCAGCCACACCCACCCTTTGCTTCTTACTCTGTTTACCTTGTTTGTTGTCAAAACACAGGGCTTTTTTTGTAGCAGGAGCTCCTTTGCATGTTAGGCCACACAGCCCTAATGTAGCCAATCCAAATGAGTTTCTGCTGTTGGGCGTGGCCTGTTATGCTAATGAGTTCCTGCTGGGTGTGGCCAACTTGGGAGCCAGCCGGAACTCCATTCCTGTGTGTTCCTGCCCAAAAATAGCCCAGCACTTACCTGATCATGGAGGGGAACCTCTGACTGATGCTCCTCATCCCCCGTCCTTGCTAGCTTCAGTGGTGGGAGGAAAATTGGGGGGGACAGTGACATTGATCAATGCCAAGACATCAATCAAGATACTGATCGATGCCAAGACAGCAAGTAACCTGATGACATTCCAGGAATTTTCAAATCTTTGTATTAAAAACCATAGAGATTTGGAAATTCCTGGAACCTCGTGCCATCACTTCCTGGTTTGGGACTGAAAGAAGCATCAAGACGCAGTTGAGTTTTTATCATAGAGAGGTAGAACTCTGTGGTGGCATCCTTGGAGAGGAGGAATTCACTTCACAAAGTAGATGCCACTGAAGCAATCTGGTGAACATTCAAACTATCAGCGAGGCATCCAAGCTTCCTGTTTAGAGCTGCCAACCTCCAAGTGGTGGCCGGAGATCTCTTCTGGGATTACAGCTGATCTCCAGGTGACAGAGGTTGGGTCCCCTGGAGAAAATGGCTGTGTGGTATCGTGGCAAGTTGTGAATTTGGTGATGTTCCTTATTTGGAGTGTATCCCCTCAACCAGTTCCCCGTGCCTTTCAACTCGGGGACCGTGCCTGGGGGTTAGCTTTTGGGAGAGGGCACTGATGGGAGTCGGGGGTGATAAGGGGGCAAATGGGGCCAGTATCCTTTCAAGCAGAGGTGGCTTCAGGACAGGTACTTAAAAGACATCTGAATCAGATCTGCAGGATGTCATCACAGCATCAGGAACACCAAGGGATGGCAGTAGCAATGCAGGATGGGCCAACATTGAGGGGCGTCCCAGGTGTAGCTGAGGAACGGGACAATCTCACCATAGGGGATTGTCAACAATCACCAGTAGTCCCCAAAGAGCCTCACACTTCAGGAGTGACTAAGGAGCACCCACCCTCAGGTGACAGAGGTCAAAAACTGCCACTCTGAAATGACTGATCCCCAAAGGTCTAAGAGATTATGAAGAAAACCAAATAGATTAAGACTCTAAATTAAGTCTTAAAGGAAGAGTTATATCGTGGCAAGTTGTGAATTTGGTGATGTTCCCTATTTAAACTGTTTGCTTATTTCCCCCTGGCAAGCTGTGATCCCTTCGGGCCAAAAAGCCTGTGCTGTAGTTTGGTTTCACTTAATCTTCTGGTTGTTGGCTGTGCTGTTTCTGCTCAAGCAGAGGCTAGGAAGGGCCCTGCTTTTGTTCCAATAAACCTTTCAATCTTTTTGGCATGGTGGACTCTATGGCCTTATACCCCACTGAAGCCTCTCCCCTCCCCATACCCTGCCATCCTCACTCTCCACCCCTGAAATCCCTAGGTGTTTCCCAACCTGGAGCCAGCAATGCTATGCCCGTTGAACACCAAGGTCCATGACTGCCACAGACAATAGCACTTAGTGCTGATAAAAAAGCTCTGTAGTCAAAAGTTCATTCTGGACACTTGAAAGGCACAGAAAGAAAAGCTTAACAGGCATGTCACGATGAATCCCCTCTAGGACAACTCCCACGAGGCTCTGCAAGAACATGCATGCACAGTGAATTGCATACTGGGATCAGTCAGAGGCCGTTAATGTGGTTTGGAACATCTCTAGAGATTTGGGGGTGGAGCCCAGGGATGAACTTCAGTTTCTCCTAGACTCTGTGGCATACCATAGAGTCCACCCTCTGGAGTTGCTGTTTCTTCCAGGGAACTGATTTCTGTAGTCTGGAGGCACCACCTAGAGCTGGGGTGTCAAACTCATTTCTTATGAGGGCTGGATTTGACACAAATTGGACTTTGTCAGGCCGGGTCATGTGTGTCATAAAATGTAATGCCAGGAAGCAGAGAGAGAAACTTTATAAAGGACACAGAAAAATACAATTAAGATATTATAGCAGCTATTCCATTGGAGCCCCACATTAAGGCCTAATATTTCTCTGCAAAACTGAGTTCCTTGAGTTTGTTGAACTCTACGTTTTAACTGTGATTAGTCCCAAACCTCCCCCACCCCGGAAATATAAACTACAAATATAAATGGTCTGAGCCTAGGACCCAGGGGAAGAACATGAAACAGCTGAGCATTGCAAGCTTCTCCCCCTCCCCGCTCCAGGTCTACTCAGAGTGGCAGTGGCTCTCCAGGGTCTCAGGGGATTTTTACAGGGTGGTTGGAGATAATAATTTTGGGTGCCCTCTTCAGCACTTGTTCTGCTGTTATTCCATTGGAGTTCCACATTAGGAGGGTGTGTGTGTGTATTAAAACTAGTATTTCTCTGAAAAACTGGAGTCCCTTGAGTTTGCAGAACTCTGTATTTTAAACCTGGCTAGTCCTCAACCTCCCCCCACAATGTGCCTGCCTAAATTGGAAAGGTGGGGAATTGTGGGATTTTGCAAAGCCAGTTTTAAGCGCAAGGATCACCGCAGAAGGACACCCCCCCCCCAGCTCCTACCTGTGACAAGGACTACGGAGGCTTGGAGTGGTGGCTGGGAAGTTTGGCAGCTCTCCCCTCTACTTCCTGCTCAGAGGCAGCCCCATCCTCTGCTCTTTATACTCCCACGCCACTCAAGCTGAGAACAGTGAGGTTGGGCAGGGGAGCAGGGAGAGAAGAGAGCCCCACTCCTGGACCAGATTAAAGGTTTGGCAGGCCAGGTCCAGCCCGTGGGCCGCAGGTTTGACACCCCTGACCTAGAGGTTGGTATACTCCTGATTTCTGCTCCCCACATGTCAATCATGCTGTGCCAGGCTCAATCCAAATCTTCTGAAGGACGTTACTGCAAGGTTCTCCTGGCTCACGGTCCTTGCCCACTTGAGAGGAAGACTCACGGAAATGTGTGGGTCTGGCTTCTGGGTAGGCAGGTTCCATATCAGGCTGTTTCTTTCCTTTACCTCCAGACGGAGTCGTTTTTCCAGTTAGCTCATTTTGAAACCAACGCACATTACTGTGTTGAGCATCACTCGGTGAATAGGTTGATGTCACCTTTCCAGGCTGCCAATAAAACTGGTCTCTGATGAGGACATTGCTGAGGGCCAGTGAGAGCAAGTGAGGGCAATGCGAATAAACAAGGGAACACCACACAGCTGAAGAGGGGAAGCAATTTAGCGACTGCCAAAAATGTTGATGACAAATTGCAGGTAGTTTCACCTTTACTTAAACAAATGTGATGAAATGAACTGTCTTAGACACGCTCATCTGAGGTTTCTGGAGGTGCTTCACTGGAGGGCGGTGCATGGGTGTTTATGTTTATTTTACCTCGGGGGGGGGAAGGGGGTGTCTTTGCATTAGCAGCCTGAATCTGGTGTTGCTATCTTTCAGATGTCAGGCTAGGACTAAAACTACTCTTTGGAAGACATGAGTTTCAACTGGCAGAAAGTAAATGATGGATAATGAAGTGAAGCATTTATTTTGTCAGGGCTCTGGCGCATCATTTGTTAGAGCGCATCTAATCAGTGCCACCCACACCTACCAGATGTGTCATTGGAGATGCCAGTTTCTGACTTGTATTCTTTCATTCCCACTGTCACGTACTGAAAAGAAATAGATTGCCTTCCGTGGCTCGGCGCGTAAGACAGAGAAGGCGATTACCTCAACAGACATGACTTTTATTTTAATTACCACGTATGTCTAAAGCTTCGTGCAATTTATTTTATGCCTGCCTTTTTTGGTGTGTTTTCTATATTTTTTAATTGGCAGGAAGGAAGGAAATAGAAAGAATATGAAAACGTTGGAAACTCGAAGTTACAGCTTTTTACAGGGTGGGAAATGTCTACTGACAGATCAAAATGATGGCAGAGTTCAGGAAAAATCCAATCCACGCTTTGGAGTTCGCTTTCTATGAATTTACTACAACAGGATTATGCAAAAAGACAATAACTGATTGCAGGTCATTACTGTAATAGAAAGGCCTTCAGAGCACAAGGACTAACACACAGCAGAGAGAAAACGACAAGAGGTAGGCTGAACTGCAAGAGAAAGACATTAAATAAACCCTAAAGGCTAGGGAATGCTCCACAGCCCTCCCTGGGGTACAAGTGGACTGAACTGCTCCATCAGCAGCATTTACAGCAATTAGACTCTTAGCAGCCTGTCACTTCTCCAACAAATAGGGGTTCTCATAGGTGCATCTTAAATATTGTGATGCAATAGTTACGTGCACACCGGGAGTGACATTGCCACATTGCCAGCTGTCTGTAAGTCCTTAAGTCCTCCAGCTGGCCAGCTGATCGGTGGAAGCAGGAGGGGCCCCAAGGTGGAGGATCCCCTGCCCCCAGTGGTGCCCTGGCAAGCCTGCGCTCCACATGACTCAGTGCATGTAACACTCTACAGGGGGCAAACATGTCCCCCTGCAGCCATTTTGGTTCAGAAAAACAGCACCGGAGGGGAAGTGCAAGCCCTTCCTCTACCCTCCATGTCAAGCCGAATTAAGTCCTGGTGCTCTTGGGATTGTGTGTTCCTCAGCGTAACAACCGTCTGCAAAAAGGACACAAGTGATGTGTCACAGATAGGGTTGGCATCCCCCCCCCCATGGGGGCAGGGGTTCCCTTGGTTTGGGGGCTCCCAATCCACAGCCAGCCAGCTGGGGAAGCCCCGGCCCCGAAAAGCCTCACTGCGCCTGACGTGCCTGGCATGATGATGTCACCCAGAGGTGATATCATTGTGCCAGGGATGCTCTAGCATTTGGCTAAGAGCTCTATGGTGAGCATAGAGTTTTTTGCCAAATGCTAGAGCGTCCCCTGCATGACATGTTCAGCATGATGATGTCACTTCTGGGGAGCAGCCTGGAGCCCCCTGCTGGCAGACGGTAAGCACCTGGCAACCCTAGTCACAGCTAATGTCACCATTGGCCCTTAATCTCACAAAATTGTGACAGAAGAAACAGGACTGTTTCCAATCATATTGTCCAGTTCACCAACTAAGAGGTCCCCCAGAGAGCGCTGCGATCAGGGGCTCAGAACCGGCTGGCCCTCCCAGGTCTCAAGGAGGCTAGGTTGTTGATAAACAGGACCAGGGCTTTTTCGGTAGCAGCCCCATCCTGGTGGAATGAGCTCCCAGAGGAGATCAGGGCCCTGCGGTGTTTGCTCTTCTACCAGGCTTTTGGGAGCCGCTGCCACCACCAATGATGAACAATGGATGGTTGAATGGGAGGGGGCCTGGTTTCTGGAAATTGCCACCAACAACCTAAAGAACATCAAGCAGTGCAAGGACAATTAAAATGAACACTGTGAGCTGACTGGGGGCTGAGAATACTGAATAAAGGCTGCCACCGTCTTATGGACAACAACAATTACTAGCACGGCTTTGGCTGGGAGGGCGGGGTAGAAATTTGAAAAACAAACAAACCAACAAACCAGAAACAGGGCTTGCCCCCTTGCCTTTGGTCTCAGTTCGCCTGGCCTTTGTCGTGGCCCGAGGAGGGGAGTGCGTAAAGGCTGTGGGGGGGGGGGAGAGGTGTGTGGAGCGAGTTCGCTGTCCCCTTCCCCCCAGCTGTGCGTGGCCTCTTCATGACGCGGGCAGGAGGGACAGGAAATGCCCAGTGCCTCCAGCTAGTGCCCCCCGGTTGTTGCTCCCATTCCACCCCCCGCTGGGGGAAACACTCAACACCTCCCCCCAGCCTCCACTGGCCTTCCTCACAGGGGTGGCATGGCTACTGCTCTAAGCCACTGGAGGTGCCCTGCCTCCCTCCTGCCTTGCCCCACCTGTGGTGGGCACAAATTGCTTCGCTGTCCAGGTCGGAGTCCCTGGCCTGCCGCTCACCACTGCAGTGCTGCCCAGCGAGAAGTGCCAGGCCAGGCCCCATCCTGCCCAGCCCAGCCCAGTGTAGGCCAACCCAGGGCCCAACTGCACTGCCTGCCTGCTCTCCTGGGCTGGGGCTGGCTTCGCCTTGAGCATGGCCATCTAGAGCGGTTGGGGGGGAGAAGAAGCGATCAGTTGGGGGGTGAGGGGGCCGGGGGAGGGAAGTGGAGCTGAAGATTGGGGGAGGGGCCCATAAAAACCACAGGGGGGCAGGCCCCATTAGCCCCACGAGCCCCACGGTGGCTACAGGCCTGTTGGGTTTAATAAAAGGTGTGGTGATAGGGTTGCCAACTCCCAGTTGGGCAATTCCTGGGGGTTTTAGGGTGGAGCCTGGGGAGGGCTGGGTTTGGGGAGGGGGAGGCCCTCAGTAGGGCATAATTCCACAGAGCCCACCCTCCAAAACAGCTGTTCACCTCCAGGGGAACTTTGTTGTCTGGAGATCGGTTGTAATTCTAGATCTCCAGGCCCCATTGGGAGGTCGGCAACCTGGTGAAGAGGTCAGGGATGCTGCCAAGGATCTCAGAACTCTTCTGGATTACGTCATTTGACAGTTCTGCATAGTAAGGCAGCTTTCTGGGGCAAAGTACCTGTTTTATATATCATCGCCCACAGGAATGAATAATCTCTGTGAGTCCACATGGCCTTGGCCAAAATGTGGGGTGTTGGGTGTGGAGAAAGAGAATAATGGTGATGTCCCCAGACCGCAGTATCTAGCAAAATGAACCTGGACCTCAATGGTGCAGTCTTGTTTTATGTGGAGATCCTGTTCTGTTCTGTTTTGTTTTTTCTTGGTGCATACCGGGGAAACTAGATTACAGACGATTCTCGTTTTCATATTTTTCTTTCTTTCTCTCTGCACTTTTTATGACTCTTCGAGTCAAGGGTAATAGCACAGAGAGATTGTGTAATATTTTCTGCATGGGAAGAGGAGGAGAGGGAGAGATCTCATTAGGCCTTGGTCTGGAGCTCTTGTGAAGGGCTGACGAAGATCCCATAAATACTTCCAGTTAGTCAGGCGGCTGCAGGAATAAGACCCCCTCCCCCTCCCCTCCCCACCGTCTTCTTTCCCAACACTTTCCCAATCATTCTTTCTCCAAGACCTGTATTTAAAATGTAAATAAAAAGAAAGCTTTTAGGAGATTTAACTGTTTCCCCTTGGTATTTAAATTATTCAATTATAACCAAAGCTATTAAAATACAGTTAATTAAAATGGTTAAGAGTGTTTTCCTTTCCGCCAATCGCAGTGCTGCCCAACTTCTCCCTCTAGCTGTTTTAATTCCTATTAAAAATGATAATGCCCTACTTTATTCATAAATGCAACAAGTTTTTTTTCCCCCATGCAGTTCTTCAGAAGATCTCTTTGGTACACACTGCACAAGCTTGTTTCTTTACCGGCAGTCATGCGGAAATTCTGCCATCGTCTTTAAGAGCTTTGCTTGGTGGTACAAAAGGACTCTGAACCAGATGTGGGGCATTACCAAGTCTCAGGAAAGAATGGCCACTCCCTTGTCAAGAAGGGTGCCTTATTGTGATGTCACACGATCTCATAAGAAGCCCAACATTTAATAAAATGGTGGAACTCAGTTTAAATCTTCCATCACAGAGAATACGGGGGTTACTAAATGGAGACTTTAGATATTTTATTTGAAAGATTTCACTCCATTTGGGGGTGTGTGGAATTCAGCCTAGAATACAAAGAGATATGTGCTTTCTTTTCCTCTCCCCACAACTGACACCCTGTGAGGTAGGTGGGGCTGAGAGAGCTCTGAGAGAACTGTGACTGAGAGAACAGCTCTGATGGATCTGTGACTGGCATTGGGAATCAAACCCGGTTCTCCAGATTAGAGTCCATCACTCTTAACCACTACCTCAAACTGGCTCTCAAGACAAAGGTTTCTCTCTCAATCTCTTTTGTGGCGCCTTCTGAAGAAAGATGCTCTAGTGCAGGGGTGGCCAAACTTGCTTAACGTAAGAGTCACTTTGAATAAACATCACATGTTTCATAGCCACAAGACATAAACAAATATTACATACATGCTTTTATTGAAAATATGCAAATTTGCTCTATATTTACATTAAATGAGACTGCCAAAAATAAAAACAAAAAGGGTAAAAGGAGATATTGATAATGACATTTATTTGTCCAATGATATTTGTTTGCTAATGGTATTTATTTGTATAAGGGGGTGGAAAGAAAGAGAGAGAGAGAAACAAAGCAAATAGGGAGGGAGAAAGAAAGAGAAAGAGAAAGAGAGAGAGAGAGAGAGAGAGAGAGAGAAAGAAAGAAAGAAAGAAAGAAAGAAAGAAAGAAAGAAAGAAAGAAAGAAAGAAAGAAAGAAAATAGATGAGGAGGGAGGGATGAGGAAGGAAGGACAGAAGGAAAGAAGAGAGAGAAAGAAGGAGAAAGAGAGCGAAAATGAAATAAAGAAAGCAAATAGATGGGGAGGGAGGGAGAAAGAGAAAGGTGGAAAGAATGAAAGGTAGAAAGAAAGAAGGAGAGAGAGAGAGAGAAAGAAAGAAAGAAAGAAAGAAAGAAAGAAAGAAAGAAAGAAAGAAAGAAAGAAAGAAAGAAAGAAATAGATGAGGGAGGAGGAAGAAGGACGGAAGAGAGAAAGAAAGGTGAAAAGAAGCAAAGTGGTGGAAAGAAAACAAATAGATGGGGGAGGAAGGAAGGGGAAAAGAGAAAGAGAGGGAGATGGAAAGAAAGCAAATAATTGGGGAGAGAGGGAGGAAGGGAGAGGTGGAAAGAAAGCAACATTAACTTTAACTGTGCTCTCCAACCCCCCAGCCTCCACTGCCATGCCAGTTTGGCTTGGAGAAGAGATTTAAAGAGATAAATGCCTTCTCCGAGCTAAGAAAGCTGGCTGGTGTGGTGGTATAGTGGGGCTTGGAGAACACATTTAACTTTAGATGAGGAGGGAGGTGAGAAAGAGAGAGAGAAAGAAAGGTAGAAAGAAAGAAAGTGGAAATAAAGCAAATAGATGCGGGAGGGAGAGGTGGAAAGAAAGCAACTTTAACTTTAAATACAGCCTCCAAGCCCCCCATCCTCCCGCCAGCTGGCTTGGAGAAGGGATTTAAAGAGACAAATGATTTCTCCAAGTCATTTAAAGTTAAATTTCTTTTCTTTCTCTGCTTCCTCCCACCTCAAGCCTACTCAGGGAGGGGAACACTGGCTGGGGAAGGGAAAACTGATCAGGGAGCCATGATACCCCTTCGCTTCCCCAGCCGGGAGCCACACAATATGTGTGAAAGAGCCACATGCAGCTCCAGAGCTGCAGTCTGGCCACCCCCTGCTCTAGCCCGAAGACATGGTCACAGGAAGAATACAAGTGCACTCCTGCCATTTTCACTGTGCCCCACAGGGCAATTCTAAATTAAAATTAAATTAACAACTTTAATCAACCGAGAAATGTTTTCCACCCCGGCGCAACAACCGCCGCCTCGTGGAGTTCACAACCCTTCAACTCTTTATTACATCCAAATAAATGAATAAAATCCTTGTCACAGCCCTGCACCATGGTTGCTTTTTTGGCAGAAATTAAGTGTAAACTGTTTTTGTTTTTTTAGGCTTAAGGAAATAAAAGGAGGTCAGGGCTATCGTGCAGCGACCAAGGAAAATGTTGATGTTAAATTGACCTGAGCTGACAGATATGATGGGGAAGGGAGAAACCATCTGCACCGCAGAAGTTCCTCTAGTTCATAATGCACTGGAACCTGCTGTGCTCCTGAGTATTGTTGCTAAATTTGGCTGGCCTGATGTTACTCCACCTCCAGCAAGCTGTTTCCAATTCCCCCCCTCCCCCCGACTAGTACAGCTCGTTCTCTGGAGAATACTGAGTTCTAGGATGGGCTGAGCCATCATAGTGACCTTTCACAGTCTTCTAACTTTCTTGTGGTTTGAATGCTCATACACAATGTTAAATAAAAACTAGGTGTAGGGTGGGGATGTGCTCAGCATGTGCTGAGGTGGGGAAGCTTCCAAGGCCTAAGTCTTCTGATGGGGCCCACGGCTGCCGCCTCCCACCCACTCATCTCCCTTGCTTCCCATCTGCATGTCATGAGCCCTCCTACCACCCACACAGCCAGAGGCATGCCCTGCCCAGCACAGTCAGGGAAGGGTATGAGAGCACTGAACAGACTCGAAAATGAGCAAATGGGTGGGGTGGAGAATGGATGGCTTGGCAGTCGGGGAGGAGGAGGAGAACATAGGCAGGAAGACAGAGTGTGATGAGCAGGGGGGGTACAATGGCCAGCACAGGGGGGTAAATCAGTTCCCAACAACATTCACTCAGAAGAATGATGAGTTTATTGAGACATTGATAGGATCCAGACTGTACACTGGCTGTGTTAGAACTAAGGTTAAAGGTGCAAATGCAATAGATATACAAGGTTCAAGCAGGGGCCCTAAAAGGTCAGGACCAGCCACCCCTTAGGATTCCACCCGCCAAAAGCAATGGCCAGCACCCCCCCTCACTATGCCATCCTCCAGTACGCAAAATGAAGTGGAGTGGCGAAAGCGGAGACCCAAGGATGCCTGAGTTCTTAGTGGTGGTAAGAGACATGCTACTTCAAAGCAAAGGCTAGCAGTCTACCCCAAAGCGAAAGCATTTCAGTTCACACTCTCCCACACCCCCTCCTTGGTTGCTATGATGAATGAGGATGTAAAATGTACAGCGAGTTTGACAGGGATCTATCTAGATATAAACTTCTCAAAAGAGAGTTGCTCTAGCTCAGAGTCTGGGTAACACTTTGCATGCATACTCCATCTTTTCCCACTGCTGTAGTGTCAGGACTTGTTCTTGAGGGGGATCTCTGTTTCACACATCTCACCATGATGTTCCTTGTTTAGGGTGGCCAACCTCCAGTTCCCAGTGGAGATTCCCCCATGTTGGGGGCTCTGATCTACCACCGGCCAGCTGGTTGGTGGGGGAATCCCCATCCTCAAACAGGGACATCACTGGGCAACACCCCAGATGTGATGATGCCACCTGGAAGTGACATCATCATATTGGGGACATCAGAGTAGACGCTCTAGTTTTTGGGCAAACTCTATGGTTTTGAAGGCAAAAATCCATAGAGTTTTGCCCAAAAAGTAGAGCATTACCCCCTGACGCTTTTTAGAGATTCAACTTTTACACATTCTTTAATCAATATGTTGCTTTTTTCTGCTTAACTTTTTCATGTCTTTGAGTACCACTGATACGTTGAGCTTGGTATATGGAATTTTTCCCCATTTCCATTTTCCCAAAAGCTTAATTTCTGAATCATACTTGTTTTTACCTCTGTTCATTTTTATTGTTACATTCATTTTAATTATGTTGGCTTTTATGGGAACCACTTTCCGAGCAGTAACTTGTTTTCCATCCCTGCATGCGAAGTATGATTATGGTGGCTGAGGGAGCCAGGCCCCCGGTCATGACTTTTGAGCTAAAAATCAAACTTGGAGACTCTTTGTCTCTGGTACTTAGTGAAGTTGGAGCTGCCAGGTATGTTTCCTGTGCTTGCAATAAGAATAGTTCAGATATAAGGTTTATATTTGGAAGCTAGCAGTAGCTGGGTGTAATCATGGCTACCAATTTTAGAGCTACAAATTTTAATGGGGCTAATCAGCTGATTAATCAGCTAAAGCTTTAGTTCTTTAAATGGTACGGGTCAATTTTAATCAATGGGGCTACAAGTTAAAAGCAGGCTTGTGCTCCTTGAAGCTATTTTGGTTCTGCAGGATACCGTAACGGGGAAGGAAGAGGAGAACAGCAAAGATGCCCTTTTTCTTCTAAACAATGAACGGCAGCTGTTCGTGTCACCGTAGCAGTGAGGCTTCATTACATTAATTAAATTAAATTAATTTTAATGAGTTACTTTTTAAATAAGTTATTTCACATCCATATCTCAAGAAGACACTCTGAATGAGATTTTGGTTCCGTGCATTTATTTATACTCCAGTACTGAAATAATGGGTGGATTGTTTAATCAACTATAACAATTTTAATCCGACCTACTTCTCGTGCATGGATATGAAAAAAAGATAAAGAAATTGTCAGGAACAAACTGGTTTCATTTGAATTTGCCAGCGGTTTACTTGGTAGGTTCAAGGTACTTCTTCCTGGGAGATCCGTGCAGAACTGTAGGTACCATTAGCATGGAGCTTTCGGAGTGCTGTAAGGTGAACTTATGGTTGTTTTGGGTACTTTAGAGGGGGGCAATAGAACAAGCGCGGCTGGATAGGTCAGTTCCTGCATCCGTCCTTTTGCCTGCCCTTTGGCTGCCTCTTTGCTCACCCAAAAGGCTACTCATAAGATTTCTTTTCTCTCGCTCTCATGGGGGCAGGATGTGCTGGTTGCAATCTCTTGCCATCCTAGCTTTCGGGCTGCCAAGACCCTGGCCCAGTTCTCCATCATGCCTTGGAGTGGTAACGGGGGGAAATTAAAAAAATGAAATGAAATAAACATTAAAAACCTCACCGGCACCATGTCCCCCAGAAGCAACGGCAGTGGCTCCAACTACCATTGTTGCTTCCAGGTATTCCCTGGAAGTGATGTCATCATGTGGGCCATGCCACCTTCATACCATGTCCCTGGGCGCCCACTTCCTACTGGTTGCCAGGCTCAGCCTGGCAGCCCTGCCTATCTTAGATGGACAGCTAGACTTCCTCCTCTAACTTCCCACTCTCAGTATGGAGTTCTGCACTAAGAGACTTCTGTTTCTTTTCTCAAGCCGCAAGCAAATGATGTGAACTTTATGCCTAACGCCTCCCCCTCCCCTTGTAGTGCAATTCAGCATTTTTCACCTAGGTTGTGTGGAATGAAAATATGTTTACAGCATGTCTCTCTTTTCATCAGCAAAGGGGAGGGATGGGCATACGATTCAAGATATTACATGACAGATGTCAAAGAAATGGATATGTTGGGACATTTTTAATGATTTGCTCGCATCAGTTGGGCTGACAAGGTTCCCTTCTGTAAATCAGCCACGGGAAATTGGGAACCAAGCAAGGCCCTTAGGAACTATCCAGACCAGCATTCTTCTTATCATCTCATTTTACTTTTATCTTTTTGACTAGTGTGAAGCTGAAGCTACTCGGGTCTTTATTCTGGTGAACGTTATAGGCTGTGCACTTTTGGACGGTTTTTTGCAGTCTTTGCAAAAAACAACCCTTGATTACCTTAGATTGCCCTCCCTCCACACAGCCTTCACTTGCCCTCACTCAGCAATATCCTCACATAGCCAAGTCCAATTGGCATGGCTGTCCAACTGTGGGTATACCCTCCTGCTTTCTGCGTGATCCCTGTGTCGTGGATCAGCCCGAGCTGACCAGTTCACATGAGGCAGAAAGTGGTAGAATCTGCATTTGCATTTTTAAATCAGTTTCGTGCTGCTGTGACGCCGTCAAGCATAGAGAAAGACAGGGTTACAGCAGCACGAAACTGATTTAAGAAGAAGAGATTTGATTTATACCCCACCCTTCACCTTTGAGTCTCAGAGTGGCTTACAAACTCCTTTCCTTTCCCCTCCCCACAACAGACACCCTGTGAGGTAGGTGGGGCTGAGAGAGCTCTTTCAAGAACTGCCCCTGGGACAACAGCTCTGACAGAACTTGTGACTAACCCAAGGTCACATCAGCAGGTGCAAGTGGAGGAGTGGGGAATCAAACCTGGTTCTCCCAGATTACAGACCGCACACTTAACCACTACACCAAATTCAGCACGAAACTGATTTAGAAATGGAAATGCAGATTCGACCAGTGACAATGGGACAGTAGAAGCAGGCCCCAGCTCACAACCAGCCTATGACAGCTGGTCCCCTGAAGCCGAGGAACTGTCAGGAACTACCGATGGAGGGCAGCGCTTCGGCTACCCTGATTCAGGACCCAGGACCAGTAGAATTGCTCATTTTGAACTCAGGCCCAGACCAGATAACATTTGGCACAGTGCTGGTCTCTCTTCAGTGCTGATCTTTCTTTGTAAGTCTCCCCTGCAAAGGCACATGCTAAATTGTTTCCTTAATAATGCTGCCCATGCATCCCTAGACCTTTCTCAATTTTTTAATGTATTCAAGCAATTTACCAAAAAAACGTCGAAGAGGGGATTGACTGGGTCACGAAGAGGACCAGGCCCTGACAAAAACTCAGGGATCATCCCATAATCTGGAAAGGAAAAAAAAAAAAAAGTCAGAAACATTGCATGGATTTAGAATGGAGCAGAGTCGCGAGCTTCTTCAGAGCAGCAGAAAACATTGGAGATGATTTTTCACAATGACCACAAGGCAGAGCTTCAAGACGATATAACAAACTTCATTAAATGATTTAAGATGACAGGAGGTTATTATTAAGAGGCAACTATGCCTGATGGACTCCATGGACAAGACGAAAACGCCAAGATTTCTCTCCCCCCCCCCAATTCTCCAGGACATGGCTATTTTATAATCCATACATGCATGAGAATCTAATTGCCCTCTAAATAAATCTTCTGTTGTTTAGAACAAACTATTGGGATAAGGAAGAGAAATAAAGGAAAAAATAAAAGGAAACTGGCAACCTGACCTGCTGAATAGTTCTGGCTGATCTGGACTGACCGACACACCACAGCCTCTTCTGACGTGCCACCCTCTTCCAGATGGGAGAATCCCCCAGTCCCCAAATCGTGGCATAATCGGATAAGTTCAAAGCATCGCTGCCTTTGGTTGATACCATGAGGCATTTCTTGCTGTTGCAATTCCCAGCCGGATCATTTAAAAACCAAATTCATTGCCACAGCACTGCAAGTGTTAGTCGATTTAATGGCAGAAGGCAGCTTTAAGCAGCAAGAGTCTTTAGTTCTGGTGGCTGTGGGTGCAAGCTAGATAAGAGTCTAGCAGCATTTGAGAGACCAACAAGATTTGGGGGGTTATAAACTTTGGAGAGTCGAAGCTCCCTGCATCAGATACTTTCCAGAGTTTTGACTTTTGAAAGGTTATACCTCCCCCCACCAAATACTGCTGGTCTCTAAGGTGTTCCTGGACTTGTGGGATCCTTACTTGTTGGAACGGATAGATGCCACCCTAAAAAAATGGAGAGAGAAATGTAGACCAAATATGAGAACTATCAATAGGATTTCCAGGCGACATCTTTGCTCCAGTGGGAGCAAGGAGGTGAGGGCAATGTCACTTCCAGTTGTCCCTTGACGTCATGATGTTCTAGGAATCCCCCAAATCACGATGGTTTTTACCACAGAAACCAAGAAATTCCTAGAACATTGTGACATCACTTCCAGGTCAAAAAGGAAGTGATGTTGCTTCCCCATTTTTCCTCCGTCTGGCACAAAGAGACAACTTGGCAACCATATTTGTCCCATTTGGAATGGGAAGTGACATTGTAATATTGTACCCGTGTCACTTCCCATCCACCATTTTTTTTTTTTGCTGTCCCTGGACTAAAGAGCAGGGCAGGGAGCCAGTAGTTGAGGCTGAGAGGCAATCTGGCAAGTTTATACAGTTTGACCCAGGGGTGTCAAATATGCAGCCGGGGGGGCAGATCAGGCCCCCAGAGGGCTTCCATCAGGCTCGCAGTGGAACTGACCATCTCCTGCTTCCGGTTCTGCAGCTGCTGCTGCTGCTGCATCCTAGCCTGCTTCGCCAGACCCTCTTAATCACTCCGCCATTTCATGTTTTCACCTGGGTCCTAGACTCAGAGCTCTGAGCATGAGATTTCTGTGGTGAGTGTCAACAAATCAAAAGTAGGTTTGCAGCATACAGAGCTAATGTTTTGCACATGTTCTTATTTTAAATTTTTTAAAAAATCTTTGTGTTTGTGTCCTTTATAAAGTTTACATCTCCGCTACCTGGCATTACAATTTATGACACACACGGCCCGGCCCAACAAGGTCTCATTTATGTCAGATCTGGCCCTCGTAACAAATGGGTTCGACACCCCTGGCATAACCTCTACTAGAGAGCTTCTGAAGTATGCATTGTCAGATTTCCTTTTGTGGACACCTGTTGACTCTTAGATTCTCCCCTGCCCCCCCCCCCAATTCTGTCAAATGGCCTCTTCTTATTGCTCTGGAATTTTGAAGTCCACTCGACATTTGGCTCAATGGCATCATAGCAAAAGGAGGAGGAGGAGATTGGTTTTATACCCCACCCTTCACTCGGAGTCTCAGAGCAGCTGACAATCAGCTTCCCTTCTTCTCCCCACAACAGACACCCTATGAAGTAGGTGGGGCTGAGAGAGCTCTGAGAGAACGGTGACTGGCCCACGGTCACCCAGCAGCTGCATGTGAAGAAGTGGGGAATCAAACCCAGTTCCCCAGATTACAGTCCGCCGCTCTTAACTGCTACACCAAACTGGCACTACTGTATTGAAATTCTCCACTGGCTCCATCTTGAAGAAATAATGTTTGCCTTTTTATCTCCCCTGAGGTATATGAGAAGCTGGTGGGGGGGCTGGCTTCTTCTTTAAACTGCTTGCCGCAAGCGCTTTGTCCCCGGCTGCTTTTCTTCTGCATCCAGCTGTGTAGTCACCAGGGGGTCGCTCCGCAATGACGAGGGGAAGGATAATTGCAGGATCTTTTTGTGACTGCACAACACAGCGGGACACGCGGAGACGCAAAGCAGGAAGATCACTTCTTAATTCTAATAATTTCAGCTATCAAGTGGCTATAAGAAGCTGATCAAAAACCTTTATAATGATCTCGTGCAAGGTTCTTGAGAAAACAAGGACTACTTGTTCAGGCTGGGGGCTATAAGAGCTGCACACGTACATATCTCTGCGCCAGCCCGTCAGCTTTCCCTGGCCGCTGCCATAATGTGGGGGAGGGAATGCAGGATGGTATACCCCTCCCTTTTCAGATCTCAGAAGCTAAGCAGAAGTTGATATTTGGATGGGAGATCACCAAGAAGGGCTCTGCAGAGGAAGGCAATGGCAAACCACCACTGATTTTACAAGGGAGTCGTTACTGGCTAAATATCTGGAGAAACTTCCTGACTGTAAGAGTGGTTGAGCAGTGGAACAGACTGCCTCGGAAGGTGGTGGATGCCCCTTCACTGGACGTTTTCAAGCGGAGGCTGGACGATCATCTTTAGGGTATGTTGTAGGGCTATCTTTTGCCTACACTCCTGCAGAGTGCAGGGGGTTGGACTACATGACCTGCAAGGTCCCTTCCACCTCTCACATTCTATGATTCTATGATCCTCACTTGCCTTGAAAAACCTTTGGTTGCAACTTGACTATACTTACGTTCATACGTAAATAATCTGGATGATAGACTATCTCTCCAAAATTTGATCTACCTTCCTGTCACATTTGGTCCTTCTTGTCTACCACCTTTTCCGTGCTCATTTGTTTGCTTTCGTCTATCTTATCTTTGTAGTTATATTTCTAAATTGGGAATTCTTCAACAGTGCCCTGAACTGGATAGCCCAGGCTAGTCCAATCTCGCTCTGGCCCTGGCTGAGGCTAAGCGGATGTCTCTCAGCCTGGGGATTACCAGGAGGGCTTGATCTACGGAGCGCAAGGCTCTCCAGGGCACATATGGTAGTGTTGCCAGGCCCCCCTTCCTTACCTGCCGGCCCAGATCCGGCCGCCAGGGGAACTCCACCCCCAAAGTGCTGGGATTGTGGGGATGTGCCTGGCATGATGACATCACCCACGGGCACATTGTGGGAGGAGGGCACTCAGTAATTTGAGGGAAAACTCTGTTTTCCCCTTGAATCATAGAGGCCCCACCCCCAATATGCCTGACATGATGACGTGACTTCCGGGTGATGTCACTGTGGTGTGTGCACTGAAAATGTCCTGGAGAGGGGCCGGGACTCCACCGTCGGAACAAAGGAAAGACCTAGCAACCCTAACCTATGAGGAGAGGCAGTCCCACAGATATCCCCCCCTTTGCCATGGGACCTCGCTGAGTGACTTTGGGCCAGTCACATTTTCAGGCTAATTACCTCACAGAATGGAAGAGAGGTGAGAATGATATAAGTTCTCTTTGGTTCTCCATTGGGGAGGAAGGTCAGGTATGAATGATGTTAATAAATATGTACATACATGCACATAAGTACTTTCTG
Organism: Gekko gecko; assembly: GCA_029375565.1. Taxonomy (NCBI): domain Eukaryota; kingdom Metazoa; phylum Chordata; class Lepidosauria; order Squamata; family Gekkonidae; genus Gekko; species Gekko gecko. The sequence continues at coordinate 1,919,251 of JAPDNY010000008.1, forward strand.
GGTGCGTTTAGACAGCGTGCTGGAGCGGTTTAAACTGCTCCGGCACAATGCGTTTTTTTTTTAAACTGGAGAATCGCAATCACACTCACCTCCTCCTTCCCTCCTTCGGAGCTCCCTGCCGTCCTCCTGCAGGTGTGTGTGGGGGGGTTCCCCTCTCCTTTGAGCATGCGCACAGGCAGCCCTCTCCCGAACAGGAAGTTTGGCGCGTGCGCAGAAGAGCGATCTTAACTGGTCCCTTTAAAGTTTAAATGAAGACTCCTTTTACATTGTCTCCCCGAAAATGGCCTCCCCGAGATCCCGGACTCGTCTAAATGCTTAAATTAGGCACCAGTGAAGCTTTTTTTCATTTAACTTAGGAGCGGAGCTCCGCTCAAGCGCACACCGCTAAGGGGGGAAAAAAATGGCGGACTAAAACCGGAAGCTGGAGGCAGCTTCCCAGAGGGGAGGGGGGTTGAAGCACCCGGAAGTGGCTGGATGGAGCGATCAGACAGGGAAAAGTGCGGCTTGAAACGGAGAATCATGGAAAACACCACTTGGGTAAGTGGTGTCAAAATACTCCGTTTCAAAGGGGGTTTGCTCCAGAAAGCGACGGCTGGGGACGGTGGGCAGATGTTGGGCGTGTGAACGTGCAGGTAAAAGCCGTTTCTGAGCCGTGCCGAGAACGGCTCAAACGGTGCGTCTGACTCCCTCAGATCAGAGGGGAACATTTTTTTTCTCCTCTCCTGTTTTGCACCTGGGCTTCTGAGGTTTTTGAAGCACGGACCGTTTTCAAAGTGTTCCAGAGGGCAGCCGTGTTGGTCTGCAGTAGGGCAGCTGGATTCGAGGCCGGGAGCACCTTCGAGTCCAATAAGATTTTGGGGGCAGAAGCTTTCGAGAGTCACGGCTCCCTTTGTCAGACAGTCAACGGGTAACTGATGAAGAGAGCTTTGACTCCTGGAAGCTTATATCCCCCCAAAATCTTGTTGGTCTGTAAGGTGCTATCCAACTTCAATCTAGATTTCAAAATGGGGCTCCCCACATTTGGTGACTCGGGGATGTCAGTGAAGTTCGTTTTGCCCGCAGTCGGAATATTAACCTTGACAACTTGTGGGGAGTTATGAATCTGTGAGTCCGTATTTGTCTAACCTCTGTTGTAATTCATCAGTAGCTCCCCTGCATCCAGTTCCCTGCTTGCTGTACTAGACTTGCAGAGGGAAGTCTTGCTTTCTTTTTCTACCATCCCCGGCCTTTGAGACACCAGGTTCGAATTCTTGCTCTGCCACGGAGGCTCACTGGGTGACCTTGGGCGGGTCACACCCTGTCAACCTAACCTACGTCACAGGACTGTTGCGAGGATAAAATGAAGGACAGGAGAATGAAGTAAGCCCCTTTAGGTCCCCTTTGGGGAGGAAGGCAGGATATACATAAATAAACTAGAATAAAAAATAAATACTGTGGCTACATCCTAGGTGCCAGGTGCACTGGAAAAGCCACAGTTTCCAGAGATACTGTGAACGTTGCCATTGGAGTGTTCCACGTGCTGGAAGACAGAGGGAGAGACAGCTTCCTTCCTCGTCTTACCTCCACTGGTGAATGGGGTTGCCAATCTCCAGGTAGTGCCTGGAGATCCCCTGGTATTACACCTGATTTCCAGGCCACAGAAATCAGTACCTCTGGGGGGGAGGGAATGGCTGCTTTGGAGGGTGGGCTGGTTGAGGTCCCTCCCTTCCCCATGCCCCGCCCTCCTCAGGCTCCACCCCCAAATCTCCAGGAATTTCCGTACTGGTGAAGAAAGAGGAACAGGACTTGGGGGGGGGGAGGAATTACGACTGACTTTAGAACTCCCAGGTGGTGGTGGGGGGGAGGAATTTCCTTTTCAAGAGTTCTCCACAGTCTCCCATTGCTCGCTGGATGACTTTAGGCTGTTCACATGCTCAGCCAAACAGGGTCGTTGTGAGGATAACATGAAGGAGAGGAGAATGACGTAAGCCGATCTGGTCCCTCACTGGACAGACGGGGAGGTGTATGAGGCTCCTCCCTCTCCAGCGTCAATGGCTTGCCTTCAGCCAGTGGGTCTCCCCAGGCCTCAGACTGGGGCAAGGAAAAGGATTGTGCCACCTGACCCCTCCTCCTTTCCCCCGGACCACAGCTCTCATGGACCATGGCTCTCACTGCGTCCCTCTCTCCTCCTTGACCTTTCCCAGGAACTGACCTTTAAAGGTCCCTGCAGACCCACCCCTTCCCTGGGCCTACCTGGCCTCTCTCAGAGGGACAGGAAAATCACTGGGGCTGCTGGGTAGCTCCCCCCCCGCCCGGTTGCCCTCCTTCCCTCAGAGCCATGCCAAAGGCTTGCCTGGGGCAGACTCCCGGAACTCAGTCCCCACCCTTGCTTTTTCCTGGCCCACCCAGCAGGGCCGTACCCAGGATTTTTCTTAGTCAGGGGACATTTAAGCTCCTTAGGGTGGCACTGGCTAATCGGATGAAAGGTAATTTGATGAAAGATAAATAGACTTTCTAGGGGAAATAGAGAGGTGCTGTCTGGCTCCGTGCCAAACAGCTGTGCAGGAATACCCAGCTCCTTCCCCACACTTGGTGCTGCTTGGGGACCCTGGGCTGGATGGGAAGCCATGGGGCCTTGCTGGTAAGTCAGGGGGCGTAGCCCCAAGATGCCCCCACTGTAGCTATGGGCCTGCCTCCCAAGCTGTTGAGCCTGCTTGCCCTTTTGCCGGCCTCTCCAGCCCAGCCCAGGCTCCTGCTGTAGTGTGGATGGTGCCATCCTCTCTGGGCCCCTCCACTGTTGGTTCTCCCACCTGCATCTGGGATTGTGGTGTCAGATAAGGGCCCTTGGCTGTCACCCGGGAGGCCGCCAGACTCTCTGTCAGCAAGGGTGGGGATTAGAGTTGCCAGGTCTTACCTGACTGCTGCTAGGGTTGGGGGGGGGGAGTTCCAGTGTTGTCCTGGGAGTTTTCTGGTGATGTCATTGCACCGGCCGTGTTGGACAGTCTGCTCTAGCATGTTGCCAGCCAAATTAAAAACTGAAGGCTTCCAGCCGGGTAGAAAAGAGGACTGGTTTGCTATTATGATAAATATCTTTGCACTGTTCATGGAGAGCGTTTAAGCCAGCGTAATAGAGAAGGCTTTTGCGCCTAGTTAAAGACGACAAGACTGGCCTGCTCCTAATACAAACCCTTGAAATGGAACCAGAAGATAATTTGCCGAAAATAAAGATGTTAAGCATCAGTTTGCTCCTAACAAAACACTGAGCTGTATCAAGAGGCTGACACCTTTCAATACAATAGGATTACTCCTGAGGAAGATTGGGATGAAGTGAGCTTATATCCAGGTGCTCACTGAGTATGACGGACTTTTCCTTATAATTTTGTAAAATTTTATTTATAATATAATATGATCCTTATTAAATGTCCCAGTCATTCACATCACAGTGTTTGCTTGTTTGTTGTATTTCCTATATGGATACCTGTGATCCCTTCTTGGTTTTTTCTACTCTAGCATTTTTTTGGGGGGGGGAACTCTATGGTCACCATAGAGTTTTTGCCCAAATGCTAGAGTGTCCCCCTACACAATATGATCAGCACAATGACGTCACCTCCGGGTGTATGGCAGCCCTAGTGGGGATGTTGGGAGCTGTCTCCCACAGCGGCAGCAGAGAGTCTGGTCCTGAGTCTGACAGCACTTCCAGACTTGGGAGAAAAATGAAGTAAATCAGTAAACAATAAAACAAGTGCTCAAGGGAAGCTTGAGCTCTCTCTTGACTCCTGGTAGACCAATTTCTGTGTGTATGTTAATTAGGTGGGCATAGGGTCACTGATTCCCCACATGGAGCGGCATAATCTGGGAAATAACTCCCCCCCCCCATGTGAGTTTCTCACAGGAAAATGGATTGGGGGAGGCAGGAACTCTTCTTCTCACTGCGGGACCTTTCTGAGCCCATTTGGGATCTCTCTCTCTCTCTTTAGAAGCCATTCCCCCCAGCTGCTGTGTGGCTGCAGCAATCACGAGTTCTTTAAAAACTGTAATGTTCAGTTTGGCTCTAAGAAATGGTTAATTGGTGCAGGTATTGAATCCGAGGCCCGGGCCCAGGTTCCGTTCCCCGCTCTTGGTCTGCCTGGAACAGAAGGTGAGCTCCCTTTGCTAATGGGGGTCGCATTTATTCCAGCGCATAATCTCATGAAAAGAAAATGGAATGGAAATTCCCTCCTGATTATCATACTTGCCAGGAGGCCGAGTCGAAGTGTCTCTCCACTAATGCCACCAATTGTGCTCCGTTAAGGCAGGGAGAGAGGCCTCAGCGGCTCATGCTCAGCCATTTGCATGGCGATCGACAGAATGAAAGTGAGATCCGCAGAGGGTGGTTCAGCAAACTGCATTAAGAAATTGCTCTCGACAATGGCGCGTCTAAGCCTCAGCTGCAGACAGATTGTGGTATATTTCACCGGGGGAGGTCAAAAGCAGAATTGGATTTATATCTGCGTGTTTCCTGAGCCCTGTGCCGGCTAATAACGAAGGAGGCTGGGTCTTGAATGGCATTAAAGGCTGTGAGTATTTGATGTTAATCAATGGCTGGCTGTCACAGTGGGAGCTGGCCCATCTCTGCCTTAACAGAGTTAAATTGTTACATCCAGCTGCGCCAGACCGGATTGAAACAAGCAGTCGATATCCTCTCCCCAGAATCAATATATAAAAATAACTCAGTGATGCAAGCAACCTGAGGAAAAGTGTCAGGAGGAAGACGCAGGGGTGGGGGAAATAAAATGCTTTTTGCACGCTCAACCTTAAAAATGTTAACTGGTCGCACGAGCAGGAAGCTGGAGAGACAAGGTAGTTTTCCAAAAGAGGATGTCTCAAAACAATTGTGCACATCAGCTCTTGAGGCACACAGGCAAGGGGGAGAAATGTGTTTCTCAGTGGCACCTCTCAGCCTTTCTGTGCTCCAGTGTTGGCTGCACATCCAGCTTTCCATAATACCCTTTGCCTGTATTTGAAAAAGTGGGCATGCACACGAAAGCTCGTACTTTATTGGTCTTAAAGGTGCCACTGGACTCTAAACTTGTTCTACCCTTTGCCCGTGTTTAGCACTGTGACCTCATAAGCTTTGAGTCACACTATGTTTGTAAGAACTCCTGCTGCCTGCCTTTAGGGGAGGACTTTATTTTGTATGGCTAAACAATTCAATATATTTGCACTGAATTTAAGATGGAAGAAGCAAAGGCCTTTTTGTATTTCCTTTTGTTTTTCTCATTGTTCTTTACATCTATATCCTACACTTCCTCTCAGGGGCTCAGGGCACCATGGATGGAGGCACTGGCTCATTTTTTCCTCAAAGAACCCTGCGACTTACCCAAAGGCACCCAGTGGGTTCCATGGATTGTGCGAGGACTCAGATCCGGATCTCCTTGGTCCAAGTCCAGGCTCTTCTTACCCCCTCCAGGGGTCCCCAACCTTTTTGAACACGTGGTCAACAGAGAGCCAGTTTGGTGTAGTGATTAAGAGCTGTGGACTCTCATCGGGAGAAATGGGTTTGATTCCCCACTCCTCCACATGAAGCCAGCTGGGTGACCTTGGGCCAGTCACAGTTCTCTCAGAAAGCTTTCAGCCCCTAAAAGCAAGTCTAGGTCGCCATACACAATGCGAAGAGCTAGAACTTGCAGCTGCCAGACAATCCTAAGATCTCCTGGCTATTCTACACACAATGCCATATGATAATTATTAACTATTTTGTGTTCACCTTTGGAATTCTGTCAGCAGGGTGGGACAGCGACAAAACGGCTGCCTGAGGAGGTGCTGCAGCTTGCCTTCAGCCATACCGTGAAGATTCTTGTGTTGTGGTGGCAGCTGCTGCCAAATAAGTGGTTGGTTTTTTAAAATCTGCGCAGCCATTCAAATGGCCAGTCACTCCAACTGCCCCCCCCCTTCTAAAAACACTTGATGGGTGCCAGGAGAGATGTTGGCAGGTGCCATTGTGGTGCCCATAGGCACCACATCAGGGATCCTTGCCCTAAACCATGCTGGCTGGCTGTCAGGTTCTCCAGAAAGTCAGTCAAACACCAGGCTTCATATAGAAGATAGCGTTTATTGAAAGCAGTTCTAAAAGACACGGTGACTCTTCATTGTCAGTGATAACTAAATCTAGAAAGCACCCACAGTTATACCAGCTCGAAATGCCCCCCCCATCTACCAATAGTTGCCGAGCCCACGCGCAGGGAAAAAGGGCAAAAGCAATAAAGCAGTAAATAACCAAAATGCCCAAGAGCTGTCCCAAACAAAGAAGAAGACTCTGTGAGACCAAGGACATTTGGTGAGATAACAGATTGCCCAGGCGGTGTAACTCAGCGTCTCCTAGGCAACCTGCACACCTCCCTACATTCCAGAGCATGAAGAGTTGCAGACCATCCCTCCCTCCTACCCTTCCATCCATCTGAAGTCAGGATTACCTGACATTCTGCCCCTCCGATACAAGACCCCCCCCTCCAGGTTTGTGGGGGTACAATTTGTGGAACCGGCAGAGTAAACGCGGGGCACGAACATGTTCCTTCCTCACCCACTCCCTCTGTTCAGGCCCAAAATCCACCCACTCAATCAGGTAATACAATCGATTCCGTGAAATTTTGGAGTCCAGGATTTCAGCAACCTCGTAGTGTGGTTCCCCCCAACCATCAAGGGGGGCGGCGTCAGTTGTTGTGGCCTCCATTGGTTCTTCCCAGGTGAACGCCTTAATAATCTGAGGTGAAACACAGGATGAATTGCTTTCAACAATTTAGGCAATATCAGTTCAACAGTCACAGCACTGAGCACCCGTTTAATTTCAAAAGGGCCAACATACTTCCAACCCAGTTTCTGACTGGGTTGAAGTCCTTTGATATTTTGGGTGGACACATATACAAAGTCCCCTGGTTTGGGGTCCCACCCTTTGTCTCTCTTCTTGTCTGCTTGAGCCTTGTACACTGATTTGGCATCCTCCAAAGTCTGTGCTAAAATCGGCCATGCCGCTTGGAGTTGTTTGCACCAGTCCCCCGCCTCCCCAGCTGGCAGAGTTTGATGTGACAGGAATGAGAGAGGAGGGGCCTCATAGCCATGCACCGCCATGAAAGGGGAGACCCCTGTGGATGTATGGCAGGTGTTGTTATAACAGAATTCAGCTAAAGGCAAAAGCGATTCCCAATCATCTTGTTGGAAATTGGTGAAACACTTGAGATATTGTTCCAGAGTTTGGTTAACTTGCTCAGTCTGTCCATCCATTTCTGGGTGATACACACTGCTGACCCCCTCTCCACCCCTAACAGTGCCATCAGTGCCCCCCAAAAGTGTGAAACGAATTGAGACCCCCTATCGGAGACCACCTTGGTGGGCAGAGTATGGAGCCTCATGACGTGGTGTAAGAAAGCCCTAGCAAGCTTTCTTGCCAATGGGTGTGCCATGATGGGCTCCGACGTAAACAGGGTTTTAAGCTGGTTAAACGCATATTGGCACTCAGCAGTCCACTCCAGCTTAGCCCCCGGTCTAGTACCTTCCAGCCCCTTCCCTTTAGTCTTAAGGAGATCAGTGAGGGGGAGGGCCACCTGCGCAAAGTTCGCTAAAAAAGATCTGTAAAAATTCACGAACCCGAGGAATGCTTGTGATTGTCTCTGGGTTTGGGGGGGCTCCCACCCCACCACATCCTGGACCTTCACTGGGTCCATTTCAATCCCTCTCTGTGAGATACGGTAGCCCAGGAAGGAGATTTCTGACCGGTGAAATTCACACTTAGATAGCTTGGTATACAGTTTGTGCTTGTGCAACGTCTGGAGTACCTTGTTCACCAGTTTGACGTGGGATTGTTTATCAGGGGAGTACAGCAAGATATCATCAAGGTAAACAAGGACCCCCTTGAACAAATGCTCATGCAGTACTTCATTGATCAGGTTCATAAATACCCCGGGGCCCCTTGTAAGCCGAACGGCATCACCAAGTATTCAAATTGCCCTAGCGGCCCCATCACTCCTTGGCAAATAGAAGGGGAAGTCGTAGAAGTAGTGACAGACTTCACGTTCCTAGGATCCCAGATCACTGCAGATGGTGACTGCAGCCATGAAATTAAAAGACGCCTGCTCCTTGGGAGGAAAGCGATGGCAAACCTAAATAGCATGATAAAAAGCAGAGACATCACCTTGCCAACAAAAGTCCGCATGGTCAAAACAATGGTATTCCCCGTAGTAATGTATGGCTGCGAGAGTTGGACTATAAGGAAGGCTGAGCACCGAAGAATAGATTCTTTTGAACTATGGTGCTGGAGAAGACTCTTGAGGGTCCCTTGGACTGCAAGGAGATCAAATCAGTCAATCCTAAAAGAAATCAACCCTGATTGTTCCCTGGAAGGCCAGATCCTGAAGCTGAAGCTCAAATACTTTGGCCACCAAATGAGAAAGGAGCATTCACTGGAGAAGACCCTGATGCTGGGAAAGACTGAAGGTCAAAGAAGAAGGAGACGGCAAAGGACGAGATGGTTAGACAGTGTCATCGATGCAACGAACATGAAATTGAGCACACTTCAGCGGACAGCGGAAGACAGGAGGGCCTGGCGTAATCTGGTCCTTGGGTTCGCGAAGAGTCGGAATCGACTGTGCGACTGAACAACAACAACAAGCGGGGTGTTGAATGCAGTTTTATACTCATCTCCCTCCCTGATGTGCACCCTGAAGTACGCGTCCCTCAAATCAAGCTTGGAGAAAATCCTCCCTCCTGCCACGGCGGCAAGCAAGTCTTTGATCAGGGGTAACGGGTAAGCATTGGTGGCCGAGACCACATTGAGCCCTCGGTAGTCTGTGCATAGTCTTACCCCCCCATCCTTCTTTTTCCGGAACAACACAGGGGCGGCACAGGGTGAGGACGCTGGGCGGATGAACCCCCTCGCCAATTTTTTATCGATGAACTTCCTTAATTCTACTTTCTCCGCCGGACTCATAGAGTACAATTTCCCTTTGGGCAGTTTTTGGTTGGGCAATAGCTCTATAGCACAGTCGGAGTTCCTATGGGGGGGTAATTCATCCACCTCCTCCTCCTCAAATACAGCCATCAAGTCCCAATAGTCCCAAGGGATGGAGTTCCATTCCACCTCCGCCAACCCAACTGGTACCATGTGAACTCCCGGGGGGGGAGCCCCAAGAGTCCTTCCAGAGGTGGGTCTTACAGCGAGGGGAAATGAAGTTGACCACCCCTTCCTCCCACAGTATGTGCGGGTCATGGTCGTGGTCGTAAAACCAAGGGCTGCCCAGAACCAGTGGGAATCTGGCCGCCGAGGTGACCACAAAAGGCCTCACCTCCCAGTGCCTCCCCACTCCCATTCGTCTCATACTTGCATGGCTCCTTCATCATGGAGCCGTCCATTTGAGTAAAGATCAATGGCTCTGCCAACTTTAGAACCTTAGATCCCAACTCCGTCACCAGGGAAGGGTTTATAATGTCTCTCCCGCACCCCAAGCTTACCAAACCCCGTACTCTTACATGTGTCTGGAGGTCGGGCTCCATCAAAGTCACAGTCACAAAGAAGAGGGAAGGGGATTTGCTCACTGGGTTCAGCACCTGGGGGTCGGGGACCTGCTGTTCAGCGCTGTTCACAGCAGGTCCTTCTCGTTTCCCGCCACCGGGGCTGTCTCCTCTTCCGACGATTCAATTTCATCTCCCAACAGGGTGGCCTGGAGGGCCCTCGCTCCCTTGGGTCTTGCCACTTGCTTTGGGGTGGAAGTCTCAAACTCCTTTTCCCCTCCCTTGAGGGCGCCAGGGGATGGGGTCCCCCCCTGGGCATCCAGCCACAAAGTGGCTGGGGTCCCCACATTTCAGGCACAGCCCTTGCTTCATCCTCTGCTTGCGGGTTCTGTCTTTCTGCCTGTGGGGGATGGTGGGCGGCTTTGCCTTTGGAGGGGTGCTGCTCGGCTGGGTTGTCTTCCCTAGGGCGGCTGCATCGTCAAGGCGGAGGGTCCGCAGGCGGGTCTCAGTGTCCGCCGCTTCCTTCATCCATCCCAGCAAGGTCTTGGGATCTCGGCCCCTCAGGATGGTGTGTCGAATTTCGGGGTTCAGCCCCAGCCGGTATTGTTCAGCGAGTACTCCATCCGGCCAGCCTCGGCTCTTGGCCGCCTGTCTCCAAAACTCTTTGGTGTACTCACGCATAGATTTTGTGCCCTGGTGGAAGGTGCGCAGGAAGGCGTGTGCCATCTTGTTCATGTTGGAATCTTCAAAGTGGTCTTTCATGGCCCACATGAACGTGTCAACCTCCCACAGCTCTTGTCCATCTTCTTGGTGCAGGGCCACGTACCAATCTGCGTCGTCATCTTTCAGATGAGAGGCGATCGCATCCACGATGCGTTCTTCGTTCGGGAACAAGTGGCCCCAGTTCTCCACGAATTTCTCGGCTCTCACCAAAAAAAACAAGAACTTCTCTGGGGTTCCGTTGAAGGTGACATCCAGCAGTTCTGCTGGATTGGAAAACAGCCATCCCCAACACCGTGGCACTCCCTGTGGTCCCGGCACTGACAGTCCCGCGGGTGGCCCCGGCGGGTTGGTCTGGAGGTGCCCTGGGTTGCCCCGGCACACCTCCAGGTGGCAGTCCAAGCGGAGGTATGGGAGGCCCCTGCAGGGGTTGGCCTTGCGGCCCGGGCAGAACCAGGAGTTGCCGCTGGTCCATTTCTTCTCTGATCCCATCAGAGATCATTTTTGGGATGTGTTGCAAGGATTCGTCTATCAATTGAAGTAGGCGATCTTGACTGCAGTCTCCACTCCATCTCTGTCCTGCCACGGCTCCCTCAGACTCTCTGGGTCCCAGGCAGGTATCTTCTCCCCCCTCTGCCGTGCTCAGACGATAGATGGACCGCTCGAATTGGCTTTCTTGAACCGAAGCTCGGGGGGTGAGGAACCACATCTTGTGCATCTCCGCTAGTAGTTTGGCCCAGTCTCGCCTCTTCCGCGGTCGGGTCGTCACCCCAGGAAACACTCCTCCGTACATCTCTCCGTAGAACCCCCTAGGTCGTATTCCGTCCCCCATGGCGCAGGGGCAGTCAAGACCGGGTTCTCTCCAGTGGCAGACGCCGTGGTCACAGGCGTTGCGGATACAGGGACCCCATTGTCCGCTGTGGTCATTGGGATCGGGATCTCGGTGTCTTCTCCATCACCCATCTTTGGCAAGAGATGTGCGGCATCGAACCGGTGCCCGAATAAAGGATCACTGACAACCTGTCAGGTTCTCCAGAAAGTCAGTCAAACACCAGGCTTCATATAGAAGATAGTGTTTATTGAAAGCAGTTCTAAAAGACACAGTGACTCTTCATTGTCAGTGATAACTAAATCTAGAAAGCACCCACAGTTATACCAGCTCGAAATGCCCCACCCCCCATCTACCAATAGTTGCCAAGCCCACGCGCGGGAAAAATGGGCAAAAGCAATAAAGCAGTAAATAACCAAAATGTCCAAGAGCTGTCCCAAACAAAGAAGAAGACTTTGTGAGACCAAGGACATTTGGTGAGATAACAGATTGCCCAGGTGGTGTAACTCAGTGTCTCCTAGGCAACCTGCACACCTCCCTACATTCCAGAGCATGAAAAGTTGCAGACCATCCCTCCCTCCTACCCTTCCATCCATCTGATGTCAGGATTACCTGACACTGGCTCCCCTAAATGTAAAGGTAAAGGTAAAAGATTCCCTTGCTCGAAAGCCAGTCAAATCTGACTCTAGGGTTGCGGTGCTCATCTCTGTTTCAAAGCCTAAGAGCCAGCGCTGTCCGAAGATGTTTCCATGGTCATGTGGCCAGCATGACGAAACACCAAGGCACACGGAACACTGTTACCTTCCCACCGAAGTGGTACCTATTTATCCACTTGCATTTTCTTACTTTCGAACTGCTAGGTTGGCAGGAGCTGGAACGAGAGACGGGAGCTCACCCCGTCATGCGGCACTCTCAAGTCTCGAACTGCTGAACTACTGACCTTCCACCGTCTGCAGTTCAGCGTCTTAACCACTTGAGCCACCGCAGCTCCCCCCTAAATGTACCTCCTTCCAAAATGCATCACTGGAACTTTAGGAAATACTTTTAAAAAATCACATTGATGAAAACACCTGCATCCAACGATGCCCATCATGAACAATGTCAGAACAATTGTATTAACAGAATATCAATTTGAATGTTTGCTGACAAATCTGAACTTGCTTAGATGTTCCCTACTAAATAGGTTCAGTTCTACAGCAAGCAAAGATGATCCTTTTGTTTAAAAATAGGAATAAAAATGAGGGCTTTGCGTAGGAATGGTGCTCAGGCAAAGGTACCCCTTGTGTGTGGGGGGGGAGGCTGGTGTCCATGCCAAGAAACACATTCATCTACCCCCACACACAGATTGTCTGGGGCAATTATGTTTAAAAAAAAGATGATGAATTCTTATCCATATATCCATGGAACTTTAGATGTATAGAACCATCACTGGCTGTTTAAAGGGTCATATAAATGAAGACAGATCCCTGGCCCAATGAAATTGCAATCAAAATCTTCATCTGTAAATGTGTACTTTTTACAAAAGACGGCAGACTAATATGGATATAAATAATCTAGCATTTAATGCAGTGGTTTTGAGTGGTTCCAAGTTGTTGTTGTTCAGTCGCACAGTCGATTCCGACTCTTCGCAACCCCATGGACCAGATTACGCCAGGCCCTCCTGTCTTCTGCTGTCCTCTGAAGTTTGCTCAATTTCATGTCCGTTGCATCAATGACACTGTCTAACCATCTCATCCTTTGCCGTCCCCTTCTTCTTTGACCTTCAATCTTTCCCAGCATCAGGGTCTTCTCCAGTGAATGCTCCTGGTTCCAAGTATCTCCTGTATTTTATTAATGATCCTTACGACAGAACTGTACACAATAACAGCCTTACAGGATCAACCCAATGGCCCATCTAGGCTAGTAACATCTTTCACTTAGTTGCCAACCAGCTTCTCTGGACACAGAGGCCGAGGCACTCCTGTTACCCAGATGAGGTACACATGTGTCAGGTAGTCCTGCCATGATGGATGGAGACGGGTGGGCGGATGGGCTTTGTGTTCTGTAGGGTGGGAGGTTGGGATCGTGGGGGTGTTGATTTATGCACCTGGAGTGTTCGAATGGAATGCGGAGGGCCAGGCTGTGCAGGCTCTATCTCTGGTAGACTTAACACGCTGACCTTGGAGGAGACAGGCTGTGAGCTTCCTATCGCTTTCAAAGCTACAGCTTGGCTGGGAACAATGGGGGCGGTGGGAACTTCATTAATTATTGTAGTCTTCAGTTCCCGCTCGCATACGACGCACTCATTGGTGGGAGGGGGGGGGTCCCCATTCACCCCCTTTCTGGTATAACTGCTTGCTCTTTGTAACCACGTTATTCTGAACAATGTATCGGCTCCAGTAACCTACTATTGCAGCTTTATAAAATAAAATAATATTCTTGCTTCAATGAACAAGACCTGGTGTTTGGCTGACTAAGTAAGGGTCTCTGACACATGTTTGTTTGCATGTCAAGTCCAAACACAAGCACTTATGGATAAATTTTTATTAACGGATCACTGTCTGGTATATACCAGGGTCCCAATCTGAAGTGCACTTCATTGTCGGGCACAGGAACAATTCCCAGAAATATTGAGGCAAAAATAAAACAAATCCTGGAAAAACAGAAAATAGAAATAGCAAGAGGCACACTAAAATAGAACACTCACGCACACAAGATTAAAATCTATAGTCTGCCTAACACCTACTGGGAAATTGCTAAAAGGGGGCAATAAAGCATGGATGAAAGAAAACATACAAGCCTGTTCTGGCAAAGTCGAGGTCCCGGAGAGTCCGAGGGAAAGGAGACAAATGACACGTAGCAACACTGTGTTGCAGGTGCAGAAGCTGAACCACGAACCGAACCCTGAACCGAACCAGGAGACTTGTTTACAAACCAAACCAGATTGTGCGGTTCCTGGCCTTGCAAAACCTGTGGAAAGGGACCGTAGTCCCTTTAAATGAGGTTTGCAGAAAGCCTCAAAAACAGCTGAGTGGCGGGGAGCCAGCTACTATTGTGGGCTGTCTTGTACAGTCCCTTTAAAGTCCTGGGGAGCTGAAAGGAGGGTTTAAATGGCTCCCAGCCATTTAAATTGAATAGCTGAGTGGCATGGAGCTCCCAGTCATTCAGCTGTTTCTCCTGAAGAGCAGAAAGCAGGGGTCAACCCCCGCTTTCTGCTCTTCATGAACTGTCATGAGCCACCACAAAGTGCAACAAAATTCATGGTAGTTCATTGTTCATGAACTTTGGTTTGCAAACCCCGAACAGTGACCAGAAAAATGTCCACAGAAAAAAAAACCACGGTCATAAATGCTCACAGGAAAAGAGCCCACACAGGGAAATGCCCATGTGGAAATAAGCCCACATGGAAAAAAGTCCATACACATAAAAGCCCACATAGAAAAAAGCCCACTCGGAAAGACACCCACATGGTGAAATATCATGTAAAGCACCATAGATGTTTATAATGGTGGATAACCATTCATCTCGGTATTACCTATATTATATGTGGGCTTATTTCCATGTGGGCATTTTTCCTGTGAGTATTTATGACCGTGGATTTTTTTTTCTGTGGGCTTTTTTTGTGGGCTTTTTCATAGAAACCCTCCCCCCAACAGGCCAAAATTCATGAACTTTAGTTCCCCACCTGGTTGGTGCCCATCCCTAGCTGATAGAGGTGCAGAAGTTGAAAAGGGGAAAGTGATGCAGACACTAAGGTCTGCTCAAAGTCTCTGTAAAGGACCCTGTGCAGTGTCACAGCACAGCAGCAAGGATCCTGCTAGCAAATTACTGGGAGAATTGGGGCAGTTTTTATCCCATCTTCTAAGGGATGGCCATCCCATCTGGATTGGACCATGAAAGACAGTTGTGAATTTTACTGGGCAGCTTAGACCCACCTGGTAGGTGGGGAAATTATAAGCATCCCAGGCTGAATTATAAATGCACCAGCAGGAAGATTATAGTGCCAGAGTGAGTTTTGCATGATGATCCTGGTGGAGAAAAGACCAGGTGTGCCTGATGTTTTTGTCAGGGGTGGCTGATGCATTTATAGTAAGGGTAATTACCCGGCAGATGTTTCCATGCATTAGGGCTATTATCATTTCTAATCAATGAGACACCTTTGTAATCTCGAGTGGGGAGGAGGTTAATAGGTAAACCTTTTCTGCAAAATGGGATGTTTCCCTGTTCACAAGCAGAGTGCCTGAAGCTCCTCAAATTTTACAAGTACCCCAGCTCAGAAGCTTTGCATGTACTCGAAGCCTTGGGAGAAATCAGAGTTAAAAGGCACACACAGAAAGCCTTTTCGTGGGGTTCCTGTGTCATGGTCCACTTGGTAGAGTTCACTCCTTTGATGTTGCCTCCTAGGTTTCAGAGGTGTACTGCCTCTCAACATGGATGTTCCCTTTACTCACCATGGCTAGTAGCCGTTGATGGACATATCTTCCATGAATCTGTCTAATCCCTTTTTAAAGTGGGATGGGGAAGGAGGAGGAGGAGGAGGAGAAGACGAGTTGGTTTTGATACCCTGCTCTTCAATACCCGAACGAATCTCAGAGTGGCTTATAATCACCTTTCCTCCCTCTCCCCACAACAGACACCCTGTGAGGTAGGTGGGGCTGAGAGAGTTCGGAGAGAACTAGAACTGGCCCCAGGTGACCCAGCCGGCTTCATTTGGAGGAGTGAGGAATCAAACCTGGTTCACCAGATTAGAGTCCATCGCTCTTGACCAGGACACCACACTGGACAGCATTATGATTGTCCTTGTTCTGCAGAGGGGAGGCTGAGTAATGGTGACGGTGACCCGTTTCAGGCCACCCTGTTTGTTCACGCTGCGGTGGCCATTAAACTGGGGCCTTCCGAGCTCACAGATCACATTCTTTCGCTCCCACACTTAACGCTGCTAGCTCAGAAGGAATGGCAGTGAATGAGTCCCACCCACCGGCACACAATGTATTTCTCATGCGGCTCTCCGTGCTGAACAAGCCGCTTAGCCTTGATTTGAGCCACTGTCGTTTGCAAAGACTTGATTAAGGAAAATGATACAACTATACCAGAAATAAGGCTTTATTGTCTGGGGATGTATAATTGATATTACTGAGCCCCACAGGGCATTGTATTGCAGGCCAAAATGTAATCAGCTGCAGGGCAAAGAAAAATCACGGAAGAAGTTTCTTTAACGTATGGAGTGCTGCAAAGGAACATAACCTGCAAGGTCCCACCGGCCATTAAAAACTGTTCTTACTTCAGCTGGGTCATGTTAGGTCAATGCAGCTGCATACATTACCGATTTCGGCATTAGAGGAAGCATTCCCTTATTATTGGGACAGCTGTAGCCTGCAGGAGAGAAGCATTTCGGAATGAAAATGCCATGATTTGAAGTAAAGATCCTCTGACAGATAGAGGAGGAGCAGGAAACAGATCACTCACCTTGTTGACAAGCAGAAAGAGATGCCGCAAAGGGAACTGGAGGCACCAGCGAAGTTCCTGGGGGCATGGTCAGTTTATGCAATCCCATGTCAAGCATCACGTCGTGGTCTTCCTTTACATTCTCTTCTGCTGTGAGGTTTTATGATTCCACAGCCATAGTTAAGTCGGAAGAGACTCAGAGAGCAGAGCGTGAGTGGCACTTGATGCAGGGCTGCCACTGAAAATGGCAGCCCTGTGTTCCTGACCTTCCTGTCACATTCAAACTCACGCCCATTCTTTTCCCACCTCATCTCCTGATTATAAATTGATGCTGATATAGTTGGATGAAATGTGGAAAATAACACAGGGGAGTCATGTGGGAACAACTCAACTCAAGGCTATCGGTTCTGGCAGGAGCCCTGTCTTGAAGGCCTAATTTAGTTATGTTTTGAAGGGCTTATTCAACATATGTGTGTGTAAAGTCAAATAATGGCAGACTTATAGCAACCCCGGAAGGTTTTCAAGGGGGGAAGGAAGATGAGGAGGAGATTGGATTTATACCCCGCCCTTCACTCGGAGTCTCAGAGAGGCTTACAAACTCCTTCCCCTCCCCACAACAGACACCCTGTGAGGTAGGTGGGGCCAAGAGAGCTCTTTCAAGAACTGCTCTTTCAAGGACAGTTCGGACAGAACTATGGCTAGCCCAAGGTCATCCAGTAGCTGCAAGTGGGGGAGTGGGGAATCAAACCTGGTTTTCCCAGATCAGAGTCCACGCACTTAACCACCACACCAAACTGTGCAAAGAGATGAGCAGAAGTGGTTTGCCCTTGCCTGCGTCTGCGTAGCAGCCGTGGATTTCCATGGTGGTCTCCCATTCAAGTACTAGCGAGGACCACCCCTGCTTAGCTTCCGAGATCTGACAGCCGAGCCAAGGCCATCCATGTCAAGGCAAATAATTAAGTGCCATCAATTCACAGCTGATTTATAGCAACCGCATAAGGTTTCAAGGCAAGATACAGACTGAGGTGGTTAGTCATTGCCTGGCTCTTCACAGCAACTCTGGACTTCCTTGGTGGTCTCCCATTTCAGTACTAGCCAGGGCTCACCCTGCTTAGCTTTTGAGATCTAACAAGGTTGGGCTAGCCTCAGCCACCCAGGGCAGGGCAATTCAACATATTGTTGTGTCCTGTGGTCGGGGCCAAAGGCCCAGTGCCCGTGAGTCACTGGAAGGTCCTGGCATCTGGGTTTCGAGACACAGTCCCAGCCTAATTGGTTTAATATTTAATTTTAATGATATTGTTTTGTAAATGTTGTCACCTGCTCTGAGCCCTGTTGTACAAGAGAGAAAGGACTATAAATCCAATAAATAGGTAAATAAAACAACACAAGAGGTCCAGGCAGTAAGGCACCAAGCAGTAGCAGTGCAAGGCAAGGTCCGATACCTGAGTTCTGGTCCAGTCCAAGATCGAGGTGCAAAAGGAGTCAGGATCCCAGGTCAATCCATGGGAGCATACTCCGGTCAGGTCCAGAAGAGAGGTTGTTGCACATGGCGTCAGGATACAAGGCAAGTCCAAGAGGTCTGGTCAGGTCCAGAATGAAGGTCAAGGCACACAGAGGCAAGAAGCAAGGCTGATCCCAGGAGTCGCAACAGGGAGCTGGTACGAACATTGTTGCCAGCGAGGAACTGGCTGCAATTGTTTGGTATTCATGGAACTGCAGCAGCCTCTACCTGACCAGGTGTCAAGATCCTAGGCCTATAGTAGTGTGTCCTACAGGTTCTAGGAAGGCCTAGTGGCTCCAGGGAAGCCTGTACTAGAATAGCTATCTGGGCCTACATTTCCCAGGTCACCCTTTGGGCCCTGTGATTGGCTAACAGGGGATTTGGAGGGAAAACTTGCACCAGTAGAATAGTAGAGGGTGTTGCCTGGGGAGAAGAGATAAAAGGCTTGAGAGGGAAGTGGTTCACTCCTAGGGAACAGAGCTAGTGTGAAGCTGTTACAAATGGAGGGATCCCTCATCCAAAAGGGGTGAGTCAGCTTGAGGCCAAAGACCTAGGGAAGGCTAGGCGCAGTATAGTCAGATGCATTAGGGTTTCTTATTTTGCCAGTTTACCTACCTTTACTGTGCTCATTTTTCCTATATGTCATTGAATTACCGTTGTTAAATCTCTTTAATAAAAATAGTTTTTTACTTTGCCTGGGTCCTCACGCCTCATTCGGTCACTTATAAGGGGAAACGTGCTGAAAAAGGAGTGTATAAAGGTGGGTTCTCTGGGCCCTCCCAAAGAGACCCGTACCTAAGTGGTGGCAGTCATTGGAGAACGTTTCTAGCCCCTGCCTCCGACACTGGGTGCTGCGTGTTCTCAAGAAGAACCATCAGATGCTCCAGCTGCGATCACTTACTCCTGGATTTTCCTCTGCTTCTGTTTTGCTGTCTTCTCCCTCCGATGCTCTAACAGCGTGGGTGGGCAATGTCCTCCTTCTCAGAGTTGGGTTGCAATTCAAGGGAAGAGCTTGTGCTTATCAGTGGCTCTGGCTGTAAATCACGGAGGGTGTCTGCAGCTTTGGACAACTCAGGCATTCCCCGAGTCAAAGGGTGGAAGGATTCGTTACTTGCTTTGGAGTCGTCCTCAGACTCCCTGTTGACTAGATCCGGCGGAGGCACTTAAGAGACTGACGAAGCCAAAGGGTGAGTCATGACACATGTGAAAACACAATTAAAAACAAACAATTTTTAAAAACACATAGACTATTTTTTAAAAAAATCTTTGATATCCATGCCAAGGCTTCTCCAGCCAGAGCAGCTCAGGACTTCAGGGTCACCAAGATGGACATGGGGCTGTCCCCCAAATGGTAGGATTATGGCTAACATTCTCTGTCGGGTTGCCATCCCCCTGATGGGGGTGGGGTTTTTCCTGCTTTTGGGGCCCCAATCCAGTGCTGGCCAGCTGGCCAGTGGGTAACCCCGCCCCTGAAGAGCCCTGCCACACCCAACATGCCTGGCATGATGACATCACTTCTGGGTAATGTCATTGCAGCACACGTGCGAAGAGTGTGCACCAGAGGACCCCCGAGCTGGGCTGCAGCCCCCCGCTGGGACACAGTTGAGACCTGACAACCCTAATTCTCTTTTAAGGCAAGTTGCTCGTGGCAGCTCCTGCCATCCTCTGAGAAACCGACCCATTTCTGTTTAGGTTTTGATTTTGACCTGAGTTTGGAACCGAAACTGCCTGCAAGGATGAGTGACTCCGGGAAAGAAACAAAGGGAGTGAGATCCTGTCGGTTCCCCTGGACTTCTTGGCTGCTCTCAAGGTAACCTGACGCTGCCTTCACCACTGTGCCTCAGTGCCTTGCCACAGAAACATGACCTCTTCCTCTTCTGCTGCCATTCAGCAGCAGGAGCCAAGCAGTTCTCCTGGATCTCTGAATCAGGGCCATCTACAACCACCATCCAACTTCTCTGGAGGCCTTTCTGCTACAGAAATTTTGTAGCAATTGCAAGCCTTCCCCCAAATCACTGTAACCATGAATTAGATAAGTCTGTCTATGACTACTAGCCATGGGAGCCAAGGGGAACCTCCACATTCAGAGGCACTAAGCCCCTGAATCCCAGAGGCAGGAGGCAACATCAAGGGAAGACCTCGGTGTCCGTTCCCTGTTGTTGGAACTGGTTGGCCACTGTGTGAAATAGGAAGCTGGACTAGATGGACCATTGGTCTGATCCAGCAGGGCTCTTCTCATGTTCTTATGAAGGCCTCTAAGCCTTGTTGTTGGTCCTCCAGTCACAATGCTCCCTCTAAGCTGTAAAGTCTTGTGAACAAAAATTCTACTTTGTAAGCTACTGGCATTAAAGTTGTGAGCGAGCAATTTGGCTTCTGCATAAATTAGTTTGCTCTGGAGCCATCCTTCCTGAGCTAAGACAAAAATGTGTGAGTTGGAGGCTAAAAACTGTGAGCTAGCTCACACTAACTCACCTTAGAGGGAACACTGTGCTCCAGATGAGCTGGTTGGCCACTGTGTGAGACAGGACAGGCTTCTTCTGATGTTCTTACGAAGACCTCAGCCTCTAGGCCCTGTTATTGGTCACCCAGAGGAACTGATTGGCCCGTGTGTGAGACAGGATACTGGACTAGATGGACCACTGGTCTGATCCAACAGGGCTCTTCTGATGTTCTCATGTTAGATCATTGTTTTTCACAGACCTATGAAGCTGCCATGTCAAGCAAAACCACTGGTCTGTATAGCTCAGTGTCATTGAATGGCTGCAGCTCTTCAAGATCTCAGGAAGGCAACAGTCTTCTTGCTACCAGTAATTCCTTTTAACTGGAGACGTAGGGAAGGAGATGTTGAACTTGGGATCTTCTGCATGAAAAGCCTGTGCTCTCCTACTGAATGGCAGTCCCTTTCTTGAGGTTGTTGAATTGGCTCCAGCACAGCCAACCCTTTCGGTACAAAAATAAAGCACTAGCACCCTTGAAAATAATATCAGAGTACTCCTTATTAAGTGTTCCTTAATTAAAGCTTATATCCCTCAGTTTAAGTACAATAAACATTTCTTTTTTACCCTGGTTTTTCATTCCACCGTAAACATTTGTAGGGTACCAACTTTTCCCCCCATGTAACCTCGCCTGAACAATATATTTATCCAAATAACTGGAAGGTATAATTTCCCCTTTTGTATGCATATTGTGAAATTACAGTATTAAAAAGGGGTAATTTAAAGTGAGCACTTGGCAAATCCCAAAAGAATTTAGGAGGCATAAATTTGTAGAAAGAGCTTGGACATACTCCAACTCTGCAAAATAACTTAATAGTATTTATTTGATTCGTGGAAACCTCAAAGGACCGTATCCCTAGCCAATGATTAGTTCCACTTGGAGACAAAGAAGGACCTCTGCGAAACCCTGTATGGGCTGTCCAGCCACTATGTCTGTGTTCCAAGAATAAGAATGCCTAGCAAAATCCCGGACATCGTGCTTATGAGAGGGGGCAGAAAACTGGCCACCCTGGTTTGGATGGCCAAGGCTAGCCTGGTCTTGTCAGGCCCCAGATAGGATCCAGAGAGGATAGGAGACCACCAGCGAAGTCCAGGGTTGCTACGCAGAGGCAGGCAATGGCAAACCACTTCTGAAAGCCCCAATGAGGGGGTCGCCATAAGTCAGCTGTGACTCGACAGCACTTTACATACATGCACAGATACACACAGAACTGGTCTGTGTATTGTAGAGAGACCCTTGGGGAGGGGTTCCAATATATCTCAGGGCAATTAAACACACCACCCTACCATATGTGCAGGATGGCCGAGAGCCACCACAGGCCCTCCGACAAAGATTCCATCTGGGGATCCCTCCCCACATCAGACAACAAAGCACGTAACTTGCCCAGTTCTTTCAGCCCCCAGGGTAACCAGAGCCCCCCAGAGTATTGTCCCCCTAATCTTCGCTCCCTGACCTGGATGGCCCAGGAAAGCCCCATCTCGTCAGATCTTGGAATTGAAGTAGAGTCAGCCTATGGTGACCCATGTAGGGTTTTCAAGGCCAGAGATGTCCAGAGGTGATTGGCTTTGGCCGGCCTCTGCGTTGTGGCCCTGGACTTCCTCAGTGGCCTCCCATCTGTTAGGTACTGAGATTCAAAAATTGCAGAGTTTGGTTAAAGCAGCCAGAGACACATGCATTTATCTAGAAAAAGAAACTTTACTAAAGATTAGGTAAAGAGTACTTGGAGAACAAAAGTAAAATAAATCATCCTCACTAGGGGTGTGGTCACACGGTAAGCTTATTGTGATTTGTTCCCACTGTAGATTTGACCAGGGATATTTTTAGTGGGTTCGGATGATCACATATCCCTTGCCCAACTGCTTGCATCATGTGACAAGGCTCCAGGCACCGTCCAGACAGCCGGTTCGCCCAAGTGGTGGCACGGCACAATTTTTTAAAATGCAGCGTTTTTTGGGATGCAGCGTTTCCCCCCAAACAGCCAACAAAATGAACTACCAACATGCAACCAAGAGTTGGTCTATGTGCGTTTGAGCATTCATGCATTTAATATATTCAGCACGGGATTGGTCATGCACACAATGATGAAAACCAAAAAAAAAGAAACCTACCACAGGAAGGACGTACAGATGACCTAATCACATTCATAGCGAGAGATGGCTGTCCAGATAGAAGAAATTGTGGATTCACAGCACAAGTAGTAGGAAAGTACTCAATTTTCCCGGTGTCAGAAAAAGCACTAGAAAACCAGGAGTATTGCAGGGGTGAGTCCGCTTCGATACGGGAGACAGAATTAGCTGTCTGATCAGCCCTTTTAAATGTGATAGGAAACAGTTGTGAAACCCGATCAAAATGACCTTGTGATCACGACCTAGTTCTAAGCTACATGTTGCTTCTCTAAGAACTTAACTTGAGACTCAGAGGAAAAACTTAAAGGAGAAAAGACAAAAAGCAATAAACTGAAACCCTATGCTCTCTCCCTTGGCTCATCCCCAAACTATTGATTATCTGATTGGAGAATCCCAGCATTAGCTAATTATGCATTCTATCACTTTGCTCTAGTGGGAAAAACATGCAGATTGAATCTCTAACTAGAAATTAGCATGCATAACAAACAGAAAATACTTCCATGACAAACAGGAAGAGAATTTGCAGATATCCCAACACCATCCAAGTACTGACCAGGGCTGAACCTGCTTAGCTTCTGAGATATGATGAGATTGGGCTAGCCTGGGCTATCCATGAGCTGCTTCACAACAAAGTGCCCAGTTGTCAGAAATAGTTTGGCAGCCTCACTTTTTTGTTAATTTTTGTCTCCACAACCCTGAAGTGTCCAGATGCAGATGTCCTCTACCTTAAAGTAAGATAGATTTTAGTCAATGGGAAAACATGAGTTTGTTGAAGTTCTTCTAAGGGACAAGGAGCTGACAGCAAGAATTGACAGGGCTGGGAAGATCATTTCAGAGGGTAGCCATGACAGTATGCAGTGGAAGAGCTGCATTCAAGTCCTGTGGCACCTTAAAGACCAAAAAGATTTTCAAGGTAGGAGCTTTAGAGAGAGAGTCACAGCTCCCTTCATAAGATATCTGATAACTTGATAACAGATACCAGATAACTGTCAGGCACTTCAGAAAGTCAGTCAAACACCAGGCTTCACAAGAAGATAGCATTTATTCGAGCAGCAATTCTAAAGGCACACTAACATTCTATTGTCAGGAATAAAGCACACAAAGGAACATCTACTGATATACCCCACTGAGTTAGCCCCCCCTTAGCATCTACCAATGGCTACATAGCCCGTGCGCAGGAACTAGGTGCGAAAGTTGTTTAAGCCATAAAGGGGCCCAGCTGTCCACACCGGAGAAACCGAAACCGTAGGACAAGGCCATTTGGTTTAGATAGGAGATAGCCCAGGCTGGGAATCACACTGTAACCTAGGCAACCTACCCACCTCCCACATTCCAAACATGAAGTTACAGACCATCTTACCCTCCTTCCCTCCCTCACATCTTATGGCAGGGTCACCTGACAATAACTCAAATCTAGGGCTGGGAAGGTTTTGCTTTGGAAAACTGGTAACCACCAAAAATGAAAACAATAATTCACTTGTTATTATGGCACTTGGATCTGCCAATACGTGGTTTTGCTTTTCAGAAGAGAACTAATGTAAATGTAATGTCACCTGCAGCCGGAATTTCCATATCTGGGTTATATGGTCAGGGTCTCTGGAGGGTGACCTCCTTTGATTCGCCAACAGTGCCTTCTACTGGACCTTGAAACAGTGTGTCAAGTTTCACAGAATATAGTTATGGGAGAAAGAAATAAGACTGATGTAAACTCAATAATATAAGGTTGATTTTTGGATTCTCAGGCACATCCAAATTGATGTTACACCCAAAGTACTTGGACTGAGTTCTTAAAGGCATCTGAATTACTTGCCACCATGCTTCTCAAAATATGGAAGCTGTGAACTTCAGTGGAGGTTTGATGGTTGGAGAAAAGGCTAAGGAACTTGCTATTATATGCTGGTATTCTGCCAACTGAATGCAAAAATGCCTCACATGCTTTAGTATTTTTCTAGACATTCCCTTATTAAAGGGAACCAATCCACAAGGAAAACAAAACAACTCAACAGGTTTTATATGAAGTTGCTTATAAAGAATCCTGCAATTTCACCATTTACAAGCCAAGTGGGCAACGATATTTCTTGTCCCGCTGCACTGGCAGTTTCACTACCTGTCTGTACAGCAGGACTTTCACTCTCACCCAGTTCAAGTTTTGTGTAGTTACATGTGACTAAGAATGCTGGAATAGGATCTACATTCTGGATCATCTAGAAAACTATGCATGACGAGGTAGGGCAAAGAAGCATCAAACCAGTTGTTTGCAAAATGGAGAAGCATCTTCTCTTCTCTCAGTCTCCTCCATTATTCCTTGTGAACATTTTCACAGCTTTTTGAAAATCACCAGCAAAGGATCACTTTTTCACAAGAGATAAATTGGATTGGCTCAGAGCCTAAGCACCTGCTTTGCATACAGAAGATCTTAGTTTCATTCGCAAGCATTTCTGATTTTAAAAAAGGATCAGAGATAGCAGCAGGTATTAGGTAGGGTTGCCAGGTCTCCCCTGGCCACCAGTAGGGGATGGGGGGGGGGGCTAGGCTTGCCAGACCAAGGTTGGGAAACACCTGAAGACCTGGTGTTGAACCCTGGGGAGGACAGGGACATCCCTCCAAAGCATCCATTTTCTCCAGGGGAACTGAACTATAAGTCTGGAGATGAGCTGTAATTCTGGGGAATCCCACTGCCAAGTCCTGGGTGCAATCACTCTCACAAACACTCTTGTATCAGCCAGATTTGTTTATTAAGAGGTAGAGAGGTTCCAAACATAAACAGCTTCTGTGTTGGAAATGGGGCACAGATGCCAGTTCCGCCAATATCTTGAAAGCAAAAAATTCCACAGATGCCAAGCAAGCAATCACTGCTCCCATTCAGCCTGCCACACACCTGCCCCCGCCCTTGCATGCTAATGGTTATGTTTATCTAGAATCTCCCCAGACTACAAGGTCATATAGCACGATGACATCATATACTTCCTGAGATGTTCTCAACACACAGGAGGCCCCTGCATGAGATCTGTTCCAAGCCAATACTAACCAAGCAAAGCAGACAGCCAAACATATCCATCACCAGTACTCCCAGTTCCCAGCAGAGATAATAAACAGCATTGGGAAAGAGCAAGGTTGCGTGCAACACAGGAACTGCATAGGAACACATGTGAATCCACAACCAATGGAATAATGAATCAGAACATAAATGTAGGAAATAGGAAATAATTGGCAAGCGAGGCCCTAGCTCGATACCCACCTGGAGGATGGCAGCCTTAGTTTTTTGGGGGGAGGAATTCTCTATCTAATCCCCTGAGCTCAATGAACCTTTTGCTGGACTTGCTATTTGGCAGTTCCCTATCTATTCTATAAGTTCCATTTCATCAGAGCACAGAAAAAGAACAATTTCCATCCCAGAGAACCTCAGCTTTCCTTTTTTTTTTTTTTTTTTTAAAAGGAAGCTTCTAGACCTCATGGCCATGAAAATGTGTGAGAAATGTCTGATGAAACCTCAGAACCAAGAGTGGATCACTATGACTGATTTCCCACAAGCCGCTGCTCCGCGCTCACTCTTCCCTTTACCCTGATCGTATATGTCAATTTCACACTATGTGCTGCGCGGCCACTTTTTGCCCTGCAGCTTCGCCCGATTTCCCCCATGTCTACTCAGTCCTCAAAAAACAGGATTGAGTAGATGCGGGGGAAATCGGGAGAAGCTGCAGAGCAAAATGTGGGCGCGCAGAACATAAATTGAAATTGATACATATGATCGGGGCGCACGGAGCAGCAGCTTGTGGGAAATCGGTCTATGATTTCCCAGGGTTTGAGGCAGAAAAACTGCACTTGCCTAACTCTACCACTTTCTCTATGACTAGCAAGCCAGAAACAGGGGAATGTGCCAGAACCTCTTTGACAAAATTCTTTTAAAAATGTTCAAAAGTGCATGAGTTTTCAGTATACAGGTTGAAAACTTCATTTCCCTCTTGAGAGTTCTGAGATCTCTTTTTCAAAAAAAAAAAAAAAAGCCCTGGCCAGAAGACGCCATGCAAAATTACTAAGCAATATATAATAAGATAAATTATCTCTCATTTGCATCATTTATACACATCACAGAATGTCGCTTTTCTTGATGCAGAATTTTAATGTTTTTTAAAGCTCACTGTGAATACAGACAGGCCTTCTCATAGGTTGGAGTACAGCATTTAAGTCGTCAGTGGGAGGCAGCATTTCTGTAACTGAATAAATATAGACATTTTAAAAAATCCTTTTAAGACCATCTCAAAAGGCTACAATTTGGGGGAAAGACACCGAGGGCTGGAGACAGGCCATTTATGAAGGCCAGGATAATGGCATACAGCGGCTTCAGTTTCTAGGTCACTGGTTCAAATTCCTCCCTTTTAGTCAGGGAGGCTATCTGCCAGTTGCCACTACCATTTGATCTGTACCTATTCCCTGTCATTTATCAGCAGGGAGAGCCTCTAATGAACTGCCAGTGCACCCCCCCCCATCCCCAGTTGCAAAGCAAAGCACTCGTCTCCTGTGTTTGCAAACAGATGCCTGCTCAGAATGGAAATGCATTTGCTTCGAGCTGCAAGGAGCAAGCGGAGGTCCCCCTCTCAGCTGGGAGCATTTTATTCTGACCTTTTTGGGAAAACAGTTTTGAACAACTTGAGGGATGGGGGTGATTATCACTCGCCTGGCAAAGCCTTGGAAGATTTCCATTTATTATGGAGTGTGTGATCACAGGTGCACCCTTGGTGGCCTGCCTCTTATCTCTGTGTTTGTCTGCTAAAGATATTTCTGATAGAAAAACAATGCATATACTCCAGACAGCATTCAGCTGCATCAGGATATAGATACGTATCTGGTTAGAACTCAGTACGCAGAACTGCAGATCAATTGACTTCCAGATCAAATAGAAATTACTGTGGGCCATCCACAGAAAAAGAACTAAAGGACCTCAGCAAATGTGAAATGAATCTGTTCCCCAAATTTGTCATCTGTACATTTTGAGCCTGGCATTTATTGCTGAACTCCATGCACAGATCTAAACAAGCACCGATCTGTTTTTATAGCTAAATTAATGATAAGAACAGGGGCCCGCACAGGCCTTTGCGAGGAGGTAGTATAGTTTGGCTATGATTTTTTAATTTTTTTTTTTAAATGGTAATCTGAATGCGGCACTTTTTTTTTTTTTTGCTCGGTACAAAAATGTAAGATGGCACAGCACGGCACATGTTTTGAAATCAGCACTGCTATAATAAATTTTATGGGTTCTCCAAGGTTGAGAGCAAATTAACAAATCAAGCGCCACTGCAATGAACACTTAGGTGATTAGAGAGAGCAATTTGCATGGCTGTACAAATAAAACAACTCATAGCGGCTTGGGGTGTTTCTGCTGACTCAAAAGATTTCTCTATTTACATAATAGATCTAATAAAGATTGCAACCGACAGCTGAGAGGAACCTGTGCATGATACAGTCCATGACGCACTCATGATCGCTGCATCCTTCTTGGCTTCATAACGCAATGGCATTTTTGTACATATCCTCCTTTTAAAGGGCATCAATCCACTTGGAAAACAAAACAATCCAGCAGATTTTATATGTAGCTGCTTAAACAGAATCGGATAGATTCACCATTTCCAAGCCGAGTGGACAATGACCTTCTCTTGTCCCGCTGCACTGGCAGTTTTGTTGATTGTATGTTTGTGTGAAATTATTTAGTAAAGAAACCATTTTATTTAAGATCTAGTCTCCCTGTCTATTTCTGGGGATCTGGATAAACTGGACTCTGGTATACATAGGTCCCTTAATTAAGCCTATTGCCATTTAATATTTTAATTCCCCACTCGTTATTAAGGAATAAGGTAATTTGGCTAACAGTTTTACTATCTGTCTGTACAACAGGACTTTCATTCTCACCCAGCTCAAGTTGTGTGTAGTTGCATATGGCTAGGAATGCTAGAATAGGACCCACATTCTGGTTCAGCTAGAAAACTGTGTATGACTAGGAAGGGCAAAGGAGTATCAAACCAGTTGCTTGCATAAGATGCATTCTCTTTTCTCTCAGTAGCCTACAGAATCCCTTGTGTGTTAGCAGAGTTTAGATATGCAGTAAAGCAGAGCAAAATTATGCTTGGATTGGTTAGCGGTAAAAGGAAACTGGGCCACCAAAGAACACGGTGGCTAGACACCATAAAAGTCAACACCAGCCTGAGCATGGAACAATTCAAAGAAACAGTATGAGATCGGAAAATGTGGAGAGAGCTGGCTCATAGAATCACCAAGAGTTGAACATGACTGAATGGCTAATAACAAAAAGGGAGCACAAGCTGTTTAAAGGATAAACACGGTTTATTAAGAACAGAACAAACTTGGTAAGAAAGAGGAGAAAAAGAAGTCTAACTGTCTAACTAGCTAGGAGGAGGCCAATAACAAACTGTTCTTGGCAGGAGCCGGAAAAACCCTAACTGAGCCAATCAGGAGACAGGAAAGAGACTATTTGAAAATAATAGGAAATCCCTAATCTGTCTATGCTAACTAATTGTCCCCTCTGCTGCCCCTTGCATGTTGTTCTTGTCGTCTTCTCTAACTATGCATGATAGACCTTGCATAATCCAACATTGCAAACATTTTCCCAGCTATGTGGAAATCACCAGCAAAGGGTCACTTTTTGATGACAGGAAATGGAGTTGATTCAGTGGTAGAGCATGTCCTTATACTGACAGGTTCAGTATATGCAACTACATATAAAATCTGTTTAATGGTTTGTGCCTTTAATAGACGAAATGTCTAGAAAATATCAAAGAGTTATGAAGGCATCTGCCATCTCTGACTGTTAGTAGTCTTGCACAGAGCCATATCTTTCCTAAATCTCTTTTCAGTTGTTCTGGCTTTGCTGCTCCTGTCTCATGTCCCAGGAAAGCATGTGACAGGGGATCCTCGTGATACACGTGGCTACCATTTTGCATGGACAGAGCAACATACATGTCTTCTAGCTTCAGTACATACAACTGAAAATGTTAAAAAAAGGTTTCGGATTGCACGTACTGTAAGTTAAAAATAAGGCTCTGGTAATCCCCAAAAGTCCCACCTCTCCTCCAAGGCTCTGAACCAATCCTTGTGATTTTGGTCTCATGCACATCCAAGTAACTGTCAGCCTATCAGAGCCCATGGAACTCTCCTGGATGGGAGGGGGTGAGCCAGCCTCAGTTTAAAGTGTGTGGGGGGGAGAAAGTCCTCCCCACCTCGGGGATTTTGTGGCTCTGTAAAAGATCGTCAGTTTAGCTAGACTTTTATTTGGCTTTTAGTTAGGGTTTCATAGTCAGCTGAGGGATGAAAGCTTATTTTAGTGGTACAATTAAGCAGCCTGTGAAGGGCCATCATGCCTAACTGGTGCGTGTAGGTTCTGTGGTAAGGTACTCTGAGTGGGAATAGAAAAGCCTTGAACTTGCTGAAGTAACCTGTGTGGAGAAAGGGAGATCAAATCTCCCCTCAGGGGTTATTTACTTTACTTGCGAGCCGGTTTTACTTCAGAGAAGTTGTCCAAACATAACAGTTACTCTATTAAATACATTATTTTCTGTTAAATAATTTTTTTGGTGTTCATCGTGACTTGTGTCTTGCCTGTCGAGTCAAATATCTAAGAAAAAAAATAATCTCTATTTACCGCGCAAATAAACACAGCCTTGGCCTAGCAGGTTTCCCCATAAGAGACCTTTAGTGACCACATAGGTTACATGCTACCTATCCCAAAGTTTGTGTCCCCCTTTTTATTGGATTTAACCTGTCCTTTTAATTCTTGTTTTGTGCTTATGAGACAGTTGCATTGTTGGCTGTGTTGGAGTGATATAGGATACTGTGATGATTACTTGGAGGGGATTTGTAAGCACCTTTTATAACTGCACCTCTTAGGGCCAAATTATATGTTATAAATTTTGGCACGCTGGTTCTCAGTTCCTGGGATATGACTCACTTTCCCCACAGTCAAACAGGGAAAGTGATTTTTAAAATCTATAGGGGTACAATTTGGATAGAGATGATAGCACAGGGGAGTGGAAGATCCTGTCTTCCTCCTGTGCTATTTTCTCAAGCTGAAATGTCCCCTGGAGGGGAGTAGTTTGCCCTACTTCAGAGTTGTATGTAAACATGCAATTCCAAAGTGGGGCAAAGTACTCCCTCCAGTGCTGTATTGGCTCAGAAAACAGCATGGGGGGCATGCAGGAGCCCCTCCGGCCACACTGTCATTTACAGCCAAATTGGGCCCCATATTTTCCTACCTAGGAATTAAGATCGCAGGGAGAGGCGGGCATATGAGGCCTTTTCAGTGGCAGCCCCACAATTATGGAACAACCACCTCAGGGAAGTGCACCTGGCCCCCTCACTCTCAATCTTTAGGAGGCTTTTGAAGATGGTTTTATTTAGGATTGCATTTTGATTTATTTTGGATTGCATTTTGATTTATTTACGATTGCATTTTGCTGGAGAAGACTCTTGAGAGTCCCTTGGACTGCCAGGAGATCGAATCAGTCAATCCTAAAAGAAATCAACCCTGACTGTTCCCTGGAAGGCCAGATCCTGAAGCTGAAGCTCAAATACTTTGGCCACCAAATGAGAAGGGAGCATTCACTGGAGAAGACCCTGATGCTGGGAAAGGCTGAAGGTCAAAGAAGAAGGGGACGGCAAAGGATGAGATGGTTAGACAGTGTTATCGAGGCAACGAACATGAAATTAAGAACACTACGGAGCACGACGGAAGACAGGAGGGCCTGGCGTGATGGTGTCCATGGGATCGCAAAGAGTCGGATTAGACTGTGCGACTGAACAACAACCACAACCACAAATTGTGATTTTAAATTTTGGTTTTGTGTATTTTTATATAGTCTACTTTATGTATTTTATTTATATTGTAAGCTGCCTCAAGCTCTGTAAGGAACAAAGGCAGCTAATAAATGTTTCAAACAAGTAAAACAGTTTTTAAAATTCCTTTCCCTGCAGTTAGTCTGTGACTGCTGGGAAGGAGAGTTGGGTCCGGGACTCTCAAAATTCATAACATGTGCTTCAGTTCTTAGACAAAAAGCGTTAACTGCTACAGTCTATCCACACCCCACCAACTAGCTCTGCTGCTGGTCCCAATGCAATACCTGAATTTCGTCTCTAAAGCTGGCAATCCTATTGCTGATGCATTCTAAAAGAGGCCTTTTAGAAGCATGAATAAATGCTATTGGCAGCTTTGACAATTTCTGAAATGCAAAAATTGAAAATGATTAATCAAGAGGTGTTCTTTTCAGCTGTAAGAGTGAAACCTACTTTGAATATTTTAAATGTCCCTGTGAGATAACAGCTTCTAAAATCAAACAGCTTTTTTGGAATCCAGTTTCCTAGCAGCGGAGCATGGAAGTGATATGCAAAACCTGCAGAGTAAACTGGAATAAATGACATTTGGTTTGGGACTGTGAGCTTTATGGCAGGGTCCTCTGTATATTGAGCAATTCAGAAGGAGTCAAATGTAACCAGACCCCAATAAAGACTAGCTAGGATTATAGCTTTAATTGGTTGAATCAGTAAATTAATCAGCTACAGCTTTAGTTGATTAACAGTGCTGTCCTAAGTAGAGTAAATCCATTGATATCCATGGGCTTAGAAAGATGTCAAAATCAGTTTAGGATGGTGCTGGCTGGAAACAAAACCAAATTCTAATGCCTGCAACTCAGACTCAAGGGCACCTTTTTCTACTTGGAGGATGATTTTGGTTCCCCTGTGCAACTGTAATTGGAAATGAAGGTAGTCTCCTCCTCTAATTGTTTCTTAACTTTTCTTCATTCTAATGATAGAATGAATGGTAGTTTCTTCCCCATTACCTTTTAAATAATTTCATCACTTTCTTTAGTACTTCAGAAGACTCCTATGCTGAGGTTTCAGTCATATGCAAATATATTGAAATTTACTTGATTAATTCATCAATGAGCCATTTAAAAAGCAGGTGATCAATCAACTACAAATTCTTAAATCCCTTGGCAGCCCCACCTAATGATATCTATACTCTATTTTTCCAGCTCCTGGAAAGGCAAATGCACCCAACATTAGCTGTCAGAAGATTAAACCTCATAAGAACAGATTAAGCCAGTGATACAGGTTAGGCGATTGGTCCAACTAAGCTCACACTATTTACTTCAAGAGTTAGCAACTTCCCCTAAATGCAGTGGGACCCCCTAGCTGGGAATGGAACAAGCCAGGAAAGGGTGGATGCAGAACTAGTGGAACTTGCAGAACTTGTGGAAAGCTGAAGAGGGAAGCCAGAGTGCCTTGCTGAGAAGCTTAAACCTTAATCATAGGTGCTTAACACCTTCGTCCTTCCTGCATTGGCCTGCCACTCTGGATTTTCTCGGTGTTCGAGTTGAGGCAATTTAAGTCCACCACAAAAACAGCATCCAAATAACCTGGGGTAACAGCAGGCTGAAACCAGGCTAACCACGGAAGGACGGGAACGTGATGCAGAGGGGCGGGGGGAACCCGGAATAAAAAGAAGGTTGAACTCCATTTTAGTGCAGAATTGCTTGGATGACAGTGCAGTGAACATGGATTAAAAGGAGAGTGCAGGAAGGGCCCTTGTTTAAGGTAATTATGGTTTATGTATGGAAACTGGTAAGGGAAAGAGACATTTGTTTTATTGTAACTTTAGAATTATTGTTTCAGAGCTGTGTCATCTAGCAGAGAGTTCAACTGGGACCCTCATTTTGGAAGCTGGTGCAGAGAGTGCTCAGCAGGGGGCTTCTTGACTCACCAGCAAGAGGAAAAGGATGGACTTTGGGGGCGGCAGGCTGTGAGGAAGGGAGGAGTTAACAGTCTGGATTTTAAAAGATCCCTGTTCTGAGGTTCTTTCTCAGCCCTGCTTCCTTTAGATCGGGGTCCTTCCTCCAGGGGGGGATACTTTTTCCTTCAAAGCATTCCATACTAGATGATATGAAGTGGGTGAGATCCTGGATTAGGAGGCCTGAACATCTAGGTCTTTAATGTATTTTTGCCCTCAATGGAAGCACTGCAGATCCCCGTTTGTGTTTCTTGTTTCCATTATCTAGTTGAGGGATGGTCCATTGGTTGAATGAAGCCTTAGAGTAATTTCATTTGCCCGGTGTTAGTGATGGAAAGGGCTTTCAAGGAAAGAGATGTTCATTGATTATTTTGCCATTGCCTGTAGCAACCCTGGTTTCCTGCTTAGCTTCTGAGATCCAACGAGATTTGGCCAACCTGACCAATCCAGGTCAGGGCTTCTGATTAATGGGAACTACCAATTTTGTTTTACGACATGGTCACCTGGGAGGGCCTCCAGGCTAGAAAGCAAACTAAAATGTTAGCTTCTGGGCCATGGACTAGAGAGCAGAGAGGCATTCGTAACTAAAGGATAGCTATCCTTGATTTATTTGCTTGATTCTTTACCAATTAGTTTACATTTCCAGTAACATGACAATGATGATTTTAGTGCTGTGGTCAGATGAACAGTTTGCGGCGATATTGGAGTGGTACCCTTGTGGATTTAAAGAGCACAATCAGACAGCAACATCCGCCTTCTGTGCCCCTCCCCATTCTGACCTGCCTTCAAAGCGGAGTGATCAGGCACTGGGAAAAGTCTGGTCTTTATGGATGTCAGCACTTTCAACCCACATTTCTGTACGTCTGAGCTTTCCTGTTGTGAACGGAAGCCGGCTGGGACATGTGAGCTGTCGGATCCATTTCTGCGTTTTCCTGGAGTTGTTGGCAATATGTGCATAAGTGCATATGCGTATGTGATTCCATATATATTTTAAAAACCAACCAGATGCCATGACTGAGGCGCAGCAGTAATGTGGATGCTTGACCCTGGGCCAAGAGCACGGGGAGGCTGCCTCAGGGGGTGCTGTCTGGTCCAATCGTCCCACTACAAATTAAACTGGTGCGGTTTGTGGTGTGCCCGGACCGTGTCAAGCTTGTCATCTGACTGCAGCCTCGGTCACATTTTCTCTGCCCTACAAAGGGTTCTTCAAAGGGACTAGTATAGAATTAAGGAGGTGGAGCCAGTTCCCCTTCAGGAGGTGGAGTCAGTTTCCCTTCAGTAAGGAAAATTTCTTCTCGCTTTCCTTCTGGCTAACTAGTTGTGTTTGGACTTTGTTCTTGAAGAGAATATCATAGCAAAGTAGGCCTGAGGAAGGCGATACAGAGGACAGGGGGAATTAGGGAACTGGCAGGATGACATTGTGAGGACGTTCCAAAAACCAGCACTCTGGTTTGGAAGCAAAAGTGGAGCAAAACATCCATATGTGGCAGCCTAGAAGAAGAAGAAGAAGAAGAAGAAGAAGAAGAAGAAGAAGAAGAAGAAGAGATTGGATTTATACCCCGCCCTTCACTACCCAATGGAGTGGCTTGCAAACTCCCTTCCCTTCCCCTCCCCACAACAGACACCCCATGAGGTAGGTGGGGCTGAGAGAGTTCTGACAGAAACTGTTCTTTTTCA
The DNA here is from genome assembly GCA_029375565.1 of Gekko gecko. Lineage (NCBI taxonomy): Eukaryota > Metazoa > Chordata > Lepidosauria > Squamata > Gekkonidae > Gekko > Gekko gecko. The sequence goes on from JAPDNY010000008.1 coordinate 1,954,275, forward strand.
AGAACAGCTGTGCCAGAACGATGGCTTGCCCAAGGTCTATGGCTTGCCCAAGGTCATCCAGCAGCTGCAAGTGGAGGAGTAGGAAATCAAACTCGGTTAGAGTCTGTGCATTTAACCACTACACCAAACTGGCTCCTAAACCAGGGATCCCCAACCTTTTTGAGCCAGTAGGCATCTTTGGACATCTGACACATGGTGGTGGGCCAACCCACAAAATGGCCACTGCAGGAAGCACAGCGGACCACAACATGTCAAGGAATGAGGTTATACATTACTCTGGCTGTGTTCACACACACTAAATAATCCACTTTCAATGCACTTTCAAACTGGATTTTGCCAGTTCACACAGTAAAAATCCAGTTTGAGAGTGGATTATTTAGTGTGTGTGAACGCAGTCTCTGATCGTAGTTCTTCAATACTTCAGGCAGAACCTCTGTTTAACCAGATGCTTTTTTAAATGAAATGTATTGTATTTGTACAAAGCAGTAAACATATAATATGCATGCTGAGTATATGTATTGAACTAGCTGAGAAACACTCATCTGGCAGTATCTCCAGTGGTGAATTAGAAGCTCCATTGGCCCCACCCATTTTCTATAACACATTTGGCAGTCACCAGGAAAGGGGTCAGTGGACACCACAATGCCCGTGGGCACCATGTTGAGGACACCAGGCCTAAATAACACATAGGGTTGCCAGCCTCCAGGTGGGGCCTGGGGATCTCCCGCTTTTACAACTGATCTCCAGCTGACAGAGATCAGCTCCCCTGGAGAAAATGGCTGCTTTGAAGGGTGGACTCCGTGGCATTGTCCCATGCCGAGGCCCCTCCGCTCCCCAAACCCCGCCCTCTCCTGGCTCTACCCCCAAAGTCTCCAGGTATTTTCGAATCCAGACCTGGCAGCCCTAAATAACAGTGTTGCTTTCCCACTGCGCAAAGAGGCGCTGCAAAGAAACCCTCCACCTTTGAGCCCTCTGGAATCAAGAGGGGGGAGGAATAAGTACCTCGAGAAAATCCACATGCTGCTGGCACATGGTCAAAACTGTCAGCCAGAAATGCAGCTGCCCTTTTTGAAAGAACCAAAACAGAAAGGAAGATTTCTTCCCATGTAACGTATTCTGTTAGAAAAGGAGGGAAAACTTAAACGTTTTCAAAAGTTTACTCTTCAACTTAATCAGGACCACATTGCCATAAATGTACCTACATTGATTTAATACCTGTTTCCTAGCACCCCAGCCAGGCCCAGTGAAAGAAGGAGCGTTGCTGTTTTCCTGTAAGCCAGATAGACCTCTGAGCACAAGGTATATACGAGAAGCAAATTAGCAGGGTACATCATTAAATCGACAATAAAAGGGAGAGCTGGCATCATGCGGATTCCTGGTTACATTAACATGCTGCATAGCATAATTTAGGAAATTAAAGGAAACATTCCCCCTGTAGGAAAACATTACTGTAGTTTCAATACATCCTAGCATGCTTTCACTCGCCATATGGTTTCCCTGTTTTATGGGTGTTTTGGACTTCTCCTCAAATCATTCTAACAGGACAGAAAAAATTCTCAAGTGAGGATCCAGGATGGCTAGGTTTTCCAGGGCTCAAAGCAGGTGTCTTTAATTTGAATGCGGGGGGGGGGCGGGGGAACCCGGAGAGTAGAAAATTAAATCGTTGTAAACATTTTCCACATATAGCCTGCTAATCAGATAGCACAAATTGGAAATGGTTGGAGCAGGCTTTCTGTAGCTTCTGTTATATTTAACCCTGAAGATGCTGTCTTCCTCCAAAATGCTTTATTTTAATAACACACAGGCTGTGGTCACAGTGGAGGCTTGGACCGATCTGGTCGCACTTCTGTTTGTGGTGGTTTAAATCATCGTGAGCAGAGGTGGCCAGAGGGCACACCCTGAAGCAGTTCCTCCGTGTGCCAATCCCATGCTGAAGCATCCACATTACTGGTGCCTCAACCACAGAGCGCGTCCCTCGCTGGCAATGGGGGTCACTAATGTTCATATGCACTTATGTGCACATCCCTACCAGGCGAAAAAACGAATCAGTGACTGAGACAGAAGTGACCACTGACACTTTCCATCCAGCATCCGTTTGCAACAAGGGGGTTCAGATGTTGGGGAAAGTGCAGTGGAAGTGCAGTCATGTGTGAGGACTGGACTTTCCCTGATGTTGGCAAACTCCGCTTCTAGGACAGGACGGACCTGGGTGCCAAGATCTGGGGCACGGAAGGCAGGTGCTGTTGTCTGATTGTGCTCTTTCAATCCACAAAGATAACACAACTATATTTGTGCAAACTGCTTGTGTGACCACAGTCACACATTTTTCTACTGAGAGTATTTGCCTTCAAATCAAAGTGGGTCTCAAGATGATGTAAGCATTATCTGTCTGTCTACTACATTTTAATCCCACCCTTCGGCCAAGAAGTGGAGGGCCCCTTAACATAATTTTCATCTCCTTTATTTTATCATCACAACAACCTGTGAGTTGTCATCGCTTTCAGGGTCAAGCCTGATGCTGTTACTCTACAGGTCTGGGTAAGGTTCCTGGGATACACAAATACAGAGAGAATAGATACTGAAGCAAGGTCCACAAACCGGTCCAGAGGGTCAGGGCAGTCCAAGGGTGCAGTCCAAGGGTCTGGGCAAAAAGGGTCAAGGGGTCAGGGGTCCAGTTCCATGGGTTGGGAATGGGTGCAGGATAGAGTCTGGGTCCCAAGCTGTAGGAACATGACATGAACAGGTTGCCATAGACAAGGTACAAGGCAGCAAGTCAGAGTAGAAGAAGAAGAGATTGGATTTATACCCCGCCCTTCACTCGGAGTCTTGGAGTAGCTTACAAATTCCTTTCCCTTCCCCTCCCCGCAATAGACACCCTATGAGGTAGGCGGGGCTGAGAGAGCTCTGACAGAAACTCCTTTTCAAGGACAACTCTTGTCAGAACTATAGCTTGCCCAAGGTCATCCAGCAGCTGCATGTGGAGGAGTGGGGAATCAAACCCGGTTCTCCCAGATTAGAGTCCACGCACTGAACCACTACACCAAACTGGCTCTGGGTAGAGCTTTGTTTGCTAAGCAAGCCAACTCACAGAGAGGGGTGGCAACCAAAGCTGCTTCCACATGGAGCCTTGCTCAGTGTGTTCCTTTTATCTTCCTCCTTTTGCTGACTCATCCCCTGAGGGTAGGGTTGCCAGGTCCCCTCACCGTCACAGTGGGGGGATTTGGGGGGTGTTCCAGGGGTGGGTGGGACGTCGGAGGATGTCTAGATGCAGTGACATCACCTGGAAGTGATGTCATCGCATCAGCAACATGGTTCACAATGCTCTGGTTTGGGGGCAAAAACTCTATGGTTTTTTGGGTTCAAAACCATAGAGCTTGCCCCGAACCCAGAGTGTCATGCGTGATGTCACCAATGGGATGACTTCTGGGTGATATCATCACATCAGGAATGTCACCTGACAATGTCCCTATTTGGGGGTGGGGTTTCCCCCACTGGCCAGCTGGCAGGGGCAGATTACAGCCCCCAAAAGCGGGGGAACCCCCATTGGGACCTGGGGGCAGTCAACCCTACCTGAAAGAACTTGTGACTGACCCAAGGTCACACCAGCAGCTGCATGTGGTGTAGCGGGGACTCAAACCCGGTTCCCCCAGCTTAGAGTCCGCGCTCCTAGCAACTACATCAAACTGGGATGCCATGGGTGAGAAGCAAGTGGTCACTGGGAAACACACCGGTGGGCCTGAAGGCGCCAAGGGATACCACACTGCTTAGAAGATGAAGGGACTGCTGAATATGCTCAGTCTTTCTTCATGCTCGAGATGACAGAGGGGGCGAGCATGCTCTTTCCAATCCTATCTCACCTGTTTTTTTCTGTCCAGAAAGAATTAAAAGATACAGAGAGCCTTTGAAAATTCCACTGTGTTGCTCAGCCACAGGCTGCTTTTTCACTTGAGCCCAGTCCTGCACAGGAAGTGGCAGAAAAGGTGAAGGGTACTAGGCGGAGGAGAGAAAGGAGGCGGGGCTGTGAGGAGGTGGCTTTTGTCAAGGGAAGGTGAGGGTGGGCGGGAGTTAAGCGAGCAAAGGAAGAGTCGGCCTCTGAGGCTTTTGACCAAAGGACGGCCGTTTAGCACTTGAATCAAATGCATGTGCCATTTTCCTTTAAAGGTAATTGCCTGCTTTTCCCCTTGTTCGAGGGCTGCCGGCTGCAGGCAGTTTAACCACTAGATGAATGTAATTTTAGTGGATTAATTGATGGGGCCTGATTAGAGTCCATGCAAGCAAATCTTAATTGTGCCATGAGTTAAGAGCTGTGCATTTATTTTTGAAGCTATTTTGATTCTGGGGCGTTAATGTAATAGGAGAACTGGAAAAAAGAAGAAAATAATTAAGAGGGTCTTTGTTTCCTAAGATTGCTTCAGTTTATTAATTTGTAAATTATCTTTCACACACCGGGAAATAACTCAAAAGGGAACTTGCACTGAAGTTCGGGTTATTACACTAATTCATTTCAAAGAAATCATTAATTGGTCAGCTAAAAGGCAGATAAATCAGGTAAAATCCCTCCGTCGATGGAGGGCTGTGTTCTTGGCTGCTTTGTTTTCAGCTGTGATCCTCTCTGAGCACATTCCTCATTTCTTAAGAAAGCAATATAAATTTTCTGATGGGTAGAAAGAGTTGTAACATTATGAAGTCAAATGATGACAGTTTGAATGAGAAGGGGAATAAACTACGAATCCCATGAGGCTGTGTCAGAACACGCACATGCAAACTGCTTGAGATGCAGAACCGGAAGACTGCCACATCAGGATGATAGGTAGAATTTGGATCCTATCATATTTTACACTGGCACAAAAGGGAGAAAGGGCCCCTTTTATACCCTGAAAAGACTATGGCCCTTTCTGCACTGGCAGGTGATTCTGGAGAATCCAAGGAGTCAAGCCTTAAGGGCTGACTTTACAGTCGCACACATTCCCTCTGCACTGTTTTTTCCCCTTTCAGTTTATTTATGCATGTATTCTGTATGCATTCTGCATCTGCAAGCAAAACATACTTTTTTTAGCTAACTGGCTGCAAACCCCTCCCTCCCTCATTCCGTGATTCTGCTAAAAGAAAGGGTGTGTGTGGGGGAAATACAGACCCATAAGACTGACCCATTTGGGAGCAGGGAATCCCCTAGTTCTTTATATTTATTGATTCCTACTTGTGCTGTCTCTAGCTTTTTAAAAATTTGCCTGAGTGGGAGGGCATGTCCTCTTCTGTCTTGGAGAAGGAGGGAAAGAAAACAGAACAGGGAGGGAGCGTCAACCTAAAGAGAAAAAGGCAGAAATGAGGAAGGGGCAGCAGGCAGCACTTAAATACACACAGAAACAATTAGAAAGGATTAGCAATTTGAAAGTGGATGAGAACAAAGAATCGAAGCAAAAGGAGTTTTGGTATCTGTGGGGCAACAGTGTGCTGGAAGCGGTCTGAATGCAGATTCCTTTAAAACAAATACAGAAACAAGAGAAAGCCCCGACACAAACTGGAAGTGAAAGCTGGAGGGAATGCAGAATGGAAGAACAGGATGTGCTCAGAGACCAAGGCAGAAAGGGCCTGTATCAGTGATAGGTGGAACCCACAGGGACAAAAATCCATGTGGGATAGGGCTGCGGTGACGAGGGGAAACTGGGTAGGATGGCCAACTCCAGGTTGGGAAATTCAAGGAGAAGTGGGAGTGGAACCTGGAGAGGGCAGAGTTTGGAGATGTGAAGTAGGTCAGCAGGGATGTAATGCTGCAGAGTCCACCCTCCAAAGCAGTCATTTTCTCCAGGGGAACTGATCTCCGTAGTCTTGGGATTAATTGTAATTAATTGGCAACCCTAGAATCAAGCGACCTTTCTCCTTCTCTGACTCATGCCCGTGGGAAAGTGGGTTGGGTCCCAGCCTTCCCCGACCTCTGTTTTTCTATGTGTGGGGAATGTTGGTATGAAAAAAAATAAGTGAAGCCTCCAGAAACAGGCTGACTTCTCCAGATGCAGTTTGTGAAACTATACCTAAGAACTGGGATCCTAGGCGGGACTGGTGAAGGGAGCTTTGACTCCCAAATCTTGCTTGTCTCTAAGGCGCTACGGGGCTCCAATGTAGCTGTTCCACAGCAGACCAACATGGCTGCCCTTGGAAACTATCAGGGTAGGAATGTGTAGATCAGGGGTGTTGAACTCATTTGTTACGAGGGCCGGATGTGACATAAATGAGACCTTGTTGGGCCGGGCCACGTGGGTCATCAAAGGTAATGCCAGGTAGTGGAGATATAAACTTTATAAAGGACACAAACACAAAGATTTTTTTTTTTTTACTTAAGATAAAAACATGCTTAAAACATTAGCTCTGTAAGCTGCAAAGCTACTTTTGATTTATTGACGTTCGCCACAGAAATCTCATGCTCGGAGTTCTGAGTCCGGGACCCAGGTTAAAATATGCAATGGCTGAGTGATTAAGGGAGTCTGGTGATGCAAGCTGTGATGCAGCAGCAGCAGCAGCAGAACTGGGAGCAGGAGACGGCCAGTTCCATTGCGGGCCTGATGGAAGCCCTCCAGGGGCCTGATCCAGCCCCTGGGCCGCATGTTTGACACCCCTGGTGTAGATGAAGGAGTGATACTTGGCATCTGGGGCACAGTTGTGAGGGCCAGCTCTGGAGTGAATGGGAATCAGGGGCATAGCCAGAAAATTTTGGGTGATGGGGCACTGGGAAATCTCAGGGGTGGGGGAGAGAAGAGAGAAATCCCATTGGCAGGCAGGCAGGCAGAGAAGAGTCTTTCCTTACCTTCCGGCCGCACTTGTTCACCTTGGCCACTACAGGAGAAGGAGAGGCGGCCAGTGTGATTAGTACTTGGCAAGTATCCACTCTCTGCATGACTGCATTGAAGCCTTCCTGACTCATTCACCTGCTCACTTGGCCTGGGAGAGGAAGAGCTAGTGGGCTGGCATGATTAATACTCAGGGGATGTGTGCTCTGTACTACAGTAACAGCGGGCCTCGCCCACCCACTACTGTAGCAGAGAGCGTGTAGTCGCTGAGTATTAATCACACCATCTGGCCAGCTCTCCTTCTCTTGTAGCAGTCGAGGTGAATGAGTGTGGCTGGCAGGTAAGGGCACAGGCAGGGCCAGTGGGAGTTATGAGGCATGGGCCATGAGTGAGGGGGCACCGCCTCTAAATGCCCCTACTATGGCTACGGGCCTAATGGGAGTGGAGATCTGAGGGAAGCTGAGTTGGAGAAAACACTGGGATAGACCATCCCTCTCGTCTTGCCTCCCTCCCTTAGGATAAGAGATCCTGTTTTCTGTTTGTGTGAAGTCTCTTCAGCTGTCATTTCCCTTAACTGAATATGGCAGAGAGAATGGTTTGCTTCCTTTCTGTGGGCTGAGCATTTCAGAGCCAGAACCCTTCCAGTGCACAATCCCATTTTCCGCCGACTTGTTCTCACAGGACTTGAATGGGTGCTTAACCGTCCTAATACAATATGGACTGCTTCTTCCCCTGCCGTTGACTCTCTGGGATGGACTTGGTGGTGGCTGCAGGGGGAATGCTTTTTCTGAGTTTTCAAAACAGCATCAGGATGCGATGTGGAGAAGTCTAATTAGAGCTCCGCCACCGATTAAAGAGGAGCGGGACACACAACCGTGATTCAGGTTGGGGCCACTTAGGAAGGGAAGAAAATATTTAATCCTTCAACTCTCGTTAGGATTTGCAAGCCAAGGGTTGGTTTCCCACGGCAGTACCAGCAGCTTTTAAAGAGTTATGCCCTTTTATAACTTGTTTCCCCCTCTTTAAAATGGTAATGCTAGTGCAAAAAATACCTATCCTGGATGAGCCAGGCAAACTGACTCTCATCAAATCTCAGAAGCTAAGCAGGATCAGCCTTGGTTGGTACTTGGATGGGAGACCCCCAAGGAAGTCCAGGGTTCCTATGCAGAGGCAGGCAATGACCAGCCATCTCTGAACGTCTCTTGCTTTGGAGACCCAATGGTGTCTCCATAGGTTAGCTGGGACTTAATGGCCGTTTTCATCACCACTTTGCAAAACTTGAGCAGTAGGGTGGTTGGTTGAATCCCCTCTCCCCTTCCCAACAGAGGCTGAATATGGGCAGGTGTCTTTGTCTTTAGGTGTTGTTTCAGTCAGACACGAGGATCGATGTTGCAGCCTGGTAAAATGCAGCTTTGTAGATTTTGCTCACAACAGGAAGCTGTGCAATTTTGTTTATCTGTGTGTGTGCACCTGGGAAGTCATGGCAGTCTCTGGTGACTGACCCCTATGGGGGGCCTGGAGGATATTCAGAGAGGTGGCTGAGTAAAGCCTGCCCCTGCCTCCCAACTGCTGGTATTCCAAGGAAGTCTCCCTTCCAAGTACTAACCACAGTCGACCCTGCTTAGCTTCTGAGATCTGACGAGATCGAGCTTGCCTGAACTATCCAGGGCAGGGCAGGAAGCTGTGCCCTTGAAACATGGGGGTCACACTGGGTAGAGTTTCCTGCAAAAATTATTTCCTTGAACCTTGACCCCACTTTTTCCTTGGTCGCCTACAGATATGACTGTGATTCTCTAGGAAATAGTGAACTCCTCCCATCAAAGGTAACCTGCCGGTTATTTGTGGACGTGTGCATGGACCTGGAGATGAACACTGAGGTGGGGGAAGGGCATTCAGTTCTTTTCCAGCTGATCTCAGAACTCGTTTGAAACTCAAGACGTCCGTGGCTTACCTGTGAGTCTTAGGAAGAAACCCAGTCAAAATGACCATGTGACCCCAGTCTTAGTGACAGCAGTTAAAGTTCAGGGATGCAGTTTTTCATATGCTTCATTCTCCTGGCTTAGTTTACTTTAGATATTGAAAACTGTTCAGGTTTTTTTAAAATGGCTAAACTGAATTAACCCCATGACATTTTAATTACTGGAAACGTATTACATAGCTCTTCTCTATTTTGTGCCCTTGTTTGGGGCTGTACCTTGGAGCAGGTGTTCCTGCCCAAACCTAAAAAAATCTCACTCTGAGACTATTTCTACAGTAGTGAAATTCCCCGCACTGATGTTTTTAAAACTGCACGTTATGTGAAATTTTCCGTAGTAGATTTTTCCTCACCAGGCGCAAACCCAAAGTTTTCTCCTTCTCACCCCACATTTTCAGATCTCGCTAAAACGGGGGATTCCAAAAACATGGGGTAAGAAGGAGAAAACTTCGGGTTTGTGCCTGGTGTGGAAAAATCTACTGTGGAAAATTTCACATAACATGAAATAGTCTGAGTTATTTCCCCCCTGTCAGATCCCCGGTCAAGTTACTCCCAACAACTCTCTCTTTGGTAGTGATAAGTTCATTGAGATGTATGCATGATCCAGAACATCACTGGTGTTACTAAACTAAAGTCTTTTGGCGGGTGCAAGCTTATTACAGGTAAATCGAATAAAAGCGCCTTCCTTCCCCAAGCATACATCATTCAGATACGACATGCCTAGCGTTGCCATCTTAACCAAGTGGAAAATATATGGCTTGGTTATCTACTGCTCAAGCTGATACCAAAAAGCTTTCAAGGACACCTCTCCCTGGGAATGAGGGAGAGGAGGCACATCTTGCAAGGAAAGGTATGACTTCTAAAGCAAGCAAAGGTCTCATTCTCTCACTCATTCACTCCCCTCCCCTCTGCGCAGGAATTCCATCCCCCCATAACTATGGCAACCCAAGCGAGCATAGCAAAGCAAGGATTGACACCTCCCCTTATTCTGGATTATTCATTTCAGCATATCTGTTATGATCTCTGTAGGACTGGGAGACAAGGCCTAGAGGCCTAGGCCCAGGAAACCTGTGTGGGAGTGGAAAGCAGACAGCCTACAACCCCCACAATGCTTAGCAACAGTTGTAACCAATCGATGTCCAGGGACTGTGTGAGGAGATGTGACTTAAACTTTGTGAACTGTGGAACTGTGTTCTTTTCTCTACTGTGGCCTTGTCTCACACAGAGGCTGAGTTCAGATTCGCAATTTGCCACGCTATAGCCACGTTTCAGCCACATTTCCCAAGTAGATAAAAGGAGGCATTCACACAGGCACATCTGCCTGGCATTCCCACCCTGTAGGCAACCCGTGCTGTTCCGCTTCGCTCCCGGGATTAAAAGATACCTGTTGAAAGTGGTAGCAAATCCCGAAGAGTGCCTTTATCCTGCTGCATTCCGCTTCCCGGAAGTGTGAACACTCAACCGAAAAGCTGGGAGCAACCCACTTTGCACATAAGGCAGCAGCGATACAATTGGCTGTGCTCCACTCTACCGCCCAATGTGGTGCCGGTGCAATGGGATCCTCCCCAAATCGTCTGGATGCCTATGTGTGTATGAGCGCATGAGCGCATATGCGCTCAAACACACATAGGCATCCAGTTGATTTACCAGGAAAAGGTCGTTTACAGCCGCGTCTCTGGGCCAGCAGTCTGAATGCTCCTGCGCACATCCTCCCGGTATGCTCCCACATCAGTCAGCCCCGTTTGACCAGGAAAACCCGGAACAGTTTGTTCCGGTGCTTTTTTGCCACAACTGGCTCCCGCTTCACATTGCCAGTCTGAACTCAGCCAGAGTTAAACTGAGGGGACAGTCTGGTCTGAGAGAAAGATCCCTCACTTGGGACAGAGTAAATACAGGGACAGACCTGGTATCAAAAGGCTGTGGGCCTTGGAGTAGTAACCAGTTAGAGAGAAATAAGTAGCCGTGTTAGATTTGTTTATTTTGCCTTTAGACACTGTTATATATTTTAAAGCATCTTGTCTTGTTTGCCTTGCCTCAGTACTGTATTAACAAACCCTTTGTTTAATGTTCTCTGCCTGGTCATCACGCCTGTAGTTCTTGGCTTAAAAGGGGCATTTTGGTTGGGCTTGGGAGGGTGCTCTGGGCCTTCCCAAGGCACCCTGAGTCCAGAGTGGTGGCAGAAGAAGGTGGCAACCCACAGGGGTCATGACACATCCCTCTGTCCTGTACTTACTGACTGAATGATTTAGGCCCTTCCTGCCCTCTCCTTTTAATCCATGTTCACCGCGGGGTCCTCCAAGCAATTCTGCACTAAAATTGAATTCAACCTTCTTTTTAATCCGTCCCCCCCCATTCTGCACTAAAATCGAGTTCAACCTTCTTTTTATTCCAGGTTCCCCTCCCCCCCGCCCCATTCTGCATTCTATTACTTCCCTTCAGTGGTCAGCCCGGTTGCCCCGGGTTCTTTGGATGCTGTTTTGTGGTGGACCTAAATTGCCTCAACTCAAACACTGGGAAAATCTGGAGTGGCAGGCCAATGCGGAAAGGACCCGTCTGGCACCAAGGAAGCTTAAATGGAACTCACCTGAAGCTAGTGTCCCCTGGCATCAGTCAACAGGTGCTGGGAGACAGATAAGTAGCATCCTGGAAGCTGGACTCAAATATTAGGGATAGAGAAAGCACTGTAGCATTTGGGAGATGTCTCAGATGAAGCAGGTGTATCTTTGCAGAGAAACAAGCTAGCAAAGCAGGCCCAAACCAAACCCCTTAAATGTAATGGAAAGGAAAACCTTCTGGCTTGGTGCCTTGTACTCCCTGTAGCATTATGAATCTCCTAGGTGTGTCTTCGGCATGACCTCCTGAACATTTCTAAACAAGCAAGGAAGCCTTAGTTGGTGGGCGTAGCAATGGACCTGTGGATTCTGCTTGCAGAGTTTGAGTTGCGGAGTCAGACATAAAGACCCTTTCCTCCAGGTAGCCCTCTCACTTGAACTGGAACTCAGATCAGTATAGCGGTGCCAGCCCTACAGTGGCAAATGCCAGGAGATTTGGGGACCAGTGCCTGGGGAGGAAGGAGTTTCAGGGGATGGGACATCCCATCTCTTGTGGCACTCTAGGGATTTTTCCAAGCTCTGTGGTAAGTCTCTTTACCATAGAGATTGGGGAAATTCCTAGAGTGTCACCATTGACAGTATTCCCACCTCCCCCCGCACACATTTTTTCCTCCCACTCTTCAAATCCTCGAGATCAAGGCAGGGATGTCCAACTGTCTGTGGGCAAATGATCTGTGGGATCCTTGAACGGGACACCTCATGTTTGTCAAAGACACGTTGGCCCCAGAGCGTGTGTCTGAGGAAGGCAAGAACTGAGACCCAGCACCATTTGAAGTGGGATTGCTGCTCACATAGTCTGCTGCGTTTTCCCTTGACGCACACCTGAGAGATGGCGCAGCCTGCAGCTTCAGTTGTGCCACTTTGCGCTTCTAATCCCTCACTGCCCGGTTCCGCATCCATTCTGCTGCGTGATGTCATTGGCCTTTTGTGTCGGGAGAGGTTAATTTCTGCTACGCCGCACCTCACTAAAGTGCTGTGTGAAACGAGAAAACAGAAACATTTGCTTAGCTGTGGTAAATGTCCTCATTATACAGAGGCATGGAAGCGGGCCAGAAACCCTGTTCCAATTACCAGTGAACCATTCAATCCATCTGTGGAAAGGTAGATATTATAGCACTCAGAAAGGCGCAACGAAAAGTTGATCCCGGGCGCAGAAGGCATGGCAGACCAGATAGTCTACATTTGTTAATCCACATAATCGGAAGAGAAAGAAGGGATTAAAGGAGGCAGTAATTGAAACATACCTGGATTTTTTTTTTTTAAGTCTAGGCATTATTCGCTAAAGAATGAAAGAGGAATAATTCCACACCTAACACTGGGATTCGTTTTCTATTGAAGAATAATGACTCTGGTGTTATTATACCAAGAAAGATTCTCCTTGAAGGATTGAACTTGGGGTTTTGTTGCATCAAGATACTGGGCTGTGAGCAGAACTAGAAATGTAGCAACTGGGGTGGGTGGGGGAGGAGACTACCCCAGGATCGGGACCTCAAGGCAGCTGAGTAGCCGGGCTTCCCAACAGGCAAAGGGCCCTACGAGGTCAGTGGAAAGCACCGGTGAAATGGACCTGATGGCCTCGTCTTCTGAGGATGGTCCTCTCTCTCCTCTCCTTGAGGCAAGTCCTTTGAAGTCTCCAAGTTCTGTGTCGGCCCAGCAAGACTAGCTGAAGTGCTCTCGAGGGTCAGACCCTGCGGAGCCACTGGGTCCCCAAAGTACCCACAACTGGGCTGCCTGGGCGAACCAGACTGTCTGGGGCGACTTCATGACGACAAGCCGTAAAGGAGAGCAGAGACCTTGAAACCCCCTCCGTCAGGAGCACCAGGGCAGCAGTCAGAACTGGAACCTGTGGCAAGTTATGGTGTTTCTGTTCAAATCATAGTAAAGGTCTGACTCTAGGGTTGCGGTGCTTATCTCCGTTTCAAAGCCGAAGAGCCAGCGCTGTCCAAAGACGTTTCCGTGGTCATGTGGCCGGCATGACTAAACATCAAGGCGCACGGAATGCTCTTACCTTCCCACCGAAGTGGTACCTATTTATCTACTTGCAATTTCTTGCTTTCGAACTGCTAGGTTGGCAGGAACTGGAACTAGAGACGGGAGCTCACCCCATCATGCGGCACTCTCGAGTCTTGAACTGCTGAACTACTGACCTTCCACAGCCTGCAGTTCAGCGTCTTAGCCACTTGAGCCACCACAGCTCCTCTCAAATAATAGTAATGGTGTGCAAATTCACATCGATGAACAATTAGAATATGAACATTTGTCCTTCCCCCATTCTTCTTTTGTTTTTTAGGGCTCTTCTTCTCTTTTGGGTCATCCATAAAAGGCCACCATAGACGGGATTCAGGGTGGTCCCAAGGAGGCCTAACCCGACCGAGTGACTGTCGTCTTGGAGTCTCAACTTCATAGGCTTGCGAGTCTCCCCGACAGGGCGGAACATTCCCCCGACCCCAGGTTTTGTTACTCCCTGGCACTGAGTGATGGGAGGGAAAAAATTTTAGAAAGGTAACATCAGCTGTGTCTCTCTGTCACTTCCGGGAAACCTGGGCGTGACAGATGGTAGCCCTAAGAATCACCAGAAACTGTTGTTTTATGTCACTTCTGAGATTTTCATGGACGTGATGCAGGGACACAGCCGATGTCATGCACCCCAAGGCCCCAGCCCCCAGCCCTTCTACTTTTTAACCTTTTACTTGTGCTAGGTTAACAAAAGACAAGGCTAGCCCAATCTCATCAGATCTCAGAAGCTAAACCGAGTACTTGGATGGGAGACCTGCAAGGAAGCCCAGCGCTGCTACAAGAGGTAGGCGACGGCCAACCACCTCTGAGATTCTCTTGCCTCGAAAACCCCACAGGGCTGCCATAAGTTGGCTGTGACTTGACGGAGCTTCACACACACACACAAAGATGATAGACAGATTTGGAAAATTTAATTTCAGATTATTTTTTTTATTGTATTTGCAAGGAGAGAGGCTTGAAAGAGACTCCGGCCGGGCTGAGAACTCCCTCTGACTTGCGCTCCTATCTTTCTTTGTCTCAGCTCTTCTGCTTGAGTTAGAATTTCATCCTGGGAGGACACCAGTGGTCCACGTGGGCAAGCGGACTCTCTCCTTCCTGAGCCACTCGGTGGCTCGACTGGAGGCTCCTCGTTCTCCCCCCGGTGGCTGCTGGCACTCTCGTGCCCTTCGAGAGCTAATCAATGCCACTTTAAGGAGTCTAATGCTGGCAGAAATGAGTATCAGTGGGCTGCCACGCATATTGTCCTCCCCTCCTTGATGTTCTTCATAATATGGCTTTTCTTTTAGACATGACGTCCCTCAATTAGTTCATAATTGCAGGCTTCACCGTATGAATTATGCATTACTGGATGCAGATCTGTTCCCCCCCCCCCCCCGGCTCTGGACAAATTGCAGACAGTTGCAGGACCCATCGTAATGACAAAAGCAATCCCTTAGAGGCCCAAGGAGAAAATCAGTGTTATCTGGTTTCCAGACACTGGAGGGTCCTCTGATTATACCTTATTCTCTAGCCTCCCTATTGGGTAACCAAGAGGCATGTGAGTTTGTTGCGGTACTAAATTAGGGCCAGATTTTGTATTTTCTTTTGAAACACCCCCCCCCCCGAAAGACCACTTACTAGCTGACTCCAGTGGAGGACGTAGCCCCTGCTTAATGAGTCTTCATGGAGTCAAATTTTGTCCTTGATATGGGCGCTTGACTTGGAATTGTTTTGCTTAATGAAATGATGGCTGGAGAACACGACCGATCAACAACGATAACCGTCTGTGTAACGCCACGGTCTGAATTATTTAAAAGGTGGCATCGCTTTGGAGCACGGGAGCGGCGTGGCTGCCTCTTGGCCATCTGTGCCCAGTGAGAGGTCGGTGAACAGAGAGGAGGAAGCTGAAAAATCCAAAAACAGCAGGCACCCGGATGCCACCTGCGATCGTGAGGTCTTAAAACAGGGGTCCCCAACACAGTGCCCAGGGTCACCGTGCCACCTGTTGACCTATTTCCTGGTGCCCAGTGGGTGGGGTGGGGCCAGGTGAGGCTTTTGCCCAGCAGGGCTTCTGATTGATTTTGTAGATTAAACAGTATCCTGTTAAATAGAGTCTATGCCTGAAATGTTGAAGAGTTACTATTAAGATTATGCATAACCACATTTTGGTGTCGTGATTAAGAGTGGGGGACTCTAATCTAGAGAACTGGGTTGGATTCCCCACTCCTTCACGTGCAGCCAGCTGGGTAACCTTGGGTCAGTTACAAGTCCCCTCAGAGCTGCTCTCTCAAGAGCAGTTCTCTCCTCTCATCCCCACTGACCTCACAGGGTGTCTGTTGTGGGGAGAGAACAGCCATTCATGCTTTCTTAAATCTTCATATGACAACCCCTTTTGTAACTGGTCAAAGAGGCTGTTGCTGTATATGCTTGAGGGCCAATCTGCATTTAGCATTTTTACCAAACCCACACTGGAACAGAAAAAGATGCAGTTCAAAACCACATTCAGCTATCCCGGGCCAACACTGTAGTGACTGCAGAGCCCCCCGCCCCCCCAGTGGCCATAAAACAGCCATAAATCTATGCAGACAGCCACTATAAAACCAGAGATCAAACAAAGTGAAAGCAGCATGCTGTCTGGACGCTGCCATAAAATGCGACACTCAATCAAAGTGAAAGCGGCATGCAATGCAGATGGGAATTTCTGTTCCAGTGTGGGTTTGGTAAGACAGTGGAGCAAACGCTAGATGCAGATCGGGCCTGAGTCATGGGTACTTATACTGAAACACCAGTTACATATCCCAGTGAAATGAACGCAGCGTGCTTTTGGCTTTAAGGTATTCGAGGCAATCTCCTTTTGTGTTCCATACGTGCAATTTTACAATACAGAAAGGAAGCATGCATAGGTGGCATAGTTGGTGGAATATAACTATATCTGAGTCGGGGCCATAAGTTATTTCAAGACAGTGGTCCCAAACTGTTTTGAGCCTGTGGGCACCTCTGGAATTATGACACAAGGCGGTGAATGAAACAACAACATAGCTACTGCTAGAGGAGGAGGAGGAGGAAGAAGAAAAGGAGGAGGAGGAGGAGATTGGATTTATACCTTTCCCTTCACTACCTGAAACAGTCTCAGAGCAATGTGCAATCTCCTTTCCCTTCCCCTCCCCACGACAGACACCCTGTGAGGTAGGTGGGGCTGAGAGAGCTCTCTCGAGAACTGCCCATGAGAGAAGAGCTCTGAAAGAATTTGCAGCTGCATGTGGAGGAGTGGGGGAATCAAACCCGGTTCTCCCAAATTAGAGTCCATGCTCCTAACCACTACACCAAGCTGGCTCTAATGAATGTACAAAGTTGTGCTGTAACTTGTGCTTGGTCATGCTCAAACTTTTTCTTCCACTTGCACTCAAGTGGCGTACCAACCCGTTTCCACCTGCTTATCTATACACCTGGGGGCAGAACAGGATCAACACGTATATCTGTGTAAGTAGCACTTATCGGGTTATCTCGGAATTCCACAGACTTCTGTGGGGGGGGGGGGTTCCACATCCCTCTGACTCTAAAACTTCATTATGTGGCAACCATTATGTGCCTGCCAACAGACCATCAAGACCTTTATCAGAACTTTGAAAATGATCTATGTGCAGGATCTCCTGTGTTTTGAAAAAGCCTAACATTGTTATGGACAGACAGGAGAACAGAAGCCCTGCTGGGATGTTACACTTGGCTGATGCGCTGTGATCACCTATCCTCAGTTGTGGAGGCCTGCCTTATAACGTGATATGAGACAGAGGATCAGAGAATACAGAAGAGCATGGAATCATGGAATCATAGAGTTGGAAGGGACCTCCAGGGTCAGCTAGTCCAATCCCCTGCACAATACAGGAAATTCACAAATACCCCCACATCTCAGTGACCCCCCCCGCTATGCCCAGAAGAGGAGGAACAGATGTGCTGGAACTTTTAAACATCTGTATATGTGTTCTTTCTGCACATAAGTATAAGAACATGGCTTATCACAGGGGAGCCCAGATGGTTTCATAGGATTAGGGGCAACATTGTCCAGACATGTGCCGACAGAAGCGCCTTGGTCTCCCCAGACGCTGCCACCAAAAGCGCCCCATCCACAAGCGCGTTTATTTCACACCGACCAAGTTCTCTCTCCCCACCCCCCCTTTTAAGAAGCCACCAACAAAACTGTGGCCCCCTTACATGCACACACACAATACGGTCGCTCATGCATTTACAGCCAGAAACCCCCAAAGGTCGTTGCCATGACAACCCGGGGTCCTCGATGACCCTGACAGTTCAATGATTTTGTTTTGTTTGAGACTGGAGAAATAATAAGTCTTCCTCCATTTCCCTCCCCTGCCCTCCCCCTTCTCAACCCCCCCCCCAAGCCATCCCCCTCCACCACTACCCACGGAGACGCTGTTCATTATCTGATTCGAGGATCGGCCCTGGAGACAAGGCAGCAGCCAGTTCTGAAAGGCAAGCGCCTCTCTGCAGACAAAGGACGGGAGAGGAACTGAGCGTGCTCAGAATACCACTGCAGACGGCAGCCTCATTAATTCCATCGCTGGCCCGGTGAGCTTCAGCCAGCGCCAGGGGTATTCCAAGGGTTTGTTGCAATATGTTGCATAAGTGAGCCCCAAATCACCGCACAGTTATTCAGAGAACATCTCGCGGACCACTAACAAGAATGCTTTCCCCCCCGTTTTTTATTAATGATGTATACCCGAAACGTTGCTAAGACATCGTCGGCTGCTACTTCTGCGGCAAGACCGATCATTTTAATGATGTGATGAATAAGGCAATTAATGTACTTCAGTCTATTTCCCACGTGCGTCATATTTAACTTTGGGAAAGCTCAAGGGATTGCAGAGGGGGTGGTGGAAACCACATTGTTAAACGGTACCCCCCCTTTCGAATGCAGGCCTTCTGGGCTTGCTGCAGTAGAACTGAACTTCCTTGTTCCTTCAAGTCAAAACCGGCTTGAGGCACCTGGGTTACTTTTTGTGCTGAACAGAGAAGGCTGTCAGCTGATTAAGAGAATCTTTTTTGTTGATCGATCGTCTGCCTTTCCACTGGTGAATTGATCACATTTTGATACATTTGCAGCATGCCAAAAAACCTCTGGATAGATGTCTTTTTGAAACATTGAAATGAACGGGCAAGAGAACCTACAATTTAACAACTCAGGGTTAATGTCAGTTGTTAAATAGGAAGACCCACTTTGAACATTTTCTACACCTTCCTCAGTACAGGAATCCAGAACCCGAAACCCAGTTATACCCAACAAATATATATGGATATATATATATATATATATATATAATCCCATTTTCACATGGCAAGATTCGATGCATGCCAAAATCAGTTGGCTGCATGAACTGCTCATCACAAGGTGTCCCTGGCCACTGGCTAGGTTGCCTGCATCCCGCCCACAGATCCCGTACCCAGCGTCTCTGCCTCAGTATGCTGCTCTGGCTGCTACGGCTGCTGGAGGCCAAGGCAGCCAACGAGGATGCCAATGGCCGCATCCAGCCACTCTGAGGCCCTGACCACTCATTCGCCGACCTCCACTGTGTGAGCCGACAGGGCGAAGGCCAGTCGAGGTGGCAGCCAGCAGTGGCGCTCCGGTACCTTGAGGGTCAGGACAATGAGGCTGCTCATGCCAGCGACACGGCAGAAGCCCTCAAACACAGCTGGCTGTGGGTGGGTGGCCAGTAGTGGCAGGGAGGACATGGCAACAGTGAGGGCGACAGTGAGTGGCACGCCCCTGAGCTGTCAGTCCCTGAGCTCCATGCCGTCACACATGACTCACAAATCTTCTCCCCCCCTGCTGTTGACCCCACTGCTCTCATCTGCCTGGTCACTTTCGCCTCCCTCTGCCTTCCCCACTGGGGATTGCTCCAGGTCTGTGATGCCATGCACAAGCGCTTGCAGAAGGGACAGCTGGTCTGAGCAGCAGGAAGGAAGTTGCAGCCTTTCTGTAGCCGCCGCAGCCGTGGGGGTCACCTCAGATCGCTGGAAGGGGTGTGGGGTGGGAGCCTGTCATCAGTCCCAGAGTTATCAGGCCGGTCTTGGCGGATGGTGCCAGAGAAGCTTTAGCCCCATTAGCCAGTCTGAGCCCAGGGCCCAGATATCCAGCGCAAAGCGGACACCCTTCCCCTCCCCTCCCCACCCCCACGATGACCCCTCCTCACCTCCCAGCCCGGCCACTTCTCGGAGCAGCTCGGACGGAGCTGCCTCTTGCGCAGAACTCTCCTCCCCCGACACCGGGGTCTGGGGACTGTCGGAGAAGCCACACTGGTGGAGAGGGGACGGCCTGTCTGCAGGCCACCACCTCACAGCTTGCTAGAGCCCACTGTCTTGATTCCACAACGGGCTTTGCGACTAGTGTGTGTGTGTGTGTGTGTATATATATATATATATATATATATATATATAATCTGCCCTATTAATATAGTGGATCGCAGGGAAACTGGATTCCTTGTCAATTTAGCCCATGTCTTGCCTGTGTGTAGTGATCGCAGTAGCCGAACACCCCATGACCTGTTCATAAGCAATGTCTCAAACTTGTCTGGTTGTGGGGAGGGCAGACAATTCATTACATGCTGCGTCTTGTATCTGCTGCCCCTCCCTCCATGCTGGCCACCATGGAGCCTCTGGCTTAGAAGGCCCGTTGGTAAGATGAAACTTTGCATTTGATCCTCCTGTGAGTCGGTGTGCTTTCTTTTTCTCTGTCCAGTTGCAGCCAATTTATGGTGACCCAGTTGAGTGTAGTGGTTAAGAGCATGAACTCTAATCTGGGAGAACTAGGTTTGATTCCCCACTCCACCACATGCAGTTGCTGGTGTGACCTTGGGTCAGTCACAAGTTCTTTCAGAGCTGAGCTGTGGTCACACACACTTAATAATCCACTTTCAATGCACTTTCCAACTGGATTTTGCCAGTTCACACAGTAAAATCCAGTCGGAAACTGCATTGAAAGTGGATTATTTAGTGTATGTGACCACAGCCCTGTTCTCTCACGGGCAGTTCTCAAGCGAGCTCTCTCAGCCCCACCTGCCTCACAGGGTGTCTGTTGTGGGGAGGGGAAGGGGAGGGGATTGTAGGCTGCTCTGAGACTCCTTTGGGTAGTGAAGGGCAGGGTATAAATCCAGTCTCTTCTTCTTCTGTAGGGTTTTCAAGGCAAGGGACCTTCAGAGGTGGTTTGCCATTGCTTTCCTCTGCATACCAACACTGGATTTTCTCAGTGGGTCTCCCATCCAAGTACTAACCAGGGCCGACCCCGCTTAGCTTCTGAGATCTGACGAGATTGGGCTAGCCTGGGCTGTCCAGCTCAGGGCGTGTTGAGCATAATCTGAGAATTATGCACCTATAAAAAACCCTCAAGTGCACATTATATGCACACTGAATGTTTTTGAACAGGGCTACTGAGCCAGGCCCGTGATCTATCAAGGTCTGCCTTGTCTACCCTGACGGGCACCTGTACTTCAGAGTCTCGGAGGGGCTGTGGCTCAGTGACAGGGCATCTGCATTGTATGCAAAAAGACCCACGTTCAGTCCCCAGCATCTCCAGTTTAAAATGGATCAGGCCGCAGGTGATACAAAAGACCTCCACCGGAGTCCTTGGAGAGCCATTGCCAGTCAGAGTAGTCAGCCTGACTTTGATAGGCCAGTGGCTGGGCTCTGCAAAAGGAATATTCTTGGGTCTTTCCCATCACCTGCCGCTGGAGAGCCAGTTTGGTGTAGTGGTTAAGTGTGCGGACTCTTATCTGGGAGAACCGGGTTTGATTCCCCTCTCCTCCACTTGCACCTGCTGATGTGACCTTGGGTCAGTCACAAGCTCTGGCACAGCTGTTCTCTCAAGGACAGTTTCTGTCAGAGCTCTCTCAGCCCCCACCTACCTCACAGGGTGTCTGATGTGGGGAGCGGAAGGGAGAGGAGTTTGTAAGCTGCTCTGAGACACCTTTGGGCAGTGAAGGGCGGGGTATAAATCCAATCTCTTCTTCTCTTCTCTTCTTTCAGCTGGGGATGCCAGGAACCTTCTGCATGTGAAGCAGAGGCTCTGTTGCCAAGCCCGCAGCCAGGATTTTTTTGTTTTGTGGGGCGTCTTTTTTTCTTGTGGGGCAGCCATTACAAGGGAGTGAAGGGCTTTGTTAAAATAACACGTTATATCTATGACTATATGTACCAGCACCAATGCTGCATGTGATCAATATGCCGGAAGTAGCTAGGTTATACATAAATAACATGCAAGTATGCTGAAGCATGCAAGGCTGTATGTTGGCATGGCATTCAGACGAGGTCTAAATTTCTGTTTCACCCCCCGCAGCTTGGCACTCTGTCCCCGCCCAGCCCTTCCCAAGGTTGATTCACTGGTCTATTGCTTAAGAATCAAAACCCTACGAATCCTCCCTACCCTCCTAGCGACCAAGCCACCTCTTTTCTTCCCCATACCAATCCCCACCCATGCCGCTTGTGGGTCGGGGCTGTAAGTTAAAGGGGCGGGGCCCCAAGATGCCCCAGTGACGCTACAGGCCTGTCAGTTGCCGAGTCTCCCAACCAAGAATTTCGCAGAGCCGAACCAGCTTAGCTTCTGAGATCAGATGATGATCCCAGAAGAGAGGCTTATACATAATGTTTGGTGAAGTCTGTTTCAATGTATCTGACGAAAGGGTGCCTTGCACACAAAAGCTTGCGCCCAGAATTAAACTTTGTTGGTCTTAAAGGTGCCGCTGGACTCGAATTTTGTTCTGTTGCTTCAGACCAACACGACAACCCGCCTGAAACAATAATAGATTAGGAAGTCTTATTGTTTTTAACTGGATGGTCCTGGCGGGCCTGGAGGGGAGGGAAAAGCATTAACAGAAAGGAGACAAGTTAGGTACAGATACAGGAGAGGCTATGAGCACAGGCCTTAAGAATTGACATAACAACAGTCCACAACACACTAGGGCAAAGTGCCAAAACTGCAGGGAATACCTTAATTAACAGAAGATATTTTTTTATCTTTTACAGTAATTAATGAGGTGTAGGGTAGGTTTTAGCCTTTTGTTACTGTCTATAGTCAGTCCTAAAAGAAACCAACCCTGACTGTTCCCTGGAAGGCCAGAGACTGAAGCTGAAGCTCCAATACTTTGGCCCCCAAATGAGAAGGGAGCACTCGCTGGAGAAGACCCTGATGCTGGGAAAGACTGAAGGTCACAGAAGAAGGGGACAGCAAAGGATGAGATGGTTAGACAGTGTTATTGAGGCAACAAACATGAAATTGAGCAAACTCCGGAGCACGATGGAAGACAGGAGGGCCTGGCGTGATGTGGCCCATGGAGTTGCGGAGAGTCGGACTCGACTGTGCGACTGAACGACAACAACATGGTAGGTTTACCTGTGAAGGAACAGAGAGTAACACTTATATATTTCTAGAATTTGATAGAATCACAGAATGAGTAGAAATTGGGCTCTTGTGGATCATGACTTGTCAACAGATTCTGAACAATTTAATTCAAGGATTTCCAATCAGTTTGAACATGATCCGTGGCTTATGGCATGGGACGCCACAGAAGCTTCAATATTAGCAGCTGAAATGTAGAGCCAGTTCTGATGGGCATTTGGGGAAGGATAGCAGCAAATGTCTAGAACTGAGCCCGCTATGTGTCCTGTATTTAACACTGTGCAGTGGTTTCATTTAAAATATGTGGGAGTAGCCTGGCCTTAGAGAATGGGTCATCGACAATAAGGATGACCTTAGAAAAGAGCAAGAGTCCAGCCGCACCTTAAAGACTAACAAAATATGTGGCAGGGTAGGTGCTTTCGTGGGTCACCGCTCCCTTCTTCAGACACCTTCACAGGGTTGATGGATTTCCATTCTGTGTGGCTAAATATGGTGCCTTCCATGGAGATAGATCACAATGGGCGGCCGTGTTAGTCTGTCTGTAGCAGTCGAAAAGAGTAAAAGAGTCCAGTAGCACCTTAAAGGCTAAAAAAGATCTGGGGCCTGAAGATATCCCACTTTTACAACTGATCTCCAGCTGATGGAGATCAGCTCCCCTGGAGAAAATGGCTGCTTTGAAGGGTGGACTCTGTGGCATGGTACCATGTGGCAGCTCCTCCCTTCCCCAAACCCTGCCCTCTCCTGGATCCACCCCCAAAGTCTCCAGGTATTTTCCAACCCAGACCTGGCAACCCTATTTCCTATCTATTAGCCAGTTTTTTATCCTCAAGGGGACTTGTCCTATTATCCCGTGACTATTGAGCTTACTTAGAAACCTTTGATGAGGAACTTTTATCAAAAACTTTCTGGAAGTCAAGGTAAACAACATCTATTGGGTCCCCCTTGTCCACCTGTTTGTTCGCTCCCTCAAAGAACACTAGCAGGTTAGTGAGACAAGATCTTCCCTTACCGAACCCATGCTGAGTCTGCCTCAGTAGTTTTTGTTCATCAATGTGCCTACTGATTCTTTCCTTAATAACAGTTTCCACCAACTTACCCGGTATCGATGTCAGACTGACTGGCCTGTAATTTCCCGGATCTCCCCTGGAGCCCTTTTTAAAGATGGGAGTGACATTAGCTACCTTCCAGTCCTCAGGAATGGAGGCAGATTTTAATGAAAGATTACATATTTTTGTCAGGAGATCCACAAGTTCACATTTGAGTTCTTTCAGAACTCTCGGATGAATGCCATCCGGGCCTGGTGATGTATTAGTTTTTAAATTGTCTATCAGTCGGAGGACGTCCTCTCTTGTCACCGCAATCTGATTCAGGTCTTTCAACACCCCCTCCCGAAATCGGTGCTTCTGGAGTGGGCAAGCACTTCTCCTCTTCCACAGTGAAGACAGAGGCAAAAAATGCATTCAGCTTCTCAGCCATTTCCCTGTCATCCTTCAGTACTCCTTTTACCCCTTGGTCATCCAAGGGCCCCACTGCCTCCCTGGCTGGCTTCCTACTTCTAATGTATCAGAAGAGAGTTTTATTTATTTTAATTTATTTATCATGAAGGTCCTCCCCAGGTGGAAAATTGTGTATTGCAGCCCTGGGACCTGGGACCACCAGCAAGCCTCGGGAAGGTGAAGGAAGGGAGTGTGTGGGGGAGATCATAGTGGGACAGGCAGTCCCATAGCTATGAGGGCCCCAGATCATGAAGGGGGGAACAACGTAAGGGGAAAGTGGAAGTAGCGGGGATCGGGCCCGGGGGAAGGAGTGGGTGATGTCTGCATTAACCATTCCCTTCCTCTGTTCATCACAACCTGCTGAGCAGCTAGTCAGGGGTCCATAAGCTCTGCCTGCCACTAAGTGTCTCCTTCTGTCTTCTTTTGCTCCAATAGGCATCGATGGTGAGTCATTTTCTGTCGACTCTTGGCTGCCACTGGCCTCTTGAAACCAATTATAACATCTTGAAAAGTTCTCTTGGAAACCTGAGCGGCTCATCATGGCTACAAAGGCTGCCAACCCACACTTGGGAAATTACCAGGGAAGCCACAATCAAGATGGTACGACGAAACAGATTCATATGAGGCAAAATACGAGCAAATATGTGCATGTGCATGGGGGGAGGGGAGACATTCACAATACCCAGTTCTGCAGCAAAGAAATTAACATTCTGTGCCAGGAAAGCTCACGTTTTCTGTTAATGATGCTTTGCACAGATCCTTGCAAATGGGCTTGTTTGGTATAAACTTGCTTTGCTCGGGGGGGGGGTCCCCAGCAAGATCTGCAATGGGTCCTGCTTCAGATAGGTCTTAAAGCCAATAGGCTGTTTGACCAGAAAAAGACAGCAATATAATATCAAGTATCTGCAGGGACATCCACTTCCAGTTGGGGATCCAAGAGTTCACGCACTTCTTATCTGCAATACTTTATAGCACGGGTTGCCCACAGTGAGCTGAAAAATTCCCGGAGATGTGGGAGCGGAGCCAGGGGAGGGGGGGTTGGGGAGGGGAGGGGAGGGACCTCCACAAGGTCCACTGCTGCGTAGTCCACCCTCCAAAGTCGGCATCCCCTGTAGGGCGACAGATCTCTGCATTTTATTTATTTATTTATTTATATTTATTTATACATTTGATTTATACCCCGCCTTGCCAGCAGAAGCTGTAGTCTGGAGACCGGTTGTAATTAGGGCAGCCAGGTCTGTGGTGAGAAATACCTGGAGATTTGGGTTCGAGGCTGGGGAGGGTTGGGTTTGGGGGAGGGAGGGACCTCAGCAGGGCATCCTGTGGCAGAATCCACTCTCTCAGGCAGGCATTTCCTCCAGGGGAACTGGCCCCTGTAGTCTCCTCTTCCTCCTCCTCCTGAACCGATCTCTGTAGTCAAGAGATCAGTTCCAATTCCAGGAGATATCCAGCCCCCACCTGGAGGTTGGCAGCCCTGCACAGTGAAGGTATTCCATCCAGGGGTAAGGAACCGCAGAGCTCCACTCCCTGGGTCGGAAGTCCCTGGAGACTCGGTGGACTTTTGTTAATGCTTTTGGGGAGGAGCGGTTGCTACTGCATTTAAAACTAACAAAGCCAATGCTGCCCCACACATACATTGTCTTCGGTCATTTCAGGGGGTTGCAGTGAAAAAGCCTGAGCTGAGGTCAACTGCAGTAGGGAAGATGGCAAACTGGAGCCCAATCTTGTCAGACCCTAGAAGCTAAGCAGCATCAGCCCTGGTCAGAACTTGGATGGGAGACCACCCGGGAAGGCGGGGGTTGCTCTGCAGAGGCAGGCAACGGCAAGCCACCCGTTTCTCCCTTGCCTTGAAAGCGCCTTGCTGTGGTCAGCCTGAGTCCGCTGAGGCTCGATGGCACTTTAGAGCCAAGCACACTGGATGGCACAGTAAGTAGGAACCGCCGGGAAAAGAGAAGCCGGCGCCTGGGTCCCTGTCAGCAGCTTCATCTGCCTCTATAGATGCATCACCAAATTCCACGGAGCTCGTATGAGCATTGCAAATGAGAATACACATCCCTGATAGTACCTGTTACAGCCCCATAGCCAGAAATTTTGGGCTGGTGGGGCAAGGGGAAACTTTGTGGGGCAGCAGGGGAGGAGGACAGGTGGCCACACACTTTCCCTGAACTCCAAGCGGCGATTTCCCTTTAAAGGGTCATCGATCCAGAGGTCTTTTGGGGGACACCGCCAAAGTCATCTAGAGCCAGGTCCGGGCCCAGACCGGCTGTCCTCCGCATCCCCAGCATGGCTCTCTGGCCCAGGTGGCCCCCCAGCCTCGGGCTGCCTTCCTCTCTGGCTGCCTGCAGCCTCTTCCCTTCCTGCTCTTGCCGCCCACCCCCCAGCAGGGTGGCTTGAGCCCCCACGATCTTTAGGGCATCCATGGCAACTGTGTTAGCACCCCATGGAGCCCTTCATGCAGAAAGCCCGACGCCACCCGCCCGTGGGGGCAGCTGGGAAAGTGCACGGCTCGGCCCAGGCACGCCCCCGCCTCGGCTCCTTGCAGAAGGGGTTGACAGAGCCTGCACTCCTCGAGGGAAGGGAGCAGCAGCAGCAGTGGTTCCTCCAAGAGCCTCTCTTCCCTAGCCGAGCAGGGTGCGAGGTGAGGGAAGGGAAGGCGGGGCGGCAGGCAGGCCAGAGTGGCGCCCTCGTCAAGCCAGCTCCATAGGCAACTGCCTAAATTTTGTCTATGATGGGCCAGCCCTGGGGCAGCAGCTGTTGTGGGGTGTGCCTCACATTTGAGGGGACAGAGCCCCCAAGTGCCCCACTCTAGCTACATGCCAGCCTATCTCCCTTGCAGAATCAGAAAGGTGACTCGTCTTTTCTTGTGTCACTCATTTTAAAGAGGATGCCCCAGTCTTGATGGGAAGGGAACTCTGGTTCTCCCCTTTCTCCTCCTAGAGATCGCCATCACCTTCCCCAATTGCTTCCCCACTCCTCCTGCTTGCTGTCGCAGCTCTGGTCTACTTGGTGGGGGTGAGAAATGCTGTGCGGGGGGAACACATCTAGCCCCAGGCTTCCACCTGAGGTCCCAGCCTCTCTCTAGTTCAGTGGGCCAGATGTTAACCAGCTGGTTCCTGAGTCTCAGCAAGCAAGAGAAAAGGACACAAGCTTGCACTAAGATAGATCCAGGAGGTCAGCCGTGTTGGCCTGAAGAAGCAGAACAAATTTAGAGTCCAGGGGGGCACTTTGATGACCAATACAGTTTGATTCAAGGTATGAGCTTTCGTGTGCATGCACACTTTTCCAAATACATTGGAAGGAAGGTAATGTTCCAACTTAAAGATGGGGCTGAACAGCAAATTAACATGTAACATGATGAAGATGTTTTACAATTTGCAAAGAGAAAACTAAATAACAAGCTATGGTTGTAAGGTCAACAGTTGTAAAGCAATAAATATGTCAAAATAAGATTGAGACTCTCCATTCACTCCTCTCAAGTGTGCAGGTCACTTAACAGCATTTTTTCTTTCTTTTTTGAGGTGGGTGCAGTGCATGTCAGCCAAACATTCCAATATTCCTTGTATTACGTTCAGTATTCTAATGTAGTGTTCTGAAAAAGAAATACACTAAAATACAGAGGATGTATTGTCCCTCTGTATGAGAATATATATGTGAGGACTGAATGAGTTAGCATATGTAATGAGATAAGAAACCAATATCCCTGTTGAGTCCTGGGGAAGTTTTTGTTCCAAGTGTTGTAATAACTTGTAATTCAGCAGTTTCCCTTTCCATTCTGTTCCTGAAGTTCCTTTGTAATGAAACAGCTACCTTGAGGTCACCCACTGAATGTCCTGGAAGGCTGACGTGTTCTCCTACAGGTTTTTCAGTCTTGTGATTCTTGATGTCAGATTTGTGTCCATAGCTTGCACTAAAAGTTCTACTTTATTGATCCTTAAACCACATAGCAGAAAAGCTCAGAGCCTCTACCAAAAGCAGTGTCTACAGGTTACCCCAGAGAGAGATCTCTGGCTGCCAGCTGAGGATTCCAAATGAGTAGCCTGAAGGCAGCCCTGAACCCTGGAAAACAAACCATATTTATATCCTCTCATCTCAAAACAACAAATAAATAACTGTCAAAGAAGAAGGCCATCAATGCAACACAAAGCAGACCCTTCCCCTTAATAGCACCATGAACGTTAACCACTCCTGGGTTATCTAGCAGGTCAAGAGTCCTTAGCTAGAGCAGGAGACATGCATGACTTTAATCTATAGAAGCTTTGTCTTTGGGATGGCACACTCTGGCTCAGAGAATGTAAACTATGCGTGGGACAGAGTTCACCAACCAGTTACAGCTTTTAAAAAGGAGGAGGAGGAGGAGGAGAGCATTAGCCATGCTGCAATGCTTCATGGGCTGAAACCAACACCTACTTTTGCTAAAATCTATTCGGTATATCTCAAATATAAACGTCCAAGTCTCCCCTAATACCAAATTCTACCACAAAAAATGCTGTCAGGTTAGGGTTGCCAGGGTCCCCTTGGGGGGGGCAGGGTCTTGCCTGCTCAGTGGGTCCCTTACCTGCCCGCCTGGACTGGGCTGCCAGGGGGAATCCCACCCCCAAAGTGCCGGGATCGCTGTGATGTGCCCAGCGTGATGACGTCACCCGGAGGTGCCAGCTCAAAACATCTAGGCTGAGTGTTTCTCTTTCTCATGCTGTATTTGGTGTGGCCAGGCGGTGTGAGCACTGCTGGTGTGACCTTATGTCAGTCACAAGTTCTTTCAGAGCTGTTTTCTCAAGATCAGTTCTGGAAAGAGCTCTCTCAGCCACATCTACTTCACAGGGTGTCTGTTGTGGGAGAGGAAGGGAAAGGAGACTGTGAGCCGCTCTGAGACTCCAAGTGATGGGTGGGGCATAAATCCAATCTCCTCCTCCTCCTTCCTGTTGACCCTTTGTTCTTAAACCCATCATTTCCAGTCTGTGTCCTAGACCTAGTGGACACTGTGTCCTAGACCTAGTTAGCCTGGTAGACACCAGCCCAGGGTGTCTTGACTACTTCTTGCTTCTTGTTTTTATTGACCCCTGTATTTTATGTAAATTTATTAGCTGATTTGTGTCCTCACAGAGGAGAAAAGAATCTACTAAATATATACATACTGTTGTGTTCTAGGTTTTATTCTGTGTTGTGTTACTTATGGATTGCCCTCTGGTATCCTGATGCTGTTGTTGTGATTGGCTGTCTGATAAAGACCTTCCATTGGTCCTGAAGCCACCCAGAAGTGGGGTCGCAAGGAGCAGGCAGCATTCCAAGCCTTCAAAGCTCTCCTAGTCTCCAACAGAGTCCTCGTCCACTATCACGAGAAGAAACCCCTCGTATTGGCCTGTGACACATCGCCCTATGGGATCGGGGCAGTCCTCAGACACAGGTTGCCATCTGCCCAGGAGGCCCCCATAGCTTTCTATTCCAGGACTTTATCTGCAGCACAAAGGAACTATGCCCAGATAGACCGGGAGGTGCAGGCGATCATTGCAGCAGTAAAAAAGTTCCATGATTTCATTTACGGTCGTGAGTTCGAGATTATCACCAACCACGAACCGCTGCTCAGCATCTTCACAAAGGATTGCCAAATGCCCCAGGTTTTATCCCCGTGGATGATGCGTTGGGCTGTCCTCCTCTCTGCCTATGCCTTTGACCTCGTCCACAGGCCTGGAAAAGCCATTGGGCATGCTGATACCCTCGGCCTTCTGCCGTTGCAAGAAAAACATGAGGCCATGATCCACGAGATGCTCCTCATCAAGGAATTTCCTCAGCCTCCGCTCACCATTGTCGATGTCATGTTCTACACCACCCAGGACCGAACGCTGAGCCGTATTTTCAACTATGTATAGAAGGGATGGCCGCCTGGGAAGCTCGAGGCCGAGTTCCAGCTGTTCCAGTCATTACCCACAGAACTGTCAGTAAACAAAGGCTGCCTCCTGTGGGGAAACCAGGTCATAGTCCCTCCCCCACTCAGACAATGGGTGTTAGACACCCTACATGTGGGGCACCCCAGCATCGTGAAGATGAAGGCAATCGTGAAGAGCTATGTTTGGTGGCCGGGACTTGACCAGCAGATCGAGCAATGGGTCTGAATGTGCCAGCCCTGCCAGGAGTCAAGGCCAGAAGCCCCTTCAGTCCCTTTTCACCCGTGGGAGAAGCCGCGGGGTCCTTGGTCTACGTTGATTTTGCTGGCCCTTTTCAAAGCAGAACACTCCTGCTGGTTGTGGATGTGTACTCCAAGTGGCTGGAGGTCTTCCCCCTCACCTTCGGTCTGCTGGACCTCGTTGTCTTGGACAACGGGGCTCAATTCACCTCTGCATCAGAGATTCATGAATGAGCAAGGCATCAGGCACGTCATCTCGGCTCCTTTCCATCCAGAGATGAACGGCCAGGCAGAGCGCATGGTGAGGACTATGAAGGACTCACTCCGCAGGCTCAGCGGAGGAAACTTCCTCGCCATCCTCGCAGGTTTCCTGTTCCACCAGCATTCTACACTGCACTCAGCCAGGGAAAGACCCCAGCAGAGCTCCTCATGGGACGTCACCTGTCCACCCGCTTGAGCCGCACCCATCCGAACCTTGCAGCAGACACCAGCCACGACCCCATCGCCTCCAGGAGCACAAAATCCTTCACTCCGGGCGATGCTGTCTATGCCGGGAACTATGGGGAAGGTCCACACTGGGTCCCAGCTACCATCCTCCTTGCTACAGGACCCATCTCTTATGAGGTGCAGGATGACGCCGGGCAGGTCTGCTGCCATCACCTGGCCCAACTCCAACGCTGCAGGCCGGCCAGGAGTGAATTATTGCAACGCCCCCCAGTTCCTGTTCTTTGTCCGGGAGATCTCCTGTCCCAGCACAATGTCAGCGCTTGGGAGATGCGTCCCCCCCTGCAAATGCCACCTCCGGCCCTGGAGGCTGCAGATTGACGGGGAGAACTGTGCCCCAGTGAACCAGCCAAGTCCGTTCATCTCCCCCCGCCTAATGCGCCGCCTCTTCAAAGAGAACTGTCTCCTGCTCAGGGCGCTGTGACGTCTAGCCCACTGGTTGAGCCGGCACTTTGCCGCTTGGACTCTGAACCAGTTCAGGACTTTGCCGGAGCTGATGAGTCCCCGGGTCACTTGGACTATGACCATTTCCAGGACAACCCCTGGTCAGGCATTCCCCGAGAGGTACGCCATTGCCACGATGGTCTGGCCGAACGTGGCGCATGCCCACATATCTAAAAGACTATTTTGTCTAAACCAAGGGGGGGAGGAGTGATATGTTCTGGGTTTTATTCTGTGTTGTGTTAGTTATGGATTGCCCTCTGGTATCCTGATGCCGTTGTTGTGATTGGCTGTCTAATAAAGACCTTCCATTGGTCCTGCAGCCACCCAGAAGTAACCTATCCGTGGGCTCCGCTTAGGTCCAATCAGACCTCTCGTTTACAGTTACTTTGTATATAGTTCAGTTGTGGAATGGTAGATGTTTGGGTGCCGCTCTTGCCAGAGCAGTTCTGAGCTGAGCAATGTTGAATAAAGCGTTCTTCGTTTGCCAATCGTCTCCTGCCTCAGTACCTAAAACGTACATTCATACATACAGGATAGATCTTTATATACCTCATCAGATCTCGGAAGCTAAGCAGGGATGGCCCTGATGAGTACTGGGATGGGAAAGCACCAAGGAAATCTAGGGCTGCTACGGAGAGGCCGGCCGTGGCAAAACACCATTGGACGTCTCTTGCCTTGAAAACCCTACGAGGTCGCCGTAAATTGGCTATGACACTTCCCGCCATCAATAACTGATACAGAACCTAGATATTTATCCACTGAAATAATGCAGGCATTACACTCTCCTTCTTGCAAACAAATGAAAACTCGTGTCTTATTGGAATTACGGAAGTTCTGAAAAGCTGGATTGACAAACTTTTTTTTTTCCTTTTTCAAATACCTGGATTGCTAAATGTGCAAGCAATGGCGGTTTGCCCAGGCCTCCTGGAGGTAAATGTGAAGGAATGACTGTTATCCCTCTCAGCACTGGATGTTTGTGCTGCCTACTGGCACAGTTTGATGTCCAGACTCCAGCTTTCTCTGCCAGGAGGCTAAATAGCACCAGGAAGAACGACATAAAACAAGAGAAAATCTGTGTTCTTTTAGTATAACGGTCTATTGAATAGAGCTGCACACATTTAGTCTGTTGCTCTTTTTGTAAAAGTTTAGGTGTTATGTGAATGCATACCATGTTATAGGTAATCTGATTACACAACACAACCCTGGAACTGTCAGGAGACAATCCACCAAGTAGTATGAGCCTGGAGGAGGTTGGATTTATACCTCGCCCTTCACTCAGAGCGGCTTACAATCTCCTTCCCTTCCTCTCTCCACAACAGACACCCTGTGAAGTGGGGCTGAGAGAGCTCTGAGAGAACTGCTCTTGGGAGAACAGCTCTGAGAGAACCTGTGACTGATCCAAGAACACTCCAGCAGGTGCAAGCGGAGGAGTGGGGAATCCAACCCGGTCCTCCCAGATTAGAGTCCGCACACTTAACCACTACACCCAACTGGAGCCCCTTCCCTATAAGGAACGGCTGAAGAGTCTGGGACTTTTCAGTTGAGAAAAGAGATGACTAAGGTGGTGGTGGGGGGACATGATAGAAGTTAATAAAATTGTGCATGGAGCGGAGACAGCTGAGAAAGAGAACTTTTTCTCCCTCTCTCAAAAGTCTAGAACTCGAGGGCATCCAATGAAGCTGATGGGCAGTAGGTTCAGGACGGGCAACAGGAAATACTTCTCTACACAGAGAGCGTTTACAATGTGGAATTCACTGCCAGAGGATGTAGTGATGGCCACAGGAACAGGCAGCTTTAAAAGGGGATTAGATATATTCATGGGGGATAAGTCTATCAGGGTCCACTAGCCATAGTGGCTGAGGGGAACCTCCACATTCAGAGGCACTAATCCTCTGGATCCCAGAGCCAGGAGGCAACCTCAGGGGAAGGCCTCGGCCTCTCTGCCCTGCTGTTGGCCCTCCAGAGGAACTGGCTGGCTACTGTGTCAGACAGGAGGCTGGACAAGATGGACCCTCACTGGTCTGACCCAGCAGGGCTTTTCTTGCGTTCTTATGGCTGCTGAAGACGGAGGGAAAGTTGTCACCTTTACTGAGGAGCAGTGAGAGGTGACAACGGAGCTGCCGGGACCACAGTTACAACAGCATGCCAAGTACATTGCTTCAGCTTGGTTAGTGGAACCTGGCACCAGCAAGTGATGCCATCATCTTATGGACAGAGGGGCTTCCAGTAGCGCCTCAGGGGCTGCACACTTGCCCAGTTCTACAGCCATGGCTGGCCACTGCCTGGCCGCTGCTAGCATTTCCACACCACACTGCAAGCCAAAATGGCAGCCAAACCCTGACAGATTTTTTGTTTCTTGCAGTGCCTGCACATATTCATGCACAGAAGCATCTATTTACATTTGGGAGAGTTCCCCCTCACTGCTAGTGGTGGGAAGTGCTATGAAGTCGACAGCTGACTTAAGGCAACCCTGTAGGGTTTTCAAAGCAAGAGATAAACGGAGGTGATTTGGCCTTTTCTGCCTCTGCATAGCAACCCTAGACTTCTGGGAAGAGTTGCCAGGTCTTACCTGGCTGCCAGTGGCGGGGTCCCTCTCTGCCTCCGGGACTTCTTTGGTAACCATAGATTTTTTTCTCTCATGACAGAGCGTCCTCTGCACAACCTCCAGGTGACGACATGGTGCCAGGCACATTGGCACAAACTGGGCACTTTGGGGGCAGGGTTCCCCCCACTGGCCGGTGGATCAGGGCCGGTGGATTGGGCCCCCCAAAAGTGGGCAACCCCCCACCCCATCGGGGGACTGGCAACCCTACTTCTCAGGAGGTACCCACCAGGGATGACCCTGCTTAGCTTCCGAGATCTGATGCAATCGGGCCAGCCTGGGCCATCCAGGCCAGGGTGAGCCCAGATTAGGGCTTTCAAGAGTCAGGTTGTTTTTACAAACCTGGGTTTCCTCCCAAGCTCATACAGCCCTATATTGTCGCTGTGGCTGACTCTCTAATGCAGATAAACAGGGTCTCGTGGGGGCCGCCCTTGGCTATCAGTATAGAGATAGCTCCACATTCAGTGACCATATGCCCTGAATACAAGGTGTTGGGGACAGAGAACAGGACAGGACAGTTGTCCTCAATCGTTCACTGCTTGTGGTCTCCCCATTGGCTGGTCGTCGTCAGGAACAGAATCTTGGTCTCAACTAGCAGAACTCGACTAGCAGAACTCAACCTTCTAAGCCCAACACAGGCCACCTTTAGTGTATGGTGACTGGCCAGGTGTTTGACAACTTTCCTGCACCAGTCGTAGACAGAGACTGGTCAAGTCCTTGGTGGGCCACCA
Organism: Gekko gecko; assembly: GCA_029375565.1. Taxonomy (NCBI): domain Eukaryota; kingdom Metazoa; phylum Chordata; class Lepidosauria; order Squamata; family Gekkonidae; genus Gekko; species Gekko gecko. Next base: position 1,988,934 of record JAPDNY010000008.1, read on the forward strand.
CACATTATAATCAGATTGTGTTTGTCCATCAATCAAAACCTTTATGGGCATATCAACAGAACATACAGCAGGGAGACGAGGATACGTCCTTTACCCTTGCAGCTGAAACAATCTTCTCCTCTTAGTAGCACAACAGAGAAATTTAGCTACTGAGTCTATGATCTCAGGACTATGGGCAGATAATAGTGAAACGATCTTATAGTCATCAGATTGTCCTACTTAACTCTGATCAAGAGGTTCTAGAACAGGGGTCCTCAAACTACGGCCCGTGGGCCACATGCGGCCCGCCGAGGACATTTATGCGGCCCGCCAAGTGTTTATGCCCGTCCCCCCCCCCCCGCCCGGAGCCGCCTCCTCCTCGAGGAGCGCAGCAGCAGCGCCCCCGCAGCCTCTTTCTTCCTCCAGCAGCCCTGGGTGGCAAGAGCACCCAGGAGCTGAGGGAGGAGGAAGGGGCGAGCAGGCTGGTCGTGGGGGAGGGGGTGAATGCGGCGGCGGGGCGAGCAGGCTGGTGGGGGGCAGGGGGCGAATGCGGCGGCGGGGTGAGCAGGCTAGTGGGGGGAGGGAGCGAACGCGGCGGCGGGGCGAGCAGGCTGGTGGTGGGGAGGGGCGAACGCGGTGGCGGGGCGAGCAGGCTGGTGGGGGGAAGGAGCCAACACGGCGGCGGGGCGAGCAGGCTGGTGGGGGGAGGGAGCGAACGCGGCGGCGGGGCAAAGAGGCTGGTCGCGGGGGGAGGGGGCGAACGTGGCGGCGGGGCGAGCAGGCTGGTGGGGGGAGGGGCGAACGCGGCGGCCCTCCAACGGTCTGAGGGACAGTGAACTGGCCCCGTTTAAAAAGTTTGAGGACCCCTGTTCTAGAAAAACAGCACAAACATCACAGTAAAAAGAACAATACAGGAGAACATGTTTGATACTTTCGATCTCTCCCAAGCCACAGGCACAAAACCTAGACGAGGATGGGATTTTCTTGAACCTCCCGTACGATACAGCAGAAGGGAGAATGTTGAAACGAGCTAACAATTGTGTTTGTATACGTTTGCCTTTGGCCTCTTTTATAGACGCTGTTGCTAAATCCGACAGTATAATGACAGAATCATAGAATCACAGAGTTAGAAGGGGCCATCCAGGCCATCTAGTTCAACCCCCTCCTCAGTGCAGGATCAACCTAGAGTGGGGGTGTCAAACTTGCCCCTGGGCCAGAAGCCGCCGACCAATGGCTTTAATCAGGCCCACAGCTCTTTTCTTCCCCCTCCCCCTCCTGTCCTCACCCTTTGAAGCTTGAGTTTGCCAAAGTTCCCAGCTCCTTACCTCTTGTCTTTGCTGCTTCGGCAGGAAGCTCTTCTGGGCTTGCAAAGTTACAAAGAAAATACATAATGGATTTTTCTATTAAGGTCTCTGCACCCAGACAGACTACTCCGGGATTGTTTCCAACAATAGAAACAGTACTCTGGGACTGGAATGACAGTCCTCAGAGTAGAATGACAGTCCCTAGCAGTAGAAGCTGTGTTCTGGGACTGGAATGACAGGGCGAAGGGTGGAATGACAACCCTGGGGAGTAGCAGCAGCATTCTGGGAATGGAATTCCACTCTGGGGGCCCTCATTCCAATCCCAGAATGCTTCTGCTACTCCCAGGGACTGTCATTTCACTCTGGTGGCTGTAATTCCAGTCCCAGAGTAGTCTATCTGAGCCCAGAGACCTTAATGGGAAGTCCATTCCGCATTTTCTTTGCAACTTTGTCTGTTCTGCAATGTATTTCAATGGAGTGGCACTCAAGTAGTTTCACTTTCCAGTGTTTGTATAGCTGAAGCTGCTGCTTGCTGGAGTTGTCTCCTTGCAAATACAGGGTTGATATTTTGAGAAAGCTTGTCTCTGCTGAATGAACCTGAGAACACATACCTGAGTGAATACACTAACCTGGGAAGCCACAGCCAAAGGGGGGCATTACACTGGAGAGCCACTGCCACTCTGAGTAGACCTGGGGGTGGGGGTGGGAGAAGCTTGCAATGCCCAGCCATTTTATGTTCCTAGGCTCAGAACATTTTATATTTTTAGTTTATATTTTTATTTTCTGCTGTGATCCTTGTACTTTTTCTTGATGTTTTTATTTTCAAAACTGCATTGCCAAACCCCACTATTTCCCAACCTTTCCATTTTAGACAGGCATCTTTTTTGCAGGGAAGTTTGAGAGGTGTCAGTTATCAAAGACTGTTAAACAAACAAAATATTGCAAGTTTTAAGCATATTTGTATTTTAAGTTTTAAAAAATCTTTGTGTTTGTGGCCTTTTATAAAGTTTATATCTCTGCTACCTGACATTACATTTTATGTCACACATGGCCTGACCCACAAAGTCCCATTTATGTCCCTTGTAACAAATGAGTTCAACATCTCTGGCCTAGAGCATAAACAGTTTACTGGATTCTCTCTCTCTCTCTCTGTCTCTGTCTCTGTCTCTGTCTCTCTCTCTCCTTTCTTTCTGGAGCCCGTCACCATCCCAGGAAGGAAATGTGAACTTTTCAGAGACGGATGGCTGGCAACTCTGGCGTGACTCCTCAATACATGGTAAGCTAGCTCCATAAGGGGCATCTGTCTTCCTGCCCACAGAGAATGCTGTTGTGAGATATATTTGAAATATGGGCTTCTGTCACAAAATGCCAGAAATAGTTTCCAGCCGTTATGGAGTGACATGAATCTGTCATAGGAGACATCTTTGGATTCCAATGGAATCAGGACACGTGTGTTGCCCGGTCAGAGTTGCCAGGTCCCCCCGGCCACCCGCAGAGAAGGGGGGGGGGGAGTAGGGTTGCCAGCTCCAGGTTGGAAAACTCCTGGAGATTTGGGGATGGAGCCTGGAGAGGACGGGGACCTCAGCGGGGTGCAATGCCATACTAGAGTCCACTCTCCAAAGCATCCATTTTCTCCTGGGGAACTGATCACTTTAGTCTGGAGATGGGTTGTAATTCCGGGTGATCCCCAGGTCCCACCTGGAGGCTGGCATCCATAGTGTGTCTACACACACACACACACACACACACACACACACACACCATTGTGCATGAGCACTAGGGATTTTTGCTAACATAATGGTACCTGGAATAAAGGTGAACTGAATTGTGGCTCTGACTATCAAGAGCTCTGTGAGCTACATCTACTTCTACACTGGCTTCCAATTTGCTTCTAGGGTCAATTCAAGTTGTTTGTATAGACATTTAAAGCGTTGCATGGCCTGGGACCAATGTCCCCTAAGCATCCACATACCTTAAGGACCAACACACCAACATACCTTAAGGCCTGCCACCTTCTGTATGAACCTACCTGTACATTACAGTCATCTCTTGGAGGCTCTGCTTGGTTTGTCCCTGCCATCTGAAGTCAGACAGGTGGTGACCTGCAACAGGGTCTTCTCGGTCGTGGCACCAAAAGTTTACAAGTTCCTCCCTGGAGAGTTTTGTCTATCTCCCTCTATTGGTGTCTTTCACCAGCGGGTGAAGATTCCGCCCCCCTTTTTTCATCTGGTATACCTCTGATATACCTCTGGTGCTGGAGAAGACTCTTGAGAGTCCCTTGGATTGCAAGATCAGTCAACCCTAAAGGAAATAATCCTGACTGTTCCCTGGAAGGCCAGATACTGAAGCTGAAGCTCTAATACTTTGGCCACCAAATGAGAAGGGAGCACTCACTGGGGAAGACCCCGATGCTGGGAAAGATTGGAGGTCAAAGAAGAAGGGGACGGCAAAGGATGAGATGGTTAGACAGTGTTAATCTATGCAAGGAACATGAAATTGAGCAAACTCTTGGAAGACAGGAGGGCCTGGCGTGATGTGGTCCATGGGGTTGCAAAGAGTCAGACCCGACTGTGCGACTGAACAACAGAACCTCTGATCAAAATAACCAGCCCTCCGTCTAGTGTTGTTTTGTTTACGTGTTTTTCATTAAATTATTTTATCATTTCGACTTCAGAGGGTAGCCCAGCTGGTCTGAACAGCTGGATCTGAGCCCCTCAGCACCTTGTCGCTCTCTCAGGTGCTGCTGGACTTGAATCCAGCTATCATTTTAACAGTATTTTTAAGAGCTCAGATGCCTTAAGGCTGGTCACCTCCTGGATTCCGATTGGGACGGACACCACTGAGGCTGGCAGCTCTGGGTTGGGGGAAACCTGGAGATTTCTGGAGATTTTTTTTGGGGGGGGAGTGGAGCCTGAGGAGGGCAGGGCTTGGGGAGGGGAGGGAGGGACCTCAGCAGGTTGCAAAGCCATAGATTCCCCCCTCAAAAGCAGCCATTTTCTCCAGGGGATCTCCCTTTGCGGCTGTAGTGGTTGGAGACCTCGAGCCCCACAGGGAGGCTGGCAACCCAAGACAGCATAGAACGTTTAAATAAATACGTGTATAAAGTATTAAGGCTTGAACTTGTTTTAAAGTTGGCACTTGTTGTGAGCCGCCCTGAGCCTTTGGGAAGGGCAGGATTTAAATCCAAATAAATAAATAAATAAATAAATAAATAAATAAATAAATAAATAAATAAATAAATAAGGCTGCTCCTGAATTTTATTGGGGGGCGGGGCAGCCAGCACCAATGTTCCCTCTAAGCTGAGTTAGTGTGTGAGCCAGCTCACAGTTTTGTGAGAAATGAAAATGAAGCTTTTTAATTGAGTCGATTAACATGTTAAGCTTGTGCGTTGTGTACCTTAAAAGCTTAATGCATTTGCTTCACGAATCTATAAGACTAAAAGGCCAGACAACCTAAGATTAGAACTTGAAATAAGGAAGATAGGTCATGTCTAGTCCATCTGGAAAGTACCTATTCAGAAACACAATGGTCGGCATAGAGACATGTTTGCTATCCTTGATTTGCTTGCAGAGTATAACCAACAGAAAAATGGGAAGTTAACTCTGTCGAACAAATGTTTCGAAAGAAGACAGGCCTAAGCCCAGTAACAGGAAGACATGACACAAGAATGCCCAGGCTCACCCGAGAGTGACATTTGCAGTAGATGGTGGAAAAAATGTCAGGGGAAGGCTGGGAAGATTAATAACTTTTTTTAGGAGAAAGTAAACAGATTTTAGCATATTTAGAGGAGTGGACTAATTAGGAAAAGAGGAAGAGTAATCAGAGGCCTGTGGTCACGGGGTCCTAAAGGCGAGAGGTGATTTGAGAATGTGAGCCACCTACTCCAGCCTATGGGGACTGGCCAGGGCGTTTCTTATTTTCCAAAGCATAGGGGAAGGAAGTATAAAACTGCCTGCCTTCAAATACAAGGGGCGTTCAGTTCATTTGAATTGATCACCCACGCTTGCAAGAGTGCAACGATAAAATATTCTGCTTCACTGAGAAAGGTCTATCTTCAGACCTTCCCTTTTTTTTTTTTGGTAAAGAACACACTGCATTTCTGACAGTTTTTTAGCCTCCAGCCCATACATTTTTGTCTCTGCTCAGGAAGGAGGGCTCCGGAGCAGACTGATTTATGCAGCAGCCAAATCGCTGGCTCACAACATTAATGCCAGTGGCTCACAGAGTAGAATTTTTTGCTCACGAGACCCCACAGCTTAGAGGGAGCCTCGGACAGCAGCAAGGAGGCCCCGAACGGGTCCCCTTTTTCTTTAATCAGGTGTCGGAGCATTTCCGCGCTCCCAGCGGTCTGTCTACCTGCAGCCGGCCGTGCAAGCCTCGCAGACAAATTACCGGGCCGCGCCAGCGCTACAGTGAGTGATGAAAGTGCTCCCGGAAAGGCAAACAAGCGGAGCATTGCAACGGCCGCTTAATGGGAAACACATTTATTAACATCGAGCGCGACGTCGGTAGGGTCTCCCCCCGCCCCCGGCACCGCAACCGGCGGCGGCAGCAGAGGCCCCCCTCGGCTGCCAGCGAGGAAATGGCGCCGGGGACGGGAGGCGGGCGGTCCTCCCTCTCTTCTCCTCCCCCCCCCGCACCTTCGCCTCCCGCGGCCTTCTGCCCGCGCGCTTTGGGCACCGCGACCCGCCCTTGGCTTCGCCCGAGAGGGGGACAAAAGCCGCCCCGGCAGCAAGACGAGAGCAACTGGATCGCGCGGAGAGGGGCTCCGGTCCCGGGGGAAAGTGCGCTGGAGCCACTGGGGCAGAGCCTGGCGGCAGCCGCGCGCCCCTGGATAAAAAGAGCCGCAGGAGGCGGCGGCGGCGGCGGAGGGCCGGCGGGGGAGCGCGGGCGAGGCCTCCGTGCCGCACGCGAGAAGCTTCCTCCTGGCACAAGGAGGCGGCCCTGCCCGCCCGCCCGGGGTCTCCTCCTCGGCGGGGAGATGTGTGGGAGGCGGCGAGCCCGCGCGCTTTGGCTGGAGGCCGCCGCCGCCGCACATTGCCCGGCCGGGACCTGCTTTGGCTTTCCAGGGCGGCTCTCATCGCGGCGTCAGGGACCCTTCGGGAGGGGGACATGGGTCGTCCGTCCCCCCCGCTCTGCGGAGGGACGCGGCGAGCCGGCAGCAACCGGGGAGGGAGGACTGAAGCCGGGAACCAGACCCGCGCCCCCGGCCCGCGCCAGCTGGCTCCCTTCAGCTAGGAGTTGGAAGCGACTTCGAGCTCCTCCGGCTGAGGGGGAACCTTTGCGCACAACAGGCGATTCACAGTCCGGGATAGGGGTTGCCAGCTCCGGGTTGTGCATGGAACCGGTGCTCCCTTTAAGCTGTGGGGTCTTGTGAGCCACAATTCTCCTTTGTGAACTCCTGGCATTAAGGTGGTGAGCCAACAATTTGGCTCCTGCATCAGTTAGTTTGCTCTGGAGCCCTCCTTCCTGAGCGAAGACAAAAATGTGTGAGCCGGAGGCTAAAAAACTGTGAGCTAGCTCACACTCACTCAGCTCAGAGGGCACACTGCATGAAACCGGAGGAGGGTGGAATAGGGGACAGGAGGGAGTTCAGCGGGGTCCAGGGCCACGGAGTCCACCCTCCAAAGCAGCCATTTTCTCCAGGAGAACTTTAGTCTGGAGAACAACTATAATTCGAGCAGATCTCCAGGCTCCCCCTGGAGGATGGCAACCCTCACGAGGCAGTCAACCTTTGGCAGCGTTTTCCTTTCTTGCAATGCCAGCACATGTATGTCCCTGCCTAGACATAGGGAGAGTCAGGCTGCGAATAACTAACAATGGTTAAGGCCAGTGGGGTAAGTTTGGGAGGGGGAGACTGGCCTGGGAGACAGGAATGGCCAGGAGAGGAAACCTGATTCCCAATCCCTGTTGACATAAATCAGATGAAGAGTTTCCGTACTTAGAACCCTAGACTCACAGAGCTGGAAGGGGCCATCCAGGCCATCTAGTCCAGCCCCCTGCTCAGTGCAGGATCAGCCTAAAGCATTCCTGACAAGGGTTTGTCCAGCTGCTGCTTTGTTTGTTTATCAAAACATTTATCTCCTGCCTTTCCTCTTGGTTGGGGGCAGTGGGCAGTGATAGTTAAAACATTCCCAGCCGTCACAAAAGATAGAATGGCAAAACCCAAATCTTTCCTCCTGAAACGTGCTGGGTTTGAGACGCATAAAGTGATCAGGTCATCGTTTCTTCCTGATTTCAGCAGGGCTGGAGCCCTGCTCATATGCAAGCAAAACACCCCACTCCCCCCCCCACCACTCCCCCTGATAGGCTATTTACATTACAACTCCTGCTCCATCGGTTCCTTCCAGGATCCTGGGTCTCTCTTGTTCTGGGGAAACCGGCTTAGTCAGTTTCCACCTACTGTTCAGTCTCAGTACAGAACACCTCCCCTGCTTAAAACATGTCTGACCCTTCAGACTCCCTCAAAGGCCCTGGCAAACAGGCAAGCTTTGCAGCAGCTCCTTGAAGATCTCCAGAGGGGAGGTCCAAAGGGGTTGTGCAATATCTTTTGTGATACAGAAAAAGCCGATACTTAGGTGTTTAGATATATGATTCTTTCTCTGTGTTAATGTTTATATGATACTTAATATAATGGTGAATAATTTATAAGAAATACAAAATATATATATATATAAAACCAAAAATATATATAAAAATTACTTGAGATACTTTGTAGTCGTCGGTAGCCCACTGTGGAGTCAGTCTGCCTCAAAGGGAGGCATCCGTTATATCACCACCCTGCTTGGCTCGCCCAGATGCATGTCTCATCCTCAGCTTTCGATACGCCCTTTTTTATGGGATCAGGTACAGAAGTGCCAGCTCCCCCTTTGGACTCCAGATACCGATCTCAGTTTGGCACTTTGGCTTAGCTCACAGGTCCACCTGAGCCCCAAACGCCCCTCTCTCCCCTTTGACAAAAGTCAGATAGCCAGATAACCAACCAATGGTCATTCATACCCCCCCACACACACACATACCGCTGGCTTAAACCAGATATCTTGCTTAAGCTATTGGATGAGCCTAAACTCCAACTGAATGGCTGTGATTCAGTGGAAGAGCCTCTGCTTTGCATGCACGAGGCTGCAAGTTCAATCCTTGGCACCTCCAGTTAGAAGGACCAGGCCGTTGGTGAGCTGGCGACCCTGGAGAGCTGCTGCCGGTCTGAGTGGACAGTGCTGACTTTGATGGACCAGTGGTTTGATTCAGTTCAAGGCAGTTCCGTGTGTGTTCGTGCCAAGATGCCCATCCAACCACCCACGAGGTACAGGGATATGGCTGTCTCAAATGTCTAACGCCAACTTTCTTATCTGGTTCCAAGGGGGCGTTGTGTTGGTAGAACTGCAGTAGAAGAGCTGGGTTGGAGAACAGTAACCTCTGAGAGACCGTGGGGAGCAGCCGCGTTGGTCTGAAGCAACGGAACAAAGTCAGAGTCCGGTCAGGCACCTTTGAGACCGACCAAGTTTTATTCAAGGTGTGAGCTTTCTTGTGCGGGTCCACCTTGTCAGACGATGAAATGGAATTACATCTCATAGCTGTATATATAGGCGGCTTATTAAATTAGCATGCAAAATAGTGAGAATATTTTTCTAAACAGATCAAAAGAATGACAAGCTGGTTTCTGGTTATCATCCGTTTCAGTTCAACTGGTGGGGAGCAACATAGGTAACAAATATGTTAGAACTGGAGACTGATGTGTCCTAATTTGTGAGGTGTGGTGGCTCGAGTGGTTAAGATGCTGAACTGCAGACCGGAAGGTCGTTAGTTCCACAGTTCAAGACCCGAGTGCCGCATGATGGAATGAACTCCCATCTCTGGCCCCAGCTCCTGCCCAACCTAGCAGTTTGAAAGCAAGAAATTGCAAGTTGATAAATAGGTACCGCTTCGGTGGGATGGTAACAGCGTTCTGTGCACCTCAGCATCTAGTCATGCCAGCCACATGACCATGGAAATGTCTTTGGACAGCACTGGCTCTTCGGCTTGGGAACGGAGATGAGCACCGCATCCCTAGAGTAGGGTTCGACTGGCTTTTGAGCAAGGGAAACCTTTACCTTTACGTAGTTTGTGAGGACGGGATTCTCACAAATTAACATAAGAACCTAAGAGAAGCCAATGTTGGATCAGGCCAGTGGCCCATCCAGGCCAACACTCTGTGTCACACAGTGGCCAAAAACACCAGGTGCCATCAGGAGGTCCAGCAGTGGGGCCAGGACACTAGAAGCCTTCCCACTGCCCCTGCCCCCACACCAAAAATTAGGATACATCAATCTGCATGCACATGAAAGCTCACATCCTGAATAAAACTTTGTTGGTCTTAAAGGTGCCATTGTACGCTAACCTTAGAGACCAACAATCAATCAATCGATGTATTTATCCGGCCAACGACCAGTACAAGTCAATAGCAAAAGCTATACAGAAAAATCATTAAAAAAGAAAATTGTTCTGTCCTATTGCCATCGGTAGAAATCTCTAAAATTTAAAACCTGTAAATTAAATTTCATGACAAATTCTGCAAGCTGCTAAAAAAAACCTTAGCACAGCAAATACCTGCAGCAAATAATCTTAGTTTTCTGCCTGTCGATTTTATGACCAGGAAAGAGCCCAAACTTGTCCAATTGCTCCATTACATGTTGAAGAGATAGTTGGGGGTTCAAAATTATAAGGACTACGTCAAACAAATAACCTGTTGGTTAACACCCATTGAAAGCTTCTTTGAGACATCAACATCTGAGCATCCTGGATAATGATTAAACAGAGGGGAAACGATATTTGACTGATCTTCCTGATGACAGCCACAGTAAAAGACTACATGCCCAACTGATTCCGCCTCTTTGGTGCCACATGGGCAGATCCTCTCCTTCACAGGAGTCTTTTTATCTTTCCTCTAAAATTGCAGAGAGGAAGATTCGCCATCTCACCAAAGTGAAAGCTCCCTGGGTACCTCCTGGACGGAGAGGTAAGGGGCCAGGGCAATGACATATTTAAGCTTCTCTGGTGTTGTGTCCTGAGATCAGGAGGCAGAGCTGGCGAAATGCAGCCGAGCTCCGCTCTCTGAGAACAATAGGGACTAGGCTCCTGAGCTCGCCAGTAGAGAACCAATGGCAGCATTGGCGGGCGATTCAAACCCGCCAATAGGAATGTGGGAGCGTCCCCCCCTTACTGTATATAGCTGGCCTCCGGCCGTTACTGTTTGTCTTTGTCTTGTGTGAAGTACGAATAAACGCGTCTTCTCTTATGTCATCGTCCGAGTCATGAGGCCCGAAACCTAGTACTTTACAGTGGCGACGAAGGTGGGATTTCAACGCCTTCCTTGACTCCATGAGCGATGAAAAGGACGACAAGGCCACCCGCCGAGCATCGCATCGCTGACCCCGAGAGCAGCACCACATCGCTCGCCGAGCATCGCATCGCTGACCCCGAGAGCAGCACTGCACCGCTTGCCCCGGCGCACGACTTCCCAGACGGAGCCATGGCCGCCACTCATGTAATGCTCGAGCGCTTCGATCCGTCTCAGCCAGAAACCTGGAACGCATGGGTCGACCAGCTCATAAGCTATATGGAACTCAACGAGATTCGCGACCCTGAGAAAAAACGGTCGCTCCTGCTGAGCGCGTGCGGCACCCAAACAGTCCGCTTCGCCAAGAGCCTTTGGGGAGATCCTGAACGTCCTCAACGGGTACTTCAGCCCCCGGCCTACCTTCTTGGCCAAGAGGATGGACTTCCAGAGGTGAGTCCAGGCCCAAGGGGAATCCGCTGCTACCCTCCTGGCCACGCTGAGGGCGCTCGCGGTGGACTGCGTGTTCCCGAGGGTGGAAGACAACTTGCTGACGCAGTTTGTGTGGGGCCTGGCGGACTCCAAGCTGCGGCGCAAGTTGATTGGCAACCGGAGGCTCTCCCTGGACGAGGCCATCGATGCGGCAACCGCACATGAGGCCGCCGAAGGGGAACGCCTGGCCACGGCTGCCCATACGGTCGGGAGGGGTCTCAGCCCCGGGAATTCGGACACCGAAGAGGTCTACGCCCTCAGACCCCAACACCGCCGGCCGGCGCAGACCCAGCAGGCAGACAGGGAGCCAGCCAAGCCTTCCGGCAACCGGACCGGGTGTGCCAGCTGCGGGGAAGGCCACGGGAGGAAGACCTGCAAGTTCCGGGATGCTGTCTGTCACGGGTGTGGGAAGCAGGGACACCTCGCATGGGTCTGCCGGTCCAAGGGCCCCCGGAACTCGAGATCGTCGGCCCCACCGCACCGCGCACCGTCCACCGCCTACGAGACGATGGAAGAGGTCGCCGAGCTGTACCATCTCACGGATCAACCGCTACAGGTACTTCGCCTACCCAACCCCAATCTCTCCTCCACCCCGAAGATCCAAGTAACCGTGCGGATCGAGGGGTCCCCTGTTGCAGGGAGGTGGACTCGGGATCGGCGGCGTCCATCATTTCCCTGGACACTTTAAAAAAACTTTGCCCGTCAGGGGACCCCTCTACGTCCATCGCCACTAAGCTTGGTGGACTTTCAAAAGAACCCTGTCCCCATCCGGGGAGTCGGCACTTTCCGAGTGCAATACTGAGACTTTGAGGGACACTTGGACTTGGTGGTGGTTGAGGGAAACCTTGCGAGTCTCCTGGGGCAGGCGTGGTTCGAGGCCCTAGGCATTTCGATTGAGGGAGTGAATAAGTGCGGGATGCGTGACTGGGGGGCGGTGTGCAAGGAATTCCCCGAGGTCTTTGATGGGAAACTGGGGTGTTATAAAGGGGCCCCAGTGTCTCTCCACTTAGACCCAATGGTGACGCCCATCCGGCGGCGCTTCCGCACCGTGCCCCTGGCCCTCCGCCCTAAAATAGAGGCAGAACTGGACCGGTTGGTGGCCCAGGGAGTCCTAGAGCCCGTCCCTAACGCACGATGGGAGACCCCGATTGTGACACCCGTGAAGCCGAACGGGGAAATCCGCATCTGCGCGGATTACAAGTGCACTATTAACCAGGCACTTCAGGCGCACGCATACCCTGTACCCGTGGTCAGCCATGTATTGGCCACACTGGCGGGGGCACGCATATTTGGTAAGCTGGATCTCGCGCAGGCGTACCAGCAACTCCCTGTGGATGAGGCCACTGCCGAGGCACAAACCATAGTGACCCACCGGGGGGCTTCCAGGGTGAAGCGGCTGCAGTTCGGGGTCAGTGTGGCCCCAGGGATCTTCCAAAATCTAATGGACAATTTGTTAAAAGGGATCCCTGGCATGACGCCGTTCTTCGACGATGTCCTCATCGCCGCGACCACCCCAGAGAGCTTCGCCGCCCGCCTCCGAACTGTCCTGGGACGCTTCCAAGCCGCGGGGCTGAAGGTGAAGCGGGAAAAGTGCCTCCTCGGGGTGCCGGAGGTGGAGTTCTTGGGGTACCGGGTTGACGCAATGGGCCTGCATCCGGCGAGGGACAAGGTGAAGGCCATCGTAGAGGCCCCCGCCCCGAAGTCCAAGGCGGAGCTCCAGGCGTTCTTAGGCCTCCTGAACTTTTACCACACCTTTCTCCCACACAAAGCCGCCGTGGCAGAACCCCTGCACAGGCTGCTGGATAAGGCGACACCTTGGGCATGGGGAGCGAGGGAGGAGGCGGCGTTTCAGGGGGTTAAGATACTATTGATTTCTAACGCTGTTCTCGCCCACTTTGATGAAAAGCTCCCGGTAATCCTTGCATGCGACGCATCGCTGTATGGGGTCGGGGCGGTCTTGGGCCACAAGCTACCAGACGGGAGGGAAGTCCCGGTGGCTTACTACTCCCGCACGCTGTCCCCCGCGGAGCGGAACTATGTGCAAATTGACCGGGAGGGCTTGGCCCTGGTGGCGGGGGTGAAAAAATTTCACAACTTTGTGTATGGGCGGCCCTTCACGCTCGTAACTGATCATAAGCCGCTCCTCGGTCTGTTCACGGCGGACAAACAAATGCCGCAGGTACTGTCGCCCCGGGTATTGCACTGGTCCTTGTTTCTAGCGGGCTATCAGTACTGGTTGGAGCATCGGCCGGGCAAGGCGCTGGGTCATGCCAACGCCCTGAGCCGCCTACCGCTGCTGCATACAGGGGAGGATCTGGCCCCAGCCCCCGCAGTATTGTTGATGGAGGAGCTGCCCAACCCCCCCTTCAGGCTGCAGACGTGGCCGCCCGCTCGTCCCGAGATCCCATTCTCTCCCGGGTCCTAAACTGGGTGGTGAGGGGATGGCCAGCGGAACAGACAGGGCCAGAGTTCACGGCATACAAAGCCAGGAGGGAAGAGTTATCCACCTTAAAAGGGTGCTTACTATGGGGGGACAGGGTGGTCATCCCAGGGCCCATGAGACAGGGGGTTTTAGAGACGCTGCATGAGGCCCACCCTGGCATTGTACGAATGAAAGCTCTGGCAAGGAGCTACGTGTGGTGGCCCGGGATAGACGCAGAAATTGAAACCTGGGTCCGGAGGTGCACATGGTGTCAGGAAGTCCGCCCCAATCCCCCGAGAGCGCCAACCCAAAGCTGGGAGTCTACCCACAAGCCGTGGTCGCGCCTACACGTAGATTTTGCCGGGCCGTTTCAGGGGCTCCAGTTCATGGTGATGGTAGACTCCTACTCGAAGTGGGTAGAAATAAGTCCAGTGTCTACCACCTCTGCGAAAGCGGCAATAAGGGCCCTGCGCAAAATATTCGCTACGCACAATCGTGTCGGACAACGGGGTTGCGTTCACATCTGCGGAGTTCCAAGCGTTCCTCGCAAGGAACTTAATCAGGCATATACGATCTGCGCCTTTCCACCCGGCAACAAACGGACAAGCGGAGAGGACAGTCCGCACCGCCAAAGAAGCCCTGAGCCGCATAACCGAGGGGGAGTGGGAATTCCGGCTGGCCCGCTTCCTCCTCACACAGCGCACCACCCCGAACCCCATCTCCGGGCATTGCCCAGCAGAACTATTGATGGGCCGCCGCCCCACAACCCTGTTAGACAGGCTCCACCCGGACCGAGCCCCAGAGAGAAAGCTGGTCGAAACCTGGGAGGCGCCCAGGAGCTTCCTCCCGGGGGAACCTGTCTATTTTAGGAATTATGGGGCGGGGCCTCAGTGGCTGGCCGGGCGTATTCTAAAATCTACCGGGCCAGTTTCATATGAGGTCCTGGCAGACGGGGACAGGGTCTTCCGTAAACACGTGGACCAGCTCCAGAGGCGGCAAGACCCCGACACAGGGATCCATGCCCGTACGGGAACGCCGCGGCCGCCCCAGCATCCGATCGGCTGCAGACACCACCAGCGGAGCAAACGCCGGAAAGACCACGGAGCCCGGAGGGGGTCCCAGAGCAAAAGGAGCCGCCGCCGCCGCCGTCGCCACCGCAGCCATTGTCGCCGGAGATCCAAGCTCCTAGTGCGGGTGGATCACCCGGAGGGGGCCCCACCAGTCCGGTGCTGGCCCCCCGACGATCATTAAGGGAACGGAGGCCACCAGCCTACCTAAAAGACTACGTCACCTGATAGGAGACAAACTATGGGGGGAGGGGTGTTGTGTCCTGAGATCAGGAGGCAGAGCTGGCAAAATGCAGCTGAGCTCCGCTCTCTGAGAACAATAGGGACTAGGCTCCTGAGCTCGCCAGTAGAGAACCAATGGCAGCATTGGCGGGCGATTCAAACCCGCCAATAGGAATGTGGGAGCGTCCCCCCTTACTGTATATAGTTGGCCTCCGGCCGTTACTGTTTGTCTTTGTCTTGTGTGAAGTACGAATAAACGCGTCTTCTCGTATGTCGTCGTCCGAGTCATGAGGCCCGAAACCCAGTACTTTACATCTGGCATCGGGAAGATTGGGATGTTGTTAATATCTATTTGACACTCTGTGTCCAGGAGCCTTTGTTTGCAGAGACCAGCCAGATTTCAGGGGCGTAAGCTCTGACAAAGGGAAAGTTGACTCTCGAAAATTTGTATTCCCCCAAATCTTATTGGGCTCTAAGGCTTGAATCTAGCTGTTTCTTATCTGTGTAATTTACCACATTTCATTTAAAAACCATCACCTGGTCATACAAAGCCCAATCCCTTGATAGGATGTGGTGTGTCAAGCTTTATATATATATACATATGTGTGTGTTCAGTTGCCTCCATATTACAGATGTTTTTTTGTGGCTGGATAATTAGGTGCCCTACAACACGATCCAGATGGCTTGGGACTGTCCACAATGGTCACTTCATTCCTTTCTTGGCACATCATTGTGGGTTGGTAGGTTAAGAAGCTTACCCTTAATTGAATCAAGTAATCCTCTCAAATCTCCCCGGACATCCATTCTCTCCGGCCCGGCCTTGTTCATCCTTTGCTTGGCTGATATGAATGGCGATCTCGATTCCCTTTCTGCCTCACCTGGTTTCCCTGGGAGTTCATCTGCTCTCCATTTCGGAGCAGCTGCCGTGTCAATAAAGATCCGTCCCTTTGTCCCTTTTTTGACAAGGACCCGCACAATGCCTTCTCCAGGCTCCCTCGTGGTGAAGAGCCGCTCTTTCTCTTGCCGGCTTACGTTGATTAAGAATCGTTTTATTTCAGAACTATGTGTCAATTGGCATATTTATTTCTAATCAGCTCTTTAAAATTGTGTTATTCAGAGGTGCTTAACCAAGTTACTTAATTTTCAGTCTGTGTTGCTATTGATTTCTAATACCGTCCTTAAGATATGGTGCACGGTTCTGTGAAAGAGCTCCCTTTCTGAAATGAAGGCATCTTTTGTCCCCTTTCTTTTGGGGGTCTCCTGGTGGGTGGCAGTTGGAGAAATTCAACTTTATGAACTTGGTGTACACCAATTTCTAAATTAGTCAACTTCTGTGTACATTGAATGTTATGAAGAAGAAGAGAAGGGCTTTATACCCCGCTTGTCTCTGTGTTAAGGAGTCTCAAAGCGGCTTACGATCACCTTCCCTTCCTGTCCCTGCAACAGGCACCTTGTGAGATAGGTGGGGCTGAGAGAATTCTGAGACAACCGTGACTGGCACAAGGTCACCCAGCAGGTGCCACATGGAGGAGTAAGGAGGGGATCAAATCTGGTTCTTAATCACTACACCACGCTGGCTCCCTGTGGCTATGGCTCGATACCCTACTGAGGTCCCTCCCTTCCCCAAACCTCAGCCAGTTTGGTGTAGTGGTTAAGTGTGCGGACTGTAATCTGGGAGAACCGGGTTTGATTCCCCCACTCCTCTACTTGCACCTGGTTGGATGACCTTGGGCAAGCAATAATTCCGGCACAGTTGTCCTTGAAAAAGAGCAGTTTCCGTCAGAGCTCTCTCAGCCCCACCTCCCTCACAGGGTGCCTGTTGTGGGGAGGGGAAGGGAAAGGAGTTTGTAAGCTGCTCTGAGACTCCTTTGGGTAGTGAAGGGCGGGGTATAAATCCAGTCTCTTCTTCTTCTACTACTCAGAATCCATCCCCAAATCTCAAAGAATTTACCAATAGGAACAGGCAACCCTACTTATGAGCAGCTAATAAATGAAACATTTTATGGATTTGCACAACTCATCCCAACGTTTAACCTTCACAGATACCATCACCACCACACCTAAGATGGAGGTCTGCATCCTACTGATTACAGCAGGGTTGTCAAACCGCATCAATGGCTCTTATGCGACCCAAGAGCAACTGGTGCAAGGGAAGGAACAGGAGGCTGCTGGGGGATGATTGTGGCTTCAACACGGTGGAACAACCTCATCTTCAGCAGTCAAGCAGCACGGGAACATCTGCCCGGTGCTGCACTGCTGGCTCTCCAGTCCATCCATGTGGGTTTTCCTCTGCACCTCCCCTCCCAGCGCAGCAAGGATATACCAACTTGGCATATACCCAGTGGGGATATACCAATTCAGAGCTTACCAGCTGCTGCCCTCTATAAAGTTTATATCTCCGGTACCTGGCATTTGTTTTATGGCACACATGGACCGGCCCAACAAAATGACATTTATGTCAGATTTGGCCCTCATAACACATGAGTTTTGACATCTCTGGGTTAGAGCGTCAGTCTAGGAACTGGGAGACCCAGGTTCAATTCCCCAGTCTGCTGAGGAAGCTTGCTGGGAGACCTTGGGCCAGTTACAGGCCCTCAGCCTCACAAGATTGTTGTGAGGTTAAAATGCGGGAGAGGAGAGCAGTGTAAGCCACTTTGGTCCCCGTTAGGGAGAAGTAAATAAATAGATTTATGTCATATTAAATTCTTATAAACTCTGAGACCCCGAGGGACAGAGGAGGATGTGTGAGGCTGCTGTGAGCCACTCTGAGTTGATGGAATAGAGTGGGATTATAGATACCTAATAAATGTAGCTAAATAATGTCTTGACCCACAAAGTTAATCAATTTGGAAGTGTTACTAGAGTATTGCCATAGCTTCCATAACCATCTATTATAAATATGCTTTCTTGAAGTTGGAAGATACACACCATGGTTGCTAGTTTCACTCTGGCTGATATTACTTCATTCCCCCCCCAGGGACCGTATCTAACTGGTAAGTGTTATACTGTACTGTCCTGCATGGTCAGGAAGTGTCTTGAATTCATTATTATTATTGTTTTTAAACAAAGCATTTATATCTTTTTCTCTGTAAAGGACCCAAAGTGGCCTACAAGGAGAAAAAACATAAATAAACCAGTGCACAGTGAAAGGAAGGGAGGGAGGGAGGAGGAGGAGGATGAGAAATTGATAAAATTTATTAGCAGTGATACTACTTGATTTGTATAATATACCCACTGACTATGTAGTTTATGGTTCTTTTTTGTGTCTTATTGTTGGTGATGTTTCTTATTGTTGATGACGTTGAGAAGAAGAAGAAGAAGAAGAAGAAGAAGAAGATCATCATCATCATCTCGGGCCAGTCGCTGAACTCCTTGGCAGACTTGATTGAAATCCCAGGCTACAAGTCACAAGGCTGCGCCAAAGAGCCAAGAGTCCTTTGGTTCTTTCCCCTCAGCCCATGCCCACGGGCTTGCACCTTGGCCACGCCCACAACTTTATAGGGCACCTTGAGACAGGAGCAGGAAGCGCAATCCTCAGCAACAGTGTTCCACAGCCAGGACAGATGTTCCTCCTCTTCCTCCCTCTTTCTCTTCGGTGATTGTTGCTGAAACATCCATAACAAAAAACACTTCTGTGTTTTAATCAAGGTGGTACTGTCAACAGAAGTGTTGACACCTTTTTTCCATTCAAGATTGGTAATAAGTGCCCTGACCTGGATGGCCCAGGCAAGCCCAATCTTGTCAGATCTCAGAAGCTAAGCAGGGTCGACTCTGGCAAGTACTTGGATGGGAGACCTCCTTGGAATTCCAAGTCGGGAGGACAGAGGCAGGCTTTATTCAGCTACCTCTCTGAATATCCTCCCAGCCTCCAGTAGGGGTCAGTCACCAGAGATCAACATGACCTCCAGGTGGAGACACAACCACATACACACACATAAATACCAAAAAAAAAAAGAAAAAGATTGGCATTAAGCAGCGTTCTCAGGTCCTGGTTGGAAAATACCTGGGGGGGGGAGTGAGAGGAGGGTGGGGTTTGGGTAGGGGGGAATAATGCTATGGAGACCACCTTCTGAAGGGGCCGTTTCCTCCAGGTAAAATGATCTCTGTCACCTGGAGATCAGTTTCAATCCCAGGAGATCTCCAGCCACCACCTGGAGGCTGGCAATCCTAGGCATTGTGGCACTTACAGCGTCATTCATGCCCCAGACCTGGGAAACAGTAACTTAAGGCTCTCACCTTAATTTTTGGTCCAGGTGAGCAGAATTGCTATTCTACAGTTTGGGATTTCTTGCTTTCTTACAACTTGGGCTCCATACATTTTGCATTGCTGTTTTAGATACCCCCCCCCCCAAAAAAAAATACTAGCATCATTGTTACTTCTGTTGTTTCAAGGAGGAATTCCATATTGTTCATTTCAACATGGAACAAAATTTTCATTAAACATTAATGCAGCACTGATTCTCCCCCCCCCCACGCCATGCCCCTGATTGAGCATAGCGCCTCTAACCTGCAGAGAACTGGAGGCTACCAGGAACATGCGGAGCTGTGTGGAGGCTAAGCTGTAAGCCTCCACAAAATTGTCCGTATTGCTCACCTAGAATGAATTTTGCAGCTTGAATGGAATTGTAAATGCATTGGTGCTTTTCTTATAGCAAAAGGTAATTCAGGGCTCTTTTTGTAGAAGGAACTCCCTTGCATATTAGGGGACACACCCCTAATGTAGCCAATTCTCCAAGAGCTTACAGTAGCCCACACAAATCTATCTGTCATTTGTCTGTCTATCTGTTAATAATAGAGAACCTTTAAGAGCATCTTCTCTACTATATTTTTTTGATTTTCTCAAAAAACAGTGGGATAGAAAAGGGAAGAGGGGGTAGGGGAAAATACAGATTCATCAAATTTATCAAATATTATGACTTGTTACAACAAGTAAAATCAGATGTTTTAGTAAGGATGTCTTTTTCAAATATAGAAGCAGAGGATAAAACATCAATATTGCAGTGTTTTGGGATGGGTTCCCTACCATATTTTGAGTGCCCCTTTACTTCATGTTTTACTTATTTGCTGTCGGTTTTATATTATAATATTACACTAATTGTAATTTATTATTATTATTATTATTATTATTATTAGTTGTTGTAATTGATACTACAATAACCAATTGGGTATTAGGTCAATATATTCTTTAAAAAAGGTGGGAAATAGCGTGTTCATGTCCTGTAAGTGACCCTAGCTATTCAGGAATCACTCCTGGACACACTACCTTCCCAAGATTACCTTTTACAAACTTTATACAGCCTTTACATCCATTAGTTTCCAAGCAATGCAAACTGCCATGCTTGCAGGATGCTTTACAGAAAACCCAGTTGATCAGTGTCTATGCCTTGCGGAGCCGCAGAACTAGAAATGTATGTCCCTGTTTGTTGGCCTGTCTGCTTTATTCAGCTCCTTGGCAAACATCCTTGGACACAATTCTGGCCAGCTTAGGCCCAAGGACTGCAATGGAGAAAGTTTTATTTCTCCTCGCCATGGAGGAGCCAGTTATCTCCTGTGAGGCTGCCCTGTGAGCTGCCAAGGAAACTCGATCCAAGTTAGTGCCAAAAGACTAGGCCAGCAAAATGTTACTCTTTTCTGAAGCTGGCTGGATGAATATCCAATACATTATTACATAAGACCATAAAAGAAGCCAATGTTGGATCAGGCCAATGGCCCATCTAGTCCAACACTCTGTCACACAGTGGCCAAAAATACCAGGTGCCATCAGGAAGTCCAGCAGTGGGGCCAGGGCACTAGATGCCCCCCCACTGCTGCCCCCCCCAAGCACCAGAAATACAGAGCATCCCTTGCCCCAGACTGAGTGTTCCTTGTGGCTAATAGCCACTGATGGACTTCTGCTCCATATGTTTATCCAATTCCCTCTTGAAGCCGTCCATGCTTATAGCCACCACCACCTCCTGTGACAGTGAATTCCATGTGTTAATCACTCTTTGGGTGAAGAAGTACTTCCTTTTATCTGTTCTAACCCGACCACTCAGCAATTTCATGGAGTGCCCATGAATTCTTGTATTGTGAGAAAGGGAGAAAAGTACCTCTTTCTCTACCTGCTCCATCCCATGCATAATCTTGTAAACCTCGATCACATCACCCCATAGCCGTCGTTTCTCCAAGCTAAAGAGCCCCAAGCGTTTTAACCTTTCTTCACAGGGAAAGTGTTTCAACCCTTTTATCATTCTAAAAGGTAACTTTTAATTTTATCATTCTAAAAGGTAACTTTTAATTTTAATTCTAAAATTAAAATATTACATGTGTTTTAATTGCTGTGAAAAGGTAACTTAATAATGTAGCAATACAGTTTTATCTTTTCGTTTACTTGTTACTTTTGTTCTTTCTCATTCTTGTTTGTTCTTTCTCATTCTTGTAGCGGCCTTTGGCTTACTGCAAGGAAACCACACTGAACTGTCACATACAGCTAGAGATCACAGACATTTTGCACCCCTCTCACAATGATCTCTGCTGAAGAGAAAGCTATGAAAAAGGGACTTATGATGTAAAAAGTCTTCTGAATTAAGGTGAAAGGGAGAAGGCGGAGGATGGGTTAATTTAACAACTGTTACAGTTACCACGCAATCCTAAACAGAGTTGCAGCTTCTACTTTAGCTTAAAAGGGAGTGACAACTCTGTTTAGGATTGCACACTTAGAGACCCAAGATAAATGCATGTTGAGGTCAGGGAAGTATGAGAAATGGTTTGCTTTGCAGCAGCTAATAAAAATGGCAAATGGTAATTATGTTTAGCCGATTTTGTTGATGGAGAGCACCCCCCTCATGTTGTAAGACCCCCACCTATTGCCAGGCCTTGTCTGGCCATCCTATTTCAGCCACTGATGATGAACCTAATAAACTATTAATAAACATGGCTAGAGTCTCTAAGATTGTTTTGTCTAATTGAACTTTACTGTTAATTCACTACACTTCCTCCATATTAATAGGAATAGTCAACATTTTCATCTCATAATGGTTTTTTTTTTGTATCTTTCAAGAATCTTTTAATATGTTCCTCATCTGGATTCTCTATTTTTTTTTAAGTCACAAATTGCCTTGTGATTTCATCACTATAAAGGTAATGGTAAATGGTATATAAAATTATGAATTTGCAAGATATTTTGTAGAAAGCTACGATTACCAACAAATAATATGCGCTGGCCTTTTTAATATTCCAAAAAGGTATTTGATTATGTGGAATAGTCATAGGGGTTTGGATTCAGGAGGAGCTAGAAAAGATAATTAAGTATAATTGTTAACTCTGTTGGGATATATTAAAGCAGAAGCAGGCTTAAGAACACTTGTCATGGTTTGAGTGAGTAGCTCTAACAAAAATATATTGGTTACCAAACATAATTTTCTTGTTTACGAATATATTCTTAATAATAAAATGGGATATTATGAATAAATGGCAGATGCTAATTAATAAGCCTGCCAAGGGTTTCTGATGTTGCTTTGAATAAACATAAATTGAATGGTGAGATAATCCTTCCAAATAACTTTTGCTCAAACTCAGCCACTTTCCCTCCTTATTATAGTCCCCCTCTCACATGGCTTTTGCCCATGCAGAAACCATGACCCACCCAGCTCAAGCCTTCATGTGGCCGAACGAGACCAGTGTCAGGTAGCCCTTTAATGGAGTTGGAATGTGAGGGGAGTACTCTCACTCTACCAGCCTCTGACCATTACTATCCTACTGTCTGTATGTTATCATCTTCCTGACCTTGTAGTGTCTCCAGCTGCAGAACTCCTTTGCTGGGAATCAGTGGCTTTTAAATTGTTTTGCCTGCTTTGCCCGCTTGCTTTGCCCGCGCACAGGAACTATACTCATTGGCTTCAGCTCGTCTAGGGGGGTGTTTGAATCCACTATAATTTAGGGAGCCCTGCTGTTGCCAGGCATTCCTGACACAAGCTGTACACGTGTCTTTAGTTATGCTTCACCAATAAAGAGATTCTTCTACTGAAGCCCTGTGTTGTGTGACCTGATTAAGGAGCCTGACAAAGTGTCAGGAATCCATCGTCTTTTTGACCCGTATCTCTCAGGAATCCATCATCTTTTCAACCTGTATCTCTCCATCCCAAGATGAGCAGAAGTGAGGAAAAGATTCTCACCCAGACTATGTCTGGGAAAATGGTTTCTACGACTACCATGACAACCACCATGATGACCACTTCTACCCTAGAGGAAGAGTTGGGCGTGGGTCCGTCTCTCTTGGACCCCTTTGTGGGGGGAGAACACAGGTGACTACAAGGCAGAAAGGACTACATTGTGGAAAGTTTCGTGCGGATGCTCATGAAAATTGGACACCCACCCCGGGGCCATGTCGGGAAAGTTGTTATGACTGGCCTGTGCATAAACTCAGTGTCGAGATGGGGTGGGAGCTGTCTTCAGAGAGATGGGGGGAGGCCGAGGGTATCATAGACACTTGGCTGGACCTGCTTGAACGCGGGCAGGATCGACTCTTTCGAATGGTTGAAGAGTCGTTTCACAACCTATCAGGAATCATGATGGAGGTGATGCATCGTGAGCTTGAACTCCGGCTGCTGGTGCAGCAGGCTCTACCACCCCTCCAGCAACCAGCACAGCCACCCCCAGGGCAGCAGCTGCTTCTGGGGCAGCAGGTACATCCTATCGGTCAACAGCCCGCCATCCCACCCCCGAGGGACTGGGTCCCAAGGCAGCCACCCCAAGAGGCACCCCAGCTGGTGGAGCTATTAAATGCCACGTTCGACAGGATGCCCGAAAAACTGGCATTTTTTGTGGTGCATGTGGAGAAGTTCGTTTTGAATTGGGGCCGCCTGTTCCCGGATGAGGAACGCATTGTGGATCACATCACCTCCCGGTTGCGAGGCGGGGCAGCTGATTGGTACATGAGTCTACATAATGAGGATGGCCTGGAACTCTGGGGAGTGGATGCTTTCATGTGGGCTTTCGGGGTGCAATATGAAGACCCGAATGCCAGTGAAATCGCCTGAGCTTTCCTGCACACCTTCTGGCAAGGGAAAAAGTCTGTGCGGGAGTATTCTGAGGAGTTTAGACAGCAAGCGGCAAAGATCCAAGGGTGGCCTGATGGTGTCCTGGCAGAGTAGTACCAGAGACGGTCCTCCGCAGTGTGCAACCCATTTCCCTGAATGTGTGGATATGAGAGGCCGTAGATGCCAAAAGCCATCTGCAAACCATCCGCATCAACAATGTGGCTACCCTGGGTAAGGGTGTGCACATGCCAACCCAAGACCCTACCGAAGCAGAAGGAGGGGATGCGGGAGCAACGGATGAAGCAAGGGCTTTGCTTAAGATGTGGTGAAGCCGGCCATTTCGCGGTACCATGCCCAGGATCGGGATTGTCCAGCACCCTGAAGAAGGGCCTGGAGAAAAAATGCACTGATACACCAGCAAAAAAACTGCCCACCATCCCAAGACTCAATGTGCTCTGCAAGCCAGCCTTCCTGAGGGGGAGACGGAGTCGTCCAGCGAGGAGGAACCCCAGCCAGTGGGAAACAGGCAGGACCTGCTGTGAGTGGCGCTGAACAGCAGGTCCCCGGCCCCATGATGCAAAAAATGGCGAGCAGCTAACCCCCTTCTTTTTGTGACTGTAACTATCATGAATCCCAAATTGTGCGGGTGCAGGGTCTAATTGACTCAGGGTGTGGACGGGATCTGATCAATCCCTCACTTGTGACGGGACTCGGGGCCAAGGTTGTTAAACTCCCAGAACCCCTGGTGTTTACCCAAATGGATGGGTCTGCCATGAAAGACCCTTGCAAATACGAGACTGTCCCACTGCAAATGGGGGCGGGAACGCACTGGGAGCACCGGCCTTTCGTGATCACTGCGGCGGCTCATTTCCCGTTGGTGCTGGGCAGCCCGTGGCTCCACGACCGTGACCCCTATATATTGTGGGACGAGGGTATAATCCGATTCATATCACCCAAATGTTAAGCACATGGATGGGACGAGCCGGTGTGGGCATGCCTGGCTAGTGAGGAGATGAACGCGATTCCCCCTCAATACTGAGACTTAACACAGGTGTTTGAGAAACAGGAGGCGGATGAGTTACCACCTCATAGAACTCAGACTGTGCCACTGAATTATTGCCCAGGCACCAATTACCCAGGGGGAAGTTGTATGCCATGAGTCCAACTGAAAAGGAGGAGCTGCGTGTGTTCATTGACAAAAACCTTGCCAGAGGTTTCATTTGGCCAGCTTCGTCCCCGTTCGCAGCCCCCAGATTGTTCCAGAAAAAAAAGGATTGGGTATTGCGGCTCTGCATGGACTATAGAGGCTTGAATGCAGTGTCTACTATGAATGCGTATCCCCCCCCCTCTGATCAAAGGCCTCTTGGTGGAGGTTTGAAAAGCGAAAATTTACTCCGAACTCAACCTCTGGGATGCTTACTTCTGGACAGCTTGATGAAAAAGTCGATTCAGTGAGCAGCATCAGTTTGGTGAGTGGTTCGGTGTAGTGGTTAGGAGCATGGACTCTAATCCGGGAGAACCAGGTTTGATTTCCCCACTCCTCCACATGCAGCTGCTGGTGTGACCTTGGGACAGTCACAAGTTCTGTCAGAGCTGTTCTCTCGGGCAGTTCTCGAGAGAGCTCTCTCAGCCCCATCTCCCTCCCTCAAAGGGTGTCTGTTGTGGGGAGGGGAAGGGAAAGGAGATTGTAAGCTGCTCTGAGACTCCTTTGGGTAGCGAAGGGCGGGATATAAATCCAGTCTCCTCCCCTACCTCCTCCTCCTCCTTCTTTTTCTTCTTCCACTTCTTCTTCTCCTCTTGAAAGTTCTGTGCTAGGGATTATTAGGAAAGGGACTGAAAGCAAAACTGACAGTATCATAATACACTTGTGTAGATCAAATTTGATGTACAGTTCTGCTCCTTGTACCTCTCAAAATATGCTCCTGCTGTGGCACTGGGAAATATCAAGAGGTGTGACAAATGCCCCAATGAAGCGTTCACTCCATGCCTCTGATTAGGGTGGGCTCTAACCCTTGGAAGTTTATGCTACAATAAGCCCTTAAAGCCAAATTGCTTCTTTTTTGTTGCCTGGGGATGTGAGCCTCTGATGGGCCCTGGGGATCCCCTGGAGCTGCAGCTCGTCTCCAGACGACAGAGACCATTCCCCCTGGAGGAAATCAATGCCTTGGAGGGTGGAGGGAGCGGCACTGTAGCTCCCTGAGGCCCCCCTCCTCCCCAGGCTCCATCCCCACATCTCCAGGTGTTTCCCAGCCTGGATCCAGGAGGCCCCGCCCTATCCCCTGCCAACTCGGAACCCTAGAATGCCAATTCCAGGTTGGGAAATTCCTGGAAATTTGAGGGCAGAGCCTGGGAAGGGAGAAGTCTGGAGAGGGGAAGCAGGGATTTGATGCCATAGAGCTCACCCTGCAAAGCAGCCATTTTCTCCAGGAAAACTTTTACCTATAGTCTGAGATTAATGGTAATTCTGGGAGAACTGATCATCTGAAGATCAGTTGTAAAAGCAGATCTGCAGAACCCACAGAGTCCTCATGTCCAGGGCTATTTTGGGGCAGGAACGCACAGGAACGGAGCTCTGGCTGGCTTCAGAGCTGGTCACACCCAGTGCAGCCAAAACCTCTGCGTGCACGGCTACAGAGGGAAGGCCTGGAGAGCGACCCCCCTGGCGAATCCAAGGAGGGCAGACCAGGGGGGACCCTGGGAAGGATTGGGTAAGCATTTAAATGCCTCCCCATGCCTTCCCTGGCCTGTCCGGGGGGGGCGTGCCTTGCCCGGGCTTCCCACAGTCGTGGGGTGCCTGGGCAAGCCAAGGGAGGGCAGTTTAAACTACCTTCCCTTCCCTTCAAGGGGGTCTTGCCTGGGCTCCCTGCAGCTGTGGGGCGCCCGGGCAAGCCAAGGGAAGGCATGGGGTGTAGCCTAATGTGCTAATGAGCTTCACTGTCGAGTGTGGCCTCATATGCTAATGTGTTTCTGCTTTGGGGTGTGGCCTATTTTGCTAATGAGCTCCCGCTGGGCTTTTTCTACAAAAAAAGCCCTGCTCGTGTCCACCCATGAAGGCCGTTCATTGAAAGGGCAGCACATTCCTCGAGGTCACTTCAGATATGGCTTCAGCTCAGCGCCCCCCCCCCCGCAAGGGCTTTGCATGACTCAAAGCACAGAACAGCACAGGCGACTGGAAAGGCAGGTAGCTGCCAGTGCCTGTTCTTGAATGAGCTCACCATCAGAGGAGGCCTCTCTCTCTCTGTTCCTTTCCTATCAAAGGCCATCCTAGTCCAGAGGGCACTTCATGGTGATAAGGGCCTACTTTGAAGAGATCATCAATGAACTCACCTTGTAAGCTGGAGACTCCGTTGCGTTTGACAAACCCGCTGTTTGCTTGATTGACTCTTAGATCAGATTTGGGATGTGGATGATTTGCATTTCCTGTGTCTGTTCCTCCCCAAAAAAGTAAAACCTGAAGTTGGCCTAATCCCGTAGTAATTTTATCTCAGTGCTGCAGTTAGTGCAGTTTTAGAGCCTGGGCTTCATGGTCTTATTTCCCGCCTCCCCTTTAGATGCTAACGTGTCATTGAAATGTGGAGCATTGAATGAACATGGCTAGAGTGTCAGACAATGATCTGAGAAACCGAGGCGCAAATCCCCATGAAGAGGAAGAGGAGGAGGAGGAGGAGATTGGATTTATACCCCGCCCTTCACTACCCGAAGAAGCCTTGGAGTGGCTGACAATCTCCTTTCCCTTCCCTGCCCCACAATAGACACCCTGTGAGCTAGGTGGGGCTGAGAGAGCTCCTTCAAGAACTGCTCTTGAGAGAACAGCTCTGAAAGGACTTGTGACTGACCCAAGGTCACACCAATAGCTGCATGTGCAGGAGTGGGGAATCAAACCTGGTTCTCCCTGATTAGAGTCATGCTCTTAACCACTACACCAAACTGGCTCTCAGCCATGGAAGCTGGCTGGGAAATCTTGGGTCAGTCACATTACAGACTCTCAGCCAAGCCCACCTCTCAGGGTTGTTGTGAGGGATAAAACGGAGGGGAGGAGAATCATGGAAACCACTTTGGATCTCTGGAGAGAAAGGTGGGATATAAAAGTAAAGGTAAAAGTTTCTCTTGCTCAAAAGCTAGTCGAATCCGACTCTAGGGAGTGGTGCTCATCTCCATTTCCAAGCTGTAGAGCCAGCGCTGTCCGAAGATGTTTCCGTGGTCATGTGGCCGGCATGACTAAAAGCCAAGGTGCATGGAACACTGTTAGCTTCCCACCGAAGTGGTACCTATTTATCTACTTGCAGTTTCTTGCTTTCGAATTGCTAGGTTGGCAGGAGCTGAGGCCAGAGACGGGAGCTCCCTCTGTCACGCGGCACTTGGGTCTCGAACTGACGAGGCCTGCAGTGTCTTAACCTCTGAGCCACCGCGGCCCCTGGGATATAAAAACAAACAAACATTCTGCCACCTCCTTTCCGTGCTTGTCTCCTGAGTGGAAGGAATTCTGTTGTACCCTCACAACAGCCCCACAAAGGAGGTGCAGCTTGTCTCATCCCATCCCAGCGAAACTCCTGGTGGGACTCGATTCTTTGCTCGTCTGCTCAGAGCCCAGCCCCCCTCTGCCCCAGGGGGCTCGCTGGCCGCCCCTGCTGAGCCCCACTAGGGTTGCCGGGTCTCCCCCTGAAGCAAGATCCCTTCTGCCAGCAACCCCTCAACCCCCATCGCGGCTGGGGAGACTGGCGGGGGGGAGCGGGGGGGAAATCATCACCCCATTGATGGCATGCTATCATTTCTGGGGTGAAACCAGTTGGGATATCCTGCCAGGCCCATAGCTACAGTGGGGCAATTAGGAGCTCTGCCCTCTTTCTTAAAGGCACAGCTCCACAGGAATTTCTCCTGGAAATGCTTTTTTCGATCATTTACAAACATTTTTTAAAGACGTGTGCTCCTTTAAACAGAGTGGTGTGCTGTAGTTGACTAATTCCCCTTGCACTAAGCAAGGGGGTTGGAGTAGGTGGCCTCTAGGATCCCTTCTAACTCTGTGTCAAGAAACTGGTCTCCTTTCAGAGAGTTTTTTCTGCCTAAGGGTTAGCTTTCTTGTGATTAACTTGCAGCAGCTGAGAACAGTCATCTAAAGTGGTTGACAGCTTGCAGTTTAGAGACCTGTCCTGGTAACAGCTTTCTTTCGGCTAAATGGTTTTTCTTTCTGCATTGAGAACTTCAGCCCCACCAGAAAACAATTCGCCCCACAAGCCACAAAATCCTGGCCAAGGACCTGTGTCATGCAAAAACTCTACAGTTTTATCACAGACTTCCTGCTGAATCCTAGAGTGGTGTGACATCACTTCTGACTTTTCCTTGGAAATCACATGACACTGTCAATGCAGCGATGCCCCCCCATGTCCCCAAATGCAAGAGTATCCCCAGCATTCCCCCAGTGAGGCACTTCCATCAATTCTGGGTGCACAGGAAGTGATGTCAGTGCATCATCTGCAATATCATTTTGTTGATGGAGAGCCCCCCACAACCTTTTGCCAGGCCTTGTCTGGCCATCCTATTTCAGCCACTGGTAATGGGACCTAAGAGGATGAGTAGAGTCATTGTGTGGGTTTGTGAGGCACATTTGAAACAATGAAACCAGTCAATTTTAAAAAAAAAAATACAATCACCATTTAAAACTTGTAGCAAACAAGGGAAAACAACGTTCCAGGACATTCAGTGGGTGACCTCAGAGTAGCTGTTTTATTACAAAGGATCTTCAGGAACAGAATGGAAAGGGAAATTGCTGAATTAGAAGTTATTACAACACTTGGAACAAAAACCTCCCCAGGACTCAACAGGGATATTGGTTTCTTATCTCATTACATATGATAACTCATTCAGTCCTCACATATGTATTCTCATACAGAGGGATTATATATCTTCTGTATTTTAGTATATTTCTTTTTCAGAATAGTATATTAGAATACTGAATGTAATACAAGGAGTATTGGAATATTTGGCTGACATAACACTGCGCCCATCTCAAAAAAGAAAAAAAATGCTGCTAAGTGACTCCCACACCTGAGAGGAGTGAAGGGAGAGTCTCAGTCTTATTTTGACATATTTATTGTTTTACAGCTGTTGACATTATAACCTTAGCTTATTATCTAGTTTATTTTCACATCTTAAAATATCTTCATCAAATTACATGTTAATTTGCTGTTCAGCCCCATCTGTAAGTTGGAACATTACTTCCCATTCCAGTGTATTTGAAAAAGGTGTGCATGCACACGAAAGCACCTTGAATAAAACTGTGTTGTTCTTAAAGGTGCCCCATGGGACTCTAGATTTGTTCAAGTGAAAGCAAGGAAAGACTCCTCATGGGAAAGAACCCTGCAGACCGGCAAACAGCCATGGTGCGTAGGGCTGCCCCACAGTTATGAATGGGCTCTTTCGGAGGATCAGGCCTTCTCTTTCGGAGGACTCATTGTGATAATGCTTAATAACAGCCACCTGGAACAGGCAATGTGCTGGGTGAACCACTGCCATGACCCAAGACGGCTGTTGTTCCCTTTCCACAAACACTCATCCACATTCCTTTGTGCTCGGAGGCTAAATTAAGAGTTGTTTTTTCAAGCGCTGCCCAGTTTGCAGATGGGGTGTGCTCTGAACGGTAAGGGCAAATCATTATTTCCCAGCTTATGTTTTGTCATATCCTGACCGCAGTCTGGGAAAAGGCATGCCGAGCGATCTCCGACACAAAGCCTATTCAGTCCGGGAGTATTTTGCCTCTTGCCTTATTCATGAGTGAAAGGATGCAATGGCACGACCTGATGTGTCAATCAAACTTCAAATTGGGATTTCTGGGGCTATCATAGCAAGGTTAAATGGCACTGTATACAAAAATATCCGACTAATGAAACTACAAGTCAGACAGGGTTACTTCAAGCAAATTAGTTGCTGCAAAAGAAGTACACACGGACATAAGTGAATTCCACTTCTGTATATTAAAAGCGCGCAGAGGTATTATAGGCCAGGCATTGGCCTATATTTATAGAGTCCTTTTGTTATCTCCATTTCCCCCCTCTAAACAAACATTTTTCAGAATAGTTGATGGAAATTTAATGGCAGTTTCTTAAAGACATACCTGGTTGGCCCAGGCCGGCCCGATCTCATCAGATCTTGGAAGCTAAGCCAGGTCAGTCCTCATTAGTACTTGGACGGGAGACTACCAAGGAAGCCCAGGGCTGCTACATGGAGTCAGGCAATGATGAGATAAGTCAAAGACCATAATACTACCAATACAGTTAATATAACAGCTATCAAAGCAATGCTAAAATAATATGTCTTGTATGACAATATAAATTATAAACATTAAAATATTAAAATATTTACAAATTTACAATACAGATCAAGTAAAAATTAAATTTAACCAGTTAATTATGGTCCCTCCACTCTCTCCTGATACAATAGGCTAACCAGCCAAATTTAGCCACCATACACATAATATTCAGATTTTTATCCGCCAACATAATGGAAAGGAGAGTCCCCCTGCTACGCCCTGGATGTGAATTAGTGATGGAGGCAGGCAGGCCATGGCAAACCACCTCTGTGCCTCTCTTGCCTGGAAAATCTCAACAAGGTCTTCACAACTTGGCTGCAACTTGATGGCATTTTCCACTACCAATGTTCCCTGTTTCATTTCTGCCCAGACCTGGACGGCCCAGGCTCCCCTGATCTCATCAGATCTCAGGAGCTAAGCGGGGTCGGCCCTGGTGAGCACTTGGATGGGAGACCACGGAGGAAGTCCAGGGTCACTACCCAGAGGCAGGCAATGGCAAACCACCTCAGTTCATCTCTTGCCTTGGAAACACCTGTGGGGTTGCCATCAATGCTCCCTGTAGGCTGTGGGGTCTTGTGAGCAATAATTCTACTTTGTGAGCTGCTGGCATTAAAGTTGTGAGCGAGCTACTGCATAAATTAGTAAAGGAGCCATCCTTCCCGTGCTAAGACAAAAATGTGCGAGCTGGGGGCTAAAAATTCATAGAAATTAATAAAAATGTTATTGTGTTCAACATTTGTATAAAGGGGGAGTTGCCCAAAAAGACTGACACAGCCACTTTTAACTTTAAAAGGGGTAACTTCTCTGAAATGAGGGGACATGTGAAGAGGAAACTAAAAGGAAAAGTAGAAAGGGTCAAAACCACTGGGGAAGCTTGGAGACTATTTAAAACTACAATCCTAGAAGCTCAGAAAAAATATATACTGCAGGTTAGGAAAGGCACCAATAGGTATAGAAAAAGTCCTGCATGGTTAACAAGCAAAAGTAATGGGAGCTGTAAAAGGTAAGAAGGATTCCTTTAAGTGGTGGAAAGCTAGTCTCAGTGAGGTTGATAAAAGGGAACACAGGCTGTGTTCTCTTGATGACCCGGCCTTCTCTCGATGACCCAGTCATCTGAGGCTAGACAGGTGGCAAACCGAGTGAAATGTACTGGGTTCAGAGGCATGGCATGATCAGCTCACGGTTTATTGTGATTTCAGCTCAAACTAAAGACAAGCAGGACCGAAGCCCTGCTTAAATGCGTGCTCAACACCACACCCAGGGCTCTTTTTGTAGCAGGAACTCCTTTGCATATTAGGCGACACACCCCTAATGTAGCCAATCCTCCAAGAGCTTACAGAGCTCTTCTTACAGGGGCTACTGTAAGCTCTTGGAGGATTGGCTACATGAGGGGACTGTCGCCTAATATGCAAAGGAGTTCCTGCTACAAAAAGAGCCCTGACCACACCCAACACACACCCACTCCCCGTGATTGGTTATTTACATAAGAACTCCTGTCCAATAGGTTCCTTCCAGGACCCTGGCCCCCTATTGTTCTGTAAACGAAGCTAAGTCCATGCTCAGGTGAAACACGAGCTCAGTCCATAACACCGAGAAAGGGCCTTCTTGACTGTGGCACCAAAACTCTGGAATTTCCTCCCCATCTGTTTCCCCTGCTGTTTTCTTCCAACAGTGCTTGAAGACTTGTTTGTGTCATTTCGCATTCCTTTATTGGTCCTCCTTCCTGTTTGTTTTAATTTACTGTTCTATATATATTGTTTTTAAAGTTGATTCAGATGCCTATTACCCTGTTGACCACCTTGAGGGCATTTAAATGGGCAGAAAGGCAGGGTATCAACATCTTAGACAAACAGAATGGATGGAAGAGAATGACTGGGGGTTTGGAATGAGGTGCCGGCAGTGTATGGATGGTACCCTCCTCTGTCCTTCACCACTGAGTCACGTGGGCCTGGAGATGCTGAACAGGTGTGTAGAGAAGATAACTGGATGGATAAGGGACAATAAACTCAGGACTCAGTCCAGACTACACTTGGGGCCAGGCAGCAGCAGCAGCACTGAATGTTACAATTTGGGTTGCCAGACTCCAGGTGGGGCCTGGAGATCTCCTGGAATTACAATGGATCTCCAGACTATGGAGACCAATTCCCCTGGAGAAAATGGCCACTTTAGAGGGTGAACATGATGATGATGATGGAGGAGGAGGAGGGTTGCCTTTTTAAAAAACAAACAAACAAAAAAACCTGGTTTTCTCTACCTTAACGAGTCCCAAAGTGGCTTACAATTGCCTTCCGTTCCTCTCTCCACAACAGGCACCCTGTGAGGTAGGTGGGGCTGAGAGAGCTCTTTTGAGGACTGCTCTTGAGAGAACAGCTCTGAGAGAACTTGTGACTGACCCAAGGTTGCCCAACAGGCTTCATGTGGAGGAGGAGTGGGGGATCAAACCCAGTTCTCCCAGATTAGAGTCTGCCACTCTTAACCACTATGCCATGCTGGCTTTTTGTGACTGTGGCATTATACCCTGCGCTGAGCTCCCTCCCCACCTCAAACCTCGTCCTACTCAGAATCCCCAACTTTCAAGGAATTTACCAATAGGAACAGATGATTATGCTGCCTGGACACTTCTGTAGGTGTGCAGGGTATGAAAAGTGGAACCCAGCACATGCCCTGCTGGCTTCTGAGCCACGGTGTGCCCAAAAACTGAAGACCAGAAGAAGCAGTAACAGTGCCATGCTAAGCAGAGTTACTCCACTCTTAGCCCATGGATTTTAACGAGTTTAGACAGGAGTAACTCTGCATAAATTGGCCCTGCTGATCTCCCAGGGTACCTGAAGCAGAATAAATTGGTTGCTGAAGAGCAGTAGTTTGGTAACGTTCTGTTCTAGCTGAACCCCCTAAGGTGAATGTTATGCTTTCATTCTGGGGTGCAGGGGAAACATCTGTAAACGATAGAGTTGCCAGGTCCTCCCACACCTCTGGCAGGGGGTGAGGGGGTAGGGCAGGCCCATAGTGACGGTGGGGCTTTTGGGGGCTCTGCCCCCTTTTGTAAAGACATAGCCCCAGAAGAATTTCTCCTGTAAATGCTTTCAACCATCTTAAAACATTTTTTTACAGAGGTGTGCTCCTTTAAGCAGAGTGGGGTGCTGTAGTTGACTGATTCCCGCATTGAGCAAGGGGGTTGGAGTAGGTGACCTCTAGGGTGTCTTCTAACTCTTTGTCAAGAAACCAATCTCCTTTAAGAGAGTTTTTCTGCCTAGGTTAGCTTTCTTGACTATAGAAGTCATCACCCCCCCCCACCTGCTGGCTTGTTCTCAGAACTGTTGCTTAGGCCGGTAGAAGTGATTAACTTGCAGCAGCTGAGAACTGTCATCTAAAGGGGTTGACAGCTTGCAATTTAGAGACCTATTCTGGTAACAGCTTCCTATTGGCTAAATGGCTTTTCTTTCTGCACTGAGAACTTCAGCCCCGCCAGAAAAAAATTGCCTCACAAGCCACAAAATCCCGGCTACGGGCCTGGGGTACGGTTGCCAGATCCAGGTTTAAAAGCTTCTGGAGCTTTGTGGGTGGAGCCTAGGGAGGACAGGGACTTCAGCAGGGTACAATGCCATAGAGTCCACCGTCCAAAACATCCATTTTCTCCAAGGGAACTGTAGATGAGCTGTAATTCCAGGGGTCCCCAAGTCCCACCTGGAGACTGGCATCCCTAGTGAATGATTATTTGCCATTTTGAGGGAAAACATGAAAATGACACACACACACACACACACACCCTGTGCATAGCTGGGGCAACACACTGTGTGGCTGTGTCTTTGTGTGGCTGGACTGTTTCGACAGGTCAGTCTTCATCATTTTTTCTATAAGAGGTAATAACCTCCCTAACATTGCACACACAACTCAGCACCCTCACTAGCTTTGACATTTATATCCTCTTCCATTCTGAGCTGACAGAGGGCAATTGTAAAATATTTAGAAAAAGGTGGAAGCCTAGCAGGAGCGGGAGAAAACAAGCCGATAAAAATGCCATTCTGGTGGTCCAGAGGAGAGGGGGAAGAGTGAGAAGATGAATGCGGCCCAAGCATCACAGTCAGGGGAATGACCTTGTTCGGCTCTTAGTAGATCACATTCCACCTGGGACTGCAGGCATGTTTGAAGAATCCCCTATATTAAATAAATTAATAATTTACTGGAAACAGAAAAGTGGCATGCCAGAGAGTTCCAGCATACCCCTTTTCCTGTGATGCTAGCTTTCTGTGTGAAGTGGCTTCTGTTAATGGGGAATCAAACACGCAGTCTAGGAATGCTTGAACACCTGCCAGTTCGGCTCACTGTCTGTTTGCCAGTGGTGATCAAGCAGTCAACTAATCAACAGACTGTTTGGCTGATTGCAGCCTGTTCATGTGTGTGTTTTTTAGGAACAAGCTGCTTGTAGCTATCAGAAACCAGTTCTCGGCTGAGGAGGAATTATCTGAGGAGGCTGAAGTTGGTTCCCGGTTCCTAGTCCCTAATTTACTGGTCTAACCACAAATATTGAGGATAATTTAAAAGCTCTGCAGGAGCTCTTCACCCCAAAATAGGGTTTGGATCACCACATATCATATACCCCCAGATTCAGGGACTCTGCCCTCCAAATGGGCCTATGCTGTTTCCCAGTTCAAAGCCCAGTTCTTGTGCTAACTACTCCAAAGTGGACTGCCCGCAGGACAAATGCTCCTGCAGAAATTGGGAGGATGCTGCACCCAAAAATGACCTGTGGACCACTCTGAATCACACCTCCCCAGCCACTGGAGACTGTCCCCTGCAAGAAGACATGCACTGGTGCCTGGGCCAAACACATTCTTTTAAAAGAGTCTCATTATTTGTGGTTGCATTCACAACCACAAATGGGGAATGAGAATGAGGAACTGGGGACCAACTTCAGCCTCCTAATTATTTGGGAGAGGGCTTCTGAACTCCTGCAAGAGAAATTTTGTTCTGTAAACAGCAGTGTTTTTGGGGATGACATCAGGAACTGACTGCCAGTTGGAAGTCGGATTCTTTTAGTCTCACATCCTATAAACTGTGCAGCCTCCCAGACTTGCAGTGATGCGGCAGATTTAACAGGAGGGTGATTATCAGAAGTCTAGCAGATGCTGTGGGCTTGGGCTGCAGAGAAATAAGCTCTTTCTCCTCTCCCTTTTGCAAAGCTTAGAAGCACTGCATCGGTCTCCATCCAGTTTTGAGGGTGGGGAAGAGAAACAAGTTCTTGCCACTTCCCCTTTTGCAATGCAGAGACTGAAAGCGTGGCTTCTGTCCACACCCAACTTGGAAGGGAGGGAACTGAAACGAGCGCTTTCCACCCTCTCTTCTGCAACGAAGAGACTGAAAGCATTGCTTTGGTCTGCAACCATCTTGGAAGGGAGTGACGAGAAATGAACTTGTTCCAGCCTCCCTTTTGTAATGCGGAGATTGAAAGCATTGCATTTGTTCCTGCCTGCTTGGAGGGGGAGAGGAAAAAAAAAGCTCTTTTCACACCCTCCTTTTTGCAATGCAATCGCTTCTGTCCCCACCCAGTTTAGAGGCGGGAAAGGCCTCCCTTTTTGCAACTGCACTGTGCAACTCTTCTGCTGTGGGATAGAGAGCATAAGAACCCAGCTTTCAGTTGATCCCCTAGGAGCTGTGAGTTGGCTTTCAGCCAACAGGCAGCTGTATGCTTAGTATCCGGTAGTTCTAATTGCTCGATGCAATCTGAACATATTCCTGATTGGCTCCCAGTCTGTTATTGAGTGCCAAGCAAGGAAAGCTTGTCTGCCGAATCTGTGCGCCAAGAAATCCACAGCATCCCTCGTGCAGTTCCCCACCTGAAGGCTGAAGTGGTCCAGTCCCATGTCACATGATCCTAACTGTTAATGCAGCTTAGCTGTTAACTTCGGAGGAAACAGAAGCAGAATGCAATTAGAAATCAATAGAACAAAAATAATACAGTGTGTGAATATACACAGATGGAGGGAAGGGGGAAATATTGTCAATCCAAAAGCCATAACCCAGATGCGTCTGTTTCTAGCAGGACTTTTGGGCCATGAAATAACTCCCTTTCCCAATTTTGGTCTTTTTAGACCTGCCAAATTGGAGCTGTCACTACAGGAAGGCAGAGCAAGAATCCCCACTGCAATATCAAAGGCTCTTCACTGGCAATCACTCAGACAGCAATAACTGCCGCTCAGCAAGGACAGAACCTTGAGCGTTTCGCAGCCAAGAGAGGAGTCTCTGCTTCATGGGTTGTCGTTTCACGCTCCACTTGTGGAATTACTAATAGTTGGATGCAGGTTAAATTGCGTTACTGTTTGTTGACACCCCAATGGATCTGCAGCTGACAATTCTCCTCAAATTTCTCCTGGACGAATTTTTGTGGTTGAATATTCTGCACACTGTCTCAGAAGTCTCATACACTTGAACTGCTGATATAGCTGGCATATTTAGTTTTTGTCATGACTGCTGGACAGTATTTAACCACTAACATGCACTGACACTAGTACCCAGTAGTATTTTAAAAGCTGACATGCTATTTTTTGGTATTTTTATTTTATTTACTTAAAACAGCTATTAGTTGGTAGGGGAGGGAACATGGCATGGTACAGCCCAAACTTGTCAGATCTCAGAAGCTAAGCAGGGTCAGCCTTGATTAGTACTTGGGTGGGAAACCTCCAAGGAAGGCTCTGCAGAGGAAGGCCATGGCCAACCACCTCTGCTTCTCACTTGCCTTGAAAGTCCCTTGCTGGGGTTGCCATAAGTCAGCTGTGACTTGGCAGGCGCTAGTAATCTCCATAAAAGTATAAGGAATGTTTCAACGAATGTAGTAATAAGGGGAAAATGTTATTAAACTCGTGGATTGGTGGTATTTGACGCCAGACAGGGTAAAGAAAATAACAGCTTCCATAGCAAACATACATTGGAGATGTAAAAGACATACGGGTTCATTCATCCATATCTGGTGGCAGTGCCTGGTTATAGAAGTTTTGGGGAATAAGGTGTTCAAGTTAGCGAGATAAATTTTTCATATAGAAATACAAAAAGGTCCTAGTGTAGCTCTTTTGAACATTATGCCCAGAGGGATCTCAGTTAACAAGATGCGTTTAATAGGAAATGTATTCACTACAGGAGAAAGCGCCAGATGCTGAGAAATGACTAAGGAAAGTATAGTACACCATGTTATTGGGGGAAATATCTGCAAATAGGACCACGGTATTTGTGTTCCATAAATCCAGTTATAATACTGATGATGTGAAGTCTGAAATGCAACATTTGTTGTAGGAATTCTAATGGAGAAGATTGTAGTGTAAAAAATGAAGTGAGACATATGTTCTGTTTTATTCTCTATTGAAGATCCTCTCTGTAGACCGCATTGGTGGTTCTGCCCTGAGATGTTGTCAGGCTCCTTAGTCAGGTCACACAACACAGGGCTTCATCAGAAAAAAATTGTTTATTGGTGAATCAGAAGTAAAGACACGTGTACTGCTTGTGTCAGGAGTGCTCGGGAACAGTAGGGCCTCCTAAGTTACACTACAATCAAACACCCCCATAATGAGCTGAAGCCAATGAGTATAGTTCGCACGTGCAGGGAAAGCAAGCAGGCAAAGCAGGCAAACAATCTAAAAGCTGTAGGAGTTCTGCAGCTGGAGCTTCTACAAGGTCACATAGATTATAGCATACAGACAGTGAAAACGGTAATGTTCAGAGGCTGGTGGACTAAGAGTACTCTCTCCACATTCCATCCCCATGACAGGGCTACCTGACATCCTGCCCACCCAAGCACCTCCCCCTGGGTTTGTTGGGGTAGTGATGATGGAAACACCTCAAACTCTGACATAAACTCTTGTTGTGGTGACGTACCCTGAAAACTTTGAGACTGAGAGTACTCCATCTTTATACCTCTGAGGATGCCAGTCACAGCTATTGGCGAAATGTCAGGTCCTACAATGCCAAGACCACGGCCACATGACCCGGAAAATCTACAGCAACTAATGTACTCCAGCCGTGAAAGCCTTCGACAACAAAATACAAGTCAATGATCAGACAG
Source organism: Gekko gecko (assembly GCA_029375565.1). Lineage (NCBI taxonomy): Eukaryota > Metazoa > Chordata > Lepidosauria > Squamata > Gekkonidae > Gekko > Gekko gecko. The sequence goes on from JAPDNY010000008.1 coordinate 2,028,104, forward strand.
GCAAAAAGAGACAATGTGAAACATATTGCCAAAAACATAAAGTCCAATAATAAAAATTTCTTCAAATGCATTAGTAGCAGGAAACCAGCCAGGGAGGCAGTGGGGCCCTTGGATGACCAAGGGGTAAAAGGATTACTAAAGGTTGATAGGGAAATAGCAGAGAAGCTGAATGCTTTTTTTGCCTCTGTCTTCACTGTCGACGATGGGAGGTGTTTGCCCACTCTAGAAATGCCGATTTTGGGAGGGGTATTGAAAGACCTGAGCTGGATTGAGGTGACGAGAGAGGAGGTCCCATGACTGATGGACAAATTAAAAACTGACAAATCACCAGGCCCAGATGGCATACATCCGAGAGTTCTGAAAGAACCTAAATGTGAACTCATGGATCTCCTGACAAAAACATGCAAACTATCACTAAAATCTGCCTCCATTCCTGAGGACTGGAAGGTAGGTAATGTAGACTCCATCTTTAAAAAGGGTTCTGGAGGAGATTTGGGAAATTACAGGGTGGTCAGTCTAAGTCAATCCCAGGTAAGTTGGTGGAATCTGTTATTAAAGAGACCATCAGTGAGGAAGAGGAAGAAGAAGTTTGCTGATGCCTGGGTTTTAACCACTATGTGACACAGAGTGCTGGACTGGATGGGCCATTGGCCTGATCCAACATGGCTTCTCTTATGTTCTTACTTGGCAGGTTCTGAAAGGAGATTTCAACAAGAAGGGTCAGATTCACAGTCGAGTTTGTAAGTGTGTGTCTGGATGTATCCAAGATCAAACTGCCCGGGGAGCCTTCATGCGGTTGCTGTTCGATCCTTCAGCGTAGCCATAACTGTGGGGCTGCCTGAGGAATCTCTGTGAGTGGTCTGAATTGCAATGGAGGGTGTGGCTGCCCACATATCTCCCTTGAATGTAGCCCCTCCTTTTCAGGCCTTCCAGCAGCACCTGACTGAGGCTGTATGCCAAGGGACTAGGGTTGCCAACCTCCAGGTGGGGCCTGATGATCTCCTGGAGTTAGAATGGATCTCCAGACTACAGAGATCAATTTCCCTGTAGAAAATGGCTGTTTTGGTGGGTGGACTTTATGGTCTTACACCCTGCTGAGGGAGCTCCCCAAGCGCTGTCCTCAAATCTCCAGGAGTTTCCTGACCTAGAGTTGGCAACCCTGGCTCCAGAAGATCCAGGGTCCCATGCCAAAAGGATCTCTGTGAGCTGCCCTTTAAGATTCATGGCCCAGATGTGGTTCACTCCAGAATTTGCCAGCAATTAAGTTTGGCAGTTCCTTGGCGACGTTGTAGAAAAGGTTAATCGTGCCAGACAGAAGCGCCATCTTTTAATGTCATTCTCTAAACAAAGAGCACTGGATCTCACTTCCTGTTTGGAGCATGGAGAAAGAAGAAAAGGACGGGCGGGGGGGGGGGCGTGTGAATCTTCAAATGTGTGTAATTGGGGCCTGTAGAGCCGAGTGCAACGATTTAGCCTGCTGTGAACTCCGCATACATCATTGTGATGGGCCTCGCCACGGTGGCTTCACCCCTTGGCCGCCTCCATCAGAAAAGTTGTTTGTGTTGTTCAAGATTAAGTGGTGCGGATGAAATGTAGCGTGCGCCAGATTTAGTATTCATCTCAGGCTGCTAAAAATCGAGCAGTTTTTTTTTTTTGGGGGGGGGGAGAGGGAAGGGAAATGTGTTCCGATCTCTCTTCTCTCCGGCAAGTGCTTCAATATTTTGGCATGTTTATTTCTCCCAGAACAATGATGGTGGTTTGCATTTCTAAAAAGAACCTCCCATTGATGAGCAGTCAGAGAGTCTGGTGCTGCCAGTCCGGCTTGCTTCTCATCACAGGGAAGGAAAGGAGAGATTTATATCAATGTAAAGGGGACAGTTCCATTCTGTTTTTTTAGATCCTTGGAGATGGGAGGGATCCCCTGCCCTCTTTGTCCTGCCTGGCTATTTTGGGAAGAAAAATTCTTTACTTCAGATATACCCCACCTGTCTCCCCAATGGGGATCTAACACGGCTTCCTTCCTTCCTTCCTTCCTTCCTTCCTTCCTTCCTTCCTTCCTTCCTTCCTTCCTTCCTTCCTTCCTCCCTCCTCCTCCTCCATTTTATCCCCACAACAACACTGTGAGGTAGGTGAGCCCAAAACTTTGCAACTGGCCTACACAGCAAACTTTTGTGGCAGAGCTGGGATTCAGACTTGAGTTTCCCAGATCCTGGTCCAGCACTTTAACCCACTACACCACACTGGCTCTTGCATGACCTTGCATGACCTTGGAGGAGGCCTTTCCAGGCCTATATGGAAAGATCAGCTGTTACTCATGTGATATTGTTGAGAGGTCAAAGCCTATGCACTTTATCCTTGGGGGAAAAAAGAAGACTCCTTACCCAGGATGGGGATGCTTGGAACACCCTACCCCTAGACCCGGATCAATGGCATTCCTCTCACTATTGCTGGTACATTAAGGGAGAATTTGGCACAAGCAAAACCAAACTGTTTCCATTCTGTGTGTGTCTCTCATCCTCTTTCAAAGAATTCAAGCTGCCAGGGCTGCCAGTGCACAAGTGGGCATCTGACTCTGGATGATGTGGTCCAAAGCACCATTTCATGAGGGGTGGGGGAAGAAGGGTAACAGGAGTTCTGAGCTGCTATAGAAAAGAGCAAGAGCCTAGGAGCACCTTAAAGACCAACACTATTTGTGGCAGGGGAGGAGCATTTGTGACTTACAACTCACTTCTTCAGATATCTGATATGTAGGTTGCCGGACCCCCAGTTGGAGTGGGGGTTCCCCTGATTTGGGGGGGCTTCAATCCACTGCCAGCCAGTTGGCTGGTGGGGGAAGCCCCTCCCTGAAGAGCCCCCTCCAGCACCAATGAGGTCATCACAATGACATCACATTCTAGCATTTTGGTCAAAACTCTATGGTTACCATCGAGTTTTTGGCCAACATACTAGAGTGTCGATATCCCTAGCATGATGACATCACTTGCAGGTGATGTCACCACAGGATGTGCACTTCACACACTTTAAGAAGACTCCAGGATGGACCAAGGAGCCGCCTGCTAAAAGTGAGGTAAGACCCAGCAACCCTACTGGTATCTGAGGAAGTGAGCAGCAACTCACGAAAGCTCCTCCCCTGCCACAGATTTTGTTAGGCTTGAAGGTGCTGCTGGACTCTTGCTCTTTTCTACTGCTGCGGGCAGACTTAATGTGGCTACCAATCAGGAGCTATCATGACTATGGCTAGTTGGCTAGTTCTACATACTGTGGCTCAGCAACAGAGCATCTGCTTAGCATGTAGAAAATGTCAGGTTCAGTCCTTGGCATCGCCATTTAAAAGGATCAGGTAGTAGGTGATGGGAAAGACCCATGAATCTTCCTTATGCAAAGTCCAACCATCGGTCTATCAAAGTCAGGATGACCACTTGGACTGGCAATGGCTGTCCAGGGACTCAGGTGGAGGTCTTTGCATCACCTGCTACCTGACCCATTTTAAACTGGAGATGCCGGGGACTGAACCTGGGACCCTCAGATGCTCTGTCACTGAGCCGTGGCCCTTCCCTAAGACCTTGGAGTGCAAATGCCAGTCAGAGTAGACAAGGTGGACCTTACTGACCAAGGACCTGGCTCAAGCACCCTGTTCAAAAAGTTCAGTGTGCCTACAGTGTGCACTCAAGTTTTCTTTATGTCTGTGTCATTCTCAGGTTACATTCAAACCGGAGAACCAGTTTGGTGTAGCAGTTTGGAGCGCGGACTCTAATCTGGGAGAACTGGGTTTGATTCCCCAGAATTCCACATGCACCTGCTGGTGTGGCCTTGGGTCAGTCACAAGTTCTTTCGGAGCTGTTCTCTCAAGGGCAGTTCTCGAGAGAGCTCTCTCAGCCCTGCCTGAGGGGCAGGGAAAGGAGTCTGTGAGCCGCTCTGAGACTCCTCTGGGTAGTGAAGGGCAGGATATAAATCCCATCTCTTCTGCTTCTCCTCTTCAACACAAAGTGACCAGGATGTTTCAGGCTACCCCGATCTCATCAGATCTCAGAAGTTAAGCAGGGTCGGCACCCGGATGGGAGACCACCAAGGAAGTCCAGGGTTGCTATGCAGAGGCAGGCCAGGGCAAACCACAACTGCTTAGAACATAAGAACATAAGAGAAGCCAATGTTGAATCAGGCCAATGGCCCATCTAGTCCAACACTCTGTCACACAGCGGCCAAAATATACCAGGTGCCATCAGGAGGTCCAGCAGTGGGGCCAGGGCACCAGAAGCCCTCCCACTGCTGCCCCCTCCAGCACCAAGAATAGAGTGCATCACCTGCCCCAGACTGAGAGTTCCCATCTATACCCTGTGGCTAATAGCCACTGGTGGACTTCCGCTCCATATGTTTATCTAATTTCCTCTTGAAACTGTCCATGCTTGCAGCTGCCACGCCACCTCCTGTGGCAGTGAATTCCATATGTTAATCACTCTTTGGGTGAAGAAGTATTTCCTTTTATCTGTTCTAACCCGACTGCTCAGCAATTTCATGGAGTGCCCACGAGTTCTTGTATTGTGAGAAAGGGAGAAAAGTACTTCTTTCTCAACCTGCTCAATCCCATTCATAATCTTATAAACCTCAATCATGTCACCTCTCAGCCGTCGTTTCTCCAAGCTAAAGAGCCCCAAGCGTTTTAACCTTTCTTCATAGGGAAGGTGTTCCAACCCTTTTATCATTCTAGTTGCCCTTCTCTGCACTTTTTCCAATGCTATAATATCCTTTTTGAGATGTGGTGACCAGAACTGTACACAGTATTCCAAATGAGGTCGCACCAATGATTTATACAGGGGCATGATGTGTAGGGGGCCTCACGATCCTTCTGACTTTTTGGGTTTTAAGCAGGAGGTGTCAGAAAAGTTACCACAGGGATAACTGGCTTGTGGCGGCCAAGCGTTCATAGCGACGTCACTTTTTGATCCAACTGCTTGCCATGGCATCACCCCCCACAGAAAATCGGAGCAGCTGCTTGATTCCCCACCAGAAAATCCGGGGTGGACATTTGACCCGCAGTTTATCTGCTTTCCCTCAGATTTTCCAGCTACTGGATTTTCACCGATCTTTTTCTCTGTTCAACTCTCAGGTCGGGGTTTTAAGGTGCGGAATCAATGGATTTCCGGCAAAACTTCCCTCCCAACTCCCACCCCCTTGAGTTTTGCATTCCAGTGTGTAGGCCGATCACCCCCTCCTCCCCTAGACCCCCGCCCACCCCATTCCCCCTGCCTGTTGGTTGCATTGTGACGCCACCAGGCATGCGCTTGGAAAAGGGAGGAAAAGTGGGGAGGGGGCAGAGGGGGGGCAATGCAGTTAAGGGAAGGAGGGAGGACAAAGGCTCTTAATTAAACTCATTTCGCAAAATGAAAGAGAACGGGGGGGGGGAGTCTCTCTTCGGTGTCCCCACCCACCCTGGTTTCCTGGGGGCCGATGGCTAAAACTGAAGCGTGGCTGGGGACTGCTCAGGCAGAAGAAAACGAATAAAAAGGTAGCAAAAACAACGATCCCTGGCTGAGGTCACATGTACGGCTGCAATCCTCCCTGCTACAGAAGTCATTAGGGCGTTACTAATTAAACAAGCACAGAACTCAGTTCATCTGGGATGCAGTATTCGCCGCTTAATTCAGAGGGGCTTACTTCCGAGGAAACCTGCTAAGAGGCTTGGACTCCGAAGCAGGAGACGAATGCGGAAACCAGTTATCAGACCTGGCACCATTCAACCCGCGGAGAACCGGAGGCAAGTCCCTAATGTGGAATCGCCCTGAGTGTCTTTTGCCTTGAAAATCCTGTAGTCATACCGTGATCTGCCTGTGACTTGAGAATGCTTTGCACAGACATGCTCAGACGTGTTCAACACAGAAACAGCTGAGTGTGTGATTTAAAGCCCACATCCATACAGGGGCTGGCCCCCAGTTTCCATTGCAAAGTGAGGGTGTTCTGGTGTTTTCTTACAAACAGATGTGTGCAGATGTGTTCACTGTGCCATGCGAACGGGCCTAGTTTGAAAGAGCTTCATGCATAAACAAATGTGTGTGCGTGTGAATGTCAAAAGCACAAAAGGACTCCTGCCATGGGAACTTTTACAAGAAGTGGATCTCATTTTAAAAGCAGATTTACTTAATCAAACCAAACAATAAGGGCGTGGTTGTTCCATAAAAATGGCAGCACTATAGTTATGAACTACGAAAAATAACCACAGCACATCTTCTTAAAATTCACCACTTTATTCGCAAATGTCGTCTTGAACGTATCTAGAAGCAGGCCTCGCTTCCTCAGTTTGAAATCCCAAATGTCAGCCTTTACTATGAAACCTTTAAAGCTGTTGTCTGGATAGAGGTGTGACGGTTCCAGAGATTTTTCTGTCTCACAATGGAGAGCAGCACACTGAAGGAAATATACCCATGGCTGAATTAATGTAGGGTCGCCAGGACAAGGCTATGCAGCTAGAGTTGCCATTTCCTGGTTGGGAAATACCTGGAGATTTGAGAAGAAGAAGAAGAGAAGAGATTGGATTTATACCCCGCCCTTTACTACCCAAAGGAATCTCAAGAGTGGCTTGCAAACTCCTTTCCCTTCCCCTCCCCACAACAGACACCCTGTGTGGTAGGTGGGGGCTGAGAGAGCTCTGACAGAAATGGCTCTTTTTCAAGAACAGCTGTGCCAGAACTCTGGCATGCCCAAGGTCATCCAGCAGGTGCAAGTGGAGGAATGGGGAATCAAACCCGTTTCCCCCAGATTAGAGTCCGCGCACTTAACCACTACACCAAACTGGCCAAATGAATGAGCCGGGGGTTTGAGGGATGGAGCCTGAGGAGGGCAGGCTTTGAGGAAAGGGAGGGACTTCAATGGGGCGTAGGGCCATAGATTCCACCGTCCAGAGTGGCCGTTTTCTCCATGTGAAATTATCTCTGTAGCCTGGAGGGAAGCTGCATCAGCAGGATACCTTCAGCCACCCCCCCAGCGGAGAAGCCTGGAAGGGAATAAGTCATAGATCCAAAAGATCAAACCGGGCATAAATAACGGAAAATATATATATGCAACATTCAATGAGTATGATAATCTAAACCTATATAAACAGAGTAGTGTTTCAAAAAATACAATACAATAGTCAGAAGCTCAAAAATACGTCGTCCAAATACACAAACAGGCCTATTAATCCACGGTCAGAAATAGCCCAAGTCAAATTCCTCAAACAGTGAAAAGTCCAAACAGAGAGGTTTACAATTCCTCTTCAAAAAACTCACCTTGCTGCTTGCGTAGCCCCTTCACGGACCCACCAGCTTGCCGTATGGCCCCACTTCCTCAGGAGTGGGACACCAAAACGGCCCAGCTCCAGTACTGAATAACACACAGCATCTTTTTCATCTCCAGGGGTTGGCTGGAGATCTCCCGTTATTACACCTGATATTCAGGCAACAGAGATCAGTTCACTTGGAGAAAATGGCTGCTTTGGAGGGTGGACTCTGTGGCACTAGACCCCAATGAAGTCCCTCCCCTCCCCTCCCCAACTCCCCCTCCTCTGGCTCCACCCCAAAATCTCCCAGTATTTCTCAACCTGGCAACCCTATGGGAGGGTGGCATTGCCAGCACAGTGACATCACTTCTGCGGAAACCTAGAATTGACAGTGGGTAGCTCTTGGAATTGCTGAAACCTCTATGATAAAACCATAGGGGTTTCTGTGATTCCTAGAGCTACTTGCCATTACTTCCCGGTTTTCCAGTTGGAGCAGCAGGCAATGGGAGCTCAGGGTAGAGAATTCCTCAACCCCACCTGGGCTTTGGCAGCCATAAGTGAATGCAGCCTAGAAAAGACAAATCTAATTTGTTTGTGAGGCAGAGTACAAGCAAGGTATGCTGGGAGTGGAGGTCAAAAAAAGACTTGCACTTGATGAAAGGAAGCCGGAGCAGATGTTGTTAAAGAGGCCTGCTGGTGTTTATAGGGGGCAGCCAGCAGAAATGAAATGAGGAATCCTGCCTTTTGTATTCAATGACTCCTGAAAACCTTGCCTTGGGTGAAGCACAGCTAAGCAGCGGGCAGTATCTATGAATGTCCTCTGAATTCATCTCCCTCTGAAGGAGGAAGAATGGATGGCGTGGAGACCTGCCCTGCTTTCGAGTAGGCGCAAAGGTGGGTTGAAATGTTTTAAAATGATAAAAAGCTAAGAGCCACCAACATCAGAATAAACACATTAAAGAGGAAATGACAGCATGGCACTGAGTCAAAGTGATTCCAAAGAGAAAATCACTTTTCACTGGGCTTGCATTCTAAGGAGTAAATGATGGCATTTCCCCTATATTCCAGACAGCTTTCCTCACAACGTTTGAAGCAACAGTTGTCACTCTCTGCCCAGTTTAGGCTTATCCCTTAAGCTTGCACTTTAAGATCTTTTAATCAGTAGGTGAATACATTATTGTTAATTGATGGATTGATAGTGGCTGGGTTTTGTTTTGACGTTCTATGGAACAAGGCTAAGCCTCAGTTAAGAACATACTAGTTTGTTTCTGAGACTGCTCTGCTGCTGGTATGTTACTGTCAGAGGGAATGTGGCTCGTGTGTCAAGCATCACCCTGCTCTGTTTGCCATGGCTGCTGGGGGAGGGGGAATTGCTTTGGCGGGGGGGGGGAAGAGTCAGTGTGGAGTGTGTGGCTGCTCTGTCTTAAAGGCGTAATTCTTCCAAAGAGGCCTTCCTCTATCCCAGAGGAAAGTCCTTGAAAACTTTTTGTGACAGCTTGCTTTTGTGAATAATGGGATCGTATATTTCCCAGGTGAAAGGGGGGGGAATAGAGTCGCTGGGGCTAGGCGGAGTGGAAGTGACATATGAGTGGGCCCTAGGAGGGGTTCCATTTGAATGACCTATATCTTGATTGTACCCACCAAAATCTACAGAACTGACACAGTACTTGTTATGTCCTGAATCTGGAATCAGTCCTATATCTTACAATGGCCCCGTTCACACGGAGCATTTGCCCCGCTGAAAGCACAGGAGCCCCACAGACTTTCCGTGCGCGATCATACGAGCACATCTGGGAGGGGTAGCTCTCCCATGGCCAACCTGCAGCTTCCCTCCGAAAACGTGAAGTAAAAAACTACTAGGTTCGAAGTACTAGTTTCCAGAAACCCCGGGGCAAAGGCTGGCATCTGATCGTGGGAGCGCCAGTATCCCGCAGCTTCCGACGCCCGCCCATGTCCCGGGGTTTCCGGATGTTGTCAGTTTCCATGGGATGCGCACCAACGCTGAACAGTGCATGCGCACACACAAGATACCGAAAATGCCCCCCCTGACGCATGCGCACTTCGCAACAGCGCGGATTGTGTGGTCTGCTGCACTGCCTTTTTGCCGTGCTGCAGCAGTGCGGTGTGATTGGGGCGCAGAGCTGGAGCGTGGCAACCTGGTGGCCCGTGTGATTGGGCTACCGCGCTTTATTTAGCTCCTGGGAAAACTGCCACGCCTCTCCCCCGCGTTTTCTGGCCCTTATGACCGGGGCCAATGTTAAGCTTCAGACATAAAAGGGATTGTAAGCTGAAACACTCCTATTGGTTGGTTTCTATGAAACTGTGCAAATATCCAATCAGACCTGTACATAGCTTTCTGGAGCAAACAGACCTCATTGGTCTTTATCCCAGCATTGTTATTGGATGTTAACTTATTTATGGGTGTGGCTTTGACAGCCCGGATCATTTAAAAAGGAAGCTACACTCCACTATTCTGTGTGTATATTGTTGAGCTGAGTTTGCTGTCAAAATAAAGCTGAAATCACTTTTGCTGAAATCTAGTCGTGTTGAGTTGCATACTTAACAGTACTGTTATGACCTGGACCTTGCTTGTAACTCAATAAACATATCACTGCCAGAGAAAATGTTGCTGACGATAACTTGCCCAGAAGTCTGACATTGTGTCTGTTAAAATGTAAGTGATACCATACTCGCATGAATATTTCAGATGGAGGCTTTGCTGCCATGCAGACATATTTAAATTAAATGTTTAATTGTTAAAGAGTTAGACAATTAATCAGCTAAAGTTCTCTGGTGTGTTGACGGGCCTAATTTATTTCCGTTATTGGCAATCAAATTGATCAGTGCTCATGAGTCTGAAAAAGCTTGTACATGGTGCACTAAAATGTGGGTACTCGGGGTAGGGTCAAAGATATGCAGAATTCCCTAATACTCAGGGAGGCTCTGATCTCAGAGAAAGAATTATTTCTCTGGGAGTGGAACTATCAACTTGTCTAATTGCAGGCTGGGAGAAGATATTGTTGTTGTTCAGTTGCACAATCAGGTCTGATTCTGCGACTCCAAGGACCACATCATGCCAGGCCCTCCTGTCCTCCATCATCCTCTGGAGTTTGCTTAATTTCATGTTCATCGCATTAATAGCACTGTCTAACCACCTCATCCTTTGCCGTCCCCTTCTTCTTTGGCCTTGAATCTTTCCCAGCATCAGGGTCTTCTCCAGGGAGTGCTCCCTTCTTACTTGGTGGCCAAAGTATTTGAACTTCAGCTCTGGCCTTCCAGGGAACAGTCGGGGTTGGTTTCTTTTAGGATTGACTGAGTCCAAGGGACTCTCCAGAGTCTTCTCCAGCACCATAATTCAAAAGCATCTATTCTTTGGCACTCGGCCTTCCTTATGGTCCAGTTCTCGCAGCCATACAATACTACTGGGAATACCATTGCTTTGACCATATGGACTATAGTTGGCAGGGTGATGTCTCTACTTATGCTGTCTAGGTTTGCCATCACTTTCCTCCCAAGGAGCAGGGCGTCTTTTAATTTCATGGCCACATCAAGGCAGTGATCCATGAGTGAGAAGATGAATTACCATTCTGGAGACAGATAGGGAATACAGATGACCACTTGCCCATCTTCCAGGAAGTGGGAAATGCATGGCTATTTGGATATGGCAAGTGGGGTCAGAAGAAGAAGAAATTGGATTTATACCCCACCTTTCACTTGGAGTCTCAGAACAGCTTACAATCTCCTTCCCTTCCTCTCCCCACAACAGACACCCTGTGAGGTAGGTGGGGCGGAGAGAGCTCTGAGAGAACTGCTCTTGAGAGAACAGCTTTGAAAGAACTGGGACTGACCCAAGATTGCTGAGCAGCTTCAGGTGGAAGAGTGGGGGAATCAAACCCGGTTCTCCAGTTTAGAGTCTGCTGCTCTTAACCACTGAACCAAACTGGCTCTCAGTTTGGGATGTGCACCTTATGTCTGGTACCTCAGAGACATGATAACTCAGAGCTGGAGGCTGTTGGGTGTGGTAGGATGAACAGAATGAGAAAACCCGTCAAGTCAAGCAAAAATTAACATGTCTTTTGATGCCATCTCAGCCTAACACTTTATTCTTCCACTAGGAGTCTCGGAGAAGAAGCTAAAACCCTGAAACTTAATTGACATTAAAAACCATGCTCTGTCCCACCAACCTCCACCTTGTGGTCTACCTACCTCCGAGGCTCCATCCTGTTTATCTCAAAGAGAATCCCGGGAGCCTGGAGACACCTGACACAAACCAGTGTCATTTCTACAACATCTGAAAGAAGTTGGGGTATATATAGAAGGGGTTAGTGATAGCTGGACTGATTAGAGGTCCTTCAGGATACCAAGGAGATCCCACACTTTATAAACATCTTCTAAGCCGTGGTCAGACATGCCTTTAAATCCGACTCAGCTGTGAATGCCTGATGGATCTAAAGGGCATGATTAGACAGCAACATCTGTAGTAGTAGTAGTAGTAAAATTTATTGTGTAGCCATTGGCCATTACAATTTAAAATTTAAATTTAAACAATATACAAATTAGAGAACTTACAGCACTGGAATTTGAATTAGATTTAAAAGATAATAACTTCTAAAATCTGCACATTCAGTATTTAAGGTCCCGGTCACACGGAGAAGTAGCTACGCGAATGGGATGGATAAAGGGCAGATCAAACCAGTGTGATCAGATGCCAACATCTGGCAAGCGTCGCGCACCCAACCCTAACCTGTCCCATCCGGCCGAAAACGTGGATCGAAAAGGTCCTAGGCAAAATGCAGGACCTACCCGATGATCCGCAGCAAGGGCACGCTTGAGATCGCTGATGCACCCGACTCCCGTTGTAAACGAGGCCTAGCCAAACTGCACATGCCCACAAATGCGCAGTTGCCTCACCTCGCCCATCATCCCATTGCTTCCCCCTCGGCATGTGATCGCATCGGGGAGCAACTGCGTGGCAGCTCGGGGGATCTGTGTGATCCTGCTTCATTTTGCTACGCCTCTGAAAAGCTGCACTTCCACCACGGCTTTTCACGGTAGTGTGACCGGGGCCTAAATTAATTAAAATCTTAAATATAGATACCCATCTCCAAAAACACATACACAGCCTCAAACATTGCCATTTTACAGATGAATTTAATTTCCTTTCCCCATGTTCTTGGCCCTGATTTTACTAGCCGCTAAAGCGAAGAGCCCTACCCTATAGGAAACTGTAGGGTCTGCGTCTGACAGCAGAAATATTAATTTACTGGTGTCAGAAAATTTTTGCTGTTGATCTGTTATGGCAGTCAAGAATTTACATCTCGGTTCCCAGTACAATGGGCAGACCATGACATAATGGAAAAGCTCCTCCACAGAAGTTTTACAGATACAACATCTAGGAAAGGTCCTGCAGCCGTCAGCACCCCCTGCTGCCCCGCCACAAAAGAGGAGTTAAAAGACACCGGGGAAAGTCCAGTCCTAATGCTTGCCGATGGGATCTGGATGGACTTCCCCCTGTCTGAGCGCTCAAGCACACCCTCATGCCATTGGGGTGGTCTGCTCATTCCATCCCGACTCAATGCCGTTTCCCCCCCTTGCTTAGCAGTATGCGCATAGCTGCATACTTCATGGGGAACCCTCAGTGCAGAGGTGTGAATCCTTGTTTATACGCATGGGAGACAAAAGGCAGCCTCCCCCCACTTGCCCAAATGAGCTGTCTGATTGGGCAGTGATGGGCTGAGCCCGCAGCTACAAAGGACGTGTGATCGCGCAATGCCGTGTCACTTTCAACTGGGGGGGAATAGGCTCGCTTCCCCTCTGCACCAAATGGCACGTCTGACTGCGGCCCTCGTTGTTACGGGATGCAAATGGGATTTTTTAAAAAAACTTTTAATCGCTTGGAAAGCTACCTCAACACATTGCTCATCAGTTAAACAGCTCACAAATTCAATTTTTTTGCATTCTGAGCAAGAAAGTATTTGTTAAAATTCAAGGGCTTTCACCTTGCTGAAGCCTCTTAATTGCTTTGCTGTTGACAGGTGTGTGCTGTCAAGTCACAGCTGACTTAATGGTGACCCCCCCCCCGGTGGGGTTTTCAAGGCAAGAGATAAACAGAGGTGGTCTGCCATTGCCTGCCTCTGCGTAGCAGCCCTGGACTTCCTCGAGGGTCTCCCATCCAAGTACTGACCAGACTCAACCCTGCTTAACTTTGGAGATCTGATGAGATCCAGCCAACCTGGGCCATCCAGGTCAGGGCAATACAGATACAGAAATGGCCTGCCTCCATGTCGTGAGCTTGGACTTCCTTGGTGGTCTCCCATCCAAGTACTAACCAGGGCCGACCCTGCTTAACTTTGGAGATCTGATGCGATCCGGCCGACCTGGGCCATCCAGGTCAGGGCAATACAGATACAGAAATGGCCTGCCTCCGTGTTGTGACCCTGGACTTCCTTGCTGGTCTCCCATCCAAGTACTGACCAGACTCAACCCTACTTAGCTTCTGAGATCTGATGAGATCGGGCCAACCTGGGCCATGCAGATCAGGGCAAATAATTAAGTACTGTCAAGTCACAGCTGACTTATGGCAAACCCTCATGGGACTTCCAAGGCAAGAGATGATCAGAGGTGGGTTTGCCATGGCCTGCCTCTGCAGAGCAACCTGGACTTCCTTGCTGGTCTCCCATCCAAGGACTAACCGGGGCCGACCCTGCTTAGCTTCTGAGATCTGATGAGGTCAGACTAGCCCGGGCCATCCAGATCAGGGACAGATCAGGACAGGTCGCAAACATGAGATCTCAGTCTCACCCATCTTTTTCAGATGCTATGTTTTGGACAGGTATCAGACCTCATAGATTGGGAATATGAGCTACCCACAGTCCTCCCTATACATGCAGATGTCGTTCCGTCAGATGTTGGCACTGCATATATTTTCAGCTTCTTTTGCGTGGTGGTGGTGGAAAGTTGCAGCCAACTTACACTAACGCCATCGTACTTTCAAGGAAAAGACCTTCAGAGGCCCCATTCACACGGAGCATTTGCCCCGCTGAAGGCACGGGAGCCCCACGGACTTTCCATGCACAATCATATGAGCACATCTGGGAGGGGTAGCGCTCCCGTGGCCAACCCGCGGCTTCCCTCCGAAAACGCAGAGTAAAAAAATTCTAGGGTCGAAGTACTAGTTTCCGGAAACCCCGGGGCAAAGGCTGGCATCTGATCGCGGGACTGCCAGTATCCTGCAGCTTCCGACGCTGGCCCATGTCCCGGGGTTTCCGTATGTTGTAAGTTTCCATGGGATGCGCACCAACGCTGAATGAAGCATGAACGTATGCAAGACACTGGCAGGGGCTGCCCACCCCCCCAACGGCACATGTGCACTTTGCAACAGCGCGGCTTGCGTGGTCTGCTGCTCCGCTTTTTTGCTGCGCTGCAGCAGCGCAGTGTGATCGGCACTTGGAGCTGGAGCGTGGCAACCCAGTGACCCGTATGATCGGGCTACCATGCCTTATTTTGCTCCGGGGCAAATTGCCACGCCTCCCCTTCACGTTTTCTGGCCCGTAGGACCAGGGCCAGAGTTAAGCTTGTCTCCGTGTAGCAACCCTGGACTTCTTTGGTGCTCTCCCACCCAAGTAGTAATTCAGGTAAGGGCAAATAGCTACTTTTTTGTCCTCTGGTCAGAGCTAACTTATGGCCACCCCTTGGTGTTGTCAAGGCAAGAGATGAACAGATGTGGCTTGCCACTGCCTGTGTCTGCACAGTGAACTCAGACTTCCTTTTTGGTCTCACATCCAAGTGTTAACCAGGACTGACCCTGCTTAACTTCTGAGATCTGACAAGATCGGGGCTAACTTGGCTCTCCCGGTCAGGGATTTTGTGTAGTGTGTACTAAAACTGGAAGCAGCATAGTGCTTGTTTCAGATGTGGAAACCATGTACACCAGGAGGATTCTGGGTAGCGCTCACACCTGGTGTGGTGATGGGACAGCCCAAAACATCTTATCTAAAAAGGGTGATATTCAGCAAAGATACCAGATCCAGAGGATATCAGAACATTTGACAGCAGAATTTGCAGAGGATGATTTCTTGAAGCTCATTTCTTTGGGCTCTTCTGCGGAAGCTCTGAGGAAACGTTTTTCATCTTCTTGCAGCCAAAAGGACTCATTCAGTCTGTGTGAGGGACGGACGCACAGTTCATCATCTGAAAGAAGCAGAATGGATTGAGGAGATCAACGCAGGGAAAGACCCTGGCAGCATTAATAAAGATAATTGACTTCTTGTTGATTTGCTTGATGTTCAACTTTGTAGCTCATTAGAAGTCCTCAGCGAAACAAAATATTTTTTTAAATCTCTGTTTCAGACTTAACAGCAATGATTTAGCTTTGATTAGGAAAATATAGTCATAATTTCCAGTTCCTTGACAGCTCAGTCTGAATTAATACTCTCGGGGTGGGAGGAGGGAAGAGAGAGTGATACCATCGACTTGTCGCTGAAGGAGAATAAATTGCATTCTCCGACGTCTTGCATTTAAACAAACATGAAAGAAGAATTCCTCTGGACAAAAAGCAATACTATTGTGATGCATCCCTTGGTGGGGGTGCAGTGGCAGGGTTCTACAAATGCCCCCCACCCAAGAGACATACTGCTTGTGGAGTGGGTACCAAGGACAGGGGGTTGGGGGAAAGAGGTTTCCAGGGCACTTGGGGGGTGGTACTCAATGGTACTGTTGGAGTGAGCAACTCAGAATGCCTGGACACTGGAGGGCGCTACATCGCTCTAAGGGTGTGTCGGTGTTATCGCCTTGAATGAGATGCCTCTCTTTGTCTTAACCTGGGAGTCACCGAAGAAGCGGCTACGGATCGCCTAGGTTGCTGTCCGTTTCCTCTGGCTTCTTCAGGCCGCTGCCTCAGTGGCGGAGCTGTGAATGCATATTGATGCTTATCAACAAATTCCATACTATATAAAGTAGATCATATATACATATTCAAAATACAATCATGGAGACCAGATAATCTTACCCCCAAATTTGGTAAGATTATCTGGTCTCCATGACAGTATTTTGAAAAAAGGATTGTAATAGAAAATAATAATTTTAAAGACACTATTTGTTGTCTAAATACTTTGGCACGGTTTTGTTTACGCTGTATATCCATTGGTGGTTGATTTATTATGGAGAATTATAGTAAAAACACATGCTATGAATTTTTTTGTTAACATCAATATGTAATTACAGTCTCACCATTGAGACAAAGACCTGCAGAAGTCTCATCACACGGTTTCTTTAAGTATTTGCACAGCTGTGAACAATCATGGAAACTGGGGAAGGATTTAATGTGATGCTTTCAGTTAGTGCTCAGAGCCCAGCAAAGAGACCTGAACTGAAGCAAGAGAGACTGAGAGTCAGATTAATTTCTAGAGCTTTGGGGGGCAGGATTATCTGGTCTCCATGACTGTATTTTGAGTATGTATACAGGATCTATTTTATATAGTATGGAATTTGTTTATAAACATCAATACGCATTCACAGCTCCAGCATTGAGACAGCGGCCTGAAGAAGTCAGAGTAAACAGACAGCAACCTAGGCGATCCGTAGCCGCTTCTTTTGTGACTATGTTTAGAGTTAAAGAGGGAGCGGCTGATAACTTCTGTGAAATAGGATTATAACAGAAAACAATAATTCATTTTAAAGACACTATTTGTTGTGTAATACTTTTGTACAATTTTGTTTGGTGGGTTGCATACTTGCATATGCCCTACACCCGTTGGCGGTTGAATCTTCCTTGGCACAGCAGGATTTCGAACCTGGGTCTCCTGAGCCACTCTAACCATTATGCCACACTGAAGGAAAATAGCTGGCTTGGAATAGCTGTTCTGACATTAAAAGTCTGGCATGTTTAAGTTATTTATTTACAAAAATGTGAGAAAAGCTTTTGAGATTTAGTCTCTCTCTTTAAGAACATAAGGACATAAGCGAAGCCAATGTTGGCTCAGGCCAATGGCCCATCCAGTCCAACACTCAGTCACACAGTGGCAAAAAATACCAGGTGCCATCAGGAAGGTCCACCAGTGGGGCCAGGACAATTTTGCCCAGCAAGGCTTCTGATTGGCTACTGGAGATTTGATTGGCTGTGTAGATTTTTAAAAATGTTACTTTGGCAGCATCTCCTACCACAGTATTAGGACTGTGTGACTGAAGGTAAGCTGCGGCAGCCATTTTGTGGCTGACTCTGCCTCCAACAGCAACCATTTTGTGCCTGTTGTCACTCTGTCATGCAGCACTCGGATCTCAAACTGCTGAACTACCAACCTTCCAGCCTGCAGTTCAGCATCTTAACCACTTAAGCCATCGCAGCTCCAACTTATACCTATACCTTGTGGCTCATAGCCATTGATGGACTTCTGCTCCATATGTTTATCCAATTCCCTCTTGAAGCTGTCCATGCTTGTAGCCACCGCCAACTCCTGTGGCAGAGGCTATTCTAGTCCATATTTTTTCTTTGTCTCACTCAATCCTTCATGTACCACAGGCACCGAAGAAGCATCTCCTGGTTCCATGGTAACAGGGCTCTTCTTTGGATTCTGGCTTATAGGGTATGGAGGTAACAGGATCAAAATTGGATCCCATCAGAGCAAACTGGTCCTAGACATAAGACTGATCTCTTCATTGGCAATAATGAAAATGTTCAGTGAGGACTGTGCAGCCTTCTGATTTGGTCATCACTAAGAACATCAGAAGAGCCCTGCTGGATCAGACCAGTGGTCCATCTAGTCCAGCCTCCTGTCTCACAAAGTGGCCAACCAGTTCCTCTGGAGGACCAGCAACAGGACACAGAGGTTGAGGCCTTCCCCTGAGGTTGCCTCCTGGCTCTGGGATCTGGGATTCAGAGGATTAGTACAAATGGGGGGGGGGACGAGAAAGCATCTTTGTGAAAAGAAGAGAACAGTTCTTAAAACCCAAGGGGATGGTCATGTTTCTCTGTGGTACTTTAAAACTGAGATGGACCGGCCATTTTACTTGCAGGAAAAGTTCTTGAAGGGCCACTTCCCAGGAAGGCTGGTGATAGCCTAGGACCAAGCAGAGTCAAGCACAAATAGCACTGTGAGTGTCAGAGGGTAACCATAATAGTCTGCCGTAGAACAGTTAGATTTGAGTCCAGTAGCACCTTAGAAACCATTAAGGTTTTCAGGGCAGAAGCTTTTGAGGATCAAAACTCCCGTCATCCAATAGGAAGCTTTGACTCCGGAAAGCTTATACCCTGACAGAAGGAGATTTGACTCTTGAGAGCTGACACCCCGGTCTCTAAGGTCCAATCTGCACTGGTATTTCCCACCGTTGTGCCAGTGATCTCACATCATCTCACAAATTCCTGCCTACATCTCATGCCACATCCACTCTCCTATTGTTTCATCTCAGCATCGGCTGTCTGCATCCTTTTACTGCCAGTTAGTGGCGACTCCGAGTTCACTACGGAATCTCACCGCCTTATCTGAATGTAGTTCTAAGGTGGTACAACTGCTCCTCCCCACCGTCGAGCCACGGCGAGCAAAAAGGAGACAACCGGAACTGAGTTCTCCGCCCCCCATCTTTTCTAAAGAGATACACAAATTGTCACAAAGGGAACAAGTTAGCTGAAAATCCAGTCATCTATATTTAAAAGCAGCCAGGGAACATTTTTCTGCGATCATGGTGGTGGTGGTGGTTGGAAGCATGCCCATCCCTGAACCATTTATTATTTCCTGGGGCAGTCTCCAGAACGCCCTGCCTGGCAACTGCTGGGTGTTTTGTGTTTCTTACCATGCTTGTTCCATCTTTCCTGCCCCCCCCCCCCGGCCAGGTCACCCCCTTTTACTTTCTTTGTGTGGGGCGGTTTGCAGGTGCTGTTTCCTCCTTGCAGTGCAGCGCCCTGCTGGCAACCCTGGGAAGCTGCCCCCCTCCCCACGCGTGCTCTCCCTAAACATCCTGTGTCCTGATGCAGACAGAGGAGAGCTTTATACTGAGCCAAATGGGAAGCCGGCGCCACAGCAGCATGGAACAGCTGGACACAGCAAATGCAGACTGGGGCTGAGGTGCTTCTGGACTCAACTCTAAGAGCTTCGTTGGCACTGAAAGATGACCAGTGATGGACATCGGCTCACTTTGCATTGCCACTGGTCAATGGGCCCCTCCCACCTGTGGGTTTAATTTTCAAAAATTTATTAAAATAGATACACTACACATTCCACATTGGCTTTTGCTGTCCCATAGCACAGATTAACAGACTCACATCAGATAAGAAGCACAGCCAGCCAAGTCATATTAGGTGGAAGTGCACGGGTGATGTTCGTAGCAGGACAAGGTGGCTTATATTAACCATGGTTGGCTCATAGAACTAGGACTGCTCTAGCAGAGGCTCATTCAGATTTGGGTTTGCAGACTGTCAGGTCTCTGAAGGTGAGCAGGGTCAGCCTTGGGCTAGCACCCGAATAGGAGACCCCCGAGTAGGGTTCCCATCTCCCCAACGGGAGCGAGATTCCCCCCAATTTTGGGGGCCCCAATCAGCCCTGCCTCCGAAGAGCCCCACCTCACCTGGAGGTGACATCATCATGCTGGGCACACCACGTAGGGGACACTAGGATTTGGGCAAAAACTCTATGGTGACCAATGCTCCCTCTAAGCTGTGGAGTCCTGTGAGCAAAAATTCTACTTTGTGAACTAGCAGAGTTAAAGTTGTGAGGGAGCGATTTGGCTGCTGCATAAATCAGTTTGCTCTGGAGCCCTCCTTCCTGAGCTGAGACAAAAACATGTGAGCTGGAGGCTAAAAATCTGTGAGCTGGCTCACACTAACTCAGCTTAGAGGGAACACTGACGTTGGTGACCACAGAGTTTTTGCCCAATGCTAGCATGTCCCACCCAATGTGCCTGGTGCAATGAAGTTACCTCTGGGTGCAGACTCCCAGAGCGGGACTGGACCCCCCCCGCCCACAGCAGTAAGCCCTCCAACCCTCACCACCGAGGCAGCCCAGGGTTGCTATGCAGAGGCAGGCATTGGTGAACCACCTTTGTTGGCCTCTTACCTTTAAAATGCTACCGGTGTATTGCAGGGTTGCATTGTAAGGTTGCCAGCAGCAAGTTGGGAGATTCCTGGAGATCTGTGGGGTGGAGACTGGGGAGGGTGGGGTTTGGAGAGGGGAGGGACCTCAGCAAAGCGTAATAGAGCCCACCTTCCAAAGCAGTCGTTTTCTGCGAGGAAACAGATCTCTGATGCATGGAGATCAGTTCAGTTCTGCAAGATCTGCAGGCCCCTCCTGGGGGTTGGCAACACCGAGGCCCTGAACCGTAGCTTCCCTAGCGTGCGTGTAGATCCAGCTCTGCTCACCATCCGATAACCAACGAAACTGGGAGTCTGAAAGCAGGACATTAAAAAGTTTCTCCCCGCCCCACATGTGGCCACAGGAAAGGGGCACGTAGGGTCCCAACGGCGGGAGTCCCCCACACATCCTTTCCTCCCCTGCAGCTGTCAAAGGGACAAGGCTGGCCAAGGAAGCTGAGGGATCCTTTGCGACATTGCAACACCCTCCTGGCTCATAAGAAAGAAAGACACATCGACAAAACACATGGGCCACAGAATGACACAGTCTTCTTAATATCACCGACACTTCGCTCCAGCCATTTGGGAGACACATTAGGAAGATAAGTATTAACATAAGGACCTGCTGCTCGCTTTTTGTGCTTCCCTTCACTGAAACTACCACCTTTTATTGCACTCGAGAGATTCTTTCTCTCGCTCTCTCTTTTTTTTTTAAAAAAAGATTGCTGTATTCTTTCAGCGACTTAAGAGAGCCTGTTTTTGCTGGCTAAAAACCTGCTTGGAGGGTAACATGAAAGGGACTTGGCTTAACCCGAGCGTTCAAATATGCGGGGAATGGCTTTAATGGGTCGGCCAGATTGAAGGAAATATTTTCACCTTGGCAGACTCTGCAGAGTTGGGAGCGGCGTCTTCTGATCTGGGGCAGCTTTTCGAGAGCGGCCAGACTGCCGTTTGCAGGGCTTGCTCCAGACGGGGAATTCCTTGGCCTCTGCAACTCCGGCCCCAGACTGAGAAGCCGGCAGGGAGCCGTCATGGAGAAGTGGAGAATTCCAAAGGATGAGGAGATGCTCCCGGACCATCTGGACTCAGCACGGGGACTGGGTGGCTTTAAAAGCTGCACTGAGGAGAAACAGAGAAAGCAGAAGTTCTCCAAGCAGCCCTGAGCATGTGCAGGAGGGAAAGCATGGCAGGAAGTCAAGGCCTCTTGACTTGCTGGTACCCTCAGCAGAGCTATGTGGCTGCGTCTTGTCAAAGTTATCACGACCAAATGAGTGTGAATAAAATTCAGGAAGCCGAAATGGAAAGGGGAGAAGGAGAAGAGGGGAGCGGGGAGCAGGAGGGTTCCATCTACCTGGGTGAGCAAAGTGGTTTGTTTGGCTGCTGCTGTTCATGGAGAGCTAATAAGGATGCTGAACAGAACCAGATTTATACACGAGCTAAGTAAGCTACTGTTTAGGGCTTCAGAGTTGCCAACCTCCAGGTGGGAAAACCAAGAAGAGACCACAGGTATCCATACAGGAAATACAACAAACATGCAAACACTGTGACGTGAATGACTGGGACACTTAGTAAGGATCATATTATATTATAAATAAAACTTTACAATATTACAAGGAAAAGTCCAACATTCTCAACTTCGTCCCCATCTTCCTCAGGAGTAATCCTATTGTGTTGAAAGGTGTCAGCCTCTTGATACAGCTCAATGTTCTGTTAGGAGCAAACTTTCAGCTCCATTATATCCTATGGGCCTTTGAAGTCAATGGTGAAAACATAGGGTATATTCTAGGGGCTGGAGGGGAGGGTTTGAGGGAGAGGCTCCACACTCACAGGGTAGCTGATGGAGCCTCTCCCCAAGATACCCACCAAGTTTCAAGAACATTGGACCAGGGGGTCAAATTCTATGGGCCCCCAAACAGGTTGCCCCTATTCCCTCAATTGTTCTCTATGGTGGGAAAAATATAACTTTTTTTCCCACCATAGAGAACAATGGAGGAAATGGGGCAACCTGTTTGGGGGCCCATAGAATTTGACCCCTGGTCCAATGTTCTTGAAACTTGGTGGGTATCTTGGGGAGAGGCTCCATCAGCTATCCTGTGATCTTGGAGTCTCTCCCTCAAACCCCTCCTCCAGCCCCCAGAATATACCCTATGTTTTCACCATTGACTTCAATGGCCCATAGGGTATAATGGGGCTGAATTGCCACTGAATTTCTTTCATTCCCTCCTTTCCTTCTTTCTGATGCTTAACATCTTTATTTTCGGCAAATTATCTTCTGATTCCATTTCAAGTGTTTGTATTAGGAGCAAGCCAGTCTTGTCTTCTTTAGGTAAAGGTTCCCTTGCTCGAAAGCCAGTCGAATCTGACTCTAGGGTTGCAATGCTCATCTCCATTTCAAAGCCAAAGAGCCAGTGCTGTCCGAAGACATTTCCGTGGTCATGTGGCCGGCATGACTAAACACAAAGGTGCATGGAATGCTGTTACCTTCCCACCGAAGTGGTACCTATTTCTCTACTTGCAATTTCTTGCTTTCGAACTGCTAGGTTGGCAGGAGCTGGAACTAGAGACGGGAGCTCACTCCGTCATGCGGCACTCTCAGGTCTCAAACTGCTGAACGACTGACCTTCCACAGCCTGCAGTTCAGCGTCTTAACCACTTGAGCCACCGCAGCTCCTCTTGTCTTCTTTAACTAGGTGCAAAAGCCTTCTCTATTGTGCTGGCTTAAACGCTCTCCATGAACACTGTATAAATTCATAGTAGTAGCAAACCAGTCCTCTTTTCTACCTGGCTGGAAGCCTTCAGTTTTAAATTTGGCTGGCAAAATGCTCACAGTTAAAGGTGGGGCCTGCGGATTGTAACAAATCTCCATATACCAGAGATCAGTTTCCTCACAGAAAATGGCTGCTTTGGAAGGTGAACTCAGAAACAAAACGTTTCAAGGGTTTTCCTTTCATCTATGGGTCCCCAACCTCTTTGAGCCTGTGGGCACCTTTGGAATTCTGACCTCGGGTAGAAGGTGCAACCACAAAATGGCTGCCACGGGAGGTCGAGCCAGTGAAACATGAGACAACGTGAAGCAGTTCAAAAGGGTCTCCTCCAGTGTTCCCTCTAAGCTGAGTCAGTGTGAGCTAGCGCACAGTTTTTTAGCCTCCAGCTCACAGATTTTTTCTTAGTTCAGGAAGGAGGGCTCCAGAGCAAACTAATTTATGCCATAGCTAAATTGCTCACTCACAACTTTAATGCCAGTAGCTCACAAAGTAGAATTTTTGCTCACAAGACTCCACAGCTTAGAGGGAGCATTGGTCTCCTCATGTTCCAAACATAGGAGACTCCAAAAATTCCTGCTCAGCCCCGAAACAGCCAACTAACCCCATGTTGCCCCTGGAGAAGACAGGGCTTCTCAGAATCATTCTCACAGTCGCAGGACAGCAAGCAAAATAAGCATATCGGTACGAAACCAAGTTGAGACTTGCAAACAGTGCTGCCTTGAAAGCAAAAAGCCACCGCTTGTAAACAGACCACTTTCAACTATATTAAAAAGCTGTAGTTTTTAAAACGTCCATATAAATGTCCTTTGAGTGTCTTGTTGTTTTCTATAATAAATCAGTCCTTTAACAGGGCAGTTGTCCCGCTGGAATTTTATAAGCTCAGCTCCTGATTGGCAGCTCAGCTGCCAGATATTCATTATCGTTTTATAGAAATCCTGTTTGCCAGGGGAAAGCGGACCACCGTGCTTCTGGTATGCGGTAATGAGCTGGTGTGGATTTTTACAGCTCAAACGCTCAGTTGTATCCAGGTGACATTGTGAGGTGAGCTCTATGCGCAGAGAATAAAAGGCGAGAGGAAGTGGCTCATCTTAATTCTCTGAACTGATCTAGAGGGACATTCACAGACCTGGGGAAAGACTTCCAGCCCGCTTTGATCAGCCGAACCCATTCGCAGCCGCAGTTCAGGGCCAGCAACTCAGAAGGAGTTCTGCCAATAGATCTCTAAGGATAGTCACCTTGAGCTAAGCAGCCATTATCCACCTGATGTTTGGGAGATGCTCGTGAAAATTATGGCTTCAGTGTGAAGTGGTGATGGTGAAATGTGCTGTCAAGTCACAGTCGACTTATGGCGACCCGGAGGGTTTTCAAGGCAAAGAGAGGTCCAGAGGTGGTTTGCCATTGCCTGCCTTTGTGTACCAACCCTGGACTTCCTTGGTGGTCTCCCATCCAAGTGCTAATCAGGGTCAACAACAATGCTCCCGCTAAGCTGTGGAGTCCTGTGAGCAAAAATTCTACTTTCTGAGCTACTGGCAATAAAGTTGTGAGCAGGTGATTTGGCTACTGCATAAATTAGTTTGCCCTGGAGCCATCCTTCCTGAGCAAAGAGAAAAATGTGTGAGCTGGAGGCTAAAAAACTGTGAGCTAGCTCACACTAACTCAGCTTAGAGGGAACACTGGTCGACAGTACTTACCTTTGGAGACCTGATGAGATTGGGCTAGCCGGGTTTATCCAGGTCAGGGCTGTTGACTTCTTGCGGGTCTGTAAAGTG
Organism: Gekko gecko; assembly: GCA_029375565.1. Lineage (NCBI taxonomy): Eukaryota > Metazoa > Chordata > Lepidosauria > Squamata > Gekkonidae > Gekko > Gekko gecko. Next base: position 2,052,944 of record JAPDNY010000008.1, read on the forward strand.
CCACCAAGTCACAGCTGAATTATGGGGGACACCAGCAAGGGGGCTTTTAAGGCGAGGCGAAGGAGAGGTGGCTGGCCATTACCATGCTCTGTAGGGTCTTCATTGGTGGTCCCCTGTCCAAGCACCAGTCCTACTTAGCTTCCTAGATCTGACAAGATTGGGCTAGCCTGGGCCATTCAGATTGATCAAAGAGTTTGCCCTGTGAAGAGGTGATCCCAAATAGATGTCAATGGATGGTGTTGCTAAGTGACACGGGCGGCCTCCTCACAGTGAGGATTATCCATGTTGCTCTCAGCACCAATTCAAAGTCATGATGGAGCTCACACACTGGAGTTTTCTGTGCACTTTCTTTCATCGACCTCCTTTTTCCTTGCATTTTGCCCTCTGGACCATCAGAGAGCTCTTTTTAAATTCTGCATTTGCCCTAGAGTTGAAGGGCTACAGTAAGGAGGAGGAGGAGGAAAAGGAAGAAGAAGAAGAGGAGGAGGAGAAGAAGAAGAAGAATTGATCTTATACCCCACTCTTCGCTACCCGAAAGAATCTCAGAGCAGCTTACAATTGCTTTCCCTCCCCACAACAGACACTTTTACATTACATTACATTACATTACATTTGTGATTTATATACCACTCTCTCCATATGGCTCAGAGCGGTTTACAGAACACATTGTTTGATCTATACTAGGGGCACAGTGATAAGGGGCTGAGAGAGTTCTGAGGTAGGTGGGGCTGAGAGAGTTCTGAGAGAACTGTGACTGACCCAAGGTCACCCAGCTGGCTTCATGTGGAGGAGTGGGGAATCAAACTCAGTTCTCCAGATTGTTCTCCAGTGGGGAAAATGGTGGCTGATATACACACATGAAACTGAATAAGACCATTGGTCCATTGAAGACAGTATCTTCTACTTTGGCTGACAGCCACACTCCATGGTTGCAAGTAGAGGCCTTTCACATCATCTACTACCTGATCCATATCTGGAGATGCTGTGGATTGAACCTGGAACCTTCCGCATGCCAAGCAAATGCTCTACCACTGAGCCATAGCCCCCTCCCATGTATGCAGGACCTTGGGAAATACACTCCTCCTCCAGATGGTTGTGATGATGCACTTGGATTATATTCTTCCCAAAGAGGTTGTAGCAAAGCAGGTTTGGGAATGTCACGGGCTGGAGAGCTGGCAAAGTGAGAGAGGGATAGTCCGGGTCCAGTCCGAGGTCAAAAACCAGGAGGCAGGAAAATCAGGAGCCAAGTGACAGAGTCCAAGGTACAAACCAAAAGCGTAGTCATTCAGAGCCAGAGTTGAGGGAAGCAGGAGCTAAATAACAGAGTCCAGAACACAAACCAAAAGCATAGTCATCAAAGCCGGAGTTGAGGAGCCAAGAGGTCAGAGCAGGAAACAGGAACCGGAAACACAGTTGAAGTGGGTGCCGAGCGTCATCAAGCTGACTAGTTGCTGGCACGAAGAACCAACAGGGAGTGGGGAGCTAAGTATCCCTCCGGGGCTGTTGTCAATTAGCGTCCAGCGCGTGTGTCCCGGCTCCTGTTATAACTCAGGGCTGAGGGACTGCCTGTTGCACAAACGCGCCTCTTGCCGCCGGGATGCCAAGTCCCACTGGCACTGGTCTGGCAAACGGGCCACCAGTGGGGGCGAATCAGGAGGGCTGTCCGACGTGCGTTGTTCTGCCCCAGCTGTTGCCGGAGCAGACTCCGTGGCTTCATCGGGGTCAGGTGTAGATTCTGCCGGAGCCGGGATCTCATCCTCAGCAGTACTCAGGACTTCAGCTGGGGCTGGGAGCTCATCCTCAGCAGTACTCAGGACAGGGAACATGCATACTGAAGATAGGGAAAGAACCATTGGAGCAGGATTGCTGAGACTGAGAGGGGGAAAGATCTTGGGGTCGTAGTGGAGGGCTCAATGAAAGTGTCCACCCTGTGTGCTGCAGCTGGGAGAAAGGCAAACTCTCTATGTTAGGGATTATTAGGAAAGGGACTGAGAATAAGATGGTCAGTATTTGTAATGCCCCTGTATAGATCTATGGTGTCGCCTCATTTGGAATACTGTGTACAGTTCTGGTCACCGTACCTCAAAAAGGACATTGCAGACCTGGGAAAAGGACCAGGATGATGAGGGGATTGGAGCAACTTCCCCTCGGAGGAAAGGCTGAAGAGTCTGGGACTTTTCTGTTTAGAAAAGAGACGACTAAGGGAGGACACTCTAACCTACCTGACAGGGTTGTTGTGAGGATAAGTTTGGTGAGCCAGTTTGGCATAGTGGTTAGGAGTGCGGACTCTAATCTGGGAGGACAGGGTTTGATTCCCCACTCCCTTACATGCAGCTGCTCGTGTGACCTTGTGTCAGTTACAACTTATTTTCAGAGCTGTTCTCTCAAGGGCCATTCCCAAAAGAGCTCTCTCAGCCCCACCTGCCACACAGGGTGTCTGTTGTAAGGGGGGGAGGGAAAGGAGATTGTAAGCTGCTCTGAGACTCCTTCAGGTAGTGAAGGCCAGGATATGAATCCAATCTCCTCTTCTTTTCATCTTCTAAAATGAAGGAGGGGAGAATTTGTGAGCTGCCCGGGGTCCCCATTGGGAAGAAACAAAGTGAATAAAATAAACCAATAAGTGAGAAGCAAAACCACCCCCTCCCCCCAGTCCCGAAGAGCACTCCCTGGAGACTCGATGGTATTACTTATTCATTTACTTCATGTATAATCTGCCTTTGTCGATATGAGTACACAGAGGATGCAGTTCTAAAACAATGCACGAAGAACAATGTCATTCATATGAGCAACAATGCGATAAACTGGTGTATAACATTAGAGAATGCCGAAAGCATAAGCCATACAATAAAGCAACAGAATGCATTCCGGAAATGATGCAACAAAATTTATTTAGGGATCCCTGAATCAGTTTCTGAGCAGGGGCAGACTGGCGGTTATGGCAGCTGGGGCCAACGACCTCCCTGAGCTAGCTCGCTGTGTCTCTGCCACCACCCTTCAGCTCTTTTACAACTGTTTTATTTGTTTATTCACTTATTCATGGATTGCACAGAGTAAAAAGAGCAAGAATCCAGTAGTGCCTTAAAGCCTCAGAGAATTTGTGGCAGGGTACAAGCTTTCTTGAGTCACTCCTCACCTCTTGAGAGACCAGTGAGCAATGACTCATGAAATCTCCTCCCCAGTCTTTGAGGTCCTACTGGACTCTTGCTTTTTTCTACTGCTACAGGGAGGCTGACACAGCTACCCTTCTTGATCCATCTACACAGAATAAGCCAGGACAATCAACAAAGTGGGACATTCGATAACCGATGCATTAGGTCCAGGTGGCCAGCCGTGTTGGTCTGAAGCAGTAGAACAAGTAGAACAAGCTCATACCTTGAATAAAACTTTGTTGGTTCTGAAGTTGCCACTGGACTCTAAATTTGTTCCAGTGCACTTGGATTGTAGAAGCCTGGACCCACCAGAAAGAACTAAAACATAGCATAAGTATTCACACGATACACTAAGCAGTACAGAAACCACATACATAGGACCCTACTTGCAATGAGCTAAACACAGCAAGTGTAGACCACAGTTCTTAATCATTAGTCCAAGCAAGCTGGTGACAACATTTTGTGTAGCGAAGTCCTGTTACCTGCTCAGGAAAACCCTCTTAGGTCCCAATCAGACGGGTCTTTAGATCTGCGCCAGGCACAAGTGCCTGGTGGATTTAAAGATAATGACCAGACAGCAACATCTGGGAAATGTGCCTCTTCTGTGATCATCCTGTTTTGCCGCACTTCAGAGCCATGCTTAAAAGATACTAGTTAAAGTTTGGAGTTTTCACTTCCTGATGACCAATTGCGGACTTTCCCCCGTCAGATTGTTCCAGTGTGCAATCCTCCCATCGGGATGGTCTGACGTCAGACCATCCCAAGTGGGCGCCATTTTAAGAAATTCTAAGCTATATGCACATAAATGTGTAAACGTGCGAGAGCCGCAGAGCTCTGCTCAAACGTTCCGGACAATTTCATGTTTCTGAACGGCCTGTGAATTCTATGAACTGCATTAATTAGAAAGATACCTAGAGGGAGGTACCACTGGTGGTGCTTTAACCATTCAATTCCACGCATGCGCAGAAAAACAAGTACACGTTGAAGCACAGATGCGCACATGCAAACGGATTTTTTTTTTTAAAAAACTGGCCATATGGCTCCTTCAAGTGGATGCTGTCTAGGCAATCCACCGTGTAGTATGCGCGCAGTAAGGGGAGCTGTCTGGTCATGCAACGCTGGATAAAAAAGGTCTGGATCAAATTAGAGCTAGGTCAATGGTGGATTTAGCTGCCTGTCTGAATGCACCCTTAGGCTGCAGTCACGCACACTAAATAATCTACTTTCAATCCACTTTCAAACTGGATTTTTACTGCGTGAACTGGCAAAATCCAGCTGGAAAGTTCATTAAAAGTGGATTATTTAGTATGTGTGACTGCAGCCATTAATAGTTTGGTTTTGCATAGTCTGAAAAAAGCCAGGCGAGTGGGGACTTTCTTGACCTCCTCGGGCAGAAGCCAGAAACGGAGAAAGCATGCGCACAGGCGGTTGTTGATGTTGCTCATTTCCAGATTGGCACCTGCAGAAGTTGAGAATCAGACCACGTAGTCAGACCTGCTTGCTACTGGAATCTTGCTTGCTTATAATGCTTGTGATCCTGGTCTTTTTTGGGGGGGAAGAAAGGAGTTTTGATTGACAGCAAAACGGAAGCTGCAGCCTACGAAGTATAAAGGGTGTAGTATTGGAAAGGCAAGCACATTCAGCTATGTGGAATCACCATTCCTGTGCTTTGATAATCTTTTTGACACAGTTAGTTACATAATTAATAGACATCTGGCGATGCTGTGTTGATTATAATATAGTTTCATCAAAGCCACGTTATGCTGAGGGACAGTATGTAAATACTGTCCCAAAAGCAAGGTTTTCCCTCCAAAAAAACTTCCGCAAGCCCATTTCGTTCCGTTTGCCTCGATCCCCTCAGCCAAGAAACTAGCCTCGGCGTTTTTGCAACACGTCGTGAGACTCCACACTTTACCTGCTAAAGTAATCTCGGATAGGGGGTGCAATTTGTTTCTCACTTCTGGAGCGAACTGATGTCACTGCTTGGGGTGGAGCGGGCGGTTAGCAGTGCGTACCATCCAGAAACTGATGGGCAGACGGAACGGGTAAATCAAACCCTTGAGCAATACTTAAGGTGTTTTACAAACTTTCAGCAGGATAATTGGCACTCCCTACTGCCTTTGGCTGAGTTCTGTTACAATAACACTCAGCACTCTTCTACTGGTATGTCTCCCTTTAAAGCGGTCCATGGATATGACGCCCCGCCTTTGCCGTTCTTAGATTCTCCCGACTCTCCCGGCGGGAGATGCTGGTGACTGGTGCAAACAATTGCAAGTGGCGTGGTCGTCTTTGGCCAGGACTTTGGATGATGCTAAGGAGGCTTATAAAGCTCAGCCTGACAAGAAACGTAACCTGGCCTGGATTCCTAAATGTGGGGAGTTTGCTTATTTGTCCACGCAAAACTTACGTGGTATTCAACCGAGCCGCAAACTCGGCTGGAAATTTGTTGGACCTTTTGAAATTGTGAGAGTAATTAACAATGTAACTGTGGAACTTGCCTTGCCTAAGTCTATAAAGTCTGTTCATCCTGTTTTTCATGTAAGGCTTCTACGCCGGGCGCCTGAGGAGAACAAATGGAGACCACGACAACCCGCCCCGCCTCCGCTGATGGTGGGGGGAACCTCACTATGAAGTTTCACAGATACTGGACTCTAAAATTTCTCGTAATCGCTTGTTTTATCTAGTTGAATGGATTGATTTCGGGCCTGAACAGAGGGAATGGGTGCGGGCGGAAAATGTTCTGGCCCCCAAGTTACTCAGAGCTTTTCATAAGCTGTACCCCCACAAGCCGAAGGGGTAGATTTATTTTCAAGAGGGCTGCATGTCAGGTAGTCCTGCCATGATGGATGGAGTAGGGGGGGAGGATGGGCCTTGAGTTGAATTGTGGTGTGTAGGGCGGGAGGTTGGGATCGTGGGGTGTAGATTTATGCCCCTGAAGTGTTCGGATGGAATGCGGAGGGCGAGCCCTGCAGGCTCTATCTCTGGTAGACTTAACACTCTGACCTTGGTGGAGACAAGCTGTGAGCTTTCTATCGCTTTCAAAGCTACAGCTTGGCTGGGAACAATGGGGGCGGTGAGAACTTCATTAGTATAGTAACTTTCAGTTCTCATTTGCATATTAAGCATTCCTTGGTGGAAGGGGGGTCCCCATTCACCCCCTTTCTGATATATCTGCTTGCTTTGTGTAACCACGTTATTCTGAACAATGTATCTGCTCCAGTAACCTAATATTGCAGCTCTATAATAAAATGCTATTCTTGCTTCAATGAACAAGGCCTGGCGTTTAGCTGACTGAATTAGGGTCTCTGACACTTCCCTTGTGAGAGCCTAACTGGATCAGACCAAAGCAAATCTAGTACCATAAAAGAAATCAGCTCATGTTTTTTATCTGTTCTAAGAACATAACCAGAGCCCTGCTGGATCAGACCAATGGTCCATCTAGTCCAGCATCCCATCTCACACAGTGGCCAACCAATTACTCTGGAGGGCCAACAGCAGGGCACAGAGGCCAAGGCCAGTTTGATGTAGTGGTTAAGAGTGTGGACTCTAATCTGGGAGAACTGGGTTTGATCCCCCACTCCTCCACATGCAGCTGCTGGATGACCTTGGGCAAGCCATAGTTCTGTCAGAGCTGTTCTCTCAAGGGCAGTTCTTGAGACAGCTCTCTCAGTCTCACCAACCTCACAGGGTGTCTATTGTGGGGAGGGGAAGGGAAAGGAGTTTGTAAGCTGCTCTGAAACTCCGAGTGAAGCGTGGGGTATAAATCCAATCTCTTCTTCTTCTCTTGCTAATGTGGCCTCCTGGCTCTGGAATTCAGAGGCTTAGTGCCTCTGGATGTGGAGGTTCCCCTCAGCCCCCATGGCTAGAAGCCACTGATGGAACTATCCTCCATGAACCTATCCAATCCCCTTTGAAAACTGTTTATTTAAATTATTTATCAAATTTATATCCTGATCCCTCTCCCCAGAATGGGACTTGGGGTGGCTAACAGCATGTGAAATACGCCCAATAAAAACCATACAAAAGCTACAATAAATAAATTTCAAAAATATAAAGCAATTAAAACCGATCTCCGTCAAATCTGTCCACTTTCAAGCGGGGCAGGAGGCGTGGCCTGGGGAGGCAGTCTGTTGCTCAACCTGAGCTCAGGCAGAATTAATTTCATTGGGGCTGATTCCCCTCCCCCTCCCCCAAGCGCTGGAATTAAGAGAGGAGGAAAAAGAACTCTCTGCCCACCACTCCCTTAACATCTAGAATTTTAGACGCCTCCACCCGGTCCCTGCAAAGGATGCCGTGATGCGAGCTGTACTAAAAGCAAGACAAAACAACATAAAACAAAAATCTGTAAAAGCAACCACCAAAATCAGTCAACTGAAACTAGTTGACAACCATGTGAACTATTAGGATGGCTCTAACAGCCCACGGGTGCAAGGGCCTCAGATTTTCCCTGCATTCCTCTCTCCCCAGCAGCCCCTTCTAGCCCCAAAAAAGGTGATTCCCAGGTGTATTTTATTTATTTATTTATTTATTTATTTATTTATTTATTTATTTATTTAACTTTCAATTTATATACCGCTCTAACCCTGAAGGGTCTTTGAGCGGTTTACACAATTTTAATTCCATCTATCTAGGGCCACAATTTTATAGGGGGGGTGACATCCTACCAGCACCCAAGCAGCAGGGCTTTTTGTCTCCATTCCGGCAGGCTTCAGGCGTCAGCATTCCATCCTCGATGTTCTGGGGCAGGTCTTTCTCTGGCTCAGCAGCTTCTTCCTGGCAGGTCTCGTCTCTGGTGCACGGCCTCGCGTCGGCTGCAGCTCCGGTGTAGCAGGTGTATGGGACCCCCATGGGCTTGTGGGTCAGCGACTGTGCTGAGGGCTGAAAGAAGGCAAAAGAAGGCAAAAGGTGTAGCTGTCGGCTGCAGCTGCTGGCTGCAGGTGTATGGGACCCCCATGGGCTTGTGGGTCAGCAACTGTGCTGAGGGCTGAAAGAAGGCAAAAGGATAAAATTGCCCTCTTCCTGCTCCTCACCGTAACCTCCAACCCACATGGCTGTTGTTAGTCCAAGTGGGTCCCATGACCCTAGGAATCATAGAACCATAGAGTTGGAAGGGACCTCCAGGGTCATCTAGTCCAGCCCCCTGCACAAGGTAGGAAATTCACAACTCTCCACCCCCACCCCAGTGACCCCAGTTCCATTCCCAGAAGATGGCAAAAAAACCTCCAGGATCTCCAGCCAAACTGGCCTGGAGAAAAATGGTTTCCTGACCTCAAAGTGGAGATTAGCATTTCCCTAAGCACGTAAGAAAGGGCCACGAGAACTAAGGACCTTCCCTGTGAGGAAAGGCTGAAGAGTCTGGGAATGTTCATTTTAGAAAAGAGACAACTAAGGGAGACACCCTAATCTACCTAACGAGGTCGTTGTGAGGATAAAATAAAGGAGAGGAGAATTTGTGAGCTGCCCCAGGGTCCCCATTGGGAAGAAACAAATAAAATAAAATAAATAAGTGAGAAGCGGAACCACCCCCTCCCCCTGGTCCCAAAGAGCCCTCCCCAGAGACACGATGGTATCAATTGTTCATTTGCTTCACGTATAATCTGCCTTTGTTGGTGAGGGTACACAGATGATGGAATTTTAAATCAATGCACTGACAATGTCATTCATATGAGCAACAGTGCAATAAACTGGCTTGCAAAGATAGAGGTTGCCAAAAGCATAAGCCATACAATAAAGCAGCAGAATACATTCAGGAAATGATGCAACTTGTCCAGGGTTGTAAGGGGTTAACAAGAGGAGTGCAGGAAGGATACTCACCTGTCAGCCCCTCCCCACCACTGGGTCACAGGGTCCAATACACTCCGAAGTGCTTCTCCCTACCCTAGTTGCTTAGACCACCATGAAAGACAAATCAGCGGGTTCTAGATCAAGTCAAGCTCAAACTCTCCCTAGAAGCTAAAATGACTAAATTGAGGCTGTTGTACTTTGGTCACAAGACAAGACTCACTGGAAAAGACAATAATGCTAGGAAAAGTTGAAGGCGGCGGGAAAAGAGGAGGACCCACCATGAGATGGATGGACTCAATCAAGGAAGCCACAAGGGGCCTCCGTTTGCAAGACCCGAGCAAGGCTCTTAGTGCTACTATGTTTTGGAGGTCATTTATTCATAGGGTCACCATAAGTCAGAAGCAACTTAACAGCACTTCACACACACACACAGAGTCACTTGTTTCTTCACCTGTCAGCAATGGAGTTATTAATGTAACCTTGCCAGGGTCATCAAGTTTATCTTAAGAAGAGAACACCAACATATTTATGAAAGAATTAACAAATTGGCAAGACTAAAACCAAACAAAGAAAATCCACAAACTTGTGGTGGCTTCATTGCATCATTCATTCATTTGTTCGTTCACTCAATTTTACCTTTCCTTTTTCCTGCAGAGCAGTTGCCCTACAATAAAAACTGCATTAAACAAACTAGGTTATGCGTTAAGCAGCATTGGGGGGTGGGGGGTAAACAAACCTCTTGCAACATGGATCTAATGTGCCCCAGTACATAGCATTCATGTGCTGTGTCCAAATGCTTGCACGATATGTTAAATTCAGCGTGCTGAATGTTAAATTCAGGTGCTGATATGTTAAATTCAGTGGTTCCTCTTGATCTCCAGCTGGGAGCTGCTTTGCATCCTTGGGTTTTTTTGGTGGAAATATCTTTTTTCCCCAAATAGCAAAACACACTGCGCCATAAAAGACGAATGGGCCGTCACAAAAATATTGTGAAATTCGGCCGAAGTTTGCTGAAACCGATCGGCCAAAAAGCTTAGGGGGCAAACGCCCCGGAAAAGAGAACGGAAAAGGGAATGGGAAGGAGCTGTGATCGAAAGGAAATGAGAGGCTTGAACTTTGGCAGAACCCTCAAATATGGATGGGCTGCAAGGGAAAGGCTGTCAGCAATTGCCGCCACTTAAAAATGAATGAAAGCTACATTTCCCCTTTCATAAACAGCTGCCGCTCGAGCTGACAGCTCTGCTTGAGAACCTCTCACGTTCTGTATCCTCAGAGGCCTTGGCTTCCGCATGCTAGAGAAACTGTTTTTCTGCAGCTCCTGGCTTCCAACTGGGCCCTCTTGGGCCAGGTGTTTCTCCGTCCCTTGCAGGTGCTGGGAAAGGAGAGTGCTGTCTCATTGGCCATGGGGTGAAATCAGGCCTGTAGCCAGGATATTTTAAGTCAGGGAGCATTCAGATTTCTTAGGGGGCACTGGCTAATCAAATTAATCCAGGGGAGAAGGCCATGACTCCCTGGGCTGGATGGGAAGTCAGGGGGCCTAGCCCCAAGATGCCGCACTGTAGCTATGGGCCTGGGTGAAATGTGCTCTGATTGTCTCATGCCTATTGGTCAGTATAATATGGGGACCCTTGAAAGTTGCTGCTATTGCAGTGGGGTAAATGTCACGCCCACAGTAACCCAATGCAGGGCCTCTCTGTGCACTTTTCTTGTTTTTTTTTTGCTCTCCCTCAAAATTGCATGTGTGTTATTGACTTCTTGCAATCCATCTACCTGTCTACAAGAGCCAGCCCGGTATAGTGGTTAGAGTGTTGAACTAGGATTTGGGAGAAGCAGGTTCGAATTCCCATTGTGCCATGGAAACTTGCTGGGTGACCTTGGGCCAGTCACAGACTCTTGGCTCGACCTACCTCAAAAGGTTGTTGTCGTGAGGATAAAATGGAAGAGAGGAGAATGAGGTAAGCCACCTTGGGTCCCCATTGAGGCAGAAAGGTGGGGTAGAAATGAACTCAGTAAATAAAATAAAACGTTTTCCCTTGAAGTTCTTACTTTTGTTGTACCTGGAAGAATCCCACTTTTCTTATATTTATTATTCATTTATTTATTCCAACTGATCCCCTGCCCTCCCTGCCAAGGCAGGCTTAGGGCAGCTTACATAAATGTAAATACATAGATAACAATTAAATTACCATAAAACATCTAAAAACAGTTCATTATAAAACAATGCAGTATCATCAAGTGCCAGCAGTGTTGTTTGAATTTCATAGCGATGATGTTACCATGTGAGTGCATTCAATAGATTATTTAGATGTCCAGCTCACTGATCCTTCCCAGATATATGTCAGGCACTTCAGAAAGTCAGTCAAACACCAGGCTTCATAAGAAGATAGCGTTTATTGAGCAGCAATTCTAAAGGCACACTAACATTCTATTGTCAGGAATAAAGCACACAAAGGAACATCTACAGATATACCCCACTGAGCTAGCCCCCCCCCCTAGCATCTACCAATGGCTACATAGCCCGCGCGCGGGAATTAGGTGTGAAAGTTGTTTAAGCCATAAAGGGGCCCAGCTGTCCACACCGGAGAAATCGAAACCGTAGGACAAGGCCATTTGGTTCAGATAGGAGATAGCCCAGGCTGAGAATCACACAGTAACCTAGGCAACCTACCCACCTCCCACATTCCAAGCATGAAACGTTACAGACCATCTTACCCTCCTTCCCTCCCTCACATCTTATGGCAGGATCACCTGACAATATAATCGGCAGGCACAGCCTGTCAATAGCAAACCATGCGGCCAGGGCTCTATAAATTTCAGTTGTTATTGATAATGGTGACGGCTGCTTAATTAAAGGTCTGGTGGAAGAGCTCCATCTTACAGGCCCTGCAGAACTGTAAAAGGTCCCACAGGGCCCTGATCTCTTCCGGGAGCTCATTCCACCAGTATGGAGCCACCACTGAGAAGGCCCTGGCCCTGGTTACAGCCAGCCTGGCATTTTTAGGGCCCAGGAGGGCCAGTCGATTTTGGGACCTTGAGCGCAGTGCTCTCTGGGGAACATGTGGGGAGGGGCAGTCCCTTAGGTATGCCAGACCCTGACCATAAAGGGCTTTAAAGGTGAGAACCAGAACCTTGAAGTGAATTTGGTATGCTATCGGCAGCCAGTGCAGTGCTTTCAGGACCGGCTGGATGTGCTCCCACATGGGGAGGCCCATCAGAAGCCTGGCTGCAGCATTTTGCACTAGCTGCAGCTTCCAGATTTGCGACAAGGGCAGCCCCATATAGAAAGCATTACAGTAGTCTAATCTCGAGGTGACCATTGCATGGATGACTGTTGCCAAGTCGTTGCGGTCGAGGAAGGGAACCAGCTGCCTCATCAGCTGGAGGTGATAAAAGGCTGACTTGGCAGTGGCTGCTACCTGGGCCTCCGTTGTCAAGGAGGCATCCAAGAGCACTCCCAAGCTTCTAACCTCCCAAGAGCATTCCCAAACTCCTAAACTCCAGCAATGGCACCAACGGTGCCCCATTGAAGGCAGGAGGTGGAATACCTACCCCTGGACCAGCCCGGCTCAGGCACAGGACCTCCATCTTTGTCGGATTCATTTTCAGTCAGCTCAGTCTAAGCCAACAAGCCTCAGATTGTAACACCTGGTCCAAATCTTCCAGTGCAGAGCCAGACTGACCACCCAACAACAGATAGAGCTGGGTGTCATCTACGGCTGGTGACATCCCAACCCCTGCCTCTGGGCAATCTGGGCAAGGGTGCGCATGTAGATGTTAAAAAGCATTGGGAACAGCTCCACAGCTCAGTGGGTGCCTTTGAAATAGCTGTTCCCCAGTGCTACCCTTTGCCCCCAACCTTGGACTAAGGAGGCAAGTCATTGCAAGGCAAGTGCCTGGACTTCAGGGTTCTTTGGGGGGGGTTGGCCCTCCAAAGGGGATTTTTTAATTGCATTTTCTATAAACTACAACAGAAAAAAGGCAGGGAACTACAAACTATAGGAGAAAATAAAGAAAACCCACTAAAAACCCAAGAGATGGTGGTGATACATAATGCTTATAAAATCAGCTTTGTAGCCCAAACTTACAAATAAGGTTCATTGAAAATGTCCATCTAATAATCTGTTTAAACTTGAATATCTAAAAATTGAAGCCCCCTCATATCTGCCTCCATAACGAACCAAATAAGAAAAGATTATACACATTAAAAAAACTTTAAGACGTTCCAGAGTGGGCTTCCGGTCTGGGATCCATGGCGTCCTGACATGTTCTGGCTTTGATCCCAGAGCATACGGAGGGTCTTTATGACAGGGTGGGCTATCTAGCCTGCCGCAGATCTCCCCAGGTAGGGGGGTGACTAGCAACGAGCATCAGCCCAAGTGGGAGTTGAGATCGGCTAATAGCGGGGCTTTAAAGAGCGCCGCGACCAGCCTTGATCCCCTCCTCCCAAGCGGGCACTTCAGAATTTCTCTAAAAGACGCCACCGAGTTGGATTCTCAACATAAGAACGCATGACCCAGACCGCCAAGACATTCTACGGAAACTGATACCAAGGAAACACTGCTATAACAAAATACGGACTTTGAAGGTAACTTTTTAGAATTGCTCACCAGAAACGCGCTGATCCCGAAAATAAACAACACCTGATGAAGCGCATGACCGTGCGGTATACTGTGTACTAACACCAACTCCGGGAAAAGCGGTTGAAAAGCTAAAAAAGTCAAAAAGCCGGTTTGTTGATCATTCCTGCGGTCGGGATATTGACTTTAAAATAGAAACTAACACCAAGTCCCGCGAGAAGCAAGGTGGAAAACTACTCAAGCTGCGACAGAAAACACCAGAACAGGAAGTGATCTCAGACCAGACAAGCAGTGCTTCCTAGAGACGACCGAAGAGGCCAGAAGAAGGGAGGAACCAGAAGACAAGGAGGACGACTAAGACTGCCAGACAGGAAGTAAGCAACAGGAAGAGCTATTTACCATAGAGAAATTGCACTTGCCATTTTGAGAAGGTCGAAACGATTTATTCGGATTTTGGCTAAAAGACTTAACAGAAAAAAGCGAAAATAGAGCAGTTTAGCTGGGCACAAGAAGAGCATTAATTTGATATAAGTTTTGTAACAATTGTTAACAACGGCTTACGATCTCCGGCAAAGACAGAGGGCGAACTCTTGGTCCTCCCCGAAAATGGCTGCTAAAGAGGAGAAGAAACTACAGGGCATGATGGAAGCCATGGAAAAACAGATGATGGATGTTATGCAAAAAATGGAAAAGACTCTAGGTAAAGTGGCTGATGAAGTAGCTGATTTGAAAAAGGACCTGGCTGGAATCACAACGGAAATACAGACGCTGAACAAAAGAACAGACGAGGTGGAGGAGAGAGTGGAAGGAGTGGAAACGGGTGTAACTGAGGTTGCTAAGGAAGCATCAAAAGCCAATGTAATGGTGGAATACAATGGAATGCTTAACCATCTGAGATTCAGGGGAATTCCTGAAGACAAAAATGAGAATATCCACTCAGTCATGGTGCATGCTGTTGCAGATTTCTTAAAACTAGAAGAGGAGAAGGTGGCGGCACACATTGATTTGGTATACAGAGTCAACTCTGTGATTGCACAAAAGAAAAAAACTACCCAGAGATGTGATTGTCCAGTTTATATCCAAAAGACTGAAAGAAGACCTGTTTAAGCAACAATTTCAGGAAGATTTCATAACTGATCAAAAGAAAATTATGATACTAAAGGAACTACCCAGAACGATTCTTCAGGACAGATGACTTTTTAAAGATCTGATTGATAAACTGAAAACAGAGGGCATTAGATACAGATGGAAAATTCCAAAAGGTGTCAGTTTTACATTTAAACAGAAGAGAGTCACCATCAAGTCAGTAGAGCAAATGACCAAGTTCATTAAAGACAATTTTAAAGAGTATGATAAATAAATACAAAACCAACATGGAGAGCCAAATTATTTCATGGAATGTTAATGGACTTAATTCGCCCCAAAAAAGGAAAAATGTTAGGCTATGGTTGGAAAAACAAAAGTGTGATAATGTCTGTTTACAAGAAACACATATTAAAAAGACTGATGCTAAATTTCTGACTCAAAGTAGACTAGGAGAGGAATTCTATTCCCTCTCCTCGCAAAAGAAAAAAGGAGTTGTTACATATGTAAAAAAAGAGTTGGAACCAAAAGAAATTTTTAAAGACAAGGAAGGAAGATTCTTGGCAGTGGAAGTTATACTTCAGAATAAAAAGACCTTAATTTTAAATCTCTATGCCCCGAATGGAGCCAAGGAAAAATTCTTTCAAGATTTGTGGGAGCAATTACAACAGTTAACCTATGAACAAATGATATTGATGGGTGACTTTAATGGTACTGTTAACAATGCAATTGACAGAAAATCCAAAAAAGGAAATGAAGGTATAGGTAAGCTTCCGAAAGTATTTTTTCAAATGGCAAAACATGAACACCTGGAAGATGCATGGAGAGTTAAAAACCCTAAAGACAAAGATGATTCTTTTTACTCATCAAGACATGAGTCTTTCTCAAGAATTGATATGATGACTGAGAACTTGATTATGCAAACACGTAAAATTGAAATACTACCTAGAATTCTTTCCGACCACAGCCCAATAAAGTGATCAACTTATGTTAAAAGAAAGAAATTTTGATGGAGACTCAATGAGGATTTACTGGACAAACAAAACATTGTGGATAAAATAAGGACAGAAACCAAAACATACTTTCAGCTAAACTTAAACAAAGAAGTTCAGACGCAAATGGTATGGGAGGCATATAAGGTTGTGATGAGAGGACATCTAATTGCAATTAACAACAATGAAAGAAAACAACAATTCAAAATAGATAAAGAAATTTTGGAAAATATTCAAAAGAAAGAAGCAGAACTTAAGAAGAGACCTGGCAAAAAGAAAATTTTGAGAGAACTGAGAATCCTAAGAGAACAATATGATGCGAGGTTAAATAAAGAAGTTTATTGGAACTTGAAAAAATTGCAACAGAAGTCCTTTGAAGGAGTGAATAAACCTGGGAAATATTTGGCATGGCAATTGAAGAAAAGAAGAGAGAACAAAACAATAATTAAACTGAAAGATGGGAACAGAGAAATTATGGACCCAGGAGGGATCTGGAGAGAATTTTATAAATACTATGCTACTCTTTTTCAAGCAAAACAGGTGGATCAACAAAGAATTCAAGATTACTTATCTAAGATGAACTTGACGCAACCAAGTTCAAAAACAAAAGGATTGTTAAACGCTGTGATAATTAAAGAAGAAATCAGCAAAGCAATAGGAGAAGCAAAAATCTCCAAAGTTCCAGGACCAGATGGATTTTCAGCCAAGTTTTATAAGAAATTTCAAGAAGACCTGGTACCGGTTCTAGAGATTCTTCTAAATGAAATTAGAGAAAGTGGGAAAGTTCCAGATTCCTGGAACGAAGCAGCAATCACCTTGATACCGAAAGAGACTCAAGATTTAGCTAATGTCAAAAATTATCGTCTAATTTCACTTTTGAACAACGATTACAAAATCTTTACAAAAATTTTAGCAGAGCGTCTCAAAGAGTATTTGAAAGACACTATCGCCGAAGATCAGGCTGGGTTTTTGCCAGGTAGGCAAATAAAAGACAATATGAGGGTTGTTTTGGACGTAATAGAATATTATGATAAACACCCGGAAAAAGAGGTCAGCTTTTTATTTTTAGATGCGGAGAAGGCATTTGATAATTTGAATTGGGAATTTATGTTTAAAGTGATTGAAAAACTACAGATGGGCGTAGAATTTATAAAAATGATTAAATCAATATATAAAGAACAAAAGGCCACGATGATTGTAAATGCAGAATCAATGGAAGCGTTCCGGGTCAGAAAAGGAACCAGACAGGGCTGTCCCTTATCGCCATTGTTATTTATCTGGATTTTGGAAATATTGCTGCAAGTGATTAGAGATGATAATAATATAAAAGATTTGAATATCAGAGGTTTCTCATATAAATTAAGAGCGTTTGCTGACAATATTATGTTTATTGTTGAAGATCCTGTCAATAATATGCCATTGGTGTTTGAAAAAGTAAAAGAGTTTGGTGATCTCGTAGGGTTCTATGTAAATAAAAATAAATCGAAAATATTGTGTAAAAACATGAATAGTATAAAGCAACAAGCTTTACAAAATATGACAGAATGTGAAGTGGTTAAAAAGGTTAAATACTTGGGAGTTGATATTACAATGAAAAATATCAATTTGTTTAAGAATAACTATGAAAAATTGTGGGTTTCGATAAGACGTGATTTAGAAAAGTGGGGAAAACTCAGATTATCTCTTCTTGGAAGAATTGCTGTTGTCAAAATGAATGTACTGCCCAGGTTAATGTTTTTGTTTCAGACAATACCAATTGTGAAAGATGTGAAAGTGTTGGTGAAATGGCAAAGAGAAATCTTTAAATTTATCTGGGCAGGAAAGAAGCTGAGAATTAAAATGAAAATAATGTATGATATTAAAGACAGAGGTGGCTTCCAAGTTCCGAAT
This sequence comes from Gekko gecko, assembly GCA_029375565.1. Taxonomy (NCBI): domain Eukaryota; kingdom Metazoa; phylum Chordata; class Lepidosauria; order Squamata; family Gekkonidae; genus Gekko; species Gekko gecko. Next base: position 2,070,419 of record JAPDNY010000008.1, read on the forward strand.
TTGCGTTTGTATCATGAAGCTGTATGTATGTCTTGGTTAACTGACTGGGTTAATTTGGAAAATAGAAAACTTTTGGCCCTTGAGGGTCACGATTGCAGATTTGGCTGGCATGCCTATCTTTGGTATGGGAAAAACAAAGTAGACTCAATGTTTAAGCATCATTATATAAGGAGAACGTTGTTTGATGCATGGACCAGATACAAGAATACAGTTCCCGATGAGAGGCCTTTATGGATTGTTCCTGCTGCAGTTATTCATCCTTTTTCAGAACATAAAGGCAATGATTGGTTGAAATACCAAGAGTTGCTTCAAAAGGAAGGGAAGAAATTTGTTTTAAAACCAAATAATGAATTAGCATTTGAGTATGGATGGTTACAATATTGTCAAATATGGGACATTTACAAAAAAGACTGTAAAGAGTTTGGTTTTAGAGCTAAGAACGATGAGTTTGAAGATATCTGGTTGAAAAAAGGGCGAAAAATGATATCTAAGTTGTATAAAACCTTGTTGACTGTATATACTTTGGATGAAACTATTAAAGAGCAAATGATAAAATGGGCCATAAATATGAATAAGGAAATTTCTATGGAATCATGGGAATTTCTGTGGAAAAAAGCTTTTAAAATGTCAACCTGTGTTAATATAAAAGAAAATTGTTATAAGATGATGTACAGGTGGTATATGACTCCAAAAAAGATTGCTAATATTAGTATGGATAAGAACTTGAGTAATAAGTGTTGGAAATGTAAAAAAACAGAGGGTTCTTTTTACCATATGTGGTGGTCATGTGATAAAGTAAAAGTATACTGGTCAAATGTACATTGTGAGATGTAGAAGATATTAAAAATCCCTATTCAGAAAAGTCTGGAGCTTCTTCTCTTAGGTTTGACAATGGAAAAAATTCCACAAGAAAAAAGGACATTACTATGGTACATGATCACATCGGCGAGAATGGCTTTTGCGCAACAGTGGAAAGCATAGAAGGTGCCAGATATACAAGACTGGTTAAGGAAACTGCTGTTTTTAGACGAAATTGACAAAATGACGAAGAAATTAAATGGACAAATGGCAGAACAATACTTAAAAGACTGGGAAGGCCTGAAACTGTATATGGAAACTGAATATAGAATGAAAGGGAAAATGTACTATCTTGACTCGTATTGAAATCGAATGAGAAATGAAATGAACACTTGATTGTACTGTACCTTTATTGGAAACTATGTTCGAAAGTGTCAGGCATTTATGTATTAGAATTGTGTTACCTGGTTTGTCGATTGTTACAAGTTTAAACTTGATTACCTTTTAACTCTTTTTTTCCTGTTATTAGCAGTGTTGGAAGCCTATTGGGGGGTGGGGGGATGGGATGAAATTTTCTTAAATTGTATTGGTAACGATGTTTAATGATGTTGAGTATACTCCAATAAAATTTTGTTTTTTAAAAAAAGACGTTCCAGAGTGTAATAACTACTCCTTTCCTCCCCCCTTTTACTTTCTCAAATGATAGCTTAGTTTTGGGGCTGCTGCCCCCAAAGCTGAGTCTGAATTGTCATCAGAAGATGCCAAAGCTCTCTCTTCCTTGCTTCCTTTGGTGCTGTCCTCTTCCTCCTCCTCTTCTCCTTTTGCTGGATGACTGTGAAGATGCAGAAACTCACATGCCTTTTCAACAGAGTCAATTTTTTTCTTTTTGTCCATAAATTTGAAGATTTTGTCTTCGGGTACAATTCGGGTAGGTGATGTTGTTTTTCTGTAAAAATAAAGCCAAGTCCTTGTATTTCCTTCTTTTCCTTCTTATTTCAAATGAAATGTCCTTCAACACTTTTATTTCTTTGTCCTTGATTTTCAAAGTAGCTCCATTAGTCGCTTTAAGTATTTGATCCGTCACTTGTCTTCTGGAGAATCTCATCATAACTTCCCCAGGCAGATTGTTTTTCCTTATAAAGTCTGAATACAACCTATAGATCATATCAATTTCATTTTGTAATATATCCATTTTAACATCTGCAATCAGGCCCAAAGCATCACACATAATTCATTTCAGGTCTTCTCCCCTCTCTTCCGGGACACCTTGGAATCTTAGGACATAGCTTGCCCTATCCATTTGCAGCTGTAACAAAAGGGATTCATTGGATTGCCTCTTTTTCCCCGTCATCTGCAGTTGTTTCTGAAGTTTCTTAGAATTGGCATGCACCTTTTAAAGCTCTTTCTCTGTTTTTTCTGTTTTTTTTAACTGCCTCATTCAGTTGAGTCTGCTGTGCATCGAATTTCTGATGTAGTGCCGTAACTTGTTCCAGCAGGGGCTGCAGCGCTTCGGGCAGCATCCTTTGAAGCTCTATTGTTGTGTCCTGTCTAGCCACAGAACTCGCTGGGTTGGCATTTCCTGCTGGCAGCTTAGGTTTCACTTGTTTGTCTTTCTCATCCTTCCGTGGAGGCGCCATGTTGAGAGATTGTTTACTTTTTGTAAAAGTTATCACAGTCTCTAGAACTCTTTGCAATGCCTGGTAAGTTCTTATAAGTTCTTTATTTTAGTCCATCTTGCTTCTATAGCCAACCCCCCTTAAGTCCATAGCTGAAAAAAGTTTGTTTTCTTCTTATCAGGGGAGAGTTCCCTCCCCCCCTCGCTTTTTAATGGAAGGTTTTCCAGCTAGATTAGGTGCTTCTCGCTTTCACTTAGACTCACATTTCAGTGATGTAGCTGCTTAGAAAATTCACATCTCTTGGCCACCCACCGCTTTCTCCGGTGTGCGATTCCAGTTCCCATCTAGGATGCTCCGCAGTGGGACCTATGGGGCATGGAGTAGCCCCCCTTCACCTACAAGGTCACCAGGGGAAGGGCTCTCTAGTGCCCCATGGCTGGAAGCCATACACAAGGGATCCAGGGGTGGCACGGACAATTGCCTCCCCTCCCAATCACAGGCTCTGGCACACGTCTTCTGGAGCCTTGGGAGAATGTGTCCACCATGGCAAATGCCAAAACTGGAAGGACCCCTGGAGTCCAGTTTTGACGAGTCAGTGGATCAGTAGCTGATGGTCAACCATGTCGAAAGCTGCCGACAGGTCCAACAGCAACAGTTCCGCTGATCCTCCCCAATCCAGATGCCTCTGAAGGTCATCTGTGTGGGCGACCAGTGCTGTCTCCATCCCATGGCCTGGGCAGAAACCAGACTGGAAGGGATCTAATATGGAAGCGTCATCCAAAAAGCTTGGTAGATTAATTGCCATGGCCCTCGCTATTATTTTGCCCAAATAGGGCAAATTGGAAACCAGTTGGTAGGTAGCCAATTCAGCCAGATCCAGAGATGGCTTCTTCAGGAGAGGATGCACCACAGCTTCCTTGATTGCCCCAGGAAACAGTCCCTCTGTGAGGGACTTGATGAACTCCCTTAGGGCACCTCAACACCCTTTAATTAGCCATTAGGCAGCTTTAATTAGCCATGGCGGGCACAGATCAAGGCAGCATGTGGTAGGACATACAGCTAGGAGCATTTTGTCAACTTCCTCTAGGCTGAGCAAACTGAAATAATCCATAACCAGACTCAAAGATGTGCATGAAGCCTTGAGTTCACTTACTGTATCAACTGTGACAGGGAGATCACGGCGACGTGAAATAGCTCACAAAGGCCTCACAGCCAATGTCCAGTTCTCTAGCATTTGGTCTGCCCTGTGGCAGAACAGTTATAGACCAAAGTGTTCTAAATAATTGGGCTGGGCGTGAGCTCGCAGATGCAATCATGGCCGCATAGTACTCTATCTTCGCAGCTTTGACTGCCATCTCATAGGATATCATAAACATCCTGTAAGATGATCTTGTAGCTTCATCGCGAGTGCACTGCCACAGTCTCTCTAGCCATCTGAGCTCTCACTTCATAAGCTGCAACTCCTGGGTAAATCAGGGAGTGAGCCTAGAGCGGGGGTGCAGAGGGCACTGAGAAGTGATCTCATCGAGAGCTGCAAAGAGTTGGCTGTGCCAATCCCCTACAAGCTCACCCAACGAGCCACCAGGGGGCACTGGATCCTGCAGAGCCATCAGGAACTCAGGTCCATTTGCTCCAATGAGCTTACGTCACCCTCAAACAGGGTTGGGATGAAACATTCAGATGGGCCCTCAGGGCATGGTGGTCTAACCATGGTACTGCCAAGGCAGTAATCCAGTCCTGTGTTACCCCTGCTGCAAAGCATGTGCCTGGCCCTGAGAGTGAGAGTCCCAGCACCACCATGGACAACATTAGGTCCGTTGCTTGAGTGGAGGTCGTGTCATCAGCATGGACACTGAAATCACCCAAGACTATTAGCCTAGGGTGTTCCAGTGCCCAGCCTGATATGGCCTCCATCAGGGACAGCAGGCTATTGGCCAGTGTGTTAGGCAGTCAGTACACCAGCCAAATCACTGAACTCTCCCTGGCCTTCCACACTAGGCCAACACACTCAATGCCCATGGTCCTCAATGGTGGGAGCGCCCTGAAGGAGTAAGCCTCCCAAATGAATAGAGCCACTCCTCCCCCTGCCTCCTAGTTCATGATTAGTGAAGCACCAAGAACCCAGGAGGGGCAAGCTGGGAGAGGGCTACAGTCTCCCCATCCCGAACCCAGGTCTCGGTCACACACGCCAGGTCTACGTTCTGCTTCAGCAGAAAGTCCCGAAGGACCATGGTCTTATTATTTATAGACCTGGTGTTACACAATGCCAGTGTTGGAAGGGCGTTGTTCATCCTAGCCCCACTGCCAAAAACCTTTGGGATAGGATGCAGTCTGGAAGGAGGCTTAGCTGTTCTGTTTCTCTGCTCTCTTTCCTTGACTCCCTGCTTGGTCCCACCGCTGTACTTTCCCCTCCCCAGGAGCACCAGAATCCCTGGCCCAAACATCACTGTACCTAGTGGTCTTCGCATTTGCCTCAGACCAACTAGTGGAGCTGATGATGGTGCACCTAATATAGGACTGCCAGTAGTGGGCTACAACTTCCAGCACTGCTGAGTCCTCAATTACACAACCAGTTCTACCATACAATTCAGTCTCATAAATTGATTGCCAATAGTTATCAAATCATCTGGCCAGTGATTAAATAGAGGCCAGTGATAAACCCACCCTGTCAATTTATGCAAAAATATACACTAATTCATTAATCTATTTCAACAATTAATCAATAATACCAATCAAGAAATTCCAATAATCACAAAAATATTTATAATCATTTTTATTGGATGGCTCTATAGCCCAATAAATAATCTAATCATTTTAATCAAATAATTAATTACTTCAATCAAATCCAGCTATTCAAATTAACCAACTGTTTAGCTCCTAATTAATTCTTCTGGATGGTTCCTCTTCTTGTGGGGCTGTGTCTTTAAGAAACGGGGCAGAGCCCCCAAAAGCCCCAGGCTTGAGGGACCATTAAGAACCTGAGTGGTCTTCTTCAGCCTCACTTGGGAACCCCATTTTTTAAGAATTTATCAACACTGTTCCAGAGTCTGATGGATGCCCTTACTGTCCTTTCCAAGAATTATCCTCAGAACATGGAGAACAGCCTTAAAAAAACAAAAAATACCTCTCTGTATTGAGAGTTTGGCAGAAACCAAGAATTCCTGGATCCCTTCCTAATGTTAGCCATCAAGCTGTTCAAGAACTTGGAAAGAGTTTATCCTATTTCACAAAACTGTAGAAGCTGGCTTTGGCAGTCGCTTGTGCCTGCCACTACTGGGATGGATTTTAATGTCCAAGTTTCAATCCGATTAGTGTTCTCCCTCCCACAGATGCACACCAGTTGCTCTTCTTCCTTTTAAGTACACATTTTGCAATCTGACATTCATCAAGCCAAAATGCACCAGTCACTGTTTCAGAACAAAAAAAATCTCAAAATAATGTAGTTGGGCAGGTTTTTTTCCCATCTTCAGGACTGTTAGACAAGAAACCCACATTTTTTCACACACACAAAAGATTAAAGCACAAATGACATTGAACTGAGCAAACAATAAGATAAAATCTCCCCCCTCCAATAGACAGTTGGGAACTCTGGCTGCTCGGCAGGACTTGGAGGAGTTTGGCAAGAGGCAAATGGAAAGCCACTCGACCTGGAGAAAATCTGTCGGAATCTCTCCATTCCTCCTGAATTACCAGATGTCAAATTTCAGATGCTTTGGAGTTGTGATATTTGAAATGAGAAGCCAACGTTATGCTTTCTGCTACATGAATTAAAATAAGTGCTACACTGTGAATGGAGAGCTATTCTAGGGATGCCAGGCTCCAGGTGGGACCTGTGGACCAGTGTTCCCTCTAAGCTGAGTTAGTGTGAGCTAGCTCACAGTTTTTTAGCCTCTGGCTCACACATTTTTCTCTTTGCTCAGGAAGGATGGCTCCAGAGCAAACTAATTTATGCAGTAGCCAAATTGCTCGCTCACAACTTTAATGCCAGTAGCTCACAATGTAGGATTTTTGCTCACAGAACACCACAGCTTAGAGGGAGCATTGGGGGACCCCCTGGAGGGTGGTGTCTGTGGCATTGTAGCACCGTGAGGTCCCTGTCCTCCCCAGGTGCCATCCCCACATCTCCAGGAGTTCCCCAACCAGGAGCTGGCAATCCTCCCACCAGCAGCCAGGGGGACCTGGCAACCCTGTATTCTTAGCACACGAGGGCCTCTTCAGAATTTCCAGTAGAGTGTTGGTTTTCAATGTAACCACTAAAGGCTGCTGTGGACACAAATTGGTAATGGAAGGTGGAAAAAAGAAAAGAATGAAAGACTTCTCATGTGGGCCTTCCTGGGCCTTTTCCATATGAGCCAAGAAGGCAAATGCTGCTTGTTTCCATTTCAGAATGACTGTCCCAAAAGTTTCTGTTGAAGACACAGGATTACTTTCTCTCTTCCTCACAAAATCCAGATGGGGTAGCCCTGGTAGTCTGTCTGTAGGGTAGAAAAGAGCAAGAGTGTCAGACTCTTGCAGCAATCAGAACCAACAACTCGCTTCTTCAGAAGAAAAGTTTATTGATGCAGTATTGGCAGTATGTCTATACTTCAGGAACTGTGTTAAGACTAAAGGGGAAATTGTGGGCTGGACAGATATACATGGTTAAAAGGGGTCACTGTGCAGCATGAAGCCAATCAAGGTAGAAAGCAGGGCCCACCAAGAAGTAACAGACCCGCGTTCCCAGAGATGATGTTACAGCCAGGATCCAAGGTCATGCACATAAAACATACAGATAAAGAAGCAACTCCAAGACAGTGAGAGAATCAAAACCAACACATACCAAGCAGCTCACACACACGCCTCAATGGCAGCTAGCTGACAAAGAGTCCAGCAGCACTTAAATTGTTAGTCTTTCGGGTGCTACTGGACTCTCACAAAATCAAGTGTGTGTGTGTATGTGTGGAGGGCTATCCTTATATATGGAAAGTTTTGAACTGCCTTGGTTGTGCAATATATCTCCTTTTGGTTGGCGGAAGGAGAGGCCAGGATGTTGCATTAACTCTCTGGATGAGGCAACTGGGGCCAATAAGAGTCCCCCCCACACACACACTGTCTGGCAAATTAGCCCTGTCGGAATACCCTCTTCTACTTCCCAAGATGCTTCTTTCCATCTAGCCCAAGGGTCACCCAACAGGATGCCCATGGGGGCCTTGGCACCCGCCAGCCCCTTTCCTGATGCCTTCCAGGTGTTTCTAGGAAGTGGGCAGGACCAGGTGGGGCTTTTGCCCAGCAAGGCTTCTGATTGGCCCTTGGAGATTTGTCTGCCACTCTTAACCACCACATCAAACTACAAACTGTCCAGTGCGCATAATCAGGCAGAAGTTCTTAACTTCAATTTGATCAATTACCTGGAAGGAGCCAAACTGACCTGCTACTGTTCTTCTCCAGTGGTGTACTCAAAGCCTTAAAAACTGTTATTTATTTGTAGCTCATGATGATGTGCAATGCGCATTCTTAGCTCGGGTGAGCACACTCTGTGGCGGACCCATTAATTCCAAACGAATTCATTTTAATCAGTGCTATTACAGTGAATTGCAAATGCATTTCTAATGATCAGTCACTTTAAATAAAAGGTGTAACCATTTTCTGGTATGGTGTGATAATGATATAAATTTAATCCAAAATAAATAAAAAAGTAAAACTAAATTCAAATGAGATTTAAAAATTACTAGCAAGAAAATTTAAATTTAAGCCTTTTACTGTTGACGAATGCCCTCTGGATCCTCCTCAAGGGCATCTTTAAAGTGCAATTAATAAAATATGTAATTATGTTTTTAATCTATGTTTAATTAATTTTTTTTGCTATTTCCTTTTTCTTTCTTTCTTCAGGTTTTTATAACCCAGCCAAAAGAACATTGCTTTAGGCTCGCAACAGACTTAACAGTTTCAGACTAGTAAATTTTTCTTTAACCAAATGAGAGTTTAGGGTATGTTTTTTGTTGTTGTTTTTTTAAAAAAGAAGACTTTTAGAAGATGGATGCGTCTCCCCTTCTCCGTCAGCACTGGGTTATCATATTATAATTCTAGAAGGCTTCCTGTTTTCCAAATACTGGAGGCCATTAGAAAATAGGACCCTGGGTTTGGGACCCCCACAACTGCCCCATAACTAACCATAAAAATCATATACTAAAGCTAATTAAATGAACAGATTTGTCATGCCCCCATCTGTACCCCTTGGAGGGTATTGCTGTTGACTGTCACACTGGTTGCCTCTGTGGGAGTTTTCCTGGGCCTCAAAATAGGAGAGGAGGGGGGTCTGGTCCACCCTGATCCTCCTTCTCCTAACCGGATGACTCCTGATGTGCAGCCTTGGACTGCCAGTGCTACTTCCTCCCTGGCTCAATGTCTGGAGCTTCCTTTTATCCCTCCCACCTCCCTGTGACCTCATCCCCCCCACTCCTTCAACTGACCCTACCCCTGCCTGTCTGGCAGGGACATCTCTTGTTGGCCCGGTGGCCCAGCCTGGAGCTCCTCCCCCAACTACCTCCTCTTGGTGTCCACCGGGCATAGCAAGGGTGAGGCTGGAAGAAGTGAGCGTGCTCCTGCTCCAACTACTGCTAGACCACTCTCCCGGGGTCCTTGAGCCCCCACAGCTCCTGGTACTGGGCAGGCTGCCCTCACCCCTCGTCGCACCTCTCTGGCCAAGGCCATCAGCATTGCCCTGTTCTGTGGCTTCACCCCAGCCAACGGGACCTCAGAATCTTGGCATGCTCCCAAGGCTGCCCAGGAGGACAGCCCCACTATTGCCACCTGCCCAGCCCACACAGATGCCACCCATCTGGGTAAGTCTTCCCAGGCATTGGGGCCCAGCCCTGGGGAAGGCAGGAGCATGTCTTGGTCCTCTCCACCATCCCGGGATCGGTGGGTGCCACCCCAAGGAGGCAAACCAGGAGGGAATGCATCCTTGACCCTGGAAAAGATATGAACAGGATCACTGAAATATTGAATTAAATGGACCCAGGCTGCAGCTGTAGATGCTACTAACAAGAGAAAAACCTTGAAGCTGTACTGTGAAGAGGTCCCTTTGACACAGACACCCTTGCAGATAGGCCCAGGGTTTCTTGTATCCATTTGTGAAGTCAAAGCTAGATTTGGATAATTATTTAGGATGGTAACTATAATCCTAAAAGGGAGGGGGCTATCCTGTTAAAAAAAACAACAGAGTGTGGATCTGTAGAAAAATAGTGGCGTTCCTACTCTAACCCACCATTAGACATATTTGACCTACCTCACAGGGTTGTTGTGTGGAGATAACAGAGGAGAGGAAACAGATGGAAGCCATTTTGGGTCCCCCACTGGGAAAGGCAGGATATAAATACAGCAAATAAATAATTGAATAAGTGAAACTGTAGTCTTTGGAAGTAAACCTAAGCAAGTCTACACAGAAGTAAGCCAAATTTATTTAATTGGATTTACTCCCAGCTAATGACCACTGAGGCAAGTACTGACACAGGGAAATCTGCATACTAATGCAGGATTGAGCATTGAAAACAAAATAGGCGGCAAGCTGACACTAGCCAATGCTTCTGCAATGCAATGAAAACGGATATTCTGAGGCAAAGGAGAACCAAGTCGAGTGCTGAGAAAATATAGAGTGAATGCCAGATGCAGAATGGACCTCCATGTGTCATTTCACATTGCCTTTCTAAACTGGATGGTATTCGTTATTGGCCTGTCATCTTGCAAAGTGATACAGGGATGGGGGTTTCACACAGCAATTTTCTTCCCATTAATGAGCTGTCCTTGAAGTGTTACGGCCATTTCAAACTATACCATTTTCTCTGCCCCTTTTCACCATGCGTGCAATCTTCTTCAGAGTTTTTTAAAAAATGTTCTATTGGGAGCACTATGGTGCTGAAACAGGACCACAAATCAGTGCAATAGCTACCCCATTGAGATGACTGGACTCCATTGAGATAGACTGTGATACAAGCAATTGTGACTGCTGTCACCCAGAAACAAGGAGAACAAAAGTAGCTCATTGGACAGCAGGTTTAAGTGGGAGTTTTGGACTTCAGTGATTGGTGTGACAGTACCAGACTCCTAGTCAAGTTCCTCTCAACAACTCTCTTTGGCAGTGATATGTTTATTGAAATATATGCATGATCCAGAGCAGAACAAAACTGTGTTAGAACTGGCGATTTGGCATGCACCAAAGCAGATATAGGTAGTTCAAACAAGACCCCCTTGCCCCCAACCAATCACACAATCCACTTGTCTTGTCTAGCCATTGTCCAGCCCCCCCGGGAACATACGATCCCTCTGTCTATGCAAAGCTGGCACAGAAAGGCTCAAGGTCATTCCTCTCCCAAAGGAAGGTATCTTCAGGAAAACTGCTGCCTCTATAAGCGATAGGTCCCACTCACACCACACCCCTCCCCACAGGAATGCAGCCCTTCCCCAGCATCTATGGCAAACTAAGCAAAGCGAGATTTGACAGCCAGCCAGTCATGATTGCAAGGAAGATGGTGTGCCTGGGGGGAAAGGGTGGGGAAAAAGTGGCAAAGCAGGAAGTGCTACATATAGCACACCATACAGCACACCATACAGCACACCATAGCGATTTCATACAGCACACCATAGCAATTCAGAAATGCAAGAAGGAGTTGATAATGGGAAGAAAGTAGTTTTCATCAACAACACCTCAGGCACGCTTCATCAATGGGAGACATCCAGGTTTGCATGAAAAGGTAAATAAATTCCACTCACAGCCAGTTTTCCCTCTAAGCTGAGTTTGTGTGAGCTAGCTCACAGTGTTTTAGCCTCCGGCATCCTTGTGTACACCACCAACAGGGTTATGGGCCCAGAATGAACCATGGAGTCTCTACCAGAAGTTGAACAAGGTGAGCTCCCAAATCTGCAGCTGGGTGGATGTCTGCTGATACCGCCAGTGACACAGAGGAGTTGGAGACACAGTCCAGTGGTGAAGGCAATCTATCTTCATCTGACCATAAGGAGTCGGACGAGGTGAGTGACCAAGTTGTGCCAGAATGTGAGTACAACATGGCGCAGGCAGCAACTGCCTTACTGGTTGATAAACTCAACTCTGATAATTATTCATTATGGTCGCTCTGTATAGGGCATTATCTGAAGAGGGAGTCTTTGTGGACATGTGTGGCCTCTCCCCCACAAGCTCCGACTGCTGAGGACTCTGCCATGGACCAAAAGGCTCTGGCAACTATCATACTCAGCATTGCTGATGACCAATTAATTCATGTGTCAGGCAAGGACAGTGCGAAAGCTGCGTGGGACAGCCTCAAGGCTGTATATGTTCAACAGATGGCTGGGTCATTAATATCCCTAATGAGACATCCTTACAGAACAATAATGTAACTGAGACAGTCAGTGAGAAATCATTTAAATTCACTGACGACCTGTTTCCAGTTGTTGGCACAGAGAGGCAAGCAAATTCCTGAACAGGACCAAGTCTATATCATTTTGAGTTCCCTGTCAGAGAAATTTGATGCTCTGATTACTGCTCCGGAGTCTTTGGAAGCTGATAAGCTCACTCTAAGTTATGTGACCGAGTGGCTGTTAGAAGAAGAAGCTCATTATCTCTGCAGACAGTTGGCAGCTGACCAGACTGGGAATCCTGCCAAGCTGGAGAGTGCAACAGAAGCTGGCAGCTGTTCCAAGGGTGACACAAGCTGCAAGAAACCACCAGTTGCTTTGAGAGTGAAACGCTGTTATATCTGTGGATCTACAAAACATTTGAAATATCAATGTACAGTGACATGGAAGAGCAGAGGTGGGAAAAACCTCAACCTACGTCAAAGCAGCAAGCCACTTTGGTAGTGGCAAACAAGCCTTCCGCCCAGGAAGTGTGGATTATTGATTCAGGTGCTTCCCAAATATTTGCTCGGGACAGGAGTTTGCTGCAGGAGGTGCAACCTTCTACTTTGGATCACATGAGTCTGGCAGATGGGTGCTCAGCAGCAGTGGAGTGCCAAGGAAATGTGTTCTTTCCAGCCCTCAGCTACAGCTTTGATAATGTACTTTGTGTGCCTACTTTGGAAAGTAACTTGTTGAGTATATGTGTCTTAGATAAGGCTGGTTTCAGAGCTGTGTTTGAGAACAAGCGATGTAACATACTCAAAAGTGAAAACATATTAGCAGTGGGTAAACTGAAAAATAATGTATATGTAAAAGACAATGAGGTTGTAAAGGCACAGTCTGTCATGAACAAAAGTCCCCACAACAGATGCATACACCTGTTACATAGGCATCTAGGGCATGCTAGTTTTGCTACCATCAACAAGACTCTAGCTCTGCTGGGCAAAGAGAAAGTGATGGAATGCAAAACTTATCTAGACTGTAATATTTGTAAACAGTGTAAGTCGAAAATGCATCCAGTGGCGAAAATGAGTGAAAGGGTGACTGAAAAACCTTTCGCTCTGGTACATGCTGATGTAATGGGACCATTTCCCAATAGTATATCTGGGAGACGATTTGCACTAATATTGGTGGATGACTGTTCTCGCTTTACATGGATATATCGTCTAAAGAAAAAATCAGAGGTTTGTGCTACAATTAAAATATGGGCTAAAAGCGTGCAAAAACAGTTAGGGCATGAAATATGTGCGTTTCAGTCAGACATGTTGGATGAGTTGGCCCATTGGCTCAAAACTCAAGGTATAAAACACAGAGTTGCAAATGTAGCCTCTCCGCAGGAAAATGGTATTGCAGAGTGTAAAGGAGGGATTCTCCAAACCACGATGCACTCTATGTTAACAGATGTTGATCTGCCTGTAATATACTGGGCAGAAGCGATTAAAGTGTCCTGTTATATTCTCAATAGGATATGGACTTGAGTCATTGATGACATCCCTTACAAGGTGCTATATGGCAAGAACCCAAGTTTGAGTCATCTGAGAATTTTTGGAACCAAGGCTTGGGTAAATGTCCCACTTGGACAAAGACGAAAAGGGAGGGCGAGAGCAAAGAAGCTCACATTTTTGGGCTATCAGATGGGAATGAAAGCCTACTGTTTTGCTAACCCTAACAATATATTAAGCTTTAGCAGGTCTGCTAACTTTTGTGAGGATTCAAATTGGCTTAAGATACATGCCAATGAACTACCTCCCCCAGCCTTGCTACCTCTGACAAATGGTACTAGTGGCACAACAGAAGTAAAACAGGAGGTACTGTCTCCAGCACAGCCAGATCCATAGAGTGTGCAAAATGCTAAGCCAGTTCCTAAGGTATCATCTAGGTCAACAAGAGGAGTTCCTCCTGAACATTATGGTATGACGGCTAGCCATGTATTTGTAAAGGTGCCAAAAGACTATAATGAGGTGTTATGTCTCAGTGCTGAGGAAAAGAATGCTTGGCTGCAAGCCATGGAGGCGGAATACATTTTGTTAGTGTCGCATAAAGTGTTTTTGCCAGCTGAATTGCCGGCAGATAAAAATGCACTAGGATGCCATTGGCTGTACAAACTTAAGGAAAAGCCCAACGGGGGTGTACAATGCAAAGCTCGTTTGATTGTGAGGGGTTTCTCACAAATAGAAGGGAAAGATTTCGATTAGTCATTCTCTCCCACGGTGAGAGTGGAAACAATTAGAGTCACATTAACCAAAGCTTCGCTAGAAGGAATGTTGGTTAACCATTTTGACTTTGACACTGCATATCTAAATGCACCAATAAAGGAGGAGCTGTATATGGAGCAAATTCCAGGATTTAGTTGTGTGAGTTCACACTTAGTGTTAAAGCTCCACAAAGCATTGTATGGTTTAAGACAAAGTTCACATGTTTGGGCAGAATGTCTCAGCATGGCTTCAACTGAGCAAGGGTTTAAACAAAGCATAGCAGATCCCTGTCTATATAGCATTGCTGTTTGTGATAAAACATGTTATTTGCTAGTCTTTGTAGATGATATCTGTTTCATGTATCACACAGAAGAACAGTTAAACTGGTTCATTCAAACAATCCAGGGATTATTCAAAATTAAGAACCTGGGACCCATTAAGAATTATTTAGGTGTACAAATCACCAAGATTACCCAGTGGGTACTTTGAACTCAGTCAAGAGTCCAAAATTCAGCAATTGTTGGACAAATATGGTATGACAGAAGCTCATAGCGTACGCACACCAATGACCACTAGTTATTGTAAAGACTCTGATGGTGAACTATTCCCTAACAAGGAGTTATATCAGTCTTTAATAGGTTCATTGTTGTATATTGCTTATTGGACTCACCCTGACATTTGCACAGCAGTGCACTGGTTATGTCAGAAAAGTGTATGCCCTTACAAGAAGAGTTGGGTGGCTGCAAAAAGAGTTCTTAGATATTTGAAAGGAACTATAAGCAGCAAACTAGTGTTGAAAGCAAGTAAGGAACAAGAGCTCATAGCCTATAATGATGCCAGTTGGGGAGAAAGACCCGATGGAAGATCTACTTCTGGGTATGCTATATACATGTATGGTGTTCTGGTTATGTGGAAATCAATAAAGCAAACCGATGTATCCACTAGTTCCTGTGAGGCTGAATACTCAGCACTCAGTGATTGTATTGTGCAACCAGAATGGTTCTATCAATTGCTTAAAGATCTGAACGTATCTTGTGAAGTACTTATAACTATATTATGTGATAGTTCATCAGCTAGACAATTGGCAGGACACCAAGGTATACGGACAAGAAGCAAGCATATCAACATTCGATACCAGAATGTGTGAGCAGCTATGTCTCAAGGTTTTGTGTCTTTGCAGCATTGTACTTCAGAACAAAATATAGCTGACTTGTTTACCAAATCCTTGTGTACACCACCAACACCCCCTTGATACCGTCAGTTTATCTGTATCAAAGTTTGAATTTCTCAAACAGGAATTGTGTTTGACTACTGCATCTTGGGAGGTGTGTCGGCATGTGTACAGGGATTGCTGGCAAGATGACAGCTAGTCTACAAGATTGAAATGATCTATGTGACAGCTTGGAATTACATGATGAACTGATTGCATCAGACTGCTCTGGATATGTCACAGTGACTCTGCATCTCCACTGTGATTGGTTCTGTGGACTATATAGTCTGAGCTGTGGTACCAGAGTGTGCCCTTGTGTGATAACTGATTGCCTGGTGGAACACTTTGTTGGTTTGAACACCAAATGCTCAGCTGTGAAAGACTGTGTAAATATTGTAAATAAATTGTACATATCTCTGCACTAAACTGGTGTGCTCGGGACATCCTTGTGTACACCACCAACACCCCCTTGATACCGTCAGTGTGCATTATCAACACCTGTTCAAAGGCTGAACAGGGGCAATCTTAAAATCTCTGGGGACAGCCCATTGATCACAAAATAACAAAAGGTGGTCTCCAGTCTCTATTGCACCAGATACATAGCCACAGAAATGGACAGAAAATGGGATTTGAGGAAAACATCCACTTAGTTCTGCAATCTGCAGAACATTCCGTCTGGTAAGTATAAAGGCCAACCAATGGCTAGGGACTGTAAGAAATCTAAAATATGAGGAAAAGGTCATAGAAAGATGGGTCCCTAGTTCAGAAGTGGAGCATATATGCCTTGCCCAGCACGATCGAAGTCAATCACCCTTGTCCTGATCAGCTTTGATGTTTCCTGATAATCCATTATGAGACAAAGGCCAAGGGGCTCAAATACTTCTAAAAGTGTCTCTCTTCAGCAGGTGCAAAGGCCTCCCTTGGGCACTGGATACTAAAAAAAGGACATTTAGCCTCAGATTAAAGGCAGCAATCCAAGCCTTGGACTCGAATCAGTGCTGTGCAAACTCTAAGTGCAGTTCATGCGACACAACTAGGCATTCCTGCCATCCAGCACAGGAAGTGAAGAAGTGTATAATCCAGAGAAACTCCATTTATCCAAATGCCTGCCATAAACAAGGAGCTGGGGCCAGAGACGGGAGCTCACTCTGTCATGCGGCACTCGGGTCTCTGCTGAGCTACTGACCTTCCAGTCTTAACCTCTGAGCCTCCGCAGCCCTATGTTAGGAGACGTGAATTCTAAATTAGTGCTGAGCTGAGCTTGAATAGTCTCCAGGCTTAATTTTTCACCTTGAAAATAGGTAGGCTTACCAGATGTCCTCTTTTTTAGAGGACATGTCCTCTTGTTTTGGCGTCCGTCCTCTTTTGGGCTCTTTAAAAACACACTGATGAACTGTCCTCTTTTGGGGTTGGAAGGTTAGGAATATTCCTAGGTAGTAGCAGTTCTAGCTGCTTAAATAGTAGGGGTATTTAAAACAAGATTTGTTTGAAGTAGTCAGGAAATATGTCCTCTTTTTTGCTTTTTAAAACACAGTAACTCTAAATGAGGGATTCTGGGAAGGCAGTCCCTTCCATTAATCCTTTTCTGTGACTGTTAAGAATTTTTGCACCAACTCCCCCTGTTTTTCACCTGCACTGTTGCTTTGGTAGCCATTTTTCCTCTGTTTTATACCTCCTTGTGTAACCCCAGCCAATCAGAAATCATGTTTTTTATATGATGATGTCACAGTGGCATGCAGCCAATCAGATTTTAGCTATCTGTGATGCCACTAAGAGAAAATGATGTCCCAATACCACGAGGGCAACAGTTCCTGTGCTGGTCACAAGACAACTGTAACCCACCAGGAATCACTCTAAATGTTTTTAATTGTTTATCTTCAGGTTCACAATAATTCCTTCAAGAACTATTGATAAAGAAACCCCTTTCCTTTCTGACAAATATATTCTCAACATTGTTCCTCCATTTTAGCTTCTAGGTAATCTCTGTTCCCCTGATCATAGAGATTGTATGTTTTCTTTTGCAGTAGCACACCCCACTTGTTTACATCAGATGTTTCAAAAAGCCAAAGCGTAATGGAAAATATCAAAGCAAAGTGCTCCGATTAAGTTCTGAATGAGTAAATATCATGAAAGGCTGTTGAAGGCCACCAAGCTGATATGTTCATATGACTGCCAGCAAAGTAGTTGCGTGTACTTGGCCCGAAGTAATGAAGCTATAAAGTCTGAGCAAAGCAAACTGTGACCGTGCTGTATTTCATTACCGCACAATCCTTGAACTTCAACTGAACTCAGTCTGACCAAGTACAGTTCACTATGAAAGACGTTGCATTGGCCACAATTCTCCGAGCAGATATTCTGGGAAGAGCAATAAGAGTGAACATTCTAGGCATGACAGCCTGATCTTCAAACATTTCTCCTTATGTTGCATTTACATACCAGTGTACTTGCAAATTCAGGAGACGGATGGTGAATTCTTGACTTCCTCTTGCTTTCACAACACAAGGGCTTTTATTATTATTTTTTTTAAAGATACAAGAGTTTTATAAAAAAAGTGCAGCTTTTCAATATTGAAATGGTAAAATCAGCCTTGGAGAGCACCTCGCTACAATAACAGGATTGCCCGTACTTAATTATCCCCCATCTTCTGATTTTCTCCAAGAAAACTGATCCCATAGTTTCCCTAAGGACCAATTCATGTGGTTTCTGAGAGTGTGGAAGGTCATCTTTTCATCACAGATGGAAGAAGGAGAATGCCAGGAGCCCTCAAGGAGGTCCTCCAGATTTGAAAACCAAGGTGACTATTATGGGACCACCATCTTCTGAGATTTCGATTGCAGAGATGCACAATAATGTCATGCTCTGTGTAGAAACATCCCTCACGCTATTCATTCCTTTAATGTTGCTATCCTGCCTTTCCACCAAGAGCTCTACAAGACAGAATAAATATATTTAAAAATCTATTCCAAAACAAAATGTAAAGCATATTAACTACCTAAATAAGAAAGAAATAGGCAGCAAGACGACAAGGTGGTTGAAAGTGCCACCAAGTTGCAGCCAATTTATGGTGGCCCCTTACAGGACTTTCAAGGCAAGAGACTTAATGAGGTGGTTTGCCATTGCCTGCCTCTGCATCGCAATCCTGGACTTCCTTGGTGGTCTCCCATCCAAGTAACAACTTGGACTGACCCTACTTAGCTTTTGAGATCTAATGAGATCAGGCTAGCCTGGTGTCAGACTCCTGCAACAATCAGCTCCAACAACTCTCTTCTTTTTGAAGTATAGTTTATTGGTACAGTATTGGCAGAACATCTACATTTCAGTATCTGTGTTAAGACTAAAGAAAAAGGCGCGGAGCTGTGGGATATACTAGGTTTGAAGGGGCACTCCCAATGGCCAGTGGCCAATCAAGGTATCAGGATGAACCCACCAGAAGTAACGGGCCCCAGAGGTGGGACCAGTCTTAAGGAATGTGTGAGAGCTAGGCACTCACGGTCAGGCACATAAAACATGGAGATAGCAATGCAGTGTCAGGCAAGCAGAAAACGAAAGTACAAATGCAGGCAGTGGTCTCTCTACCCGCCCCCAACCTTATGGCAGCTAGGTGACACCTGGGCTATCCAGATCAAGGCAACAAGATGACATAGGAAATACAAAATATCAAACAGAATCATCCTCTTGGATGTGCCAATTAAGAGTTCTTCCAAATGGATTTACTAGTGCAGAAATATAAAAAGGAGATGTAAGAGTGGGGTAGATACTACCCTTATCTACCACTCCACTGAGCAAAGTTTAAAGCCCCACCTCCTTCAGGTCCAAGAAGGCTTCCTCCAAATTAAGCAGTTCTTCCATTGGAAGAACAGCCATTTAAGTTGGAGGATTGCTGGACCCACCCAGTGTCTCTAGGGAGACTGTTCCACAGTCTGGTCACCACCTTCCCTTGTAGGCTACCTGCCTAACCTCCAAGGGTGAGAACAACTAGGGCAGGGACTCTAAGGATACTTTAGCAAATCAGCAGGTTGAGGGACAGTGAACTGCATGTTTGCACCTTTCTGTTGTACCCCATGCTCAGTCTATTGCTGTACAGAACATGTGTGCACTTTTTCTTTTTAATGATTACTTTCCTTTTTTAATGCTGGTAGTTGTTCTCTGTGCCTCATAGACATCCACCACTGAAATGCCTTATTCAAAACAGGCACTAGGGGAAGGGAAGCATTAAAAGAGTGATTAACATATGGAATTCACTGCCACAGGAGGTGGTGGCAGCTACAAGCATGGACAGTTTCAAGAGGGAATTAGATAAACATATGGAGCAGAAGTCCATCAGTGGCTATTAGCCACAGGGTATAGATGGGAACTCTCAGTCTGGGGCAGGTGATGCACTCTATTCTCGGTGCTGGAGGGGGCAGCAGTGGGAGGGCTTCTAGTGTCCTGGCCCCACTGCTGGACCTCCTGATGGCACCTGGTATATTTTGGCCGCTGTGTGACGGAGTGTTGGACTAGATGGGCCATTGGCCTGATTCAACATTGGCTTCTCTTATGTTCTTATGTTCTTAAGCAGCTGGTTGCTAAATTGCTAATTCTCTGGGAGTGTGCAAGAATGGCAAGCTGTCCCTTTGATAACCAATTGCAGGGCAGTGGGAGATGGAGGCACAAAGTGGAGCCTTGGTATGGCAAGATGAAAAGGAAGATGGAAGCGCTATCCCTTTTGGCAGGTAATTGTGAAGCCAACAAGCTGGTGGCAGTGTACTGAAGGAGAAGCAAGAGAAAGAAAATCCTTCTCAGAGTTGGGCATTGCTAGGAGGTGAGTTGGGGTGATTGAAGGTGCCTTAGAGGGCTGGATTCGAACAGTGCTTGTGGGTCCGTAGGGCCATTCTTCCACACACTGAGATGTCACGGACAACGAACATGCTGTCAGTTCCAATCACTAAACTGGCCGAAAATCGAAACTGAAATAAATTGAGAAGGAGCTCTCCATCACATATGAATGCCAAGAGGTGGCCTGCTACCGCCCACTTGCAGCTTCTCTCAAAACATGATGTTCACCACTGGCCAATAACTGGACAAGATCTCTGCGTCCAAGGAGCGTCCCCCCCCCCAGGAGTGGTCTCATGGTTGCACCACCCCTCTTTGAATGAGGTATTTATCATCCTGTGGATCAAAAGAAAAAATCCAAACAAACCTGGTTCAGCTTTCAATTTTGAACAGGAATCTAGGTGGATCAGAGGAAAGTCAGCAAATGGGATCTAGTTATTCCAGCAATTGCCAGACTAGTCTGGAAAGGGGGAAGCCAAGATTTCAAAAGGAAATGAGACCACGAGGTCAAGAGAGTCTGTGACTTACCAAGCTGAATGTACTCCACCAGCCATAGATTGTCATGTGCTGAACACACAGGAATACGCACACAGAGTACATTGGCAGCCCAGCTGAGGGGACCCTCCCCCAAGATGTTTTATTAAGGTCTTAGTGGGAGACAGTAACGACCTGCTAGCTTTGTGGATCACAGTTTACAACAGTCGTACAGAAGGTGAAACTCACAAGCCACTCTGAGCCTGCTTCAGTGGGGAGGGCGGGGGTATTCATTGAATGAATGAATGAATGAATGAATGAATGAATGAATGAATGAATAAAATAAGTCAGAAAATAGGAACCAGCTAATCCTTGACCAGAGTCCCAATCTCATGAAGAAGGAGGAGGAAGAGGAGGAGGAGACAAGGAGAGGGAGGAGGAGATTGGATTTATACCCCGCCCTTCACTACTGGAAGGAGCCACAGAGCAGCTTACAATCCCCTTTCCCTTCCCCTCCCCACAACAGATACCCTGTGAGGCAGGTGGGGCCGAGAGAGCTCTCTCAAGCTGCTTGTTGTGTATTGAGCCTGAGTAAACCCTGAAAGAGTACCGGGATCTGGTTGAGCTTGTTTCCCCCAAACAATAGCTTACTAGGATCTTGGAGCAGACCAATAGAGCAACAATGTTATGTAAATAGCTTATTGTGGGGGAGTGGGATGGAATCACTTAATAAAGTAGAGCTGTTTCGTTGCAATGCATCCAGCACCCAGTATTTAACACTGCTCGTGAGAGAACAGCTCTGAAAGAACTTGTAACTGACCCAAGGCCACACCCAGCAGCTGCAGGAGTGGGAAATCAAACCTGGTTCTCCCAGATTCCCTGCTCCTAATTACGACACCAGACTGGCTCTGTCATGTTCATCCCCATGTCCATCTCCACCCCTTAGGCATAAGCATCCTCACCCCTTGGAAAGGCGGACTCATAGAGTGGAACTCTGGGATTGGTGTTGACATTGCTATACAGGGTCGGTAGTGTTGGAGTATACAAGGACTATAGTGCACCTACTTGAGGAAGATCAGAAGCACAGCCTATAGGGGGCAGCTGAAGGATTCTAGTCAGCATAGCTAGCTTAGGGACTTCCCACAATTCAAATTATGTCCGTCCTGTCTCCTGATTGGCTCTTTGGAGACTTCCTGCTCCAACTGAGCCCTCCCCCTTTGTTCCTGTCTCTCACAGCAGTTAGTCAGTTAGTTAAGCCTCTCTCCCTCTCCTCTGTTCTATCAGAGCTTATTTCTTCTTTAATAAACCAAGTTATTTTCTTTAAACAGTTGGTGCTCCATTCCTTTGCATGTTTAGACTCAGCCAACAGGCCCTTGGACGGGAGACTGCCAAGGAAGACTCTGCAGAGAAAGGCCATGGCCAACCGCCTCTGCTTCTCACTTGTCTTGGAAGCCCCTTGCTGGGGTCGCCATAAGTTTGTTGTGACTTGACGGCACTTATAAACATAATATTCATAGGATAGCACCCAACCGCCACTTAGGAGAAATTCTCTCTTAGATCTGTCTGCCTCTTCAGCATTTCCTGTTCAAATGCAACCAGATAGGCTGCTTTTTCCGGGAAGTCAAAAGATGCAAAAAATTGAAACCACTTCAACTAGTAGCACAGGAAATTAAAAGCATCACACAAATTACTCGAGTCCCCAGTATAATTTAAAAGTCCCTCTGGGGCCACCTGAGACACACTGCTTTGATCTCCCCTTCCCCTTGTAAACCACACGTAACACCCCCCCACTTCCCAAATTAAAACCACGCAGCTCTTTGATCTTGAGCCACCACAGTGGAAAAATCCATTCCGTTCTGCTAGCCCCCCCCCGCTCCGTCCTGTGTGCAAGACGGCTCTTTATTTTCCGCCGCGATCTGACTGAATTAGTCAGTGAAATGACCTTTCTTTCTTTGCCGAAGACACCAGCTCATATTTGCTGGTCTTATTTGCATTGAATTTTTGAGTGAGGAGACTATTTGCTGCTCCCAAACTCTTTATTTAACAAGATGGCGGAACGCTGAATTGATATGCCAGGGCTCTGGCCTTCATTATAACTTTAAGGCAGTGCGGAATTCACGACTGTTGCTCCCAAGTCAGAAGGGTTTATATATATGTGTTTCACTGCAAGAAAAATGTACGTGTACCTCCCAATCTTGTTCCCTCAGTGCTTTCTGACTTACTTCATTTATGCTCCATTTCTGTTCCCAGTGGGTACCCATAGTGGCTCACAATGTTCTCCTGCCTTCTGTTTTATCCTCACGACAGCCCTGTGAGGTAGGTTAGGCTGAGAGTGTGTGACTAGCCCAAGGCCACCCAGCGGGCTTCTATGGCAGAGCAGGCATTCAGACCTGGCTTCCCAGATCCTATTCGAGCACTCTAACCATGTTTCCACACTAGTTTGACTTGAAAATATAGCAAGTGTCCTTCTGCAGTATAGAATCATTTAACGTGTTTTCCAGTCAACATATGGGGGTAATAAGCTATTGCTCTGGGCAATAGAAATAACCAGAGAAGGAAAGACACTGCTTTGATGATATCATGAAATCAAACACAGAATATTGGGGGAGGGACAGGAGTAAATACGCATGGTATGCAGCTCTTATAGGTGGGCAGGTAGACCCACCCTGCCTACAGAGAAGATGAAAAAGTAGTGTTTTTTTAAAAAAAACCCAAGTGATGCCAAAAGGTCAAAGGGTAGAAGAGCGGGCAGTGGGCGGCATAGCAGGAAACAGAACCCCGAAGGTGGTGAGATGCAATCAGTGTGGGAATGAGCCATTCCTGGCCCGTGGCCGACAGAATAAGCACAGTAACACCGATGGTGTAAATAAATACCTAGAGAAAAAACAATCAGAAGTTGTGGCGAAAGAGACACTCCCTGAAGTAACTGAAGGGCTGTCAGTTAGAGGAGTTGGACTCTGTGTGACTGAACAACAACGACACTTAAAGGAAGGCAGGGCGCTGTTCCTGTGGGCAGCAGAGGCGAGGACTCACTACCGTGGGTTTAAATTAAGGGCAGGAAGGTACCGGAGCCGGGCAGCAGTGGGATCGGCTGCCGAGGAAGGCGATGGGCTCCCTCTCAGTGGCAGTCCGGAAGCAGCAGCTGGACAAACACTTGCCAGGGATGCTCTAGGCTGATCCTGCATTGAGCAGAAGATTGGACTAGATCAACGTTGCCAAAATCATTCGTTACGAGGGCCGGATCTGACATGAAGGTCACTTTGTCGGGCCAGGACATGTGTGCCATAAAATGTAATGCCAGGTACTGAAGTTAGAAACTGTATAAAGGACAGCAGCTGGGAAGCTTCTAGTGGGTGTATCCTGGCTGCAAGACCCCGTGGGCTGGGAGGGGGGTGCAGAGGGAGACCCACATGGGCAGACTGGAGAGGCAGCGGTGCAGTGCTGGGCAGAGGCTCCCACGCTGCTTGACTGCTGCAGATGAGGTTGTTCTGCGGGGTTGAAGACACAATGGAGAGGCTCCGCCCACTTCCCCCCCAGCACTTCCTCGCTTGCACCAGTTGCTTGCGGGCTGTGTAAGAGGCTTGGATGGGCCGTTTCTGGCCCCCGGGCCTTATGTTCGACACCACAGGACCAGATGGCCTGAATGGCCCTTTCCGGCTCTGTGATTCTACGATTCTATGGATTTTTTAAAAAGCACAACCTAAGAACTTTGAGATACAGATAAACACTTAACACAGAATTTCACAGTCAAATGTTCTTCTTCTAGGATCTGAGGCAGTCAGTGCCGCTGGTGCCGTCCTTCTCCATGTTCTGTTGATCTGTAATGCCATGGGAACATGCGGAACAGACTGAACATGGATTACGGTGGAAAGTGCTGTCAAGGCGCAGCAGCCTTATGGCAAAACCTCATTGCAAGAGATGAGCAGAGGTGACCTGCCCTTGCCTTTCACAGTGACCCTGGACTTCCTTGGGGGTCTCCCATCAAAGTACTAGCTGGGGCTGACCCTGCTTAGCTTCCCAGATCATAAGAACAGAAGAGCATAAGAGAAGCCAATGTTGGATCAGGCCAACAGCCCATCCAGTCCAGCACTCTGTGTCACACAGTGGCCAAAAACACCAGGTGCCATCAGGAGGTCCACCAGTGGGGCCAGGACACTAGAAGCCCTCCCACTCTTGCCCCCCCCCAAGCACCAAGAATACAGAGCATCACTTGCCCCAGAGTCTCTATCTCTACCTTGTGGCTAATAGCCACCGATGGACCTCTGCTCCAGATGTTTACCTAATTCCCTCTTGAAGCCATCCATGCTTGTAGCTGCCACCACCTCCTGTGGCAGTGAATTCCATGTGTTAATCACTCTTTGGGTGAAGAAGTACTTCCTTTTATCCATTCTAACCCAACCGTTCAGCAATTTCATGGAGTGCCCACGAGTTCTTGCATTGTGAGAAAGGGGGGAAAGTACCTCTTTCTCTACCTGCTCCATCCCATGCATAATCTTATAAACCTCGATCATGTCACCCCTCAGCCGTCATTTCTCCAAGCTAAAGACCCCCAAAACGCTTTAACCTTTCTTCATAGGGAAAGTGTTCCAACCCTTTTATCATTCTAGTTGCCCTTTTCTGCACTTTTTCCAAAGTGTGGTGACCAGAACTGTACACAGAACTGTACACAGTATGTAGGATGCAGCCCAGCCAAAGTTAAGCACTGTTTGGATTGAATTTCCTTCTATTTCTGTGGGAAAGTTGAGTGCATTCTTAAGGCTCTGCAGTTTAACTTAATACATCCTTGTGTCCAGGTCATACTTACAGGCACTTTTCACACGTGCTAAATAATGCAGTTTCCATCCACTTCAGCAATCCTTTGTGAGTGGATGTTGCCATTTTGCACTGTAAAACCCAGTAGCAAAGTGGACTGAAAGTGAATTGAAAGTACGTTGTTTAGTGTGTGTGAAAGCACCCACAGTGTTCACGATTCTCAATCAGTCTTTTTCTAGGCAAAACAGGAAGATGGAAGACGTCTGTGCTTGCAATACCTTTAGTGACAAAGCAGAGAGCCAGGGCCAATTGAGCTGTGGAAGCCAGGATACAAAAGGTTCCACTGTGAAAACGTGAAGTTGCCTTCCACTGAATCAGACCTCTGGTCCCTCAGAGCCGGTGTTGTCTTCTCAGACTGGCAGCAGCTCTCCAGGGTCTCAGGCTGAAGCCGTTCACATTACCTGACCCTTTTTTCCTCCCCAACGGGAGATGCCGTGGATTGAACCTGCGACCTTTTACATGACAAGCAGATGCTCTACCACTGAGCCACAGCCCCTTCCCTCCTCCTTTGCAGTACGACAAAATGCTCTGGATTCGGCACTCAGATTGTGCGTCGCAGTGGGCAGCTGGCTCATCAGTATCCTTTGTGTTGTTGCTAAAAAGCCCGAGTTGCCGTTGTTGGACTGACCCCTGTTTTGCTGCCCAGACTGAGATAGCCCAGACTAACTCAAACTTGTTGGACCTCAGAAGCTAAGCAGGGTCAGCCCTGGTCAGTATTTCTATGGGAGACCAGCAAAGAACTCTGTTTGTCTCTTGCCTTGAAAACCCTGTGGAGTCACCGTACTTTGGCTGTGACTTGACAATATTTCCCGCAGCCACCCTGTTTCATTGGCAACCCCCCACAAACATTAGCATTCAGAACAACCGCCTGTTCTGCCAGGCAGTCCCTGTTAGCTGCTGTAGAACACCGAAAGTCCCGTCACCGTGCAGCAGTCATATAGGAGCCGCTCGTGGCTGTTTCACAGATTTCATTTATTCACACTGAGGCATCATGGGAAGAGCAGAATAAACCACCTCTAGCTTCATGTGTAAATTGAGCCTTAGTCTTGTCAACGGGATTCTCAAATCCAAATTTTTAAATGTTTTTTTTAGGCTATTAATTTGCCACCTTTCTATTTTTAAAAAGGTGCTCAGTACAGATCACAAGTAAAATACACTTAGAGACAGCATTATAACATTCCAGACATCTTTTAAGACAATGACATTATTTAACAGAGTTTAAAATCAGGGCAAAAGCTTAATTAAAAAGGACATTTGGCAATGAAAAAGAGAGATTTAAGCTGATATTAAAAGTCCTGCTGTGAGAGTGTTACCGTGTGGGGTTCCCTCAGCTCCATGACGCTTGCCCGTGGGACACCCCAAGGCACATTGGCCTTCAGAAGCCTCAGCTATGGGGAAGATCCTTCCAGTCTGATATTAAAGTGAGGATTAAGGTAGGAATTCTCCCAAGGCACCACCTAACAACTGGGGATGTGCATTCGGCATTTCCAACTCAAACTAATACACAAATCATGCCTTTTCGGCATGATTCAGGCATTAGTTAAGCTGAGTGAGATTCTCTGATCTGATTTGGCTTACCAGTAAGGGAACCCAAAATTAATTCAAGGAATCCCAAATTTTTCAGCTCCATTAATACCTTATGGGGGCATTATAATCAATGGCAAATCTCCTAGGGTATATTCAGTGGTCTGGGGGGAGGGGTTTGGAGGGAGAGGCACCAAATTTGCAGTGTTGCTGCTGGAACCTCTCCCCAAAAGAACCCCCAAGTTTCAAAAAGATTGGACCGGGGATCCAATTCTATGGGCACCCAAAGAGGGTGCCCCCATCTTCCATTGTTTCCAATGGTGGGGAAAAGGCAAGGCAGGCATACAACAAGCCCAGCAGAGTCTTCTAGAGAATCTCTGCAGTGGAAAGTGAAGTGTAGGGAGGGGGCATTTTACCTGAATTCAAATACAATACTAATATTGGAATTTTTAAAGGTCCAAAACCCCAAATCTGAAAAATACATTTTTTTCCCCTGCACATGCCTACTAACAACCTAGGAGAACAATCACCAATGTACTCAATAAATCTCAAGTACACTCCTTTTGTATTTTAAGATCTATTGATGTTTTTATCATCTTGATATGCGGGAAAGAACTTCCACCCCACCATCAACTTGCCCATGAATCAATTCACAAGAGAAGTACATTTTCTAGACACCAATACATGATGGAAACATAAAAAAACACCTTATACCAGAAACCTAGTGATCATCAAATGTATCTACATACCTCCGGTCACCGTCCTACAGTCACTTAACACTCCATTGGCTCCAGCTGAGCCTTGTGCTACAGCTGCACCTGACAGAGATTCTCACCTCCAGGGTCTACAACGGGTGTTTCTGGAATTACAATACCCCAGTGTGTCTGGACACCCACTAAGTGGCTTTGGAAAATGGGAGAGACCAGGTGGGCTTTTGAAATGTTGAAGAGTTACTATGACAACTTATTTCTATGCACAATGCAGATTTATGAATGCACAAAATACATGGGGAAATTCTTACATTTTTTTAGAAACATTTAGTCCCCGGACACAAAATGGCATGTAACGGGGGCACACGGGTTCAGTTCACACATGGTGTAGCAGTTGGGGATCAGATAATCACCAGGGAGATCCAGGTTTGAATCCCTACCCTGCCATGGAAAATCATGGGAGTGACTTCAGGCCAGCCACTCCCTTTCAGCATCATCTATCTCGCAAGGCTGTTGTGAGGATACAGTGGAAGAGTAAGAATGGTGTGTACCACTCTGAACTGCTTGGAGAAACAACAGAATAAATATGTACTGAATGTATAACTGAATAAGGTTGGAGATGAAATTGAAACTGGGATTCCCAGCTCAAAACTGCAGGGATGAGACATCATAACTAGTTATTTGTTTCTATTTGTTGTTCAGTCTCGCGGTCGAGTCCGACTCTTTGCAACCCCATGGACCACATCATGCCAGGCCCTCCTGTCTTCTGCTGTCCTCTGAAGTTTGCTCAATTTCATGTTTGTTGCATCGATGATACTGTCTAACCATCTCATCCTTTGCCATCCCCTATGTCTTTGACCTTCAATCCTTCCCAGCAGCAGGGTCTTCTCCAGGGAGTGCTCCCTTCTCATTTGGTGGCCAAAGTATTTGAGCTTCAACTTCAGGATCTGGCCTTGCAGGGAACAGTCAAGGTTGGTTTCTTTTAGGATTGACTGATTTGATCTCCTGGCAGTCCAAGGGACTCTCAAGAGTCTTCTCCAGCACCATAGTTCAAAAGAATCTATTCTTCGGCACTCGGCCTTCCTTATAGTCCAGCTCTCACAGCCATACATTACTACTGGGAATACCATTGCTTTGACCATGCGGACTTTTGTTGGCAGGGTGATGTCTCTGCTTTTTATCATGCTGTTTAGGTTTGCCATTGCTTTCCTCCCAAGGAGCAGGTGTCTTTTAATTTCATGGCTGCAGTCACCATCTGCAGTGATCTGGGATCCCAGGAACGTGAAGTCTCTCACTACTTCTATGACTTCCCCTTCTATTTGCCAAGGTGTGATGGGGCCAGATGCCATGATCATAGTTTTTTTTGATGTTGAGCTTCAAGCCCACTTTTGTGCTCTCCTCTTTCACACTGAACAAGAGGCTCTTTAGGTCCTCTTCACTTTCTGCCATTAGAGTGGTATCATTTCTATACGTATTCTATACTTATTCTGTACTTAGGCCTATTATGCACAGGTGTTTCCCCTCACTTTCAACGTGCATGTCCAACAGGTTGTCTTTGTCGTTCTGCATTGATTTTCCTCCCTTCAGCACTCAGTTCACTTTCTGGTCGCTGTTTCCCCAGGTTTTTTGAGAGTGCGTTTGTGCCAATTTCCCCTTGTTTCACTGTCAAACTCCTCAAAGGTCACATCCCCAACCATATCAGGGTTGTTCCACTGACTCTTCACCTTCCACCATCCTCCCCCCTTCAACAGTGAACAAGCTTTATGGATTGTTCCTGCTGCAGTTATTCATCCATTTTCAGAATATAAAGGTAATAATTGGTTGAAATACCAAGAGTTGCTTCAAAAGGAAGGGAAAAAATATGTTTTAAAACCAAATAATGAATTAGAATTTGAGTATGGATGGTTACAATATTGTCAAATACGGGACATTTACAAAAAAGACTGTAAAGAGGTTGGTTTTAGAGCTAAGAACTATGAGTTTGAAGATATATGGTTGAAAAAAGAGCGAAAAATGATATCTAAGTTGTATAAAGCCTTGTTGACTGTATATACTTTGGATGAAACTGTTAAAGAGCAAATGATAAAATGGGCCATAAATATGAACAAGGAAATTTCTATGGAAGCATGGGAATTTTTGTGGAAAAAAGCTTTTAAAATGTCAACCTGTGTCAATATAAAAGAAAATTGTTATAAGATGATGTACAGGTGGTATATGACACCAAAAAAGATTGCTAATATTAGCATGGATAAGAACTTGAGTAATAAGTGTTGGAAATGTAAAAAAACAGAGGGTTCTTTTTACCATATGTGGTGGTCATGTGATAAAGCAAAGGTATACTGGTCAAATGTATATTGTGAGATGCAGAAGATATTAAAAATTCCTATTAGGAAAAGTCCGGAGCTTCTTCTCTTAGGTTTGACAATGGAAAAAATCCCACAAGAAAAAAGGACATTACTATGGTATATGATTACATCGGCGAGAATGGCTTTTGCTCAACAATGGAAAGCAGAGAAGGTGCCAGATATAGAAGACTGGTTAAGGAAACTGCTGTTTTTAGCCGAAATGGACAAAATGACGAAAAAATTAAATGGACAAATGGCAGAACAATATCTAAAAGACTGGGAAGGCCTGAAATTATACATGGAAACCGAATATAGAATGAAAGGGAAAATGTACAATCTTGATTCGTATTAACATTGAATGAGAAGGGAAACAAATATTGGATTGCACTGTACCTTTTGGAAACTAGGTTTGAAAGAGTCAGGTTTTTATATATTAGAATTGTGTTACCTGGTTTGTCGATTGATATAAGTTTAAATTTGATTACCTTTTAATTCTTTTTTTTGTTATTAGCAATGTTGGAAGCCTATTGGGGGGTGGGGGGATGGGATGTAACTTTTAAAATTGTATTGGTAACGATGTTTAACAATGTTGAATGTATCCCAATAAAATTTTGTTTCAAAAAAACAACAACAGTGAACAAGCTTCTTTCCCCCCTCATTTTAAATTTTTAATTTGTTTTTACAAGTGGCACGACTCTAGCGATATGAGGCTATCACTAGTCTCAGATCACTGAATCTTTAACATTTAAAATGACAGGGGAAAGTTTAAAAGGAGCTGTGCAAGGTTGAGTTCCCTGCTGGTATTGACTTGAAAGGGAGGTCAGAGAGGAGGCAAATGGCAGCGTCCCCATGCAAAAAAAAAAAAAAGGGATTTCAGTGCTGCTTGCAAACAAAATTAGGGGGGATCATCATTTCGGAATGGAATTGACATGAGATGTAGAGAGAGAGAGAGAGAGAGAGAGACCAGGATGAGAAGTTCCCAGGTTCAATCCCCAGCATGTCCAGTTGAAAGGACCAGGCAGTAGGTGATGTGAAAGACCTCCTCCCGAGACCCTGGAGAACTGCTGTCACTCTGAGTAGACAATATTGACCTATGATGGACCAAGGGCCTGATTTGCTAGAAGGCAGATTCAGGCTTTCATATGAGATTACCAAACCAGATACTGCATGAAGAAGCAAAAAGGTGATTGTTGAATCCAAGCTGCCTGGCAGCTTTCAGAATCTTCCTTCACCAAGAAGCCTGTTCTCTTGTTTACATATCTGGATTGTCTTTTTTTTTTTTTTGAGTGGGTGGGTGTGTTTGTTTTTATTTCATTGAGATGTCTGAAGGAGGAGTTTTATGCGTGAGGAGACCTGGGAAGTCATTTATCTCAAGTATTGAAGCTGGAGCCCCTCGTGACCAGGCAGGACCGATCGTTCGATTCCCCAAAGATTCCTTGGAGGGAATGAAGCGTGGCATCCGGATACTAATGCCTCCCCAGCGATACATTATTTTTAGCTCTTGTTTGGCTTTGCTCGAGCTTGGCAAAGAGAAGTCCCAAGGCAGAAATCTTCAAGACAAGTGTGCGCCACTGACAAGTGGAATCTGGTTGAGCCTCCTGGGGACAAACTGGCAACGCTCCGTCCTGTCGCCAAGACTGGGAAATACACACAGAGAAGGGAGAAATGTTCATGCTACGGGGGGCCATACACAGACTGTGTCTCCTCTGTATTAAAGGGATATCAGATCATTGTAAGAACTGCGATAACCCACGCCGTGCATCAAGACAAGCAGGGTCCTGCGTGAATCATGCCAAAGAAGCAAAATCTCATAGCTGTGATTTGTTCTCAAATGATTAATATTTTGCGTAACGTGTTCTGATTCTGCTCATCAGGGAGGAGAGACACACCCACCCCCTCGGCCCAGAAGCTGGGTTGTGAAACTCCAGGGGGCGGCTGGTGATTTCCTGGTATTACAGCTGATCTCCAGATGGCAGGAGATCAATTTCCCTGGAGAAAATGGCACTTTGGGCAGAGGACGCGATGGCATTCACATCCCTGAGACTACTGAAACTCTTCCAAAAAAATGAGCAATTAGCGATAGGGTTTTTCTTCTAAGTAAAGCATAAATTACTTATTGTGGCCTGCTTACTACTATTATAGTAGGTCCCAGAAGTTGTCACATCAATATTTGTAACACTATCAAGGCAAAAGAGTTTCAGAGATGGTTTGCCACTGCCTGCCGCCTCTGCGTAGCAACCCTGGGCTTCCTTGGGGGTCTCCCATCCAAGTGCTAACCTGAGCTGACCCTGCTTAGCTTCCGAGATCTGGTTAGTCCAAGCTGGCCTGGACCATCCAGGCCAGGGCAGAGGAATGGAGGCGGTTTTGCCCTCGCCTGCCTCTGCGTAGCAACCCTGGGCTTCCTTGGTGGTCTCCCATCCAAGTGCTAACCAGAGCTGACCTGTAGCTTCCGAGATCTGATTAGTCAGCTGGCCTGGACCATCCAGGCAGGCAGAAGGAGCGGTGCCCTGCCTGCCTCCACGTAGCACCCTGGACTTCCTTGGTGGTCTCCCATCAAGGCAACGGGCTGACCTGCCGCTTCCAAGACCTGATGGATCGCGCCTGGGCTATGGCAGAGCATTCTGCAGCTAGCCAACCAATAATAAAACCAGCCTCCATTTTCCAACGTTAACATGGAAGTGTTGCAAATATCGATGTGACGACTCCTTGCACCTGTGACGATGGTGGTCAGCCAGCCACCAAAAAGTAATCTGTGCTTTGCTTTCAAGCCAACCCCTGTTGCTAATGACTTGCTAGCTTTTTAAAAGCGTTTCAATAGCTGCAGAAAATACTACACCTTAGCAACTGACTCTGATAAGGAAAGAACATAGAAGTGGTGCAAGGAACAGCTGATGAGCTTCCTTTATTAATCAGACCCAGGGACTCTATTGATTAGAATGCGCATTTGGTCAGAACATCTTACCAATTGCGGAATGTGTCCTGTGGAGCTGTTCCAGGAGCAGGGCATTTTCTTCAGGGGCAAGGAGCCATCTCCTGATACATGAGGCTTGCATCAGGGCAAATGACTCCATGCACCAGAGGAAAGCGCCATGGCGAGCAAAATGGATCCCTAGGATGCAGCCTAGCATGCTGGAGTCAAGTGCTGGAGAGTAAGAGGCACTTCCTGGCTCGTGGCGACAGTGGGGCTATTCGGGGCTCTGCCCCCTTCCTTAAAGCGACAGCCCCACAAGACTGGGCTCATCCCCAGCCCTCTGGGGAGCTGCGAGAGCCACACCATGTGCTCGGAACTTACCAGGCCTCAGCTTTGTGCTGGGCTGGGCTCAGTGGTGCCGGCCACTGCTGGGGACTGGCTAGAAGCATCGGAGGGCGAGGTGAGTGAAGGGATTCCACGAGAGACAGGAGCTGTCAGGGTGCCGCAGTCCTCCTTACATCCTTCCCCACCCAGCAACCCAAGCCCCCTTAAAAATTTTAACCTGCCCCCCCAAAAATCCTAGCTATAAGTCTGCCCTCAACAGCCAGTGTAGTGCAGCGAACAGAGTGGAGCATGTATGATCCTGGGTGACCTTGGGCCCATCACAAACACTCAGCCTGGCCCGCCTCACAGCGTTGTGGTAAAATGGAGGAGAGAAGAATGATGTTCTAAAGCACCGTTTGGAGTCCCAACTGTTGGGGGGGGGAAGGTAAAGTTTTCCCTTGCACGAAAACTAGTTGAATCCGACTCTAGGGGGTTGTGCTCGTGTCTGTTTCCAAGCCGAAGAGCCAGTGCTGTCTGAAGATTTCTCCATGGTCATGTGGCCAGCATGATTAAATGCCGGGGCGCACGGAACACTGTTACCTTCCCACCAAGGTGGTACCTATTTATCTACTTGCAGTTTCTTGCTTTTGAACTGCTAGGTTGGCAGGAGCTGGGGCCAGAGACGGGAGCTCACTCTGTCATGCAGCACTCGGGTCTTGAACTGCTGAACTACTGGCCTTCTGGTTTGCAGCTCAGCATCTGAATCTCTGAGCCACCGCAGCTATATAAATATGTAAATAAACAAATGCAAATGTTCTTCTATGAGTTGTCCCAAAACTTCAGCGTGGGGATTCCGTAGGGTTGCCAGCTGTGGGTGGGGAAATGTGTGGAGACTTGGGGAGTGGAGCCTAGGAAAGGTGGGCGTTGGGGGAGGGACTTAAGCAGAGTACAATGCCATAGAGTCCACCCTTTAAAGCAGGGGTGTCAAACATGTGGCCCGGGGGCTGGATCAGGCCCCTGGAGGGCTTCTATCAGGCCCGCAGTGGAACTGGCTGTCTTTTGCTTCTGCTTCCAGTTCTGCTGCTGCTGCCTCATCGTAGATTTGCTGCTTACAGATACAGAACTGAACAGCAAACTCAAGATTGCAACAGCACAGACATTTTGACGCCATAATTCAGAGCAAGGGGTGTCAGTTATCAGACACCGAAATAAGCAAAATATTGCAAGAGTACTAATGTTTTAAGCATGTTTTTATTTTAAGTAAAAAAAAGCCCTTTGTGTTTGTGTCCTTTATAAAGTTTATAGCTCCGCTACCTGGCATTACATTTTATGACCCACGTGGCCCGGCCCGACAAGGTCTCATTTATGTCAGATCCGGCCCTCATAACACATATGTTCAATACCCCTGCTTAAATTAGTGCTCTTTATGTGGCGGCACTGGCTGGAGCGGGCCAGAGTGCTGTTTGAAGTATGGACTGACCACAAAAACATCGAAGTGCTCAGAACGCCTGGTAACATCAATTCTAAACAGCTCAGATGGGCGGATTTCTTCTCTAAGTCAATTTCACCCTCCACCATTTCCCAGGCAAAGCTATCTCTTTAGTGGATGCGTTGTCCCACCTCCCACAGCACGACAGCCAACGGGAGGGAGTGCTTGACTCAATGTTCACGCCCTTCCTCAATGTCTTAACTCGTAGCCAAACGACAGCCCAGCCCCTGGTGGTTGTGGAATCCTGGGAACTGAAGTTCGCCTCTGCCCTCTCCGATTCTGATCAGTTGGAACTAGAAAAACAGGGGGAGGTTGAGGAATGGGCCAATGGCTGTTGGTACCACGGCCAAAAGCTGTTTGTGCCATCAGCTTTGTGGGGTGAAGTCATGTCAATGGTACATGGCAACAAGTTGGTGGGGCACTTGGGGTTTGTAAAGTCATTGCATTTGCTACAATGCCAATTTTGGTGGCCTAGGATGAGGAAGGATCTCTATCTGTTTGTCCAATCTTGCCAGAACTGCATTATGTGCAAGCCAAGACCTGGGAAACTGCCTGGGCTCCTACAACCACTACCTATGCCCAGTAGACCGTGGGAAGTAATGTTGATGGACTTTATCACTGACTTGCCCCCTAGTCGAGGACACAAATTCTTTTCTAAGTTATCGAAGTGTGAATTCCACTGTACTGAAATAGGCTTCTTGGGCTACCATATTTCTCCCTGGGGCTTGGAGATGGACCCAGCCAAGGTTTATAGAATCATAGAATGTTAGAGTTGGAAGGGACCTTGCAGGCCATCTAGTCCAACCCCCTGCACTCTGCAGGAACACAGCCGAAACCCCTACATACCTACAACATACCCAAAAGATGGTTGTCCAGTCTCCTCTTGAAAACGTCCAGCGAAGGAGCATCCACCGCCTCCCAAGGCAGTCTGTTCCACTGCTCAACCACTCTTACAGTCAGGAAGTTTCTCCTGATATTAAGCCGGTAACGACTCCCTTGTAATTTCCATCCATTAGATCTAGTCTTGCAATCTGGAGCAAGAGGGAATAGATCCACTCCATCTTCTACATGACAGCCCTTCAAATACTTGAAGACTGCAATCATGTCCCCTCTAAACCTTCTCTTTCCCAGGCTAAACATACCCAACTTCCTCAGCCTTTCCTCATAAGACTTGGACTCCAACCCTCTCACCATCCTGGTCGCCCTCCTCTGGACCCGCTCGAGTTTGTCAACATCCTTCCGAAAATGTGGTGCCCAAAACTGGACACAGTACTCCAGGTGGGGCCCGACCATAGCAGAATACAGCGGAACTACCACGTCCCGTGATTTGGACACAATGCTTCTGCTAATGCATCCTAAGATTGCATTAGCTTTCTTCACAGCTGCATCACACTGCAGGCTCATGTTTAGCTTGTGATCAACCATAACACCTAGATCCCTTTCACATGTGCTGCTGTCAAGCCAAGTCCCTCCCATTCTATATCTGTGATTTTGATTTTTTTGCCATCCAGCTCACACTTAACCAGCTTATCCTCAAGGATATCATGAGAAACTTTGTCAAATGCTTTTGCTATAACGCCAATTTTGGTGGCCTAGGATGAGGAAGGATCTCTATCTGTTTGTCCAATCTTTCCAGACCTGCATTATGTGCAAGCCAAGACGTGGGAAACTGCCTGGGCTCCTACAACCACTACCTATGCCCAGTGGACCGTGGGAAGTAATCTTGATGGAATTTATCCCTGACTTGCCCCCTAGTCGAGGAAAAATGGTCATCTGGGTAGTAGTAGATCTGTTTTCTAAGCAAGCCCACTTCATTCCATTTAAGTCCCTGCCAACCGCTCACTTTCTGGCAAAAGCGTTTATTCAGCAGGTGTTCTCACTGAAGACTTTACCCCGGGAGATAATTTCCAACCAGGAATTCACAATTTGTTTCCAAGTTTTGGGGTGAACTGATGCATCTCATGGGGGTGGAATGGGGTCTGAGCAGTGCTTATCACCCCCAAACTGATGGCTAGACAGAACATGTCAATCAGACCCTCAAGCAGTATCTCTAGTGCTTCACTAATTTTCAGCAGGATGACTGAGAGGGGCTACTTCCCCTCGCGGAATTTTGATACAACAATGTATGTCCTTTATCCACAGGAGTCTCCTCATTTATGGCTACCTATGGTTATGAGGCTCCACCTCTTCCTTTCCTATCCGACTTAGCCCTGCCAGAGGGGGAGGTGGGAGACTGGTGTAAACCATTACAAGATGCCTGGCTGGTTCTGTGTAAAACACTGGATGGGGCTCAACAGGCCTACAAGGTCCAAGCTGATAAAGAAATGCATGGCGGGCTGGGACATCCAGCCCAGAGACTCTGTTTATGTGTCTACCAAAAACATCAAGGGGCTCCAGCCTAGTCATAAATGCAGTTGGAAATATGTAGGTCCTTTTCCAGTGAAACACAAAATCAATGAGGTTACTGTTGAACTTTATTTGCCAAAGACGTTGAGACATTTGCATTCCATTTTCGATTTCAGCCTCCTTCGTCAGGATCCTGGGCCTAATGCATGGCGGCCCCAGCAAACACAGCCTCCCCCCCGATGGTGCAAGGTGAACCGCATTACCAGGTTGCTGACATTTTGGACTCTAAGCTTAAACGAAACAAGTTATTCTACTTAGTGGAGTGGGTTGACTTTGGACTGCAACACAGAGTGGATGGCAGTGGATGACCTCAGCTCCCCCCATCTCCGTCGTTGCTTCCACCGTTGCTACCCCGATAAAACCGCGGGGGGGTCACTTGGGAGGGCAGGATGTCAGGTAGCCCTGTCATGGTTTTGGAATGTGGAGGGGTACTCTTCCTCTGCCTGAACTCTATTGCCTGGAGATAAATTGTCATAGCATGAGATCTCCAGCCCCCACCTGGAGGTTGACAACCCAAGGATATATATCTCTGTTCCCATGTAAAAGCGCCATGTCATCCAATCACATCATGTCCAAGCCACTGTTATGGCCATCAGAGAAGTGGAGTTGGTGAGTTCACACATGGCACCTACAAACAAGCCCATAGATGGACTCATGCCCTCCCAATGCCTTCCATATCACTTGCCCAAACTTCTATAGAATGGCTATGGGTTGAAATACGGATTCCTCCAGGTGGGACCTGGGGATCCCCCAGAATTAAGAGCTCATCTCCAGACAACAGAGATCAGTTCCCTTGGAGAAAGTGGATGCTTTGGAGGGTGGTGTCAGGCTCTCTGTGAATTTTACAGCTCACCTGCCACTGAGAGGGGGGTTCCCTTCTCTTTGATATATCTGGGGCGTGACACCGTAGTGGAGCCAAATGTCCCAGCATCTTATATGTTTGTTATCCTGTTTCCTTGTTACATAGAGGCTATGTGTCTGAGGGAGGGGTAGGCAACTGTTAGTTCTGGTGGGAGGGATGGTCTGAGAGGAATACGTGTTTAGTGTGTGTGGGGGGTAGTTGGCTGTTATTCTGGCAGATAAATACCATGGGGTGATTGGGTCCTGATCTTTATTGCTTCTGCTTGAAATCTTCGCGTGCTCACCTTTAGTTCTAACCAGGGGTCATTTTGTAGAAAAAGAGCTGCAGGCGCTCATTAGCATATCTAATAGGCATAATAGTGTATTAGCATATGCCATGCCCCCTGACATCATCGGAAGTGATGTCAGAAGGGGAAGCAAAAAGGGGGGGAAGGCATCTTTGAAACCCTCCCCTACCCTTCTGAAGCCAGCCTGCCAAGGCGGGCTGGGGGGAAGCGAAGAGACAAGGGGTTTAATACAATGCAAATGGAAAGAATACAATGGAAAGATGGCTGCGTGACTCCAGAAAGAAGGGGTTTAAACTTTAAACCCCTTCACTCTTCGCTTCCCCCCCCAACCCTTGGCAGGCTGGTTGGGGAAGGGAAGGGGAGGCTTTTGAAGATGCCCTTCCCTTTTCTGCTTCCCCAGCCAGCCTGCTTCTAGAGCCCCCCCCTGCTTGGGCAGGTGAGATGAGGAAGGCTTTTAGAGCTCCCCCGCCCTCTCCAGGCTCGCCTGCCTTGGCACATGAGCCAGGAAGGGCTGGGGAGAGAGTGGGGAGGCATTTAAGTGCTTCCCCATGCCTTTGTCAGAGCATGGGGGCAGGGCTGCTGGAGCAGTGCTCTGGCACACTCCGGCCCAAAACGACCCCTGGTTCTAACAAAAGACGTGTCCAGGATGGTATCTATCAATGATCTCAATAAAGTTAGCTTTCTTCAGACTGGCTGTTGTTGAGAACTGATTTAACCAGGTTCCTGACAGGTGGACTCTGTGGCATTGTACTCCAATGAGGTCCCTGCCCTCCCCCAGACTCTATCCCCAAATCTCCTGGCGTTTTCTAACCTGGATCTGGCAACGTGATCTCTCTCAGAAGGAAATATTAAACTGAGTGCTAAGGAAAGCGAATTTCAGTTCAAAGGCTAAATTCCATTTGCACAAAAAGAAGCAGAATTCCCTTAAATATCCTAAAACGATACACAAGGGATGCTGAGTTGGCCTCCTGAAAGAGATCTGGGAAATATCGTTTCGAAGCCAATTTGGTTCCTGCCTCGCCCCTCGCATTATTCTCAGTCCTTTCCAGATGTATTTGGCAACAAATGCCTTCTTCAGCTTTTATCAATTGCACCAATTCAATCCAGAAACAAAATTGTTGCCATGGCAACATCTAGAGGTTACCACTAATAGCAAATGTGGGGGACACTATTTGTAGGCAATTCATGATTCAAAAATGTTTGTTGAACTCTTCTATGTAACAGATTAATAGAAATCAAAGCGGCAATAACAAACAAAGCATTAAGAGTAAGAGGCATTATGCTGTTTGCAGCAGGCAATTTCCCCAGATCTAATTTAGTTCTCCATTTGTTTTGTGTTTCCACTCATAGATATCCCACCCGCCCCCCATTTGCATGGCTGCAACTTCCATATATATATACATACACACACACACACACACACACACACACACACATATACATTCTAGCAGTGAAGCCCATTGTAACTGCAATACAATGGGCGCTAGAAAGATGTTCAGCAGCAGACGGAGCAGGGGTGCCAGGCGGTGGCATGCCGAGTACGCCCCACCCAGGAACCCTATGTTGTGCCCCATTGGGCCACCTCCAGGAAACCAATCACCGCTGGGCCACGCAGCGTACCCTCCCGGACAGGCAGGCCTGTTTCACCTGGCCTTGAAGTGGGACAGAGTGGCTGGCTTCTTCCTTTCAAGCATCCCTGTTGGCAACTGCACTGGGGCCCAGGCCCACTGGTCACCAGGCCCACCCCTCTGAGTGTCCAGCCACCTCTCCCTCCTTGCCCGGCCCTGAAAATGGTGGGGCATCATGACTTGGGCCCAGGCCCTCCATTCTCCACCTGCCCCCTCTGTAGTGAAAGGAGGCAGCTGGGGGCGAACACAACAGCCATGGTGGCCCAGAGTGAGCTGGGCCCACCCATGGGCCGATACTGTGGGTAAGTGTCCTCCTTGCTGGCAGCCTGGGCCAGCCACAGAGAAGGGAGGCACCTGGGAGCAGACAAAGCAGGCACACCATCCTGGTGCAAGCTGAGGCCCCCCACCCTGGAACCCTGTGCGGCGTGGCATCAGTCCACCCCTGGAGAACCCATCACTGCTGGGCCGTGTGGTGTGCTCCTGCCCGGATGGGTGGCTCTGTATTACGTGGCCTTGAACGGATAAAGAGTGGCTGGCTTCTTCCTTTCAAGTTTCCCTGTTGCCGACCACTCTGGGGCCGTGCTATTGGCCCGGGGAGGGGAGGGAGGTCCTGCCTTTCCCGCCAGTTGCCAGGACTACCCCTCCCAGCGTCTGGCCACCTCTCCGTCCTCGCAAATGGTGGGCCGCAGTGATTTGGGCCCTTCCTGCTTCTCAGCCCTTTTGCTGTGTTCCACCATTGTCTCACAGTCGGCCTTCTGACCCCCCAGCCACTGGAATGTCCATCTTGTCCCTCAGCTTCCACCACACTGAGGGCGAGATGCTGGCCACCAGTTCTGTGGGCTCCCAGGCAGCCAATGCAGCCACTAGGGGATTGGCACATTGACTGAATGGCAGTTCAGGCTACTGATTTTGGCACACATCAAATCTTGCCACTCCTCAAGGAACTTAGCATTTGCCTTTGTACCAGTTTGTATTTTATGAGGGCATTACTTTTTCTTGCTTCAAACTGCACAGAGGCCATCCCAACTGAAGATGACTGTAGGAAAAGAAAACTACTGTTGTCAAAACAATTGTTATGCCTGCAGCTAATGCAACATCACCTCTAGGCTAGACGACTGTAATTCGCTTTACGCTGGCCTGCCCTTGAGACTGACAAAGAAACTCCAGCTGATCCAGAATGTGGCAGCACGAGTCCTGACGGGAACATCACGATGGCACATATTCGGCCTGTGCTATACCAGTTGCACTGGCTCCCAGTGAAATACTGAGTCAAGTTCAAGATTTTGGTTTTGACCTATAAGGCATTGATTGGTCATAGACCAATGTATCTACAGGACTGTCTCCTCTGTTATGTCCCCAGAAGGGCACTGCCCTCTTTGGACAACAACACGCTGATGGTCCCCAGCCCCAGGATATCCAACCACCCTCAGCCAGGGCTAGAGCCTTTTTGGCCCTGGCCCCAACCTGGTGGAACTCTCCGACAAATGCCACCAGGGGCCTGTGGGACCTTATGCAATTCCACAAGGCCTGCAAGGCAGAGATGTTCCGTCAGGCCTTTGGTTGAGAATGGTGATGGCTTTCATCTTGGCTGGCCCCATGTCTGTTTTCCATGCTCGTTTCAACCTCTTCTCCTCAGCCCTCAAAGCGGCCAGCAGTCTGTAATACGGGAACAAGTAATTAATAGGTGTTAGTATTTGCCATCTGTTTTTTTAAAAAATGTATTCTAATAGGCAGGGCTATTTCTGGGCAGGAACGCACAGGAACAGAGTTTTGGCTGGCTTCAGAGTTGACCACACCCACTACAGCCAAAACCTCTGTGTGCATGGCTACAGTGGGAAGACCTGGAGAGCGACCCCCCCAGTGACTCTGAGACGGGCGGGCCAGGGGGGTCCCTGGAAGGATCAGGGAGGTATTTAGGTGCCTCCCCATGCCTTCCCCTTGCCCAGGCAAGCCAAGGGAAGTTTCAACTGCCTTCCCTTCCCTTCAAGAGGGGGCTTGCCCAGGCTCCCCGCAATTGTGGGGCACCCGAGGAAGCCAAGAGAAGCCATGGGGTGTGGCCTAATATGCTAATGAGTTGTGCTGTCAGGGGTGTGGCCTAATATGCTAATGAGTTTCTGCTATTGGATGTGGCCTATTATGCTAATGAGTTCCTGCTGGGCTTTTTCTACAAAAAAAGGCCTGCTAATAGGATTTATTAGTTTTATCTGGTTAATGTTCTTAAAGTTATGGTCATCGCCCAGAGCCCTGAAGGAGCAGGGATGGGATGATTCATAAGTTAAATAAATAAATAAAAGAGTCAAATAAAATGAAATGGTATATTTTACTAGTTTGGGAGCATCTCCTTTAACCTCAAGGTCCATAATTGCTGTCACAATGATTTGGTCAAAGTGGCTTTTATTAGGGTTGCCAACTGCAGGATGGGAAATTCCTGGAGAGTTTGGGGGCAGAGTGTAGGAAGAGTGGGGTTTGAAGGGGGGGGGTGGCACCTCAGTACAGTGCCATAGAGTTCAGCATGCAAAGCAGCCATTTTCTCCAGGGGGAAGTGATCTCTGTCACCTGGAGATCGGTTGTAATTCTGCCACCTGGAGTACACTCTTATGCAAAGTTTTTTGTTGTTCAGTTGCATAGTCCAACTCTTCATGACCCCATGGACCAGATCATGCCAGGCCCTCCTGTCTTCCGCCTTCCTCCAGAGTTTGCTTAATTTCATGTTCATTGCCCCGATAACACCGTCTAACCATCTCATCCTTTGCCGTCCCCTTCTTCTTTGACCTTCAGTCTTTCCCAGCATCAGGATCTTCTCTAGTGAGGGCTCCCTTCTCATTTGGTGGCCAAAGTATCTGACCTTCAGCTTCAGTATCTGGCCTTCCAGGGAACAGTCGGAGTTGATTTCTTTTAGAACTGACTGATTTGATCTCCTTGCAGTCCAAGGGACTCTCAAGAGTCTTCTCCAGCACCATATTTTGAAAGCATCTATTCTTTGGCGCTTGGCCTTCCTTATAGTCTCCAGCCATACATTACTACTACACCCATCTAATTCCACTAAAGTCAATGGCAGTGGGGCTTAGAAGTGTCAGGTGCCCCTGATCCACTGGCCCGGATCTGGCCAGCAAGGGAAACCTCACCCCAAAAGTGTTGGGATTGTGTCAACTTGTCCAACACAATGATTTCACCCGGAGGTGATGTCATCGCACCGGGCATGTTGACGAGGGGCGCTCTAGTGTCAGACTCCTGCAGCAATCAGTTCCCAACAGCTTTCATTCAAAGGAGTAAAGTTTATTGAGACATTGAGAGTATGCAGATATCTTAACCAGTTTTTGTTAGAACTGAAGAAAAGCGCACACAGCAAGCAAATATACATTATTCAAGGAGGCCCCCTGATGGTCCAGGGCAAATCAGGGATC
Organism: Gekko gecko; assembly: GCA_029375565.1. Classification (NCBI taxonomy): domain Eukaryota; kingdom Metazoa; phylum Chordata; class Lepidosauria; order Squamata; family Gekkonidae; genus Gekko; species Gekko gecko. The sequence continues at coordinate 2,113,597 of JAPDNY010000008.1, forward strand.
CGGTAGAAGCCCGCCAAAGTAACGGGCTACTTTTCCCAAGAGAAAGACTACACCAGGCACTGAAGGTCATATAGAGATAATAGAAACATCGAAGACAAAGCAGAAATGAAACTGAACCTTCCAGAGTCACCCCCACCCCATGGCAGCCAGGGCACCCGGCCTAAGAACTCTATGCTATCATAGAGTTTCTGGCTGAATGCTAGAGTGTCCCCCTGGCATGATGGTGTCACTTCTGGGAGACATCATTGCGGTGCGCACACATGGCACATGTGCCAGACCATCCCAGAAAAGACTCTCCATCCCCCTCCTGGCAGCAGGGAGGGACCTGGCAACCCTATAAGCAAATCTGAGAACAGGACTCAAAAGATCTCCTGGGACCTGTGTCTAGTTTCATGTTGGAAGAGGACACTGTCATGTGCACAATTCATTGAAGAGACCCATTCAGGGTACAAGAAAGTGACCAGCTAATCCCACACTGTTGGCAGGAAGGGTGGGGACCCCCACAAAACAGGGCTTATAGGAAAGGTTGGATTGTTTTAAATAGCCTCCCCGTCCCATCCAATTCATTGGCTATGCCACTAGGCAGCAGGTGTCCAGTGCCCACCGTTCTCTAAGTGGGATGGGAGCAAAATAAGGATGTCAGCCTCCAGGTGGGACCTGGGGATCCCCCGGAATTACAGCCCAGCTCCAGACAACATAGATCAGCTCTCTTGGAGAAAACAGATGCTTTGGAGGGTGGACTCTGGGGCCTCGCACCCCACTGAAGTCCCTGTCCTCCCCAGGCTCCATCCCCAAATCCCTAGGAGTTTCCTAACCTGGATCTGGCAACCTTACCCCCTTTTGCCTCCCCACCCTGGTGGCCAGGGGGAACCTGGACCCTAGAGCAAAAGCGGATTTTCAATTGTTCAGAAGTTTTGCCTGTAGTTGTAACTATGCCATTCCTGTTTCAAGACCCAGCATAATTCATCCAATCCCTATTGGAAGCTGTAGGGTTTACTTGGTTTTCTGCCATCCGTTCCAGCCCTTGACATCTGGGGTGGGGTGGGGGGAGCCCTGACACAGAAAAGCCCTCACAATTTCTGTGAAGATAAAGGGGGAACCTCAGCAATGGGGGGGGGGGACGCTAAGGAAAAACCCTCAACAATATGAAAGTTGCATATTTCTATTTCTCACTAATGCATTAATTCTTGGTGGTCACAACCCAGCAGTTGCTGTTCATAATGTTAGTATGCTCCCAGGTACTACTTCACAACAATGATAGCTCTTGAACATGGCACAATCCATATGTAGATGGATGTTACCCCATGTCTCTAGACCTCCCAGTGGGAGGGCTTCTGGTGTCCTGGCCCCACTGGTGGACCTCCTGATGGCCCCTGGTATTTTTGGCCATTGTGTGACAGAGTGTTGGACTGGATGGGCCACTGGCCTGATCCAACATTGGCTTCTCTTCTGTTCTTTATGTTCTCCCAAGGCCAAATAATGTTACTAACGTAAGGTGGAAATTTCCTGTGCAGCTGAGTGACATCATGACTATTGCTTAATAAATTTATTTTTATTTTCATACAGAATACAGTCATATTGTTGGTTTCCCCTTAGCACTTTTCTCTTATTGCTCACAATGCTTGTAGCATCTGGTCCTGGGCCAGATTTTGTGCTCTTGGCCACTGAGGCCAGTCGAATCTGCTCATTACTGGCAAGGATGCTACTCAGTACTCCCCGACGATGGAAACAAGGGATGTTCTCACCGCTGTGAAAGAGCAGCATTAGAAGCCATGGCATTATGCTAGTCCTGTGCAGGAATCTACATTTGGGATCACGGTGCCAGATGGACCCTGGGAAGAAGGGATGACCACCCAGTAAACAAAAGGCCCCTTGATGTCACCATGAAAACCACCCCCAGCGAGAGGTGGTGAAACAGTCACTAAAGGGTGTCCAGTTATCCTGAGATAAGAGCTTCCGAGCATTAAAACGTCTGCGCCGGGAGGACTCCAGACAGCAAAGCATTGTTTCCCAAGGAAATCCAATCTCTTCCTTGCCTGAAATCCCACGTTGCTTATCGCTGAACTGATATAGGTTTCTTACAAACTGGCCTGGCTCCAGACTTGCGACAAAGGATGACAAAACACGAGCATACAGTCCTTGGGATTTCACCAGAACCCATTAAACAGTAAGATCACAGCACCACCATGCAACAGAGGGATGCCAACCTCCAGGTGGGACCTGGGGATCTCCCAGAATCACAGCTCATCTCCAGATGACAGACATCAGTTCCCCCTGGAGAAAATGGCTGCTTTGGAGGGGGGATCCTATGGCACTGAAGCCCACTGAGGTCCCTGTCTTCCCCAGGCTCCAGCTCCAAATCTTCAGGAGTTTCCCAACCTGGATCTGGGAACCCTATGCCCCTCATCCCTGCCATTAGCCCCTGGCAGCCCTAACACAGCATCTGATTTCAACAATACTGGAGGCAGTCCAAAACTAGTCAATGTTTTCCATGAAACATTTCACCAAGTTATGACTTCCTTGTCTTCACTTGCCCTCATTCCCAGATGCACTCACTTGCCTTTACTGGTGTTACTCAGGGTGTGGTAGGAAAGAACTCCATCTTACTGAAGCCGAGTAAGCCATTGTAGGGTCAGTGTCTGGAGCAACAACTGGCTGAGGACCTACGTACATTATCCAGAGCTCTCTAGAGGAAAGGTGGGAAAATACATGAATAAATTTGTAGCCAAATCATAATCTCAGACGTAGCACTTTGACAACATCATGTTCAATACAGGATACCTGACTAGGTGGGATCACCTGCATGAGTTATTTTATTTTTTGAAAAGTTTTCTTTGGAAATTGAACAAAAAGATATAAAGACAAACCAGATAACCCAGATGAGTTCTTCCATGCAGACCAAGCAAAGTGGGTCATGAGTCAACGGTTGAGCAGGTCTGTAGCCAGGATTTTGTGGCTGGCGGGGCAAACGTTTTTCTGGTAGGGCTGCCACTATTTGCCATAATGGAGGAAGGCTGCGCACACCCCTCTCATTCCCCTCCTGCAAAATTTAAAGGGACCTTCAGTTGGTCAGTGGGGAACAGGTGGCCCACCGATCAGCCTTGCAGGAAAAATCCCTTTAAATGCTTTTGGGAAGAAGCATGGGGCCCTTTAAGGAACAATAAATAATAATAATACTTTCAATTTATTGATCGCTTTTCCCACTCACGTAGTCTCAGAGCGATTTACAGTTACTCGGAGTCATGGACTAACAATTTTGGGGGGGATAGGGAGACAACATACAATTATTTTAATTACACACTGTAGCTGCTCGGGAGGGTTCATCTGCAGGCTGTATCAGACGTGATCCGATGGCATGTTCTTTGTCGGCTGGCTGATGACGTCAGGACTCACGATGTCGCATTGTCACACTGCCACCGCCTGGCCAATTTGCTCGACTGCAGGCCGATTCGTTCCACTGCAGGGAATGCCGACACAGATTTATCTACCTTCCGATCTCGCAGCATGGCAGACGTCTTCAACGGCAGCTAACACCTCCCCGAAGGGATTGGTGTGCCCACCCCTAGCGGGTGGTCCCCAATTTATCTACTTGCCAAAGCTTTCGAATCAGGAAGGAAGGGGCTGTCCCTTTGAGGGAGGGGGCAGATCCCCCAATCACCCCACTGTAGCTACAGGCCAGTGGCAAAGCATCTGCTTGGCATGCAGAAAGTCCCAAGTTCAATACCCCCCGCATCTCCAATTGAGTAGTAAGTGATGTGAAAGGCCTCTGCCTGAGACCTTGGAGAGGTGCTGCCAGTCTGACTTTGATGGGTCTGATTCAGTAGAAGGCAGTCTGATGTGTTCATTCGTTCATGGAGGAAGTAAAATGGTTCACCAGGACAGTGGTGAAAGAAACCAAAAGTTCACTGGAGAAAGGCAATGAAGCTCAGTGGCAGGACATCTGCTTGGTATGTGGAAAGTCCCAGGTTCAGTCCCCGGCATCTCCAGTGAGAAGGGATCTGGAAGCAGGTGATGGGGAAGACCTCAGCCTGAGACCCTGGAGAAGAGCCGCTGCCAGTCTGAGTGGACAAGACTGACTTGGATGGACTGATGGTCGGATTCAGGAAAAGCAGCTTCATATGTTCATATACATTTGTATTTTTTTTCAGAGAAGGTAATTTATATGTTTATCCAGAGCTCTTTTTGAAGTAGGAACTCCTTTGCATATTAGACGACACGCCCCTAATGTAGCCAATCCTCCAAGAGCTTAGAGTGCTCTTCTTACAGGGGCCGCATGAGCATAATCTGCCTGGCACGCCGGGGAAAGGTGACAGAGTGCGCTTTCTTGCACATGCACATACTCTGCCTGCTTTGGGAGCCACAACCCCCCAATGGCTTTCCCCAAGAAGGGGGTTGTGGCTCCAGGGGGACGTGGAGTGTCTGATCCAGGTACTCCATGACCTGGAGGCGAGTGAGAGGGTAATGCCCTACACCCACTTAGAGACCCTCATGATATTTGAGGAGGCAGCAGAGAGGATGGCGGTGCAGGGGTTCCAGTGCTTGGCAGACCAATGCCAGGTATAATTCAAATGGGAGATGGCTGCCTTCTTCAAGGCCCTACAAGGACTGGGAAGGCATCCCGCCGTGGCAGGAGCGCCCCCGTTGGAGCTCCTGAGAGCCTTGTGGGAGCAGGGTAGCCGCCCCAAATGATGGTACTGGATGCTTCACAGTATGTATCCCCCACCCTACACAGTTGTGGCCCTCCTGTTACAAGATCTGTGCCCACCTGCCCCACATCCCCATCCACAGGGTGACCCCATGTGAAGAGGGCGAGAGTGGACTCAGCCCCCAGTGAGGCATACTCTGGATCCCCAATGGCCCATAGTCAGGACCCGTGGGAACAGGGTGTGTCGAGCATACTGACAGTTAACCTTGACAGTTGGCTGGAGGCCGCTGGAGACCCTGGCCACGAACCTGTTGTTGGTCACTTGTGAGCACTGGGCCATACCCCAGACCATGTCTCCCGATGGCCAAGCATTCAGGCCTCTGATGATGGACTGGGATGGGCCAGCAGGTTGTTGCCCATACATGTGTGCCAGAAGGAGTGGCAGCTGCACACAGCTTGGTCATGGGGCCTGATGTGTTGACTCGTTTGTGTCCCACTAGAACCAGTGGTGTGCACTCCCCCATATCTCCCTGGGGCCTGTTGGCGCAGAAGGCTCAGGTGCATGGCTGGAGTGTGGTGGCCTTGTGGCCGCTGCTGGGATGTCCATAGGTCTCCTGGAGTGTTCGTGGCAAGGGCATGACAGGCCATGGCCAACCTCTCGGCAGCATCTGGGGGGGCTCATGTTCAGGGGTGCAGACATGCTCCTCCAGGTGTTCTGCTAAATCCATTGTATGCATGGTCTGAACATGGGTGGCATGGGCACCAGGGTCTTCTGGGTACTTCCCCCAGTGCCCTCTGTGCCTCTGGCTAGCACATGTGCATGGGGCTGCAGAGTGCACAGGGCCATGTGCATGGATGTACATGGCGAGGTACTGCATGCTGGATCCCACCATGGGCCCCTGCTACCATAGGGGGCCGGCATCACTTGGCGGATCCACTTATACCCTCATTGCCCCCTGCAGGAGAGCAACTGGATGTGGCTGGGAAGAGGGCCATGGCAGGTCCACCTATTCTGATCAGTTTGGCCCCAGACTCTGACACAGGGAGGCCTCCCCCCCGGGGAATGCAAATGGTCCACGGCCCACAGTCACGGATGCTCACCCACTGCTCTGTCTCTGCAGGTGTGAGGTCACTCTCCCTGGTGGCAGCTGGATCCTCGGGACTACCTGTCTCCCGGTGGCTGGAGACTCTGGAGGGCATTGTGGCTGACCTGAGGGTGACAGGTGGGTATTCCACGGTCCCAAGGGGATGTGTCTGGCCCACATGACAGCGTTGTGGAGGCGCCCTGGCCCCTAGCATTGCCACTCCCCCTGGCATGCACTGCGTGGGTGTGTGGGTGCCTAAGATCATGAGCCACATGGGCGATGTCAGGGCAGGTGGGTGGGCTGTCAGGTGGTCTAGTGACTTTCCTGCTGCCCCCTTTGTGTCCTGCTCCACAGCAGAATGCACCGACTACAGGCTGACATTCCTACAGCGGGAGATGTTGCACCTTAGGCAAATGCTCACCTGCATGCGCCTGATGATGCCCTGGCCTGCCAGCAGTGGAGGCTGAGGACCAGCCAGGGGCCTTGCAGAGAGGGGAGAGGAGGAGGAGGAAGGAAGGGAGGGGAGGGGGAGGTCAAAGGCATGGAGGGGATGACAGTTCTAGTTAGTGGGGGTTGTTGTTTTGGTTACTTTTTTGTATGTGGGTGTTGTCTTGTAATAACAATGTTGTGACATGTTACCAGTGGCAGTGATTCTTTCAGACCAGAGCTCCCCCCACCTTTCTCCCATCCCTGTGCCGCCCATGTAATGACTTCGATTCGACTGCTCTAGTGGACTGGCGCCCGCCTTTATTTTGACAGAGTTCCGCACAGCGGAACACCTGCTGGTGTTGGAACAGACATGTCTCGCCACCACTTGCTGTGAGGCCGCCCCAACCCGGTACCCTGCACGGGTACCTAAGGGTCATTCACCCTGTTCGGCTGCTGTGCGCCCCTCCCCACACGAGCCCTCCCCCCGTGTCGCCGTCTCTATGGCCCTGCCTCTACCTGCAGCAAGCTCAATGGACGTATTCCTCTTCCCAACTGGAAGGCCACGTGGAACCTGTCACTAGCGTCTAGCTAAGCATCATCAGAGGCCGTCATGCAGGTGAACCCCGCAGCAAGGAACAAGTGGAAGCGACACACCAGATGGGCACTTGTGGTGCCACAGAGAAGTGTGGGTTCTCAACTGTGGTGGGGTGCAGGGCTATGTTTTCTGTCGTTTCCTAGACGATCGTACACGAGGGCAGCGTGACTGGGTCACCACAGTGCTGGGGCCTGGCCTCACTGGCTCAGCTGATGGGGGCTGGGGCCAGAAGGAATCTGACATGATGGCGACCAATTGTGTCAGGTCACCAGGGCATTGGACGCTGCCTCCATGACACCCCACATCACTTCCCGACCCTCTTGGTCATCCTGACGCCCAGCCCACATCTCCGCAATGTACTCCTGAGGCTCCCTCTGCTCTCCCATCCTTGTCTCTCGGTTGTCCTTCCAGGCCTCTGCTGCCAGGTGCTCCCCAACGCTCTGAAGGGCTGAGGCCCGCTTCTTTCTGGCCCTCGTGAGGGACAATCTTTTGCTGGGTGTCAGTTCCGCCACGGTGACATCTGGAGGTGAACCTGAGGAGTCAGGGCGAGATGGGATTCGATGCTGTGGCCACAGCTCCCACTCATGGCTCAGCCTCTGCGGGTCCCACATCCTGCTCGGTAGCTTCTGGTGCAGGTTGTGACATTCCTGGGGGACAGGCAGAATGATTGGAGGGGGTCACTGGGCTTAGGGAACCAGCCCTGAGGTACCGGAGGTGCCTCATGGCCATTCATGGGATGCCGTCATGCCTCCACTGTGCCCCCACTGCTGCCTCTCTTTGCCCACTGGTAAAACCATCTCAGTATCTTCGGTCTCACTCTCCTCCTGGCCGCTGCTCCCTTGCTGGGTTGTGCTCTGGGTTTCACAAGCTGGAAAGGAAAGGGAACAGGAGGCATTGTCAGAGCCACTGGCCTTTGTGCCTGCCATGCATGTGGCTGGAATGTGCTCTCTCTGCCCAGGGTCCCCCTGTCAGCAGCTTAATCCACCTCTGTGTGGCCAGTCCTGTGGACTCTCTTGTGAACCCCTGTGGCATCCCCTTGGAACGCACCCACACGGGAGAGTGGCTTCATGTGCTGGACATGTGCTGCCTCAGTCCCACACGCCGCCAACCCCCTGCCATGCACTCTCGTATGCTGTGGCTGCCAGGAGTGCCACTTGCCCTCCCTTGTATGGACAGTTGGTCTGCGTGGCCTCTGTGGCTGTGGCCTAGCGCTCTTGGTGTGCTGCTGTGGTCATGTAGCTGAACTGTTGCTCCTTGGGGTTAATGTTACCTGTGGGTCCTCAGAGTCCAGATCCTGAGATGAGACCTCCGCACAGGGGACGGAATGCTCACGTGGCACCCTGGAGTGGGATTGGGTGGGACGCTGGTGCTGTGGGGACATCCTCCGGGGTCTGTGCCCCCTGATCCGTGTCCTTGAGTGCGCTTGGCACGTTCACCCCCACCTCCCCAGGCATCGTGGTTTGCCGGCAGTCACACCTACCTGCCTGGCTGCTGGCGGATGCCTGAGGCTCTGGTGTGTCCTCTCCGTCCTCTGGGAAGAGCTCCAGAGACGCCTCCTTGGGGGGTGGGGTGGAGCAGCCCTGGGAGCCCCTTCGGGCAGGAATGCGCCCAAGTCTCTGAGTCACTCTTTCCGGCCACACATCGGCGTCACCGTGCACAATTCTGTCCAGCTCCTCATAATAATGGCATGTTGCTCTCGACTCGCCAGACTTTGCTTTCAGAGCCGCTGCCTTCTTATATTCAAGGCGCAGGGCCTTTGTTTTTTAGCAACATTCAAGGGCAGACCGTTTGTGTCTCTGGGCAGCCATATCGTTCGCTATCCCATCATAGATTTCCAAGTTTTAGTGGCTCCGTCTGAGGGCGGCCTGGACCCTGGCTTCTCCCCACAAAGCCAACAAGTCCAGCATCTCCTCACCACCTCCATGACAGGCCTCGCACCCCAGACATCCTGTTTCCCTTGGCTGAACCACGGTTGGCAGGAGGATTGCCTGCTGGTGGTGGTGGTGGGGACTCACTATTTCCCCTGTCTCCTGGCACTTCTTGCACTCGGCTGCTGTGCACTGCATGGAGCAATGGCAATCAGGGTGTATGGCTGCGTACATGCACGCATGCACGATGGCATGCTTGTGCGCATACTACAGCGGCTAGAAAAAAAAATCCGGTGTCATGGCGGGATGCTGCCAGCTGCCACGGGATTGAGGCACTTCTGCAATCAGATGCCTGCTCGTGGCCTGCCTTATCAGGATAATACCTCACTTTCACTGGTGCCTTTTTACTCTGCTTCCATGGCGGGGCAAGATGGATTGCCGACAACTCCTGGCCGCTTGCCAGATATTCCTGCCCAATCGCACCCTTTAAATCCACCCGGGATTTGCCCCTGTGCCGGCTCTAATTGTGCATATGATCATGACCTATGTGTGTGATGTAGAGGTTAGAGTGTTGGACTAGAATCCAGGAGACCCAGGTTCGAATCTTTACTCAGCCATGGAAGCTTGCTGGGTAGTCACACATTCAACCCAACGCACCTGGCTCGCCAGGGTTACAACGGAGGGCAGGAGAACAATGGGGTCTGGGGTCCCCTCAGGGAGAAAGGCGGGAATAAGCGAGGGAAATAAATAAATGAGATCAATGATTTGTTGCTGCTGCCATCGAGTCACGGCTGACTTATGGCGACCCCATCAGGTTTTCAAGGCAAGAGGCATCCAGAGCAACACTCCATCTAAGCTGTGGAGTCTTGTGAGCAAAAATTCTACGTTGTGAGCACCTGGCATTAAAGCAGTGAGCGAGCGATTTGCCTGCTGCATCAATTAGTTTGCTCTGGAGCCATCCTTTCCTGAGCAAAGACAAAAATGTGTGAGCCGGAGGCTAGAAAACTGTGAGCTAGCTCACACTAACTCAGCTTAGAGGGAACACTGACCCAGAGGTGGTTTTTGCCATTGCTGGCCTCTGTGGAGCAAACCTGGACTGCCTTGTTTGTCTCCCATCCGAATACTATCCAGGCTGACCCTGCTTAGCTTCTGAGAGCTGACGAGATCTGGCTGGTCTGGGCTAGCCTGGTCAGGCCAATAAAATAAATTATGGGTTGCAGCAAAACACAGTTTCTATTTTGGGGGGACTCTAGCAGCTGGAGTAGTACTGTATGGCTGCGAGAGCTGGACTATAAGGAAGGCCAAGTACCGAAGAATAGGTTCTTTCGAACTATGGTGCTGGAGAAGACTCTTGAGAGTACCTTGGACTGCAAGGAGATCAAATCAGTCAATCTTGGAAGAAATCAACCCTGACTGTTCCCTGGAAGGCCAGAGACTGAAGCTGAAGCTCAAATACTTTGGTTCACCCAATGAGAAGGGAGCCCTCACTGGAGAAGACCCCGATGCTGGGAAAGATTGAAGGTCAAAGAAGAAGAATGGGACGGCAAAGGACGAGATGGTCAGACAGTGTTATTGAGGCAACAAACATGAAATTGAGCAAACTCTGGAGGACGACGGAGAACAGGAGGGCATGGCGTGATGTGGTCCATGGGGTCATGAAGAGTCAGATTCAACTGTGTGATGGAAGAACAACAACAAGAAAAGCAGCTGGAGTAAGAGGTACCAGCTCTTCTAATCATCTCCTTCGGCAGCATCTGGGGGCATCAGAGGAAGAGGAAAGGAGGAGACCCTGTCAATCAACTCAGAAGTAACCAAATGCTACTTGGATCACCCCCACTCTTTGTCTCCACGTCCTTTCCATTTCACAAGCTCAAGGGGCAGGTAAGGCCCCCTCCATTGGAGAAAGAGGCAGGACAGAGGTCTCCCTTCCACTGAACCAGCAAGTCTCACCTATTGCTTCCCGCTAAGCAGCCGTTTCTACCCAGAAGAGCTGATATACCCAAGTTTCCCCGTTTTCTTTTCTTATTCTTTTTGGATCTTACACATTGTAGGAAGTTATTCTGCAGTTTGGTGTAGTGGTTAAGAGTGGCAGACTCTAATCTGGGAGAACTGGGTTTGATTCTCCACTCCTCCATATGCAGCCAGCCGGGTGACGTTGGGTCAGTCACGGTTGTCTCAGAGCTGTTCTCTCAAGAGCAGTTCTCGAAAGAGCTCTCTTAGCCCCACCTAACTCATGGGGTGTCTGTTGTGAGAAGAGGAAGGGAAGGAGATTGTAAAGTGCTCTGAGACTCCAAGTGAAGGGCTGGGTATAAATCCAATCTCCTCTTCCTCCCCTCCTCCTCCTTCATTGTTGTTGTTGTTGTTGTTGTTATTATTATTATTATTATTGTTATTGTTATTGTTATTGTTGTTGTTATTATTATTATTTTTATTATTATTATTATTATTATCTTGAACAAGGTGGCAGAGAAAATGGTAGGTAATGTTATATATGATAGCAAAGTGCTAGCCTTTGTGAGGATCAAAGTATCTGCACGATGGGGACAGGTGCAGCTACAATGTAGAGTTCCACAAACCAAGGGGGACCCCTAGGTGGCAGTAGAAGGCATCATCGTGAGTTCCATTTGCCCCCTCTCCCCCAACCATGCCTGTGGAACTGGAGAATCAAGACTCAGAAAGTGGGGGAAGCCAGGCCAGAGAGCAACAGGAAGACCAAGTGAATGGGAGGAGGAACGGGGGCTGGGGGAACTGGGAACAAAGTGTGGGGGAGAGAAGGGAGCCAGCGGAAGTGATGGAGGGAAGGAGGGAGGAAACCAGACTACAGGGAGGAGTGGAGGCCAGTGAGGGGCAATGGGATTTCTCCCCTCCCTTGAGTCCTCATAGGTCCCTCTCTTGTACAAATGTCACAAGCAGGGCTATTTTGGGGCAGGAATGCACAGGAATGGAGTTCTGGCTGGCTTCCGAGTTGGTCACGCCTACAGCCTCCCCCCCCCTCAGGTTCCCCAGATGCCTCGCAAGCCACGGGGTGCCTGAGGAAGCCAAGCCGATCCAGGGAGGGGAGGCAGTTTAAACCGCCCCCCCTTCTTGGGTTTCCCAGACCCCCCGCAGCTGTGGGGCATCTGGGGAAGCCAGTCCAGAAACTGTTTTCCTTCCCTTGGGTTCCCCATGTGCCCCGCAAGCCACAGGTCATCTGAGGAAGCTGATCCTGGGAGGGAGCTGCACTCTCAGGGGTGTGGCCTAATATGCTAATGAGCAGTCAGTTTGGTGTAGTGGTTAAGTGCACGGACTCTAATCTGGGAGAACCGGGTTTGATTCCCCACTCCTCCACATGCAGCTGCTGGTGTGACCGTGGGTCAGTCACAAGCTCTGGCACAGCTGTTCCTGAAAGAGCAGTTTCTCTCAGAGCTCTTTCAGCCCCACCTCCCTCACAGGGTGTCTGTTGTGGGGAGGGGAAGGGAAAGGAGCTTGTAAGCCGCTCTGAGACGCCTTTGGGCAGTGAAGGGCGGGGTATAAATCCAATCTCATCTCTTCTCTTCTTCTGCTGTTGGGTGTGGCCTATTATGCTAATGAGTTCCTGCTGGGCTTTTTCTACCAAAAAAGCCCTGGTTGTAAGTAAACAGTGTCCCAGAAGACTACAGCTCATATTCCCCTGGAGAAAATGGCTGACCTGGTGGGTGAATTCTGTGGTATTATAACCTGAAAAAATCCCTCCCCTCCCCAAAACCTGCCCTCCCCAGGCTCCCCCCACAAATCTCCAGGAACTTCCCAACCCGGAGTCGACAACCCTAAAATGTCAGAACAGAAGGCCTATCCAGAAAGTAGAACTGGGAATGGAATATTTGCTTCTGTTGTTCCCAGATACCAACGTTACATTGGCGGGGAAACAACAACTAATGCACATCAATATCTAGATGCCATTCCTTCGTCATAAACAACGAAGATCTTTCTTTGCCAGCCTCCTTCCCTTCTCTCACCCTCTCCAGGGAATATTTATTTCTCAGCGGGTGGAATTATTATGTTTGACTTGGCAGCACAACGGACGCATCACATGGCTTTTAATGAAGGCCCAGAGTGCCGTTACTATTGTTAGTAGCTAGTTATGTCATCCAAATGGTCTCACATGTCAGGAGCAGGTGTCTCTGCTGCTGTTATAAATAAAATAATTTTTGGCTGGGCTCTTGATTTAAAATGAAAGGAGCAGCCAGCAGCCAGAGAGCTCCTCCTGTTCACAAAATCTGGGACGAGCCATAAATCTGGAGGCACTATACAACCAGAAAGGAAATATGCTCAGAGCTAGGGCAGTGTAGTGGTTAGAGTGTTGGACTAGGATCTGGTAGATCTGGGTTCAAGCCCCCAATCTGCCAGGGAAGCTCTCTGGATGACCTTGGGCCAGTCACAAATTGTCATTGAAAGCCACAGAGAAGTGGTTAAAATGTTGGGCTAGTATCTGAGAGAACTGGGTTCAAGTCCCCACTTGAGCTATGGAAGCTTGCTGGGCCAGTCACACTCTCATAAGAACATAAGAGAAACCAATGTTGGGCCAGGCCAATGACCCATCCAGTTCAACACTCTGTCACACAGTGGCCAAAAATACTAAGTGCCATCAGGAAGTCCAGCAGTGGGGCCAGGATACTAGAAGCCCTCCCACTGTTGACCCCCCCAAGCACCAAGAATACAGAGCATCACTTGCCCCAGGGTCCCTATTTATATCTTGTGGCTAATAGCCACTGATGGACCTCTGCTCCATATGTTTATCTAATTCCCTCTTGACACAATCCATGCTTGTAGCTGCCACCACCTCCTGTGGCAGTGAATTCCATGTGTTAATCACTCTTGGCCTAACCAACCTCACAGGGTTGCTGTGAGGATAAAATAGAGGAAAGGAGAATGTTGTAAGCTGCTTTGGGTTTCCATTGGGGAGAAAAGCAGGGTATGGATGATGATGATGATGATGATGATGAAGAAGAAGAAGCTGCCTTCTACTGAATCAGACCCTTGGTCCATCAAAGTCATTATTGTCTACTCAGACTGGCAGTGGCACTCCTGAGTATCAGGCAGAGGTTTTTCCCTATACTACTACTACTACCACTACCACTACCACTACTAGTATTACTACCACCACCACCACTACTAATTTGTCATTGCCCTAATACCACTCACAATCATTCTCAACAGTACAGGCCTAGGATACCAGCTTTCAAAGTCAGGCCCAAAGATTTCACACTTATCGTATCTGGATGATTGAAAATGTATGGAAAGCCATTATCAGAGATGAATTCTTTACTAAATGCAGTTCGAATATTCAGCAAAGACATAGAAATGGAATTTTGCCTTGCAAATGCACAGCATTAGTGTTGAACAGAGGAAAGATCACTGGACAAGAAGAAATCAAGAAACAAACAACAGCAACAGCAACAACATTAAAACATGGAGCCTTGAAGAAAGCTAAAAAAAATATCTTGGAGTTTTGGAAGCTGACAGCATCAAACATACCCTTGTTAAGAAAAATACAACCAAGGAGTACTACCAAAGATTTAAAAAGTTATTGCAAACATGATTAAATGGAGGCAACACGGTAAAGGCAATTAACGCATGGGCATTCCCAGTTCTAAGATACACAGCTGGCATTATTGGAAACAAGTGGAATTAGAAGCAATAGATTGCAAAACTCACAAGATAATGATGGTGCATCACTCACTTCACCCTAGAAATGATATTGATTGTCTTTACTTACCAAGAAAATTAGGTGGAATAGGTCTCCTGAATGTGAAGCAAGCAGTTGAAGAAGAAAAACGAGCACTGAATGACTATACCAAGAAAAGCAAAGAGAAGCTTCTGTCTGAAGTCTACAAGGCAGATTGACTTAAGGTTACAGAAACCAAAGAAGATTACAAAAAGATTGCAATCAAACCTCACTTTAATGACTGGAAGGAAAAAGCACTTGCATGGGCAATATTTGAAAGACATAAAGTTGATAACAAAAACACCATGAAGTGGTTCCAAAATGGGCACTTGAAGAAAGAAATGGAAGGACTTATTCTAGCTGCACGAGGCAGTCAAAATGAAAAGTATGAAAGTCAAGATTCAGAAGTGCAGTGATGACAGCAAATGCCAACTTTGCAAGACAAAGGATGGAAACAAATGGCTACATGGTTGGTGCTGCAAAACAACTGACTATAAAGAACAATAGAATTATGGCTGTATCTTTGAAAGGTGTCTGGATTACCATCAGCCAGAAATTCGTGGGAGCATAAGCCTTCTTTCTACAAATGGGATATCAGGGGTGTCAGGTTCCAGGCCACCATCGTACCAGTTGTCATTGGAGCCCTTGGAGCAGTACCTAGAAGAAAACCCTGGACACTCTGGGCATTGAGCAAATAACACCAGCTCAGCTTCAGATGACAGTGTTGCTCGGAACACCAAGAATCCTGTGAAGATACCCTTGCAGTTCTGAAGGAGTAGGAGGACCCAAGGGAGTCTCAGAGCAGCTTACAATCTTGTTTCCCTTCCCCTCCCCACAGCAGACACCCTGTGAGGTAGGTGGGGCTGAGAGAGCTCTTTTGAGGACTGCTCGTGAGAAAACAGCTCCAAAACAGCTTGTAACTGACCCAAGGTCATGCCAGCAGCTTCATGTGGAGGAGTGGGGAATCAAACCTGGTTCTCCCAGATTAGAGTCTGTGCTCTTAATCATGGCACCAAACTTGGCTAGATCTTAAACTGCAGAACACCATCTGCCAATCAAATATATGATTGTTAACAACAACAACAACAACAACATCAACCCAAGACTAGATTAGGTTACTGCAATGCACCATATGTAGGGCTGCCCTTGAAGAATGTTTGGAAATTTCAATTGGTATGGAACACAGCAGCCAGGATGTGGACTAGAATTGGTTGTAGGGCCCGTATCACTCCAGTCTTGGCCTTCCTACACTGGCTTCCAATTTGTTTGGGGGCACAATTAAAAGCGCATGTCCTGACCTTCAGAGCCCTATATGGTTTCGGACCAACATGCCTAATCCCTTAAGAACCTGCACAACCCTTACAGTCATCTTGGGAGGTCCTACTTCAGATGCCTCCGACATTCTGAGATTAGGCAGGTGGCAACCCGGTGGAGGGCCTTCTCAGCTATGGCACTAAAGATCTGGAACTCTCCCACCTGGGAGATCCATCTGTCCCCTTCTGTTGCTGTCTTCTGCCAGATAGTTTAAGCTTTTTTATTTTGTTTGGCATTCCCTCGGTGGTCCCTCGTGTATTTTAACTGTTCCATGTGTAGATCAAGGTGGGCAGGCATGTTGGTCTGTTTTGGGGACAAGGAAAATACTCAACACAGCCAAGATGCTGTAAAGTTTGCCTTCATGCTAGAAAGGAGATGGATGGGGTCTAAGGACTGGATTCTCTCACAATTTAGGGCACATCAACCTCCAGTTCTGACATATTTATTACCTATGTTGTCCCTCCCCCCTTTGAACCCAAACAGATGATAACCAGAAACCGAGCTTGCCATCCTTCTGATCTGTTAATAAACATCTCTACTATTTTGCAAGCTAATTTAACAAGCCGCCCCTATCTATACGCACAACTATGTTCTGTGATTCCATTTCATTGTCTGATGAAGTGTGCGTGCAGACGAAAGCACACATTTTGAATAAAACTTTGTTGGTCTTAAAGGTGCCTCTGAACTCTAACTCTGTTCTGTTCCATGTGTATTTTAACTCTTTTAAACGTTTTTTTTTAAAATGAGGCAGGTTTGGGAGAATGGTTTATTTTAATGGTTTTAACATGTATTTTATCGTGCATATTTTAAATTGTTAGCCACCTTGACAGCCGTTGTAATGGCAGGACAAAACATTTTGTAAATAAAATATATCACCAGGGTGCCTCAGGGTGTCCTTGTGATGAGGCCGACCCAGAGGGAGGGAGGGAGGAACGAGGTCTGCCACTCTGAGCTCCTTGGAGGAATGATGGAACGAGAATATTCCCAGTAGGTGGGACGTAAGTCAACGAACTTGGACTTTGCAGAGAAAAAAAAATAAGTGTTTTGGGGAGTGTTATGATTTTAGTTAAGATCCTTAAACGGTGGGGGTAAAGTGCAGAGGGACGCAATGGTGACGTCACAGTGTCATGTCTGTTGTGATGATGTCACTGGACGGTCTGCCAAAAAAAAAAAAAAAATCACAGGTCCTAATATAGAATTAGACCAATGGACTAAGGTGTGGAAAACTAATATTAAATATACAAAAGCTATATCTTATAAAGAAAAATATATATAAAATGTTTTAAAAGATGGTACATAACATCAGAGAACTTAGCAAAAATGTATCCTAATGTGTCAAACGTATGTTGGAAATGTAAGCAAAATGTTGGTTCTTTCTTTCACATGTGGTGGTCTTGTGAGATAACAAAAAATACTAGATATGAATACATGAGGTACTGCAAAAAATGCTAGAAATAACCATACCATTTGTACCAGAACTATTTTTATGGAACATTATTCCAGAGTGCTTTAAAGAGCCAGTTGCTTATATGATTTTACATGTTACAACGATGGCTAGGATTTTATATGCAAAATATTGGAAGAAAGAAGAAGTCTCATCAAAAGAAGAAATTATTTACAGACTATTTGAAACAGCGGAAATGGCCAAATTTACTTTACAATTACAAGATAAAAAAGAGGAAATCTTTGAGAAAAATTGGTCAGGATTATACAAATGGATTGAGAAATACTTTCAGGGATTTACAATCTAATGGTTAAACTCCACCTTTTAGATTTTGAACTGTTAAACTGGTATAGGTGCAGAAATGAACGATCCCTTTTATGTAAAACTTAAACTGCTATAATGAGTACATGCTTTGCTATTGTATTGTATGTTAGTTTCTTTTCTATGTAGATGTCTTTTTCTTTTCTTTTCTTTTCTTTTCTTTTCTTTTCTTCTCTTTTTGGAAAATCAATAAAATTTATTTTAAAAAACCACAGTGGTCTACTGAATCAGCTCACTTTGGCTGCACGAAGGCATCACTTTTGGCAAACATGGGTAATGGAGTGGGAGGGAAGCACAAGTTGACCCTTAACGAAATGCACATGTTTGCAAGCGGTGCCAAACATCTGCCAGAGGAGGAGGCCGTTGTCTTGGAACGGGCAGAAATGTTTGCCAAACAAACAAACAAACAAACCTTGGAATATTCAGCTCTGTTATTTCTGTTGTGCAGATCAGTAAAATCAGATACGATATTATTTCTCGTTACTTAACCAGTTCTAGCCAAATGTGAATAACCCCAAGGGCACACAGTAGCACATCCCAGTGTGGCAACATGACCAAAGCCAGTGAGACAGAGCCATGCAACAGGGGTATCTTAATGACTCTAGGTCCCGGGGCAAAATCCCAGGATGTGGCCCTAGAATCACAGACACTCCCCTCCCACCCATCCCTTCTTGAGTCACCCCAGGCTCAAAGGGGTGGCCCTCGCCCATGCCAGCTGGGTGGGTTCAACCAGCAGCTGTTGCCTGAGCTATGAAGGTGTGGAGGTATCAAACTCACTCTACATTTTATTGCTTGCTTGCCATAGAGACTGGGAAGGGGAGAAGGAGAGTGTGAACTCCACACACTTTCACTTTTAAATGCTTTGAAGTAGAATGTTGCTTATTGTGCCTGGGAACATCCACCAACCTTGGGTCTCATCTTACACTGTCTGGCTTTTGTCTGTATGATGAGGGGATGTCACCAAGGTGGGAACACATAGCCGTTGGTTTGGGTGGCTGGAATACCTGGGGGTGATTGGCTCCTAACCTTTTAGGACCCTTGTTTGAACCTTGTATATCTATTCCTTTTGCACCTCCATCTTCAGTTCTAACACAGCCAATGTACAGGCTGGATCCTATCAATGTCTCAATAAACTTTTCCTTCCTTGAAGTGAATGGTACTGAGAATTGATTTCTCCAAGAGTCTGACAGGAGGCCACTTCTGTCACCATGAAGCCGATTGACTATCACCTGCCTGCTCAAGCACCAGAGGAGGCGGCGGTTGCCAATGACACTGCCTGTTGCTGAATCAGAACATTGGTCCATCAAAGTCAATATTGCCTACTCAGATTGGCAGCGTCTCTCCAGGATGTCAAGCTTGAGGTCTTTCACATCACCAGCTGGCTGGTCCTTTCAACTGGAGATTCCAGGGATTGATTGAACATGGGACCCCTCTGCATGCCAAGCAGGGCTTTATGACTGAGCCACAGCCTCTTGGCAACTGCCAAGCCAGTCAGATGCTGCCCACCCAATTAAGCACCAGAGGCTCTTCTTCTTCCCACTTCCTTTGGGGGAGGAGTGGGTCCATAAGTATTGGTGGGGGGGGTCCACCCAGCCTGGGGCCTGGAGCAGGTGCCTCACCTGCCCTGTGGTTAAGACCACCCCTGCCATCTAGCCCTACTCTACTCTCTCCTCAAGAAGATTTACTTCGGGGATAACTGGTGGGTGCATTTTGTTCCATACTGATAATTTACATATGAAGGACTTCAGGCTCTGTCTGGCAATAAGGTTGCCAGCTCTGGGTTGGGAAATACCCAGAGATTTGGGGTGGAACCTGAGGAGCGTGGGATTTGGGGAGTGGAAGGACTTCAATGGGTATAATGTCATAGGGTCCACCTTCCAAAGTGTCCATTTACTACAGGGAAACTGATTTCTGTTGCCTGGAGACAGGCCCGTAGCCAGGATTTTGTGGCTTGTGCTGCAATTTCCCCCCCCCCGGTGGGGCTGAAGTTCTCAGTGCAGAAAGAAAAGCCATTTAGCCAATAGGAATCTATTACCAGGATAGACCTCTAAATTGCATTTTAGAAGACAGTACTCAGCTGCTGTAAGTTAATCACTTTTGCCAGCCTAAGACAGTCCTGATAACAAGCTGGCAGGTGGCAGTGATGACTTCTATAGTCAAGAAAGGCAACACTTAGGCAGAAAAGCAGACCAGTTTCTTGACACAGAGTTAGAAGGGATCCTAGAGGTCACCTACTCCAACCCCTTTGCTCAATGTGGGAATTAGTCCACTACAGCACCCCCACTCTGCTTAAAGGAGTATATGCCTTTAAAAATGTCTTAACATGATTTTAAAAAGCATTTACAGGAGAAATTCTTGTGGGGCTGTGCCTTTAAGAAAGGGGACAGAGCCCCCCCCCCAAAGCCCCACAGTAGCTACAGGCCTGCCTGAAGATCAGTTGTAATTTCAGGAGATCTCTAGGCCTTACCTGCAGGCTGGCAACCCTGTCTGGCAGGAAGCTGGTATGCAAGTTCTCTAGCCTTTCTGAGTGATTTAAATATCTGTTCTATTCTGCAAATCCATGTAGTAAGGATGGGAAGAGTCTGTGAGAATCTGCACGTGTAAAAAGCCAGTTGCAGTATCTCCAGTTGCCAAGTCCCAACAATGTGCCGTTGGAGATGGGGTGGGGGTGGGAGGGAACTTTCCAGGAGCAGGGATGAGCACCATGACATGTCAACGTCACCCGGAAGTAATGAGGGCACATTGGAGACATTGGGTGGTGATGCTCTGGTTTTGGGGCAAAATTCTGTGGTAGAATTAACTCAGAGAGTTTTGCTGCCTGATGTCCCCGATGAGCCTCACAGGGCTCTTTTTGTAGCAGGAACTCCTGTGCATATTAGGCTACACACCCCTAAGATAGCCAGTCCTCCAAGAGCTTACAGTAGCCCCTGTGAGAAGAGCTCTGTAAGCTCTTTGGAGGATTGGCTACATTAGGGGTTTGTCACTTAATATGCAAAGGAGTTCCTGCTACAAAAAGAGCCCTGCTTAGAGATAAGGGGGTTAATTTTGGGGGAGGGTAGGAGTGCCCAAAAGTGGGAGACCCCCACCCAGATCAGGGGATCTGGCAACCCTAGCGCTATCCTACATGGTTAGGAAAGGAGACAGTGAAGCAGACTGCTGAACAGCCATAAACCGGTCAATGAACAGTCAAACTGCTCATTGGCAAATTGGCTCACTGTTCACAACTGGAAAACAGAACATGAGCCAAACCAGTGGATGTTTGAGAGTCCTTAATAAATTACAGAAAAGTGCATAATTTATCTTTTTCTTGAGTAACTTGTCCTGCAATTAGATTTGAGTCCAGTAGCATGTTAGAGATCAAGAAGACATTCAGGGAATATGCTTTCGAGACCTGAAGCTCACTTGGCCAGGCACGACTAAAAATGGAGATCTGAGTCTTTGTATCCCAATCAGAAGGGTGCTTGTGTAAAGAATGGCCCTTTCTGCACTGACAGCTTGCTCTGGATAATCCAAGGAGTCAAGCCTTGAGGGTTGACTTCACAGTTGCTTGCATTCCCTCTGCACTGGTTTCCCCCCCTCTGTTTTATTTATTTGTGTATTCTGTATGCATTCTGCATCTACAAGTAAAACCTGCATTTTTTGAGCTAACTGGCTGCCAGCCCCTCCCTCCCTCTTTCCTTCTGTGATTCTGCAGATAGAAAGGGAAAGGAGGGGGAAATCCAGACCCACACATGTGAGACTGACACATTTGGGAGCAGGGAATCCCCTAGTCCTTTACATTTACTGATTCTTTCTTATGCTCTCTCTAGCTTTTTTAAGGTTTGCCTGAGTGAGAGGACATGCCCTCTTTTGTCTTTGGAGAAGGAGGGAAAGAAAACAGAACAGGGAGGGATTGCCAACCTAAAGAGAGACAGGTGGAAATGGGGGAGGGCAGCGGGCACTGGGCAGCATAAAAATACCCACATAAGCAATTCTACTATAAAAGCATTAGTAACTCGAAAGCAGATGAGAAAAAAGAATCGCAGCAAAAGGAATTTTGGTAGCTGTGGGGCAACAGTGTGCTGGAAGCAGTCTGGATGCAGATTCCTGTAGAACAAATGCAGAAACAAGAGAAAGTCCCGACACAAAGTGGAAGTGAAAGCTGGAGGGAATGCAGAATGGAAGAATAGGATGTGCTCAGAGACCAAGGCAGAATATGGATGCAGAAAGGGCCAGTGTTTGTAAAGAATCCTGCAGATGCTAATTTTCTGCCCCCCAACATTTCCCCTTTGCTCTCATCAAGATGATTACAATACACATTCTACTTTTGCACTCTTAAAAATGCCCCTCCCACCTTCTGATTAGGATAAAAGGACGCTGAGATCTCCATTTCTACTCATGTCTGATGAAGGGATCTTTGACTCATGAAAGCTTCTGCCCTGAAAATCTCATTGGTCTCTAAGGTTCTACTGGACTCAGATCTAACTATTCTACTGAGGACCAACACAGTTACCCTCTGAAACTTGTCCTGCAATTGCAAGTATTTGGCATAATTTATTCTGCACTCCATATAAAGAAATTGTGTCAAATAACTAATTGGCCATTGGCCACATTGAGCTGTGGTGCTGGAGAAAGGCTTCTGCACATTCCTTGGGCAGCAAAGGTGACAAACAAGTATTGGAGTGCATAAAACCAGACATGCCACTGGAAGGAAAAATCAGAAAACTGTGAATCATTTATTTCAGCCACATCATGCTGAAGAACTCACTAGAAAAAGCAATCATGCTTGGATTGCTTAGTGGCAAAAGGAAACCTGGTCGCCAAAGAACACAGTGGCTAGACATCATAAAAGTCGACACCAGCCTGAGCATGGAATGGCTCAAAGAAACAGGACAAGATTGGAAAACGTGGAGAGGCCTGGCCAAGAGTCATACACGACTGAATGGCTAACAACAACAAGCTCCTCTGCTGATCAGATTTGTCACTCTTCAAGGATTTGGTCACAATGGCAGGACGACAGATCACATTAGCTAATTTAGGCTGAGAGATCCTTACTCTCTGGCCCATGACCACCTGATGAGTCTCAATAAGCCCCCTGCTGGGTTCACCTTTAAGTTGGTTGCGACTTGACAGCACGGAGGTAGGTACCTTTGAAAGAGGAATAGACCCTTGTGAGGTGATTTCTTTGGAATCAACAGAATGCCGCAAAAGCATTCTATTTGTATGAGGCCTGTTTTGAATGACATAGAAGAGAAATATACAGAATCTTTTCCCCAAGTAAATGAGGGAGAATAGCCATCAGTGTGGGAGGGAAAAAATGTATAACTTTTCTGAGAGAGCTGAATTCTGCTGTCTTTGAAAGCAGTGGGAATTACAGTGTGGACTTCAAGAAACACAGGAATCTCTGTTCATGCACGTCCCTTTGTCTGGAAACAGACTGGGCTAGACCTTTTTTCCTCCGGATCTATTATTAGATTACCCAAGCCACCACCTCCTTCCCTTTTCTATGTATTTATCCAGAAAGATAGCTTCCGGGAGATAGAAACGGCTGAAAATGGAAATTAATCCTCAGCTTCATTTCTTACCCAGCATTTTTAAGAAGCTTAAGAACGCTGATTTAGATTTGTACACAGCCAATGTGGGATGATTCGGTGCTTGCATTTCCTCTGACCTGGAAGATGAATACCTAACGGGTCCCCCCCAAAAAAAGTTCTTGTAAGAGAATCTAGAGAATCTCTTTGGAGGTCACGTAGTCTATTCCCCCCCCCCAAATAAATAGATAAGAATAGATGTGCGTGTCTCTGTGTGAAACCCCATCAAGTCACTTCCAACTTATGGCAATCCTATGAATTAATGACCTCCAAAACATTCTATCGTTCACAGCCTCGCTCAGGTCTTGTAAACTGAGGGCCTTTGTGACTTCCTTGATTTGGTCGTAGACACGTAGAATCATAGAGCTGGAAGGGACCTCCAGGGTCATCTAGTCCAACCCCCTGCACAATACAGGAAATTCACAAATACCCCCACACACACACCCCCAGTGACTCTTGCTCCATGACCAAAAGATGACAAAAAAAAACACCCCTCCAGGATCCTTGGCCAAACTGGCCTGGAGAAAAATTGCTTCCTGACCCCAAAGTGGGGATCAGCATTTCCCTGGGCATGGAAGAAGGGGCCACAAGAACTAAGCACTGAGGCAGCCCTTCCTGCCCTCCCTCTCTCATGATCTGCCTAAATTCACAGAATCCACATAGCTGTCAGATGGCCATCTAGCCTCTGCTGGAACACCTCCAAAGAAACTGATCCATGTAATGTCGGGTCGTCTTCTTTTTCTGCTGCCTTCAGCTTTTCCTGGCAGTATTTTCTTTTCCAGTGACTCTTGTGTTTTCGTAATGTGACCAAAGTACAAGTCTCAGTTTATTCTTTTTCATTTATAGGTAGAGTTGAGGTTTGATCTGATCTAGAATCCATTTCTTGGTCTTTGTGGCGGTCCATGGGATCCATAAAGCTCTCCTCCAACACCAGCTTCCAGGTGAAACAGTTTCATTTTTTTAAAAAATAGATACTCCCTCCATAACGTATGTTTCAGGAATGATTCTGACAACCATATTCCATCAGGCGATGACCTGCATGTGTGAATCAGCCATCACAGCTCAAACACAACTAGGGCTGACAGCTCCAGGCTGGGAAATTCCTGGAGATTTGTGGGTGACTACGGAGGAAGGAACTTCAGTGGGATGCACTTCCAAAGAGTCTAAGCAACCATTTTCTCCAGGGGAGCTGACCTCGGCAGTCTGAAGATCAGGTGTAATTCTAGGAGGTCTCCAGGTCCCACTTGGAGGCTGGCCAACCCAAAAACACATTGGCCATTTACATCACTCTCCATTGCTTCAAATATCATTTCCAAGAGGGAATTGGATCAACATCTGGAGCAGAGGTCCATCAGTGGCTATTAGCCACAAGGTATAGATAGACACTCTCAGTCTGGGGCAAGGGATGCACTGTATGCTTGGTGCTTGGGGGGGGGCAACAATGGGAGGGCTTCTATTGTCCTGGCCCCACTGCTGACCCTCCTGAGGGCCCCTGGTATTTTTGGCCGCTGTGTGACAGAGTGTTGGACTGGACGGGCCCTTGGCCTGACCCAACATTGGCTTCTCTTATGTTCTTGTGTCTGCGGCAAGGGATGCTCTGTATTCTTGGTGCTGGGGGGGGCAGCAGTGGGAGGGCTTCTAGTGTCCTGGCCCCACTGCTGGACCTCCTGATGGCACCTGGTATTTTTGGCCGCTGTGTGACAGAGTGTTGGACTGGACGGGCCCTTGGCCTGACCCAACATTGGCTTCTCTTATGTTCTTGTGTCTGCGGCAAGGGATGCTCTGTATTCTTGGTGCTGGGGGGGCAGCAGTGGGAGGGCTTCTAGTGTCCTGGCCCCACTGCTGGACCTCCTGATGGCACCTGGTATTTTTGGCTGCTGTGTGACAGAATGTTGGACTGGATGGGCCCTTGGCCTGATCCAACATTGGCTTCTCTTATGTTCTTGTGTCTGGGGCAAGGGATGCTCTGTATTCTTGATGCTTGGAGGGGGGGCAACAGTGGGAGGGCTTCTAGTATCCTGGCCCCACTGCTGGACCTCCTGATGGCACCTGGTATTTTTGGTCGCTGTGTGGCAGAGTGTTATTCTAGATGGGCACTTGGCTTCTCTTATGGTCTTATGTTCTTATTTACTGCTGTTATGTCATTTGTAACCATTAAGTAATCAAGCAACAGAAAATCAGCCAACAGCATCTCTCCTCGTTCCGTTTCTGCAGAGGGAAAAATCAATATTCTGTGAAGCTCTCCGCTTCAGACAACTCTGAAGAGTGTCGGATCCTCGAAGGGCTTGGCCGAGGCAGCCAGACGTGTGGAGGGGATTTAATTGTGGTTTGCTCTCTGCACAGCTCAAGGCTGGGACTACAGAGGGATTTTTTTTTTAAATGATTTTTTTTTGGTTAAACCTCGCAGAGTTCAAGAGAGAAAGTAAGCAAGAGAGACCAAAAACAGCTCCGGTTTTCCTTTTATAGACAGTCAGCGCTTCCCTCAGAATAAATTTGCAAGCCCTCCTGCGGTGTGGCTCACCTGGTGCTCAGATAATTTGTTAATCAGTTCAGGTACAGGGAGTGATTTGGAACAGAAATACGGCAGCACTTGAGTGTGCATACTTAACCCTTTCATGGCTTTTCTGCAGCGCCTTCTCCACAACTGCTTTCTTCTCTCCTCTGCCGGGTATTATTATTCTTTTTGACACAGGTTCAGCATCAGAAACATGCATCTGGAAAATTTTTCTCCCTCTCCCAAGGTACTAGAACTCAGGACACCCAATGAAGTAGATTCAGGACAGACAAACGGAAACACATCTTTTCTGGGGAGTTCCCTGCCAGAGGATGTAGTGATGGCCATGGGCCTAAACAGTTTTAAAAGCGGTTTAGGTCGAATCTGCATTTGTCTTCCTCACTGGTGTCCCAGCCTTCTGCCTCCGTCTTGAAAAAAACTGTCTACATTTGCTTTCGTTTTCACACTTCAACAGTGCTAGCATACTTTTGCATGTCTGTCTGTGTTTATCACCCTACCGTGGTGGCTCCACTGTCATTGTGCCTCCAAACCACTTTCAACAAATCTTCTCCAAACAATTCTTCAAACAAACATAGAGAAAGAGGGCATCACAGCAGCATGAAACTGATTTAAAAATGCAAATGCAGATTCGACCTTAGACATATTCATAGAGGAAAGGTCTATCAGTGGCCATTAAACATGGTGACTAAAGAAAAGGCAGCAAATACCTAAATCTCCATGTCAGGAGGCAACATCAGGGGAAGGCTTCGGCCTTTATGGCCTATCCTTGGACCTCTGGAGGAACTGATTGGCCACTGTGTGAGACAGGATGTTGGACTAGATGGGCCCCTGGTCTGATCCAGCAAGGCTCTTTTTATACTCTTGTGTTCTTAGACTGGCAGTCTTTGGGGACTTGGACAGTTGGATCTTTCCCAGCCTTGTTCTCTGGAATCCTTTTATCTGGGGATGCCCCTGTATAGACATATGGTGCAGCCTCATTTGCAATACTGTGTGCAATTTCTGGTCACTGTATCCTTACACCAGACACCTACAGATCGCCAGACGTATCCACCTGCCGCCTCCTGTCTCCACCCTAAACACACCACGTGATGCATTATCTACAGCCAAGCTCTACACTACAGTCACATCTGTTCTGATCCCTCAGACAGTGATTCTCACCTGAAAGATCTACAATAGACATTCTTGGAATTATTATCCCCAACTCATATATCAAGGAAACAGATCAACAAAGCCCAAATGATACCAAGGGATAACCTGTTACGAGACAGGCCCAAACAAAACAACAACAGAACACCGCTGCTGGTCTAGGGATGGCAAGTGTAAATTACCTTAGAGCGGGGAGTCCTGTTCTATCTCTGGAGTCCCTGCGCGCCGCCACCATGATGCCACCTGGAAGTGATGTCATCACATCAGGACGTTGGGGGTGGGGCCACCAGGATTCGAGGAAAAAACATAGTTTTCCCTCGAATCATAGAGTGTCCCGCCCCCAATGTGCCCAGCATGATGATGTCACCTCCAAGTGACATCATCACGCTGGGGACGTTGCCGGAAGGGGGTGGAGTTCCCCCCGGGGCCCGATTTTCTGGGGGCGGGTAACGGGCCTCTCGGGCGGGGGTTTACCCGCCCCCCCGGGGGGACTTGGCAAGCCTATGCTGGTCACATACAGCTCTCACCTCAAACCCGTCTGATGCATTGTTAACGAATTACAACCTATGCTGAACAATGATACTCCCCTCAGATAGGCACGGGGAGACAAACCTTTTCTCGCCCACAGACAGACACCTAACCTTATACAACTTATCACCCACTTATCTCTAACATGGACACAGACTCTGGGACCCGAGCCAGCTACAGACCAACATGCCAACTCTGTCCTCCTGTCCTCTCTGGCAACACAGTAACCGGACCTAACAACACCAGCCATATCGTCTCAGGTTCATTCACTGGTTCATCTTCCAACATTATATATGCCATCAAATGTCAGCAGTGCCCTTCCGCTCTTTACATCGGCAACCAGGCCAGTCCCTATGCAAAACAACAACAACTACTACTACTACTACTATTACTGTTGTTGTTGTTGTTGTTGTTGTTGTTGTTGTTATTATTATTATTATTATTATACTTTTTATACCACTCTCCCTGCAAAGTGGGCTCCGAGCAGTGCATAACAGAAGGATTAAAAAAATTCATCAAACTATAAATACAAATAAATCCAAAGGTTTTTAAGACAGCAATTAACACAAAAGGCAGACCTTTATGGCGTCATATTATGGATTTGCGCCCTGCTGGTGGGAGAGGAAGGTGACAGGTGGTCAGTTGGACACAAATCCACCATTAGGAACCACAACACTAAAAAAATAAAAATAAAAATGGAAGAACATTTTTAATCTTCCGGGTCATTGCGCTGCTGACCCAAGAGTAGCAGTCCTCTAACAAAGAAACTTCAAGGGGAAATTGCAGTGTGAGACTGCAGAACTTGAGCACATTCACAAGTTCAGAAAAATGGAAACCCGCCCCAGCCCCTGAGCTGAATAGTGACATAGATGCGATGCTTATCTCACTACGGATGCTAATTTTCTGCCTGTGAGCATTTCTCTCCCACTCTAATCAATATGCATGGTATCTTTGAATCTATTACAAGCATGCTTTACAATGCCCCTCCCACCTTCTGACTGGGAGATAAAGACTCGAAGATCTCCATTCCTACTCGTATTTGACAAAGGGAACTCGGACTCTCGAAAGCTCATCCCCTGAATATCTTGTTGGTCTCGAAGGTGTGATGGGATTCCAACCTAACCACATACGTAGTTAGTCGGCACTTGCTTGACTACAGCACCAACACTGACTGGAATCATTTTTGTAAGTCCTTTGACTTCATTTATACCCCTTCTTTCACTCCTACAGGGACCCAAAGTATCTTACATCATGCCCCTCTTTCACCCCACAACAATCCTGTGAGGTAGGTTTGGCTGAGAGTGCATGACTTGCCAAAGAGCATCCATAAAAGCTTCCATGGCAGAGTGGGGATTCGAACCTGGTTCTCCACTTCACCATTCTATCATGGCCACAGGTAGCATGTCTGAACAAACAGGCTCTGGCCTTCATGCAGCTGTTATGGGGTCCCACTCTGGATGACAGACCTGGATGTCAGACTCCTGCAGCAATCAGTTCCCAACAGCTTTCATTCAAAGAAGTACAGTTTATTGAGACATTGAGCATATGCAGATATCTGAACACTTACAGTGTTAGAACTGAAGAAAAGCGCACACAGCAAGCAGATATACATTATTCAAGAGGGTCCCCTGATGGCTCAGTGTTCTCAGGAGAACAGTACAGCATACACTCAAGGTCGAAGGCTTCAGTTACATAGATAAAGAAAGACCGGGAATACAGCAGAAATGAAAGTTAAAATTCCAGAGCCCCCCCTCACACCCCTGGCAGGTAGAACAGCCAGAGGCCTAGCTGACATGGACAAGCTTCAAGCACACAACCCCCCAGACATGAGGATCTTCCAGAATGAACATTTAGAATCTTCATGGAAAGAACTGTCATTTGACCCAAACACCAGTCATATCCCGTTTTTGAACGTGTACAGTTCTTTTTTTTTTTTTTGCAAAGCAACCCAAATGACCCCTCCAAATAGTCAGTAGATAAAATTCCAAAAAGCTGCCAGGCTGTGAAAGAGATCTGCATAGCTTGAAAACTGGCACATGACGTGGTGACCACCGCTTGGCCCAAACTGGAGCCCAGCCACAACTGCAAACATTTCTACTGGTGACAGACATGATTTTTGATCGTTTGAGAGCCTGACCCGGGTCCCGGTCACACGGAGCATTTGGCCCGCCGAAGACACGGTAGCCCTGTGGGGTTTCTGGGCGGGATCACACAGGCACATCTGGGAGGCGTAGCACTCCTGTGGCCAACGCGCAGCTTCCCTCCGAAGCTGCGGAATAAAAAACTACCAGGAAAGGAGCACTAGTTTCCGGAAACCCCAGGGCAAAGGCCGGCATCTGATCACGGGAGCACCAGTATCCCATGGCATCTGACGGCCGCCCATGTCCTGGGGCAAACCGGAAGTTTCCATGGGATGCGCACCAATGCCAAATGGCGCATGTGCATACACAAGACACCAACAGCGCCCCCCCAATGGCGCATGCACACATTACAATAGTGTGGCTTGCGTGCTCTGCTGCGCCACTTTTCCACTGCGCTGCAGCGTTGTGGTGTGGTCGGCCCTCAGAGCTGGAGTGTGGCAACCCAGCGGACCATGTGATCGGGCTACCATGCCTTATTTTGCTCCGGGATGAACAGCCACACCTCCCCCACATTTTCTGGCCCGTATGACCGGGGTCTTGGATGTCCCCAGCTAGCCTGATTTCAAAAGTTAAGTGGAGTTGGCCCTGGTCAGCACTTGGATGGGAAACCACCGAGGAAGTCCAGGGTTGCCATGTGGAGGCAGGTCATGGCAAAACCCACCTCTGAACATCTCTGGACAGGGCTGCTGGGTCTTGAGGGCACTTCCCAGCACCGCACGTCTTGAGAGGAGAAATTCCCACTCACTAAAATTACTAGTCTTCACCCAAAGATCAGAGTGGGGAATCTGGAGCAGCCCGACTTCTAATAAAGACAGATCGTTTGTGTTAATCTATTTTAGATACACTCGGCATTGCAGAATTATCATCTCGAATCCATGGCCTAATCAGGGCTTCATCAGTGTGGTTGGCGGCAGGGGAAAGGTGTGGGGAAAGCTGCTCTTTTATAAAGCCAGAAACAGGAATGTACAACTGGATTTTGTGTCCCTTGGGCCTCTTAACTTGAGACGGCTCTTCACAGGCTTACTTGACCGGGATGGCCGAGGTTAGCTTGATCTTGTCAGATCCCCCCCATCCCCCCAAACAAGTGGCAAAGCATCTCTGAACATCTCTTTGCCTTGAAGACCCCACAGAGGTCGCCATAAGTCGGCTGCAATCGGGCGGCACTTCCCCCCCATCCAGCAGGGTTGTCCCTGGTTAGTACTTGGATGGGAAACCACCAGCGAAGCCCTAGGTTGCTACGCAGAGCCAGGCAAGGGCAAACCACCTCTGCGTGTCTCATGCCTTGATGCTGGTTCCAAACTATTAAGGGCCTTAAAGGTCAGAGCCAGAACTCTGAAGCGGATCCAGCACTCAACTTGCAGCCAGTGCAGCTGGTGAAGCACAGGTTGAATGTGTGTCGACATTGGGGTACCTGTAAGCACCCCTGCTGCTGCTGCATTCTGGACAAGCTGTAGTTTCCGGGTCAGCTTCAAGGGTAGCCCTACGTAGAGCAAGTTGCAGTAATCTAACCTTGAGGTGACGGTTGCCTGGATCACTGTGGCCAGGCCAGGGCTAGAGAGGAAGGGGACTAGATGCCTGATTGGGCGCAGTTGGTAGGACGCCAGCCTGGCAACATTCGCTACCTGCTCCTCCATGGGTAAGGAGGAATCCAGGAGCATTATGCCGTCCAGAGCTGGGAGTCGGCACCCCAACCTCAGGTCACCGCCCCAGCCACAGGACCTCCGTCTTTGATGGATTTCATCTCAACTGTCTCTGCCTCAACCATCCAGCCTGTCAGAGTCCCTAGCTTAGTCAGCCAAACACCAGGTCTTGATCATTGAAGCAAGAATAGTATTTTATTTTATAAGCTGCAATAGTAGGTTACTGGAACAGATACATTGTTCAGAATAACGTGGTTACACAAAGCAAGCAGTTATACCAGAAAGGGGGTGAATGGGGACCCCCCCTTCCACCAATGAGCGCATAGTATGCGAGCGGGAACTGAAGACCATAATAATTAATGAAGTTCCCACCACCCCCATTATTCCCAGCCAAGCTGAAGCTTTGAAAGCGATAGGAAGCTCACAGCCTGTCTCCTCCAAGGTCAGCGTGTTAAGTCTACCCGAGATAGAGCCTGCATAGCCTGGCCCGGTCACATTCCAATCGAACACTCCGGGTGCATAAATCAACACCCCACGATCCCATCCTCCTGCCCTACACAACACAACACAACACAACACAAAGCCCATCCTCCCACCCTACTCCATCCATCATGGCAGGACTACCTGACACAGCCACAGCCTCCAGTTTGGCAGCCAAATTAGGTGTGGGGGGGTGGCTGGCCAACCGCCCATCACCAGATACAGCTGGGTGTCATCAGTATTCTGGTGACAGCTCAGCCTGAAACTCTGCACCAGCGTAGGAGAGGACACCCTCTCTCCAAGCATCACTCCCTGTTCCTGACTCTGGAGGAATGAAGTATGCCACTTCAAGGCTATTCCATGGACTCCTACATCAGCAACGTGGTGGGCTGACAGATCATGGCCAACCATGTTGAATGCTGCTGTCAAATCTAACAGCAACCACAGCACTGACCTGCCTCAACCCGGCTGCCTGGGGAGATTGTCCATGAGGGTGACCAGCACCATCTCCATCCCATGGCCAGGGCAGAAGCCGGACTGGAATGGAGAGCCAGTTTGGTGTAGTGGTTAAGTGTGCAGACTCTAATCTGAGAGAACCAGGTTTGATTCCCCTTCACTTGCACCTGCTGGATGACCTTGGGTGAGCCGTAGCTCTGTCAGAGCTGGTCTTGAAAAAGAGCAGTTTCTGTCAGAGCTCTCTGAGCCCCACCTACCTCAAAGGGTTTCTGTTGTGGGGAGGGAAAGGGGAAGGAGTTTGTAAGTCACTCTGAGACTCCTTTGGGTAGTGAAGGGTGGGGTATAAATCCAATTGCTGCTTCTCCTCCTCCTCCTCCTCCTCCTGTATCTTCCAAGAAACCCTGGAGCTGCTTGGCCATCGCTCTCTCAATCACCTTGCCCAGGAAAAAGAGATTCGAAACTAGGCTGTAATTGACCAGATCCAAAGACGGCTTCCTCAAGAGTGGTATTGCCATGGCCTCCCCCAGTGCGGCCAGGACACTAGAAGCCCTCCTGCTATTCCCCCCCCAAGTACCAAGAATCCAGAGCATCCCTTGCCCCAGAACGAGAGTTCCTATCTATACCTTGTGGCTCAGAGCCACTGATGGACCTCCACGGAGCAAGATGAGAACAGCAGCACTGGTTTGCCTTTACAAGGCTGCAGTGTGATTGATGTGATAACAGATGTGAAATATTTGGGACTCTCCACGAGTGGTTTATCAGCACTCAGTATCACACAGCTGGGAGAATGGCGGGGATGCCTTTTCAGCATTCTGCAGTGCAGATGGAGTAAATAAAGCGGCTGTGCTCCACGGCTGGATGAGTAACATCCTTCTCCCTGAGCCCTGAAACCCAGAGATACTCCACTGCAGGGGTCTTTTGGGGGGGGAGCACACTGGAGCACAGCTCCGGCAGCTCAGGAGCCAAGCCCCACCCCCAGCCAGCATCCCGGGGAGTCTTTCAGGCAGCCGAATGTCAATTTCAGCTCCATTATATCCTATGGGCCATTGAAGTCAATGGTGAAAACATAGGGTATATTCTGGGGGGTGGAGGGGAGGGGGTTTGAAGGAGAGGCTCCAATCTCACAGGGTAGCTGATGGAGCCTCTCCCCAAGATACCCACCAAGTTTCAAGAACATTGGACCAGGGGGTCCAATTCTATGGGCCCCCAAACAGGTTGCCCCCATTCCCTCCATTGTTCTCTATGGTGGGAAAAAGTAACTTTTCTCTATGGTGGCAAAAAGTTACTTTTTTCCCACCATAGAGAACAATGGAGGGAATGGAGGCAACCTGTTTGGGGCCCCATAGAATTGGATCCCCTGGTCCAATGTTCTTTAAACTTGGTGGGTATCTTGAGGAGAGGCTCCATCAGCTACCCTGTGAGTTTGGAGCCTTTCCCTCAACCCCCTTCCCCTCCAGACCACTGAGGAAGCCCAGGCTTGTGATGCAGACGCAGGTAATGGCAAAAACCACCTCTGAACATCTCTTGCCTTGAAAACTCTCCAGGGTTGTCATAAGCAATGCTCCCTCTAAGCTGTGGAGTCTTGTGAGCAAAAATTCTACTTTGTGAGCTCCTGGCGACTGAGCGATTTGGTGACTGCAAAAATTAGTTTGCTCTGGAGCCATCCTTCCTGAGCTAAGACAAAAATGTGTGAGCCGGAGGCTAAAAAACTCTGAGCCAGCTCACACTAACTCAGCTTAGAGGGAACACTGGTCATAAGTCAACTGTGACTTGATGGCAAAACAAAAGTCGCCAACCATATAAATTAAAAGATATTCCCTTATTATATTATATCAATAACCTCAGATATGCAGACGATACCACTCTGATGGCAGAAAGTGAAGAGGACCTAAAGAGCCTCTTGTTCAATGTGAAAGAGGAGAGCGCAAAAGTGGGCTTGAAGCTCAACATCAAAAAAACTAAGATCATGGCATCTGGCCCCATCACTCCTTGGCAAATAGAAGGGGAAGTCGTAGAAGTAGTGACAGACTTCACGTTCCTGGGATCCCAGATCACTGCAGATGGTGACTGCAGCCATGAAATTAAAAGACGCCTGCTCCTTGGGAGGAAAGCAATGGCAAACCTAAACAGCATGATAAAAAGCAGAGACATCACCTTGCCAACAAAAGTCCGCATGGTCAAAGCAATGGTATTCCCCGTAGTAATGTATGGCTGCGAGAGTTGGACTATAAGGAAGGCCGAGCGCCGAAGAATAGATTCTTTTGAACTATGGTGCTGGAGAAGACTCTTGAGAGTCCCTTGGACTGCCAGGAGATCAAATCAGTCAATCCTAAAATAAATCAACTCTGATTGTTCCCTGGAAGGCCAGATCCTGAAGTTGAAGCTCAAATACTTTGGCCACCAAATGAGAAGGGAGCATTCACTGGAGAAGACCCTGATGCTGGGAAAGATTGAAGGTCAAAGAAGAAGGGGACGACAAAGGATGAGATGGTTAGACAGTGTCATCGATGCAATGAACATGAAATTGAGCAAACTTCAGCGACAGCGGAAGACAGGAGGGCCTGGAGTAATCTGGTCCATGGGGTCACAAAGAGTCATACTCGACTGTGCGACTGAACAACAACAAATAAGCATTAGAACTGTTTCCAATATACCTTACAAAAGAATGTCCCTTAGGCTTGGATTCAAGTCTTTGCTTCTAATCTTTTAAAATTTTGCCTCTAAGATAGCATATATCTGACTTTTAAAAATATTTGATAATTAACCAATGTAATTCCCCTTTGCATTATAGATATTTCTGTACTGTAACAGATACTTTAACAGATACTTTTATAATATAAACATAATACAAATAATACTAATAATAACAATAATTTTAAAAAATACTGAAACAAATCGAACTCCTGGCCAAGAGCAACCTACAAAGAGACACGGGAAACTTTGGTTCTTTGCTTTTCCACCCAGTGGCTATTTTGCTATGTCTTGAGGGGAAGAAAGCATGCAGTAGTTGCTAGGCGATAGCAAGACTCATCCCCCAATCACAGACGATGGGGAATTGTGTGGAGACTCTATCCTGCAGTTGCCTAGCAACAACAACATGTTTTCCCTCATCCCCTGGACCTGGCATAATAGCCTCAAGGACGGAGGTTAAGAGCCCTTAAAAGAAGTAAGGAGAAGAGGCAGTGGACCATCTGCGAGCAAGTAAGGAGAGGAGACAGTGGATGCTCTGTGAGCAATTAATAATTCAGAGTGGGCCCCCCCAATTAAAAGGGGTCACTCTTAGCTTTGATTCCAGGCTGTATAGACAATCTGAGGGCTGGACCTGATACAGGAAGGGATAAAATATTAAGGAATTCAGCAGACTTCCACCTCCCCTTTCAGAACCGAGTCGACTTCCCAAATGTTCTCTCTCTCTCTCTCTCTCTCTCTCTCTCTCTCTCTCTCTCTCTCTCTCTCCTTGTATGTAGAAACACAAATAAAAATCTTATTCAATCAGGAAAGTATTCAAAACTCATAAGAAATAATTGCCGCATGACAAAGTGAAATTGTTCTCCAAAGTGAGTCCCTCAACGGCAGTCTCTCTCTTTCTCTCCCCCCCCTCTTTTTTTACAGCCAAATAAAAGGAACAGATGTTACCAGGTTCCTGCCAAAATCTCCATGAGCCCCCCTTTAAACAGAGGGAGCGACTGAGTTGAGATGTCGCCACGGCACACTTCAGTTCCAAAAACTAATAAATAAACATAGGAAAACAATTAAAAAATGAAGTCCGACGCACCAGCACTGTGAAAGCTGGCAGAGGGGGTTGGGGTTTTTTTTGTATCGTCTCTTTTTCAGCCGTACCTTCCAAGATTCCTCTTGATGTGATGTTTTCAAAAGGGGGGGGAACGAATTGTTACTGCCATAAATGCCTTTTTCCTGGATGAAAATGGCTCTTGCCTTCGCTGAGAGTTACACTTAGCTGAAGGCCGTCTGTGCACAAGGAGGCCACAGATATCTGCAGGTTTTTGAGTCCAGAAGCGAAAACATCATAGCCACACAGTGATGTATCAGTGTTGTTGAATAAATCAAGAATGCAGTTGGTGCCTTTTTCGATGAGCCACCAGACCAGCTGCTGCCACCAGCCAAGTTCACCAAGCAAAGTCTGCTGTTGAGCTGACTTACACTTCCAGTGGAAATCCCCCAAATGGACGTTGTGTGGGTCCTGGAATATCCTGAGCCACAAGTATACATGAAAATTACTGTTTCCAGTTGTTACCATGATTTTCTGGAATGATCACCCAACTAAGGGATTTTGAGACTTTACAAACAATACTCATTTCCCCCAGGAAATCCCATGTAGTTAGTTGTGTCTGGGTGCTTACCCCCATCGGCAGCAGGCATCCTGTCTTTCTTTGATTCTCTGAGTTTCCCAGGCCAATGCAAGCCAGGTGCACAGCCCGGCAGAACTGCAGTTCTGGCTCTCTCCATCTTCTTTCCCCCATCTTTTGTGCAGGCAGGGCTCTTTGTATCTCTCAAGTAGTACAGGTGGGGCACCTTGTTCAGGGGCCAATAAAATTGAACCTCTTGGTACAATTTGCTTGAAACTTGGGTGGTCTTTAGCTAACAGGCAAGTTCTAGCTCCCAGAGAATTTTGGTGTTATTTGGTAGAAAAACAGCCACTCTAGCCTCCCCACCCAAATCCCCCATTGGCAATAACGGCAGAACTGCTATTCCCCACAGTTCTTTCTCACTTTATGAAAGAAAACAAACCAAGGAAACAAAAAAAAAAAAGATCAAACAACAAGGAAGAACAGCAATTGCACAGTTTTCAGCAGAAGGTGTGTGTGTGTATAATCAATTAGTTACTGTAAGAGCAGGAAAAAGAAATTAATGCAGACAGTGTTTTTTTTTTTTAATGCTAGTGACCGGCATCATTCCCCCCTCCCACAATAGGCACCAGTGAAGTGTGCCTGCACAAAGAGGTGCCCAGGCCTGTGGCCAGGATTTTGAGGCTTCTGGGGCAATTTTTTTTTCCCCTGGTGGGGCCGAAGTTCTCAGTGTAGAAAGAAAAGCCATTTAGCTGATAGAAAGCTGTTACTGGGATAGATATCTAAATTGCAAGCTGTTGATGACTTTAGATGACAGTTCTCAGCTGTTGCAAGTTAATCACTTCTGCCGGCCTAAGCAACAATTCTGTCTACAAGCCAGCAGGTGGGGATGATGACTTCTATAGTCAAAATAGCAAACACTTAGGCAAAAAAACTCTCTTAAAGGAGACCAGTTTCTTGACACAGAATTAGAAGGGATCCTAGAGGTCATCTACCCTAACTCCCTTGCTCAGTGCAGGGGTAATTAGTCAACTACAGCACCCCACTCTGCTTAAAGGAGCTCACGGCTTTAAAAATGTTTTTTATTATTGATTTTTTTTTACAGGAGTAATTCTTGTGGGGCTGTGCCTTTAAAAAAGGGGGCAGAGCCCCCAAAAGCCCACTGTAGCTACGGGCCTGGAGATGCCTATTTGTACAATAGAACCCCTGTGTCCATGAAACTTAGGGGGTCTTTAGGTTAAAGGGAAGGCGATGTACTCGACAGTCTTGGTGCCGTTATCTTTAAAAGCAGCTGCAGCAGATCCTTGAATTGTTCCCCATTGAAAATAATGGTCCTGAGAATCCAGACAGCCATGGGAGACTCCTGTCACTCACGGACCAGGCTCAGAGATGACCTGTAGATGAGGGGCCACCCATTCATACTTTTGCTGGAAAGTTTCACTTCCTTGTGTTGACATCAGACCATGTGCACAAAGTGTTGTCGAGCCACAACTGTCAAGGGACTTTTGATGCAAGAGAGAAGCAGAGGTGGTTTGCCCTTGCTTTGCTCTGCAGATCCGTCCTTGGTGGTTTCTCTTCCAAGGACTGATCCTGCTTAGCTTCCGAGATCTGATGATATTGGGCTCTACCACGCTACCTTCCCTCCCACATCAGGTCACAGAAAGATCCCTAAAGAACAGGGGATCAGAATCACCCAGTGATCAGCTGCGGCAGTCCAAATAAACCCCAGTGCTATGATCTTGCGTCCAGCTTTGTTGAAGATCAGAGTTTCTTACAAACACATTTTCAAACCCGGGCCTGAGAGTCTGACCCCTCATGAGTTCACGAAACA
The DNA here is from genome assembly GCA_029375565.1 of Gekko gecko. Lineage (NCBI taxonomy): Eukaryota > Metazoa > Chordata > Lepidosauria > Squamata > Gekkonidae > Gekko > Gekko gecko. The sequence continues at coordinate 2,151,595 of JAPDNY010000008.1, forward strand.
GAGCAGTAGTGGTGAGAATGAAGTTTTGGAATTGGCTTTGTGTTAACAAGCTTCCAGTGTATCAACAAACTCTGGGCCATTATGAGCTGAGCCCAAACCCTCTCCAAAGTTCGACTCACCACGGGCATGTCCTGTGCCAGCCCGGTCTCATTAGGAGTATCCATTAATACCAGGGAGCAGAAGAAATGTTGTTTCCAAGGACTGAGCCAAGACTCCTTGGAATGGCTCCATCTAAGTGTCTAGCACTGCGATCCTTTGCAGAGTTACTCCAGTCCAAGGTCAGTTGGAATCAGTGGGTTTAGACTGGAGTGACTCTGCATAGGAGTACACTGTAGGTCTTGGCCTTAAAGATGAAGCATCTTAGTTCTAACAGGATCTTCGCTCCCTCTTCAGAAATGGAAAGCTGGGGGGGGGATGAGTGGATTAGTGGAGGGAGGAACAGGGGAGAAAGGGGTCCCTGCTTTATAGGCAATCAAAGACAGAGTACATAAATAAAACCTGTCTTTAATCGTCAGATTTTCTTATATGTCTGCCTTATGTCTCATGAGATCGCCTAATTGTCTTTCCCCTCTTCCCTCTGACTGTACATACCACCCCTAAAACATCTGTTTCAGCTTGATGACTAATTGCATGCTTCCTGTTTACCGTGATAACTGATTGAATGCTTCCTGGTTCCTGAGACTCTGCCCCGACTGAGTTTATTGTGTCCCCCTATCCCTAATCATTCAAGAGGCAAAACCATGTTAATCTGTTGTAGCAAAAATGTACAGGAGCCTTGTGGTACATTAAAGACAAAATTATCATCGTAATGGACCAGAGTCCATTTCTTCAGGTAAACTAGGAAAGAACAGTGAGAGGAACATCTAGATAATCTGTTGAATGACTCATATGGTACTGCCATCGCTATGAAATTTAAATCAACATTGCTAGCACTTTATGATACTGTACTGTTTTATAATGAACTGTTTTGGGTGTTTTTGTGGTCATTTAATTGTTATTTATGTATTTACTTTTACGTAAGCTTCCCTGAATTAAATAATTTAATAATTTAAATTAATTAAATAAATACATTTATATGTTTTTAATGGTGTAAGTAGGGCTATGGTGGCTCATAGATTAAGTCGCTGAACTGCAGACAGGCGGTTCAAGACCCTAGGGCCGCGTGATAGAGTGCGCTTCCCATCTCTGTCCTCAGCTCCTGCCAACCTAGCAGTTGGAAAGCAAGAAATTGCAAGTAGATAAATAGGTACCAATTCAGTAGGAAGCTAACAGTGTTCCTTGCACTTCGGCATTTAGTCATGGCGGCCACATGACCATGGAAAAGTCTTTGGACAGTGCTGGCTCTTCGGCTTGGAATCAAAGGTGAGCACTGCCCCCTAGAGTTGGATCTGACTGGCTTTCGAGCAAGGGAAACCTTTAATGGTGTAAGTCACTGCAAGACCCTTTGGGAGAGCCGCAACTAAAAATCAGATGGTAAACAGACAGACAGCTTTCTTTCTGGGGAAACGCACCGAAATGGAGTTCTGGAACCTCTTCAACAAAATTCTTTTAAAAATGTTTAGAAGTTCATGAGTTTTCAGTATACAGATTGAAAACTTCATTTCCTTCTTTTTGATTTTTTAAAAATTTTCTCGAAAAAAGTGGGATACAGATGGGAAGAGGGGATGGGGAAAATATAGATTCATTAAGTTTATCAAATATTATGAGTTGTTACATACAACATTGCCCTCTTGAGAGTTCCGTCACCTCTTTTTCAAAAAAAAAAAAAAGTCAGTTAGGTAGGTAGGCAGATAGGCAGGCAGGCTTCAATTAGAAAAACAGACAACTTGACAGGGGATCATGAAATGGCCTCCCCAAGTGGTGGAGCCAACCACAAAATTTCAGGAAGTGAGGACATGCATAACTCTAGTAATGACTCTTTAACATTTCAGACAGAAGCTCTGGTTAACAGGACACCTTTGCCAAATGAACATGCTGTCCAGAAGTATTTCCTTGCGTGCCCACAGTTTAGCTGCAGTGATTCAGACAGTGAATGTCCGTGTCCTGGGATGCCAGCTGTTGCTAGAGCGATTTCCTAGAAATCGGCACAGCTGACTCAACTCTCCGGTGGCCAATCGGAGGAGGATTGGCTACATTAGGGGTGTGTCGCCTAATATGCAAAGGAGTTCCTGCTACAAAAGAGCCCTGGGTCATGTTGGCCTGGTATAAGGTAAAGGTTCCCCTGCTCGAAAGCCAGTTGAATCTGACTCTAGGATTGCGGTGCTCATCTCCGTTTCAAAGCCGAAGAGCCAGCGCTGTCCAAAGACATTTCCGTGGTCATGTGGCTGGCATGACTAAACACCAAGGCGCACGGAACGCATATGAATTGTGGTCCCTGGGAAGCAGGAAGAAAGATTAGGGTCATGGTACAAGGATGGTGTTCTGTCTCCAGTTTCCTTTTAGCACATCCACTTCTTTCTTTCGTGTTCCAGTAACGATGCTTTTCATTGAACACGGACACCATTTATTCTCTCTCTGTCCGCCAAGCTTGCTTACTTATCCCTTAATTCCTAGTTTCTATACATGTACAGTATTTATTCACATCTCTCTTCCCCCCTTTTTGCCCTGCATATCTATCCGTGTTAATCTTTTTTTTACACAATTAAATTTTCTAATCCTCCTTCCTAGACGGTGCAGTGTGACGCTGTGCATATTTACCCAGAAATAAGTCCTACTGAGCTCCTTGAGACTCTCAAGGAAGTATTCAAAAGGATTTGGGGGAAAATAGTGAAACTTCACAGTCTGAGCTGCAGATTCGTTACTTTTTAGGCACAGACTAGAAATCCAAGAGAAATTGTTTCTCATTGGAAAGCTTTATGACGGTAATGCTAAGAAAAGGAAATTCTTGTCTTACAGTTTAGTTTGTAAAACAATCACCTTTTATCCTGCCTCTCCTCCATCGAGGACACCGTCATTTCCCCTTCCTCATTTCATTCTCACAACGACCCTGTGAGGTAGGTCAGAGTGATTGAGAGTGATTGGCCCAGTGACCTTTGTGGCTTGAAACCAGGGTCTCCTCATGCTTGACTTGAATCCTTACACAGCATTGGCTCAACTCAGTTCTGGTGGGGAAGAGGGTTCCTAGGGCTGCCTCCCTGACAGTGGGACCTGGAGATCTCCCCAAATTTGCCAGAGAACGGAGATCAGTTCCTCTGGAGAAAATGGCTGCTTTGGACAGGGGACTCCAAGGCGTTATGCCATGAGGAGGTCCCTCCTCTCTGCAGACCCTCCCTTCTCCAGGCTCCACCCCCAATATCCAGGAATTTCCCAACCCAGAGTTGGCAACCCTATGCCTAGCTTCTGTTGACTGTGAATGACTTACCAGTAAAGCATTGCCAGAAGTTATCTGTAATCCTCCTGAAACTTAGGTTTGAAGAAGAAGAAGGACTTGGTTTGTATACCTCGCTTACCTCTCCTCTAAGGATCCTCAAAGCAGCTTACCGTCGCCTTCCCTTCTCATGAGGCAGGTGGGGCTGAGAGGGCTCCCAGAGAACGAGGACAGGACCAAGGCCACCCAGCGGGCTTCCTGTGGAGGCGGAGTGAGGAATCAAACCCAGTTCCAGATTACAGTTCGATGCTCTTAACCACTGCACCACGCTGGCTCTCATCAGCCTCCCAAGGCTCAGACCCTGAGATTCAGGGGAAGAAGAAGAAGAAGAGGAGGAGGAGGAGGAGGAGATTGGATTTATGTCCCACCCTTCACTATCTGAAGGAGTCTCAGAGCCGCTTACAATCTCCTTTCCCTTCCCCTCCCTACAATAAATACCCTGTGAGGGAGGTATGGCTGAGAGCCCTCTCAAGAACAGTTCTGACAGAACTATGGCTTGCCCTAGGTCACCCAGCAGCTGTAAGTGGAGGAGTGGGGAAATCAAACCCAGCTCTCCCAGATTAGAGTCCACACTCCTAACCACTACACCAAACTGGCTCCAGACCAAAAGGTCTGGAGGCTAATGGGCGGGGCCTGGTAGATCGTGGTTTTATCATAGAGTTTCCAGCAATTCCTAGAGCTACCCTTTGTCACTTCTGGTAAGAACTTCTAATAAGTGCATGAGCCTGCATTAAAAAATAATTTCTCCTGCAACACTGTACCACCCCCACAACCCTCCTGCTGACTGCCATTTTCCTAGAGCCACCTGATGTTGCTTCCCCCAGTTTCCCCCAGAAGTGATATCATCTTGCCAGCAATGCCCTCCTAGTATGTCCCTGATGCCAACCACCTTGCAGGTTGTCTGGCTTGGCCTAGCAAACCTACTCTCAGCCCTGACTACCAGTGGGGTAGGGGACTCATTGGTAATGAAGAGAGGCCTAGGCCAGTGCCTCCAGCAATGCAACAATGTCCACTGGAAGTGTCCACTGGAAGTGTCCACTGGAAGTGATGTCATCATGTCACTGGTGACACAGGGACACTCTGGTATTTGGGCACAAACTCTATGGCTGAAGTCATTTTTACCATAGAGTCTTTGCCCAAATACCAGAGAATCCCACATTGCCAATGACACAATTACATCACTTCCATCACACATCGGAAGTGACACTCCCTCAGTGCTGGCAACGCTTGGTGGCAAGGGAACTCCTCCTCTTAGGGGGGCCTCCAGGGCGATCCCTGCACACTGGCACATCTTAGCATGGGCCTAGCAATACAAAATAGTGTTTGGCTCAAACTGATATCAAAATGATGGTGAGCTACACTGAGGACGTGCAAGGAATGTGAAGCAACTTCTCCATTAATCATGCAAAAGCCATATCTGGTGGGAGCCAACCGAAGAACTGTTTCCCCAAGGACCCAAGGGTTCCCTTCCCTCCCTGATAATTTGGCCTAAATAATGACCGAAATAATCAAGACAATGATCAGTGGGCCGGCCCCAGCCATTAAGTGCTGAACAGGAAGATTTCTTCCCCCTAGTCCATCATGTAAAGTACTCAGCCATCCACTTGTTTATCTAAACGCTCAGTCTCCCTAAAGGAACACAGAAGAAGAAGAAGTCCCCTCCACAATGCACCAAAAAAGCCGTTTTCAAATTAGCTCATCTCCGGATGCTCACATTCCAATGCCAACGTCCTTTGCCCTCTCAATCTTAGCAAAAAGGTTCCCCCGCAGGCCATCCAGTCTGTAGCAGGTTTTGGGTCCCACTCTGTTCCCCCAGTGGCACAGTCGGCTCCACTAGTTTTCCACTCCGTCCTTGCTGCGCTTCTCCAGAGCAGCCCCACCATCCTCAGGAAGCAGGCTGGTATGCCTACAGTCCTTGCTTTTTGTGTTCCCCCGCAGAAGCAGGTAGTTTGTTAGGAAAACTGTATTCATGTCTGCATTTCTTTCCATTCTGTGTTGCCTCTATTTTTATTTACCTGACTTAACATGATTCTCTTTCTGTTAATATACCTATATCTATAAAAAGGTAAAGGTACCCCTGCTCGAAAGCCAGTCGAATCTGACTCTAGGGTTGCGGTGCTCATCTCCGTTTCAAAGCCAAAGAGCCAGCACTGTCCAAAGACGTTTCCATGGTCATGTGGCTGGCATGACTAGATGCTGAGGCGCACGGAACGCTGTTACCTTCCCACCGAAGCGGTACCTATTTATCTACTTGCAATTTCTTGCTTTCAAACTTCTAGGTTGGCAGGAGATCTATATCTATATTCTTGCCTAAAAATCTTATTCACCTTCATTTCTTTTGAGTGTTGGTCTATATCTCATCCTTGATATACACTGGTTATCCTGGTTTTGGCAACTAATGCCCCCCAATACGCATGTTTTCTCTTTGCTAGCTACCTGGGCTGCACATGGATTGGTGATCTGGGGGAAACACTGGCCGTAAGTGATGGCCAGTAAGTCCCCCAGCAGGCAGCTGATTGGTGGTGGTGGGAGAAACCCCGGGGGGGGGGAGTCCCCCAGCCCCGGACTAATGACCCTACTCTCTGGTTTGGTGTAGTGGTTAGGAGCTTGGTCAGTGTGGTGTAGTGGTTAGGAGCACAGACACTAATCTGGGAGAACTTGGGTCAGTCCCAGTTCTCTCAGAGCTGTTCTCTCAAAAGAGCTCTCTCAGCCCCACCTATATCACAGGGTGTCTGTTGTGGTGAGAGGAAGGGAAGGAGACTGTAAGCTGCCCTGAGACTTGGAGTGAAGGGCGGAATATGTATCCAATCTCTTCCTCCTCCTCCTCCTCCTCCGAAAGTCTGAGCCTAAAAAATCAGCCACAAAGGGTTAGGCTAGGCTCCTGCTCTTATACAGAGAGACAATAGAAGCCAGATGCCAACTTGAACGGAGCTAGGGATCCCCTGAAATTGCCAGTCATCCCCAGATGTCAGAGCTCAGTTCCCCTGGAGAAAATGGATGCTTTGGAGGGTGGACTCTATGGCAATGTGTCCCACCAAGGTCCCTCTCCCCCCCAGGAACAATCCCAAATAAGCTTTTTCAAGACCATTTTGTTTCATTCACAGATTTGCAGAGGTGTGAGAAACCATCAATGGCACAGTGAATCCCCCACACATACTTGTGTGTATCAGAACATGTGTGCATGTGGCACATCTCAGAAGAGCCTGTCACGAGAGAGTGTTGTCTTCCCACAGCTCCACAGGCGTGTCATGCGACCCCCAAATACGCACACCTAAAACCAGACATTCTTCACACAGACTGAGAGACCCATTTCGGTTGGTTTCTTGTTTCTTCCATTGCATCCTATTGCCATCCATACAGGCAAAATGCGCCCACAAGAATAAGCATCAGGCTTTTTTTTATGCATATATCAAGGTCTCTCTGAGGAAGTCATCCTGTTAGCCTCTAAATCTATTTCTTTTAATCTAATCTTCCTCAGTAATGGTTTGCTGGGCTGCAGTCATCACGGAAACGTCTCGGCAGGTGGGAAAGAATGAAAACGTACCCGGCCTCTTGTGTGTGTGTGTGTGTGTGTTTTTCCCTCCCCCTCCAAGCATTTTTTGTTCCCAGACATATGGCAGCACCTGCAAACGCCATGAAATAGAGCAGGATCCTTTAGAGACAACCCCTGATGCAAGCCAGGGATCGTACAGACAGGACGTCACTAAAACCTGAGCCTGAAGTTCTCAAGAGCACCTAGCTTCAACTATTGCAAAAGGTATGGGCCGTTTCCACAGTAGTGAAATTCCCCGCACTGATGTTTTTAAAACTGCGCATTATGTGAAATTTTCCACAGTAGATTTTTCCTCACGAGTGGCAAAACCAAAATTTTCTCCTTCTTACCTCACGTTTCCAGAACTCGTTTAACCTGGGCAAGGGCGTAGACTTTCCAATTTCCCAGGGGGGCTGGGGCTGGGCCAGAGGCTTTGCTGTGCTAGGTCCTTAAAAGAACCGAGGCCCAGTGACATCATAGGGAGGAGCCAGTGACATCACAGGCCATTGTCACTATTTATGGAGGCGGAGCCATGTGGCATTCCTGGCTCCTATTATCTCCAGTGGGCCTTCAAATCTCTCCCATTGTTTGTAATGGGCAATCCTGTCATTTCTTTTATACATCCCAGTTAGTTGTCCCTTTGAAACTGTACCACACGTATAGAGTGTACATTCCTTGCCAATGTTCCTTCTGGACTGCACACAGGGCAAAAGGAAATTTTAAAAGGCCTCTGATCTGCATGCCAATCAAGGATTAATGATGTGTGGCATAAACATGAGTTAAGTGTTAAGTGTTCTCCCTGGATGGTGTACATACCAAGAACATATCTGTTGCCATTTCCCTCTCTTCCTGCTCACCACTCGGAGAAACAAAAGCCCTGTTTACATATTACAGTGAACATATGTACATCTTGCATGGACATATGTTGTTAGAAAGAGGTAATATACTTTTGCATTACAAATAAAAGCAGCCCGCCTGCATCCTCCCCCCCCCCAGCCCCAATGGCTCAGAAACAAAACACGGCATGGGCAAAATCCTCTGCAAAGAACCCTGGAGAACCACTGCCAGTCTGAGCAGACAATGATTACACTGATGGACTGATGGTAGAGAGACCATGCTTTGCGTGCCAAAGGATAAAGGTTTAAACCGAGGAGGTCTAAGAGAACAGCTGTTGGAAAGGATCTTTCTCTGTTTGAGCCTGTAGAGCTCACCTGCATCAGAGCAGACCATGCTGAAGTAGATGGACCAATGGCATGAAGACCAGTGTGGACTGAGGAGACCCATGTTCAGATCTACATTTTGCATGACACTTACTCGGTGATACTGGGACAGTTAGATTTGAGTCCAGGAACATATTAGAGACCAACAAGAGTTTCAGGGAATAAGCTTCCAAGAGTCAAAGCCCCCTTCATCAGGCTGGGTGATACTGCCATTGTTGTGAGGTCAATATAAGGGAAGGGAGACTGGAGGAAGGGTGGAATAAAGAGGGGATTGACAGACAACATGTGAGCAGCAGAGTCCATTGGGATGGAAGAGGATTTTACAGGAAAAAAATAGCACCAACTGATGTGACCAAGAACACAGATCTTCCCAAACTAAAACATCATAAATTATAGCCTGAACATGAACCAATATTGTAATGCATTAAGTGATGTAGCAGTGGTGACAAAACCTCTAGTGGCATTTAGTTGAACTTCCTGGACAGACAGATGTATTTTCGGTTGCCACTGGCCAAACTGGTCTGACTTTAGAGAGTTGGGACAAGCAGCAAGGCTTGAGGAAGGGGATGTAGATCCATGGTTATAGAAAAGAAGGGGCTAGGAACTGAGAAAGCAAAGCAGTCCAAATGAAGCACAACATAGAAAGCTGTACATAGTTGAGAGGAATTAGAAAAGAATGGAGATGCACAGTTGGTGTGAAGTACATTTGAGAAATTATAGAAACAGCATGGAAGTTTCTTAGTTGGGGTTAGCTACAATGCTATTGCAAGGTCCACAGAAACCTGTATGACATTTTCAGACATTCTTTCTCAGTGTCCTCAGGATTGGACTATAAATCCTTAACCACTGAGCTTGCTAATACTTTCTCTTCTTTCAGTTCCTTAGATCAATTTGCCCAATCCCCCATCAAACTCAAATCTTATTGGCTCTTGCAACTATGAGTAAATTATTATTACACTTCTATCACATGGCTCTTTCCTAATGATTGTGGCTTCCAAGAATAGGTTGAAGATTATTGCCTGGGAAGCACCCACACAGCACCATGCCATGGACCCAGATGGCTCAGGTTAGCCTGATGTCATCAGATTTTGGAAGCTAAGCAGAGTCAGCTCTGACTAGTATTTGGATGGGAGATCTCCAAGGAATACCAGGGACATGATGCACAGTCAGGCAATGGCAAATCATCTTTGAATGTCTGTTGCCTTGAAAATCCTACAGGGTTACCATGAGTTGGCTATGACTTGCTAGCATTTTACATCACACCAGGGCAAGTGCGCTTTAATGCCCAGAACCATTTGGGCAAGGTGTAATGTATAACTACTGTCAGTAGCATGAGATGGACCCACAGCTCAATTGGCTCTCATATCACTGCCATAGCATACAAAATAGTAAAACACTCAGTAGCACCTTTAGGACTAACAAACTGTACTGTAGCATAATTATTACTGTAACACAAGAAAGCCACACAAACTTTTCCAATCTCACTTCAGTGCCAGTTCCAGTCCTCAAACTCACAGAGAAACCCAAACACTCTCATTTTTGGTAGAATGACACCCCTCCCCTCCTCCACCTGGGTGGTTTGGCAAATGTAAGCCAATGCCAGAGGTTTGCATGCACCAAGTCACACAGCAGAACCAGAGCTTCCAATTTCAGCACTGGAGCTAGGGATGCCAGCCTCCAGGTGGGACCTGGGGATCCCCTGGAATTACAGCTCATTGCCAGTCTAAAGAGATCAGTTTTCCTGGGGGGGAAATGATGTTCTGGAGGGTGGACTCTATGGCATTGTGCCCCACTGAGGTCCCCGTCCACCCCAGACTCCATTCCCAAATCTCCAGGAGTTTCCTAACCTGGATTGGGCCACCCTCCCCTCATCCCCCAGAGGTGGCCATGGGGTACCTGGCAATCCTAACTGGGGCTATTTTAGCAAGGGAGAGGGGGAAGCTGGGGGAAAAAACATATAGATTGGGAGAGAGAAATGAAAGACAGAGGGAAGGGAAGGGAAGAAAGTCAGACTGGAAGTGGGGGTGGGGCAGCTTCCCAGCGTTTCCAGCTCTCACACATCTCAAGGGAAAGGGAAAGAGAAACAGAAAGAGAGAGAGGGACAGAAAGCGCAGCCCCCCCCCCCATTACAGGAGAAAGTGAGCCCAGGATTTTCTGTATCCTGGAGTAATGTGCTCCGTGCAGCACAAGGGTTCCTGGGTTTTGTTTTCTCCTGCAGCCCAGTTTAAACTGGACTGCAGGAGAAAGCAAGCCACTCACCGATGGCAGGGACAACCAGAGGCCACAGAAGGGCCCCCCACCTTCCCCCTCCCTCCATTCTTGCCCAGCTCCCCTCCCCAATCCTCCAATCCTCTCCCACCTCCCCTGCTTGGACTTGCAGGATGGCTGCAGCCCTGGGCTCCCACCCACCCCACCCCACCCCACCTGAAACAATCCCCCACTCCTTACACCCCCACCTACTTACCCTTCAGGCTGGTGGCGGCAGCAAGCAGAGGCAGCATGTGCTGCCTGGAAGCTAGCCTCCACGTGCAGCTCTCCACGTTAAACTGAGCGGGGCTTCTGGGAACTGTGGGTGGAGCTTAGCTTCCAGGAGGAAGCAAGCCCCCACCCCTTGACTTCCCTCCCAGCCCAGCAGAACAGTCTCAGAAAGCGGAGGGGAAAACCCTCCGCTTTCAAAATGGGGTGGAGGATGGGAGGGGGGTAGAAAGGCTCTGGCTGACACCAGTTGCCTCCGGGGGGGGGGGCTCAGTACTTTCGGGGGAGGCTTGAGCTCCCCAGCCCCCCTGAAGATGACGCCTATGGCTCCACCTGCTCCAGAAGCGGCACCTGAGAGTCATCTTGGCCAGGCTTTACTGGGGACAGAAGATGGAGCACAGGCTGCAAGCCCGGCACCGCGTCTACCCCGTCTTGCTGGGCCATCTCAGCACGAGTTGGCTGCCTCTGCCGCTCCTGCCAGGTGGAGGCAGAGGCTGGTGGGCTTGTAGACTGACTCCTGGGCTTGGTGCTTAGTTGTGTTGGCAGCGTTTAACTATGCAAGGAAGTGGAGCACTGCCTGTTCAGGGAAAAATAAGTGGGTTTATTTATAGAAGAACAAACTGTTGTAGCTAAACTCACCAGTCTAACTGCTGTAAAAGGAACAGCCAGCAAGAGGACACTCTGCAGGGCAGGACGTCTCCAGAAGAGCCAATCAGGAGACAGCGAGGACACAATTTGAAAAAGTCGGAAGCCCCTGGTCTGCCTATGCTAACTACCCATGCTGTCCCCATGTAGGATGATCATCAGATCTTCTTCATAAGGCTGCTCTACAGACCCTGCATATCCCAGCAAGTTGCCTCGGGACCTGGGGGGGACAGAGGGAAGTTCTGGTGGAAGAGCTTCCACTGCAGGCTCCTCAAGGGCAAGTTCTGGCACGCAAGCGCCAGGGGCCATCGACCTTACAGGCGTCTCCTGGAGCTCTCTGCTCCCCCCCCCCACCATGTCTCTTTGGGCTCTTCCCCAGAGGCTTCCGAGTTGCAGTCCAGCACCATCTCCATGGGGGTCATGAAAAAGTTCTCTTATCCACAGGAAGCAAACCTAGCCCATGATGCCCCTGGAGCTTCTCTCACCACTTGGTGAAAAAGGGGATGGGTAATAGCAGGCTTAGGATGACTCACTGTGTGTCCCACCCCCGGCCCCACATCATTGGCTGGCTTTCATGGAGTTGGGGATAGGCACAGCATTGTGATCTCATAACAGAGGTTAGGTCTTGCTCAGCACTGGGGGCGGGGGGGGGGAGAGTGGGAGAACTCAACACAGAGATGCTAAATCCTCATGTCACTCAAGAAGAAGAGGAGGAGGAGGAGGAGGAGATTTATACCCCACCTTTCACTATCTGAAGGAGAGAGCATCTTACAATCCCTTTTCCTTCCCTTCCCCACAACAGACACCCTGTGAGGTAGGTGGGGCCTCTCTCAAGAACTGCCCTTGAGAGAAGAGCTCTGAGAGAACTGTGACTGACCCAAGGTCACACCATCAGCTGCATGTGGAGGAGTGGGGAACCAAACCCAGATTAGTGTCTGCTCCCGGATTAGAATCCACACCCCTAACCACTACACCACACCGGCACTGAGTAGAAGCAAAATTAATTGCACCTTTTATTAGGAGGGATTTCTAGTTTTCTCCACCTGTTGCAGGCTGATCCTCTCCACTTTCACTCTTAATTAGCCTCTCTGGGGGGGGGGAAATATAATTCTTTAACTCCCATCCTGAATGACTCAAGAAGACGCATTCAAGTTTTCATATCCCTTCTCCCCTCACCCCCCCCCAACTCACCTGCTGAGATTCTTTCTAATTTCAGACAGGCAGAAATATACATCCCATTACCTTTTTTGTCACAATGGATGAACACAATTGATTTTTTAAAAATCTACCTGAGAATATTGGCAGCAAATATAACGATGATACAATCTTTCTAAATAATGTATTTCAAAACTGAGCTGAATCTACCCCAAAAATAATAATGAAAGGGCTCTTTGGTTGAGCATCCCAGATGCTCGCATCGATAATTTGTTCATGATATCAAGTGCTGGATACCAATCTTCATCACACGGGCAGCTGGCCAGTAGCCACTGTTGGCACACGCTCGGAACTGGCTGTAGCAAAACTGTGCCAAGAACACTGCTGGTGGCCAGACCAAGGAGAACAGAGCTTAAAGCGGCAGCAGCCCAAAAGGGGAACTAGGAGTTCCAGGCCAGGAAAACATCCTAGGGGGACAGTTTTAAGCCCCCTCTCTTTGGCCACTGTAGTCCCAATTCAAACTGGCTTTCCACAAAAATCATTGAGAGCTTCAGTTTGTAGAGCCAGTTTGGTGTAGTGGTTAGGAGTTTGGACTCTAATCTGGGAGAAGCGGGTTTGATTCCCCACTCCTCCACATGCAGCTGTTGGTGTGACCTTGGGTCAATTGCGAGTTGTTTCAGAGCTGTTCTCTCAAGAGTGGTCCTCAAAAGAGCTCTCTCAGCCCTCACAGGGTGTCTGTTGTGGGGAGTGGAAGGGAAAGGGGATCGTAAGCCACTCTGAGACTCTGAGTGAAGGGTGGGGTATAAATCCAATCTCTTCTCCTCCAACTCCCATTGTACATCTAGTCAGACGGGACCCAGGAATAACACCAAAACATTGTTATGTGGTTAGGCCATGACCTGAAGAAAAAAGGAAATCAGCTTGCTCAACCCCCTGAGAGCTTAGAAAATCCTAGAAAGGGAGAATTTGGGAAGTGCAGGGGTGGGAATCACAAATCAATCCCCATTCTGTCAGGGTGATGGATAAACAACACCTTTAAAATACACATTTAATGGCAGATCAGAGCAAGAAAACAGAGAGTAGTATCAAAAATATTATGGATCCAATTTGCACCCAGGGAAGCAAAATCAGGATGGTTATTTTGGAATAAAACCAGCAAGCTTGTGCGCTTTGGCAGCAGGCATCCCTTGATCTGAGAGACAGTGCTAGCTGAAACTTTCATGTTAGATCTCTTGTGGAATCTGGAGTTTTATTTATTTATTGTTTTATCCTACTTATAGTCCACTTTTCTTACTAAGACCCCAGATGGGGTGGTGGTGGTGGAAATTGGTGGCTCTTATGGCGACCACACGTGGTTTCCGAGGCAAAAGATGAACACAAGAGCAGCAACTCTGGAATTCCTTGGTGGTCTCCCATCCAAGAATTAAGCGGCGCTGACCTGACTTACCTTCCAAGATCTGACAAGATCAGGCTAGCGAGCCAAGTCAGGGTCAAGGTGGAATACGCAGTGTAAATCAATGCATTCCGTAGGATGATAACATCTAACAGGCAATGCAGTAAGACAAGGAACTGCAGAGATTTCCAGGTTCTTAGTTCTTACTCGCCCTGATCGTGTCAGATCTCAGAAGCTAAGCAGGGTCGGCCCTGGACCCAGCCAATACTTAGGTGGGAGACCACCAAGGAAGCCCAGGGGGGCTACTCAGAGGCAGGCAATGGCCAACCACCTCTGCATGTGTCTCTTGCCTTGAAAACCCTACAGGATCATAGGGATGCCAGCCTCCAGGTGGGACCTGGGGATCCCCTGGAATTACAGCTCATCTCTAGACTACAGAGATCACTATTCCCCTGGTGAAAAAGGATGTGTTGGAGGGTGGACTCTGTGGCCTTGTAGCCCACTGAGGTCCCTGTCCTCCCCAGGCTCCATCCCCACATCTCCAGGAGCTTCCCAGCCTGGATTTGGCAACCCTACCCCCCCACCCCCTGGCAGTGGCCACCCTACAGGGCTGCCATAAGTCGGATGTTACCTGACAGCACTTTACACAAATACAGTGATTAGTCATAGCTGCACCATACCAAGAATGCATTTCATTACTCCATTAGAGAGCCCAGTCTTCCAGAATAACTTCGGTTCATACACCAAAACACAATTTTGGAGAGACTGTCCAGAGACAGTGTCCCACAGCCGTAGGGTAGCTGGCCATGTGTTGTCTTAAGAAAAATGGGCACGATCCAGCCCAAGTTGATCAACTCCATCCACAGATTTCAGTGGAAGAGGAGTTAAGCATGTGCCTTCGAAATGGGCCTTCGAAACACCGAATGTTGGCCAGATCGTGCCTGCAATTTCCTTTTAAGGCTGGGAAATTGGGGCATAATGTGTTAAATGACGTGTGATGACCGGACAGAAAGCAGCTTCCCGGTCCAAAGGTTTCCAGTCAAGCCTGTCTAATTGGGTGTGACAGAGATGAATTTTGTGGCGGTTCTCCCCTCGGCCACCGGGGCCTGTTTGTCCCTCTAGGCATGAACACTGCTGCCCACGTCAGAATCATCCACCCCTCCGTGCTCGATGACTTCCAGCTTTCCACCTGAATCAGGGGCACAGCAATTAAGTGGAGAGTGGAGCTAATTTCCTCCTGGAAAGGGAATTACCTCGGCACACACCGTGGCCTTGACACCAGCTCTCTGACACGAACCTGTTTCTTGTTGTCTTCAGAGGATGTGTGGAGACAGTTATTTAGGTGCAGGTTTGGTTGGTTTAATTTTTTTGTTTGTTTGTACCCTCCAGAACCTCACGGGGTGGATCCAACCACCCTTCAAGTTGCTTTCCGCCAGCCTAAGGAGACTTCCGCCAGTTTGGGTAGGGGCACGGACTCTAATCTGGGAGAACCAGGTTTGATTCCCCATGCCTTCACATGCAGCTGCTGGTGTGACCTTGTCTCAGTCACCACTTCTCTCAGAGCTGTTCTCCCAAGGGCAGTTTCTGTCAAGAGCTCTCTCAGTCCCACCTACCTCCCAGGGTGTCTGTTGTGGGGAAGGGGAGGGAAAGGAGCTTGTAGGCCACTCTGAGACTCCTTTGGGTAGTGAAGGGCGGGGTATAAATCCCATATTTTCTTCTTCTCTTCTTAAGCAGTTCTTCCTCCAACAGAAAAGCCTCTCAAGTTGGGTGAAGGCTCCTTAGATTGGAGGAAGGCTTGAAATTCACACCAGAAGGAAAGGCAGGGTGCAAATCTATTAATCAAATAAATAAACTCTACTCAGTGAACGGGGAAAGGACCCATCCCCATGTAGAATAGAATTGTAGAATCATAGAGTTGGAAGGGGCATCTAGTCCACCCCTCTGCTCAGTGCAAGGCCAGCCTGATGCAGGGGTGTCAATCTCATGTGCTACGAGGGCCAGATGTGACACAAATGTCAGTCTGTTGGGCTGGGCCAAGGCCACGTGTGCCATGAAATGTGATGCCAGGTCCTGGAGATAGAAACTGCACAAAGAACAGCAGCTGGTAAGCTCAGAATTGGTGTGTCCTCTTGGCAAGACCCCAGCAGCCGGGAGGGGGGTGCAAAGGAAAAACCACATGGGTGGACTGGAGATCCAGCGCTGCAGCCCTGGGCAGATGCTCCCATGTGCTTCACTGCTACAGACGAGGTTGTTCCGCCATGCGGAAGCCACAATCGGAGTGGATCCGCCTACTCCCCCCCAAACAATCTCCTCTTCCCTCCCTTGCACTAATCGCTCGTGGACTGTATGAGAGCCCTGGACGGGCTAGTTCGGCTGAGAGGAAGGGGTAAAAATCTGAAAAATAAATAAACAATAAATAAAACATGTTGTCGAAGGCTTTCATGGCCGGAGTTCATTAGTTGCTGTAGATTTTCTGGGTTGTGTGGCCGTGGTCTTGGCATTGTAGGACCTGACATAAGAACATAAGAGAAGCCAATGTTGGATCAGGCCAATGGCCCATCCAGTCCAACACTCTGTGTCACACAGCGGCCAAAATATACCAGGTGCCATCAGGAGGTCCAGCAGTGGGGCCAGGACATTAGAAGCCCAGGATACTGTTGCCCCCCCCCCCAAGCACCAAGAATACAGAGCATCACTTGCCCCTGAGTCCCTATCTATACCTTGTGGCTAATAGCCACTGATGGACCTCTGCTCCATATTTTTATCTAATCCCCTCTTGAAGCCGTCCCTGCTTGTAGCCAACAGTAACTGACATTTCACCAGTAACTGTGACTGGCATCCTCAGAGGCATAACACAGAAAAATGGAGTACTCTCACCTTGACACAGCGAGGTGTCATTTTTCTGTGTTATACCTCTGAGGATGCCAGTCACAGTTACTGGCGAAATGTCAGGTCCTACAGTGCCAAGACCACGGCCACACAACTCGGAAAATCTACAGCAACTAATAAATAAAATGTTTGAGACCCTTGGCCTAATCATCCCTGACAAGTCTTCATCCAGCTACTACTTGGACACTGCCAGTGAGGGTGAGCCCACCGCCTCCTGAGGCAGCCAGTCCCACTGCTGAACTATTTTTACCGCATGTCATATGGTTTATGGTGATTCATTAATTAAATTTCTCATTGCAAGGGACCACCAGGGTCATTTAGTCCAACCCCCTGCCAATGCAGGAGCTACAACTACGGTATCCCCGACAAACAGGTATCCCATCGATATTTAAAAACCTCCAACAATGGGGTTTTTAAATAAAGGTCAAACACACCTTGCCGCCAGTTAGATTCGAGTCCAGTAGCACCTTAGAGAGCAACAACAGTTTTAGGGTAGAAGCTTTCAAGAGTCAAAGGTCCTTTTGTCAGACACGAGTGAGAACAGAGACTTCCGAGTCCTTTTATCTCAGTCACAAGGTGGGAGGTGTGCTGTAAAGAATGTTTGAAAGAATGTAATCAGATTGATTACAGTAGAGGGGAAATGCTTGGGGGTGGGAAAGCAGCATCTGTAGTGAGATAAGAATCCTAGGTCCCTATTCAGCCCTGGAGGGTCTGTTCTTCTGAACCTGTGAATGAACTCAACTTCAGCAATCTCACATTGTACTTTCCCCTTGAAATTTCTTTGTTTGAGGACTATTACTCAGCAAAGGAATGACCCAGAAGATTACAATGCTCTCACACAGGGTTTTTGAGTGTTGCCGCTTATAACATCGTGTTTATTTCCATTTATTCTTTGGCATAGGGACTGACCTGTTTCTCCAGTATGGAGATCCTTTACAAGCATTCTTCATGATCCCTCTCCCACCAGTTTGGTGCAATGGTTAAGTGCATGGACTCTAATCTAGGAGAACTGGGTTTGATTCCCCACTCCTCCACTCGCAGCTGCTGGATGACCTTGGGCAAGCGATAGTTCAGTCAGAGCTGTCCTTGAAAGGACAGTTCTGGAAAGAGCTCTCTCAGCCCCACCTACCTCACAGGGTGTCTGTTGTGGGGAGGGGAAGGGAAAGGAGATTGTAAGCCACTCTGAGACTCTGAGTGAAGGGCGGGGTATAAATCCAATCTCCTCCTCCTCCTCTTCTTCATCTTCTTCTCCAGACTGTGATAAAAGGACTTTGAGGTCTCCATTCCTACTTGGATCTGATGAAGGGAGCTTTGACTCTTGAAAGCTTCTGCCCTGAAACTCTTGTTGGTCTTGACCATGTGACTGGAGTTGAATCTGTTTACTGCAGACCAGCACAGCGACCCTCTGAAATGAGCCTCACCATTAGGAAGTTCTTCCTCAGGTTTAAATGAAACATCCCCCACTGTTGTTTATATACATTCGTCCAGGTCATGTCATCCAACATGTCTAGAATCATAGCCATCTCTTCCTCTGCATGGCATCCCTTTAGGCACTGGAAGGTGGTAACCACATCACCTCACAAGCATCTCTTTGCCAACGTAGAGGTTCCTAGCTCCTTCATCCTTTCCTCTTGGAATGTTTTAGTCATTCTCACCTGTATGCCTCCCTCTCAGGGAAGGTAGCCTTTGCCCAAGGGACCCTCCCTGCAAAATTGCAGCTGAGCAAAATATTCTCCCCTGCAAAGCAAAATACATTGGGATGAGGTGGTTCTTTTCCACTGCTGGGATCCTGATGCAAATGAAGAAGGGGCAGGTGGCTGATTGTGAGAGAAAAAACACAGTGAGGATAAACCTTTCAGCAAGATATGAACCATCTTGCTAATCCCTCCCCCCTGAAATTTTCTTCAAGCTCTTGCCTAACTTATCTTCCTTCCTGGTGTCCATCAAGGGGCCAGTGGACTTGCTTGGAGAAGATTAAATGCTGCAGAAAGTACAGAAAAGTCTGGCTGTTAACTTTAGCTGTCCATCTTGGAGGGAGGGAGTGGAACACAGCAAGACTGGCTTCTGGCTCATTTCTGCCTCCCTTCCAATCCAGTGCTGCAGTCCTGCCTGCCTGCCTTCCAGAATATACAAGCAAATCTTTGCCTCTTTCCCTAGAAGGATCAGGCATGAAGTGAGCTTCCTGGGCAGCCCCATGGGCAGAAATTTTTGTCTCGTGGGGCAGGGGCCAGGGCGCTGGGGCAGGGGAGCAGGGAATTTAATCCGATTAAGTGGGGTAGCGAAGGAAACAGGGAGAGAGAAGGCGAGTCTTTTCTCTCTCTCTCTCTCCTTCCCCAGTGGCGAAGAGTCTGGGGAAGGACAGGGTAGCCACCCCACGACTTCTGGTCAGTCTCGCTCCCCTCTAATCAGCT
Source organism: Gekko gecko (assembly GCA_029375565.1). Classification (NCBI taxonomy): domain Eukaryota; kingdom Metazoa; phylum Chordata; class Lepidosauria; order Squamata; family Gekkonidae; genus Gekko; species Gekko gecko. The sequence continues at coordinate 2,170,682 of JAPDNY010000008.1, forward strand.
GTTAGGTTTAACAGCTGTTGGTCCAGGAGTGACATTTCACTCCTGGACCAGAACCTGCAGGGTAGCTTCCCTTTCCTTCCCCAGCCTTCCTGCCTCTGAGGGGGCCAGGTGCTCTGAGGAGTGGGGGGGAGTTCTGGCATCCTCCCAGGGTAGAGCAGTGCTCATCTGTGGTGGGTCTGCACCCCCAAATGCCCACTGTGGCTATGGGCCTGTTTCTGGGTATGGGGAACAGACTCGGCCAAATAAAACCCCTCTGCCTCTAACCCCTGGCCCTCCTCCTGCTGCAGTCGTCTGAAAGCAAAGTATTTGCCTGCTATAACCACATGCCCGAATAGCTGGAATGGCTCCTGAGAACAGCGCTCTTGTTGGCACCAATACAGTTGCATTACATTGGCGGATTTAAAGAGCACAAGCAGATAGCATCTGCCTTCCGTGCCCCAGTCGTCGGCACCCAAGTCTGACCCATCCTGGAAGTGGAATTTGCCAACACCAGGAAAACTCTGGTCTTTACACAGGCCAGTGCTTTCACCCCGCATATTGTTTTGGGCAAATGATAGTGCATCACCCCCTCATGCAACGATTTAATTTCTGGACTGTGTTGGAGTCATTGCGCTCAGGAATGTCAATCACACCACCAGGCGATCCAGAGGTCCCCGCCCCATCTCCTGGCAACCCTACCTTGTAAGGCAAACATTACCCCTTCTTCTTCTTCTTCTTTCACTCTGCAGCCTGATTGGCCTCCCCCCAAGGGGGCAGCATGCTGATCAAGAGCTCCTGCCCAATCCCGACATTTTGCAGACAAGACAGCCTGCCGGTCCAAAGCGGCACCTCAACAAACCCTTTTGCACCCTGAGCTCGATAACTCAGATAAGCCCGATCTCGTCAGAACTCAGAAGCTATGCAGGGCCAACCCTGGAAAGTAACTGGAAGGGAGACCTCCAAGGAATAACAAGGCTTGGGATGCAGACGGAGGCTGTCGTGCCACCTCTCTGAAAAACATCCCACTAGTAGTCACCAGAAGCTGCCATGACTTCCAGGCATACAATCATACACGCGCACAAATAACCCCCTAAATCCTTTTGTGGGCTACAGTGTATCAAGCCAATTCGTGACTCTTGCAAGAGCTAGGCATCACAGGGAGGAAGGCGAATATCTAGGTTTTGCAGGCCCAGACTCCCAGCCTGGTTTCCTTCCCGGTACCACCTCTCTTTTCGTAGAGAAGAAGTGCTGACATGCATTTCCAGCTCAGAGGTCTCCTGGGTAGCCTGGCACATGATAGATAATGTGAGAATCTCCATGCAGGCATCCAGAGAACAGCGTCAAAGCCCAGAGAAGCCAAGAGCAGCCGGAAAGCGCTTGCAATTATTTCCCAGGAGGCGTTGTGTTTCAATAACAATATTAAGGATTTGGAAGCAAATCGGAAAACAACGACTTTTATTATGAAGCCATCAATTATGAGTCATACGCTGAATGGAAAGAGCAGGCAGCCAGATATTCAAAAGCAAGGGAAAGTTTTCAAGGAAATGAGATGGCAGAGTCCAAAGCAGAAGGGAAAATCAGTACTGGCGGCTTGAGGATCGAGAGGAGTTGTAAACAGAGGGGCGGGATTCTTCATCAGCTTCAGTCCCACTAAAGATAGCGAGAGAATGTGGTGCAGAGTATCAGATGAAGACTGGGGAGAGCTGGGTTCAAATCCTGGTTCTGCTGTAAAGCTCATTTTGGAGACAGGATCCCGTGGGTAAAAGTACAATCTAGTGTTGCCAGCTGTGGGCTGGAAAATTCCTGGAGATTTGGGTGGGATCCGGGGTCTGAGAAAGGGCGGGGTTTGGGGAGGGAGGGACCTCAGTGGGATGCAGGACCGCACAGTTCACTTTACAGCCATTTTCTCCAGCAGAACTGATCTCTGTCACATAGAGAACAGTTGTACCCCCAGACTGGGGAGAAGAAGAGGAAGAAGAAGAAGAGGAGGAGAAGATTGGATTTATACCCTGCCCTTCACTACCTGAAGGAGTCTCAGAGTGGCTTGCAATCTCCTTTCCCTTCCCTTCCCCACAACAGACACCCTGTGAGCAATGCTCCCTCTAAGCTGTGGAGTCTTGTGAGGAAAAATTCTGCTTTGTGAGCTACTGACATTAAAGTTGTGAGTGAATGATTTGGCTACTGCATAAATTAGTTTGCTCTGGAGCCATCCTTCCTGAGTTAAGACAAAAATGTGTGAGCCAGAGGCTAAAAAACTGTGAGCTAGCTCACACTAACTTAGCTTAGAGGGAAAACTGCCTGTGAGGTAGGTGGGGCTGAGAGAGCTCTTTTGAGAACTGCTTGTGAGAGAATAGCTCTGAGAGAACTTGTAACTGACCCAAGGTCACACCAGCAGTTGCATGCGGGGGAGTGGGGAATCTAACCTGGTTCTCCCAGATTATAGTCTGCACTCCTAATCACTACACCAAACTGGCTCACTAGTACCCAGATAGATGGAATGGTTGGAATGCCAGAGTAGGATCTGGGAGACCCAGGATCAGATCTGTCAGAGTCCTCAGTTAGTCAGCCAAACACCAGGCCTCATTCGTTGAAACAAGGATAGTGTTTATTAAGCTGCAATACTAGGTCACTAGAACAGGAGCATTGTTAAGAATAACTTGAATACATGAAGCATTGGGGTTATACTCTAAGGGGGGGAAGAGCCCCCACGATTCTACCAATAGATGTCTAGCACGCGCGGGGGAAAACCATAAAGCACTAAATTACTATATACCCGCCACCCTAAAAGTTCCCAGCCTAGTTGTTGTCTTTAGAAAGCGAAAGGAGACGAACAACCTGGCTCCAAGGCCATCTCTGGCCTGGCGAGGTGAGATATGGCCCGGTCTCCCAGGCAACCTCGGCACCTCCCCACATTCCACACCAACAGCACAGATACATCAATTACGGTCTCATCCGCCCCCCCCCATCCTTATGGCAGGGATACCTGACAAGATCTCATATGGCCATGGAGCTCATTGGATAAGCCTGGGCCAGTCTCTCTCTCTCTCTCTCTCTCTCTCTCTCTCTCTCTCTCTCTCAGCCTAACCTACTGTTGTGTGCTGCCTCTTTAAGCGGCTAACTCAGAAGGCCTCAGTGAATATGTGTGGGAACTCAGATTAGGGGTGGGCACAAACTGGCTCACGAACAAAAGTTCATGATGAATTTGAGGCTGTTCATGCTTTGTGAAATCAAGTTTGTGACAGGTCAACCGGCATGAACTTTCCACGAATTTTGAAGCTGTTCATGGAGGTTCGGTGTGGTTCATGAATGGATACATTTTCAGACAGTCTGAAATCCGGAGTCTTCATCTATCTTCTCTTTCCTCTGTGCTACTTATGTACTTGTGCATTACATGGTATAATTTTGCTATCACTAATAACATGTGGTTCCTTGTTACTCCTTGTTAGTATAGTGTTATCTTGTTATATAAACGCTTTCTCTGTTGTCTATATTACTTGGGCACTCTGGTCTGCATTAGTTATGCAGTGCTTGCTTGTTTCATGATCCAGTGTACTGTGTTATCAGATGCTAGCTCTTCCAGTATCACTGGACAGACACTATGTGCTCCTTGAATATGGATTCCCAAGGGTATAAACCAGTTTCTTCCCAACCAATTTTAACTTATGTAAATAAATCAATGGTTCTGAGCCATTTAAACCAAACAGCTGAGCTGTTTTTTGTAACCCCTGCTTTCTGCTTTTCACAAACCACCAGAAACTGCATCAAAATTTGTGGAAGTTCATGGTAGTTCTTTAGTTCATGAGCAACGCTTCATTAACTATGAACCGGCCAAAATTCATGATGAACTTCAGTTCGTCAGCTGGTTCATGCCCATCCCTACTCACTGATCATGCTTCATAAAGTGAAACCTTTGTAGTATAACAGATGAGCAAAAATGTGTGTTTAACAGAGTGACCAGTTCATCAGATGTATTAAGACCTCTGATGAACTGGTCACTCTGTTGAACACACATGTTTACCTATCTGTTATACTACAAAGGTTTCACTTTTTAAACATGATCAGCGAGTAGGGATGGGCACGAACCAGCTGATGAACTAAAATTTGTGCTATGGTTGCCAGGTCCCCCCTGGCCACTGGCAAGCCATAGGGGGGTAGGGTTGCCAGCTCCAGGTTGGGAAACTCCTGGAGATGAAGCCTGGAGGGGACAGGAAACTCAATAGGTACAGCACCATAGAGTCCACTGTCAAAAGCATCAATTTTCTCCAGGGAAACGGATGTCTCTAGTTTGAAGATGAGCTGTACTTCCAGGGGAATCCAGGTCTTACCTGGAGGATGGCATCCCTACTTGGTGTAGCAGGTGCTGTTAGAGAATGGCCAACAGCCAAAGTTTTTACTGCACAAATAGTCAGCACAATTCTATGCTTTTGTTCTGCCCCTTCAGTTTTATTAGCTTCCTGCTAGTAAGACAGTCTTTTCTGCATAACAGTCCCAAGAGGCAGGCTCATTAAGATCAACTTCTTCTGCATGGCCCAGTGCAGCCATTTCTGGAGCGATGCAGCAGCAAAATAGAAAGGAAAGAGCCAATCTACTATCAAATTATTCTCACAGCTTCTGGGTGTTTTAGCAACAGGTGGATCCCATACACATCTAGCATTGCCAGCTCTGGACAGGGAAATTCCTGGGGATTTTGGAGCTGGAGGGCAGGGTTTGGGGTTAGGGGTACCACTCTGGGTTGGGAATTCCTAGATCCTGAGAAGTGCAGACTTTGGGAGGGGCGAGAGCTCACTGGGGATGTGATTCCATACAGTGCATGCTCAGTTTGGTATCATGGTTAAGTTCACGGACTCTAATCTGGGAGAACCAGGTTTGATTCCCCACTGCTCCACATGCAGCTGCTGGATGACCTTGGGCAAGCCACAGTTCTCTCAGAGCTATTCTCTCAAGAGCAGTTCTCAGCCCCACCTACCTCACAGGGTGTCTCTTGTGAGGAGAGGAAAGGAAAGGAGATTGTAAGCTGCTCTGAGACTCCAAGTGAAGGGTGCGGTATAAATCCAATCTCCTCCTCCTCCTCCTCCTCCTCCTCCTCCTCCTCCTCCTCCTCCTCCTCCTCCTCCTTCTTCTTCTTCTTCTTCTTCTTCTTCTTCTTCTTCTTCTTCTTCTTCTTCTTCTTCTTCTTCTTCTTCCACAGCCATTTTCTTCAGGGGATCTGATCTCTGTAATCTAGAGAACAGTTTTAACTCTGGGAAGTCTCCAGCCAGCACCTGGAGATTGGCAACCCTTTGACCTTGTTGCCAAATATAGTCCAGTGCAGCAACAATAAGCACCCAATTTCCTGTAACCGAATGGTTTATTATTTAGCCCTGAAAGATCACAGCAGATAATGTGTCTGGAAAAAGGAAACACAAAAATACTTAACTAAAAGCCACTTCTTCTCCACTAAGTCCAGGATTGTCCTGACCAGATTCTGAATGGCTCACAGGGTTGCCAATCTCTAGGTGGCGGCAGCAGGGGGCGGGATCTCCTGGAATTACAACTGGTCTCCAGACGACAGAGATCTGTCCCCCTGGAGAAAATGGCTGCTTTGGAAGGTGATGGCGTCATACCTCCCCTGAGTTTGGTGTAGTGGTTAAGTGCGCAGACTCTAATCTGGGAGAACCGGGTTTGATTCCCCACTCCTCCGCTTACAGCTGCTAGATGACCCTGGGCAAACCATAGTGCTGGCACAGCTGTTCTTGAAAAAGAGCAGTTTCTGTCAGAGCTTTCTCAGCCCCACCTACCTCACAGGGTGTGTGTTGTGGGGAGGGGAAGGGAAGGGAAAGGAATTTGTAAGCCGCTCTGAGACTCCTTTGGGTAGTGAAGGGCAGGGTATAAATCCAATCTCTTCTACCTTCTTCAAACCCCACCCTTTCTAGATTCTACCCCTCAAATCTCCAGGGATTTCCCAACCCAGAGCTGGTAATCTTCGGCAAGGAAGTGGGGCTGTGTTGCTCCTACTCTCCTGCTTGCACCCGTGCCTTCTGGGTTAGCCTCTTGAAGAGGCAGACCACCTACCACAGAAGGAGGCTTGGAGGGTGAAATGAAGACATGAGAACAATACCCTGCACTCTTCGGAGAGAAAGGGAGATTGCATACTAGACGCCTATTTTGTGCCCTATGATTTACTCTCTGCCTAAAGGAGCGGCATGGGAGGAATTCACAGCTCCCGGGCTCCCTTGTTAATGAATAATGTTTGCGCATTGTGCTCCTTTTTAGCGATCTTCAGTATCACAGTTTGTCATCTGTAAAAACCCAGGTGGTGCCTTGTTACTTTTGGGGGGAGTGTTATTATTCAAAACAGCCACATGCAACCTATTTTGTATATTAACCACAAAGCAAACATTTAAGATAGCACAGGCAAAAGCAGGGTTGCCAACTCTGGGTTGGGAAATTAGAAGAAGACAGAAGAGATGGAGGAGGAGGAGGAGGAGGAGGAGGAGGAGGAGGAGGAGGAGGAGGTTGGATTTGTACCCCGCCCTTCACTCGGAGTCTCAGAGAGGCTCACAATCTCTTTTCCCTTCCTCTCCCCACAGCAGATACCCTGCGAGGTAGGTGGGGCTGCGAGAGAGCTCTGAGAGAACTGCTCTTGAGAGAACAGCTCTGAAAGAACTTGTGACTGACCCAAGGTCACCCAACTGGCTGCATGTGGAGAAGTGGGGAATCAAACCCGATTCTCCAGATTAGAGTTTGCCATTCTTAACCACTACACCAAACTGGCTCTCACCAAGCTGGAGATTTGGGGGGGGGTGGAGTTTGGGGAGGGCAGTGTTTGAGGAGAGGGGACCTCTGCAGCGTATAACGCCACAAAGTCCGCCCTCTGAAAGCAGCCATTTTTCCCCAGAGGAAAAAATCTCTGTAGTTTGGCGATCAGGGGAACTCCAGGTCATACCCGAGGGTTGGCAACCCCAGGTAACAAGAATTATGAAGCTGAAGACAGTTTTATTCACGATGGCATTTGATTAGTTCTTCTGCCTACTGGCAGTTTAAATGGTTGATTTTAACTAGTAGGTTTTTTAATGCATTTAATGTATTTTATATTTATGTTGTAAGCTACCTTGAGATCCTATTGTCAAGTTCTCCAGATAGTCAATCAAACACCAGGCCTCATGAGAAGATAGTATTTATTAAAGACCAGTCGTAGAGCTGCAGGAACCAGTTCTTTGTCAGTGATGCCAGATAATACAAAGCAATAGCAGTTATAGCCCATTCAAACTACACCCCCCCACCTACAAGCCAATGAATGCATTTTGTGTGCGTGCAAAGCTGTGAAAGCAAACACCCAAGACCAGTACATTCCCCATGCCAGGGTGGCATGAGACCCAATGTCAGGCAAATTGATAAGAGACAGAACAGACACTCTTAAATCAGTGAGACCGGAGCCTCCAGTTCCTCCCACATTCCAAAACAGTGAAAGATGTCTGATGGCTTTCCCCCTCCCCACTTGCAGCAATGGCAGGGTTACCTGACACCTATACAGTAGAAAGGTGGCTAATAAATACTTTAAATAATGACTTACATAATAAACCATGTATCTAATTCAAATTATCTTTATCCACATACCCAACAACTCAGTAACTCTGCTCTGAGAGCCAGTTTGGTGTAGTGGTTAAGTGCACGGACTCTTATCTGGGAGAACCGGGTTTGATTCCCCCACTCCTCCACTTGCACCTGCTGATGTGACCTTGGGTCAGTCACAAGCTCTGGCACAGCTGTTGTCTCAAGGACAATTTCTGCCAGAAGTTCTCTCAGCCCCACCTACCTCACAGGGTGTGTGTTGTGGGGAGGGGAAGGGAAAGGAGTTTGTAAGCCGCTCTGAGACACCTTTGGGCAGTGAAGGGCGGGGTATAAATCCAAACTCTTCTTCTTCTTATGTTGTAAGTAGCTACCTTATATTGGGGGAGGGGGTTATACAGTATTTGGGTAAATCTTTGGGTTCCTTAGAAGCTTACCAAGAGTTCCTGTGAAGATATCTTCTGCTGAGATGGATCAAAGTGGCCAGTCGTGTTGGTCTGAAGCAGCAGAACAAATTTAGAGTCCAGTCAGGCAACTTTAAGAGCAACGACATTTTATTCAAGGTGTGAGTTCATACTTGTATATATACAGCAGTGTTCCCTCTAAGCCAAGTTAGTGTGAGTTAGCTCATGCTTTTTCAGCCTCCGGCTCATGCATTTTTGTCTTAGTTCAGGAAGGGTGGGTCCAGAAGAAACTAATTTATGTAGTAGCCATATTCCTCACTCACAACTTTAATGCCAGTGGCTCACAAAGTAGAATTTTTGCTCACAAAACTCCACAGCTTAGAGGGAGCGTTGACCTACAAGGTGGCTTGTTAAATTAGCATGCAAGATAGTGAAGTGTTTTTAAACCAATCAAACAGATAAAAAAGGATGATAACCAGAAACCAAGCTTGTCATTTTTTTTATCTGTTCAGAACTATGATCCGTAATTCCATTTAATTAAATTCCATTGAAAAGCTCACACCTTGAATAAAACTCCCTTGGTCTTAAAGGTGCCCCACTGGACACTCCAACTTTGTCCTTCTGCTGAGATGCTCCATTTCTCTATCAAGACCAGCACGTGGCAGGGGCTCTCCAGGGTCCCAGGCAGAGGTCCTTCAAACCACCCGCTACTTGACCCTTTTAGTTGGAGATGCCGGGGAACAATCCTGGGACCTTCTTCGGATGCTTCCCCACCGAGCCCTCCCTTTGCAGCCAGAAAAGTTAGATCCAAGGCTGTTTCCTAGAGCTACAAAACTGGTAGCACAGCTTTTATGATTTTAAAACTTTGATTGTTTTATTTGTTCAAATGCTACACAGTCTTATTCTGAAGGCTTTGTTTTTAGAATAGTACTTTCGAACCCTAAATTTATATTTTATATTTTGTATTTATATTTTATATTGTAACGGCCAATGGCCATATACAGTAAACTTACTTACTGCTACTACCACACTGAGCCCTCCCCCAAGTTTCTTCCCCACCACTAAGCTGCAACCCATCCCTCAATAAGGTTGGCTGGTGACTTCCGGTCTTGGCGATTGCCATGGCAGATGTCTTCTCCCGGGGCTCCGGGAGAAGCCTGTCAGCATCTGCGGCTGGGTGGGGGTGCAACCATCTGCGCCACCCCAGGAGTCCTTGAGATTGATCCCCGGCTAAGGGACACCTGAGAACTCTCCCTGGCGAGTAAAGCCGGGGGGGGGGCTACTCCATGCCCCGATGGGCCCATCGTAGAGCGTCCTGAATGGGAACAAGATCAGCACATCAGAACAAGTGTGCGGTGATCAAGCGAAAATGAAAGTGGAGGGATAATCTCTAAAAATGTGAGTCAGAGTATAAGCGAGAACTTCCAGCAGACATTCCACCCCCTAAAAAGGAAACGAGGGGGGGAGGGGACTTCACCCCGATAAGAACTGTTTATAAGCAATTTTAAAGCTAAAAAAGTTGGGGGGGGATAGTAAGAAGTGACTGAAAAGATACCACAATTGATGGAAAAAATTGAAGAATTTGGATCAGTTGTGGGATTTTACGTTAATAAAAGTAAAACCAAAGTGATGTGCAAAAATATGACGAAACAAAGACAAACAGAACTCCAAGAGAAAATTCAATGTGAAGTAGTTACAAAGACTAAATATTTAGGAATTGAATTGACTATGAAAAACATTGATTTGTTCAAAAATAATTATGAAAAGGTTTGGTATAGGATTCAGCAAGATATGAAGAAATGGGATACCTTGAATTTATCATTATTGGGAAGAATTGCAACTGTAAAAATGAATATTTTACCGCGTTTGATGTTCTTATTTCAGACTATTCCAATATTAAAACAAAGGAAAATATTGGATACATGGCAGAAAGAACTATCTAAATTTGTATGGGCAGGAAGAAAGCCAAGGATTAAAATGAAAATTTTATGTGATGCAAAGGAAAGAGGAGGTCTACAACTACCAAATTTAAGACTGTATTATGATGCCGTCTGTTTAACATGGTTGGAACAGTGGATTAATCTTGAGAATAAAAAGTTATTGGCTCTAGAAGGGCATGATAACAAGTTTGGATGGCATGCATATTTATGGTATGGAAAAGTAAAAATAGACAAATTTTTCAAACACCACTTTATAAGACGATCACTGTTCGAGACTTGGATGAGATATAGAAAATTCTTCTCAGAAGAAAGACCACTTTGGATAGTACCAGCAGAAGTGATTAATCCATATTCAAGAAATCAAGGGTTAGATTGGCTACCTTATAAAAGTCTTGTAAAATTAGAAGGGAAAAACTTTGTGTTAAAAGATAGATTTGATGTGGAATTTGAATATGATTGGTTGAAGTATAGACAGATTTCTGACTTATTTAAGACCGATAAAAGGGAACATGGTTTTAGAGAAAATAACACTGAAATTGAAACTGTATGGCTTGAGAAGGGTAAAAAAATGATTTCTAAACTGTACAAGGTTTTATTGAAATGGTATACTGAAGATGAAATTGTAAAAGAGCAAATGATAAAATGGGCGGTAAATATTAATAATGAGATATTAATGACATCTTGGGAATATTTGTGGAAAAAGTCAATGAAAATTTCAACTTGTGTAAATGTTAAAGAGAATTGTTATAAAATGATGTACAGATGGTATATGACGCCTAAAAAAATTGCTATTATAAATGATACTATGTCTAACAAATGTTGGAAATGTAAGAAACATGAAGGGTCTTTTTACCATATGTGGTGGACATGTGATAAAGCAGTAAAGTATTGGACTGAGATCCACAATGAGATACAAAAAAATTTGAAATGTACTTTTAAGAAAGACCCACAGATGTTATTGTTAGGTCTTAAAATGGAAGAAATAAATGTAGCCAAGAGAACACTATTATGGTACTTGATTATAGCAGCTAGACTGACTTTTGCTCAATGTTGGAAACAAGATAAAGTACCTGAAACATGGGAATGGATTAAAAAGACGTTGTTTATGGCAGAAATGGACAAATTAACAAGAAAATTAAACAACGAAGAAGACGAAACCTTTTTCGGAGACTGGAAAGACTTTCAAGAATACTTGTTGAAGAATTGGGATGTTAGACGTGGTTTGATTTGCTTTGACAGCTATTGAGGAGAAGTGGAAAGAGACTCAGATTTTTGAATTGTTACCATTAGTAAAAGAAAATATGTTTAGTAGTAAATGTAATTGAATAAGAGAAATATCAATGGGGTTGGTGCAGTGCGGGAAGCCTTGTTTGGGGGGAGAGGGAGAAAGAAAAATGGATATGTATTGGTTTGTTTAAATTGTATGAACATGAAAATATATCCAATAATAAATTGTATTTACAAAAAAAAAAAAAGAAGTTACTGAAAAGATATAAAGAGACTGTATGAGCTTACTGGATTGATTGAGAACTGCCAGAGGCTTTGACAAACTTTTGGAAAAAATAAACAATTCCCAAACATGGTATCGCCGAAACACATTAAGGATAAACTACCGAAAGTTAAACCTTCTTCAGGAAGTTCCAGCCCTTCAACTGTTGTGCCTAGACACAACTCTACTGTGGAACTCCAAAGGTTGTTGTTGGAGGCTCTGCGCCCTCTGCTGGAGAAAATCACAGCTATTGACAATAAGCTTGACGTGCAGCAAGCGCAAACGGTTTTAAATACACAGAAAATCGAAAAAGCGGAGCAGGTGCTCAAAGAGATTAATACCAGCATGAAAAAGGTGAATAGAAAATTACAGGCACTTGAAAAGAAGTGTCAGATCGAAGAGTCTCGTGTGTTACAGCTGCAAATGGAAAGGGCTTCAAGGGATTAAGGAAGAGAAAGGAGAGAATCTGAGACAGATTGTGGGGGACTTGTTGGCCTCCCTGGCAGAGATGACATCAGATCAACTCCAAAGCGAAATAGACACAGTCTTCAGATCGTATTCTGATTTTATCAGAAAGAATAATCTGCCAGGGGAAGTCACAATAAGATTCTCCCGAAGAAAAGTGAGAGACCAACTTCTGAAAGTGACTAATGGAACTACCCTGAAGTGGAAAGACAAGGAGATTAAAGTACTGAAGGATGTGCCATTTGAAATAAGAAAGAAGAGAAGGAAATACAGAGACTTGGACCTATTTTTACAAAGCCATAAAGTGGCCTACAAATGGTTGGTGCCCGAAGGACTAATCTTTAGATATGCAAATAGCAAATAAAGGATAGACTCTGTCGAAAAAGCTTGTGAATTTCTGCATCAACATGATTGGCCATCAGGAGAGGGAGAAGAAGCCCCAGACAACAACAAGGAGAGGGATGAAGAAGGAGACTGGATCTTCTGAGAGGACTCGGACTCTAAGTTGGGGGCAGTTGCCCCCAAAAGAAAAGGCTATCATTTGAGGGGAAAAAGAGGGGAAAAGTAGATTGTTATTGTTCTTTGGATTACTTTGTTTATATGTTGTTTGCGGGATGCAGCTCTTTATAAAATTGGGAATGCTGGGGAAATACTGAAATGTTTTATTAGCTGGATGATCATTTTGGCGAAAGTCAATCTGCATTCAAGAGGCATGTGTCTTTTAAGAGTTATATAAGATCACCAATTCTTGGGTTTTTAGTGGGTTTTTTCTTTCCTTTCTCCTATAGATTGTAGTTCCCTTACCCTTGTTTTCTCTTTTTTGTATGTAGTCTTTTCTTTTTCACTGTATGTAGATTTAGAAAAGCAATTTAAAAAATCCCCTTCGGGGGACCAAAAAAAAAAAAAAGGTTGGCTGGCTAGCTTCCCCCAAAGATAGGCCATGGTCACACAGTCATCTTGATCACGTTTCAGCACCATTCCCTCTCGCATTCAAAACTGCTGATCAGACACCTGCATCCATCTCCTGAACCGAAGTGGACTCACTCGCACAATCCTCCCACTTCCCTAGCAAGTTTTCCTACACCTGGAAAATCAAGTACTTTCTGGATATTTGCACCTTGAATCCATGATTTTGCCGATTTGGACAGCCATCTCTTGCAGTGACATCTGAAGGTCCTTCTCGTGATGTCCCCCCCCCGAAGCTTCCGTCATTGTACGCATGAGCAATTCTGCGCTGAATAAATTCAATGTGTAAACATTCAAGAGCGCACATATGGATTCCAGCGCTTGCTTATAGGTCACCAGTTAATTTTGTTCACTGTTTTGTTCACTATTCGGGGGGGGGGAACCTGCAAAAACTAGGGAGTATGGTGAGTCCCAGTGATTCGGCCATGTGTATATTATGCGTATGTGCAAAGCCAACCTATAAAAAAAAATAATAATACATGCCATGCTGCTTTCTGGACGGTGCCCAGAGCCTTGTCATGTGATGCAAGCAGTTCAGGGAGGGATGTGTGATCATCCCAACCTGAAAAAGAAAAATCCCTATCAAATCTATAGCAGGAAGAAATCTGTCATAAGCTTGCTGTGTGGCCACACTCATAGTTTGGTCATCGCTCCTAGAGGCTTCCCTTGCAGTGAGAACCTCTGAACAGTGTTTGAGGTGTTCTGGGTCATAGTGATTGTGAGGTATGGGTGAGATTGTTTAGTAATAATGTCCTGTATAGGCCTGACTGCCTCCTGAAGTGCTCTCCCATTGTGGACTGGTAGAGTTACCCGACTCCAGGTGGTGATTGGAGAGCTCCTGGAATTGCAACTGATCTCCAGACCACAGAGGTCAGTTGCCCCTGGAGAAGACAACAGCTTTGGAGGGTGGACTCTGTGGCACTGGACCCGGCTGAGGTCCCTCCCCTCCCCAAAGCCCAGACTCCACCCCCAAATCTCCAGGAATTCCCAGCACAGGGTTGGCAACCCTTCTAGCAGCTGAAAACTGAGGTCCTTTCTGCATTGGCCTGCCAATCCACATTTTCTCAGTGTTGAAGTTGAGGCAATTTAAGTCCACGACGAAACAGCATCGATATAACCCAGGACAACAGCAGTCTGAAACTGGGCTGACCACTGAAGGGAGGTGATGAAATGCGGAATATGGGGGGGAAACCCAGAATAAAAAGAATGTGAAGTCAGTTTTAGTGCAGAACTGGGGGGGGGGGGACCTGGATTACAAAGAAGGTTGGATTCGATTTTAGTGCAGAATTGCTTGGAGGACACTGCAGTGAACATGGATTAAAAGGAGAGGGCAGGAAGGGCCTGAGTTTGAGAAGAATGGTGTTAGGTGGGAAACCAGCAATCTTTCGCTTAAGATTGTTCTTCTGCTGTTAAGTGCCTCTTTCCATCTACAAAATACACGAGGAATTCTTATCCCATCTCCTCTGCTTTTGGGAGACATCAAGATGGACTCTAATCTGGGAGACCCGGGTTTGATTCCCCACTCCTCCATTTGCAGCTGCTGATGTGACCTTGGGCAAGCCTGGCACAGCTGTTCTTGAAAAAGAGCAGTTTCCCTCAGAGCTCTCTCAGCCCCACCTACCTCGCAGGGTGCCTGTTGTGGGGAGGGGAGGGGAAAGGAATTTGTAAGCCACTCTGAGACTCCCTTGGGTAGTGAAGGGCGGGGTATAAATCCAATCTCTTCTCCTTCTTGTTCTTCATAGTATCAGCAGCTTTTAGACTTAGCCTGGCCCTCATCTCAGGCCAATTTGCTTAGATAGAAACCAAAGCAGCTGTTGCTGGGAATGGCCATGGGCAGGCCGCCATGCATAGGAGATCTGGAAAGCAAAGGAGCAAGAATGAACGTGGTAAGCGATGGTTTAAAGGGAGACTCATCATTTGGTCCCTCAATGCAATGGTTGCCAACTGGCCATGGAAAAAAGTACTTCATTACCTACGAAAGGCTTTCATAGAGGTTTAATGAACAGAAATGGGCAGCTGTAGCTAAATGACTTCAGCTGATAATTGCTTGCAGATTAAATTGATATTGGAGGGACAGCTAAAGAGACCAGTTTAAAAGCTGGCAAGCCAACTGATTTTAAATCGCAGCCACAGAGGGCTTAATTGGGATAGGGTCACAGTTGCGGGCGGGGGTGTGTGCTAATCCTTCCTCATAGTTTTCACCGTGTCATTCCTTCTGTGCTGAAGACTGTTTGCCTGTGAACAGGGTGGCCAGATCCAGGCTGGGAAACTCCTGGAGATTTGGGGGCGGAGCCTGGGGAGGACAGGGACCGCCGTGGGGGGCAAGGCCACAGAGTCCCCCCTCCCAAGGCACCCGTTTTCTCCACAGGAGCTCATTTGGGCGGTCTAGAGATGAGCTGTAATTCCAGGGGATCCCCAGGTTCCGCCTGGAGACCACATCCCTCCCTGTGAGGAAGAACACCCAGGGGGGAATGTTAAAAAACGGTGGATATATTTAGTTATTAGATTGGATATATATCCCACCTTCCCCCGCCAGCGGGCTGAGGGCGGGTCACAATGTGTCAATTAGCACAGAACAGAATCAAGCATTAAAACTTATAATAGTTTAAACAAGTTAAAATAGAATAACATATAAAAATAGGGTTGTAGTCAGATCAAAACAAGATGGTAAGTATTCAGACAGTACTTAGCACCTCCCGGAAGATGCTAATTTGATGGTATTTAACAATGGTAATGCTCTGTTGAGCATAGGGTTGCCATCCCCCCCAACCCCCCGCTTTCGGGGTCCCAATCCACTACTGACTAGGTGGCTGGTGAGGGGGAGCCCCGCCCCTGAACAGTTCCATAAGTGCAACATGCCTGGCATGGTGATGTCACTCAGGGCACATTGCAGGGGTCTCTCTAGCATTTGAGAAAAACCTCTATGATTACCATAGAGTTTTCCTCAAACGCTAGAGCATCCCTCCCGCAATGTGCCCTGCATGATGACATCATTTCTGGGTGACATCATCACGGCGTGCAAGATGAAAAGTCCTGGGGAAGAAGAGGTCCACTCTGCCAGCAGCCAGGTAAGACTTGGCAGCCCTAGTTGAGCAGGGCAAGTTGTTAAGTATGACACTTTAGTGATTTCAACAAGTGATTCCAGCTTTATTTAACAGCAAACAGATGATCAGACAACACACACAAAACAGTGGAGCACAGCTCCCTTTTTAAATAATCCGGGCTGTCAAAGCCATGCCCATACGTCAGTTAACAACCAATCATAACTTAGAGATAAAGACCAATGAGGTCTGTTCCCTCCACAAAAGTATATACAGTTCTTATTGGCTATTTACAAAGGTTTCACAGAAACAACCAATGGGAATGTCGACTCTTACAATCCATTACACTGACTCAAGCTTAACATAAGAAAATATAGGACTGATTCATGAGTCAGAACATAACACAAGTCACATCACAATGGGCACTATGAGCACTGCAAACGGGAGGCTGAGACAGATCAGACATTTGCCGCCTCAGCCAAAAGCCTGGCAGAACACCTCCATTTTACAGGACCTGTGGAACTGGAATAAGTCCCGCAGGGCCCTGATGTCAAGTGGAAGCATGTTCCACCAGGCTGCTGTTGTCATCATCTGGGCATGGAGCAGGGGTCATTGGAGGTGTGTAGGGGGGTAGTTGTGAATTTCCTGCATTGCACAGGGGGTTGGACTAGAAGACCCTGGAGGGTCCTTCCAACTCTATGAATCTATTATTCTCTTTGCATTAAAAGTCCCCCCATACCCTCCACACAGCATATCTACAACCAGATCCTTCTAGACATGTCTGATAGCATTGTTCTCCCAGCAGCTTATAAAGCTCAGTGACAGCTTTACAAACACCTTATTCGGATCAGGCCATATGGGACTGGAAGAAGGGGTTTTAACCCTTCCTCTCTTGCCTGAGAGGAATACAAAGGAGGAATTTAAAACAGACCCTCCATGTTGCTATTAGCTCTAAAGGGGTGGGGGAAGGTGGGTATCCGTCTTTTCTTTCACCAGTCTTTGTTTCTTCAAACCAATACAACTGTACAGGTTTCTTGAACCTTCTTACCGCCAGCCCAGGAGATAAGAAAGGTCCAATCCCTGATACTATGCCAGCACGTGCAGAATCTCACTTCTCTCCCATGCCCCTCCAGGAATGAGAGATGCCAAAGACCCACATGCTTCAGGAACACTTAAATCAGTATTCTGCCACCAGGACTTATTTAAGGATGTTCCCAACTCAGACAGGAGCATAGGTCCCACCTCCTGCCAGCAGGGCCGGATCACCCATTGGGCAAACTAGGCGCTCGCCTAGAGCGCGCCGGCCGCAGGGGCGCCAAAAGGGCCCCCTGCGAAAAGCCCCCGCCTCTTCCCAGGCTTGCTTGGGCGCCCTGTAGCCGCAGAGCCCCCAAGCAAGCCAGCGCTGGGAGGGAGGGAGGGGGGGCACGCAATGTTCCCCGCCCACTGAGCCCCAGGGTGGCGCCCTTCGATTTCTTATGGCAAATTACACCTCTCCGGTCAAGCCTCTCACCTCCCTCTCTTCGTGTGGGATGAAGACGAGCCGTGCCCGGGCGAGGTGCTGGCAGTCCCAAGGCGCAACACCCACCCCCTGTCTCCCAGGTGGCCACCCTCTGCCCCGCCTCGCTGCAGCCCCGTCCTCGGCCCAGGACACACAGGGACAGGAGGCAGGGCCAGGCAGCCCGGCCGGCGGCCCTGCAGGAGACAGCTCGGTGGGACTGGCCAATTCCAGCGCAGTGCAGCGGAGCTCTGGCACTTTTGGATCCCGGGCCCTCCCGGAGACCCCAGGCGTGCCCGCGCAACCAGGCCCAGCCCAGCCCGCCCCCTTCCGATGCTGGGATTGAGGCCAGAAGAGCAACCTGGAGGAGGAGGAGGAGGAGAGGGAGGGAGGCAGGCGGGAGGAAGAGGAAGAAACTGGGCGAGGGAGGGCGCGCTCAGCGGGGTCACAAAACTCAGCAGCATCAAAAAGAACCGAAGTTCGAGCGGGTGGAGGAATCTCTGGTCAGCAGAGCAAGGACACCGGCCGCGGACTCCTCCAGGCGGCCTCTGGAAGCACCCTCCGCTGATCAAGAGTGGCGGATCTCTCTCCCAAAGGCCCCTGCAAGGTTAACCGAGGGAGAGCAGCGAGGCCAGGTGGGGAAGTGAAGGGGCGACTGTGAAAGGGCTTGGCCTGGGTGAAGGGTTGCTGCCGGATCCGCCGTCATCCCAGCCGGGGCCACGGGGAGGCGTTCTGGGAGGGGCGGGGTGGGGCACCCCCCAAGAAGGAGAAGCCAAGGAGGGGAACTTCCCGCGCCCAGCCCCATCCACAAAGAACACCTCCAGCTGCATTCCCTCCTGCAAAATCCAAAGGGACTGCCAAGGCCGTTGGCTGCAAGAAGTCGAAGGCTTAGCGGGGTGGGGAACCTTGTGCCTCCCCCCCCACTACCGGCGCCTGTCGTGCCAACAGCCAGAACTCTTCCAGCAGCGTCTTCTAAGGACGGGGAGCCATAATGATCTCTCGCTCCGCCACCGCCCTCGGTCTCCAGGCCCCACCGGGAGGTTGGCATCCTCGGTGGGGGGCACCCCAGGCTGTCCTGCCTAGGGTGCCCAGACACCTGGAGCCGGCCCTGCCTGCCAGGTTTCTGGGAATTAACAACTTATCAGCTCTGAGCTAGAACTGCAGATAATTAATTAACACACAGTAGTAGCTTTCTAGGCGAGCAGCGTAGACTACCAGATCTAGACTTAGAGATCCAGTTGCAATACAGAACTCAAATTCAGATTAATCTATATAAGATCTTTATTAAGCAAAGCAGTTATATGACAAGAGTCTTGCAAAGGTAGGAAAACAAAAAAATCTATAGCTTGACCAGCTCTTACTACACATAGAGGTATGGTATAGTTACCAGTCTTTCAGAGTCCATGGTCCAGGTAGTACAAAGTCCAGGGAATCTTAAGGAGGAACCACATGCTTGCAGTAGGCAATTAAGGCCAGCTTGCTGCCCACTAGCAAAACTCAGTGTTGCAGGTTTGTATTCCAGAGACTAACCCTTAGAAAGGGGCCCACTTCCAAGAGAGTTCTGTCTCTATTTTCATAGGCTGAGCACAATCCTCTCCTACCCTTGTCACAACTGAGCATGGCCATTTACCCAATCCTGTCAGGGTGGAAAGGCGTGTCTCACTATGTAGGTGCCGCCATTGCTTATACCCCTAAAAGCACGTCTGCTTGAGCTTTGAAGTTTGGAAAGACATCTCAATGTCTGGTCTTCCCCTCAGAGGTGCCAAAGTGGCTTTTGAAATGGATATCTAGGCTTGGCACCTGTGCATGCCCTCTGTGCAGGTGACAAAAGTCACAGGGACATGTTATCAGCTAGGCCATTTGGGCCTAGTATGAATGAACCAGGAAAGTCTTTTCCTATACAACAACAGTGTGTGATGGTTTCACTGGGGGTCAGACACCACCCCACATTTTTTTCATGGCACAACTTCTTGCCTACCCCATTGCCCTGGGGAATCCCAGCAGGAATCTGAGAAAGAATCAGGGGAACAGAATCTGTATAAACCCACTTAAGGATTATAGATGATTTAGGTTTATGGTAAAACCTAGAAGCTAGCTCCTGTGTTGTATGCCTTCTTATTCTTGGACTGGTTGTGCTCATTCCTATACACTGAATGTATTGCATTGTATCAACTGAAGACTCAGTTATGATTTGCAATTTATAGGACTGTGGTCCCTGTCACATGTGGCGGAAAACGCGGGGGGGGAGGCGTGGCTATTTGTGCCGCCACAATCTACTCTGCCCTTACCTGATCTGACAGCAGCAGCGGTGGACTGGGGTTGTTTCCAGCGGCATGTATTCCTGGGGCGCATCAACACAGCAAGAGGAATGTGCTGGAGTGATCAGACGGAGGACATCCATCTGTGGCCCGCCGCAAGCGTTTGCTACTGGACTTTCCAAGGTAATTTTTTACTCTGCAGCTTCAGCTGGGCGGTACAGGTTGGGGGCGGGTGCGTGATGCTTGCCAGATGTGTCCATGTGATCGCGCCCATTAAATCCGCCTGGCATTCGTCCCTCTCGTGTGGCTAATTGTGCGTGTGATCAGAGCCTGTGATAAGTATTACGGTAGTATATTGGTAACAATGAATGTTAAAATTCAATAAAATATTAATTAAAAAGGCTCAAAGGCCAGGGTGCCAACCTCCAGGTGGGACCTGGAGATTTCCCAGAATTAAAATTGACTGCCAGATAGCAGGTCCTCTTGAGAAAACGGCTGCTTTAGAGGATGGGCTCTGCTATGACATCACGCCCCCTATCAAGGTCCCTCCCCTTTCTAAACCCCGCCCTCCCCAGGCTCAACCCCCTTCTCAAATCTCCAGGAATTTCCCAACCTGTAGTTGGCAACCCTGGTCAATGGACAACTGAAGGATAATGAAGTGAACTGACAAGAGCAGGAGGGCTTGGTTTTTTTAAGTGAACAAAACTGAAAATTATTCAGAAAGAAACACCCAACGGAGGTCAGTGTTAATACTCAGCCAGGAGTTGTGGAACGTTAAGCTTGAAACAGGACATCCCTAATGGGAAACTATCTGTGTAGGATAATTTAGCAGAGGGCTTAAAACTGCAGTGGAATGAATGTAGCAGAAACTTGTGTTTAGCTTCTAAGAAATAAAGGGAAGGGTTACATAGAGGAAAAACAATAACTGCCTAGCTTTCTCATCTACTCCATCTTGTCTTCTTGGTGTCGTGGTTAGGTGTGCGGACTAATCTGGGAGAACCGGGTTTGATTCCCCACTCCTCCACTTGCACCTGCTGGATGACCTTGGGCAAGCCATAGTTCTGGCACAGCTGTCCTTGAAAAAGAGCCGTTTCTGTCAGAGCTCTCTCAGCCCCACCTCCCTCACAGGGTGTCTGTTGTGGGGGGGGGAGGGAAAGGAGATTGTAAGCTGCTCTGAGACTCCTTTGAGTAGTGAAGGGCAGGGTATAAATCCAATCTCCTCCTCCTCCTCCTCCTCCTTCTTCATGCCTTCTGACTCTAAGAACAAAGGAGTGGAAGTTTCCCCCTAAAGACTCCACCCCTGCATACATGCAGAACAGCATATCCTATCTTCCAATAAATCAATTAGCCAATAGTCACTCTTAAAGTCACCTCATTAAGAGTAATGCCTCCCCCTTCTTGGTGGGAAGATTCTAACCTACATCTAATTGGTCCTATGTTCATTCGCTAACATTAACATACACAGACTTCAGCTTAACCCTTTCATGACTGAAGGGCTGGCACTTGCAAAAAACCCAACAATCTGTTGATCAGGACAGTAATGTGCTGCTATTAGGTTACCCACTGCGGTGGTGGAAAGCACCGTCAAGTCACAGGAGTTTTAAGATGACCCCAAAGGGTTTTCAAGGCAAGAGGTGGTTTGCCATGGCCTGCCTCTGCATAGCAACCCTGGGATTCTTTGGGGGTCTGCCACCCAAGTAATAACCAGGGCCCTGACATCTCTTTTCTAGGTTTGACTTGGAAATGACATCACAATATTGATGCACAGGTGATTTTTTTCCCCATGATCCCCCCACCCACTAGCCTGCTGAACAGTTGGGAGGGTGGAGTGCTGCCGGCAAGACAACTGGCGACCCTGGTCTGAAGAGACCACCAAGCTCGTGCATATGGCATCGAGGCCCCTCTCCTAAATCCCTGTCTCAAGCGTAAGATTTGGGGAGCAAGTTCCACATTTGCCAACACAAACTTCATTCTGGCCAGCTTCTGTTGGACTGCAGTCACTTTCTTATTTCTTTTGGCAACGTTCGATGGGACTGGAGGGGGGGGGTATGTTAGCAGAAAATGCTGAGGCCTACCTGGTTCCCCCCAGCACATCTGGGCTGTGGTCTTAGGTGCTGAGGGTGAACTCGGACTTCCAACTGAGACATTTCTCTTTCCCCCCACTCAGTCATAACCTATTTTATTTATTTAAGTTAGACTTGTTAGGCCACCCTTCCCTGTTAGGGTTTACATCAATAAAAATACAATAATACGAAGCTTAAAATGGTATTAAAATTCAACAACCACAATAAAACAGTACAAGCCAAGATGGAAATAAATTTCTAATACCCACTTTCCCCCTGGTTAAATAAAATACAGAACAGGACAGAGGGAGGGAGGGGGTGTGAGAGTGCCAGGCCATCGCTGTCCTCAACCAAATGCCCGGCGGAACATCTGTCCCTCGCAAGCCCTACGGAATGGTAACAGGTCCCATAGGGTGCGGATGTTCTCGGGCAGAGCGTTCCACCAGGTAGGGGCCAAGGCTGAAAAGGCCCTGGCCCTGGTCAAGGGCAGCCGGATCTCTCTCGGGCCAGGGGCCATCAGGAGATTCGAATTTCCAGATTCCCAGGACAAATGGAGACTGCCTCTTGCTATCTTGGTACACAAAGGTCTCAGCGTGGATTGAGTTGCTGCAATGGCAGGAACATACAGAAGTGGTGCTGAGTTCAAGACCTGAGCTGCTCTCTCCATCCGTGAATTACACTGTGTGAGAGGATAACAATCCAGATTCTTGGGATCACATCCACCATTCCATATTTGGAAACAATCCGATACAGCCCAGGTGAACAGAACCCGCTTGATAAAGCCACCTCCTGCTTATTTGCACTTTTACCATCACGGAGCGAGCGTAAGTCTCTCTCAGCTATTAACTATGAAGGCTGCTTTAATTTAGAGGTTACGTTTATTACCCCAAAAGCCCTTAACCAAATGAATTCTCCCCATTATGACAATATAGCAATAAGCAATTTCCAGGCCTGCAATTCCTCTTCGGCGCTTTCCTCCGTCCTCCTTCCATTTAAAATAAAAATGAGACCGTTATCTCCAGCCGCACTTTAAAAAGATTCCCTGCCCCCTGCAAAAAAAAAATAAAAAAATGACAGGATCATTAGAAAACTGTCAGAAATCAACACCTTGTGGAGCCTTTCTTTGGCTAACACCGCCTTTTAAGTACAAACGCAGACAGCGTCTGGCCAAGGAGCTGACCCATTTGTTTTGCCGGTAATTCATTTCATAGTAAACTAGTCCTATTCACTAGTCCATGAACATCACATACATTTACACTCCCATTTTGTGCTGCAGTACATCAAGCTGACACCTCCTCTCGGGGGGAAAAGGTCTATGCGCTCTCCAAATGGCTTTTCGAATGAAAAACATGTGCAATAGCCTTTCATCGCGGGACACACGGGTTCAAAGCCTTGATTAGGTCACCGGTGAAAATGAGTTTCGGGGGGATCTCATCCAACCACCAGGCACATCAGAGAAAGGAACCACTCACATTCACACACTGTCATACTCCGCGGGCAGCAGCTTTAGCTGAATGTGGGAGGATGTTGCTAAAATAAGGCAGAGGGGAAGGCAGGTAGGAATACCCGGAACCCCTTTGACAAATCCCAGAAAACCAGTTCTGGGACACTGCAGTTCCTCTAATGATTTGTCCAAGCAGGAACTTCCAAATTCACTTCCAAATTATATTTCAGGAGAAACTGGTGGTAACTTAGCAGGTGTGCCAGGTAATGCTAAGGACAAGGGGGATGCAACATCCTTACCTTAGCCAGTTTGGTGTAGTGGTTAAGTGCGTGGACTCTAATCTGGGAGAAGTGGGTTTGATTTCCTGCTCCTCCACTTGCAACTGCTGGATGACCTTGGGCAAGCCGTAGTTCTGACAAGCTGTCCTTGAAAGGGCAGTCCTTGAAAGAGCTCTCTCAGCCCCACCTACCTCACGGGGTGTCTGTTGTGGGAGGGGAAGGGAAAGGAGTTTGTAAGTAAAGACCAGGGTATAAATCCAATCTCCTCCTCCTCCTCTTCTTCTTTCCTCTATGTCACTTCTGGGGTAAACCAAGAAGTGATGGAGGGTAGCTCTAGGAATCACCAGAAACTCTGTTTTTACCATGGAGTTTCCAGTGATTCCTAGTGCTACCCTCCTTCACTTCCAGGTTTTCCCCAGAAGTAACACAGCAATGCAAAGGATGCTGACTTTAACAAATTCTCCTGCTGCTGCTTGGAGTGGCAGCAGGCAGTTAGGGCTGGCAGTGAGAGGCACTACATCTTAGAGAGATATGAAGAACCCAACCTGCCTCACAGACACATTGCAGAAAATATTCAGAAATTTGTTTTGCCTTCTTCAACATTCCAGATATTTTTTGTTATGTCCTGTCTGGTGAACTGACTGTATACTTTTCTATGTTACGCTTCAAGTCAGGACCAGGATTGTAAGCCTTGACAATCCTATTGGTTGTGTAATATTTGTAACCAATCAGAACTGTATAATAGTTATGGAGGGAACAAACCTCATTGGTCTTTATCCCTCTAATGTTATTGGCTGTTAACTTATGAAGAGGCGTGGTTTTGTTAGCCCGCACTGTTTAAAAAGGGAGCTGTGCTCCACTGTTTTGTGCGTGTTGTCTGATCGTCTGGTTGAGTTGAGTAAAGCTGAAATCACTGTTGAAACTACGCTCTTCGTTAAGTCTCATGCTTAACATTTTTGCCTGAGTGGGGCACTCAGAACTCATCTCAGATTCAGCAGCGGATTCTCTCAGGAGCACAGGAAGTGGACTCATACCAAATCAGATCACTAGTCCAATCAAGGGTGTTCCTTGGATGGGGAATTAGCCCTAGGGTTGCCAGCTCTGGGTTCAGAAATCCCTGGGGTGTAGGCTGGGGAGGGAAGAAGAAGAAGAAGAGAAGGAGGAGGAGAATGAGGATGAGGAGCCCTTCAGTACCTGAAGGAGTCTCTTGCCCTTCACTACTCAAAGGAGTCTCAGAGCAGTTTACAATCTCCTTTCCCTTTCCCTCCCCACAATAGACACCCTGTGAGGTAGGTGGAGCTGAGAAAGCTCTTTTGAGGATTGCTCCTGAGAGAACAGCTCTGAGAGAACTTGCAACTGACCCAAGGTCACACCAGCAGCTACATGTGGAGGAATAGAGAATCAAACCCGGTTCTCCCAGATTAGAGTCCATGCGCCTAACCACTACACCAAATTGGCTCTCACCATGATATAATATAGACTGAAGGACCGCCACATGATATAATATAGACTCCATTCTCCAAATCAGCCATTTTCTCCAGGGGAACTGATCTCTGTAGGGCTTTTTTTGAAGGAAAAAAATCTCCTCAGGAAGATTGCACCCCCTCTTTGGCCCTGTTTCCCACCCGACAATCAGCCAAGCATCTGACTGGAGGTCTCCCTCCCAAGTGGGTAAATGGGAATGCTAATCATAAAGGAAACAGGAAGCAATTAAAAAAAAAAGAATTTAGCAACTGGCCTGTCTCTTATTCCCACAGTTAGAAGGGGAAAAAAACATGATCTAGCAACCAGAAAGATGGGAGAAAAAGGAGTCATGTTGTAGAAATATGACTTGGTGTCAATTTGGTGCCTTATGCAACCCTATTACAGGCCACTCATTCTCTTTGAACCTCTCATCTACCAATGGCTATTTCACTGGACAAAACTGAAGAGGTCCTTGGTCTTTAAAGAAAACCAACAGGAGCCAACCTAATGGGGACTTTAAAAAACACACACAGAGAAGGCTTGGTAAGAACTTAGCAAAGTGCTTTACAGTGCTGCATCTTTTGCCTGTCTAGGCCAGGGACACTCAACCTTTTTGAGCCTGTGGGCCTCTTTGGAATTCTGACATGATATGGTGGGCATAGCCATAAAATGGCTGCCACAAAATGGCTGCCTCAGGAGGCAGAACCTGCCACAAAATGGCCACCACAGCGCACCTTCAGTCACACAGTGAAGGACCCTATGCTACGGTGGCAGCCACAGCCAGATCGCCCATAGGGCGAACTAGGCGCTGGCCTAGGGCGCGCCGGCCTCAGGGTCGCCAAATGGTGCCCCACGCCCCCCCCGAAAAGCACCCCCTGCCGCCCTAACTGGGCACTCGCTGCCGCCACTGCTAGACCCCCGCTCCCTTCCCGTCTTTCCTGGGGGCCCCACAGCTGCTGGGAGGGAGGGAGGGGGTGCTGGGAGGGAGGGGGCGGCGGCTAGACCCCCCACCTCCTTCCCGGCTTTCCTGGGGACCCCACAGATGTGGAGCCTCCAGGAAAGCCAGCACTCCGCTGCCACCCCCTGGTTTCCAGGCCCCACCGGGAGGTTGGCATCCCCAGTGGGAGGCGCCCCAGGCTGTCCTGCCTAGGGTGCCCAGACACCTGGAGCTGGCCCTGGTGGCAGCTGCTGCTAGAGTAGTGTTCTGAAAAATCTGCACAGCAAATCTCCAGTGGCCAGTCAGAACCCTTGTTATGCAAAAGCCCCACCTGTGTCAGGTAGCCCCGCCATGGAGTTTTGGTTAGACTGTAGAATGTACTTTTGCTTGCAGCTGTTTCCCTTTAGTTGTGCCTCTTATCTGACTGCTGGCCTTGAGTGCTCGGCTCCTTAGGCATGAAGCCTCTGCTGTCTCCTGCTCACCTCTGAGCCATTAACCATTTCCTCGCACTCATCATTAATTGCTTATTGGCCTCTAGGTATCAGGGGGTCTTGTATGAAACCCGTATAATTACTATGGCCATTTTGTATGTTTCATTCCTGACTCGAAAGTTCATACTGTCTCCATATCTCTGATCTTCAATAAAACTGAACCTACTTAAGGACCTGTGATTGATACCGAGTTATTGGGGTAACCGATAACCTGGCCCCTCCCACTTTCTGAAAACACTTGGTGGGCAGTAGCAAAGATATGGGGCAGGCACCATGGTACCAACTTAGGCGTTGACTTTCAGTCTCACTAGGGGCATTTGTGTGCGTATTGGATTGACGATGATGATGATGATAATGATAGATCAAGATGGGTAGCCATGTTAGTCTGTCCGTAGCAGTAGAAAAGAGCAAGCGTCCAGGAGCACCTTGAAGACCAACAAAATATGTGGCAGGGGAGAAGCTTTCCTGAGTCCCTGCTCACTTCTTCAGAACATGATAATGATGATGATGAAGTTGCTGTAGATTTTCTGGGTTGTGTGGCCACCAGGGCTCTTTTGTAGCAGGAACTCCTTTGCATATTAGGCGACACACCCCTAATGTAGCCAGTCCTCCAAGAGCTTGCAGTAGCCCCTGCAAGAAGAGCTCTGTCAACTCTTGGAGGATTGGCTCCATTAGGGGCGTGTTGCCTAATATGCAAAGGAGTTCCTGCTACAGAAAGAGCCCTGGTTGCCACCAACTCATGGCCAGCTCTCATGGGAGTTTTGCGGCAAGAGATGAGCAGGGGTGGTTTGCCAGGGCCCGCCTCTGCACAGCAACCGCACATCTTCCTTGGTGGTCTCCCCTCCAAGTACTAACCGTGACGGACCTTGCTTAGCTTCGAAACGCTGATCAATTCAGGCTGCCCTGGGCTATCCAGGCAAGGGTCTATTTGGATCCGTTACAATCAGAAGGGGAAGACACAAGGCGCTTGCCTGAATGTCAGTTGTCTGAGATTGCCCAAAACATGACGAGCTATTTCACACATTAACTGAGATCTAATTAATTTGATACAGCAACACTATCTCCTGTACTTAATTGATAAGTAAAATACTCGTCGCCAGTTTGCTGAGTTTACCACTAGCAAATGCATTGATTTGAATGTGTAATGTGCAATTAATTACTCCAAGAGCTCGATGTACCTCTTAAGATAATTAGACTTCAATAGCTGCTTTATTTACAGTCTGGGGATACTTAACATGCAACAAAATGCTTTATTAAATAGAAACGGTCCACTTTGTTGGAGACCTTCGTAGAGGTGCACAGCCTCTGTGTTTTGCAGCTTGCCTCTGGAGGAGTCTGATGTTTTTTTAAGCCTTTCAGGTCAAGGAGGGGACCTGAAACAACTTCAAGGAAGAACTCATTTATCATTGCCGCTGCCATCTATTAACGGGGCCTTGTTCCTTTTTCTTCCTTTCTGCCATACATGCTATTTTACCCCATCAGTTAATCAGCTCCTCTCCATCAGTTCTCTCTGGCTGCCCCTTGGACCCGGAGCTCCCTCTCAGAACACACAGGGGTCCTTTCCGCATCGGCCGGCCACTCCGGATTGTCTCAGTGTTCGAATCGAGGTGATTAAAGTCCACGGCAAAACAGCATCCAAATAACTTGGGGCAACAGCAGGCTGAAACCGGGCTGACCACTGAAGGGAGGTAATGGAATGCAGAAGGGGGGAAACCTGGAATGAAAAGACGGTTGAACTCGATTTAGTGCAGAACGGAAAAGAAAAACCTGAATTGAAAAGAAGGTTGAACTCGGTTTTAGTGCAGAATTGCTTGGAGGACACCGTGGTGAACATGGATTAAAAGGAGAGGGCAGGAAGGGCCGCCATGGTCTCCCCCTTCAGGCCTGCCAATGTTCCCTCTAACTTTCCCCCCCTCCTGAGCGGAGCAGTTCACATCCTGAGCAGAATAGAACCGCTGTCATCTTAAGATGGGCAAGGGTGAGTGCCAGACCCCGCGTGGCTCCAGATTGCTGAGTGGGGCTTCTTGTGTAAATGAGCAGCTGCTCACATGCACCCCTTAGAAGGAACACTGCCTGAGGCTGTGTGACTGGCTTCTCAGATCTCACGCTGGAAGGCATGCCAAGCTTCCCGCTAGAGTGAGAGGCCTCCTGTGGCAAGCTTTGTTGCCCCTGCCACTCTGAGTGGCAACAGCATCATTAACCCCCCCCCAAAAAAACAAAAAACTGGACACCTGTATAACCTACAAGTGACAAAGGGTAACTCAAGGAATCAGTGGAAACTCTATGGTTTTACCTAGACTCTATGGGTTTACCACAGTGTTTTCAGTGATTCCTATGGCTACTCTTTGTCACTTCCGGGTTGTGAGGTAGTGATGTTGCCGATGTTGTGCCCACCCCCACCCTCCATTAGTTGCTAGGAACAGCCTGGCAACCCTACACGCTAGGACCTAGTCATGTCATCTCATGTCTGGGGTGAACCTGCAGTCCAGGAGGCCCTGCTGTTATCCAAACTGCACTTGCTGGCTCTCTGGCACGGGTTGTAAAAGGCGGGGTGCCCCGGGGGCGGGGGGAGACTAATTCCAAACACACTCTGTAAGTAACAGCTACCTAAACAGGAGCTAGTTTCCAGAGTAAGCCTATACAGCACTTCACAGACGGAATGCACTATGTTCCAAAAGCCTGTTCCTCTCTGTCCCTAACCCCTCCCTCTTCTCTTCCCACTGCTGGTCTGAAATCCCATATCCAGCAGTGTGATCCAAAGCAATTATAAGCCCATGGCTTCACAAAGGTTTAACTCTGCTTCAGATGTCTTGAAGGTCCAGCTCCACACATGCTCAGCACCTAGGGTTGCCAGCCTCCAGGTGAGGCCTGGATAGGGTTCCCAACTTTCCGGTGGCACCTGGAGATCTTCTGCTATTACAGGTGATCTCCAGACAACCAAGATCAGTCCCCCTGGAGAAAATGGCTGCTTTGAAGGGTGGACTCTATGGTACCATACCCTGCTGAGATTCCTCCCCTCCCCAGACCCCGCCCTCCCCAGGCTCAACCCCCAAAGCCTCCAGGCCTTTCCCAGTGTAAAGTACTGGGTTCGCTGCATGGAGGACTCATACCACGACATGCGTTCAGATGCATTTATTGTACTTCACACACAAACTGGCAAAATGGCCCCACAAGGGCCAACTATATACATCCCACCAGGCACACCCACAGTCCCAATGGAGGGTTTGAATTTCCCGCCAGAGGTGCTATTGGTGGACACTAGGTGGGCTAGGACCCTAGGTCCCTTTGCGTTCAGGGACCAAGCTCCTTACTTTAGCCGTGGACCTCTTGAGGCGGTCCGCGTACATAACACCCAGTCCAGAGCTGGCCACCCTAGGCCTGGAGATCGCCAGAATTGCAGCCAATCTCCAGACGACAGGGATCAGTTCCCCTGGAGGAAACGGCAGCTCAGGAGGGTGGACTGAAGGGCATTCTGTCCCAGTGAGGCCCCTCCCCTCCTCAGACTCTGCCCTCTCCAGACTCTGCCTCCCCCCAAAAAAATCTCCAGGCAGTTCCCAACAAGGTGCCGAGAACCCTGTAAACACCAGTTCATTTTGATCAGGCGTTTTATTCCGAATGTATTTTCCGGGATGCGATTGAAAGGCAGTGAATCACAAAGCGGGGCGGGGGGGACCCCTCCCCTTTCCACCATTTTTATATTCCAGATGCAAGCAGCAGCCAACAATATGCACTCCACGTTACATATTGTAAAGCAGTAATCATTCTGATGGGTGGGTGCTGGGGCTGATTACTGACTTGGTGCCTGTGGAATAAATGGACCGGGGGGGGGAGTGAAGAGCCAGGCAGGATACTCAGAATGTATCAGATCTAATCAGGCAAATGTGTACCTCCAGGCTCCTTTCGCCTGACCTAAGCTTTCCGTTGGGAAACCAGGGTTCAAAATAGTGTTTCTGCAATGTAATTTCAAGTGCAATGAAGTCACATTAGGAAAGATGCATGGAAGCTATTTCTCACACTGAGATTTGCATGGCTGGCAAAGTGAATGCCTTGCGACCACACTCCTTTGCATGCCGTCTCCAAAAGTCCAAAGGCTCTCAGCTCCACAGCTGCAAAATGGGCTGCCACAAACCAAGCCCAGCTGAGCCACACTTCTAGCAGGGATGGGAATGTTCAGTGAATTTCACACGTGCCCAGCCACATGTGGCTCAGTGTGAAAGAAAATCAGCAGCAATTTGCTCTGGCAAAACCACATGCAGACGACTTCTTCTAGTCTATTAGATTGATCGCCAGGCCCATAGCCACAGTGGGGCATTTTGGGGCCTGGCCCCCTGACTTCCTGCCAAGCCCCCCGACTTCCATCCAGCTCCCAGCCCCCTCTCTGGGCCACCCAGAGGACTCCCCACCACTGCCTCTTCCCCAAGTGTGCCTGGCTTCCCCGTGTAGGTAAGCAGAGTGTGAACACTGTAAAAATGAGTTTTAAAAATTTTATTTTTATTTTGTGACGTCAGTGCCCCCTGACTTATTTAAAGGCCCCCTGAATTACAAAATACTGGCTACGGACCTGCTGATTGCCCTAAAGGCTGCCTGGACTTCAGAAGTTTCTATTTAACAATGATAGACCGGGTTGCCTTGTATTTGCTCTGGTAAATAACAGTCCTCATTGTGTTTTGAAGTGAAATTTTGAAGATATCTTTTAAAATGTCCTTGTGTTTAGTTATTTATTTACTCTATTTAGATCCCATCTTTATCCCCATTGAGAACCCGTGGCAGCTTAAATAAGTCTCCTCTCCTCTCCTTTATGTTCACAACAACCCTGTGAGGTAGGTTAGGTCAAAAGGGTGGCTGGCCCACCCATAGGTGTTGCCAGCTCCAGGTGGAGAAATACCCAGAGATTTGGGGGGGTGGAGCCTGGGGAGGGCTGGGTTTGGGGAGGGAGAGACTTCAGCCGGGTATGATGCCATACAGTCCACCTTCCAAAGTGGCCAGTTTCTCTGAGTGACTGATCTCTATTACCTGGAGATCCGTTGTAATCCTAGGACATCTCCAGTCAAAACCTGGAAGTTGGCAACCATAGTCTCCCAGCAAGCTTCCGTGGCAGAAAGGGGATTCAAACACAGGGCCGTAGCCAGGATTCTGTAATTCAGGAGGGCCTTTAAATAAGTCAGGGGGCACTGACATCCAGGGCCGGCTCCAGGTATCTGGGCGCCCTAGTCAGGACAGCCTGGGGCGCCCTCCACTGGGGATGCCAACCTCCCAGTGGGGCCTAGAGACTGGGGGGCGGCGGCAGAGCGATTGCTTTCCAGGAGGCTCCGCAGCTGCGGGCCCCCCAGGAAAGCCAGGGAAAGGGGCGGGGGGGTCTAGCCGCCATCCCCTCCCTCCCAGTGCCGGCTTTTCTGGGGGCTCCGCAGCTTCAGGGTCCCCAGGAAAGCCGGGAGGGGGCGGGGGTCTAGCTCCGCAGCTGCGGGACCCTCAGGAAAGCCAGGAAGGGGATGGGGGTCTAGCTGCTGCCCCCTCCTCCCAGCACCAGCTTTTCTGGGGGCTCCACGGCTGTGGGGTCCCCAGGAAAGCCGGAAAGGGGGCAGGGTCTAGCCGCTGCCCCCTCCCTCCCAGTGCCGGCTTTTCTGGGGGCTCTGCGGCTGCGGGACCCCCAGGAAAGCTGGGAAGGGGGCAGGGGTCTAGTCGCTGCCCCCTCCCTCCCAGCGCCGGCTTTTCTGGGGGCTCTGCGGCTGTGGGACCCCCAGGAAAGCCGGGAAGGGGGCGGGGGTCTAGCTGCCACCCCCTCCCTCCCAGTGCCGGCTTTTCTGGGAGCTCCGTGGCTGCGGGACCCCCAGGAAAGCTGGGAAGGGGGCAGGGGTCTAGTCGCTGCCCCCTCCCTCCCAGCGCCGGCTTTTCTGGGGGCTCTGCGGCTGCGGGACCCCCAGGAAAACCGGGAAGGGGGCGGGGGGGGGTCTAGCTGGTTAGGGCAGTGGGGGGACGCTTTTCGGGGGGGAGTGGGGCTCCATTTGGTGCCCCTGAGGCCGGCACACCCTAGGCGAGCGCCTAGTTCACCCTATGGGTGATCCGGCTGTGCTGACATCATGAAATAAAAAATAAAATTTTAAAACCTCACTCTTGCAGCATTCGCAGTCTGCTTGCCTATGCGGGGAAGTGAGCTGTGCTTGGGGAAGGGGCAGCAGTGGGGAGTCCTCCAGGTGGCCCAGGTAGTTGGGGGGGGGGTCTGCATGGAAGTCAGGGGGCCTTGGCAGGAAGTCAGGGGGCCAGGCCCCAAATTTCCCCACTACAGCTACGGGCCTGTTCAAATGTGGTTTCCCCAGATCCTCGTCTGACAAGCTGGCCACCAGTGTTCCCTCTAAGCTGAGTTAGTGTGAGCCAGCTCACAGTTTTTTAGCCTCCAGCTCACACATTTTTGTCTCTGCTCAGGAAGGAGGGCTCCGGAGCAAACTGATTTATGCAGCAGCCAAATTGCTCACTCACAACGTTAGTGCCAGTGGCTCACAGAGTAGAATTTTTGCTCACAGGACCCCACAGCTTAGAGGGAGCCTTTCTAGCCACCACACCATGCTGGCTGACCTGTGCACGCTGCACACAAATGCACACTGCGTAAGAACTGCAATATTTCAGGTTTCAGCTCCTTCTCTCTTAATCTTGGGAGGTGGGGAACCCATCTCACATCTGGGGCAGGAGGAATATATGTCTAGCACACATGCATGCCAACACACACGTGAGAACGCAAAGCACACGCTTGCACATGCTACACCTGTGGAGGTTCATTCTGAATTGCCAATCTATTCTTATAGAGACAGGCAAATTTCAAAATGGATGAATGCAGCATATTATTCATTTTCTTTATTTAAAACATTTTCATGCCGCCTTTCGATCAGATCAGCATCCCCAAGGTGGATCACACAGAAACATTTAAATGTTTAAGCAATTTAAAACATCTACATACAAAAGAACCTCATCAAGAAACAATTCATATACAAAAGAACCTCCTCAGGAAAGCTCCTCCATTAGCGTGTTCATAGCCTGGGGAACTCCCACAAGATAATGACTCAGCCCTACCCCACCTTCCGGAATAGATATAAATTACCTGCCTACCATTTTTCTTCTCACTTTGACCCAGAGTACTCCATCTTTCTGTGTGATGCCTCTGAGGATGCCAGTCACAGTTACTGAAGAAACTTCAGGTCCTACAATGCCAAGACTATGGCCACACAACCCGGAAAATCTACAGCAGCTAATTTAAAACATTGTTTCATTTTTTTGAAGATAAATAAATCAATAAACATACATAGTATGAGAAACCAAGGAGGAAGGCCGGTAACCATTATTGGAGTTACGCCAAATGAAACAAAGCGGACTTCACCCTCTGGTGGCAGACACCAATAGAGGGAAACGGGATGAAGAGGGAGTGCCAAAGTTTTGGTTCCACAATTGAGAAGGCCCTT
Organism: Gekko gecko; assembly: GCA_029375565.1. Classification (NCBI taxonomy): domain Eukaryota; kingdom Metazoa; phylum Chordata; class Lepidosauria; order Squamata; family Gekkonidae; genus Gekko; species Gekko gecko. The sequence goes on from JAPDNY010000008.1 coordinate 2,204,392, forward strand.
TCTCGGGTGGCCGCTTGTCTAGACCCAGGTGGCGGGGGCAACTGGAGCAGGGCCTCCAAAGGTGACAGGAACGAACAGGTGGGTACATGTGGGAGAAGGCGGACCTTCCTACAGCAGGTGAACCTTCAACAACTTTTGAATGGCAGGAGGAAGAGAACTGTGTTCCTTCTTGTGAGAATGGAGATATCCCTATCTCCTTCTGTTGCGAGGTATTTGAATGACCTTAGAAGAATGATCTAGATCTGTTCTAGGTTAGTCAGCACATATCTCGGCCCATCTCTCAAAGCCACCTCTCAAGGCAGTAGGCGTGGACACCAGCGTCTCCTCCTAAGGAACTAGATGACTGTTGTTAGAGTGAGCGACTCAGCATGCCTGGACATTGGGGGGTGCTACATCACTCTATGCGTGTACAGATATTCTCTCCTTGAATGGGAAGCCGCTCTTTGTCTTAACATGGGAGCTGCCCTCTGACCCCTTCTCCCCTCCCCCTTTGTCCTCTCACTCACTTTACCTGGACTTCCATGGAGACACATTTCTCTGCAAGCCTCTGCTGTAGAGACAATGCCCTCATACTCCCACGCTAGGGGTGTGCAATTTTTTAAATCGGTATTTTTCTGTTCGGGTCAATTGGACACCCCCCCCAATTTTATATTTCCAAAAAACCCTGGATCCCAATCTGGTATGATATTCAGATCCTGGATTTTTCAGAAATCTGAAACGTTTTCATGTCCAATAGACCCAAGAGGAAAATACTGGTAAAAAGCCAGCCCGACCCTAGGGCTGGCTTGGCTTCTCTTGTAGTATGGTTTAAGCTGTACTTCAGAAGAAACTGGCAGTAGAATCTGCATGCCATGGGGAGGTCTCTCCCACTGCATGCAGATCTGGCTGGAATGGCTTCTCCTGCAGCATTGTTTAAATTGGGCTGCATGAGATGTCTGCTCCCCCCAGCACAGCTGATCCTCGGGCTGTCTTCTGCAGTCCCTTTAAACTTTAAAGGGACTGCATTAGAAGCCGAACAAACAGATTGCTTCTGCCTCTCTGCTGTTTTCAGATCTACTGGTAATTCCTTAATGTCTGATTTTCTCAGGATTTCCCCCCAGTTTTCCCGAGAAAACCCAGATACATTTGGGAAGCCAAAATATACCCCGTAAATACCAATAAAGTGTTTTTTGGGTATATTTTTGGCTCGGGTAGGTCTGAATGCACACCCCTATCCCACACACATGATGCCAGACATGCTGACCAGTCAGGTAAAGGCAATAATAGATACAGCTGAGTGAAACAAGACATTATTTTAGCCCAAGTGGAGATGAATGTGGGAAAATGCAATCAGCAAAAAGTCAGTCCAGCTGAAATGTGGTGGTATTACCTAGTGGTCCGTTGGTTTTCCTGCTTCATTTTTTTCCCCCTGTGCCACCTAAGATCTGTTTTGAGTTTGCAGTTGGGTTTATTAATGCGAACGAATTGTTCCTGCAGCCGTGCTTTCAGCCGCTTGCCATAAATAATTTATCCGCAAGCTGACTTGGCCTGCAATGCTTCTGTAATTGAAAGCCAATCCCACACAGTTTATGGGGGAAGGTTTATTGGGAGAGAACAGACTCGGCTTCCAGGACGATGGCCCAAGAGCCCGGGTTTCACGCCTTTGCAATTTTGGAAGGGCAATAAATATTCTCTCTTTCGCCTGGCCCTGTTATAACGAGCTGCCTCCTCCGAGGAGCCCTGGAATTTCGCAAGCGGCTCTTCATTTGGGGTACACAGATTTTCATCTGCGACTTCGAAATGAGAATGAGGATTTCTGTCCTCTGATCCCAAATTCTAGCAAGAGCTTGAAATGTTATATTGGGTTTTTGAAATTATTTTGTGTTGTTAAATACACACATACACATTATTCTTGATATCTGAGGTTAGGAAAAATATATGCCTGTCAAGGATGGCCCAGGCTAGCTCAATCTTGACTAGACTTGGAAGCTAAGCAGGGTCAGACCAAGTGAGTACTTGGATGGGAGACCAGCAAGGAAGTCCAGGGCTGCTACACTGAGGCAGACAATGGCAAAACCACCTCTATCTGCCCTGCCCTGGGTTGCCCAGGCTAGGGCTGCCAGCCTCCAGATGGGACCACTGTGCATGCTGTTCTATTTGCATATGGGGCTTTCCCTTTCAGGGGTACTCCCCACATCACCCCAAAGCCCTGCCCTTGAGAAGGAAGTCCAGGGCTTCTTCTGGATGCCTGAGTGGAGGCTCGTGCACAGAGTAGGGCTGCCAGCCCCGTGGGGGGGCGGGAGGTCCCCCCATTTTCCAGGCTCCTGCCCAGCACCAGCCAGCTGACTGGTGAGAGAAACCCTGCCCCCAACGGCCACGGCTGGTGCAATGTCCCCAATGGGATGATGTCACATGGGGAAGTGATGTCATCCCGCTAGGGGTGTGGTGTGAGGACGTCCTGGTATTTGGGGCAAAACTCTATGGTAATGATGTCACTTCTGTGTGATGCTATCACGTCAAGGATGTTGCACATGGTGGCGTTGCCCCCCCCCACTCCCAGAAAGCTCCCTCCCAGCCCCCCACCAATGAGAGAATAAGACCAGGCAACCCTAGCATAGAGGACTCAAGGGGGATTACACACAGTAAGTCAATACAATTGACAAAAATGGGACATTCAGTAACCAATGCATTAGAATTTCAGAAGTATGGAACCACCAGAAAGAACAGAAACATAGCTTAGGTGGTACAGAAATTACATACATAGGATCCTGCTTGCAATAAGCACTACACAGCAGTATAGATTAGGGGTGTGTATTCAGCATAAGCCAAGCCAACCACCTCTCCCCAGTACCTTATTGGTATTTTCCAGGTATTTTTAAAGCCAGCTACCAAATGGGGTTGCAGTCCCCCAAAATCCTGAAAGTATCTGGGCTTTTTGGGGTCATCAGATAGCTGAACTTAAAGGGAATTTAAAGAGATTATGGTCCCTTTAAATAACTTCCCCAAGCTGCACAATTCTTTGGCGAGTTCACCCAGAAGGTGTCTAAAGAGCTCATAGTCCCTTTAAATGCCTTCCAGGTGAACTCACCACTTAGAGAAGGCATTTAAAGGGATCACAAGCCCTTTAAATGCCTTCAGAGTTCAGCTGCAGCTTGCAAAAGACATTTTAAAGGCACTGCATTCTCTTAAAATGCCTCCCCCACCCCTCCATTGGAAACCATGGAGGATGAGGGCACCTTCTTTTGGAGCCCATAGAATTGGACCCTCTGGTCTAATCTTTTTTAAACTTGAAGGATTATTTTTAGGAGAGGCACCAGCAACTATGCTTCAAATTTGGTGCCTCTACCTTAAAAACAGCCCCCCCCCCCCAGCACAGATGGATTTTCCATTATCAGCTATTTGGGCCATTGACTATGATGGTCCCTATAGGCTATTATGGAGCTGGGAAAAAATCGGTTTTCCCAAATATTTACCAAATCTGAATACCATACTGTTAATGGGATTTGGAAATATCAGAAATACCGATTTTTTTTCAGGTTCAATATATCTGAACCTGGAAAGTATCGGGGAGGAGGGGTTGCACACCCCTAGTATAGACTACAGTCCCTAATTCTTTTTCCAGGCAGGTTTGTAAAACCATTTTGTGCCATGCAGTCCTATTGCCTGTGCAGAAAAGCCCTCCCGTATAGTTCAGTTTTACATTGTTTGCGGAAGGCCAAGAGAGCGGGCGTTTTCCTGACCTGCCCTGGCAAACGGTTCCACACGGTAGGAGTCACAACCAAGAAAGCAGGCGTACGGGCAGTTGTGGATCTTGCAGGTTGGTACCTACAGGAGCCCCTGCTGACCTGAGCGAAGTTGTCATGGCAGAACACAGGGATTACCTGGGCCTCAAAAATCTGTGCTCTCATCCCTCCAGTGCTGGTACCTGATATCAGGTACCAGGATCAGAAGAGTTTCCACATGCTGAGATGGACGCTATTATCTAAGTTCACACCCAGTTAATACATTTCTGCTTATTTTTCGCTTCCCTGGAAAGGGCTGTGGGATGCTTATTTTTGGCAACGAATTTTAATATTGTTTGGGTGGCTCAGGCAGAACTTCTCAGATGTTTATTGCTGCAGAAAAATAAATAAATAATGTCCTATTATCTGTGCAGCTGACAGTTGGTTTTGTTGTCCTTCCAAATGGAAAGAGAATATGTTGCTGAGACAAAAATATGGCTACATTTTCTCATCCTCCGCCCAAGCACTCGGTTTGATATGGGAGGAGAATTCATAAACAGATGGATTCCTGCAATATATATGAAATAAATTCCTCAGGGAAACACCAGACTCTCCAGCTGTGAGTCTGTGCAATGGAGTGTTACTACTTAGGTAGCCATGAAGTATCCTCGACTTTTGAGTCCAGGATCAAAATCAAATATTCACAACTAATAACAAATGTCCTGAATGAAGCAACAGTTTTCTGAATGGTTGTTGCAGATCTATAGAAAAAACAACCACTGGGGATATGTGCTAGTGTCACGACAGGGCCCGGGGGCCGGGTACAGAGGGATAGTCCAGTGACGTAGTCAGAGAGAGTTCCAGAGATCAGCCAGAGGTATCGGTCAAAGTTCACACAAACGAGTTTCAAAGCGGAGAGCAAAGCCGTTGTCAGTCGTACCGTTAGTCAGTGTTCAAAGTGGAGTTCAGAAGCCGAGCCGAGGTCAGGAGTCGGAAGAAGCGTTCAGATACGTGCCGAGGTCGGGAGCCAGAGAGTCAAGACAAGGGAACAATGAGAAGTGCAAGCCGAGTGGTCTTACGATGAGTTTGCCAACACGGTTTGCTCACGGCTGGTGATGTTCTTAAATACAGTGCTGGCTTGTTAACTAATTAACCAGTCGTTGCCAGGTCCCTGCTCCGGTTAATACTCGGGGCTCATTGATCGTCGCCCCCATACATGTGCCTCTTTTCCCTGAGCCACCAAGTCTCTGTGCCTGCGGTCTCGTAGTTGGTCCGCACGTGGGGGCGAGTCGGGTGGTGATGTATCCACCCCAGGTGCTGGTTGCCTCATAGCTGGGAGCTCATCCCTCCCAGCACTTAGATTCTCTGAGGACTCCGGCGCCTCGGAAGGACTTAAAGGTGCCGTGTCCCTGGTATCTGAGCTCCCTGGTGCCAGGTCTGAGGGTGTCGTGGCCAAGCTGTCAGGTACCAGATCGGGGGCAGAGATCCCTGGTGCTGGGTCAGGGGGTGTCTCTGGGGTCACGGCCGAGCTTTCAGGCGCCAGATCGGGGACAGGCATGACAGCTAGCCAAGTTTCACATCATGCAAACCAAAGAGAGAGATCACGGGATAGAAGTTGAAAGAACGCAAACAATTGTGACGTATTGTGCCAAAAAAAACCCCTTCTTCAAAGACTTTATAAATTCTCTTTCCAATATTCAATTTACTGGAAGCAATTCAAACACCATCAAAACAATGGACCATGCATATAACGTCTCGTTTCGTGTATAACTTTATCAAAGTGGGTAGCGTTGAAATACACCAGTTTGGTGTAGTGGTTAAGTGCGCAGACTCTAATCTGGGAGAACCGGGTTTGATTCCCCACTCCTCCACTTGCACCTGCTGGATGACCTTGGGCAAGCCATAGTTCTGGCACAGCTGTCCTTGAAAAAGAGCAGCTTCTATCAGAGCTCTCTCAGCCCCACCTACCTCACAGGGTGTCTGTTATGGGGAGGGGAAGGGAAAGGAGTTTGTAAGCCGCTCTGAGACTCCAAGTGAAGGGTGGTATAAATCCAACCGCTTCTCTTCTTCTATATGTAATTACAAAAATAAAATTTCTATTATTAGTATTAGCAAAAGAGTAACACAAGGCTGTACATACATTTTTTGGCACAATACATCACGGATGTTTGCTTCCTTTCAAGTTTCACATCATAGCAAAGATGCGAAATAGGGCAGTCTTCTGAGCATGTGCAATAGCAAGCTGGTCAGTACATTAAACAAAGAATAGTGCATGTTTTTACTAGGACCAGAAGTCAACAGTCCTGCCCTTGATAACCCAGGCTAGCCCAATCTCATCAGATCCTGGAAGCTAAGCAGGGCCCGTAGTTGGATGGGAGACCACCAAGACAAACCAACTCTGAACTTCTCTTGCCTTGAAAACCCTCTGAGGTCGTCACAAGTCAGCTGCGACTTGATGGCACTTTACATGCACAGGAGAAGTCAACAAAGCCTGACTCGGACGGCCCAGGCTAGCCGAATCTGCTGAGATCTCAGAAGCTAAACAGGGCTGGCCCTGGTTGTTACTTGGAGAGGAGCAGGGCTCTTTTTGTAGCAGGAACTCCTTTGCACATTAGGCGACACAGCCCCTAATGTAGCCAATCCTCCAAGAGCTTACAGTAGCCTCTGTAAGAAGAGCTCTGTAAGCTTTTGGAGGATTGGCTACATTAGGGGTGTGTTGCCTAATATGCAGAAGAGTTCCTGCTATAGAAAGAGCCCTGGATGGGAGAACATCAAGGAAGTCCAGGGTTGCTATGCAGAGGTAGGCAATGGCAAAGCACTTCTGTTCCACTCTTGCTTTGAGCTGCGGGGCCCAACCTCATCTGAACTCAGAAGCTAAGCAGGGTCATCCATGGTTAGGATTTGGATGGGAGACCACCAAGAACTACCAGGGCTGCCATGCAGAAGCAGGAAATGGCAAACCAGCTCTGGACATCTCTTACCTTGAGGAGCCCACAGAGTCGCAGAAAGTCAGCTGTGACTTGACAGCACTTTCTGCCACCAAGAAGTCCACGTGCAAATGAATGATCGACCAAAAAAGCGGCGTGTGCTGTGTCTCTCTTGGGGAGACGCAAATCTGTTGCAATAAAAGGCAAGGGTATCCCAAGAATGGGGGCGCTTAAAGCTTCCTTGCAAATAGCTACCATGAAACCCAACCTAACATTATTTCATTACTGAAACCTCCTTCCCACCTATTTATATATGAATTCCAATAAGGAAAGTTCTATTTCTATTCCGCCCTTCTGATGGCTTCAGGCTGTCTACAATAAAAGTTGAAACGTGCGTCGATACAATCAACTCTTTAAAAAGCCTCCCACCGCCTCCCGCCTCCCTGCACAGGAAAATGACGCTCTGATCCAAGAATAGCACATCCAGAGAAAACGAAGGTGTGCAGCCTTGTTTTAAAAGCGGCCACAATCTATCATATCGGTATGTGAAAAGCCCTGAAAATAAAAAAGTGCCCCATTTGTGCAGTTCCCACCTCCACGTCTTTTAGAAGGTGTATGAAAGGTTGAAGGAGCTGGGTGTGTTTAGCCTGGAGAGGAGATGACTGAGAGGTGAAACAATAAGCATCTTCAGGTACTTGAAGGGCTGTCATCTAGAAGATGGTGCAGAGTTGTTTTCTGTTGCCCCAGAAGGTCGGACCAGAACCAACGGACTGAAATTAAATCAGAAGAGTTTTCGGCTAAACTTTAGGAAGAACTTCCTGACAGAGTGGTCCCTCAGTGGAACAGGCTTCCTCAGGGGGTGGTGGGCTCTCCTTCTTTGGAGGTTTTCAGACAGAGGCTAGATGGCCGTCTGACAGTGAGGCTGATTCTGTGAACTTGGGCAGATCATAAGAGAGGAAGGGCGGAAAGGGTTGTATCAGTGCTTAGTTCCTGTGGCCCTTTTTTACATGCCCAGGGAAATGCTGATTGCCACTTGGGGTCAGGAAGCAATCCTTGAGGGGTTTTTTTGTCATCTTCTGTGCACGGAATAGCGGTTGCTGTGGGTTTAGGGGGAGGTATTTGTGAATTCCCTGCATTGTGCAGGGGGTTGAACCAGATGACTCTGGAGATCCCTTCCAACTCTAAGATTCTATGATCTTTCTTTTCCTCAAGATTATAACTTTTGGGCCATGTTAGGGTTCCCCACCAATTGTCTTTAGAAGAGTGGGCAGGGCCAGGTGGGGCTTTAGTCCAGCAAGTCTTCTGATTGGTCATTGGAGATTTAATTGGCTGCAGTGGCTCAAGTGGTTAAGACGCTGAACTGCAGGCTGTGGAAGGTCCATAGTTCAGCAGTTCGAGACCCAGGGTACCGCATGACGGAGTGAGCTCCCATCTCTAGTTCCAGCTCCTGCCAACCTAGCAGTTTGAAGGCAAGAAATTGCAAGTAGATAAATAGGTACCACTTCGGTGGGAAGGTAACAGCGTTCCGTGCACCTTGGTGTTTAGTCATGCCGGCCACATGGCCACGGAAAAGTCTTCGGACAGCGCTGGCTCTTCGGCTTTGAAACGGAGATGAGCACCGCAACCCTAGAGTCGGATTCGACTGGCTTTCAAGCAAGGGAACCTTTACCTTTACTTTACCTTTACATACTTTCAAAAGCATTGCTTTGGCAGCAGCTGCCACTACAGGGCAAGGATCTTCACTGCGTGAAGGAAGGTGAACTGCAGCAGCAATTGTTTGGCTGTTTCCACTTCCCATAGTGGCCATTTTGTGGCTGCACTCACCACACTGAGCACCTTGAATGGAATGAATTATTTGGTTGTAGCCAGCATGGGTTTATCAAAAATAAGTCATGCCAGACCAACCTTATCTCCTTTTTTGACAAAGTTACTAAAATGGTTGGCTCTGGCAATGCTGTGGATATAGTGTATCTAGATTTCAGTAAGGCATTTGACAAAGTTTCTCATGATATCCTTGAGGATAAGCTGGTTAAGTGTGGGCTGGATGGCGCAACCGTTGGGTGGATTCATGGTTGGTTGAAAAATCATACCCAATGAGTGCTTGTAAATGGCTCTGCGTCTACGTGGAGGGAAGTCTCGAGTGGAGTGCCACAGGGCTCGGTCCTGGGCCCGGTATTGTTCAATGTTTTTATAAATGACCTGGAGGAAGACATAGAGGGGATGCTTATCAGATTTGCAGATGACACAAAGCTGGGTGGGATTGCTAACTCTGAAGAAGACAGAGTCAGGATTCAAAATGATCTAGATAGGCTGGAACAGTGGGCTGAGGCAAATAAAATGAATTTCAATAGAGATAAGTGCAAAGTCCTACAAAAAATCAAAGGCACAGATATAGAATGGGCAGGGCCGGATCACCCATTGGGCGAACTAGGCGCTCGCCTAGGGCACCCTGGCCTCAAGGGTGCCAAATGGCGCCCACTCCCCCCCAAAAGTGCCCCCCGCCGCCCTAACCGGGCGCCCACTGCCGCCGCCGCTGCTAGACCCCTGCCCCCTTCCCAGCTTTCCCGGGGACCCAGCAGCTGTGGAGCCCCCGGGAAAGCCGGCGCTGGGAGAGAGGGGCGGCGGCTAGACCCCCGCCCCCTTCCCAGCTTTCCCGGGGACCTCGCAGCTGCGGAGCCTCCAGGAAAGCCAGCACACCGCTGCTGCCCCCTGGTCTCCAGGCCTCACCGGGAGGTTGGCATCCCCCGTGGGGGGTGCCCCAGGCTGTCCTACCTAGGGCGCCCATTCTCCTGGTGCCAGCCCTGAGAATGGGAGGGACTTGGCTTGACAGCAGCACATGTGAAAGGGATCTAGGTGTTATGGTTGATCACAAGCTAAACATGAGCCTGCAGTGTGATGTGGCTGTGAAGAAAACTAATGCAATCTTAGGCTGCATTAACAGAAGCATTGTGTCCAGATCACAGGAGGTGGTAGTTCCACTCTATTCTGCAATGGTCAGGCCTCACCTGGAGTACTGTGTCCAGTTTTGGGCACCACATTTTAGGAAGGATGTTGACAAGCTCGAGTGTGTCCAGAAGAGGGTGACCAGGATGGTGAGGGGGTTGGAATCCAAGTCTTATGAGGAAAGGCTGAAAGAGTTGGGCATGTTTAGCCTGGGAAAGAGAAGACTTAGAGGGGACATGATTGCAGTCTTCAAGTATTTGAAGGGCTGTCATGTAGAAGATGGAGCACATCTATTCCCTCTCGCTCTGGATTGCAAGACTAGATCTAATGAGTGGAATTTACAAGGGAGTCGTTATTGGCTAGATATCAGGAGAAGCTTCCTAACTGTAAGAGTGGTTGAGCAGTGGAACAGTCTGCCTTGGGAGGTGGTGGATGCTCCTTCCCTGGACATTTTCAAGCGGAGGCTGGACAACCATCTTTTGGGTATGTTGTAGGTATGTAGGGCTATCTTTTGGCAGTGCTCCTGCAGACTGCAGGGGGTTGGACTAGATGACCTGCAAGGTCCCTTCCAACTCTCACATTCTATGATTCCAAAGGTGACCGCAGGCTCAAAAAGTTTGGGGACCCCTGGGCTAAGTTAACTGCGGTCTTGCATGTTTTTGTTTTAACTAGAAACCTCATGATTTACCAATATGATTTCTGTTTTAGAAAGCAGGAACACATACTCAGTATCTCTTAGTAGTCGAGGCCTAAATAATGAGTGACTATTTCGGCATTCTCCTTTTAATCCATGTTCACTGCGGTGTCCTCCAAGCAATTCTGCACTGAAATCGAATCCAACCTTCTTAATCCAGTTTTTTTTTTCCATTCTGCACTAAAATCGAGTCCAGCCTTCTTTTTATTCCAGGTTTCCCCCCCCCATTCCGCATTCACATTCCCTCCCTCCAGTGGTTAGCCTGGTTTCAGCCTGCTGTTGCCCTGGGGTTACTTGAATGCTGTTTTGCCAGGGACTTAAATTGCCTCGACCAAACACTGAGAAAATGTGGAGTGGCAGGCCAAGGCGGAAAGGACCTGTGTCAGTGAGATATTACTTATGAACTTAAGAAGCATTTTGTTATTTACTTGGTTAGCGAACTGGTTAGTTACAGAGCCAGTGTGGTATTGAGGTTACACTGTTGAACCAGGATCTGGGAGACCTGGGCTTGAAAGCTAAAGCCATGGAAGTTTTTTTGGGTGACCTTGCCCCCCCCCCCCCCGGTTTTAAATATTTATTGATTGTGTTGCAGGAGTTCTATAGTTGGGAGCGGCTCTGAGATCCCAATAGGAAGAAAGATTTTTATTTATTTTTTTAAAAGGGAGAAATCAATGATTAAAAAAAATAAAATTATGTTAAAAGAAAGGTGATTCATTGATTAAACTTACTTAATTCCCTAACGGCCATAAATATGCAACACCGGACCTTGTGATTTTAACATGAAGCATTTCAGGGCACAATCATTAAACAGGGTCATCTGTAAATGGCCAATTCAATGTGCCTTCTTTTCATTGGTGGTGGGAAGTGACATCGTATTGCAGCTTTACTTATGGAGACCCTTTAAGACCAACAAAGGTTTATTTGAGGTATGAGCTTTCGTGTGCACGCCCACTTTATCAAATACATGGAATGGCAAAAAAGGTTCAGACTTATGAATGAACAGCAAATTAACATGGAACATGATGATGATCAAGATATGCAAAGTGACACTAAATAACAAGTTATTCAGTCCTCTTATATGTATTCTCAACAAGGACTATAAATCATCAGTTTTTTAATGTATTTTAGTGTATTTCTTTTTCATAATAGTATTTTAGGATACTGAATGTATGCAAGGGATATTAGGGTGTCTGCTGACATAGCAGCATTTTTTGGAGGGGGGAGGTGGTGTTAAGTGCCTGACAGGAGAGAATGAAGATTCCCAGTCGCTTCTCACAATTAGAAAAGACACTTTTAGACATTTCTCTGCTAGTCTGACATATTTATTGCTTTACAACTGTTGACCTTATAACCTTAACTTGTTATTTAGTGTCACTTTGCATATCTTGATAATCATCATGTTGCATGTTAATTTGCTGTTCATTCTCTGGCTAGAAGTCTGAACCTTTTTTGTTATTCTATGTATTTGATAAAGTGTGCGTGCCCACGAAAGCTCATACCTCAAATAAACCTTTGTTGGTCTTAAAGGTGCCCCACTGGACTCTAAATTTGTTGTACTGCTTCAGAACAACACAGCTGGCCAATTGGATCTAGCTTTATGGAGACCCTGTCCGGGTTTCAAGGCAAGAGACAAGCAAAGGTGGTTCACCATTGCCTGCCTCTGCGTGGCAACCCTGGACTTCCTTGGTGGTTTCCTATCCAAGTACTAATCGGGGCTGATCCTGCATAGCTTCCAGGCTAGTTTGGGCTACTGTCAGATTCCCAGTCAAATCATTCTGCACACACACTTTCTTTAGTGAATGTTTTATTTAGAGATATGAGATGTGATGGGTTCGGACTCTTTGTCAGGACTGGGGTGCAAAGGTGGAAAAGAAGCATATAGGTGCAACCCTAAAATTCCATTCATACACGTCAGCATTTCTACACAGACTGTGAAAGATATATGGTCAACAACTAGCCAGGCACAGACTCTACTTCAAGGACACTTCCCGTGTGAAAGATGTCTTTGAGGCCTCATGGAAACGTTACCAAAGCTAGCCTCCCTAAATTACTACAGACACTCACTCCCGCCTCCCCCCAAGAATGCAATGGCAGGCGAGGACAAGCGATAAGGGTGCAAGGAGCAGCAAGCTAAACAACTGTCAGGGTGCAGGAAGCAAGCGGGATACAATAAGCCAAAGTATACTGGGCAGAAATACAACAGGTACAGCTGGTCAAATGCACAAGTCTGTCAGCTACCCAGGGCAAGGCAAATGATTAAGTACCATCCAGTTGTGGCCAGCCCCGACCTGGATAGCCCAGGCTAGCCTGACCTCATCAAATACTGGAAGCTAAGCAGGGTTAGCCCTGGCTAGTGAATGGATGGGAGACCTCCAAGGAATACCAGGAGCATGACGTGGAGGCAGGCAATGGCAAACCACCCCTGAATGCCTCTTGCCTTAAAAACCCAATGAGCTTGCCATAAATCAGCTGTGACTTCATGGCCCTTCCCGCAACCACCAGCTGCAGCCAACTTATGACCACCTCTGATGGGATTTTCAAGGTAGGTGACGTTCAGGGGTGGTTTGCCATTGCCCGTCCCTGAATAGCAACCCTGGGTTTCCTTGGTGGTGTCCCATCCAAGTCCTAACCAGGGCTACTCCTACTTATTTCTGAGCTGTGATGAGATCAGGCTGGTCTCGGGTTGCCAGGTCTTACCTGTCTGCCAGCGGGGGGCTCCTGGGTTTTCTCCTGGGTCTTCACTTCCTGGAAGTGGCATCATCACGCTGGGCACATTCTACAGAGGACACTCTAGTATTCAGCTAAAATCACTATGGTCGCCATAGAGTTTTTAGCCAAATGCTTAAGTGTTCCCTGTGCAACATGCCCAATGTGATGATGTCACCTCCGGGTAACATCATTGCGCCGGGCAAGTCAGGGGGAAGGGCTCCCCCACCTTGGGGGGCCTGAAATCGGGGAAATCGGGGATGGGCCATCGAGGTCAGGTCTATTCACTGGCCTGCACAAAATGCACTGAGCACCTTCAAGCTCTCTTCAGGCTCAGGCCTCAAATGAACCATTCCAACTCTGGCAACGATCCATATCCTCACTTGTCTTTCTACCGCCTGCTGTGACCTAGTTGGGCTGCAGCTTGGAGATGTGGATTAAAGCCGGCAAGTCTACCGCAGAGCGTCTAAGAGGGAAGGGGAAAGTTTGGCTTGATTGGTGTGTTGGCACAGGATGGAATTCCATTGTACTCTCAAGATATTTCGCAGCTCTCTGTCTTGTCATTGAAGGTGTCAGGTTAGATCAGGGGGAAAGAAACCCATTAGAGCACACTTGCAGAACTTCTCTGATAGGCCTTTTTTGTTGTTGTCGTTAGCAGAACGGTACCTGACAAAGATACAGAAGGCATTAAAATCGTGGACTCAAAACACTGTTCCTGTGGACACCACCTTACCCAAGACTCAGGTCTTATTGGCTGTGACACACGAGGACAGGAACTCTTCTTATCCAAGCCACTGGGAAATTGGGTCTTCAGTTCTGAGAATGCATTTTGCCAGGTAATCCTGGATTTAATTTGTATGTCACAGCAGAAAACTGAATGTGTAGTTTTGCACATACCCCACCCAAGCACTTTCAGCCTCCTCCTCACAACCATAAGGGCTAAAACATAGATCTCTCCCTCTCCTCTTTATCTCTCCCTCCCTCTCTCTCTGTCTTAGAGAATGAAACCTGCAGTTCTTAGGAATCCAAATTCTGTACAATATGCTACATATCCTTGCTTTTATGGATGCCCCACTCTCCAGGTTTTGCTATAGAGTTTCCGGTGTTCCTAGAGCTACCCTTTATCACGACTGGTAAGAACTTGCAGTTTGTGTCTGGTAAGAACCTCACTCTGGTTTGCTGCACAGTTGATTTTATTGTTAAACTTCTATGTATTGTTATTGTTCTCACAGTTTTTATGTGGCTTTGTAACCCGCCCTGAGCCCACTTGGAGGGAGGGCGGGATAGAAATGGAAGTAATAAAGTAAATAAAATAAGTACATGATGCTGCCAAGTGGCAGTGGGCAACAAGATCTGGGGGCAGGGAACCCCCCACCCCCAGCAGAGGCTAACCCTAACCCCTAACCTTCAGAGGCATGGGAGAAAATGGGCATCAACTCCTGGACTGGGCCAAGTCCAAGCCATACTCCTACCAGGTTGTCCTCGGAAGAACATAAGAAGCCAATGTTGGATCAGGCCAATGGCCCACCTAGTCCAACTCTCTGTCACACAGTGGCCAAAAATACCAGGTTCCATCAGGAGGTCCAGCAGTGGGGCCAGGACACCAGAAGCCCTCCCACTGTTGCTCCCCCCTGCCCAAGCACCAAGAATACAGAGCCTCACTTGTCCCAGACCGAGAGCTCCTATCTATACCTTGTGGCTAATAGCCGCTGACGGACCTCTGCTCCATATGTTTATCCAATTCCCTCTTGAAGCCCTCCATGCTTGTAGCCACCACCACCTCCTGTGGCAGTGAATTCCATGTGTTAATTACTCTTTGGGTGAAGATTAGTAGTTGTTGTAGATTTTCTGGGCTGTATGGCCACAAGACCAGGGCCATGCAGCCCAGAAAATCTACAACAACTAAAGTTTGGGATCAGTTTGAAACAGGTATAATGTAGGGTTGCCACCCTTTGGCAACCAGCAGAAGGAGGGGGCGGAAGGCATGACGTCACTTCCAGGAAATAGCCAAAAGTGACCTTACCATGCCGGTGTGACACTCTAGGAGGCACCAAAACTCTTTGGTAAAACCAGGGGGTCGTTTCCTGCAGCAGTTCTGACCAAAGTTCCCTCTAAGCTGTGGAGTCTTGTGAGCAAAAATTCTACTTTGTGAGCTACCGGCATTAAAGCTGTGAGCGAGCGATGTGGCTGCTGCCTAAATTAGTTAGCTCTGGAGCCACATCCTTCCTGAGCTAAGACAAAAATGTGTGAGCCGGAGGCTAAAAAACTGTGAGCTAGCTCACACTAACTCAGCTTAGAGGGAACCCTGGACCTGACCCCCAGGCGCCCCCCCCGCCTCCCTGCTCTCCCTCCCCCCGGGATCCTGCAATGTGTTGTCCGTTTATAAAGTCAGCCTGCTGCAGTCCGCTAGACGACCCCCGGCTCTGACTTGAACAGCCCGGACTAGCCAAGTAGCATCGACCCCGGTCAGCGCCTGTTGGCGCCAGGAGCGCAGTGACCAATAGGGGATCGGCCCGAAGAGGCCGTCAGCCAATGGCCCGCGGACCGGCTCCTCTCTGCCCACCCCTGCTTTGGGCATCCCGGGGGGGGGCGGTAGGAGAGGCCGGCCAGGTTGCCGCTCCACTCTCCTGAAGGAGATTCCCGGAGGCCTTGGAGCCACGCACCGTGCAAAGGTCGGTTAGCAAAGTGCAACTCAGAAAAGCGCCGCGTGGTGCCCGGGATCGGGTGGCTGCGCCTTAAGCAGAAACGGCGAGTCTCCGGCTGCGGTCTCATACACGAAACACAGGGCGTTGGGGGTCGATCAGACCCAGGGGTTGCATTTCCCTCCATACACAAGAACTGAAAACCAGGCGTGCGTTGTAAAGCCTCGAACTTTGCCGCGCATGTTTTTGTTTTGCTTGTCTGCTTCCCTGTCTCCGCTCACTTGCCTTGGATTTCTGTGATTTTATAGCAGAAATGGCAAGAGTCTTGGCTGATAATAGCCATGTGCCTTTGCATCGACTGCCTCTTCTGGTCCACAACGTTTCTGTAATGCACAGGTCCTTGGAAAATGTCTAGAGATGAGAGCAGTTTTGACGCTGAGCAAAGACACCTCAGTCTCCCTGCCGGCTCCTTAGAGTTCCCTGATGAACAAGTTCCATTGGCTTTCAGACCCTCAAGTGTGTATGTAGTCTCTAATAGCTCCTAAGCCTAAGAGGTTCAAGTCACCAGCCCAGGCTGTGATTCCCGCCGCCCCCCCCCCCATGCGCAAGCAAAAAGAGTTTTGAGTGAATCCTTAGTTGAAGTGGCAGACGGAACATGCAGATCAGAGGCCTTTTAAAATTTCCTTTTGCCCTGTGTGCAGCCCAGAGAGAACACTGGCAAGAAATGTGCACTTTGCGCATGTTCGTGCATTTTGCTGTTGCCTAAAATGGTGTGGTACAGTTTCAAAGGGGCAACTAACTGGGATGTATAAAAGGAATGACAGGATTGCCCATTGGAAACAATGGGAGAGGCTCACATTGGAGATAATGAGATCCAGGAATGCCAGTTGACTTGCATGGGCTCCACTGGTATTTAGTGTCAGTATTTGGATTTTAGTTCATGGCTGATCCAACGTGTGTTAAGAAATTCAGACCAAAAAAAATGGCACGAGGTGTGAGCTCTTGGGAAACTGTCCGATATCATGAGTCTTTGGAAGTTGATGTCTTGCATGTCTCCCACTTGCTCTGTTTGGGTTTGGAGTAAGAGAATTTCCCAGTGTGTTGAACCCCCTGGAACAAATCTGTTGGTTTCCCTCCCCCATCTTTAATGACACCCAACTAAGGCAGATCATGTCTCACCTGATCTCACCTGATCCTTGCCTTGACGTGTTCATGGTAGATGGCAAACATGGGCAGCATTGTGTACATGGCTGCTGGTGTGATGCCTGTTTGGGATTATACCTCGTCTGGTCTTAATGTGTGAATGTTCAGTAGAACACGTGCTCCTCAAGACTGCTATAAACATCACCCTTTTAATTTGACTGTTTTCCTGATTTATTGCAGAAAAGGCAAAAGCATACTAACTTGCTCTGTAGTTTCATGCTTGTTGCAGAGTAGCTTCCCTGCAAAAGCAAAGGAAACTTAAGGTGTCTTTAGTCAAAGTGTAAAGCTGGCTCGCCAGCTCTTGACTTGGGAAATACCTGGAGATTTTGGGGGTGCAGCCTGAGTGATGGATGTTGCCTGCTGACATTTCCGGTGATATCAGGGGGTGTGGCATATGCAAATGAGTTATGCTAATGAGCTCCTGCACCTCCTTTTCTATGAAATGACCCCTGGTAAAACGATGGCTGTCTTTCCCCTGCCAGAGGGCAGCAGGCAGAGGACTGGGGGGCAGCCCACTGACAAAGTTTAAAATGTGATTTTATTATGTATGTTTTAATTTGTTAGCTGCCTTCTGAGGGGAGAAAGACAGGATATAAATTTAGTGAAATGAAATAAATTAATAAATAGTATGAGCCAGCTCACTTTTGCAAGCATTTTTTAAAACAAAAAATGGTTTTAAACAAAGTTAAGGAATAACAAAGCACTTACACCAACTGTTTTTTAAAAGTCAGTGGACATCTTGAATAAGGGGCAAATCTTTTTAATTTTTTTTATTATTTTCCCAGAAAAAAGGTGGGATGCAGAAAGGAGAAAGGGGTAGGGGGGGAAATATAAATTCATCAGGTTTGTCAAATATGAGTTGCTACATACAACAGGTAAAATCAGATGTATTACTAAATGTACTGTGTATTTCAAATATAGAAGCAGACAATAAAACATCAATATTACAACATTTTGGGATAGATTCTCTCTTTAAAGAATAAACAAGAACTTTCCTAAAGTTAGAGATTACATAAAGGGGAACTCTGATGGCTGAACTAGCTTTGAACTTGGTGGCAGCCATGAATGAAAACAGGGCGGCCGGTTCTGTCTTGGGAAATGCATGGAAATTGGGGGGGGGGGTATGCCTCAGGTGGGCAGGATTTGGAGAGGGATCTCAGCCCCAGGTCAGTTGTAATTCCAGAACTCCAGATGCCATCTGGAGGCTGGGAACCCTAGACTACACAAGACAAGCCAGAAGATTCAAGCCAGCCAAGCGGTCTTTAATAATCCCAGTTGAAATAAGCAAACACACTTCAGAGACTGACGAAGGATAAATTTCAATAGTGTGACCTTACTGCTGTGGAAATGTTCTGAGCGAGGTCACTGGTGAGATGGCTTCCATTTAGCAGGGGCTGCACAACATTCCAAAAACAAACAAGCAGAGGTGGGTGGAGAATGCCACTCTTCAAAATACATAGGAAAGCTGCTGGAACGCACAGAAATGCAGATTTTTAAAGGAGCAGGTGGTTTTTGACGTTGAGGGTGTCCAGAAATGAATCACGTTGAACAGAGAGTTTACGTACCGAACAAGACAGATCAAAAACATTACAATCGAGATAGATCAAGATGGGCGGCCGCGTTAGTCTGTCTGCAGCAGTAGAAAGGAGCAAGAGTCCCGGAGCACCTTACAGATAGACAAAAATTGTGGTCGCCTAGGAGCTTTCCTGAGTCACCGCTCACTTCTTCAGATACCTTCACAAGGTTAAGAACATAAGAACATAAGAGAAGCCAATGTTGGATCAGGCCAATGGCCCATCCAGTCCAACACTCTGTCACACAGCGGCCAAAATATACCAGGTGCCCTCAGGAGGTCCAGCAGTGGGGCCAGGACACTAGAAGCCCTCCCACTGCTGCCCCCCAGCACCAAGAATAGAGTGCATCACCTGCCCCAGACTGAGAGTTCCCATCTATACCCTGTGGCTAATAGCCACTGATGGACTTCTGCTCCATAAGAACATAAGAGAAGCCAATGTTGAATCAGGCCAATGGCCCATCCAGTCCAACACTCTGTCACACAGCGGCCAAAATATACCAGGTGCCCTCAGGAGGTCCAGCAGTGGGGCCAGGGCACCAGAAGCCCTCCCACTGCTGCCTCCCCCTCCAGCACCAAGAATAGAGTGCATCACCTGCCCCAGACTGAGAGTTCCCATCTATAGGTAAAGGTAAAGGTTCCCTTGCTCGAAAGCCAGTCGAATCCGACTCTAGGGTTGCGGTGCTCATCTCCGTTTCAAAGCCGAAGAGCCAGCGCTGTCCGAAAACGTTTCTGTGGTCATGTGGCCGGCATGACTAAACACCAAGGTGCACGGAACGCTGTCACCTTCCCACCGAAGTGGTACCTATTTATCTACTTGCAATTTCTTGCTTTTGAACTGCTAGGTTGGCAGGTTGATGGGTTTCCATTCTGTACGGCTGAATGCCAGTGTCTCCAGTGGAGACCGATCAAGGTGGGTGGCTGTATTAGCCTCTCTGTAGTGGCAGAAAAGAAGAAGACTCCAGGAGCGCTTGAAAGGCTAACTATGGGCGATTCTGCATCTGGCACTTGCTCCACATTTCCTCAACACTGAGGGAAAGGTGCCGCTCAGAACCGCATTCAGATACCCCCGGGGCGATGCTGTACTGACTGCCAAGTCACCCCTGAACAGCCATAAATCTGTGCAGAAGGTACCATAAAACCCAAGGATCACAGAAAGTGAACATGGCATGCTGTGTAGCAGGGCTCTTTTTGTAGCACGAACGCCTTTGCATATTAGGTGACACACCCCTAACGTAGCCCATCCTCCAAGAGCTTACAGAGCTCTCCTTACAAGGAAGGAAGTGAAAGCAGCATGCGATGCAGAGGGGAATTTCTGTTCCAAGGTGGGCTTGGTAGAATAATGGAGAGAAAAGCCAATGCAGAATCGCACAAAATTTGTGCCAAGGTATGAGCTTCCGTGAGTCACTCAGAAGTAAGCGGCGACTCATGAAAGCTCATACCCTGTTACAGTCAAGGTTTACTTAGATAGTTCCACGGTCCTCGTGTTGCCATCTGAAGATTCTTCAAATGTACATCTTGTCATGGTTAATTTGCTTGTATTCACGAGATCATGATTGAGTCAAAGTGGAAAGCAGATGTAACCGTTTGACCCTGGCCACAGGAGAGGGGAGCTTTCGCCCAGGCTCTGTAGCTTGCCTGTAGGGTTACCAGTCCCAAGGTGGAGCTTGGGGTTCTTCAGGAATTATAGCTGACCTTTGGCATCACCTCCCTTGCTGAGCTCCCTCCTCTCACCCCACTCTGCCTTCCCCAGGTGCTGCCCCCAAATCTCCAGGAATTTCCCAAACTACAGTCGGCAACCCTACGTAACCACCTAGTTGAGTTCCCAGTACAGGAAATGGAACGCTAGAACATCCTCAACAGATGACTTGAAGACCGGCAGCAAGGGAGAGCCCTGTCCCACGGGATACCCGGCTCCATTGCTGAACTTCTCTCGCCATTGAGATGTTTCTCCTAGTATTTTAGGCATCTCGGCCCCGGAGTGGTAAAGAAGAAGTCTTTGCTTTCTTCCATGAGATAGCCCTTTTAGGGTCACCGGATAGCTTGGGAAATTCCTGTAGCTTTGGAAGCAGTCCCTGGGGAGGCCAGTTTGCAGAGGAGAGAGAGCTCAGAAGGGATATGACGTTGGGGCCTGGGATATGGGGGTATGTCACTTTGACATTGCTGACATCTCTACATCACTTCCGGGTACAGCCCAGAAGTGGCAAGGGGTAGCTCTAGGAATCACCTGAAACTCTATGGTTAAACCAGCAACTGAGACAATTGACAGGAGGCCTCCTGCCCTAACGGGAGGCCTGGCAACTGTAGCATACGGTGCCTTATAGATCACGCTCTGAGTCTGCTATTTCCTCCAGAGGAACTGAACACTTTGTGGTCTGGAATTGAAACTGCCTTGGATTCAGCACACAAAACTGGGGCCATTTGATGCAAAGTGCACTGCTACAGACAAGACAGCAAACCTGATCGAGGTGGGCGGAAATAGGACTCGACAGATCGGTATCCTCTGAAGCATATGGAGATTGCAGGCTTAGCCAGGTTCCTTTTCATTTCCATCGCTTCATGTCAGGCCATTATCTACTAGATTTAAATCAATACAACAGGTAAAACAAATTGCTGTTGCCTCCACTCTAATCCAATATTGTGGCAGAATTAATATCCCTCTCTCAACCCACCGGAGAGTTGGAGCTATTAACTCCTCAATGAGGGGTGGTCTGTTTTGCATGATGCAGCCCAGAGCCCCAGAGCCGGGGGTTCGGTGGCGCTCCTGCATGAGCATCTGCCGCTGGGGCGGTTCAGCTGTCTTTCATTACTTCACAGGAAAACTTGGCTTTTCTATCTCTGGTTATCTTTCCTTCCTAATTCAGAAGGCAAGGACGAAGGGGTGTTGGTGAGACCCAGAACTAGTACAGACGTAGGCCTGCCAACTCTGGGCTGGGAAATACCTGGAGATTTTGGGAGGGGGAGCCAGGGGAGGGAGGGGCCAGGTATAATGCCAGGGTTGCCAGGCTTCTGGCTCCTCTTCAGGATCTTCTATGGTATCATAGAGTTTTTTTGGCCGAGTGCTAGAGTGTCCCCCCGGCAACGTGTCTGGCGCAATGATGTCACCTTTGGGTGACGTTATCATACCGGGCACGTTGGTGCGATCCTGGCACTTTGGGGGTGCCCGGATCAAGGCTGGTGGATTGGGGCCCCTAAAAGCGGGCATCCACCCCACCCTCCCGCGGGGGGAATGGTAAGCCTATATAATGCTATAGCACCAACCCTCCAAAGCAGTCATTTTCTGCATGGGAACTGATCTTGATTGACTAGCAATTAATTATAATGGAGATTTCCAGGCTGGCAACCCTATAAGATGTTTTTGAGTGCTACATATCTCCATTCAAGCAACTTCTTCTGACCTCTGGCAAGATCATTCCCAGGGTCGTGGGACCTGTGTTTGGAATTACCTTGTGGATGGGGTAGAATCATAGAGCTGGAAGGGGCCATATAGACCATCTAGTCCAACACCCTGCCCAATGCAGGACCAGCCTAAACCATCTCTGACAAATATTCGTCCAGCCTCTTCTTGAAAGCTGTCCGTGGAGCCAACCACCTCCCTAGGCAGCTGGTTACACCTATGAACCACTCTGACCGTGAAAGTCTTTTCTAATATCCAGCTGATACCTTTCTGCATGTAATTTAAACCTGTTGCTTCGGGTCCTGTCCTCTGCTGTCAACTGGAACAGCTCCTTGCCCTCATCCAAATAACAGCCTTTCAAATATTTAAAGAGAGAATCACCCCCCCTTTCACTACCCAAAGGAGTCTCAGAGCAGCTTACAACCTCCTTTCCCTTTTCCTCCCCACAACAGACACCCTGCGAGATAGGTGGGGCTGAGAGAGCTCTGTTGCCCAGCAAGGAGCTTTGTGCACTCTTATGGACATAAATGGACTGTGTATAAAAAGTGCAAAAGAGATTCCGATGTAAGGTGACCAGATTGTGATGCCAGACATGCGCCAACAGGAGTCTGAGATGATGTGCCCGTGGTTCCTGAGGCCACTCGTTCTGAGATGTATCCCTAGACACATGAACCACTCCAAAACAGCCATCTACCATTGCTGTTTAAACCAGGGACTCCCAACGCCATTAAGGGAGCCCTTCTTCATCATGCCAGAACCCCTCCCCACCTTCTCTGCATCGAAGGCACAAAAGACTCTTTCCCGCCTTCTGTTTGACAAAGGACTTGTCCTTCCTAATCCACTCAAGGAACCGGTTCTGCTGCCCTGAGACAAAGAACACAATAGGTGCTAGCCGATGAGTCATCACAACCCTCAAGGTGTCTCTGTCACAAGTTCAGTTAGAATTTAACATTGACCAACCCCTTAAGCCTTTACCCATTGTGGATGTGACTTTTGGAACGGACCACCAAGGGGTTGTCTCAAGGGTGCTGGCCAGCAAAGCCCTCTCCCAACACCCCCTCATAAAAGTGGGCACCCAGCAGCGTGCTGGCTCTCTAGCCCTTTCTATCCTGAAACCCACCCTGCCTCTAAGACTCTTGGACTGCAGCCAGAGTCTCCATGTGTTTCTGCCGGTTGAGAGCACGATCCCCATTTCCTATTAGTCTCCCCTATTTTTCCACTGGGATGTATCATCTCGCCAAACAGGTAAATATTGCCCCCCAACGATATCCTGCTCATTCAAATGTCTCTATTTTCTGTCTAAGTTTCTTAGAAGCTGTGTAACTGGGTGTATGATTGTGTATTGTTTGAGTGTGAAGTTTCTTCAGTAAAAGAAACCATTTTACACTGAAGCCAGCCTCCGTGTCTATTTCTGGTATCTTTGGAAGAAGCAGGACCCCTGTATATAAAGGTGTTTGTTCCCTTATTGCCTATTACCAATTGTATAATATTGTAAAATCCCCATTATTAGTAATAATTCAAGGCAATCAGGCTAACAGCTCTTTCAAGAACTGCCCTTGAGAGAACAGCTCTGAAAGAGCATGTGACTGACCCAGGTCACACCAGCAGCTGAATGTGGAGGAGTGGGGAATCAAACCCAGTTCTCCCAGATTAAAGTCCGTGCTCTTAACCACTACACCAAACTGGCTCTCCTACTTACCTGGCGCAGCAGGGAGACCCAGCCTTCATACACTGATGTGCCTATGTCACTGCCACATGACCTGGAAGTGATGTCATCACTTCCGGGATGTCGGGGTGACACTCCGGTATTTGGACAAAAGCTCTATGGTAATTTTGGCTTTTACCATAGTGTTTTTGTCCAAATACCAGAATGTTGTTGTCATGACGCCTGCTGAGCCCGAGCCCCTGGCTCCAGCAGAGGAGCTAAGTCCTGCCAGGGATGAGCTCCCAACAACAACAGCAATAATACAGTCCACAGTAAACATTGATCAAGAGAAAACAATGTGGATTCATAAAATAGAAACAATAGGTTAGTTACTCTGAGGCATGTTTGGTCCAACTTACATAGTAGCAACCTTTGCAGGTGCTTTTTAGAGTTTAGGAGACCTGGCCCATATTGAAACTGAATAATGTTGACCTTGTTAAGAAATTGCAATAAGACTTCCTATAATGGCTTCTAGTTCCTGAGGAAGGACCTGAAGTCCGAAACACTGATCAATACCTAGGAAAAGTGTTGGACATCTATTCCAGACTTCATTGCTTCCTTCTGAGAGATTTCTATTCTGGACTTTGTTCTTTCCCTTTGGGATATAGTGGACTTATATATTTTCCTATGATTGATTACATGTGTTGAATTACTTATTGTATTGAAGTCTCTTATTGTAGGCTTTGGTGCGGGTTTCTGCAGTGCACAGGGATGAGCTCCCGTCATCAGAAACCTCTGCGCCTGATAGCATGGTGAGCTCCAAGGCGGGCCCAGCAATAGCTGGGGCAGATCCCTGCTCACCTGGGAAACCCCCCCCCCCGATTCGCCACCACCGGTGTCTCATTTGCAAGAGCAATGCTGACAGGACATGGCAGCCCGGCGGTGAGAAGCACACATGCACACCCAGCACTCGTTTAGCCCTGAGTACTAGTGGGAGCCGGGTAATGCTTGGAGCATGCTAATTGCTGACCACCTGGAGTACTGTTTAGCCCTTGCTGGCATGCTGACAGATCGTGCCAGCAACTAGTCAGTTTGACGATACTCTGCACCACCCCACTTGGATTCCTGCCTCCTGTCTTGTTTCCCTCGGCTCCTCGACCTCGGCTCGTTTGACTCTGCTCAACTCGGCACCTTGAACTTTTGCTGCCTGGACTCCTGACTCTCGGAACTCTAACCCTCGGACTACGCTAACAGTTTGTGATTTGGACTTGGTTTCTCCGGTTATTTGACTTGCCTGGTTCCTGACTCTGGACTGCCCCTCGACTACCCCGCCTGTCTTGCACCTTGAACTTGTTCTTCTTGGTGACTGTTGGGTCGCCCGGTTTTGACCTCGGACTGTGTTCTGATCTCGGACTGTGTTTTGACTGTCCCCGTGCTTGCCTGGCTCCGCAGTCCAGCCTGTGACAGTTGTCCCCAATGATGTTACTTCCTGGTCAGATGGGTAATGACAATGAATCTCTTGCTGTTTCTGGGTGATTCACCCCTGCCGGCCAGCTGGTCAGCAGTGGGGAGATGGGGCCTGGGAGCAGGGGATCTGGCAACCCTAGTCAGAACTATCCATCTGTCATCAGTGAGTGAAACTCAGAAGGGATTTAAACTTTAAATGCCACCACACGTGGCATTTAACTCAGAAGGGATTTAAACTTTAAATGCCACCACACCACCACAACGTGACTCAGTGAGTGAACTCAGAAGGCATTTAAGGAGACAGCAGTCTCTTTAAATGCCTTCTAGCCACACCCAAATAAAAGCTGAACAAAATTGGCTTTTATTCGGGCACAGCTATTTCGGTAGCCAAATCAGATTCTCCAGTCTGTATTCGGCTGAATAAATATTTTCCGGATATTTATTTGGCTCTGTACATACTCAGCACACACTCCTACTGTTAATGCTTGAAATCTGTAT
Organism: Gekko gecko; assembly: GCA_029375565.1. Taxonomy (NCBI): domain Eukaryota; kingdom Metazoa; phylum Chordata; class Lepidosauria; order Squamata; family Gekkonidae; genus Gekko; species Gekko gecko. The sequence goes on from JAPDNY010000008.1 coordinate 2,229,788, forward strand.
TTCAGTTTTTAAAAATTGCCACAGTCTTGTAATCGGAGACTGGAACATAAGATCGTAAGAACATGAGCATGGTCCTGCTGAATCAGACCCAAAGCCCATTTAGTCCAGCATTCTGTTCACACAGAGGTCGACCAGCTACCCCTAGGAAGCCCACAACGAGGAGAACTGCAAGAGCATCCTCTCGCCCATGCTCCTCAGCAACTGGTACAAAGAGGGATCCTGCCTCTGGTACTGCTGCCATGTTTAGTAGCCACTGATAGCCTCATCCCTCCATGAATTTGTCCACTTCCCTTTCAAAGCCTTTCAAGCTGGTGGCCCATCGCTATATGGAGATTTCCTGAAGATCAGGTACAGGAGTGGCCCTTTTTTACAGCTAAGATTCCATTCTGCAAAATGCTGACAACTGCTAAGACGTTCAGATTCCAAAATTCAGATTCCATGGTTGAGATCGCCCCTCTCGATTTGGCACTTGAATTTCAGAGATCGAATCTGACATAAGAATTCAGCTAACTTGCTTGACTGAATGAATGGACAAAGTAAATACAAAAGGTATTGAACACAACTGGAAATCAGACATTGACTGCTACAAGCAACTTGGTCGTCAGACGCTGCCAGATAGTTCATTGCTGCATGTCGGATCATTTCAAATGTTGATTGGTGCTGTCATGTCAACTGTCAGATGTTGTCAAATGTTGACAGACACTGCAAGATCTTCAGATGTCGAACGATGGAAGTGAAACATACGCTGAATATTTGCACACACAAAATGTATCTGGAGAATATTCGCTATCAACATCTGTGCCAAAGAACTCTCTTCAGGCAGATTCAGTTCACCTTTCTGTTATCCCGGTTTCTACCCAGAACTCTGCAAGCCAGTCCTTGTTTGTCCATTTCCTGTGCCACCACTGATTAGAAAGGGAAACTGCTGGAAGTTTAAGGCAGGATACTAAGACTATATCTCAGAATCTTCATAGGGCCAGAGCATCACGTGACTGCAGAAAGCGAACCCTGCAACAGCAACATATCTCCTAGGAGGTTCTGGGCATCTAACAAAAAATGAAGGAACAGATTAGTACCAAAAGCAACACAAGAAAAAATGGGGAAGTAAATATTTGTTTCTTTATGAAGGCTGTGATCACAGTGCAGTGTGGGCACATCTCTAGCTGAGAAAGAGTGTAGATTCTGTCAATGTTAACTTTCTCGCCTCTTTGGGAGAGTTGGAGGGGGTCCTAGTCAGGAAACAGGACTAGGGCCCTTTCTGCCCTCTCCTTTTAATCCACGTTCACCTCGGTGTCCTCCCAGCAATTCTGCACTAAACTCTGATTCAACTGTCTTTTTAATCCAGATTTCCCCCCCATTCTGCACTAAAATCGAGTTCAACCTGTTGGAAAATAGTCAAAAATACTTAATTACTCAGAGTATCGATGGATCTTGCTTCACTGGAGAGGAGAGATTTGTTTGTGTTTAAAAACTTTTATTTCTAAGGGTAAAGGATACACAGGAGACCTACAAAGTAACATCTAAGAGCTACATTTCTAACATCTTATTGCTAAGAAAACATGGTTACAAAGGGTACAGAAACAATGGAGAATCTGTTTCTTCTTGACCCCTAGAAAGGAAGTCACCTGAAACCAGTAACCAATGAGTATTACAATACAAACCACTTTTCCCGTTGTTTCTCCCCATTGGCTCTGAGCCAGGTTTCCCTTCCAGGTCAGTCTAAATAATAGTAGAGATGGTAAACAAGTTAACCCTATAATGACTGGAATCTGGGACCTTGCAAACACATACATTTCCAACACAACCTTCTTTTTATTCTGGGTCCCCCCCCCTTCTGCATTACATTACCTCCCTTCAGTGGTCAGCCCAGTTTCAGCCTGCTGTTGCCTCGGGTTATTTGGATGCAATTTTGCTGTAGACTTCAATTGCCTCGACACTGAGAAAATCTGGGGAGCCAGGCAAATGCGGAAGGGATCTAGGTTAAGTTCTCCATTCCCTCTTCCAGTGGTAACGGGTGGCATCAAAAAATATTGCTACAAAAACCATTCAGTGTTGTATGTAAGATTCTCAATGCACACTCTGGAATTCTGCACCAATGAGATACGGCATCCTGGCTGCCCACATTAAGCCTCTGAGCAACCTGACTTTGTATCTACGATGTAGAAAACTCCAAGGAAGTCCAAGGTTGCTATACAGAAGGAGGCAACGACAAACCACCTCCGAACATCTCTTACCTTGAAAACCCTGCAGAATTGCTATAAGTTGACTGTGACTTGACAGCATTTCCCACCACCATTACTTGTCAAAGAGAATGTGGAATGCTCTGAAGGTTCTGAAATCTGGGGGGGGGGGGGGTTGTTTCCAGAAGACACCAGAGCCCGTCATCTCGGACCCTAAACAATCCCTAAAGCATACATTGAAGCGATGCCAACAGGGGGAAGAAAGAAAGTCAAACCAGCAATTGACGACTGGCCAGGAAAGGGGGGGGAACAGACGGAATGGTAGATAGCACATCCTGGTTTAGGAAATGAGTCTCAGCAGGGATCTGAGACATTTAAATCAGCTGCTAGTTGCCCCCCCCCCATTTCCTTTAAACGATGTGTTCAGTTACTTCTGCCCCCTCCATCTGCATACCTGATTAGACTGCTTTTTATCTTCACAATTCACTGCCTTCTCCGGAACTGTGCAGCCAAATTTCACTGCAATGCTTTTGTGTGGATCCACCACAAGACACGGCTCTGATCTCTCTGTTTGTTTGCATCGGCTCAACCCAAGGAGCGGCCGTGTTCCATAGGGAAGGAAAGTTACACTAAATCATGGGAGAGGAAAAAAATGGCACCAGGAAACAAGAAATCTACAGGCCGACTGAAGGAAGCAGGCAGACAAGACAGTCAGTGGAGGAGAGTTGCTAGACTGGCCATAGGTAGAGCATCAACAGTGCTTAGAAGGTGCCCTTGGGCCACCAAATTGACAGCACACATCACCAATCACAGGCAGCCCAACCCACCATACTGTGCCTTCCTTGGTGTTTCCGACTGGGGATCCCCTGGAATCACAACCACATCTCCAACCAGTTTCCCTGATGGAAATGACAGCTTCAGAGTGTAGACTATACGGCGTTATACTCCACTGAGACCCATCTGCTCCCAGGGTTGTCAGTCTCCAGATGGTAATACAACAAACAAGCAAACACTGTGATATAAATTACTAGGACATTTAGTAAGAATTGGTTGTGGTCACACGCACCAGAAAAACGGGGGGAGGGGAGTGAGGCTATTTCCTCTGGAGCAATTTGACCCACAGTTGCATGATCACACAGTCCTTGGAAGCTGCGGGGGCAGCCCACCACTGTGTGATCAGACACAACTGCAGGTGAGTCGAGGTGTGGTGGTTTTTTTTGCCATTTGTTTCCGATGCACTTAAACAAGGAATCGATGAATCACATCTCCGCACTGCGGGCTCCCTATGGAATTTGTGATGATGCGCATACTGAGAAGGGGCAGAAAACAATGGCACAGAGTCGGGATGGCCCGATCAGACCATCCCGATGCCATGAGAACATGCTGGAGTGATCAGACAGGGGAAAGTCCATCTGTGGCCCATTGCATCCTGTTTCCTACGGGATTTTCCCCAGTGTCTTTTAACTCTGCTTCTCCTGTGGAGCAGAACAGGTTGCTGATCACTGTGGGGTGCTTCCCAGATGTTGTTGTCTGATCTGCCCGACATTCATGCCTATGGCGGGTCTAATTGTGTGTATGATCGCAGCCATCATGTGGTATTATATTTATTTATTTATTTCTTAGGCCCCGGTCACACAGGCCAGAAAACGCGGGGGGAGGCGTGGCAGTTTGCCCTGGAGCTAAATAAGGCGCGGTAGCCCGATCATACGGGCCACCGGGTTGCCACACTCCAGCTCTGTGCCCTGATCACACTGCGCTGCTGCAGCGCAGCAAAAAAGCAGCGCAGTGCGCATGCACCATTGGGGGGGCGGGCTGCTGTCGGTGTCTTGTGTGTGCGCATGCGCTGTTCAGCGTTGGTGCGCATCCCATGGACACTTACAACATCCGGAAACCCCGGGGACATGGGCGGGCGCTCCCGCGATCAGACGCCAGCCTTTGCCCCGCGGTTTCCGGAAACTAGTACTTCCGACCTACTAGTTTTTTACCCCGCGTTTTCCAGGGGAAGCCGCGGGTTGGCCACGGGAGCACTACGCCTCCCAGATGTGCTCGTATGATCGAGCATGGAAAGTCCGCAGGGCTCCCGTGTCTTCAGCGGGGCAAATGCTCCGTGTGAACAGGGCCTTAGTTAGGCTTCTATCCCACCCTCCCGCTGAAGCGGCTCAGGGTGGCTTACAAACAGTTATAAAACCAGCATAAATACATACATAAAATACAGCTCAATAAAATTCCAAAATCCCAAATAAAACTTTACAATATTACAAGAAAAAGTCCAACATTCTCAATGAGCTCCCGGTTATAAGCTCATTTCGTCCCAATCTTCCTCAGGAGTAATACTATTGTACTGAAAGGTATCAGCCTCTTGGTTATGTTATGGCCTTAAACCCGTGCTTTGAACGTGTCCACTCATTTGGTTTTTCTGGGAGGAAGATATTACTCATATCAGTTTTGTATTAGAATGTTCATTGATTGGCTGCGGTGGCTCAGCGGTTAAGACACTGAGCTGCAGACTGGAAGGTTGGTAGTTCGGCAGTTCGAGACCCGAGTGCTGTGTGACGGAGTGAGCTCCCGTCTCTGGTCTCAGCTCCTGCCAACCTAGCAGTTCGAAAGCAAGAAATTGTGAGTAGATAAATAGGTACTACTTTGGTGGGAAGGTAACAGCATTCCGTGTGCTAATGCCGTGTGCTAATGCCTGAGATGAGCTGGGTGTTTAGTTATGCTGGCCACATGACCATGGAAATGTCTTCAGACAGCGCTGGCTCTTCAGCTTGGAAGTGGAGATGAGCACCGCCCCCTAGAGTTGGATTTGACTAGCTTTTGAGCAAGGGAAACCTTTACCTTTATTTATGTACTTTTAAACTATCTGCCTGTCTCTTGGAGGCTTACCGTCTGTGCCCTTACTACAGCTCAAAGACTCATATTACAACAGGGGAGAGATAAATGCCCACCTCTGGTAAATCAATGGATTGAGGATCTCTGAACTTTATCAGATGACCGTTGCATACAGACTTATTTTTAGATATTTGGAAATCTTTTATAGAAATTGATGTGTAGCTCCACCCCCACTGTTGTTATATTTTGGTCCTCACTTGATAAATACTTTTATTTATTTAGTTGCTTGTAGAATGTGTTACAGTGCAGCATTTCAGACAGAGGTGGACCTATATTTTTGGGATCCTGAAGCTTGAACTGCTATGGGGCCCCCTTCTCAACCAGCAATAATAGGGCCACATCCATCAAGGTCCAAAGAGCCTTGCTGCCTTTGCAAGGACCTTGAGGCCCAAATGGCGGAGAACAGGGTGGTGGGGTGGAGCCCTTGAAAATGGGCCATACAGGGAGCCCCTTTCCACCATCCATGAGGTCTGGGTGACCGCAATTATCTTCTTCAATGGGGCTGTTCCATGGCAGATCAGTACTAAGTAGTTCAACCCACGGGTTTATGATTCTGTCACCAAAATAGCCTTGTTTCAATAACAAACACTTTTTAAAAAAACCTCCATCGATTTTGTTGAAAAATTCACTCTTTTTTTTTTAAAAAAAAGTTGCTTCAGAGCCCCTCCAGGATTAGGGGCGCTGAAGTTTAAGTTTCGTTAGTTTCATGAAGTTGAGCAAACTCCAGAGGATGAGGGAGGACAGGAGGGCCTGGCGTGATGTGGTCCATGGGGTCGCGAAGAGTCAGACTTGACTGTGTGACTGAACAACAAAAGTTTCGTAGTAGGTCCGCCCCTGTTTGCAGAGAGGCCATGGCAGCTTGAGCGGGCTTCCTGATGCTGCTTAGACGAATGCTGAGGCATTTTTTTTGGGGGGGGGTGTGCCTGGGAAGAGTACAGTTTGGGGAGGATGATCACATTCCAGGTGACACTGTAGGGATTTTAACTAACCTCTATGATAAAGGTACGCTGGGCATACTCCTAAGCTTGGGGCTCTCCTCCTTTAACCAGCTGCTGTCATACAGAATGGAACATATTTAAGTACACAGAATATCAGCATCCTAATTGATTTATATCCTAATTGATACATATACATTCTGGTGTAATGGTTAAGTGTGCAGACTCTAATCCTCCACTTGCAGCTGATGGATGACCTTGGGCAAGCCATAGTTCTGTCAGAGTTGTTTTTGAAAAAGAGCATTTTCTGCCAAAGCTCTCTCAGCCCCACCTTTCTGCTCTGAGATTCTGAGTGAAGGGCGGGGTATAAATCAAATCTCCTCCTCCACCTCTTCTCTTCCTGCTCTCCTCCTCCTCCTCCTCCTCCTCCTCCTCCTCCTCCTCCTCCTCCTCCTCTTCTTCTTCTTCTTCTTCTTCTTCTTCTTCTTCTTCTTCTTCTTCTTCTTCTTCTTCTTCTTCTTCTTCTTCTTCTTCTTCTTCTTCTTCTTCTTCTTCTTCTTCTTCTTCTTCTCATGCAGTATTTGATTTTAATAAATTCATTCATAACCAGGAATGCCGATTCACTAGACAGGCAGATGGACTTCCTCTTTGACTCTTCAGGACACTGCTCTGAGAGCCAAAGGCGAAAGGTCAGACAGATGCAATCTTCTTTTCCCATTGATCTTAGGCAATATGAAGCAAGGCATTGTGGTCCCTCAGCCTTGTGGGGCCCTGTGAAAGGCTGTCCCTACACCGGCTCCACATCCTTTCTAGGATTTCATGTTAGCTTCTGGTTATAATTATCAGCGATGCACTGCCTTTTCACGCAAACGTGGAGATCCTCGTATTGTGGCAGACATAAGAACACGAGAAGCCAATGCTGGATCAGGCCAATGGCCCATCCAGTCCAACACAAGGCAGGAGATGAGAAAGCTGCAGCCTCTCACCCAAGATACCCTGTTCACGAGTTACAGTGTACATATAAGAACACAGGAACATAAAGAGCATAAGAGAAGCCAGTATTGGATCAGGCCAATGGCCCATCCAGTCCAACACTCTGTGTCACACAGTGGCCAAAAATACCAGGTGCCATCAGGAGGTCCACCAGTGGGGCCAGGACACTAGAAGCCCCTCCCACTGCTGCCCCACCCAGCACCAAGAACACAGAGCATCACTTGCCCCAGACTGAGAGTTTCTACCTATACCTTGTGGCTAATAGCCACTGATGGTCCTCATAGACCATCAGCCTTTCTGTCTTGTCCATCCTAATGGGCAGTGGCTTTCTAGGGTTCGGTTTCCAGCTCCTAGTTGGAAAATTTCTGGAGATCTGGAAGTGGAACCTGGGAAGGCAGAGTCTGGTGAGGGGAGGGTCCTCAGTGGGATACAGCGCTGATGGTTTCCACCCTCCAAAGCAGCCATTTTCTCCAGGGGATCTGATCTCTAATGTCTTGGAATCAGTTGTCATTCTAGGAGCTCTCCAGGTTTCATCAGGTGGTCAGCAACCCTACTCAAGCATCTCAGCTGGAAGGCTTCCATGTCACCTGCAACCTGATTCTTTTTCACTGGAGATGCTGGGGACTGAACCTGAGACCTGCATGCAAAACAGGGATTCTTCCAGTTTGGTGTAGTGGTTAGGAGCACAGACTCTAATCTGGGAGAACCGGGTTTGATCCCCCACTCCTCCACATGCAACTGCTGGTGTGACTTTGGGCCATTTACAAGCTCTTTCAGAGCTGTTCTCTCAAGGGCAGTTCTCCAGAGAGCTCTCGCAGCCCCACCTACCTCACAGGGTGTCTGTTGCAGGGAGGGGAAATTAAAGGAGATTGTAAGCCACTCTGAGACTCCTTTAGGTAGTGAAGGGTGGGGTATAAATCCAACCTCCTCCTCCTCCTCCACTGAGCTACAGCTAGGGTTGCCAACCTCCAGGTGGGGCCAGGAGATCTCCTGCTTTTACATCTGATTTTCAGACTACAGAGATCAGTTCTTCTGGAGAATATGGATGCTTTGGAGGGTGGACTCTATGGCATAGTACCATGCTGAGGTCCCTCCTCTCCCCAAATACTGCCCTCTCCAGGCTCCACTCCCCAAATCTCCAATTATTTCTAAATCCAGAGCTGGTAACCATAGCTACAGCCCCCCCATCTCATGTCTAACAGTATTTATTTATTTATTTATTTATTTATTTTGATTTATATTCCGCCTAGCCATGAACTGTAGGCTCTTTATCAGCTTCCAAGGCACAGGAACACACAAAGCAGCCTTACTGAGTCCACCCAGACTGGGCATGGGTCTCCAGGGTCTCACACAGAGGTCTTTCACATCACCAGCCTCCCTCATCCTTTTAACTGGAGATGCCAGGGACTGAACTTGGTTGGGACCTTCTGCATGCCAAGCAGAGACTCTGCCACTGAGCCACCACAGCCCCTCCCATGCTGTGTGTTTATGCGTATATGAATATTCTAAACAGCTGGAACTGGCTGGATCCGGCAAAGCTTCCCTTCCCAACCTCTTGTGAATATTATATTCACGCTCAGCCAGCACCCCCTTTAATCAATTTAACATAATGTGACCCACAAGTTAATCTTCCCTAATGAGAAGGACACCTTCTCTCCATTAAGAGACAGATATATCACCAACCTCATCTTGCAGATGAAGAAGGCAATTATGCCGCCCGCCCGGAGGCCGGAGCTACTAACGGAAGGGGAAAGATGCTAATGGCAGGGCACATCTGAAAAGAGGGAAAACAGTGTTTCCGGGAATGACCCTATCTCTGCCCTGACCATAGGGCAACGCTTCCGATTATCCCAGCAGTGATAGGCCTCCTATGAGTTAATCTGGTGAATCTCTTGGATTTAGGATTGCTGGCTCCAGACTGAGAAATTCCTGGAGGTCTGGGGGTGGAGTCTGGGGAGGACAGGGACCTCAGTGGGGTGCCATACAGCCCACCCTCCAACCCATTCATTTTCTGCAGGGGAACTGATCTCTGTAGTCTGGAGATCAGATGTAATTCTGGGGGATCCCCAGGTCCCACCTGGAGGATGGCATCCTTACTTGGATTGTCTTTGGAAGATAATGGGCATTGAACTCACCATCAGACTCACAACTGGAATGATTGAGGTTTTTTTTTTTTAAAAAAAAAACCAATCATGAACAGTGAATTTATTTATTTTTATTCTACGCTTGCATCGTATGTTTCTGTTATGTCCTGGGCCCGACATCGACGGACCCAGCTTGGGAACCCAGAACAATAGACTGCTAGGATCCTGGCAGGAAATGATCGACCAGGAGCACCTCTGTAAATAGCCTGTCATCACGCGTAGTGGGTGGGGGTGGGGGTGGGTGGGGTGTTGGGCACGGATTTAAGCAGGGCTGTGGTCCAGCTAGGGTTGTCTTTTAGCTTGAGCTGATTCACAATAAAGCATGAGCTGACCACTAATCGCGTGTCAAACTCAGTATCTTACAGTTTCTATCTTATAAGAGCTGCCAAGGACATTTCCAATGAAATTTGAGGCACACGTAATATTAAAAACAAATAAAGAGAACTGATTTGTAGGCAGGGCCGGCTCGCCCACTAGGCGAGCTAGGCGCTCACCTAGGGCGCCGGCCCTGCAGGGGTGCCAAAATGTCCCCCGCCCCCCTGAAAAGCCCCCCTTCCCACCCAGCACCGGCAGCTGCGAGGCGCCCAGAAAAGTGGGAAGGGGCGGGGGGAGGGAAGGGGCGGGTGTTCTAACCCGCCCCTTCCCTGGCTTTTCTGGGCACCTCGCAGTTGCGAGGCGCCCAGAAAAGCTGGCGCTGCCATCTCCAGGCCCCACCGGGACATTGGCATCCCTGGTGGGGTAGGCGCCCAGGCTGTCCTGCCTAGGGCGCCCAGACACCTGGGGCCGGCCCTGTTTGTAGGCATAGAGGGAGGTAGAGTTTGCATCTTCCTATGGTCATTGTTGTTGTACATAACCACACTGTAGTACAGAGGCCCCCAGCACGGTGCCCGTGGGTGCACAACACCATTGGAAACCTTCCCAGGCTTCTGATTGGCCATTAGAGATTTGATTGGCTAGGCAAATCTTCGAAAGCATTACATCAGCTGCTGCTGCCACCACAGCACAAGGGTCTTCAACTGTGTGACTGAAGGTAAGCTTCGGTAGCCATTTTGTGGCTTGCTCCGCCTTCTGCGGCAGCCATTTTGTGTCAGCCGCTTTGGTGCTGGCTGTGCCTACCAGGTTGGGTTGGAATTCTGAATGTGCCCACACACTCAAAAAGGCTGGGGACCCTTGGGCTAGCATCTTAACCCACACATAGTTTCTGTGTTAAATCACGGCTTCATCTGGTTGTGCGTCTCTGCTTTGCTACATCTGGCTTTGTTTAATGCCGGTGCATTCAGCGAACCGCATTTTGTAACAATTAATGGTACCCCGGTGAAAACCGTTGAGGCTTTTTAAAATTTATGACAGATCCATATTGGAATCATATGAACAATAAGTAATATCATTTATACAGGACTTGGGGAGGGGGTGGATGGGAAGGGGGAAACGGAACTGTGGAGCCGCTAATGCTTGATATTAAAATAAAAACCACATTGGTGAGAGCATCACACCTAAAACTGTTGAGTGAGAGAAAATATATACAGAGAATCATATTTTATATATATTTGAGGAGGGAGGGAGGGAGGGAGGGAGGGAGAATGAACGTGAAGGTGTTTTCCCCTCCCTCATGTATTCTCTGTTGAATGATTTCTTTCACCATTATGCATATCCTTTGCTGGAAAGCTGCCAACAAAATATTGTTCTTAAATCCCTTTCCCTGTCCCTGGGCAGATTCACAGTTTCAAATCTTAGAGATGCTTAATCCTCCACCCATTGTGAGGTAAACACCAGGGAAGCATCTGAAAACACATCACGGAACCTGCTTCCTGGAGATCATGTCCCGAGCGATTCTTGGGGTGTTCCTACCACCAGCGCCAAGGAAGTATACATAATGCAAAACCCCTTATTTGCTGGCGCCTGTCATCTCAGGAACTGCAATCCAGAAGTTGCAATGTGGTACATGAGGAACATTAACCAAAAAGGTACAGTTTAGGGTTTTTTAAAAATGATTTAATTTATTCATCTATACCCTGCCTTTTCCCCCTGTGGGGACCCAAAGGGGCTTACATCATTCTCCAGTTTGGTGTAGTGGTTAAGTGCGCGGACTCTAATCTGGGAGAACTGGGTTTGATTCCCCACTCCTTCCCACTTGCACCTGCTGGATGACCTTAGGCAAGCCATAGTTCTGTCAGAGCTGTTCTTGAAAAAGAGCAGTTTGTGTCAGAGCTCTCTCAGCCCCACCTACCTCACAGGGTGACTGTTGTGGGGTGGGGAAGGGAAAAGAGTTTTTAAGTTGGTTTAGACTCCCTTGGGTAGTGAAGGGTGGGGTATACATCCAATCTCTTCTTCTCCTCCTCCTCCTCCTCCTCTTCCTCCTTTCCTCCATTTTACCCACACAACAACCCTGTGAGGTAGATTAGGCTGAGAGAGTGTGACCCAGTGAGCATCCATGGCACAAGTTGGAATTCAAACCTGTGGCTGTCCAGATAATACTCTGACACTCTTAACCACTACAGCACAGCGTCTTCTCTGCACCTGCCATCATTTTGCATACTGGAATGGGTTAAATGGAACATAAATGGCCCAGAACTGGATTTAAATGGTGACTAACCCCCTTCACATCTTCTGAATGGCACACTATAAGGCACGGATCTCCTACCTTTCTGAAGCTGCAGGCAGTTTGGGACTTCTGTGGATACGTAGTGGACACCACCACAAAATGGCTGCTGTGAGAGACAGGGCCAGTTACAGAATCCTGGCACCCAATGAATTTGGGTGCCATGGTAAGGACCACTGTTTTAACCCATTCTGTCCTCCACATGTCATGGCTCCCTCCTATGCTAAAGTATTCCCTATGTCAGGGATTCCCAGTGTGGTTACCATCGTGCCGCTCAAATCATCTTTCCGGGTACCCAGCAACTGGTTTTGGAAAGTGGCTGGGGTCAGGTGGGGCTCTTGCACAGCCGGGCTTCTGATTGGTCACTGGAGATCTGATTGGCTGCACAGATTAAAATAATGTTGTTTCAGTTGAAGCTGCCTTCACAGCATTGGGCCCTTTTCAGACTGCCTATGTATTCCGTTTCAGTAACTGGTCACTAAATCCCCACCCCACCCCGTCATTTCAGACGGACACATTTTAGTAACCAGCTGCTAGTGGAATTTATTTACCTCTTCATACAATCCCGGTTGTCCTCCATTGGTGTTGTGTGTGCCTGAGGTGTTGTTGATAAAAACTGCCAGTTTGGTGTAGTGGTTAAGTGCGCGGACTCTCATCTGGGAGAACCGGGTTTGATTCCCCCACTCCTCCACTTGCACCTGCTGATGTGACCTTGGGTCAGTCACAAGCTCTGGCACAGCTGTTCTCTCAAGGACAGTTTCTGTCAGAAGTTCTCTCAGCCCCACCCAGCTCACAGGGTGTCTGTTGTGGGGAGGGGAAGGGAAAGGAGTTTGTAAGCCGCTCTGAGATGCCTTTGGGCAGTGAAGGGCGGGGTATAAGTCCAATCTCTTCTTCGTCTTCTTCTGCTCTCTTCCCATTTTCAATCTCTTCTTGCATTTCTGAATCGCTACAGTGCGCTGTATGGAATGCCTGATAGCGCTTCCTGCTTTGCCGCTTTCCCCCCACGCTTTTTTGCCACACGCACAATCTTTCTCAGAAGTTTTTTTTAATGTTCTATTGGAAGCGCCATGGCGCTGACACAGGACCTCAAACTGCCTGGGCTCCATTGAGACACACTGAGAGACATGTGATTGCGACTGTTGTCACCTGGAAACATCTGTCACACCAATCACAGAAGTCCAAAGCTCCCGCTTAAACACACTGTCCAATGAGCTGCTTCTGTCCTCCTTGTTTCCAGATGACAGCAGCTGCGATTGTGTGTATCACAGTCTGTCTCAGTGGAGTCCAGTAATCTCAGTGGTGTTGCTATGGCGCAGATTTTGCGGTCCTGTTTCAGTGCCACAGCATTCCCAATAGAACGTTTTTAAAAAACCTCCAAGGGAGATCGGGCACGTGGTGAAAAAGGGCAGGAAAAAAACCAGTACAGTTTGAAATGCCCATAACGCTTTGAGGGTGGCTCATTAATGGGAAAAAAATCACTGTGTGAAACCCCCGTCCTTGTATCGCTTTACAAGATAAGGGGCCAATAACAAATACCATCTGGTTTAGACAGGTAATGCAAAATGCCTCTTGGTTTTATTCTCTGTCAGTCCTCTTTCTCAGTGTTCCTTCCCCCCAGTTGCTCTTTTTCTCCCCTGCACTTGGGCTTCCTCCATGTATGTGGCTCCACCTCCTACAGCAGCCATTTTGTCACTGGCTCAACCTCCTGCAGCAGCCATTTTGTCATTGGCTCAGCCTCCTGCAGCAGCCATTTTGTCATTGGCTCTGCCTCCTGCAGTGGCCATTTTGTCATTGACTCTGCCTCCTGTGGCAGCCATTTTGTGTTTGCTCCCACCAACCTGTGTCAGGATTCCAAAGGCACCCACAGGCTGAAAACGGTTGGGAACCACTGCTCTATGTAGATAAGCACCGACTTCTGCGACCCCATTGTGCAGAGCCACTGTTTCCCACTACATGTATGAAAGGCTTTTCTTCCACATAGACAGCAGTCTCCCCCCCCCCCGATGTATGGTTGTATTTTTGACAGTCACCTCACACAGAGACAAGAAGCTGCCGATTTATTATAACCACTGCAGGAGCTGTATAGGGAGGGGAGGGAACTCAGCAGAGATGTGCTGCTCTCAAGTCTACCTCCCAAAGCTGCTGTTTTTCTCCATGGGAGAACTCTAAGCCACACCTGGAGGTTGGCAACCCTAGCTCATGTGTGATGTTGCCCATGCATTAAAATGCTTCAGTGGACCTTCAGTGTCTCTGGGGCCTAAGTCTTGAGGTGGTAAACATGGGTTGTACCGCTTCGATCTGCAAAAATTGAAACGGCAGCCGACTTGGGTTTTCCAGGCAAAGGATGGCCATGGCCTGCTTCTGTGTAGCGGCCCTGGACTTCCTTGGTGGTCTCCCATCCAAGTCCTAACCAGGAGCCGACCCTCCTTAGTTGTCGAGAACTTATAAGATCCGGCTAGTCTGGGCCAGGCCAGGCCAGGGTGAGGGGGATTAGACACCAGTTTTGCTTAGGCACTGTGGTGCAACAAACAGCGCAGGGATTTCAACTCTGAAAAGTCAGTCTTCAAAATGAAAACGTCAGGAGAAGGGCCATAAGTGTCACATTGCAGTGATGGGTTTAATTTGGGGGGCATTTGGAAACTGTCGGGTGTTCACATCTCAGTCGCAAAGCACCTCCTTAGAATGTCTGATCCTTTTCTTCTCATCAGTAGCTGCTCTTTGTGGGCTTCCAAGGATACTTATTTCCCTCCCAGCATACACAAAACTCCGTCTTTTCTTCTTCTTCCCGGGGACGGCCAACACAGGCCTTCAAACTGGCTGATTTTTTTTATTGTCTGTTAAATAGATTTCCCTCCCCACAGAGCTCTGGTACTTTCTGCCCAGTGTCCATTGATATGCATATTACCTCAGTGCAAAATTGCTGTTTGCTTCCAGCCAGGCAGACATATACTCCTTTCTCTCCCCCCCCTTAAATTTCAAACTGAGGCCCAATTTTGGATGAAGCATTCCTTGCAGATTGATTTCAGAGTCATTAAAAAAGCACAAAATGCCCATTTCCCCTTTGGTCTAGCTGCACTGAGGCATACCTCCATTTGTGAGCGGGTTTTAGGATATTGTGCATCAAAGAACAATGCTGGTATTCTTTCCAACACTAGGAAATCCGGATTCCCAAAATGACCTGGATTGCACTCGTTCAACGTGTTTGTATAATGATACTGTATTCGCGTACATGCCAATCTCTAAGATGTGAGGGTAAGTTATATTAAACGTTGGGGGAATTTTGATTTGGAGCTTTTTTGTTGGGGGGGGGGCCTGTAGAACTGGAGATGTTGTTTCCAGTTAGTTTTTTCTTTCAGATATTGGCAAAGGATTTGGGGACACAGGAGGTTAATAAATGTGAGAGACAGAAGCTAGAATAGTGTATTCCCAGGAACATACAGCTGCCTCCCCAAAATGGCATTTTGTCTACAAGTGGGCAGCTGCCGGTGAAATCCTCCTCCTCTTCTTTGAAATATTAGCAATTATTTTATTGATTTATTTTACTTCATCTCTACCCCACCCTTCTCGCTGATAGGGACTTAAGGCAGCTGATATCACTCCTCTCCTCCATTTTATCCATACAACAACCCTGCGAAGCAGGCCAGGCTGAGGGTGTGCGTGTAACTTATTCAGAAGCATAACATTACAGCTCACTTACACTGCATCATAGGTTGAGGAGGAAGCAGGAGCCCACATAAATACACATTATTGTAATGTCACAATGCCTTATTCTGCACCCATCTGATCCACATTGGGACGTTAATCTCCCTCTACACTGGATGCTACTTTCACTTTCTTTGTTGACTGGGTTTTATGGTACCTTCTGCATAGATTTATGTCCGTTCAGGGGTGACTTCACAGTCAGTATGGCATTGCCCCAGGGTATCTGAATGTGGTTTTGAGCTGCACCTTTTCTTTCCTCTGCTTCCGATTCAAAGGGAACAATAAGCAGACAATCTGACTCAGCTTCATTGATCTCCATCAGTTTCTCTGTCCCGATTTCCTCCTCTGTATTTATCACCTCACCATTCATTACTTGGCTCAGTCAGGTGTGATCCACCATCCAAAGTATTTCCTACGTTGCTAATGACTGCTGAGGCAAGTACTGACACAGGAAAATCTGCATACCAATGCAGAAATGAGTGTTGAAAACAAAATAGATGGCAAGCTGACACAGGACTTAATGGGTAGCCAATACAGAAACCAGGATCCAAGGCAATGCAATGAAAACAGGTATTCTGAAGCAAGGGGGAAGCCGAGTGCTGAGAAAATGGGGAGTGAATGCCAGATGCAGAATGGACCAATGTGAGATCAGTTGTACTAAATATCAGAGAGCAAAAGAGCGAGCCAGATGTGCAGCTGCCATTTTTTGGTGGCTGACACGTTCCAGATACCTCATGGGAGACTGGAAAATCCTTGGCAGCAACACAAGTTGAGTTCAGACTGGCAGTTTGAAGCGCGAGGGAGTCATGGCAAAAAAGACCCGGAACAACATGTTCCAGGTTTTCCCGGTCACACTATGCAGACTGATGTGGGAGCATACCGGGGAGGATGCGCAAGGGAGCATTCACACTGTTGGCCCGCCCCTGGCAGAGGTGGCTTTCTTTTTTGTAATCCAAAGATATGCGCTTATGCACATGAGCGCTCATGTGCATAAGCACATATCTCTGGATCACAACCCCCAAACTCTAGGTATTTCCCAACCCAGAGCTGGCAACCCTGTGAGGCAGGAGCTATGGGGAGGGGAGGAGGAGTTTCTGGTTTCCCCCCCTCTTCATGGAGCCAGAGAAAAGGAGCACAAAGTCTTGCCTGCAGCCGTTTCCACTGGCAGAAACCGAGGAGAGGGAAACCAGAAACTCTCCCTCATAGCACAAAGAGAACAAGCTCTGCTTAAGGTGAGTTCCTTCAACACACATCCGACTGCTAGTCTGGATGCGCACCAGTGTTCCCTCTAAGCTGAGTTAGTGTGAGCTAGCCTCCAGCTCACACATTTTTGTCTTAGCTCAGGAAGGATGGCTCCAGAGCAAACTAATTTATGCAGTAGCCAAATCGCTGGCCCACAACTTCAATGCCAGTCGCTCACAAAGTAGGTGCTCTGCCAGCTTTATCGGTTACTGGTTGAGTTCCGGATTCATTTCAAGGTGTTGGTAATAACCTTTAAAACCTTAAATGGCCTGGGACCAACATATCTGAGGGCCTACCTCTTCCCATATATGCCCCAAAGAGCATTACACTCTGTGGCTCAACATCTCTTGGTCCCTGGCTGTCTCACCTCAACCAGAGCCAGGGCTTTTTCTGCCCTGGCCCCTGCCTGGTGGAACAGGCTTCCCATTTTGATCAGGGCCCTGTGGGATCTTCTTCAGTTCCGCAGGGCCAGTAAGACAGAGCTGTTCCACCAGGCTTTTGGCCTCCATGAGATGTCTGTCCCGTCTTCCATCCAACAATACCTGGCTACTCATCTGTACCAATGAGCCAGGGAACCTCGCCTAACCACTCACTTCCTGACATTGGGCTGTGACCACCAATTTTAATGTTGTATTACTGTGTTTAGAATTTTAATCATATTTATTGTATTGCCAATATGTTATCTGCCCTGAGCCTGCTACAAATATGAAAAGCAAACAAACAAACTAGAATCTGAGAGACCCAGGCTGAAATCCCCTTTCTGTCATGGAGGCTTGCTGGGTGACCTCACATTCTCAGCCTAACCTGCCTCAGAAAGTCGCTGTGAGGATCAAATGGAGGAAAGGGAAATGACTGGGTCCTTACTGGGGAGAAAGATGGGGTGCAAATGAAGTGAAGAAGTGTTAAACTGACACGTTTTCAATTTTCACTTGTTCTGCCTCCCTGCGAGCTCCATCCCTCCAAAGCAAGGATTAACACCAGGACAGTGGTGGCCGGAGATCTCCTGGAATGACAACTGGTCTCCAGGTAAAAGAGAACAGATCCCCTGGAGAAAAATGGCTGCTTTGGAAGGTGGATTATATGGCATTGTGCCCCACTGAGTCCCCTCCCCAAACACTGCACTTACTAGATTTCCAGGCCCAAAATCTCCAGGAATTTCATAATCCAGACCTGGCAACCCTACAAAAGCCAGAAATGTTATGGTGAGGGAGCATAAAACTACATGCCAGATCCTGAAAGTCAAGAGGTGGGGCCTGATGCCATCATAATGCCATGGGGTGGGACCTGGTGATGTCACACTGAAGAGTAGTATTAATGTATGTACTATTATACATCGCTGAGGTTTGGGCCACATGAAATCTCTGAGGGTGTGCGCTGTAGGGAAGCTGAGTCGCACACCCAAGGACAGCATCCTGCCTCAGAGCTCCAGCTCCCTCCCTCATAAGAACATAAGAGAAGCCAACATTGGGTCAGGCCAATGGCCCCTCCAGTCCCAACACTCTGTATCACACAGTGGCCAAAAATACCAGGTGCCATCAGGAGGTCCACCAGTGGGGCCAGGACACTAGAAGCCCTCCCACTGTTGCCCCCCCAGCAGCACCAAGAATACAATAGAGTATCACTTGCCCCAGACTGAGAGTTCCTATCTATACCTTATGGCTAATAGCCACTGATGGACCACTGCTCTATATGTTGATCCAATCCCCCTGTCCATGCTGGTAGCCACCACCACCTTCTGTGGCAGTTAATTCCATGTGTTTGTTACTCTTAGGGTGAAGAAGTTATAGAATCATAGAATCACAGAATGTTAAAGTTGGAAGGGACCTTGCAGGTCATCTAGTCCAACCCCCTGCACTCTGCAGGAGCATAGCCAAAAGATAGCCCTACATACCTACAACATACCCAAAAGATGATCGTCCAGTCTCTGCTTGAAAACGTCCAAGGGATAGAGCATCCACCACCTACCGAGGCAGACCATTCCACTGCTCAACCACTCTTACAGTTAGGAAGTTTCTCCTGATATCTAGCCGGTAATGATTCCCTTGTAATTTCCACCCATTAGATCTAGTCTTGCAATCTGGAGCAAGAGAGAATAGATCTGCTCCATCTTCTACATGACAGCCCTCCAAATACTTGAAGACCGCAATCATGTCCCCTCTAAGTCTTCTCTTTCCCAGGCTAAACATACCCAACTCTTCCTTTTATCTGTTCCAACCCAACTGCTCAGGAATTTCATGGAGTGCCCACGAGTTCTTGTATTGTGAGAAAGGGAGAAAAGTACTTCTTTCTCTATCTACTCTATCCTATGCATAATCTTGTAAACCTCGATCATGTCACCCCTCAGCCATCGTTTCTCCAAGCTAAAGAGCCCCAAGCGCTTTAACCTTCCTTCATAGGGAAAGTGTTCCAACCCTTTTATCATTCTAGTTGCCTTTTTTTGCACTTATTCCTCATTCTATGGAGCAACAGGAGGGAAAAATAATGGGTAACGTCAGTATGAATGCTGTGACATCACTTCAGCTAGAATGCCCAGAAGCGACATCATTGTGTCCACAATACTCTAGGAATTTTCCAAAACTCTATGATATTTACCACAGAGATTAGACAAATTCCTAGAGCACCACAGGTATGACATCACCTCCGGCCGCCGACTGGCTAGTGCCTTGCCGTTGCTTCATCTCAGTTTGGGAAGGCTTGAACCATTTTCTTTCTTGGCCCACTGAAGTACTTTATAAAGCCCCAAACTCCTTGCCTATAACAAGAAAGATGTGGCTGTCAAGAAACCTTGAAGCCAGGAGGTGAAAATTTAACGGCGCCTACAAACTGTGGATGTTGGCCATTTAGAAACCAATCAAAAGAGATGGATGACAGACAGATGATTTAACTACTCCATCTACTGGCAAATGGCTTAACGGAGCCTGCACAGATACAGTGGCGCAGCTGGCAGACTTCATTTCCTGATGGCGCTCTCCAAATGCAGCAATTTCCTCACGGTGCCCCCCCTTCCTTCTCCTCCCCACTCCCTGCAATGCACTGATGCCTCGCGTTTTGACGTGTTCCATTTAAGTTGCACCAGTGAAAGCTGGGCGGTGAATAATGGATGGGTCCAAGCCACCCCGGGGAATGGCGTGCTGTTCTCAGCTACCTTGCCTACAAATCTGAACCCTGTTTGACTCTGCCTGCCTGCCACGTTGCTTCTTCGAGCTTCCATTTCCACTCTTGATTTGGCTTTACTCGAGTCAAAAGCCTGAAGACCCCCCCCCCCCCCCATGCAGAAATAGAGCACTGTTAGGTATTTCTTAAGTTCACCCCTCTTCTAAGGCCACAGAACACTGCTCTAGACAGGTACCATTACTTCATATTCTTAAAGGCTCTCTTCTGCCCGAGGCGCACAGAGTTTCTGCTCTTGACAAGAACTTTTATGCCTTGGCTTCTGAAGCCAGAATCATTAGGAAATGGATGGTGACCAGGGTGGCCAGCCTCAAGGTGGGGCCTGGAGATCTCCCGGAATCACAGCTGATTTCCAGGTCACATAGATCAGTCCCCCTGGAGAATGCTTGGAAGGTAGACTCTATGGCAGGGGCGTCGAACTCATTTGTTGCAAGGGCCGGATCTGACACAAACGAGACCTTGTTGGGCCGGGCCAGGTGTGTGCCATAAAACGTAATGCCAGGCAGCAGAGATTAAAAACTTTATAAAGGACACAAACACAAAGGGTTTTTTTTAATTAAAACATGCTTAAAACATTAGTACTCTTGCAATATTTTGTCTATTTAACAGTGCCTGGTAACTGACACCTCTTGCGCTGAATTATGGCATCAAAATGTCTGTGCTGTTGTAATCTTGAGTATGCTGTTCAGGTGTGTATCTGTAAGCTGCAAACCTATGACGACGCAGCAGCAGCAGAACTGGAAGAAGCAGCAGGAGACAGCCAGTTCCACTGTGGGCCTGAGAGAAGCCCTCTGGGGGCCTGATCCGCCCCTCGGGCCACATGTTTGACACCCCTGCTCTATGGTATAAGGCCCCACTGAGGAGCCTCGCCTCCACAAACCCTGCCCTCTTCAGGCTCCACCCTCCCAGACCTCCAGGGATTTCCCACCCTGGATTTGGGAACCCTACCTGTGACAGTTTCCTTGAAAACAACAATGCCTGGTGACCCCCAGGAGTTTTCAGGGACCGGTCAACATGTCGTGCAGCGATGTCCAACACTGTGACGTAACTTCTGGTGGAGTGACTGGAAGGGACATCCCACGTTGCCGCAACAGTCCAGCAGTCCCCCCCTCTCCCGCGCAACTCAGTGTCGTATCTCACTGTGACATAAGCTTTGGCCACACAATTACTCCTTCTGGTGCAGGAGACAGCAGAGGACAGCGGAGGCAAGAGACAGGGGTGAGAGACAACGCCTCTTGGACCTGCTTGCACTCTGTTTTTTGGACCCTCGGCTGGTTTCCCTTGTGTATGACGCTTGGACTGAACTCTTGACTTACACTTCTGGTTAGTGCTTCTGTTTCATCCCCTTGGTCTTGGCTGATGTCTGCTCTGGCCCAGGACAAGCTGACTCTCTCAGGAGGGTGTTGACAAGATCCTAGCAGCTGTGAAGCCTACCACCTGCCTCCTTGACCTGTGCCCATCCTGGCTGCTTAAAGCCTGCAAGGATGATATTCGGATCGCCCTTGGGAGAAATCATCAACTTGTTGCTTTGTTCTGGGTCATTCCCAGTGGGATTGAAAGAGGCAGTGGTAGATCTGCTCTTAAAGAAACCGTCATTGGACCCTGAGGTCCTAGCCAATTACCACCCAGTTTCAAATTTACCATTTCTGGGTAAGGTAATTGAGAGGGTGGTGGCAGAACAGTTTCAGGCTTTCTTGGATGATGCATCCGTCTTCAACCCATTCCAGTCTGGTTTCTGCCCTGGCCATGGGATGAAGACAGCACTGGTTGCCCTCATGGATGACCTCCGGAGACACCTGGATCAGGGCGGGTCAGCGTTGCTGTTGCTTTTAGACCTAACGGCTGCATTCGACATGGTCGACAATGACCTTATGACCTACCACCTCGCCGACATAGGGGTGTGGGGAACTGCCTTACAACAGTTTTCCTCCTTCCTACCTGGTCGGGGAAAAGAGGGTGGAGCTTAGTGAGAGGGTCTCCCTGTGATACCCACTGGAATATGGAGTGCTGCAGAGGGCGATCCTCTCACCAATGCTATAGAAGACGACGACGACGATGATGACGAAGAAGAAGAAGAAGAGGAGGAGGAGGAGGAAGAGGAGGAGATTGGATTTATACCCCACGCTTCACTACCCAAAGGAGTCTCAGAGCGGCTTACAATCCCTTTCCCTTCCCCTCCCCACGACAGACACCCTGTGAGGTAGGTGTGGCTGAGAGAGCTGTCTCGAGAACTGCCCCTGAGAGAACAGCTCTGAAAGAACTTATGACTGACCCAAGGTCACACCAGCAGCTGCATGTGGAGGAGTGGGGAATCAAACCCGGTTCTCCCAGATTAGAGTCCACGCTCTTAACCACTACACCGAACCACTACACCAAACATCTACATGTGCCCACTTGCCCAGCTGGTCCGGGGGTTTGGGCTAGGTCGCCACCAGTATGTGGATGACACTCAGCTCTGTTGCTGGACAGCTGCCCAGACTCTGCCCCAGTGAACTTAGACAGGGCTCTGGAGGCTGTGGCTGGGCAGCTAAGTCGGTTGGAATTAAATCCAGAGAAAATGGAGGTCCTGTACCTGAGCTGGGGGTGGTGGAGTTGGGAATCCCTGCCTTGGATGGGGCACCGTTGGTGCTGGTCCAGAAGGCGAGAAGCCTAGGGGTGATTCTGGATGCCTCACTTTCTATGGCGGCCCAGGTTACCACAGTTGCCAGGTTGGCCTTTTATCACCTCCGGCAGATCAGGCAACTGGTTCCCCATCTCTCCGCCCAGGACTTGGCTACAGTGACCCACACAATGGTTACTTCCAGGCTTGACTACTGTAACTTGCTTTACATGGTCTTATTCCTGAAGCTGATCTGGAAACTCCAGCTAGTGCAAAATGGGGCAGCGCGCCTGCTGGCTGCGACGTCTGCATGGGAACTCATTCAGCCTGTGCCACACCAATTGCACCACCTACCAATTAAGTACCACATCCATTTCAAGGTGTTGGTATTGACCTTTAAAGTCCTATGTGGCCTAGGGCCAACATATCTGAGGGAATGTTAAACTCGCTTTACATTTTATTGCTCACTTGCCATGGAAGTTGGGAGGGGGATCAGGAGAGTATGAATTCAAAATGCTTTTGCTTTCATATGCTTTGAAGTAGATTGTTGCTTATTGTGCCTGGGAACATCCACTGGCCTTGAGTCTCAGCTTACGCCTCCTGGCTTTTGTCTACGTGCTGGGGGGATGTCACCAAGGTGGGAAAACAGAGCCGTTGGTTTGGGCAGGTGGAATACCTGGGGGTGATTGGCTCGTAGCCTTTTAGGGCCCCTGTTTGAACTTTGTATATCTATTGCTTTCACGCCTCCATCTTCAGTTCTAACACAGCCAACATACAGATTGGATCCTATCAATGTCTCAATAAACCTTTCATTCTTCTGAGTGAGTGTTGTCGGGAACTGATTTCTCCAAGAGTCTGACAGGGACTGCATCTCCCCATATGTGCCCCAGGCAGCCTTGTGCTTTGTTGTAAAACTCTCTTAAAAAAGAGAGAATTTTATTCTTTTTATAAGAAACAGGAAGGGTAGACAGATGGAGAAAGAAAAAGATGGAGTGAAATTTTTCCTGTTAGTGAGTGTTAGTTTAGGTTAATAACCAATACCAGTTTTGGCATCTATCGTGGTTAGAAGATCTTCTTTTTAACTATTGCGAAGTCCAAAATCACTCTGTTAATGCAGTTAGTAAAGTCCATTGGGGTTAGTAATTAAACAGCTCCTTCCAGATGTTACACGAACAGTCCTCAAAATATCTTCTTTTTAAATCTCTTCCAGTTATGGATTGAGTCCATTTTAACTTTGAAGTCTTCCGTTCCATCACCACTTTCCCCTGGGCTGCTGTCTTCTTCGCTTGTCCCAGTTTGGAATGCTGCATCTTCCTCCCTGCTGGCGTGTCTCTTCAGAAGTTTCTGTATTTTAAAGATGAAATCCTTCTTCTTTCTTTTTTCTTTTTCCTTAAACTTCTGGCTTTCAGGCTTCCTGGGCTCCACAAACTCTTCGGATGAAATTAGATCTCCAGCTTGTCGCTTGCTATGCTCAACATCCCCTTCTACTGGCAGAGTATTCTCTTTTATAAAAGCGGAATAGGCTTTGGGAGCCTCATCCACCTCTTCTTTTAATTTTATCGCTTCACTGCCAGTTGGGGTGCCAAGACATTTGTCAAGGTAAATCTGAGATCTTCTTTCTCTTCTTCTTTAACGCCCTGGAAACCTAGAATCAAATTCGCTTTCTGTTCAGTCTCGATCATCTTTCCAGTTGTTTCTGATATCTGTTTCTGTCGACTGATGAGAACACTATCCATTTTAGACAGAGTTTCATTAATTTTCCGCAATTGTTCCAGCAGGGGGCACAGCATCTCCTTTTCCTGTTGATTGACAGCAAGCTCTTGGGGGGGGCTGTCTGGACCGGAAGTCCCTCCTCTCTTCTCTTCCGGTATCTGCAGGACTTTTTCCAGTATCGAAGGCAGCCTTGTGCTTGATGGACCATCATTTACTGGTTGTCCCCAGCCCAAAGGATGTCTGCTTAGCCTTGACCAGGACCAGGGCTTTTTCTGCCCTGCCCCCGGCCTGGTGGAACACACTCCCATCTGAGATTAGGGCCTTACGGGACTTGTTACCGTTCCGCAGGGCCTGTAAAACAGAGCTCTTCTACCAGGCCTTTGGTTGAGGTTGAGGACCCAATTATTAGGCCTCTCTTGCTGAAGCTCTCCATCTGTATACGGCCCATATTAATAAGATCCCTGTCTTTTGGTTTATGGCCTAGTTGCCTCCAGCCATTTGGGATTGCTGTACTTTTCTAGCTTATTGTGTTACCTGCTTTTAATTGTTTTAATTATTTATCATTACTACTGTTTAAATGGTTTTGTGATATTACGGTTGTGACCGCCCTGAGAGGGGAGGGCGGGATATAAATCGGGGGAGGGGGAATTAAATAATAAATAATAAATACATTCCTAACCCCCCAAACATTTACATCCATCTTCGCAAGCTACAAATCATTGGAGCTGACAACTTTTCCCTCCGATAACTAATTTTACTATGCTAACCTGGTCCGTGTATTAACCAGATCCTGAGGTAGACACAATACAAAATGCACAAAGAAGAATTTTCCATGTTACCTCATGGTGATATTTCAGAAAGCTCCCCTCCTCCTTTCCCTCTTTTTTTTTTTTTTTCCCCTAAAAAATGTCTTCTAAACACCACCCACATTCCTGAAGCGGCAGTTTCCACAATTCAGGATTTGAAACAAGGAAAAGATTTGCTGTCAAATACCACAGTTATTCAGGGCATCTTTAACCCCCCCCCCAAAACTGTGCGTTGAGATTTCGGTCGGGCTCGGATCTTCAGCCTTTATTTGTTCCTTTCCATCACTGTCTAAAATTTGTAATTCTCCCCCTTGCAGCGAGAAGAATCCCCAGCTGCTGAGGTGTTTGGAAACAACAGCTTTCATGGCATTTCTTTGCTTATCAGGCAAGCTCTGCTGCTATTGCAGATTATTTATTCATGACAGTCCCTGGCCTCCCCCCCCCTTTTTTTGTATTTTGAGGGGAGGGGCTGCATGTTTTGCATCATTCAGGTGATTTGGAACACATGGAACTGTTTAATCCAAACAAGGCATTTTAAAGGAGCCCATTCAAGGTGCAAATCGACCAGGATGTAAAATCTCCCACATGAGATCTAGGGTGATTCTGCATCTAGCATTTGCTCCACATTTTCTCAACTGGAAGAAAAAAGTGCAGCTCAAAACCACGTCCAAATACCTCAGGGGAATGCTGCCATAGAATCTGCATCTAGCATTTGCTCCACTGTTTTACCAAACCCGCGCTGGAACAGAAATTCCCCTCTACATTGCATGCCACTTTCACTTTGATGGATTGTCAGATTTTATGGCAGTGTCCAGACTGCGTGCCACTTTCCGTTCATTTGATCTCTCAGTTTTATGGTAGCTGTCTGCATAGATTTACAGCTGTTTTATGGCCATTCAGGGGTGACTCTGCAGTCACTACAGCCTTGGCCTGGGGTATTTGAATGTGGTTTTGAGCCACATCTTTTTCTGTTCCAGTGTGGGTTTGGTAAACCAGTGGGGCAAATACTAGATGCAGATTGGGCCACTGACTGCAGTCACCCCTCAACAGCCATAAAATGGCCATAAATCTGTGCAGAAGGTACCATAAAATCCAAGGACCAAACAAAGTGAAAGTGGCATGGAGTGCGGAAGCAACAATAAAACCCAGCGATCAAAGGAAGTGAGAGCAGCATGCAATGCAGAGGGGAATTTCTGTTCCAACCTGGGTTTCGTAAAACAACGGAGGGAAAAGCCAAGGCAGAATCAGCCCTAGTCAGCTGGCTAAAGGACAGAAAGAAAAACCAGCCATTTCCGGGTTCAGCTCTGGCTACGGCCTCTCCTCTCATGGTGGTGGAAAGTCGCAGCTGACTTATGGCAATTCCACAGGGCTTTTCAAGGCAAGAGACTTTCTTCATTCAAGGCGAGAGATGTTCAGAGGTGGCTTTGCCATTGCCTGGCTCTAAATAGCAGCCCTGGACTTCCTTGACGGTCTCCCATTCAAATCCTTACCCGGGCCGATCCTGCTGAGCTTCTGGGACCTGACAAGCTTGGGCCTGTCTGGGACATCCAGGGGAGGACCCTCCCCTCAGGCTGGGCCGATACTGGTGACCTTAATTTTAAAAGAGACAATATGCAAAATGCTTTGAAAATGTCAAACGTTGTGATAAAGGATCGACGAAGCATTGTTTTAGCACACAATCGCACATTGTTTGTGAACAGCATTTGGCTTAACAGGGGTAAGACCCCCAGTCCAGTTACACTCAACAACTCTCTTTTGGCAGTGAAAGGCAGTGTTCACACACGCAAGATAATGTGAGGCGGGGAAATGAGGCCATTTGCTCCGGAGTAATTTGGCCTGCAGTTGCGTGATCACACAGTCCTTGGGAGCTGTGGGGGCAGCCCGCCACTGTGTGATCAGATGCAAACCAAGGGTGAATCCCCCCCCCCCAAGAATTATGGCAACCCAAGCAAGCACAGCATTGCAGGGCTTGACAACAAGGCATATTAAGGGATACTGTCCTCTGCTGGCTGAACTGCCTAAACCCTTGGCCCAGGGCCGGCCCTAGGGTTTTTTGTGCCCTAGGCGGGGCTACCTTCTGGCGCTCCCCCTGCACGCGCCCCCGACCTGAAATTACACGGAAGTAAATTCTAATGAGTTAACCGGCTCTTTGCGCTGGCGGAGGGCAGCCTTTGGAATGGTGGGTTCCAGAGAGAAGATCCTGTTCTGGGGAAACTTCTAGCAGTCTCTTCCTGACCCAGGAGGAAGGGAGATGAGCAGCCGAATCCATCGCGAGCCCCTGGCCCTGCAGAGCCCCCGGCCTTCCTCGCACCCAGAAAGACTGTCATGACAACTGATTTGGCTCCATCATTTGACTTTTAAATATACCCTATGACACTGGAGAAGACCCCCTGATGCTGGGGAAGATTGAAAGTCAAAGAAGAAGGGGACACCAAACTGGCAGCAGAAGACAGGAGGGACTGTGCGACTGAACAACAACAAATGCCGCTGCACCTCAGCCAATGAAAAATAGAAGCGAACCCCCAGCGGGTGCAACATGATCAACTTGCACTAGTTTTTATCCATTTTTTTTTTCTTTTACAAATCTTCATTGGTGTGTTTTTTCCCTCTCCACCCTTTTCCCAACTTTGTGGTGCCCCCCCCCCGCTTCAGCCCTGGGGGTGCCCTAAGCACGTGCTTCATCTGCTAAGTTAAGGGTGAATCTGCCACTGCCCCCCCCCGCCCCCAACACACCTGCCCATCCTGGGGAGGAGCCACAATATCTCTGAGGCTCTCAGGGCGAGTTGCAAGACTCTCAACTTGGGAGGCTTCCGTTCCCGCTGGATGGGCCGGGTGTCCCTCTGGCCAAAGAGACGCCTTCTCCGCCTCCCGCCCCATCTTTCCCCTTGCTTCCGCCGAGCCGGGTCTTTCCGATAAAACAGAGGGGCAGCCCGAGGGGGAGGGGAAGGGTGGGCAAGCTCCGCTGCCACCTCCTGTGCCCCGCTGGGGTGCTCTTCACAGGTGGCAGTGGCAGGGGGGCTTTTCGTGGGGGGGGCGGGCAGGTGCAATTTGGCGCCCCTGCGGCTGGCGCGCTCTAGGTGAGTGCCTAGCTCACCTAGTGGGCGAGCCGGCCCTGCCTTGGCCTATTAATGGGTAAGAAGATATTAACAATGCCATCCCAACCAGAGTCACACCCTTCTAATTCAATTGAAGTGAATGGGCTTTGAAAGGTGTTGGCTCTGCTTAGAACGCCCTGCAAATCCATGTCCTCTTTGTCTCCCCTGTTCCTCCAAGAAGCTTAAAACGATTCTTCCACCTTCATTTTATCTTCATGACATCTCTAAACTGTAGATTAAGCCAAAACGGAGTGACCCGCCCAAGGCTAGCCATTGACCAGGCAGGGATTCAAACTCAGTCTCCCCAGTCCTAGTCCAGCCACTACATCACACTGGCTCTCATGATCTGTGGGTCCAGCCATGTTCCAAGTGTGGTTGCCACCTTCAGGCTGAGAAATTCCTGGAGATTTGGGGGTGAAGCCTGGGGAGGAGAGTTCACTCAGGAGGGATGTGTTGCCATAGCGTCCATCCTCGGAAGCAGGTGGGGCGTGGGAAAGGAGGGAAATGCCCCCCAGTCCCTTCCTGTCCCCACAGCAACCATTTTCTCCAGGGGAACTGATCCATGTAGTTGGGAGAACAGTTGTAATCCTGGGAGATCTCCATGCCCCCCTTGGAGGTTGGCAGCCCTAAATTCCAAGAAACACAAGAAGACACATTGTTCATCACTGCCCTTCTGCCGAGCATGCAAACCGGTGCATGAGGTTATAGAAGATATGGATACACATCAATACAATCAGGGCTCCTTTTGTAGCAGGAACTCATTTGCATATTAGGCGACACATCCCTAAGGTAGCCAGTCCTCCAAGAGCTTAAAGTAGCCCCTGTAAGAAGAGCTCTGTAAGCTCTTGGGGGATTGGCTACATTAGGGTTGTTTCGCCTAATATGCAGAGGAGTTCCTGCTACAAAGAGAGCCCTGACTAGAATTGTTGTGCATCTGCAGATTCTGGTATTTCCAGAGGGCAGCCTCCTTGGTCTGCAGGAGAAGAGCTAGATTCAAGTCTAGTAGCACCTTAGAGGCCAAAAAGATTTGGGTGCATGTGTGGGACCCTTCAAGAGCCAAGGCTGGCTTCATCCGATAACTTCATCAGAGCGAGGGTTGCCAGGTCCTACCTGACAGCCAGTGGGGGGACACCCAGTTGTTCCTTGAGGCCTTTTTTGGTCTCAAAACCATAGAGTTTTGCCCCAAACCCAGAACGTCACCCCTGACATTAGAAATGCAATGACGTCACTGGCTAAATTTTCCCATAGCAGTGCGAGCTGGAGCCTTTGGGTGCCAGTTCACCTGCCACCGCCTTTCCTGGTGCCCACAAAGTATTTTTAGAAAGTGGGCGGGGTCAGGTGGGGCTTTTGCCTCGCAAGGGTACTGATTGGCCATCGGAGATCTGATTGGCAGTGCAGATTTCTTAAGATGCTTCTACAGCAGCAACTGCTACCACATCACAAGGAACTTCACTGGGTGACTAAAAGTAAGCTGTGGCAGCCATTTTGTGGCTGTGCTCTCTACCCTGTGCCAGAATTCTAAGGTGCCCGAAGGCACAAAAAGTTTGGGGACCCCTGCATTACATTCACGTGATCCCAGATGGGTTGGGAATCATATAATCAAGCCCTTTAAAGTTACAAAAGTCACTGATACAGCAGGGTATGTGAGAACAATGGCTGTGGAAAGATGTGAGGCATGGGCAAAAGATTGGATTGTTGTTTGTTTGTTTGTTTCTCATGGACTCTTCGAAACAGAAACTTTCACTTTGAAAGTCTCACAGCCAGACAGATCCACACTTCACCAATGCCACTGCAGTGAATGGAACAGCTTTAGTAATCAGAGTACCTCTAGTCATAACAGCTGTGAAAGGTAGCCGCAAAAAGCCCCCGAAGAGTTTCGCCCGCCGAGCTGCGCTCGTTTCCCCTAATTACTTCACTGTCTCCAACCTCCTTTGCTCTTCCGTCCCCCAAGGAACAGACTGAGTTTTCATCCCCCAGAGCGAGAAGGGCCGTCTTTCTTCACCGTTCTGTCCCAAAGCAAGAATTTGCTCAAGTATCAGTTCTGATTTGCATCCCATTTAGACATGTTCTTGCAAATACAGAACCCGTGACACAGTTAGACATTTTCAGATTTAACTTAAGCAAAGTCCGCACATTATATTTTAAAGTTCCGGCAAGTATGAGGGGTCCAGTTGTGGACTTTTGAGGGTGGGAGAAATTTCCCAGTGAGAAGTGGCAGGCGGGACAGCTCAGGGTTTTCCTGGTCCATCTGCTCTCCCCGACCATTTCCCCGTCAGCCTCGGAAAGTGGCTGGAAACGGCTTGCAGCTAGAAAAACAGGCCAGGGCCAGGGTTGCCAACTCTGGGTTGGGGAATTCCTGGAGATTTGGGGGTGCAGCCAGGGAAGGGTGCAACTGGGGTAGAGGAGGGATGTCACTGTGTTATAATACCATACAGTCCACCCTTCAAAGTAGCCAATTTCTTCAGGGGAACTGATCTCTACAGCTTGGAAAGCCAATGGAATTCTGGGATATCTCCAGGCCCCACCTAGAGGTTGGCAACCATAGTAGGGGAAGGGTTAGACATGACACATGAATACATGTAACTGCCTTACAGTGCGTGCATGTGCTCATCACCCACAAGGAGGTCACACACAGGTCGGCTGTTGGAATAACAGCAGCTTCATGTGTGTGTTCACATAAGGGAAGATTCCAGGAGGGCACTTTTATATGGGAAGAGGGTTGTATGTACTCTGCACGGTAATTTTGATTGTATGTATCGCTTTGCATTCACTGTATTCCCTTCTGCCTTTTAATTCACTTTCTGCATTATGAGATTGCAATTAT
The DNA here is from genome assembly GCA_029375565.1 of Gekko gecko. Taxonomy (NCBI): domain Eukaryota; kingdom Metazoa; phylum Chordata; class Lepidosauria; order Squamata; family Gekkonidae; genus Gekko; species Gekko gecko. Next base: position 2,260,680 of record JAPDNY010000008.1, read on the forward strand.
GAGATTGCGTTGTTTTCTAAGTTTGTGATCCAAGTAATCTTGCATTATTGATTGGATGCCGTATGCTATCTGGTTGGATGGTTTATTTTTTAAAAAATATTTATTTATTTAGTTACTGAATTTATACCCCACCCTTCCGGCCAAGGCTGGCTTGTAACCCACCTAGAGCCTGAGCAAGAAAGGTGGGTTATAAATGAAGTCAATAAATAAACATTAAGGTGGGCTACTGCATCTGGGAGCAACAGCTACACGCAACTTCCTTTAAGTCAAGGGTGTGTTTTTAACAAGGCAGACAACTTGACTTGAAATGAAAACATAACAGTGCTTAACTGCCATCTTTTCTGTTGTTTTTTCACCAAGGCTCAGTATTGCCCTGGCCTAATTATCAACGGGTTGTAGGGCTGCTGTCTCTGGGTTGGGAAATACCTGGAGATTTGGGGGGTGGAGCCAGAGGAGGGTGGAGTTTGGGAAGGGGAGGGACTTCATCTGGATACACTGCCATAGAGTCTGCCCTCCAGAGCTACCATTTTCTCTGTGGGAATGGATCTCTGCTGTCTGGAGATCAGTTGTAAAAGGGGGAGAATCTCCAGGCCCCAACTGAAGATTGGCAACCCTAACAAGGAGCAAACAAAGGAAAGTATTTCTTCCCCTCCTCTCACACAAAACCTGCTTGCCCTGAGACCTTCTAGATTAGCCTTGTAACAAGGAGTATTTGTACAAAGGGGCATCATTTGCCCACTTTGAGTGGGCAAACCCCAACTGAAGCACCCCGTTTCCCACCAGTGCTCCAATGAGCAGTGGGAGAAATTTGGGGGGAGGGGGGCTCATCACCATATCAAGATCACTCCCAGCTCAAAGTGATGTCACCAATGCTGTAATATGTCCCAATGCTGTAATATGAATGATAAAAGGGTTGGAACACCTGCCCTATGAAGAAAGGTTAAAACGCTTGGGGCTCTTTAGCTTGGAGAAACGACGGCTATGGGGTGATATGATCGAGGTTTATAAGATTATGCATAGGATAGAGCAGGGAGAGAAAGAGGTACTTTCCTCCCTTTCTCACAATACAAGAACTCGTGGGCACTCAATGAAATTGCTGAGCGGTCGGGTTAGAATGGATAAAAGGAAGTCCTCCTTCACCCCAAGAGTGATTAACACATGGAATTCACTGTCACAGGAGGTAGCGGTGGCTACAAGCATGGACGGCTTCAAGAAGGGTTGGATAAACATACGGAGCAGAGGTCCATCAGTGGCCATTAGCTGCAAGGTATAGATAAGAACTCTTGGTCTACGGCAAGTGATGCTCTGTATTCTTGGTGCTTTGGGGGGGGGGTAGCAACTGCTGGACCTCCTGATGGCACCTGGTATTTTTGGCCACTGTGTGACAGAGTGTTGGACTGTATGGGCCATTGGCCTGATCCAACATTGGCTTCTCATATGGTCTTATGTCCCCTATGTTCTTCAGTGGCATCATTCCCAGGCTTGAGCTGGGAGTGATGTTGATATCCCTTGCCTCTTTACAACAGGTGCTGGGGAGCCCAGATGAGAAAGTACTGTTGCAGTCATCCTGCTTATAGACTTCCCAGAGAAGGCTGGTTGGCTGCTACATGAACAGAGTGCTGGACTCGATAGGCGGGGCCTTTGGTCTAGTCCAGCAGGGCCCTTCTTTTGTTCTTACCGACATATTGACGTCTTTTTCCCAGGCCTCCCCCATCGCTAAGTTTCCCAGAGATTCCAGGCATATCCCTGGAAACTCTACATGTACATTACAGGTGCTTTTTTCTGAGAGCAGAAAGGGGGTACAGCTAGGGCTGCCAACCTCCAGGTAGGGCCTGGAGATTTCCCGCAATTACAGCTGATCTCCAGATGATAGAGATCAGTTCACAGGGAGGGAATGGCCACTTTTGAAGGCGGTCTCTAAATGGCATTCTACCCCACTGAAGCCCCTCCCCTCCCCTTCACAAACCCTAACCCCTCCCTGGGATCCTCCCCCAGATCTCCAGGAAATTCCCAGCCCAGAGTTAGTAAAGCTACATGCAGCTCCCTCATGATTTTCATTGGTGGCAAGCCCTGGTTTGCTTCTCTATTAGAGTTGCCAACCTCCAGGCAGTGGCTTGGAGACCTGCCATTACAACTGATCTCCAGGCAATAGAGATCAGTTCTCCTAGAGAAACCGGACTCTTTGAAGGTGGACTCTGTGGCACTAGACCCTCCTGAACTCTCTCCCTTCCCCAAATCCTGCCCTCCTCAGGCTCCACCCCCCCCCCAAATCTCCAGGTATTTCCCAACCCAGACCTGGCAACCCTGCTCTCTATGAGCTGTGAAATACAGTCTCTGCAGAGATCACTACCGTTTCCCCCAGGTTCCTTTCCCCACCACCGCCTTGTTTGTCCTTCCAGATCCCAGCATGATTGTTTTATTTTGAAATATAACCGGCTGATTTTGTATTCCCCCCAAGTTTATTGCATATTGCTTGGGAGGGTTATTGCTGTGCTATCCTTCTAATGGAATTTCGCCTGTATTAACAGTATGTTCTCTCAGCCTCAACATGTTATTGTTTGGAAGAGTAATTCATGCAGTGAAAAAATGTCCCTGAAAAGATTAATCAATTTTCTCAGCCGCGGATAATGATAAGCGAGAGGTAGCAACATCCAAATGTCCTACATTTCAGTCTCAGAGCGAATATTTTGGCGGTTTGCGTCAAGCGCATTTGGCTTTGCTGTCTGAGTGACACACAAGCCATGGAGGGGAGGCGGCTTCTTGATGCTGCCAATTAATGTCTACGGCCCATTTATTTCCTTGCAAGCACAAACGCCTGTCACACGGCACAGAAGTGCTCACAGAGGGACATGACAGGGAAGTTCCAACAGTGTTCTCAGCAACCCTGGCGTTCCTCCTAAGCTTATCAGAGTCTCCTCAAGGACAGGTGGGAACATGGGGACTCGGTACTGTCGCAAGAACATTGGGCGCAGTGTTCCCTCTAAGCTGAGTTAGTGTGAGCTAGCTCACAGTTTTTTAGCCTCCGGCTCACAGACATTCACCTTTGCTCAGGAAGGATGGCTCCAGAGCGTCAGGTAGCCCTGCCATTGCTGAGGTGGGGGGGGAGACATCTGTCACTGCCTGGAATGTGGGAGTATCACGAAGGCTCCAGGTGCCCTGATTTACTGTGTCTGGAATGCATCTTATCAGTCCGTTTGACCTTGCGTCCCAGACTCTCTCTTTCTGCCTCCGTGGATTTTGGGTGAACGGTTTGTTTTCCTTTCTGTTGGCGCACGCGGGGAATGTAACCATTGGCTTGGGGGGGGGCGGGGAATTCAAACGGGCTATAACTAAGCCTGATCAGGTAATGCCAGTTATCACTGACAAAAAGCTTTGTTCATGTAACTCTATAGGTAAAGGTAAAGGTTCCCTTGCTCGAAAGCCAGTCGAATCCGACTCTAGGGTTGCGGTGCTCATCTCCGTTTCAAAGCCGAAGAGCCAGCGCTGTCCGAAGACGTTTCCGTGGTCATGTGGCCGGCATGACTAAACACCAAGGTGCACGGAACGCTGTTACCTTCCCACCAAAGTGGTACCTATTTATCTACTTGCAATTTCTTGCTTTCGAACTGCTAGGTTGGCAGGAGCTGGAACTAGAGACAGGAGCTCACCCCGTCATGCGGCACCCGGGTCTCGAACTGCTGAACTACTGACCTTCCACAGCCTGCAGTTCAGCGTCTTAACCACTTGAGCCACCGCAGCTCCCAGCTCCCACCGCAGCAATAAACGCTGCCTTCTTCTCATGAAGCCTGGTGTTTGACTGACTATCTGGAGAACTTGACACAGAGCAAACTAGGTTATGCAGCAGCCAAATCGCTCGCTCACAACTTTAATGCCAGTAGCTCACAAAGTAGAATTTTTGCTCACAAGACTCCACAGCTTAGAGGGGGCGTTAGTGCTGCTGCATCGACAGTGTGACATCTTTTCTGGAATGAACCCTGAAGTGACATCACACCACTTTGGGACTAAGGTTTTCTCCTGAATCCTAGATGAGGGTGACATTCCTTCCAGGTTTGCCCCAGAAATGGCATCATGCTGTCAGTGTGATGGCAGTCCCCCCCCCCTTATGTTTTACCCCGTTGGCCTACCAAGTTGGAGGCAGGGTTCTGGCAGTGGGAGATCTCCTGCTATTTCTTTATTAATTTATTATTTATTTAAGCATGTATACCCCGCCTTTCCTCATGGTTCAAGACCGCTATAGTGGGGAACCCGGCAACCCTAAGGAGAGGATCTCTAGGGGAAGACAAGGTTCCCCAAGTCACTTTGTTCCACATGGCCAATATTCTCCTGAAAGGAGCAGTCATGCTTCAGGATGTGTTCTAGGGCTGCCAAGCTCCAAGTGGAGGGTGGAGATCTGGAATGACAACTGATCTCCAGACTACTGAGAGCCAATTTGGTGTAGTGGTTAATAGAGCGGACTCTAATCTGGGAGAATCGGGTTCGATTCCCCACGCTTCCTCCACATGCAGCTGCTGGTGTGACCTTGGGTCAGTGACAAGTTCTTTCAGAGCTGTTCTCTCAAGAGCAGTTCTCCAAAGAGCTCTCTCAGCCCCCACCTACCTCAAAGGGTGTCTTTTGTGGGGAGGGGAAGGGAAAGGAGATTGTAAGCCACTCTGAGATTTCTTTTGGTAGTGAAGGGTGGGGTATAAATCAAATCTCTTCCTCCTCCTCCTTCATAAATTGCTTATTTATTTATTTATTTATTATTTCCCAACCCAGAGCTGGCAACCTTACCCTAACCTGTCTCTAGACCATTGACCTGTTCCTTCAAGTGGAGGATACTTATTTATTTTATCTTATTTATTTTATTAGATTTTCAAGTTCCATCAATGTTAATACAACCCACAGCAACAATTAAAACCAATTTAAAACCACCCTGAAAAGCAAATGGCTCTTTTATTTTTGGATGCAGAGAAGGCCTTTGATAATTTAAATTGAACTTTCCTGTTAGAACAACTATTAGCATGGAATTGCGGAGAGTATTTTTTTACTTTTATTAAAGCAATATATACCTCACAATCAGTTAAAATAATTGAGAATGGAAATCTTACATAAAATATCAATATTGGAAAAAGAACAAGACAAGGATGTCCGTTATCACTAATATTATTCATTTTTGCACTGGAAACATTATATAATATGGTTAGAGAAGAAGATCTTATAAAAAGGATTAAAATTAAAGGAATGTAAATTACAAGCTTTTGCTGATGACTTGGTGTTTATTTTGGAAGAACCTCGAATGTCAATAACCTCTTTTGCAAGTAATAAGAGAATATGGCAATTTTGTGGGACTAAAAATTAATTTAAGAAAAACAAACTATATATTATCTCAAAAACAAGAAATACAAAACCTTTCAGGATTAGAGGTACAAAAAAAATTAAGTATCTGGGCATAATATTATCAAATAGATTCAGCTCTCTGTATAAAGATAATTATATGAAACTTCTAACAGAAGTTAAGAAAGACCTGGAGAATTGGAAACATTTACAAATATCATTTATGGGTAGAATAGCAGCAGTAAAGATGAATATTTTACCAAGATTACTTTTCTTGTTCCAGACAATTCCAATTTCAATTAACCCAATCTTTTTTACAGAGCTGGAAAAACTTGATAAGGCAATTCATATGGGAAGGTAAGAAACCAAGAATCAAATTGAAATTACTTCAGAAAGTCAAAGAAAGGGAAGAGTTTGCACTGTCACACTTGCAACTATATTACAAGGTAGCAGCACTTACTAGGATAAAGAAATGGATCACATTGGAAGATATGAGACTTCTGAAATTAGAAGGTCATGACTTGAAAATGGTCTGGCATGCATTTGTATGGTATAGAAAAAGTGAAACTCATGAATATTTTAAACAACACTGTATTAGAGTGGCACTTGGTAAGGTATGGGAACAAATTCAAAAATTGCATTATATTGAGATGCCAAAATGGGTTTCACCATTAGAAGCATTTACAAACCCAATGATATGTACCAAAGAACATCTGTGGCGATATGGAGAGTTGTTAGATGACCAAAATAAAATGCTACAGAAAGAAGATTTTTTTAAAAAAGGTATTAACTTCAATTGGTGGGAAAAGGCACAAATAGACTCTAGATATGTAAAGGACAAAGTGATGGGATTTCAAACTACTCCTTCTGAGTTAGAAAAAATTGTTGGATCTGCTACAAAGCAGTATATAAAATTATTTTATAATTTTTTATTGAAGTGGGAAATACAAGATGAAGCAGTGAAGGTAGTAATGATTAAATGGGCACAGAACATAGGTCATAATATACAACTAGACCAATGGGGAAAAGTTTGGAAAGTTAATATAAAATTTACCAAAGCACCATCGTATAAAGAGAATTTGTATAAAATGTTTTATAGATGGTATATGACACCAGAGAAACTAGCTAAATAGTATCCAAATATGTCAAATTTATGTTGGAAATGTAAACTTAAAACTGGCTCATTTTACCATTTGTGGTGGACTTGTGATGTAGTTAAAAAATATTGGATATAGGTGCAAGAAATATTACAAAAAATACTAGATAAAACTATTCCATTTATACCAGAAATGTTTTTACATATGATTGTACAGGTTGTAACTACAGCTAGAATTTTGCATGCAAGATATTGGAAGAAAAAAGAAGTCCCGAGAAAAGAAGAACTGATATTTAAATTGTTGGATGCAGCAGAAATGGATAAATTAAAGCTACAGCTACATGAAAAACCTGAAAGTGATTTTGAAAAAAAATGGGAGAGACTTTATAAATGGGTACAAAAATATCAGGGTAACTTAAGGGATAGATCGTAACAATAATTAACAAAGAATATAAATGAAAATGATTTGAAATAAGCAGATGATTTATAGTAAATGTACAGTATAGACTCCAGTATCTGTTTTTCTATTCTTTTCTGTATATTTACTGGTTTTCTTGTTTTTCTGTTTATTTTCTGTTAAAAAATAATAAAAATTCTTAAAAAAAAAACAATTTAAAACAACAAAATCAAAACAGTACCGAAGTCATAAAATACCGTGCAAGATCTGATCAAATGTCTCAGCAATTAAGATGGGATGGCAGTGTGGGTTCCCAGGTGGCTGTTCGAATCTAGGACACTGATGGGAGGCAAGTCGGGGTGGGTGGGGGCGGTGTCCGCTGCCTCAATTAAAAGCCTGGTGGAAGAGCTCCATCTTGCTGGTCCTGCAGAATTGTAATAAGTCCCACAGGGCCCTGAACTCATACAAGAGCTCATTCCACCAGGTAGTCAAGGCAAGTCAGAAATCCCTGGTGTTGATTTGTAGATCTCAGCGCTCTACGGGTTCATATGGGGAAAGGCGATCCTGAAGGTATGCTGACCCCTGCCTGTATAGGACTTATTTAGATAGGATATGTGAAGACAGAGCCAAGTTTGTAATAGAAGTTCAGTTTATGCAAAGCGAGGGGTCTTAAGTCCAGGCATGCCAACAGGGAGGTGCAAAATTATAGTGAAAAACGTAGGCATATACATTGAGCCAGTTTGGTGTAGTGGTTAAGTGTACGGACTCTAATCTGGGAGAACCGGGTTTGATTCCCCACTCCTCCACTTGCACCTGGCTGGATGACCTTGGGCAAGCCATAGTTCTGGCCCAGCTGTTCTTGAAAATGAGCAGTTCTGTTAGAGCTCTCTCAGCCCCACCTACCTGCCTGTTGTGGGGAGGGGAAGGGAAAGGAGTTTGTAAGCTGCTCTGAGACTCCTTTGGGTAGTGAAGGACAGGGTATAAATCCAATCTCCTCCTCCTCCTCCTCCTCCTCCTCCTCCTCCTCCTCCTCCTCCTCCTCCTCCTCCTCCTCCTCCTCCTCCTCCTCCTCTTCCTCTTCCTCTTCCTCTTCCTCTTCTTCTTCTTCTTCTTCTTCTTCTTCTTCTTCTTCTTCTTCTTCTTCTTCTTCTTCTTCTTCTTCTTCTTCTTCTCTTGCTACCACAAGTCCCATTGTTCTATCACTATGCATTCATCCCGGAGCTCACTGATTTATTTAAAAATCATTGTCATCGAATCTTCCATTTCAGAGGTTCTTCACTTTACAGCCGTGGGCAAAAATAATGCAAATCATTTCCTTTGTACCTCACCGGCCTTTACTCCAGGAATGGGAAAGTCTGTGCATTTGTTTGCCTCTCTATTGAAACCAAAGTAATATGAGAAGGTATGTTGATTCTGTGTTTTCTCTACAGTTCTCAGCTGTAGCCTGGGAAATTCCTGATGCCTGTGGAGTAGACCATTTGGGAAGGGATTTTGACTAACAATTCTGGTAGACCATAGAGGCCACCCTTTAAACTTCCATTTTCTCCAGACTGTGGTTTGAAGATCAGTTGTAATTCTGGGAGAACTCCAAGTTCCACCTGCAGATTTTTATTCATTTATTCATTCTTTTTTTGGGGAGGGATTCATATTCCACATAAGAACATAAGAACATAAGAGAAGCCAATGTTGAATCAGGCCAATGGCCCATCTAGTCCAACACTCTGTCACACAGCGGCCAAAATATACCAGGTGCCATCAGGAGGTCCAGCAGTGGGGCCAGGGCACCAGAAGCCCTCCCACTGCTGCCCCCTCCAGCACCAAGAATAGAGTGCATCACCTGCCCCAGACTGAGAGTTCTCATTCTATACCCTGTGGCTAATAGCCACTGGTGGACTTCTGCTCCATATGTTTATCTAATTTCCTCTTGAAACTGTCCATGCTTGCAGCTGCCACGACCTCCTGTGGCAGTGAATTCCATATGTTAATCACTCTTTGGGTGAAGAAGTATTTCCTTTTATCTGTTCTAACCCGACTGCTCAGCAATTTCATAGAGTGCCCACGAGTTCTTGTATTGTGAGAAAGGGAGAAAAGTACTTCTTTCTCAACCTGCTCAATCCCATTCATAATCTTATAAACCTCGATCATGTCACCCCTCAGCCGTCGTTTCTCCAAGCTAAAGAGCCCCAAGCATTTTAACCTTTCTTCATAGGGAAGGTGTTCCAACCCTTTTATCATTCTAGTTGCCCTTCTCTGCACTTTTTCCAATGCTATAATATCCTTTTTGAGATGTGGTGACCAGAACTGTACACAGTATTCCAAATGAGGTCGCACCAATGATTTATACAGGGGCATGATGATACTGGCTGATTTGTTATCAATTCCCTTCCTAATAATCCCCAGCATAGCGTTGGCCTTCTTTATTGCAGCTACACATTGTGTAGACATTTTCAGCGAGTTATCCACTACGACTCCAAGATCTCTCTCTTGGTCAGTCTCTGCCAGATCAGACCCCATCAACGTGTATTTATATTTAGGATTTTTGGCTCCAATGTGCATCACTTTGCACTTGGCCACATTGAACCCCATTTGCCATGTTGACGCCCACTCACCCATCCTCGACAGATCCCTTTGGAGTGCCTCACACTCCTCCCTGGTTTTCACCACCCTGAACAACTTCGTGTCATCTGCAAATTTAGCCACTTCACTGCTTACTCCCAAATCCAAATCATTAATAAACAAGTTAAAAAGCATCGGACCGAGTACTGATCCCTGTGGTACCCCACTGCTTACCCCCTCCACTGAGAAAGTTTTCCATTTATACTCACTCTCTGTTTCCTATTTATAAGCCAGTTTTTGATCCACAAGAGGACTTGTCCTTTTATCCCATGACTATTGAGCTTACTTAGGAGCCTTTGATGAGGAACTGTATCAAAAGCTTTCCGGAAGTCAAGGTAAATAATATCTATTGGGTCCCCCTTGTCCACATGTTTGTTCACTCCTCAAAAAACACTAACAGGTTAGTGAGACAAGATCTTCCCTTACAGAACCCATGCTGAGTCTGCCTCAATAGTTTTTGTTCATCAATGTGCTTACTAATTCTTTCCTTAATAACAGCCTGCAAACAGACTCAGGGTGGATCACGACAATAATTAGGCCATTTGGCATCACAAAACACAATAAAAACATTAAAACAAGAATTTTATGCTGGTGCAGCTGGACTCTAAGTTTGTTTATTTCAGGGCATGTGGAAATAGTGTCTTCAGCAGGGGAGACCAACTCTTTTACTGGACATCCACCACCTCAATTAAAGACTTGGTGGAACAGCTCCATTTTGCATGCCCTGCAGAAGGATAAAAGGTCTCGCAGGGCCCTGGTCTCATGCAGGAGCCTGTTCCACCAGGCCAGGGCCAAGGCAGAGAAAGCCCTGGTCCTGGTCGAAGCTAAACGGACATCCCTTAGACTGGGGATAACCAGCAGTTCTTGATCAGCAGAGCACAAGGCTCTCCCGGGGCATATATGGGGAGAGGCGGTCCCGTCGTCAGGGCTAATTTGGGGCAAGAACACACAGGAATGGAGTTCCAGCTGGCTCCCGAGTTGGCCACGCCCAGCAGGAACTGATTAGCATAATAAGCCACACCCAACAGCAGAAACTCATTAGGATTGGCTACATTAGGGGTGCGTGGCCTAACATGCAAAGGAGTTCCTGCTACCAAAAAAGCCCTGGGTTTTGACAACAAACAAGGTAAACAGAAGGAGCTGCGGTGGCTCAAGTGGTTAAGACACTGAACTGCAGGCTGTGGAAGGTCAGTAGTTCAGCAGTTCGAGACCCGGGTGCCGCATGACAGGGTGAGCTCCTGTCTCTAGTTCCAGCTCCTGCCAACCTAGCAGTTCGAAAGCAAGAAATTGCAAGTAGATAAATAGGTACCACTTCAGTGGGAAGGTAACAGCATTCCGTGCGCCTTGGTGTTTAGTCATGCCGGCCACATGACCACGGAAATGTCTTCGGGCAGCGCTGGCTCTTTGGCTTTGAAACGGAGATGAGCACCGCAACCCTAGAGTCGGATTCGACTGGCTTTCGAGCAAGGGAACCTTTACCTTTACCTTTAAGGTAAACAGAATAAGAAGCAAAAGCTGGGTTTGGCTGGATGACCACACTTCTGGTAACATGGGGATGTTGCCTAATATGCTAATGAGCTGTGTTGTCAGGGGTGTGGCCTATTATGTTAATGAGTTCCTGCTGGGCTTTTTCTATAAAAAAAAGCCCTGCCCTTAGATATGTTGGTTCCAGGCCCTGCAAGGCTTTAAAGGTCAATTCCAGTACCTTGAAGCAGATCCAGTGCTCAATCGGCAGCCAGTGCAATTGGCACAGTGCCGGCTGAATGTGTGACCATACAGGCAACGCAGTTAGCAGGTGTGCCGCTGCATTTTGCACCAGCTGGAGATTGATAATCCTACATGTGACTCAGACTGGGTGGAAAATGTTAAGAGCTCTTTTCTCCTGGAGCAGGCAGAATGAAGCCTCCCAGTGTTCACAGTTGTGGTGTCTATCCTGTGGAACACATTACCCTGAGATTTCGGCGGGGGCTCAGTCCATGCATTAAAACATAAGAACATAGGAGAAGCCAATGTTGGATCAGGCCAATGGCCCATCCAGTCCAACACTCTGTGTCACACGGTGGCCAAAAATACCAGGTGCCATCAGGAGGTCCACCAGTGGGGCCAGGACACCGGAAGCCCTCCCACTGTTGCCCCCCAGGCACCAAGAATACAGAGCATCACTTGCCCCAGACCGAGAGTTCCCATCTATACCTTGTGGCTAATAGCCACTGATGGACCTCTGCTCCAGATGTTTATCCAATTCCCTCTTTAAGCCGTCCATGCTTGTAGCTGCCACCACCTCCTATGGCACTCCTCTCCACAGCCCCCCCCTCAGGCTCTCATTCTTGGCTTTCCCAAGGCATTTCAGAAGGAGCTGTTGAAGATTTGAAACTTCCATTTGGATTCTGCTGGTTTCAAACATTGCTCCCTGGTTCTTAAATGAAACACTGTCTTCTTGCTAGCTTTTGTGTTATACATCCTTTTGTTACTTTTTTAGAGGGAGATGAATACATTTCATCCATAAAAAATGGACAGATGCGTTAAAAACATGAATATCTATAATCTATACGTGTATCGATAAGGACAAAAGAAGGTTCATTAAGAGAAGGCTTCTGCCTCAGTTGGTGAAAAGAAAGACTGGTGGAACTTATGTGTTTTATCGACAGGCCAAACAACTTGTGACCCTTCCGATGGGAATGCACAGCCCTGATTATGTCCTGGTCTGAAGTGAATTTTAAATTAGAGAGCTCTTTTGCCAATAGAGTAACACAACAAATGGATATCTAACAGAAAAAATCAGTTGGTTCAAAGACACATGGAAATGATGTCCCGTGCCTCTTTTTGTTTTGTGTCTCTTCCATGGGCACGAGAGCCAGTTTGGTGTAGTGGTTAAGAGCGGCATACTCTAATCTGGAAGAACCGGGTTTGATTGCCCCCTCCTCCACATGTAGCCAGCTTGGATGGCCTTGGGTCAGTCACAAGTTATTTCAGAGCTGTTCTCTCAAGGGCAGTTCTCGAAAGAGCTCCCTCTCTCGGCCCCACCTACCTCTCAGGGTGCCTGTTATGGGAAGAGAAAGGGAAGGAGATCATGGGGAATTTCAGACAGATGATATAATCCGGAAGAGGAACGGTTCCCAAACGGTTTCTGGTCTGGCATTTCAGACAGAACCATTTTAGAACCGGTTCCCTACCGGAATATATTTGTAATTTCACACAGAATCGCTTCTGTCCCGTTCAGGAAATGGGGCTGAAACGTTTTACCTGTCAACCGCTTCCAAGTAGTCGTCAGTTTCTTCTCCCGGATCTGATACGCTTTTTTCTCGCCTTTTTTCGCCCACACGGACAATCTCCGGCTTTTTTTTTTTTTAACGTTCGCCCGCCGAGCTGCGTTGCAGTGTTTTTTATAGCACTATAGTGCTATAGCGCTCTAAAGCGAACATTAAAAAAAAAGGCACGGCGGGAAAACAAAGCGGTGCAGTCTGAATTGCCAAACTGCTTCTGATTCGGCTCTTTTCCGGTCAGGGAAAGCCGTGTGTGAAATGGCAGCCCTGTACCGGTTTACTTCAAGATGAATCAGAAACGGCTTCAATCCGGCAGAATCTCGGTAATGTGAAATTCCCTTGTAAGTCGTTCTGAATCTCCTTCGGGTATCCAGTCTCCTCCTCCTCCTTCTGCAGTCAAGACATTAAAGGGGTCTGAGTGAGGTCCTTGGTGCACAGTATCTGCCTGCATTCTGAGACTACTTTCTTAATGGCTTTCATGGCCAGAAATATGCATAATTAATTAATTTATTTGTTAAATCCAACTTGTTAGGCTGCACTTTCTTGCAAGCAGGGCTTGGGGTGACTTACATTACAGCAAACACAATAACAATACATTCAATAATATTAAAAACTGCTGAAAACAGTATATTACTCAAATAATACATTACACTATCTAAGATGATGAGAAATTTCTGTTCCAACCAGTCCCCTGGGTGGAGGGGGTGCGGAGGCCTGAGTAGGATGGTATGAGGGTGCTAACCGTCATGGTCCTCAACCAAAGGCCTGGTGGAACATCTCTGCCTTGCAGGCCCTACGAAAAGCTCCCATGGGGCATGGATATTCTCTGGCAGAGAGCTCCATCAGGCAGGGGCCAGGGCCTTCTTGAGGACAGCCAGACCTCTCTTAGGCTGGGGACCACAAGCAAGTTCTTATTGCTGGAGCATAGTGCTCTTCCAGGGACATATTGAGAGAGGTGGTCCCAAAGGTATGTGGGTCCCTGACTGCTAAAGGCCTTGAAGGGCAACACCAGAACCTTGAAACAGATAGAATAAATTTTCTCAAGCTTAAAACTTTGTTGGGTTCAGAATGTGAAGGACTCATAAATGTGAAGGTCACTCATAAAAACTTGGCTGCCTATTGATTGCATTTCCAATCTACTCATCTTCCGAGGAACACAGAACAGTGCCTGGGACTCTCCTCTCCTCTGTTGCTTACAGCCACTTTGTAAAGTAGATTACGCTCAGAAAAAGTGACTGGACTAAGGGCACCAGTGAACTTCATGGCTGAGTGAGAGTTTGAACCCAGCTCTTCTCAGTCCTAGACAGACAGTCTAAATATTGCAGTGCACTCGATCCCATTAAACTTTTTTTTTGGTGGGGGGGTGAAATCCCTTTAATATTCTAATAGCCGTGTGGCCTAATCTGTGGATGCTTAAATCTGTGGATGGGGCCACCCTAACATAAACCGGATAGTTCGGCAAACTCGGGGGAACCCCTCCCCAGGTTTGCAGAAAAATTTGAAACAATTAAAAATTACATTGGGGGTTTTAAATCCTCCCTAAAAACAAAAGCTGTCATGAATCAGCCAGGGCTCAGTGACAGCGAGGACTCCTCAGAGGAGGCGGAGCTCCATGTAGTCAGTCCAGATTCAATAGAAGCCAACCAGCAGGATAATGAGGAACAGAAGCTGGTGCAGAAGAACCTCTGACCTCCAGTTCACCGTTACCATCTAGCTGTACCCCAGTAAGTGAAAGTCAGCCATTCCCTGTCCTCCAAGATCACCTGCACCATAAGAACAACACAGGCAAAGGCTGAGAAAAGAGCTACAGGCTAAAAGGCAAAGTGCATGTCTCCTGGCTTGTTGTCAACAGCTACTTACTAAGGGGGAAGATGCGTCATTGCAGGATGAGGGCTGAAGGCTGGAAGTCTGGCTATAAACGGGAGGTGCGGTAGGGTGTAACGACTACAGTAAGTGTGGTGATGTCAATACCACCTTGCCTGTTTCCTAGATGTTGGACTTCAGACTGGATAACCTTGCCTTATGATATCTCTGGAACCTGTCAGAAAATGCCTTTGATGTTTCTCACTGAATCCATTGTTTTATGTTCCCTACCCCGCTTTGCGCTTGCGTAGCTATGCAGGCAGAAACGTGGGAGCTTCTTCCCTGCCGCTTTTCCTTATCACGGTGGCCTTGAATGTAGGCTTTGGACTATTCTTGTTTCGCTGAGAATTTTCCAGTCCTGGGAAGGCAAGGGGAGGGGGGAGTAGTCTCCCGCTCATGAAGTATTTCTCCCGCCGGGAGTTCCCGCGCGAGTGCTCAAGTTTTATTTGCTAGGCGCTTCATTGCATCACACTATAAGTTTGCTTGCTTTGCTTCGCCCCCATTCCTGACAATGACCTCCTACTGTGGGTTTTAGCAAGATAATCCAATAAACCTTTCTTGGTGCAAGAATGACTGGATCTACTTGATTTCAAACCTGACAGAAATTGTCAGGAATCTCATCATTCCCCCCACCGTCAGTTTCCGCCGTCTACCACGATGAGCGGAGCTGGGAGGGGAGCCACGGGCGCAGTCCCTGTGACTACTACTTCGGGAGCCTCGGGCGCAGCTCCAGCGACTACTACTTCGGGAGCCACGGGCGCAGTTCCAGTGACTACTACTTCAGGAGCCACGGTCCCAGTCACTACCGTGGCAGCTCCAGTGGTCACTGTCCCGACCACCACTGTTGTTCCGGTGACTACAACTACAGTTTTGGCAGCACCAACACCACAATCAGCAGCCGGGTTGGTTACCCCGCCATCGATCGGCACAATGGGTGCTCCGTACACTCTCCCACTCTACAGCCCGGCCGGGCCAATACAGAGTCAAGGAGGAGCGGTTCCACGAACCTATGTGCCGGGAGCCCCAACACCCTGGGATAAAGGGGTGACCTATCGCAGATCCCGCGATTGGACTAAGAACCTGTTGGATACTACCCAGACAACCTGGACTATGCCGGGAAGCCAGAGCCGGGACAGCCTTTTGGATCCCAGAGGTAGTTTCGGACTTCCCCAAGGGAGGTTGTCTCGAGGATCTCCCAGAACTGGGTCCGGTTCAGATACCGATGCCCGCATGGACTCTATTCAAGAGGATACCCGACGGCTGGTAAGGGACATGAGCAACTAATGCAATCCCTACCACAGATGATGGACCAAGCAATTCGAGCTCACCCGCTGACGCAACCTAGACCGGTACCAGCCCCGGCACCACCGTTGCTACCGGGACGGCCGCCTCCTGCTCCCCCGGGCCCGGGGCCGGGCCAACCAGCACCACCGGGTCCAGGGCCGGGCCAACCAGTTCCCCCGGGGCCAGGGCCGGGCCAGCCAGCACCAGTCCCACCTCCACTGGTCGTCCCAGCACCAGGACCCGGGCCAGGGCAACCAGGACCTATCCAGCCGCCAGCTTTACCTCCGCCTCAACTCCCTGCTCCAGCACCCCTCATGCAGCCAGTTCCAGTACCGGTCATGGCGCCGGCCCCCCCAGTAATCCGCCCCAAGGACATGCTTGAGATCACATTTGATGGAGATCCAGAGACTGTGTCATTTTTCATATTGCAAGTAGGGAAATTTGTGCAAAGATGGGGCTATGTATTCCCAGACGAAGAGCAACAGGTGGAGTTTATCGCATCCAGGTTCCGGGAGAGTGCTACTAGTTGGTATGTAGCCCTTCATGATCTGGAGGCAGCGGAGTTGGGGAATATAGATGACTTCATGTGGGCCTTGAGAAACCGTTTCGAGGACCCGGGGCGGCCCAAAAAGCTGAAGCCTTCCTTCGCACGTTCAGACAAGGCAAACTCTCAGTGCGGGAGTATTCAAGGGAGTTTCAAAGGCACGCCGTGAAAATTCGAGACTGGACCGATGCAGTTTTGGCCCAACAATATCGAATGGGATTAGCCGTAGACGTCCGCAATAATGTCCTCAGCTCTCAGCAACCTCGCACCCTCCAGGGTTGGATGGAGGAAGCCGAAAAGGCGGAAAGTCGCTTACGTATGATGAAACTGGATCTATCTTTGGGTAACAACCGTCCGAGTCTTGCGGCAGGCCAAGCCAGACCCAAACCAACGTCCACCCCAAGTGGAATGAGAGATCAGCGTATGCGACAGGGCCTCTGCCTGCGGTGTGGGGAGAAGGGGCACTTCGCCGCATCCTGCCCGAAAGGGGATCCCAATAGAGCTCTACCACAAGAGGAGCCCAGAAGGTGGACAACCCCTACCCCAAGGAAAGGTACAGCGAAACCACGCAATACACGGGCTCTTTTTGCTAGCCCCGACCAAGCGGATACCATGATGCTGGAGGAGGAGAGTGAGATGCAGGGAAACGAAATGGTCCTGTTTGTGAATGGCGCTACACAGCAGGACCCAGCACCTGAGGCGCCTAAACTGGTGAGCAATTACCCCTCTCTCTTCTTTGTGACTGTTCTGGTGATGAACCCAGCAGTGATGACCCATATTCGGGTTCGAGCCCTCATTGACTCAGGGTGCGGGAGGGACCTGATAAACCCGTCTATGGTTATGGGGTTGGAGGCAGCCGTGGTCCACTTGAAAGACCCAATAACTTTCACGCAAATGGATGGGTCTCCAATGAAGGAACCATGCCGATTTGAGACTGTTCCTTTAAGAATAGGCATTGGTGACCACTGGGAGCTACGCTCGTTCGTAATAGCCCCGCAAGCCCAGTTTCCCTTAGTGTTGGGTAGCCCTTGGTTACATGGACATAATCCTTACATTCTATGGGAGGAAGGGAATGTACAATTTATCTCCCCGAAATGTACAGAACACCAATGGGACCCAGGGTGGGGAAATCCCCCATGCAATGAACCTCCACGAGCTTGTTTAGCCACGGAGGACCTTAACCGCATCCCTAAGGATTACCAGTATGTAACCAGGGTTTTTGAGGAGGAGGAAGCTGATGAACTACCCCCTCACCGTAACTCCGACTGTGCGATTGAAATTCTTCCGGGCCAGAAATTACCAAAAGGGAAAATTTACGCCATGAGTCCAAGTGAAAAGGAAGAACTACGCCGCTTTATTGATAAGAATCTGGCCCGTGGATTTATTAGACCAGCATCATCCCCTTTTGCAGCACCTGTATTGTTTTGTAAAAAGAAAGATGGGGGCTCAGACTCTGCACGGATTACCGGGGACTGAACGCAGTGTCTGCGACTAATGCCTACCCAATGCCCCTCATCAAAGACTTACTGGCAGAGGTGGCTAAGGGGAAAGTGTTTTCTAAACTGGATTTACGAGATGCCTATTTTCGGGTTCGTATCAGAGAGGGGGATGAATACAAGACTGCATTTAATACCCCGCTGGGGCAATTTGAATATTGGGTTATGCCCTTCGGTTTACAGGGGGCACCAGGGGTCTTCATGAACTTAATCAATGAAGTGTTACACCCCTATTTATTCAAGGGGTGGTTGTTTATTTGGATGATATCTTGGTCTATACCCCGGATCAAGAATCCCACACTACCCTTATGCGAAAAGTATTGGAAAAGCTATTAGAACACAAACTGTTTGTCAAACTGTCAAAATGTGAATTTCACCAGGAGTGCATTGACTTTTTGGGGTACCGCATATCCTCCGCGGGGTTGGAAATGGACCCAAAAAAGGTCCAGGATGTATTGATGTGGGAGCCCCCAAAACCAGGCGACAGCTCCAAAGTTTCCTCGGTTTCGCCAATTTTTACCGTCAATTCCTGCCACACTTTGCCCAAGTAGCCCTTCCCCTCACGGAACTGCTAAAGACTAAGGGGAGGGGATCTAAGGCTTCGGTGCCAGGGGCCCCTTTGAACTGGACCCCTCAGTGTCAGGAAGCGTTTGAACAACTAAAACAGTTATTCACATCTGAACCCATACTAGCACACCCCGATGAGACAAAAAAGTTTGTGGTCCAAGTGGACGCGTCGGATACCGCTATGGGTGGGGTGATTTTGCAAGAGAATGTTCAGGGGCAACTACAACCCCTTGCTTATGTATCAAAAAAATTCAATGATACAGAGAGATTTTGGCCCATTTGGGATAAAGAAGCTGCGTCTATACGTTTAGCATTGATCACCTGGAGACACTGGTTAGAGGGGTCCCAAGTACCTTTTGAAATCTGGACTGATCACAAAAATCTTGAGGTACTGCGAAAACCCCGGAATCTAAATGCAAAACAATTCCGGTGGGCTGAGTTTTTCTCCAAATTTCAATTCACCCTTCACCATTTCCCAGGTAAAGCCAATCATCTGGCAGACGCTCTCTCCCGCCTTCCCCAACACCTCTGTAAGAGGACCGAAATACGAGAGTCTATGTTCACCCCTGAACAATTGGTTGGTGCAGTTGTAACCCGTAAAACCAAACGAGCACAATTGAATCCCATCCAGGCATTAACCTGGGAAAAACAATTTGTCAATGACATCACCACACAGGAAACAAGTGAGTTACAAGCCAGGGAGGATGTGAAATGTGGTCCGAATGGCTGCTGGTACAGGGGAAATAAAATTTTTGTCCCTGAAGCTACCCGATCCCAAATGTTGCAGACAGTCCATGACTCAAAATCTGCGGGGCACTTTGGATATGTAAAATCCTTACGACTGCTGCAACGTGGCTTCTGGTGGCCCCGAATGAAACAGGATTTATCCCTCTATATACAATCCTGTCCGACGTGCAATCGTTGCAAAGCCAGACCGGGAAAACCTCCAGGTCTTTTACAGCCTCTACCCACCCCGAGCCGACCCTGGGAAGTAATCTCTATGGACTTTATCACAGATCTTCCCCCTCTAGACATATGACGGTCATTTGGGTGGTAGTGGATTTATTCTCTAAGCAAGCTCACTTTATACCATTCCCCAGTCTGCCAACAGCCAAAGTCTTGGCCAAAGCCTTCCTCCAACACATTGCCAGGCTACATACTTTACCACTCAAGATAATCTCCGACAGGGGGTTCAATTTGTTTCCAAGTTGTGGTCAGAGTTAATGACTCTAATGGGTATTGAACGTGCTCTCAGTACTGCCTATCACCCTGAAACAGACGGGCAAACGGAGAGAGTAAACCAGACTTTAGAACAATACCTGAGATGTTTTTCTAACTATCAACAAGACAATTGGGTAGATTTATTGCCACTGGCGGAGTTTGCGTACAACAACTCATGGCACGCTTCAACGAAGATGTCACCCTTCAAAGCTGCCATGGGTTATGACAGCCCCCTCTTCCCTTCTTGAAGCCCGGTGAAACTGTTGGGAAAGCCTCAGCATGGTGTAAAACTTTCCGGGACTCTTGGCCCCTAATTGTTGAGACATTGAATGAGGCCAAGGCACAGTACAAAAAACAGGCAGACAAAAAGAGGGCAGGTGGCTGGAAACTGCAACCGGGAGACTCGGTCTATCTGTCAACCAAGAACCTAAGGCTAGCTCAACAGTCCCGGAAACTTGCTTGGAAATATATTGGTCCTTTCAAAGTGTTGAGATGTATAAATCAAGTAACTGTACAACTAGATTTGCCTAAATCTCTTAAAGCAATACATCCAATTTTCCATTACAGCCTCCTCAAACCTGCGTTACCCCCGACTAAATGGCAAGCTGAGCTTCCGGCACCTCCCCCCTTTGATGGTTGACGATGAGGAGCACTACGAAATTGCTGACATTTTGGACTCTAAGATTCTCCGTGGACAACTCCTGTACCTTATTCAATGGGTACACTTTGGGCCCCAACACAGGGAGTGGGTGAAAGTATCTGATATCAATGCACCTGATCACCTGAAAGAATTTCACACTAGATACCCTAATAAACCTGGGGGCCCTCATTCTCTCCTTCCTGAGTGGTGGGTGGGTGGTATTTTTGGGAAGGGCAGAATGTCAGAAAATGCCTTTGATGTTTCTCACTGAATCCATTGTTTTATGTTCCCTACCCCGCTTTGCGCTTGCGTAGCTATGCAGGCAGAAACGTGGGAGCTTCTTCCCTGCCGCTTTTCCTTATCACGGTGGCCTTGAATGTAGGCTTTGGACTATTCTTGTTTCGCTGAGAATTTTCCAGTTCTGGGAAGGCAAGGGGAGGGGGGAGTAGTCTCCCGCTCATGAAGTATTTCTCCCGCCGGGAGTTCCCGCGCGAGTGCTCAAGTTTTATTTGCTAGGCGCTTCATTGCATCACACTATAAGTTAGCTTGCTTTGCTTCGCCCCCCATTCCTGACAATGACCTCCTACTGTGGGTTTTAGCAAGATAATCCAATAAACCTTTCTTGGTGCAAGAATGACTGGATCTACTTGATTTCAAACCTGACAGAACCCTGACCTTTGGACTGAATGACTTTGCCTTTGGAAAACCCTTCTTGCCTGGTAACTTTGGAAGACAGAGAAAGCCACTGCCACCTGAGACAAGAAGCCTATGGAACAGTACAAAAGTGCTGTTAGCACATGTGAAGACAATGCGCCTACCTCTGATGGTGGTGATGGGGTGGCTGGAAGTTATGGTGGGCCTGGTAGCATCAGCAGTGGTGGGGAGGTGCCTGGGGGCTGTGGCAAGCCAGACAGTGGGGGTACCTTGGAGCTATGGTGGGCTGAGCAGTGTCGCTGATGGTGGGGGGCGGGGAGGAAGCCATGGAAGACCTGGTGTCAGCAGCAGATGGTAGTGGTGGTGGGGGAGAGAAATCCAAGAGTATTGTGGGTCCCCACTTGTAGTATTGTGGGTCCCCACCTGTAGTACTGTGGGTCCCCACTTGTAGTACTGTGGGTCCCCACTTGTAGTAATTTAATTGCTATGAATTTGAAGGGTATATTTTTGTAAAAAAAAAATCAAAATGCCACCACTAGTACTTGACACCAACCATCCTTTGAGGGTGGATTCAACCATCCTTCAAGGAGCCTTCCTCCTGCCTAAGGAGCCTTCCTCCAATTTAAATGGATCTTCCATTAAATGGATCTTCCATTGAAGGAAGAGCTGCTTAATTTGGAAGAAGGTTCCTTGGGCAAGAGGAAGCCTTCGGACTTTGCTCAGTGGAGTTGGAGGACAGGGATAAGATCCACCTCAGTGGGTACTTAGGGTTGCCAGCTCCGGGTTGGGAAATACCTGGTGGGAAATACCGGGTTGGGAAACACCAGCCAGAGGAGGGGTGGGTTTGGGAAGGAGAAGGACTTCAATGGAATATAATGCCATGGCGCCCGCCTTCCAAAGCAGCCATTTTCTCCAGGGGAACTGATCTCTGTAGCCTGTAGAACAGTTAAAATACTAGGAGATACCCAGCCCCCTCCTGGAGGTTGTACTGCATATACTTTGAATGCAAAGCAGAGAATGACTGTTCAACAAACTGCTTTCCACTCTTTCCACAAATAAGCGTGCCTGGTATAACTTGATAACGTTTACACAGATGTATATCCTGCTTGCTGCTAATAATGCTTGCTACCTACAGTCTACATTTGGAGCCCAAGAGCGAGGAGGAACATCAGGGGAAGGCCTTGGCCTCTGTGCCCTGTTGTTGGTCCTCCACGGGAACTGCTTGGCCACTGTGTGAGACAGGATCATGAACAGCCTCTACGCCCTGTTGTTGGCTGTCCAGGTTGGGTACTGTGTAAGACAGGATGCTGGACTAGATGGACCCTCACTGGTCCAATTCAGCAGGGCTCTTTGTATGAACAGGAAACACCGACATTGATGGACCACTTTGATAGGCCAATAACGTGATTCAATATAAGGCAGTTTCATGTGTGTATACATTCTGCAAGTTTTGGTTGCTTTCTCCCCCTCTTTTACCTTGTTTGGATGTATTCAATATGTTCATTAGGCAGGGAAAGAAGGTTTTCAGACCTCCAGGTGACATTGCAAGGGAGAGAATATCAAATTAGAGAGTATTATCAAAAATATCAGTAATATAATTAGAGAATGAGATAATAGATACCAGAGAATATTCATGTAGAAGAAAGTCTTTTTACAAGGCCTCTTTTTAAGCATAAAAGCCATCTAAATAAAAACAGCTCTCATGAAGTCACCTGAGGGTCTACAAACCTTCTTTCCTTGCCCAGTGAGCACAGACTGTCTAGGGAACCATCATCCAACATTCTCAGATGGCAAAGCAAAACCCATAACTCTTTTCCACTCGGCTGCATGTATCCTTCTAGCTCTAGACGGGGAGGCAGAGGAAAAAGGATTTGTTTCTTGTGCCAGTCAGCCTTCCATCTCTCCCACCCAGCGGATGCACTGAAATTCTGCTGCCACAGTGAAGACCCCCATGGGAGTTTTTGGCAGACACAAACAACGCACTGCCCCCAAATGAGCCATGCTTTCCCCTTCTGCCCTCTTCTCCCCCCACCCCGGATAATTCCAACATAAAACCGTCTCTACTTTCCGTGCGCCTCTTCTAGAGATCTGAAAGTAGGGAGTCAATACTAGATTAAAGGTGACTGAGCCCGTGCTTGAATCATATGCTGTGATGGAGCATTACAATGCTCCCTCTGCACAGCCAGATACAGAGGCAGGCAACCTTGACACTCCCCATTCATCCCATCCTTGAGCTCTATTGTTGTGCAGAAGGGATAAGAGTTCTGCTCTTTGTACTAGGTGGGCTATTCTTATGCAATAATACCCCATGCCTCTCAAGTCTCTCTGTCCAGCTCTTCTTTGTGGCAGCAAGAAACAGGGAAGGGGCCATTGCAAAGCTACAAGGCAGGAGATGAGAAAGCTGCAGCCTCTCACCCGAGATACCCTGTTCACGAGTTACAGTGTACATAGAAGAACACAGAAACATAAAGAGCATAAGAGAAGCCAATATTGGATCAGGCCAATGGCCCATCCAGTCCAACACTCTGTCACACAGTGACCAAAAATACCAGGTGCCATCAGGAGGTCCACCAGTGGGGCCAGGACGCTAGAAGCCCTCCCACTGTTGCCCCCCTCCAAGCACCAAGAATACAGAGCATCACTTGCCGAGAGTCCCTATCTATACCTTGTGGCTGAGCAGACCAACACCAGTGCCTAAATTGGAAACATTTACCATCAAGATAGGGGTGCCGCCAGCCTCCAGGTGGGACCTGGGGAACCTCCTCAATTACAGCTCATCTCCAGACTACAGAGATCAGTTTCCCCTGGAGAACATAAGAGAAGCCAGTGTTGGATCAGGCCAATGGTCCATCTAGTCCAACACTCTGTCACACACCAGGAGGTCCAGCAGTGGGGCCAGGACGCTAGAAGCCCTCCCACTGTTGCCCCCCCTCCAAGCACCAAAAATACAGTGCATCACTTGCCCCAGAGATCCTATCGATACATTGTGGCTAATAGCCACTGATGGACTTCTGCTCCAGATGCTTATCCAATTCCCTCTTGAAGCTGTCCGTGCTTGTAGCCACCACCACCTCCTGTGGCAGTGAGTTCCACGTGTTCATCACTCTTTGGGCGAAGAAGTATGTACAGTCTAGATAGTTTCAGCGGACAGCTGTGCTGGCCTGCAGTAGAACAGCAAACTCTATCATGTATCTATCTTCTATCTTCATCTGCCTGGTACTGCTCATATAGCGATAGTCTTGAGCAGAAAATAAAATTATAAAATAAGATAGTGCCTTAATGTTATTCTCCTGTTTAATTGTTACCCCATAAATTCTGCCATGGAGAGAGTAGCCAAATCGTTTATATCCGATAGTAATACCTGTGCCCTCCTACTGTCCGGTGCCTCAGTGGGCATTTCCTTATTTCTAAGTAACCCTCAGCTCATTAAATACAGCTAGACTCAGGTCCAGTCAGGGCTGCCGAGAGCCATCCCGGGCCCCCAGACAAAGATTCCACCCGGGCCTCCCCCATGACCCAGATCCAAACTAAATCTCATAACAAAACAAATCACTTTGCTTGCTGTTAACATGAATCTGTAGTAATAAAAGAATCAGCCTGTCAAATCTGGTTTTTTAAAATTTATTTTACTTTACTTACCTGCAGCCTTTCTCCCCAGTGGGGGGACCCAAAGAGGCTTACCCCATTCTCTTCTCCTCCCTTTTATCCTCAAAGCAACAACCCCCTGTGAGGTAGGTTAGGCTAAGGCTGTGGTCACACAGTCATTTTGATTGGTTTTCACTGCTGCTCCCTCTCACATGTAAAATTGCTCATCAGATGCCCACATCCATCTCCCACACTGAAGTGGGCTCACTCATGCGCTCCTCCTGGTTCCCTAGTGAGTTTTCTGACTCTGGGAAAATAAAGTACTTTCTGGGTATTTGCGCTTTGAATCCACGATTTTGCCTATCTGGACAGCCATCTCTCGCAATGATTGCGATTAGTTTGTCTAAACGTCCTTCTTCCAGTGGGGTTGTGGTTTTTTGCAACTTTCACTTGGGTGGCAC
This sequence comes from Gekko gecko, assembly GCA_029375565.1. NCBI lineage: Eukaryota > Metazoa > Chordata > Lepidosauria > Squamata > Gekkonidae > Gekko > Gekko gecko. Next base: position 2,285,680 of record JAPDNY010000008.1, read on the forward strand.
AGTTGTCTGGGCAGTGCCTGGAGCATTGTTGTGCAAAGCAAGTGGTTGGGCAAGGGATGTGAGATCATCTACAGCAGGAACAAATCGCCGTATGCTTGCCGTGTGACCACAGCCTAAGAGTGTGTGACTGGCCCAAGGTCACCCAGTCTGCTTCCATTGCAGAGTGGGGATCTGAGCCTGGGTTTCCCAAATCCTAGTCTGACTCTTTAACCACTACATCATGCTGGTGGGGATAACTCATCAGAGAATAAAGCTAGAAGACGTAAAATGGGCCACCAGCTTTAGGATGATGGTGGGAGTTCCAGAGCCAAATTGGAAAGACATGGGGAAATCCTGGCCCAGATGAGACAAACCAACACCCAGTGCTATTTGCAATGGAAGCTCAAGGTCTCAGAAAATAATGCTACATGTTAGGAAACTGGCCGCCAACCCCACAATGATCATGGAAGCTGCAGTGCCAAAAATGAAGGGAACTGGAACACCCCAACCAGGTTAGCTTCATGATAGGCACCATGTAATAAGAGAGTTTTTAAGCAACCCGTCATGTGTCTGTAATAGTCAGTTCCCTCAGGCCGCCATGGAAGGTTGCTGAGTGACACACTTTGCCAGCCCTACTACCTCACAGGGTTGTTGTGAGGATAAAATGGAGGACACGAGAACAAGGCAGCTCCACTGGGGAGAAAGACTGGGTATGGTATTTGTTATAAATTTAATCTTAGTGAGATTAAAAAGATTCCATCATTTGTCATATAGCAAAGTAGCCTTTACAAAGGACTATTAGATCTTCCACCAACACAATAATAATGATAACGACCCAGTGCCTGAACGGGGAGTTCTAACTTCTGTTCCACATTTATAACCACAAAAACAGATTAATTTTCCATTACCATGTATGTAAAGGGTGGAGGAGATTTAGAAGCTGGCACAACGAAAGACACTGGCTATGAACCATACCTCTGGCCACACCCAAGCCGTATAATACCTGGAACAGTCAGAGGAAGGCTCTGTGAAGTTACAGCTAGCCAAGAGGTTCTTTTCCCCATTGCTCCACATGCAACTGCTGGTGTGACTTTGGGTCAGTCACAAGTTCTTTCAGAGCTGTTCTCTCAAGAACAATTCTTGGAAGAGCTCTCTCAGCCCCACCTACCTCGCAGGGTGTCTGTTGTGGGGAGGGGAAGGGAAAAGAGATTGTAAGCCGCTCTGAGACTCCTTCAGGTAGTAAAGGGCAAAGGGGTATAAATCCAGTCTCCTCCTACTACTACTAATCCTTCTTCTTCTTCCCTTCCATGATAGCGGAATGAGTATTCCTAAAACCACTGCAAAGAAGCCGTCTCAAAGTGATGCTACCTATTGTATCCAGATTCTTTTTTTGTGGTGCACCAGTAAAACAAAGGCACAAAAGGCATCGGCATGTAATCTTACAGTCTAGTTCAAAGTCCCTTGACACAGTGGCCTTGCCGAAGCTAAATCTGTCCAGGTTTGGCAAATGCCTGCATCTAAGCACGCAGGTTTCAGCCCCAAAATTCATTTTAGAAATTCTCCATGCCCAAGTGGAGTTCTGAAGGAGTGGAGCGCAGGTCAGAGTGAACCTACCGAACGACAAAATGATAAAAGAAGCTCAATCCTTTCATCCTTAACATTATGACTAACTGCACCTGTTTTAAAGCCTCCATAAATACTCAAGTTAGTTTTGGTCTTGGTTTTCCCTATTCTCTGTGCTTCTCTGAAGTCAGTCTCCATGTTGAGTTACGTGGCTTCCAAAATCCATTATATTGAACCATCTGTGAACAACAAGTGTGGGATGACCCACTTCTGCGGTGGAGCCAGCCTGCTAATTATCTACAAAAATATGGATGGGCCGCCTGCTGTCGGATACGGTTATCAGGAACCAGACGGTAATTCTCAGTAGTGAGAACAGAATGGCCTGGAAGATATTCAAGAGCCAGCTACTTAAAAACATCTCCAGGTACTTCATCGGTCGTGTGTTTAACTAAGTAAACCTGCAAGAAAAGAATGGAGGAACTGAAGATGTCCTGTTGTTAGTGAAGGAACATGGGCACTGACTCACCTGTACGGGCATGCCAGACCTCCCACTATGGCAGGAGGCCTCCCACCGATCGTTGCTGTCGCCCACCAGGAGTAAAATAAAAATACTTCTGGCCTCTGTGCCAGTACATCACTTCTGGGTACAACCTAGAAGTAACTGCAGGTAGCTCTAGGAATTGTTGGAAACTCTATGGTAACAGTAGAGCTTTTGGGTGATTTTTAGAGCTACTCATTTGCATTTCCAGGTTGCACCCAGAAGTGATGTAGGGATGTCACACACATTCCATGTCCCTGCTTTCCTTGTTGCCGAACTGAACTTCATGGTTATAACAGTGGAACCAATAGCAGCTCCTGAGGGACATTTCAGATTGGGAAAATATTGTAGGGGTGATGGCTTATAAAGCCACCTGATCCCAGTCTGAATTGGGCCCCAACAAGCTGGCGAACTGAAGGAAAAGCAAAACTGTGATAGCCCCATATACAAAATTGCCAGCAATGACTTCTGCTATTACTAGGGATGGGCACAAACATAATTTTTGTGGCTCGGTTCATGGTTCATGGCTGAACCACGAAACTACATGAGCCGATATGCTGGTTCATGAACCAAACTGGTTCATATAGGTTCATAAGCCACTTAAAGTTTAAAATCCTGCTTTCTGCTCCCTGCAAAAATGGCAGGGTATTTAATCCTCCAGTTTTGTTCCCCACTGCTTCACCTTAGAGCACCTTCTCTATGAGGAAAGGCTGAAGAGTCTGGGGACTTTGCAGTTTAGAAAAGAGACGACTTAAGGGGGAACACGATAGGGGCTTATAACATTATGCATGGGATGGGGAGAGCTGACAAAGAGAAACCTTTTGCGCCTCTCCCAAAAAGACTAGAACTCGAGGGCATCCAATGATGCTAATGGGCAGTAGGTTCAGGACTGTTAGACTGGGAGAAACTTAAACTATGTACAACTAATCCTTATATTTGCTCCCCAGCCGCATTGGGTCTCGATAGTCTCTGTGCTCAGATGCCCCATTATTTATCAGGCCTAATGACTCCGAGCCACTGTAGGCTGTTTATGCTAGTCAGATTAAATGGATTCCCCTCTGAAGTCTTACAGGAGAGAGATCATCGAGTACCCCTGAGTGAAAGATTCTGCTACTGCAGAGCGAATATCCCCAACACAATTCAGCATATTCTGCTCCCCTGTTCTTGGTATGACAATTTCCGTAAGGAACTATTTCGAAAGCTCTCCTTACCCACAGACTATTTGACTAATTTTTCGTTTTGTCAGCATTTACTGAGTTATACTAAGTGGGAGATTACTGAGGCTGAAGCCATTTTTTTGTCAGATATTCTTAAATCCAAACCTGACCAAGTATGATGGTGTGTGTAACTATTTACATATGTTAAATCCTTCTTTCCATTCTGTATATACTTGGCAACGTATATTATGCCATTAAAGGTTGGAATTGAATTGAATTGAGGACCACAAGAGTAAACAGCTTTAAAAGGGGATTAGATAGATTCATGGAGGATAAGTCTATCAATGGCTACTAGCCATGGAGACTGAGGGGAACCTCCACTTTCAGAGGCACTAAGCCTCTGGATCCCAGAGCCAAGAGGCAACATCAGAGAAAGGCTTCAGACTCTAGGCCCTGTTGTTGGCCTTCCAGAGGAACTGGTTGGGCACTGTGTGAGACAGGATGCTGGACTATGGCCCCGTTCACACTGAGCATTTGCCCCGCTGAAGGCACGGGAGCCCTGCGGACTTTCCGTGCGCGATCATACGAGCACATCTGGGAGGCGTAGTGCTCCCGTGGCCAACCCATGGCTTCCCATGGAAAACGTGGAGTAAAAAACTAGTAGGTCTGAAGTACTAGTTTCCAGAAACCCCGGGGCAAAGGCTGGCGTCTGATCATGGGAGCGCCAGTATCCCATGGCTTCCGACGCCCACTCATGTCCCTGGGGTTTCCGGATGTTGTAAGTGTCCATGGGATGCGCACCAATGCTGAACAGCGCATGCGCACACACAAGACACCGATAGCGGCCCGCCCCCCCAATGGCACATGTGCACTTCGCTGCTTTTTTGCTGCGCTGCAGCAGCGCGGTGTGATCGGGGCGCAGAGCTGGAGTGTGGCAACCCAGTGGCCCGTGTGATCGGGCTACCGCGCCTTATTTAGCTCCAGGGCGAACTACCATGCCTCTCCCTCGCGTTTTCTGGCCCGTATGACCGGGGCCTACATGCAGCATTGGCCTGATCCAGCAGGGCTCTTCTGATGTTCTTGTGTCACCCAGTGAGCTTCTGTGACCAAGCAGGGATTTGAACATGGGTCTCCCCAGTCATAGTCCAACACTGCAACCACTGTACCATGCTTGCTCTGCCAAGTGCAGAGATATTTTCTTCTACTGGTTTCAGCTGGCACTGACACCCTTTGCTATAGAATTTTAGACAGGAAGGGCCCCCAGACAGAACTACCAGATTTAATAATCAGACAACACAGTCACATTAAGGAGGAACCTGTGGACATGTGACCAAAGACAATGTGTGAGAGTACAAAAACAAGTGATGACAATCTAAGACATGACTTAACTAGTGCAAGAATTTGTTGGTGAGGATAAGGTTCCAGGGGATTCTCCTCTGAAATATTTTCTCCCTTGCATTAAAGTGCCTTTTAGAAATGTCTGGTATCAGGCCTAATGCAGAGAGCTTGGTGGCTCCTGGACTTACCCAAAGCGTCCCCCTGACAGCCCTCTTTGCCACACTTTGGGCCATTCAACCTACCTTCTGAAACCACCAAAATGTCGCAGTGCCTTCAACACATGATGATCCTAGAATCAGCTGAAGGCCTAGAGGAGGAAAGTGAACTTCAGGAACTTCTTCCAAATCACACCAAGGGACTATGGAGGAAGATAAGGACATGATGGGCTGTTTCTTTTGCTAAAGAACAGAACACAGGGATTTTAAACCTCTGCTTTCTGCTCTTCATGAACTGCCACAAACTGCATCAAAATTCGTGAAAATTCATGGTGGATCTTCAGTTCACAAACATTGCTTCATGAACCACGAACCATTCAAAATTCATGATGAACTTAAGTTCATCACCCAGTCCATGCTCATCCCTAATAAACCATAAGTTAAAGTACATGTTCAGTTCGGCAAACGTTTGAGCATCCAGCAGGAATATAGGGAATAACCTTGAAGGGCAAGAAGGACACTGGAGTGGGACAACCTCACATCCAACCCTTGTTATACATGTGGCATTCCCTCAAGCAAACATGAGCTACCACACCAGTTGGTGATAAGCACCATCAGCCTTGGCAGCACCCATCATCTGTTCAATAGTGGTTAGGGCTGCCAACTTCCAGGTGGGGCCTGGAGGTATCCTGGAATTACAACAGATCATCACACAACAGAGATCAATTCCCCTGGAGAATATGGTGTCAGACTTGTGGAAAAATCAGTTCCCAACAACGTTCACATTGGGGGGAAGATACGTTTATTGAGACACTGATAGGATTCAGACCTAACACTGGCTGTGTTAGAACTGAGGGCAAAGGAGTGAATGCAATAGATATACAAGGTTCAAGCAGGGGCCCTAAAGGCCCAGGACCAATCACCCCTTAGTATTCCACCCGCCAAAAGCAACAGCTAACAACCCTTTACTATGCCATCCCCCGATGTGTAAGATGATGCTGAACTGCGAAAGCTGAGTTCCAAGGACATCTAGGTCCTCAGAGGTGATAAGAATGTATGCTGCTTCAAAGCAACCTGGCAAAAGTGAAAGCATTTTAGTTTCACACTCTCCCATACTTCCCCCTTGGTTGCTATGACAAACGAGCCATAAAATGCATAGCGAGTTTGACATATGGCTGCTTTCGAGGGTGGACTGTGTGACATTATACTGTACTGAGATCCCTTCCCTCCCCAAACTCCACCCTCTCTAAGCACCTACCCCAGATCCTTAGGCATTTCATAAGAAGGAGCTGGCAACCTTTTGGTGGGATGCCAAGTGAACACGTAACCCCCTAGCTGGGAATGGAATGAGCCAAGAAGGGGTGGAGCCTCTAGATGCAGAAGGGTGCAGACCTTGTGGAAAGCTGAAGAGGGAAGCTGGAAGGCCTTGCTGGGGAGCTTGAACCTTAATCACAGGCTCTTAACACCTTGTTTAAGGTAACTATGATTGATGGGTGGACACTGGTAAGGGAGGGAGAGTTTTGTTCTAAATTGTGAATGTTAGAATTACTGTTTCAGGGCTGTATCATCCAGTGGGGAGTTCAACTGGGGCCCTCATTTTGGAAGGCGATGCACAGACTTGTTGACCCACCAACAAGAGGAAACGGATGGACTTTGGGGATGACAGCTGTGAAAGAGGGAGAAGTTAATGGTCTGGACTTTTCTGCTGTGTTAAAAGACTAAGTTGTGTGTTTTTATTACATGATGTTAATTGAAAAGTTTTTAAAAATGTTTGATTCTCTCTGAATGATTGCAAGATTCATTCCAAGTTCTGCCCCACAGAACCCACAAGCTGAGGTTACAAACACATCCATAGCGATAGCCACGTGAAGGAGAAATAGTCCCATCATGCCCTTGATCACTTTCATTAATAAAATGCCCCTAAAAACCCAAAATAAGAGTAGAGTTTGCTTTGCAAATCGGGGGACGGGGAGTCTGGACATCAGGACTACACGTAAATTAGGATAGAAGCTGGTTGGATCTGGTTAATCGGAGAAGAGAGAGTGTCCTTGCGTGCTTGTCTGAAATATGAACAGCTGGTCGCTTCGCACCTTTGGTGTTTACTATTTGCAAACATAAACACCCAGGGAGATTCTTCACACAGATGTTTGCATGGATCTTCTTGCTGAGAGCACAAAATCCCCGCCCGCAACACAATGGTAATTTGACACGAGGAGATTTGTTCATTGGTTGTTATGGAGCTATCTCTTAACCCTTTGACTGAAAACTGTGAGAAACACCGCACAGACCTGTTTGTGGCCACTGGGAATTGCTGTCATTGAAGGCTATGCTCAAATAGCATGCCCAAGTTTTGATGGGCACTTTTCGCCTTGGGCCAAGTGATTGGTTTTTATTTAACTTAGGCCCCGGTCATACGGGCCAGAAAACGCGGGGGAGAGGCGTGGCAGTTCGCCCCGGGGCTAAATAAGGCGCGGTAGCCTGATCACAGGGGCCACCGGGTTGCCACACTCCAGCTCTGCGCCCTGATCACACCGCGCTGCTGCAGCGCAGCAAAAAAGCAGCGAAGTGCGCATGCGCCATTGGGGGGGCGGGCCGCTGTCGGTGTCTTGTGTGTGCGCATGCGCTGTTCAGCGTTGGTGCGCATCCCATGGACACTTACAACATCTGGAAACCCTGGGGACATGGGCGGGCATTGGAAGCCGCAGGATACTGGCACTCCCACGATCAGACACCAGCCTTTGCCCCGGGGTTTCCGGAAACTAGTACTTCGGACCTACTAGTTTTTTACTCCGCGTTTTCCACGGGAAGCCGCAGGTTGGCCACGGGAGAACTACGCCTCCCAGATGTGCTCGTATGATCGCGCACGGAAAGTCCGCAAGGTTCCCGTGCCTTCAGCAGGGCAAATGCTCAGTGTGGACGGGGCCTTAATATATTTATTTAAAGCATTTATTAGCTGCCTTTCTTCCTTATGGAGCTCACAGGTGGCTAACAATGTAGATCAAACACATAAAATAAAATATATCAGAAACATTTTTTTTAAAAAAACCCAATTTTAAAATCACAATTCAGGACTGCTAGTAAACGTGATTAACTGTGGCTCTAAATAAAACCATCTTCAACAGCCTCCTAAAGACTTAAAGTCAGGGGGCTAGACTCACCCCGCTGAAGAGGTTGTTTCTTTGGTACCGACTAGACGGGTCTTTTAGATCCGCACCAGGCACGAGTGCCTGGCAGATTTAAACGTAATGACAGCAACTTCTGGGAAATGTGCCTCTTCTGTGTTCATCCCATTTTTCTACGCTAGGGAGCCGTACTTAATAGATACTGGTGAAAGTTTTTGCTTCCCAACGGGCCACTGACACACTTTCCCCCATCTGATCGTTCCACCACGCAATCAGCCTGTTGGGATGGTCTGACATCAGACCATCCCGAGTGGCCGCCATTTTAAAAAAATTATAAGAGATATGTGCATAAACGCACAACAGTCACAGAGCTCCGTTCAAACATTCTGGACAATTTCATGTTTCTGACCAGCCCATGAATTTTATGAATGGCGTTAATTAAAAAGGTACCTAGAGGGAGGTACCACTGGCGGTGTTTTAACCATTCAATTCTGCGCATGCGCAGAAAAACAAGTACACATTGAGGTGCAGATGTGCATGTGCAAACCAATTTATTTTTTTTTAAAACCCAGCCATGCAGCTCCTTCAGGGGGATGCCGTCTAGACAATCCACTGCAGAGTGTGTGCATGGTAAGGGGAACAGTCTGGCCATGCAACTGGATCAGATTAGAGCCAGGCCAATGGTGGATTTAGCTGCCTGTCTGAAGGCACCCATAATCATGGGGCTACCACAGAAAAGGCCCTTTCTCATGTACTTGCCAAATGAGCTTCGTTGACTGGTGGGATAGTCAGGGGGCCTCTCCCCGGGGTCTTAATGCCTGTCTACTTTTTCTATGAAATGCATCCAAGCAGGGCCGCATATTGTTACTTCTGGCTTTAACCCCTGCATATCATTCTTGTAAAAGAGTCACAGCCCGGATAAAGCAAACAGAGAACTTCTACACAAACCTGATTGACAGATAATCCTTCTAGGGTCGCCAGGTCCCATCTTCTCCCTGATGGGGGTATTTGAGGGGTGTTCCGGGAAGGGGCGGGGCCATCCCCAATGCAATGACATCATTCAGAGTGATGTCATCGCATTGGGGATACATTGCCCCACATGCACCCCCCCACACACACTTTCCCTCAACCATTTAAAAGAACCTTCCCTGTGCCTGCCCCACAAACTGTGAATTTGTGGCTTGCAGGGCAGGAGCCTGCTGCTCTGGCTTGGAAAGAGCAGGTGCTGCATGTGCCTGCCCTGAAACCCATGAATTCGCAGCTGGTGGGGTGCATGGTGCCTGCTAGGGCTATGGATGATGGTTGGGGCTGGCCGGTATCTGGGCAAGCCCCCAAAATCAGGGGATCCCCGCCTCCACCTGGGGACTGGCTTCCCTAGATCCTTCCTTGATAAATCTCCCTTGCTTACACATGTGTTGAGCTCCTGCCTGTCAGACTCCTGCGACAATCAGATCCAACAACTCTCTTCTCCAGAAGTGAAGTTTATTGGTACAGCATTGGCAGAGCATCTCCATTTCAGGATCTGTGTTAAGACCAAAGGAAAAGGGGCGGGGATGTGAGATATACTGGGTTCAAAGGGGTACTCTGATGGTGCATAGTCAATCAAGACATCAGGAGGAGCCCACCAGAAGTAACCGGCCCCAGCAAGGGGATAGTTCTTGGGGAATGTGTTACAGCTAGGCACTCAAGGTCAGGCACATAAAACATATAGATAACAGAGTATTGTCAGGCAAGCAAGAATCGAAAGTTAAAATACCAGGCAGTGGTCTCTCCCCTCCACCCACCAAAATGTCAGCTCCCTGATGCTGCCTAGATCGCGTCAATGTTTCCTGAAGCCAGTCATCCCCAGCATGGTGCCCACGGTTTCCATGACATCTGCCAGTGTGCTTTCTGGTGCCCACTTGCTTCTTCCCCAAAGCAAAGAGCCAATCTTGGCTTCATCACTGGAGCAGGAGGTGTTTCAGAAGAGCTCTTGGAGTGAGGTACTGGGATATTTGATCAATATAGGCCCCGATCATACGGGCCAGAATACACGGGGGGCGGGGAGGCATGGCAGTTCGCCCTGGAGCAAAATAAGGTGCAGTAGCCCAATCATACGGGCCACCAGGTTGCCACGCTCCAGCTCCAAGTGCTGATCACACCGTGCTACTGCAGCGTGGCAAAAAAGCAGCGCAGCAGACCACGCAAGCCACGCTGTTGCGAAGTGTGCATGTGCCGTCGGGGGGGGGGGCAGGCCGCTCCCGGTGTCTTGCATATGTGCATGCCTCTTTCAGCGTTGGTGCGCATCCCATGAAAACTTACAACATCCAGAAACCCCGGGACATGGGCCAGCATCGGAAGCCGCGGGATACTGGCGCTCCCGTGATCAGATGCCAGCCTTTGCCCTGGGGTTTCCGGAAACTAGTATTTCGAACCTAGTGGTTTTTTACTCCATGTTTTCGGAGGGAAGCCGCAGGTTGGCCATGGGAGCGCTACACCTCCCAGATGTGCTCGTATGATCGCGCACGGAAAGTCTGCGGGGCTCCCGTGCCTTCAGTGGGGCAAATGCTCCGTGTGAACCATAGTTTTGCCCAGTCCAAGAAGCATGATACGGAGTGCAGTAAATAAAACTCCCAAGAAGTATATTGCAAAAAAAAAAATGGTAAACTTACATTGATTTAAGTAGATCCAGTTCCCATTCAGACTGCAGTCGAAAGGAGAGGGAGAGAAGCCTCATCTAAAGAGGACCTTCCCTCTCACAAATGGCCAGCTTGTCCAGCATCACGTGTATGTGGGAGTATGAGGGCACTGCATCTTCTTCAGGAGGGACCTGCAGGGACATGTGCCTCCAGGGAGAGGACAAAGACAGAGAGGAGGGGGTTAGAGGCAGCTCCCAGGTTAAGACAAAGAGAGGCATCCCATTCGAGGAGATAACACCTCGACACACGTAGAGGGCTGTAGCCCCCCCCCCAATGTTTAGAGATGCGGAGTCGCTCATCCCAACAAGGGGGGGTCTGCAGAGATCATTCATTTGGAAACAGATGCTTGGAAACTCCTAAAGTGTCATGGAACCGCACAAGGTTTTGTGATCAGAGCCAGACCCCATAGCAGCCATTCTGTGATTGCCCCAACCCCCAGTGGCAACCATTTTGTTCCACTGCCTCTTTTCAAAATTCTTAAAGTCTCCACAGGGACTTCTACTCTAAATGTTCATTTCAAACACAGCACACTGATGAGCTGCCCTACACCTGTTTAGTAGCTCCTCGTCCTACAGTGAAGATCGGGTATTTTTGGATAAGAAATAAATAAGCTGCTGCTTGCTGCTGTTTTTGCCCATCTGCAAAATAAATCATTTCATGCACCTGAGACAAAACACAGATCCCCCCCAAGATCATGGTCCAATAACTAGTTCTTGGGGAATGTGTTACAGCTAGCTGTTTGTAAATCATGAAATCCCTTGCAATTAATCCCTTTTGTGCTTGTACAATCAGATGCAGCCTTTCAATGACTGACACTGGGTACTTGGCATTGCCTGCTTTTTGCACCTTTACAGTCAGTAGCATCTATTCATGAAGTGACTGCAAGGACTGATCACAATATTAGCAAACGGTGAAGGCACACAGAGACACCTAAGTAGTAAGTCTCAATTAAAAAATCTCAAATGGATTTTTCTTCCTTTTAATGGATTTGCTTGAACACTATGTACTTTTTCTAAAAAAAAAAAAACAGAAGTGAGGAGTGGGTGGGTGGAGGCATCCGAACAGCTCAGCAAACAAAGGGCTGCTGCTCATGACTGACCATGACTATATCTGCCAAACAAGCAGGTTGGCTGAACACAGGATGTGGTGTCAATATAGTGAAGTGAAGACAGTACTGGGTGTGGACCAAAGAATTCTGGGTTCAAATGACAAATGCTGAAGTTTCATCATAGATGTGTTCTTTTCCACGTTCAAAGGTATTGATCAGATATAAGTTGATCAACCAGCCTGGTCAGTTCATGCCGAACAGCCACCAGCTTCTGGCAAGCAGCTTTGAATAAGGGTGGGTTTTTTGCAAAACGGTACATGCACAAGTGCTACCAGTGCAAACTAATCAGTGGACTACTCAGATAAATATTCACTACCCTTTGGGTAGTGAAGGGTGGGGTATAAATCCAATCTTTTCTTCTTCTCTTCTAAACCAGATGTTATTTGTTTTGGGCCTGATTTAGAGTAAAGCGATACAGGGTTGGGGGTTTCATACAGCAAATTTCCTTCTGTTAATGAGCTGTCTCTGAAGTGCTACAGTTATTTCAAACTCAGTGGAATCAATGCATCTCAATAGTGCCACTATAGCACTTCTTTTTTTTCAAAAAAATTTATTATCAGGATATAATAACATGTTCCATAAATGGTAACCAATTCTTAACATACCCTTTTCTACAATTCCCCCCCTCCCCTGGCTCCCAACGATGCTCCACCCCCATTACAATTCCAATCAATATTCTCTTGCATTCACCTCATATTCAATAATCAAATCTTCTATTAAAACATTTTCCTTTTCTGTTTCTCTCTCTTAGGTAACATTTTAAATACAATTCATTTCTTACAATAGTGCCACTATAGCACTTCTGTGCTGTAGTGGTTTAGCACTATAGCACTCACCTTAGAAAATTTCTTAAAAAACTGAAGAACACCACACAGAGGAAAGGGGCAGGAGGAAAGCAGCACTGTAGGAAGCGCTATGGACATTTTAAACAGCACGCTACAGCAATTCAGAATTGCAACAAACAGTTTAAAAACAGAAAAAAGGCGTTTCTCTCAAAAGCAGCTCAACCAGGCTTTGCTACCCCTACACGAGCAAGTTTGTGTGAAGAGGTAAATAAATTCCACTAGCAGCCGGTTACTAAAACGGGTCTGTCTGAAATAACAGAAAGAATCCATTAGCAACCAGTTACTAAAATAGAATACAAAGGCATTTTGAAAGGGTCATAGTCAAACTGATCATTGCAAAATTAGCTCCCTATTTATGACTGGCAAAGAGGATATGAGCCCAACCAGTGGTTGCTTGAACATCCCCAGTTCAAATGCCATCAGCCAGGAAGCAAACCAGGTGGCCCTGGGCACGTCATTGTCTCCCAGCCAGACATGTATGACACAGCATTTCCAGGTATAATTTTGAATCTCATATTTAGAGGAAACGTGGCATATAAATGTGATAAAACAAATATTTCACTTCAGGTGTACATATATACACCCAAGGGTGGGGGCATGGTTCAGTGGCAGAGTGTCCACTTGGTATGCAGAAGGCCCAGGTCCGATTCCTGGCATCTCCAGTTACAAGGACCAGGCCAAATATGATGTAAAAGACCTTAACCCAAGAACCCGGAGAGCCACGGCCTATCTGAGTAGACAATATAGATCTCGATGGACCAGAGTTCTGATTCAGTATAAGGCAGCCTCCTGTGTTCAAGTATGCATTTAGGAAGGGTGGTGGCTAATTGGTAAATTATCTGCTTGGCATGCAGAAGGTCCCAAGTTCAACCCCTGGATTCTCCAGTTAAAAGATCTGGCCAGGACTTTTTTTGTAGAAAAACCCAGCAGGAACTCATTAGCCTAATAGGCCACACCCAACTGCAGAAACTCATTAGCATATTAGACCACACGCCTGACAGCACAGCTCATTCGCCTATTAGGCCACACCCCCATGTTACCAAAAGTGTGGTCATCCAGCCACACCCACCTTTTGCTTCTGATTCTGTTTACCTTGTTTGTTGTCAAAACCCAGGGCTTTTTTTGTAGCAGGAACTCCTTTGCATGTTAGGCCACACACCCCTAATGTAGCCATTCCTCATGAGTTTCTGCTGTTGGGTGTGGCCTATTATGCTAATCATTTCCTGCTGGGCGTGGCCAACTCGGGAGCCAGCAGAAACGCCATTCCTGTGTGTTTCTGTCCAAAAATAGCCCTGGATCTGGCAACAGATGGTGTGAAAAACCTCTTCATAAGACTCTGGAGAACTGTTGCCAATCTTTATAAACAATACTGACGTTGATGGACCCATGGTCTAATTCAGTATAAGACAGCTGCATAGACATACAGCACTGCTGTCCACAGTAACTGCTCCCAGCCTGTGGGTGTCAGACCCCGGGTCAAGAGTCGCTCAACAACACTCTCTTTGGCAGTGATTTGTTTATTGAGATATCTGCATGGTCCAGGTGGAACAGTACCGTGTCAGAACTGAGGTTCACACGGGAAATTCCATAGTTATAGACAATTCAAACAAAAGTGCACACATTTCCAACCTCCCGCCTAAATTTTGCACTCCTAACCCCTGGGAATATACGGATCCCTTATCTATGAAAGCGAGAAGAGCACAGCTTTGACTTCAAGGTTGTCCCTGGCATTCAGGGAGGTATCTTGGAGGAAGAGTTACAGCTTCTACAGCCCCACAGTTCACACACTCCAGCACTCACCCACACACTCACCCCAGGAATTCCCCATCCCCCAGACATCATGGCAAACCAGAGACAGAGTATGACAGTGGGAAGCAAATAGCCTTTCGGTACTACTAGTGAGGTGGCTCAAGAGGTTTTGTTCACCATTCACATATCCGAGGAGGCCTTTGAACTACACTAAACTGAATAGCCCAGGCTATCTCGATCTTGTGTCAGGGTCCCCGTCAAGTCAACTCACTCTTCCCATGAAGTTTCGGTTTTGAAAAGTTTATTGGAAGATACGGGAATGAATCTCTTGTCAGATCTGAGACCTGGAGGCGGGAAACCTGGATATAATTACAATCACACATTACAACCACACATGTCAGCAATTCCACGTAGACCAAAAGACAGTAGGGTCCACCTCTAGCTATCAAAGTTGTGTCTCTCAAGGATACCTTCCCGTGAGAAAGCATCTCTTAAGGGCTCAATAGAAAGTTACATCCGCAAGTGAGGCTACTCCTACACACATACACTCTCCCCCCCCCCATAGTAATGTGGTGTCAGCAGGGCTCTTTTTGTAGCAGGAACTCCTCTGCATATTAGGCAACACACCCCTAATGTAGCCAATCCTCCAAGAGCTTACAGAGCTTTTCTTACAGGGGCTACTGTAAGCTCTTGGAGGATTGGCTACATCAGGGGTGTGTTGCCTAATATGCAAAGGAGTTCCTGCTACAAAAAGAGCCCTGGGTGTCAGGCAAGGGGTAAGATAAACACACTCATACCAAGGGAAAAGCGGGGGAAAGCGGTTACAGAGCAAAACATAAAAATGGAGACCAAACAGTCAACACACAACCCAGAAATACACATAGTCAGCCCGAGCCTGACATCTTGTCAGATCTCAGAAGCTAAGCAGGGTCAGTCATGGAGCCAGGCAAGGGCAAGCCACCTTTGAACATCTATCGCCCTGGAAACCCCTGCGGGGTTGTCATCAGTCAACCACAACATGACAGCAAAAAACAAACCCAAAACTGCATTAGGTCCCCCCAAATTCAACATCATATTTGTAGGATGCAAAAAAAAAGGGGGGGGGGTCTCATTTTGATTCTTTGGACAGGGAGATGCAAATATGCACATAATCTTACCGGCAGCAACAACCACACTCCCTTCTGCTGCTGCTCAGCGGCATGGCCCCCCTTCCTTGGACTTATTGTTGCCATCTTCCAGGTAGGGCCCGGAGATCTCCCAGAATTACAACTGGTTCCGGTCTTCCGAGATCAGTTCCCTTGGAGACAGGGTTGCCAGCTCTGGCTTGGGAAATACCTGGAGATTTTGGGGCTGGAGCCTGGGGGAGGTGTGGTTTGGGGAGAGGATCATGGGAGGGACCTCAGCAGGGGATAATGCCATAGAGAGTCCACCCTCTTAAAGCAGCCATTTTCTCCAGGGGAAATGATCTCTGTAGTCTGAAGATTGGTCGTAATACCAGGAGATCTCTAGACATCAAAAATGTGATGTCAAGAGAGTCCACACTCCAAAGCAGCTGTTTTCTCTTGGAGAAAACAGCTGCTTTGGAGTGTGGACTCTCTTGACATCACATTTCTGATGAAGTCCCTCTCTTCCCCGAGCCCTCCCCTCCCCAGGGTCCACCCCCAAATCTCCAGGAATTTCTCACGACCGTATTGGCAGCCTTGCTTGGGCTTCAGGTGGGAGCACCAGAGTGAGGGCCAGGAGCAGGGCACTTACTCTGGTTTGGCTTCTGGCTGTGGGCCGAACTAGATGCAACAGTATCCTCGAGTCTCCCACAGGGACTCACTGTCATTTTGGAGCAAGGATTATCGCCCGGGAAGCTCTTTTTAACAGCACAGCAGGGGACTCATTTTGCTTGGGACCACCATCATGGGGAGGAGGAGTATGGCTGACAGCCTCCAGGTGGTGGATGGAGACGTCCTGGGATTACAAGTGGTCTCCCAGTTACAGAGATCAGTTCCCATGGAGAAAATGGCTGCTTTGAAGGGTGGACTCTGTGGCATTAGACTCCACTGAGGTCCCTCTCCTCCACAGACCCCCGCCCTTCCCAAGCTCCACCCCCAGAATCTCCAAGGATTGCCCATCCCAGAGCTGGCAACCCTAGGAAGAGGGGCCCCTGCTTTCCACCTGTACCAGTCCCAAGACAAGTCAGGCCCCCATGGCACTGTTAAAAGGAGGCCTTGCTCCGAAGGGGCAGACAGTCCCTGTGGCGGACTCGTGGATGCCGTCACATCCAGTTTGGCTCTATGTAGCAGTACCTCAAAGCCAGATCGCAGCGAGGGCACCCTTTCCTGTCCTCGCTCTTGCACCATGAAAAGGGTCTGACCTCAGGATGCAGAGAATGGTTAAAGATGTACCCAGAACAAACAAGGGAGGATTTTATGAAAACTCAGATTGCCAGGACCACAAACACAACCCCGGCCACTGGGGGGGAGTAGGGTTGCCAGTTCCAGGTTGGAAAACTCCTGGAGATTTTGGGGTGGGACCTGGGGGAGAGGAAGGAGCTTAGCAGGGTACGGTGCCACAGAGTCCACCCTCCAAAGCATCCATTTTCTCTGTCGTCTGTGGGATCCCGAGGTCTCACTTGGGGCTTGCTTCCCTAATTCCCTCCCCCAGCCTTACTTTTGCGGCCAACAAACACACAAAAATGGCAATACAAAAATGGAATCAGGGCCTGTTTCCTAGCTGCTTGGAACAAATGTGTAGACTTCGGGTCATTTTGAATCTTGCCAGAGCTGGGTTGAGCTCCATCCCTGAAGACAAGCAGCCTGATGAAGCCCCAAGAAACGGCAAAGCAACCTAGGCGTGCCGTCACCACTCCTCCGGTTCGCCCTGCAGCTCGTCCTGAGCTCATGCCCTCTACCGCATGTCTTCTTCTGGAAACTCTCCTCTGCCCCAGGAGCCACATCAATCTGGAGAGAGACTTGCACTTTCAAGGACTATCAGGTCACTGTCCAACTGGTGCAGTTGTCACTTATGCAGGGTGGCCAAACTATTTGTTTATGTGTATTAATTTCGGTTGCAAGTGGGACTGTGTAAGAAGACAGTAGTCTCTGGTGTGATTTGTACAGCGTGAGAGATTATTCTGTTTGTTTGTATTACTTTTGAGGCCAAAATGTATTCCGTATAGAAGACTGAACTCCATCCTTCTTTGGCCCTCTGAAGTCCCCGGGTCCACGGACTCCAAAACGGCCCCCGGACACAACAGCCCCGGGGGGCCAATGCTCCCTCTAAGCTGTGGAGTCTTGTGAGCAAAGATTCTGCTCTGTGAGCTCCTGGCATTAAAGTTGTGGGCGAGCGATTTGGCTGCTGCATAAATTAGTTGGCCCTGGAGCCCTCCTTCCTGAGCTAAGACAAAAATGTGTGAGCCGGAGGCTACAAAAACTGTGAGCCAGCTCACACTCACTCAGCTTAGAGGGAACACTGCCGGAGGCCCTTTAAACACTCCTACTTCCCCAAGAGACAAAACCGAAAGAGAGTCTCTTCTCAGCTTTGGCTGCAACGGTTTCCCTGTTCAGCTATTTACCTGCAGGAGAAGGATCACCCGAAGCCTCCTCTGCAACGTTCCCGTCACCCTAAAAGAGGAATGTCGCCCCCACAACTTCCCCTCTCACCGAACAGCGTTTGCAAGAGGAAAGGTGAGAGACGAGGAGGCCGAAGCAGAACTGGATTCCTCCCCGGCCGGGCCGTTCCAACTGCAGGCCGGTAAGAGCAAGCCGTGGAGGTGCCGGGAGACGCGGCGACGCATTTAAAAATCTATAACCGGCGATTTAACAAACCACTAAATAAAGGAGGCATCTGATTATACAAAATTGCCAGGCAGATACCAGGAATGCTATTACGGTTTCCAATCATTCACGGCCCGCACTTCTCTCGGAGAGCCTCCGCGTGCTCCAATTATTCTCTCGGCGGCCTCAGGATGGAAGGAGATGAGCGCGGGGTGGGGCGGGGGGAAGGAAGGAGGATGGAAGGAGGCGGCGGGGAAAAGGGTCCCATATCTCCTAGCCAGCTGGTGTGTGTGTTTTTAACAGCCTGCAATACGGAACATTTTGGCGGCCAGGAGATCTCTCCGACAACACGAGTGACTCTAGTCTATGACCATCAGTCGGTTTCCAGAGCTCGGCTTCCCATTTCTCCTTGAGAGACCAACTGTGGTGTATCCACAGGGAAACATGGAGGCAGAGCTACCATGTGCTCAGACCGGTTCTGACCGATCCGCCACGCGGCCAGGCTAAGGCTTGAGCTTCGTGTCTGGAGACAATAGAATGTAGGCTCCTTGCGTTCTTCCAATCGAGGAGCCCGGGGTAATCCAATCAACTGTAAATAGCGAATCACGGGTGTTGTGTGTGTTTGGGGTGTGAGCTCACCGGGGATAAAAAGCCGGCCTGCGAGCCGGCTTAGTTGTCTTGTTCCCGATCTAAATAAAGTATGTGAGAGCTGAAATCACTCGTCAGTCTCAGTACTTTTCACCAACCAAACACCAGGAGTTACAGAGGAAACGATGTGGCCCGCTGCAGCCTCGCTGCCCACCCCACCCCCAGCCTCTGTTGCCTGATATTGGGTTGCCAACCTCCAGGTGGGACCTGCAGATCTCACAGAATCAGGGACCACCGATCTCCACACTACAAAGATCAGTTCCCCTGGAGAAAATGGCTGCTTTGGAGGGTGGACTCCAGGGGCTGAGGTCTCTCCCCTACCCAAACCCTGCCCACCCCAGGCTTCAACCTCAAATATCCAGGATTTCCCCAGCCTGGAGCTGGCAACCGTACCCCCCCCCGCGCAGTGGCTGGGAGGACTTCTAGCCCCTAACAAAAGCAAGGCTGAACTTGTGTTTTCCCTGTTTTATGGAACAGCCAGTTTGGTGTAGTGGTTGGCATGCAGGGACCCTAATCTGGGAGACCCGGGTTTGATTCCCCACTCCTCCACTTGCAGCTGCCGGATGACCTTGGGCAAGCCGTAGTTCTGACAAGAGCTGTTCTTGAAAAAGAGCAGTTTCTGCCAGAGCTCCCTCAGCCCCACCTACTTCACAGGGTGCCTTGTTGTGAGGAGGGGAGAAGAGTTTGTAAGCCCCTCTGAGACTCTAAGGGCTGGGTATAAATCCAATCTCTTCTTCTTTTTCTTCTTCTTCCTTGAAAATGTCTGCAAAAATTCTCCTCTTATGGATAGAGAGGGTACAAGACAGAGCAGTTCAAAAAGCTGGATGGAGGTGGCTGAATAAGCCGCAACCGTACGGCTGTCTGTGTTCGGAGACGTCTTCTTTGTGTCTAATGGATTGTCACTCACTGTTGGCCCCTGTCCCTGAGAGAGCTCTTTCAAGAACTGCTCTGCGAGAGAACAGCTCTGCGATAACTGTGGCTTGCCCAAGGTCACCTAGCAGCCGCATGTGGAGAAGTGGGGAATCAGCCCCGGTTCTCCCAGACTAGAGTCTGCGCGCCTAACCATGACACCAAAATGGCTTCTACCAATGAGCACACGCCAGGAGTGACATCGCCACATTGCTGGCAATATACCCTGGGCCTCCCTCCTTCTCCTGGTAAGCACTCCCTGTTGGACAGCTGATTGGGGGGGCAGGGCCCGGATGGGGGGCTAGAAACCCTACCTACCCCCATCACCTGCCCGGTGGCCAGGGGGACCTGGCAACGCTAAGCCCAGTCTTATGTATTCTGACTTTCCATTCCACAGCTGAATTCATCCGTTTTTGCCCTTCCTTTGCTGGGTCTTCCCTCTCTTCTTAAAAATACCAGCTCAGAAATTCCTGAAATGCAACGTGAGAGTTGTGGGGGGTGGGGGTGGGGAAGGAAAAGCAAAGCCAACATTTTGCAACCAGCTTCACTGGCTGCTAGAGCTACAATGCAGCCCTGCCCTGACCAATCCTTGGCACCCAAAGAGTGCTTATTTTCTTTTAAGGCCATGGCTTCCTGCTCCTAAATTATTGCTTTGCTCAGTGCTGAAATCAATTAAGCGCTATAAAAGTATATGTTACCCATGACACTAATTTATGTAAGAATAATAAGTGATTTAAATTACTGGGCATTACCTTTTTGCACACAGGGTAATTGTTGCCAACATGCCGAAATGGTACAATGGATGGCTCTGGAAGGGAAAGATGGTCCTTAATAGGAAGGAAGACTGGCGGCGCAAAGCCGGCTTCCCTTTTGTAATGATGCTTCTACAGGCTGTGCAGGGTGTGAACGGATCCATTAGCATGCAGTTAGAGAGCAAATCAATTCATCCCATTAGTCAGAGATAGCAGAGAGAAGCTTTTGGAATCGGAGTAGCTGGAAAAAATCGCACCATTCAAAGGACAGAAGTCCCAGGGCTCGGGGTTGTGTGTACTACATCGGATGGCAGTTGCCAAAGAAGGGTTGTTTTTCTTCTTCCCTGTTTTCATAAAATGCATTACACCCCTTAAACTCCAGGTTTTCTTTAGCTCTCCTGATTTTGAGATGCATGCCTCTGTCATTCTGCCAACTGAAGAGTTTAGGGCATTTCTACAAAGGTAATGGGAAGGTATAATAACAGACTGGTTCATGGTTTTATAAAGGGAATGGGATTGTGGACTATGGTCCTTTCTGCATCTGGCATTCACTCCACATTTTCTCACCACTCAGCCTGGTTCCCCCTTGCCTCGGAACATCTGCTTTCATTGCAGTGCCTCAGATCCTGATTTCTGCATTGGCTAGTGTCAGCTTGCCATCTATTTTGTTTTCAACGCTGGCTCCTGCATTGGTATGCAGATTTTCCTGTGTCAGCACTTGCCTCAGCAGTCATTAGCTGCTTGAGCCAAGTAATTCATGGCAAGGTGATAAATACAGAGGGGCAAATGGGGCAGGGGAACTGACAGAGATCAGTGAAGCCATGTCAAGCTGTCTGCTTATTGTTCCCTTTGAATTTGAAGTGGAGGAAGGAAAAGGGGCCGCTCAAAACCATATTCAGGCCCCAGTCACACGGAGAATTTGCGGCAGGAGAGATACGAAAGTGATGCGGCGTTTTGGGGCGCGATCACAGGACCACATCTGGGAACCATAGCACAACCGTCGACGACCTGTAGCAGCCGCCCGAAAATCCAGAGTAAAAAAACCCTGGGGATTGCCTACTAGCAAATGGTTTGCTATGGGCCATCGACGGGATACTTACGTGTAATCACGCAAGTGCACTCCTTGCCACGTGTCAAAGGCACTCCCAGACAAAAAAACCCCGATGTTGCTGTGGTGAGGTCTGATCACGTTCTTGTGCATTTAATTGCGCCGTTGCAAAAAGCCACGCCTCCCCACCGCATTATCCAGCCCATGTGGCTTCAGATACCCTGGGGCAACGCTGTACTGACTGTGAAGTCACCCCTGAACAGCCATAAATCTATGCAGAAGGTAGCATAAAACCCGATGAACAAAGAAAGTGAAAGTGGCATGCAGTGTAGAGGGAGATTAAACTCCCGATGTGGCTGTGGAGAAACTGTGAGGAAACAGATGGGTACAGAATCAGCCCGTAGCACTGTGTATAGCAGGAATCCCTAGTGGCCGCAGACACGTTCCCTGATACCCACTGAGTGCTTTTAGAAAGCGGGTGGGACTGGCTGGAGCTACTGGAGATTGAATCGGCTCTGCAGACTGAAACAACATTTTTTTTCAGTGGCAGCGGCTGCCACAGTTTGGTTTATTCTCTCTCACTTCTCTTTCCCATTGTAGTGGTTAAGAATGAGAGATTAGTGTCTGTCTGGGAGACCCGACTTTGAATCTTCACTCCTGCCATGGAAACTCACTGGGTGACCCTGGGGGCCTGCCCCACCCTCTCTCAGCCCAGCCTGCCTCACAGGGTTGTTGGGAGGATAAAATGGAGGAGGGGAGAAGGATGGAAGCTACCCTGGGTCCCCATTAGAGGAGAAAGGGTGGGTATAAATGAATTAATCAAATAAACAAATAAATACAATACTTATGTGTGAGTGGTTCTACCTCCGAAAGCTGCCATTTTGTGGTTCGCTCCACCTTCTATGGCAGCCATTTTGTGGTTGTGGCCACCACTCTGTGTCAGAATTCCAGAAGTGCCCATGAGCTCAGAAATGGAGGACCCAGTATATAGTGTGTATTACCTGTTTGCTAAATGTCTTATTCTGCTCCCACTGCACTGTTTTCTTTTCTGCCCATGCAATAATATTGTCTGCATTGTTTAACAGGTCCCATCTGACGAATACTTCAAACTTTGCTTCAGATTTCAGTAATCCTGTCCTATTGCACTGCTTATCAATTGTCTCATCCTGCTGATTACCATGACTGACACTGTGGAACCTGCCTGGAGGTTCAGAGAGAATGGTGTACTATGAATAAAGTAATTAAAAACAAAACAAAACAGAGCAACCCGTTCACCTGCCTATTAAGAATCAATAAGACAATTTAAAATGTTTTCCAGTTTCCAGGTCATCTGAACAAGGCAGCGTATTCGATAGGGAATGTGAGCAGATGTGTCTTGCCATCAAGTCCCAGCCGGCTCGGGAGCCCACCGGGTTTTCAAGGCAGGAGCCATTCAGAGGGTCCGGTCACACGTGCCAGATAACGCGGGAGGGGAAGTGAGGCTATTTGCTCTGCAGCAATTTGACCCGCCACTGCGTGATCAGACACACCGGTGGATGAATTGGTTTTCTCCCGTCGTCGCGTGTTTCCGGTGCGCTTCAATGAGGGATCACTGATGCAATGGGAGCGCTTCAGAGAGATCACATGGGGAAGTCCACCTGTGGCCCATCGCAAACCCATTTGATACAGCACTTTCCCTGGTATTTTTTAACTCCGCTTCTTTGGCAGGGCGAGACAGGTTGCCGACGGGTGTGGGATGCTTGCCAAATGTTCCCGTGTGATCGCGCCCTTAAAATCTGCCCGGCATTCATGCCTATCACGCAGCTACTTCTGTGTGTGATCGGGACCAGAGTTAATTTTCCATTGCTTGCTTCTCCGTGGCAAGTTAGCAATCTGGGTCTTGCTGGTCTCCCATCCAAATGCTGACCAGAACCGCCCCTGCTTAGCTTCCAAGATCTCATGAGATGGGGGCCAGCCTGGGCCACCCAGGTCAGGGTGAGCTATGTTCTTCCAGGGATAGACAGATTTATGGAACGTAGCTCTGTTGATGATCACGAGCCGTGACAATCGAAATGGAGCCTCCACTCTCAGAGGCAGGGTGCCATCCGTTTCTGAACGTGGGGGGCAAAGTATAGCCCAAAACACCAGGCAGGCCTTTGTTGCTGCCCAAACTGGGGACCCTTGGAGGTATACTGGACACCATATGACGGAAGTAAGCAAAAGCTTCTGGATATTTTTTTTATACGTAAAGATGACATAGGAGGCTGCATTGTTAAGTGGATGACCAGCAAGGGACTTCCAGACCTATCTTTCGTTGGATATTGTAACTCTGCCTGCAGGAGGATCTGGGAGGGAAAGGCTTAAGAGAATTCTCTCACTGGGGTACACCTGACAGTTGGCCCCACCCTCTTCTCATCGGTTAAATGTGGAGCATCTTTGGCCCTTGATGGCCTTCTGTCTTATATGGGACCGCTCTTCTTCTATCTCTTAACTGGGCTTGGAGCTGTAACTTTTTGAAGTTTATCTGTTCTCATTAAATTAAATGTCCCTACATGAATATGTCATGTGAGATGTGCTTCTGTTTTTCTAAGCAAAATTTCTTTCTCTTATTATCATTGGAGTCAGATCATCTTTGTAATTTGAACAGCCTTTCCCCCTTAACTGGGAAATGTGGAGGATCGGGGACACTGTGGAAAAGTTTCTGTGCTTCCAAGTCATTTTTTCTTTTTTAGCATTTAACCCAATATCTTTCCCCCCCAGCCTGATCCTATAACTCAGAAATATATCCCAGTAATTCGATTCTGGAAGTCTCCCAGATAAGGGCGCATAAGTCTGCCACCAAAATCCCCTCCCCAACACACAGAGGCCTGTAGGGTTATCCCTCTGTAGCCCTGACTGCCCACCTGCTTGCCAAATGTGGCATTTTCTAACGTTGGCCCTTTATGCATTCTGCTTTTAATCCATGTGCTCCGCGGTGTCCTCCAAGCAATTCTGCACTAAAATCGAATTTAATCCAGGTTCCCCCCCCCCCATTCTGCACTAAAATTGAGTCCAACCTTCTTTTTATTCCACACACACACACACCCGTTCTGCATTACATCACTTCCCTTTGGTGGCCAGCCCGGTTTCAGCCCGCTATTGCCCCCAGGTTACTTGGATGCTGTTTTGTCATGGACTTAAATTGCCTCGACTTGAGCACTGACAAAACCCGGAGTGGCAGGCCAATGCAGAAGGGATCATTCTTTCTACTGAGATGAAATTCAAAGAGAGGTACTGGGGTCCCAAGGCAGGGAAATACAACATATAGGTAAGCCCCCAAAATTCCATTTATCATACGTTTCTGTAGCAACCTAGACAGATATATGGTTTCTCTATCTAACTTATCCTGGCATGGAAATCTCCAAGGATAGTCTCACAAGAAATTGTCTCTGGGGCTCGCTTCAAGATGTTACAAAGAGTGTTCCCTCTAAACTGAGTTAGTGTGAGTTAGCACACAGTTTTTTAGCCTCCAGATCACACCTTTTTTTGTCTCAGCTCAGGAAGGATGGCTCCAGAGCAATGCTCCCTCTAAGCTGTGGAGTCTTGTGAGCAAAAATTGTACTTTGTGAGCTACTGGCATTAAAGTTGTGAGTGAGAGATTTGGCTACTGCATAAATTAGTTTGCTCTGGAGCCATCCTTCCTGAGCGAAGACAAAAATCTGTGAACTGGAGGCTAAAAAACTGTGAGCTAGCTCACACTAACTCAGCTTAGAGGGAACACTGCTCCAGAGCAAACTAATTTGCACAGCAGCCAAATCGCTCGCTCACAACTTTAATGCCAGCAGCTCACAAAGTACAATTTTTGCTCACAAGACTCCACAGCTTAGAGGGAGCATTCGTTACAAGCAATACTCCTTAGTACTCTAACAACAAACACACGCCCCAGGAATGTCACATGGCAAGCGAGGGCAGAGGCACAGTGATAAGACACAGAAAAGCTGAAAGCGAAAGCGAAAGTTTAATAAGGCTGACAAGAGCACAGAAGGCCTGCATATGTGCCAGAACTTGACACTTCATGGTCTCCCATCCAAGCACTAACCATGACCCACCCTGCTTATCTTCTGGAGATCTGATGAGAGGTGGTCTGCCATTGCTTGCCTCTGCATAGTGGCCCTGGACTTCCTTGGTGGCCTCCCATGTCAGTACTAGCCGGGGCCAACCCTGCTTAGTTTCTGAAATATGGCAAGATAGGGCTATCCAGGTCAGGGCAGGACTCACATACTTCGTGGGAACGATGTTCCTGTCAGGCGCTTCAGAAAAGTCAGTCAAACACCAGGCCGCATGCAAAAGGATAGTGTTTATTATACTGCAGATCTAAAGGCACGTTAACATCCTCCTTGTCAGGAATAACCTACACAAAAGGAACATCTCTGGTTATACCCCAAGGGGCTATAGCCCCCCCCCCGGCATTCTACCAATAGCTACAGAGCCCGCGCGCGGGAAGGAAAGGTGCTACATTTCCAGAAGCTGTAAATTTCCATGGCCTAGCTGTTCACATAAGAAAAAGGGAAGAAGAGAAACAGCCTGGCACTTCAAGGACATTTGGCCATCCGTAGATAACTCGGGATGGGAATTGCTGCGTTACCCGGGCAACCCCGTCACCTCCCCACATACCAGACAATACACAGGCAGAACCACTGACACCTCCACCCTTCCCTTCACCCTTATGGCAGGGTTACCTGACAGTTCCTGACTCTCTAAAATTCCACAGTTAACCAAGTCTAGCATGAGGGTACCGCTTTGGCAGGAGAGCTTCTGCTCAGTCTCCCGGGGACTTCCTCCCCAGCCCCCCACTGCTGTTCCATATGGAGCAGTGGGAAGGAAATGGGAGGGGAGGGACCATCATCATGCCAACACTATGATGTCACTTCCAGTGTGAACCCAGAAGTCATCTTGCTGTGTTTGGGGTGATGTCCTAGAACAGCATTGCCCGGACACAGTGACATCATTATCGGGGTCATGCCAAAAGTGACATCATGGAGCCATTGTGATGCCCATTTTGTCATCCCCAGACCCTCTGGGCGTTTGCTAACCCTCTCTAGTACAGTCCAGTTATTACTTTTTTAAAAAAAAAATGTGACATTTTTGAGATAGAGAATGCTCACCTTGACATAGAGAATACTCCATCTTTCTGTGTTATACCTCTGAAGATGCTAGTCACAGCTACTGGCCAAACGTCAGACCCTACAAGGCCACACAACCCGGAAAATCTACAGCAACTAATTTTTTAGAAGGTTTCAGTTGATCTATGTTGGACCTCCCAACGGATTTATGGGTATCTCCATCTCCTAAGCGAAGGCGAATGCTGAGGCGCCAACAACACGAACCTCCCTGGGCCTCTTCATGCCGAAAATTCATTCATCCTGACATCATTCACTGGACATGAACAGCACCTCGAAAGACTCAACCCTTTATGGTTATGTAGTGAAGGAACAAATGAGTTCAGGATGCCAGCGATCTGAGAAGTAAAAAAGAAAGAAAGAAAGAAAAAAAAAGAAAAATAACCCCGGGGAGATTTCTATATAAACTTGGAGCTGATCCTCCCACATCGACTTGTGTGCAGTTTCTACCAGAACAAGACTGATCAAAATTTGACCTTGTGACTCCGCAACACTCAGTTTTCAAAAGGGAACGGTGCACATATTGATGTGATTTTAAAAATGCAGGAAGTACAGGGGGATGGAGTTCATTACAGCCAGGGTGAAATAAACACTCTGTCTGCCAGAAGGAGGAAACAGCCACACTTGTCTGCCGAAGCCTTTGTGTTTGCGGATCTGGAAGTGTTTGTGGCAGAATTTAAAGCCACCCTTAACCTGCCCCATTCGTTCTTAACCTTTTCAGACCCACACTGAACCAAAACCTGCTACGTGAGGAGTGCTGAGTCGGTCTCCATTCCCATCTTCCCCCTCCTGAGCAAGGCCAAAGAGTGGCTGTCATGAGATGGATCCAAACACACTTTGATATTGTGCTATGTACAAGGCAATCCAGGCGGTGAATAATTACGACAGTATGATAATAGTGTGCTATCAAATTATGTGTGGCATATTTTGGAAGGCCTCTTTCAGTGTACATTTATTTAGTCACAAAATTTGTAACCCACCTTTCTGCCCTTTCTGTGTAAACTGTGCTGTCATAGTTTGGTGTACTGGTTAAGTGCGCAGACTCTAATCTGGGAGAACCCGGTTTGATTCCCCACTCCTCCACTTGCACCTGCTGGATGACTTTGGGCAAGCCGTAGTTCTGTCAGAACTGTTCTTGAAAAAGGGCAGTTTCTGTCAGAGCTCTCTCAGCCCCACCTACCTAACAAGGTGTCCGTTGTGGGGAGGGGAAGGGAAAGGATTTTGTAAGCCGCTCTGAGACTCCTTTGGGTAGTGACGGGTGGGGTATGAATCCAATCCTCCTCTTCTTCTTCTTCTTCTTCTTCTTCTTCTTCTTCTTCTTCTTCTTCTTCTTCTTCTTCTTCTTCTTCTTCTAAGCAGTAACTTTTCACGAAGAAGTTTTCCTCCCAGAGGAACATTCTTGAAGCCTTTGGTGCCAGCTTGGTAGGGTAGATAATGGGATCGTATATTTCCCAGAGGAGGTGGGAGGGCAACGCAACAGCTAGGTGGGACGAATGCAATGTGTGATTGACCATTGAGACTTAGGAAGGCCTTGTTTGAATTACCTATAATTATACCTGTACCCGCCAAAATTCTCAGTTCTGACACAGTACTGTTCTGGTCTGGATCATGTCAATTCCTCAATAAACAAATCACCGCCAAAGAGAGTGTTGTTGAGAGTAACTTGTCCAGGAGCCTGACATCTGCGTAGCAACCCTCAACTTTCTTGGTGGCCTCCCATCCAAGTACTCACCAGGGCTGACCCACGGCTTAGCCTCTGAGATCAGATGAGATCAGGCTAGCTTGGGCCACCCAGGGCACTGCCCTTGCCTCGTGAGCAGTGTTCCCTCTAAGATGAGTTAATGTGAGCTAGATCACAGTTTTTTAGTCTCCAGCTCACACATTTTGGTCTTCGCTCACAAACTAGTTGATGCAGTAGCCAAATCGCTTGCCCACAGCTTTAATGCCAGTGGCTCAAAGAGTAGCATTTTCTGTTCACAAGACTCCACAGCTTAGAGGGAGCATTGAGAGTTTCTGAATTGCATCCTAGTGCTTTCTGCCATATTCCCTCATATTCCTATACTGCACTTGAAGCAATACTGGGGTGCGAATAAACCCTACCTGGAACCCTTGACACTTTTTCAGCATAGGGTTACCAGGTGCTCTCCATAGAGTTTTTACCCAAATGCTAGAGCATCCCCTGCGTGATGTGCCTGGCACAATGACGTCACCTTCGGGTGATGTTCTTGTGCCAGGCACATCGGGTGCAAAGGAGCTGTTTGGGGATAGGGTTCCTCTCGCGGGCCAGCTGGCTGGTAGCGGATTAAGACCCCTGAAAGCGGGGGAAACCCTGCTGCCTGTGGGGGTCTGGCAACCCTATTTCAGCAAGAATCCATAATTTCTTTTCAAGGAGCACAAAAAAAAATCTCGTTTCTCTTTCTCCACTCTTGCCAAAGTCCCTGAAGTACACAGAAACACCCCCCCCACACACACACACACACTCATCACATCAACAGGGGTTTCATTAGCATTGAAGGCATAGATTTGAAAACAGGGTTATTTTTTTTTTGCTTTAGGTTTATCCACATATAAAGAATAACCACATTCCCTGAAAGCAAATCTATCAGCCACCACCCATCATATGCACAGTGTCCCCGAATGGCCTACTTTCTTTTCATCTTTAGCATTTTGCCTTTCCTCTCAAATTTCCCAGCATGCTTTTCTTCAGTCACTCATGCTCATTTAAACAACTGTGTGCTAAGCTTGGGGGGCTAGAAACCAATGTTCCATTTGGTCTTGGAATCCTTCGAGGAGTGCTTGGGGCTGAATGTGCATCTATCCCTTGATGGTATGTCATCTCAGATGCAGCATGCCCTGAGCCAGCAGCCAACAAACTCATGTTAGGGGAAGGCTAAAAAAACAGCTGTTAGAAGAAATGTCCATGCATCCCACATACACTCACAGTTTACAACTTTGAAATAGGGTTTTTAAAGTTATATTGCCCTCTCTTTGTGGCACTGAAATTTCTGACACTGTGAACTAGTGTGGGTGTCTTAAGATGTCTGGATGACTGGAAACAGAACAGCTTGCAGTCCAGTTTCTGTGAGGGAAAGGAAAGCTGTCAGTTTGGCTGTGAATAAAGCATTATTGTGGGGATGAGGCCTGGGAATTCACAGTAAGGAAGGGAGAAGGGGGAAAGAAGGCAGCATGGTATAGAAGAAGAAGAAGAAGAAGACGAAGAAGACGAAGACGAAGAAGACGAAGAAGAAGAAGACGAAGAAGAAGAAGAAGAAGAAGAAGAAGAAGAAGAAGAAGAAGAAGAAGAAGAAGAAGAAGAAGAAGAAGAAGAAGAGGAAGAGGAGGAAATTGGATTTGTACTCTGCATTTCAGTACCCAAAGGAGTCTCAGAGCAGCTTACAAACTCCTTTTCCTTTCCCTCCCCACAACAGACACCCTGTGAGGTAAGTGGGGGCTGAGAGAACTCTGACAGAAACTGCCCTTTTTCAAGAACAGCTCTGACAGAACTATGGCTTGCTCAAAGTCATCCAGCAGGGACCACCAAAGAAGACTCTGCAGAAGAAGGCAATGGAAAAACCACCTCTGCTTCTCACTTGCTTTGAAAGCCCCTTGCTGGGGTTTCCATAAGTCACTGGCATGAAGGCTAAAGTAAGGGTGCAGAGTGGGTAATAGACTTTGAAAAAGAATCTCACAGAAGAACTATGATGGGGGGGGGACACTACAGGGACAGAACACTAAAGATGACCAAAGAAGGAAGCTACTGTAGTATAATGGTTAAAGGGCAGGACTAGAACCTGGGAGACCCAGGTTTAGGAATGGGCATGAACTGCATTGTTGTGGTTCAGTTTCTGGTTCCTAGTTGAACCACCAACCAAACCACAGACCTACATGAACAAATATGCCAGCTTGCAAAACCAAACCCATTTGTATTGATACATGAACCATTTAAAGTTTAAACCACTGCTTTCTGCTCCCCATGAAAGAGGTGCAGAAAGCAGGGACTGAAACAGTTCCAGGCCATTTAAACCCTCCGGTTCTGCTCTCCCACCCCCTCAAAGCAGCGGGGAGCAGATCAGGAGGGTTCAAATGGCTGGGAGCAATTTAACCCTCCAGTTTTGCTCCCTGCCACTTCAAAGTGGGGGGAACAAAACCACAAGGTTAAATATGGGGGTGAAGTGCCTTCCAAGGGGCAATTCACCCCCTCCTCTCTGCTGCCATGGCCACCAGAAAGGAGGGAGTGAAATGCACCCAGGAAGGCACTTCACCCTTTCCTTTCTGCTGGCTGTGGTGAGCAATAGCTAGCTGAAAGGTGGGGGTGAAATGCCTCTGGGAAGGAACTTCACCCTTATTTTTTGCTGACCGTGGTGAGCTACAGCCAAAAGAAAGGTGTCTCTGGGAGGGGACTTCACCCCTTCAATTTAAACACTCCTTTCTGCTCCCCACAGCCTTTTGTGGGGAGCAGAAAGCAGAGCCATTTAAACCCCTGTTTTCTGCTCCCTGTGGAAAGCCGTAGGGAGCAGAGAGTGGCGGTGGTCTAAGTGGCTCTGAGCCATTTAAACTAAACAGCTGAGTGGTGGGAGCTCCCAGCCACTCAGCTGTTTTTCATGAAGAGCAGAAAGCAGGGGTGAATCCCTGGATCAAGGACCCCCAAAGCAGGGGAACCTCCACTGGGACCTGTGGGCTGGCAACCCTATACAGAACTGAAAAACAAAACCACAGTGTTGAGATTGGGAGGCACTTTATGCTGGGGGAGGGGGGGAGAAGGAGAGCTGTCTGACCTAGAAATACGATGGCTAAATAAAGCAGGACAATGTATGCAAAGACATGACAAAACAAGGACCAGAGTGACCAGTGGGTGATGGAGAGTGGTGAAGGAGCAGCTAAGGGGAGTCACTGTAGGGTAGCAGCTATGAAGTCGGGCTAGAACTCAGGAGGCGCAGAGTGAAATCTCCTCTCAGCCATGAAGCTCCCTGGGTGACCTTGGACCAGTTACTCAGTCTCAGCCTAGCCTACCTCACAGGGTTGTTGTAAATGGGGGAGAGGAAGAAAGAACTGTGTACACTACCCCAGGGTTCCATGCAGGAAGGGTAAGATAAATATGTTAATGGACATATTGGTAGACCAATAGAAAGTAAGATTGGATTCAGGCCCCTAACCAGTTTTTTTTTGTTGGGGGGGCATTTGAACTTTTAAGGGGGCAGTTTAATTACAGTTAGTTAAATTAATCTGAATGCCTGCATTTAAAGGGGGAGGCTCCAAGCCTGTTTCTAGCCCTCCCTTTCCAGACTATTTGTGGGGCAGGGCCCCAAAATGCCCCCCCCCAGCCATGGGCCCGACTGGATTAAAACTACACATAGGATGCGTTCAGACAGCGTGCTGGGAGTGGTGTAAATTGCTCCGGTTTGATGCGGGTTTTTTTAACCCAGAGAATTGCGATCACACTCACCTCCTTGTTCCGGATCGCTGCACAGCCACATGGCTCCCCGCCGTTCACACGCGGGAGCGTGCATCGGTGGTTTTTCCCCCCTCTCAGTTTGAGCATGCACACAGGCAGCCATCTCTAGAACTAAAATTTTCATATGTGCGCAGAACAGCAATTTCCACACTTCCCTTTAAACTTTAAATGAACACTTTAAATGAAACTTTTACCCCGAAACTGGCCTCCGTGAGATCCCGAACTCATCTAAGTGCTAAAAACTAGGCACCATTTAAACTTTGCTTTTATTAACTTAGGAGGGGAGCTCCGCCTATGCGCACACCACCAAGGCATAAAAAAAAATGGCAGACGAAAAGCGGAAGCTTTGGGCTTCTGTGGCGGCTTTCCAGAGGGGAGGGGGGTTGAGGCATCTGGAAGTGGCTCGACACTGCAGGAGCGATTAGACATCAGAAAAGTGCATCTAGAACCAGAGAATCAGGAAAACACCACTTGGGGACCTGGTAACAAAATACTCCGTTTTAAAGGGGGTTTGATCCAGAAAGTGACGGCTGGGGACAGTGTGCAGATGTTGGGTGTGTGAACGCGGATATAAAATCCGTTACTGAAGCGTGCCGAAAGTGGACTAAACGGCCCGTCTGAACACACCCACTGGGTATAAGAGACAGAAATCATTGTTCAGAAAAGAGGTTGGTTAAACCAGGGAGTGAGCCAAGAGGCAGAGTGTTTGTAGGGAGTAAGCCAAGAGGTTGAATCTTGCTAGGTCTGGAATGTCAGCCCCACTGTGCCAGGCCTGGCTTCTATTGTCACTGCTGGATGGATGGTCACTGGACAATGAGGACCAAAATAGGCTTGCCATTTACTTGCCCGTGGTGGGTAAAACCCCACCTGTGGCACCAATCCCTCACCCTCAAGAAACTGAGGAGAGGGAGAGAAAACGGACAGAAAATGGCCTCCGTAATGATGCCCTAGGACCGGGGTGTCAAACTCATTTGTTACGAGGGCCGGACCTGACATAAATGAGACCTTGTTGGGCCGGGCCGTGTGGGTCATAAAATGTAATGCCAGGTAGCAGAGATACAAACTTTGTAAAGGACACAAACACAAAGGTGCTTTTTTACTTAAAATTAAAACATGCTTAAAACATTAGCACTCTTGTTTATTTAACAGTGTCCAATAACTGACACCTCTTGCTCTGAATTCTTGCATCAAAATCTGTTGCAATCTTGAGTCTGCTGTCCAGGTGTGTATCTGTAAGCTGCAAACCTACGATGGCGCAGCAGCAGCAGCAGCAGAGTTGGAAGAAGAAGCAGAAGACAGCCAGTTCCACTGCAGGCCTGATACAAGCCGGCATGTTTGACTTCCCTGCTCTAGAAACTTCCCTGTGTCTCTATGGCCTTTACCACAGTAAATGGAGACATTCCTAGAGCACCACTTTGGAGTGACATCACATCTTCCCCATGCTCCACCAGACCCAGGCAGCTCCCTCAAAATCTGCTGGCATCGGCTGAGGCAGCGCTGGCAACCCTGGCCAAGAAAAACCTGGGGGGGGGGTACTGCTGAACTTCAAACTATGACCTGGGAAATGCTTTGGCTGTAGGGGTCTAATGAAGATGGAAAGCCCCAATTTCTCAACTGGTTATGTCACAAAAAACATCCTAGGCTGTATTCTTCTGCTCAGCAACCCCGAGGCGAAATGAACAAGCGGCTCGCATCCATCAGTCAAGAGCGATTTGCAGTGCACGGAGCACTTGAAGTTTAGAAGACTCAAGGTAAGTCCCCTCAGAAATGGTGCCAGGATTTGGAAGCAACGTGATGTGGAAGGACCTAGGCAAAGCCTTGGAGCTGGTGCAATCAGACACAAAACGTACACTTCTGGGGACTGTGTGTGTGTGTGTCCATTTCTAAAAGAACATTTGTGCCGTTCAAAAATTCAAGTCATGCAAAATTTATTCATTTACTTAAAACATTTATTAGCCACTTCTCTTCCTGACAGACTTCAAGGTGGCTTACAACATAAAACACATAAAATAAAATATATTAAAATAATAAAAGCCAGCATGGTGTAGTGGTTAAGAGCAGAGGACTCTAATATGGAGAACCGAGTTTTATTCCCCGCTCCTCTTCCACATGAAGCCTGCTGGGTGATCTTGGGGCAGTCACAGCTCTCTCAGAACTCTCTCAGCCCCGCCTACCTCACAGGGTATCTGTCGTGGGGAGAGGAAGGGAAAAGGGATCGTAAGCCTCTTTCCTTAAGGTAGAGAAGAGCAGGGTATGAAAACTAGCTCCTCCTCCTCCTCCATCACCGTCTTCTTCTTCTTCTTGAAATCAAGATTTAAAATCACAGTTCAGGACTACTAATAACTTAACCAAATGCAGTCATGAATAAAACTGTCTTCAGCTGCCTCCTATCATTGAAAGGGGAGGCTGTTCCTTGGTCATGGAGCCTCCTCTTGTCTACCCATCAAACAAGCCTCTTTGACGGGACAGTTGGGAGGGCTAATTCCTTGGCAGGAAGTCGTATGCCATCAGCTGCCATAAAAAAATGAACGAGGCATCTGAGACCGGGTTCCTCTAGAATGAGGCCAGGTTCCTCTAGAACGAAGAGAAGTCCAGACTCCACAGAAAGCTATTCTGTGGTCCCGCTCACACGTGCCAGATAATGGGGGGCGGGAGGAAGTGAGGCTATTTGCTCTGCAGCAGTTTGACCCGTCACTGCGTGACCAGATGCACCAGCGGGAGAATCTTTTTTTTTTCCGTTGCCGTTTATTTCTGGTGTGCTTCAACAAGGGATCACTGACACAATGGGAGTGTGCCGGAGCGATAAGAACATAAGAACATAAGAGAAGCCAATGTTGAATCAGGCCAATGGCCCATCTAGTCCAACACTCTGTCACACAGCGGCCAAAATATACCAGGTGCCATCCGGAGGTCCAGCAGTGGGGCCAGGACACCAGAAGCCCTCCCACTGCTGCCCCCTCCAGCACCAAGAATAGAGTGCATCACCTGCCCCAGACTGAGAGTTCCCATCTATACCCTGGGGCTAATAGCCACTGATGGACTTCTGCTCCAGATGTTTATCTAATTCCCTCTTGAAACTGTCCATGCTTGTAGCTGCCACCACCTCCTGTGGCAGTGAATTCCATGTGTGAATCACTCTTTGGGTGAAGAAGTACCTCCTTTTATCTGTTCTAACCCGACTGCTCAGCAATTTCATGGCGTGCCCACGAGTTCTTGTATTGTGAGAAAGGGAGAAAAGTACTTCTTTCTCAACCTGCTCAATCCCATGCATAATCTTATAAACCTCGATCATGTCACCCCTCAGCCATCGTTTCACATGGGGAAGTTCGTCTGCAGCCCATCGCAAACCCATTTGATACTGCACTTCCCCTGGTATTTTTTAACTCTGCTTCTTCGGTGGAGCGAGACAGGTTGCCGATGGGTGCGGGACATTTGCCAGCTGTTCCCCTGTGATCGCGCCCTTAAAATCTGCCTGGCATTTGTGCCTATCGTGCGGCTACTTCTGCATGTGATCGGGACCTGTGCCTCTCAAAGGACTTTTCACCTTCAAGAAGAAAAGCGTCACAGGTGCCTTGCTCAGTTCCTTGATTTCTCCAGTCCACTTGCTTGTTAGGGTGGCCAACTCTGGGTTGGGAAATTCCTGGAGATTTTGAGGGCGGAGCTTGGGGAGGGTGCAGTTTGGGGTATAATGCCTTAGAGTCCACCCTCCAAAAGAGCCATTTTCTCTGGGGGAATTGATCTCTGGTGATCAGCTGGAATGCTGGGAGATGAAATGTCATGGAATCTGAGGTGAATCAGCAAAGCGTGGGCACACACATTGAAGGAAAATGTACAAAACTGTTGTAGCAGTACGCACTCTCTGCCCAAGTAACAGTCACATCCCAGTGTGGTATTCCATACATTCAAAAGCACACCTCCCTGCCAGAACTCTGCACCAGAACAGTTTGGAATCCCGTCTCTTCAGTCTGTGTGACCGAGGATGACACCGTTTCCATGGTATGGCTGCCCCCAGAGGAGTGCTGCCGTCCCGCTTAAAGGTTCCCTGTTTCGTTAATTATTTACTTTGTTTATAGCCTCCCTTTCTCCCCAGTGGGGACCCAAAGTGAATTGCATCCTCCTCCTCCTCTATCCCATTCGATCCTCACCAGATACTGTTAGATATGAGACTCAGGCAGCAGCTCGAACACTGAAATCAGCTTTATTTACAGAGTGAGAACAAGATAGGACGACAGCAAAACTAGGGAGCACCAGGCTCCTTTTTAAACAGTCCGGGCTTGCAAAACCACGCCCAATAGTTCAGTAAGGACCAATCAAAATATATACATAAAGTCCAATCACATCGTTTCCCTCCTGCACATATCTTGTATCCTGATTGGACAGCTGCACAGAGTGTCCAATCAGATCTCAGGCTCCAGGATACCAGGCTTTAATGGGAGCTGGAATCAAGCTCCTACCTTTATGTATGGCAATACCTAACAGATACCCATGAGGAGGTTAGGCCCAATGACACCCAGCAGGCTTCCATGGCAGGTTGGGGGGGTGAACTGGGGTCTCCCAGATCCAACACTCTAACCACGACACCTGTGTCAGTTCTGTGGGAAAGACCCAGAGGACCATCCACCCACCTCCATATTGTCCTTCCCTTAAAAGTTACCTCAGGGCTGTGGGGCCCCCACAGCACTGCAGTAAAATTTAAGAGGAATTTTTAATAGTCTATCAGAGCTTGAGCCCTGGCCTAGATAACCCACACTAACCCAGTCCCGTCAGATCTCAGAAGCTAGGCAGGGTTGGCCTGGGTTCGTAGGGTTGCCTGGTCCTCCCTGGCCACTGTTGCGGGGGTAGGGTTGCCATCTCCAGGTTGGGAGACTCCTGGAGATTTGGGGGTGGAGCCTGGGGAAGACAGGGAACTCGGTTGACATCCATTTTCTCCAGGGCAACTGCTCTCTGTAGTCTGGAGTAAGCCATAATGCTGGGGGATTCCCAGGTCCCACTGGGAGGCTGGCATGCTTACTGATTAGTGCTTGGATAGGAGACGGCCAAGCAAGTCCAGGGTCGCTATGCAGAGGCAGGCAATGGCAAACCACCTCTGTTTAGCTCTTGCCTTGAAAACCCTGTGAGGGGTGTGAAGAAAGGCCTCCCTCCCTTTTCTGAGTCTGTTTTTAAAGAGGGTGGGTTTTTTCCCCCTCCCTGTGGGCTGGAGATGGGAGGAGGGAGTCAGAATACAGCTTGCTAAGGCACGTTTCAGGTGATTTCCCAGTGGTGCTCTGAGGGGCATTGTGACCAGTTCCTGGGTGGGGGGCAGCATTTTTTAATATCCCCACTTGAGGAAGGAGGAGAATTGGTGCTGCTTCTTCTATAGGGGACAGACCTCTGAGCTATGGTCAGTTCTGGCAACCATCTTTTCCAGAGCATGTGGCTGTCCAGGTAAATGGAACAACAAAGGAGTAATCCTGCAATTATGTAAGCTTTAAATGCCTGCTCTAGTCCTTATAACATCTAGCTAGAACATGTGTAGGAACCAGGGAAAGAAGAATGCACTTCTAGCCAAATTTCTTTTGTTCCTCTGTTTGCTGATGTGGTGCTTTACTAAAGTATGATCATAACCTTTTAAATATATATTTTAATCTTCTGATGCTGGTAGTGGATCTCTGTACCACATAGTTTCCCCAACTGCTTTTGGACACACTGCAAGAAGAAGACAAGAAGAGACTCGATTTATACCCCACCCTTCACTACCTAAAGGAGTCTCAGAGTAGCTTACAAACTCCTTTCCCTTCCTTCCCCACAACAGACACCCTGTGAGGTAGGTTTGGGCTGAGAGAGCTCTTTTGAGGACTGCTTTTGAGAGAACAGCTCTGAGAGAACTTGTGACTGACACAAGGTCACACCAGCAGCTGCATGTGGAGGAATGGGGAATCAAACCTGGTTTTCCCAGATTACAGTCCATGCACTTAACCACTACACCAAACTGGCTCACTAGTTTGTAAGACCCCACCCCCCTGGGAAGAGGGAAGTGGTCTGTGTGCTAATGGCCACCCCTCCAGGGGAGCACCAAAGCAGCATTTGGTCCCCATGGTAACCAGGCGCTGGGTAACAAGAGAGCTTGAGGCCATGCCTCAGAACTGGGAAGGGGAACTGCGAATCCTGTTCCTTTCAGCCGGGACCCCTAAAATGAGCAGGCGGTTGCAGTGAATACCCTAGTGGATGGAAGGGGAATAGTTCCCTCCAAGAGGTGGCAACCCAGAGAAGGGAGTATGCAGAGCAGAGTCTGCAAGTCAAGCAGGCCTGTCCTGTCACAAGGAGTCCCCATAAGTTAGCTGTGGCTTGATGGCACTTTCATCACCACCCTAAGAGTCTGACATTGGCTGGCTTATTGGGGGAAAATTTTGGCATCTGAAGACAGGTTGACCTGGACTCCAACCAACGCATGAATCGTATTCAAGAGAGGAGGCATTTCAGCCTCATCTGGCTGCACAAAAAGTTACCCTGGCCACAGCCCCAACCTGGGTGACCCAGGAGGCCAGCCCCATCTCCTCAGATCTCATAAGCTAAGCAGGGCTGGCCCTGGCAAGTATTTGGAGGGGAGACCTCCAGAGAATACCAGGGCTGGGAGGCCAGAGACAGGCAATCAAGTCACTTCTCTCAACATCCTCTGTGCTCCACCAAGGTGTTGGAAAATAGTCAAAAAATACTTAATTACTCAGAGTATCGATGGATCTTGCTTCACTGGAGAGGAGAGATTTCTTTGTGTTTAAAAAAGGCTTTATTTCTAAGGGTAAAGTGTACACAGGAGACCTACAAAGTAACAAACATCTAAGAGCTACATTTCTAATATCTTACTGCTAGGAAAGCATGATTATACACATGTACAGAAACAATGGAAAATCTGCTTCTTCTTGACCCCTAGAGAGGAAGTCACCTGAAACCAGTAATCAATCAGTATTACAATACAGACCACTTTTCCTGGGGTTTCTCCCCATTGGTTTTGTGCCAGGTTTCCCTTCCAGGTCAGTCTAAACAATAGCATAGAAAGGTAAACAGGTTAACCCTATAATGGCTGGAATCTGAGACCTTGCAAGCCATACATTTCCAACATAGGGGTCACCAGGGGCCCCCATGACTTTCAAGCATGGGCACACACACATGCATGGACACAAGAACACACACAAACGCAAATGCAAAAATACACACACCACCAATTACCCTAGTCACAGCAGGGCTTGTCCTGCATGAAGCAACCCTCAGGCCCCGGTCACACAAGCAGGATAATCCACAGGGAATGGGAGGCTTTTAGAGCCGGAGCAAAAAGATGCGCAGTAGCGCAATTTCACCTTCCCCCGAGGCTCCCTGCCCAAACCTTCGGCAGCTGATCACACCACACGAGGCAACACAGCAGCAAGGCGTTTGTGCGCATGCGTGGGACACTGACAGGGGCTGGCTGTGAGGGGCTACCAGTGGTTCCTGATCAGACACCTGCATGCGCCGCACATTATTAGGAAAATAGCGCATGGTTCCCGGTAGCTTTTAAATCCACGTCTTCGGGCCAAAGTGGCGGGTTAGCGACGGGAGTGCGATGCTTCCCAGATGTTAAAGTATGATCACGCTGGTTTAATCCGCAGGCGAGCCGTCCCTCTCGCAGGGCAAATTCTCTGTGTGACCAGGGACTCAGTGTTCCTGGTTTCACACATGCAGAAGGCAGAATGTGGAAGAGAAGCCCAAAACTCTTCAAAGGAATTCAGCAACAGGAACTTGGCATTTGCATAAATACATATTTGCCCTTGATTGGAGCCAGCTACAGCTCAAGCATTCAGGAGCGAATGGGATTTTCTACAAACCCCTGCCAGATGGTGAGACGTAGAAGCCAAGAGAATTTGGATCTGTCTGAACTGTGTTGGAAAACAGAAAATAATTCCTCTCATACACACGAAGCAAGGAGGAACAAAACAAAACCGTTCTTAATGCAAAGCCTGAGCCGTGACCGGCCTGCTTCCTTCTCCTTCTGCTCCCATTTCGTTTGAAAGGAAGTGGGGGGTGGGAGAAGGAAGATTTGGAGGAAACTGAAAGCATCTTTGGACCACTTTCGCTGAGGGTCAAACGAAGGAGAAAAGCTGTGTGTTGAAACCTGGCTCTGCTTCAATCATGCAAGAAGAAGAAGAAGGAAGAAGAGGAGGAGGAGGAGGAATAGGAATAGTAGAAGGAGGAGGAATAGGAATAGGAGGAGGAGGAGGAGGAGGAGGAGGAGATTGGATTTATCCCCCACCGTTCACTCACTCGGAGTCTCAGAGCGACTTACAAACTCCTTTCCCTTCCCTTCCCCACAACAGACACCCCGTGAGGGAGGTGGGGCTGAGAGAGCTCTTTCCAGAACTGTCCTTGAGAGAACAGCTATGACAGAACTATGGCTTGTCCAAGGTCATCCAGCAGCTGCAAGTGGAGGAGTGGGGAATCGAACCTGGTTCTCACAGATTAGAGTCCGTGCTCTTAACCGCTACACCAAACTGGCAAAAGACGAGGGGTTCCATCTTGTTTAGGCATGCTAAGAGCTCTGCTGGTGGTGGAAAGTGTCATCAGGTCGCACCTGACTTTCGGCAACCCTGCAGGGTTTTCAAGGCAAGAAACATTCAGAGGAGGTTTGCTATTGCCTACGTAGCAACCCTGGACTTCCTTGGTGGTCTCCCATCGAAGAACTAAACAGGGCTGACCCTGCTTAGCTTCCAAGATCTGATAAGACTGGGCTAACTTGGGTGATCCAGGCCAGGTTGCTGAGAACTTTAACACAAACCTAATTTTCACGTAAACTTAACTTGGTCAAGAAAACTTGATGGTTTTTCATCAACATTTGTAATCAAGCACATTATGCAGCTGCTTTTCACCTGTGCTCAGAGACTGTGGAAGAAGAAGAGATTGGATTTATTCCCCTGCCCTTCATTGGAGTCTCAGAGTGGCTTACAATCTCCTTCCCTTCCTCTCCCTACAACAGACACCCTGTGAGGTAGGTGGGGCTGAGAGAGCTCTCTTGGGGACTGCTCTTGAGAGAACAGCTTTTTTTGGGGGGGGGGCCCAAAGGGGATTTTTTTTATTGCGTTTTCTATAACTAAACACTACATAAAAGAGAGGGAAGGATCTACAAACTATAGGGTAAAGAAAAGTAACCGCTAAAAACCCAAGAGTGGATGTCATGCAAACAGCTTTAACAAGATTACATGTTTTTATAGCTAGATACTCATGGCCAACCATAGAACGTGGTCATCCTGTTTCTATAAACTTCAAGTCCAAATATAATCAACATCTACTATAACTTCATAAAGAGCCTAAGAAAGGGTAATTTATACATTTTGTTAGAACTTCAGTTATGATAACAATTCACTTTTTATCCTTTTTCTTTCTCAATTTATAGCCTGTTTTTGGGGCAGCAGCCCCCAAATTCGAGTCTGATTCTTTGCCAGAAGATGGCACCGCTCCATCACCGCCAACCTCATAGGGACTGTCACTTTTTTCTCCTTCTTCCACATCTGCTGGACAGCTGTGAACATGCAAGAATTCTCTTGCCTTTTTCAGAGTGTCAATTTTCTCCTTTCCATTAATGAACTTAAAGACGACTCCTTCAGGCAAAATTCTCTTTGCCCTTGATTTTCAGGGTGACTCCATTAGCCGCTTGAGAATTTGATCTCTCACTCTTCTTCTGGAGAATCTCACCATCACTTCTCCCAGCAGATTATTTTTCCTTATAAACTCTGTATACGATCTAAAGACCATATCAATATCGCTTTGCAAGTTCTCCGCTTTCATATCTGCCATTTACCCCAAGGCTTCGCACATTATCTGAATGAGGTTCTCCCCTTTTTCCTCAGGGATCCCCTGGAATCTTAGAGCATAGCTTGCCCTTTCTATTTGTAACTGCAGTAGTTGAGACTCATCTATTTGCCTGCATTTGCTTTTGTAGCTTTTTGGCAGTGGTCTCAACTTCTTTAAGTTCCTGCTCAGCTTGGTCTATCTTTTTGACATTCTGGTTAATTTGCGCTGCTGTGTGTCCAGTTTTTGGTTTATTTCCATCACCTGTTCCAGCAGAGGGCGCAATGCTTCATTTAATATCCTTTGCAGGTCTGGAGTTGTGTCCTATCTGGGCAAAACACTCACTGGACTGGCACTTCTGGTCAGCTTAGCTTTCGCTATCTTTTCTTCTCCTCTTTCTTCATTGGAGGCGCCATTTTTGAGGAATTGTTTACTTTTCAACAAAAGTTATCACAGGTCCCGTTCACATGGAACATTTGCCCCATTGAAGGCACGGTAGCCCTGTGGACTTTCCGTGCATGATCATACCAGCACATCTGGGAGGTGTAGCACTTCCATGGCCAACCCGCGGCTTCCCGTGGAAAACGCGGAGTAAAAAATTACTAGGGTCGAAGTATTAGTTTTCGGAAACCCCGGGGCAAAGGCCGGCGTCTGATCGCAGGAGCGCCAGTATCCCACGGCTTCCGACGCCCATGTCCCGGGGTTTCCGGATGTTGTAAGTTTCCATGGGATGCGCATCAACACTGAATAACGCATGCACACATGCAAGACACCAACAGCGGCTGCCCCCCCATTGGCACATGCATCCTTTGCTACAGTGCGGCTTGCGTGCTCTGCTGCGCTGCTTTTGCCCTGCCATACTGTAGCAGCGCTCTGTGATCGGCACTCAGCGCTGGAGCATGGCAACCCAGGGGCCTGTGTGATCGGGCTACCGCACCTTATTTTGCTCTGGGGCAACGGCCATGCCTCTCCCCCGCGTTTTCTGGCCCGTATGACCAGGGCCACAGTCTGTCAAGCTCACCAATGCGCTTAGTAAGTTCTTAAAAGTCCTTTATTTCAGTCTTTCTCACTTCACAAGCCAGCCAGCCCCGCTCAAATAGTAAAGTTCACTTATGTTTATCTTCTTGGAAGAGAGTCCCCTCCACACCCTTGCTTCCCGCGGGGTGGCTTTCAGCTTATTTTTTCCAATGTTCTCGCTTAAACTTAACTCACAATTCAATGGCAACATGCTTTTCAGTTCTCTTTAAATTCAAAATCGCTTGATTACCCAGCGCTTGATCTGGTGTGTGCTTCTAGTTCCATCAGGAAACTCTGTAGCAGGACTGTCGGGGCAAGGATCCCCCCCCCCTTGCTGGCAGGATCACCAGAGGGGAGCCCTCTAGCACCCCATGGCTTGGAGCCCATTCCTAGGACTCCGTGGGGGGTGCAGACAAATTGCACCCCCTGCTTGCCCCGGCTTCTGGTGATCGTCTCCCGGAGGTCCAGGAGAAAGTGACCGCCATGGCAAGCACCAAAACCGGATGCCGAGAGAACAGCTCTGAGAAAATTTATGACTGACCCAAGGTTACACCAGGAGCTGTATGTCACGGAGTGGGGAATCAAAGCCAGTCCTCCCAGATTAGAGTCTGCACTCAGGGGTCTCAGGCAGAGGTCTTTCACATCACCTCCTGCTTGCTTTTATTAACTGGAGATGCCTGGGATTGAAGCGGTGACCTTCTGCATGTCTAACACAGATGCTTTACCATTGAACCATAGCCCTTCCCCTAAAGCAGTCCTTCATATATGAACATATATGAAGCCGCCTCATACTGAATCAGACCCTTGGGCCAGCACAGTCAGTATTGTCTACTCTGGCTAGCAGCAACTCTCCAGGGTCTCAGGCTGAGATCTTTCATGTGATCTCCCATCTGATCCTCTCAGCTGGAGATGCCAGGGTTACAACCTGGGTCCTTCTGAGATGAAGCAGATGTTCTACCACTAAGCCACAGCCCCTCTATATTAAATTGATCTGCTAGGAAGGAAGGGTGATGAGGTACATCAATAAATTTTCTCTTAACTGACCCATCCTTATCCCAGTGCTGAAGCTGAGGGGGGGGGGTGTCACCTTACGTAGGGCTTTCTGCCCTGGTGCAATTAGATGAGCCAGGCTTACAGTATTGAGGGTCAGTTGACATTAATGGGGGGGGGTAAGGAGAGATCATCCCCTGTTTCCAGTTGCAGGTAGTTTGCCAATTGAGAAAAAACACCTGCAATTGGTAAAGTAATCCAAAGGATTCTCTTGTTACCTTCTTAATGGGCATGCCAGTTTTTGTTCACAGCCATGACAGATTTAAGAACCGGTGCCCTTAGTTCTCCCGTTTTCCTTGATACATGTTTGAATTTTTTTTTAACCTTTTTGAAGGATTGCACCAAAGCTCCGGGATGGCAATAAAAAACTTTTACAAAATCAAGGGTGGGGGGGAATCACTGTGGTAGGAAAAATATTTAATGCATTTCTATTCTATTATTGTTGTTGCTTCTTTTCCTACCTCAAGGAGTGCACCAGGACTCCTGTGCTATTTAAAAGCAATAAAAAATTAAATCTCACTTGTAGTATTCTCATTCAAAATTGCAAATGCAAGATCATTTCCAGCAGAAAAAGAGATCACCTTGATGTACAGTCAAGGACTGGGAGCTGGTTACAATTCTAGATTTTTTTTTTTTTAACATTTATCATTTTGAGCTTGGGGCTCAGTCGAAGGGCCTCTGCTTGGCATGGAGAAGGTCCCAGGTTCAATCCCTGGCATCTCCAGCTGAAAGGACCAGGAACCAGGTGATGGGAAAGACCTCTGCCTGAGACCCTGGAGAGCCGCTTCCAGTCTGAGCGGACAATACTGCCCTTGATAGACTACCAATGGTTTTTACTGTTTTTACCTGTTTTCTATATGAGCATATTTTTCAGTAGAAGGCAGAGTCATATATACCTA
This sequence comes from Gekko gecko, assembly GCA_029375565.1. NCBI lineage: Eukaryota > Metazoa > Chordata > Lepidosauria > Squamata > Gekkonidae > Gekko > Gekko gecko. The sequence continues at coordinate 2,330,384 of JAPDNY010000008.1, forward strand.
GAAAAAACAATGCTCAGTTTAAACAAAGGACCAAATGTCAAGACTACACAGGAGGTGGTGGCAGCTACGAGCATGGGCAGTTTCAAGAGAGAATTAGATAAACATATGGAGCAGAAGTCCATCAGTGGCTATTAGCCACAAGGTATAGATAGGAACTCTCAGTCTGGGGCAGGTGATGCACTCTATTCTTGGTGCGGGGGGGCAGCAGTGGGAGGGCTTCTAGTGTCCTGGCCCCACTGCTGGACCTCCTGATGGCCCCTGGTATTTTTGGCCACTGTGTGACGGAGTGTTGAACTAGATGGGCTATTGGTCTGATTCAACATTGGCTTCTCTTATGTTCTTATATTCTTATGTGCATATATATATATATATAATGTTTGTAATCATGGCTGATTGATTTGCTCACTGTTAATTTATATGATTATCTGCTGAGTGGCATGTGATGATGACAGATCTGTGTGGGAAGGGAAAAAAACTATAATCTGCATTGGGCTTGGAGAGAACACATGTGCAGTAAGTATTTCTAATTATATTGTGCTGTACTGTTTTAATACATGAAAAAAAATGAATAAATAGGCTTGAGCTGCTTCCAAACAGCCAAACTGCTGGACAAACCATTGGCTCAACGTGCACAACTGGTGATCAGAACATGAGCTGATCCAGCAGGTGTCTGAGAATCTGTATTAAGGTGGGCAGGTCTCTGTCCTTGCCTTTTTACTACAAATTATATAGTTCTCCCTCCACCTCTTCTCAAATCTGCCATTTTGTTCTGCAACTGAAAGCGGTTTTCCGGGGGTGGGGGAGTCTGCAACTTAAAAGCTGAAAAGAAACAAACTTAAAACACAAAATGATGTGCAAAATCTCTCTGTGTGTGCATGTGGTGTGTGGAGGGGGGACAAGAGAGAGAATAAACTCATAAAATTAGTAACCAGCTGTTAATTTCCCAGAGCCAAGTCCCACATAAAAATAATGTAATTCTTCAAAAAACGAGGAACTAAAATTTGAAGGAGGATATGAGCCCTGCTTTGGTTTCTTTCTGATTTTAAAACATGTTGGAGGAACGGGGACATGGTTCTAAGCACACACAAAGCACGATGAATTCCACCGACTGCACAGATGCATGCGCTAGCACATAGGCGAATGTAGTTGACTTTACATGCTGCATGACCTGCCTTTGATTACTCTTGTGAGTACATAATCCATGCTAGCAGGTGAACTGTAAGAGTGCATGAGCAGCAAATACCCGAACAGCCACCATGCTGAATGTCATTGCTGTACAGATGCTAAATTACTCGAAATTGTGCTTATTTCAAATTCCAAGCAATTCTCAAGGTGATCATATGATGAGAATGGTCGACTTAACTCAAGACAGGCCTGTCGATTGCATCTCTGGTGATGTTCAGGGTATCCCTGACCACCATGAGATTTGCAGTGGAAATTCTAGTACAGCCAAGAAATCCATCCCTGCTCCATCTAAACATGACCTGCACCATTTGTTCTGTGAGTGGCAGGTATTTTTCGCACAATGACAGAATATAAAATGCTTCCATAGAAACAGGATAAGACCTCCCCCCCACACACACACTTTCATTTCAGGGTTAAACTTTAAACAACTGCTTTGTGGCAGGATTCAAAAGAAATAATTTCCCTTTAATTCTTAATTGATTGCAGTAATTGATGTTGAGAGTAAACGAGTTTTGAAAAAAGCAACTCCATTAACAGTGTCATCCTGGCAAGCACAATATGGCAGCTATTCATTGAACTTCAGAAGCCAAGTTAAGCAGGTTCTTAACTTAACAAAAACAAGCCATTGATAGCACGGAGACTCATCACAGGAAGCAGTACTAGCTTTCACATCTAATGCAGTGGAATCACATCAACGCAAGCAGTTGTCTTGTACTGAATCACAGCCTTGGTCCATCCAGGTCAGTGTTGTCTACTCGGGGCCAATCTGCATTTAGCATTTGCTCAGTTGTTTTACCAAACCTACACTGGAACAGAAAAAGATGCAGTTCAAAACCACATTCAACTACCCTGGGCCAACACTGTACTGACTGCAGAGTCATCCCAAAATGGCCATAAATCTATGCAGACAGCCACCATAAAACCAGAGATCAAATGAAGTGAAAGCAGCATGCAGGTGTCAGGCTCCTTAGTCAGGTAAAGCAACACAGGGCTTCAGTAAAAGAATCTCTTTATTGGTGAAACAGAACTAAAGACACATGTACAGCTTGTGTCAGGAATGCCCGGGTACAGCAGGGCTCCCTAAATTATACTGGATTCAAACACTCCCCTAAACAAGCTGAAGCCAATGAGTATAGTTCCTGTGCGCGGGCAAAGCAAGCAAAACAATTTAAAAGCCACTGATTCCCAGCAGAGGAGTTCTGCAGCTGGAGACACTACAAGGTCAGGAAGATGATAACATACAGACAGTAGAACAGTAATGGTCTGAGGCTGGTAGACTGAGAGTACTCCCCTCGCATTCCAACTCCATGACAGGGCTACCTGACAGCAGTCTGGACACTGCCATTAAATGCGACACTCAATCAAAGTGAAAATGGCATGCAATGTAGATGGGAATTTCTGTTCCAGTGTAGGTTTGATAAGACAGGGGAGCAAATGCTAGAGGCAGATCGGGCCTCAGACTGACAGTCACTCTCCTGGGTCTTGCGTAGAGGTCTTTCACATCACCTACTACCTGGTCCTTTTACCTGGAGATGTCAGGGATTGAACCTGGGACCTTCTGCATGCCCAGTAGATGCTGTACCGCTAAGCCATGATTCCTTCCCTTGGTCCTGGCCTTCACTAGAGCTACTTGACATCTGATGGAAGCAAAGCAAGGAACAAATGGAAAATAATAACCAGATGTGGATGGGTGTTTGGATGTCAGGTTGTGGTAGGGATGGTCCAGCACGCTCTGGTTTGGTGCACTTCATACCCCGTTAGCCTGTCAAGATCAGGAATTTGAATCTTTGACAAACCAATTGTGTGTTCTTTAGGGGTACTCAAACATCCATGTGTTCGACTCACACCCTGGAATGTTTGGCTGACATACACCACATCCTCCTCAAAAAAGGGGGGGAAATGCTGTTAAGTGACCTCCATGCCTGAGAGGAGTGAATGGAGGGTCTCGGACTTATTTTGCCACTGGACTCTAAATTGGTTCTTCTACTGCTTCAGATGACCAACACGGCTGATCACCTGATCTACCCTGTTCACTAGCCGCAAACAGGGAGCTGATTTCTCAGTGATCAGTCCGACTGTTCATCAACCCATTTGTGGCTGTTCCGCAGGCTGCTTCACTGTATTCTTTCTTAATCATACACTACAGGGCAACTCACTTTTTGCACATGCATGTTCTATCCTCCCCAGCCCTTGCTGCATAAATGCCCAGCTGAATTTAATCAGTCACAAATCATATATATCAGTCAGAAATGATGGCTGTGCCTTGATAAAATCCTGCCCTTTGCTGTTCACCTCAGAGTAGTCCCTAGTGACGCCAATGTCTGCCAATCAGTTTGAATCAGTAGCACCTTTGCCCACGCACACTTTAAAAGCTAAACCATCTTGTTCCTGTCAGTTTACATTGTCAGTTATCCCTCAGTTGTTGTCGTTGTTAAGCAAATGACAGTGGCACGAAGAACAATTTGGGGCACCTAATTTATTTCTTGCACAGGATGGTGCTGAGAGATGTGAACACATGAAAACAGGGAACTGCCTCACACCGAATCGGAAACTTGGTCCATCAGGGTCCATGGAACGTTTTGCTTCTTTCTGAGACTCCGTCTATAAAACTCCTGTCAAGGCACCTCTCTGAATGGTTCTGAGGTGACGTGTGTTGTGCTGCCTTCATGCCTTCCATGGCGTTTCCTACTTATTTTTGCTGCCACCAAAAAAACTATCCCTTTAGAATTCTTAGTTGCACCCAAAGAACAGGATGGCTTCATGATATTTACTAGAATGACAGAATAGTCAGCGCATTGGGGGTGGCTGTGAAGTTAAAGGGGATCCTTTCCTCTAAATAAAAAAGTTCTTTCCCCTTAAACACAGAATTCATCTATTAGTAAAGCAGCATAATGGTTTCAGATAGGCACATAAGTGTATTGTTTCAGACAGGTGTACAGTTCTTGTTTCTCTCAGGTTCCTTAAACAGACTGGCCATGAAGACTTATTTTCTCACTTGACACTTAGGCTAACAACTTCTGTAAAGTTCTACTTCCCAAGTTGCCACCCAAGCTACCAATTTCCACACAGATTTCCTTCACAAGACCCGACAGCTCCCCACTCAGTCTCCTCTCTCCACTCACACACCTCAACTGTCTCTCCCACAAAGCCACCATAAAACCTCTGAATTTAACCGCTCAGCCACCCATCCAGCCCCCCTCTTTCTTAACTTAGAGGACTTGCATTTTAAACCACAGCAACATACATACAAAACCCCACATTAAATCACAGAAACAGACCACAGAAACTCCATACCCAACGACATCCCTTCTATTCCACAGAACAGCTAGGGTCCAGTTAAATGGTGCCTAGCACCCAAGGTAACCCCGCTCCCCTTCCCTTCCTGGTTGAATTAATAGCTAATAAGTGGCCAACTTAGGCTAACTCTCTTCATCACCTCAATATGCATGCCAAATTTTCCTGCCCATCTCATTTTTTTTAAATCCAATTTTATTTGTTTGAAAACTTGTTTTATCTTCGTTTCTGTAATCCTGTTTATTTATTCTATCTCGCCCAACATGGTACTTTCTCCACACGCCATTTTATTCCCACTAGGAGCTAGGGTTGCCAACCTCCAGACAGGGCCTAGAGCTCTCCTAGAATAACAACAGTTCTCCAGACCACAGGGATCTCTTTCCCTGGAGCGAGTGGCTACTGTGGAGGGCGGACTGTACAGCACTGAACCCTGCAGGGGTCTTTTCCCTCCCCAAAGTCCATCTTCTCAAGGCTCTGCCCCCAAATCTCCATGAATATCCTGACCCAGGGCTGGCAATCCTACTAGAACTTATGAAATATGTTGAGTTTTTGCAGCAGGTACCCTGTCCAATGCTCCCTCCGAGCTGTGGAGTCTTGTGAGCAACAATTCTACTTTGTGAGCTCCTGGCATTAAAGTTGTGAGTGAGCAATTTGGCTGCTGCATAAGTTAGTTGCCATAAGTCAGCTGTGACTTGACTGCACTTTCCACCTCCATTATCAACAGATGTAAATTTACCCAGTAAGTGGCAAGGCAGACGGAGGGCTTGAGCTTGGGTCTCCCTAGATTTCGCCCAGCAAGTACAGTTGCCAACCCAGTGATGGTACCTGGTGGGAGATTGTAGGTGATGGGGGCAAGCAATACGGCACCATGCCAATGAGCAGCGACACTTCCGGTTTTGTGCCAGAAATGACATCACACATCACTACAATGTCGATCCCCCCCCCTTTCTTTTCCTGACACCTGGGGAGCAGCATCAGCAGGAGACCGGGATCCCAGGGTGGGAAGCCTCCCACCACAGCAGGAGACCTTGTGGATGCTTGTTTTTGTTTTTTTTTTAAGTAACTTTTTATTAGTTTTTAAACAGCACAAGTTTAAGCAGTAATGCAAGAAGAATCAGCAAAAACAATCATTACAGACAAAACAGTACATTTGAAGAGCACCAAGAATACAGAGCATCACTTGCCCCAGCCTGAGAGTTCCTATCTATAAAGTAAAGGTAAAGGTTCCCTTGCTCGAAAGCCAGTCGAATCCGACTCTAGGGTTGCGGTGCTCATCTCCGTTTCAAAGCCGAAGAGCCAGCGCTGTCCGAAGACGTTTCCGTGGTCATGTGGCCGGCATGACTAAACACCAAGGTGCACGGAACGCTGTTACCTTCCCACCTAAGTGGTACCTATTTATCTACTTGCAATTTCTTGCTTTCGAATTGCTAGGTTGGCAGGAGCTGGAACTAGAGACAGGAGCTCACCCTGTCATGCGGCACCCGGGTCTCGAACTGCTGAACTACTGACCTTCCAGAGCCTGCAGTTCAGCGTCTTAACCACTTGAGCCACCGCAGCTCCCTTCCTATCTATACCTTGTGGCTAATAGCCACTGATGGACCTCTGCTCCATCAGTGGCTATTAGCCACAAGGTATAGATAGGGACTCTCAGTCTGGGGCAAGTGACGCTCTGTATTCTTGGTGCCGGGGGAGGGCAACAGTGGGAGGGCTTCTAGTGTCCTGGCCCCACTGGTGGACCTCCTGATGGCACCTGGTGTTTTTGGTCACGGTGTGGCACAGAGTGTTGGACTAGATGGGCCATTGGCCTGATCCAACACTGGCTTCTCTTATGTTCTTATTACATACAAATAAGTATAATTGGACAATAAATACGAAATAAGTTGAACCCAGGAATAGGTTACCATATATGAGAGTGGGGACTGAGAGATAATGTAGTAGTGAACTTCAGGTAACTTATTCTATGGCAATTTGTACATTCACGACTAGGCAATGAGCGCACTATGAGTGGTGTAAAGGGTGCTATCCCATCATGTACATTAATAGTGAATCAATTTTAAATGTGCAGTGTTGTGTGGCTGGCAGTCATGCGTAGTGCCAAAGTCTAAGAATGGGAACCATTTTTCTATAAAGCTGGACAGTTGTGGGAAAATTTCCAGTTTTTGGACATAGTCTGTAATTTTTTCCATAAGAAAAATAGTCCCATACTTTATTGAACCAATATGTAGGAGCCTAGGGAAGGCTTCCAACTGGGGGTGATTGAACTCTTTGTTGACTCTGGTGAGGCAGGCTTTAGAGGTCCTTCCCATTCCTCCAGTACAGCTATAGCCGCTCTTCATGACCCCTGGTTGTCGGAGTCAGCCCAGCTGCAGCAGCACATCATGGTACATTGTGCTACTGTAATCATTCCCCTCTTGGATTTTGCTGTCTGGAATGTAAAAACATCAGAAGAGCCCTGCTGGGTCAGACCAGTGAGGGTCCATCTAGTCCAGCATCCTGCCTCACACAGTGGCCAACCAGTTCCTCTGGAGGGCCAACGACAGGGCATAGAGGCTGAGACCTTCATTAGAACATCAGAAGAGATCCGCTGGATCAGGCCAGTGGTCCATCTAGTCCAGCATCCTGCCTCACACAGTGGCCAACCAGTTCCTCTGGAGGTCCGACAGCAGGACAAAGAGGCTGAGGCCTTCCCCTGCTGACACTGGGATTCAGAACTTTACTGCCTCTGAACATGGAGGTTCCCTTTAGTCACCACAGTTAGTAGCCCCTGATAGACCTCTCCTCCGTGAATCTGTCTAATCTCCTTTTAAAGCTGTCTCTGCCTGTGGCCATCACTACATCCTCTGGCAGCCAATTCCACATTTTTATCATTCCTTGTGTAAAAAAAATTCCTTTTCGTCTGTCCTGAATCTACTGCCCATCAGCAGGAAGGAACTTCCCGACACACATACAAGCACATCTGAAGCTGAAGGTTTCTTGGTTTAGGGAAACAAGCAGGAAAGAAGCAATTTCTCTTCTCCAGTCTCCTCCCCACCATCTTGGCTTAGAGTTGTAAGGTCCCCCTTGGCCACCAGTGGGCTCCTGGGGGGGTATGGTTGCCAGATCCAAGTTGAGAAACCCCTGGAGATGTGGGGGTGGAGCCTGGGGAGGACAGGGACCTCTGTGTGATATAATGCCACAGAGCCCACCCTCCAAAGCATCCATTTTCTCTAGGGGAACTGATCTCTGTCATCTGGAAATGAGCTGTAATTCTGGGGGGTCCCCAGGCTGCGCTTGGAGGCTGGCATCCCTGAACATCAGTGGGGTACAATGCCATAGAGTCCTCCCTCCAAAGCATCCATGTTCAGTTCTGGTCACCACACCTCAAAAAGGATATTATAGCATTGGAAAAAGGACAAAAAAGGGGCAACTAGAATGATAAAAGGGCTGGAACACTTTCCCTGTGAAGAAAGGTTAAAACACTTGGGCTCTTTAGCTTGGAGAAACGACGGCCGAGGGGTGACATGATAGAGGTTTATAAGATTATGCATGGGATAGAGCAGGTAGAGAAAGAAGTCCTTTTCTCCCTTTCTCACAATACAAGAATTTATGGGCACTCAATGAAATTGCTGAGCAGTTGGGTTAGAACAGATAAAAGGAAGTACTTCTTCACCCAAAGAGTGATTAACACGTGGAATTCACTGCCACAGGAGGTGGTGGCAGCTACAAGCATGAACAGCTTCAAGAGGGAATTAGATAAGCATATGGAGCAGAGGTCCATCAGTGGCTATTAGCCACAAGGTATAGATAGGATCTCTGGGGCAAGTGATGCACTGTATTTTTGGTGCTTGGGTGGGCAACAGTGGGAGGGCTTCTAGCATCCTGGCCCTACTGCTGGACCTCCTGGTGTGTGACAGAGTGTTGGACTAGATGGACCATTGGCCTGATCCAACACTGGCTTCTCTTATATTCTCCAGGGGAAATTGGTCTCTGTATTCTGGAGATGAGCTGTAATTGAGGAGGTTCCCCAGGTCCCATCTGGAGGCTGGCGGCACCCCTATCTTGACGGTAAATGTTTCCAATTTAGGCATTGGTGTTGGTCTGCTCAGCAGCTAACATCTGGACTTGATGGCTTGCTGCCCCCCCCCATATCTGCCTGCCAGGCTCTCTTTGTGCTTTATGGTTTTGCTACCTGCCTGTCTGCTCATAGGTCTTCTTGCTCATCACCTTACAAGGAAACATTTAAATAAGCAATGCTACACAGCAGAGTGATTTCCCTCTAGGCCAGTGCTGGTCGTCCAGGATTCTCCTTAGAATGGCTGGCTAGCCAAGTGGTTTTTGTAGTGACCTGTGATCCAGAGAGTAATTGCTTTTCATGGGTCTTTGGAAGCAGAGGTTCACAAGGAGTATAAGAAAATTTTCTTTACCATGAGCTTTTCTGAAGGCAAATAGTACAATGTACAGGTGGCTTTCCCCCCTACTGGAGTACATCTGACTTTATTATGCTTATATGAGCTCAGAAAGGTGCTTTATAGAGGTATTCTTCTCCCCCACATCTTTGTGTCTGCCAGACTTGCACATAGACAGGGTTGTGTACCACACAAATCCACAAAGGTGCATAAAAATCTAAGATGTGGACACACGTAACAGTCAGACCATTGATCTCCCAAGGTCCATCCTGTCTACTTTGATTGGCAGTGGCCCTTCGGAGTCTCAGATGGAAGTCTTTCACCATACCTACTACTGATATGTTTAACTGGAGGTTGAACTGGGATCTTTAGAATTCAAACCAGATGCTCAGCCACTGAGCCACTGCCCCTCTGTTGGAGTATCTGCAAGTTCTCTCCCTGATATCATGAAAGAGTTAACCTGCTTGTTTGTGTATGCTAAATAGTTACTTAGAACCAAGTAGATGTTCCTGGGCTCAGAAGGGGAAGGTCTTATGCATAATAAACTGACCTTTACAGTTTGTTTGTTTAGAGGCAGAGCGCAGGTCTCCATTTTGGAGTCAGCATCAGCTAAGAAGATGTAGCTTAGTTAGCTAGACTGTTAGTTATTTTATTCCTACATGTAACCCTCCCTAATATATTAGTAAACTTTCTTTTAGCTAATCCACACACATGAACTGTGTCTTTATTCTTATATACCAACATCCTCTCCTGTGTTTGGGGTACAGAATTTATCTTATCTTATATCTTTATCTTATACCTTATTTTATTTATTTTATCTTATATCTTTATTTATCTTATCTTATCTTAAATACCAACACCCTCTCCTATGTTTGGGGTGCAGAATTTATCTTCCGGAGTTCAGCTTGCTTTCTTCTAGCTCTTATGATTTGTACTTGAGAATAACTCACCATGTATGGAGGACAGTAAGGTAAAGGTAAAGGTTCCCTTGCTCGAAAGCCAGTCGAGTCCGACTCTAGGGTTGCGGTGCTCATCTCCGTTTCAAAGCCGAAGAGCCAGCGCTGTCCGAAGACATTTCCGTGGTCATGTGGCCAGCATGACTGTTACCTTCCCACTGAAGTGGTACCTATTTATCTACTTGCAATTTCTTGCTTTCGAACTGTTAGGTTGGCAGGAGCTGGAACTAGAGACGGGAGCTCACCCCGTCATGCAGCACCTGGGTCTCGAACTGCTGAACCACTGACCTTCCACAGCCTACAGTTCAGCATCTTAACCACTTGAGCCACCGCAGCTCCATGGAGGACAGTAGAGAGTATCTAAAACATGGTTATGCCCCCTAAATAGACAGGGAAATCTGTGGCTAGACTACAGAGCAGCCAAGTGGCGTCAGTGAATAGCAGCAGCTCGTGCTGGTCCTGGTATTGGACACAGTGGCCAAATTTGGGGAGGAAGGAGAATATAATGTCAAATTTGAGTAGGATGTGGGGCCATGCCAGTGTGCACCACAACCCATGCATATTCCCTGTACACCCAAGCACCTTGGAGTAGCTTTCCTTCTGATCTGCTAAGCCAGGGAAAAAGTAGGAGAGGGAGACAGAAGCAAAGGTCTGGATGCGTGTCCGGCATGCCACAAGCTTGTTTGGTACATGCCGTGTGTGTGCGAGAGACTTGCCTGTGAACTAGGAGGATGGTAGAGGTAGTTGGTTTCTCCTGGAGGTGGAATGTGTTGTGAAGTCACATCCGACTGATGGCGACTCTGTAGAGTTTTCAAGCAAGAGAGGAACAGAGATGGTTTGCCCTTGGCTGCCTCTGCATAGCAACCCTGGAATGCCTTGATGGTCTCCCATCCAAGTACTGACCAGGGCCAGCCTTGCTTAGCTTCTGAGATCTGATGAAATCAGGTTGGCCTGGACCGTCCAGGTCAGGTCTTGTTGGCAACACTATTCAGGGCTATAATTCATCAGCTAGAATAATCCTGTTTTGTCAAAGAAAAGAAAAGGATTGCCTATAAAATTGTCTAGATAAACCCATGGGAAGCAAAAAAAATAAATAAATTCTATAATACTGCAGCTCCTGTTTGTACATTTCAGGATACATTTGATATCTATTGGTCTACAAAGAAGGAGGAGGAGGAGGAGGAGATCAGATTTATACCCCGCCCTTCACTACCCAAAGGAGTCTCAGAGCAGCTTACGATCTCCTTCCCCTTCCCCTCCCCACAACAGACACTCTGTGAGGTAGGTGGGGCTGAGAGAGCTCTCCCGAGAACTGCCCTCGAGAGAACAGCTCTGAAAAGAACTTATGATTGACCCCAGGTCACACCGGCAGCTGCGTGTGGAGGAGTGGGGAATCAAACCCGGTTCTCCCAGATTAGAGTCCGCGCTCCGAACCACTACACCAAACTGGCTCTTTTTATCCTCCTTTCCTCCAAAGAGCCCAAAATTTACACCACATTTTCTGCAGATATGTCTACACAGTTCTCAGTGACCAAATATTTTATCACCTGTTCTCCCACCCCCCCACCCCCAAGTTTCCTGGACTGTCTGACGCACTGCTGGTAAAGGCCAACAAGCCCTTTGAGAAAGCTCCAGGCATGAAGTAGCGGTTGTTACAGACATATAGACTGCCAGGCAACACGACAGTCAAGTGCCTCTCTGCCTCCTCTCCTCTTCTTACCTCTGAGCAGGTTCAAAGAAAGGCCTGCTCTTCTCTCAGAATGCGCGATAGAGATGGCTTCCTTTTTAACTTGACTAGAAAACTATGGCTTACCTCTCTTGACCTTCAGTTAGCAACCTAAGAGTTGTAGCTGCCGTCACTGAGTGCGGGTTCTGTCTATGACTTGTCACATCTACATGAGGGCTGCCAGAGAAAGAGCTCCTGAACACTTGAGAATCCTCATGTGAAAGGAATGGCTGATCCGTATCATTTGAATCCGTCACCTTTTCTTCCCGCTGTTTGCATTGTGTGTCTAGATCAAGTAAATATACCCAGGTTCTTCAGGGATAATCCATTATTGTTCCACAAGTGCAGGACTTTTTGTGGAGGCTGAGTAAGCTTGGGTCCTGAGAATCTCCGGCCATGTTTCTAGTCATCAAGGATGATGTGGACACGTGGGCACATGAACCTGCCTTACACTGAATCAGAATAGGCAATGGGAAAACTGTGCCCAACAACACTAAATGAAATGAACAGCGTGGAAAATACGTTATAAACACATGTGTGAAGTGTACAGCACTATAACAACTACATTTTCAATAAATTAGAAGGAAAATCAATTATGTTGTGCTTTCGTTCTACGAAGGTTCCAGATTGCAAACTGGGTTTCGTGTGTCTTCAACAATATCTTACTATATATCATACCTCATAAGGATCAGGACAGTAGGGTTTCTCCAATCAATTTTCTAGGTTCAATTTAGAACGTTTCAAAAAAAAGTTCAAAGTTTCAAAAGATGGGCATCCAGTCACAGTTTACAGGAGGAGGCACTCTCTATCACTGCTAAGCTGGTATTACCCACTCAGACCGGCAGCAGTTCTCCACAGTCTCAAGGAGAAGTCCTTCACATCACCCCCTACCTTATCCTTTTAACTGGGGATGTTGAGGATTGAACCTGGAACCTTCTGCATGCCAAGTAGAGGCTCAACCACTGAGCCATGGCCCCTCTACAACAATACTGAGGGGACAGAGCTCCCGAGTCTTGTACGACCTCTCCTTCATGGCTGACATTTCAATGATGTAGGCTTGCCACCCAATGGGAAACTGGATGAGCAGGGATCTGGGGGGGCACCATCAGTCTGACTGTGAAGTCACTTCCAGGATGATCCCATAAGTGAAGTCACTCCACTGAAGGAAAGGCCATTTTGTCTCACTGATCCCCTACTGTCCTAATGCTGCCCTATAGCAAAACCAGCTTCTATCGTAGAGTTTTTGCCCAGATACCAGAGTATCACCCGGAAGTTGTTGGTCTGCTGATGTCACTTCCTGCACGATGCTGGCATCATAGTCTAGGTCTTCTTCTTTCTACTGGTAAGTCCCCCCTGCCAGCCAGCTGATCGGGAGCCCGCACCTCCACTGGGGGTCTGGTTACTCTGTCTGGAAGCTGTACAGTGGTGGCCCGAGAATCACTGCAAATGCCCAGCCTCTGGAGGCTAACCCTTTGTACAAGACCATTAAGTAACTCTAAGCAGCAATGTGGATTCTGGCCAAAGGATTTTAAACGAACTCTTAAATATATCTGATGGTCCTCCCTCATGGGTCATGGTTGTCGGATCTCCCTGGGAGACTTCCCAGTTTTCAGAATGGGTTAAGAAGGGGTCCTTGGTCCTCCTGCAGCCCGGCTGATCTGCATGGTAGCCTGAAACAGCCCCGCCCTCTTCCTCCCCAGCCTCTGGGGAAGGTCTGCTATTTAAAAAGCTAAAGCCCCACCCCCCACCTTCTGGCCAATCATCTCGGAACCTCTCCTTAATAGGGGTGGGTTTCTGAACCTCCTCCCCACTTTCTGGCCTTTGTGGCCATTTCCACAGCAGGCTAAATGGAACCTGACAAAGACAGGGACTGTCCCAGGCATCCCATCCCCACTCCTTCACATGCAGACAGTTGGGTGACCTTGGGTCAGTCAAAAGTTCTCTCAGAGCTGTTCTCTCAAGGTCAGTCCTCAAGAGAGCTCTCTCAGCCCCACCTAGCTCACAGGGTGTCAGTTGTGGGGAGAGGAGAGGAAGGGATTGTAAGCCACTCTGGGACTCCTTTGGGTAGTGAAGGGCGAGGTATAAATCCAATCTCCTCCTCCTCCTCCTTCCATTTGTTGGACCCACCTTGTTGGAGCCGGGCCAGTTCCCACATCGCCTCCCCAACCTCAGTTGCCACCGGCAACATGGCTGCAATGAGCTTAGAGACCAACAAGATCTTCATGGTATAAACTTTTGAGAGTCAAAGTGTCAGAGATGAACCAGATTGGCTTATATCCCCCAAATAACGGCTTATATCCCAAAACAGCTACCAGACACAATTTTAGCTGTTTCATTGCAGACCAACACGGCTATTGTCAGAAACTATCTTCAAGGAAGTTCAATAATTCTGCATTCCCAGTTGCCATTGATGGACAGCGAGAAGTTCAGTCCTTTTCCATTGCTATAATTTATGGGATATCCATTTTTGTCACCTAACCATACCCACACACAGAGACACACATTTTTGGTCCCCCTTCAGTCCCTAGCATTTGTAGCAAGCCGTAACTAAGCTGCCTGGTGCAAAACAGGTGAAAACAACAACAGCACATCTCGAAAGTGTTTACACTGGAACGTGGTTTGATCTGCTTTGATAGTTATTAAGAGGAAAATGAAATAGAATTAGACTTTTGAATTGTTACCGTTTGTAAGAGAAAATAAGTTTAGAAGTAACTGTACTAGAACAAGAGAGATATTAATGGGGTTGGAGCAGTGCGGGAAGCCTTGTTTGGGGGGGAGAAGGGAAATTAGAAAAATGGATATGTAGGTTGGTTGAAAATGTATGAACATGTGATATATCCAATAATAAACTGTATTTACCAAAAAAAAGAAAGTGTTTACACTGGAGAGCATCAGAAAACAATATCCTTTCCCATAGGAAGGACTTCAAACCCCCATCCCCATTCTGTTCCTTTTGGAACCGAGGCGCACAGTTGAGTTTTGCTTTAAAATTCAGAATAAAAGTTTCAGCTGGAGATATTTCTGCAAGAGCGTGGAAGAGATGGTGTGCTATCTTTGGCAATAGATCTCTTGGGCATTGGGAGTTAAAGAAAGCAAAAACATGCGTAGAGAGGATCATTTGTACACAAACATTTAGCAGCCAGTACTGGGGAATACAGATAAGAAAAACCCAGCCTTTATACTGCTCTCTCTCTCTCTCTCTCTCTCTCTCTCTCTCTCTCTCTCTCTCTCTCTCTCTCTCTCTCTCTCTCTCTCACGCACACAGACAAGACTCCAATCTTGTTTCCATACATTGTACTATAATACATGTGAGGATCTGTGTTGGTTGTTTTAGAATTTTTTTAAAAAAATAATTATTTTACTAGTTATTGTATGGCCGTGGTCTTGGCATTGTAGGACCTGACGTTTCGCCACCAGCTGTGACTGGCATCCTCAGAGGTATAACACAGGAAGATGGAGGACTCTTTGTGTCAAGGTGAGAAGAAAAATTGTAGGCAGGTAATTTATATCTACCCAGGAAGGTAGGGTAGGCTGAGTCATTAACTTGTAGGAGTTCCCCAGGCTATGAGCATGCTAATAGAGGAGCTTTCCTGAGGAGGTTCTTTTGCAAATGGATTGTTTTACTTTTCCCAGTTGACAGAAGTTAAGAAACATAGCAGAAAGAGCCGCAGTTAAGGCCATGTCTATTGCCTCACATGTACCATAATATGATTGGGAGGGGTTGTGTCTCAGTGGTAGAGCATCTGCTTGGCAAGCCGAAGGTCCCAGGTTAAGAGAAAGAAAGATTAAGAGAAAGATTTTGCAAATCATCCATGAGTCTGTTTATATGCCTATGATGGTTAGGTCTCAGGGTTTGACCTGAAATGTCTCCTTCTCACAGTTGCAGGGAGTCCTGGACCACGACCCAAATCAAAGTCTTGAACTGAAAACCAACTAATGGAACTGTAGTCCTTTCATACTCATTTTCATACTTTAAAGCCCTAAACAGCTTGGGTTTAGAGCACCTGAAGGACCGTCTAGTCCCGTATCAACCTGCATGAGTCTTTAGGCGATCAGATGATGTCTTCCTGCCAAAACTGACCTGATTGGCTGAGGGTGATGAGAAGGCTCTCAGGAAGTGAGATTTGCACTGTCCCCTTGTGGAGCAAACAGGGTTGCCAGCTTTGGGTTGGGAGATTTCTGGAGATTTGATGGTAGAGCCTGGGGAGGCCAAGGTTTGAGGAGGGAAGAGACCTCGGGGGGGGGGAGTATAAGGCACACAGTCCACCCTCCAAACCTGCAATTTTCTTCAAGGCAACTGATCTGTGTACCTGGAGATGAGTTGTAATTCTGGGAGATCTCCAAGTCCCAACCGGAAGTAAGGATAGGCATGAACTGACTCACAAACTAAAATGTGAAACAAATTTTGGCGGGGTTGTGGTTCCTGAACTGAAGTTTGTGGCAGGGTCAACTGACATGACCTTTCCACGAACATTCAAGCAGTTTGTGCAGGTCTGTGGAGGTTTGTGAATGGATACATTTCCAGACAGACTGTTTCCACTCAATCAAAATGTTTACCAGACTTCAAAGCGATGGGGGAGGGGGTGGAATTCTCCAGGCTTGGAAACATCAATGGGGCCCTCCAAAGCTTAATAGGCACTGCTAGCTGCTAATAAGCAGCTCCCATTCTGCTCTATGGGATCGGAATGCTATATATACCCTCACATCAGCTCAGGCCCGTAGCTACTGTGGGGCCCGCGGGGCCCGGCCCCCTAATGGTTTTTATGGGCCTCCCTCCCTGAGCCTTGGCTCTCCCTCCCCCTGATTGCCTGTTGGCAGGAGGACGGGAGGACGAGAGAAGCACAAGCAGCAGCAGAGGCGGCGAAGCTGGGCTGAGAGATGCTTGCTGCCTGGTCTTCCAGCAGCAGGTAAACCCAGCCAGGCAAGGCAATGAGGCAAGCGGGCGCATCGTCTGGCCCTGGCCAGGTGTGCCCGGCTATGCTCCTGTGCACCAAGGCGCCTACATGCTGCCCCTTCATGGCCAGACCAGCCACCGTGCACCTCGCCTCTCCCAGCCCCGGGAAGGAGCTGAGGGTGGAGGTCAGGCTGCCCCTGGTGCGCTGACACGGGAAAGGGCACTGGGGCTCCTCTGGGATGAAGGGAGCCAGATGCTCCACAGGGAAGGGCTGCCCTTGCTGGGGGAGGTGGAAGCTGACCCCTCCATTTAATTAGCTGGCGGCCCCCCAAGGCCCCCTCACAAAAAGTCCCTAGCTACAGGGCTGCCTCAGCTCTGTACCCTTTCCTCTGCGGAGTGTTGGAAGACGTTAGACAGAGAATCACGGAACTTGCTAAACACAGAGTGCATCCTTTTTTCCTGATTGTGAACACCTCTCCCCTGGTGGGGCTAAGGTTTTAGGCGGACTCAAGTCTCTGAGCAACTCGGTCTCGCTGCTCACACTGAGCAGAGAGGCTTAGCTACTGAGTGCTGTGGCCGAGCACCCACACTGATACCCTCCCACCCTTCTGGATTGTGAATACCACTGTGTGCCATGAGGGCAAAAATGAGTATGAAGTGTGCTCATTGTGTATGTGGGGGGGGGGTGAGTCCTCCACCCCCTGCATAACACAGGCCCCCATCCTCAGGCACCAAACCCATCCTGCTAGCCCACTGGAGCCTGAACCTAGCAGGGCATCACCAGGTGATCTCTTTTTTTGTACAATGTGTTCTGCTAATGGTGGATAACCAGAAATTTCACCTAGGGATGGGCTGTGACCAGAGGATCTATGTCAGGGGCATCAAACATGCGGCCCGGGGGCTGGATCAGGCCCCCGGAGGGCTTCTATCAGGCCCGCAGTGGAACTGGCTGTCTCCTGCTTCTTCTTCCAGCTCTGCTGCTGCTGTGTCATCGTAGGTTTGTGTTTTACAGATACAGAGTACAGCATACTCAAAATTGCAGCTGCGCAGACATTTTGATGCACTAATTCAGAGCAAGAGGTGTCAGTTATCAGACACTGTTTAAACAAACCATTGCAAGAGTGCTAGTGTTTTAAGCATTTAAGGGAGCGGTGGCACAGGCAGTAAGTGAAGCCTGCACAACGTCTGGCCAAACAGCTTCGGCTGTTCGAGCCCCACCGTGGCCAGAGTGAGCTCCCGGCCCTAGGTCCCAGCTCCCACTCACCCAGCAGCTTGAAAGCCCATTAAAAGAGCAATTAGACAAAACAGGTACCTGTTCTTAGAGCGGGGGGGCACCCGCCCTTGTGGCGTGGCGGCAGCGGCGTGAGCAGCTGAGTGAGTGAAAGGAGGCCGGGTCGACAGGCGTGGAGGCGGGGCGACGTGACAGGCTGGAGCCGGATGGACAGAGGCCGTCAACGAGCATGCGCTAAGTGTGCGTTTGACCCGAGCTCGAAAGATGTTGCAACAGCCACAAAAAGATCGGAAGAAATCAAGACCAGTGCCAGGAGGACATCACCTGCAAGGCAACAGGAAGTAACAACAACAACGCGCTGCAATAAGGGTGCCTGGTAGGCTTGCCACCCCCCCTGGTATGTGGCCCTAAGTTAGGATTTGTGTGTTAATGAAATATGTGAACCGCTCAGAGCCCTCCAGGGGTGAGCGGTATACAAATTGAAAGATAAATAAATAAATAAAGCATGTTTTTATTTTAGATTAAAAAAAACCCTTTGTGTTTGTGTCCTTTATAAAGTTTATATCTCCTCTACCTGGCATTACATTTCATGACACACACATGGCCCGGCCCAACAAGGTCTCATTTATGTCACATCCGGCCCTCGTAACAAATGAGTTTGACACCCCTGATCTATGTGTTTGGGTCTGAGGGGGCCTGGGAGCATTGTGGGCACGCCCCACTGGATTCCAGTGCTTGCTGGGGGTCTCCGCCAAGTTTTCTTGGGGTTACTTTGAGGACCCCTGTTGAAACACTGGGGGTGTCTGCCTTTCTGTCCTTCAAAGCCTGCCTTTGGAGACTGGGGGGGTGGCCCTGCCAGCTCAACATATGTTTCCATTCCTTTGCTGCATAGAAGAAGACACCCTGGTTGATGGGTGTGCTCTGGACCTGTGTGTTTCGGCTCTGAAGAGGGGGGCTGTGAGAGTTGTGGACACATTTCCCTTGTTTATGTTGTTTGGCTAAGGTGCTTGGCAAGCTGCTGCGGGGTTACTTTGGGGAATCCTTGTCACAACTCTGGGGATGTCTGCTTTTCTGTCCTTCAGAACCTGCCTTTGGAGACTTGGGGGGCTGTGAGCATGGGGGGTGCTTTCCTCGCTTCCAGTGTCTGGCTTCTGGGGGGGGGGCTGCCCAGATGAAGTTTCCTTGCAACTGTAGTGTCACTGGCTTGTTCTTGAGCTGTTCCATAGACTTCCGTAACTGCAGCTTTCTTTTCCAGAGAGAGCACTGGGGAGACCGTAACTGGGAACCCAGAAATGTAATCCACCCCCAACTTGGAGAAATGGTAGTGGAGTGGGTGGCAGTGTGAGGTTCCCTGTGTGTTTGGTGTGCGTCGTTTGCGGGGAGTCTATTCTATGCACTTATGAACTTGTGCCTGACGTTTTCCTCAGAAGGCATCTTCTTTGTGGGGTCATAACTCAGGCCCCCTAAGTCCAATCTGCACATAACTTGGATAGCATGTACAGGAGCATCATGGGGAGGTCCCCTGTGAGTCTGATGTTTCTAGTTTGCACATGTTCTATACACTCCTGAACCTCCTGAACCTGTGCCTGTCATTTCCCCAGAAAGCACTTTCCGGGGGGCATCTTCTTTGGTTGACCATAACTCAGTCCCTGTAAATCCAAACCTCACCAAACTTGGAGGGTGGGTAGAGGAGACACAGCTGGAGATTTCCTGTGAGTTTTGGTGCCTCTAGCTTGCCAGGAGGGCTTTCTACCCCATCACAAACCTCATGAACTGAAACAGTTCATTTGTGACCTGTTCACACCCTGTCTAGTCTTTCTCCGTTCATTTCTGACAGTTCATTTGTGTTCATATCAGGTCATGGTTCACAAACTGGGCATGCCATGAACCGAAACAAACTGCATTTCCCCAGTTTATGCCCATCCCTAAGGAGGATGGAAACCCTAGGAGTACATATAACACACTTCTGCTCTGGCAGGCCTTTCAGTTAGGTTAAATGATAGTGTGGCAACTGGGATTTTTGGATTCCCTATATCTCTTTGATGTTTTGTGTGATTTTTACTGTTTGGAAATATTATTATATTTTAACTTTGATTTGTTACCACCTTGAAAGTCCATTAAGCTGGAAAGGAGGGCTTTAAATGCACATAATAAATGCATGCTTGCATAAATACATACAATCAGAATGGTGCTCTCATTGGCCAACCCCAGTAAGCTGGTGGCCACATTCTGAATCTGCTGTAGTGTCTGACTGTTTTTCAAGCGCAGCCCCCGATAGTGCAGGTTTCAGAGATCCAAACTGGAGTTCCTCCTCCTCCTCCTCATTATTATTATATTAAATTTATGAATCGCCCAACCCCATGAATGGGCTCTGGGCGATTTACAACCTCTAACAGATAAAACAGTTAAAATACAATTAGCCTAGTAAATTATCATCATACATTAAAAAAGACAATCAAATTAGATGACAATCAACCCCCTTTGCCAGCTGCAATGCCCTCTGTGCAGCAAGGCAAGGAAGGGGACACAGGGGCCATAGAAGAAAAGAAGGGTTCCAGTCCTAACGGTTGCTGCCCTCAACCAAAGGCCTGGCGGAACACCTCTGCCTTACAGGCCCTGTGGAAATGCATAAGATCCTGCAGTGCCCTGATGTTGTTTGGCAGAGAGTTCCACCAACTCCGGGCCAGGACTGAAAAGGCCCCGGCCCTAGTCGAAGACAGCTGGATCTCCTTAGGGTTGGGGATCACCAGCAAGTTGTTCTCCACTGATCTCAGCATTCTTCTGGGGATGTATTGGAGGATAGAGCATAGGCATCTGCAGCTAAATCTTTCCTCTCCAAGAAATTGCTGACAGGAGATATTATCTGGATTTTTGGGCTACCGCAGAACATTTGGTTTTGGGATGTCGACTCTATATATCTGGAGGGAAGATTCTTGGTGAGTTTAATGGTCCTGGAGTCTTGCTTCCTCAAATAAAAAAAGCAATTATCCAACTGTTAGGAACCATAAAAACTCTTGAACAATGATTAAACAAGGAAGTAGAAAGGGCTTGCTCACATCAGAGACAATCTGCATAAATTATATACAGCACCCACGGCTGAGATACGCAGGACTGGTGTTGCTAAACATGAGGAATGCATCTAGAAATCCATTTGTTGTCACTACAGTCTGTAACCTGTAATGAGTCCTGTTATGATGAGCGCCCAAGGGGAATTATGTAAATGGATCAGTGATAACGATGATCAAAATATGAAATATCACTAGCTTCCCCTTCCACTGATGATATCACTAGCTTCGCCTCCATTGCCTGAAACTAATGTCTGAGGGTTTGTTTGTATAGCCTTTAACTCGACGATTCCCACGTGAAAAGGATATTTACAGGGCATGTAATGGCAGGGACCTCATCCCATCTAGCCGAGTTCAGTTATGATTACTCATGATGGATCATGTTATCACAGGATGTGTTTTTTCATTGGCAATGGCCCTGGAGTGGGTACAGGGAGAAGGAGAACTCTGAGGCAATTGACCACTGGAATGTCCTTCACTCTGGCCTCTGCTCTCTTATTGCTAGTGGATGACAAATGCATCTGGAAATACTTGAAATTCTGTACCAGATTATAGTACCAATGGATGATTTATGTGTGAGCCGAGTTACCATGTGGCAGGACCCATGTTTTGCTTTATAAGCTAACATCAAACCACACAAATGGATAAGATTGATATGCCAATAAAGGTTTTGATTGATTGATTGATTGATTGAATAGATAAGATAACATCATCTGGTCAGGGTTGAAATATATATTGTTTATTTCCCAGATGAGTTCCTAAAAATGATTTTATGTATTATTAAGCACTGAAGAAGGCCTAAGAGGCCAAACATGCATGGTCTTGTGTTGGTCATTTGGTATTTATCATCAGCTTTGTATGAGGGATTTATAATAGCTTATGTAAAATCGATTCTGGATAACTTTTAATGTAGCCTGATAGTTAAACCTTATGTTTTTAACTACATTATTCTGAATACTAAATGACAAACATACTTATTTTGATATAAATTTTATCTGCTGTTCCTCAACCTTTGAGGCATTCTCAGTACAGTTTTGGTTGAGTTTATCCCCCTTCTCCTTTGCTTGTTTCTTTAAATCCCAACCGACCATAATCAGGTAAAAAAGGAGAACACAAACTTTGACTAATGGATCCATAGCATGTAAGTTGTGTGCTTCCTCAAGGTATCATATTTGTGAATCTGCTAGACCAAGGCTATAATTATTTAGGGGGTAAATAGAAATTGCTTTTCATAGACAATTGACTAGACAGACAGGACACAGATGGAGATGAACACCAAAGGTTTATTTAACAGAAAATAATTTAACACAATGTTTTGTGTGGACGGCTTCAATATATGAGACAAAACTGCCTCGTGGCTTACAAGGTTTCTCCAGAGAGAGTAACCACTTTGTAGCTGAGCCTCAGTTAATGTAAATAAACCCTGAGGGGAGATGTGATTCCCATTTCTCCAGACAAGTTGCCTCAGCTGTCTCGGTTTCACTGGAATCTAATTCCACAACTGACAGGATTCTTCCCAGGTTCAAGGGCTGCTCTTTTACCACACAGAGCTCCTGTCCACAAATGTGTACACATAAGTCAGGAATTTCAGGCCCTTAATAGGATGGTTATTTGCCCCACTACAGTAAGGTTTCTTCCCAAATCCAACCCCAAACCCTAACTAAAAGCCAAATAAAACCCTGGCTAAATTGACGCTCTTATCCAGACCCACCCAAATCCCTGTGTGAAGAGAAACGTTTTTCTTCCCGCTTCTTAAACTGATGCTGGCTCAGTCCCTCCCATCCAGGAGAAGTCCATGGGCTTTGATTGGCTGACAATCACTTCAATTTGCACGAGGCCAGAATCACAAGGATTGGTTCAGAGCCCTGGAGGAGAGGCGGGACTTTTGGGGATGACTGCCACGGGCCCCTTCTTAAAGAAATACGTGCAAGCCATGGTTAAAAGCTAGGCGTTGATTGGCTAAACGAAACAGTGGAAGTGTGGAAATTATCTGGCACCCATGAGAATGGTTAGGTAGAACCTTCAAATTGAGTCAACAGGTTGTGTTGGTGAAGCAGATAATATTTATTTACAATATTTCTATCCTGTTTTTCTCCCTATTATGGGACTCAAAGTGGCTTATATAATTAAAACCAGCTAAAATATCAGCTCACAGAAATACAAATGAAAGGACGATAAAGACTCATAAAAAACATTGGCTATCATACTTCCACTTATGAACTGCCAAGTATTACGTCCTCACATTCTCAGGATGCCCATTTCATAACACAGGAGTGGTCAGCCAGAAATATTACTACCCCTGTGATCTACATACAGGATTTATGTGGTATACGTCATTTTGTTATAAAACCTCCATCTGTGATTGTCACTTTATGCATGTAATAATTTAAAAAGTAATACACAACGGAGGCAAAAAGTGTAGTTACTCCCTGAAAGTGCCTTCCATTGTCTACGAGTAGAAGAGATGAACAAACTTCACAGAGATTGTGCTCAGCTATTTTTACAGCTTTCATGGGGAACAGAAACCAGAAGAAGAAGAGATTGGATTTATACCCCGCCCTTCACTTGGAGTCTCAGAGCAGTTTACAATCTCCTTTCCCTTCCTCTCCCCACGACAGACACCCTGTGAGGTACGTGGAGCTGAGAGAGCTCTTCGAGAACTGCTCTTGAGAGAACAGCTCTGAGAGAATTGTGACTGACTGAAGGTCACTACAGCAGCTGCATGTGGAGGAGAGGGGAATCAAACCCGGTTTTCCCAGATTACAGTCCGTGCTCCTAACCGCTACACTACACCAAATTGGCTCTGGAGTTTAAAGGGACTCAGAGCCCATGTAAACTCCTGCTTTCTGATCCATCCACAAACCATCACAAACCACATGAATCATTCTAAAAGTCTGTAGAAGTTTGTGACAGTGAACCTGTGAACAGAAATTCATGAACAGGGCAAAATTTGTCACAAATTTTGCTTCATGGTTCGGTTCATGCCCATCCCTAGTTGTTCCACTCTCTTCCAGTTTGATATAGTAATTAACAGTGTGGACTCTAATCTGGGAGAACCGGGTTTGATTCCCCACTCCACCACGTGCAGCTGCTGGTATGACCTTGGGTCAGTCACAAGTTCTTTCAGAGCTGTTCTCTCAAGGGCAATTTTCAAGAGAGCTCTCTCAGCCCCACCTACCTCACAGGGTGTCTGTTGTGGGGAGGGGAAGGGAAAGGAGATGGTAAGCCGCTCTGAGATGCCAAGTAAAGGGTGGGGGTATATGTCCAATCTCTTCTTCTCTTCTTCTTCCATTCTTCTTCTTCCATTCAAAATGCCCCTGTGAGGTCAGTCAGGCTGAGAATGAGTGGCTGGCCCAAGATCGCCCAGCGAGCATCCATGCCAGGGTGGGGCCACGCTGGTTCTCGAATATGCAGTGCCAGCTAAGTCCAGATAAGCAGTTGCTGTTTTGCCAACAGAAGTCTATAGATTCCTGATGCTTTAGGAACCACAGCTACAGGCAACAAAATTACACAGGACTGGGTCCGATACATAACAACCCCCCAACCCAAAATCCTGCTTGCATGAGCATTCGCACCTTGACTCCTAGCCTAGAAAATCCCCACTGAAGTCCTGATTATTGAGAAAGCACGACAGACGCACACAGACACAAATGGACAGCCATAACTGACAAACAAGAACAACAGTCGTGTGATTGATAAGCACAGCTCTAATTGGCACCATTGTTTTGGAATATTGGAGGGTATTATGGGTAAGGGGCTTTCCTGCTCTCTGGGTACCGATGAATGAGGGGAAAGTTAAGTCCACGTTTCTGCCCCCCACCCCCAGGACTAGGGCACCACATGACTGGGAAATGTGGAAAAGTCAGGAAAAAGGAAGGGCAGCTAAGGGACACCCTTTCTCTTCAAGGTCTGCTGCCTTCAGGATCTCTTGCTGTGTGCCCTCACCTCCTAGGGTTACCAGCCTTCAGGTGGGGTCTGGAGGTCTCCCAGAATTACAACTGATCTCCAGATGATGGAGATCAATTCCCCTGGAGCAAATCACTGATTTGGAGACTGGGCTGCATAGCATTAAGCCTCACTAAGTTCCCTTCTCACCTTAAACCCCACCCTCCCTGGGCTCAATCCCCAAATTGCCACATCTTTCCCTACCCAGAGTTGGCAAGCCTACAAGTCTTCCTAGTTCTTGGGAGTCTGTGAATGGAGAGGTCCACAAACCTGGGAGGGCTGTGCCTTCCCAATCTTCATGGATCCTGGAGAGTAGGCCATGGGATTGCATGGGAGGAAACTGAGCTGTAAATGGACAGGCAAGATGGTGGTCGGGAGGCAATTGGTGTTGGAAAGTGTCATCACATCACAGCTGCCTCTTGGATGTTCTGTAGGGTCTTCCGGGCAAGAGACGAGCAGAGTTGGTTTGTTGTAGCCTGGGTCTGCACAGCTACCCTGCACTTCCTTGGTGGTCTCCCATCCGAGTACTAACCGGGGCCAAACCTGTTTAGCTCTGTCATGATCTGGTGAGATCAGGCTAGCCTGGGCCATCTAGGGCAGTGCAGGGAGCCATTTAGTCCTTCAGTATTTGGAATGGGGCTAACATGTAGTAAGCCGCCTCTCATGTTTCTGACTTGTTATTTCAAGAGTATTGGCAATAGCATTCCCAACGCTGCCTTAGGAAATGGCGGGAGATTTACAACGTCCAACCTGGACAGCATAATAAAAAGTAGAGACATCACCCTGCCAACAAGAGTCTGCAGGGCCGGCTCACTCACTAGGCGAACTAGGTGTTCGCCTAGAGCGCACTGGCCCTTAGGGATGCCAAAAGGCCCCCGCCCCCACCAAAACCCCCACCAACCTCCTCCGCCCTTTCCCCTGGCTTGCCAGTACGCCCCAGGGGGAAGGGGAGGAGGTGGAGTCCCCCCCTTCAGTCCCAGCCAGGAGTCACTCCAGAGTGCGCCTTCCCAGCAAGAGTCAGTCACTCAGGCAGAGTGTCAGGGCTGCCGGCGAAGCATCCTTCCCCCCAGGGCGAAGCGGAGCAGGCAGCTGCAGCTCTCTCGCCCGAGCCCAACTTTCTCATTGGCCTCTTGCTGCCTCCTCCTCTCCACCCCCCTGCCAGCTGCTCGCTCTCCTCGCCTGCTCTGCAGCCAGACAACTTTCGCCTTTGTTGGGAACAAGTTCGGCTTGCGCCCCTGCAGCTGCCACCGCCGCCGGGGAAAGCTAAAGGCAGGCAAGTAGCTGTGTTGGCAGGTGGCCTGGCAAAGGTAAGCGACTCCCCCCCAAGGGCGGGAAGGGGCGGAGAAGCCCGGCATATGCCCCCCTTTCCATGGGCAGGTGGGCAGTTTGGGCAGCAGGAGCTGGTGTGCGGCATGCCCCGCAGCTGTGGGGCGTGCCAGCAAGCCAGTGCTCAGATGGAAGGGATGGGGGTTTAAACCCCCACCCCTTCCCCTGGTTTGCCGGCGCGCCCCGCAGGAGCAGGAGGGAGTTCCTTCTCTCCAGGCCCCACCTGGAGGTTGGCAACCCTTTAATTGGGCACATGCAGGGGGAGCGCCAGAAGGTAGCCCCGCCTAAGGCACAAAGAACCCTTGGGCCAGCCCTGAAAGTCTGTATGGTCAAAGCAATAGTATTCCCAGTAGTAATGTATGGCTGCGAGAGTTGGACCATAGAATCATAGAATCATAGAAAGTTAGAGTTGGAAGGGACCTTGCAGGTCATCTAATCCAACCCCCTGCACTCTGCAGGAGCATAGCCAAAAGACAGCCCTACATACCTACAACATACCCAAAAAATGGTTGTCCAGCATCCGCTTGAAAATGTCCAGGGAAGGAGCATCCACCACCACCCGAGGCAGACTCCCCAGGCAGACTGTTCCACTGCTCAACCACTCTTATAAGGAAGGCTGAGTGCCGAAGAATAGATTCTTTTGAACTATGGTGCTGGAGAAGACTCTTGAGAGTCCCCTGGACTGCAAGGAGATCAAATCAGTCAATCCTAAAAGAAATCAACCCTGATTGCTCCCTGGAAGGCCAGATCCTGAAGCTGAAGCTCAAATACTTTGGCCACCCAATGAGAAGGGAGCCCTCACTGGAGAAGACCCCGATGCTGGGAAAGTTTCAAGGTCAAATAAGAAGGGGCCGGCAAAGGATGAGATGGTCAGACAGTGTTATTGAGGCAACGAACATGAAATTAAGTGAACTCTGGGGCACGACGGAAGACCGGAGGGCCTGGCGTGATGTGGTCCAGGGGGTCGCAAAGAGTCGGACTCGACTGTGTAACTGAACAGCAACAACAAAAGCGGAGTTGCTGTTTTTGTTCTTTCTTCCCCGTGCTACGCAAGTGGTGGGAGGCCAGGCCAGACCGGGAGAGTCAGAAAGACACTGGGTATCCCCCCCCCACTTCAATTAGAAATACAAGAAACAAGGTGTCGTCAAGTAGGAAATGGCTGAAAAGTTATTTGCGTGCAAACTCCCTGGCATAACAAGTCGGATTCACGACCGCGAGGAGACAGGGATGACAGATTCAAACCGAAGAAATACTTCCCAGGTGCCAGTATGACAGCAGGAGCAGCTGTGTTTTTAAGCAGCGAGTTTAAAAAAAAACCAATGCCGCATCCCTCACAGGTGCAAAACAAAGAGGCTCAGGAAAGACTTGTTTCAAAATTACGATCCGACAAGCTTGTGGAGTGAATTTTGATAGCCCCTCTGAGCCGAACCTGTCACTTTGACTGCCGTGACAAGCTTGCTTGGTAGGGTTGCCAGCTGCAGCTTGGGAAATTCCTGGAGACTTTGAGGGTAGAGTCTTGGGTGTGTTTTGGGGAGGGGGGACCTCAAAGGGACATAATAGCATGGAGTCCCCTCTCTAAAGCCAGTTTGGTGTCCTGGTTAAGAGCGGCGGACTCTAATCTGGGAGAACCAGGTTTGATTCCCCACTCCTCTACAAGGAGCCAGCTGGGTGATCTTGGGTCAGTCACAGTTCTCTCAAAGCTGTTCTCTCACAAGCAGTTCTCGAGAGAGGTCTCTCAGCCCCGCCTACCTCACAGGGTGTCTGTTGTGGGGAGGGGAAGGGAAAGGAGATTATAAGCCACTCTGAGACTCCATGAGAAGAGCAGGATATAAATCCAATCTCTTCTCTTCTTCAAAGAAGCCACTTTCTCCAGGAGAACTGATCTCTGTAGTCTGGAATCATCTGTAATTCTGGGACATCTTCAGATCCCATCTGAGGTTAACCAAAAAAGGAGGGGAAACAGTGAACATGAATAGGTACAACACACAAAAAAAACCCCGCTGGCTAAAATCAGTAAAGGTGAACAAAAATATATATATATATATATATATATATATATATATATATATATATATATATAATATTTTAATACCGAGTTCCATAATACAATAACCATACAAGTAGATAAAGCCAGGGTGTTCTTACAAGAAACAACAGTCTTGCAGAGAAGTAAAGTCCCCAAAATTTCAATGTGTCTCACTCCTGTTGTATTGTAATTCCAGAGTCCAACTTGACATACATTCATCATACAGTGGACTCATATTGTTCCTGGAAAATCCATATAATTTTGAAATCCACAAGCCACAGAGACGCGCAGTCCAGATGCAAGCTGCCACATTTCGAATAATTCTTCTTCCAAACCAATAGGCTACAGTGGGACCCAGTCTCAGTAGTAGCACGTACAGAAGCCAGTTTATTCAATCATAAAGGATCATGGGCTGGATCATATGGATTTTCCAGGAACTATATGAGTCTACTCTATGTGAAAGTTTGTCAAGTTAGACTCTGGAATTACAATACAACAGGAGTGAGACACATGGAAATTTTGGGGACTTTACTTCTCTGCACGACTGTTGTTTCTTGTAAGAACACCTTGGCTTTATCTACTTGTATGGTTATTGTGTTATTGAACTCGGTATTAAAATATTATTATTTCTATATATATTTTATGTTCACCTTTACTGATTTCAGCCAGCGGGTTTTTTTGTGTTGCACCCGTCTGGAGGCTGGCAACTCTATTTCCCAGCAGGGCAAGAAATAGTTTCAATTCATGCTGAGCAGCCCAAACATGAACTACTGGGGGCAAAAACTTGGAGAGAACCAGTCTGAACTCAAGGTTCTCTCTACACAAGGGTTGCCAGGTCCCCTCTGGCCATCAGTGAGGGATGAGGGGGGGGGGTAGGCCAGATCCAGGTGGGGAAACTCCTACAGGTTTGGTGATGGAGCCTGAGGAGGACAGGGACCTCGGTGGGGAACGATGCCATAGAGTCCGCCCTCCAAAACTTCCCTTTTCTCCAGGGGAATCGATCTCTGTAGTCTGGAGAGGAGCTGTAATTCCGGGAGGTCACCAGGTCCCGCCTGGAGGCTGGCATCCCTGCTCTATATTATCCTCTCTGTGATTGTACTCCTAGTTCTTATTTCCAGGAATCTCCAAGAAGCGAGGATTCATAGTCTCTCCCCCCACCCCTTAAATGAATTTGTAAAGAGCTGAGGTTATAGCTGAGGATGTGATGTTGGCGTTACTGGAACATTTGAGAGGACTTTCTCCGCTGGCCAAAGCAATATGGACGGCCCTGGCTAGAGACTTCCCAGCTATCAGCAGGAGGAGGGGGGAGCAGATTATAAGCACCGGCAACAAAATCCTGACATTGCCTGAGGGAAAATGGATAAAGAGACCACGGGAGCCCTGTTCTAAGATCTCTCACTCCTAGCATCGAGGGTGTATGTTCTGCTGCCCAAATTCCCTTTTCTGGTCTCAGCAGCACAAGCCCTTTCCAAGAAACAGAGGGGCAGATAAAAGGTACAAAAATCAGACCGTTCACTATTGTTTATAACCATTTTGGACAGAAGAATATCGCTGCTGTGTGTGAGCCCTCGGAAGCGGCTCTTCGGCTGACAGAACAGGTAAAGCTACTGCTCTTCCCTCATGTTTTCTTTTCTCAATGTTCTTGAGAGAAATATTATTTCCCTGTCGAGTTTTTTGATGCTTCAAAACATGTGGGAGACAGACCACCCTACCCCACAGTAAAGGGCCAGACTGCTTGCCTCTTACAAAATTCCCTCCATGATACAGATACGAAGTGCTTCAGGATCACCCTTTTTAAGTGAATTCTTATTTTCTCAACTCCTTCGCAACGTGTTTATGTCTGACCACAAGAGGCTGTGGAACGAAGAACTTCTCATGGCATTCAGGGTAATATAATATAACTGAGTGGGAGCAAGCAACATGCAGGTCTGGTGCTTCCCTCTTTCATTTTATCCTCACAACAATCTTGTGAGGTAGGCTAGGCTGAGAGAAAGGGAGTTGCCAAATGTCACCCAGCAAGCCCAGTTTGAGTCTGGGCTTCTGAGAGTCTAGTCTGGCATTGTGTCCACTACGGAATGCAGAAAAGAGAGCCACGCCAAGGATTAAGGGAGAAAAGGGTGGTGGTGGAAATGATGGCACAGTGACTAAAATCAATTTTATTTCACTCGAGAGTCCCTATGCAGTTTGCATGCAACTTTGTCAGCGACAGCCACATACACAAAACAAATAATTTCTGTTTTAAAACTTTAAATACCAAGCATAAATGTCGCCAAAAATTAAAAACCAAAGACATTCAATGTCTAGAAAAGTGCAAACTGAGCCTTATAGGAGCCGTTGTCCTATCCAGAGGTGGCTATGAGCTGTTTGCTAGAGCAAGATTCGAGTCTGGTAGCATCTTCGAGGCCAACAAGATTTTCAGGGTATATTCTTTGGAGAGTCAAAACACCCTTTCTCAGATACCAAAGGGAGCTTTGACTCTCAAATGCTTATTCCCCCCCCCCCCCGATCTTGCTGTTCTATAAGGGGTGTTCCTGGATTCAAATCTAGTTCTTCTACTGCAGGCCAACCCAACTACCTGGAATTACCATGACAGGTAAACGGAATCTCCATGTACAGATGCCGTATATCTCCGAGTACTAGATATCGGAGGCAAGGAAGACAGGATGTCCATCACTTCATGTCCTGCTCGTGAGCCTTTGCCCTGGTTTTTTTTTTTTTTGGGGGGGGGGGGTAATGCTACATCAGATGGACTTTGGGTCTAATCTGCTAATGCAATTTCGTACCCAACATGTTGACTTCAAGGCAGGCTTAGCTTCAACACCATTTTGTAGACTAAGTGGTGCCTTCATCTCTATCTGGTGCTTCTTTCCTTCTTCTCCATCGCGTTAGCATTCACACACCCTTTACTCCTAAATACATGCCGTATGCATACGTGTCAGGTTTTGAAAATCAAGTAGATCCAGTCATTCTTGCACAAAGAAAGGTTTATTGGATTATCTTGTTATAAACCCACAGTAAGAGGTCATTGTCAGGAATAGGGGGCAAAGCAAAGCAAGCTAACTTATAGTGTGATGCAATGAAGCGCCTAGCAAATAGAACTTGAGCACTCGCGCGGGAACTCCCGGCGGGAGAAATACTTTATGAGCGGGAGACTACTCCCCCCCTCCCCTTGCCTTCCCAGGACTGGAAAATTCTCATCTACACAAGAATAGCCCAAAGCCTACATTCAAGGCCACCGTGATAAGGAGAAGCGGCAGGGAAGAAGCTCCCACGTTTCTGCCTGCATACCTACGCAAGCGCATAGCGGGGATAGGAAACACACAACAATGACTTCAGTGAGAAACATCAAATGCAGCTTTTTCTTACATTCTGCCCTTCCCAAAACACCACCCACCCGCCACTTAGGAAGGAGAGAACGTGGGCCCCCCGGGTTTATGAGGGTATCGATTGTGAAAGTTTCGCAAGTGATCAGGTGCATTAATATCCGAAACTTTCACCCACTCTTTATGTTGGGGCCCGAAATGTACCCATTGGACCAGGTACAGAAGTTGTCCACGTAAAATCTTAGAGTCAAGGATATCCGCAATCTCGTAGTGTTCTTCATCATCAATCATCAGAGGGGGGAGGCTCCGGCATCGTAGTTTGCCATTTAGTCGGGGGTAACGCAGGTTTGAGGAGGCTGTAATGGAAAATTGGATGTATAGCTTTAAGAGACTTAGGCAGATCTAGCTGAACAGTCACTGGATTTATACATCGTAACACCTTGAAAGGACCAACAAATTTCCAAGCCAGTTTTCTGGACTGTTGCTGCAACTTTAAGTTTTTCGTAGATAGATAGACGGAGTCCCCTGGTTTTAGATTCCATCCCCCTGCCCTTTTTTTATCTGCTTGTTTCTTGTACTGTGCCTTGGCTTCATTCAAAGTCTCAATAATTAGGGGCCAAGACTCGCGAAAAGTTTTACACCATACTGAAGCTTTCCCCACCCCTTCCCCCGGTTGCAAAAAGGGGAGAGGGGGCTGTCATAACCCATGGCCGCTTTGAATGGTGACATCTTCGTGGAAGCGTGCCATGAATTGTTGTAAGCAAACTCTGCTAATGGCAGTAAATCAACCCAATTGTCTTGTTGATAGTTAGAAAAACATCTCAGGTATTGCTCCAATGTCTGGTTTACTCTCTCCGTTTGCCCATCAGTTTCAGGGTGATAGGCAGTACTGAGAGCACGTTCAATACCCATGAGGGTCATTAACTCCGACCACAATTTAGAAACAAATTGACTTCCCCTATCGGATATTATTTTCAGTGGTAATGTATGTAGTCTGGCAATGTGTTGAAGAAATGCCTTAGCCGAGGCCCTGGCAGTTGGCAGACCGGGGAACGGTATAAAATGCGCTTGCTTTGAGAACAAGTCTACCACCACCCAAATGACCGTCATCTGTCTAGAAGGGGGAAGATCAGTGATAAAGTCCATCGAAATTACTTCCCAGGGTCGGGTCGGGGTGGGGAGAGGCTGTAGGAGACCTGGAGGTTTCCCCGGTCGGTTTTTACAACGGTTGCATGTTGGGCATGACTGTATATAGAGTGATAACTCCTGTTTCATTCAGGGCCACCAGAACCCACGCTGCAGAAGTTTTAAGGATTTCACATATCCGAAGTGCCCTGCAGATTTTGAGTCATGAACTGTTTGCAACATTTGGGATCGAGTGGCTGCAGGAACAAACATCTTATTCCCCTTAAACCAGCAACCGTTTGGATCACATCTCACATCATCCCTGCCTCGCAACTCACTTGTTTCTTGCGGGGTGATGTCAGTGAGAAATTGTTTCTCCCAGGGTAAGGTTTGGATAAGATTCTCTGAGATTCGTTTGGCCTTGCGGGTTACAACTGCACCAACCAGTTGTTCTGGGGTAAACATAGATTCTTGTACCTCCACCCTCTTACTGAAATGTTGGGGAAGACGGGAAAGAGCATCCGCCAGGTGATTAGCCTTCCCTGGAAAGTGGTGAAGAGTAAATTGAAACTTGGAGAAGAACTCAGCCCACCTAAATTGTTTAGCATTTAAATTCCGGGGTTTCCGTAGTACCTCAAGGTTTTTATGATCAGTCCATATTTCAAACGGTACTTGGGAACCCTCTAACCAATGCCTCCATGTGATTAATGCTAAACGTATAGATGCAGCTTCCTTATCCCAAATAGGCCAGAACCTTTCGGTATCATTGAATTTTCTTGATACATAAGCTAGGGGTTGCAGCTGTCCCTGAGCATTTTCTTGTAAAATCACCCCACCCATAGCAGTATCTGATGCGTCAACCTGGACCACAAATTTCTTTGTCTCATCTGGGTGTGCTAGTATTGGCTCAGACGTGAACAGCTGTTTTAATTGATCAAATGCATATTGACACTGAGGCGTCCAGTTCAAAGGGGCCCCCGGCATTGAAGCCTTGGATCCCTTCCCCTTAGTCTTTAGAAGTTCGGTAAGGGGAAGGGCAACTTGGGCAAAATGGGGTAAGAATTGACGGTAAAAGTTGGCGAAACCGAGAAAACTTTGGAGCTGTCGTCTGGTTTTTGGGGGCTCCCACATTACAACATCCTGGACCTTCTTTGGGTCCATTTCCAACCCCTCAGAGGATATGCGGTACCCCAGAAAGTCAATACATTCCTGATGAAATTCACACTTTGACAGTTTCACGAATAGTTTGTTGTCTAAAAGCCTTTCCAGTACTTTTCGCATGAGTATGGTGTGGGATTTTAGGTCTGGGGTATAGACCAAGATATCATCCAAGTAAACGACCACCCCTTGAATAAGTAGGGGTGTAGGACCTCATTGATTAAGTTCATGAAGACCCCTGGTGCCCCTTGTAAACCGAATGGCATCACCCGATATTCAAATTGCCCCAGCGGGGTATTAAATGCCGTTTTGTACTCATCCCCTTCTCTGATGCGAACTCGAAAATAGGCATCTCTCAAATCCAGTTTAGAGAACACTTTCCCTTTTGCCACCTCTGCCAATAAGTCTTTGATGAGGGGCATTGGGTAGGCATTGGTTGCAGACACTGCGTTAAGACCCCGGTAATCCGTGCAGAGTCTGAGCCCCCATCTTTCTTTTTACAGAACAATACCGGTGCTGCGAACGGGGATGA
Organism: Gekko gecko; assembly: GCA_029375565.1. Classification (NCBI taxonomy): domain Eukaryota; kingdom Metazoa; phylum Chordata; class Lepidosauria; order Squamata; family Gekkonidae; genus Gekko; species Gekko gecko. Next base: position 2,364,555 of record JAPDNY010000008.1, read on the forward strand.
CGCTGGCCTGATAAAACCACGAGCCAGATTTTTATCAATAAAACGGCGCAGTTCTTGCTTCTCACCAGGACTCATGGCATAAATTTTCCCTTTTGGCAATTTCTGCCCCGGAAGAATTTCAATAGCACAGTCAGAGTTGCGGTGGGGGGTAGTTCATCCGCCTCCTCCTCCTCAAAAACCCTAGTCAAATACTGGTAATCCCTAGGGATGCGGTTCAGGTCCTCCATTGCTAGGCAAGCGCGTGGAGGTTCATTGCAGGGAAGGTTCCCCCACCCTGGGTCCCATTTGTGTTCGGCACATTTCGGTGAGATAAATTGAACATCCCCCTCTTCCCATAGAATGTAAGGATTGTGCCCATGCAACCAAGGACTACCCAATACTAAGGGAAATTGGGCTTGAGGAGCTATCACAAATGAACGCAGCTCCCAGTGGGCACCGATGCCGATTCTTAGCGGGACAGTCTCAAATCGGCATGGCTCTTTCATTGGAGACCCATCCATCTGTGTAAAAGTTATCGGGTCTTTCAAGTTGACCACGGCTGCCTCCAGCCCTACCACCATAGACGGGTTTATGAGGTCCCTCCCACACCCCGAGTCAATGAGGGCTCGAACCCGAATGTGGGTCATCATTGCTGGGTTCATTACTAGGACAGTCACAAAGAAGAGAGAGGGGTAATTGCTCACCAATTTAGGCGCCTCAGGTGTTGGGTCCTGTTGTGTAACGCCATTCACAAACAGGACCATCTCATTTCCCTGCACCTCATTCTCTTCCTCCAGCAAGAAGTTATCCAGTTGGTCCGGCCCCGCGAAAAGGGCCCGTGGGTTGCGTGGTTTTGCTGTGCCTTTCTTCGGGGTGGGGTTCATCCATCTTCTGGGTTCTTCTTGTTGTAGGGCCCGATTAGGGTCCCCTTTTGGGCAAGCAGCTGCGAAGTGTCCCTTTTCCCCACACCGCAGGCAGAGACCCTGCCGCATACGCTGATCCCTCATTCCACCTGGGGTGGTTGCCGGTTTGGACTTGGCTTGGCCCGCCGTCGAACTCGGACGGTGGTAACCGAACGATGAGTCCAGTTTCATCATGCGTAGTCGACTCTCGGCCTTTTCGGCTTCCTCCATCCAACCTTGGAGGGTACGAGGCTGCTGAGAGCTGAGGATGTTATTGCGGATGTCGACTGCTAGACCCATTCGATATTGTTGGGCCAGAACCGCATCAGTCCAATCCCGAATTTTCACAGCATGCCTTTGAAACTCCCTGGAATACTCTCGCACTGAGAGTTTACCTTGTCGGAAGGTACGAAGGAAAGCTTCTGCCTTTTCCGCTGCCCCCGAATCCTCGAAGCGATTTCTCAAAGCCCACATGAAGTCATCTACATTCCCCAGCTCCGCGGCCTCCAGATCATGGAGAGCAACATACCAGCTTGTCGCACTCCCCCGGAATCTGGATGCGATAAACTCCACCTGCTGTTCTTCATCTGGGAAAATATGGCCCCATCTTTGGATAAATTTTCCGACCTGCAATATGAAAAAAGACACAGTCTCTGGATCTCCATCAAAAGTAATTTCAAGCATATCCTTAGGTCGGATTACTGGGGGGCCTGAGCCATAACCGGAATCGGCTGCATAAGAGGGACCGGAGCCGGTGGTTGGGGCGGAGGTGCAGCAGGCGGCTGGAGTGGCCCTGGTTGGCCTGGCCCTGGAGCTGGTGCTGGCCCGACTGGTGGAGGCGGAGCTGGTGCCGGCTGGCCCGGTCCTGGACCCGGAGGTGCTGGTTGAGCCGGTCCTGGACCCGGAGGTGCTGGTTGGCCTGGCCTCGGGCCCGGAGGAGGAGGAGGTGGTCGTCCCGGTATCAACGGTGGCGCCGGGGCTGGTGCTGGTCTAGGCTGTGTCAACGGATGCGCCCGAATAGCTTGGTCCATCATCTGTGGTAGGGACTGCATTAGTTTGCTCATGTCCTTCACCAGACGTCGGGTGTCCTCTTGAATAGAGTCCATGCGAGCGTCGGTATCTGGCCCCGACCCAGTTCTGGGAGAACCTCGAGGTACTCTCCCCTGGGGAAGTCCAAAACTGCCTCTGGGATCAATCAAATTGTCTCGGCTTTGGCTCCCCGGCAAAGTCCATGTCGACTGGGTAGTATCCAACAGGTTCTTTGACCAATCGCGTGACCTACGATAGGTCACCCCTTTATCCCATGGCGTTGGGACTCCGGGAACATAGGTTCGGGGAAGCACTCCTCCTTGAGACGGCAGGTGCCCGGCCGGGCTATAGACTGGGAGAGCGTACTGAATCCCCAATGTGCTTAGAACTGGCGGGGTCAACACTCCGGCTCCCGATTGTGATGCTGGTGCGATCAAAACTGTGGTGGTAGTCACCGGCACAGTCGTGGTGGTCGGGAGGGTGACCACTGCGGTCGCCACAGTGGTAACAGGAACCGTGCCCCCTAAGGTAGCGGCCGCCGCCGCTGCGCCTGTGGCTCCTGTAGTGGCCGTCACCGCTGCAGTCCCCGTACCCCCTGGAGCAGTTGATACTGTCGCTGCGCCTGTGGCTCCTGGACTAGTAGCCGCCGCAGCTGCTCCCGTGGCTCCCGTACCCGCTCCGCTCATCTTGGTAGACGGCGGAAACTGACGGTAGTGGGAATGATGATGATTCCTGACAATTTCTGTCAGGTTTTGAAAATCAAGTAGATCCAGTCATTCTTGCACAAAGAAAGGTTTATTGGATTATCTTGTTATAAACCCACAGTAAGAGGTCATTGTCAGGAATAGGGGGCAAAGCAAAGCAAGCTAACTTATAGTGTGATGCAATGAAGCGCCTAGCAAATAGAACTTGAGCACTCGCGCGGGAACTCCCGGCGGGAGAAATACTTTATGAGCGGGAGACTACTCCCCCCCTCCCCTTGCCTTCCCAGGACTGGAAAATTCTCATCTACACAAGAATAGCCCAAAGCCTACATTCAAGGCCACCGTGATAAGGAGAAGCGGCAGGGAAGAAGCTCCCACGTTTCTGCCTGCATACCTACGCAAGCGCATAGCGGGGATAGGAAACACACAACAATGACTTCAGTGAGAAACATCAAATGCAGCTTTTTCTTACATTCTGCCCTTCCCAAAACACCACCCACCCGCCACTTAGGAAGGAGAGAACGTGGGCCCCCCGGGTTTATGAGGGTATCGATTGTGAAAGTTTCGCAAGTGATCAGGTGCATTAATATCCGAAACTTTCACCCACTCTTTATGTTGGGGCCCGAAATGTACCCATTGGACCAGGTACAGAAGTTGTCCACGTAAAATCTTAGAGTCAAGGATATCCGCAATCTCGTAGTGTTCTTCATCATCAATCATCAGAGGGGGGAGGCTCCGGCATCGTAGTTTGCCATTTAGTCGGGGGTAACGCAGGTTTGAGGAGGCTGTAATGGAAAATTGGATGTATAGCTTTAAGAGACTTAGGCAGATCTAGCTGAACAGTCACTGGATTTATACATCGTAACACCTTGAAAGGACCAACAAATTTCCAAGCCAGTTTTCTGGACTGTTGCTGCAACTTTAAGTTTTTCGTAGATAGATAGACGGAGTCCCCTGGTTTTAGATTCCATCCCCCTGCCCTTTTTTTATCTGCTTGTTTCTTGTACTGTGCCTTGGCTTCATTCAAAGTCTCAATAATTAGGGGCCAAGACTCGCGAAAAGTTTTACACCATACTGAAGCTTTCCCCACCCCTTCCCCCGGTTGCAAAAAGGGGAGAGGGGGCTGTCATAACCCATGGCCGCTTTGAATGGTGACATCTTCGTGGAAGCGTGCCATGAATTGTTGTAAGCAAACTCTGCTAATGGCAGTAAATCAACCCAATTGTCTTGTTGATAGTTAGAAAAACATCTCAGGTATTGCTCCAATGTCTGGTTTACTCTCTCCGTTTGCCCATCAGTTTCAGGGTGATAGGCAGTACTGAGAGCACGTTCAATACCCATGAGGGTCATTAACTCCGACCACAATTTAGAAACAAATTGACTTCCCCTATCGGATATTATTTTCAGTGGTAATGTATGTAGTCTGGCAATGTGTTGAAGAAATGCCTTAGCCGAGGCCCTGGCAGTTGGCAGACCGGGGAACGGTATAAAATGCGCTTGCTTTGAGAACAAGTCTACCACCACCCAAATGACCGTCATCTGTCTAGAAGGGGGAAGATCAGTGATAAAGTCCATCGAAATTACTTCCCAGGGTCGGGTCGGGGTGGGGAGAGGCTGTAGGAGACCTGGAGGTTTCCCCGGTCGGTTTTTACAACGGTTGCATGTTGGGCATGACTGTATATAGAGTGATAACTCCTGTTTCATTCGGGGCCACCAGAACCCACGCTGCAGAAGTTTTAAGGATTTCACATATCCGAAGTGCCCTGCAGATTTTGAGTCATGAACTGTTTGCAACATTTGGGATCGAGTGGCTGCAGGAACAAACATCTTATTCCCCTTAAACCAGCAACCGTTTGGATCACATCTCACATCATCCCTGCCTCGCAACTCACTTGTTTCTTGCGGGGTGATGTCAGTGAGAAATTGTTTCTCCCAGGGTAAGGTTTGGATAAGATTCTCTGAGATTCGTTTGGCCTTGCGGGTTACAACTGCACCAACCAGTTGTTCTGGGGTAAACATAGATTCTTGTACCTCCACCCTCTTACTGAAATGTTGGGGAAGACGGGAAAGAGCATCCGCCAGGTGATTAGCCTTCCCTGGAAAGTGGTGAAGAGTAAATTGAAACTTGGAGAAGAACTCAGCCCACCTAAATTGTTTAGCATTTAAATTCCGGGGTTTCCGTAGTACCTCAAGGTTTTTATGATCAGTCCATATTTCAAACGGTACTTGGGAACCCTCTAACCAATGCCTCCATGTGATTAATGCTAAACGTATAGATGCAGCTTCCTTATCCCAAATAGGCCAGAACCTTTCGGTATCATTGAATTTTCTTGATACATAAGCTAGGGGTTGCAGCTGTCCCTGAGCATTTTCTTGTAAAATCACCCCACCCATAGCAGTATCTGATGCGTCAACCTGGACCACAAATTTCTTTGTCTCATCTGGGTGTGCTAGTATTGGCTCAGACGTGAACAGCTGTTTTAATTGATCAAATGCATATTGACACTGAGGCGTCCAGTTCAAAGGGGCCCCCGGCATTGAAGCCTTGGATCCCTTCCCCTTAGTCTTTAGAAGTTCGGTAAGGGGAAGGGCAACTTGGGCAAAATGGGGTAAGAATTGACGGTAAAAGTTGGCGAAACCGAGAAAACTTTGGAGCTGTCGTCTGGTTTTTGGGGGCTCCCACATTACAACATCCTGGACCTTCTTTGGGTCCATTTCCAACCCCTCAGAGGATATGCGGTACCCCAGAAAGTCAATACATTCCTGATGAAATTCACACTTTGACAGTTTCATGAATAGTTTGTTGTCTAAAAGCCTTTCCAGTACTTTTCGCATGAGTATGGTGTGGGATTTTAGGTCTGGGGTATAGACCAAGATATCATCCAAGTAAACGACCACCCCCTTGAATAAGTAGGGGTGTAGGACCTCATTGATTAAGTTCATGAAGACCCCTGGTGCCCCTTGTAAACCGAATGGCATCACCCGATATTCAAATTGCCCCAGCGGGGTATTAAATGCCGTTTTGTACTCATCCCCTTCTCTGATGCGAACTCGAAAATAGGCATCTCTCAAATCCAGTTTAGAGAACACTTTCCCTTTTGCCACCTCTGCCAATAAGTCTTTGATGAGGGGCATTGGGTAGGCATTGGTTGCAGACACTGCGTTAAGACCCCGGTAATCCGTGCAGAGTCTGAGCCCCCCATCTTTCTTTTTACAGAACAATACCGGTGCTGCGAACGGGGATGACGCTGGCCTGATAAAACCACGAGCCAGATTTTTATCAATAAAACGGCGCAGTTCTTGCTTCTCACCAGGACTCATGGCATAAATTTTCCCTTTTGGCAATTTCTGCCCCGGAAGAATTTCAATAGCACAGTCAGAGTTGCGGTGGGGGGTAGTTCATCCGCCTCCTCCTCCTCAAAAACCCTAGTCAAATACTGGTAATCCCTAGGGATGCGGTTCAGGTCCTCCATTGCTAGGCAAGCGCGTGGAGGTTCATTGCAGGGAAGGTTCCCCCACCCTGGGTCCCATTTGTGTTCGGCACATTTCGGTGAGATAAATTGAACATCCCCCTCTTCCCATAGAATGTAAGGATTGTGCCCATGCAACCAAGGACTACCCAATACTAAGGGAAATTGGGCTTGAGGAGCTATCACAAATGAACGCAGCTCCCAGTGGGCACCGATGCCGATTCTTAGCGGGACAGTCTCAAATCGGCATGGCTCTTTCATTGGAGACCCATCCATCTGTGTAAAAGTTATCGGGTCTTTCAAGTTGACCACGGCTGCCTCCAGCCCTACCACCATAGACGGGTTTATGAGGTCCCTCCCACACCCCGAGTCAATGAGGGCTCGAACCCGAATGTGGGTCATCATTGCTGGGTTCATTACTAGGACAGTCACAAAGAAGAGAGAGGGGTAATTGCTCACCAATTTAGGCGCCTCAGGTGTTGGGTCCTGTTGTGTAACGCCATTCACAAACAGGACCATCTCATTTCCCTGCACCTCATTCTCTTCCTCCAGCAAGAAGTTATCCAGTTGGTCCGGCCCCGCGAAAAGGGCCCGTGGGTTGCGTGGTTTTGCTGTGCCTTTCTTCGGGGTGGGGTTCATCCATCTTCTGGGTTCTTCTTGTTGTAGGGCCCGATTAGGGTCCCCTTTTGGGCAAGCAGCTGCGAAGTGTCCCTTTTCCCCACACCGCAGGCAGAGACCCTGCCGCATACGCTGATCCCTCATTCCACCTGGGGTGGTTGCCGGTTTGGACTTGGCTTGGCCCGCCGTCGAACTCGGACGGTGGTAACCGAACGATGAGTCCAGTTTCATCATGCGTAGTCGACTCTCGGCCTTTTCGGCTTCCTCCATCCAACCTTGGAGGGTACGAGGCTGCTGAGAGCTGAGGATGTTATTGCGGATGTCGACTGCTAGACCCATTCGATATTGTTGGGCCAGAACCGCATCAGTCCAATCCCGAATTTTCACAGCATGCCTTTGAAACTCCCTGGAATACTCTCGCACTGAGAGTTTACCTTGTCGGAAGGTACGAAGGAAAGCTTCTGCCTTTTCCGCTGCCCCCGAATCCTCGAAGCGATTTCTCAAAGCCCACATGAAGTCATCTACATTCCCCAGCTCCGCGGCCTCCAGATCATGGAGAGCAACATACCAGCTTGTCGCACTCCCCCGGAATCTGGATGCGATAAACTCCACCTGCTGTTCTTCATCTGGGAAAATATGGCCCCATCTTTGGATAAATTTTCCGACCTGCAATATGAAAAAAGACACAGTCTCTGGATCTCCATCAAAAGTAATTTCAAGCATATCCTTAGGTCGGATTACTGGGGGGCCTGAGCCATAACCGGAATCGGCTGCATAAGAGGGACCGGAGCCGGTGGTTGGGGCGGAGGTGCAGCAGGCGGCTGGAGTGGCCCTGGTTGGCCTGGCCCTGGAGCTGGTGCTGGCCCGACTGGTGGAGGCGGAGCTGGTGCCGGCTGGCCCGGTCCTGGACCCGGAGGTGCTGGTTGAGCCGGTCCTGGACCCGGAGGTGCTGGTTGGCCTGGCCTCGGGCCCGGAGGAGGAGGAGGTGGTCATCCCGGTATCAACGGTGGCGCCGGGGCTGGTGCTGGTCTAGGCTGTGTCAACGGATGCGCCCGAATAGCTTGGTCCATCATCTGTGGTAGGGACTGCATTAGTTTGCTCATGTCCTTCACCAGACGTCGGGTGTCCTCTTGAATAGAGTCCATGCGAGCGTCGGTATCTGGCCCCGACCCAGTTCTGGGAGAACCTCGAGGTACTCTCCCCTGGGGAAGTCCAAAACTGCCTCTGGGATCAATCAAATTGTCTCGGCTTGGGCTCCCCGGCAAAGTCCATGTCGACTGGGTAGTATCCAACAGGTTCTTTGACCAATCGCGTGACCTACGATAGGTCACCCCTTTATCCCATGGCGTTGGGACTCCGGGAACATAGGTTCGGGGAAGCACTCCTCCTTGAGACGGCAGGTGCCCGGCCGGGCTATAGACTGGGAGAGCGTACTGAATCCCCAATGTGCTTAGAACTGGCGGGGTCAACACTCCGGCTCCCGATTGTGATGCTGGTGCGATCAAAACTGTGGTGGTAGTCACCGGCACAGTCGTGGTGGTCGGGAGGGTGACAACTGCGGTCGCCACAGTGGTAACAGGAACCGTGCCCCCTAAGGTAGCGGCCGCCGCCGCTGCGCCTGTGGCTCCTGTAGTGGCCGTCACCGCTGCAGTCCCCGTACCCCCTGGAGCAGTTGATACTGTCGCTGCGCCTGTGGCTCCTGGACTAGTAGCCGCCGCAGCTGCTCCCGTGGCTCCCGTACCCGCTCCGCTCATCTTGGTAGACGGCGGAAACTGACGGTAGTGGGAATGATGATGATTCCTGACAATTTCTGTCAGGTTTTGAAAATCAAGTAGATCCAGTCATTCTTGCACAAAGAAAGGTTTATTGGATTATCTTGTTATAAACCCACATGTATGATTCTCTTTTTACTATGATTTTATTTGACTAATGTTATTAATTTTCTCTTGTTAATGTTTTTATGCTATTCCCATGTTAATGTTTTCATACTATCCCCATGTTATTACTGTTTTAATCCTTCTTATATCAGAATTCTACTGTTTTACTAGCTCTTGCTGTAATAAATCAGATCGATTGAATTCCCACTCTTCCCTGAAGCTTTCTTAGGCCCATCAGCCTGCTCTACCTCCAGGGGTTGTTGTGAAGATGAAAAGAGTACACTTCTGAATGGAATAACAATATACTAGATAGATTAAATTCTAGCAAGCTCCACCCAGAACGGCTACATTCTACATTCTCTGTGTCTATACCTGTACTGGGTATGCCCAATAATGCTTCTGGTTGTGTGTGTGTGTGTGGGGGGGCAGTAATTATATTAAAAACTGACAAACCCAAAAGTTGGGCAACCCATCACCATAGCTGTATTCTGCATAGAGCTTCACGTATGCACTAAGTTTTACGTGTGCTTCATTTGGGTTCAAAGCGTGGGGAGAGGTCCGGGTGTTCCCAGCAACTGGATGCTTCAAAACAGATACATTCATGGATAGCCCAGGAAGCAAGCCCAACCTCGCCAGATCTTGGAAGCTGAGCAGGGTCGACTCTGGCAAGTCCTTGGGTGGGAAACCTCCTTGGAATACCAGCAGTGGGGAGGCGGGGGCAGGCTTTATCCAGCCCCCTCTCTGAATATCCTCCAGGCCCCCAGGAGGGGTCGGTCACCAGAGGTCACCATGACTTCCAGGTGTGCACACACTCACACATGCTCACATGCACACACATGCACATAGATAAAAAAAACAACCCGATGCATTCATTCATTCATTCATTCAAGGAAGTCTACATAGCACGTAGGCTTTTAGATGAACTAATATAACAGTTAAAAAAAGGTACATTCAGCACTTTAGGAACAGTTAGATATTGAATACATGAAAACAGAGATGGCACAGGAAGAATGTCAGGCGCCTGCTAGATGCACTGCACAACCTCCATTGTCAGCACTAGAAGACATGACTCTGCTACTGTGTTGGAGGTTTGGCAGCAAGGATGTCTGCGTTTCATGCCAAGGGTCAAGAGCGGTTCAGGAATAGATGGCCGCGGAGCAGCCCTGCTTTGCTGTTCAAATCACAGCTTGATCCTTGCACAGACTGACCTGTTTGTCCCCAGCTTGCTGAGCCTCACCAAGGCTTGTGCTTTGTGCCATTGAAATGATCGACTGGCTGTGGGTCAGGTGTGAAAAAGTAGCCATCACTGATTGGTTGGCCTAAACATAGCGTGGGTTCACAGTCTCACAACCCAGAGATAGATTTCCACTTTTAGAACTTTTCTAGATAATACACAGCATGGACTTTTGACATCCATAAACCCCATCGACTTCCATGGTTACCTGTGGTAATGTTTGTGCTGGACTGTGGCCATAATTCATACTAGACTGGGCCATTCAGGTCTCCACCTAGAGCCTAGTCAGGGCTATTCTTTCCTGTTTCGTATGTGTTGTATGGGGGAGGGAGGAATCGGGGCAGGGGCATGTACACCAACATTGCACTGTCATCACATTGGTGCATGACGTCACTTCCAGTGAAAAATGGAAAGTGACATCATTATATTGGGCTGACGCTCTAGGATTTACCCAAAACTCTATGGTTAATCCATAGAGTTTTGGGTGAATCTTAGAGACTCACCCGAACATAATGATGTCACTTCCCATTTCTCACTGGAAGTGATGTTGCAGGCCTCTTCCACCCCCCCACTCCCCACTGTTCTCCACACTGGCCTTGAAGCAATGGTGGGAAATGGAGGTAAGCATCAGGGGTTTACAAACTACAGTGGAAGGTATCAAATAGACTGGTCAGTCCCTACATCCCCACCCCTCTCCCTCTCCCACTAGTTGCCAGCAAATGACTGGCAGTCCCATTAGCAGAGCTGGGGCAGTAAACCAGGGTCCTATACATGAAGAGAAATGTTCTGTAAAGGTGTCTGCAAGAAGAAGAAGAAGAAGAAGAAGAAGAAGAAGAAGAAGAAGAAGAAGAAGAAGAAGAAGAAGAAGAAGAAGAAGAAGAAGAAGAAGAAGAAGAAGAAGAGGAGGAGCAGGAGGAGGAGGAGGAGGAGGGAGGAGGAGGTGGCTGCAAACCTACGATGACGCAGCAGCAGCAGAACTGGAAGAAGAAGCAGAAGACAGCCAGTTCCCCTGTGGACCTGAGAGAAGCCCTCCGGGGGCCTGATCCAGCCCCCAGGCTGCATGTTTGACATCCTTGATCTACACCCTAATTTCCAGGGGTTTCCCATCCCGGAGCTGGCAATCCTATCCCTTCTTCAGGCAACATGGTTTAAGGGCGGAGAGAACAACACAGCCAAAGAAAGGCAAAAGGAAAGAAGCATTCAACAAGTCCTGAACAACAGCAGCTGTAAACTGCAGGTCCCCCTGGAGTTCGAACAGACTAAACAGGCCCTGTATCACTCGGTATGTGGATCTAGCTGTAGGAATGGACAGCAGAGATCCCGGGATATAGCCGCATACGGCCCCAGACATACCCCTGACAGTCAAGCGGGAAGGGCAAGGGGAAACCCACCAGGGCCAAGAACCGTGGGGCTGGCTGCATGCAGATGACAAGTCCCTGTACTGTTTGAACTGATCATGCAGCCGACCAAACCTGCTCATCCTTAAAGGAAAAAGCAAACAAACTGGTGCAGTTCTTGTGTGTTTTAAGCAGCCACGCTGCCACATAGACATTTCGTAGGTCAAGTTTTTCCTGACACAAGCCAGTGTGGTATAGTGGTTGCGGTGCTGGATAAAATTCTGAGAGAACCAGGTTCGAATCCCCACTCTGCTGTGGAAGCTCACGGGGGGACTTTGGGCCAGGCACGCCTTCGCAGCCCGCCCCGCCCCACAGGGGTTGTGGTGATGGTCCGATGGAGAGGAGAAGAACAACGCGAGCTGCTTTGGGTCCCCGTTGGGGAGAAAGGCACAGTACAAGTGGCGTAAATAAATAAGATGATGCCAGACATGGAGGTGTGTCCGGGTTGTTCTTAAAGGTAAAGGAGCAGGGTCATTGCAAAAACAAACATTGCGTGGGCGTCAAGACAGTTTTCCGCACAAGAGCTCTTGGGATGCCAGGGCTCGGGCCAACAACCATGGCTAGCAACCCAGCAGGACGATTTGGGGCAGTGAGAATTTCAGCGTTTTTACTGCACTGACACACAGTGCCACTTTGGCACAAAACCAGAGGTGGCATTATGTTGCAAGCCGCCCTGAGCCCTGCTTGCAGGGGAGGAGAGGATAAAAACTGAATTCAATCAATCATTAAATAAATAAATACTCACATTGGAGTGACGCTCCAGGTTCCACCCAAAACTCCATGCCACCACCAGCTGTGCTTTGGATTATCAGCCTCCCAATGTGGCCAGGAGTTCCGGAACTACGGTGGATCTTCAGACTGCGGAGGAGATGATAGTTTTGGGGTAGAGGGGTGTGGACTCTATGGCATCGTAGCCTCCTTCCCCTCCACAAACTCTGCCCTCCCCAAGCACCATCCCTAGGGTTGCCAACCCCTTGTGGGGGGCCCTGGAGATCTCCTGGAATCCCAACAGATCTCTAGACTACAGATATCGATTTCCCTGGAGAAAATGGCTACCTTGGAAAGTGGACTTTGTAGCATTGTGCCTTGCTGATATCTTTCCTCTCCACAAACCCCAGCCTCTTCATAAACCCCAGATCCCCAGGAATTTCCCATCACGGAATTGACAACCTGGTGTCCCACCAAAAAAACCCCAGGAGTTCTCCCAGTCAGAGATGGGAACCTTGGCTGTGCTAAGGTCCCTAAAGCTGTAGTGAGATGAACCATCCACAGATTAGGCCCAAGGATTCCATGTGCAGGATTTCAACTTAAAATGATCTCTTTTCCCCCCACCAGATCTGCAATTCAGTTCATAAAATCATAGTAGAAAAACAAACCATTCTCCTCCTAGGATTTGTTTTGTTTGTGCAGCTGGCATTAATTATCCTAGTGGACTCGACTTTGAAGCACTGCTATGGCTTCCTGCTCAGCAATAATTGTCCTCCTGCCATTCACAGCTGAATAGCTCACCACAAGAATTCTTGCCCAACAGATGCAGGGATGCAGTCAAGATCTTTCCTGATCTCATAACTAGGGACGGACATGAACCAGCTGATGAGCTAAAGTTTGTCACAAACGTTGGCCGGTTTATAGTTCACAAAGCAATATTTGTGAATTAAAGAACTGCCATGAACTTTCACAGATTTTGATGCAGTTTGTGGCTGTTTGTGGCAGTTTCACAAAAAACCCCAGCTGCCTGGGAGCCATTTAAACCACCCTTTTCTGCTCCCCGCAAAAAGCCACGGTAAGCAGAAAGCAAGGGTTTAAATGCCTCCCAGCCAGGGGTCTTTTCGTAGACGAACAGCTGCAGGAGCTCATTAGCATATGGTATGCTAATGAGCTATTAGGCTATTAGCATATGCCACACCCCCTGACATCACCGGAAGTGATGTCAGAAGGGGAAGCAAAAGGGCGGGAAGCATCTTCAAAAGCCTCCCCTTCCCTTCCCCAGCTGGTCTGGGTGGGGGAGCTAAGAGAGAAGGGGTTTAAAGTTTAAACTCCTTCTCACTAGAGTTGGGCCACAGAAGGAGGAAAGAGGGAAGGAAAGAGAGAGAGTAGAGAGAAGGAAAGAAGGAAGGAAAGAGAGAAAGAAACAGAGGGAAGAGGGAGGGAAACAGGGGAAGGAGGAAAAAAGAGAAGAGAAGAAGGTGGGAAAGAAAGAAAGAGAGAAGAGAAGAGAAGAGAAGAGAAGAGAAGAGAAGAGAAGAGAAGAGAAGAGAAGAGAAGAGAGAGAGAAGAGAAGAGAAGAGAAGAGAAGAGAAGAGAAGAGAAGAATGAGGGAAAGAGGAAAAAGAAAGAAGGAAAGGAGGGAATGAAAGAAATTCAGTGGCAATTCAGCCCCATTATACTCTATGGGCCATTGAAGTCAATGGTGAAAACATAGGGTATATTCTGGGGACTGGAGGGGAGGGGGTTTGAGGGAGAGGCTCCAAGATCACAGGATAGCTGATGGAGCCTCTCCCCAAGATACCCACCAAATTTCAAGAACATTAGACCAGGGGGTCCAATTCTATGGGCCCCCAAACAGGTTGTCCCATTTCTCCATTGTTCTCTATAGTGAGAAAATAAGTTATTTTTTTCCCACTATAGAGAACAATGGAGGGAATAGGGGCAACCTGTTTAGGGGCCATAGAATTGGACCCCCTGGTCCAATGTTCTTGAAACTTGGTGGGTATCTTGGGGAGAGGCTCCATCAGCTATCCTGTGAGTTTCGAGCCTCTCCTCAAACCCCCTCCCTCCAGCCCCTAGAATATACCCTATGTTTTCACCATTGACTTCAATGGCCCATAGGATATAATGGAGCTGAAATTGACATTCGGCTGCCTGAAAGACTCTCCGGGACGCCGGCTGGGGGCGGGGCTTGGCTTCTGAGCTCCCGGAGCTGCGCTCCGGTGGGCTCCCCCCCGAAAAGACCCCTGCTCCCAGCCATTTCACCCCTGCTTTCTGCTCCCTGCAGCTTTTTGTGGGAAGCAGAAAGCAGGGTTTTAAAATGCCCCCCTGCTTCCTGCTCCCTGTAAAAATCCACAGGGAACAAAAAGTAGGGGTTTAAACTTTAAATGGCTCACAAATGGATACAAACTGTGTCTGTTTGGCTCACAAACAGATACAAACTGTGTCTGTTCACAACCCAATCTCCTAGTTTGTATAGGTTCATGGCTTGGTTTGTGGTTCAGCCATGAACCAGGGACCAGACTGCCAAAATGCAGTTCATGTCCATTCCTACCCATAACACACAGGCACTTCTATTATTTTTAGACAACTATGTATGATTGGCAACCATCATACTTAGCAGGAGAATCTTCAGGAGAGGCATTTTAACCATTCCACTGATTCTGGTAGGCATTTCTGCCTTCTTGAACGTTGGGAGCACTTTTTTTCCTGATGAAAGCACGTATGTGACTCTTCTAATGGTACGAACTTGCATTTTCTGTGTCATTCTTTCAAACGATATTTGCACATCATGTGCACATTTGGCTTAGTTAACCATTCTACCACATTCAGTGGGCATGAGAGCAGCATGCTATAGCCTGATCTCACCAGATCTCAGACACTAAGCAAGGTTTCTACTCAGATGGGTGACCACCAAGGAAGGCTCTGCAGAGGAAGGGAATGGCCAGGCACCTCTGCTTCTCACTTGCCTTGGAAGCCTCTTGCTGGGGTCACTATAAAGTAAAAGCTAAGCAGGGTCAGTACTTGGATGGAAGACCAACATGGAAGAATCTGCAGAGGAAGGCAATGGAAAACCATCTCTGCTTCTCACTTGCCTTGACAGCCCCTTGCTGCAGTCACCATAAGTTGGAAGCAATGCAGGGTTGGTACCTGGATGAGTAACCACCAAGGAAGACGCTGCAGAGGAAAGCAATGGTTATACATCCCTGCTTCTCACTTGCCTTGACAGCCCCTTGCTGGGGTCGCCACAAGTTGGAAATGATGCAGGGTTGGTACTTGAATGGGTGGCCACCAAGGAAGATTCTGCAGATGAAGGCAATGGACACTTGGTGGGCTCTGCTTCTCACTTGCCTTGAAAGCCTCTTGCTGGGGTCACTGTAAGTTGGAAGCTAAGCCGGGTCAGTATCTGGGTGGGAGACCACTAAGGAAGACTCTGCAGAGGAAGGCAATGGCCAGCCACCTCTGCTTCTCGCTTGCTGTGAAAGCCCCTCGTTGGAGTCACCAAAAGACAGTTGAGACATGATGGTACTTGTACATACATTGCACATTTCAGCAGCACATGACTTCTCTGCAGATGATAAATGGTGGAGCTCTGTTGTGGGTGTGAGTAAATAAGCTTCCATTACTTTTTTTTAAAAAAAGTGGACACATCTGCATTTATTTTCACATGCCTTATTCCTTCACCTTATTAAGGATAGTTCAGAAACTTTGAAGAACAGCTACAAAATGGTTCGGGGGTGGTAGAGGTAATCAGTTTCCCCTCCAAAAGGGGAGACTTGGTTCCTGTGTACCATTTCCTATTCAGAAGCAGATTTAAACCACATCATGACAATCTGAGCCATTGATTTGCATTGTTTATGCACCAGCTTAATATCTTGGGAAATGAGTCAACACCTTTTTCATGGATCCGGTAATACTAATTGCAAAGCTGCTGCTTGCTCAGAACTCTTGCTGTAACAAAATGCCCCAGAAGCAGAAAATCACAGATATTTGTGGTATGCCTGCTATTATCACCTAAAGCTTTTTTCTTTACAACAGGGAAGCCAGTGTTGGAGTACATTAAAGAGCATTGATTTGTCTTCTGTATATAGTCACACTCAATCACGTTCTGCTCATTGGTTATGAGCCGAGAGCCATCATTTCACAAGCCGGTTCAGACTCATCTGAGTAAATGTGGGTGCCTCCGATTTACATGATTAGATCGCTTTTGAAAAGCCATATCTCCATACTACCACCGCCTATCTGCCAGCACAATCTCCATGTTATGTACGCGGACCACCACCAGGGGTCTGTGACCACAGTAAGGAGCTTGGTCCCAAACACAATAGGGACCAGGGATCTGAGACCACCCTGTGTCCATCAGTAGGACCTCTGGTGGGAAATTCAAACCCTCCAATGGGACTGTGGGTGTGCCGGGTGGAGTGTATATAGTTGGCCCTTGCAGGGCCGGTTTTCGGTCTTGTGTGTGAAGTACAATAAACGCGTCTGAACGCATGTTGCAGTCTGAGTCTCCATGCAGCAAACCCAGTACTTTACACTCCAGTTCCTCAAAAAATTGAGCTTAGGATTTTTGCATTGAGACTTACTATTTAGGTGTTTCAGTTTGAGGCACTGCTGTGGGCAGTGTCTAGTCTTGCAGCCTCCAACCCAATGGGAGCCAGAGCTGTGCCCCAAGCACAGCACTAGTTGCAGGACTGCTAATCAGCTTGCAGGCAGAGTCACACTCCCAGAGACCTAGTCCCATGGAGAGCAGGGGGTTGGGTGAGACGTCAGCCCAAACTGCCCAATTTTCTGTGATTCCCAATGACAGCCAGTTTGCCCGGCCAAAGGATGCTGGGGGCATGCACCAAACCAGTTGCCAAGGCAACCTAACTTCTTCAAGACTCATTAGGCTCACAAGGCAAGGTTGCAAAGGGGAGGTTATGTAGCCGTTGCCAAGAACAACTAAAGCCTTTGGTGCAAGGAGACCAAGAGGAGTTGGAGCTCCAGGTTGTGTGAGAAAGAGTGAGAGAGCAGGATCAGCCTGCAGGGAGGAAGAGGGACTGCGTATAGAAGAACCTCCTCCCCTACCCTCCCTACCTGAGGCTGCAGGAGGTTTCTGTACTCCTCCTGGTAGGGTTATCCAGAACTGGAAATGGCTGCCTTGGGTGTCTACCAATGAAGCCAACCAATCGCGTAATCAGTTCTTGTGATTAAGAACATAAGAACATAAGAGGAGCCAGTGTTGAATCAGGCCAACGGCCCATCCCAGTCCAACACTCTGTCACACGGTGGCCAGAAATAACAGGTGCCATCAGGAGGTCCAGCAGTGGGGCCAGGACACTAGAAGCCCTCCCACAGTTGACCCCCCCAAGCACCAAGAATACAGAGCATCACTTGCCCCAGAGTCCCTATCTATACCTTGTGGCTAATAGCCACTGATGGACTTCTACTCCATATGTCTATTTAATTCCCCCTTGAAGCTGTTCATGCTTGTCACCACTGCCACGTTCTCTGGCAGTGAATTCCATGTGTTAATCACTCTTTGGGTGAAGAAGGACTTCCTTTTATCCGTTCTAACCCGACCGCTCAGCAATTTCATTGCCCACGAGTTCTTGTATTGTGAGAAAGGGAGAAAAGTACCTCTTTCTCTACCTGTTCTATCCCATGCATAATCTTATAAACCTCGATCATGTCACCCCTCAGCCGTCATTTCTCCAAGCTAAAGAGCCCCAAGTGTTTTAACCTTTCTTCATAGGGAAAGTGTTCCAACCCTTTTATCATTCTAATTGCCCTCTTCTGCACTTTTTCCAAAGCTATAATATCCTTTTTGAGGTGTGGTGACCAGAACTGTACACAGTACTCCAAATGGCTCCAAATTACTTCTGAAATAAAGGCCAGCTGACCTTACAGCCCCCCGCCCCCAAGGCAATACAATATCTTCAGCTTCTGTAATTTAAACGGAATGATTCAGGTCCAAATATGGAGCAAATGGCTAGCAGTCCCGTGCTTTACAGTGTGGGTGTGTGAAGGGCTGTCAAGTGGCAGATGACTTATGGAGATCCCATTGAGTGTCCAAGGCTGGTTATGAAGCAGAGGTGGTTGGCTGTTGCCTTCCCCTGCAAAGTCCTCCTTGGTGGCCTCCCATCCAAGCACTGACCCTGCTCATCATTCAAGATCTGACAAGATTGGGTTACACTATACCCTTCCTCATCTCATGCTTTACAATACAAGCTGGTCAATTTAATGACCCAACCATAACCTTGGAGGATACAGCCTCTTTTCCAGTAAAATGAGATGATTCGGTTCCTGGCCTTGACAGACACAAACAGAAACTCAAACAGTTACCGTGAAGGCGTAGCGCTGCTTGACATCGTGTCTCATTGTTCACACCGAATCTCTTCTATGGGAACTGCTGAGTAGAGAAGGCGCCCCTCCCACCTGGCCCCCGCTCTAGTGAAGAGCCATCGGTTGCTCACAGCGATCATTATGCTAAGTGGTGGTGGAAACTAAGTACCGTCAAGCTGCAGTTGCAGCCCCTCGTGGGGTTTTCAAGGCAAGATGTTCAGAGGGGGGTTGCTGTTGTCTACCTCCACATCATGGCCCTGGTATTCTTTGGAGGTCTCCCATACAAATAATACCCAGGGCTGACCCTGCTTAGCTTCCGAGATCTGACAAGATTGGGTCAGCCTGGACCACTGAGGTCAAGATGTGGTGCTAAGTAGGGATGGGCATGAACCTGGAAAATGGAGGTTCATCCTGGTTCGTGGTTCGTGGGGTCACACAAACCACAAACCTTCACGAGCCTGCCTGTTTACCAAACCAGTTCATTTTGTGAGGTTCATGATACAGCTAAAGGGGGGGGGGAGATCTGAGATCTTCCCTCGCTCTCTGAGGCCAGCAGAATGTAAACAGGGGGTGGGGGAGATCTTGGAAAAGCCACTTTAAGGGAACGTTCCCTTTATATAGTTTTGCAAGCTGCACCACATGTGAGTGAAGTTCAAGTGGCGAGTTCACTCAGAAGTGAGTGAACGCACCACTTGGATTTCACTCGCGCACAAACTGCCGACACAAACTGCACAAACTCTATGGAATACATGGAGGTTTGTTGCGGGTACAATTGCATGATCCTTGCCTCATGAACCACGAACAGGGCAATTTTGGCATTTTATTTATTTATTTATTTATTCCAATTTGTATCCTGCCCGCCCTGCCGAGGTGGGCTCAGGGCAGCTTACGTAGCATTTCATGAAGTACACTACAATTAAAAGCCTGTGAAGACATTAAACAAATCACATAAAATAACAGTCGTTTAAAATATACCTAAAAGCACTGGAACATCCAAATAGAACAGGAGCAAACAGTCTTTATGTCCTGGCTTAGGTGACCGTATAGTTCCAATGGCTTCCACACCAGCTTGGTTCTCTTACTTATTGTGCGGCAGGCACAAGCCGGAGATAACGCTGGTACGCCAGGGTGCGGCTGGAGATAGAAGAAGGTAGAACCAGGGCACAGGGACACTCTTTGGTATTTAATGCACCTCCTAATCAAACACCTGGTGGAAGAGCTCCATTTTACAGGCCCTGCGGAACTGTAAAAGGTCTCACAGGGCTCTGATCTCTTCTGGGAGCTCATTCCACCAGGATAGAGCCACTACCAAGAAGACCTTGGCCCTGGTAGTCGCCAGCCTAGTATCCTTGGGGTTTGTGAGCTGGTTCATGCCCATCCCTACTGCTAACTACTTCACAGAAGAAGAAAAAAACCCACTCATATTTATTCCAACTTGGGTACCAATGTTGACACAAAGCCTATAGCAACAGAATCCAGTCTAGGGCATCCTCTTGTCCGCTGTTATTATTATTAGATGACTGTTACTTGCTGACACTCAAGGGTGTTGGGGATTACCCATGTTACTATGGCCACTCAACCTGTGTCCACCTTGGGTGATTCTAGCAAATTGGGATGAGGTTATGGACCTACATGTGGAACATCTTTGATGGTTCCCTAACAGCTGTATTAAAACAAGTAATCTTTGCTTTAGAATCTTTGCAACGAAAATCTATGCTGGACTCTGGTAAACAGGAGAAACGTGACCTCTTTCAGACAACCCTTTTTCAGCCATGGTGGTGGTGTAGGCAGTGGCTGGACAGCTCCAGGTTCTCTTGGAAGATCCCATTGGTCCGTTTCAGTCAGATCCATTTCTAAAACTCCCTTGTAACCTGGGTAGATAATTGGCAGTAATCGAGGGAGTCTGAACCTGTTGATTTGTCCACATCTTTGGATCCATGCCTTCTGGTACAGTCGACCATTTTATCCTTCTGGTCTGAGAGACCAGAACGCTCCATTGGTACCTTTTTGGAAGGTCTTGGGAAGTTATATCTGAGAGATAGCTTTCTTTTAGGGACCTGCACAGAAAATTTATTCAGATTTTGGCTTAGCTTCTTTGGTTTGTTCAAAGGTTTGCTTGAATTCTTTAATACTATTGCACCATGGATTTGGAGTCGTTAGTGTGTTCAGATGACCTGAACATTGTTTATAACGAGAAAAACATTCCCACCTGTAATTCCCCCCCACACACATTGTTTTGGATGTCAAATTAGAAGCCTTCCCAAGCCAGATATCCCAATGGGTTTGGGAGAAATGCAACGCACAGAGACACCAATGAAGGATGCAGCTTTGTGGTACAAACATGGGCTGCATGTTCTGGATGGA
This sequence comes from Gekko gecko, assembly GCA_029375565.1. Classification (NCBI taxonomy): domain Eukaryota; kingdom Metazoa; phylum Chordata; class Lepidosauria; order Squamata; family Gekkonidae; genus Gekko; species Gekko gecko. The sequence continues at coordinate 2,385,164 of JAPDNY010000008.1, forward strand.
CAGCATGCTTGTCAGGTACACGTTTGTGGAGCTCATATGGAGGGAGGGATGTTCCTCATTTCGACTCCATGTCCCTTGTTGATTTTGTAGGATCAAATGTGTGCTTAGTGGGGCAGAAATCTCTACGAGGAAAATCCTCCTTTTGAAATAGACCCATTTGGGTATAATCTTGTGATGGGGGGAAATGCTTTGCCCCCATTGTTACCAGGGATGTTGTTCTGAGAACAGGGTAACTATGGTGACCAGAAGAGGGTTCTTATACATTATGCAGAACTTGAATTTTGCCAGGCGCCTTGTTTCTGAGTGATACAGCAACCTGGACCATTTATCCACATTGCCGGATACAGCTAGGTTTGCCAACTCTTGCTTGGGAATTCCTGAAGATTTGGTGGCAGTGCCTGGAGAGGGGATTCCATATATTGTACAGCCTGATCTTCAGAGCTGCCATTTTGTCCAGGGGAATTGATCTTCTGTTTTCTGGAGATCAACTGTAATGTCGGGAGATTGGAGGTTGGCAACCCAGGGTAGATGCCGGTGTGGAAACGGTTTTGCTGGTGGCAGCGTCTCCCAAATAGCCCTGAGGGTTGTCATCATTTAAACCACATGCTGAGAATTGTCATTAGGAATTCCCATCTGAGAGCTACAGAAGGGAGGCCTCCTTGACTGAGGGCCATGACAGTCAAAACAGGGCTGAAGAACTGGGCACATTTGGTAGCGTAAACATGCCCTTGTTATGTCAATGTTTATTAAGAAAGCACCAGACATGTGGGTTGTGTGTGTGTGTGGGGGGGTGTAGAGTGATAACACACAGCTTCCCTTTTGTCAGGCCTCTTATACCTCAGAAGCATTCCCTCCGAGGAGGAAAAACAATCCAAGCACGATGGACGTCCAAATAGCTATCTTTTTTTTTTTTTCTGTCACGAGGCCAAAGTGTTTTTTACCGATACAGCTCCTTTGCAAGAGGCTATTATTTCTCTTTCCTCGCTTTCTTCCCAGCCTTCAAGAACCTCACAGTTGCCTAACATTAACCTCATCTATCAGAAATTTAAGAAGCCCTGCCTAGCTGAAGGGCAATTCTATCGAACAATGCAGCCAAACCTTAAAAGCACTGTGCTATTTTGGCCATATTTTATTGTCAGCCCTGGCGTGCCTTTTGACAGAAACGATACTTTCATTTGTCCTCCACACTTGACCATTTTTACACTTCACCTTTTCTCTTCCAATACATTACAAGGGTGGTTAATGTTGCAGCCAATTTGGACTGTTTGGCCGATTGTTCTGCCCTGGCATTTAGCGACAAAATAATTCAGGGTCAGCAGCTTTCTCCCGCAATGCTTTGTATCTTGTGAGCTCCTCGCCTCTGGACTCCATTGCCACAAATCTTCAGTTGAAGTCGGAGGAGAGGAGATTAAGCAGAAATGACAGCCGTGCTTCTTTTTCCTTCAGCGCCACAATAAGAAACGGGGGGGAGTGGAGGGATGAGGACAGAAATAACCCAATGTGTTTGTCAATTCATTCTGAAATTGTAATGTGCTTATCTCTCTCGGTGAAATAAATGGGAATAAGAAGGCATTTAATTTGAATGGATGGGGTTTTCAATTTCCTGACTGCCACAGCTGAGTAGTGCTTGGATTTGGATCTGGGGGTCACGGGTTCACGGGGGCAGATCTGCTATGGGGCTAATGAAGCTTAAACTTCAGGGCCCCTAATCCTGGAGGGGCCCTGGACCAACTTTTATTTTATTTTTTAATGAGTGGATTTTTCAACAAAATTGATGGAGTTTAGTTTTAAGTGTTTGGTGTTCAAAGAATTCTATTTTAGTGACTGAATCATAAGCCAATGGGTTGAAGGACTTAATACTGACATTAGAATATATCCTAATACTCATTTCATATGGCCTCAAAAGATCCCTATGATTGGTCAAATTTCAAAATTTTCTCAGGGGTTTGCAGCACCCAAACCCCCAGCTATATGGGCTCACGTAGTTCGCCAGGATCTATAACCCAAACAATATAACTATAAAGCATAGCCTAGGAAATTTTTGCTCACACAAATGACTTTGACATGTGCGATAATCCAGTGCAGCAACTTTAATCAAAATCTGAGATGTCGTGGCTAATTTTTTTTAAAAAATTGTGGTGATCTGCCATGGAACAGCCCCATTGAAGAAGATACCCAGACCTCGTGGATGGTGGGAAGGGGCTCCCTGTATGGCCCATTTTCAAGGGCTCTACCCCACCACCATTTGGGCCTCAAGGTCCTGGCAAGGGCAGCAAGGCCCTTTGGACCTCGTTGGATGTTGTCCAATTGTTGCTGGTTGAGAGGGAGCCCCCATAACAGTTCAGACTTCAGACTCCCAAAGATGTAAGTCCACCACTGCAGGTTCAGATCCCCATTCTGCCATGAAAAGTCTCTGGAGGACTTTAGGTCGGTCACTCTCTCTCAGTTCAGCCACTTCACCCTGGGTGGTGGTTGTGAAGATAAAACAGAGAACGGGAGAAAGATGTTGTAAGCTGCCTCGGGGACCCATTGGGGAGGACAGTGGGATAGTGTCAGACTCGGGCTGATTATGTGTAACCCTTATGTTGTACCTTGACAGTTTGGTCTCCATTTTTATGTTCCTTCTACATAACCTCTTTTCCCTACCGTTTGCCTAGGCTTATCTTACCCCCTCGCCTGACACTAAATTCCTAAGGGGGGGAAAGAGTGTATTGCGTGTAGGAGTAGACGCTCTTGCAGATATAACTTTCTATAGAGCCCTTGAGAAACTCTTTTCTCATGGGAAGGTGTCCTTGAGAGAAACAACTTTGATTAGATAGAGGTGGACCTTACTGTCTCGTGGTCCATGTAGGACTGCTGACGTGTTTGGCTGGAATGTGTGATTGTAACTATATGCAACTTTCCTGCCTTCAGGTCTCAGACCTGACAAGAGGCTCAACCCCTGCACATCTCATATCTTCTAATAAATCTTTCAAAATAGAAAGTGCGTGTGAAGAGTGAGTTGACTTGATGGGGACCCTGACAGATAGAGAGATGAAAATTAAAAAATGGCGGTGGAACGTGTGGTCGTCGCAGCTGACTTATGGCGACCCCTTTGGGTTTTCAAGGCAAAGAGACATTCAGAGGTGGTTTGCCCCTGCCTGCCTCCATTTGGCAATCCTGGACTTCCGTGGGGGTCTCCCATCCAAGCACTAACCAAAGGTAACCCTGCTTAGCTTCCGAGATCTGCCTAAGCTAGGCCATCCGGGTCAGGGCATCAAAATACATGCAAACATTAATTTCACGTATCATACAGTGATGAACTCCGGTTAGCCACCAGAGCGAGGGTTCAGACACAAGGGAGAAAGGACAGACATCTCATTCCTTCATGGAATGCAAATTGGAATCTCATGCAGCCTCAATTTGACTCGGATCTGTGCAAGGAAGAGAGAGGGGCTTATCCCTTCAACCTCCACATGATTTCTTTATTTGAAACTCAGCTTACTTTTTTATTAGCCTATTTAAAGGGTGGGGAATTCCTCCTTTAAAAGGTGAAACATAAAGCAGGGAGCTGGGATCAAAATAGCAAAAACAAAATGGAGGTTGGAGGATTAAACCTCCCGTCCATTCCCTGTACAGCCCTGCGGCAAACTCAGGCTATGCAAGGCTGCAATTTTCATTTTACAAACAGAGCAAGATATGTGATCTTCATCTCATCTTTTTGAGTCTTGGAAGTTCTGCACACATAACATGTTTTGATGCACAGGGCCAACAGTCACCCGGCGGGGGGGGGGGGGCTTTTCACAACTGTTGTGTACTGGGTTTGACACATAGCAAAGACAGACACTCAGTGATTATCAGCTCATAGTTTACTTGCACACAACAACACAACAACAGCCAGCCGAAACGGCCAACTATATACAGTCCCCGGGTGACAGCCACAGGTCCCATTGGAGGGTTTAAACTTCCCGCCACAGTTCCTATAGGTGCTAACTAGGAGTCTCAGGGTCCTAGTCCCTATTGTTCTTTGGAGCCAAGCTCCAGTTGCAAACCGCTGGTGCCCAGTGGCGGTCAGCGGACATAACAACAACCAAGCATACTGTCCCCATCTACTCCTAAGCACATTTACCACATATAGGCAAAGCATGTACACACTGTAAGCATATAGCAGTGATGGCGAACCATTTAGAGACCGAGTGCCCAAACTACAATCCAAATCCCACTTATTTATTGCAAAGTGCCAACACGGCAATTTAACCTGAATACTGAGGTTTTAGTTTAGAAAAAACAATTCATTAACATCTTTTGTCTTAAAAGAAAAGCACAATAACAGAGCTTTCAATGATACAAACAGCTTTTTATTGAAAGGTAAAAGTTTACATTTGGCATGAAGTTTGCATTTGATGTCATACACACAAACTCCTTCCAGTTAGTACAGGACAGGACCCTTCCTATTTACCTGGTCTGTCTTTCTCAACATGATCTTACACATTTTCACACCTGAAGTGACAGCCCTCTTCCCCCTTCCATGGGAAAGAGACAGAAAAACAGCACACTCAGTAGAATCTGCCACTTCTAGATTGATTTGAAGTAAATTAAATTTTGATCCTGCAAATCTTGACCGATGAACAAATAAAGCACTTCAGCTTGAACACTTCAACCAGGTGACCCACCCCCAAAGCATATCAAGGCTGCAGGGAATGAGAGACCATGGAGTGGAATGACAACCCCTGGGGGTAGCAGGAGTATTCTGGAACTGGAATGAGAGGCCCCAAAGTGGAATGACAGCCCCTTGGTGTAGCAGAACACCCCCAGGGGCTGTCATTCCACTCTGTGGTCTCTCATTCCAGTCCCTGAACACTCCTGCTCACCCTGGGGCTGTCATTCCATTCTTGGACCTGTCATTCCAGTTCCTGAACACCCTGCTACAGCCTGGGGCTGTCATTCCACTCCGTGGTCTCTCATTCCATTCCCAGAGTAGTGTATTTGGGCCAGATACCCTAATGGAAAATCTATTTCGCATTTGTATTGCAACTCTACTTGTACTGTAATGTATTTCAATGAAGCCCATGCAAGTCAATTGGCATCCCTATCTCCCATTATTTCCAGTGGGCCTTCAAGTGTTTCCCATTGTTTCCAATGGGCAACCCTGTCCTTCCTTTTAGTACATCCCATACATCCGCCCTCCTACACAGCTCCTCCAAATGGCATTTTAGTTATTCCCATGAGTGCAAAAAGCCAGAGCAAATTCACAGTCTGACTAAAGGCGCAATCCTATGCTCTCATAATTGAAAGCAGTGGTGCTTAATTTTGAATAAGTATGCACAAGATCGGGTACTGCTTTTGAAGCGGCTATTCATTTCTGCCTCGTCCCTCCACCCCAGCTCATCACTGGAGAGTCGGGAGCTCTGAAGTTCAGGGACAGTCTTTCATCACGGGGGGGGGGGTGTTGCCCTATGTGTGATTCCCTGGAAGCTCTCAGGAAGCTATAATTAGGGGGGAGGGGTGCTGTGCCTTACCTCCACAGGGCAGGAGCTCTGGCTCGCCTTGAGCCACCTCACCACAGTGTTGGCTGCCACCCCCTCCTGCAGCACCAGCTCCAAAACAGTCTCCATGTCCAACTCCTTAAACAGCCCTTCTAATCACAGCCTCTGAGCAGGCACACAAGACATGCCACCCAAAGCAGTGGGGCAGCCCCGAAAGGAAGCAAAGGGGGTGGGTACTAAAGTTTTTTGGACTCCAGGTTACAGCACAGGACTCTGGAGGGCGCAGCGAGAGAGACCAGGCAGAGAGCCAAAGAGGGAGGAGGGGGAGGAGGAATAGTGCACCTCCTCAAAGAAGGCGGGTTTAGAAACTGAAGTGGCACACTCAAGCAGATGCAACTTTTGGCAACGAGCCTGAGTGGGCATCCCTGGGAATGCTCATCCTCACTCCTCTGGGGCAGAAGGGGTGTGGATTGGAGCGCGCATTTGCAAAGGAAGGGGAGTTGCCGCGCTTTCCTGGGCTAAGGGTGCGGGGTCAGGCTGTGGGGATTCCTTGCTGAGCAGCTTCTGGGCTTTGAGTAGGCAGGGATTGTGGGTTGGTGTCAGGCTGTGAGGAAGGTGGAGCCCGCGGGGAAAGCGATTCCCCTCTTCTCCCTCCCCCATGTCAACCGGGGGTTTGCACGTCTTTTCCTCTCATGTGTGGTATTTGCTTTCCAACCAGGTCCCAGGGTTTGGCCTAGGGCTGGCTGGTGCAGCAGCTGCAGTAGCACAATAAGCAGGCTCAGCCGCCTCCTTGCCCGTGCCCACAGAGAGGGCTCCGAGTGCCACCTCTGGCACCCGTGCCATAGGTTCGCCACCAGGGGTATATAGACTCCATCCCAATCATGGGGTGCTTCTGATCACAAGGAAAGAGGTGGGTGCACCATGAACATGTATAAATTCTGTGCCCATGTACAGTGAACATGTGTAGGTGGAGCCGGAAGATAATCTGAAAAGCCCCTGAGACGTAATCTCTCATTTAGGCGATAGACCAGGTTATATGCTTCTAAATCCGTTGAAGTCAGTAGGTTTAGAACAGTGTGATTCTGTTCAGGATTACATTGAGAGTCACGTGTGGGGAGCAGACCACGACTGTCATATGGAATGGCCTTGGCCTGCTGCACCCCAACAGGAGAAAGGCAGCCGACCTTTGTGATGTGGCAGGAGCCTCGGAAGCCATCTCCAGTTCCTTGGCGGAAGGACTCCCAACAGGCATCTCTGGGCAAGGATGGCTCCTCTGCTGGGCTAACCCAATAATAGTCTGCGTTTTCAGATATGCTGTCGGTATCATTCCGATGTTACATTTTGGGCTCTATGCCTAAAACCTAATGTGTGAAGGAGTCTTGATACACAGTGATGACTTTGTTTCTCCAAGGTCATTAGTTATAAGAGTTATGAATATTTTAAACAATCCATGCTATCGTTAGTTTTGCAAAACCTGATTTCTGCCTTTGTGGGGTGCACCACATATTACATTTTAAGATCTAAGGTTATTTAAGTGTAGGCCAAGGAAACCTGGCTACGAAAAAATACATCAGTAAATAGACACCAATTCCTTTTGAATGTGCACTCAGTGGCTAGCCCGGGTTTCTCTCTGTGTAATATATGAATTGAAACAATATCTGATTGTTCCCTGGAAGGCCAGATCCTGAAGCTGAAGCTCAAATACTTTGGCCACCAAATGAGAAGGGAGCATTCACTGGAGAAGACCCTGATGCTGGGAAAGACTGAAGGTCAAAGAAGAAGGGGATGGCAAAGGATGAGATGGTTAGACAGTGTCATCGATGCAACGAACATGAAATTGAGCAAACTTCAGAGGACAGCGGAAGACAGGAGGGCCTGGCGTGATCTGGTCCATGGGGTCGCGAAGAGTCGGACTTGACTGTGCGACTGAACAACAACAATATATGAAAGGGCCCCTGTCAGGTAACCCTGACCTGTCAGGTAACCCTGAACAGTTTCTTCAGTCCCACAGCACTTGGAGATAGGGTTGCCAGGCAACCAGTGCTCCCTCCAGGCCTGTAGCTACAGTGGGGCGTTTGAGGGCCTGGCCCCTGGATTCCTGCCAAGGCCCCCTGACTTCCATCCAGCCCCCAGGCCCCCCCTGGCTTTCTGGGCCACCTGGAGGACTCCCCACTGCCGCCCCTTCCCCAAGCGTGGCTTGCTTTCCCACGCAGGCAAGCAGCATGCAAATGCTGCAAAAGTAAGTTTTAAAAAAAATATTTTTATTTTATTTTTTATTTTGTGACATCAGTGCCCCCTGACTTATTTAAAGGCCCCCTGAGTCACAAAATCCTGGCTACAGGCCTGGCTCCCTCTAAGCTGCAGAATCTTGTGAGCAAAAATTCAACTTTGTGAGCTACTGGCATTAAAGTTGTGAGCGAGCGATTTGGCTGCTGCATGAATTAGTTTGCTCTGGAGCCCCATCCTTCCTGAGCCAAGACAAAAATGGGTGAGCTGGAGGCTAAAAAACTAAGCTCACACTGACTCAGCTTAGAGGGAACACTGGTGGCCGGGGGGGCGGGGGGAGGGTTGAATCCTTTCCCTCCATGTCAACACATGAAACTGCCTTACAGTGAATCAAACCCTTGGTCTGCGCAGACGGGCAGTGCCTCTCCAGAGTCTCAGGCTGAAGTATTTCACATCTCCTGCTGCCTGGTCTTTTTTAACTGGAGATGCCTGGGACTGAACCTGGGACCTCCTGCAAGCCAAGCAGATGCTCGATCTCTTCCCCATCTTCTTTTTTTGGCATTTCTAGGTGGCTGATTGGTGTTGGGATACAATGCTCCCTCTAAGCTGTGGAGTCTTGTGAGCAAAAATTCAATTTTGTGAGCTACTGGCATTAAAGTTGTGAGCAGGTGATTTGGCTGCTGCATAAATTAGTTTGCTCTGGAGCCCTCCTTCCTGAGCTGAGACAAAAATGGGTGAGCTAGAGGCTAAAAAAATGTGAGCTAGCTCACGCTAACTCAGCTTAGAGGGAACACTGCTGGCAACCAGCTGGAGGATTGTGGGAGGAGAATTGGGGGGCATGATGTCCACTGGGGTATTATGTCACTTCTGGTAAAAACCAGTTACCATAGAGTTTCTGGCAATTCGTAGAGATACCCTATGTCACTTCCGGTTTTCTAGGGGAAGTGATGCAATGTTGTACATGACACTGTCTATTTTTTTTTTCTCCTGCCACCACTCAGGTTAGCGGTGCCAACACTCGATAGGCAAATTCCTGGAGATTTGGGGGTGGAGCCTGGAGACGGCAAGGTTTGGGGAGAGGAAGGACCTCAGCCAGCTATAATGCCATGGAGTCCACCTTCCAAAGTTTATTTATTTGTTCAGTTGCCATTTTTCTCCAGAGGGATTGATCTGTGTGATTTGGAGATTGGTTGTAATTCTGGGAGATCTCCAGACCCCACCTGGAGCTTGGAAACCCTAGCCTGGGTCTCTCGCAACAAGGCCCAAACCAGTCATGACAGAATCCACTCGGTTATAGGAGTCTGGAACTCAGCTCCTTTCTGGCTCTTTACTTAATCAGACAATTCAGAGACTCTTTGAAGAAGCCAATTTGAGCAGGGATGGGAGTAGAGACAGATGCCGGTGTGTCGCTGTTTTTTTTAAAAAAAACAAACAAACGAAAACCAGTCACTATTTTCTCCCCATAGCATATTATGGAGGCCTGATGTTTCTGTCATGTCAAGATGTTTATTTATCTGAGCTGTTGATCTGTGTCTCCCACAGATCACAGGTTGAGACCCATGTAATGTGACTGTTACTATGGTAACAACTCATTTATTAAGGGGGGAAACAAACAGGGCAAGCGCTATAAGAGCCCAATTAATGGCAGGGGCTGGCGAGATTGTTCAATCAGCACCCCTTAACCAGGACCCTCCGCGTGTCAGTCAGAGCATGCCTGCCGCATGAATCACACGCATCTCGTTCAGCAGCAGGGCCTGTTCTATGTGTCATGAGTGCCATTAGTACTTCCTGTTGATTTATTTCCCATGGGACACGGCGTTCATTTACATACCACTCCTCCCCACTGGCTCTCTTAGCATCTTCTGCTAGGAATATGCAAAAACAAAACAAAACAACTAGCTAGAAATTTTTGTATCTTACCATAGTATCTGTCAAAAAGGGAATAAAATTCCATATATGGTCACCATTTGTTTGGATTTCGTTAATACCGTGTCAGAAGAGGAGCAAGTGACTGAGCCTGAGATGGTGTAGTAGACGTTGTGAGGTCCAGTGATGGTGTGGTCTGGGGGTACGTGGCAGCAAAGATGGCATCTGGGTTCACTGCAAGCTCTGGAACCAGTGCCCGTGTTCAAGTGTCCATGTTTTCTTGTGCACAGACAGCCCCCCCTTCAATCTTAAACAGCCCCTCACCCACAATGATACCACATCTAACCTGAATGTTAGCGACGTCATCTCAGGCTCATTCTCTTGCTCATTTTCGAACACTGTATATATGCCACTAAATGCCAACAATGTCCTTCGGTTCTCTACACAGGGCAAAAAGGTCAAACCCGACACACCAAAGAGTAAATGGACACAAATCTGACATCAAGAGTCACAAGACTGAGACACCTGTAGGAGAACACATCGGCCTTCCAGGATGTTCAGTGGATGACCTCAGAGTAGCTGTTATATTGCAAAGGAACTTCAAGAATAGACTGAAAAGGGAAACTGCTGGGTTACACATTATTACAACACTCAGAACAACCCCCCTGGAATTAACAGGGATATTGGTTTCTTATCTCACTACCTTTGCTAATCTCATTCAGTCTTTACATCTGAATTCTCACCAAGAAGGGCTACACATCCTCTTTATTTTAGTATATTTCTTATTTGGAATAGTAGATTGGAATAGTAACGCAATGAATAGTAGAATGTAATGTAGTTTGGAGTGGAAGATTGGAATGTATTTCTTTGGTCTGATGAAAGAGGCGACATAACACTGCACAACCAAGCACCCCACGTTAAAGAAAAGGACGCTGTTAGTTACCTCCATGCTTGAGAGGAGACGGATGGAGCATATCAACAGGATCCCAGTTAATTACTCTCAGCATTCCTCAATTAAGAAGGGTACATTTATGCATCAGTCTCCAATTTTAATATATTTATTTGCTTCACTATATCTCTCCCTGGAATTAAATCCAAAGAAATGGTGACCATATAAACTAAGTTGATTAATCCTGTTTGGTCCTTGCATCTGATAAACATCTTCATTATGCTGTATACTAACTTGCTGCTTAACCCCTACCCAGGAGTTATTTTATAGAAAAAGAGCTGCAGGAGCTCATTAGCATAAGGTATCCTAATGAGCTACAAGGCATAATAGCTCATTAGCATGTGCCACACCTCTTCAGGCCACCTCCGAGCCACAGCACTCCAGCGCAGGCCCTGGGAGGCCAGCGATGGGCCTCTTCAGGCTGCCCCAAGGCCACAGTGCTCCAGTGCGGGCCCTGGGAGGCTGGCAACAGGCCTCTTCAGGCCACCCCAGGGCCGCAGTGCTCCAGCGCAGCCCCAGGAGGCTGGCAATGGGCCACTTCAGGCCGCCCCCAAGCTGCAGTGCTTCGGTGTGGGGAGCTGGGGGTAGGCATGCCACTACCACCATTTGTGTCAGTGCCTGGGCTGCCGGAGCGGTGTTCCGGTGTGCTCCAACCCCAAAAGACCCCTGCCTCTACCTATATGTATGGACCGGTAACTTCCATTTTGATGTATCTGAAGAAGTGTGCATGCACATGAAAGCTTACACCTAGAATTAAACGTGGTTGGTCGTAAAGGTGCCACTGGACTCAAACTTTGTTCTGTTGCTTCAGACCAACGCAGCAACCCACCTCGATCTGTCAATAAGGGAGTGTCAAAAATACCCTTTCCTGTGAGAAGTTCATGTGAGGAAGGACTGCCATATTAACTTCCAGGTCACCTGAGGAGGAACCTCCAACTTTCAGTGCGGTGTGATGGTTCGAGATCTGTGAGACTCAGTTTTGAATCTCCACCTCTGCCATGGAAGTTTGTTGAGCGGTCTTGGGCCGTATAACATATTGAGTTCAGACACAATGATAAGTGAAACAGCTCATCGTTTATTTCAGCTTGGGAAAACAAGACAAGGACAGCAGGACCAAAGGCCTGCTTATATTCCCATAGTGAACCACACCCAAACACACACCCACACCCATGATAGGATTATTTACAGTGCACTTGCATTCAATAGGTCACTCTAGGATCTTGACCACCTGATTGGGTGCGTTCTCAGATCCGTGTCCTCTATTGTCTTTGGAAGCAAAGCTTAAGCCATTTGCATGGCTGTATGAGGACCTAACCACGTGCGTGGTCTATGTAAGAATACAACAGGCCGGTTATGCACTCTCAGCCTAACCTACCTCACAGGGTTGCTGCGAGGAGAAAATGAAGGAGAGGAGGGTGATGTAAGCTGCTTTGGGTCCCCATTGGGGAGAAAGATGTGGCGTGAACAAAGTAAATACACAAATACATTCCAGTTGAAATCCAGTAGGAATCCAGCAATGAAGAAGGGATATATGGAAACTCCCTGAGGAATGCTCCTACTTTTACTAAAATGTTGGGCTTCATTTGAAACTCAGATCTTTGCTGCTCCAGCAGTGGAGGGGTGGCCAGGGCCATCTTCCCTCGGTGTATCAGTTTTGTGTACTGGTTAGGAGTTCAGACTCTAACACGGGAGAACCGGGTTTGATTCCCCATTCCGCCACATGCAGCTGCTGGTGTGGCCTTGGGCCAGTCACAGTTCTCCTTTCTCTCAAGGGCAGTTCTCTCAAGAGATCTCTCAGCCCCACCTACCTCACAGGGTGTCTGTTGTGAGGAGAGGAAGGGAAGGTGGTTGTAAGCTGCTCTGAGACTCCGAGTGAAGAGCAGGTGATAAATCCAATCTCCTCCTCCTCCTCCTCCTCCCCCTCCCCTCTTCCTCTTCTTCTTCTTCTTCTTCTTCTTCTTCTTCTTCTTCTTCTTCTTCTTCTTCTTCTTCTTCTTCTTCTTCTTCTTCTTCTTCTTCTCCTTCTCCTTCTCCATGAGGGGTGGGTTCGGCCCTGCTGCTGTTTCTCCTCACAGCCAGCCCATTCGGTGGCTGCCTGGTCTGCCTATGGGGGTGGGGGCAAGCGGGCAGATGTGAGGCGGCCTGTGTCCACTCAGGCGCACCTGCACCCTTTAAATGTAGCCCTCCATGTGTTCCTGCACATTCCTCCTCAGCAACTTCCCCACCAGACCCACCCCACATTTCATTTGCACCTGCTTTTGCTGTTTCAATCGTTCCTCGGTTTTATTCTGCTGATAGTTATCATCACAACTCAATAGGCAGTTTTGGCACTCGGCTGGATCCTTTCTGGGGAAGACGGGGCCTGTGTGCCATCATCCCATTGTGGGCCCCATTAAGGGACCTTGGGGGTCACGTTGGAGGCTGCTGGTCTCTCCTCACCCCCAGGTGGCAGTTGGGATCACACAATGGCTTGCATTCAGGTGTTCCCACATCGCTGCCAGCCCAGGTTCATTTTCCTCCAGCAGGCAGGTTGAAGGACCTTTTTTTACATCAGGGGAGAGGCGGGTTGCACACTGTCCTGGATCCGTCCCCTATACCAAGCTACACCTTCGCAGCTGTAACCAATAAAGTTGTGGCCTGTTATACCCACACAACTAGAATGATAAACTAGAATAATAAAAGGGTTGAGCCACTTCCCCTATGAAGAAAGGTTAAAGTGCTTGGGGCTCTTTAGCTTGGAGAAATGACGGCTGAGGCATGACATGATAGAGGTTTATAAGATTATGCATGGGATAGAGCAGGTAGAGAAAGAAGTCCTTTTCTCCCTTTCTCACAAGACAAGAACTCGTGGGCACTCCATGAAGTTGCTGAGCGGTCGGGTTAGAACGTATAAAAGGAAGTACTTCTTCACCCAAAAAGTGATTAACACATGGAATTCACTGCCACAGGAGGTGGTGGCAGCTACAAGCATGGACGGCTTCAAGAGGGGATTAGATAAACATATGGAGCAGAGGTCCATCAGTGGCTATTAGCCACAAGGTAGAGATAGGAACTCTGGGGCAAGTGAAGCTCTGTATTCTTGGTGCTTGGAGGGGGGGCAACAGTGGGAGGGCTTCTAATGTCCTGGCCCCACTGCTGGACCTCCTGATGGCACCTGGTATTTTTGGCCCCTGTGTGACAGAGTGTTGGACTGGATGGGCCATTGGCCTGATCCAACATTGGCTTCTCTTATGTTCTTATGTTCTTATGGTGTTGTCTGGTTACTTGCCTGGCTCCTGGCCACTGTCACAAGGTGCAAATGGGGGCCCTTGGTAAGTCAGAGGCCCATTCTTCTGCTGAGAATGAACTCTCCAATTCACTTCAGGTGGCATTTTGATGGCAACGATAATCTTCTCAATATGCCATTCTATTTTTACTTCCACATGCCATGTAGAGATTTTTTAAAAAACGTGATAATTGGACTGAATGAACCATTTGGTGGTGTGGAAAGGACAATTATTTCCTGCATCCTTATTGTTTCCAAGGGTAGCTGTGCTGTTTTGCAGGAGAACAGCTAGACTGAAATCCTATAGCACATTAGAGACTGAGACTTTTTAAAAAATGATATTATTATTGTTGTTGTTATTGTTATTATTTTCTCTTAAAAGGGTGGGATACAGAAGGAAAAAAAGGGGTAGAGGAGAAATATAGAGTCATCAAATTTGTAAAGTATCATGAATTGTTATGTACAACAAGTAAAATCAGATGTGTTACCAAATGTATTACATATTTCAAATATAAGAGCAAACAATCAAACTTGAGTATTGGAGACCATAAGCTTTCAAGAATTGAAACCAAACCAATTGTGACGGAAGAGGCCAACTTGGACTTGCACACCCTGTTCTGCCCACCCACTCCCTGGGGTTTATGGCTTCCTTCCACTAGGGTACTTATTGCCACCACCTACTAGGGGTTTCCTACTGGGAAGAACAGGAATCCCAGTTCCCCTTCGTGTTTCGAAGGCCTGGCTTTGGGGTCTCCCACTACCCAGAGCCTGGTTACCACTGGGATCAAGTTCAACTTTGGGGCTCCCCTGGAGAAATAGCTACACATTCCCTGACTGCTTTCTTCTTTTACTATAGCGTGTCCACAGTGGTTGGGGGTCTGTGTGGTACGGGGATTAAAGTCCAATCCTTCCAAGTTAAAAAAAGAATTTATTAAAAAATATAATATGTACAAGCCTGCTGAAGCACAGCACTAGATCAGCAAATGGAATGCAACGAAAATTTGGTTAGAAACACTCCCTCCTCTTCCTGGTTCCTACACATGCCCTAACTAGGTGTTAAAATATAGGGCAGGCACTTAAAGCTTGAAAGGTTGCATGTCTGATCCCTCGTTGTCTCATTTACCTGAAAGGCCACATGGTATGAAGAAAAATGGCTGCCACAGTGACTATTCTGGCCAAAGGGCTACCCCTTGTTGAGAGTCAAGCACCAAGGGACAAAGAGAGAGCAAGAATTTTTATTAAACCTATGTCCCCACCCACTTTACACCACTCACTCCGTCTACTTTTGCCTGGTCTGCCCAGGTCACAGGTGCATCCTGGGAGCCCTCCTGGAAGACTATCTGGGAAATCTCCAGGAATCAACTGGAGGCTTCCTAGCACCAAATCCCACAGGCAGATTTTCTTGTAGGTTCATTTGCATTTGTATAGCTGGAATCTGGCAGGCAACTGATCTGGCTTCCTGCCTTCCAGAGAAGAGGGGGAGGGGAAAGCAATTCACTTTTAGACTCAGAAGGAAAAGAGAGGGAAGTTTCTGCTGCTTACCAACCTCCCAGGAGAAAAGGCATTTCCCCACACCAATCATAATGCAATGAAGAATGCAATAGAAGGCGCTTTCCTTATAACCAAAATGTTTCATTCATTCTAACAGTAGTATCTCAAATATTTCAATAATCCTCTTTTGTCTGCAAACATGTGGCCTGGTTTCCTGGGGCCCATTGTCCCATCCAATCTGTTTTGCAAAGTACTATGCAATAATACAATATCCAGCTAATAAATACGGATGCACGGTTTATTGCTTAATAGTTCTAAGGTTAACAGTCATGGTGAATGACTGTATTTAATATGTCAATGAGGCTGCAAAATGCCAGGGTGAAAGCTTTAACACACATTAGTTCTACCTGTGAATCTGCAAATAAGAGTCTTGTCAGAAGAGCATTCGAACGGGGATCAGTATTGATTCTGGCCCTTGGCTGCAGCAGCTTAAATTGATACATGTCGAGGGAATTATATGCCAGAACATGATGCAGGATATTAAATCTGGCATCACCTGATGCACCAGCCCTCAAAGCTAAAAGCAAATATAATATCAGTCAATTAGTCAGTGGCACTACCTTTTTGATCAGTTTGCAGTCATGATGGAAAATCCAACTTGTGTACTGTGACAGCCATTTTTTGGACAGGCTCTTCCATATTTCTGATAGTTTTCACAAATGATTTTCTGATTCAAAACTGGAAGAAGAAGGAGAAGGAGAAGGAGAAGGAGAAGGAGAAGGAGAAGGAGAAGGAGAAGGAGAAGGAGAAGGAGAAGAAGAAGTTGAATTTATACCCCACCCTTCACTACCCGAAGGAGTCTCAGAGTGGGTTACAATCTCCTTTCTCTTCCCCTAACCCACAACAGACACCCTGTGAGGTGGGTGGGGCTGAGAGAGCTCTTTTGAGAACTGCTCTTGAGAAAACAGCTCTGAAAGAACTTGTCTGGCCCAAGATCACACCAGCAACTGCATGTGAAGGAGTGGGGAATCAAACCCAGTTCTCCCAGATTAGAGCCCACACTCCTAACCACTACTCCAAACTGGCTCTCAAACTGGAAGCCATATTCATGGTTCCTACCCTTATCTCAAAAAACTTACTTTTAGGAGAGATGTGTGTGAGAGTTGCTACTCTGAGCTTAACTGTGGGTTGGAAGAAGGCATGCCCAGAAGAGACGAAGAAGGAGAACATGCCTTTGAATCGCAACCAACCTACGGCAATGTTCCCTCTAAGCTGTGGGGTCTTGTGAGCAAGAATGCAACTTTGTGAGCTCCTGGCATTAAAGCTGTGAGCAAGTGACTTGGCTCCTGCATAAATTAGTTTGCTCTGGAGCCATCCTTCCTGGGCGAAGACAAAAATGTGTGAGCTGGAGGCTAAAAAACCTTGAGCTAGCTCACACTAACTCATCTTAGAGGGAACACTGACCTACAGCAACCCCATTCACAGGGACTTCCAGGAAAGAAGACAAGCAGAGGTTTGCCGTTGCCTTCCTCTGCATAGCCACCCCTATCTTTCTTGGTGGTCTCCCATCCAAGTTCTAACCATGGCTGACCCTGTTTAGCTTCCAGGCTCTGCAAGAGGCCTTGAGCGGTTGACCAAAGGGGGTGTGGGGGGGGTTGTAATGGAGGAGGAGGAGAAGTAGTCGAGGTTCTTGGATTTATACCCCACCCTTCATTCAGAGTCTCAGAGCAGCTTACAAGGTCACACCAGGACCTTTCCCTGTAGGTTAATATGCCAGCCCATCCCTGCTGACTTTGATGTTTTGCAACAGACGGCCTTGAGCACGGTGTAAGAGCACAAGTCTGGGTTCTTCAACATCTCATGATCCTGGCACATCGACAACTTTCTGCAAGTGCCAGAATTCATCCCGACAGCCCAGAATCCCACTTCAAAAAGGAATCCTGGCATTTGGAGAGAGATCTTGATATGCTAGAATTGCTTTGGAGGACTGCTTTGGGTTAGTTACATGAGTTACAGAACTGCCAAGACTGATACTTCAGAAAGAAAGAAAGGAAGGAAAAAATTTTTCTCATTCTTTTTGCTTACCTACCCTACATTTGTTTCTGTTCTGAATGTTGTGTCCTGGGACCAGAAGGCAGAGCTGGCGAAATACAGCCAAGCTTCGCTCTCTGAGAACAATAGGGACTAGGTTCCTGAGCTCGCCAGTAGTGAACCAATGGCAGCATTGGCGGTCGATTCAAACCCGCCAATAGGAATATAGGGCCGTCCCCCCCTAACTGTATATAGTTGGCCTCCGGCCGTTACTGTGTGTTCTTTGTCTTGTGTGAAGTACGAATAAACGCGTCTTCTCTTATGTTGTCGTCCGAGTCATGAGGCCCGAAACCCAGTACTTTACAGTGGCGACGAAGGTGGGATTTCAACGCCTTCCATGACTCCATGAGCGACGAAAAGGACACCGCCGAGCATCGCATCGCTGACCCCGAGAGCAGCACCGCACCGCTCGCCGAGCATTGCATCGCTGACCCCGAGAGCAGCACCGCACCGCTCGCCCCGGCGCACGCCTTCCCAGACAGAACCATGGCCGCCTCTCATGTAACTCTTGAGCGCTTCGATCCGTCGCAGCCAGAAACCTGGGACGCATGGGTCGACCAGCTCATCAGCTATTTGGAGCTCAACGAAATCCGCCACCCAGACCAGAAACGATCGATCCTGCTGAACGCGTGCGGCACCCAAACCGTCCGCCTCGCCAAGAGCCTCTTGGTGCCCCGCACGGCCCTGGAGAGCTCGTTTGGGGAGATCCTGGATGTCCTCAACGCTTACTTCAGCCCCCGGCCGACCTTCCTGGCCAAGAGGATGGATTTCCAGAGGCGAGTCCAGGCCCCAGGGGAATCCATTGCCACCTTCCTGGCCGCGCTAAGGGCGCTCGCGGTGGACTGCGTGTTCCCGAAGGTGGAGGACAACCTGCTGACGCAGTTCGTGTGGGGCCTGGCGGACTCCAAGCTGCGGCGCAACTTGGTTGGTCATCGGAGGCTCTCCTTGGACGAGGCCCTCGACGCCGCAACAACCCACGAGGCCGCGGAAGGGGAACGCCCGGCTGCGGCCGCCCATGTGGTCGGAAGGAGTCCAAGCCCCGGGAATGTAGATACGGAAGAGGTCTTCGCGCTCAGACCCCAACAACGCCGGCCGGCGCCATTCCAGCAGGCCAACAGAGAGCCAGCCAAACCTTCCGGCAACCGGACCGTCTGTGCCAGCTGCGGGGAAGGCCATGGAAGGAAATCCTGCAAGTTCCGGGATGCTGTTTGTCACGGGTGCGGGAAGCAGGGACACCTCGCACGGGTCTGCCGGTCCAAGGGCCCCAGGAATTCGAGATTGTCGGTCCCACCGTACCGCGCATCGTCCACCGCCTACGAGACGACGGAAGAGGTCGCCGAGTTGTACCATCTCACCGACCAGCCGCTGCAGGTACTTCGCCTCCCCAACCCCAACCTCTCCTCTGCCCCGAAGATCCAAGTAACCGTACGGATCGAGGGGTCCCCCTGTTGCATGGAAGTGGACTCGGGATAGGCGGCATCCATCATTTCCCTGGACACTTTAAAAAGACTTTGCCCATCAGGGGGACCCCTCTACGTCCATCGCCACTAAGCTTGGTGGACTTTCAAAGGAACCCTGTCCCCATCCGGGGAGTCGGCACTTTCCGAGTGCAGTACCGAGACTTTGAGGGAAACTTGGACTTGGTGGTGGTGGAGGGAAATCTCGTGAGTCTCCTGAAGCGGGCGTGGTTCGAGGCCCTAGGCATAACGATTGGGGGAGTGAATAAGTGTGGGGTGCGGGACTGGGGGGCAGTGTGCAAGGAATTCCCGGAGGTCTTTGACGGGAAACTGGGGTGTTATAAAGGGCCCCCGGTGTCGCTCCATTTAGACCCCACAGTGACGCCCGTCCAACGGCGCTTCCGCACCGTGCCCCTGGCCCTCCGCCCAAAAATAGAGGCCGAACTGGACCGGTTAGTGGCCCAGGGAGTCCTAGAGCCCGTCCCGAATGCTCGATGGGAGACCCCGATTGTGACACCCGTCAAGCCAAATGGGGAAATCCGCATTTGCGCGGATTATAAGTGCACCATTAACCAGGCACTTCAGGCGCACGCATACCCCGTACCCGTGGTCAGCCATGTCTTAGCCACACTGGCGGGGGCGCGCATATTTGGAAAGCTGGATCTCGCGCAGGCGTACCAGCAACTCCCGGTAGATGAGGCCACGGTCGAGGCGCAAACCATAGTGACCCACCGGGGGCCTTCCGGGTGAAGCGGCTGCAGTTCGGGGTCAGTGTGGCCCCAGGGATCTTCCAAAATCTAATGGACGATTTGTTAAAAGGGATCCCTGGAGTGACGCCGTTCTTCGACGACGTCCTCATCGCCGCGACCACCCCGGAAAGCTTCGCCGCCCGCCTCCGAACTGTACTGGAATGCTTCTAAGCCGCGGGGCTGAAAGTGAAGCGGGAAAAGTGCCTCCTCGGGGTGCCGGAGGTGGAGTTCTTGGGGTACCGGGTAGACGCAACAGGCCTGCATCCAGCGAGGGACAAGGTAAAGGCCATCGTGGAGGCCCCCGCCCCGAAGTCCAAGGCCGAGCTCCAGGCGTTCTTAGGCCTCCTGAACTTTTACCACGCCTTTCTCCCTCACAAAGCCGCCGTGGCCGAACCCCTGCACAGGCTACTGGATAAGGCGACACCTTGGGCATGGGGAGCGAGGGAGGAGGCAGCCTTTCGGGGGGTTAAAGTACTCTTGATTTCTAACGCGGTACTCGCCCACTTTGATTAAAAGCTCCTGGTAGTCCTTGCATGCGACGCATCACCGTATGGGGTCGGGGCGGTCTTGGCCCACAAGCTACTGGATGGGAGGGAATTCCCGGTGGCTTACTACTCCCGCACGCTGTCCTCCGCGGAGCGGAACTATGCTCAAATCGACCGGGAGGGCTTGGCACTGGTGGCGGGGGTTAAAAAGTTTCACAACTTTGTGTACGGCCGGCACTTCACGCTCGTAACCGATCATAAGCCGCTCTTGGGACTGTTCGCGGCGGACAAACAAACGCCGCAGGTACTGTCGCCCCGGGTGTTGCGCTGGTCCTTGTTTTTAGCGGGTTACCAGTACCAGTTGGAGCATCGGCCGGGCAAGGCGCTGGGTCATGCCGACGCCTTGAGCCGCCTGCCGCTGCCGCATACAGGGGAAGATCCGGCCCCGGCTCCCGCAGTATTGTTAATGGAGGATCTGCCAAACCCCCCTTCAGGCTGCAGACGTGGCTGCCCGCACGTCCCGAGATCCCATTCTCTCCTGGGTCCTAAACTGGGTGGTGAGGGGATGGCCAGCGGAACAGACAGGGCCAGAGTTCACGGCCTACAAAGCCAGGTGGGAAGAGCTATCCGCCTTAAAAGGGTGCTTGTTATGGGGGGACAGGGTGGTCATCCCGGGGCCCATGAGACAAGGGGTTCTAGAAACGCTACATGAGGCCCACCCCGGCATTGTACGAATGAAAGCTCTGGCAAGGAGCTACGTGTGGTGGCCCGGGATGGACGCCGAAATTGAAACCTGGGTCCGAGGGTGCACACGGTGTCAGGAAGTCCGCCCCAATCCCCCGAGAGCGCCAACCCAAAGCTGGGAGTCTACCCACAAGCCGTGGTCACGCCTACACATAGATTTTGCGGGGCCGTTTCAGGGGCTCCAGTTCATGGTGACGGTAGACTCCTACTCGAAATGGGTGGAAATAAGCCCAGTGTCTACCACCTCTTCCAAAGCGGCAAT
Source organism: Gekko gecko (assembly GCA_029375565.1). Taxonomy (NCBI): domain Eukaryota; kingdom Metazoa; phylum Chordata; class Lepidosauria; order Squamata; family Gekkonidae; genus Gekko; species Gekko gecko. Next base: position 2,406,214 of record JAPDNY010000008.1, read on the forward strand.
AAGGGCCCTGCGGAAAATATTCGCGACGCACGGGTTACCAGACACAATCGTGTCGGACAACGGGGCAGCGTTCACATCTGCGGAGTTTCAAGCGTTCCTCGAAAAGAACCTAATCAGGCACATACGATCAGCGCCCTTCCACCCGGCAACAAATGGACAGGCGGAGAGAACGGTACGCACCGCCAAAGAAGCCCTGAGCCGCATAACGGAGGGGGACTGGGAGTTCCGGCTGGCCCGCTTCCTTCTAACATACCGCACCACCCCAAACCCCATCTCCGGGCATTGCCCCGCAGAATTATTGATGGGCCGCCGCCCTACCACTTTGTTAGATAGGCTCCACCCGGACCGAGCCCCAGAGAGAAAGCTGGTCGAAACCCGGGAGGCGCCCCGAAGCTTCCGCCCGGGGGAACCTGTCTACTTCCGGAATTACGGGGCGGGGCCTCAGTGGGTGGCCGGGCGCATCCTAAAATCCACCGGGCCAGTGTCATACGAGGTCCTAACAGATGGGGACCGGGTCCTCCGTAAACACGTGGACCAGCTCCGGAGGCGGCAAGACCCCGACACAGAGATCCAGTTACCGGGAAACGCCGCGGCCGCCCCAGCATCCGATCGACTGCAAGCACTGACAGCGGAGCCAGCGCCGGAAAGTCCACGGAATCAGGAGGGGGTTCCGGAGACAGCTGAACCGCCGCCGCCACTGCCGCCGCCGTTACAGCCGCCACCGTCACCGCCTCGGCTACTACCAGAGATCCAAGCTCCTTGTGCTGGCGGAACACCCGATAGGGGCCCCGCCAGTCCGGTACCGGCCCCCCGACGATCGCTAAGAGAACGGAGGGCACCAACATACTTAAAGGACTACGTCACCTGATAGGAGACGAACTATGGGGGGAGGGGTGTTGTGTCCTGGGACCAGAAGGCAGAGCTGGCGAAATACAGCCAAGCTTCGCTCTCTGAGAACAATAGGGACTAGGTTCCTGAGCTCGCCAGTAGTGAACCAATGGCAGCATTGGCGGTCGATTCAAACCCGCCAATAGGAATATAGGGCCGTCCCCCCCTAACTGTATATAGTTGGCCTCCAGCCGTTACTGTGTGTTCTTTGTCTTGTGTGAAGTACGAATAAACGCGTCTTCTCTTATGTCGTCGTCCGAGTCATGAGGCCCGAAACCCAGTACTTTACACTGAAAACAAATGAAACAAACGGAGCTCATTTGCACTGTTGTGCATTTGTTTTGCTTTGTTTTAAAATGAATGTTGACTAAAGGGTACCTCCAGGTTCACAGGCCAGTCAGCCTCTGGATTTTGGAACCAGGAGGCAACCTCAGGGAAAGGCCTCGGCCTCTCTGCCCTGTTGTTGGCCCTCCAGAGGAACTGTTTGGCCACTCTGTGAGACAGGATGCTGGACTAGGTGGACCACTGGTCTGATCCAGCAGGGCTCTCTTGGGCCACTAGTAGAAGGCCTTGGCCTCTATGCCCTGTTGTTGCCCTTCTAGAGGAACTGGTTGGCCTCTGTGTGAGACAGGATGTTGGACTAGATGGACTACTGGTTTGATACAGTAACTCATTGTTAAGGATTATCCGGAAAGGAATCGAGAATAAAATGGCCAATATTGTAATGCCCTTGTATAGATCTCTGGTGTGGCCTCATTTGGAATACTGTGCACAGTTCTGGTCATTGTATCTCAAAAAGGACATTGCAGAGCTGGGAAAAGTACAGAGGAGGGTGACCAAAATGATTTGAGGTTTGGAGCACCTTCCCCTAGGTGGAAAGGCTGGAATTTTCAGTTTAGCAAAGAGACAACTAAGGGGGTGACATGATAGAGGTTTATAAAATTATGCATAGGGTGGAGGACAAAAGGAAATACTACTTTACACAGAGAGTGTTACATCAACCTTCCCCTGATGTTACCTCCTGGCTCTGGGATTCAGAGTTTTCGTGCCTCTGAATGGGGAGGTTCCCCTCAGCCACCATGGCTAGTAGCCATTGATAGACTTATCTTCCATGAATCTATCTAACCCCCTTTGAAAGCTGCGTATTCCTGTGGCCATCACTACATCCTCTGGCAGCCAATTCCACATTTTAATCACTCTCTCTAGACCTTATGATGTTATACCCAGATAAGGTCTTTCCCCTTCTTAAATCTTACCCTCCACAGGTTCCATCCCCAGATCTCCAGAAATATCCTAAGTTAGAACTGGTAACGTTAGCTGGAAGACTTCCAGAACCATAAGTATACCAGTAATACCTGCAGACTTGGCCAACCTGAAAAATCAGTAGTGGCTGAACATAGCCTAACTCAAACAGGACACAGTATTTTGTTCCAAGACACTGAAAGGCTGGAAACACTTCCAATTACCATGTCAGATTACACAGGGAGGCCATTGAAATTCATAAACATAAACACAATTTCAACAGGAAATAAGAGAGTTTAAAAATAAATAGGGCATGGTTTCCTGTTCTGAAAAACACAAAAGGCTCTACATCTGACAATAGCACTACAGATAAGATTAGATTTTCAACAGCCAATCCACATACAAAAGAATCTCCTCAGGAAACAGGATGCCTCCTCAGGAAACAATCCATATACAAAAGAACCTCCTCAGGAAAGCTCCTCCATTAGCATGTTCATAGCCTGGGGAACTCCCACAAGATAATGACTCAACCCTGCCCCACCTTCCTTTTTTGGGGGGGAGGGGGCCCTCAAAGGAGATTTTTTATTTGCATTTTTCTATAAACTACAAACTATAACAAAAAGGGGAAGGGAAACAATTACATCAGTATAGCTTGTACACATGTTAGCAAAAAGCGTGAAAACATTAAACATGATCGGATATTCATGATTAAATACCATATTAACCGCTTTCCCTGTTCAACAACCCTCCCCAGATCATCTTAAAATAAAATGCTTTACGCAAGCTTTCAGAGTCTCGGTCTTCATTTGGCTTTACGGTCTCTCAGTTGATAGCTTTGTTTGGGTGCAGCTGCCCCTTTTTCAGCGTCAGAGTCCTCGTCAGAAGACACAGAGTCCAGTTCACCAGTAGATTTGCGTCCTCTTCTTCCTTCGCATCCTCTTCTGGTCCCAGTTGCAGCCTCAGAAACTCACGTGCTTTAAAAACAGAGTCAATTTTTTCCTTTTTATCCTTTATTTTGAAGGTGACGCATTTGGGAATCAACCACCTGTATATAATGCTGTTTGTTTGTAAAAAAAGAATCAAGTCCTTATACTTCTTCCTCTTCTTCCTTATTTCAAATGGAATATCTTTTAAAATTCTAATATTGTTACCCCCAATTTTCAAGGGTGTACTTGCAGTCGCTTTTAGGATTAAGTCCCTTATATGCCTCTTTGAGAATCTCACCACGATCTCCTCAGGCAGATTGTTCTTACTGTATGTAGAGTAAGCTCTGTAGAACGCATCCATTTCGCTTAATATATATTCCACTTTTAGATCTGCCACTGGGGCTAATGCATTGCTCAGTAATTGCTTTAGATTCTCATTTTTGGCTTCAATAATCCCTTGAAACCAGGGCACCAAGTTTGCTCTCTCCATTTGTAGCTGTAACAGTTGAAATTCTTCAGAAGCTTGCTTCTTTAACAGCATTTGCATCTTTTTCCCTGCTTTTTTCGAGTTGGCGTCCAATTCCAAAACTTTCTCAGCCACCTGCTGGGGGGTTTTTTTGGTGTTTTTTTTTTTGTAGTTTCCACGAGTTGAAGTTGCTGTGCTGCAAAGTTCTGGTTTAAAGTTGTTAACTGCTGGTTAATGTTGGTCATCTGGTCCAGTAGAGGGCGTAAGGAATCTGCTAAGAGTTTAGGGAACTCTATGGTCTCTTCCACCCTCGGACTCATGCTGCCTGCTGGTTTCGGTTTCAGTCCTTTCTCAGGCTTTCTCCCCGCCATCTTTCTGGATTGTTTACTTTTACTGAAAGTTGTTAAAGTCTCTGAAAGTCCCCAAAACGCTTGGATGAACACTGGTAAGGTTGTTAAAACAGGATTCTTAGGTTTTCTCTCCACTCACCCCTTGCTGTATTGCTTTTAGATCTCTGCGTCTGGGAGGGGCCCCTCCCCCGCACGCTTCCCACGCCAGTCCCAAGGGGGGTGCTTTCTTTTCAGTATGCCGTTTTCTCACCTTTACTCAACTCACTGCTCATTGCTGGTCTTGCGACCTCACTTCAGTTCAATTTCTCACTCGCTTGTCCCAGTCGGCAGCTCTAGATCCGTACGGATGCATAGCGGCTGGACCGTCGGGGCGGAGGAGCGCCTCAATTCCCCAGCATCGCGCTGGCGAAGAGGCAACCCCTCAAAAGCCCCATGGATAGGAACCTTTATACCAAGGCTCCCGGGGGGTAGCGGACAATTGCCCCCCTTCCAAACTGCTTGCGCGCAGATCGGGCCCCCGGATTGATTGGGAGGCATGTCTGCTAGTGAGTCACCATAAACCAGAAGTCTGCCCCACCTTCCTAAGTAGGTATAAATTACCCGCCTACCAT